>OZ010792.1:196044455-201044455 GCA_963932465.1 Maratus speciosus | reverse complement strand
GAGGTGATCATACACCATATTAAAGAAAAACAAATTCCGTATAGGGTGACTTAATTTTTCCATCATTTTTCAATTTCCATAAATGAAATTTTAATCTCAATATTTTGAGAATAATAAAATGCAAAACATTTTAATTTATGTTAACTAATGCTTTTGTACAAATTTCTTTACTAATTTTTTATTAAGTATCAGTTATTAACCCCCGATATGCTATTTCTTTCGGTCAGCAATTAAAAGGTCGTCTCTAAAAAATAACATTTCTTTGTATAAACCAGTCATAAAACAAAGCAGGTATATCATTGTACTGTTAAATACTACACTGCAATTTTTTTTAACTTCTAAGCATAGCACATTTTCAATTTTAAGCACTCGTGTTGGGGAAAGAAGTACTTTTAAATGCAATTTTTTTGAAAACTACATCTCAATTTATTTTTAAGATTTTTTTTTTTTTTTTTTTTTTTTTCAATTTTTAGCGCCATTCTTTTAATGTAGGAAACTCAAGTACTCCATTTCTGCTGGAAAATAGTAATTATATCTTTTTGTTGCCATTTTGCCATAAAAACTGACAAAAAAAATCACTTAAATTACGAGCTATTTTGAAAAAATATAAATAAATGTTTTCTGATAAAACATGGAGCTAATATTAACTATATTTAATTTTAAGTATCTATATTAATATTCCAAACGAAGTATGGCATATGAATCATTAGATAACCGATTTGTTTTTTCGAGTTTCTTAAATGACGACAACTGTGTTTTTGGGATTTGTGTATTATTCAGCGGTAGTGACGTCCTATGCATACCTTACGGTAGATGTTGTTTAACCCTTCACTCCAAGATTTTTCCTATTAGTATGAAAAAAAATTATTTGAAATCTATATATCGATTTAATAATGGTAAAAATAGTAAAAAAAAAATTAAATTTCAAATTTTCAGCTAAAATTTGATATTTTATGGCGTGTACCCTGTGTACACAATTAGAGTTTTAAAATATTGTATAGCTATATTTTACAATTAAATGAGCTTAAATTAATTAATTTTATCTGCTTAACACTTTGCAACATTTTTTTTATATTACTGTATTTAAGTATTCAGTAAAAATAAGGAAAGTAAATTTTACCTTAATAACTTGATCGATTTTTTTTTTGTTGTTTCCTAAGAGCGAATTCTAATTTTTTGTTAAATGCAGCCATCTGACATGGACAAAATAAGTGTTATTCCATTCTTTGGACTGTCCTTGATCAGGGATAAAGATATTGCCCAAATTCATGGTACATAATAAGAATTACAGTATTTTTAGGTATGTGCCAGATGTGGCACGTGGTGCAGTGAAGGGTTAAGATTGGATCATAAATGTGGCATTCTTCAGCGGATGCGAATGAAGTCATTTTATATAAAATAAAGCGCATGTTTTAAGTCTTAAAACTGAAATATGTTTTTTACTATCTATATTTATATACATATTCCTTTTTTTTTTCATCGGGGGCAACACTAAATTCTGAAAAAGCAGAATTCTTGTTTCCTAGTGTTTTGCTTCTCTTATTACCTTTTAATTATGATGACCAGTGTAAATGCTTATACACAAATTAAGAAAGAATAAAAATGATTAAATATTTCTTAACATCAATTCATATTCATTGAGTAATATAATAAAGCCCTGATATCTAAAATTGAGACCACTTACATAAATTCTGTGACTGCTAGATGAAGTTTTAAAAATAGATACTGAATTCTGGGCGACAGTTAGTAACATCGGGACAGCATGAACAAGAATCAAAGTGTTTGCTACAAGAAAATGAAATCTGAAGCAGTGAAAACGTAGAAATTATCTTCATAATTGTCTCTCTGAGAATAAATGTAACCATTTAATGTAGCTTTTCAACTTCCTTTTCCGCATGTGCAGTCTTATGTGTTCCAAAAGTGGAATTTAAAATAATTGATCGTATCGTCAGTCGTGAAACATATTCAAAACGAGTCTATAAAGAACTATAAGCAACGGTAAACACTTTAAATCGTTCTTTTCAGATTATTCCAAAATATATCTGATTTTTTTTTCAGCAGAAACTAAAGAAACTGGGGAAAACTGGGATGATCTTCGAGTCATTCTGCACTGCCATATGTGTAGTTCAATACCAAGTCTACACAGAAATGTATACATAACATTTTTATCCATCCAAAGCGTAGCACGGATTTTCTTGAAAAATTTAACCCTATTAAAGGTCTTCAAGCGCAAAAAGTTTAAATATATAATTTACTTTGGCTGGTAAAGAAAAAGTAGGGGAGACCGGGGAGGGGGGCAGTTTTTAGTTATTGATTTGTATTAAGTATTTTGTATTTGTAGTTTTTTATGAAACTATAACTGTACTTTTAAAGAACAGGCATTGGGCTATAAATACCCGGAGTTTTGAGTTTGTAGCTTTTGTATTTTATGTTTAGCGGAAGCCTAAAGTAAAAGGAAAATTGTGCGCCAACTTACCCCGTCACGGGGCAAGTTGCCTATACCTATGGGGTAAGTTTGCACACGCTTTATAAAAATTTAAATAAGACACGCAGTTAAGAGAAATCAATTTCCTTATTACCAGTAGGTTTAATCAAAGGCGTTATCGCCGTACAATGTAAATTCTAAATCATACAGACATAAAAATAATGAATAAAACATTAACATTGAGTACCTTCTATCCTACTCTATAACATCATCAGAATTACAGTTGTCACAAATACAAAATCGAGTGTCTCCGTTTGGGCAAGCCCCGTGTGCCCAACATTTTGCATTGCAACAACTTTTTCGGTGTTTGCTGTTTTTCAAGCTACCAGCATACACCAGACACCGAGCCAACTTGCCCCGTGTTCAATGCTCCTATTAGCCCCATAATAAATTTCTTCACAAAAGGGACACGTAACCATCTAAGCATAAGTAATCCAAATAAATCACATATGGGGAAGGTAGAGTTAATAATACATTAAGAAAAATTGTACAAGTTAAATCGCAATTATTAAGATAGGTATTAGAAATTAGAAAAAGAATGAGGCAACAAAAAATTACTTATGAGCGCAAAAAAAACAGAAAAATTGTAATAAATGTCCACTGCACGTAGGTAACGCTGCAAAACTACAATGAAGATTGTAAAACGCAAGAAGAAATGTACTCTGTGACTGGTTGCACAATCTATCCACAAACAGGCAATTTATGGGGGCTGCGCCTACTTACCCCTGAAGCCAACTAGCCTCGGTCTCCCCTACTGCATTTCTGCAGTCTATTTTTATCACAGACAGTAAACTAATAACCAAAATGCTGGCCAAAACACGTAAACAAAAGAAAGACCTTTTCTACGCTATACTTTTAACTTGTACATAAAAATCTATTTCCTTAAAATATATTAACCTCACAATTTGCGAATTGAAAAACTGGCATTTTAGATCATTTGTATGCTTTACAGTTACAAAAAAAATTAAAATATTGAAATATTGCTTTCATATTTCGTGCAAATCATATTTGCCATTTTATCAATGCGCAATGTTTTTTATACGCCACTTTTTATTTGTCTACAAGGAATAGAAAACATACTTGTTTCTATCTAAGTTCATTAGATGTACTTTTTATATGAATTACATACATTATATGTACTTTTAGCCCTTGATATGATATTTCTTTCAGGCAACAATTAATGTGTCGTTACTAAGAAATAACATTACACCTAACCACTATAAGCCACCCGTAAAACGAAGCAAGTGTATCAGTGTACGGTTAAATACTGATAATCTAGTGTATTTTTTAAACTACAAAACATCGCACATTAAAATTTTTAATACTGCCGTATAGGAGAAAAAAGTACTTTTAAATGCAATTTGTTTGAAAACTGCATCTCAATTTATGTTTGAGATATTAATTTTTTGTAGTTTTTAATGCCATGTCTGTATTTCTGGCAACTGAAGCACTCCATGTATGTAGAAAGTAAAGGAAAGATAGTAATGTATATTGTTCTTTTGCGTAGCTCTGTATATGAATTTATTTATGAGCCACAAAATTATATTTGTATACAAATATAGTCCAACAAGAAAATTTCACAACACAATTAAAAACTAACCTCTAAGCCATTCACTAACACAGTCAATAATACTCACGAACTCCCTGTATATGATCAACAGAAAGCCATATTTTTCAGTAAGAAATTATAGAGCCTCTCAGTAATGCCTATAAATTTCCTTATGTTTGAAACAATGTAACAATATTAAAAAATACCTCAAATGATTTTTCTCTGTAGAACATTATGTAGCAGAATTATTTTGTGTGACCCTGTAAATGAATAATAAATGCTTTAAACTCGATATTCTACAGAAGAAAGTATGTTTTAGTACACTTCATAAATCTATATCAATTTCATTATGTTTGAAAATGTATCACGTTAACAAAATTCACTTGAAATGATTTTTTACACACTAGCCTTAATGTAATGGAATGCTTTTGACTGCCCGTGTAAATGCCACACACTTAATTTGAATAGAGATTACTGCGCTGCAGTAAACGTCAATAACATTAAAAAAGGGAAATCCTATTATTCACGCGAGTTAGAGCTCAGACAGACGGACAGATGGACAGACAAAACGGAATTATAATCACTTTTCAACTATGCTGGAAAGTGTTAGAAACGAAACAAATAAGTATCACTCTTAGATTATACTGAATATGAAACTTTTAATTCAGTTTTTCTAGAAGCATAAATTGATATATGCAACTGATATTTTTTATAGCATTTCTTCATTTATCAAATAAGTGGAAATTTCATATAATTAGTGAAGAATATGTATATATATATATATATATATATCTTAAAAAGAGCGGATTCTCTTCTAGAAAAATAATTTAAAGAATTATCATGGCCTCCACACTTTTAATTAATTTTTTTTCATGTTTGGTTTACATTATAGGAATAAATGCAAATAAAAGCTTTTGAGATTAATTATAAAATGAAAGGAATAGCTTTTGCAAAAGCTGCGGGGATTCTTCAAGAAAATAATTGAAATTTAAATGATTTTAATGAAAGAAACAAGACATTCATATGAAGTACATCGAGTCTGATTACATATTAAAATTATTACAGTTACGTTATAAACAAACTGAATCTCGATTTATGCATATTCTATTTGTCGTTTATTATATATTTTATTTATTGTCTCGAATTTTATTATGTATTTTTTTTATTGTGGGGTTTTCTAAACATTCATTTCTAAAATAAAAGAAGTTATTTTAATTATTTACTCATTATTTGGATTGTAATGTTTAAGAATAATACGTTTAAGATTACTTTTATTTAAGAAGACATATCTTCAACGCATACTACAGAAAGTTACAAAAAAATTTAAATGTAAATAATTTAAATGAAAGGAGGCAACATTTAAACGCAAATTGAACATTTAATTAAAATAATATACATGCTTATATATACTGTATTTATGTTATAAAATTGGAGGTAAGTTGTTGTGATGAAATATTGAACACTTCGAAAAATTGTGTCATTAATTAATTGTATCATTAATCGTTTTCTTTATGTCTTGAAATTATTGGTCAACAGAACACGAGTTACCCGGATTAAAAGTACCCAATATACTACTTTGGCCACAGAATGTAGATGAAAGTTGTTCTTAATTGACTAATCTAATAGATTGTTGAGATATTGTATTAAATTGCCCACCCACTACAGAAAAATATATTTTTGGTACTTTCATATTAGCTGCATGTCAGTGGTCAATTGCGAAACATTTCACTACGCATAATCTTTGTTATTCTCATTATTTTAGTTTTTGGGCACACAGTTCGATTACATAATTGATAAATTCGTGTAGTTGATTATTTATTTATTTTTGAATTTTATATTTTGTGTGGCAATTCAGTTAAGGAACATTACATGGATAGAAACACTAGCTAAATTCATTACATTGTTTTAAGTGCACACTGGCTAACCTTCTGTAGCAATGATGAATCTTAACGTTAATTTTTTTTTCTTTTATTGTTTCTATAAACCAGGATTTATTGCGTAAATTCATTGTTTCATTGTAATTTTCAATCTAGTGTTCTCTTTTCAAGCTGATCTCATTGAGAATTATAGTGGTATATCATATACTCGTACAACACATATACTGTATATGTGTTTTTGTGTGTATAGTTATGTGCGCATTCCATGTGTGCAGATGTATAACCTATAATTTTTAAAACATTACCTACATAAAATATTAATAACAATATATAATTTTTTTTAAGTTACATCTATATCAAATTTAATATAAAGGTATATATTTTTAAATACCTATATAAAAGGTTAATATCGAGGTATAATTTTTATATAATATGTATTAAAATGTTCTGTGCGACAATCATTAATATTTAACTACGCAAGGGAAAAATTCTTATACCAGTGCAAAAATACAGTAATTATAGAATATTTCTATACTTTTCTATGCGTTTTTTCTGGCATAGAAACTTCATCAACTGCAATAAAATTACTTATCTGCAACCTTAGATAAGCCTAAATTACTGGTTTACTATTTTAAACGACTTTCACGAACTTTTGCTCTATTGTCATTATTATTTGTGAATTTTCATATATTTTTAATTTTTTTTTTTTTAGAATTTTCTGCTTGGTGATATTGACATGAAGTTTAAATCTGAAATATCATTTTGTAACTCATTTATTGAGTAAGATATCTTAGCAATGCGATACGTCTAAATATCTTAATGCAAAAATGTGTTAATTATATGCCATATAGCATGCCAGCTTTACCCCCTTCATTACCCTGAATATATTACAGCATTTCATCTCATTCTTGATGGTGCGGGTAGTAGCACCAGATGCTGCTACATATCTTAGTCGAAAATCGAATTGGAGCTAAATAAACTTTCAGTACTCAACGGGGAAAAAAGTATGGTTCTCAAGTTGTTGAATTGTTTTCTGATAAGTAGAAAAGATTTTTAGTCAATCATTTTCAAGAATTGAAATTTTGATGTAATTCTTTTTAAAACATTTGAGTTTAAATCATACAAGAAGGAAAATGTTTAACAAGCATTAAAAATTTTCACAATATGTAAGTTTCAAAACACAGCAAGATACATTAATCAGGGCTGCCACTGGCGACTATTGTTATATTCTGTTCGCGCGACTATTTCTAAAAGATACACTTTGCAGTATATTTCTTTTTAAAATGTTTTCAAAGCGTATATAAAGGATTTTTGTTTTAAAAAAGAGGTGCGACATTGAATTAAAAAATAGCCGCATGTGACAACCCTGATTAGTGATATTTGCAAATGAAACATCTTTTTAAGTGCTTTAGATGTTAAGACGCTGAAGAATGAATATTTAATTTCGATTTTTCTATGTAGAAGATATATTTCATATGAGAATATTACTAAAATGGGCATTTTTTTTGCCCTTTCTGAACTCATCAAAGGTTTCCTTACACGATGTTCTAACGTTAATTATTCAGATAAAGAATCGTTAGGTATAGCTCAATTAGTGCAATAAAAACCTTCCAGAAACTATGATTATTGAATTAATTATATGATTTTTGAGGGGTTTTATAAAGTGTGGTGAGGGTCAGGGGTATTAATTTAATTATTAATTCGATTGACTGTGAAATTGTTCTTTGGCATATGCGTGTGAAGCATAGATCTAACTCCTAACCGTATGATAAACTTAGATCTCGATGTTACTTTCATACATGGTGACCAGAAACAACGTAACGGTTTAATTTGACTTAGCTAATGAAAACCCAAAAATTTTTGCACAGAAAAATACTTTATTTATTAACAACAATGTATTAGAGAAATAAAAAATCACTTTTTTCTCAAAGTGTCCTCCTTTTGTTTGGATGCCAAGACGCAAACTTTTGGAGAATTTTTCAGCAACTGGCTGCACTTCGGCCGGAGTCATTAGCTTCCATACCCGACTTAACGAATGTTTCAGAGCTTCCAAACGTTTATGAGGCTTCGCGCAAAGCCTTGCCTCCAAAATCGACCACAAACTGTAATCCAAAGGGTTGAGGTCACACGAGTATAGAGGATATTCTTCTGCCGAAACAAAGTCCTGAAATTGGACCTATACCAGTCATGTATGGAGATCGTGCCGTTGAGAAGTTGCGGAATACTGCTGAATCGTCCGAATCCCGTTTCCAAAGTTTTATCAGCACAGAAAACTACCACATCCTCAAGAATAACGTTTCGGTACACATCTTTATCAATTTTGTTTCCAGAATCAATGAAAATCGAAGACGTTTTGCCTGTTGCACAAATTCCGAAACATACTATGACAGATTTGGGATTTTGACAATTTTGAACCATGAAAGACTTACCTGGAGAAATCGGTCACCAAATCCGATTATTCTGACGATTGTACGATTGTTCCACGGAGAACAGTTTTCCATCAGAAAACAGGATTCACTCCAAGTGTGGAGTTTCGAATCGTGGATTTTTCGAACCGCACTCGTTTGTTTTCTGGTGAGACGTTGCACTTGTTTCAGCTTATAAGGATGGCGTTTCAGCTCCTCTTTTACCATAAGTTGAACCTATTCACGTGCAATCCTTGTCTGCCCGCTATTTTTATCATCTACATTTGAATCGTGTTACGCGCTTCTTAATCAATTATCGGTTTCTCTAAGTGGTTTCACAGTCCTTTTCTTGCTTCTTTTCGGTCTATCTTCTTCGTGGTAAAGCTCATTGAATCTCTTGATTGTTTTGAATACGGTTGCATGGCGCACTTGAAGCAATCGAGCAATCTCACAGACACGCTTTCCTTGATGATGCAGCTCGAAAATCGCGTTTCTTTTGTTTGCCATCCTATTAAAAAAATAGAGTTACAACAAGGATAAATAAGTGAAAAAAGAAACTCTGAGAATCAAGTAATAATTAAAACATCAACCGTGTCATTACTTCACGTTTTGCGTTACATTATTTCTGAGTACCTTGCATAGAATAGTGTTAAATATCGCAGGCGTAAGAAACTGAACCATTAGGGGACTCAAACCCTCTCCATTCTAATCAAGACAATTTTTTAGTCACATGACCTGTTCCAAAAACTGTTATTTCCTATTTTCTACATCTAAAATTTTAATAATTCAACTTTTAGAAACAAATATGTTCATAAAGAAGATCATTAAAGAGCGAATAAATTTTTATTTAAATCTGGAAATATGGAACTCATCATGATAACATTTGCACGAAAATCAAGCAGGACGGTCGTTCTGCCAAGCCAAGCTGGAAAAAAAATGCTAACCCCGCCAAACAAACAAACGCCAAGAATAAGGCAAGACACCGTAACTGCTTATTATACTGATGACAACTTCTCCATGTTAAATGAACGAAATATGCCAGCGTAAAATTTCCCTTATCAAAAGAAGCAATCATCGCAGAAAAATAAAACCAACACTAGAAGGACCTAATAAAGAAGATCTTCAATTTGAGATCAAATGCATCCTCATAAATTAATTATAAACAGAGGTATAGATTTTTTAAAATAACGTCGAGATACTGAAAATGACAGATTTCTTTTCTTCGTCACAACTTATGTTTCAATCGAGGTACAGACTTAAATAATGGACACAAAAAAGTAAGGATTGAATTTTTGGATAGATATTTACTCAATCTACGTGCTTTTATAAAATTCAGCTTTAAAAACATTAATTTTCTATTCATAATTAGCGAAAAACTGTTAATTAGTTCTAAAGTTTACAAATTATGCCAAATAGCGATAAACCCGCCAAAATATTTTAGAAATCTTATACTTTTCTTTTATATTATCCTTTTGCATTGATTTCATCGAAGATAACTATGGCTGAGATTCAGATAGATTTTTCGCTGTTAGCGAAATGAGTTTGACCAATCAGAAGCCTGCATGTTTGAGAATATTTGCTGTTTGTGGATCCCGGCCTATGTCATGAAAGTTTTGAGTCATTTTTTTAGTACCGTGGATGAAGTGCAATGTTTGTAGAAATGTAGGCTGGGATCCAGATAGATTTTTCGCTGTTAGCGAAACGAGAATCGCCAATCAATAGCCTGCATTTCTGCAAACAGCGAAAAGTTCACAAAAATGCAGGCTTCTGATTGATGAATCTCGTTTCTCTGACAGCCAAAAATCTATCTAAATTGCGCACAATGGAGGATATTCCAAATATGGGTTCGAGCTTGAAAAAGTCACGTGATACCGGTAATTTATCCAAGGAACTTCTATCTGATAAGAAGGGAAGATACTACTACTTTGCCTCATGAACCGTTTCATTGGCTAGCGGGGATTTACATTACACGTCTACGGAGCCTTCCCTTCTTGACGATAGAAGTTTTTACCTTGACCACGTGATCAAAATGTAGATGGAATATCCTCCATTATGTTGAACACAATTTTGCATTTCCACATCCAGGTAGGGTATTAATTGTCATAACAACAATACATATTCGAAACTATTTAAGGCACTGATTCTGAACTCCTTTGCTATACCTTTCAGTATTAAAAAAGTTGTTGTTCCCATAGTAACAGTACTTTTCTGTATTGCTTTCTCTAAAACACAAATATAGAAATTTAACAAAGAGCGCTCAGAATCAACACCATAACAGAGAGCCTTCATACATAAGAGTGGTGATATATGCACAGGAAGCATGCTCATTTCAAGTTTTTGCCGAAAGTATGGCTACAGCGTCTAGAATACCTTGTGTGGAAATATGCTATCCAAACAACGCTAAAAATTTGTATCCCTTAAATGTGCGACGATACTGCTAAAATCCCAAGTATCGATCACAGCGACATCTGCGGGATTTAGTATTACATTGTATAGACTAGCAATATCTTGCAGTTTGAGAAAATATTTTGCAGATGTCGCTGTGATCTGTATATTTCAGCAGCATCATTGTACAGTTAAGGGATACAATATTTTAGCACTTTTTAAAGTATTACAGGGATAGCCAATTTCCACACTATACAGGGTGATTCAGCTCGTCGGTGACAAACTTTAAGGATCGATAGAGCACACCTAGACGAACATTTTTGAATAGGGAATGTAGGGTCCCTGACGCGATGGTAAGGCGCTAGGCGCTTTCGAAAATTTGGGTGCCGAAATTCGAAACGTCATAAAAACGAGGGAAATGGTTAGATTTTCTTGCTTGTTGCGTCGAAATGATTCTGTTTGTTTAGACTTTCTTCAGTACCAATTTGATAAGCGTATCTCTTAAAACATGGATAGGGGGCGCTGCAGACTTTGGAGAGCTAGACAACAACTTTAAGCCCGTTATTTTGATAATTTAACACATGCTCGCCAAAGTTTATACTCTAACTTAAAGTTTGAACCCAAAAGTAGAGCCCTGCAAAAAGCGTAAGAGCCGGAATAAAATGTCAAAGTACAGGGTGGTCGAAACTCGAAGGCTCCTAGGAGATAAACAAACAGATTTCTTGACTTATGGCATGCATTTTCATGATTCTGTTTGCTGGGGCTCTCTGAAACTCAGTTGAACGGTACAAAAAGAAACATCGATAGGGGGCGCTTTGGGCAAAAAACATAATTCGTTGACATTTCGGACGCTAACTGGAAACGGGGCGCTACGATCAGTTAGAAACAAAACAAGAGAGTAATTTACTTATCATAAGAAGCTATTAAAACTGCAGTTTGTTTGTTTTTTTTAACAAACATAGCTGGTTTCAATCATGCACAATGCGCGCAATAAAATTTACATAAGGTGCTTTTTGCTGATTTATGCAAAAGATATCGTACCATATCGATATGCAAAAGATACGTAATGCGTAGACGACAACGCGAGATGACGTAGTTGTATGCGCAGACACGTCTTTTGAACGTGCGGTACCTACTTAAGCTTCGGGTTACTTGTCTGCAGATCGGTAGTAGGATGGAACGGTACACAAACTCTGAATTGGCTGACATGCATTTGGCGTATGGCGCTGCTGGTTGTAATGGACGAGCCGCTCAGCGGTTGTACGCCGAGCGTTACCCCAACAGGCAAATCCCCTGCCATGCCTTCTTCGCTCGAGTACACCAGAGGTTGTCCACAACGGGATCTTTCGACGGAGGCAGGCCTGAACGGGAGCGATCAGTGAGCACCCCCGACAACGAAGAGGCTGTGCTTAACCTGGTTGAGGACAACCCAGGTCTTAGCACGAGAGATATCGCCAGACATGTTGGCATTTCGCAAGCAACTGCGTGGCGCATCTTACGTTCCCGGAATCTGCACCCCTACCACATCCAGCGGGTGCAGTTGCTCAGAGAGCAGGATTTTGGCCCTCGAGTGGAATTCTCAAGATGGTACTTGGCGATGAGATCCAGGGATCCCCGTTTTGTAAACAGCATTTTGTTTACGGACGAGTCCACATTCAGCCGGGAGGGAATGTGGAACGCCCACAACAGTCATGTGTGGTGTGATGAAAATCCACATGAAACCAGTAGCCGAGCAGCCCAGGAGCGTTTCTCAGTAAATGTGTGGGCCGGCATTCTGGGGGATTGCCTCATTGGCCCTTATTTGTTACCTGAACGGCTGACAGGTGGAAATTACCTGATTTTCCTGGATCAAGTGCTGCCGCAGCTTCTGGATGAGGCGCACGTACCCGAAGGTTCGCGTCGCCAGATGTGGTTCCAGCACGATGGAGCTCCGGCCCATTACACGAACGACGTGCGTCTCCATCTAAACGCAAGGTATGGCCAGCGGTGGATCGGGCGTGGGGGTCCAGTTCACTGGCCTGCCCGATCACCAGACCTCACCTGCTTGGATTTCTTCCTTTGGGGTTACCTGAAGGCCGAGGTATACCATACACCTGTCAGCAGTGCTGAAGAACTTGTGGCGCGCATTGTGGCAGCTGCAGGGCAGATCAGAGATACTCCTGGCATTGTTGGAAACACACACTCCTCAATGCGACGGAGGTGCGAAGCCTGCATCATGGCCCAAGGTCGAAATTTCGAGCATCTTCTGTAGTGTTATTTTTTGTAAATAAATTTCCAGTATCATTGATGTTTTTGGTCTAAATTTATTCAGAAGTGTTGAGCAGAGGTAGAAAATGTGTTTTCATTATTACTAACTGATCGTAGCGCCCCGTTTCCAGTTAGCGTCCGAAATGTCAACGAATTATGTTTTTTGCCCAAAGCGCCCCCTATCGATGTTTCTTTTTGTACCGTTCAACTGAGTTTCAGAGAGCCCCAGCAAACAGAATCATGAAAATGCATGCCATAAGTCAAGAAATCTGTTTGTTTATCTCTTAGGAGCCTTCGAGTTTCGACCACCCTGTACTTTGACATTTTATTCCGGCTCTTACGCTTTTTGCAGAGCTCTACTTTTGGGCTCAAACTTTAAGTTAGAGTATAAACTTTGGCGAGCATATGTTAAATTATCAAAATAACGGGCTTAAAGTTGTTGTCTACCTCTCCAAAGTCTGCAGCGCCCCCTATCCATGTTTTAAGAGATACGCTTATCAAATTGGTACTGAAGAAAGTCTAAACAAACAGAATCATTTCGACGCAACAAGCAAGAAAATCTAACCATTTCCCTAGTTTTTATGACGTTTCGAATTTCGGCACCCAAATTTTCGGCGCCTTACCATCGCGTCAGGGACCCTACATTCCCTATTCAAAAATGTTCGTCTAGGTGTGCTCTATCGATCCTTAAAGTTTGTCACCGACGAGCTGAATCACCCTGTATATACAGCGCCTAGAAGACACAGTGTGGAAAACGGCTACAAAATAGTGCTAAAAAATTGAATCCCATAAATGTACAACGATGCTGAATAACAAGATGTCGATAGTAGCGCCATTGTAGTGATTTAAAAACGATAGTCATTCTAAAAGAGACTCTTTAACCTATTTCACGTCATTCCTTAACTAAATTATCTTATAACAGACCAAAATATCTTATATTTATAGTTTCCGATATTTAACATACTATAATTTTTTAAAACTCAGTGTTTATATTGAAAAGAGTTACGAGATGGCGCTCGTATCAGCATATTGCCGCTGAGCATTGTTGGAGATTTATGGGATACAAGTTTTTAGCACTTTTTAAAGCATTATAGGAATAGCCGTTTTCCACACTGTATCTTCTAGGCGCTGTACTATATATTCTAGGTGCTATAGTACGGCAATCCACTTTCTAGAATAGAGGCTATTCTATCTACGTTATGATCACGTGATCAAGGCAAAAACGTCTAACGTAAAGAAGGGAAGGCTCCGTCGACGTAATGTAAATCCCCGCTAGCCAATGAAACAGTTCACGGGAGAAAGCAGTAGTAGTTTCCTGTTTCCCTTCTCATCAGTTAGAAGTTCTTTAGGTAAATTGCCGGTAGCACGTGACTTTTTCAGCCTTGAACCCATATTTGGAATATCCCCCATTAGACGATACGCGCATGGACGAGCTTTATTAGACTAGGGAAATAATTCAATATGCATTAGTCTGACGATAATGACACGCTCGCAAAGACCTTTAAAGATTTGTTTTTATCACTTCTACCAATAAACCTTTATTGGCCATATGTCGCTACTTCGTTATAGCGACACACTTGTTCCTAATTGGATCCCGGCCTTAATGTATCAAAATACGGAGTTTGCTTTCTGTACTATTCCTGAGCTCAGTTATAACATCTAGAAATATAGGCCGAGATCCAGGTATATTTTTGCAAACAGTGAAAAGTTAGCAATAATTCTGGCTTCTGATTGGTCAATCTCGTTGCGATAACAAAGAAAAATCTTCCTAGATCATGGTCATTGTGTGGAAACCGGCTATTCCAGTAATACTTTAAAAATTGCTAAAAATTGAATCCCATATATATTGAAAAATACTGAATGAGAAATGTCGATAGCAGCAACATTTTCTAGATCTTCCATGAGCGAAACGCTTTCTCATTTGATGTCTTTTGAAATAGTTACGTTGGAATTACCATATGTCGCTGTGATCGACATTCATCGTTCAGCCTCGTTCAAAATTTATGGGATACAATTTTTTAGCACCTTTTTAATAAGCCGATTTTTAAACTATATCTTCAAGATACTATAGCTACAGCGCCTAGAAGATACAGTGTGGAAAACGGCTACAAAATAGTGCTAAAAAATTGAATCCCATAAATGTACAACGATGCTGAATAACAAGATGTCGATAGTAGCGCCATCGTAGTGATTGAAAAACAATAGTCATTCTAAAAGAGACCCTTTAACCTATTTCAAGTCATTCCTTAACTAAATTAGCTTATAATAGACCAAAATATCTTATATATATAGTTTCCGATATTTAACATTCTATAATTTTTGAAAACTCAGTGTTTATATTGAAAAGAGTTACGAAATGGCGCTAGTATCAGCATATTGCCGCTGAGCATTGTTGGAGATTTATGGGATACAAGTTTTTAGCACTTTTTAAAGCATTATAGGAATAGCCGTTTTCCACACTGTATCTTCTAGGCGCTGTACTATAGCTCCGTTATAGGCCTAGATTATATGTTGTAGAAATCGACTATCCCAGCAATACTTAAAAAAGCGCGGAAATAGTGAATCCCTTAAATGTACAACGATGTTGAATTCCAAACAGTCATTTACAGCGACATCTGCAGGATATTTTTTAAAGAAGAAAGAGACACGTGTAATGCCCCGCTATAGCGTCTAGAATACATACTGTGGAATTTTGCTATGCAAGCAGCGCTAAAAAGTTGTATCCCTTAAATGTGCACTGACGCTGAAATCCAGGGAGCTGATCGCAGCGACATCTGTGATAAACTTTCAAAGTAAACATCGTATTATTACAGCGGGCTTGACGCCAAGCACACAGGTCAGATGTATGTTAATAAAATGTAAAAAAAAAAGAACGCTACAACGTCTAGACCAAATTATAGCGCCTAGAATATATATTGTGGAAATTGGCTATCCCTGTAATACTTAAAAAAGTGGTAAAATATTGTATCCTTAAATGTGCAACGATGCTGCTGAAATATACAAATCGCAGCGACATCTGCAGGATATTTTCTATAACTGAAAGATATTGCTAGTCTATACAATGTAATATGAAAATCCCGCAGATTTCGCTACGATCGACACTTGGAATTTTAGCAGTATCGTCGATCATTTACGGGATACAAATTTTTAGCGTTGTTTAATAAAATATTTCCACACTAGGTATTCTAGACGCTGTTACCAAATCGTCATGAAGTTTTAGGAAATATCCTGCAGATATCGCTGTGATCGACTCATTGGATTTCAGCATCATTTGAAATTTAAGAGATCCAATATATTAGCACTTTTTAAAGTATTACTGGGATAGCCGATTTCCACACTATATATTCTAGGCGCTGTTGCACCACGGTAGCCTGTCTTTTTCGTTTACCTCGGAGTAGATATAGATGAAGTCATTTGTAGCTGTTCCTAAACTGTGGCCAACAACATATAAGGCCAGTTCATAATGTCACACGGAGTTGATTATCTGTACACGGCAATGGACACAAAAAAAAATTGGCTCGCAGCTTTGTACTAATCATCGTGTAAAGATGATCCAACTCTGAGACTAACGAAAAAGACAGGCTACCGTGGTGGGTCCGATTCTTCTTTTTTTACAGACCGCTGGAGTCACGTGATGCTCGAATGCACCAAAGAAGGTGCGTGAAAAGAGCATCACGTGACTCCAGCGGTTTGTAAAAAAAGAAGAATCGGACCCACCGCGGTAGCCTGTCTTTTTCGTCAGCCTCGATCCAAATGCGTGTGACTTTTAAACATCATGAACTGGCCTATTATGTCATTGGTCGCGCTAACACCCTCCCTCCTGCGTCCACCGTATATAGCGGCATCTTGTACTGGAGACTGCTAAATGCGTTGCTATCGGTCAAAATCAAGAGAGAAAAGGGCAGAAGAGAGGGAAATAACTCGTTTTTTTTGGTAACTAGTTTTTCACACGGGAAGATTGACATGTCTGTTCCTCTCCTTTCATAACTTCATGGTGGTGAAATACGCCAAAGCATCCTAAATATCTGAGAAAGTCTTGACTCGCGTCACGAAAACATCACACAAAGCAGGCAAAGCAAAGAAACAAAATCATTCATCGGCTCGTGAATATGAACGAGCTAATGAATGATTTTTCTTCTTTGTTTTGCCTGCTTTGTGTGACGTTTTTCTGACACGTGTCAAGGCTTTCTCCAATATTTAAAGGGCGTTGAATAGGCCGGGATCAAGATAGGTATTTCGCTATTAGCGGAATGGGATTGATCAATCAGACGTCTGCATTTTTCCGAACTTTTTTATGTTTGCAGTAAACGCCGAAAAGCCTGCAAGGATAAAGGCTACTGATTGGTCAATGTAATTTTACTAACAGAGAAAAATTTATCTGGATCCCGGACATTAACTTTGGTTGGTTAAAACAATTTTGAATAAAATCAAATCAGGAAGCCAATGTTTGTTAACTTTTCTGATTAGTTTAATTGACATCTTCCTCGTCTATTACTGAAAACTGAGTTACCGTACTTTGGACAAAAAATTGAATATGAGTACACGACTTGTGCATATGTCACCACTCTAACACAGTGTTGCCAGATGGGCTACTTTTTTTAACTCAGATACTTGATTGGCACCACTTTTTTGAAATTGTAAAATGTGCCTTATTTAATGACATATTAATTAAGGCGAAAACAATGGGAATTTTACCGCTTATAATAAGTGCTGGCAATCAAGAAATCTGAATTAAAAATAAGTAGCCCACTGGCAACACTGCTCTAACATATAAATGTTCTGTGTTATGACCATAATTCTAAGTGCAGTTGGTTAAGTTTGAGTATATGGGCATTACAGAAAGCAATAGTGGCCCACTGTGGCTGAGTGGATAAGACACAATGCCGCTAATCGCTTGAGAGCGTAGGTGGAAGCAGATTCGAATCCCGCAGTGATCCGCATGTGATATGATGTATGTGTTCAATAAATCAAACAAACAAACAAGCAATCAGTAGTGAAAGGTACAGTTGGCATGGAAACAACGACTTCTTTAATTCCTATAGAAAATTAATGAATAGTAGTAAATGACTCAAGTTTGAAATGTAGGCAAATGGTCTGGAAATATCAATGGCTCCAATCTAGTATTTCACAAAATTAATTTAATAGATTCACATGATGTATAACTTGATGCAACTCTTAACTAATGAAAATTCTGCAACAAGACTTATGTAGGTAGATCTTTTGAATGAATAATTCAGAATTCTGAGAACAAAACTAAGTTCTTAAGGCTCTTCCTCACACCCCCCTCAAAAAAGGAAATACGATAGAAAGATATAAGAATTTGGATAGCTTCAATATGTCTGTGATCTTTTGTCAGAGTTCAGAAAAAGAGTCTGGGCATAAAAAAAAAAAAAAAAAAAAAAAAAAAAAAAAAAAAAAAAATAACGAACGATAAGACTATAGATTTCAGGCAATTTTTAACCGAAAAATATTTAATTCTAATGTATATGCGGCTTTAATAATAGACTATTAAAGATAATCAATTTAGGGGAAATTTTATAGTAAATTAATATCCTCACATTTATGCAAATAGGTATGGATAAACAGACTTGAGTAAAATTTCATATTTATTCTTTCTTCTCTATAACACGATCTAAATGAAGATGAAGTTATATGTACAGTTTATATCTTTAAATTTTCAGATTTTTTTTTATCAAAAATGTTCCTTTATTATGTCTAGAATTGCTAGATTTACAGATCTTCGATTCTTTAGATGCCTGCGGGTTTTCATTCTCGGATTAACCGTAGGTATTTGTAAAGGTAAATTTATTTTGCAAAACCGTCAGCAAAAAAAGTTAGAAAAAACAATTAACTGACAGACTAACTGTAAATATATATTTTATTTCGACTCTGTTTTTTACTAAATTTTCTTCTTTCGTAGAAAATTTTAAGGAGATATAAATTGAGAAAGACTGATACTTTGAAAGAAGAAATTGACTTTCCTTACTTTTGAATTATTAATCACTATAAAAAATGAATGATAGGTAAACAAAATGTATAATATTGTGTTTGCTCCCTGCTTATAAAGGCTATACAAGGACTAATTTTAATTTGAGCTAGTAGAATTATTTCAGTTATATATCATTTGTTTTAACCCTTTCAGCTCTGCCGGGTGAATTTTCACCCACATAAAATCAAAATCTTTTAATTTCCTTCAAAAAGTGTCCATTTTAATTGCAAAAACTGGGTTTTGTAGATTTTACTTGTCTTCTTAAAATCTAGATGGCAGCACTATTCTCTGCAAATATCTAGTAGGTTTTTAATGCGACCTTAAAAACACTCCAATTTTGAAGGTTTAGAAATTTTGTATTTTTCAAGCATTATAAAGAAATATTTTTCAAAGCAGATAACATTTTTTTCTCTTGGACACATCAAACATTTATTAATAATTACATGCAAATCACTAAATTGAAAATTTAAATAATTACAGGGGATAGAAATAAGTAATGGTAGAATTTTCTACCAGCAGAGCTCTAAGGACTACAAAAATGTGCTTTGTCACTAGATGGCAGCACTAAAATTACATACCAGACAGTGTTTCAGAACCAAAATTTAGATGCTTATAATTTAATTCCAAGGAATTTAAATTTAGCTGTTTAATTCAGCAGATTGACGAGTTTATTATGTTTTAAATATTTCTAAACAAAAATTAAATATTTTTAAAATCTGTTTCATCTATAAATTTGATTAGTTTGTATTTTTATATTATGATTTAAAAAATTTTAAATTTTGAATTTTCTCATTTAAATTTTTAAAATATTTTAATAGTCTTAGAATTTGTTTAAACCATGTAACTGCTTAAAATATGTTGAAATTTCAGCAATTATAGTAATTTTAGAATAACTTTGAGGTGTCATTTCTTGTATTTGCGTGTTGAAATGAATGCTCTAGAGCTCTGATGGTGGAAAAACTTCCCACGTCCCCCAGCCTAAAGGGGGTATTTAAACAAATTTTTAATCACATGGTTCAATTTCAGACAGTCCCCTAATCACATTTTAAGTGTTTTTCTAGCATATTTTTAAAATTTTAATAACCCGGAGCTCAAAGGGTTAAAAAAAGAACTGATATCTACTAAAAAACAACTTTTCAAAAGTAAAAAATAAGCCAAGCAAAAAAAAAAAAAAAAAAAAAAAAGAAAAGAAAAAAGTTGAAAGTTGTGGCTAAAAAATAGTGTGATATCAAATTTCCAAGCTTATATTGCGGTACTTATTTAACATTTTTTGATAAAAATTTACCATATGTAAGTCGAGTACCTAAGTATGCGTTGATAGAAAGCCTTTTCTCCTTTACTAAATACATCATAACGTGTTTCTGAAAATTAATTTTTTTTAAATTATGCATGATGGGCTTGGCGGCCATCTTTCCATATTTTACACAAATTTCTAAGCACTCAAGCTCGTAACATATTTGCATTATTAAGAATTTCGAACTTATAGTTTTAGCTACAGACAGATAAAATAAGAAAGTTTTTTATTTTGAAAAAACAAATTGATTTTTACTGCTTTAACTAATTAATTAACCCCCTCCGAAAAAAAGAGAATCATAAGATGAAACCTGAAGTTACTTCAGCTTTATTTTTAGACACAAATTTTTAGGCACTCATTTCCATAAATTAAAAGAATAAAATGTTTGCTTTAGTAACAATTTCGAACTTCCAATCTTAACAATGAACTTGTGTGCTTAGAAATTTGTGTAAAATATGGAAAGATGGCCGCCAAGCCCATCATGCATAATTTAAAAAAAAATAATTTTCAGAAACACGTTATGATGTATTTAGTAAAGGAGAAAAGGCTTTCTATCAACGCATACTTAGGTACTCGACTTACATATGGTAAATTTTTATCAAAAAATGTTAAATAAGTACCGCAATATAAGCTTGGAAATTTGATATCACACTATTTTTTAGCCACAACTTTCAACTTTTTTCTTTTCTTTTTTTTTTTTTTTTGCTTGGCTTATTTTTTACTTTTGAAAAGTTGTTTTTTAGTAGATTTTTTATTACCCGACTGGCCAAGAAGGAATATGTGTTTCACGCGAATCTGGGTATGTGGATTTCTTTATACCCTCGAAAAATCCCAACGGCTAGATGGATTTTAATGAATGAGGTCTCTATCGATTCGTCTTAAATGTCCGATGGTTATAGGGTAGGTTTGTTTTCATAAATTCAAAATGGCGGCCGTAAAATACAAAATGGCGGTAGAGACGGAAAAGGAAATTACGCACCATATTGAGTGGTATATCATTGGATAGGTCTTTCAAAATGAAGACGATGTTTCATTGACTATTTTACAGTGAGAAGCTCCGTTAAAATATCATACAACCTGGAAGTTGTGTATGTAGGATCCCTAGCTTTACTGCAACTCTAACTTTCATAGACATCTATAGACCTCGTGAAAACAGTGTTTATAGATAGATACGCACAATTAAATACAACTTAAAAGTCAAAAATACAAGTAAATAAAAAAATAGGTAAGCAATATAAAAAATAGGTTCACACTGATGAGAAATGATTAATTAGTTCGCTTTTTACGGAGTCGGGTTTTTTTATTTTTTAGATTTAATTTTTACTTGTTTATAATTCATTCTATTAAATAAGTTACTGGAATAAAAAATACTAATACATACAATACATTTTTGGAGATTAACTCTTAAATATTTAAATGAGAATTTTGTGCACTGATACACTAAGACTGACTCTGATTTACTGAACCTCCTGTCTCCTCAATAATTTATAATCACAATTCTCTTGAAATATGTATATTAAATCTCCTATCTAAAATAATTAAAATGTTGATTTCCTGACATTAATTATTAGTTTGAATGTTTAGTTATTATTCCAAACATTTTATAAATTAATAATATTTCTAATATTTCAATTTATTTGAAATTGACTACTAAATTTCTCCCACAGTTTTCCAATTGCTACATCACTGCCTCATGTCATGAAATCCTTACTCAAAAATCTGTATAGCAGGAGTCTTAATATTAGATGGCAGACGCAATTTCTATTTTGATCCCTTTTTACTTAATGTTACTAAAACTCTCATTGTACATCTCAAAACTGCATATGAATACCATTGTGTTTGAGATAAAATTGCAATTTTACTTCAAACAATTCTTCTTACTGGTTTTAATGATATTAAATCCCTTTGAATATCCCTGTAAAGCAACAAAAAATGCAATTTTCTATGCGGAGCACTGCTGTGCTTTCAACAATGCATATCAATAAATTTATGTTTCAAGTTGCACAACTTTCTAAAATACACTTCAACCAATTTTCCTTTGTTGGCCATATAACCCAATTGTGGCAGATTTATCTGCAACATATCAATTTCACCCCCCGTTTCTCAAAATCTACTTTAAACAAGTAAATTCATTATAGTAATTCTTTTTCCTAAAACAATTCATACTTCTACAATCATTTAGTTTTTTTTCTTTTCCTTTCACAAGGAACTTTCCTCAACACATATAAAGATTTATGGTTTCAGATATTTTGTTTCATTTATTCAAAATTCTCATTCTCGATTATTCATTTATTTATTTCCCTTCCTAACGGTTCTTATTTAAATGCATTCATACCCAGTTATGATTCGTACAGCTGCTATTCCCCTTTTAACGGTTATTTTCTCTAACGTATTTTTATCTGCACTAGAAATAAATCACTCCCATTTCATATTAGAACTTGACGGGTAAAAAAAAGGAAATAAAGAAAATAATGTATTTATTGGAATTGCAGTTATAAATTATATCTTCAATTATCATTATGCTTTCTACAGTTCACATACATTTATTAAAGATTATTCAATCACATTTAACTGCAATCTGTTTTTTAATATAAACAAATGACAGACTTTTCGTCGCAATAATTCTGGAAACATGTAGGGTTGCTTCACATCTGTGAGTGCGCCGAAAGACAGCGCTGCCGCGTAATTTGTCTGCTAGTCCTGTCGCCAATGCTTTGTCTTTGTAATATTGGCGTCAAAATCTTGATTAGTTGGCGATAATACAATATGCCAAGTCATATGAGTTGAGTACGCATTATGAGAGAGTTCGCCCTGACCGCCCTTCTGAACGGTCCGCAAAAAGGACCGCTGTTGTTTTTTTTTCTTTTCCATGGTGTGACGATGCGTAGCAGTTTCTTTCTTATTAACGGATATGCTTCTACACATAGAGATAAATATATTTAATCTCTACTTTTACAGAGCTTTGTATTTGAAGCTCCCTTTTTGTGAGATGTCCTTCTACGTATTGGAAATGAATAAAGACTAATTGTACTTTCATCGATATGTTGGAGTTTTTTTTTTGTAATCATCTTTTAGCGAACCCAAGAACCACCATTTGATGCGAACCCCTTCAGATATAATTGGTGCATAGCAGCCGTATTTTCTTCAACTCAAAAAAAAAATGATGAAATGAATAGAAACATGATTTTACTTCTTTCTGCTTGCGAACATTTTTCTCGCCGCTACATGTCTTCGCCAGTGACCTGCGTAAGATGACGGGCAGTTCATTTGTCGCACGGAAACGGGAAATCCCCTGTTCTGTTTCTGGAGAGTTCTGAAACTTTTTCGAGTGAGAGAATTCATCTCTTGGATGGACATATGTTTTACGGTGCGGTGTTCCCCCCTCCTCTCGCCGAATGTCGTCAGTGGCTTCTTCTGTTATTTTTTTTCCTCTGATCACCTTTTCGTTTATTCCGTGATTTGGTGAATTCGTGTGTGCTCCCTCCAACTTTTCAAAAAAAAAAAAAAAAATCAGTGTTGTGCACAAGTTCTGTGTTCTGCTTCAGAAAACGGCGTTGTGTCAATAATATAGTGAAATATGTTTAAAAGTGACATAAGATAACAGCAAAAAAAAGTGAAATGTTAGTGCGTCAATTTTTTAAGGGTGTGACAGTCTACAAAATGTGTGACGGCTAATTTTGTGTGCAAAAAAAAAAAAAAAAAAAAAAAGCCTTGTGAGGTAGCAAGTGTCTTCAGTTTTTGTGTTCTTCAAGGACTCTACAATTTTTTATGAAATTGGTGATTCGATAAGTGGTTTAAAAAAAACCTGAAGAAAATTTTCGTCACATAGTGAAAAGTGGCTAAAAAAAAGGGCCATTGTCGAACACAAAATTTTTTGGCAGTAGATAGTAAAAAGAAAACTGCTTTTTTTTTTCTTACACATATATTTATAATATGAGAATTGAATATTTGTTTCAATTTTTTTTTTCTTTTCAGTAATTTGCTGAAGTCAAATTAAATGCTTGCATTGAATTATATTTATTTCAGTTTTCGTATTCGTGAAAGAATATTTTACAGTATATTTATTTATATGTGATTGAAATGATTTATATTATTTTTGCCTTGACTTTCATGCTCTTTATTGATTTACTTTTTGTTGATTAAGAAAGTGCATTATTTTCAGTATAAAGTTAAATCCCTTATTTTTAAATTTGTGATTTTTCACAAACTGTAGGGATATTTTACGTAATTATTTTTTTCATTCCTCTATTAAAAAAAAGAACTATTTGCTTATGCATTTTTTTTAGTTGATGTATTGGCATGATTTATATAGATTTTTTTTTCTACTCTTAAAGAAGTTACATCAGGACTTTTTATTTTATTTTTGGATTATGTTAAAAGGAGAAAATTTTTCTTTTCCTTAAATTATCCTATATTATATTTAATTATATTTGATAATGCTATAATTTTAAATTGCATTTTATTATTTGATATGCTTTGGTTTTATTCAGTGATAGTATTATTATTTTATATGTGGTATTATGCAGAAACTCAGTAATTATCAGCTATCACATTACTTAAATTGATTCTTTGGCGACAATGGCTAAGAACATCCCAATTGGTGTTATTGAATTTGACGGGGACCCCAAATTATTGCAATTTTTCTTTGATCAGGTCAAAGCTGTTGCCGAAATTAATAAATCTAATGAGCAAACAACTATTTTGTTCCTCATTGATAAATTACGAGGACCGGCGCAAAAAATTTTCGCGCAGAACCCTGATTTCAAAAACGTGAAAGATTTGGAGATTTTACGTAAGGAATTCGGGGCTTTCTTTTCCCCGCCAAGTAAATCTGCAGCCAATCTCGAGTTAAATAACTTATCCCTTTTGCCTGCCGAGACCATAAAGAATTTAGCTCACCGCTTAAATGTTTTGGCAGCAAAAGTATATGAGGATATACAGGATCCCAAAGCACGGGATTCCATGAAATACATGAAATTTCTTGAAGCGATTCCTTCCCAAATTAGAATTAAAATTAAGGAAGAAGGAATTACTGATTATCGTGCCACGGTTGAAAGGGCAAATCAGTTATACGAGATTCTGCATAATGAAAAAGTGTTACATGCTTTACCCTCTATGCCAAAAGCAGAATCTAATGTTGAACAACAGTTACGTGAAATTTCTGAAAAGATAAATGCATTAACATTTAAACCTAAGGAATCAAATAAAGATGACATAAAAAATCTGTTGAGAAATCTAATCGCAACTCGAACAGTTTTCGTTACAGACAAAATTTCAAATATCAAAGACATGAGAGACATTTTTCCCCGCGCAAATTTCATAAAAAAAGTTATAACTTGTCAATTATGCAACCGATCTGGCCGTGACGCCTAGGCATGTTTCAAATGGAAACGTGCTCAGAGAAGAGAAAATAATTATAAAACTAACAGTCGTTATAGTCAGGAAAACTAGAACAGAGACGCAATGTTGCTGATGGTATTGTGTCTCACATTAACAATTCCACATCAGCTAATTTATTTATGGACCCAAACTTACCCAAGATTTCTAAAGAAAGATTAGTTAACTCTGTTGGTTCTCAAACCAGAGAGCATATTACTATTGCTAATTGCATAGCGACACAAACTGAAAACAACAACAAGACACACTTAATTTGTAATGTAAATAAAGACACCTCTTCTCTTCCACTTGTTAAAGCTACTGTGGCAAAACAATCTGTCACTTTTCTAGCAGATTTTGGAAGTTCCATATCACTTTTATCAGAAAAGTTGTTTAACGATATTAAAACTACACGTAAATACAAACGACTATCCACTGGCATATGCATCAAAACGGTAAATTCAGATGATGAATTTTCTGCATGCATTAGAGCTACAATAAAATTACAACATAAGTCTAAATCCTCGACTTTTGAAGGTATTCTGGGATATGACTTTATAAAGAAATTCAATATCATAATAGACTCAGCTAACAAATGTGTACACATAAATAACAACTTAACTATTCCATTAGACTGTCCAGATACTGAGGCAACTCTCAGTAATTTAACACAATGTAATAATCACTCTGTTAACACAAAAATTCAAGATGTTCTTCTAACACGTAAAGTGACATTAGAACCACATGAAGAAAAAGGGATACCTGTGTACACCAATAAAAATGACAACAAGCAATCCGTAAGTTATTTGTTTGAGTACGTCCCTCATGAAAAAGACATTGTAGGATTTGACGTCATCATTCAAATAAATAACAAGCCTAAACGCAAAACTAAAACTGCTCAACCACATGATTTCTTTAATGTTTTGGTTAAAAGCAATTAAAATACTACCATTCACCTGCAAAAAAAGACAAGAGTTGGTGAATTATCTGAATTTGAAGAAATTTTGGAGTACTCTCCTGAAAATTCAGAAAAGCATCATAACTCAGAACAACAGTTCATTAATCTTCTACAGGCATCTATAGAAACTTTTAAAAAAAGAAAAGAAGATTTAACATCTAATGGTTTTGATCTGAAACACTTAAACTCTAAAGAGGCAAAGATTTAAACTGAGTTACTACTCAATTACTCTGCTGCATTTTCAAAATCTTTAAATACCTTAGGCCACACTGACAAAATAATTCCAGACTTAAATTTGTTAATGAATACCCTATCAAAACCCTCCCATTTCCCCTCCCTCAGTCTCTACAAAAAGATGCTCAAGAGCAATTAAATCAACTATTAGAAGCTGGTATAATTGAGCGTAACTGCTCCGAATGGGCATGTTCTCTGTTACTTGTTAAGAAAAAGCTAGATGCTACTGGGAAACAAAGGTATCGCCTCGCTCTTGATCTTCGCATGATCAATACTATAATACAAGGTTCTTCATACCCTCTGCCTAAAATTCAAACAATTACTTCCAATCTGTCATCTTTTGAATTTTTCACTGCTCTCGATTTTCATCAGGCCTACCATCAAATCGATTTACCGGAAAAATTTCAAAACCAACTAACCTTCACAACCATGTTTGGCTCGTATAAGTACAAGAGACTTGTTTTCGGATTGAAATCCAGTGCTTCTATTTTTCAAGCACTAATGGACTCCTTATTGGATGAGTTGCAGTTAGAAGGTGTTTACACCTACCAAGATGATTTCATATTAGGTGCAAATTCATTTCAGGAAATGTATACAAAACTTGACAAAATCCTGAACATCTTAACTAAATACAACTTAACACTTTCACCTAATAAATGTACATTCCACAAAA
Organism: Maratus speciosus; assembly: GCA_963932465.1. NCBI lineage: Eukaryota > Metazoa > Arthropoda > Arachnida > Araneae > Salticidae > Maratus > Maratus speciosus. Next base: position 201,016,983 of record OZ010792.1, on the reverse strand, counting down.
CCAGTATCGACTATTTGGGCTTTCACATTCAAAATCACTCTCTGTCACCAATTAAGTCGAACATTGTGAAAATAACTTCATTCCCCATTCCTACAAAAAAGGGCAATTAAAAAGACTCATTGGTGTAATCACATTTTACAAATCTCTTATTCCATCCTTTTCTCAATTGGTACAACGTTTGATAAACTTAACCACACCTAAAGCTAAATTTAAGTGGACAAAGACACACCAGGATATTTTTGAAACTATACAGAAAATCTTCAACTCCCTATGGTAAGGTTACCAGATTGGGATAAAACTTTCTATCTAAACACAGACGCTTCAAATGTTGCTATTTCTGCCGCCTTGTTGCAAGAACATGACAATCCGTTATTACCTGTTGCTTACTTCTCTAAATCTTTAAAATCTTCAGAAAAGAAATACCCGGCATTAAAACTAGAACTTATGGCAATTTACAAATCAGTTATTGCTTTTAAATATTACCTATACAACAGGGATTTTGTAATTCTTTCTGACAGTAAGCCTTTAAAAAAATACAACAAAACAACAAATCCTACTGATATAACTACTAGATGGCTTATTGAACTTTCTGAATATTCTTATACTTTTCAACACATTCCTGGTGCAACAAATGTATTGGCTGACTATTTATCTCGCTGCAATTTTGAAAATAATCAGAAAACTTTGCTTACTAATCCTGAAATTCTACATCACACTCAACCATTACCTATTGTGGACTATGATACAACAGAATCTAACAACTACTCATCAAATATCAACACTCATAATGTCAACTATCTTATAACTGGTAATCAAACAAAACGTGATCCATTGTTAGAAATATCTAATGATACTTTCTTCATGGAACAGAAAAACGATCCTAATTTGTCTTCAATTTCCAATGAAATTTTAACCGAAGGATCTTCACAAAAGTTCCCTAAATATTTCATTCATCCTGATTCGAAAGTTTTAATGATAAAGAAAGAAGACCTGAACAACAACTCTTTTTCTTATCATATTGTTGTTCCAGATATCCTAAAAAATAAAGTCCTAACTATTTCACATCTGTCTCACTTTGGTTTCCATAAGACATATGAATTTCTTTCTGTTAGATACTTTTGGAAAAACATGTATGTTGACACTTTGAATTTTGTCGCCTCATGCGTCAAATGTTTACAAGCAAAACATCACCGCACTCCTCCAGCACCTTTATAACCCACTTACACGCCCAGATACCCTGGCCACACAATAAGCACAGATTTAGTTGGACCTTTCTCAAATGGAAAACATGTATTAACTGTCACTGATCATTTTTCACGACACGTAGATCTTTATCCACTTAACGATACTTCTGCTTCTAAAATAGTTAAATGTCTTTTCAGTTACATTACTACTTTCGGCAGACCTGCTGTGGTTTTGTCTGATTTAGGACCCCAGTATACTGCCCATGTATATAATATTTTTAATGATACTCTTGGTATAAAGGTTCTTCACAGTTCTGTTTCACACCCCCAATCCAACAGTCTTTCGGAACGTATAAACACCTCAATTAAATACTCTGTTACTACTCTGTTACAAGAAGGTCACACTTTTGAAAATGCAATTTTTATACACAAATCTCTTTACAATTGTTCAAGGCATTCTGCTACATTATTTTCCCCTAATTTGCTTCATATTGGTCGTGAACTTTCATTAATCTTTGACACTTTTGATCATTCTTGTAATCAACCTTTTCTAGATAAACATATTGAAATTTATAAATTACTAGAAGACTTGCACAAAATTTATGAAAAAGCCTATTCCAACATTAAAACTGCTCAAGATAAAAGATATAAAATATACAGTCGAAAAGCTAAATTAAGAAACATCTGTTTGAAAGACATTGTATACTTAAAAACAATTGACAAATTTTCTTCATATTTCTTCATAATTTGCTTCATATTGGTCGTGAACTTTCATTAATCTTTGACACTTTTGATCATTCTTGTAATCAACCTTTTCTAGATAAACATATTGAAATTTATAAATTACTAGAATACTTGCACAAAATTTATGAAAAAGCCTATTCCAACATTAAAACTGCTCAAGATAAAAGATATAAAATATACAGTCGAAAAGCTAAATTAAGAAACATCTGTTTGAAAGACATTGTATACTTAAAAACAATTGACAAATTTAAACCTAGATATACAGGACCATACATAGTTACACATAAACATTCACCTGTGTCTTTCTCGATAAAAAGATTACATGCTGCTGATGATACAGCATTTCGTGTGCACATAGATAGATTATCCCTTGCACCACCTCGTTATGGACATTTGTTTGATCCTTCAAGTCATGTTAATCACAGTAATTTAACTAGTAACTATCAACCACACACTTATAATTTAAGACGAAGATAATCTTTTATTATTTACAAGACTTATTTTGAATTTATGTATTGTGACACTATGTTGTTAATCCCTGATCAAGATTATACATGAGTTGTTTATAGGTGATCTTTGACAATATTGTGGCTGGTCCATGAGTGTGTTGTTTCGAAGATCATGTGTGAACAATATTCTGTGTCACTTTGCATTTTTTTTCTTTTTTACACACTTAAGTTAAGCAATATAAGCTAACTTTAAACGTTTTCACTTTATTACAACTTAACAGTAACAAGTCTAGCTAGATATTCTTTTATCATTCAAAAAAAGAAAGGTTATAATTTTACAGGTCACTTATGTCTAAAATGTAAAAAAAAAAAAAAAAAAAAAAAAAAAAAAAAATCCTTCAATTAAATTTTATACCTGCTTACATGACTTGAACATAATTTTACAAGATTACGACACTTCGTCTCTCACCACTTTAGGATTGTCCTTTTTGAGAAGTTTGATATTTACAACATATTTTTTCCCTTTTATAATCATTCCCCCCAAGAAGTCGTGAACCGTTCAAAATTGTTGCCCTAAGGTTCACGCAACACTGTGATGAGAAACATCTTTCACGTGAATTGGTTTTACAATTCAAATTACTTACAAATAAATTATATGAGATACTGAATCACGCTCCTTTCGCAGATCACTGTGATCTACTGGGGAGCGAGAAGGCTCATGTTGTGCTCAATGTGAGTCCTTCTTTTTATTCCTTTTCCTCTAGAGCTGAGGTCGTAAACCGAAGCCATAATACTTGTTGACATACAAGAATTAGGGACACCCCTTTTTTTATGGGCATGCTTTAGGCACCTCTTTATTTTGTGGTCCTGTGCCATGTGCACGAATTTTCAATTTTTACATTTATTCTCTTCATGTGTACATCTAAGTTTTAGTTACAATTACTCATACCTTATATATTTTGCATTTTTACTTTTAGTGTACTTGAATTGTGTTTATTTTTATTATTTCTTTTAAATGCTTGCAAATATGTATTACATGGCTGATCCCAAATAGGATCAAAGTTAAAAAGTGAGTCTTGGTACCAAGGACACAAAAAAATGATTGCTCACTGACTTTAAAGTTGCAATGGATCCAAAGACTTAAGCAACCTAGTTGAATTTATGCTTTACATGCATATAACTTTTAAACATATGCTTTTTTTCTTCAAATTGCAAGCTCATATATAAGCATTTTCTAATGTGTTTACTTTGTAAAACTGTGTTTGAAGATTTACAATTTGAAGTTGGACAATATGTTTCATTTTCTATAAAGCTGCAACGTACCGTCACAGCTTTTTCTCGGTTGCCGCATTGAGATATGTGGCAGATTTATCTGCCACATATCAATTTCAACCCCCGTTTCTCAAAATCTACTTTAAACAAGTAAATTCATTATAGTAATTCTGTTTCCTAAAACAATTCAAACTTCTACATTCATTTAGTTTTTTTTTTCTTTTCCTTTCACAAGGAACTTTCCTCAACACATATAAAGATTTATGGTTTCAGATATTTTGTTTCATTTATTCAAAATTCTCATTCTCGATTATTTATTTATTTATTTCCCTTCCTAACGATTCTTATTTAAATGCATTCATACCCAGTTATAATTCGTACAGCTGCTCTTCCCTTGTAACGGTTATTTTCTCTAACGTATTTTTATCTGCACTAGAAATAAATCACTCTCATTTCATATTAGAACTTGACGGGTAAAAAAAAAAGGAAATAAAGAAAATAATGTATTTATTGGAATTGCAGTTATAAATTATATCTTCAATTATCATTATGCTTTCTACAGTTCACATACATTTATTAAAGATTACTCAATCACATTTAAATGCAATCTGTTTTTTAATATAAACAAATGCCAGACTTTTCGTCGCAATAATTCTGGAAACATGTAGGGTTGCTTCACATCTTTGAGTGCGCCGAAAGACAGAGCTGCCACGTAATTTGTCTGCTAGTCCTGTCGCCAATGCTTTGTCTTTGTAATATTGGCGTCAAAATCTTGATTAGTTGGCGATAATACAATATGCCATGTCATATGAGTTGAGTACGCATTATGAGAGAGTTCGCTCCTGACCGCCCTGCTGAACGGTCCCCAAAAAGGACCGCTGTTGTTTTTGTCTTTTCCATGGTGTGACGATGCGTAGCAGTTACTTTCTTATTAACGGATATGCTTCTACACATAGAGATAAATATATTTAATCTCTGCTTTTGCAGAGCTTTGTATTTGAAGCTCCCTTTTTGTGAGATGTCCTTCTACGTATTGGAAATGAATAAAGACTAATTGTACTTTCATCGATATGTTGGAGTTTTTTTGTAATCATCTTTAAACGAACCCAACAACCACCATCTGATGCGATCTCCACGATACCAATTCTTTTGAGTGCTCTTGCAAACAAACGGATCGTCCACGCTATACTAAAATTTATATACCTAATTCTATGTACCTCAAACAGTTAACCTGAAAAATGAAATCGGGGCGGATATTTTGTGGGGTATATAGTCTGCGCTTATCGCAAAACATACATACCTGTAGATACAGACAGAAAAACACCAAAAACTTTTTTTCTCTTCAGTGTCCCTCTTTTGCCTCTCCAAACCTCAACGTTTCGGCATATTATGTTACTAGACAGAAGTTTGGAATTTTAGAAATACTTGGACTACCTATGTTCTGGATTTCCAATCAGTATAAAAATTGTGTAATTTGCAATAGAAATAGGCAAATAGGCATTTCTTTAAAATAAAATTATTTCTACTGAAATTGTTGAAACATTTATTACGTCTAACGTCAAACAAAACCAGATATTTTTCATCAATCAGTGTAAAACTTTTAGTTTTTAATAATTTGGTTGTTTCTTGATAAATGTTTTTAGTTTCTGTAGACTCGCGTTATTTATGACTCAGAAAACTATATCTGCTGATTTATTTCGGGTTTCAACAGATTTGTTCATTCGTTGCAGAGCTCTGTTTCAATTTTATCGCCATATATTCTTACCTTATTAACGTCTCAATCGTTATTTGAACCTTGATGAGGATGATGTACACAATTTCAGAAACTTTTTACTTTAATTTTTATTTTTTATTCCTCATCAGTATTCAGATGCTTTTTGACGCTCCCCTTATGAAAGAAAATCCATCGTTGATAGATTCCAGTTCCAGTTTCCAGATTCTTCCAGTTTATGAATTAATGCTTTGTAACGAATTTCAAAGGACCTTTTGAAATCCCACAACATTTTATTTATTTTTTAAACTAGCTAACTTGCCCGGCGTTGCCCGGGTACGTAAAAAAGCAGCACGAATTGCGAAAAACCTCTGAAAATCACAATAAGATATCGCGAAAAAATTTTAAATCGCTGCACAAATTTCGAAAAGAGAAAAAAAAAATATATATAATGTGTTCGAAGATTGAAATTTGATTCAACTTCTATTAACGTCTTTCACTAATGTGGAAAAATGGTAGAAAATCGCTAAACTACACTAAAAAGCACATACAAAATACCCGAAAAATTCGAAAATTGTTATTCGAAATCCGAATAAACTTTATTGAAATGAAGGTAGAAATTACTTTAGTATTATAGGTCAAAATGGAATGTCAAAAAATTGCAGCAAATCACGAAGAAACGTAAATATCGAAATAAAAACACCTGATGACGTAACAAACACGTGTAAAGTGTTTAATGTCAAGTAAATTTGACATTTACGATCACCCATTATTGGCATTTAATCTTATAGTTTGGCGATATTTATTTTGGTCTACGGGATAATCAGGTAGAACCACAAATTATTTCTGTTCGTATTTAAAAGTAGATAAATAGCTCTTCTTTATATAAATAAATAAAATAAATATTGAAAAAAAATGCTTATATGTATATGAAAAGTAAATAGTTTGCCAGTAAATATACGTAAAATTCCCTTCACTCGCCAAGGCCATTTTCTCTAACTCACCAAAGGCCATATATTAAAAATATATCAAATACTCTTCAATCTGTTGCCTGATACTAAGTAATCACAATAATGTAAATAACTATTAGGCATAGATACGTACCGGGTTTGGCGCGATTTTTTTTCACGCCAATTTGTTGAAAACATAGTTTTCAAATACCAGTTACATATATATATTTAAATTATTTTCTATTATTTTAAAAGGAAATAGCAATAAATAATAAAAAGTTTAATTAATATCTATAGAACAAAACAGTTTATATAACTGTAAAAAAGAAAATAAAAGTAAATAAACAATTTATTAATAAATAAACAACAATAGCCGAGTTACCATGTCAGGCAAAATAACGCCATTTTGGAGCCCGTTATGTACCATGGAGCGTGTATGACATCTGTGCCAACAACACTTTCAATAATATAGTAAATATGTCATTTGGTGATGGCTTGATTATCGAAGATTATAAAATATGCGTGTATATGGCACATTTTTACACTAAAATTTAAATACTTGACTACATAGTTATAATTTTAACTCTTTTTTATATAATTTACATTTGAATATAAAGATTTACTCCAAAATGTTCTCCTATACTTAAAAAAAAATTAATGCGAACTTCGACTGGCTTATTCCACGCTTCCGCTTTTGTGGCTTAAAATTGCATTGTTTGGCGACCAAGGTATTAAATAGCATGTAACTCACAAATAAAGCCTTTCTCCTGTAAGACATACGATGGGGAAATTACATAAAAATGAAAATTAAATTGAATTTTAAAACAAAAGAAGGACTAAAAGACTGTTACTTAAATTTTATTTCTTCAAGTTTTTTCAGGTACATTTTTATTAACCTGGCGAAGCGAAAAATCGTCAAATAATGTATCAATTGCTTCTTTCATACTAATTTATTTTTTAAGTTTTAAAAACATTCCTTTCATATTAAATTAAATATTTTCATTTTATAAATTTTATTTCCCCTTAAAAAGGTTTTTGATTCTTTTTTTTTAATTAAACAAATAACAGTTATTTTCTTTTAATTTGCGAGTTGTTTACATTATTTTCTAACGGGTATAGCCATTTCAATTCATTTATCAACTATAATTTTCGCCAAAATGACCACAGGCAACCCTTTCGTCGAAAATATCAATAAAATACAATAATCTAAGCATCGTATCATGTTACTTTTATTCACAATTTAATTTACTTGGATTCCCTTAAATATAATTAATATAATCCCTTAAGTTAATATTAGTTTTTGTTGCATTAAAATATCTCAAATTGTTGATTTTCTGTAAGAAAGTAATCCATATTGGTTTACAATGGAAGTCTATGGGAATTTGGCGAAATATTAGACATATCGCCAAGTTGGCGTCACTTTTGGCGACTCATTTTGGTCGCCAAATTTGGCGACATACCGCCAAGTTGGCGACAAACTTGGCGCCGTTCGGCGACAGAACTATGTCCCTCTACGGTAACCTCCTTATAGGTATGGAAATGCATTAAATGCAGTTCAATAATTGCATAAAAAATTCGCTAAAAATTCAAAAATCGGTGCAGGAATTCCGAATAAACTTTTTTGAAAAGAGAACAAATTTTACTATATTGGGTTAAAAGAAAGAAACCATATTCTTCTCACTTATATGGAAAAATTGCCTCGAAACATTAAAAAGCGCTAAAAATCTCATAAAAAATCGCATAAAATAAATCTAACTAAAAAATCGAAAATCGGGCCTCGAGGTGCAAAACTTCATATATAGACGTAACTTTTCCCCAAATTTTGTACCTCTACGTGCAGTGGTCTCTTCAGAACACCGTCGACACACTCACTCACTCACACACAAACTTCTTTCTTTATTATTATAGATAAATGTTCATTATTAGGTGAATGTGCAGTTGTAGGTTTGATTAATGGTCAGAATGCCAATAATTTCTCTAATAAAAAGAAAAGTGTCCAGTTAAACTGGTGGCCTTGAGCTCACCGGCTATTCACTCAAATTGTATATTATACTGTTATTTCAAAGATAACGCCCCTCAAAAAATAAATGAAGGGGGATTAGCCCCCGTTTCCCCCGTTTATACTTAACCAATGAACCTCCAAAACTAATCAGGGAAGTTCCTTAACATAATAAACAGGTATACAAAATTTAAAGCAAATCCGATAATTCTGCATGAAAAAACCATATCGCTAAATTAAGAGTGAGTTCTAACCGCCTCCCCCCTTTTATATTTAACTGATTAACCTCCAAATCTAACCAAGCAGGCTCTTTATCAGAATGAACATAGAAAAAAAAAATAAAGTAAATTGGATAATTCTGCATGAAAATCGATTTATTTAAATTAAGGGGAGGGGACTTGCCCCCTTTCACCCTTTTATACTTAACTAATGAACCTCCAAACCTAATGAAGGAAGCGCCATATCGGAATAAACCGGTATATCAAATTTGAAGCAAATCAAATAAATCTGCATGAAAAACCCATTTATCTAAATTAAGGGGGAAACTAGAATCCGCCCCCCCCCTTTATACTCAACCAATAAACCTCCAAATTTAAAAAAGGTAGCTCCTTAACATAATAAACCGGTATACGGAATTTGGAGCAAATCGATTAATTCTGCATGAAAAACACATTTATCTAAAATAAGGGGGGTAGACCCCCCCTTTCCCCCCTTTATACTTAACTAATAAACCTCGAACTTTAATCAGGGAAGCTACTTAACATAATAAAACGATATATCAAATACTGAGCAAATCGAATAACTCTACATGAAAACCCATTTAACTAAATTCAAGAGGGGGGTAACCCCCCTTTCCCCCCTTTATACTTAACTAATAAACCTCCAAATCTAATCAAGACAGCTTCTTAACATAATAAACCGGTATACCAAACTTGGAGCAAATCGAATAATTCTGCATGAAAAACCCATTTATCTAAAATAAGAGGGGTAGACCCCCCCTTTCCCCCCTTTATACTTAACTAATTAACTTTCAAATTTAATTAGGGAAGCTCCTTAACATAATAAACCGGTATACCAAATTTGGAGCAAATCAAATAATTCTGCATGAAAAACCCAATTATCTAAATTAAGGGGCATAGCCCCCTTTCCCCCCTTTATACTTAATTTATAAACACCCAAAACTAATCAGGGAAGCGGCTTATCAGAATGAACCTAGAAAAAAAAAGGGAAGCAAATCGGATGTTTCTATAAAGAGTTATCGCGTTACGGACATACATACATACATACAGAACCGGCGAGCACATTATCTCTGAGGCTTTGATAGCCTGTGAGCTAAAAAAGATTCTGCTCTGCTCAAGCGCGTACAAGAAAAGGCGGTATATATGTATTTTTTTTTTTTTTTAAATCAGTGCACTTCTGTGACGTATACAAGTTTTTTACGTGAATTCTGTAGGGAATTAATATCAGAGTATGTTTATTTAAGAACACGATGAACTCATCTGAGATTTGGAACTAAGAGAAAATTTTCGATGTGGTAGATGATGTATTCGACAGACCCTCAATGTTCCTATTTTGTAAGCATGCAATTTGCACATCCGGTAATGTTGAACACATGTACGAAATACACATGTAAACTCTGAAATTAATGTTTTAATATTCTAGAATCACGAAGTATACAGATCACATGACCTGTAGATGAACAATTAATTTCCGGTTTTCATCTTTCCGATTATTTAGTCATAAATTGTATCATATTTTCCAACATTCTCAAAAGAATATTTAGATACCTCGATATGCCTATATACTGTTGTTGTGATGCGTGGTTTACGTTTTCAAAATTTAAATTAAACATTTTCTAAAATACATTTTCCGGTATATATTTCAATTTCAATAATGGAAAAAGAATATTGCATTTCACTTTGATTTATTCTCATATAAGTTAGTTTTTGGGTGCTATCGTAATTATATAATTACGTAGCACCTATAGTCGTCGTTCAGTCCGTCTGTCCGTCCGCATATAACAGAGCAAAAAATACCCAACAGAATGGTCTGAAATTTTAAATGTATAATTGTTGCAAAATTTTGTCGAGCTATTTAAAATTTTATGAAAATTGGATGTATAGTTTAATTACAGGGACAGTCAAAGTTTTCCGTTACATTACGGCCAATTTAGAAAAAATTTTTGCAAGTGCATTTTAAGGATGTTACAGTTTTCCGAATGGTCTGAAATTTTAAATATATAATTGCTGCAAAATTTTCTCGAGCCATTTCAAATTTTTTGAAAATCAGATGTATAGTTTAATTACAGGGACAGTCAAAAGTTTTTCGTTAGATTACGCGGAATGGGGAAAAAAATATTGCAAGTGCATTTTAATGATGTTACAGACTATGCACTTATGAAGTGCAAAAGAATATACATTCAGTACAATATGGGGGGCAAAAAATAATTATAAAACTAGTTATAATACGAATGCACCTCATTTGCCACGTTTGACAAGCAATTTACAACTTGTTCCTATAAGTACCTTCAATATAGATACCTTTAACCGACCTTCGTGTGCGGCTGCTTATTTTTCACGTACTTTCAATCGAGTGGGCCAGATACATTACTCTCCGCAGAGTAATTGATTTTTTTAACTGTCAGCATTTGCAATTTTGAAAATATAGAAGCAACAGGTAGTTTAGCAGATTAAAAGTCGTTTTTAACTTATTAGGTAGATTTCGTATGAAATACTACCTATTGGGATCGTTCCTATTTTGGAATTTCTGAAATATTTTTGCAGATCTACACCGATCATGACTCCTAGATTCCAAACCCACCCTCAGTAAAAAACTTTATCAATCTATCTATCTATCTATGTATCTATCTATCTATATATATCACTTTATTCTGGACACGATAACTTTCGTAATTCTGCACCAATCTCTTCCGAACTGATACATAAAATCAAATGGCATAAAATCTCGGTCAAGTTCGTTAATGGGCAAAATCGGACCAAGGGGATGGAAGTAGGGAGGGGTTTTGTGAAAACCGAAAACCCCCCCCATAACTTCTTAATTTTTGTACATATCAAATCAGTTTAAAGTTTTTATTACTTCTAAAAATAGGGCCAAAATTTTATGTATCACAGATTTTTGATAAAGCTAAAAAAGGGCTCAAGGGGCGCAAAAATAGGGTTTTTGGGAGAAACAAATTCATAACTTCGTCAGTTCTCAAGATATCAATTCCAATTAATTTTATTATAAATCTCCTTAATATTATCTACAACTTTTATATTCACAAGTATTTGATAGGACCAATTCGTACCGCAAAAAAAAATTAAAAACGAAAACAAAAAGGGGGTTTGAAGAAGTAAAAAATCCATAACTCCGTCAATTCAAAAGATATAAAATCCCCATGAATTTATCATATATCTTCTATATATTCTCTACAACATCTATATAGACAAGTTTTGGATAGGACCAATTCTTTCAGCAAAAACAAATTAAAAATACATAGCGGTTGAAGAAAAAAGTCATCTAAGTAAGTGTGTATTTAAATCCAAACTGCGTATTTTCTTACTCATTTTACAATTCATTTTTGCTCTCAAAGGCTTCCAATTGGTACGTTTTCTTACTCAGCAACTATATAATGTACCGTAATGGTCGATTTTTTGATAGAAGCAGAATATATTTTAAAAAATGCTGTTAAAGTGGGCATTTTGAACCGAATTTCCCGAAGCGGATTGTGTTGGAAAAATCATTGCATTAAGGATGCACTCAAATCCAAACTGCTTATTTTCTGACTCATTTTTAAATTCAATTTTGCTCTCAAATGCATTTAATTGGTAGATTCGCTTGTTCAGAAACTATATAATGTACCGCAATGATCGTTTTTTTGATAGAGGCAGAAATTTCAAAAAATTATGTTAAAGTGGGCATTTTGAACGGAATTTCCCGAAGCAATTGTGTTATCACTTTCTTCTGGACATGATAACTTCCGCAATTCTGCACAAATCTCTTCCAAACTGATACATAAAATCAAGGGACAAAAAATCTCGGTCAAGTTCGTTAATGGGCAAAAGCGGACAAAGGGGATGGAAATGGGGAGGGGTTTTGTGAAAACCGAAAAAAACACATAACTTCTTAATTTTTGTACATATCAAATCAGTTTAAAGTTTTTATTACTCCTAAAAATAGCGCCAAAAATTCATGCATCACAGATTTTTGATAAAATTTAAAATAGGCTCAAGGGGCGCAAAAAATAGGGTTTTTGGGAGAAAAAAATTCCTTACTTCGTCTATTCTCAAGATATCAAATCCAATAATTTTATTATACATCTCCTTAATATTATCTACAACTTTTATATTCACAAGTTTTTGATAGGACCAATTCGTACCGAAAAAAAAAGAAGGTTGAAGAAGAAAATTTTTCATAACTCCGTCAATTCACAAGATATAAAATCTCCATGAATTTATCATATACCTTCTTAATATTGTCGTCAACATTTATATAGACAAGTTTTTGATAGGGCCAATTCTTAAAGCAAAAACAAATTAAAAATACATAGCGGTTGAAGAAAAAAATCATCTTATTAAGGGTGCATTCAAATCCAAACTGTCTATTATCTTACTCATTTTTAAATTCATTTTTGCTCTCAAACGCATCCAATTGCTAGATTCTCTTATTCAGAAACTATATAATGTACAGTAATGATCGAGTTTTTGATAGAGGCAGAATGTATTTCAAAAAATGATGTCAAAGTGAGCATTTTGAACAGATTTTCCCGAAGCGATTGTGTTAGAAACGAAATATATTGCCCTACTGAGAAAATAATGGTTTATTAATCATGTTTTAATTAATTCAAATAAAAATAAAAACACAGGTCGCTTATAAATCTTTTCAAAAATCACGTCAGCATGTTTCATATTTTTTTTTATTAAAAATTAATCTGAAAATGTGCCAGAAAATTTCGAGTTGTTGAGTATGGAAAAATATTTTTTTAATATCGCCTTAACATGATTCTGATAAAACCAGCTATTTTATAAAAAAGGAAATATAAACTCGTCAACAGCAGACAGATAAAACTGTTAAAGTGGATTTATATCTAATAATGATTTAGTTTTTGTTGGTGAAATTAGTATACTTAACTTCGAAATCTACCTCTGCCTGTAGGCGGGCCGGCAGGGATTTTTTTTAATGTGATCACACTTATTCGGTAAAATTGAAAAGGTAACAATAAATGACATTTTTTTGCATATTACATAAATGCATAATGTGTGTTTTGCCAATTATATAAGAGGAAAATTTGCGATGTCTTTTCGTCATTCATACATTCTTCTCAGCTGTGTTTTATAGCAAAAATATGCGAAAATACAGAGAACAAATACTGAACAGTATTTACTATTCGCCAATTTAATAAATTTTGCAAAAATTTAATAATAATTGTTACTTAATTATAACCGTTATTTGTTTAATAACGCTTTGAGTTTAAACTTGGGACATGTGTTTGTTTTATTAAAAATTACGTTTTGAGTTATACATTACGAATATGCAATAATATTTGTTGGAATCTTTTTAAATCAAAAGTTTGTTAAGAAAACCCCGAAATTAATTTATATATTTGAATTTTGGACAAGACGTCGGTTAAACGTCTTTAATAATAAATTATTAAAATAGGCTGGAACATACCGAGACAATAACATATCCCGCACCACCCCATACACTACATCGTAACGGATTTTTTTAGAATATTATAGATAAACGAACTACACTGTAAGAATGAATCTGTAATTATACAGATGAAAACTTTCAGATATATGTATGCTTACTAAAATTTTATCTGTACGCTGTGCAAAAAAAAGATTTAAATCTAGAAAGCTAGTTTTTGTGAAGCTACAGAAACCTGTAGCTTTACAAAAAGGATCTACTAAAATTAGAGTAATCCTACTAAACTATTATCTGTATTATCTTAGCTGTTACATAAAAAGTTTTAGGAATCCCAGTTTCCTAAAACATTCTTAGTACCCTTACATATTTTTTTGATTTACGGTGCAAACAATCTCTTACATGAATTTTTGTTGTTGTCGTTACATAAAAAGTTCTAGGAATCCCAGTTTCCAAGAAAGTTTTAGTAACTGTACAGATTTCATTTTACAGTGTATAAATGATACGCACTTCATTTTCAATATTGAACATCTCCAGGTAAATCGCAATAAAATCCGTCGATTACATGTCAATCTGAGAATATTTACGGGAGTTAGAGCACTGCCAGAAGAACAGAATACGTAAAACTTTTTAGCATGTTGGAAAGTTTACAAAATGACCGTTTTAGGATGCTAAAAATCACGCTTTATTACCCACCTCGTTTTATAATACACTTTAAACACTGTTTCTCTAAAGATCATAATGTAATTGAATTCTTTTAAGCGCATCTGTAAAAGATCTATAAATGCGACTCTCTTCATGTCCAACATTTAACAATTCGTGGTAAACCTCACTAATATTATATATTGATCACATGCCAATCGGAGTACCTGTCTGCGAGTTTTGGTTTGTCTATGAGCACGGACAGACAAAACAAATTTGCAAGCATCTTTCAACAATATTGGAAAGTGATAAAAATAATAAAATTTATGACACGGTGCACATCTTTCTTGATAATCGCATTTTAAATTTTATTAATGCGCTCCATTTTCTGTAGTACTAATAATTATTTTCATTCTCTCGCAATTATTAGAAATTTATTTGTCTCCATCTGCTTCATAGAATTTCCAGTTGTCTGTTTTGGATTCCAGACCTTTTTTTTTAAAAAAATATAGGAGCTTTCTTCATTTTTCAACGGAAGATTTTTCTAAATAATTTTGAATTCCATTAACAATAAATTTTTATGTAATTAGATTTATTTCCACATTATGAAAAAATATAAATACAATTTCATAAGTTTGTTCAGTAAATTTTAAGATGAATAGACGTTAAACGTAGAAAGACGTAAATATACTTAATTATTATTATCTATTATTTTATAAATATTATGAACTTTTAAAAAGGCATTTAATATTTGTAAAAAAATTTTAGCTATTTGTTTTTTAACCCTAGATCTACCGGGAATTTTATTCAAGTTTTAATAAAACGTTCTACACCAGAATTTTTATTTAAAACTATTTAACTTATTTATTTACCTTATTTTTGTCTGGTTTATATACTTAGTTTATTTTAAAGAAATTTCTGGTTTGAATGAATATTTTGTATGTACCTGTCGGGTCCAATGGACCCGTCTGGTAGACGGAGGGTTAAAAATATGTATTAGTCGAGTAATTTGTGGGAATTAGGTTCTTTTTTACAAAAAAAAAAAAAAAAAAAAAAAAAAAAAAGAAACAATTTAGAAAAAAATGCCAGACTTTTATTTTGCAGAATTCAAATTTATAGATATAGAAATCAAATTTGCAGTTAATTACTGTTTAACATAACATACAAAAATAAGACTTTGTAATTCGCTTCGTTATTATGTTTATTCAAAATAAAAATGAAAATAAGTCTTTATTTTTTTATAAATATTAATGTGTTGTCTAAATCCAAGGAATACACCAAATTCTTTATAGTTTATTCATTTTTAAGAAACATAATTGCATTTATCTTTAAGAATGCTTATACAACGTAATTAGTCTACCCAGTTCAACTTTATCATTTATTTTAAATAATTCCTTTATTGTTTCCAGAATAAAAATTATTTCATTTTTATATTTGATAAAAAAAAAATTATATTAGTAATTTGCCTTTGATTTGAACCAGTTGAATATCATGCAAAATGTTAAAGTCATATATCAATTTATTTATTTTCATATTTAAGTAGAATTTAATGGAGTTTTTACAAAAGTGCCTAATATCGATGAATTTTTAAGAGACCTGACAAAAAAAGAATAATTGTGATTTTTCTCAGAACAGTAAAAAGAGTTCGTAATCACAGCCTTGACAGGAAATGTTTTTTAAATAAAATTATACAGTTCCAGAATTTTTTTTTAACTCTTTTCCTGACATTTGAAATTCTTTGTGCACTAATCGGCTGAATCTTTTATTTAAGAAAATTTCAGAGGGATACAAATGACAAAGACTGTTGAAAATAAGCACAGCATTACATTAAATTCTTATTAATTTCTTTTTGTACAACTATGTTTATTGTGATTGGTTGTTTAATGTAGCTTTCTTTCACGGCCGCCAATTCTCTGCCATGGGCCTTGCAAAATCTATAAATACCTGTAAATTTTCAGTTTTCTTTCAGTATGTTTGTGTAATTGTTCTTGTTAATATCAAATATACTCACTTCGATCCACGTCTTTATGTCTGCCTTTTTAGCTCACAGGCTATCAAAGCCTGAGAGCTAATGTGCCCGCCCGTTCTGTATGTATGTATGTATGTATGTATGTATGTATGTATGTATGTATGTATGTACGTACGTACGTATGTACGTAACGCGATAACTCTTGATAGAAACATCCGATTTGCATCAAAATTTTTTCCTAGGTTCACTGTGATAAGGCGCTTCCCTGATTAGTTTTTGGAGTTCATTGGTTAAGGATAAAAGGGGAAAAACGGGGTTAGTCCACACCCCACCCCCTTAATTCAGATAAATGGGTTTTCATGCAGAATGATTCGATTTGCTCCGAATTTGATATACCGGTTTATTATGTTAAGGAACTTCCCTGATTAGTTTTGGGAGTTCATTGGTTAAGGATAAAGGGGGAAGAACGGGGTTAGTCCACCCCCCTTAAATCAGATAAATGGGTTTTTCATGCAGAATCATTCAATTTGCTCCGAATTTGATATACCGGTTTATTATGTTAAGGAACTTCCCTGATTAGTTTTGGGGGTTCATTGGTTAAGGATAAAGGGGGAAAAACGGGGTTAGTCCACCCCCCTTAATTCAGATAAATGTGTTTTTCATGCAGAATGATTCGATTTGCTCCGAATTTGGTATACCGGTTTATTATGTTAAGGAACTTCCCTGATTAGTTTTGGGGGTTCATTGGTTAAGGATAAAAGGGGAAAGGGGGGGTTAGTCCACCCCCTTAATTCAGATAAATGGGTTTTTCATGCAGAATCATTCGATTTGCTCCGAATTTGGTATACCGGTTTATTATGTTAAGGAACTTCCTGATTAGTTTTGGGGGTTCATTGGTTAAGGATAAAGGGGGAAAAGGGGGGTTAGTCCACACCCTTAATTCAGATAAATGGGTTTTTCATGCAGAATGATTCGATTTGCTCCGAATTTGGTATACCGGTTTATTATGTTAAGGAACTTCCCTGATTAGTTTTGGGAGTTCATTGGTTAAGGATAAAGGGGGGAAACGGGGTTAGTCCACCCCGCCCCCTTAATTCAGATAAATGGGTTTTTCATGCAGAATGATTCGATTTGCTCCGAATTTGGTATACCGGTTTATTATGTTAAGGAACTTCCCTGATTAGTTTTGGGAGTTCATTGGTTAAGGATAAATGGGAAAAAACGGGGTTAGTCCACCCCCCTTAATAAGATAAATGTGTTTTTCATGCAGAATGATTCGATTTGCTCTGAATTTGGTATACCGGTTTATTATGTTAAGGAACTTCCCTGATTAGTTTTGGGGGTTCATTGGTTAAGGATAAAGGAGGGAAAACGGGGTTAGTCCACCCTCTTAATTCAGATAAATGTGTTTTTCATGCAGAATCATTCAATTTGCTCCGAATTTGGTATACCGGTTTATTATGTTAAGGAACTTTTCTGATTAGTTTTGGGGGTTCATTGGTTAAGGATAAAGGGGGAAAAACGGGGTTAGTCCACCCCCCTTAATTCAGATAAATGTGTTTTTCATGCAGAATGATTCGATTTGCTCCGAATTTGGTATACCGGTTTATTATGTTAAGGAACTTCCCTGATTAGTTTTGGGAGTTCATTGGTTAAGGATAAATGGGAAAAAACGGGGTTAGTCCACCCCCCTTAATAAGATAAATGTGTTTTTCATGCAGAATGATTCGATTTGCTCTGAATTTGGTATACCGGTTTATTATGTTAAGGAACTTCCCTGATTAGTTTTGGGGGTTCATTGGTTAAGGATAAAGGAGGGAAAACGGGGTTAGTCCACCCTCTTAATTCAGATAAATGTGTTTTTCATGCAGAATCATTCAATTTGCTCCGAATTTGGTATACCGGTTTATTATGTTAAGGAACTTTTCTGATTAGTTTTGGGGGTTCATTGGTTAAGGATAAAGGGGGGAAAAACAGGGTTAGTCCACCCCTCTTAATTCGGATAAATGTGTTTTTCATGCAGAATGATTCGATTTGCTCCGAATTTTGTATACCGGTTTATTATGTTAAGGAACTTCCCTGATTAGTTTTGGGGTTCATTGGTTAAGGGTAAAGGGGGAAAAGGGAGGTTAGTCCGCCCCTCTTAATTTAGATAAATGGGTTTTTCATGCAGAATGATTCGATTTGCTCCGAAGTTGGTATACCGCTTTATTATGTTAAGGAGCTTCCCTGATTCGTTTTGGCGATTAATTGGTTAAGGATAAAGGGGGTTAGTCCACCCCCTTAATTTAGATAAATGTTTTTTTTTGCAAGATTATTGGATTTGCTTCAAATTTGGTATACCGGTTTATTATGATAAGGAGCTTCCCTGATTATATTTGGAGGTTTACTGGTTAAGTATAAAGGGGGAAACGGGGGATAATTCCCCTTCACTTATTTTTTGAGTGGCATTATTCTTTAAAATAAGAGTATAATATACAATTAGTGTGAATAGTCTGTGAGCTCAATGCCATCAGTTTAGCTGGGCACTTTTCTTTTTTATTATTTATTTTTACAGCAGAGCGTTGGTTCTAGCAAGTGTTGAAATGAGCTGCGAAACATACTGACGCCTTTATCTTTCTGTTTTTTATTTCTGCTGGGATTTTGAGTGAAAAAGATTTTATCTTTCTTTTTATATATTTTATTGAGCAGAATGAATTCTTCAAAAGATGTTTACGGTATCCCTCTTTTTGAAGGTGATGGAAAAGTTTTTTCGGTATGGAAACGAGGAGTAACGGCAATTTTTGCTGCTAAAGAATTGGAAAAATTCTTGGAAATTGAAGCGGCTCCCGACAATGCCTCCGATGTCGTGAAAGCAAAAAAGGCTTACGCTTTATTATTATCATTATTAAGTGATAATGTTCTTGCATCACTTCAAGATGAAAATACAGCTCATAAAATTTGGAATAAATTAGAACGCACTTATGATACAAAGCGTGCAGTGAATCAAATTTTAATTCGGAAGAGATTGGCAACGATTAAGAAAGATCGTACAGTTTCTATGAGAAATCACATTGATGAAATAAATAAATTAATTTCGGATCTTAAGCTGTCTGGGGCAGAAGTTAATGAAACGGATACTATTGTTTATATTTTGATGTCATTGCCTCAGGAATTTGAAAATGTTAAGATTGCTTTAGAAAACCAACCGAATTCTGTTTTGACATTAGATTTCGTGACACAAAGATTATTAGATGCTGAAGCACTTCTTTTGGATTCAAAGAAAGAAAAAGTATATACTAAGGCTGCTCATGATAATACTGCATTTGTGTCGACTCGCAAAGAATTCTTTTGCAAAATTTGCAACTCTAAAGGGCATACAGCGAAATATTGTAGAAAGAAAATTACTTGCCATTCTTGTGGAAAATTCGGACACATAAAACGTAACTGTGAAGCTGTTAAAAATTCAAATGAAGAAAAATTTGCCTCTTCAGCTGTTTCTTTCGTTGCTGGAAATGCTTCCAGGAAAAGGAATGAATTTATAGTAGATTCCGGAGCAACTTCCCATATGTGTTCTAATGAGAATTATTTCGCATCCTTAGTACCTTCTTCAGGAACTATTAAATGCGCATCAAAAACAACGAATCTAGAAATCAAAGGTATTGGAAATATTAATGGAAAACTGTCAAATGGAATGGAAATTACTTTAAAGGATGTCCTTTATGTTCCAGACTTAAACGGGCAACTCATTTCCGTTAGGAAAATTGAAAGTGCAAATTATACAGTTATTTGCAAGAATCAAAAAGTATTTATCGAAAAAGGGAGAAACCGTTTTTACTTCGGTGAACGGGATTTGAATGGACAATACGTAAGTGGCTTTGTCCCTGTTTACGAAACCGTTCTTACTTCAAAGAAAAATCATTGTGATATCTGGCATCGCAGACTTGGTCATTCGAGTGACAAAGTATTGAAAGATATGAAGCTTCCGGTACCTGATTCTTTTTGTGATATTTGTGCTCGGGCAAAACAGAGTGCAACACCAGTGGGAAGAGGACCAAGAAAAAGAGAAACCAAGCCAATGACTTTGATTCATAGTGACATTTGTGGACCTATTTTTCCGACAACCTTTTCTGGCGAGTGCTATTTTATGACTCTTATCGATGATTTTTCTCGTTTTACTGAAGTACGTTTACTGAAACATAATAGTGAAGTCTCAGAAGAATTAAAAATGTTCTTAAAATCCAATTCTACAGTGAAGAAAATTAGACGTGATAACGGGAAGGAATACTTTTCTAATGATTTAGTGAATTTTACTAGAGATCTTGGTATAGTGATAGATCCCGCTCCTCCATACACGCAATCTTTGAATGGAGTAGCTGAACGCTGCAATAGGTCGCTTCTGAATATAGGACGTGCTTTGATTGCTGAATCAAATTTACCAAAGACTTTTTGGGGTCAAGCTATCCTTTCAGCAGCTTACTTGAAAAACCGAATGCCAAGCAGCACTATTGAGAACAAAACTCCGTACTTCCTGAAATATGGAGAAGAAGCCGATTTCAAGCACATACGTGTTTTTGGATGCAGTGCTTACATGTTAATTCCTTCCGTTCATCGAAAGAAACTTGAGGATAGGTCTAAACAAATGATCTTCATTGGTTATTCTTCAATGGGATATAGATTACTAGATCCTGAAACGAAACGCATAACTGTATCAAGAAATGTGAAATTCGACGAAGAGAAAAAGGAAAATGTTCAGTCTAAACAATACATTCTAGAAAATTCAGAACCAGTAGATAATGAAATTGATCCAGATGTTCTAGAAAATACGAGTGATGAATTAGATGATCCTGAAGAGAAAGAAGACAAAACAAGAAAATCTGAAAGATTAAAAAAGCAACCTGTACGGTATCCAGATCCTGAAGTTTACGAAGCATTACTTTGCCAACAAGAAACATTAACGTTTGATGATATCAGATCCCTCCCTAGTGATGAACAACGCTTGTGGAAAGAAGCTATGGACGCGGAGATTGAAAGTATGAAAATCAACGATGTCTGGGATCTTGAAAAATTACCACCTGACAAACGACCTATTTCCTGCAAATGGGTATTTACCATTAAAAGAGATGGTCGTCATAAGGCGAGACTCGTAGCTCGTGGATTTATGCAAAAAGAAGGGCTAGACTATAGTGAAACCTTTTCCCCTGTAATAAGTATGCCAGCTTTACGTTTGGTTCTTATTTTGATTTTAAATGAAGACTTATATGCATCTGTGTTAGATGTTAAAACAGCGTTCCTGAATGGTAAGTTAAATGAACTTGTTTTTATGGATCAGCTGCAAGGCTATGATGATAAAAGTGGGCCAAAGTGTAAACTTAAAAGAAGTTTATATGGTTTAAAACAAGCCCCACGACAATGGTTTGAAAGGTTTCATGAATTTATTTCAAAGTTAAATTTTAAATCTTGTGATAATGAACCTTGTATTTTTATTCGGTATAATAATGATCATAAGATAATTGTTGCTTTGTATGTAGATGATATGTTAATTGCAGGTTCAGATGTAAATGAAACTAATGTAGTTATTTCCCTATTACATAACGAGTTTCACATGTCAAAATCGGAAAGTGTTTCAGAATTTCTAGGTATTCAAATGAAATTCAATTCTGATAGTTTAATAATGGATCAAGAGTCTTACATAATTAAATTGTTAAGTAAGTTTAATATGCTAGATTGTAAACCCAGCGACATTCCTATTTCTCCTAAGTCCACCCCATCTGATTTCAAAAATGGTAAACCTTTTAATGGCCCATATCGTGAACTTGTAGGTTGTTTATTATATTTAGCTTATATTTCTCGACCTGATATTTTGTATGCTATTAACTGTTTAAGTCAATTGCAAGAAAATCCTACTGAAATTGCATGGAAAGCACTTAAGAAAATCTTAAGATATTTAAAAGAAACATTGTCTTTAAAACTTGTGTATAAAAAGCAAAATTCTGATCCTAAATTATCCATGTATGTTGATGCTGATTGGGGGGCTAACACAAATGACCGCAAATCAGTAACAGGTTATATTTTAATGTTTTGTAACATGCCTGTTCTGTGGTGTTGTAATAAACAAAAATCAGTTGCCTTATCGTCAACTGAAGCTGAAGTCATTGCTTTAACTAAAAGTTTGCAAGACTTGTTATGGTTTAAAAATATTGCTAGTGAAATTGTAAATATTAAGGATTTAGTAATTTTTGAGGATAATCAATCATGTATAAAATGTATCAGTAATGAGAGTAATTATGGTAGAATGAAACACATTGATATTAAATTGAAATTTGTTCGCAATATTATAAAAGAAAATAACATCAAAATTGAATATGTTCCTATGAATATGCAAATTGCTGATTTATTTACAAAGGCATTACCTAAAGTTAAATTTTATGAACTATTATTTCTTTGTTGTTTGTACAAGTAATGTTTAAATTGTGTCATATTATTATTAATGATTGATTTCAAGAAATTTCTTTGTTTTCTGATGTAATGCTAGATTATGGGCGGGTGTTGAAAATAATCACAGCATTACATTAAATTCTTATTAATTTCTTTTCGTACAACTATGTTTATTGTGATTGGTTGTTTAATGTAGCTTTCTTTCACGGCCGCCAATTCTCTGCCATGGGCCTTGCAAAATCTATAAATACCTGTAAATTTTCTGTTTTCTTTCAGTATGTGTGTGTGATTGTTCTTGTTAATATCAAATATACTCACTTCGATCCACGTCTTTATGTCTGCCTTTTTATTTATTTTTACAAAGGCAAAACAAAATAACGCGTTCATTAGTAATTTATTTTATGTTGTCATTCAAATCTTCAATCAAAAATTATTCATGTTTTTAGATGATTAATGATTCATTTATTGTTTCTTTATTTTAGAAAATTTATTGAAAGAAGTTACCAATGTCTAGTTAACAGTAACAATTCTTTGTACCATTTAATAATTTATGCAGTGTCTTTTAGCCCATCGGTTACATAGTTTCGGGAGATGTTTATATACCTAGTATATGGGAAATCACATAGCAATTCATGGTCTTAAACGCTTTACTCTAGTTGCAGTGACTATACAGAACATAAGAAAGGAAGGCCACGAACAGGGAGAGAAAACATGCTTCTTATAACTGAGTTGAGAAACTTGTTGAACGTATTGTGGAAGCTGTTGGGGAAGTCCGGGATGCGCCCGGTATTTTCGAACACATTAGATCTTCCATTAGCGGGAGATGTGAGGCCTGTATCACGGCCTGAGGATGTAATTTTAAATACCATCTTTGATGACAATCGTTGTATCTCTTTCTGTTTGTCCTTCAATTCCTGTGTTTTGTGTCCTCATTACAGTAACTGGACAGCTATTCCGACCATGTATTGCATGTAATTCCCCATCGTCTAGGTGTATTCTATTTTTCATGAAACTTTGAACCCACTGTGCTGAAACACCCTTTATATTACTACTCGTTCTTTGCATGAAGAGAATGAAACTAATCATCAACCCTATACATACAATGTTAAATTTCTGCAGCAAACTGTCCATTCATTTAACCGTTTTTATAGAAAATGTTACATAATCTCAATTTAACTCTATTCTGCCCATTATATGGGCAAAAACATGGTCAAATGGCGTTAAATTACGGTTATTTAGCGATTTTCTATAAAAACGGTCAAATGACTGGACATTTTGTTGCACATTTTCAACAGTGTAGAAAGACGCAACGCTTTATCTATAAAGATGACACTTGTAAAAGTATATCAATGATTTCATCAATAAAAATGAAATATATTAAAATTATTTTAAAGTAATTTTTTCTCATTTATTTAAGGCTATACTAAGATTGAAGTTCAACACCACAAATTCCTAATTGATTTAATGTTCACGGATAAACCATGCAATGAAACAACTAAGTGTCTAAATAACAAATATCTGACTTTCAGCATAAGTAATTTTTAAATGAGTATTTTCATACATGAATTTGAAACATTTTACTTACTGCGGGGTATTTAACAATTCCAGCTGGCAAAACTTATTTTCCAATTTCTTTCTGTTAAATTATGTTCGATGTTTTAGTTATTCAGGGTGATTCCTAAAGATCAAAACAATATGCTATTTCCTTAAATATTGCCCCTAGATACGTACTTCCAATGGCAAAGTTTCATAAAAAAGGGGCAAAATTTAATGGAATAAGTTGAAACTCCACGGAGATCTATTTGAGAAAGTACAATAACTAAATTTTTATACGACCCCCGTGTAGTAAAATTTCCAAATAGGAAGTATTTCCTTATCCATTTCTGAATTAAACACAAAAAATTCATCTCAATACCTGCAAAACTCGCACAGATATTAAAATCCAAAATTCGTGATATCATTTACCCATGCGTCTGAGTGACGATTTATGATCTGATTTTGAATGTAAGATAGGGATCATCCACAAATTGTACGTTATTAAAAGTCGATTTATAGCAGTGCCTCTTCTTTGGACATAAAGTAGCAGCGTATATTGATTTTATGTTAAACCTCCTTTTAAAATGCGCTGGAGGTCTGCACGGGTCGAGTTATCCAGGCCCGGTCACTAGCCGACTCATAGAAAAATAGTTGGGCTCGGGCTGGAAATAAGTTAAAATTCACCAGCCCGGTTGGGCCTGACTGAATTTCAACAAAACATAGTTTATTACGTCGATAATTAAAATTGTTTCGCATGGAGGAGTTCTGAACAAAGATACTTATTATAGCTTTTCTTTTTTCATGTTTATAATCTTCATTCTTAAAGAGGCGCCAAAGGCTGTGATATTTTTTTTTTTTTTAATAAATCGCAATTTGTATGTAAATCTTTCACTTACCATTTATTATCGTTAATCCATATTAAATGTATTGGAGACTTTGAAAAATGTTATACAGTAAAATCTACTAAGACGGAATCACATAGGAAAGAAAAAAATGCGTTATAGACAAGTTCCCTTCTTAGCAGGTATAAATGTAGTATATTCTTTTCTCAAGTATTATTATATTCTTTATGCATAGATCAACACATTTTGCCGTTTAAGACAGGATTTCGCCATAGGCAAGTTCTTTTTCACTAGTTTTACTGTAATTTATTTTTTATCCCTTTAAATCTACTATCCTTTAAAAAAAATTAAACTTAAAATTTAATTGTCAAATAATGGCGATTTATAAATATATACATTTTTGTAAAGATTTTGGGGCTGCGCCAAATTTTACTGACTTGTGCACGGATGAGGTCAGTCAGAGACAACGATTTTAATCAGGGTTGGGTCGAGACCGGGGAAAAAGTACGTTAGGACTGGCCCTACCGAGCCTTCAGAAAAAAAGTACGGTCCGGGCCTCACCCGGTACAAGAATACAGAATTTTTTTAACGGCCTCGACGGAACAATATAAAACCTGAAGTTGTGAGGGCTAAAATTATGAAAGAACTCTTAATCGGCATGTCGGTCTCTATCAATATTTAACACGTTGAGTGCCATGTCAGTCATCTGTGACTGACACTTATAGATTGTGTAATGGGAATCTTATTTCGTGGTCCAAACGGAAAGACAAACAATTATAGACTTGGCATTCAGCGTGTTAAATAGTACCGAAAGAAGGTGTAAAGGGTAAAAGTGAAACTGAATTGCAAGTTTAAGCTGGACGAAGGAATTAGTTACACACCTGCCATTTTTTAAAAAGCATTTAAACATTTTATTGGGATCCATTCTTCGTTTAAAACTTTAAATGTGTCTTTTTGCATTATGTTTTTTTTTCTTTTTGTTCAATATTTCTCTTTTTAAAATTACTATAAGCCAGGAATTAATAAAGAAAAAAGGTGCACAGTTGGATTTTTTTAAATTATTATTTTACATTAATTTTATTTCGGCACATTTGAAAAAAATATTTACTTTTGAAAATATGAATTTTTTTAAATAAGTTACATCATTTTTTTAATTTATATTTTGAATTTTCTATAAATAATATTTAAAAAAATCCTGAATTAAAGTTTTAATTATATTTTCATCTTCAATTAAATGAAAAAAATGTAAAATTCGTCAAATAGTGTTTCGATCTATAACTATTTTAAATTACCCAACTTTAAAAAAAGTAATAATAATTAAAATTTTTTTAAAAAAATTCCATGAGAAATTTTAGGATGCGACTTTGTTTAAAATTATATGCTTAACCATCACAAAAAAATAAATAAATAAATAAAATAAATAAATAAATAAATAAAATAAATAAATAAATAAAATAAATAAATAAATAAATAAAATTTCTAACTCAAAAATAGACTTTTTACACGTTTTATGGACTCTTAAAGTAACATTGTTTTTTTAATTACACGCATTTCAATTACTTAAAATCTGACGAATTATTTAAACGGACATTCTGTGAATTTTGCAGGTGTGAAGATGAAATTTTTGTATTTAATTCAGGAAAGGATAAGGAAAATTTTCCCAATTGGAAAGTTTACTCTACCTGGGCCGTTTAAAAAATCAGTTTTCGCATTTTATCAAATACCCCCCACCCCCCATATGAAGTTGCAACTTTTCTCATCAAATTTGCACCTTTTTTAAAAAAAAAAAAGTTGTAATTAGAAGTATGTGTCAAGAGGAAATATTTAAAGAAATAGCCTATCGTTTCGATCTTTATAAATCACTCAGTATAATGATTTAATAAACTCCTTTTAGCAAAATATGTTACGTTTTAAATAAAAGTGCCTTCGGAGGTGGTTAATTTGAATTGAAAATTGACTAATTTGAGACATTAGAAGTGAAATCTGTATATGATACTTATTACGGATCATTCAACTAGGCAAATCTTTTTAAAATATTAAGGCAAACAATAAATATGTTATTCTATTTTCTTATTAGAGACTTATATAAAATCTTAATGTTACTTTCCTAAGAGTGTGGAAGATGAAATGAGAAAATTATTTATTTATTATTATAATAACAATTATATAAAAAAAATTCTATTTATATATTGGAAATTCTGATGACGAATTACGGCGGGAATTTGCCAGTTGGGTACGGTAACCCAACTTGCACCCTATACATAAAATTTGCATAATTACTACCTAATGAGCCTAAATGAAACCTATCTAGCCTATTCGCAGTCGATCAAGGCTGTTACCGCTGGAATTGGCCAAATTGGGTACGTAAAGGGGAGTTGCGTTAACTCGCATAATTACAGCCTGATTAGCATAATTACACGAGATTAGGCGTAATTAGACAAAATTAATGCAATCTATCCTATTTGGCGTTCGATATAGACAATTTCTGCGGGAATTGACCAGGTTGAGTAAGGCAGCCCCAACTGCGCACTGTACGCTATAGAAATGTCATTAAACGATTCGTCATCTGAAAGTTCTTCTTACTTTCTCTCAGAACCAAGGGACGTTTATTCTACTTTTGGAAATTAACAACCTACTGGCTTTCTTTAAACAAAAAGAGACCTGCTTGTTATTTCACTAGTAAGGAGATTTTTTAAATTCAATAATGTTATGGTAAGAATTTTTGCTAAAATTAATTTACGTTCGTATAAATTAAGAAAAAATGGAATTTTGGTGAGCTAGAATCAATGAATACCCCACCTTGCGACTTTGTGAAAATGAGACATCTTCCTGTAAGTATCAGAATTTTTACCGTTAAATGAAAATGTTAAAATGTTAAAAGTATTTTTTTTTTCGTTTAAAATCTCTTTAAGTTTTAGCAAAATCATTTTGCTACATTTTATAAAGATCAATTGCTATAACAGAAATCATTTTTTTTTCTTTTACCCGACTGAAAAGAAGGGTTATGTGTTTCACGCGTATCTGTGTATGTGGATTTTTTTATACCCTCGAAATATCCCAACGACTGGGTGGATTTTAATGAATGAGGTCTCTATCAATTCGTCTTAACGCCTGATGGTTATAGGCTAGGTTTTGTTTTTATAAATTCAAAATGGCAAATAAAATGTAAAATACAAAATGTAAAATACAAAATGTAAAATACAAAATGGCGGTAGAGACGAAAAACATTTACGTACCCTATACAGTGGCATATCATTGAATAGGTCTTTCAAAATGAAGACGATGTTTTATTGACTATTTTATAGTCAGAAGCTCCGTTAAAATATTATACAACATGGAGATTGTGTAGGATCTCTAGCTTTACTGCAACCCTAACCATCATAAATATCTATAGACCTCATCAAAACAGTGTTTATAGATAGGAACTAACAATTAAACACAACTTAAAAGTCATCAATACAAGTAAATAAAAAAATAGGTAAGTAATATAAACAAGTAATATTAAAAAAATATTTAAAGTCAATTCCTACTTCGGTCAATGAGAGATTTTTTTTCCCATTCTTCTTTCCTCTTGAGTGGCGCTTAAAATGCCTTGATCAAGAAGAGGGCTCTCTCGGTCTTAAAATACCTTGATCAAGAAGAGGGCTCTCTCGATTATTGAAAATTAATTAATTTAATTTAAGTAATTAATTAATATTTGAAAAAAACTGGATTAACATCAAGTGTCATCCACTACAAGTTTAAAAAAAATATATTATTTGAGCTTTATTGGATGAATAATAAGTATTTTATTAACGATTTAAAATTTGAACAAGCTATATATAGCAGGAGTGTGAGCTAATAGTAGGAATTGAAAAAAATAGTTTCACATTGATGAGAAATAATTAATTAGTTCGCTTTTTACGCAGTCGGTTTTTCATTTTTTTAATTTAATTCTTTATTTAACATGGCGTCTGGTTAAAATATTTCTGCGTATTACGTTTATATAGTTGTAAATGTTCGTCGTCAAATAAAAATATTGTAAAATGATAACTTAGGGTCCTGGTCTGATAAAGACGAAAGACTTCGGTCGTGAAAGTTGCATTAGCAGAATATGCATATTTTTATCCTTCATATCAGCGCCCCACCAGTTGCTGAGAGGTTCTGCTCTCGAAGCTGGTAGACGGGAGGTGCTGGGTTCGATCCCAATCGCGCCCGTCGGCCTAATCGTTCGGAGTTTTCGTGGTTTTCTTCGAGCCATGGATTTATATGCGTAAATATGGGTTAGGTTCCCTTAGAAAGATCCCCACGAAGGGTACTCCACCCTCGGGCCTATATCTCTAGTGTAGATAATCGGCCGTCAAAAATCAACCAACCAACCTTCATATCAGCTTCCGATTTACCCTCACTAATGTAAAGTCTATGGGCATTTGATGCTTTAGTATATTTAAAATATCTCCTCGGGAAATTAATACTTTTAACTTATATTTTTTGTGTACACTTCCAAAAGGATGTCTCTTTTTCTTTCTTAGTTCTCAAAATATTTATAAAGTATAGACTTAATTTTATATGCAGTGTTAAAATATTACTCACAGTTCGTCCGCTTTCCACGCATAAAATATTAAATTCAGTATAGATTTTAGAAATATTTTGAAAACTAAGATAAAAAGAGACATCCTTTAAGAAGAGTACACAGAAAAAAGATGTTAAAAATATGAAATTCCCGAAAAGATATTTTAAATATACGTATGCATCAAAAGTCCATAGACTTAACATTTCGGAGGAGAATTCCGAAGCTGAGTGACCAGACCCCTTCATGACAATTGAATAAAAATAAAGTAATTTTCTTTTATTTCGGATTCCACATATCCTAAAATCAACGTACAAGTTTTAAAGATAATTTTATTTTAAATTCAAATTAACAAAACAATTTAATAAAATTGGTTTCTTTAAACGTCTCAGCAAATTCTTTTTCAATGTTGCTAAAATGGCGGGGTGTTGTCACAAAAGTGAAATGTTAAGTCATTAAAAGCAAAATTTCTCCTCATCAGGCCGAGAAAGTTCTCGAATAACTCATTAATTTTGCTATATATTTAAAACAAACATCTCTAATATAAAATACAATCGTTTGTATCGGTATTTTCGAAATCCGATTAATGTTAGTAACAATGTAGTTTAAACTGCACTAATAAAAATACAATAATTATTCTTCAAACCTTACACTCAATGAAATGTAGCAATCGGTCCCACTTACAGAAATGTATCAGCAATTGCGGGTATTAGAGCATACGTTTACCCTTGCATGCCATCTAGCACGCATACAGCCACACACGTGTCAAATTTGGCATAAAGGGTTTGAAAAACGGAAAATATTTAGCTAACATGTTGGAAAGAAAGTTAAAGTGGTAAGTTGGAAAGAAATAACAGAACTCTTTTTTGCATAATGGCGATGCTGTATAGCCTTAATTCATTTATAGAATTATGTTAGAAACTCATTTGTGACAGAAAATTCCACCTTTTTGATAAGTTAAAAAAAATGCGACATGAATAGTTTTGTAAAGGCTCTGTTAGGTACCCTTCATGTAAATATAGTTAACTTTTAAATAATAAGAGATAATACTCGTATGTTTTAGAGAGTGTGGGTGGGAGAAGAGGGGGGTGGGGCATCGGGATTTTAAAGATGCTTCGGTGGGGCGTGGCCAATAACAGTTTGGGGACCACAAAGATACAAGAAAGTTTTGGAATTGGCACATCCGACTAGTTATTTCTTAACATAATATAGGTATAATTCATATTTTTTATGAAGTTGGTATCTTAAAAATTGTTACTGAAAATTACATTGCAAATTTCGTTATCAAAATCCTATCGAAAATTGAACGTTGTTTATTAAATAAGTATAATGTAGCATTTGAGAAAAATATACGAAAAATACAGAAGAAAAAGGTTAAATTATTTCTAATTGTAAGAATCGTCCAAATGTTTTTAAGATTAAAAAACAAAATCAAGAGCAATTCACTTTTCAATTACATTAATTTAATTTTTCGCAAATTCAATAAATTAAATATTTTTATCCGTATATACAATATTAGACTTATTAAAAATAATAATTTCGAAAGGAAATTTTTTTTAGAGAATTTCTAATTTTAAACAAAGAAAATCATTATATTTATTTATCTTCGTTTAGGAAAATACTGCGTTGTTTTCAGTCATTTTAATTGTT
This sequence comes from Maratus speciosus, assembly GCA_963932465.1. Taxonomy (NCBI): domain Eukaryota; kingdom Metazoa; phylum Arthropoda; class Arachnida; order Araneae; family Salticidae; genus Maratus; species Maratus speciosus. Next base: position 200,985,423 of record OZ010792.1, on the reverse strand, counting down.
TGTTTACATTATCAAAAGAATAAATATAACAACCTACGTATAAAATAAAAATTTAGACTTTAATTATATAAATGAAGATTCAAATAAGCCACGTTCTGCTCACAGAATATGTGTTTTTTTTTTAGATGACAATTATTTTCGACATTCTGTTTCGTTTTTTAGACTATTTCAAATAAGTGTGATTTTTAAGACCTATCTTGTAAAGTAAATTATGCCCGGGAGTAACGCTGACATCTTATGTTTGTCATGACATCGTAATGAATAATAAATTAAGTTTTATCATTATTTTGTTAACTTCTAAATACTGCAAAAATTCAAATTTTACGCAGCCGAATTGAAACAAAAATGTATTTTCAAATGCAATTTCTTTGAGAACTGTATTTCAGTTCACTAATTTTTTATGATTTAAAATATTTTCAATAATATCATTTCTTAAATCTATCCAAAAAAAGAAAAAATATATCTGCAAACGAATTCCAATAAATTAATTCGTTTGCGCTTAAAACAACGTAAGAAATCCAGCAATTGTTATGTTTTGTGTAATATTACGTAACTAAATTACAAAACGAAATAAAATCTTCACAGTTGAATAAGTCAATAGTGGTGGACAGTACTATAAAATATACAGAATATAAAAAAAAACTAATCCAGTGTTTTATTGAAAATGGTTTTCACCTATGTTCTGTACACCGGCAGTATAGCGAGCATTTTTAACACAGGTAACCTGTAACACAGGTAACATTTTGTCGCCTGAGTAAATAACCAAAGACAAAGTTCACTAACAATTAATATTATGTGACAATTATTGTTCTGGGATACAGAATGGTATTTTTAAATTATTTAACCTCGAGTTCTATACAAACACTGAAATGTAAATACCACCAGCAGACGAATTTCAGTCGGGACACACATCGCATGAGTAAAGTTCAGTTCTAGAGCTTCTATTGGTATTGTGACATTTCACAGAACACAAAGTTATTCTGTTTAAAGCTTCACTGAAGTATATTTACTTATGTTGTAATTAAGAACGAAATTCAGTAATTGACGCTGGCTGAGACCTACTTGTATTTTTGACTGAACATGTGAATTGTGACTTTAGTTTCCTAGGCTAAAATTCTTTGTCTGCCTCTGTATTATCATCCCTTACAATTATCACCACCAGTTCACCAGATACATCTTGTATATAAATGATAATAAATCTATAAAATAAATATTATTCAGTAAAATTTAATAGTAACAATATGCAACTACTTCATAAAAATTATTTTGTAGTGCTTGAACAACAAAGATATTTTTGAAATGCCATACGTTTTACACATACATTTCGTAAATCACATCCGTAGATCCACTTGTAGAAAACAAGGAAAAATTCAGCAGGTCTACAATATTAATTATTATTTTTTTTTATATTTTAAAGAATTTAAAATTGAAATAGACGAGTTTTTTTTTTTCTTCAAAAATTTCATTTATTTATCGCATGATAACACTAACCCAACTCTGGCGTATGATGCTAATCTAGTTTAAGACATAGACCACAGTTGCCAAGTCTCCGGTTCTTTGAATAACTGTAATTTCTTATAGACAATAGTTATTTTAAGTTTTTGAAATATTAGATTTAATAAAATAGAATAATTTTCTGTACTAAAATGCTGGTATCCAAAAAGCCAAATACTTTACATATTTGCATATACAAATGGGATCTATTTAATATACCTATAACTCAAACAAAACTCTTCTTCTTTAGCATAAAAAGTAAAAATACGTCCCAAATATGCACACATTTTCAAAACATAAGATAACATTTTTAAGAGTATTAAATAAACGTTTCAATTTTATATCAGTTCTTGAAAGTTCATTTACTGCTAAAATTTCTGGGACCTGCTATATTTCAAGAAGCAAAAATTTCATTAAAGTTATTTCTAAAAAAACTCTTGAACACAAGTTGCAAATTAATCACTTTGAATAAAATGACTTTTAAAAAGTGTTTTTAATGTACGATATGATATTAACTGAACTTCATTTAATTAGCTCTTTTGGTATCTCTAACAAAACACTCTAACTCTTGTCACTCTAAAACGATATGTTAAATGTGATATTGATTTAAACATTTCTAATTAAAAAAAATTAATGCGTGTCATTTTTTTTTTGATCGATTTAAATGAAACTACGGAGGAGCGGTGATTACGAAAGTCATTTCAGTTTAATAAATTCATCTGTATTTTTTTTTATAATAAATATTATAAAACACAGAGAAATAGTTTTAATTGAAACAAAATAGATATTATGGTAAAAAACAGAACTTGTAGTTTTGTTTTAAACCTAAGCTTTATATATAAAAATAATAATTAATAATAAAGAGATAAAACTTACCATTTATCAGCTCAATTGATTTCAAAGTCCCTAATATTTTAGGAAATGTATTATTGTGCTAAACTATATTAAGAAATGAATTATTGTGAAGAGGAGATTTAATTTTATGTAACCTGAAAGAGAAATATCGTAGGAATGTTGCACTCAGGCCTGTTGAATGAAAAGCCAGATTTGTGTTTTTGAAATATGAAGATTACAAACGAAACTGAAAAAGTCCTTCCGGCCAGTGCCGAGAGGAAGAGGTAGCTTTCATATTCCTTAATTTTAAAAAGAAAGCTTATATTAATCAAACACACGAAGCTCAATTTAGTGGAAACCGATTATAGGAGATTCAATACTAATTTTTATCAATACTAAATCATTATGAATGAGAATTTCGCGAAATTAGTCAGCTTTATCCAAGCTGCTTTTATTTAAAGTAAATTATATTTGGTTGCCAAATTCGGCGATATCTTGAAGTTCCTGCCATTTTAAGACAACATGGTGGATGTGGCTAACGAGTGAACTTGATCAAGACCTTAGTAATTTCTGTGCACATACTCACTCACATCGGAATCGGTTGATATATATACAAGTGGTGTTGCAGGCAAAAAATCAGATTTTTCAAAATGTCACCCACATTAAAAATTCAAACTGCCATATCTGAGCCATTTTCTAAGATAAAGACAAAACAAAAAATGCTCCGGAATCCTTATATCATGGTCAAATACTTAAGAAAGAAATATTTTTCAATTTCAAATTTTTTTGCACCTCACTTTAAATATATATATTTTTTTAATTTAATGGCCTCCATTTTGAAACAAGATGGCTCATGAAGCTGGCCGGCGAACTTGGTCGAGACATTACGATATACTATCCAGATGCCTTCTTGCATCGAAATAGGTTAATAAATACGCGTGTTATCACGTGACAAATAGCAGATCGTTTCAAAATGTCAGCCAAGCTAGAAATTCAAAGTGCTATAATTCAACCATTTTCTAGGATATATACGAAACAAAAACTGCTCCGGAATCTTTGTATCAAAATCAAACACATAAAAAAAATCATTTTCATTTTTCAATTTTTTGATAACTCATTTTAAATTATTTTTTTAATGGCAGCCCTTTTGAAACAAGATGGCGAATGAAGCTGGTCAACGAACTCTGTCGAGACATTGGTATGTACTATGTACACACCAAGTTACATCCAAATCGGTTCATAAATACGCCTGTTATAGCGTGACAAAAATCAGGTCGTTTCAAAATGTCAGCAACAATAGAAATTCAAAATTCTATAACTCAGCCATTTTTTTGAGATAGACGAAACAAAAACTGTTCCAGAATCTTTGTATTAAGGTCAAATACATATAAAAAAATATTTTTCATTTTCCAATTTTTTGATACCTCATTTTAAATTTTAAATTTAAAAAAAAATAAATGACCGCCATTTTGAAACAAGATGGAGGATGGAGCTGACGAACGAACTCGGTCGAGACATTGGTACGTATTATGTATACACCAAGGTACATCCAAATCGGTTCATAAATACGCCTGTTATCGCGTGCAAAAATCAGGTCGTTTCAAAATGTCAGCAACAATAGAAATTCAAAATGCTATAACTCAGCCATTTTTTTGAGATAGACGAAACAAAAACTGTTCCAGAATCTTTGTATTAAGGTCAAATACATATAAAAATATGTTTTTCATTTTCCAATTTTTTGATACCTCATTTTTAATTTTAAATTAAAAAAAAAATTTAAATGACCGCCATTTTGAAACAAGATGGAGGATGGAGCTGACGAACGAACTCGGTCGAGACATTGGTACGTATTATGTATACACCAAGGTACATCCAAATCGGTTCATAAATACGCTTGTATCGCGTGCAAAAATCAGTTCGTTTCAAAATGTCAGCCACGCTAGAAATTCAAAGTGCTATAACTCAGCCATTTTTAAGAAGCTTTCATTACAAAAAGCTACCCATTGCAGCCGTTCGGAGGAAAACGATTCCGAAAAAAAATTGTATATTTTCACCGATCATGACCCCTAGACCCCGAAACCACCCTCCGTTCAAAATTGATATAAGGTCAGTCTGCTTAAATGAGACACGATTCCCCGTAGTTTTGCCGCATTTAGAGTATATTTGGGATTTTAGTATATAAATGTAAATTTTATTAAGCAACAAATTACTGAATACTGTACCTTTAATTAAAAACTAATTTATTTTGTAGAAATTTAATTACTATCCGTAGTATAAAACCACAATATAGGATTGTCGCATTTAGGTCATTTTTGTCGAATTTATGGCACCTAAAACCTAAATGCGACGTTCATAGTCCTAAATGTGATAATGTATTTTATGTATTTTATCTGAAAAAGTTCATTTAACGATTAACTGCTGCGACAGAAAATTGCTACATTACAACGGTGAGCGGTCTGCGAAACTATTCAATTGAATGATAAATAAAATGCGCGATTAACTCATAAAATACTGTTTTTACACTAAACTTTTTGTACAGTACTATTTCTAATAAAATTTCGATTTTTCAAGCATTCCAAACAATAGTACTAGGCTCCAAATGAAGCAAAATTTCACTGTATCGATAGTTAAACTGGAAATTAAAAGTTAAACTGTGAAAATTTGAAAAAAAGCAGCTCTAAGAGCAGTTAAGGGTTAACTGTAATTATTTTTTGATTTAATTAACCCTTAACTACTGTGGCAAGAATTGTTGAATAACTAGTGTGAGCGGACTGCGAGACCACTTGATTAAAAGATGAATGAAAGTATTAACTCACAGGGTACTGTTTTTGTATTAAAATTTAAGTACAGGAGTATTATAATTAAACTTTTCAATATTATTCTTGAAAAGTTTTTTTTAACGGCGCAGCACTGTGCTGTATGTCAATTTTACACTGTTAATGTGCAAAAGTTATTTGAATGCTGCGTATAATGCCTAATATAAATAACCCTAAAATAAATAAATGCGTTCCTAATATAAAAACTCTCACCACTCTTTGCCAAAGAGCGATTAGTAGGGTTTGAAATGTCGTAAAATGTGGCTCCAGCTCGATTGACGTTCCACGTTTGATATTTTTGTTGCATTCTGAAGATTTTGACATGTAGATTCCAAATACCTTAGGTGCCATTTTTTTATACACATTTTTGGGGGTGATTTTCAAGATGGCGTCCAAGATGGCTGCCATTTACTGACTCCTTTAATATTTGAGGCATATTATTGACCAGTATGCCAAATTATATGTTTTCAGGGTCAAGAAATACAAATATATAATAAAATTAAGAGTAAATTGAGTTTTCCCAGTGTTTTAAGCGATAAGATGCAAATAAAGCACAAAAATATGAAAGACATTAGATGTACTAGCGTTTTATTAACCAGTTATACATAACCAAAGTATTTAAACGAAATAACATAAATTATTGAAGATATTGAAGAAAAGTATTAAAAACAGCATTTATATGTACATACAGTACTGGGATGTTATGTATCCTCTTCTGAATCACTGCTATCGCTGTGATGACAGAATTAAAATATCAGATTTTATAAAAATGCTAACAAAAATTATGACTCCAAAACCAGGGAATAACTCAGTTGCATCAGAGACAGCATTTAAGCTACCGAATGGTATAATACTGGTAAAACTAACTTTCTTAACCGCATTAAAATAAACATAAATTGTTTTCAATCTACACAAGATTTCCAGAATTTTCATTATGTAAAATTATTGCAAATTCCTTAATCATATTTCCATATTATATTACTGGAATAGACAATACGTTTCTTACACCTTTTTTTTTTTATTAAAATTTTTAAAGAAGCGTATATTTCTTTTTTGATCGTCTTAAACACATATTTAAACAGCTGGTTAAAGAAAAACATTAATGGAGGATTATGCTGGCTCAACACAGCTTAATTTAACATAAAATTTGATTTAAATATCATTTTAACACAATATATACAAAATCCCATACACACTTCTACGTTAATCTTCTAAATGTTTCGCCGCATTTACAACAATATGTATGTCGCTATTAGGCACAGGTTGAAAAGAAGCTTTCCAAAATGCGTAGTCAACTTCAAATTCTAAACCGGAAACTGGTCGCCTTTTCTTTAGTTTAACTGGTCAGGTAACTGAAACAGACAACGTAGCTCTTGACTTTTATATGGTTATTTGATCTTCAAAGTTAAAAAATAAAAACAATGAGCCACTTTCAGGAACTTTTGTCGCATTTATGAAACATGGGGGCGATGTAAAATGCACGATGTGTATTTGATTGGAAATTTCTTTTAAAAAAACATTTTACATGTAAAAAAATATTTCGGGTTTTGTTTATGATGTCCGTATGCTTCATTATATAGCATTTATTTACAATTCTTGCATGAAGATTTTATGTAAAAGAACATTGTCGCATTTAGGGATTATCAAATTTAGGCAGACTGACCTTATATATATATATATATATATATATATAAGGGTGATTCATAAATATCGAAACAATAGACTATTTCCTTAAATATTGCCACTAGACCCATAGTTCCAATTACAAAGTTTCGTTAAAAACGGTGCAAAATTTAATGACATAAGTTGCAACTCCAGTGGGGTGTCTATTTGTAAAATACGAAAACTAAATTTTTATACGGCCCCCGTAGTGTAAAAATTCCAATCAGGAAAACTTTCCTTATCCTTTCCTGAATTAAACATAAAAAATTTCATCTTCATATCTGAAAAACTCGCAGAGTTATGGCCGTTTAAATAATTCATCAGTTTATAAGGGATTAGACACAAATTGAAATGCATGCAATCCAAGAAACAATGTTACTTTAAGAATTCTAGGAAACATGTAAAAAATATATTTGTTGAATTAGAATTTTGATTTCTTTTTTCTTTTTTTTTGTGATGGTTAACCATATAATTTGCAAACAAAATCACATCCTAATATTTCCCATAAAGTTTTTAAAAAAATTAAATGATTAGTATTTTTTTAAGCGGATTTAATTTAAAATCTTTATAACTCGAAACATTATTAATCGGATTTAATTTTTTTTTCATTTAATTAAAAAGTAAAGTAAAATTTCAGTTTTGTTTCAGGATTTTTTAAAATATTAATTAAAAAAATATATATATTTAAAAAATTATGTAACTTATTTTTTTTAAAAAAATCATATTTTCAAAAGTAAATTTTTTTTTTCAAATTTGCCGAAACAAAATTAATGTAAAATAATAAAAAAAGACATGTTCCAAGTTTGCACCTTTTTTATTTATGATTCTTGACTTATATTAATTTAAAGACGAGAAATGGTACAAAGAAAAAAAAAGAAAAGAAAAAAAAAATCATGCAGAAAAACGCATTTAAAGTTTTAAACAAAGATTGGCTTTTTATAAAATGTTTAAATGCTTTTTAAAAAATTGCAGGGGAAAAAGTAACTTCTTTCTGTAGCTTAAACTTCCAATTCACTTTAACTTTTGCCGTTTCCGGCTCCTTTTTGTACTATTTAAATGTCCATAAATAAATCTTAACTGTGTAATTTGAAACAATGCTTTTTCTAACATGCCAATTAAGAGTTTTTCATAATTTTAGCCCTCACAAATTCAGGCTTTTTATCGTCGCGGAGAGGCCGTTAAAACAGTCTGTATTCTGGGACCGGTCCTGGCCAGACCCGGGATTGGCGATTTTTTTCTGAAGACTCGGCCTGGCCGGGTTCGTATTTTTTCAAACCGAACCGGGTGTTGGAGCGATTTATGATGGCCAATTACATACAAGAGGGATATGGGCCCGAAGGGGAGGGAGAGTGCTTTCCGAGGAGGCCTTTCTAAGGAAACCTAACCCGTATTTACGCGAGGATATCCAAGGTTCGAAGAAAACCACTGAAAACTCCGAACGATTGGGCCAAAGGGCGCTATTGGTTACGAACCCAGCATTTCCCGTCGACCAGCTTTGAGAGCAGAACCTCTCGGCCACTGGTTATACCGAACTGAGACTGGCTTCCTTATTCCTAGGTCTCCCTTGGGCGAAATTTTCAGTCACGATCTCGAGACAACCCGTATTAAAATCATTATCTCTGACTGACCTAATCCGTGCAAAAATAACTAAAATTTGGCTCGGCCCAAAAACTTTTACAACAAATGCATATATTTTTAAATGGCCATTATTACAATAAAAGTTTAAAATTCATATTTTTAAAGGATAGTAGATTTTAGATAAAAAAAATTAAAATACACTTAAAACTAGTGAAAATATCTGCCTGTGACGGAATCCTTTCTTAAACGGAAAAATCTGTTGATCCATGGAAAATGAATACAATAATATCTGAGAAAAAATAGACTACATTTACAACTCCTAAAAAGTTAATTTGTCTATAACGCTTTTTTTAATTTCCTATGTGATTCCATCTTAAAAGATTTTACTTTATAGCATTTTTCATAGTCTCCAACACATGGAATATGGATTAACGATATTAAAGGAGAACTGAATCATTTACATATAAATAGCGATTCCTTGATAAAACAAATAATCACAGCTTTTCGCGCTTCTTTAAAAATAATAATTATAACCATGAAAAAAGAAAAATATATAATAAGTATTTTTGGTCAGAACTCCTCCATATGAAACAACATTTAACCACATCGGTGTAAAAAAACTATGTAGAAATTGAGTGCCTATTTTATGTCCAAAGGAGAAGCACTGTCTTATATAGACTTTTAATAAAGTACAATTTGTGGATGATTCCTGTCTTGCATTCAGATTGAGTCAAAAACTCGTCGCTCAGAGGCATGGACTAATGGTGTAAGTCACGAATTTTGGATTTTGATATCTCTGCGAATTTTGAAGATATCAAGATGATTTTTTTGTGTTTAATTCAGGAATGGATAAGGAAAAATTTCCTAATTGGTAATTTTACTCTACGGTGGCCGTATAAAAAATTCATTTTTGTATTTTTTCATATAGACCCCCATGGAGTTGAAAGTTATCTCATCACATTTTGCACCTTTTTTTATTAAACTTTGCAATTGGAAGTATGTGCCTAGGGGCAATATTTAAGGAGATAGCCTATTGTTTCGATATTTATGAATCACCCTGTACATATATATATCTGATATTTGTCATACTGTAACTCTCGTATTTATGAACCGATTTGGATAAAATTTCGTGTGTACATAGTACATACCAATGTCTCGACCGAGTTTGTTGGCCAGCTTCATCCGCCATCTTGTTTCAGAATGGCGGCCGTTTAAAAAAATTTAACAAATTTAAAATTTAAAATGAGGCACAAAAAAATTAGACATTGAAAAAGACTTTTTTCTTATGTGTTTGGGCTTGATACAAAGATTCTGGAGCATTTTTTGTTTCGTCTATATCTGAAATATAGCACTTTGAATTTCTAGCGTGGCTGACATTTTGAAACGATCTGATTTTTGTCACGCCATAATACACGTATTTATGAACCGATTTGGATGTGACAAGGATTTTGCATAGTACATAGCAATGTCTCGACCGAGTTCGTTGGCCAGCTTCATCCGCCGTCTTGTTTCAAAATGGCGGCCATTTAAAAAAATTAAAAAAAATTAAAATTTAAAATGAGATACCAAAAATTTGGAAAATGAAAAAGATTTTCTTCGTATGTGTTTTACCTTAATACAGAGATTCCGGAACAGGTTTTGTTTTGTCTATATCTAAAAAAATGGCTGAGTTATAGCACTTTGAATTTCTAGCATGGCTGATATTTTGAAACGTTCTGATTTATGTCACGCGATAATACGCGCATTTATGAACCGATTTCGATGTGACAAGGCATGTGCATAGTACATAGCAATGTCTCGATCGTGTTCGTGGGCCAGCTTCATACGCCATCTTGTTTCAAAATGGCGGCCATTTAAAAATTAAAAAAAAAAATTAAATTTTAAAATGAGGTATGAAAAAACTATAAATTGAAAAAGGGCCAATTTCTGCGCTACTAGGGGAGCATCATTCCCATTGTATAGAGTTTCTGAAATTCATAGGCAAAATTTTGTAATTTTAATTATGTAAAGATATATGGTCCCTGAACTGGGTCTTTTTTATGCCACTTTACCGGACTCCTGACTCCAACTTCTCCAGTGGGAGGGGCTTGCCCTGACCACTACCGAAGCTTGGCATGCTAACATCTTCGGCTGTTCCACTCACGCTTTTGTATAACTTACCAGTTATCTTCATCCAGTCTTATGTGACGGGGATGTGGGGCAAGTAGCCCCAGGCTCTTCGACCAAACAGTCTTTGAACCAGCTCGCAGGCTGTCAAAGCATGAGAGCTAATGTACCCACCGGTTCTGTATGTATGTACGTAACGCAATAACTCTTGATAGAAACAACCAATGTTCTTCAATTTTTTTTTCTACGTTCATTCTGATAAGGCGCTCCCCTGATTAGTTTTGGGGGTTCATTGGTGAAGTATAAAGGGGGCTAGACCCGCCCCCTTAATTTAGATAAATGGGTTTTTCATGCAGAATTACTCGATTTGCTCCAAATTTGGTATACCGGTTTATTGTGTGAAGAAGCTGCCTTGATTTAGATTTGGAGGTTTATTGGTCATGTATAAGAGGGTGGGGCGGGGGATAGCCCCCTCTTAATTTAGATAAGTGAGTTTTTCATGCAGAATTATTTGATATGCTTCAAATTTGATGTACTGGTTTATTCCGATATGGCGCTTCCTTCATTAAATTTGGAAGTTCATTTGTTAAGTATAAAAAGGGGAAAGGAGGGCAAGTCCCCTCCCCTTAATTTAGATAAATGGATTTTCATGCAGAAATATTCCATTTTTTTAAAAAAAATTCTATGTTCATTCTGAGATGGAGCTTTTCTGATTAGATTTGGATGTTCATTAGTTAAGTATAAAGAAGGGAAAGAGGGGGTTAGACCCCCTTAACATAGCGATATTGTTTTTTCATGCAGAATTATCTGATTTGCTTCAAATATGTTATACTGATTTATTATGTTAAGGAGCTTCCCTGATTAGATTTGGAGGTTCATTGGTTAAGTATAAAGGGAGAAAACAGGGGCTAATCCCCCTTCATTTTCTATGAGGAGCATTATTCTTTGAAATAAGAGTATACCGTCAACCGGGGCTACTTTGGTCCTTGCCTCTTACTTTGGTCCTTACTTTGGTACATCTCATAAAAAAAAGTTTTTTATTCTTTTTATTGAACAAACAGCAATACAAGATAATTTGAAATTTTTGCCCTTGAAAAATAGTTTATATCCTACTATAAGCTATTTGAATAGTTTGGGGTAATTTATATTTTTTAGTGGCAAGACAGAATGTGTTTGTAATCAATTGTTTTCGTCTGTAGATTCTAACTCTCCAAACTTTCTATTGTGAAACAATCTTGCTAAGAGCTACAAATAAAGTAAGTGTCAAAATATTACCTTTAGTAACTTGTAACCCATGTAAGATCATAATTTTTCCTTTAACTTTTTATTTTGGCAGAAAATGTTTAAGTTTTCATAAAGCTAGCTTGGAAACTAGTATTTCGGGGCTACATTGCGCCAGGCCTGTTTTGGTCCGAAAATACCCCCAGTTACTTAGAAATGCCTTTTATACAACCAAATCTCTTAAAACATGTTTTAAGTAATTTTTTTTTTTTTGCAAATGTTACTGTTTCAAAATGTTACATTAATTGTTTTTGTTCCAGTTGCTGAGGATAACATGACGAAAACTGTTTCTCGTTTCTTTAATATTAACAATTGTTTTATTGTGTTTAAATGTTAAAAAAACAAAAAAAAAACATTTATTATCGGGTTTGCAATGTTAATTTATTAGCAAATGTTATTACAAGGGGGTTTCTATAAAATTGTATTCATTATATAATTAAGTGAATGGAACAAAGAAGCCCCTAGCAGGTGCTACTTTGTCCCAAAACTTTAAAAATGGTAAAAATAACAAAATATATATATAAAAAATTTCCTCTTTAAAACCATACGGTTTGCTTCATTGTTTCATGTTAATTGTTCACAACTCCATATTTCGATGTTGAAAAATTATATATAATATTTTTTTAATAATGGAAATGTGACTGGAACCAGGAATAAGGGACTCAAAGTAGCCCTGGTTGACGGTAATATACAATTAGTGTGAACAGCCTGTAAGCTCAATGCCATCAGTTAGCTGGACACTTTTCTTTTTCTTTTTTTATTATTGGTCTTTGCTCATCATGTTATCTGTTATCCAGTTGCCTCTAACTGTGCCTTAGGCCAATTGGAGGAAATATAACATTAGAATATCCGTTTTAGAAGTAAGGCAGCATTCGGAAGTTAACCCGGCCGTAGTCGTGTGTCGGCCTTTTTGCCGCCTGTATAAAGTATCTTCTCCTAACTCATATCCTCTTACAAATTCAATGAAGAACTACAATGTAGCTGATTTTAAATATTTGTGCACCACCATAGTGAAGTAACAAGACATAACTGTTTTGCCTTCAGGTGCATTTTAACAAGCAAAGTTGAAATTGGTGGAAAAGTCTGCGTAAAGATCCCTAATGTCGGTTCATTATAGTTTTTCTCATTATTCCAAATCTCGTGCATAAAATTTATAATTTCCTTAAAACAGAAATTTATAACTTCGTTGAAATGTAATATTCGAATATTAATGGAAAAATGTTTCTTATTTTATATTTCCTGTATGCGGGGGACCGGCATCAAAAAGATCGAGCGCAACTAATAATGTTCTGAAAAAAAAACGCGACTACTCTCGGCTTAATTGACATAGAACGCCAAAATTATCTCTTAGCCAGTAATTAGAAAAACGGCTCGAACAAGAGCGATCTGGCTATCTCTAGGTTTTGTAATACATTTGAACAAAACAACGGCGGATTAAAATATTTCAGTTAAGAAACTGAATAATTAGTTTTTATATCCTTATCCCGTATTGTCCTTAACAAATTACATATCAGTAGATATTGTGTTGACAGATTGTACACGGAAATTGACGATCTAAAAAACGACAAAAAAATTAGTACTATATGAATAGCCATATATAAAACAATTTATAAAAGCAGTTACTCTAACGCACCTTGACTATCAGAAAATAGGAATCAAAACTTCATACAAAGTCTCAGCTGAAAAAAACATTCGGAAAAGCAGATGGTTAATAGCTGCAGTATGCATTTAATATTCTTTGTCTGATTTGAAGCTTAATAATCATTGTTTTGTCAAAAGTGTATTATTATACGTGAATCAAGCTCTTAATGTTAAAGTTCCAATGTGTTTGAAAGGACAATATCGCACTTTAATCGTAGAACATGTTTTGTTCAGGGATTTTATCAAAAATCCGAAGAAATTCCATCGAATTCAGAGATTAAATGAAATTATCTTTTGTGTAAATAACATTTTCTATTCTCTTTATTTTATTTAATTTCCGATTTAAATTGACAAAGAAATATGTACTTATTAACATTTAAATACAGAGTGAGTCACTGCCAACTGAATCAATATTAATGAGGTTGAATGGAATGGGATTATTGTACTGGATAAACTAGAATGCCAAGTGAAATGTATTTCACACATCTGTGATTTCAGATATTTCAGCTAATTTTGTTTCTGAGATATTTTATCCGATATCAGAGATAAAAGTTTTATCAATGATTTAAAACGAAAATTTCATCATTACTCAAGACAATTAAAAATTTTAAATCATAAAACTGTTTCTCAAAATGATACTATTTTAGTAAATAAAAGATCCAATATCTTTATCATCATTCTGAAGTATTATTCTAACAGAAGCAGCAACATTCATTATTTTTCAACAGCAATTCAAGTATTCTCTAATAATAATGGAGTTCAAATTGAAGGTAAAATGATTTAGAGAAGTATAGAAGAATTCTATAAATATTGCATTTTTCAAATGGTATGGATTTAAAAAACTATTTTCCTGCATAGAAATCAGATTTACTGCATTATGGAATATTTTGCTATGCATTATTGCAAAAAGAAAAGAAAGATTTATTATCTATATTCAGGCACGCATGCGTTACAATCTGAGTTATCATTTCCATATTCTAATATATATGTAAACATAGTTGAATTAGATGAAACAGTCGTAATTTTTTCATATGTCGTTCCTACCACAGAATTATGCTTTTTTAAAGTAGCGTTTTAATTATATTTTTACCACCAAAACAAAACAGGTTTCTTTTTTTTTTTCAATAAATCATTTTTCGTTTTTGAAAATAACTGCATAATTTGCACTTTCAGTTTTCGTAATGGAAACCAACTGCTCATATAAGTCTGGAACATAAAGTACATTATTTACAATAATTTCCATTCTGTTTGATGATTTTCCTATGATAATTCCAACACCGATAATTTCAAGATTCTTTGTTTTCGATGCACACTTAATAGTTTCTGAAAAAGATTCTAAGGACGTGAAATCTTTCTCATTAGAACACATATGGGTAGTTGCTCCCATATGTAACATATTGGTAGTTTTTTTTTTTTTTTTTTTTTTTTTGTATTTTACAACACAGACATAAATAATTTATTTTAGCATACGAAATATTAAATACCTCCGAAAATTCAAGTAGCAAATTTTTCCATTCAGCGTGTTTTCTACACCATATATTCTAACTTTCTAGAAAAATAAATTAATGTTTTATAAATTGATTTTAAGTATAATACCATGTATGGTTTTGTTATAAAAAGTACTTTAACCTAAGCATATGTCTCACCCTTTTCGAACGAAGAAAATTTGAATATGCGTATGTAAATATGTAAGTTTAAATGATGTACGGAATACACCAGCGAGAGTATAAATATACATTAATATTGAAATTAAATGCGTAAGGGTCTAATATTATGGGTTTTGAAAACAATTAAATCCAATCAATAATATTCGCCTTATTGTGTCGAAGAATTTCATAATTAAGCATTTTGTAGACTACTATTAATATAAGTGGTATTCTTAATATGTAACTCTTGCCACTTCGTGATTAAGGAAACATGGTAATATTCATCATAGTGTTCAAACACTTTTTCTCGGTCAGTTTTTGTTAATTGACACATATCTTAGTATCGTTGTTGATTAATGTAACTTTCCAATAAACGGAAGTAGGGAATAGTAGCATATAAACACATGTAATTGTTCGTAACAAATGAACACATGTAATTCTTCTCTACACCTGCGGACTTTCCTTTATGCTCTTGAGAGCAGAAGATAAAATAATTTTACAAATACTCATTCATTGCTTTTTTCACATTCAAAATGACACTATAGACGACAGAAAATAGACCTTTTTTTTAAAATTGATGCTTTAAGCAAAAATTGAGATTCCCAAATATGGATATAAATTTACAAGTCACCTAAAATACAAATTAAGTATCAATAATCTAAATTAACACAATCACAAATTTAAAAGCTCTAAACAAGTGAATAATCAACAAATCTTCAAATAATTTTACTAATATAATAGTAAAAGAGCTTAAGTTAAGAGCTTAATAAAAAAATATTCTAAATGTATTTTTTTTCCACTTATGTGACAAAATTGAAGATAAACTAATTGAAAACAGACACATTTTTTTTTTTTTTTTTTACACTAACAAAAAGCAAAATAATGGGATTAATTATGAAGTTTCCAAAAACATTTGTGTTTTATACAACATAATTATAACAAAATACTTTGTTTTATTGAAAAATTTGAACATCTCTAACCTGTTGCACAGTTTAAACTAAAGAAATCTAAAATCATAAAAGATTCTAATGAACTAGTAAATAACATCTCTAAATTAGACAGTTTATCTTTCAATAGCTGTTTTAAGTAAATATTTATTGTTTCTACATTTTACTTTTAAAAATTCAGCTTCAAATGTAAAACTTGGAAAAAATATATTTTTTTTTTATGGAGAGTTGGTGGGGTGCGTTCGGGAAGCTAAAAACGGTCAACCGAAGCAAAAGTTCTTATCTACACAACAACAATTTAAAAATTAGTTTATAATTGCTTTGACTGAAAATATCGAAAGACCATACGTAATATGTATTTTGAAAATTGGTATCAAATTTATGAAAATATCGAAAATATCAAACTTCATGATATTTTGAAAATAAATATCGGATATATGTCATGATATATATCAAGACATATATCCATTTATCTATATCACCAGATCCTACTTGTATGTTTTTTAAAATGAATGTTGAAGAAGATTTTACTGTACATAACAACAGCCGAAGCATATTAAGTGAGTGAAATAGTCACATTGGAGAAATGATACATTAATAGGAGTGACATTGTAAATATGCAGCTTTTCAACAACCTTCGAGTACGAACTTCAATATGGATACAACCTCAAAAATAATTCCGTTTTAAAATAATTAATTCCTCGCAAACTAGTCGCATGAATTTCATGCAAATTTATATTCAGGCTAATTGAAGGGTGTAGAATTTATTTATGGCGTCAAAATTGGGTCTTGCTATTAAAAAAACAAAGTTTTGTTTTGTTTTATATGAAAGTATTCTCCTAAGCAAATTTTATACATCATTTATAATTAGAATTTATTTTCAATCGCTTGGTACCAGTAATTTTATTGTATGATAATTTGTTGCAGAGTTAGTAGGGGGTGTTTAGTTTTTTCCCCCATGACTGTACATTTAAATACTACGTTAAAGTTGGCGATGAGTTAAAAACTGAGAAAGAATATTCGGAAGGTGACTTAATCTGCGGACTTCTAAATCCTGAAAGAGACATTCCAAGTAATTCTTCCGATGATAAAATTTCCGATGTTCCAGAAAGACCTCCTACATAAAAAGAAGCAAAGGAGCTATCAAGATTCTACGGAACTTTTTGAAAGTAAACATAAATATTCAAAAAATGTTAATTATTATAAGACATTTTTTTTAATTTTATAAAATGTTTAAATTAATTCATATAAAATTATTCCATAATTTTTGAACAGTTTAAAAGTTTATACAAAACATCAAGAATATATATTTTTTAAATTGCATAAATAAGTAGTTTTTATTACATTAGAAAAATAGTTATTTTTGAATTGCATTAAAATCATCCAAAATTAGCAACTTTTGATTTCACTACATTCGATTTAACGTCCTGTTTACCGATGTCCCGTGAAAGTCGTTAAATCGTGATTCTACTGTATGTGCATCACAGCTCCTTGTGCCATCTGTTAGTAAGAATTAAGAATTTAACTAATGAGAAAATATTCATAAGTATATTTTGTATAGTTATTTTTACTTTATAACTAACTGGAAACAAAAATATTTAACAATTTAGAATGAATTGGATTAATATTTGATTATTTTTTGTTTTAAATTAAAAAGTATGTAATGTTATTTAAAAAATCTATATAACATGTCAAAAAATATATCTTTCATAATCATTTTATCATCGTTTTGCTTTCAAAATGTTTCCAAGCACTTTCAATGAATTGAAAAAAATTAGATCATTTAAATTTTTTTTTTATAAAATTATATCCAATTTTCCATTCTCGTATTCTTGTAATTTAATATTTTCGTTAATTAGATAATTCATTTTTGAAATAATTTTCTTAATTAAGATGGAATTATGTTTTTGTATTACATTTAATTTACACCAACAGCCTATCTGGCTTTCCGTTACATTGTAGAAGAATAATTAATTTCGAAATTATGATTTCAAATGCTTTTAATCAAGGAAAATATTTATTCAGAGTTCTGAAATAATGTCATTTATGCTGTATTATATGTGGAAGTTATGCATCATTTCAAATTACTTTTATTTAAATTTCTATTAATTATAGTTCTATTGTTTCTGTCATTCTGATATTTTGAATGAAATGCGATGATCAAGAATTCTGTTTGAATTACCTTATAGTATTTCGGGTAATAACACACACATTCCATCAATGGACATTGATAAAAAATGACAGTTTCACCTTATACGTTGGTTGTAAAAATGAAAGATTAAAAATTGCGGAAAAAAAAATCACAAGCTTGAAGCAGGAAATCTGTGTTTTTAGAATTTGGCGTCACCACCGATGAGGAAAAAGAATAAACAATTATTATTATTACAAGGTACTCGTCGAATTTCGGCTAAAGAAAATGTTTAAGAAGGAGCTATTTCATAAATTTATAATAAACCTATAAAATTAGTTACAATAAAAAATGCATGTTATGTTGGTAAGTCTAACTCTCAAACAAATATTATTTTTACATAAAGTTCACTGGTCTTGAATAAAGACGCTTTAAATGTTTGTAAAACTTTGCGTTTCATCAGTGTGTGGATTTCAATTGCGTTATTTTCAAAAGTGCAGCATTTCCAACTTGTGGAGGATTTCAAAGTTATTCGAGTGATAATGATGCATTTCTACAAAACCCATTTCAGTTTTAAGATGTAAAATACACGCTTTTTTTTAATGGAAAATAACGTCATTTGCATCTGCTGAAAAATTCCTCGTTTTCGAACCAATTCTTAAAAAACATCTATAGAAAAGTATGCATAAGACTTAACTATCTTGGAATAATACACAGGCCCAGTATAAAAGCAGTGTCGTAAACTCGACAAAGCAAATCGGCTATCTAATTATTCATATGCCTTCATTTGTTTGTAACACTAATAGGAATACTTGAAATTAAGTATAGTTTATAATAGCTCCATATTTTATGAGAAATCATTAACATGTTGAGTGTTACGGTCGCTGACACTGAAGCTGAAAAATTTACAAAGTTTCAAGTAATTTTTAAGAAAGTACAATCCTATAATAAATAAAAGGTAAGTAAATTTTAAATAAATTTTCAGTAGTTATTTAAAACAATATATATATATTTAGTTTTATATCATATTTTAGACCGTCAGTCGCCGATGAATGACGCGTTCTATACGATAACTTCAGTGTCAGTCACCGGTGACTGACGTGGCGCTTAACGTGTTAATTTATATTTTTTTCAAAATAGCACGTATATTAATTACATTTTTTTTAAGATTATGTGAAAATGGCAACAAAAAGATATAGTAAATTACTATCTTCCATTAACTTTCTACAAAAATGAAGTACCTCTGTTGCCACCATCACAGAAATGGTATTAAAAAAAACAATATCTCAAACATAAATTGAGATGCAGTTTTCAAACAAATTGCAGTTAACAGTATGTTTTTTTGATATACGAAAGTGTAAAATTTGAAAATGTACTGTCCTTAGAAGTTAAAAAACTTGCAGTAAAGGTTATCAGTATTTAACTGTACGATGATATTTGAGGACCCCAGAAGCCAAGGGGTATAAGTGACAAAATTAAAAAAAAATTGAGTTAAGTACGCAGACTATCTTGAAATAAGTCTATTTGTTTGTAGGTAACGAGATATAAGTAATTTTTTAATTATGTGCTGCGTTCTAGGGGTCAATTACTTAACCTCTTTCCCGAAACCGTGAAACACCTGGAGGCCAAGGGGTATAAGTGCACTTGTATCCGGTGAAATCCACATAGCTGAATCGAGACTAACGACATACAAGGCCAGTTCATGGCTGTTAAAACGCCACATGAATTTAATCATCTGTAAACGGCGATTGGCACAAAAAGACGAAGATGATTCTAACAAACGGTTGCAGAACATAGTAAACAAAAAGGAAGAAACATCTTATGCCGCACCTTCTCGCGATGAAAGAGGAAGAAAAGGCCATCGAATAAAATTCCACAAGACCGTATTGATGTCATCAAAGAACACATGAACAAGTTTCCTCGATACACAAACCATTACACTAGAAAAAAAAAAACCCAACCGCAAATACCTGAATCAAAACTCAATTTAAAGGAGATGTAGAGACTCTGTGTTCACATTTACCAAGAAGAAAAGCGCGTACAGCCGGTCAAGGAAAGTTTCTATAGACACATTTTTAACACCCATTTTAATCTCAGTTTTCACCGACCGGAGAATGATACCTGTGTTATGTGTGACAAGCTATAATTGAAAATAGACCATGGAAATGCAGATGAGAAACAATAAGCAGAAACTCAAAAGGAACTACATCTCCGCAAAGCAGAAGCTGCCAGATTAGCCAAAGAGACGTTCCAAAATGTAAAGGATGATTCAAAGGTCGCGATATGCTTTGACTTGAAAATGATTATGCCGACTCCACATGTAACCAATTCTAAGGTTATTACCTACGTCAACTTTGGACGTACAACTTGAACATTCATAACCTTAAAAGCGGAACTGCCTACACGTACATGTGGGAAATGAAGACCAGGCTTTACGCGGATGTCAAGAGATCGCATTCTGTCTTTAGAAATTTATAAAGACTCTTTCTCTCAAGTCAGGAATATTACAAATTTTAGTGACAATTGTGGAGGACAGAATAAAAGTCACTTGATTGTGCAGTTCTGGCTGTACATCATAAAAAATACACACATAGAAACTGTCGATCACCACTTTTTGATTTCACGACACTCCTAAATGAATGTGACCAAGACTTTGAGCTTATAGAAATCAGAAAGAAGAGGAATAAAAGAGATCTGTATGTTCCAGAGCACTGGGCTGAACTTGTAAATGATTCTAGCCAAAACTTCACCAAAGAAGTTCTAAAAGACGAAAATTTTATTAATCGAGCCACGTGCACCATTCTTTATAAAGTCAGTGAAACGTATCTCGACATATACAGTGGCTGCATTTTGAGAAAAAAAACCCTTCACATTTTTCTACAAAGAAACTGCTGGTGGAGAATTAGATCCTTTCCACGAGCTAACGGTGAAGTCCTGCCGTGCCGGAAGATGCCCTACAGTTCTGCCTGAGCTTCCCATAGCACAAGAAAAGCCGAAGATCAAGTAACTTTATTTTAAAAATCTCATTAAACTATTGCAGTTGGAATTCGAGTGTACCACTTTTTCTACCGAGATCTTCCTCACCAAGTGGCACCAAGACAGACTGAAACCCCGCATGCTTCTGAAGATCAGGCTGATGAGCATCTCGTGCTTATAAAACAGATGAAGATGAGATAATGTAGATGTGTTGTTCCCATGCTAGAAGAGTATTGTTCCATATTTTAAAACTGTTTCGCGTCTTTTTTTTTTATTTTTAGAATTTTTTTCTTATACGTTAAATAAATGCATTTTAACGGTTAAAAATTTTTAAAAATTCAATGTTCCAAAACTTATAATAAAACTTTAAAACTTATATTAGAACAAAATTTTGTCCTTTCATTCATTTGCATTAACATTGTCCTTAAATTTTTCATCAATTCTTTTTTTTTTTTTTTTCATAATTTTTTTTTTTTAAAACTTACATTAAAACAAGATTTTGTTCTTTAATTCATTTGTATCAACACTGTTCTTAAAACTTTTATAAATTCATTTTTTCATTTCATAATTTTTCATTTCCTGTATACCGCTTGGAAGCCAAAGGGTACAAGTGCCGAATGATTATAAAGATTTCTTAGTTATAAATTAAAAAAAAAAATTGTACCCCACTTTTCTTTTCACAGTTATTGAAATAAGAGTTCATAGATCACTAAGAAATCAGCAACAGTTTCATATTTCAATTCAGTTAATTACTATTGATGTTCAACTTTGAACTCAATTTACTCGAAATCTAAATTTTGTCACTTGTATCCCTTGGCTTCTAGGGTCCTCATTTCTGCTTCTTTTTAGATCTGGCTTATGTAACTTAACGTCATTTTTAGTGACGGCACTTTAATTGTTACCTGGAAGAAATAGCATACCGGGAGTCTAATAAGAACTAAGATTTCTAAATTAATAAACACGCGTTTTATTTACAATAAAAAAATAGCAAAAAAATATTCGCTATCAGAAATACATGAAAGTAATTGTTATCATATTTTGTAACAATCTTTATTAGCCCCCGGTATGGTATTTCTTTCTCCCAACTTATTTTGTGTCGTCACCAAAAAATAACGTTACGTTGTATAAGCCAGCCGTAACGATTAAATACTCTATAGCAATTTTTTTTAATTTCTAAGCACCTCACATTTTCAACTTTTATACCGTCGTATTGGGAAAAAAATGCTTTTAAATGCAATTTGTTTGAAAACTGTATCTCTATTTATTTTTGAAATATAATTTTTTTTATAGTTTTTAGAGCCATTTGCTTAATATTGGCAACGGAAGTACTTCATTTCTGTAGAAAGTAAAAGAAAAACAAGTTCTAAAATAGTAATTATACAATTTTGTTGTCATTATCTCATAACAACCGAAAGAAAATGTAATTAAAATGCGTGCTATTTTGAAAAAATATAAACGGATGATTTCTGTTAAAACATGGAGCTATTGTAAGCTCTATTTAATTTTAAGTATCTATATTAAGGTATCCGCACACGTTCGGAAGTGATTTTTTGAAATTTTAATAATTTTCTCTTGTTATCCATTTTTTATAATGACATTTACTTTAAAACTTTGAAAAAAATATAAAAATTGCCCAGAAATAATTTTTTTGAGGAGAAAAATAGTCAAAATTATGTCAAAAATTGACATTTCCGCAAAATGTGATAACTCAAAAATAAAACAATGTATTGACATTTTGTAAATTGCATAATAAACAGAATAACTTTCTCTAGGACTTAGACTACACACATTGTAATCGCATCTCTATCTCAGATGATACGGCAGTTGAACTACTAATGTAACGAAAAATTCGCAAAATTTGTCTCAAAAATGTCATTTATATTTGAGTACCAGTGTAAATATAAAACTATTTTAATATATTATCATGAGTGTAGTCTATTCCCTCAAACGACATTTGTAAAAGAAGTACAGAAAATTTTGTTGCATTTCATGCATAATTTATTGTTTTAGGATGCTTTGCGTACAGTAAAAATCTGAAAAACTTCATTTTGAGAAAAAGCTAAAATTAACTTTTAAACACACCATTCAAAAGCCGTAATAGATGTAATTTTAAACGGCTGTAACTCTGGTTCTATTTTAGATACAGACAAAATTTAAGCAGATTTCGATAAATAAAAGATTAAATTTTAATATTATTGAAATATGAAAAATCGATATTTTGATCTAATATTGCGTTTTAAAGGTGTTCGGATATCTTAATGTTACAAACAAATGAAGACGAATGAATCATTAGATATCCCTTTTTTTCGTCGAGTTTCTTGACGGCATCTTTTTGCTGCATTTGTGTATTATTTCGCAATTGTGACGTCCTGTGAATGCTTTACTGTCGGTGTTTAAGAGTGCATCGTAAATGTAGAATTCTTAAGCGGATGCGAATGGCGTCATTTTACATAAAATAAAAGCGTGTGTTTTAAGGCTTAAAATGCAAAATATGTTTTGTACTATTTATATATACATATATATATTTTTTTCATCGGGTGCGACACTAAATTCTGAAAAAGTAGAAATCCTGTTTTCTAGTTTTATTTTTTAAAGCTCATCAAAGGATTTTTTATTTATTTATTTTTATTTTTTATTTTTTATTTTTCCAAAGAAGGATAAAAGAGTTACACGACAAATATTAGAAAAATGAAAAATGATATATTACGTGCGTGTTATATACTTGAGTACACGATATTTTCTTTAATTCAGCATAGAGAATTTCATGCAAAAATACATTGAATGCTTTTGTTAAAATATCATATACAATTGGTAATGAAATCCGTTAATTTGCTTCAAAATCTATTTTACATGCATAGCATTCAAACAAAACACTATTAATAAATACTATACATATATATGTATGTATGTGTGTATATACACTATATGGCCATTAATCACCGGGCACTTTCAATTTTAGACACTTTATTGAATATTTAAAGATATATTTGTCGATTTTTCTGGAACTTCAGGATTGTAAAGAATATGTTCGACTCAACGGGTCAACAAAATAATAATCTATATAATAAAAGCCTAAGTCATGTGACTGTCATAAACAGACCGCTTCACTTTTTGTATACCAGAAGGGCAATTTGGTAATTTAATGTTAGCCGGGTGCAGGTGATAAATCGCCAAATACTGTTCCATTGCCATCATATCATCAGTATTATAAGTCTATTTCATGCTACTGTCATAAATAATTTTTTGCTTGGTAAATTAAAACAAAGCTTTGATGCTGAAATTAAATGTCATGGTTTATGGTATAACTTATTACTTTTCTTTTCTTTTTTCTTTTTTTTAAAGCAATTATTGAGAGTCATAAATTTTAAATATTTCTGTTTTAAATTTAAGTTATGCCTTTTAAACAAAATGAGTGAAAGTACTATATTTTAAATGAAATTAATGAAATACGAAAAAATACGACGGGAACAATGTTTGGCGATTTATCACCTACGCCCGGCTAACATAAAAATGCCGAATTCATGATTTCTGTATCAGAATCTTCGGATTTGACGAAGGATTGAGCAATTAGATTATGTATAAAAGTAACATAATACAATGCTTAGCATACATTTATGGGAGACCAAACTGGTCGTCAAGGGCGGCTAGTAATAATAACAATACTTGGGATGACCCTATAAAGTAAAATGCACGAAATTATCTATCGCTATAATTTACGGATATATGGATATTGTACAATACATGTGTTCATTTGTGGACGAATAGAACGTATATTCATGGCGATATATCGATTTTTTTAAGTTAAAAAAAAAATGTTACATATTTTTCAATTCCTACTATTAGCTCACACTCTCCCTATATTTATTTATATATTTATATATTTATCTTCTACAAATTTTCAATCGTTAATAAAATACTCATTATTCATCCTATCAGGTTGAAATAAATTTTTTTAAACTTGTACTGGATGACAATTGATGTTAATAAAGTTTTTTTAAATATTAATTAATTAATTAAATTTTAATTAATTAATTTTAGTTTTGCATGGGAAACAAAATGGCCGCCATTGGTTATTGAATTTCAATGAAAGTATTTTCAATAAGGGTTACCGTAGGGGGAGACCTGTTCTGTCGCCAAATACCACCAAGTTTGTCACCAACTTGGCGATATATCGCCAAATTTAGCGGCCAAAATGAGTCGCCAAAAGTGACGCCAACTTGGCGATATCTGTTATATTTCGCCAAATTCCCATAGAGTTCCATTGTAAACCTACTTGCTTATAGAAAATCAACAAATTGAGATATTTTTAAGGAACAAAAACTCATATTAGCTTGATTATATTAAATTTTTCTTTGATGGCCTAAGTAGGAATTGACTTTAAAAACAAAATTTTTATATTACTTGTTTATTTATTTATTTATATATTTATCTTGTTCAAATTTTCAATTGTTAATAAAATACTCATTATTCATCCTATCAAGTTGAAATAAATTTTTTTAAACTTGTACTGGATGACAATTGATGTTAATACAATTTTTTCAAATATTAATTAATTAATTAAATTTTAATTAATTAATCTTAGTTTCGCATGGGAAACAAAATGGCGGCCATTGGTTATTGAAGATCAATGAAAGTATTTTCAATATGGGGTTACCATAGGGGGACTCTGTTCTGTCGCCAAATACAGCCAAGTTTGTCGCCAACTTGGCGATATATCGCCAAATTTGGCGGTCAAAATGAGTCGCCAAAAGTGACGCCAACTTGGCGATATCTCTAATATTTCGCCAAATTCCCATAGAGTTCCATTGTAAACCTACTTGCTTATAGAAAATCAACAAATTGAGATATTTTAATGCAACAAAAAGTAATATTAGTTTAAGGGATTATATTAAATTTTTCTTTGATGGCCTAAGTAGGAATTGACTTTAAAAACAAAATTTTTATATTACTTGTTTGTTTATATCACGCAGGCCTTTTTACCAAATTTAATGCCATTTTTCGAAAATTTGACAAAATGTAGTAGAAATATTGATTGCAATTGGAAATTGGAGTGTTGGAACAATTGGAATGTAAATATATTAAATATTTGATGAAATATGAGCAGTTGTGTGAAATAATTTGCAAGCGAAAATTGCAATAAAATTGCAATAAAATTTGCAATAAAATTGCAAGCGAGAAAAATCGCCTGCTTCACATTTCCTGAAACTTACCTATTGTCCACCTGAAATTTACGTATTATCCAAGCATTTCATTGGCTTTTCGGGAAAAGGCTTTTCCATCGTCAGATTTCCCAGTAATCTGACGACTAATTTTAAGTGAAATTTCATTCTTAAACTTCTAAACATCCCACAATATTACTTTTTACACCGTCGTATAGAGAAAAAAAATGTACTTTTAAATGCAATTTGTTTGAAAGCTGTATCTGAATTTGTTTCTAAGTTATTAATTTTTTTTTTGTAGTTTTTATTACTTTTTTGTCATAGTGGCAACAGAAGTATCCATCTCTGCTGAAAGTAAAGAGAAAACACATTGCTCCATAGACCAATCAGAAAAAGAATAAAATGCAGATTCATCCAATAAAAAGCTTCAGATATGCTGTTGATTTCCTATCCTGACGAGGACTATAACCATTTTTCGAAATGGTTAAAAAAAAAAAAAAGCCACATTTTCAAGAAACAAAAACGAGCTTTCAATAAGAGTACGTAACTATCATCTCGTATGTGATCATGTAAGTATCGTACATTTCTTATCTTGAGCAATATGCCATCATCGATTTTCTTTATAGAGCTTCAATTTAAAAAAATCTCATTCATATTTGATTCACTGAACGTTTAAATTTACGAAGCACATTTTTTTCACTTTTTAAAATCATGCAGCTGGCGTTATTCAATGAATTATTGATTTCTATAAAAATGACAAGCCTTCGCATATGCAGATGGCTGTTTTACATTTGAGATTTTAATGTGTCATATATTCAATATGTCTGATACATGATTTTATGGGGGGGTTTTCTTATTATAATCTCCTGTAAAATATTTTTGAACGATGCACAAATATTTGTCAGCCAGTTTCGGATAATACTATATTTCACCAGAATAACTCAATATGTAATATGTAATGTTGCGACAGCCAAAAATCATCATAGAACTTCCTGAAATTCAATCAGTCTTCACAAAGGTTAAAAGAAATGCTATCTAATTTTCATTATGAAACTAACTTAACAAACTTTTAATCGGTTGAACAATTTTTTGAGTATGCTTCAAATTAAAAAATAATATGAATATTTCTTATAAATGACAAATAAATTTTTTTTAACCCTGCAGGACCTCGCCATGAAACATAACACCAGAACGGGCTTTGGGTGTCAGAACACCTCAAACAAAGGCATAAATATATAAAACATAAAGGAAATATATAAGGCATATTAAAAGGCGTGAATAGGAAAAAAATCTTTAGAATTTTATCTGTTAATGAAATTCATGATAATTAAACTCTTAATACTTAATACTAAATTATAACTGAAATTTGAAATAATCGTTAATTAAAAAAATTAATAAAAAATAAATTAAAAGCACTCCCTTTTTTTTTCCTTATTCGAAAAAGTTAATCTTTACCATGTAGCATTTAATGATTTTATTTTTACAATTTTATTATAATGAAATAAAAATTATTGTCGATAAGCATACTGAGATTTATGAATTTTTATAATAATTAGAGTGTACATGGATGAGAAACTTTAGATTTTTTTCCAGTTTTTACATATAGTTTCAATTTCTGAGTGTTCTCGACATATATTTTTTTTTGCACTTCACACACATAGTGTTCGATTTCCTGTCCTTTCTCTTGGACACATATAGAATCTTCCTTAACTCAATTTTCTTTTTTTCGTTTGTGTCTCATCCAGAAATTCTTGTTTATGCCGCGATATCATATAAGGTTATAAAAGTAAGAATGCTAAATCCTTCAAGAAATGCCTCCTGCTTCTGAGCTTTTCTGGCTGGTTTGCGGTCGATAACAACAATTGTCCTTGAATTTATTCCAGCAATATTTAAAAGTATAATATTTAAACATATTTAAAAATATCACCATAGGCCATCGGTCTGATATTCTGGCAACAGAATACGATCCTTCCATTTCATCGACAACATCGAATGCTCCTTTCGTCATGTTGTAAAATGTAATTACAACCGAGTTTTTTTTTTAAATCTTCTGTGCTTTTTCCAATACAATCATCATTACTCTTAGTTGATAGAAGGTTTACGCATTTTTATTTATTTATTTATTTATTTATTTATTTATTTATTTGCTATGTCAGAAAATATCATTACGGCCTTTTGAAACCCGAAGAGAGTTGTGTGTGCTTCTCTATTTTTATATGTCGCAAATTCAGATGGGATAACCCTCAGATGGGATGAGTATCTTGTTCTTACGTATTGTTCTAACAATAGAAATTTTTTGTTTCAGTAAATCATGTGTAGCTAGAGTACCTGTGTCTGTAGTGACAATATTTCCAGAAATGTGTAATGGAGCTAGCATGCCTTTTGATATTTTGCAGGAAATGTTGTCTTTCTTATAAGGTCCATCTGGCTGCTGTTATGCTGGCATTAAAGTATAGAATTTATTAACACTACTTATTTTAGTAAGTCTAAAACACATACCACAGCTGAAATTGCATTTGCACTAATTAGCGACAACAGACAGTACTGTAACCGTACAATTTTCTATGTCTCTGTAAATGGACAATAAATGCTATGTACCTCTTATTTCATATAAAATATGCTGTAGTGCACCTAAGTAATATATTGATTTGATTTTAATTGATTATTAATTTAATTAATATATTTTATGATTTTAATTTGAAACAGATTAACGTCATTAAAGTACACGGCAAAATATTTTCCCCAGAGACCAAAATACGACGGAATAATTTTATTTGTCCCTGCGAAAGAACTGTAAATGTCCTTTAGTGACCATCAGTACTAATACAAATTAAGTCAAAACCAAAGAGGATTTAAAATTTTAAATCAATAGGACGTCAGGAACACATCTGAACTTTGTGGGGAAGTGTTAAAAATATATCATTTATAATGTTTTTGTAAATCATATTTCATGGCTAAAAACGTTATTCACCATTTCATTAGTCATTGGTTTTATAAATGTTTAAACTGAATGTAAATCAAGCTCACTTTCCTATCACCCAACAAAATGCATATGGCGTACACTATCTATATTATAAAGGACAAACATATCTGTGCGTAACGCATACGTCATTTTGCGAATTGCAACACTTTGAAATTTGAAATAAAATTTCGATTTTGCAATTTTCCCTACCGCAAATTTTTTAACTTCTAAACATCGCACGTTTTCAATTTTTACGCTTTCATACAGGGAAAGGAATGTGCTTTTAAATGCAATTTGTTTGAAAGCTGTATCTCAATTTATTTTTAAGATATTAATTTTTTTGTAGTTTTTAATATAAATTTTGTAATCGTGGCAACTGAAGTGCTCCATTCATATTGAAAGTAAAGGGAAAAAATAGTCATGGTTTATTATTTTTATTGATTATATCTTTATTGATGCCATTTTCACATTACAAATAAAAATAACTTTTTATAATTTTTGAACAGAAAATGACGTCAGACATAAAAAAAAACCCAGAAAAAACATGCATACTTCTTCATAAATCAGTTACATTTCAATATTTTTACATTACGCGGATACCGAGTTTGAGACGCTAGGCAAAGTGATTCAGTGAGTAAAAATGATGTTATATTTAAAACAACACGATCTTTCTTGATAAAACTAAATATTTGACCAATACTATGACAACTAAAGGCAAATTTCTAAAAAGTGTTTTCGACGGTACTGAGATTAGAACTTAAAGTTAGTGCGGATGTACACATGAAAAGTTGTATCGGACAAACGTGACTTTAAATTAGGAAATATACATTCATTAATAATTTATTGCGCGTTAAAATACTTTCAAATTGTGAATTTGAGTGGTGCGTATGTAAATTATGAGAATGTGAAAATAACGTACAGTTTAGATTTTATGGGGGAAAATTGTATGATGTGACAAAGCGAAATCCATTTTACTGATTTTTCATACCGTAAAAACAAACATAAGAGTTTCAATCAATAACTTCATCATAATTAGTCATCTTGATTATGTATACTAATACAGTTTAATTTTTCAATAATATAAGCATTCAAGTTTGTGGAAATACTATTTTGATAATTTTAGGTTAAAAATATTGTTTCAAGCGTTAGACAAACAGTGTAAGATAAATTTTTCATTATAATTATTTTTGTAGGTTTATTATAAATTCGATCTAACATTTCCTTTCTAACATTTTAGTTCGTCGATTTTCGACGGGTTCCAACTCCTGCTTTTTAAAGGTTGTCGGTTTTAATATCATCAAAATATAAATATATATATATATATATGTGTGTGTGTGTGTGTGTGTGTGTGTGTGTATGTGTGTGTGTATGTGTGTTCCAAAGATTAATGCATTTCTTTCCCCAATTAACCCGTAATACACATTTCAAAATCTATATCTTTAAGAAAAACATAAAATTGACCACTTTATTAAAGTTGTATTTCGGTTCGTAATTTAAAATATATTTTCAATAATTGATATTGTCAATTTTACATGTTGAATTTCTAGGAAAATTTTCTTCACTAATATTTCAATCTCCTGGGGGAAAAAAGACAATTTGTTTCAAAATGTATATTTTTCTTTTTTTCATAATCATTCGGTTGATGTTATTCAGTGAGTTATTGATTTTCTTAAAAGTGTCAAGCAAGCGTATATGGAAATAGTTGATTTGCATTTGAAATTACCTAGTGTGTTAAAGTAAATATGGTCGATTGCTGATATTTTTCAATCGTTTTCTTCCAAATACCTCTATGTTATTTTTGTCTTCAACTTTATAAAACGAAGCAAAAATACTTTTATGCAGATTCAGATATCGGTAGATTCATTGCTGTGTAGATGTACCTTATTTTGTAATACAAAATGGTTCGAATGCAGTACATCATAATTTCCCGAAAATTGATCAGGATTTGCAGTTTTGAAGAAATATGGTTATAGTATAAGGTAATACATTTAAAACATAGAATGTATCACTGAACTTATATATATTCAATCAATATGATACGAGGGCCAGTACTAATATTTTTAGAATCTGTCAATGAAAAAAAAAAAACAGCAGCTTTCAGCGCAGATGATTTTAATCAAAATTCGAACAGTTACGTGAATGTCTAGGTTTACAGAACATCAAAAGCTGTGAAATTCTATTTATTGTGATTTTTCGAAAATTACACTGTTAAACATCTATAACTTTTGCTACATAGCCACTCCACTGCTTTTATAGAAAACGATTACTTGACTATATTATTGAGCATTCTGATTGGTCAGAATAGAGGTATTCTATAAAAGCTGAAGAATGACTATGCAGCAAAAGCGACAGATTTTTAATAGTGTAGAAGTGCTAAATAATTATCAAGTTATTTCGAAGGGACTTCAGAGCTATGATTTCTCATGACATTCGATAAGGAAACACAGAAACAATGAAGTGATAGACCGAAATCGACATTTGTTAACGAAGCAAGATCTAACACAAGGATTTACAACTGATATAAAGAATCTCCCCGTGGTCGTAAGAATCTCAGTGACGATGTTTGGGAGGATCGACCAAGAAGAGCTGTGACTCCCGAAAACTGATGTTGTGAGAAAATTTAATTCTTCTGTTGTCATGTGACATATGATGAAATAGAAGCATCTTTGAAAATTTAAAGTACCCGAATGCATTCGATTTTACATGATCATTTAAAAGTGAAAGGGTGTGTTTCCGATAGATCCCCAACAGATTATCGCAGAAAAGGATGCTCGTGTAAAATGGTGCTTGTAAACTCTAAAGAAATTCAACTCCTGTGCCACAAAACGACGAGTAAAGTGTAAAGTGCGACGAAACCTGGATTTATTCCTATGAACCAGAAACAAAAGAACAAACGACTGTTTGGGTTTTTCCACATGACCCTAGACAGTTAAAATTTGTTCGATGAAGCTTAGAAATACAATGTTTCTGCTATGCCACTTTCAGAGTGGCATAAATATTTTATAATTGGTTTATTCGAATTCAAAAATGTATGGATGCTGAAGGAGAGTTTTTTCAGAAGCAATGAAACATATACACTGAAGAGCCATTACATTATGACCACCCTCAATCTATAACAATGAGCTTTCCCAGAAGCGAAACTACTTCGCGTGAGTGGCTTATGTCAGAGTATATAAAGCTCCCATTTATTGTATTTCAAAACATAGTGTGATTAGCAACATAATGGGAAAAACAGCAGATGTATCAGACTTTGATAAATGTCAAATCGGTTTGGCTCGGCGAATGGAAACGTCGATATCGGAAACGGCGCGTTTCGTGGAATGTTCACTTGCAGTCTATGTAAACGCGTATCGAAAGTAGTGTATGCATGGTCCAACGACAAGTCTCCGGCCAGAGGTGTGTCGCCCGCGGCGCATTGATTCCAGAGGAGAGTGGAGATTGTTACGCATTATTCGTCGTGACCGAAGAGCTGCAACAGCCAAAATCACCAACAGCTACAAGAGTGGCGACCCAGACAGTGTTTCTCAACACACAGTGCCGCATGCACTATTGTGTATGGGCCTACGCAGCCGGTGGCCAAAGCACGTTCTGGTGCTGATAGCACGTCATCGCCAGAAACGCCTGCAACGGACCCATGAACATCGGAATTGGGCCATAGAAGAGTGGAAGAAAGTGGCATGGTCCAACGAATCACATTTACTGATCCATCACTTTGACGGGAGGGTGCGAATATGCCGCTTTCCAACGGAAACCCTTGCTCCCTGGAGGCACAGTAATCGGAGACAAGCCTGTGGCGGCTATATTATCGCGTGGCCGATGTTTTTTGGAGCGCATTAGGACTCATAATCCCCGTAGAATAATCTCTGAAGTGTGTGCACTACCTGGAAATCGTTGCAGACCAGGTGCACCCATTCATGGCAACAGTGTTTCTGGCGGGATATTGCATTTACCAATAGGATAATGCATTGGAATACCGTTAAAAATATGTTCAATAATGTACGGTTGAGGACCGACCCTTGAAATATACCAGAGAGAATACGGAGAGAGTGGTTAGTATTTTATTAATGCGTACACAAAAGGTGCGGTCGGGAAGGTGAGAATGTATGAGAAAAATTAGTATAGCTTTAATACCAAGCTTAATTAATTTGTAAATGAGTCCTATATGCCAGACGTTATCGAAATTCTTAGCGACATCAAGGAAAACAGACACAGCTGGTGTTTACGTGGTGGGTTTTTCACTGAGAAATTCCACAACACGAAGAAGTTGATGTAATATAGAATGTTTAGCTCTGAAGCCAAATTGCTCAGGTATGAGAATGTTTTGATCGTCTAAGATGTCTTGGAACTGGGACCTAATGACGCGCTTAACAACTCTACTAATAGAGGGTAAAAGAGAAATGGGACGATAGTTAGTCGGATCTTGAAGGTTAAATTGAGGTTTAGGAATAGGTGCGACAATATATGTTTTCCAGAGTTTAGGAAAGTAGTAAAATTGAAGAATAGCATTGGTTAGTTTAGTAAGATAAATAATACAATTGCAAGGAAAATTTTTAAGAGCATAATTAGAGATGTTGTTGTATATAGGGGCTTCTCTATTTTTAAGAGGTTTAATGATATTAGAAATAACAATAGGTTGAATTTCTGGGAGCGGGTCCGTGGGAGGGATAACTAAGAAACTTTGAACAGTTTCATTAACTTCAAAGTAATAATCAGGGCTAGCAAGGTAAGGATTAGGGGAGAACTGCTTAGCATAGGATCTAGCAAGAATTTCAGCTTTGTCCTTATCCGTATAAGCCGTGGTATTAAAGGCAGTTAAGGGAGGAATGGGAGTATAATTATTATTAAGTTTTTTTTCTTAATTTTCCAGAGAGAGTTATCTTCAGTGGAGAGGGAATTAAAAAAGTAACTCCAGCTTTTTTCCTTTTCTTTAGAAATAAAGTTTTTAATTTTATTGTTAAGCCGTATTTTAAATTTAAGGCTTTAAGGTAGGATATCTTGAACTTTTATACAGCCGTCGGATGTTATTACGTTGCTTGCAGATGTTATGAATATAGTTAGGCAGGGTAAAAGAATTGTTATGTTTAGTATATTGATGGGTAGCTTGTTTTTCAGCATTAGTAATTAGATTTTCAAAGTTATTAACCGCATTGCCAATATCATCAGCATTAGTAATATTAGGAGAAGTCAAGTCAGAATTAGAGAGAATATTTTTGAATTTACCCCAATCCACAGCCAACGAGGGGGGGGGGGAGTCAATTTTAAAGCTAACAGGCAGATGGTCAGAACTTAGGTCATTGATAACTGTAGAAGTAATAGGAAACGCCAGATTTTTTAGAAATAGAAAAGTCAATTATGGAAGGACGTGCGTTACCATGCTTATTATGTGTAGGAGTGTTAGGTGCATGTAAGCTTAATTCTAGATGAGTGACTAGGTTGAGCAGTGAACTGCCAAGACGAGTGGTTGAGTGACAGTTCTATCGCCGGTTATGTGCATTATAATCACCTGCGATGAAACAGTGCGTATGTGTGAGAAAAGTTGTGTAAGGTCGTTGACTGGGAATAAACGTGAGAACATAACGTAATAAACGTATAAAGAAACAAAGTTAATATTAATCTATGCCAATTGTACAACAATTCCAGTATAGTCAAGGCCTGTGTACGTTGTTTGATGGATATGGTGGTGTGGAATGTGATGTTTGATGTAAAGGGCAAGTTCCGCCCTGATTGGAACCATGACGTGGGGTATGGTAAAGAATATATCCAGAGATTTTAATATTTTTACTAGGTTTATGCATCTCTTGAATATGAATGATATCAATGTTAGGATGATTAGAGACAAAAGAGCGAAGTTCGTCGATTTCGTTATTTAATGTGGAGCAGTTCCAGGATGACACAATAAGAGAGTTGAGATGGTGTCTAGACATGGTTGGGAGAGGAGAAATCATTAGCTAAATGGTCAAACTCTTGAATAATAATTATCATTTTATCCATGGGATTGGTATATTTCTTTGTTAGTGTAGAAATATTTTTTATGCATTTTAAGAATTTATATATTTGCCAAATTTCCTTTATATCTTGAAAGGTTTAAATATATCCTGTATATCATTGTTATAGCTAGTGGAATTTTGGCTGATTTGGATGGAGTAGTATTAGTTTTATCAATAGTAGAAGAATTAGGTTTTTCAGAGTTTTGTGAAGTAGAACTCCCTCAACTGGGCACTCAGTAATTTCAGGTGTAGAAACATTTGATTCTGGCTAGTTTTATCCTGGGGTTTATTTTTAGTTAAGTTGAAATCTTTTAAAATTTCTGCCAGTAGTTGGTTTTGTTTGGTAACCCACCTTTCGCCGTTTTTAGCTAGATGGTTTTTGTTTTTACTATTTTGGTTATTGTTTTCCCGTCTGTAGGAGTTTTTAACGCATCCGCGGTATGTGTCTGGATGTGTCGACCCGCAGTTCGCACAATTGAGCGTGATGCGACATTTGTGTTTGCAGTTAGGGGTAAGATTATCCTCTCCACATTTACAACGCTGTGGAGTAAACCCACACAATTCACTGGCGTGTCCACAGCCCTGGCATCTCTAACACTGTTTTACCTGATTATAACTTATAAAAGCTTCAATAGTAAAGGAAACATATTGAATTTCTTTAATTTTACAGATCTCATCAAAGTCTTTAGTTGGGAGAACGTTAATCATATATATTGGCATTGGGTTAC
Organism: Maratus speciosus; assembly: GCA_963932465.1. Lineage (NCBI taxonomy): Eukaryota > Metazoa > Arthropoda > Arachnida > Araneae > Salticidae > Maratus > Maratus speciosus. The sequence goes on along the minus strand of OZ010792.1, from coordinate 200,949,478 downwards.
AAGTCTTACGGTTATTGGGCATGGTAGCCCTAGTTACTATAAAACCATACTATTTAAGACTGTCAACTATTACGCTATTTTCAGTATAACAGGGTAAACCCCTAATACAAATTTTCTTAGAACGTTGGTCTTTAGGATATAGAGTAGTATATTTTTTTGTATGTTGGTCTAGGAATCTTTGTGTTTGACGAAAATCGTCACCATTTTTACATAACTCCATAAGAAGTTCACCTTTTAGGGCTATGTTTGGTTTTTCCTTATTTACTACAGTGATTTGTTTAGCCAAAACTGTCCAATTTTCCTCTATGTCAATATAGAATGGGTTTATTCTCGGTTTGAAACCGCCCAAAGCGTCCTAGGCGCCGTTAGAGGGCGACTAATTAGTTTGATCCATTTGTTTAACTGAGGTATCCTGGGATAGGTTAGAATATTTGTTACTAAGGGAGATTTGAGAGTCTCCCTCTTCAAGGGTACGCTTAGTACCTCTTTTGGCTAACGTGAAGTCATTTAGACCAAATACGCTTAGAATTTTATTAGCTGAACATCTATACATAGAGGAACAAAAAGCACTAAAATACGTTGAGTTAAACAAATTATTGTAGGAAATAGGCTCCCTAAGTATAGAAAAAGCCTCTTGGCAAACGCTACTCACCTCCTGGTGATCTGAAGCCGAGGTAGTGTAGTCCATCTTGCTTCTAGTTGAGTGAACATATAGGTCTACATAAGCAAGGAATTCCGAAATACACTGTTTAACTTTATCTTCATAACTAGCACTTAAACCCTGAAACTCTTTAGAAAAGTTCGGGTCGGCAATATTAACAAATACTTCAAAACTAAATATATCATATTAAAAAATACTTCAAAGCACCACCAATCTCTTATTGGAAATGCTAACAGCTCGAAGTTTTGATATTTAAAATTATTAAAATATTTTTTATATGTATATAGTGGTACGATTCTATTCTCAAATTTTATTTTTTTTTAATTTTTAATAACGTTTTCCTTTTTTATTTGAATTTTGTACATATATTTTATAAAATTATTCTACAAAATTTCTTCCGAAAATAAGACAAATAAAATCTGAGATGGAATGGATTAGTAGACAATTTAGATATGCCAGATATGAGATTTAAGCAGAAATTGCCCCGGGGCGTATGTAGCCACTGATGTACTATATATATAAATCTATAGCACATATACATTTCAAAAAAGAACTTGAATGCGTTTCTGAATGTAAATGGTAATTGCTGAAATTGGGTTTTTAAAGCTGTTTAGAGTTTTTCAAATTGCTTACCGAAATATTATCTTTCAACTTTTTAAACAATGAAATTTTGTTAAAGCATTCTGAATATGTTAGAATGTGTTTCATAATCTATGCTTTACGCATGATTTTATTTCATGTTTCATTATATTTACGTTATTCAGCAAACGATGCTTTACACTGATATATTGATCGTCTTAAAATCTACACGCATGTGCAGTAGTAACCAACTAGCTGATTTACATTTGAAATTGCCTCCTGTCATAAAGTCAATATCTTTGACTGGTGACTTTTTTCAATTTTCTTTTTTTTCAAAATCCTCTAGATTTTAGAGGACGAACCAAAAACATTTTTCATCCACGTTCATACAACAAATTGTTGTGTAGAAAAACCTTAAGTTGTAGTCTGAAATATGGCAAGACTCACAAATCATAATATAACTTTCTGAAATTTAATCAATTCTCCCCAAGATTGAAATAAAAAAAAGAAAGATAAACAGTAAAATAAAGTCAAGAAGGAAATCACTTTAATAAACAGATAACGAATTTCTTTTCCAGAATGATTTTTTTTAATACTTCATATTAAAAAGAAAAAAAAAGTTATAACAATTTTACAGAAATTACAAATGCCTATTTTTCATGCTTTAAGATTTCAAGATAATTTTTCAAGAAAGGTAGAAATATCCAAAAGCAGTAAGGTAATTTTTCATTTTTTTTTTCATTTTTTTTTTTAACCATTTGGAAAAATGGTAATTGTCCTCGTCAGGGTAGCATATTTGAAGGTTTTTATTGATTTAATCATCATTTTATTCGTTTTCTGATTGGTCTATACAGTAATCTGTATTTCCCTTTATTTTTAACAGAGATGGACAACAGAGTGTTGCCACAATGACAAAAAAGTAATAAAAACTACAAAAAAAATTAATAACCCAGAAACAAATTGAGATACAGCTTTCAAACAAATTGCTTTTAAAAGTACAATTTTTTTTCTCTACACGACGATATAAAAAGTAATATTGTGTGATGTTTAGAAGTTTAAGAAATAAATTTCACTTAAAATTGGCCGTCAGATTTCTTGGAAATCTGACGATGGAAAAGCCTTTTCCCGAAAAGCCAATGAAATGCTTGGATAATACGTAAGCTTCAGGTGGATAATACGTACGAGTCGAAGGCGATTTCTGTCGCTTGCAACTTTTCCGTGTAATAACACTATTAATGTTTAATTCAACGCGTACGTAATGTATGATCATCTCCGTGCTATTTTTTATGTATTAAATTTTAGTCTTTGAAAAAACCATTTTCCAAATGGTCGTTGTAATTTGTTAAATTACATTTTTTTATTTATTTTTCTTTCTTGTTTCTAAAAAGTTAATTTTTATTGTAATACATAATACTATATTTTAATTATGAATATCTAAAGTTCTATTTTGGGAGTCTGCATGTATAACGCTATTATTTTAAGGTAGAGGGTGGTCTGGCACATGATATCATAATATATCTCTAGGAGGAGGTGGGTGTATTTTGATATCGTTATCATTCTTAATCCAAACAGATTATCTCTTTTTATTTGTAACTTGGTCTTTAAACCAAAATAGTATGTTATTTTTTTTTTACTCTGTTATCTATTTGAATGAAAATACAAAAATATTATTAAAATCATTAAACCATTATGAAATAATTTACTCCCAAAATTTGGAATACCCCAACGTTAGATATTCCTATTCTTCTGTCATATGTATATGCATATATAATCCACTAACTTTTACTTTATTATTAAAACTTTTTATAAGTAAATAAAAGAGACATAATGTTGTCCACCTGTTTTGTTTTTTAGAAGTTCTGTCTGTCCCACACCAGCGCTTCGGACAAGTGCAAGAAGACAATATTACAGTTTAATCCGATATATCACAAAAGCTATTATTAATTACCTTTAAATAGTAACTATTCCTTTTAAGTGTTATTTGATATAAAAAGTTTTTGTGATAAAGTGATACTTTATGAATTCTCTTCATTTGAATTAATAAAATATCAGACAAATAAATGTAATCATATTTGTATACCGCTTCAAACAAAAGAAAAAAAATCCAGAAAATCAAAGAAATTTTTAGACATTGACAATGATATCATTACTGGGGGAAGGGGAAGAGAGGGGGATCGGGGATGGAAACGCATGATATCGTAATGGTGGGAGGAGTATAAAATTACCAAAATGTTGATCACGTTATATATGTATATCCTCTTTCCAATCTTGTTATCTTAATGATTAATACTGACGTGTGTTACATACCAATAAGATCAAATCTAAAATATATCGATTTTTTTATATTACTTAGGGCATGCGATAACTCTTTGGAATTTTATATACTCTGGCAGAATGGGGTGTTCGAAATATAAAATCATATTAATTTATCTAAAAGATAATATTCTAGTAATTCAAATATTTTTGCATTTTTTTAATCTGCCATAATAATAAAACAAATCTTTAATGAACTTGAAAATGGAAATTTTTTTCAAATGTTTTAATTAAGATGATATAAACTCATTTTTTAAAATATATATTATTTCAAATTATCTAATTAACAATTTTTTTTTATATAAAATAGCATCAATTTTATATATTTTTTAAATAAAAGTGGCTTTTTAAAAACTTAATAATAAGAAACGACATAAAAAAATAGATTATCTTATAGGATGACAGGATAACAAATTTTATAATAAGAATCCATTATTTGAATATATATATATGATACGTTTTCACTAGTATCATTTAAACATGCCGGTCTTAAGCAACAGCATACCCTCGTTATATAATTCAATGAAGAAATCATAGTTTTTGCAGTCGTAAAAAAATGATTAAGAGTGGAAGGTCAGGCTGTCGTTCATTGGAAGATTTTCGAAGAATAAAAAATCGAAGCCATTAGATTAATCATACATTTATTATTTGACCATATAATGCACCAAATTACACTAGCCATGTGTTATCCGTATTCGGGCAGTTGCTACGGCATAAAATATAAACCACTAGATGTTACCTACTGGAACAACATGACGAAGATTCGGGAAAAAACTCTCCAGGTGACTTGGGTTAATTAAGCAACTCAATAATCGTAAATTTTTCTCTCTCTAAGCCCAAGCAACCGGTTAAATACTTGCAAAAATTGCATGCGTATGAATACAATACACGAGAAATGACAAATCCCGTAAAAGTAGCCGGAAGGACGCAGATGAGATGCAGAATACGATAGGACCTAGCTCCGGGGTTAGGAGGGAAGCACGCGTGACGACGATGCAAACTATTTAGCCTCGGCGTCAGAATTATTGAACAAACTATGGCTGGCGGGATTTGCAAAGAATTATGGGAAATAGAATACCAGAGAACAAATGGAATAAATGATGTTACAAAACATTCGAAACAAAAAGAATTTATTTTCAGAATAAAATGAAAAAAGTAATTTAATGGGTTTTATAAGATTAGACGAATGGATTAAGGTTTTTAGAATAATAAAAGAATACGCATTTAAAACATAGAAAAAAGATAAAATATATTTAAGATATTTTTAAAGTTAAGTAAAAAAGGTAGATATTATAATAACTTGGAATAGTTTAATAAAGATTAAAGGGCGAAAATTTTTATTATTCCAATGAAAGGCAGCTTGACCTTCCACTCTTAAACATTTTTTACGACTGCAAAAACTATGATTTCTTCATTGAGTTACATAACGAGGGTAAGTTGTTGCTTAAGACCGACATGTTTATATAATACTAGTGAAAACGTATCATATATATATTCAAATAATCGATTCTAATTATAAAGTTTGTTATCCTGTCATTCTATAAGATAATCTATTTTTTTTATGTCGTTTCTTATAATTAAGTTTTTCAAAAGCCACTTTTATTTAAAAATATATAAAATTGATGCTATTTTACATAAAAAATTGTTAATTAGATAATTTGAAATAATATATATTTTAAAAAATGTGTTTATATCATCTTAATTAAAATATTTGAAAAAATTTTCCATTTTCAAGTTCATTAAAGAATTGCTTTATTATTATGGCAGATAAAAAAAAAATGTAAAAATATTTGAATTACTACAATTTTATCTTTTAGATAAATTAATATGATTTTATATCTTGAACACCTCATTCTGCCAGAGCATATAAAATTCCTAAGAGTTGTCGCATGCCCTAAATAATATAAAACAAATCGATATATTTTAGATTTGATCTTAATGGTATGTAACACATGTCAGTATTAAACATTAAGATAATAAGATTGGAAAGAGGATGTACATATATACAACATTTTGGTAATTTTTTACCCCTCCCACCATCACGATATCATGCGCTATCATCCCCGAACACCCTCTCTACCTTCCCCCACTAATGGTATTGTTATCAATCTCTAAATATTTCTTTGATCTTCGGGATTTTTTTTTCTTTTGTTTGGAGTGATATAGAAATATAATTATATTTATTTGTCAAATATTTTATTAATTCTAATGAAGAGAATTGATAAAGTATCACTTTATCACGAAAACATTTTATATCAAATAACATTTAAAAAGAATATTTACTATTTAAATGTATTTAATAATAGCTTTTGTGATATATTGCATTCAACTGTAATATTGTCCTCTTGCACTTGTTCCCCGCGCGGTTGTGGGGCAGACAGAACTTCTAAAAACAAAACAGGTGGAAAACATTATTTCTCTTTTATTTACTAGTAAAACGTTTTAATAATAAAGTAAATGTTAGTGGATTATATATGCATACACATATGTCAGAAGAATAGGGATGTCTAACATTCAACTCAAAAAGTCCAAAATTGGTAGCAAAAGCCAATTGTTTAGTATCTGCTGGGGGAATGGGGATGTGCCAGTAGCCAGAGGCTATGTCCAAAGTGGAAAAATACTGAGCACGACTTAATTTATCAAGAATTCCATCTATACGTGGTAGAGGTTCAGCATCATTTTTCATTATTGCATTTAATTTAGGGTAATCTACACACATTCCTCTCTTATAATATGTGTTTTTGAGTGGGGGGTTATGTAATAATAAAAATTTTCGCCCTTTAATCTTTATTAAACTATTCCAAATTATTCTAATATCTACCTTTTTTAATTAACTTTAATACTATCTTAAATATATTTTATCTTTTTTTATCAGAAATGCATGGTTTGTCAAAATGTGACATCGAGGCTTGTATATGCATCCCCGACCCAGGGTCAAAGAAGATTATATTTACTTTGCATTAACTCATTTTTACACTAGGGTGTTTTACAGATCTATTTCTTAAGAATATTAAAGAAGGGAACTCATTTACTTGCGAGTTCAAAAGAATAAACTTTAACATAATAAACACAGACAAAATAACTCTTAAACAAATGTAAATATACTTTCTATGATATAAATAATATAAAATAAACTATAAAATAATTCATTGCTATCAATTTATAATAATAACAAAATTGAAAGAAATAATTTTAATCTTGCAATAGTAATAAAACAGTATATAAATTTGATTTAGATATTGTATTAAAAATAATAGAACAAACCTTAACTTACACATATGAAAATCCCAGCAATGATGACCTATAACTTCATTATTTCAAAATAATTTTTTTTTCTCGAGCACTCACTTGCACATTCCTCTCTTATAATATGTGTAAATCATAATAGATGTCTCTGTCAAGTGTTCTAATATGCCACCGGGAGGCGATATTGGTTATTAGACTCAATGTACGAGAAGACATTTCCGTATAAGAGATTATAGATGCACATTGTCGTCGAAAATAACACTCCGTAATTCCATTCCGTTAGAATATCTTTGGTTTTGTTCTGAGAACGCCGTCGGCTCCAACTATTATTTTGTTTCCACTAGAGCATAATATCCTGTCGACTTATGATACGTTTTCACGAGTATCATATAAACATGTCGGTCTTAAGCAACAGCATACCCTCGTTATATAATTCAATGAAGAAATCATAGTTTTTGCAGTCGTTAAATAATGATTAAGAGTGGAAGGTCAGAAAATACATCAGGCTGCCGTTCATTGGAAGGTTTCAGAAGAATAAAAAATCGAAACCTTCAGATTCATCATATATTTATTATTTGACCATATAATGCACTAAACCCCACTAGCAATATGTTATCCATATTCGGGAAGTTGCTACGTCGCAAAATATAAACCACTAGATGTTACTTATTAGAACAACATGACGAAGATTCAGGAAAAAAGCTCTCCAGGAAAAATTGGGTAACCAATTGTGATTGTAATTGTAAATCTCACAGTCACCGAAATAAATCTCAGCAGCTTGATCAGGGACCCGACGCTCCCTCTCAGACTCTGGTTGAGAGTCGGGAGGAGTGGATGTGGTCTACCCATCGGGATTGCACTAACACTCTAAAGCGAAAGCTGAGTTCCCGAGGTGGTCATCGCTGTCATCGCTGACGTGGGTTAATTGAGCAACTCAATAATCGTAAGTTTCTCTCCCTCCTAGCCCACGTAACCGGTTAAATACTTGAAAAAACTGCATGCGTATGAATACAATACACGTGAAATGACAAATGCCGTAAAAGTAGCCGGAAGGACGTGGATGAGATGCAGAATACGATAGGGCCTAGTTACAGGGTGAGGGGGAAGCACGCGTGACGACGATGCAAACTATTTAGCCTCGGCGTCAGAATTATTGAGCAAACAATGGCTGGCGGGATTTGCAAGGAATTATGGGAAATATAATACCAGAGAACAAATGGTATAAATGATATTGCAAAACATTTGAAACAAAAAGAATTTATTTTCTGAATAAAATGAAAAAGTAATTTAATGTGTTTTATAAGATTAGACCAATGGATTGAAGTTTTTAGAATAATAAAAGAATACGCATTTAAAACATAGAAAAAAGATAAAATATATTTAAGATATTATTAAAGTTAAGTAAAAAAAGGTAGATATTATGATAATTTGGAATAGTTTAATAAAGATTAAATGGCGAAAATTTTTATTATTACATATATATATAATACACTATGTAACTAGTTGATAGCTGAAACACCGAAAATATTCTATTTGAAAAAGCTTAAATTAAATTATACTTGCTCATGAAAAGTTGTTCTCTTATAGATATCAGAATAAATATTTAATTATTACTCGACATATCTGTTCAAATTAAAAATATGTATATGTTAAATTCGAAAACAATATGCTGCATTCGTTAAATCGCAGATAAATATACGTTATTTTTCAAGCAACTTAAAAAATAGTATTTAAATTAATCATTTTAATATCTTAAAATTTAGATAAAATTTTTCATCTAAATTTAATTATATCCGTAAAAATCAAAACATGCAGAAATATTTTTCTAAAATGAAATCTCTTTTTAAAAATATTCACCTCTTTAAGATGCCTGAAACCCGCTTAATTAATTTTATTTTCCTACTGATTTCAAGAAATGTATCAAATTAAGCAAATCGTATTTAATTTAAAATCGTATTATTTAATAACACCTGATTATTTTAAATTGTTTCATGATTTCATATTTATAACGGTCGTTTTTGCAATTTATCTGAGTAAGAGTGAAAATCTTTTTAAAATTTACCATTTATTTTTTTAATACAATTTCTCATTATTCATAGTCTTAGTGCATTTTTCTGTTAATCAGAGTTTTGGATAAAAACCATTGTTTAGAGAATTTTCTGATGATATATTAAAAAAGTGTACTTTAGGTTAGTTATTGATTAGGTTAGCTATTGATTAGGTTAGCTATGTGTGTATATTAAGTTCTCTATTTCTAGTTTGAACTTGTCAGCTTTACATAATGAACTCATAAAGTAAGGTCATTTTGTCCACTTGTTAATGCGACAATACTCTTACGCTTAAAACCTTAACGCAAGAATCGTACATACTTTGTATATAATGTAACATCAAAACTTCTCCAACAAAGCGCGAAACATTTAATTTCATTTAAAAACGTTTTCTTAAAAATATATTCCCTTGCAATAAATATCTTTCATTATCAAGTCCACATATAATTATCTAATTGATTGTCCCAGAACAGATATAAAGATTTTCCTTTTTTAACTTTGAAGCTCAAATAGCCCTATCGATATCATGGGCTTCAACGTCTGGTTTGTCTTCCTGTAGTGAAAGCAGAAAAAGGCTATACGGCTATACGTTTTCAGATTTGAATTTTGAGTCTCACCAGTGGCTGAAAGGTTCCGCTCTCGAAGCTGGTAGATGGGAGGTGCTGAGATCGAACCCAATCACGCCCGTATGCATAATAGCGTGGTTTTCTCCCTTGAGTTTGTTCGAAACTTGCGTAAATCGGTCGTCAAAAGCAACGACAACATCAAAATAGATTTGTTCCAGAATATTCAATGACTTTTGCTGGCTGATTGCTTTTTCAGAGAGCTATTAGCAACGAATAAGATGAGTCAAAAGCGGTGGGACTTATTTGCGATTCACTGCGGTAAATTTATGAAATTTCTATTAAGCTTTGTTGAGCATTAAATTTGGAATTTAGACATGACCATGCACTAGTAATTTTTTGGATTGGTATTAAATAACTTTTTTAATTGATAAAAGTAGAAACACACAGCTTTTTAAAAATCTTAAACTAAAATAGGAGGTAATTATTGCTGTGTATACTTAATCAAATAATAAATGCAATATATCACTAGACTTTTCGGAAATTTATTATGATTAAAGATTTTGGAATTCTTGTGTACATTTAAAACACTTAAATTTAAACAGATTTAGAAAATCTCACTTTTTTACATTGAATAGTTATCGTGTTCCAGAATCATTTTGATCCCAAAGCTCTTCAACGATACAAAAAATAAAAACCCAGAAAGGTGATTTCAGTTAAATAAATTATAGGAAAGACATAACAACCAATGACTTGGCTGATGGGAGCTTAGCTATTAACGGTATTTTTTGAATTATTCTGTTGATGCTAACATATCGATTTTTATCAATGATTTTCATGTTATTGCATCAACTTCCTCCTTCATATATTTTGATTTTAATATCAATATAATTTAATAACGATGACTAGTGTGGACATGACAACGGGTGCTGATTGTTCTGAAAAAGGTGTTTTTCAAATTGAGTACCATTAAGGTAGTAACACAACTTCCCCAATAATATATGATTTTACAAATTTGTCAAAACAAATTTAATATCTGATAGAAATGTGAATTATGAAAAATATAAATCATTGCAAATAATTAACACATATTAAAAAGAAAATTACTAATGGATAAAAATTGGTCACACCTTTTTTCAAGAAAAGTCTCAACTGAAAATGGATTTATACTAATAAATATCTCATGTATACATATCATGTTTTAGAAAGTTGTTTGTTTAAAACAGCTGCCCCAGCTTATCAATATCAAGACTAAAAAACGAAAAGATGAAGAATCAAACATTACATACTTTTTAACAACTGAAGGATATATGAAAAAAAAGAGATAAAAATTAAGTGAAAGAGAAAAATCAGAGATAAAAATTGAAAAAAAAAAAAACTTTATTAACACTATAAAAAATCTGCATTATAAAACCAGAATTTATTTCTATCTTGGTGTCATTCACTAAAACAATTTGGCAGTAAAATGTACATTCGAAGCAGAAGATATAAACCTCAAACTTATCTAGATCCTGAACTTTCACAAACCAAAAAAAAAAAAAAAAAAAAAAAAGATTGAGACCTACACAATGGATGAAACGCAATATATGGCAAATTGAAAAGCAAAACATTTTGCTTAAAATATACTTTAGTAAACATCGCTTTTGCAAAATTTATATTGTGTTCGTCATACCTTAGTTAATTCTTCTTTTTTATGCGGTCAAAGTTAAACTTGTTTAAAATATGAATGTTAATGCATTCATTGTTTAATTATAATATAGTCAATTTTAATTATCCATTTTTTTTTCTTTTTTAAGTTGTTAATATATTAAGTTATTAGTATATTTAATAGTTCAATAATGGTTTGAACATTCAACTTTATATGTATTTCCAGTCTTCAGCAATGGGTGTCATAAAAATTGATAGAAATTAAATTAATATTTAACGAGGAGCTGAAAGCATAAAATGTATTGTCGCATTTAATTCTAAACTAATGGAAATGTGTAAAATTATGCTAAATGCGACTATCATATATTGTTTACTTAGATTACAGATAATGTATCAATTTCAACAAAATAAGTTTTCATTGAATTAAAAGTACAAATTCATATTTTTTTCTGCTTAATAAAATATACATTCATTTAATAATATGCAAAATATGCTCTAAAAGTAAAAAAATTATGGAGAATTGTGTATCATTTAGATACATTGACCTTATTTCAACCTTATTTCAATTGTAATCTATTTTACTCATCTTTGCATTTACTCGGTCTTTTTTGTTGGCATTATTTTCGTTTATTCAAGATAAATTCACTAATTGGCATTTTTTATTGACAATTATAAACGTTAAGAATAAAACAACCAATTTAAGCTAATTTTAATACATAAGCTAAAACCTTTAAACATCTTTTTTAAATTTGTACGTATTTGTGCGTTAAAACGTTGTTTAAAGATTTTAGCTTATGTATTAGTCATGAATTTTTTTTTTAAACCTAAAAGTTCTTGTACCATAATGATGAAAAATTTAATTTTTATATTTGTGTGTTAATTGCATTAGACTAAGTTTGGGAGAAACAGAGAATAAAAAACTAAATACAATCCAAAATCTTCGAAATATTTTATAAGCAAAATTAAGTATGTTTCATTCAAAAGTGTAATGGGGACGTCCATTCGTTACTCTTGTGACAATTAGAGCTATTTTTCATTAATACTTCCAATTATTATAATATAAAATATATTTAAGATAAAAATTGATACAACCAATTAAATATCATTGTGTTCCACTCTCGTAATATATATCTAGTTGGCAACAAAAAGCATTTTATTTGTTTATATATTAAATCGAAATTTTGTTACTCTTGTGACACTCTGGTCACAAGAGTAACAAAATTTTGATTTATTATATAGACAAGCAAAATGCTTTTTATTTCAGATTAGATATGTATGTTAAGTGAGTGAAGCACAATAGTATTTAACTGGTTATATCACTTTTATCTTAATTATATTTTACAGTACAATAATTGCAAGTATTTGTAAAAAACCGCACGAATGGTCACAAGAGTAACAGTGGACGTTCCCTAATACATTTAAAAATAAAACCGATGAGTAACCATCTAATCCAGTAGAAATAGCACAAAAAAGGGCTTGCCTTGCAAAAATTCGGGTAACTCTGATTTTTGGGTATTGTGTGTAGATTGATCCTCTAATGAAAAAAACCAAGTTTTTGACCTTCTGGACCTTGTGCGTCTTTACTATATTGGAAAAACCACTTTTTTCGATTTTTCTTGATTAATTCGGTTCCAGTGCATTTTACAATTTATTACAGACAAAAATTATAATTACTATTTTGTAGAGGACAACATTCACTACAACATGCATTATTCATGTTTGTGAATTGACCAAATAGGAGGCGAGATACGAAGCTGGGAAAATGGGATGCGATTTGCAAAAAGTGAAAAAACAAAACAAATGACGTTTGTTTTCCCTTAATAATCCATTTTTATTTTTTAATTTTCCGATTTAGGGACAAAAGTGTCGTAATAAACTTTGTAAAGTATGAAATATCCTATAAATTTCATTCATTACAACATTAATTACCTTTAACAGACTCTAAAATCAGAACAATACAATGTATGGTTAAAACAGGAAAATACCGCCTGGCAAGTCAGTAATTTAAAAACGTTCTTTAATTTTTGATACTGAACAAACTAAGCAATTAATTGAATATAGTATGTACAGTCGTGGAAAAAAAAGTAACCATCCCATACTAAGTCTGCAAAAATTATCGTACAGAAGTTACTGGCACCACACGATTGGTAGTAAAGTTTACTTTTAAATGATGCATATAAAATTTGCTTAGGGGGGATATACATATTAAAGCGAACCATAACTCTGTTTTTTTTACAATAGCAGTACACAATTCTAACAGCATAAATGAACTCTACACTCGTCAATAAGCCTAAAAACAATTTTTTATGCAATTCGTACGATAAGTTTCCCAGAAATTAATTATTTTAAAACGATCATATTTTAGGGGCTGTATCCAAATTGAAGTTCGGTGCCCGATTATTGACCGAGAGAGCACTCATCTTGACCAAGGCGCTTCTCAAGCAGTCATTTAAGGCTACTAGATTACAGGATAGCATAAGAAATTACAAAATATCCGGTCACTTCTATCAAAAACGGCCCCTTAAATCATTATTTTGCTGTTTTTTAAGCATAATTTTAAAACTACTTGAATAAAAATGTGAAATTTTGGATTTACATAAAGCAGGACTTAATAAATCTTAAATCCATCAAAACCACCGTAGTTAGCGATTCATAATTTTTTTTAATATTAATTTCATAATTTATACCGTAAAATTATAAAAATTGCAAATTCAATGTATTTATGTTTGGGTATTTTAGTATTATTGATACACAAAAAATCAGCACATTTGGAGTATAATTTCAGGAGATATTAATAAAAATATGAAAATGTAATTTAACATTAGATGCACTAAATTTTGAATGATTATAATTCAACCACTTATGATTCAAATGACTTTAAATTTGGTGTCTAGACATAGTTTGAACCGAAGATTTCAAATATCTTGTTAAAATTGGGTATTGCCATTGAAAAAAAAATGAAGTTTGGGTTCGTTTTAATATGTAGATGCCCCCTAAGTTAATTTTATATAAATCATTTAAAAGTAGACTTTATTTTCAATCGTTCGGTACCAGAAAATTTCTTCTACGATAATTTGTTGGGGAGTTAGTAGGGGGTGTTTACTTTTTTTTCCCACGACTGTACAATAAAGTAATTGGAGAATAGTTTATGAGGGGGTAGGGGTGATGTTAACCAAAAAACCTAGTTCGTAGATGTAGGCACCGCTCAGATTTTAGGCTAAGAATAGGAAGTCTCAAGTAAAATTAAGTGCTGAGAATAATAAAAAAGTACTGCAGAGATAAATAAAATATAATTCAGCAATTTTAAAAGGGAAAAGGTTTATACAGGGCCGAAACCAGAGGGTCGAAGGCATATGCTTCATTCATTAGAATGGAAGGCAAAGAGGGCGCAAAATGAAGATTTGGTTAGTCGTATTTGTATTAATTTGTTATACAAATTTTTGTTAGTTGGACAAAGTTTACATTAATGGTAAATCTATCTCACATTGAGAATATTATTTCCAACATAAAGAGTAAAGTCCCAACATAAATGTAAATTCACTTTGCGCAGGAGGGGGAGAGTGTGTGGGCGGAGGGAGGAGGGGGGAATCCATGTTTGCCCCAGAATTTAAAAGAAAGGTAATTTTGCACGGGAAATATCGAATAAGAATAACTGTTAAAAATTAATTCGGAAAGCCCAAAATGCATGTTAAAAGAAATAGCGGAAGAAATATTGACTATTAAACAAGTAGGGGAGACCGGGGCACATTTTCCATAAGGGCAAGTTTTCCAACTTGCTTTGGTTTCTAATGTGGCGCTAGGTGACGCTAGCGAGTGAACTGGCTGAAGTGGCAACATCTTACACAACATCTACAAAAGTTATAGCTTAATAGCTGCTGTCACTTCGTCTGGAGAGCTGTTTTTTTTTTCATTTTTTCGACGGTGAGTAAAATTTTAGGTCTTTATTAAAACGTAAAAAAAGTACTAGCGTTAAACTTACTGTTTTAACATTGAATGCACTAAAAAAATGGTTTCTTTCTTCAGGTAACTATGCTTTTGTTTTGCAAATAACTTAATAACCGGTATTCGTCCAGGTAGTGTAAAAGTTCAAATATGGCGACGGGTCAGGTTTTCCAACAACATACGGGGCATGTTTTCCAACATGTTTCTCGTTTGAAAACCTCCCCTCTCCTAAATCAGCTAGTCTTATTGTAACAAAAATGTATTTATTGTGTTGTAAAATCGGCCAAATAACCATATATACTACGAACCCGTTTGATCATTTAGTCATTTAAGTAAAACTATCAATATAAAAAACAAGGTAAATTAAAAAATATAATAAAATGTCAATTTTTTCTAAAATGGGTTTATTTAATGAATCCATTTTATGTTAATTATGTCTTTATAGTCATAAGCTAGAACACTGAGATCGCAGTGAGTACGAACCCCTCAAAAAGCAAATTAACCGTGCTTAAAGCCGCTCCACTGGCGGTAATCCACAGTTAATATTATGACGGGTTTTAAACATAAGACAATTTTCATACTGAATCCTGAAATATTTATAAACTTTGCTTTTACGCCATCCAACTTTTCTGACAGGCCAGCTCCTGCTGCAAAAATCTTGAAAGCACCAACAATCGTGAAAAGATTTAAAACTTTTCTCAATAATCACCCCCCCCCCCCCGCAAAAACAAAACAACACTGAAAGCATCTAATCATTCTACACCAACGCAAGCTAGCATTTCCAAAGAAGCTGTTCCTTAAGTTATATTCATAATTTCCCTATTGCTTATGAAAAAAGCGTTCCTTCTACATCCAAACAAGCTTTGCCTACACCAGAAGAAGTTAGGACATTTGCGAAGGCTGCACTAAGCAGTCAAACACGGCGTGGAAAGAAAAAATGAAGTATTGTACTGACTGATTCTCCTGTTAAAAATCAACTGAAAATGGGTAAAAAGATTCATCTAAAAAAAAGGAAACTGCAAAAGGAATCAGATAAAGGGGGCGAGAAAAAAAAAATCCAATCCCGTCCAGGGAGCTGTTTGGACCTTCGTCTTTAAATGTAAAATGGATTAAAACTGTTTTATATGTTACTATATTACTGATCATTTAGGTCACAACAAAAAATACTTATTAATTAACAAGCAAGATTTATTACCTATGTTTTACCATTTAAAGTATAGTTGGAAAACTTGCCCCTGACCATTTTTCGTAGGCTGGAAAACTTGCCCCACATACGGGGCACATTTTCCAACGTAACATGATTAGACTTAACTATTTTTTGTGAAAAAGTATATTTAGTTGTTTGAAAAATAATTGTGTCAGTTTGTACAGGAAGGTCTAGGAAATACAATGATATCCTGTATGTATCAAAATAGTTAAAAATAAAAAATACAAAAATAAAAATCCAAATGTTGAAAAACTTGCCCTGGTCTCCCTATATGAATATTATTATACTGTGTGGCAATGCTCCTGATGTTATACTGGACCTTGGGGACTTTGACGACCTAGAGCAAACAATCGAGTCAAGTACAAGAGACGGGCTACCAGAGCCAAACAGCAGAAAAAAGGGAACATATATAAAGTGACTATACTTACTATAAATTTGTTGATTAGTATCTTGTACTTGATATAATTAATTAATTCGTATTTTCAATATAAAAAATAAAACCTCTTTTTAAATATTACTAAATTGCCAGGAAGTATTTTCCTGTTTTTAAACAAAATCTCGTTGCTGTGATTTTCAAAGTCTATTACAAAAAATAATTACCTAGTAAATTAAACTATGGTCTACTTCATGCTCTAAAAAGTTGATTATGGACGTTTTCATTCTGAAATGTACTAAAAGTGAGCTATAAAGCAAAAAATACCGTCATTTGTGGATTTTTGTAATTTTTGCAAATTTTCTCCTATTTTCCCGGCTTTGTATCTGGATATTTGGTCAAATTTCAAACATAATTAGTGCATGTTGTAGAAAATTTTATCTTCTACAAAAATGCAAAATATTATTATTAATTAAATGTTGTAATTAGTAAATTAAACGTAAACTACAAAAAAATATTATTATTATTTTTTTAATGACCGAAACCAGAGGGTCGAAGGCATATGCTTCATTCATTAGAATGAAAGGCAAAGAGGGCGCAAAATGAAGATTTGGTTAGTCGTATTTGTATTAATTTGTTATACAAATTTTTGTTAGTTGGACAAAGTTTACATTAATGGTAAATCTATCTCACATTGAGAATATTATTTCCAACATAAAGAGTAAAGTCCCAACATAAATGTAAATTCACTTTGCGCAGGAGGGGGAGAGTGTGTGGGCGGAGGGAGGAGGGGGGAATCCATGTTTGCCCCAGAATTTAAAAGAAAGGTAATTTTGCACGGGAAATATCGAATAAGAATAACTGTTAAAAATTAATTCGGAAAGCCCAAAATGCATGTTAAAAGAAATAGCGGAAGAAATATTGACTATTAAACAAGTAGGGGAGACCGGGGCACATTTTCCATAAGGGCAAGTTTTCCAACTTGCTTTGGTTTCTAATGTGGCGCTAGGTGACGCTAGCGAGTGAACTGGCTGAAGTGGCAACATCTTACACAACATCTACAAAAGTTATAGCTTAATAGCTGCTGTCACTTCGTCTGGAGAGCTGTTTTTTTTTTCATTTTTTCGACGGTGAGTAAAATTTTAGGTCTTTATTAAAACGTAAAAAAAGTACTAGCGTTAAACTTACTGTTTTAACATTGAATGCACTAAAAAAATGGTTTCTTTCTTCAGGTAACTATGCTTTTGTTTTGCAAATAACTTACACCGGTATTCGTCCAGGTAGTGTAAAAGTTCAAATATGGCGACGGGTCAGGTTTTCCAACAACATACGGGGCATGTTTTCCAACATGTTTCTCGTTTGAAAACCTCCCCTCTCCTAAATCAGCTAGTCTTATTGTAACAAAAATGTATTTATTGTGTTGTAAAATCGGCCAAATAACCATATATACTACGAACCCGTTTGATCATTTAGTCATTTAAGTAAAACTATCAATATAAAAAACAAGGTAAATTAAAAAATATAATAAAATGTCAATTTTTTCTAAAATGGGTTCATTTAATGAATCCATTTTATGTTAATTATGTCTTTATAGTCATAAGCTAGAACACTGAGATCGCAGTGAGTACGAACCCCTCAAAAAGCAAATTAACCGTGCTTAAAGCCGCTCCACTGGCGGTAATCCACAGTTAATATTATGACGGGTTTTAAACATAAGACAATTTTCATACTGAATCCTGAAATATTTATAAACTTTGCTTTTACGCCATCCAACTTTTCTGACAGGCCAGCTCCTGCTGCAAAAATCTTGAAAGCACCAACAATCGTGAAAAGATTTAAAACTTTTCTCAATAATCACCCCCCCCCCCCCCCGCAAAAACAAAACAACACTGAAAGCATCTAATCATTCTACACCAACGCAAGCTAGCATTTCCAAAGAAGCTGTTCCTTAAGTTATATTCATAATTTCCCTATTGCTTATGAAAAAAGCGTTCCTTCTACATCCAAACAAGCTTTGCCTACACCAGAAGAAGTTAGGACATTTGCGAAGGCTGCACTAAGCAGTCAAACACGGCGTGGAAAGAAAAAATGAAGTATTGTACTGACTGATTCTCCTGTTAAAAATCAACTGAAAATGGGTAAAAAGATTCATCTAAAAAAAAGGAAACTGCAAAAGGAATCAGATAAAGGGGGCGAGAAAAAAAAAATCCAATCCCGTCCAGGGAGCTGTTTGGACCTTCGTCTTTAAATGTAAAATGGATTAAAACTGTTTTATATGTTACTATATTACTGATCATTTAGGTCACAACAAAAAATACTTATTAATTAACAAGCAAGATTTATTACCTATGTTTTACCATTTAAAGTATAGTTGGAAAACTTGCCCCTGACCATTTTTCGTAGGCTGGAAAACTTGCCCCACATACGGGGCACATTTTCCAACGTAACATGATTAGACTTAACTATTTTTTGTGAAAAAGTATATTTAGTTGTTTGAAAAATAATTGTGTCAGTTTGTACAGGAAGGTCTAGGAAATACAATGATATCCTGTATGTATCAAAATAGTTAAAAATAAAAAATACAAAAATAAAAATCCAAATGTTGAAAAACTTGCCCTGGTCTCCCTATATGAATATTATTATACTGTGTGGCAATGCTCCTGATGTTATACTGGACCTTGGGGACTTTGACGACCTAGAGCAAACAATCGAGTCAAGTACAAGAGACGGGCTACCAGAGCCAAACAGCAGAAAAAAGGGAACATATATAAAGTGACTATACTTACTATAAATTTGTTGATTAGTATCTTGTACTTGATATAATTAATTAATTCGTATTTTCAATATAAAAAATAAAACCTCTTTTTAAATATTACTAAATTGCCAGGAAGTATTTTCCTGTTTTTAAACAAAATCTCGTTGCTGTGATTTTCAAAGTCTATTACAAAAAATAATTACCTAGTAAATTAAACTATGGTCTACTTCATGCTCTAAAAAGTTGATTATGGACGTTTTCATTCTGAAATGTACTAAAAGTGAGCTATAAAGCAAAAAATACCGTCATTTGTGGATTTTTGTAATTTTTGCAAATTTTCTCCTATTTTCCCGGCTTTGTATCTGGATATTTGGTCAAATTTCAAACATAATTAGTGCATGTTGTAGAAAATTTTATCTTCTACAAAAATGCAAAATATTATTATTAATTAAATGTTGTAATTAGTAAATTAAACGTAAACTACAAAAAAATATTATTATTATTTTTTTAATGACGAAAACAGTGCTTTATTTTCCTTTCCCGACATAATGTCTCTCTTAGAAAAGTGTTGTTTACTGTAATTTCTTGCGTATAAGCTGCGGCTATGCTGAGTCTGTTTCAAACCAGAAATTGTTTTTAAGAAATGAAGTCAAATAAATGCTAAGCAGAAAAAAGACACAATGTATTTTTTAAAAAATTCTGGTAGAAAACAGAGTTATCTGAGCAGTGTCTTATAGGGGGGAAATTGCGGTAAGAATGTTCATATATTTGATTAATTGTCAATGTTTCTTCCGCTATTACTTTTAACGTAATGAATCATCATGCACTTTGGGCTTTCCGAACTAATTTATCAGTTATTCTTCTAAGCCGAAAATAGCTTTTTTTTTTTTTATTTTAGGACAAACATGGATTTCCTTCCACACACACATACAGCCTTCCGCTCATACGGAAAGTGAGTTTACATACAGAATTTTATAAGTTGATAATATCCATTCCTTTATTTTAAAATTTAAAGATTAATTCAAAAAAACCCGAAAACAATTCCGCTTTATACATATTTCCGTCTTAGTATGATGCATAAGCATAATTGTTTGTCCTCTTTATGTTGGGAATATTATGCTCAATGTGAGATAGATTTACCATGAATGTAAACTTCATTTTGCGCCCTCTTTGCCTTCCATTCTGGCGAATGAAGTATATGCCCTCCCCCCTCTAGTTTCGGCCCTGTATAATCATTTTACCTTATTAAAATTTCTAAATTATATTTTATTTATCTTTGCAGTATTTTTTACATTATTCCCAGCACTTAACTTTACTTGCGAATTCCGATTCTTAGCCTAAACTCTGGGCGGCACCTATATCTACGACTAGGTTTTTTGATATACATAACCCCCCCCCCCCCCCCCCGCAACTGCTCTGCAATTACTTTTTATTGTACATACTATAATCAATTAATTGTTTCGTTTATTCAGTGTAAAAAATTAAAGATCATTTTTAAGTTAGTGATTTGCCAGATGGCATTTTCCTGTTTTAACCATAAATCGTGTTGTTCTGATTTTAGAGTCTATTAGAGATAATTAATGTTCTAATGAATGAAACCTGTAGGATATTTTATACTTTAAAAAGTTTATTACGACACTTTTGTCCCTAAAACGGAAAAATAAAAAATAAAAATGGATTATTAAGGAAAAACAAACGTCATTTGTTTTGTTTTTTCGCTTTTTGCAAATTGCACCCTATTTTTCTGGCTTCGTATCTCGCCTGGTATTTGGCCAATTCACAGACATGAATAATTATGTTGTAGTGAACTTTGTCCTCTACAATATAGTAATTATAATTTTTGTCTGTAATAATCTGTAAAATGCACTGGACCCGCGTTAA
Organism: Maratus speciosus; assembly: GCA_963932465.1. NCBI lineage: Eukaryota > Metazoa > Arthropoda > Arachnida > Araneae > Salticidae > Maratus > Maratus speciosus. The sequence continues at coordinate 200,928,263 of OZ010792.1, read as the reverse complement.
TCAAGATAAATCGAAAAAAGTGCCGAATGATTTTCTTTTTTCGATATAGTAAAAAGCGCACAAGGTTTAGACGGTCGAAAACTTGGTTTTTTCATTAGAGGCTCAACCTATACATAATACCCGAAGATCAGAATTACTCGAATTTTTCAAGGGCAAAATGCTATTTCTACTGGACTAATCTAAGTCATCGAAAGCATGGCTATGATCACTCAAAATATACAACAGAAATACAGAAAATCGTAAAATTTGAAAAGTTAATTCAAAATGACAAAAACTTGTTTTTAGTTTTTAGTTTTAAGATGAAGATGAAAATCACAAGTACTACAAGCTCTAAAACAGAATAATATGAAATAATATCTGAATAAAATCAAAGTATTTCTAACACACAATCAGGTTTGTGTATTTAATCCAAAAGAAAATCTCAATAAAATACAAACAATATGGGTCTAAAGTATGTATCACGTATCAGCCCTATTACCACATTTATCTGTTCTCGTTAATGCTAACTGTTTTACAATTAACACGTCTACATCAACATCCTGATTCAACTAAAATTTTATAGCAGCATAATTTATTAAAATTATCAGTCAAGTTAAAATGACTCTGACAGGTGATATAAGCAAAGGATCACGGTGATATCAAGTCGATCTCCGAGTGCGTGTGTATAGAGAAACACAAATTTAATGTTGCCATATAAAAAAGCGCCGAAAGTAAGATATATCTATCAAATTTATCTCCATGTTATGTTAGTCTATATAGAAATTAATATAAAAGTATTTTGGAAGTAATTTAATCAACGATGCGATTTACGTTTCTGAATGGACGTCGTCATCGTTATCTCTATAATACAGGGTGTCCGGGCTAAAAGTATCCAAAAGTTATATCTTATTTTTGCGGAAATACACATTAGAATAATTAAAGAAACCTTTTTAAATATAAAGAACATCTCCCCAAGTTTTTATACCGTCGTACTTTGGGCTACTTTTTCCTGGTTCCACTCACATTTCCATTATTAAAAATTATTACATAGGATTTTTGAACGTTGAAATTGAATTGTAATCAATTAACAGGAAACAATGAAGCAATCTGTATGGTTTTAAGAAGGCAATTTTCTATTTTTTTATTTTTTAACTATTTTTAAAGTTTTAGAACAAAGTATCCCCATTCTGGGGGCTTCTGTGGTCCATTCACATATTTTCATATAAAATGAGTACAATTCATATGTTGGAATATTCAAACAAATTAGAAATTGATTGCAATAGGATCTGCTAATTTATTAACACCGCAAAATTGATAAACAAATGTATTTTTTTAACATTTAAACACAATAAACCAAATGCTAATATTAAAGATACGAGAAACAGTTTTCATCATATTATCCTCAGCAACTGGAAAAAAAATAATTACTGTAACATTTTGCTAAAGCAACATTTGAAAAAAAAAATACTTAATACAAATTTTAAGAGATTTGATTGTCTAAAAGGCATTTCCGAGTAACTGGGGCTATTTGCGGACCAATAAAGGCCTGGCACAAGGTAGCCCCGAAAAACTAGTTTTCATTTAGCTTTATGAAAACGTAAACAGTTTCTGTCGAAATAAAAAGTTAAAGGAAAAACTATGATCACACATGTGTTACAGGTTACTTAAGATAATATTTTGACACTTACATTATTTTTATCTCTTATCCAGATTGTCTCACTATAGAAATTTTCGGGAGCTAAAATCTACACACGAAAACAGTTGTTTACAAACACATCTTGTGTTGCCGCTAAAAAAAATTAATTACCCCCAAACCATTCAAATACCCTATAGTAGGGTCTAAAATATTTTTCAGGGGCAAAAACTCCGAATTATCTTGAATTGTTTGTTCAATACTAAGAGTAAAACCTCTTTTTATGGGCTGGACCAAACCTAGACAGCAAAGTATATCGAAATCAATCAGACCGTTAATCCGAATTGTTGGCGGAATATCGGTAATCGCCCGCTGACATTATTATGATGTCAATAGATCATACTCTGTTCGAGTAGTCGATTGCTGATATCGGCAGGAAATCGCACTAAATGATACATTTGAAACGTTAATATTTACTCCAAAAATAACATCGACCGAGTTTCCTGGGGCGACTAATGCCCGACAGTGTGTGTCCCCTCATCAATACCCCCTGCAGTTTCAGAGTATTTCCGAATCACGTGACTACCCATTCCGTTTCAAGATGTTTATCTCCGACGCTTCCACCTTACCCTTCCCACAAAATTCATTCATTTATGTTGCAAGCAAGGTCATTTTTAACCAGGCGTAGAAGGGATACGAGGATTGAAAGAAGTTATGTAAAGTGTGAGAGTGAGTATAAATTGTTTAGCATTTTCTTCAAAAGTTAGTAATTTTTCACCTTTTAAAAATAAACGATCGCTCGATATATACCGCAAACATATCTAGAAATTAGAAGGAATTTGTGCGCCCTTTTTATGGAATTACGAATAGTTATTCATACTTAAAAAGTTGCTTCAAAAACAGAAAAGAATGAATTATATACTTGATGCAAAGACTAGATTGTTTTTGTGATTTATATGAATAAATTTAAAAGAAAGAATATTTGATAATAAAATTAAAACATTGAACAACTATCTGCGTTTTTTTTCTTTTTTTGACCCCTTCTTTAAGTTAGAATTAAGGGAAGTATGAAAAACTGAAAATGTTCCCGCAAGGAATAGCCTACTTGAATGAGATGTTATAATATAAATACTAAATACTTTTTACCTTGCAAAGATTGTAATAAGAGGGGGGGGGGGGTTAAGAAAAACGTAAAATGTGAGAATTTCTTTTTTTTGGGGGGGAGGGGGGTATTTATTGAAACGTTATTATTAATAAATTTTGTGCATTGCATGAAATATAATAATACTTTCTTTTTTAAATTCAATACATTGCAGAAAACATGAAATATTTTAGTTTATTAATTGTGTATTATTAGTTTAGACCCGGCTAAAGTTTTAATGTTTTAAATTATTTTAATAATGAAAAAAAAAATCTTTCGACATGTTTCTTAAGGGTGCGGTGCTAAATTTATTATTTCAACTCATCATTTATCTAACCTTACTTTTAAAAAAATAGGTGCCTATAATTGTTTTAATATTCAAAATTTTACCCATTATTTACGTACTTTATTTTCAATGTATTCATTTAAATCGCCCAAAATAACCTAGTTTTTATACCCAAGTATTTAAAGTAAGGGTACAACAGGTGTATTTCACAGGTGTATTACGTGTCAAAATATTTTTTTAAGTATGAATGACCATTCATAATTCATAAAAAAGCAGTACAAAAATCTCCTAATATTAAGATTTATTTTGCAACATCAGTCGGGCTGTCATTTATTTTATTTAGATGAGAGTTTACTAATTTGTGTAGAAAATTTTCTGAGCAATCTATATTCACCAAAAATAACTTTTACGTGTATTACGTAAAATTAATTTCATATTCATAGATTAATAATTTACATGAAAAGAAATGCTGTATTTCTTTATAAATTACTTTTAATAGAAAGTGCCTTTTAAAGGGTAGAGTATTCACAGCTAGTAAACCTCAAAAACATGAAGGCAACAAACCAGGGAGCGTGGGGTAGAAAATAACAAGAAAACAGCCTAAACTCAGTAGTTAAAAAGAGGTCGGCAATATGTCCAAAACCTATGCACAGCGTATCAGGATCCTTCGATCCTCCGACCGTTTGTCGATCGGCCAAAAAACCTTTACTGCCGATCTCAAGAAATGAGTTCGACCGAGCGAAAATTAATCAGATTAGAACTTTCGGTGGAGTTTCGGCCAGGGATTATTTGCTGCTTGGGAAGTAACCCCGCAAGGACCAAAGATCGACGGTATCAATAGATTTCGATATGTGCATATTTTGTAGAATGACAAAAGCCTAAACAGTAATCCAGTCCTCTCCAAGTGTTTCGTAGCATATCAGGAATTATTAGACGAATTGCATGAATCATACACTTCTTCAACTCATCCAAAGTAAATTTTTGTTTATACACAACGGATTTAATGAATACCCAAGTAAAAAAGTCTAATGAAGTCAGTGTTGTCAGATTAGGGACTTTTTTGTCCCCAAATTGTTGATTGCCACCGCTTTTTTTTAAATATAAACATTTGGCATACTTAAAAATAGATTAAAAAATCTGAAAAATAAGGCGAATTGTACTATTTTTAAAAAGTGGTGACACTCAAATAAACTGAATTAAAAAAGTCCCCAATCTGGCAACACTGAATGAAGTCAAAACCAGAGACCTTGGTGGCCAGGCAATTGGTCCCTGTCTTCCAATCCAACTTCTAGAAAATGTCATATTCAAAAACGCGGTAACATCTCTGTGATAGTATAGTGAGTTCCCAAAAAATCTCGGAGGGGTTTCCAGTCCACAGAGGATCAGTCTATTATATTCTAATGGATAGTTCTGTAATAATAAACCTTAACATTTGGATACTTTAGCTTGGACACCCTGTATGTTGAACTATATCATGTTCGGATATCAATGTTATACGGGTGTCATGTATTGAACAATTCAATCTACATATTGGAATGAACATCGGTTTGATGTGCATGGATTTATTTTGGACGTAAAAAGTGCAAAATAGACAAGCTATCTACGTATGTGTTGTGTCGTGTGTGTCATTGCACGTAAGTCCAACGAACCAAAACCTATCAAACAAAAATGCTGCACATAAGTTAAATTTTGGTCAAGTCTCAACAATGCAACTCTTTTAGAGGAACCAGTGACAATAGTTTTGTTTGTATCTTTCTTTTAGAAAATTTTAAACTTGAACATTTCTTAAATTGAATGAAAACATAATTTCAAATCAAATGGATATTTTTGAATTCTGAAACATCTTGGCGATTAAAATGAGAAACGTTTCTTTTAAGTAGATTTCCTAAGAAACACTGCCTATTAAATTATCCCTATGTTGGAATTTCTAAAATTATTTTGCAGATCTATGCCGATCATGACCCTTAAAACTAAAAACCACCCCAGATGAAAATTGTATCTATATCTATGTATCGTTCTATCTCTCTGCCTCTCTCTCTCTCCCTATATATATATATATATATATATATATATATATATATGTATGTATATAATATATATATATATATTAGGGTGATATATAAATAATATATATATATATATACATTGGTGTGCAAAATTAAGGACAAGAGGGTTTTTCGAATGGAACGTCGTGCAGAAGTTTTCCATATCGACCAGAATCATACCATAAGATCTACAAGATGACAAAATATGGGACAAGTGACAAAAGCCATCTAAATAAGGAATCAAAAGGATACAAAATCACTTTATTGAAAAGCTCACTTGGAGCACAACTGCAGAGAAATAAGAAATGTCTATCTTACGAGCACCTGGTATGAGCAATTCAGTCTCTAATAAGGGACATGGCTACCCTTGACTGCGATGCAGGATTTACAACGCATGTTCATGCTGAAGACGAGATTGTCAAGGAGCTGTTGAGGCATCAAGTCCCATTCTTCTTGTAACGCCAATTGCAGCTGCGGAATTGTTGCTGACGCCTGGTCACGTGCTGTCAAGCGTCTACAGAGAAGGTCCCACACGTGTTCTATGGGATTTAGTTCCGGGGACTTTGCAGGCCAATCCTTGCGTTGAATATCTTCACTCTCCAAGAGCTATTCGACAGTCGTTGTACGATGAGGGGGAGAGCTGTTATCCATGAAGAGGAAGTACCCACAGTGCCTCTAAACTGACGCACGTGAGGCAGGAGAATATCGACGCAATAGCGGGTACCAGAGACTGAACCTCCTTGGAAGACGTGGAGGTTCGTACGGCTATCAAGCATGATACCGGCCCAAACAAGAACCCCGGCACCTCCAAAACGGTCCCTTTCGATGATGTTATATGGGTGATTACGCGTTCCCTGCACTATCCAAAAGTGTATACGTCCATAATCTCTCGTCAGACTAAATCGTTTCTCATCCGTGAAGAGTACTCGACCCCACTTCTATTGTGTCCAGTTCTTATGCTCCTGGCAACACAGAAACCGGCGTCTCCGATGAGCAGACGTTAATGGTACACACTGTACTGGTCGACGTGTATACAGAGCACTTTTGTGCAGCCTCCTAGCCACGGTAAAACGCGATATCCCACGTCTAGTAGTCTGCTCCATCTGCCTTGCTATTTCTTCAGCTGTCAGCCGCCTGTTTTTTCCCCTTTAGGACAATATAACGGTCTTCCGATGTTGTTGTTCGTGGACGACCACTGCGGAATGCTCGGACATGTGTTTCTATCGTTTGAAATGCACTTCAAGCTCGTGAAACAATGCTGTGAGCGAACCCGAACTCTTCTGCCACACTTGTCACGCTTCGACATTCTTCCAACCTCCGAATGATTCGACCTCATCTAAGGTCATCCAGATGACATCTCCTGGATTGCCTCTTGGCCATATCACAAAACAGTAGCAAAAAAAAAAAAAAAGTCATTGAAATCACTGTACACCGTGCAATATATTTTACCAAATTGCTGAAAGTCCATCGTCTCTGTGCGTTATCTCCTTAGGACCTCCTCCTTTTTCGTAATATGCCTTATATGCGCATGTCCTACTGCATTTTTTCCAGGTCTATCTCCTGATTGGTCTTTCGTTTCGTTCTGTTGCCTTTTTCGTCTTTTATGCTAATTTATCCGCTTCGTCCTTAATTTTAAGGGGGGTGGGGGTGATTGTAGAAAAAAAAATCACATTTACATGATTCTGATAGAACCAACTCTCACAGAAAAATGAAATTAAAAACTCGTCTAAAGTGGTCAGATAAAATTGTTAAACTGGGTTTATCTCTGATCTAGATTTAGTTTTTGTTGGTGAAATAAGGACTTAATTTTAGAACTACCTATGCTTGTAAGCCGGGACAATAAGAATTGTTCAACTTTTCGGACTGTACGTGTAGCGATAATCGGCATAAATATAGATGATATATACATTTTATTAAGTTTCATACTGTCAATCTGCATTACATAATCGTCATTTTCTGGCTTATTCCTTTCATATAAATCAATCCGGGAACTCAGTCTATCTTTCGATATCCGTGCAAAGTGTGTAGATACATGCGTCAAAATCCTCATCTTCTGTTCCTAAATGTGTTGGACATGAAGTTTGCAGTCTTTAATATATGACCTCTCCTGATTGTAAATCCAGTGTCGTGATAACCTGTTTGTTTCTGCTCTTCCACTTTGAATACAACATTGCGTTCACCCATCATATTAAAATGCCGTGTACGTTGTAGGTGTATGACATGTGCACATTTAAAATACGGTACTGAGTCTGTGGTGATATAATTACGTCTCACTGATCACAGATACGCTATGCTAGTTTATGATTGCAAATATTGCTGACGTATTCCCCATTTACATAACAACATTCACGTGGTTGCGGACGATTATACGATACAACAGGTTGCACCTATAGTTTTGCTTATATGGTGTTTTATGACGATCCTCATCGACGATCCTTTGATATAGTATAATTTTCAACAAGATAAAATATTTTGCCATGTCATATATCATTCATTCTTGCATTTCATCTTTGAAAATTTTCTCCCTTATATTGATCCAAAAAATAATTCATCCTTTGAGGATTTTTCTTCGATTTTTTACAAAATTCGACACATTTAACAAATACCATAAAATTTAGCACTTCATCAGAATTCAAAAAATGAATTCAATTAATAACGCATACTTATTCAAAGTGACATGTATGTCATAAGTTTTTCATAAGTCATAAAACAAAAGTTACGCTCAAAATTGAAATAATTTTTTTTCACTCATATTTCACAAACCTTAAAGTGAAAAAGATATTTTTTATAAAATACTTGTATATTTATTTTTCTATTTTGTAATTTCACTGTTGACTTTATTCAGCGATTTATAGATTGTCTGAAATTTACACAACCAGTTTATTGGTTTATTTGCCTCTGAGATTTCCTCGTATTATAAAAAGTCAATTTGCATGTCTTCTGATTTTTTTTTCTTTTCCAGTTTTATTTTTCCAAACTCTTCTGAATTTTAGAAAGTGGTACAAATGTACTTTTCATTTAGTTTTAAATAATAAAATTCGGTATCAGAATATCTTGCCGCGTAAGATGCAAGACTGTGAATCCAGAAAATCAGCATAGAACCTCCCAAAATTCAATCAGTTCACTTAGTTTTTAAACAAACTCTTTTTACTTTAGACGAAGTTTTTCTTTTTAGAATAACTCCCGTACTTCTGATTTATTTTTTTTTTATGAAAACCGGAGTAGAGGTATTATATTACGAAGTAAAATATTATATTTTAAAACTTGAGTTTTTTTTTTAATCGATTTTGGTGTTTTTGATTTAAATTGTTTTTAACACTTATATATTCAGTATGTGTGACATGTGTAGTGTTCATTTGTTGGACCATCTATTATTTACAGAACATTGTTTATCAACTATTATTTACACCAATTATTCTCACACTTCAAAATGGTAGGTCCAGAAAGTGTGACACAATGTGACATATGGATGGGTCGTTTTACACATCACAATAAATATGAAAATAATTAGAAATACAATTAATTATTTCCAAACAGTATATTAAAGTTTATTAAAGAAATGTGTATTTTTTCTCAGGTAATACATAATTAATATAGTACGCACTTGATTTTTCATTAGCTCGAAGCAAAATCACATGCTATCTATATTTCACAGCATTTATATCAGAAAAAAATAGATAATACAAATTACATCTATTAACTTAAAACTACGATCTTTAATCTATTAATTTATTTTAAATATTCCATGTAACTTTTCTCTTCATCAACTTAGCTTTGAATTAATAGCTGCAGAATATTTGACGTCACAACATACGGGAGGATATTGCTTGAGTATAGCAATATGTTTCGTAGGTAGAGGGAATGGGTAATAACCACAAAATTTAAATGACTTAATGAATGACTACCTGCGTACAAGATTCTATCATAATATAACATTTAATGTCCGTTTTTAAAATATAAGGTTGAGACAGATAAAACAATCATTAAAAAATAATATTTTTTTAAATTGTGAACCTAGGTTTTGGTATGTCAAAACATATCCATTTTTTTATTTTATAATTTAAAATTCTTTTTTTTTCACTTTTTATAAAATTATTTTTTAAATAACTTTCTTCAAACTTTTAAAAACTGATATTTTACAAATACAAGAATTTATCAATTAAAATATTTTCCATTGAAATTTACATATTTATTTTAATTATTAGATATATATATTTTTTGCATAAACTTAGCTGTAAATTAATAGTTGCGGAAAATGTAAACTCACAACATGGGGGAGGATATTACGCGAGTATGACAACATGTTTCGTAGGCAGAGGGAATGGGCAATAATCACAAAATTTACATTACGTAATTAATGGATGACTACCTGTGAAAAGATTCTATCATATTATAAGATTTAATAAAACTTTTGAAAATATAATGTTGAGAAAGATAAAAATATTATTAAAAATGTCATTTTTTTATGATGAACCTAGGTTTGGCTATGTCAAAACATACCCAATTTTTAATTTTATAATTTAAAATTCTCTGTTTTTTCACTTTTTCTAAGGTAATTTTTTTTAATAACTAAGATCGAACTTTGAAAAACTGATATTTAACAAATACAAGAATTTATCAATTTAGATATTTTCCACTGGAATTTACATATTTATTTTAATTCCAACACATGATTATTATTATTATTATTATTATTTTTTTTTTTTTGCATAAACTTAGCTTTAAATTAATACTTGCAGACAACGTAACGTCACAACATGGGAAGAACATTACTCGAGTATGACAATATGTTTCGTAGGTAGAGGGAATGGGAAATAACCACAAAATTTACATGACTTAATTAATGGGTCACTACCTGCGTACAAGATCCTATCATATAAAATTTCATAAAAGGTTTTAAAATCTAAAGTTGAGAAAGATATAACCACGATTAAAAATATCATACACTTTTTTATAATGATGATCCTGGGTTTTGCAATGTCAAAACATGTCCATTTTTATATTTTGGAATTTAAAATTCTCTGTTTTTTTAACTTGTTCTAGAATTATATTTTTAATAAATAACTTCCTTCAAACTTTTAAAAACTGATATTTAACAAATACAAAAATTTATCAATTTAAATACTTTCCATTGCAAATTGCATATCTGTTTTAATTATTACACACACATACATATATATATATTGAATAAACTTAGCTTTAAATTAATAGTTGTAGAAAATGTGGCGTCACAACATGGGGGAGGATATTACTGACTATATGTATGACAATATGTTTCATAGGTTGAAGAATTGGGCAATAACCACAAAATTTATATACCGTAATTACTGGATGACTAACTGCGTACAAGATTCTATCACATTATAAAATTTAATAAAAGCTTTTAAAATATAAGTTCGAGAAAGATAAAAAAAAAATATTTAAAAAATCATATACTTTTTTTTTTAAATTGATGAACCTGGATTTTACTATTTCAAAACAAACCCATATTTAGGTGCGTTCGTAATTATATAATTATGTGTACCTATATGCGTCGTCTGGTCCGCCAGTCTGTCTGTCTGGTCGTCTGGCCGCATATAACAGCGCAAAAACTACCGAACCGAATGGTTTGAAATTTAATATTTATAATCGTTTCGAGCTTTGCCGATTAGTTAGTTATTTAAAAATATGAAAACCAAGTCAATTTAAAAAGAAGTTTAAAAGTCTTCTTCATTCTGTAAAATCCTATCATATATAATTAATTTAATGATATCCAATGATAGGCAATGATTCTTAGTTGTAATGTTGATTACGTCCTATTTAAGGTGGAGTCATATTATTTCCATATTACTGAATTTAATATATATAATCGTAATAAATTTTGTATTCATGCATTTTTTCATAAGAGTGTAACTGCTATTGCACCAAGATCTGAATATTTATAAAACCAGTTTAGTACGCGCGCACCTCATTTGCCACGTTTGACGTACAATTTCCAACTTCTAATATTTTATAATTTAAAATTCTCTTTTTTTTCGTATGTTATAATATATATATATATATATTTAATAAATAATTTTCTTCAGACTTTTGAAATCAGATATTTAACAAATACAAGAATTTACCAATTTAAAGATTTTCCATTGCACTTTACATAATAAAACATATTTAATAAATGTAACATCATTCATTTTCCTTATTGAATATCAAGAAAATTTTTTTACTTAAATTTAATTCACACGAAGGAAACATAAAATGTCATTTTCACATAGTATTTCAATTTTTTATTTCCTTTTTTTTTAATCTCGCGGTCGATGTTATTCAGTGTCTTATTGATTTCCTTAAACGTGGTACGCATGCTCTTATCAAATGCATCGTTGATTTGCATTTGAGATTTCCTTTTGTCAGAAAGTCAATATGCTTGACTGCTGATATTTAAAAAAAATTCATTTTTGAAACTCCTCTAAATTCAATAGCACGGATCAAAAATATTTTTCATTACGATTCAGATGATAAAAATATTTGTTACAGTAACTAAACTTAAAACAAAACATCCAACAGAATTTGATGTCGAGTAATAAACCATAATATAATTTCAACCAAACTTTAAAATTTTTATTGATCTTTTTGGACACAATATTTTGTTTGTTTGAATAACTTCTGTGTTCTTATTGAGACTTTACTAACAATACTTGTATTTTTTATGTAAATAGGGGACTCTGCCCCCCTACGAGCTATGCTCCCCCATTGAGACACCGCAAACTCTAAAACACGGTAATTTGATCGGTTTTTAAAAGATTGCGGAAATTGTAATATTACCAAAAAATCCCAGCTGCGATCTCCCTGTAACCGGGTATCTATTCATTTCACTTTGATTGGGGGAATTTAAAGACCGGATCAGCTTTTGTTAAACATCTACCGTATATTTTCATGTTTGATTGAATAAGATCAGTTAAACAATTGAAGTACACAGCCTCTTGGTATTTTTTTTCACAGCGCTATAAGTAAATTGCTTTAAATACGACATTTTAAATGTATCGTTTTAAATCTGATGTAATTTTCGGGAAAGTTTTATTTCTATTTTTAATATTAACGTGAAAATACTTTTGTTGTTAGAAAGGAAATATTATTTCCACTGTCTTAGAATTCACAACAGTAGTTAAAACATGTCAAATGTGTCAATCCAGAAGCTTTCTTCTATTCCATACATGTTAATAATTCAAAATTCGCCCGCACAGTGCCAAAATTAAATGGCAATTCATGCCCAGGATGAGGATTCTAAAGATAAGAAATTGTGTGCATTATTTCTTGAGATATGACTATCGCTAAAAACCCGTGTAAATCACGCAACATGCAGCAATGCTGGGCCACCTGTTGAGTGATTTATACAAAAACCTAATCAGCAACAGCATATAACAACATCTATCTGAATCTGAAGCTTGATGAAAATCCGTGCATTTGTTTTTGAGTTAGAGTTATTGTGGAAATAAAAAAGAATCCACATAGCAGCGCCACCTATTAAACGATTGACGCGAAAACCTAATCAGCAACAACTTGTGTCAACGTCTAACTGCATCTGATGTTTGATGAAAATTAAGCGTTAGTTCTCGAGATAAGGCTTTCTGGGTCATTTTCGAAAAAAAAAATACTAGGTATATATGAGCATAGTGAAAAATAAACAGTGATAATAAACACAGATATGTATGTATTTTGTACTACAATGCTTACAAAAAGAAGAAGGGAACAAACTATCAAGGAATAAAAAGATCAAAGAAGTTTGTGGGAAATCAAAAATGCAGTACTCTAGGTCTACATTTAAAAAAAAAAAAAGAAATCCAAATTTATCTTTTGTTTCAGAGAGGACACCTTTCTTCTTACTGTTAAATCTCTTATACATTTTAATAATAACAATTAAATTTAAAAAATCAAAAAACCCGACTGCGTAAAAAGCGAACTAACTAATTATTATAGCAGCAGTCTTGTATACTGTGGTCCCGGGTTCGATTCCTGGCTCTGGCTAATATTTCACTCCAGTTGGGTTTATTGTATTGTATGTATGTATGTCTGTATAATATTTATATGTACCTTTAACTGTTGAATGCAGACGTTATTTATGTGGGTATGTGTGTTTTAATATATATTGTAATATGTGTGTTTTATTACAACTAATTATTTTTCATCAATGTGAAACTATCTTTCTATATTACTTACCTATTTATTTTATTTACTTGTATTGCTGACTTTTAAGTTGTGTTTAATTGTTAGTTCCTATCTATAAACACTGTTTTGATGAGGCCTATATATGTCTATGATGGTTAGAGTTCAGTAAAGCTTGTGATCCTACCTATACACAACTTCCAGGTTGTATAATATTTTAACGGATCTTTTGACTGTAAAATAGTCAATGAAACATCGTCTTTATTTTGAAAGACGTATCTAATGATATGGCACCCAATAGGGTGCGTGAAATTTTTTTTTTCGTTTCTACCACACTTGTGTATTTTACGGCCGCCATTTTAAATTTACAAAAAGAAAACCTAGCCTATAACCATTGGGCCGTTAAGACGAATCGATAGAGACCTCATTCATTAAAATCCACCCAGGCGTTGGGATGTTTCGAGAGTATAAAGAAATCCACATACCCAGATACGCGTGAAACACATAACCCTTCATTTCAGTAGGGTAAAAAAAGTTGTACACAATCACACTCTTCTTGTTGCTCCACCCACTGGTACGTAAATATGAATTTTGACTTCTGGTACTCGTTCGGTTAACCGGTAGTTCGGTTGACAGATATTCGGATAATCTATGCACAATGGTCTGTGAGATTACCTTAGTTTTTAATACAAAATTCTGTAAGTCCAATGAATCTAACATAAATTTCTGAAATGCAATTAGTTTTCATTAAGGTTATTGAAAAAATTATCTTTTTTATTATTATTTTAACATCATGGTTTGTTTTGTTTTTAGAATTTTTAGAAGCTACTGTTATTTTATTTTGGTTTGTACTAGGGAAAAAAAATGCATAATATGAGCACTTATCACAAATGTTCATCATGCTCTAGGATGAAATATTTCAAGAAAAATGATTTATCAAAAATACACGGAAAAAACTGTTTTGTTGAAATGACTAAATTTTGGTTCATATACCTCCATCCAAATATTTTGGTTGGAATGATTAAATTTTCGTTAGATTAACCAAATTATTTTGTTAATTCAACAAATCGTTTGGTTAGTCCACACTAAATTTTATCATTCCAACCAAAATATTTGGATGGAGCTATATGAACCAAAATTTAGTCATTTCAACAAAACAGTTTTTTTCGTGTAGGAAGAGAAATTTCAGAGTATCGTTTTTATGAGTGGACCCAGAGAGTTGCATTAGGTTTTGAATCTAATATGTTCAGCATGTATGAAATGCATGCTGTGGTTTTAGTAGCCAGAATTGTAATATTTCATCATTTCACACAATTTTAGAAAAAATACTTTAAACATAGTACACTCTCAGAAATGGATACTCAGATTTCACGAAATTTTCTTCATTTTTGACGAAACCATTTCCTGGGATATGCTCCGAGCGAATATTTCGTCATATTGAGAAAATTACTTTCTTCGCTTGTTTGAGGATAACAATTTCGTCAAAAGTGCTTATTTGAAAAATGCAATCAGAGGGCTGGTGGTGCCACCTATTGAACAGTTTGGAAGCTCTTGTATCGGCAGGAGAAAAAATAATAGCTTCGGTCTTCGGGCTGATTCGAACTCACGACCTCCGGTGTGGGAGACGGTCGCTCTAGCTATTACGCTATTGAGTCCTCGAATAGATACGATTTTACATGCATGTAATGGATTCTACTGTATATTTATACTTTTATAAGGTTGGTTGTAATTTTATCGATGGTGGTATACTTATAATTCTTGCAAGTTTTAATTAGTAAGACTAATTTATTATTATTATTTCCTATGGTTAATATGAATAATTATAATATGAATAATTATAATATGGCTTGATTAATATAATTTATTAGGAAAATTTTCTTTGATAGATGAATGATTAAAATATGGTCTGGTTAATTTGTTGCTCAGAAATAACGAATTTTAAAGTACATATGGGGGAGATTTTATCAATTTGAGTAGTTGGTTAAGATTTTAACACTTTACTGTTTACAGAAGAGAAGTGAGAGGAATCAATTATGCATATTTAATTTGATAGTTATATGAATATATTTCTTAAATGAAAAAGAGATCTTGGAATTTTGAAACTTTATTGACCAAATTTTCTTTTTGAACGATTTTGTAAAACACAGGAAATTTATTCTTTTCGAATTAAACCATAGCGAGCAAAGTAAAATAATAATAATAATAATAATAATAATATAAATAATAATAAACATTCTTAAAAACTTTAACAGCTAAAAAAAATAACTAATGCAGAAACAATAACTACCTGTGTTTCAGCATTTTCTGAAAAGCGCTAAAAAGTGCAATTTTTTAAATAAATTATGACAGGAATAACATAATTTTTTAAAATAAATTATGACAGGAGTAAGATAAACAAGCAAATACTTGCTTGCTAAAGTCGCAGGATTTGAGGAGGTACGGTTTCCTTAAAATGCATTGAGTCTGGCCGTGAGTGAAGAAACACCTTCGTCAAATATTTGAGAGTTTACGTGTCGTTAAAAGTCACGTGATTTTGATACGAAATGATTGTCAAAAACAACGAAATATAGCTCGAGGACTGCTGAATCGTCAAAATTGAGAGTTTTATTTCTGAGAGTGTATAAAGAAAAATAACATACTTTTGTAAAAATTGATAATGGTTTTTTTCTCTAAAAATTAGGATATGTTTTCTATTATCAAAATCTCTAAAATTTGATTTCCTATTCTAAAAGTATCGCCTTTTGTACCTTTTTCTAAAAATTAATATATATTTAAAAAAAATACTTTTTTCAGTCTGTCCCAATTTATATATATTTAACAAATACAAAAACAATAACAGTTTCCTAAAATTGTATTGCCTTCCACATCATAAAACCAATTCAATATATTTGACACCATCC
This sequence comes from Maratus speciosus, assembly GCA_963932465.1. NCBI lineage: Eukaryota > Metazoa > Arthropoda > Arachnida > Araneae > Salticidae > Maratus > Maratus speciosus. Next base: position 200,912,143 of record OZ010792.1, on the reverse strand, counting down.
ATTTTACATATTGAATTTGAAGGGGGGAAAAAACCCTCATATTTTATAGAGAGGAAAAAAATCAAATGGCATTTTCACAAAATAGTTGAATTTCTCCATTTTATAATATAATATCGCGGTTGACGTTATTATTTGACTTATCAAGTTTATTAAAAGTGACACGCATACATATGAAAACTTCGTTGATTTCATACACGTATTTGAAATGGTTTTGAAGTTTGCATTTAAGATTGCCGTATGTGAAATTATCAATATGCCTGACTTCTGCTTTTTGGAACCTCAACGAATTTAAATAGGACGAAGCAAAAGTTTCTCTATTTAATATCTTTAAAAATATCTTTAAATATTAAAAATAATAATAAAAATTAAATATTATTAATTACTCTCTTAATAACACTGAAGATTCGCGGTAAATATCTTTCCACATCGGAAACGATGTTATTTTACGACATAGTTCTTCAAAAGCAAACTATGCTAAAAGGATTTCCAAAAATTATACTATGTACGCAGTTTGATTTCTTAAAAAGTATATTTTCTCTACTTTTATTAAGTAAAGTTTTAAATCTTACAGGAAGTCTTAAGAATTTGTTTGGCTAACTTACAAAGATGAAATTCGTATTACATAATGCAGCAAGAATACAAATCACTGAAGGTCTGCGGGAAATACATTTCGTATAATAAACGGAAACAATCATATTTTATAACATAGATAAAAGCAAACTATGCTAAAATTTTGTCAAACAATCAAGCATAGAACTGAGTTTGATTTCTTTAACAGTATATATTACCTTCTTTTATTAAGTATAGTTTTATTATCACAGGAGGTCTTAAGAGTTTGTTCGGCGTAGTTACAAAGGTGAGATGCGCATGATGATATTTTATGACACAACCAAAAGGAAACTATCAACAAACAGTCATACTTAGTACGCAGTTTGATTTCATTTAAAGTATATTTTCCACACTTTTATTAACTAAAGTTTTAAATGTTACAGGAAGCCTTACAAAGATGTAATGCGTATCACATACTGTTGCAAGTATATGAAAAATTTCATATTTTAATTGTGTAACATCACATTGCGTAATTCCCAGCTAATGTTTCTAGCAAACAGTTAATTGCTTAATATCTGTGATAAACAAGTTAAATTTACTTATGTGGTGTTACAAAGATTTGTTTTTAATTTTATAAGCAGCTTGGCTGCTTTATATATGTGTTTTTAAATGAACTTGGGTTTAGAAGAGGGCATTTAATTAAAAGAAATACCTCGGTTTTTTTCCTGTCGAAGTAATTCTGAAGTACTTGAAAAAAATGTTATTTTAATTAGTTTTTATCTATGTTTATGTAAAAATGCAACAACAAATATTATATTTTAGTAAAAATCTTTTTCTCCCTTTCTTTTTGTTTCTTTTTTTTTTTTTTGTATGTATGTGAAAAGTGGGGGGGGGGGGTATGTTTATCCACACGAATATTTTTATACATAATTTTTGCAATCGAAATTACATATCTAATATCTAATGTTATCTCTTTAGAAATCGTCTATAATAGGGGTCACTTTGCATATCATATACCATTTTTAAAAATAATTTCAAATGACAGTTAGACAGATTGTAAATTTGATTTTGTTTAAAGAATTTAGTCACTTGTAATGTGGATTCTATGTGATTAAAATATGAAATTGCTTTTAAATATTGAAAATGTAAGTTAGCTTTCAATGTTATCTGCTTATACCACACACTGTTAAAAATTTTGCAGCATTCTGGCAGGTCATTCGACCGTTTTTTGAAAAAAACTGTTTCATAACCATAATTTAACTATATTCTGACCATACAATGGCCAATAATATGGTCAGAATAGTGTTAAATTACGGTTGTGTAACCGTTTTCGGAAAAAACGGTCAAATGACCTGCCAGAAAGCTGCAAATTTTTAACAGTGCATGGTGAAAATATCTTCTATATAATAAAAGCTGAAGTCATGTGGCTGTCATCAACAGTTCCGGGTTGACCGCTTCGCTATTTGTATGCCAGGCGGTCAATTTGGCAATTTAATGTTATCCGGGAGCAAGTGATAAATCGCCAAATATTGTTTCATCGCCAACATGTCATCAGTATTATAATGGTCCATTTCATGCGACTGTCATAAACAATTTTTCGCGTTATAAATTAAAACAAAGCTTTGATGTTGAAATTAAATGTCAAGGTTTTTGGTATTATTTATTGCTTTTCTTTATTCTTTTTTCTTTTTTTTAAGAAATAACTGAGAGTCATAAATTTTAAATATTTCGGTTTTAAATTAAAGTTATGCATTTTAAATGAAATGAGTGAAAGTACTATATTTTAAATGAAATTAATGAAATACGAAAAAATACGACGGGAACAATGTTTGGCGATTTATCACCTGCGCCCGGCTAACATAAAAATGCCGAGTTCATTATTTCTGTATCAGAATCTTCGGATTTGGCGAAGGATTGAGCAAGTAAATTAATTTATGTATAAAATTAAGGTAATATAATGCTTAACATATATTTAAGGGATACCAAAGTGGTCGCCAAGGGTGGCTAGTATTTTAATAAAAACCGAAGCTATTTCAAGCAATAATGACAAGCCCTCCATATTAATCCTTTAATAGATGATTTTTTATTTGTTCGATAATAATTTTTTGAGTCTATTTTTGTCAATTATCAACTATTGTCATTTGTCCAATTATTATCTCAGGCGAATCAGATATTTTCGGTTCTTCAAGGGACGATATGCATTCTACATGCCATTAAAATAATATGAAAGTCTAATTATCCGACATCCACTCATCCAGATCTTTATAACATAACAAAAACAATGTATTGAATTGTATGTATTTATTCGTAAAAATATAATTTATAATTCCTTTTATTCAACGTTTCTTTCTTGATTGTTTGTAGTAAAAGATTAAAATAAATTCAATTATATGAATTCAATTAAATTTTAATAGCTTTATTTGCTTTAATCGTGAAAGTTTCTGAATTAGTAAAGCGAAGACAAATTTTAAATAATAGTGGTTGTCGAAATCCGCAAAGCTTGGCAAAGGTGGATAAAATAATCCTATTAAGGTTTCATATAAAATGAATATATAAGGCTGAGAAGTCTGCACGGATCCGGGCTTGTCCGAGGCCCATACACGACCCGGCAAAATGAAGGCGAATTTTCAAACGTACCGGGCCGATCCTGGCCGGCAGGATTACCACAATCTTTTTCAACGGGGCGGGCAGCAAAAATATTGGACAGGCATGCCGGACCCAGCTGATAGAAAAAGTAAGTGGTTCTACCGACTCTATATCAAAATTTAATCGAAGAAGATAAAATATGAGCCAGTTTCAATGAATATGACTTTCGCGAGAATAAGTATAAATGTGCGTCACGAGCCGATGCGAGTTTGATAACATCAACAAAGAAATGCAAAAGTCCAGCGCAGAGATTAGCATCGGACAGTTACATGGTTATGTAAAGAACATATTCCCGATCTAAAATACAACAGCCAAGCAACGACCCTTTCAAGAACAAATGTGAAACCACTTGAAACCATTCAATTAAAAAAAAAATAGTCAATTACGAAAACCTCCATAACACATTAATGAAGGAAGCCATAGAAATCAGTTTAAAAAAGGACAATATATGCAACGACATTACGCATTCAACTATCGACACTCGGTGGCGGAGAATGTTGGAAGAAAGGAAAAACGAAAGAGAGAAGAGGAAAAAGAGAGGAAGCTATAAGATCTCATGCGAATTGCAAAACAACATCATTTCAAACTAAGGAAACCTCCGGAGAAGAGTGAAAGTGTTTTTTTTTCCGGAAAGGAGCTGGAAAGTATAGAAGATGCATTGAACATAATATGTTTGTTACATAGCATATTTTAAACCTGTTAAAATACATGTTTTTAAGAAAAATAACGAAATATGTCTTATAGAAATTGATTTTAATGTATACAAACAAAATAAAGAATTTTTTTAATAAAAAAAGAATTGTGTCATGGTTATATATATATATAACTGTAATAACAAATAATTGAAAAATATCTATATTGCGATAGGTATAACGTTTGATGGGATTTTATACTTCTCTTCAAAAAAATGTAAACATTTTTTTAACACTTTACTTATTTGACACGATATATATTTAATTTATTTTACTCTTTTTTTATAAATATCCTAGCCAAAGGGGAAAAAAAAGGATCTTTTTTAAGTTGTCAATTTAAATCTTCAAAATTATCATTTTTGTTTCCATATGTTTTTTTAAGTATTTATAGAAATCTGAATCAGATAAAGTAAATCACATGGAAATATTCAAATTAGAACAGATATAAATTAAAATTGATAATGCTTACTTTTAATACAGAAATTAATTATCCAGCGGGTGCGTTGTTGCAAATTTTACAACTGACATTATTTGTCTTAAATTTTGTTCTCACAAATAGCACAGAAATTATCTTTTTATTACGGGTATATTTAAATGTTTTTAATCACGTTTATTTTTAGAGTTTAAGAAAACTACTGTGAGCGAAATATACTTCACGTCCCTGCCAGTCCAAAAAAATATTAACGCTCCGGCTGAAATAGAGATTTATTTTCATATTTAAATGCGTTTCTCCTATAATAGTATGTTCTTTCTTGTGCTCCTTGTGCGCGCACTAAAATAAAAAAAAAAATGCTGACATATTATTTATATTTTGCACGAAGTATGCAAAATAATAATACATTCAATCTCTCCATACTTTATAAACAGTTAAACGATTTAAATTTTATCCCATGTGAATATAATGTGTTTTTGAATGTTATATTTGTTATTCGACTAACTAGGAGATCCAAACCACGTTTCCGATAAAACGTAGGTGAAAAACTCTAGTAGATGTAACTCTAAAAAGGTATTATAGAAAAACTGTAATATCCAGACTGCAACATATATTTTTGGAATGATGGTACATTAAATTAGAGACATCACACATCGCTGTAAAAAAAAAAAAAAAAAAAAAAAAAAAAAAAAAAAAAAATCTAACGTTTTGTCTAAATTTCAGAAACCTTTCTTATTTTCCACGTATTAAGAAAAATTTAGTAGTTTCCTGTTAAATTCAGATTTTCATTTCTGAAACACAATTAAGCGTACCCTAACAAGTCGCTATTGTCAAGGAATTCCAGGTGAAAATGCAATACAGACGCTTCTAAAGTAAAGAATATTATTCTCTGAATACAAGTTTCTAGGAAGTTTAAAGATAACTATCTTAACAGCGTGTTCTATGTTTTTGTGTGTTATTTCAATAAAATTTTATTTTATTTTAACATTCTTATGTTAAATTTTACGTGAAATTTAATTTCCTAAAGTGAACGATCAAAATCTACTGACAATCTCGTAATATAAAAAATAGAAATGACTTTCTATGGAATGTTTAAGAAACAGCGCGTGATGTAAAAATAAAGGGAAAAGTGCCCAGTTAAACTGATGGCATTGAGCTCCCAGGCTATTCATTCTAATTGTATATTATACTCTTACTTATGCCTATTATTCATAAAACAACACTCACTATTTTTCAGCAAAACGATAAATAATCAGGAAGCGCCTTATCAAAATAAACGGGTATACCAAATTTGAAGCAAATCGGATAATTCTTCATGAAAAACCCAATGATCTCATCTAAGTGTGGGATTAGCCCCCCTTTTTACCACTTTATATTTAAACAATGAACCTACAAATCAAATCAGGGAAGCACCTTATCGGAATAAATCGGTATACCAACTTTGAAACAAATCGGATAATTCTGCATGAAAAACCCATTTCTCTAAATTAAGGGGGGGTTAGACCCCGTTCCCCCCTTTATACTTAACCAATGAATCTCTAAAACTGATTATGGAAGCGCCTTATCAGAATTAAACCATTTAGAAAATTTGAAGCAAATCGGATAATTGTATCAAGAGTTATTGCGGTATGTACGTACATACATACGCACGTACAGAATCTGCGGGAACATTAGCCCAAAGGATATCAAATCCTATGAGCTAAAAAATGCAACCGAGTATTTGGATAATCAAAGAAATTATTTTTACTAAGATTGCATTAATAATTTTAAAACTTTAGTCTAACTGAGAATTCTGTGACAGCTTGGTTAATTTCAAATATATTTCAAAATATAAATTAATTAGTAATCTAGAACATCCTTGTTGGACATAAAAACGTTTTTTCCGTCTAATAGATTCTAAATTAAATGTTGGATATTCCCAAAAGAGTAAGTGGCTTAATATATTATATTCCATTTTGTTCCGCTAATATTTTTATATGCTACATAGTTTTTAAAACAAATTTGGTTTTTATTGAATAGGGCTCGCAGTATTGCTTATGTTTTAATGAATTTCCATTAAAGAATTATACATTTACGTGTAAGATTTTAAATTAATATTTATCGATATTTACACTATTGTTTCCTGTTTTTTCTTTTTTTTTTCTAATTATATTTACATAAAATGCAGTTTTACGGTTTTGTTTTAGCTAATTTGCTAATGAAAAAATAAACTTTAATAATATATATATATTTTTTTTAATGAGAAATAAATAATTGTATATTTTTTAAAAATAAAACTATTTTATAATTAAAAATTTGTATTGCAACAGTCGTAAATATTTATTTTATTATTATATGATTTATTACTATAATTTACAATTTATAACCTAAACAGAATTCGCTGTTTTATGAAAATGCAAATTAGCAGCTACATAGCACAAAACTGAGAGATCATAACTAATATTGTACTGAATTTAAGTGATATAATTTTTTTTCAAAAGGCGACATGCATGAATTAATATATAAAATTTGAAAAATTTAATTATCGAAATTATCGAATGTGTTTATATGTTATACGGATATGTTTATATGTTTGAACCTTCGGCGTTCCATTGTTTACGAGTAAAAGGGCAATGACAAACGGACATACAGACACAAGAGTGATCTTATAATGATTCCGTTTTTAATTTTTAAGTACGGAACCCTAAAAATCAATATTATTAAATCCTTAAAGTGCATTAATATATTTACGTAACCTATTGTAATGAATGTAAAAGAAAAAAATTAATGTTTGTAAATACTTAAAAAATATTAATATATTTTCCATCTAATCCAATGAATGAAGAAAAATTACTTCAATATTTTAAAATACTTAAAATGAATTAATATAATTTTTCATCTAATCTAAAGAATTTAAAAAAAAAAAAAACTAGAAAACAGGAATTCTGCTTTTTCAGAATTTAGTGTCGGCCCCGATGAAAAAAAAATATATATAGGTATATATAAATAGTACAAAACATATTTCAATTTTAAGACTCAGCACACGCTTTTATTTTATGTAAAATCGCGTCATTCGCTCCGCTTAAGAATTCCACATTTACGATCCACTCTTAAATAGTGGTGTAGTCGTGAAAAAAAGCAGAGGGCATACGCTCTAAGCAGAGGGTATAAGCTCAAGGCAGAGGATATACCCTACAGTGTATATATAATATAGCTTTTTTGAGAAACAGAGGATATATAGTGTTCCTTAAAAAAAACCAGAAGGTATACGGCGTAAACCACCGTATACCCTCCACTACATCCCTGAAACATCTACAGTAAAGTAAGCATAGGACATCACTATCGCGAAATACGCAAATGCTGCAAAAAGGTGCCGTCATTAAAGAAACTCCTCCAAAAACACCCCGGCAGTCTGATGATTCATAGGCCTTCATTTGTTTGTAACATTAATATAGATACTTAAAATTAAATATCTATATATATATTTCTCTTACGTAGCGCTAAAAAAGGGCTGTATTTGTAGCTTGCTATTTGGCAACAGCCAAAGCGACGTTTCTCAGTGGTAGTTACGGTCACATGTCCCAAAACACTCAGCAAATCAAAATCCAGACAGGATATCTCTTTTAACGCAAACCGTTTGTGCAATACATGAATGACAATTGCCATTGGTCCGTTTCACGGTTACGTAGCTTTTTTATCCAAGGTTGTATTTAGACACAGGCGAAAACGTTTTGTTTAGATTTCGATAGCGTGATACGTAGCATGCTTTATAACGTCTTATTATAGTTTTAAATTAATTTAAGCCGTGGTTTTCAATACTATAGGCAAAATGAAAGGAGAAGGACCCCATCTGACACTAACATGCCATTTAAATTTAAACGGCGTCAATTTCCTGTTCGCTTACCTTTCTCCATGATGATCAACAAGTCATAGCGCCAAACTTTTGATAAATGCATTTTTATTTATATTTTCAACAAAATGTTCAATTACTTTTTTAGGTATTAAAATATTTTTAAATTTCATATGTTCCTTGCTCGGATCTCATAGCGGCCCAACTAAAAATATTTTTTATTTTGTTTTCACTAAGTTTTTTAATTAATTCTGTTTCCAAGGTACGTTTTTATTTATATTTTCGACAGTTTTCCATTACTTTTTTATACATTAAAAATATTTGTAAATTTAGTACGTTGTAATGATTTATGATAGCACTCATTCTGGCTAGAGTTGACATAAATAGTGGTGAGCCTGCGAAGCGAGCTGGGATCGCGTAGCGATCCCAATATGAATTGCGTAGCAATTCGTGGGGGTTGGTGAGCGTTAGGGAGCAGGGGGCTGAGCCCCCTAGTAGTTTATAATAGTTTCATGTTTTAACAAGAATCATTCGTTTATATTTTTTCAAAATAGCACGTATTTTAATTACATTTTCTTTGGGTTGTTATGAAAGAAAAGGCAACAAAAATATATAATTAATATTTTACAACTATTTTTTCCTTTACTTTCTACAGAAATCGAGTACTTCCGTTGCCAATATTAAGCAAATGGCTCCGAAAACTACAAAAAATTAATATTTCAGAAATCAATGGAGATGCAGTTTTCATACAAATTGCATTTAAAAGTACTTTTTTTACCAATACTACGGTATAAAAATTGAAAATGTGCGATGCTTAGAAGTTTAAAAAAATCCTATAGAGTATTTAATCGTACTGCTTCGTTTTACGGCTGACTTCTGTAAGGTAACGTTATTTTTTGGAGACGACACAAAATAAGTTGGGAGAAAGAAATAGCATACCGTACTTGGGGCTAAAAAAAATCTAGTGGAATCTAATATATGAAACATTCCTGCATTGTAAAGAGTTTCTGGGAAATAATGGGCAGCTGGGTTGCCCAGTACTTACACGAGACGTTTCTGGAAAATAATATGAACCTTATTGAACACTTCTGAAACATCCCATAGAAAATAAATAAGCTTCCTGTGAAATATCACTAACGTTTCTGTTCTCATGAGGAACTTTCCTGATGTTTCACAGAAAGGTTAATGGAGTTTCAGAGAAAGTTTTTTTTTTTCTTTTTTGTCGACAGAAACATTCCTGATATTTCATTGAAAGCTTACAGGCATTTTTGTGGAACTTTTTAAAATTACAGAGTAAAGTTCCAATCATTTTCAAGAAATGTTTCTTGAGCAACCCAGCCGCCCAATTTTACCAAGAAACATTTCTCGTTTTTTTTTTTTTTTTTTTTTTTTTTTTTTTTTTTTTTTTTTTTTATACAGTGCTGGATGTGGCTTGAGCCATTCCTTAGGAACATGCAGTTTTCATCTATGGGGAGGGCTGCGAAATCGGTGTGAAAAATGTACAACTCTGACTCCGACTCCGACACTTTCGCTCAAAAATGGGTCGACTCCGACTCCGACAACGCAGACCTGCTTGTAAAATGGACGACTCCGACTCCGACTCTTTCGCTCAAAAATGGGCCCGACACCGACTCCGACTTCGTAGCCCTGTCTATATGTTACTTTATTTTAAATCTCGATTACTGATCTTTTTGCAATTGTTTAGAAAATTAATGTTTTTACTTATGTAATGCTATGTTTATATCACGAAACGTCAATTAATTTTAATGTATTTTAACCTTGTTTTAGTGTTTTTATAAAGTTGAACTATTTATTCTAAGAGTGATATTTAGACATTCCGACGTAGATTGTTTAAATATTTAAAATTGTTTTATTAATTATTTAAAGTGTTTTGTGTTCTTAGGTGACCTTGAACTCTCATCTCCCATATACATTTTAACTGCATTAATGCTATTCAAATTAGCATTGCTAAACCATACCTTTTAACTCAAAAACTGTTTCAGGAGGGTGATTATAGACTTGTCGAACGAAAATAAACATATAAGAACTGATTTTAGAATGCAGTAAATATATATATTTTTAACTGTTTAAACCCAAAATCTCTTCATTTTTAATAATTTTCCAACTCTTGGAAACAAAAATGAATATTATTTAATTTGTAATGCAGACAAATTAATGTGAAATTAAAAAAAAAATTGCGGGTAGTATATATATAAACCATATCTTCAAAATTAGAGCAAGTGGATAGAATAAATACAAGTAGCTGCAACGGGGATTAAATTTATGCGGCAGACATTATTCTTGCATTAGCCTTGAGGATTAATTAAGAAAATAATGAGGATTTAAATGGCTTAAATTATACGCAATTATCAACTTAAATATTTCAATTAGTTTTGCTCGTTGTTATAGTAGTGAAAATTAAATTGCAGATTACGCTTCTCTTTAATTTGCAAATGTTCATCATTGAAACTATACAGTTGCATTGTAATTTGCATTTTTCCTTGGCTTATATTCAATGCAGATGGATTCCATTAAAGTTTCCATAGAAATGAAAAAGCTTCGTGATATTTATTTTTCGAAAATGCACTTACGCTGATTTAAAAAAATTATATATATTAAATAATTCTCGTTTTCAAAATTTGGGTAGATAATGAATTATATATTTGCGTCATTTCTTCGTGAAAATTTTATAATCTTAAATAGAATGCAGAAATTAATAGATTCAATTAAAGCTGTTCTCAAACCCAAAGGAATCTCCAATCAAATAAATCTCAAATTCTTTATGACGCATTTCTGAATTCATTTTTGTTCGGAAATTCATGAAATTGAAAGATGTTCCTATTCAGAAACTACGTAAGCTAATGGCGTTTTCAATGTTTGGTAAACCCAGAAGTAAATAAAATACTGTCAAAATGAAAGTTTTGAACCAAATTCGCAACACGGCAGAGCGCGAAATGTAAAAACAACTTGTCATCTCCTGAAAATGATCACTTATAAGTCGATAAGTAATTTATTTGTCAAAAAATGAAAATCGCTATTTGATTCCAAATCTCTTTAATAATGTAGACTGTTAATTCCAGGCCTTTACAATTAAAAAAAAACAAACAGGAAATGAGTCAGAAATGTTCTCGTCTTGCAAAAGAAAAATTGAGAACCGTCTTAATATCTTGATATTGCGTTAGTACAATTTTTATATGTATGTATAAATAAAAAATTCCACAAAATAATCTCTAATTGAGGAGCAGGGTTACTTATTGCACTTGTGAATTTACGACATTTATTCACTACAGCAAGTATAATATTAATTGTACGAAAAATTTCCTTTAATCTGGATTTTGTTAATTTTTAACAAAATAAATATGGAGTGAAAAGGTACAGTCGTGGAACCAAATTATACTTCCTTACTAACCCAGAGGAAAATCGTCGCATAAAAATATGCATTGTAATAATTGATTAGTAATTACGCCTAGCAATAAACGGAACCAAAAGTATAGTTACATTTTTATACGAAGTTTAACAGCAAATTTAGTTGCGTATATACTATATTTTTCCACGACTGTGGATATTTCAAGATATTACGGACATACTACGTTAAGTACTGTTGTATGATGCTTTATTCTGTGTTTAAATTTTTGTTTCTGAAAATCAGGGTGCTCAGTATAATGCGAATATTATAGACAATTAATATAGAATGCAAACATGCGTAGATATTTTAATAATGTTTTTTCAAGATATTACAGTGCATACATTTAGTCAGAAATGAACTTACGTAGAAAAAATATATTTTGATAATAACCTTTGTTTATTATCCTAATCGTATATCAAAAATGCTGTAGAGGATCTACAACTTTTAAAAATCTTTTTAATTATACGTATGTACAGTCGTCGAAAAAAAAGTAAACACCCCTAGGAATCCCTCAACAAATTATCGTAGAAGAAAGTTACTGATACCGAACGATTGGAAATAAAGTCTACTTTTAAATAATGTATATAAAATTTGCTTATGAGGATTGCTTACATACTAAAACGAATCCAAACTTCATTTTTTAATGGCAATACTTAATTTTAACAAGATATTTTAAATCTTCGGTTCAAACAATGCCAAGACACCAAATTTGAGATCATTTGAATCGTAAGTTTTCGAATTATAAACATTCAAAATTTAGTGCTTCTAATGTTAAATTATTTTTCATATTATTATTAATATCTCCTGAAATTACACTTTTAATGTGCTAATTTTTTGTGTAGCAATAATACTAAAATACCCAAACATAAATACGTTGAATTTGCAATTTTTATAATTTTATGATATGAATTATGAAATTAATATTCGAAAATATTATGAATTGAAACCTACAATTTTTTACATGGATTTAGATCTATTAAGTACTGTGTAATGTTTTCACTGTCTTCTGTTTAATCTGGTAGCGGAAGGGACAAGATAACAATTTTATCTAACTTTTGAATATTTATTCTTGGATAATTAAGAATATGTACATAATAGTTTTTTGGGTTCGTGTTCAAATTATATTAAGAAAGGGCTTTTTGCCACTAAGTCTATTTGCGATTAAAAGTCTTTTGACATATGAGACTGATGTCTCTGGATGACAGTTTCTATCGATTCATTAAGTTCCACAGAGACTGATGTCTCTCGGAGGATACTTGCTAGCCTAGGCTATCTGCGAGTCTCTTCCGCCAAGTCCGCACTCTAAGTCCTCCGGCTGGGAATTATTCCCGGTCTCTCTGTATGCGATCCAAACTCAGACTCCACCCACTCTCAAAATCCGTCCCTCTCATCTCCGTCTTCTCTCCGCCCTCTAACCGCAATGGATCTTCCTCCTCCAATCGGCTCAGTCCAGACATTCTCATAGGAGCCTCTTTGTTTCTCCCTTGGCGCCGTTGCCATCTCGCGTCTCCAAGAGGCTGAAACTCTCTCCCCGAGGATGACGCTTGAAGGAGAAAACGATGTATAAAGGATGAACCGTGAATAAATTTTAACGTCAGGAAACATTGGACATCAGTCACCTCGAAATATTCTCTTTTGTACCTTCAAGATGAATGGGTTTTTAACCGTGGGAACCTAGTCAGATTGTGAAGTCTTGGTACAGGCAAAGTTCTGTTAATCATTTTTTTAAAATTAAGCCAAGACTTTACAACTGCTTTATGGAAATCCAAAATTTCACATTTTTCTTCGAAGTAGTTTTCAAATCATGCTTAAGAAAACGGCAAAATGAAAGGTTTAAGTGGCAGTCTATGATATAAGTGACTAGATATTATGAAATTTCTTATGCTATCCTGTAATCTAGCAGTCTCAATGACTGCTTGAGTGGGCGCTTAAGATACCTTGATCAAGAAGGGGGCTCCCTCGGTCAACAATCCAGTACCGAATTTCAATTTGGATTCAGCCCCTAAACACGCTCGTTTTAAAATAATTAATTTCTCGGAAATTTATCGTACGAATTGCATAAAAATTTGTTTTTAGGCTAATTGAATGGTGTAGAGTTCATTTATTCTGTCAGAATTGCGTACTGCTATTGAAAAAAAAAACAAAGTTATGGTTCGTTTTAATATGTAGACGGCCCCCTATACAGATTTTATATTCATCATTTAAAAATAGATTTTATTACAAATCGTGTGGTACTAGTAACTTTGTTCTACGATAATTTTTTGCAGAGTTAGTAAGGGGTGTTTACTTTTTTTTCCCACGACTGTACAATATTTGAAATGCAATTTTACATGAATAGCACGAATATTGAGGAAGATAATCGGGTTGTCTAATTTTTATTGTATATTTTCACCCATATAATACTGCGTTTTCAATCGAATTTCATTAAGTTTACAGAATAACTGACACACATGAAAAACATTTAACTAACATTTTAAATGACTACATTGTTCATATAAGCAGTTATAATGACCTTCTGAGAATCTCTGGGTTTTCTTTCATATTAATAAAAATAACCATAAAACACAAATTAATTTTTAAAAATTGCGGTTTGTTGTAGCCGGTTGATATTACATTCTCCATCATCTTAGATGTTTCTTTAAAGAGAATTCATATTAAAGTATTTTTGTTTTCAACAAATTAAATATTATCGCCAAATAATACAAATTCGTAACTGCAGCTTAGTGGGTTGAAAATATACACTATTACGTTGAGTAATAAGTTTTCCGCCAAGAGGAGATACCTTCGCGCCAACAGCTGTCATTTGTGCGGTTGTTAGTTTTTCAACCAACCAATTTTTAGATTTGAATGCAGAGCATAGGTGCTACATAACTGTGTAATTTGTTTGTTAAAAATTTATTATCTTGTGCTTCATAAAAGTGTTTAAAATGGAGCTATCGTGTCAGCAGCTCAGAACGATTATGTACTATGAGTTCCGTAACAAACTCAGTGCAACTGAATGCCACAGAAAAATGTGTGAATGTTTAGGCATCAATATTGTTTCTTATGGTACAGACAAAGTTTGTTTTCGGAAGTTTAAAGCTGGAAATTTTGCATTGAAGGCGAACCACGTTCTGGCAGCCCTATTAAACTTGATTGTCAGCAGTTAAAGCAAATCATTGATCAAAACAGAAATGTTTCAACATGAACTATTGCGTTAGAGCTTAACGTTTCCCCAAAAATAATAGTTAACACTCTGAAACGCATAAATCTAACGTTTAAGTTCAACCGCTGGGTGCCTCACGAATTGACTGCTGAAGACAAGCGCAAGAGAAAAAACTGTTGTTTGGCTCTGCTCAGAGATCAAAGGAAAGAGAACATTCCGGACATAAATGTGACCTGTGATGAAAAATGGGTGTACTACAACAACATAAGTCGTAAAGGAGGATGGTCAGCAGCTGGGGAATCAGCAGGATTGGTTGCAAAACGTGCCCTAACTAACAAGAAGGTTCTTCTCTGCATCTGATGCGATTGTCGCGGAATTCTGTACAAAGAATACCTGAAAAGCGGACAGACTATAAACGGTGCAATATACAGCAACATGCTAATCAAATTTCGCGAGGCCATTCGCGAAGAACGAAGAAACGAGTTCAGAAGGAAGATGTTTCTCTTTCATCAAGATAACGCCCAGCCACACGTTAGTACGATGACCGGCGGGAAGCTGTACAAGCTAGAGTGGGATTTAATGCAACATCCAACATACAGCCCCGACATGGCCACTTCAGATTTCTATCTGTTTTGTCATCTGCAGCTGCATCTTGATGGCGCAATTTTCGTTTCAAATGAGGAGGTCATAAATGAGGTCGATCTCTTTTTGGACTCACGCACGCCCCAATTTTTCGCAGAAAGGTTTGAAAAGTTGCCAAATCGATGGCAGACGATTGTAGATTTAAACGGAGATTACTGTCCTCATTAATTTTTATGATTTCGTATGTATTTATTATTTTAAAATAAAAAAAAATTGGCGGGAAACTTTTTACTCAACGTAATATTTATGAAATTTGGTTTTCGTATCTTACTTTGGAAGCTATCTAATGAAGACAAATTATAAAACAAAATTTGTTCAATATTATAAAAATTCAAAAATATATCAGCAATATGGCCTTCGTATGGAGAGACAATCTGTTCTTTCTTATTTTCACCCATAAACGATATATTTTTATTATATCCTTTTCAAAACAGCTACTTCAGATGGTCAAACGCTTACCTTACTCACCTTTAATGATATTTACGTTTATAGTTGAATAAGATTTGTTGGCGAAAAATTCATTGAAAAACTTTACTTACATTTAGAGACCAATTATACGATTGTGGAAATAGTATCTACAAATCTCAAACATTTTGATTTCTTTTAAACCTAAGATGCTTCATTTATAATTTCCACAAAGGGGCACCAATTTTTAATTTTTTTTGTACATGATACAGTATTTTCTTACATATTAGATGATCTGGGATACTACATACATACATACACAATGGCACTACAATCCATGTAGGATTTTGACCTCCCTCAATATACCTCGCCAGACCTTCCGATCTCTGGCTTTAATTTATAATTTATAATTTGGCTACGTGCTAGCTCGTTATCTATCTCTTTTATCCATTTCTTCCTGTGTCTACCAAAACTCCGTTTTAGGTGCGTTCGTAAATATATAAATCCGTAGCACCTATAGTCGTCGTTCGGTCCGTCTGTTTGTCCGTCTGTCCGTCCGTCCGCATATAACAAAGCAAAAACTACTCAACCGAATGGTCTGAAATTTTAAATATATAATTACTGCAAAATTTTGTCAAGTCATTTCAAATTTTACAAAAATCGCATTTATAGTTTAATTACAGGGACAGTCAAAAGTTTACCGTTACATTACGGCCAATGAGAAAAAGTTATTTAAAGTGCATTTTAGTGATGTTACAGCCTTTCGAACAGATTGAAATTGATATACACTTGTGAAGTGCACTAAAATATGCATTCATAAAATATGCGGTGCAAAAAAATACTTATAAAACTAGTTATAGTACAAACGCATCTCTTTTGCCACGTTTGACGTGCAATGTGCAATTTCCACTTGTTCCTATTAATTTACCATTATATATTTTCTTTGTGCTTCTCTTATCCCTCATTCTGATTAGATGGCATAACCATTGCACTCTTGTTATGTTAATAGTATTTATTCTATCTCTTTCGTTATATAGCTGTTCAATCTCCATATTTGCCTTGATATGCCATGTATTGCCTTCCTTAATTGGTCCAAAAATTTGTCTTAAGATCTTTCTTTACCGAGTAATAAGTAACTTTTCATCTTTTTGTTTAGTGGTAGAGGTCTCGCTACCATAAATTACTATTGATTTTATAAGAGATTTATAAATTTTAAGTTTAGTTGTTCGGCATATTAGAGATGATTTTAGAATATTTCGAAGAGAAAAATCGAATATTTCACGTGGTCTATTTTACTGTATTATTTTCTTCCTTAACCTCGAGACGTAGTTTTTTTCCCTGAGATATTAATCTGGGATAATAATATTTTTAAAATGAGCTTATTCACTGTAATAAAAATCTGTAATTTTTACAGAAAAAAAATTGCATTTTTTACAGAAAAAAACTGTTTTAAAGAAAAACAGTTTTTAACGTAAAATTTCTGTAAATGTTTCTGTAAATTAAACAATTTTCCACTGGCACCAAAATAGACAGTTTTTTTTCCTGTCAATTTCAGAGATTTTTTTCAGTGCTGGAAATCAAACATACTAAATATTACTCTAATAACTAATGAATTTATAATCTTCAAATATTTCTTTCTCCATAGTTTCTTGAAATTTCACCAATTTCATTTGTAAAAAATTAACTATATTTATTTATAAATGAATAGATGAAATTTAATTGTGACATTTTCCAATATACTGTAAGGAGTATTCTGTATTTAAGTAATCTGTTTTTAATATATTTAATAGTAATTTCATTTATTCAGCATTTTTAAAAGTAAAATAAATATACAATAATTATATGAGACAATACATGCAACAATTCATTGATCGAATTAAAAGGATTATTTATAAATTAAAAATATAATGGATCGAATAACAATTAAATTATATTTATATCGCTGTGTATAAAACGAATTCATATTCTTCAGTTCTTTTCGTTTCTGTTCTTCTCTTTTATTTTATTTTCTTCGTCTCAAATAAATATTTAAAATTATTACGTTAATTTGTCTTTCTTATCATATATCATGTTTTATTTATCTAAGCAGCTTTGAATTTTCTTAATCTAATAATTATTTTGAATTCTTGAGCAGATTTTTTTTTTTTTTTTTTTTTTTGCATATGTACTTATTTGGGAGACTTATTCTGTATTTGTTTCTGATATTTTTATTAAAATTAGGAATAATATTTTAAGGAACTGAATATTTTCTCTCAAATTTTAGACAATCTATTAAAAATTAGAAAATAGGAATTCTGCTTTTTCAGAATTTAAAACTTACAGAAATTAACCCGATGAAAAAAAAATGTATATACAGGGTGCAATATATTATCGATCGCCGACCTTTAATTTCTTAACCGTTGATCGTAGACATATAGTTCCAATTACAAAAACGTTTCAAATGAGGTAAATATTCATGTTGTGGCATTATTTAAAGTCAAAAATCAATTTGGTAAAAATTACGAAAACTAACTTTTTATACGGTCCCTCAGTCCCTATAGTTATATTTAGTAAACTTTTATACATATCATAACAGATATAACCCAAAAAGTTTGATAACTGTACTACAAAAATTGACACAGTTATTAAATTTCAAAGTTAAAGATTTTTGCACATGATTTTGTCTTTCATTGGGGGATCAGTTAAAAGATGAATTAAAGTAATTCGAGATCAAAATCAGAGTGCAATATCCTTTTTACGGCGAAGCCACTTATAGCCGGTATCGTCCGTACTTTTAAATGTTGTTCAACCGATAAAAGTTAGCTCAAATTTTTACATGAAATAACCCTAATTGGTGATTCCAAGATGTGGTGATACCGGCTAAAGGTGGTTTCGCCGTAAAAAGGACTTTGCACACTGATTTTGATCTCGAATTACTTTAATTCATCTTTTTAACTGATATCTTAATGAAAAACAAAATCATGTGTAAAAATCTCAAAATTTGAAATTTAATAACTGGGTCAATTTTTGTAGTACAGATGTGAAACTTTTTGTGTTATATTTGTTATGATATGAGTAAACTTTTACTAAATATAACTATAGGGACTGGGGGAGCGTATAAAAAGTTAGTTTTAGTAATTTTTTATAAAATTGATATTTTACTTTAAATAATGCCACAACATGACTATTTAGCTTATTTGAAACGTTTTTGTAATTGGAAATATATGTCTACGACCAACGGTTGAGAAATTAAAGGTCGGCGATAGATAACATATTGCACCCTGTATAAATAGCACAAAACATATTTCAATTTTAAGACTTATAGCACACACTTTTATTTTATGTAAAATGACGTCATTCGCATCCGCTTAAGAATTCCACATTTACGATCCACTCTTAACTATCTACAGTAAAGCATGCATAGGATGTCACTATCGCAAAATAATACACAAATGCAGCAAAAACATGCCGTCATTAAAGAAACTCGGCAGAAAAAACGGCTATCTAATGATTGATATGTATTCATTTGTTTGTAACATTAATATAGAGGATTTCATTCGTGACGTCAGTTCTGACGTTTTGGTTGGAAACTGACACCAAACAAACGGTTGCTATGTTGTATTTTCTATTTTGTTAGTGTGTTACAGCTATATCTTATATCTATATCTCCCATCTAAGTGTTTTAATACTAGATATGTACCAGTAACATTTTCCACGATTTATGTTTAAAAAGAAATGACGCATAGCAGCCGTTTGTTTGGAGTCACTTTCCAACCAAAACGTCATGAATGACGTCAAACTGAAAGCGTCTATAGATACTTCAAATTAAATATAGTTTATAATAGCTCCTTGTTTTAACACAAATTTTCCGTTTATATATTTTTTTTCAAAATAGCACGTATTTTAATTACATTTTCCTTCGGTTGTTATGATAAAATGGCAACAAAAGGATATAATTGCTATTTTTCAGCTATTTGCCCTTTACTTTCTACATAAATGGAGTACTTGAGTTTCAAAAATTAGACAAATGGTGCTGAAAACTACAAAAGAAATAATATTTGAAAAATAAATGGAGATACAGTTTTGAAACAAATTGCATTTAAAAGTATTTTTTCCCAATACGACGGTATAAAAATTGAAAATGTGCGATGTTTAGAAATTTAAAAAATTGCTATAGCGTATTTAATCGTACTGCTTTGTTTTACGCCAGGCTCCTGTAATGTGACGTTATTTTTTGAAGACGACACAAAATAAGCTGGGAAAAAGAAATACCATACCCGTAACGGGAGCTAATAAATATCTATATCAAATTTTATCTTTGACGAGTAAAAAAGAGCAGTTTTGATTTTTTTTTTTTTTTTTTTTTTTTTTTATGTAAGGTTATCTCAGATGAATACTGCACAAAATAATCAAATTCAAAAAGACAATCCTGAAGAAAGTGTAAAAATGTGTCAAGTGCGTTAGCTTTTAGTTGTTCTTCATTCATTTGAGAGGCAATAAACATATATGGCAATAAAATATTTTCTTAATGTTCGCAAGAAAATTAGAATTCATTTTATTCAAAACTAGATTGTACTTTTTCCATACTTACAAAATTTTAAAACGATAAAATCGCAAATTGGGCTCTGAACTTAACAATTGGTGCATTGTATAAAATACTAATTTACATATAAATAAACGGTCAAGTGCGAGTATTACTCGCGCACAGAGGGTTCCATACAATAATAAATGAATTATTAAGTGTATTATAAAAACAACAGTTGCTAATAAAATACCAAGACTTTGTAAAAGTTATGCAACGTGGGGTTGGATATTTCTGTATATACTAGAACAGTATAAATAGATGTACCACGAAAGTTCAAAGAGATAAGGGAACTAAATAACATCAAATATAGCTATTCTGTATAACTCTTTTTTAAATCTTATTCTAATCTGTTTGAAATGAACTTAATTCGGTGCTGACAATAAAAGTAGTGCATATTTAAACTTCATTTACCATTTCATAAACCCAAATTCAGCGTAGTAATCTTTTCTTTTTACAGTGTGCCTAAAGCAAAACCCTTGTTCAAAATCTGAAATTAGCATTGTGCTAAGAGCACTTCGAAAGGAGGTTGCAAAGTTCCAACGCCGGTTTTCCGTTTTTCCATGCCGCGTTTTTCCATATATGTTTTTAGTTAAGCTTTAAAAACAAGGTAGATATATTGAGAGAGCCACTTACAGCAAACTAGTCGTGAATCTCATAGTATTTATGGGATTAATTCGCATTAAATTAATCTGTTTTTAACAATTTGATGCTTACTGCTTTATACTGCTACTGGGCATTGCATTACGCAAATATATCCTTATTATTTGTTGCCTAGGCTTTAAAAGCCGATGGAGCATAAAGTACGTCGTATCTGTCATTATGTATGTCCAGACCGTCCGTTTCTTTAAGGGTTAATATCTCGGCTAATTACAGACGATTTTTCCCGAAATTCATGATCAACAATGCTTTTATACTTCTGCTACCATAGGTACCTCCTGTGCTGCTCAACACTTTTGCTGAATGCGACGTGAATCGCAATTTGTGTGTAATGGAAAAATGAGATTTTCGCAAAAACTATGTGACCTAGGGTAATCGCTATAATTTTCGTGCAAGATTTAAATTAACGTCTACTACCTCTAATTTTTTCATAATTTTAGTTTCAGTAGATTCGGAATTAGATAGTACATATTTTTGCCCTACATTTTCTACCATGACTACCTAAAATATAATATCTATATATTCTAAAATTAAATTAAATATATTTTTGAGTTGAGCGGTACGAAAGCTTTCACGCGATAACCCACACGATGTACAAAGAAAAAATATTTTTTTTTCAAGTAACTTAATTAGCCCCTCAACATTTCCCCTAAATATATTTATGAATATTTATTAATCTGTAAATATGTTGTTCAATAGTCTTTACTACTTTCCCTAATTCCACGTTCCATAGTACAGGAGTAAAAGGGCTGTGACAGACGGACAGACAGACAGACAGAGGAGTGATATTATAGTGGTTTCGTTTTTACTTTTTAAGTACGGAACCCTAAAAATACATATAAGCATAGAATAAAAATCCAGTTACGGTTTATACTGCATGTCATAAAATTCACCTTTATATATATATATATATATATATATATATATATTTTTTTTTTTTTTTTGTTAAAAAAAATGTATAAATTGGATCTTCTATTTTCCCTTTAATGATATTTAAAGTCTTCTAGATGCGAGCAGCTGTGAATGACGCTAATCCAATACTTAGTTTTCATTCATCCTAGAAAATTCATTTTCAATTGTTTTTAGATGTTATTATTGAATATAGTCATTGTTTATATTGAGTTCTAAAGGTCTTTTTGAAGTAATTGTTCGGGAATTAATTTTTTTTTCCTTAAACCTAATTCCTTTCTTCTAAAAATAAGTATCTATGTTTTCAAATTAAATTTTTGTGAAGCAGAAAAACAAATCATGCTTTTAAAAGTTATGGAGTATTATTTCTGATGAAAGATTTACTAAAAAAATAAAGTAAAACAATTATTGGAAACATGTTGAGTGCTGTAAGTGCTTTGATTTTAAAATTTTGTTTGAAGCTTTTATATATAAAAAACACATTTACGATTCATTCATTAATCCAAAATATTTATAAATAGATTTAGTTTTTTAGAGTAATTAACATAATTGTTTTTCTTTCTCGATTAAACGAAATGAAGTAAGGAAAAAATGGACAATTTGGCTTTTATGTTTGACACATTTTTAAATACTTAATGCTGATATTAAATATTTTTCTCATACATTATATATACCTTAAAATAAAGTATTTTTATTATCAAATTACACCTGTTTGAAGTAAGCAAAAGTATTTTGAGGGTTTTTTTTTAATTCATAAACATTTGTTTCAGATGAATAAGACTCGAAATAGCTGAAATTAATTAATTAAATAAGATAATTTTTGAAGAAATGTTATAAACTCTTTATGTTGAAAGTTTTACTTTTAAGTTTTTTCAGACATATACTTATTTCGCAAAAAAATATTACTTTAAATTTTAAAAAATGAAATCAGATTTACAAAACAATTAATAGAACTCACGTTGTTCCATTGTCAGCAAAAGAAAATGAGGTAGAAAGAGAATAAGGAAAAGCTTTCGCTTTTATATCAGATGAATTAAATTAAAGAATACGCTGATTGGAGTTGAATTAAATTAGTGTCTAAGTATATAGACAAAAAATTTACATTTGGCGGTTATTTTTTTCTTATTTCTGGGTAAAACAAAATTACACCCACTGTATTTGTTTTTTTCTAAATTTTATTTCGCATTATTACCAGACTGAAAAGAAGGGTTATGTATTTCACGCGTATCTGTGTATGTGGATTTCTTTATACCCTCGAAACATCCCAACGACCGGATGGATTTTAATGAATGAGATCTCTATCAATTCGTCTTAACGGCCCGATGGTTATAGGCTACGTTTTGCTTTTATAAATTCAAAATGGCGGATGTAAAATTCAAAATGGCGGTAGAGACAAAAAAAATTACGCACCCTATTGAGTGGGCATATCATTGGATAGGTCTTTCAAAATAAAGACGATGTTTCATTGACTATTTTACAGTCAGAAGCTCCGTTAAAATATTATACAACCCGAAGTTGTGTAGGTAGGTTCTCTAGCTTTACTGCAACTCTATCCATCATAGACATCTACAGACCTCATCAAAACAGTGTTTATAGATAGGAATTAACAATTAAACACAACTTAAAGTCATCAATACAAGTAAATAAAAAAAATGGGTAAGTAATATAAACAAGTAATCTAAAAAAAAAATACTTTAAGTCAATTCCTACTTAGGTCATTAAGAGAATTTTTTTTCTCCCATTTTTCTTTCCTCTGGAGTGGCGCTTAAAATGCCTTGATCAAGAAGAGGGCTCTCTCGGTCTTAAAATACCTTGATTAAGAAGAGATTATAGACCCCAGAATTAAATTAGTGCACTTTTTGTGGATAATATAAATTATCAAGAATTTGTACAGAATTCACTTTATACTTTTAATTCATAATCAGAGGTGCAAATGCACTAAGATTTTTCGCACTTTTATTTTTACACTCTTGATTATTGAAAATTAATTAATTCAATTTAATTAATGAATTAATATTTGAAAAAAAACTGGATTAACATCAAGTGCCATCCACTACAAGTTAAAAAAAATTATTTGAGCTTGATTGGATGAATAATAAGTATTTTATTAACGATTGAAAATTTGAACATGATATATATAGCGAGAGTGTGAACTAATAGTAGGAATTAAAAAAAAAATAGTTCCACATTGATGAGAAATAATTAATTAGTTCGCTGTTTACGCAGTCGGGTTTTTTTGATTTTTTAAATTTATTTGCTTATTATTATAATGTATAACACGTGGCTCGCTCATAGCCAGTATTTTATACCTTATATAATTATGTAAATTTATTTATGTACAATTCCATTAGTCTTTAAATAAATTCATTGTAAATAATGTACGATGCTCTTTTAAAATTCTTTAGTTTTTCAGTGTCTACTTACATCAACAACTTTTTAAGTAAAAAACTAGTGAAATTTGATGTTCGTTAATTTTTATTTCCGGTGATATCTTACATTTGTTTTCCAACAAAGGACTTTAAAATGAAGAGCTTGTAATCTAATTAATTGCATTAACTTTGTTCATTCTTCATTATGAATAAAATGTTTGAATGTGATTAAATTTATATAATAAGTGGCCTAAATGTCAAACGATATTGCTACAGACATCTGCAAAGGTTAAACACTTTCAAAAGAAAAAATTAAATGTATTGAAAGACATTTAAAATCTATAATTCTCAATTTTATAAACTATTTTGTGTATAATAAAATATACCATGCCCTACAAAAGTAAGAAAAATACGAAAGAAATTTTTAATTTTTAATTCATTTTCATTGTTAGACTGAAATTGTCTTAGATCTCTGCGATAGCACATAAATATTTTAACATTCTCAATTGCATTAAATTTAAAAGTGTTTTGATAATTTGTTTTTAAAGAAATAAATAACACAGAAATTTTACCTCAAAAATAAATTATTTTGGTAAAAATTCCCTTTTAAACTTACTGTACAAAGACTATTTTAACAAGCTTGTGTGTTTTTAAAAAAATTAATGCGTTCATTTTAATTTTCATATTAAAGTGTGAACGAATGTTTTTTCATAAAAGTAGACAGAAATGGCATATCTTTCTAAATTTTGGCTATTTCTGTTCTCTTTTATTCTGAATATATATATCTCTTTACATATACATTTACACACACACACACATATACAGGGTGTCCCAAAAGTAATGGGGCAAACTTAAAGGGGAGGTAGGGGACATCACAAGGATTCAGAATTGCATAGCAACCCATGGTCGGAAACCTCATGGGAAGGTAGTATGACAGGTACAAGGGACGAAGAGACACAAGACTGAGATCATCTGAAATAATTTATTGGTCAAAGATATTACATTTACTGTGGTAGATGATATGTGAAAATGTTACAAAAGATGTTCAAAGTTTTCACCATTGCTAGCGACCATTACACCGTCGAACCATGGATTGGCGGACTCGCTCAAATACACCTGGATTTTGTTGGATATCCGCAGTAGCACAGATGAGTCTTGCAACCAGATCCATTTCAGATTCCACAGACGTTGCGTACGCAACGTTTTTCAGTGCACCCCAAAAGAAAGGAATCGATGCTGCTTAAATCAGGAGGACGTGGTGGCCAGAGAACCGGTCCTCCACGACCAATCCATTGGTGACAAAACACCCGATTCAAATGTTCACGATCACATCTGCCATAACGGGGAGGTGCCCCATCATGTTGAAACCACATATGGCGTCTGACATGTTGTGGTACATTGTCAAGTAAGCTTGGTAGCACCTCTTGCAAAAAGATGCGATAATCTGCAGATGTTAGAGATGCTGACAACAAGTAAGGCCCGATTACGAGGTCGCCGACCACACCAGCCCAAACATTCGAGCCCAAAGCGATGTTGGGCAGCATGTGATCTCACACCATGGGGATTCTCGGCAGCCCATAAATGAACATTGTGGTGGTTGAACACATAATCTTGCGTGAAGTACGCCTCATCTGTAAATAAAACGTAGAATGAGAAATAAGTTTCTTGGCGACATTGGTCGAGGTACCACTGTGCAAAACGTACACGCGCAAGATAATCTCTGGGGAGCAGTGATTGTACTCTTTGCAGATGGTATGGGTGTAATCCTTCACGTTGTAAAATACGATGAAAAGTACACCGAGATCCTCCTACTGCAGAAGCGACGATTCGTACGCTGGTACTCGGATTTCGTTGAACAATAACTAACACATTTTGCTCCATGCTAGGTGTTCGGGTCAAGCGTGGTATGCCCACTCTATGCCTATTACCTCGTAAGGATCCATATTCACACAAATTGTGATGCAAATTCATAAAGATCCTGCGGTCCGGCGCATCTCTCTGTGGGTACCTTTTGCGATATAATCTTTCTGCTTCTCGAGCACTTCCCTGTGCCAATCCGTAAATCAGGTGCATATCTGCCAGCTCGGTGTTTGTAAAGCGTTGCATACTCCAGTGATGGCGGTGAAAGATCTAATTACTGCAAGTCTGTCTTCCCCAGCGTTTCGAGTTATAATCTAGATCTAGATGTATCTTTAATTTGCGTAACCAAAAATGCTATTTACAATTTCTGGTATGAATTATGAATTTAAAAATTCCCGAATCTGAGAAAGCTGTTTTTCTCCAATGCTCTTGTGGCAACACAACCTACCGACGAACGAAGACGTTTCCGACCATGGGTTGCTATGCAATTCTGAATCCTTGTGATGTCGCCTAACTCCCTTAAAGTTTGCCCCATTATTTCTGGGACACCAAATATATATATATATATATATATATTATTTCAAAATTAATGAAAAATTACTGCATGAATGGCGCTACAGCAGCACATATCAAATGCAATAAAACATATTAGATCATTTCAAAATGCTAAAACACCATAACTTCAAAAGGAAGGTGTATATCTGCAGTATATCTGTATAATGTTTCTCACCCGTCAACTATAAACAAATAAATTTTTCTTCCAAAGCCATTATCAAAAACCAGAAATTCCAGGTCTGCAAATTTCTTTCGTTTCAATTCATCAATAGACACCCGTTCTTTTAACAAGACTTTAGGATGCCCATTTCATACAGAAAGATCCAGAAGGCTGCCATCACATGTTCATGCCGCCAGTCCACATCGTTGCCATTCACTTTTTAAACTGTCTTTAAATAATATTTCAAAAACTTAATGGGGTAATTATTATTGTAAAATAAATTAGCCAATAACTTAAAGATCTGTTTATAAAAATTATTGTCTCTGCCACAAATTTTATTAAAACGTATCAATTGATTAATGATTATATTTATGTAAATTTTTTTATGCAAATTTGAACTGCAGATATACACCTTTCTTTTGAAGTTATGGTGTTTTAGCATTTTGAAATGATGTAATATATATATATATATATATATATATGTTACTGTGAAAGACCGAAATTGGAGAATGTCGACTTTCACCGGTGAATGTGATCTCATAGCAAAAACGTTGGTGAAAGACCGAATATTTTATTATATTCTTGTATATTCGGACCATCGGATCATCACCTGTGAATGTCGACAAATACAGATATGTTCTGGAGGAGGTCGAAAAGAGAAGTGGTGTCTTAGAGACATGCTACAGTCAGTCGCTAAATTCTTTGTTCTACTGCGAGTCACTTAGCTTTGTCAGTTTTACGCAAGAGTTGATGATGCGCCCAACGTTTTCTTAATTTTTTATTTTTTTATTCGATACACTAATTTATATTGAATGGATACTGCAGTGAGTCCTGATCTTTTTTTTTTTTTTTTCATGAACACTCTAATATACTTTCTGAAATGTTTTCTGCTAAAACTAAGTGCAAGAACACATATTCACAATACCTACTCTTTTCAGATTGGACATTGGTATTTCTCACTATATTTTTCTGGTATGAAATGTTGAATATTCTAAATCACTTAAGTTTGGTTATTATTTTCGTATATTAATAAAAGTATTGTAATCCTAATAATATTATAAATGTGGAAGTGTGAATATGTTTGGCTAAAGTCAAAATCAAAAACGTTAACTAAGTTTTCATGTATTTATTATCCGTTATATATATATATTTTTTCCAATGTTTAAAATTTCCCGTAACACCTTAATTCTCGCTCCCGTCATATTAACAGGCTGTGTCTTTTACTCAGACTGTTTGATTCCCACCAGTTTTACAAAATAGTGTAATTGGCTTTATCTTAGTATCGTTTTACCTGTCATTAAATAAGGTGAATATTTCTTTTTCAAAAAAGTGGTGCAATACGCAATTTGAATTTTTAAACCGTAATTTAATTCGAGCGTTAAGGGATTAACTTACGAAAATTTAAAAATTTTTTTTTTATAAAAATTTATAAAAATTTTAAATAAAATTTATAAAAATAAAACCTACTTTCAATCAAATGTAGGAGTAGAATATTATCTTGGGTTTGTAATATTGTGGCATTTCAAAGAAACAAATATGAAAATTGATTGGACATTAAAGTAATAATAGGTACAGCAATGTTAATCTTATTAAAAAATGCACCTGATGCTAAAATGCATTAGTGATTGTGTTTCTGGATTTTTTATAACCAGTATTTCATTCCAATAGTAATATTCTCCTAACAAATTACGAGATTAAAGAATGCGACAATTACTATTTGGAAATAGCGATTAAAATAAATAAAAAAACACAATTTCCCTGAAAACCAGTATTAGTTATGTTGGCTATATTGTGCTAATGCATGCATTCATCGCTATCAGTGTTCTCAATTTCGCGGAATTCTGAATTCGAAATCTCTACCAGTCATTTTAAACAGTATTTTCTCTTTATTTGACCGCGAAAGTCTACCATTAAAAAAAAGCGAAAGGTACTATCACTAATTTCTGACATATATTTTCAATACAAAAATACGTTTAATTTTAAGCACTGATCCCTATCACTGATACTTGAACTATAATACCAATATTTGCAAAATATTGGATTTACATTGGAAATATTTGTAATAAAATGTCAATACATTAATTTACATACATTAGAACATTAGACAGATTTGACTACAATTAAATTAAAAAATGTCTAATGTATGTAAATTAATTTAAAGATTTTAATTCAGACGTTAAAATGTATTTGAATCTTAAAAAATGTCAATACGTTAAATTGTAACTATCTGCAGCTAAATGTCAATATTGACTTTATGTTGGAAATATTTTTAGTGAAATTCCAAAACATTTGTTGCCAATTTACAATTTGCACATATTTGAGCAATATTGAAAAAATATATTTTGCAATTTTACTATTAATATTTACTTTATAAAGTAAATATTTCTGCAGTTTGGTTGTAACTTTCATTTTCAAACAAATAAAATGATTAAATTTTATTAAATTAAGTGAAAATTTTAGACTTAGGAATAAAATGAATGTAATGCATAATGAACACAAAGGCATTTAATTATCAATTTTGACGCTGACTTCAGCGAAATATTTGCACACGTTTACATTTATAATATTAGAAGAACTAGGGTACTATCATTATTACATAGAGATAATAATAAAACTAAGTGTTTCTCAAAATATTCAAAATTTCATACCAGAAAAAATATACTGAGAAGTACTAGTGTCGAATCTGAACCGAGTAGGTATTGTGAACATGCATGCAGCACACCTTTGGATTACAGACGATTGAAACGTTTTATGATTTAAAAATTAATGATTGAGCTTGAAACACGGAGAAGTAAATGCAAATTTACGACATATTCAACATTCACCATTAGTGCATGGTGAATGTCGACATTTGCCGGTGTAAGTCAGAAATAAGGATATTTAACAAATATTTCGAACATACACCAAGCAACTATGTGAATGTTGACATTCACCAGTGAAAGTCGACATTATCCAGATTTCGGTCTTTCACGGTAACATATACATTTAAAAACAATTATTATTGCTGATACTTTTAATCTAATGTCATATGGTATGAAATTAGTGCGGCAAGCAGATTTATTTATATATTAAATCACTTGATGCAACATAAATACAAGTAAATGTATGAGCAAAATACTTTCAATTTATACTCATGTCCAAAATTAAGGCCACAAACATGAAATCTGTGAAAACTGATGAACTATTCACTGTGTTGACACGAAATTTGGCACAAAGGTATATTACAATGGGAAAAAGAATATAGACACATAACAATATGAAAAAGCTTTCATTGTGAATTAAGAAACAGGATACATTAAAAACTGTTAAATCACGAATCAGAGATAAAGGATTTATCTCGGGAAATGTCTGTCTAATAGGGTGTGTGACCACCGTGCACTGCTATACAAGATTCACAACGAGATCTCATACTGTTTATGAGGGTGTCAATAAATGTCTGTGCAACGAAGCCCATTCTTCCAAAAGCGTCGCGTTTAACTCCTGATGGGTCCTGGGAGGGGAGGGGGGTGTTACGCTGTGTAATGGTTCTTCCTAGACCACCCCAAACATGTTCAATAGGTTTGTGGCCCCGATACCTCTAGGGCCAATTCAAACGGCGAATATCCTCTTCTTCAGGAAAATTATTAACAATGTGAGTTCTGTGTGTCTTCGCATTATCGTCCACATCTTCTATAAACATAAAGTCTTGGCTTACAGTAATCCAGAACAACTTAAAATAGGCTTCAAGGACCTCATACCTAAAGCGATCTGTGTGGTCAGTACCCGCATCGAAGACATACAGTCGTATACGACAGCCCAACTTTATGCCCCTCCAGAAAAGGACCACCAAATATGTCGATTTCTTTTACACAGGAGGGATAATAGCGAGCTCCATGTTCTCTCCAGATGAATATTCAACAATAATCACTCTGCTCGGTGAATCTCGACTCATCACTGAAAAGAACACGTCCCCATTGTTGTAGTGTCCAAGAGTTGTATTTGGCCCCACAGCGACCGGGCTCTCTTGTTGGATGCAATGAAAGGAAAACACACGACTGGACTCCGAGTGTTAAGGATGAAGTCCTTAAAGCCTATGTGAGGTTATTCTGGGGTGTGTAGGCCCGGACTTCATGTTTATGGACAATAATACTAAGCCACACAGAGCTCACATTGCAGTTGATTTTCCTAAAGAAGAGGATATTTGCCGTATGGATTGACCCTCGATGTCTCCGAGGTCCTCAATCCGACTGAACATGTTTGGGATGGTCTAGGAAGAGCCATTGCACAGCGTAAGCCCACTCCATGACCCACCAGGAGTTAAAAGTCAAAAATTTGGAAGAATGAGCATTGTTGACACAGACATTTATTAACAACCTCATAAAGAGTATGAGAGCTTGTTGTGAGGCTTGGTTGCAGTGTACGGTGGTCATACTCCATATTATACAGACTTTTCCCGAGATAAATTTTTTTATCTCTGATTTATGATTTAACACTTTTTGATATACTCTGTATCTTAATTCACAATTAAAATCTTTTCCAGATTGTTATGTTGCTATATTCTTTCTCCGATTGTAATATGTCTCTGAGCTAAATTTCGGCGCAACACAGTGAGTAGTTCATCGGTTTTCACTGATTTTATGTTTGTGACCTTAATTTTGGACACGAGTGTATTTTGATCGAATAACTATCCAATAAATACATATTAGAAAATTCGAATATTCTTATTAATTAATACAAACGGTACTACTTGATTATCCTGTGGATTAATCTCGCCAATATATACAAACTTACATATTTTTTTAATAAGTATAAATACAAAAAAAAAATTTTTAAAACATGCTTTCATTAAAATTTACAAAATATAGAATTTTCTTTCGTTTAAATGCAGTCAAAAGTAAAATTTGGAATTTCGCCAAATTAGGTAGCTATCGCCAAGTTGGCTTCATATATGGCAATTTATTTTTGTCGTCAAATATGGCATAATACCGGTAAATTTGATGATAGTGCGCCAAGTGGTTCAAAATTTGGCGCTATTATGGTAACCCTGCCATTAGCAATTTTCAACAATTTCTCGTTGTTGAAACTGATACTCATTTCTCCTTAGCAAATCCATCGTTGCCCCCCATAGGGATCGAACTAAAGAAAACAATGTCCATTTCATGTATTGCCCTCAGGATTACACATATATTTTAAATTTCAAAGCACTTTGTCAACAAGAAGTGGGTGAAAAAGGTGTCAAAAGATTTGACTGCCACACACAAACATTACTGTAAGGTTAATAGAAAGCTTGTAACAATAACGAAAGAAGAAATAAATTAGCAAAACATTAATAAAATACAAATAAAAAGTCTATTTATAAATTTAAAGTGAATGCGACATTTACGATTATCCATTATTAGCTTATAATCTAATAGTTTGGCGATAGTTTTTTGGTCGACGAGTAATCAAGTAGTACCAAACAAACAACATAAATTGTTAAATTAACTTGAAAATATTCATGAAGGCGTATTAAAATAGAGCGAAGAATTCATGATTAAGCTATACCTGTTCTTGAAATGTCTAAAACTCGACCAAGACATAAAATATAAGCGTAAAATTTCAAAACACAATACTTTTCAATACGTGGACCTGAAAGCTATTCCCAAACATACGGAGTTTATTAACCTCAAACCTAAAGGAAGAATATTGTCCATAGCGTCGTTATAAAACCCAGAAAGGAAGTGTCACTTTTAACCCAATCATTTTATACAAGCCAATTTTTAAATGTGTGATTGATGTTTACTTATCTATTCGAAAACAGACGTCATTTATTACGACAGCGATGGATGAGGCTATGGTAACCGAAAAAAGACCATTCAAACGGAAAAGCATGGCAACGCGATTGCAGATGATAGCCGCTGTTATACTGATAATATCATTCAATCTTCCAAAACCTGGTAATATTATTTTTAAACAACAAAGTTTTTATAAAAAAGTTTTCTAAAGAAACTATTTGTGGATAAGTGGACCAAATAAGTGGACTACTTGGGAGCCCTGTACCTGTTGATATTACTTATATTCTTTTGCGTTTTTCCTATAAAATATTTTACCACTTTTAAATATATTAAAGCGGATAGAGGAATTTTTTTTCAAATCCTGAAAATTATAATTATTATAATAAGAATACCAATTTCAAAAAGTCAAAATTATATTTTAGAAATGACGCTATATACTACTATATTCAGACCAAGCATTTAATTATGACCAGAGATGCCAAAACTTCAATTTTCAATGGCTTCCGAAACAAAGATGTAACTTATGCAGACTTGCAATAATGTATATCATATGGTTTATTTTGTATCAAAAATTTTACCACTTGGATATGTACTAAAATAATTAAAGTGAAATATTTTCTCCTGAAAGTAATAATAATTATACTAGAAATACCGATTTCAAGATACAAAAATTTTATGTTAGAAATACACTATATGCTGCTATATTCAGAACCAAGGATTTAAGGATCACCATAGGTACTGAAACTTTAATTGTCAGTGTCTTGCCAGAACAAAAATGTAACTTTTCTCAATTTTCTAAACGTATACAAATTGACTGTTGTAAAATATCTATTTCTGGACGTTTCAGCCTTTTTTACTTTAGAAAATTTACGAAGATCATTTTAGCATTAACGCAGTGAAACTGGGCTAACTATCAATAAAACTTCTGTATGAAAAATTATCTCTGTATTGCAATCTGTTTGTAATTCTACGAACAATTTATATAAACTGCAGTGTTTGGAGAATTCAAATTTTATTGCAAACAAGGCAAAATAGATTTAAACCTAATAAATAAATTTGTAATTATTTAATATAAAAGATGAAACAATTCATTTTGTACGTCTTTAAATATAATGTCAAATTTAATTTATTTAAAATTTTCACAGTCTCTGTAAAATTTATAGGAAATTATAAATAAAAACTTAATTGATCAAATAAATATTAATTTATGTTTGGAATTGCAAACCGTAAATTCCACTTTGATTTCTTCTTTTAACCATTAAATGCCTTATTTTTCAAAAATCATTGTAATAATGTTTTTCGGCTTTCATTTTTAAATAAATCATGGGAAAAATACTTTAAAAAATCATATTTTGTTTTAAGTATGGTTTATGGCTAAAAAACAGTTTGTTACTAATCGGCAATACTAGTGTTTAATTGAAAAAATAATTTCCTTTCATAAAATTCTATAATATTAAACACACAAGAATTTTATTAACTATAATAAGAAATAAATTTTACTTGCTCACTACAGAACAAAATGGGGTATTTCGCAAGCTTCCAAACAAAACAAAAAGAACAAGTAGCAACAATTGAAAAAATAAACGTATCTTTATTCTTAAACAGCACAAGTGAATCTACATGTTGAAAATCGATTTAATAATATTTTCAGAATGTATTTTACTGGCAACATGTGGCATTATAGCTTCAATATTATTCTAATAGTAATGTAGATCCTAAATTGGGTATGTTGCCGAAAAGCAACACCCGGTATTTAAGCCTTAAAAAACAAACTATAATTGGATAAATAGCGATCATTTTTCATACAATCACTTTAAAGTTTTACCGATGAGCGCAGCTTTGCAGTAATTGAATTGCAGTTTTTATTCATTCGCAGATGAAATGTTTCATTTTAAAAAATATATATATTTTTATTGAAAAGAGTCATTCTTTATTTCATTTTAGGCTTTATTTGTTAATGTTAAAAAGGGTTTTTTTTATGGAATAGTTTTTTCAAACAGCAAACATTTCAATAAAAATAAATAGTCGTAATTTAAAATTAAACATTTGCGAAATAAAGATAATAATTTTGGGTTTCAAAGATGTATGCAATATAGTTTAGTCGAATAATATACGAAATAAACAAACCTAATTAATTAAAGGATACAGTTTTGAAGATAGATTAAGAATGATTTTTAAGTGCACAGCTTAAAATAATATGTTATTATTTTTTAGCATAAGAAGTATATTTCACAATACTTTATCACATTAAAATGAAACAAACGGCATTAGGTTTTCAAAATAATTAATAAAAATGACATTGTTTCTTTATTGACAAAAGCAAATGAAAAAAAAAAAAAAAAAAAGAAAAAGAAAAAAAAATTAGTCTTTTATGCTTGAGAATTTAAATTCAAGAAAACAATGATCTGATTTGAAGGTGAAAGTTGTTTGATCTCACCGACGACAAAATTGAATTGCGGTTTTGTAATGTATTATATACAGATAAAAGAATGTTGGAAGCACTGTTTTGATTTTTTTAAACTAGTTCTACATTTGCTCAATATGCAAGATATGCATAGATATGCATCGCGCATATCCAGTGTATTTTATTGTATTTATTTTTTTGTAGAATAAAAATTCATATATCTTAATACAAATTAAACGAAAATATGTGTTATTATCCGTTCAAAAATTTACAAAATTTTAAAAATCATTTATTTAAGCAGATTTTTACTTACAAAATATGTTATTATTCGTTAACTTTTTTTAAACCTCCTGTCTCTAATTTATAACAATACAACACAATATATAAAGCATAAATTTAAATCGTATATTTTGACTTCGGAAATTCTCTTACTGCAGTATAAGTTTCCAAAAACAATAAAATGTTTCGTATATTCATTGATACAGATATCAAAATAACAATTCAAAAAATGTGCAAAATTTATAAATTTGGAAACATTTCACTAATAGACATATTCGTAAAGTTCCAGCTGTTGTTTATCATTCCAATTTTAAAGCACAATAAAGTGTTTTAATTTAATACATGAAAATGATAAACAGTATATTGTGAAGACGTCCTACAATTGTTGTTTTATGCAAATTATTGTATAATGACAGTATCAACAAAAAACTTTAATTTCTCTCGTGATTTTTTAACATAATATTTTTTACAGGATGTACAATCTAATGAACTTCTATATGCAACTTTCATGTTTGAAAATATTTGATCAAGCGATTTTCATTCTAAATGGGTTTTAAAATAAAACATTAATCATAACACCACAAATTTTTTCCCATGAACTTTGGCGGTAAAAGTCATCTTTACCTTCCAATTTTTAGCAACTAAAAAATTATACTTTTATGCAATACTTGAAATACTTCATTTTATTTTATCCTTGAGTTATAGTTACTGTGTTACATATTCGTTTTTCACAAAAGAAACTCATGCAAGTACATATGAATGAGATGAATTTGCATTCTAGATTTTTCGATATGTAATGTAAATATACTGGACTTCTGATTTTTCCAGTTCTTTTATTTAAACTGTGCTTTAATTTCACGGAAGAATATCATACTTTTTTCTTTCAGCGGTAGATACAATAGAAAGAGAGTTTGAAATTTTAAATCATACAAGAATTTGAAAATAAAAATAAATGCATGTGTTCCCAGAAAGAAGTCTATCCTCACCAATTTTGATAAAAGAATTGTCATTGTTGATTTTATGCAAAATTTTCTCTTTCGTACTTTAACCCTTCACTACACGATTTTTTCTATTTTTATGAAAAAAAAAAATATTTGAAATCTATATATAAGTCTAATAATGGGAAAAATAGTAAAAAAAAAAAAATAAATAAATTTCAAATTTCCAGCTAAAACTTGATATTTTGTGGCGTGTACACTGTAAAAAAAATTGTAAAGTTACTAAAGTTTTTCCAGGAAACTGGGATTCCTAGAACTTTTTATGTAACGGCAACAACAAAAATTGATGTAACAGACACACTTTTGCGCCGAAAATCAAAAAATCTGTAAGGTTACTAATATTTTTTTAGGAAACTGGAGGCCTAGAACTTTTCATGTAACTGCAAACAGGATTACAGATATAATTTTAGTAAGATTACTATAATTTTAGGAGATTCATTTGTAAAGTTACAGATTTCTGTAGCTGTACAAAAAGTAGTTTTGTAGATTTGCAGCTTTTATTGTACAGTTACAGATGAAAGTTTAGTAAGCATGTAACTTTACATCTGTAAAACTACAGACTTTTTTTTTTACAGTGTACCCTATGTAGACAATTAGGGTTTTAAAATATTGTATTCCTATATTTTACAATTAAATGAACTTAAATTAATTAAGTTTATCTGCTTAACACTCCTCAAACTTTTTTTTATATTAATATTTTTAAGTTTTCAGTAAAAATAATGAAAGTAAATTTTACCTTAATAGCTTGATCGATTTTTTTTTTTTTTTTCCGAAGAAGAAATTCTAATTTTTAGTCAAATGCAGCCATCTGACATGTTCAAAATAAGTGTTATTCTAGTCTTTGGACTGTTCTTGATCAGGGATAGAGATCATATTGGTCAAATCCATGGCGCATATTAAGAATTACAATGTTTTTTGGCATACGCCAGATGTGGCATGTGGTGCAGTGGAGGGTTAAACACGACTTTTTTTTTTCTTAATTCTTGCTCGTTTTTAAAAACTTAGTTTTTCCGAAATGTTTCAAATGTACTTTACGTTTCACAAAGCGAATGGAATTCACAGCGCAAACTTGAAATTCTGATTTTTTTTTTTTTTTATTGTTCTCCATCGGCATATAAAATTAAGAATTATAGAAACCATGTGATAAGTCATGTGCATAAACCAATCGACTATAATTAATAAAGTACTAATTTATTATCCACATGTAAAAAGATAAAAATTCAATTTTACTTCTTTCTTCTTTTTAAAATACATTTTTGAAAATTTGGTTCAGATTCCTCCAACACATGATAACAAATGCGTTGCCATCATAAATGGTTAAATCATATTCTAATTTTTAGTGCTACATTTATAGAAACCATGTGATTAGTCACGTGCACAAAACAATCGACTGTAATTAATCAAGTACTATTTTGTTATCAACATGTAAAAGAATAAAAATGCAAATTTCTTTTTTTTATATACATTTTTGAAAATTTTGTTCAGATTCCACCGAGACATGGTACCAGAAACATTGCAGCATACAATGTTTGAATTATATACTAATTTTTTATGCTATTATTATAGAAACAATGTGATCAGTCTTGTCCATAAACTTTTCAATTGAAATTTAACAAGTTGCTTTTTTTTTAAATCCACAAGTAAAAAGAGAAAAATACAAATTTACCGTATCTGTTTTCATGTATATATTTTGAAAAAGTTTGTTGAAGTTGCCCTATAAAACTCTGAAATAACATTAAAATATTTAGTGTCCCAGTTGAAACATAAAATGGTAAATATTGAACCATCAGTTAAGGACGTTTTGAAAAAAGACGGTGCCCACAAAAAACTACAATTATCCTTCCAAACAAAGTTTAATTATATCTATTAGATTAAATCCTATTAGATGCAGTATGAAACAGTATTCGAATCTGATACCTCTGCGATTGCAGCCAATCATCTTGTGGTACACCAGAGAAAATCAGAGAATATCGATCTGTTGTATAATAGCATATTGAGATTGCTTATAAATATTTGTTCTGATTGTTGTTTATATATATCTGTAAAATGTTAAAAAATTTTAACATATTTTTTTAAGTTTTAAGTTACTTAGGACTTTTGAAAAATAAGATTAACCATATTTTTGTGCTTCTGCATAATTCAAAGAACGTTTTTTTTTTTTCAGTAATATATATCTCATTAAATTACATCCAAGCAACTAAAGTTATTGCAATTGCTGTAATTTAGGAAATTTCATATTTTGTTATTTATATTAAATTAAATTAAATTTCCCCAGTTAATGGGTCCTGAATGACAAAAATAGGGCTAATTATCATAAATAAAAGTATTTAATTAAAATTCTGCTATTCACCACACTTGATTCCTTATTTGTATCTTCCCGTAAAAACGACTTTGTGAGTAGTTTTTAAGTTTTGAATTATATACACTTTTAGATACGATTTCGCCTTATTTCTATTAGAAAAGAAATGTCAAAGAAAGTTATTTGCATAGTTGCAAATTTTCAGAAAAAGAGGCGCGCCTTAAAATATCGCACTACTGCTATTTCCATGAGAACGTGTCATGTCTGTCACACAACTGAAAACCGCTATGCTTGTTGGCCACCGTTATTTTCGAAAAGTTTGCTTCGCCTTATTCAATTGATGAGATATCTCCGATAAAATAAGTCACATTTTGCCGTTCTGAAATACTGCTAGCCAAAAATCGTAGTGTGTGACAGACATGACAAGTTCGCATGGAAATAGCCACTACGTACTTCGAGAAAATGTAAATTGTTGACTGATTTCTTAATAAACATAATCTCCCGTAGTTAAATTGAATAATTTTGATTTACAGTTACATTCTATGAAATAGCGGTGTTTTAAATAGGATTTACGGTGCGCGTATGTTAAAATCACAGCAGATACCCGGGTACTTCAATCATTGGAGACAAGGGCAAAGTTTGGTCATTGACATATGGGTTAAGTATAATTTAAGAATATTCCTTTTGCCTAATTTTCCGAAAACATGTAATGATATTTTATTAACTGAAATGTGAGTAGATGGAGTAATGGACAATACAAATGTACTATATAACACAATATCCTTTATTCTATTTAGAGACAAAATTCAAAGAAATCTTCTACAAACATCTTTCCACATTATCTCAGTTGAAAATCTTCCTTTTTTCTTTGTTTTAAATTAGTCACGGTCGAAGCTATTAAAACCAACTATTTTATATGCTGGCGTCAAATATTTATGCGGTAGGGGATTAGAAATCGTCGGAAAATACATAGAAAAGATCATCTTGAAAAGAGTTTTAAAAGTATATGCGATTAGAAGTTAAAATAATGATTAAGTAATGAATATAGAGTGGCATCTTTAAATAGCGATATTTATGAGCTTTGAATTTCAATGAGCGCGCATTTTTATTTAAGAACTAAAGACGGGTAATTTCATGAATACAATTTTAAAATATTGCATTTTATAATTATTAGCCATAATGAATACATGAAGAATGTCTTGTTAAAAAATCTGATTTATAGCAAATTTATGCAATTTATCAGTTTTCCTAATAAATACTAATTCAAAGTTAAATGTTAAATTAATTTAATGGACTTTTAAAATAGTTTGTGTTATTTTTATAAAATAAAGTTTCTTTAATAGAATGCAAGTTATTTTTAGTTGGTGAAAAATATTTCTTATTTTTAAATTTTATTTTCGTGAAATTTCAATCCTTCAAAATGACAATAGGTGACATGATTTGTAATAATACAGTTCAGAAATAAAATACCAGCAAATTTATCTTCAACCAGATTCTTCCATTATCACCTTTGAAAATCTTTCTTCGTATATTTGTTTTAATTTCACATTTTTGGAGACATTATTAAATAGAATCCACTAATTTATAAACTAGAATCAAATGTTAAAGATGCAGGTGATTAGAAACCGTTGAAAAATACAGGAGAATATCTTGAGGAAAAAAGTATAATACAATTAGAAATTAAAAGAATAAAATGATAACGAATCTAAAAAGGACTCTTTTAACAGCGATAACATGAGATTTCAACATTAATGACGACGCATTTTTACATAGATACTAAACATGGTAAATTTATTAAATAAAATTTAAAAATATTGATATACATAATTATTTAGATTGATGGTTTTATTGTTAATTTATTTGATCGATCTATATTTATTTTATACGGTTTTTAACATTTTACAACAACGTTGAAAAGTGTTTATGACTTCGGTTTGTTTGTCCGCGCTCTAACTCCCGTAAATATACTCGGATTGCCCTGAAATTTTTTGGACGTTATTAATGTTTTCCATAGCAGATTCCCTATTTTAAATGAAGTTTCCAGTATATTTAGTTCATTTACAGGGACAGTCAAAAGTTTTTCCGTTACATTACAACCTATGGGAAAAAATTGTTTAACCCTTTCCGGCACAGACAATTTTTATTGTAAAATGATCAAATAATTGACTGACACCGCAATTTAGAAACGACTTTTTTAGATATTAAAACATGTTATTTTACATGTTCATTGCAAAAGTAAAATTTTATTAAAATATTCTTGTTGCCATTCATAAGTTCGGAATTAAAATTAGGTATCCCGATCTGGGCACGCTGTGCCGGATAGGATTAAAATAATTTTTAATGATATTATACGTTTTCAAACATAATAAAATTGATATGCATTTATCGGGTGCACTAAAATATGAATTCTGTAGATTATGCGGTGCAAAGAATAGTTTTTATTCATTTACAGGGCCACACAAAAGAATTCCGTTACATAATGATATACGGGTGGAGGGAATTGTTTTCGGCTTATTTTAATTATGTTAAATTATTTCATGTGGAATTGATATACGTCGCTGAGATTTACTATAACTTATATCATGTATAATACGAAGTGCGTAGCATTTACAGGGATACACAAAGGATTTCAGATACTATGTTGTATCCGAATTACTGTACAGTAGCGATGATTGCTGGAAATGCATTTTTAATTATGTTATGTGCTTTTATGTTTCACTATATTTATGCATAGTATGTGGTGTGTATAAATGCTGCAATTCATATATAGGGCTACACAAAAGAATTAGTAATGGTTACTGTGTATGATTGCAAATTGCTTAAAGGTTGTTTTTAAATTAGTTATGCATTTTTACACTGAACTGCATTTAGTTTACAAAGAAATGTTTGTAGAACATAGATAAAATGATATACAGGGTCACGCAAAGAATTGGACAATGTCTGTCTATAAATGATAATTTCTGGAAATGTGATTTCAGTAGTTTTAAGAGTGGTTTTTTTTTTTTGAATTAAACTTTAATTAAATAGTTACGTGTAATAAAGGTCTAAGTTAACTACCGGGTTGTACAAAAGTGTACAAGTATGTTTACATCTGTTAGTATAAATTGCTGAAAGATAAATTTCAACCTGTTATGCGTTTTCTTGCAAAACAATTTTTCCCCTTTATATAGTACATATATCAACCTACAGATTAAATACAGGGCTGTTCAAAAGAATTAAAGTACATACAATTTCTATTGACGGTAACTGCTGAAATCAATTTTTCAAATGTTTTATGCGTTTTCTAAAATGTTTACTTAGTTCTCTTATATACCTTATTTCCATAAATAACGAAGTATTGTTAAAGCAGTCAGGAAGTGTTAGAAATTATTTCATAATATATGCTCAACGCATGATTTTTCTTACTTGTTATTGATTGCAGACGATTTCAAAGTTAAGAGTTTTATTAATTTTTGCTT
The DNA here is from genome assembly GCA_963932465.1 of Maratus speciosus. Lineage (NCBI taxonomy): Eukaryota > Metazoa > Arthropoda > Arachnida > Araneae > Salticidae > Maratus > Maratus speciosus. Next base: position 200,870,131 of record OZ010792.1, on the reverse strand, counting down.
GTTTTCAAAATAACTTGTCATTAATTTTTAAATGTTGAATTTCTATAATCGCAAGACTAGCTATCTCTTATTTTATTGCAATATTATTGGGATATTTTAATTAAAATTTCGTTAATTTTTAATTAATCAAGTATTTTCAAATAAAAACGAAATTTAAATTTAGCTTCATTCAAATTAGACTGCAAATAAATACAATTTTAGAGAAAATGTGAATTAAATAATAATATGTTATTGTAGTACATACATGACTAGATTTAGCTCTCGGTAAACGATTTTGTCTGTTGTTATAATTAGAAACAAAATTTAAATTTAAGTTATTACTTCAAATAAATGCAATTTTATAAAAAAAAAAAACATACGATTTAAAGAAAAATATGTTATTATAGTGCATATGAATGAAGTGGAATTATCTTGAAATATTTGGAATTACGGAATTGGGTTTAAGCAGGGTTTAAGCACATATTAAATAAGTAAATAAATTATTTAATTATCGGTTCTTATAATTGTAATTACCAAGATTACATAATCACGTTAATACTTGTGTTTTAAAACTGCCAAATATATCATTGAAAATCCCATTTGAAAAAAAAAAAATATATTTAAACCTTTTCCATTTTTTATGTATTTCCTTTTTATTAGTCAAACAAGAATTACGCCGCTTTACACATTATTTAAACAAAACCTTGTCTTTGTAGCCAGAGTTTGTTAAGAGATGTTTGATAAATTAATGAAATTTTGCTTCATCTTAATTAAAAATTTGATGGAAAAAATGTTTTAACTACTATTAAAAAGTAAAAGTAATTCATTCAGTTTATTCTGTTTCCTTATTGTATTTTTTGTCAAATAAAAATCTATAGTAATTAATTTACAATGAAACAGATTTTTAAGTCAAAATCAGAAATCTAATATTTACTTTCAACAGTATTTTCTCTTTTTTAAATTCGGATAATATTATTATTAGTGTAAGAAATAAATTAAAATAGATGTGTCCCAGATTAACTCTTTTAATGGTACTCATTGCTTTAAAAAATAATGGGAATTTACATGTTTTAAATTAAGGACAATTGTCATCTTATGCATTAAAATTAATTGTACGATAATATTTTAAATTAACTACTATCAAGCAGGACGGTCGTTCTGCCAAACCAAGCTGAAAAAAAAATGCTAACCTCGCCAAATAAACAAACGCCAAGAATAAAACGCAAGACACCGTAACTGCTTATTATACTGAAGTCAACTTCTCCATGTTAAATCGACCAAACATGCCAGCGTAAAATTTACCATATCAAAAGAACCAATCATCGCAGAAAAATAAAACCAAAACCAGAAGAACCTAATGGAAAAGATCTTCAATTTGAGGCCAAACGCATCCTCATAAATTAATTATAAACAGAGATATAGATTTTTTAAAATAACGTCGAGATACTGAAAATGACAGATTTATTTTCTTCGTCTCACCTTATGCTTCAATCGAGGTAGAGACTTAAATAATGGACATAAAGGAGTAAGGATTGCATTTTTGGACAGATATTTACTCAATCTACGTGCTTTTATAAAATTCAGCTTTAAAAACACAAATTTTCTATTCTTAATTAGCGAAAAACTGTTAAATAATTCTAAAGTTTATAAATTATGCCAAACAGCGATAAACCCGCCAAACCATTTTAGAAGTCTTATACTATTCTTTTATATTATCCTTTTGCATTGATTTCGTCGAAGAAAACTATGGCCGAGATCCAGATAGATTTTTCGCTGTTAGCGAAATGAGTTTGACCAATCAGAAGCCAGAATGTTTGAGAATTTTTGCTGTTTCTGGATCCCGGCCTGTGTCATAAAAGTTTTGAGTCATTCTCTTAGTGCCATGTATGAAGTGCAATGTTTACAGAAATCTAGGATGGGATCCAGATAAATTTTTCGCTGTTAGCGAAACGAGATTCACCAATCAATAGCCTGCGTTGCTGCAAACAGCGAAAAGTTCGCAAAACTGCAAGCTTCTGATTGGTGAATCTCGTTTCACTAATAGCGAAAAATCTATCTAGATTGCGGCCAATTATGTTACAGCGCCTAGAAGATACAGTGTGGAAAACGGCTACAAAATAGTGCTAAAAAATTGAATCCCATAAATGTACAACGATGCTGAATAACAAGATGTCGATTGTAGCGCCATCGTAGGGTTTTAAAAACGATAGTCATTCTAAAAGAGACTCTTTAACCTATTTCACGTCATTCCTTAACTAAATTAGCTTATAACAGACAAAAATATCTTATATTTATAGTTTCCGATATTTAACATTCTATAATTTTTGAAAACACAGTGTTTATATTGATAAGAGTTACGAGATGGCGCTCGTATCAGCATATTGCCGCTGAGCATTGTTGGAGATTTATGGGATACAAGTTTTTAGCACTTTTTAAAGCATTATAGGAATAGACGTTTTCCACACTGTATCTTCTAAGCGCTGTAATTATGTTGAACACAATTTTGCATTTCCACATCCAGGTAGGGTATTGATGTCATAACAACAGTGCATATTCGAAACTATCTAAGGCATTGATTCTGAACTCCTTTGCTATACATTTCAATATTAAAGAAGTTGTTTCAATAGTTTTAGTACTTTTCTCTATTGCTCACTCTAAAACACAAATATCGAAATTTAACCAACAGCGCTCAGAAACTATAGCGCCCAGAATATATACACTGTTTAAAATATCGTGAAAAATTACCTCTGTTTATAAAGGCTATCTATTTTTTGACCAATGAGAACGCTACATAAACGCCTATGGATCGTTCTCATTGGTTAGAAAATAGATAGCCTTTACTAACAGAGGTAATTTTTCACGATATTTTTAACAGTGTAGTGTTGAAATCGGCTAACCCTGTAATACTTAAAAAAGCGCTAAAATATTGTATCCCTTAAATGTGCAATGATATTGCTGCAATATACAGATCGCAGCGACATCTGCAGGATATTTTCTACAACTGCAAGAAATTGCTAGTCTATACAATGTAATAATAGTAATACGAAAATCCCGCAGATGTCGCTGCGATCGACACTTGAAATTTTAGTAGTATCGTCGCACATTTAAGGGATACAAAGTTTTTGAACTGTTTGGATAGCATATTTCCACACTAGGTATTCTAGGCGCTGTATCAGAAACAACACCATAACAGATATCCTTTATACATAACAGTGGTGATATATGCACAGGAGGCATGCTCATTTCAAGTTTTTGTCGAAAGTACGGCAATCCGCTTTCTTGAATAGAGCATATTCAATCTACGTTATGATCACATGGCCAAGGCAAGAACGTCTAGCGTAAAGAAGGGAAGGCTTCGTCTACGTAATGTAAATCCCCGCTATCCAATGAAACAGTTCATGGGAGAAAGCAGTAGTACACTGTTAAAAATATCGTGAAAAATTACCTCTGTTTTTAAAGGCTATCTGTATTCTAAACAATGAGAACGCTTCATAGGCGTTTATGTAGCGTTTTCATTGGTCAGAAAATAGAGAACCTTTAAGAACAGAGATATTTTTTCACGATATTTTTAACAGTGTAGTTTCCTGTTTCCCTTCTTATCAGTTAGAAATTCTTTGGGTAAATTACCGGTACCACGTGACTTTTTCAGCCTCGAATCCATATTTGGAATATCCTCCATTAGAAGATACGCGCATGGACGATCTCTATTAGACTAGGGAAATAATTCAACATGCATTAGCCTGGCAATAATGGCATGCTCGCAAAGAATTTTAACGATTTGTTTTTATCACTTTTACCAATAAACATTTATTGACCGTATGTCGCTACTTCGTTATAGAAACACACTTGTTCCTAATTAGATCCCGGCCTTAATGTATCAAAATACGGAGTTTGCTTTCTGTACTATTCCCAAAGACTTTTAAGATACATAGACCGGCAATTCCCATTCAAAAGCATGCGAAATCATGGCAGCCATCTGAAGTAAATTGAAACACCTGAACCGCGAGGTTTGTACGTCAACTGTGGTTATTTACCATTAAGTGCTATGGCAAGAATGAGCTTAAAAAATAATTTTTATCAATATATATGAAGTTTATGGCATATTTTTTTACATGAAGCTATTTTTTATACTTAAATATGCGTTATAAATATTGAATTTTCAAAAATAAAGTTAAATAGGGCGATTTATTAATAATTTTATGGATGGTATGTTTGAAAAAGAGTATCTAATTTTAACATGCCTTATAAACCTAAATACAGGCGAAATTTATATGGAAACAGATTGCTAAAGATTACAAGTCCACCTTTTTTTAAGTTTTACTTACAAAAGTAACTGGTAGAGAAGTTTAGATTAAAGGTAGCAATTGTAGCATAATATAGTAATTTACAAAATTTTAAATTACTTGTAAAGAAATCTACGTTTTTTAAACTAATTTTTATGCAAAAAGGTAATTAAAAAAGTGCATATTAACGAAAGTAACACTATATTTTTATCCTTGGAGGATGTTTTTTTAAATACTTACTTGCTATACGAAAAAAAAAATGATGAATAATAAGGTATTTTTTTTAAAAAAAAGGCCTAAATGAAATAGGGTAGACTTATACTTAATGATCTGCAATGAAAAAAATACGCTGATAAAAGCATTTTTTTAGGTAAATTAAAATATAAAACATATATACTGCCGTACAACAGCTGCGATCAAAAATCCTCAGTTAAACTGACAGTTTGCCGGTCTATGTATTTTCAAAGTCTTTGACTATTCCTGAGCTCAGTTATAGCGTCTAGAAATATACGCCGGGATCCAGGTACATTTTTGAAAACAGCGAAAAGTTAGCAAAAATTCTGGCTTCTGATTGGCCAATCTCGTTACGATAACAGAGAAAAATCTACTTAGATCACGGTCATAGTGTGGAAACCGGCTATTCCAGTAATGCTTTAAAAAGGGCTAAAAATTGATCCCATAAATATTGAAAAATACTGCATGACAAATGTCGATAGGAGCAACATTTTCTAGATCTTCTCTGAGCGAAACGTTTTCTTTTAAAATAGTTACGTTGGCATTACCATATGTCGCTGTAATCGACATTCGTCGTTCAGCCTCGTTCAACATTTATGGGATACAATTTTTTAGCACCTTTTTAATAAGTCGAATTTTAAACTATATCTTCTAGAAACTATAGCTCCGTTATAGCGTCTAGATTATATGTTGTAGAAATCGACTGTCCCAGCAATACTTAAAAAAAAGCGCGGAAGTATTGAATCCCTTAAATGTACAACGATGTCGAATTCCAAACAGTCATTTCCATCGACATCTGCAGGATATTTTTTAAAGAAGAAAGAGACATGTGTAATGCACCGCAGCGTCTAGAATACATAATGTGGAAATTTGCTATCCAAGAACCGCTAAAAAGTGTATCACTTAAATATGCACTGACGCTGAAATCCAGAGAGATGATCGAGCGACATCTGCGATATATTTTCAAATTTGAAAGTAAACATCGTTTTATTACAGCGGGTTTGACGCCAAGCACACAAGTCAGATGTATGTTAATAAAACGTAAAAAAAAAAAAAAAAATGTTACAGCGTTTAGACCAAATTTTCTTGGAGTTTTGGGAAATACCCTGCAGACATCGCTGTGATCGACTGATTGGTTTTCCACACTGTATATTCTAGACGCTGTAGCACCGCGGTAGCCTGTCTTTTTCGTTTGCCTCTAAGTAGATACGAGGCTAACGAAAAAGACAGGCTACCGCGGTGGGTCCGATTCTTCTTTTTTTTCAGACCGCTGGAGTCACGTGATGCTCGATGCACCAATGAAGGTGCGTGAAAAGAGCATCACGTGACTCCAGCGGTCTGTAAAAAAAGAAGAATCGGACCCACCGCGGCAGCCTGTCTTTCTCGTTAGCCTCGAAGTAGATATAGATGACGTCATTTGAAGCTGTTCCTAAAGTGTGGCCAGCTCATCACGTCACACGGAGTTGATTATCTGTACGCGGCAATGGACACAAAAAAAAAATCGGCGCACCGCTTTGTACTACAGCGCCTAGAAGATACAGTGTGGAAAACGTCTATTCCTATAATGCTTTAAAAAGTGCTAAAAACTTGTATCCCATAAATCTCCAACAATGCTCAGCGGCAATATGCTGATACGAGCGCCATCTCGTAACTCTTTTCAATATAAACACTGTGTTTTCAAAAATTATAGAATGTTAAATATCGGAAACTATAAATATAAGTTATTTTGGTCTGTTATAAGCTAATTTAGTTAAGGAATGACGTGAAATAGGTTAAAGAGTCTCTTTTAGAATGACTATCGTTTTTAAATCCCTACGATGGCGCTACAATCGACATCTTGTTATTCAGCATCGTTGTACATTTATGGGATTCAATTTTTTAGCACTATTTTGTAGCCCTTTTCCACACTGTATCTTCTAGGCGCTGTACTTTGTACTAATCATCGTGTAAAGATGATGATCCAACTCCGTGTGACTTTTAAACGTCATGAACTGGCCTATTATGCCATTGGTCACGCTGACACCCACCCCCTTGCGTCCGCCATATATACCGGCATCTTGCACTGGAGACTGCTAAATGGGCTTCTATCGGTCAAAAGCAAGAGAGAAAAGGGCAGAAGAGGGGGAAAGAACTCGTTTTATTTGGTATGTAGTTTTTCACACGGGAAGATTGACATGTCTGCTCCTCTCCTTTCATAGCTTCATGATGGTGAAATAAACCAACGCCCCAAGATATTTGAGAAAGTCTTGACACGCGTCAAAAACATCACATAAAGCAGACAAAGCAAATGAACAAAATCATTCATTGGCTCGTGGATATGAACGAGCCAATGAATGATTTTTCTTCTTTGTTTTGCCTGATTTGTGTAATGTTTTCCTGACGCGTGTCAAGGTTTTCTCTAATATTTAAAGGGTGTTGAATAGGCTGGGATCAAGATAGATTTTACGCTATTAGCGAGATGAGATTGATCATTCAGAAGCCTGCATTTTTGAAAACTTTTTTATGTTTGCAGTAAACACCGAAAAGCCTACAAGGATGGAGTCTACTGATTGGTCAATCTAATTTTACTAACAGAGAAAAATTTATCTGGATCCCGGACATTAACTTTGGTTGGTTAAGACGATTTTGAATAAAATCAAATCAGAAAGCCAATGTTTTTTAACTTTTCTGGTTAGTTTAATCCTAATCTTCCACGTCTATTACTGAAAACTGAATTACTGTACTTTGGACAAAAACTTCAATATGAGTACACGACTTGTGCATATGTCACCACTCTTACATATAAATGTACTCTGTTATGAGCATGATTCTAAGCGCAGCTGGTTAAATTTGAGTATCTGGGTATTAGAGAAAGCAATAGTGGCCCACCGTGGCTGAGTGGATAAGACACCACGCCGCTAATCGCTTGAGAGCGTAGGTGGGGGCGGGTTCGAATGCCGCCGTGATCTGATATATATGTGTTCAATAAACCAAACAAACAAACAAGCAATAGTGAAAGGTACAGTTGCTATGGAAACAACGATTTCTTTAATTCGTATAGAAAAGTAATGAATAGTTGTAAATGACTTAAGTTTAAAATGTAGGCAAATGCTCTGAAAATATCAATGGCTCCCATCTAGAATTTTACAAAAGTAATTTAATATATTCACATGATGTATAAGTTGATGCAACTCTTAGCTAATGAAAATTCTGCAACAAGACTTATATAGGTAGACCTTTCAATGATTAATTCAGAATTCTAAAAACAAAACGAAGTTCTTAAGCGCTCTTCCTCACCCCTCACCCCTCAAAAAAAGAAATACGATAGAAAGATATAAGTATTTGGATAACTTCAATATTTCAGTGATCTTTTGTCAGAGTTCAGAAAAGGTGTCTGGGTATTAAAAAAAAACATAAAACAAATTTGATGAACGATAAGACTATAGATTTCAGGCAATTTTTAACTGGGAAAAAAATTAATTCTAATGTTTATGCGACTTTAATAACAGACTATTAAAGATAATCAATTTACGGGAATTTTTACACGAAATTATATTCTCACATTTGTGCAAATAGCTATGGATAAACAGACTTGGGTAAACTTACATATTTATTCATTCTTCTCTATAACACGATCTAAATGAAGATTAAGTTATATGTACAGTTTATATCTTTAAATTTTTAGATTTTTTTAATCAAAAATGTTTCATCATCATGTCTAGAATTGCTATATTTACTTCTTTAGACAGATCTTCGATTCTTTAGATGCCTGCGGGCTTTATTCCCGGATTATCCGTAGGTATTTGTAAAGGTAAATTTATTTTGCAAAACCGTTTTGCAAAAAAAAGTTAGAACAAACAATTAACTGACAGACTAACTGTAAATATATATTTATTTCGACTCTATCTTTTTTTTTTTTACTAAATTTTCATCTTTCGTAGAAAATTTTAAGGAGATATAATTTGAGAAAGACTGATACTTTGAAAGAAGAAATTGACTTTCCTTACATTTAAATTATTAATTACTCTAAAAAATAAATGATAGGTGAACAAAATGTATACTATTGTGTTTGTTCCCTGCTTATAAAGACTATACAAGGACTAATTTTAGCGAGTAGAATTATTTCAATTATATATAATCTGTTTAAAAAAACGAACTGATATCTACTAAAAAACAACTTTTCAAAAGTAAAAAAAAAAAAAAAATAGCCAAGCAAAAAAAAAAAGAAAAGAAAAAAGGGGAAAGTTGTGGCTAAAAAATAGTGTGATATCAAATTTCCAAGCTTATATTATGGTACTTATTTAACATTTTTTACTAAAAATTTACCATACGTAAGTCGAGTACCTAAGTATGCGTTGATAGAAAGCCTTTTCTCCTTTACTAAATACATCATAACGTGTTTCTGAAAATTAATTTTTTTAAAATTATGCATGATGGGCTTGGCGGCCATCTTTCCATATTTTACACAAATTTCTAAGCAGACAAGCTCGTAATATGTTTGCATTATTAAGAATTTTGAACTTCTAGTTTTGGCTACAGACAGATAAATTAAGAAAGTCTTTTATTTTGAAAAAAAAAAATGATTTTTACTGCTTTAACTAATTAATTAACCCCCTCCGAAAAAAAAGAATCATAAGATGAAACCTGAAGTTACTTCAACTTTATTTAAGACACAAATCTCTAGGCACTCATTTCCATAAATTAAAAGCATACAATGTTTGCTTTAGCAACAATTTCGAATTTCCGATCTTAACAATATACTTGTGTGCTTAGAAACTTGTGTAAAATATGGAAACATGGCCGCCAAGACCATCATGCATAATTAAAAAAAAATTAATTTTCAGAAACACGTTATGATGCATTTAGTAAAGGAGAAAAGGCTTTCTATCAACGCATACTTAGGTACTCGACTTACGTATGGTAAATTTTTAATAAAAAATGTTAAATAAGTACCATAATATAAGCTTGGAAATTTGATATCACACTATTTTTTAGCCACAACTTTCCCCTTTTTTCTTTTTTCTTTTTTTCTTTTTTTTTTTTTTTTTTGCTTGGCTTTTTTTTTTTTTTTTTTTTTTTTTTTTACTTTTGAAAAGTTGTTTTTTAGTAGATTTATATTATTCTTTTTAAAAGTCAGTGTAGTTTAATTAGAGAAGATATTTTAAACCCAGAATTTATTAAGAATAAAGAATAACAATTATTTTTACCTTGTGTATTTTTAATGCATTGTAAGTAGCGTAGTAAGTTTTAAATTTTGAGTTTAAATTTGTAATTATGTAAAAGTTTATGCGATTGATTACCAAATCATTATTTTGAAAATATGTAAAAAAAGGAATACTTTTAAACTTGTTTTTAAGGGGATAAAAAATGTTGAAAAAAAAAAGATTTATTTTTATATTATTCTTGTTATATCGGACTCTTTAAGAATATTGTACAATTGCGCTGTCTAATATTAAAATTCATAAAATTACCGTCATAATAGCAGTTAAACCTTTAGAATCGTAGATCGGCGACACAAGGAAAGGGAAACTTAAACTTAATTTTCTTGAAACACTGTTTTCTGAAGTGTTTGTTTAGACGTAATGTATTACATTTTCATAAAAAAATAAAAAAACCAGAAAAATACATAACAATGTGTAGTTTTTTTTTTAATCTTATGTCAAATTTTTTCCCCAATGGATTATGAAGGTAACACAAATTATAGTTAGGCTTAGTATGCAATGTCTTTTAATTATTGGTTTATTATAACAAAATGATACAAAATGATGAAATAAAATTACTATATAAAATGATGCGCTAATTATGATATTATGCGAAGCAATTTCTTCTGATTGTGAAAAAAAATGGACATTGCCATTGCGCATAGTGCATATATTAAGCGCTCTATTTTGCAGGCGGCGTTTCGCACAATTTTCACATCTTTTGCGTAATTGCGTTTGGCATACATTCTATTCCGACATTCTGTATAAAAAATGTGGATAAGGTTATAATTAAATGAGACAACAATCAATTTTAAAATGGGAAAAAATGTTTGCCTTAGTCGTGAAAGAGTTAAACAAAAAAAAAATGTTTTTCGAATTAAAACAAAAAATATGACTAACATTTGTGGATTTTAAACTTTTTACTATATATATATTTTTAATTTTTTATATTTTATTTCTGCAATTTTAGTATAATTGAGAGATAATATAATAAAAGCAATATAAACATCTAAAGCCAACTTAAAATAATAAAGAGGCATTTTAAATTCTCGGCTAAACAAGGTTTTTGGCGGGTAATTTTTTGATGCAATATAAACAATTTGGTTATTTCTTTAGATTCCAACAAATACTTTTTTATTTCACTAAAAGGTAATTCAATACATTAAAAAAGAAATATGGTCAGAAGAGACCGTCACTTGTTTTTAATTACTTTTCCATTGAATAAATGCCATATTAAATAAATATGTTAAACTAAAAGCCTTGAAATCCTATTTTATACATGATCGAAATTAGGAACACATTGCGTAATTGCGAGTTCTGTGTTCTATGTATCTGACCGTTTTTATTTACTTTTCATTATATCAAATTTTAAAAACAATTGCGAGCCTCTTTGTACCGTTTTGTTTTCGCTACGTACCTTAGCTTTATATATATATAAAAGATAAGTAAGTGGCAACTTATGACAATGTCGCATATCATGAAATGTAATAAACTCTTATTTGTTTTTTTCTTTACTTCGAAATAAATCTGTTTGTAAAATACTTCATTTTATGCCGCGAGCAAAATTTTGATGCCTTGTGATTTTAGAAAGTTGCAACTTTTCTATTCTATACTACTAGTGTATAAGGGAATCTCATTGCTTTATATAATTTCTTTGGGCATTTCGTTGGATATTTGAATGCATATTCTACTATATTTTAAGAGATTGAGTTATTTTTAGTTTATTAAATAATAACCATTGTCAAATGCATATTGTATTTCATTAAAACATACAATTTTTTATGCATAACTTTTTCAAAAATATATAGAAGAAACATGTTTTTGATTTTATTAAATTCAAACAAGGAAGAAAAATCATTAGCTTAGATTATGAAACACTTTTGAACACTTCCAGAATACTTTAACAAAAGTTCGCCTTTTAATATGGTAAAGAAGTAACCTAAGTAGACATTTTAGAAAACGTATGGCACATTTGAAATCCTTACTTCAGCATCTGCGTCCGTTGCCGGGAAGGTACTCCAATTCTTTTGTTTGTCTCTGTACATGATACATACATTTTTACAGATTCTACATATTATGCTAAAATTTATTTTTCTAAAGAAATACATAAAAATGTTGCAAATTCACACTCAGCAATTTCTACCCATAGATAAACACATACTTGAATACTTTTGTACAGCCCTGTATATTATATAAAGATTTTTATACACGTCACATATTAAGTTGAAATTTAATTAATGCAAAAACATGCTTAAAATTACTCAAATAACACTTCCAGCAATTACTTTCCATAGGCAGCCATGTATGGAGTTTTTTGCTTAGCCCTGTATATTATTCTATTTATATTCAACAAACATCTCTTACTATACTAAATACCATTGAGCTTGAAAACTCGATAACTCAGATTAAAAAACATCTTTAAGCAATTCACGCTCATTATCAGTAATGGTTATGAATTCTTTTGTGCAGCCCTGTATATGATCTATAAAATTTATGCACACCACTTTGTATGCAAAAATTTATTTTAACTGAAAATTTATTATTACTGAAAACGCGATTTCAGCAATCATCCCTAACAGACAACACGCGAGATACAGTACTGTGTCCAAAATCTTTTTTGTGCCCCTGTAAATGAACGATAAATGCAATGCGAATCATATTCTAATGCAAACACCTTGTAGTAAATATGTGTAATGTATATATAATGTGTACTATTTCGTCATGTGACAAATATAGCTAAATAATTTAAATACGCTACAAACAGTTTTTCTCCGTAGACCATTTTATAACCGAACACTTTAACCCTGTAACGACTCTGTAAATGATTGATAAATGCTTTGCACCCCAAATACTATACAAGGCATGTAATAGTTTACCTCAGAACTTCATATTGATTTCATTATGTTTGTATCAGACTACCATGATTAAATACGCCAGAAACGATTTTTCTTCATAGATTATAATATAACGGATTACATTTGATTTCCGCTGTACGCTTAGTGTAAGTGCAACACATAACATCTTCTGAAGTAACCATCTTCTACTGCAAATCAGTATTGTATTAAAATTTCATTACGTTTAAAAAGTTGTAACACTATTAAAATACACCACAAATGATTTTCCCCATAGACCATAATTTAATGGATTACTTTTGAGTGCCCATGCAAATGAACCATGGGCAGTGCACTTCATTTTGAATACAGGTCATACTTTGAAGATGCTTAATATCGTATATGAATTACATGACAATCCAACTATATTTACGCAAGTTAGACGGACAAATAGACAAATCGAATTCATAAACTTCATTGTTGGAAAATGTTAAAAAAAGGTCATAATCAAATTGCAAAGTTGAAAATTTATCTTTAGAGTGTACGAATATACTCGACAATAAATATGAGTTATTTAGTGCATTAAACTGACGCCAACTATTAAAGGAAAAATTACAACTTCATAACACCATAAAAATTTTAAAAATGCGTAAGGTCTTTTAAAAGAACTTCGTTTTTATTTTTCAGGAGCAAAGAACACGAGCTACCACTTTGAAAGTTTGGGCAAGACATTAATTATTCCTGCTTTCATAGTGGTAGTACGTGTACTTTGTGCCTTAAGAAGACAGACAAAGTTCTGTCGAAAGGTCTTGAGCATTTTCTATACTTTATGGTGTCATTAGGAAGTTATTTTACTCTGAGTGTAATACAATTTAAAACAATGTAAAAAATATGGAAACATGTTCACTGATAAAATTGTATAATAGGAATGATTTTGATGCTCATAATTTTTTTTTAACACTATATAATTATGTATTAGTACTTCAATTATAAGAGGTTTTAAAACAATAGGTATGCTTAATGACAATGGAAATTGTTATTGCACTAAAATAAAAGTTAGGAATTCCTACGTCTGACACTCATAATATAAAAAAAGGAACAAACTCGGATGCAATTTTGAAAATGCATAATTCAGAAAATAAATTAGCTCCCACTGGGTTTTAGATAAAAAAAAAAATAAATAAATAAAAACGAGTTTTCCTCTTCTCAATTTTCATTTACCTGTCCGTTTCTTGTGAAACATACTCCACTATTGTTTACGCAGAAAAATTGTAAACTATAAAATATCATATATAAAGTAAGAAGAAGGTAACTTCATATTTTAAACATATTTTAATGCTGCGGATTTCCTAAGGGTTTTTTGAATTATAATGAAAAATGATTTTATGAAAAAGGAATTTTTGTAAAGTTTGAAATTTGATGCAACAGTTTTATAATAATGCATACTATTCATTTCAAATAAAAATGTTTAGAAAATTCGTAGTATGATGTATTATACGTTGTTTTCTCAAATAAAATTTTCTAAAAAATTATGTCTAAGATTTTCAGTTACATTAAATACAGAGTAAATAAAGAAAGATAACATCATATTTACTGTATTATATATATACCGGGTGTCCTAAAAAGGACTAACTGATTTTAAAATTCAATAACTTGGCAAACGGTGACCGATATTTAAAAAATTCTTGGAGGAGGGTTATGCATAAGGTCAAAAGTTTTTTTACAGTGATTTTCGATTTTAGTTCGAATTACAAGCAATACATGACACTGTAAACAATAGGCGCTAAATACAGGCAAATTTTATGCTTTTCCCTTCTTCCATGCGGAAAAGGGAGATTAAAATGTATTGAGTGAGTCCCGAAGTACCAAAAATCGAGCCTGAATTTAACGTCTATTGATCGCATTGCCATCTATTGTTTGTAATTCGAACTAAAATAAAAAATCACTGTAAAAAAACGTTTGAAATTATACATAACCCTCCTGCAAGATTTTTTAAATATCTGTCACCTTTTGCAAGTTATTGAATTTTAAAAAGTCCTTCCGGCCAGTGCCGGGAGGAAGAGGTAGCTTTCAAATACCTTATTTTAAAAAAGCCATCTTATATTATTCAAACACACGAAACTCAATTTAGTGGAAACCGAATATAGGAGATTCAATACTAATTTTTATCAATACTAAATCATTATGAATGAGAATTTCACAAAATTAGTCAGCTTTATCCAAGCTGCTTTTATTTAAAGTAACTTATATTTGGCTGAGATGTTGATGTATACTAACCACATGCTTTCTCACATGGAAATAGGCGAATACGTGTGTTATCGCGTGACAAATACAAGATCGTTTCAAAATGTTAGCCATATTAGAAATTCAAAGTGCTATAATTCAACCATTTTTTAAGATATATACAAAAGAACAAATTTTCAGAAACAAAATCTGCTCCGGAATCTTTGTATCAAGGCCAAACACATAAAAAAATCTATTTCATTTTTCAATTTTTTAATACCTCATTTTAAATTTTAAATTTAATTTTTTTTAAATGGCAACCCTTTTGAAACAAGATGGCGAATAAAGCTGGCGAACGAACTCGGTCGAGACATTGGTATGCACTATGTACAGATCAAGTAACATCCAAATCGGTTCATAAATACGCTTGTTATCGCGTGACAAAAATCAGGTCGTTTTAAAATGTCAGCCACAATAGAAATTCAAAACGCTATAACTCAGCCATTTTTTTTTAGATATAGACAAAACAAAAACTGTTCCGGGATCTTTGTATTAAGGTCAAACACATACAAAAAAAATCTTTTTCATTTTCTAATATTTTGGTATCTCATTTTAAATTTTAAATTTTTTAAATTTTTTTAAATGGCCAACATTTTGAAACAAGATGGCGGATGAAGCTGGCCAACGAACTCGGTCGAGATATTTGTATGTACTATGTACAAACCAAGGTACATCCAAATCGGTTCATAAATACGCCTGTTATCACGTGACAAATATCAGGACGTTTCAAAATGTCAGCCACGCTAGAAATTCAAAATGCTATAACTCAGCCATTTTTTGAGATATAGACGAAACAAAAACTGCTCCCGAATCTTTGTATCAAGGTCAAATACATAAAAAAAATATCTTTTCAATTTTCAATTTTTTGGTATCACATTTCAAATTTAAATTTTTCTTAAAAATTTAAATGGCTGCCATTTTTAAACAAGATGGCGGATGAAGCTGGCCAACGAACTCAGTCGAGACATTGGTATGTACTATGTACACACCAAGGTACATCCAAATCGGTTCATAAATACGCCTGTTATCACGTGACAAATATCAGGACGTTTCAAAATGTCAGGCAAGCTAGAAATTCAAAATGCTATAACTCAGCCATTTTTTAAGATATAGACGAAACAAAAACTGCTCCGGAATATTTGTATAAAGGTCAAATACATAAGAAAAAAATATTTTTCCATTTTCAATTCTTTGGTACCACATTTCAAATTTAAAATTTTTAAGAAAATTTTAAATGGCCGCCATTTTGAAACAAAATGGCGTATGAAGCTGGCCAACGAACGCGGTCGAGACATTTGTATGTACTATGTACATACTGAATTACATCCAAATCGGTTCATAAATTCGAGAGTTACAGTATGACAAAGGTCAGATATATATATATATATATATGGATATATATATATATATATATATATATATATATATATCAACTTTTGAACGGAGGGTGGTTTCGGGGTCTGGGGGTCATGATCGATGAAAATATACCAAAATTTTTTGAAATAGCTTTCCTCCGAACGGCTGCAATAGGTAGCTTTTTGTAATGAAAGCTACCTAAAACAATCAGTCCTTTTTACGACACTCGGTATATATATATGTTTCAACTTGAATTAATTTATGAACCAAGAAATGCAGAATTTTGTATAGAGTAACTAAAGGAACATAGTATCATATTTATGTTATGTAAATATTTATGTATGTATAACAATTATTGCTTGAACAAATGTAAAATATAGAATTATACTTGATGTCAGAGCAAAAGTCAGCTAGAAAAGAACAATCTAACATCATATGTTTTCGAAATAGAATTTAAAAACTATTGCACCTGAACAAGAAACAGGAACCTTTATCTATCTTTGTAAATCTTCTGCCTCTCAGATATCCATGAAATGTTAACCTTTCATCATAAATAAGTAAAAAAAGAAAAAAAAAAAAAAAAAAAAAAAAAAAAAAAAAAAAAAAAAAAACCTTTGTGCTAGCGTTAATGCAGCTCGAAAAACGGAAGCAATCCAAGACATATAGAAAACATTTGCACGTATCCCAGATTTGAGACCAGGCCCGTAGTTTCTTCACCTTTTTCAATTTTCGATTTCAAAATATATAATTTTAGAATATTTATTTCTTGCTGTGTTCTGCTCTCCCATAAAAGTCCTGTAAGATACTTTATTATGGTGAGAGGCCGTTTGTGTGCACTAAGCATGTCTGTACGCTTTCTCCGCACTTTCAATTTTTCTTAATTTTACAGTAGTGGTATACTGTACTACCGTTAGACCTTTTTCCGTTACGGAAATATATTTTTACTTATGTCATAAAGATGAAATTTAATATTTTTTATATGGGTAGTTCCATGAGTATTTGTGGCGTAAATCACATGCTACGATTTTTGGCTAACAGTATTTTAGAACGGAAAAATGCGACTTATTTTATTGGAGATGTGTCATTAATTGAATAAGGTCATGTAAACTTTTCTAAAATAACGGTGACCAGCAAGCATAGCAATTATCAGCTATGTGACTTACACTACAATAAACCATGGAACTCCTTATGTAAATGAAATGTTTAAAAAATGACAAAAATGTAGATTTTCAGAATTTTATTTTTAAATATGCCTTGTTATAATTATAACATCTGTCCAAATTGCGGAACCATTCGATAAATAATAAAGGAGTTATACTTAAGTCCTAAAGTTGAAATTTAATATGCTTTATATGTAAGTGAAATGCTTAAAAAATGACAAAATGTAGAATTTCATATTTTTATTTTAAAATGTCCCTTGTTATTCTTAGAATATTCGGTCCAAACTAGAGAACGATTAGATAAATAATAAAGGAGATATACTAAAGTCATAAAGATGAAACTTACCCCATTTGTACCTGAATTTTGGTTTTCACAAATGTTTTGGTAAAATCACTTTAAAATACTGCAAAATGAACTGGAAAAATACCAAAAAAATACGCTTAATTTTTTTTTTGTATTTATTTAATAAAATGTAAAAAAAAAAACACATATCAGTATTTCTAGTATAATAATATGCATAATTATATGTTTTGTTTATATTTATATTTAAAAAGTTTTTAAATTGTATATTAATGTACGATAATTAGTATTTTTATGTATTACAAAAAATATATATATTTATTTCTTTACAGAGGATAATAACGTTTTAACTATTTTAAAAAATAAAATAAGAATAATCGTATTACTGAGTTAAAAACAATTTATTTTATAAATGTCTTCAAAAGGAGATTACATAAATAACTGTCTCCTAAATTTCCAACAAAAATATGTGTCAATTTGTGTCTAGAACACCATATTTTGGACTTTATATAAAGGCATAAAAAATAGCCTTGAACATTTAATTTCGCAATTTAAAAAAATACGTATTTTACAGAAGTCTACAAGCTAAGATTATGACTTGCGTTTTTGGATTCTTGATAGAAAAAATACAAATAAACTTACTATTTTATATTTCGCCATCTTGAAAAATTAAAAAATTTTGAACACCGAAAAAAGCCTTCATTTAATCAAATAAATATGCTCCTTATGCTGTCATCTCTCGGTTATAGATAAAGACATTTATAGACAATTACTTCATACAATTTTCATGTTATAAAGGAGAAAAGAAATATACGTATTCATTCAAATTTGAAATGTTTCAAAAATGGGATGCTAGGCACAAATGGGTTAATATCGTTTACATGTCAGTGCAAAGTTTAAAAAACGACAAAAATGTCGAATTTTAGGATTTATTTTAAAATGTGCTTTGGTATTCAAGAACATTTTGTCCAAATTGCGGAACGATTCGATAAATAATAAAGGAGATATACTTCTACTTAAGTCATAAAGATGAAATTTAATATAATTTATATGTAAGTAAAATGTTTAAACTCTTTTTTCTCACTTCGCAATTTTTCATATTTTCATTTTAATCGAAATGGCTCCTACAATAATTAAGCAAATTTACTGATATTTTATTAAAAAGTATATTTAGACCGTGTGTGGGATAACCAAGTATCGGATTTGTGATATGTTTGCAACTTTTTTGTTTTATTATTATGAACTTAAAAACATGCTATTTTCCCACGTTTTTTCCATATACATTCACTAATTATATATATATATATATATATATATATATATATATATATATATATATATATTTACTGATAAAACGAACTAATCAAAAATCCGTTACTTAGATTTACAGAAAAAAGTACTCTGAATAAATGATAAATTAATCTATTTCCAAATATGAAAAATGAAAAAGAAAAAAGAATTTTAAATTTGCTAACTTTTTTTTAATTCAAAATTTTTTAAAAAAGTTATTGCTATAAAGATAATTTAACACTTTTTATGATCCATTATGGCTATGCTTTATACAAACATGAACATAAAAATATAACATGGATTATAATTGTTAAATAAATTTTTTTGGTGCCAAATTATCTTAATTAACTTACCCAACTGTGCCTTTGAGATACTTAGAGAGGTGAGATATAAACCTATAAGTCTGTTCTAAATTTATTCAATGTCGTTACTGGAAAAGGCAGCAACGAATTACCTATATGAAGTTAAGGAAAAAATAAGGCAGATAAACCATAAGAAACCCTAAATTTTCGGATGTTACCAATGCTCTGAAAAAAGGCTATTTTTCGTTTCATGTTAAGCATAAAAGTAGGTACTATCAAATTATGTTAAATTAGTTAGAACATACATTGCATTATAATGCGTTCATAATTTCTTTTGACTTTTTACGTATAGCTTATTGATTTCTTACTTTAGAGTTATTGTTTGTCGAAATTCTAAAATACGAGGCGAATTCAAAAATTTTAAGACAGTGCCATACAAAAGACACTTTAGCAATTATTGTTCAGATATATAATATTTTACACTTATGTATCAGCAGACGATAAATCGCAGTAACATTTACAATTTATTCACCATAGAATGAATTTGTAAATATAAATGCTATTGGATGAAGATAAAAGTTGGTGGCGAAATAGAATTATCACTCTATCCTTTTTTGTGATTTAAAATGGGTAATCCAGTAAATATCTCCAGCATCTACAATTAGCTTATAGAAATAAAGTACAATTTCACCACTGTATTCTAATGTATTGCATAATTTTGTAAAGGCATAGTTTTCATAATTTTGACATATTTGTAACATTCCAGTCGATATACTTCATGCTAATGTATAGAGCGTGAATTTAATATGGCTGAAACAAAATAGTAATCTGTACTTTAAACATTTGCTCGCATGAATCTTTTGTAAAGTGTTTTATGATCTTATTACCAGAAAGAAAATTGGTTTTCAAAGATGATGGTGACGTTTTTGATATAAATGCATTTGCATGTTACAAATTGCGGCAACTTCATTCGTAAGCTTAGGTTTGAAAACGTTTGGTCAGGTAGTTTTTATTTTTTAGGATTTCAAAATGACATTTTAATTATGTGTATTCTTTATATGACATCATTTATTTTATATTTGGAATTTTAGCAACTGAAGTACCTTTCATGTTCCCGTTTTTATCATTCATGAAATGCCAGTGTAATACTTCAAATACTTTATATTTCCTATTCTTGAGATATATATTTGTGGCTTTTTTATTTTTCATTCAACTACAATAATGCAGGTGCATGTAGTACAGTAGAAGTTTCATTCAAATTTTGTTATATTTTAGAGTCAATACACTTGAATTCTGATTTTTCAAGTATTTCATTCCAGGATTTTTTACTTAACAGAAGAATGGAGAAATCTTTTCTGGCTGGTCCATGCAATAAGTCAAGCTCATGCAAATTTAGCTGAAAACATTAGTAAATAAAGGTATGTTTTCATATAAAGCAACTTCACATCAGCAATTTCCATGCACGAATGAACTTCTATTAAGAATCCATTTTTCTCTTTTGTATTTGAAACACATCTTATTTTTTGATTATTGCTGAGCTTTGAACATTTATATTTTATTGAATATGTATATTATAGTTCCTTCGGTCAAATAAAATACGAATGAAAAGAACTGATTTTAATATAGCGATTTCTTTTCATTTCCTTATTAATTTCATATTAACATTTTTACAAGCCTATATATAATTCATACGATTAATTACGTGCAGAAAACAAATGCGATTGAAATAAAATGTCCTCAACTCTGCTTTATTATCAAAATTAAAAAAAAAATGATATCATGCAATATTAGTTCTTTCTGCCTTTTGTAAATAACTAAGTAAATTAGTTATAAAAACATAAAAAGAATTCTTAATTCTCTACTTAGATATATTCATGTTTTTTGTCAAATTTAAATAAAATGCTACAGTTAATAATAATAAATGGAGAAAAGTGTGACGTTATTTAGTATTTGCTGGCAGAAAATACTAAAAAATTACAAAGTCACAAAATCATATCTCAGCAAATTTGTGTCGTTGAAGAATGGACTTTTCCTGTCTTACCTGTTAGAACATAAATAAGTTACTTAAAATTTAAGTTATAGAACACGGGAAACATAGTAAAGTTTGAAATTAATAACTTTAAAAAAATAGCAATTTTGGTGTTTTTCACATAAGGGAAAACAATATTCATTTTTTTTTTTTTAAATAGGCACAGTATTTTTAAATTAAATAGTTTAGTAATTATAATTTGGCCAACCATAAAAATAGACACATATCAGAAGTAAGTACTGTCAAAAAGTGTTTTTTTTTTTTTTTTTTTTTTTTTTTTTTGTGAACGTTACTAAATATTTATTATGGGTGGTTATACCATCTTTTTTTAAAATATCTTACGAAGTTCTACGATTAAAAAAGTACAATAAATTAGTACAATTTAATTAATTAACGAAAATATAATTTCATAGTACACATTGTTAAATATTATTTATGCGAGGTTATACGAATAATTGTAAAATATCAATTAAAATTAATAGTAATTCTACAATTAAGTAAGAAAAAAATATTATATTTAAACTCGCTTTATTTTAATGTGATTTTATAAAGTTAAAAAATGCTATAAAAAGTGATAGAAAATCTTTATTAGGATTGACGATCGTTTCCTTGCACAAACGGCAACATTTTCAAAATCATTCAACGGTAGAAAATATTTTCACATAATCTATCGTTGAATGATTTTGAAAATGTTGCCGTTTGTGCAACGAAACGATCGTCAATCTTAATAAAGATTTTCTATCACTTTTTATAGCATTTTTTAACTTTATCTGTTTATAAGTGATTATTATACATGTGTTTATGATTTTATAATTTCGACACACACCAGTATTGTATTATACTCGTTTATTGTATAATATAGTTAACATGCACATTTAAAAAAATCTTTTTTTTTCCTTTATAACAGTATGTTAAAAGAATCAAAGCAAATATCCTATTATTGTATCTGTTTGTATAATGTTCTATAGCCTATATACTAATATAAGCTAATTTTACTGAATTAAGGATTTAAACGCTTCAATAAACATATTATATTAATTAATTTCGTTTTCATCAATGAAATTAGAATCAACCAGATATATTTATTACCTTACTCCAAGCATTGTTTGAAGTTGAAACATGTATAGAAACGTCTTAAAAAATTAAATATTGCAACATCCTAATTAATTTTCGAAATGAACGCAATTTGTAATCAATTAAAATTACAAAATATACACGTTTTTCGTTTATTTCAGTCCCCAATTGTACGTTTTAACGATAAAAACAAATTATACATAATGTAATTATCTGAGACAAAAAAAAAATAAAATTAGGTTAGAATGAGAAATCTAATATTTGCTGTCAGAAATCAATTCATATTTTCTTTTAACTTAGTTCTTAAATATTTCTATAATGAAAAGAACAAATGCAAATAGATGTTTCAAAAACTAATCCTCATGTGACCCAACGTTGCTCTTTCACCAGTCTTTGGAATTGCTTAAGAAAATAGTAGGAATTTAACTGCCGTAAGTTAGGAACAATTATCAACTAGATTCGGTCGAAAAACAAAATATTGAAACGTTAATTACACATTATTTATTTCTGAATTATTTCTACATCAAATTTATTGTAGGTTTAGTAGATTAGGTTACCTTAAATCAGTATTTTTTAGTAATTAAATATGTTTCAGTATAATTATTTTTATCATATGTATTTCCCTTAATTGAAATAAAACATAAGTTTCATTTATCATTTTAATTTATTACTAAGAAAAATTTGGTGCAATTTACTGCTCTCTTTTTTATTACAGCATGCCGATATACTCTGAATTTAATGTCTTGTAAATACATCCGCAAATAAGTACCTTTTTTTTTTTTTTTTTTTTTTTTTTTTTTGCTCTACGTTGATCCTCATATTCATTGCAAAAATGACATTCGACAACATCACTAACTACCTGACAAGTTTTTAAGTTGTAACTGTTAATCTATGGCCTAACTATTAATCAATGGACAATGTATTAATCAACAGTAGAGCGGATTTCGCCAAATAAAGAAAATTTCATACTTTTATTACTAAGGCAACAAAGAGTTTTGCAAATTGAACGAGTATAAGATTATGTAAAACTTTTTGTGAGATGTGTCTTTTTTTTCATCACTGCGCATTTTATATAATGGAAAAGTGACTCATAGTGTAATATAGAGGTTTTACGTATAACGACTCGAATAATAATTTGGCTATAGCAAGACGAATCTATGATACACTTATTTATGGAATGAAACACAAAAGGAATTTTTACGAGATATGTCACTTTTCTTGCAGGTGAGCGATATGTACTTTCGTTACATTAAAAACATCATTTTGAAATTATTATTAAGAAATATTTTGTGCAATTTATTAATACATTTTTAATAACAGTATGTTGAAACCCTCTGAATTTAAAACTGATTTGATGAATAAGAAAAAAAAATGAATACTATAAAGCAAACATTAATCGTATATGTTAAAAACTTTCTTCATTTTCTGGAATTTTCATTTTTTTAAATAAATATGTAGGCTATTCGACGATAAAAAAAGAAAAAAAAAACATATTCTATATTCTTATTTAAATATTTTGAAACCGATCATCATGAAATATCTAAAAACGTTTCCTTCATTTAAATTCATTAAGTGGTAGTGCATATTTTCAATAAAACACGAAAGCATTTTTGGTTAATCTTCACCAGTTTAGTCTTACCAGTTTTACTCTTAAGCAGCCTCTTTACTGTAGATAACAATATCGCTTACGATGGAAAGTCAAAGAAAGGTTTTACTAGGTGTCATTCTAGAAGACATCCAGCGTAAGAAACCATTAAGATAAATTAAGGCATCATTTCACAGTGTCATTGTATAAGACAACTACCGTAATTTTGCCGCGTATACGCCGCAGCTCAGATAATTCGATTTCCTACCAAAATTTGTTTTAAATAAAATGTGACTTGCTTTTCCTTAGTATTTATTTGACTTCATTTTTTAAATAAAATTTCCGGTATGAAAAAGACTTAACTAAGCCGCGGCTGAAATTACGGTAATAGGCTGATGACATATAGAACAAACCGCTAATTTCTACAAATTTCTAATATTTCTACAAACCGCTAATGACATTGATGTATTTTTCTTGACATCTAATCTGAAGGTTTAAAATGTTGGAAAGAAAAATATATGTGCTAATATATATTTCGAACTATTGTACCGCGATCATCTCGTCTTTTTAATTGGTGCCATAGTACGTACTTTCGGCATGCTGAGGGCTTTCTGTTAATAGTTGGAAAGATGTGATAGTTGCAGGTACAAAATTAGGCCGCGGTGTAGATAGGCAAGACATTCCCAAATGATGTTGCCAATGACAAGAGGATCACACACTTCCATGGGATAATTCCCTTCCTCATTCAGGACCATTTATATTGTTCAACAGTGGATTTCTGTTCTGTCACTTTTCCTTTGTTTATCCTTGTAAAAGATTTGTACCACTATTTGACATGTACGGTTTGCGTCCCTAATTCGAGCTTTCATTTACCATCTACATGCCATCTGCAAGATCTCGATTGTAGGATACCAAATGAAATGTGAATAACATTCGCATTAATTAAATGTAGCACTGTTTGACGGTTTCTTTGTACAATACGAGACAAAATATTTTTCCGTCTTCTCCGTATATTATCCGATCCATGATTACTTCATTCAGCGCAACGCTGAGTGTTTAAAATAAAATAAAACTAGATTTCATTTACAAGGTAATGAAAAAGGTCTCCAATTTTACATTTCTTTATATTTTAATTCGACAAGCACAGATATAATATAATAACCCTCTAAGCGGTTTGCTCGTATTTTTCCGTTTCCTGAAAACAACTTAATTTTGTGTAGGCAAAAATGTTTTCAACATAATTGTATTTTAAGATGAATGTCAAATAAAGGGACATGAAGTGTATATTAGAAACAAACAGGGATGGGAGATTTAAATTAACATACGTTTTATAAGCATTTTTATGAAAATGAAGGAAAGCCCTCAAAATGCTCAGAGGGATAAACAAGGATAACATCTTCTAAGGGAATAGAAATATTAGATGTTTATTTCCAACTGGGCGAAAAATGTCCGGACCAGGATTCGAACCAGGGATCTCCTGGCTGAAGCCACCAGTTCTCTACCATCTGAGCTATCACGGACGCATCTGGTGGAACTTTTTCACCCAGCTAACCTTAATGATTATAGTCCCACCAGATTCGTCCGGGATAGCTCAGATGGTAGAGCACTGGCGGCTTCATCCAGGAAATCCCTGGTTCGAATCCTGATCTGGACATTTTTCGCCCGTTGGATCTTTACATCTAATATGATTTATTTACCAATTAGAATAATTGTGTTATAATTAATATAGTGTAATTACCCATCCAGGGATTTCTGGAGTTCCATTACCTGTTATTTATTCTGTTGAGCTGAACCAGGTTTCAGACCAGGTGCTATAATCATTAAAGTTAGCTGGGTGAAAAAGTTCCACCAGATTCGTCCGGTATAGTTCAGAAGGTAGAGCACTGGAGGCTTCAGCCAGGAAATTCCTGGTCGGACATTTTTCGCCCTCTTGAAAATTTACATCTAATATGATTTATTTACCAATTAGAATAATTGTGCTAAAATTAATATAGTGGAATAGAAATAGTTACAAAATTATACATTTTCACACATATTTTTCGTGCCATCTTAGAAGATTCTCTAAAATTACCAAAACTTTGATAGTTGCTCATATTTAAAATGTTCAGTGCCTGTTTTGTTGGCTCCATGACGAACACACATTCGTTACTTTAGAATGTAAACTTGACTTGTCAGAGCAGTCAATATATGTCCGATTTAGGCACCTTATTTCAAACATACGCTGTAATTGATAATTGTATTTACTTTATATTCATCTATAAAAGTCAGGTTTTATGTATTATTTGCATTTTATAATGACACCAAATACAAAATATCGCAATCGTGGAGAAAATGTGATGATTGTTAAACATTTAAAAGCTTCAGAAAAGTCGTTCGTTGACTAATTAGTTTAATTTTTTTACCATTAAAGGCAAGTGTTTCATTCTTCAATCTTTAAGATTATTTTCTGATGTTTTTTTTCATTAATTTTCGTTTAACTTCAATTTATATGACGCCATTCCGTACAAATAAGCAGAGTATTTTCCTAGAATGGGGCCGTACTACGCCAAAAGTCTTAAAAAATCTCTCATATGTCACAACATCCATCGATGTGCATTCTGTGTGCGAATAGAAAAAGGAATGTTGACATCAGAAATAATATGTGTGGAGTCTCGACGGTAATAAGTGCTATGTAACGGAAAATTAAAAAAAAAATCATTTAACACATGAATTAGCATTAATGCAATTATATATTAAATAGAGATACTTTAACGTGCTACAAAAGCATTATTTACTGTACAAATCAAAAATACTTTAATTGGATAATTTATTTTTTATTTATAAATATTCCCTTTTTATACTACTGAAACACATGTTGCAGAAAGTTTAGCATTTGAAAAATTGGTACAATGGTATCTTTATGTAGTAAATTAATTCTCATTTTTCGACAAATAACTTCCGTAATCCTAGAAAACATGCTTTTCTTGGTGGATTCTTCCTGAATGTTTGAGGGAGAAATTCCGTTTATCCCCTTCACGCGTGCTTATCGGCAATTTTTGTACAAATGGAAAAATTTATTTTCCCCATTTTGCTCTGAAAGAATTGCTTAAATATATTTTATCTAAAGCAAATTCATATTTATACTTGCTTGGAACTAGAGCAAGATTTGATGAAGAAAATTCTCCCTCCAAGCAAAGACCTTACTTTGCATTTAAGGGGACTCTTCATTTACTTCAAAACAATCGTTCGCTATCGTTAAACTTATGCGCAGGTTGTATTCAAATTTCTCGTTTAAATTTGAATATTTTTAACCGATTTGTTTTTTCATAGGATAGCTGAGCTCGATCTCTAATGCGGCTATTTTTCAGTTTTTCGATTTCGGTTGCAGATAATTTCACATTCGGAACCGGTTTCAAAAGTGAAAATACCTTTATTAGAAACCATCTGCAGCAAAAATCGATAAAGTACAAAATGGCCTTATTAGAGATCGAGCTCAGCTATCCTATGCAAAAAAATCGTTTAAAACATTCAAATTTAAACGAGAAATTTGAAAACAACCTGACCATAGGTTTAACATTAGCGAAAGGTTTCTTTTTAAAGTGAGTGAAGTGCCCCCTTAAAAGGGTTGGCACTCGCCGCATCTGCAAATCGCGGTGCCTTTGGATCCGTCAACTCTATCCCTAAAGTTAAAAATAACTATCAATTTTCTTTTCCAAGGACCTATGCAAGGTGCTAAACTAGGTGAAAGTTTATTCAATTCTCGGATATTTCATAGCCCCCCCCCCCCCCCGAAATGGATAAAATATAAACAGACAAATCACGGAATTGTTCAAATAACCTATACTCTTAGCGCTAGTGGCAGTAAAATTTCCGTGACTTCAATAAAGTATTTCCGAGAATGTAAGGTTAATAAATTTGTAATTTTCCAAATTCTATAAAATGCTACTATTAATATTTTAAATGATTTGAAGACATCATTTGACTTTTCAACAAATCCCCAATAAACCTCTAATTTATTTGTTAATTTAAATAGACAAAACGCTTTGTAATATATTTATTGCAAAAATCTTACAAGGAATCCTTAAAAATTCTTCAAAATTGATTTGGAACGCTCAAGTTTCATTGATTCATAATTTGTGATGTAAAAAGGATTCACATCAAGCTGAAACTGTGAATGCTTTTTGTAAGTGACAACTGCTGAGAAATACACACGTGTATTTCACACAGACTGAAAATGACTGGCGATTTAAATCTTAGACTGGTTTCCAAGAAATCTTTCTTGCTTTAAACTATATCTCATATATATTTTTGGTTTTGTTTCAAAACCAAAAACATTCAGCTTTGTTGAAATAAATTTTGTGTATCTCAGGTCTGATGAGGTTAAAGTTATTTTTCAAATTTAAAAGAGAGACAAAAAACGATCACTGCATACTACGAAACATAATAATGCCGATTTCAGAAAAAATCTTTTGTATGGATTCAAATATGTTGTTCAAATTAATTTCGATTCAGCGGACACGGTTCTTAAGTTGACACGGATGTTTTAAATCTGATATCAGTTTAATAAATTGCTGAAATTTTTGAAAGATATGGCAATGCCAAATCACGACGGAAGAACATTTTGCACGCTAAATGATTGACGGCGTAAACCAAAATTTGCGACTTTTATCCAAACGACAACCAAAGATTCATTGCCAATGTGAATAATTTATATTTACAAAATCTTTATTTTTTATTTATTTTTTATTGGTAAATATGAAAAAGAATTCCAAAAATTCTTTCTGTTTAAAAATAAAATCTTTTAATTTAATATTGCAACTACCACTTTGCATTTTATGTCAAAAATATTACATAAGCAAAGTTAAGTACAGCTTGTTGTACATAATTTTGTTTTCGTAAATATAGGATTTTAATGTTAATGATATCACTAAACTACAAATATTGTGGATATAGAGACCCAAGATTGTGGTAGTAGGTGGGGTGAGGAAGTCGGGAAGGCTAGTATGAGAGCAGGGATACCTTCGTAGATAACATGCATTTAACTATGTGACGAAAATATGTTAATAGTATGAATTCATTTAGCGAAAAGCTATACCACGAAGGGGCAAATTTTTCACGCTAATGATAAACGGCGTCGATCGCAGTTTGCTATATTTCATTCAAAATACTGTCTAAAACCCATTGCAAATTTTATGCCCCCGATACGGTATGCTATTTCTTTGTCCCAGCTTATTTTGTGTAGCCTCCAAAAAATAACGTTATCTTACAGAAGCCAGCCGTAAAACAAAGCAGTAAGATTAAATACTCTATAGCAATTTTTGTAACTTCTAAGCCTCACACATTTTAAATTTTTATACCGTCGTATTGGAAATAAAAGTACTTTTAAATGCAATTTGTTTGAAAACTGCATCTCCATTTATTTTTGAAATATGAACTTTTTTGTAGTTTTCGGAGCCATTTGCTTAATATTGGCAACGGAAGCACTCCATTTCTGTGGAAAGTAATGGAAAAATATTTGAAAAATATTAATTATATCTTTTTGTTTCCGTTTTTCAACAAAACCGAAAGAAAATGTAATTAAAATCCCAGCTATTTTGAAAAAATATATATATATGAATGATTTCTGTTAAACATGGAGCTATTATAAACTATATTTAACTTTAAGTATCTACTTTCTTTAATGACGGCATCTTTTTGCTGCATTTCTGTATTATTTCGCGATAGTGACTTCCTATGCATACTTTTCTGTAGATGTTTAAGAGTGGATCGTAAATGTGGAATTCTTAAGCGGATACGAATGACGTCATTTTACATAAAATAAAAGCGTATGCTGTAAGTCTTAAAATTGAAATATATTTTGTACTATTTATATATACTTTTTTTTATAGGAGACGACACTAAATTCTAAAAAAGCAGAATTCCTGTTTTCTAGTTATCGTTATCCTTTTAACCCATTTGGAACCATAGATTCATATATGCACTTTCAAAAGGTACATGCAAGATATGTTTTTACTACCAGTAATATAAAAAAGTAATATTTGAATTATTTACTTGGAGCATTTTCGTGATTTTTAAAGTAAAGTTCATTTCTTTTAAAAAGTGTTGTCAACCGAATGAAATTTGTGTAAAAGACGCAGGTCCCGAAAAGGTTGATCAAAGATTGTAACTTTTTTTCTTTTAATAATAGAATTTGGAATCATGGTGGCTATTTTAAGTGCGTCCCCTAAAATGTACCAAATATTACTTTTTCTTGTTTTACGATGCATTCAAGTACTTTAATGGCACTTAAAATTTCCGCACTACACTCCTGTTAACTTTAGCATGTTATAAACATATAAACTTTTTTGGTAATAGGATTAAAGCAATAACAGTGGACCCTCGCGAAGTTTTAACACTGCAATCTTAGAGCTTATTTTATGATACATTTGTTATTAATTTAAAATTTAATACAACATTTTTTTAAAAATCGAATTACCTATTTTAACGAAACATCAGTGTACTATATTGAAAGCCTGTTAAAAAAACTTCCGTGTACCGCCTATTCATAAAATTGTTCGTTCAGTACTTTTCCAGTTTAGGTACCTTGACATATTTTTAAAAATCTTGTTGCAAAAGTCACTGGGCTTCAGGAAGTGAGATACGTTGGCAAAGGTTATAAACAGGTATGAAAAGGAACTTGATGAAATTCTATACCACTTTATATGTGTATAAATATATTTAATAATAGTATCCTTAGTATCAGTTTAATATGTGTATAAATATATATCATTTATATACAATTTTTTTGTGCAATTTACTTCTGTTTGTATATAAAATAGTTAAATGGCTTTTTTATATTAAGTTATTTGTATGGTTATCGAAAAAGCTGTTTTTGTATATGAAACAGTAAATAGCTTGTTAGAAATTGCCCAATAAAAATTTCCTACTGTAGCCAAGGCATTTATAGTGGAAAAGATCCGTGTGTTTTTTATAAAATAAACTGTGTTATAATAAAATAAATATGGCATGCTAAGCCTATCGGGTACATGAAACAGGGTTTTCTCGCCAAAGTAGCTAAATAAAAAATCTCTCCAAACCCAATGAGTCTCAGACATATCATCCGATATAAGATGATGCTTTGTATACCATACTTTGTATACAGTGGCGTGGCGTGAAAATTTCGGTGGTCATCGCAATTATTTAAGTTTGTGGTGAAAAATTATTAACTCTAAAATTCAATGGTTGAATGTTCAAAAAAGAAACTTTAAATCTTACCTTCACTTATACATGAACTCCAAATGTTCTGCTAAAACTGGATCGTAGAGTTTTAAAAGCTTATTAAGAGTTTTAAAATATTGCTTGGTCATCGCCGCATCCAGCGATGACCGGACGCCACGCCACTGTTTGTATACTATGCTTTGTATACTAAAAAATAGCGAGACTATACAATGTATAGTCTCGCTATTTTTTTTAAAGCCTAATCAGAGCATCAATTGTGGGAGCACTATCTTATTTATTGTTTGGTTGTCAAAACCCTGATCTTTATTAAAAAGGAAAGAATGAAACAGCTTAAAATTATCTGCATTAATTGCTCTGGGTTGACTGGCTATATTAGACATTCTTCTTTATTAGCAGCATAATGAGATATAAAAAAATAAATACTTACATTTTTTTATAAATCCTAATTAACACTAGAACGGCGGAAAAA
This sequence comes from Maratus speciosus, assembly GCA_963932465.1. Lineage (NCBI taxonomy): Eukaryota > Metazoa > Arthropoda > Arachnida > Araneae > Salticidae > Maratus > Maratus speciosus. The sequence continues at coordinate 200,838,578 of OZ010792.1, read as the reverse complement.
TCTTTCCTACTGGAACGGCGGGAAGGGGTCATTTTGACCCTTCGATGAAACTACTGAAATAACAACACTAAAACAATTTTAAATGCCATACATTGGCAAAAATATGTAATTTACGTGTATTTCATAATTTATATTTAATATTACTCGATAATTTATTGAATTTTTAAAGTACTGTATATGTAACGCCTACAGGGCGATTAATTGGATCATACTACGACTACTCAAAAAACTCATTAATTTGATATAAAAATCGATTTAAAATTAATGTTTTCACAAATTAAAACTAATGATAACTAAAATAAAACACAATTTATAAAATAATATATATTTATATTTTCAACTATTTACTCGCCGAATGATTCACTCTCTAAATCCATAAATGAAAAATATGTTCTGTTGTTTCCGTTATTTCATTATAAGTGTAGCTGAATGGTTAATATGTTAAGCATTCTGTTTCAATTTTATTTAATGCTTATAATACTCCAAATTGTACACACGTATTAGGAATTAATTCAGTTGTAACAAAAAAAATATCAATTTTTCCAGTACATTTTCCGCACACAACTTTGAAACATGGTGCGTAAAATTCTTGAGATTTGTTTCCATTGCATGTCTGTACTTGACATTTTTTCTCTTGATATCTATTTTATTTTCGTGTTTTCCTTTTGTGAAGACTCAGGAAAGATCTTTGGGAGATTTGAAACCATAAGATCCATTCTGAACACATCTCCTAAATTTAACAGAAAATCTCTTCGACTGATAGGCTTGCCTGTTACACTTTTATAAATTATCCAGGCGTTTAAAGCTGCATGATGAAAAATATTGAAAAAGATATGCACAGGCCACCGTCTAGAAGCCGATTTCATGGAGTATTTTCGGCACATCTGATCATGGATATCCACACCATACTTCGTTGCGTTGTAATATTAAGAATCGGGCAACTTCTTGAGACCGTCTTCAGTTTTTACAGTAGAATGTAATGCGCTCAGTAGAAAACCACTTTTTTCTTTTGGCTTGATAGATGGTAAGTGTCATATTATCACATTCCTTTATCTTCGATGAATAAAGAGTACTGCGCATATTTTTCAATGATATAGGAATTTCTCTTCTGTTCTTTTACATTGTGCAACCAAAGTTGTATTTTTAGATTTTAGCATTTCTGCTAATTTTATGTAAGTAAAACAGCTATCTGTCGCAATATCCCCCCCTTCGTTTAGATGGGGATCTGTTAATTTCATGACAACATTTTCCGATAAACGTAATTAAGGTCTGTTTCATCCTTTTGTAGATAAATAAATTCATTCAAGAGGTATTTAGTATCAACGTCAACACATCACCAAAATTTTATTCCAAATTTATTCGATTTATTTGGCATATATTGCGTAAATTTATATCTATCGTGAGATGGGAACAATTGTTCATCAACTGTAATATTTTGTCCTGGTCGGTAGCATGTTTTGCAATTTTCAATAAATTTATTCCACATTTTAGATGCAAGAGCAAATGTATCAGTCTGTAGTCTGCTAGGACTTGCTGTCTTTTCATCAAACTTAAAAAATCTTTTTCTTTCTTTGAATCTATCTCTTGAGATAGTTTATTTGCAAAATAGTATTCCTCATGCCTTGGACGACAATGAATATAAATCTAAACCCTTTTTTTTATTGCTCCTCGAACATATAGTATAGCAACAAAAGCAACTTCGAGTACAAAGAGTATTTTACTAAAGGGGTCAAAATGACCCCCGTCCGCCGTTCTAGGAGTACAAGCCCATATTTCAAAAACTAACAAATCTAGAAAGCTGAATTTTTTTTTAGAAATATATGTTATCTATTTAGGAAAAGTCAAAAAATTTCAAACGATTTCGCCCAAGCAAACAAAAGTAATCAACGGACGAAAGTACTAAGGTGTCAAAATGACCCCTACCGCCGTTCTAGTGTTAACTGTATGCCTAGTTGTAAGATAATCCTTAAATAACGTAATCTACTAGTACTCCCATAGAGTACGCATATACGCAGTCATGATGAAACAAAGAAAATAAACAACTCGCGCGTAAAAATTAAATAAAAACCCGATTAAAATGTGGACAAGTTTTTTAAAAGGCACGCGCAAGGAAAAAAAATAACAACAATATTTTAACTGCAATAAACGATCATGCCAATCCGTTCGTAAAAACACTGAAAAATAATAATAGGTTAAATATAAAATGCAGTTTCATATAATAAAACAAAGTATATTAACTAAAAATAAACTGTTTACTAAAAAGGTGCATAAAAATTTATTAAAATAGAATAAACAAGAGAGAACTTAGAATCTGTACCTTCGATTACGTACCAAGATTATATGAAAGATTAAAATACGCTTTAAGGAAATTTGATATCAATTTAATAGCCAAACCTCCTACAAAACTAAAAGCTCTAATTGAAAGGAAAATTGATCCCATACCTAATAAGGAAATTGCAGGTGTTTATTCTATCACATTTCAAACAGAAAATCAGAAGGAGTTAAGCTACATAGGTATGACCACTCGAAAATTTAAAGAAAGATTGGGGAGCACATGAGAGATATCAAGTTTAACCGACCGTCTACAGCACTTTCCAGATTAAATCAACGCCAAAATTTAAAAATAGATTTCGAAAACGCAAGAGTTATTTTACCTACATCTGATCATTATACTTTGGGAATTAGGGAATCATTGGAAATTTTAAGTAAAGAAAGTAATGTATGTAACGATGTTTTATCTTATGATATACCTCAAATTTGGTTTAACATTTTGAAAATATCTAACACTTCAGCATTGGAACGAAACAACTTCATAGACACACCCAACAAATAATAGACTGACCCTTTTTTCCCAGACTGGTGTATAAATAGCTCAGTGAATGCGACATTCCAGTGAAAGTATCCTTTGAAAATGATCGCGTTAGCGATCGAAAGATCTCAGGAATCATCTTTTTCTGTTTCATTATGATTTTAACATCAATGGTTTTTAAGTTTTTAAAGAACAGTTCATTTTGTAACGGTATATTTTAATAAATTTTTATGCACCTTTTTAGTAAACAGTTTATTTTTAGTTATTTTAACGCAAGGTGAATTTGTCATTCCACTCTGAGCTCATTTGAGTTCTATGTTTTTCAAAGTATATTAGAGTGGAACTGCACATGAAATACTACTACTTTGATCGATTTGTGACATCTACATTTTTAAACATTTCCAATTCAATTTTGAATTTTAATCATAAATATAAAATAAACCCGTGCAGCTCCATCACACTTCATTTTATTTGTACCATTAATTTTTTTATTACCTTGCGGTATTTTATTTTTTTGGCTACACTGATTTGAGATGATCTTAACCCTTCCTGCATGACATTTTTTCTACAGGTCAAAAAAGGTTGAAAAGCAGGTTATTGCAGGTTGAAAGTTTGCCAAATAATAATGTAACCTGATCAAAAATCCCTGCAAATTCGAAATTCTCAAAACCGCCTTAATTTAAGGCCGATTTAAGTTCCTGTCATACACTATGACGCAAAAGTTTAGACAATGAAGAAATTCTTACATACTTTGAAAAATATTTATTCAATTTTCAAATCACTGCTTGAAATTAATGTGCTGTACATATAAACAATATTTATAACAAAGAAAAGTGGAATTGTGCATATTGCAATAAATTAAATGGTAACAGAAATAAACTGCTGTCTCAAAAGTTTAGACACAAATTAAATAAAATCGAAATAAACAATTTCTAAAACCTGGTTGCGCATCCATGCTTATGTATTACGTCATATACACGAGATTGCATGGAAGAAACTAAATCTTGCATAGTTTGTGGATCGATATCGTACCATGCATTCTCAATAGATGTCTTAAGTTCCTTTTCAGAAGAGTATTGTCTAGCGTTGCTATAAACTTTGCGACACATGATGCTCCAAAGGTTTTCTATAGGGTTAAGATCTGGGATACATGCTGGCCAGTCGAGAACTCTTATATTATGGGAATTAAACAAAGATTTTGAATGTTTTGCAGTGTGAATTGAAGCATTGTCTTGCTGAAATTCCCACTGAGGACCCCCTAGAAGCTCAGCAAATGGCAGTAGGTTTTCTTCTAATGTCTGTGTATAATGCTGTGAAGTTTGACGACCACTGGTGAAGGTCAGAGATACTTGTCCATTATAGCAAAAGGCTGCCCAAACCATCACCGAGCCCCCTCCTTGTCTGCGACTAAAAAAACGTCGAGGTTCCTTCCGCAAGTCATGCCAATACGATAAACAACCATCTGGACCATCCAGATTCCACTTTTTTTCATCGCTAAATATGACTGACTGCCATTTCTCTCCATATGACATATGCTTCCGAGCCCACATAAGTCTTTGTAACTTATGATATGGTTTCAGAGCTGGTTTCTTCTGCATTTTGCTATAAACGATTGTTCCTTTTTCCAAAATTCGTCTACGAATCGTATCCTTTGATACAGAGAGTCCCGATGAGCTTTGAACTCCACGTACGCTCATTTGTTGAGTACTCGCTAGTCTTTGTATCAGGCGATCCTCTCGTACATTTGTCACACGTGGCCTCCCAGACCGACATTTTGCTTTATATTCGGAACCACTCGATAAAACTCGATAAATAGATTTTTTTGACCTATTAATAATAGCAGAAATTTCAGAAACGCTCTTCCCTTCACCTTTCAACTACCAAATCCTTGAAACCTCATTCACTTGAATTTCTTTAGCTCTCGGCATGTCGACTATGAAGCGCAATCGTTTGCAGAACTTAAGTACTCAAATTTGTGACATCATCGATTCTAAATTTGCATATGCCAGCGAATATTCAAAGAAATTTAGAATAGTGTCTAAACTTTTGCGACAAGCACATTTGAATTTTTATGAAAAAAATTAGTATTATAGCAAATAAAACGACTGTCTTTTGTACATAGCATTTTAAATCAGTTTTTGAATATATTTACAGGTTTTTGTAATTCTGACGTCATAATTCTACATTTTAAAGCTGAATGACGTCATTGTCTAAACTTTTGCGTCATAGTGTATATGTCACACCATACATTAGCGAATACCATTATCCGAACTTTTCTCAAGACAGCTGGTTCTCCACACGACATTATTCATATTCGAAGACGCACAAGTTATCTCTTCTTCCTACGTCCTAAGTAAAAGCGATAATAGTACATCTTCGGCATCAGAGCCTATTGAATTATCCGATTCCGGTATAACAGTCGTTGTCTGTGACGTGAATTTGATCCTTCGTCTCCTGAATTCGTCTTCTATTGAAAATTCACTCTAGTCTCCTACAGGAAGATCCCTGTTACAATGCAGGAAGAACCATAAAATAGACTGATAGTCCAGGCAATAGGGAATTTTACCTAGCAAAATTAATGGTAGTTCCGGTAATTGGCTTATTCTATGTTTTTTGTGTCGCTGAATCCGAATTTGTAACTTCCCACCAAAATTTCCCCCGGAAACACCCCCAAATTTTTGGTAAAAATCCCCCCAAAAAAGGTTTTTATAAAAAAAATCTATTTTTTTTATTATTTTAGGAGAAAAGTATCTAGAAATTCAGAAAGTAGACAAAAGTTGCAACAAATAAGATATATGACATTATGACTTAGGATGAAGGGGGAGGGGGATCTGCCTCGGAAGATGCGCGCGGTGCTGCGTGGACCTAGTTGCGCAATTCCACTTAACCACTCACACGTTTACATTCGCCCTCACATCACCCCTCCGAACTTTCCTTATAAGGTTTACTTTAAATTTTTGGGGTCTCTGAATACGAATTTTTAACTTACCCCCAAAATCCCCCTCCCGAAAACCCCCAAAATAGTTGTTATTAACATAAATTTCTTATTGTTTTAGGAGAAAAGCATTACTAAATTCAGAAACTAGACAAAATTTGCAACAAATAGGATATATGACATTATGACGTAGGATAAACGGGGAGAGAGGGGGCTGCCTCGGAACATTCTCCGCGCGCTTTTCTCAAAAACCAAATTTTTTGAAAAAATAAATTTTGTGGGGGGTTGCCGGGTGAAATTTTGGTGGGAAGTTACAAATTCGGATTCAACGACCCAAAAAACATAAAGTGAGTCGAAATCCAGAACTAGTATTAATTTTTCCAGGTAAAATCCCCTATTGTCTGGACTTCATAACTTAGTGCACGTAGCGCCGCAGTGCAAGTTCAGAGGCAGCCCTCCCGCTCCCCGTTCATCCTACGTCATAATGTCATATATCCTATTTGTTGCAAATTTTGTCTAGTTTCTGAATTTCGTAATGCTTTTCCCTTAAACAATAAGAAATTTAAGCTAATAGCAACTATTTTGAGGGGTTTTCGGGGGGGGGGAAATTTTGGGGGGTAAGTTAAAAATTCGGATTCAGCGACCCAAAAAACTTAAAGTAAACCTTATAAGGAAAGTTAGGAGGGGATATGGGAGGGCGAATGTAAACGTGTGAGTGGTTAATTGGAATTGCGCAACTTAGTCCACGCAGCACCGCGCGCATGTTCCGAGGCAGATCCCCCCTTCCCCTTCATCCTAAGTCATAACGTCATATATCTAATTTGTTGCAAATGTTATCTACTTTCTGAATTTCTAGATACTTTTCCCCTAAAATAAAAAAAAAATTGATTTTTTTAATAAAAACCTTTTTTGGGGGGCATTTTGCCAAAATTTGGGGGGTTGCCGGAGGAAATTTTGGTGGGAAGTTAAAAATTCGGATTCAGCGACCCAAAAAATATATAGTAAGCCTTTTTCCAGAACGACCATGAATTTTGCTAGGTAGAGCCCCTATACGGTCTCTATTGCCTGGACTATGAGGTCCATTCCTAGGCAGGGTCAATATCTGAAATAAAATATGGGGATATTCGCTTTTCGATTATCACACGGATGAACACATTTATGATGGTGAATAAACAAATGTACATTTCAATCGCTATGGAAAAATACGACCTGTCAATGCATGTCGTGACATATATGGCACTTACCGATTTTCACGCACTACATACGCTAGCATTTCTACAATGCGTTACCATCATTATACATTATTTACAAGATACTTACAAACATAGTTGTATTTTTTTCAGTCCGGTCTTCTCCTTTTTATCACACACACACACAAAAAAAAAAAATTATTCACTATCAAGCAACATAAAGTTGCAGCTATAAATTCCTCACTGTTCGCCTCTCTTTTGGTGCCAAAACCCGCTGGCAAGGTGACAGCACCTGTTGTAATCATATGCGTCATCCACAGACTTATTGAACGAAAAAGAATGGAACTTATGTGATGAAAAATAACTACAGAGCTACAGTATATTCAGTATTACCGTATATGGCACGTTATGCGTAAGGGGTTAAATTTCATTTATGAAAAAAATGCGGATTTATTTTTTAATTAACTGCAATTTTTAACAAAAACAACTGTTTTAACGAAATGTGAAAGTACTTTGTCAGAAGCTGATTCAAAAACCTTGAGAATGATACCTCATAATGAACTATAAGATACAATAAATTTCGTTTATTCTCATTGAAATCATTTATTAATTCAACAGCTCATTGTAAATAGTCGAATAAATTAGCAAAAATAAAATTAATTTTTTGTAATAATATTTAAATAAAAAAGTTAAATGAATCTGTGAAAAAACACCCGATATATTATATTCAATTAGAACTTTAAAATGGAAATCGTGGTGGTTATAATTTAGATCTTTAAATTATAATATCAAACATAAACGCACTTATTTACAGCAATTAAAAAGAATAAGAAAGCTAAATGCAACGAATAATTACTTTAAATTAAAATCAAGAATTCTTAAAATCTTACCTATTTGCTACTATAATTTTAAAGAAGAAACAAAACCAAATACAATTTTAGCAAGAAATAAAAATCATGCGATAAGCATAGATTATGAAACTCTTTCCAGCGCTGACTGAATGATTTAAAAAACTTCGTTACTTATTTAGGGAAATAAGGTAAATAAGATAACTAAGAAAATTTTTTTAAAAAACACATAAAACATTTGAAAAACTGATTTCAGTAGTTACCGTCCATATCCAAATATGTATTCCAATTCTTTTGAAGAGCCCTGTATTGGATCTGTAGGGTTGCTAACTGTACTATATAATGGGAAAATTTAGTTTAGCAAGAAAACGAATAACAGGTTGCAATTTCTCTTTCAGCAATTTATACTAACACATAGAAACACACTTGTACACCCCTGTAGTTTACCTAGAACATTTATTACACGCCACTATTTACCTAAACTTTAATTCAAACTAAAACATTTTTAAAACTACTGAAATCACATATCCAGAAATTTTCATTTGTTGACAGCCATGTATCCAATTCTTTCCGTGACACTGTAAATCATTTTATCTATATTCTAAAACCATTTCTAAGTAAACTAAATGCAGTTCAGCTTACAAATGTATAACTTATTTAAAAACCAACTTTAAGTAATTTGCGCTCATACCCAGTAACCCTTACGAATTCTTTTGTGTAGCCCTGTATATGAATTATTGCATTTATACACACCATATAGTATGCATAAATATTGTGAAACGTAAAAGACCATATTCTAATTAAAATTGAATTTCCAGCAATCATCGCTAATGAACAGTAATTCGGATACAATATAGTATCTGAAATCTTTTGTGTGTCCCTGTAAATGCTAAGCACCTCGTATTATACCTGAAGTAACTTATACTATAGCTCAGAGACGTATATCTATTTCAATATATAAGAAATAGTTTAACTTAATTCAAATACGCCGCAAACAATTCCACCTCTATATCATTATTTAAGCAAATTATTTTGAGTGGCCCTGTAAATGAATAATAACTATTCTTTGTACCGCATATTCTACAGAATGCAAGTGGATTTCATTAATGCATATCAATCTTATTATGTTTGAAAGAGTGTAACACCATTAAAAATCATTTGGAACAATTTTTTCCCATTGGCCGCAATGTAACGGAAAAATTTTGACTGTCCCTGTAAATGAACTAAACATGCTACAAACTTCATTTGAAATAGGGATCATGCTGTGGTAGAGGTCACTAACATCCAAAAGTTTCAGGAAGATCCTAGTATATTTACGAGAGTTAGAAGGCGGACAGACGGACAGGCAAACCGAAGTCATAAACACTTTTCAACATTGTTGGAAAGTGTTAAAAATGCTAACGTCGACAAATAAATTATGCCATATTGTGTTTTAAATTTAAAAGAAAGAAGAAAGAAACAAAAATATTTTTGTCTTTTTCTCATGTCTAATTTGACACACCCGACTTTTTCTTGTGACACATACTCTACCATTTAATGTAGAAGGAATTTAAAATTGTAAAGTATATGAAGTATCATAAAAAAAAAAAATGAACTAGAAGAATAATTTCTCATTTTGAAACAGATTTTAACACCAAGGGATTTTCTGAAAGTTACGTGAAGTATAATTAAAGAACATTTTTTCGTAGAAAAGAATGTCGGATGTTTCCATGACTGACACAACAATTCTAACTGTTAAAAATTATACACTTTATTTTGATAGAAAACTTTAAGAAAAGCAGTAGTCTGATATATTATGAGCTTTATTTTGACGTGCAAGAATTTTTGAAAAAAAAAAAAGAGTTTTGAGATGCAACTTTAAATTATGAAGAAAATAAAAAAATAGATATGATATTATGTATGCATGTACATATATATAAGTACAGGGTGTCTAGTAATTTACCGAAAATATCATTTTTGTTAAAGAAGTGTAATAATTATGTTTATTTCCATCATTTTCTTATATCTAATGTTTCAGCTACGCATTGGAATAATTCGTATATTTCTAATTTATATACTATAATAAATTTTTATTTTAGATAAACTGTGAAAATCCCAATTTTAAATATGACAAAAATGTGTACGTCTAAAGACATTCATTATGAAATAGCAAATTTAATACATATAGAATAATCGCCATTGCTTTAATACATGTGAAAATTATTTCAGCAATTTAAATTTAAACTTAAGTAAAAAAATTAAAAACGAGAAATGCGAATCATCTTTGCTATGTAGTTAAAATTTTATATTAAATAATAAAATCAAAACTCTAAATATTTTTTTTAAATAATTAAGCATTGAATCATGTATTCAAAAAGCCTTTAAACAATATAATTAAAAACATTGAAGATATCATATGTAAATATTTTAAAGCGGATAAAAATCCTTGAGATTTTTTTTTTGTTGTTTCCTTTGTACAAAAAATAAAACATATTTGTTCTGTCATTTTGGCTAAGTATCTTTAAAAAAATTTTTTTTAGGAACTTTTGCTGATTAATTTAGAAATGAAAAGGAAAGAAAAATACCAAAACGAAAATAATGTTGCTATCAGTCGCAAGGGTAGCTGTCCACTTCACACAGACAGAGTATCTAATAAGACAAGGGCTAGCTGGAATACATTGCAGACATTACCTGGGGTGTTTATGTTTTTCAATAGTTATTGCAAGAAATATTGAAAGATTGATAACAAGATTCCCAAATGACGAATTCTAACTATCATTACAAGAAGAAAGTATATGATAGGAAAGTATAGGAAATTTCAACTTCCGGTTTTCGATGGATTTTTACGTTTTAGAAGGTCCTGAAAGCGATTTGGTGGGTTTTAGAAAATGTCTTTCTGTCACTCGGTCTGTTAGTCAGTGTATCTGTCTGTTTGTGACAAAAGTTTTGTGGGCGCTCTATCTCAAGAACTAATGCATAAAATTTCACAAAACCTTAAATTTAGTTAGACGTTCATATAAACTTCTTCTGATTAGTTTTCTATGTATATCGCCAAAAGGTGACACAGCTAAGCTGCATTTTTCACGATTTGCATACTAGCTCTATCTCAAGAACTAATTCCTGGATTTACATAAAACTTCAGATTCAGTTAGTCATTGATATGAATTGGTGCTGATTGCGTTTTGGTTTAAATCTCCCAACAAGTGGCGCTACTATGCTGCATTTTTTATGATTCCCGCAATAACTCTATCTTAAGAACTCGTGCACGAATTTTCTCCAAACTTCAAATTCAGGTATACAGTGGCGGTCAAAAGATTCCGGCCAGCAAAAAATATTTAGTTAATTTGTAAGTATACCCATATGAAGAGGAATCTCAAAATGATACTTATACACTTTATTGACATAATAGTTAGGAACATATTTATGGAATAAAAATAAATATCAGTAAATTTAATTGACAAAATTAATTGCAAAAGAAAACGCATGTTCTCAAAAGTTTCCGGCCATCTTGGCAAGTTTGGAAAAAAATGGTGTTATAACAGAAAATAAAATTGATCAACAACATTTTCATTCAGTATTTTGTCTTCGTACATTTAAGAATAAGTACTTCGGCGCAGCGACGTTGGATCGATTCAAAGAACGGTTGAAAATCGTCTAGGGTAAGTTTTTTCCATGGTTTTTGCAATTTTTGGGAAAATTCTGCTGAATTGGAATATTTATAATTCCGCTCATGTTTTAAAGTTCGTTTAAACGATTTTCTATTGTTTTCTGATCGTGTGATTGAGCTGTCCATTCCAAAATCAGAATTTTTGCGTGCCGAAGCAAATGCTTGAGGATCTTGCATGTATGATTTAGGTTGTTATCATGCTGAAACAAATAGTTGCGACCATACTTTTTCCTGCAATAAGGCAGCAAATGATCTTGCAAGATATCTTTGTACAGTGTACCATTTATCTTGCAGCGAATTTCAACTAACGGACCGACACATTTTCTAGAAAATCCTCCCCACAGCATAACGTGTCCTCCGCTATGCTTCATTTTAGGAATAACATATCCCGAATGTTATCTTTTGTTTCTAGGTCGTCGGAGGTGGTGTCTGCACTCATTCCCAAAAAGGTTGAACTTTGATTCATCGGAAAATAGTACTTTTTCCAGATTACGTTTGATCAATCTTTGCGTTCCTTGACAAACTCCAGTCAGGCCCTCTGATTTTTTTTTTTTTTTTTTTTTTTTTTTTTTTAATACTGACTCTTCCATGAAGTCCTACGTCACGTAAGCGTCTTGATATGATAGATCGACTTATTTCGACAATATTTTAACTCCGAAAATCGAAGAGAATTGCAGCGGCATTTTTATGCGAGTCATCAACTGCTTTTCTCTTAATAAGTCTGTCCACATGAATTGTCTTTTTCCGGGGTCTCCCGGAGAGTGTCAAATCCTGAAGACCATGAACATTTTTTTTTTTTTTTTTTTTTTTTTGAGTATCGTTCACAGTAAATTTTCTAATCGAAAACTTTGCGCAATCTCACAAGAGAATTGGCCCTTTAGCGACAAACAAACCACTTGTTTACGACAATAATTATAGAATTTTTATTTTTTGAATTTCAAATACGTTATTAACGTTGATTAATTAACAAACACGGTGAAAAAAAGTCCTTCCGGCCAGTGCCGGAGGAAGAGGTAGCTTTCATGTTCCTTAATTTTTAAAAGCCAGCTTATATTATTCAAACACACGGATATCAAATAAATGGAACCCGATTATAGAAGATTAAATATTAATTTTTGTCAATACTGTATATGAATGAGAATTTCGCGAAATTAGTCGCGTTATCAAAGCTGGTTTTATTTAAAGTGATTTATATTTGATCGCCTAATTCGGCGATATCTTGAAGTGCCCGCCATTTTAAAGCAACATAATGGGTGCAACAAAGCTAACCAATGAACTTGATTGAGACTTTAGTAATTCCTGTGCACATGCTCACTCACATCTAAATCGGTTGATAAATACGAGTGCTGTTGCAGGCAAAAAATCAGATCTTTCAAAATGTCACCCATATTAGAAATTCAAACTGTTATATCACAGCCATTTTTTAAGATAAATACAAAACCAAAAAATGCTCCGGAATCTTTGAATCAAGCTCAAACACACAAGAAAAAAAATTCAATTTCTAATTTTTTTGTACCTAATTTTAAATTAAAAAAATATTTTTAATATTTAAATGGTCGCCATTTTGAAACAAGATGGCGGATGAAGTTGGCAAACGATCTCGGCCGAGAGATAGCTATGTACTATGCACATGCTTTGTTACATCCTAATCGGTTCATAAATACGCGTGTTATCGCGTGACAAAAATCAGATCGTTTCAAAATGTCAGCCATGCTAGAAATTCAAAGTGCTATAACTCAGTCATTTTTTAAGATGTAGAAGAAACGAAAAATGCTCCGAAATCTTTGTATCAATGTCAAACACATAAGAAAAAAATCTTTTTCAATTTCTAATTTTTTTGTACCTCACTTTAAATTAAAAAAAAAATGGCCGCCATTTTGAAACAAGAATGCGGATGAAGTTGGCCAAAGTACTTGTTCGAGACATTGGTATGTACTATGTACACAACAAGTTACATCCAAATCAGTTCATAAATACGCGTGTAATCGCGTAACAAAATTCAGATTGTTTCAAAATGTCAGCCACACAAGGATTTCAAAGTGCTATAACTGAACCGTTTTTTAAAATATAAACGAAACAAAAAATCCTCCGGAATCTTTGTATCAAGCTCAAACACATAAGGAAAAAATCTTTTTCAATTTATAGTTTTTTTATACCTCATTTTAAAATTTAATTTTTTTTTTTAATTTTTAAATGGACGCCATTATGAAACAAAATGGCGTATGAACCTGGCCCACGAACACGATCGACACATTGCTATGTACTATACACATGCCTTATCACATCGAAATCGACTCATAAATACGCTTATTATCGCATGACAAAAACCAGATCGTTTCAAAATATCAGACATGCTAGAAATTCAAAGTACTATAACTCAGCCATTTTTTAAGATATAGACAAAACAAAAAATGTTCCGGGATCTTTGTATCAAGTTCAAACATATAAGGAAAAAATCTTTTCCAATTTCTAATTTTTTTGTACCTCATTTTGAATTTTAAATTAAAAAAAAATTAAATGGCCGCCATTTTGAAACAAGATGGCAGATGAAGTTGGCCCACGAACTAGGTCGAGACATTGCTATGTACTATGCAAATGCCTTGTCACATCCAAATCGGTTCATAAATACGCGTATAATCGCGTGACAAAAATCAGATCGTTTCAAAATGTCAGCCATGCTAGAAATTCAAAGTGCTATAACTCAGCCATTTTTTAAGATATAGATAAAATGAAAAATGTTCCGGAATCTTTGTATCAAGCTCAAATACATAAGAAAAAAATCTTTTTCAATTTCTAAATTTTTTTGTGCCTCATTTTAAATTTTAAGTTAAAAAAATTTTAAATGGCCGCCATTTTGAAACAAATGACGGTTGATGCTGGCCAACGAACTCGGTCGAGACATTGGTATGTACTATATACACATGAAATTTTATCCAAATCGGTTCATAAATACGAGAGTTACAGTATGACAAATATCATATATATATATATATATATATCAACTTTTGAACGGGGTATGGTTTCGGCGTCTGGAAGTTATGATCGATGAAAATATACCAAATTTTTTTGAAATCGCTTTCCTCCGAATGGCTGCAATAGGTACCTTTTTGTAATGAAAGCTACCTAAAACACTTTCCCGATATCAAAAACTAACGAATGACGAATGGCCGGAAACCTTTGAACACGTGGATTTTGAATTCCTCCCTTTGCATATAGTATTTTCAGTATCCAATCAAAATGGTCACGTAATCACAGGTCATTTGCTTACCCCTAACTTTTGGACCAATTGTGCTTCTTCTTCGCTGAAATGTTCTGGCAAACAAATCAAAGAAACGAACTAGCCCGAAACTTTTGACCGCCACTGTACCTTGATAAATATTTGTGCTGATTGCGTTTTGGTGTAAATCATCCAGTAGGTGGCGCTACCATGCTACATTTTTCAAGATTTACGCAATAGCTTTATCTCAAGAACAAATTCAGAAATTTTCATCTAATTTCAGATTAAGTTAGACGTTGACAAGAGTTGTTGTTGATCAGGGTTTCGTACCAATCACCCAATAGGTGACGCTGCTATGCTGAATTTTTCACGACTTTTGCAATAGTTCTATCTCAAAAACTAATACACGTATATTCATGAGACTCCATATTCAGTAAGACGTTGATATAAATTATTTCTGATTAGGTTTAGGTGTAAATCAGCCAAAAGGTGGCACTGCTATGCTGCATTTTTCATGATTTATACGATTTTACGGATTCTCATATCTCAAGAACTAATGCACGGAATTTCATATCTTTATGATCCTAATGATGGACATTGATTGCCATTTAATTTTGGAACTGTACTAGCGAATTTTCAAGTATTAACATGCATGAGATTGAAGAAAGTTTTGTGATTGGTACATCCGACTAGTTGTAGATGGTTTTAAACTTTGATTCAGCAAATTTCCTTTTAAACATAATTCTTTTTGAAAAGGCAGCAATTGTTGCGTTTAATTTTTAGAACTTTAAATTTATTGTGAAATTTTTACATTAGACAACACCCTTTTCTTCTATGTAACAAAACTTTTTCAACGTTTTAATCTTCTTTCACGAGTATCGCGAATGTCGTATCACATGATAAAATTGAAAGTGCGTCTAGTAGAAGACGTTGACGAAAATTCACTGATCCTTCCAAAAGAAGACCTGTGATGAAAACTGAAAAGAACATTGTTAAAAGAACTTGTCTTGACTACAAAATTTATCTGTAAAGAAATTTTAAAATATTCAATGAAGATGCTTTAAAGTAATCAACTTAATGTTTTAGAAAAATGAGGAACAATTTACGCTTCTTTCGTTTCATTCAAAAATTAATATAACTGATTTTATGTCATCAAAATAGTCGTAACATTGAAGATGTACTAAAAAAGGCCTACTATACAAGAAGAGCCGGAGAACAAGCAAATTTTACTAAAACAAAAAGAAGACTTCAAATGTTTCATATTCTAATAACATTCGCATTGTTGTTTAAGGGTCATAAAAATATATTTCTTTTCTGGCAAACCTTTGTACCCAACTAATTATAATTAATTTGTCAGAGCATCAGTATCCGAATGTAATTGAATTTTGAGCTATTATCATTTATTGCATGTTCTGTCGACAAAAGGTAGAAGTGGTAAATATGTAAATATAAAGTTTTATACATCATGTTTAATTTATGTGTTATCAATTTACCAATTTTTTAAACGGTTGATATTCGAATATCATAATGAAAATTTCAAGAAGATGCCTTTATCTTGTTATAAATTGACTCTTCGGTAGGTTTTGTGATTGATTGGGTATAAGCTCAAGCGAAGGATAAAGAGTTTGAGACTTCTGAAATATTTGGTATTAAATATCTAAAATAAATCATAAGTAACGATGATATTAACCAATTCTTCAAGCGTTTAGTGTATCTGCTATTCTACAGAGACTTTATTTGCAGAAGGTGGTACATTTTTGTTTATTTTCTTTAGTTGTTGCCAGTAACAAATATAGCAACTCTAATAAGATTGATCCGTTGAAATATGAAAGACCTTCTTATCTTTGTCAGGATTTAAAATATACATTTTTTTAATGTGAATTTATTCAGATAAAGTAAATATAATTCAATCCGAGTAAGACTACTATTCAATGACTTCATTTATTTGCTATTAATTACCTTGCATTATTTCTAATACTTTAAGAATATTTTGAAAATTCAGTACCAGAAAAAATGAATGATAATATGTATTAAAATAAATAAAATCATAAAAACGTCACTTCCAGTATATCTTGATCCTATAATCATGTTATAAGCTGTCTCAAAGACCGGCTTGAATAAAATATATAATACATTCAATGGACAAAAGAAACACAAACAAATTCGCTGAATTGGAACAAGTCGGTTGTAAATGCAGATTAGTTACATAAATATAACTATGTATATTGATCAGCATACTAACAAATAAAAGTCAGTTATTCAGAACATTTAAGATATAATTACACATATTAAATATAATCGTAAGAACGAAAGTTATATCCTTAATCCGCATTTCCCAAAATTTAACTTGGATTTGTCAGCACTTGCTCAAAGTATAACTCGTTTGTCAATCCATTTATTATGTGGAAATATTTAGTAACAAACAATAGGTCACTTGCATCCAAATACATGCAAACGGAATGTACAGTTGGACCTCGTTACCCCGACCCGGGTTTTCACGTCACTCCGTTTCAGTTTCTCAATTTTCTGTATATGAATTTAATGTAAATAAACTACGGATTTTACGTCGCTGAATAATTTTCTACTCCGGATATGCCGACGGTTTCGGATAATTATCCATTTGTCATAATCCATCTTATAAGCACGGAAATTAAGCAGTAAGAAATGTCTTAGCCAAACAATTCACAAATGTGTCTAAAATGTTCATTGAGATAAATGAGAAATTTTACTTGAGTTTCTATTATTCAATTCCTTTATCTGAATAAATAAACCCACACACTAGGAATGACCCACTTAAGCTCGTATAGACGAATCAGTGTACACGCGGTCTTTTTGTCCTGGTCAGGCGGTGCTTTCTTATGGTTACACAGCGTTTTTCATCAGACTAAAACCGAAGCATTGCATTGCATTGAAAATATCAGAAATTATCTAACATCCAATCCTGAAAAAATGAATATTGATTGCAATTCATTGTATAATATTGAAAAAAGAACTGTAGGAAACACATCTACTGATAAGCAAATTTTAATTCATCCATATTTCATGTAACAATAAAAGAAACGAGTTGTCATAAATCTGATTTTTATTCTTTTAAATTTTGTTTTTGTGTTTGTTTTGTTTAACAATAATATTTTATTGCTTAAAACTGGAAGAACAGTTATGAGTTTAAAATTGTCTTAAATTAATTAAAAATACTGTTTTTATAAACATATTTTTCCCAACTCCGGTTACCGCGACAGTCCGCTTATGACGACACTTTTTTCTGGATATTAGAGTGTGGGGATAACGATGTTAGACTGTATTTTGAATTGTAATCGACCTTCCTTCCAGTATTTCCTTGCTGTTTCGTCATGAAAATACATTTAAGCATTTTAGTTTGACAGTTTGTATAAAAAAATACTTTCCGGGATTCAAAAAAGGGAAAACTGTACTATTAAAGTCTTCTTAAGATATCTGGAGATTTCATTCGTTCATGAATCAAGAATGATTAATCCATGTATCAGGAAACAGGAAATGTTGATTTGCGAAAAGCTTTTATACAATATTATTTAAAATATTTTGCATAACGTTTATAAAAAATATTATTTTACTTAACTGTCCCAGGAATAATGTAGTGTTTTCGAACATTTATCTTTAAAATAAATTTTCAATTCTGGTTTATGCATTAGTAGAATATGAAACCAATGTACTGCAATAACGAACGCAAAAAAAAAAAGAAACTAATCTAAAGAATTAAAAAATATGAATATTCACTGTTCACATTTTTATACTTTTATAGGAAACTTAACGTAAATGCTTTCACAAAACTTTAAATTAAATATGCACCCTCCAACAGTAAATTTACATTTAATCACCTAAGCTTAAAATATACACTAAATGAATCTATTTCCAGAATTTACGACATAACAGTTCATTAAGTTTATTCCATAAAGTTACTAGCATAACTATCTTCATTTTTAAAACAGAGAAACATATACAACAACTTAAAAAATGCAGATGAAACAATAACATTGAATAACAATGAAAAATTATAGAAATCACAACTGACATTAATAGCCCTTTACGAAGAAAATACAGAAAAAGTTTGGCGAATAAAAGAAAATTAAAAGCAGCCTACAATGAGCTCTTCATTTAGAAAAACGTCTATTAGTATTTAATTTACTTCTTTACACGTTTTCGTAAAGTTTATTGCTATACGATTTCAGATGTTTAAAATATAGTGCAGTTAAACTTTTCACTTCTAAGTACAATATGAAAACATATTACCTTATTGTGATTTATGGTTGTTTAAACGTTTAATGTGATACATTGGGGAAGAGTCCATTTTCTTACTTTGGTAATATTTTTTTTAAGTTATTTTTCTGATTCGAACAAAACATTTCCCCATAAAATTCTCGGAAGAAAATCTTGTTTTATTATTTAGAGTCAAATATGTATTTAAACTAATACATGAAGAGTCACTTTATTCTGATAGGTATTCTCGAACAATTAGTTTACAATATGTTTATAAAAAATGTGTTTATAAACTATCTTTGCATAAATAAATACATGAAGTCTAAGAAAATGGTTCATTGAAATTAGTTAAAACTTTTATCGACAGATATAATATGTCCGCTCAACATTTTTGTTAAAACATGTTGCTATCTTCTTTTTTATTGGTTTGTTTGATGATTTCGATTTCGTCATTAGCAATGACTTTCCAGAATATAAGTTGTAAATTTATATAAACTAATTACAGATTGATGCCAGGTATTGAAAAATATGAATCTTTAATCAATGATAAGTTTTTGAAAATACTGGGCTGTTAAATTTCAAGTTTATCAACTCAAATTGCTATTAGTGCGATGCATGGGGTACAATGATAAGACCACCGATCTGAGAATGCTCTAAATGGTTATTTGACCTTTAAACGGGGGCTCGGACAGCAACTGTCGGAAAATACGTGCTAAGGAGGACAGATGCTCTCCGAGCCCGTGTAAATGTTAACAAAGTAGCACAAAATGTTGCAGCATTTAAGATGGTTTCATAGTTCCTGCGTAGAGATATGGGGCATTCTCACAATCTTTTGACTTTTAAGCCAATGAATAATAACTTTTATTTTAGTACATATTCATGTGTTTTTTTTTAATTTCATATATTTTGAAACATTCCATTGCATGATCGATAAATAATATTAACGAGATAAATACGTTTTGGACGATGTTGTGTGTTGAAATACCAGGAAAACTCCTATACCTTACCGTGTCCCTGATGCTGACTTTTAAGTTTGGAGCTGTCTGTGTAAAATTGTTTCAATAAAAGTAATTCAGTGTAAGTTTTTTCCGAAACTGGAACAATTGTTTTATATAAATATGTAGTAAAAAATTGACCTGCCCACATTTTTACGGTTGCTATTATTTTTTTAACTCTCTGCTTGGGTTTTAGATTCCTTACCATTCCTCTTGCTAAACGTAGGGGAGAGTAGCCTAATTTGGACCACTGCACTTATTTTCAGGTGTAACTCACTGAATTTTTGGAATATCTGCAAAAGATCATTACACAGGGTCAATCTATTCATCTACTAATTAAATAAATATTTAGATTCATTTTCAAAATCTTAAAATTTATTTTAATTTGAAAAGTTTGTCAAAAGTGGTCCAAATTCAGCAACTGGTTGCGTAAGTTGGACCCCCAATCTCCTAAATTGGACCAAATAATATCAGGTTGTTTTAATGACTAGAAAATATAACCAATTTTATTAAAAGCAAAGTTTGCGATTAATGAGACAATCAAACAAAATAACAGCAATGAAATATAACGAAATCAAATATCTAAAAATAAGAGTAATTGTTTTAAATCAAAAAGTATTCAAAATATAAATCACTTTATCAGTAATTCAAAGTTATCAGTAATTAAGAACAGAAATTATGGAACTAATTGTCAGTTACTTGAATATCAAGTAAGGAGTGAGGCAAAGCTTATACATGAATTTTTTTATTGTTTTTGTTTTTAAGCGCACACAACATGGAACCTATATGGCAATCTGAACACTGAATCATTTCTGCTACTTTATTTTTCTTACAAATTAGACAAAACCAATCATCACTGTCTAGGTTTTCCTTTTAGATTCTGAATTATCAGACTTTTTTTTTTTTTTTTTTGCAACAGAAGTTTTCTTTACATTATGTTTGTAGTTCTTCTCTTCCATCATTTTCTTGCTAATTGCATTACGTCTATTTTTTAAAACTTGATGTTCAAATTGCTTTTGTGCTGTGATAGCTTCCTTTTTGTCGTTTTTTTTTAATTTTGTTTATTTCAAGGTTTACTTTATATGGCGAAAATGTTAAAACAACTGTTTTTTGGCCCCCTCTGTACTTCGATTTAACTGAATTTAGCAAGGGAAATAACATTTCTAATATTTTTTTTTTTTTTTTGCTTTTGCGGAGGATTTGTAGCTGCAGCCTTGTTGCAGGTCAATTTCTTCACAACTTACTGCGTGCTTTTTGTTTCCTATATCTTCAACAGCTTTTGCTGTCATGGGTGTTTTTCTTCCGGACAGTTTTTCTATGTCTTTTTCAACATTTTCATCAAAGTTTGTGATTTTATGCGTTTTACCCCCCTCACTGACAAGCCCGTGTTAATACGTTCACTAAGCTCCAGGTTTCATTGCAATACAAGCAGTATTTAAAGTAATATAATTCAATCGATTTAATGTATTTTTAATACATTGAAACAATGATTAATACTTCCGATTGCATTTACATTCGTTATTAAGTTTTTTTTAATAAAATGTTCAAAGAATCATTTTTTTAAGCATTTAAAACAAAATAAAGAAAAAACAACATTACAATTTTGCCATTTTCCAAGACAGTCGGAGGGTTAATGGCAAAAAAGTATAATTCCAACCTCCTGAACTGTAAAAAGTCTTCCATCACAAATATCCTGCATGAGGAAAATGTTTGAATTCAACTCTGTAAATCAAATATGCCATAGGAATAAAAAATTGAAAGAAAATAAATGCAATTACATACAAGATAAAAGACATTGCAAACAAAATTTATTGCATAGACATGTAAAAATATTTTTATGTTTATACACGCCTAAACCGTATGAAAAATAAATTCAGATATACAAAATAAAACTTGCATGGAGATAATAATCTATTATAAAATATAAAAAAATAGTGTACAAAGCGTACCGTCCTCGAAATTCATTACTTACTTTTCAAATTTATGATCGCATATCTGGTCCAATTTAAGCAAATTAAATTGGCTCAATTACGGCAACTGCGCCATTTTTTAAAACGGTTAATTTCAAGACTAAGAACAAAAACGAAATTAAACAAATCCGCGTGAAAAATATGCGCAATAAACAGATGAATTCATATATGTATATGAAAACATAACAACTTACCTTATTTTTAAAATATTCACTTACGTTTAGCAGGAAAAAATTAGATCAAAACAGCTAACTTAAGGGGTTTTTTAATTGTCTGAAAAAGGCGGCTGCTTCTTCTAATCATGAGTGACGTCATTCTGATGAGTAGGATTTCAGAGGTAGATGGAGTCTCTTCCTGTAATTAACGGCAGAATGGCAACGGTCCAATTAAAGCGGTGGTCCAAATATGGCTACTCACACCTATAGAGAAAATCACTTCAGATGCAGCCACAGAATTTTTTCAAGTTTTTTCTCACAGGAGTATGCTAAAGAAAGAAAGTCTAAAATTATTTGACAGGAAATTTACTGCAGAATTTAATTCAGCATTATATCAATTTAAAGTATCGTGGCTTTATTGGTAGTCTTACCGTTCCCGAGGTTTATTCCTGCACTTTTCGAGGTTTTTTTTTTTTTTTTTTTAATTTAATCCAAAGTAAATAACTGTTTCGAAAAATAAATGAACATTGTGGCTATCACTTAGTCTTAACATGATTTTCCTAAAAATAATAGTAATTTTCCTTACCGTCCCATCCTTACCATCCTTTTTTTTCCATTACAGTCCCTTTTTCCTATACCATCCCTTTCTTTTTCCTTACGTCCCTTTTTTAACACCCCTTTAAGACAATGTTATACCAAACTTTTGTACTAAAAATAGTACGTTGTTATTATTTATTATTTGAATGTAATGTGGGTACTATACAAATTCATTATAAGTCAGTCGAAAATAGAAAGTTATAGTGGTAAAATGGTAAGGGAAATTAAACTCGCAAGTTTAACTTAAACCTCGGTTAAATAAAATGTTCTCTGCTGACCATTTTTTCTTTATTTTGAATCCTTAAGGCATTCGTCTATCAGATTAAAATGTTATTTTAGCAAGTTTAATTTCACCAGATTTTTATTCCCGAAAGTCAAAAGATTGTGAGAATGCCCCATATATGTATGCCTAATAAATATAATTTCAATACTAATTTTGCGAGTAAAACCTCAGCTGTTACTGCTATTGGGGATGTAATTTGGCAATTAAATTTGTGATTTTTCAAGGTTTTATATGTGCAATTTTTGCATATTTTGTTCGTACCGCTCGCTTCATTTGCAGGCCAATCTAAGAATGCGCTAAATGTTTATTTGACCTTTAAACGGGTATCGGACAGCATCTGTCGGAAAATACATGTTAAGGAGGACAGATCCTCTCCGAGCCCGTGTAATTGTTAACAAAGTAGCGCCAAATGTTGTAGCATTTAAGATTGTTTAATAGTTCCTGCGTAGAAGTATATGTATGCTTATTACATATAATTTCAATACTAATTTTGCGTGTAAAACCTGAGATGTTACTGCTATTGGGGATTTAATTGGACCATAAAATTTGTGATATTTCAAGGTTTTATTTGTGCAATGTTTGCATATTTTGTGTAAATTGTGTAAATATACATTTACAAAAACATAAATACTATATTGAAATATTTTGAGATTCGATTAAGTCCACTTGTTCTCCTTTAATGAACGACCTTTAAAAATTAGGATTGCAAATATTATAATGTGTAAATTTCTATGGCTGTACAGTAAATAAAGAAAAAGTTGGCAACACTGATTTTACGCATCTAGTATTGATTACAATTTTTTTACTGAAAAAGACTCGCTCACACATGTAGAATTTGAACTATGCATGACAATTAATAAAAACTTTATGCCAACTTTTGCATTACTTTCGGTACAGCCCTCGTACATTGATAAAGAAAGTATTTCCTTTAATTTCGAATACAAATAAAGATAAAAATACCGCCGCGGCGCGCGGCCTCTTTGTTCGCATCCCTTTATTCTACTCTCTTATTCCGACTCTTTTGCGGAAGCCAGATTGAAAAAAAGAAATAAATCAAAAATTGAAACCGGACAAAATTAAAAGGGAAATTACACAAATTAAAGACACCGAAAACAGGGAAAGGAGGACTAATGTGTTTCCAAAGTCGAGAAAAAATACAGCCAAGTTCCCAAATCCGGCCGGTAAGATGAAGAGAACCAGTCTATCACAATCGATCTGCGATGTTTGACAGTCGATGACACTCGCTAATACAGGAGACCACCCGGTTTTGTCTTTGATGTAACGCGAACGGAAATAACAGACATATTTTCCCATAAGAGATTTCACTGTGTAGGTGCCGTGTGCAAAAAGTGAAGGCCGGCCTCTCCCAGACATTCAGCGAACAGATGTCAAAAGTTTTGACAGGAGAACATGGTGAATGGCTAAGAGACTCCACATTGTTCGAGAGAAAGGTAATTAGTGAATATATAGGAGACGATGATGACTTTCTATGTAGCGAGTTAATTTTCTAAACTCAGGTAAGTAATAACAGGTTGGACCTGTGGGAGAGAAATTATCTCTCAGGGGTTTACTCAAGGTTTTCGCGGGCAGACGACACGGGTTGCGGAGAAAAGCCTTGCGGCACCTCCGACGGCAACTAGCCGGGACCGAATAAGAGGAAACTGCGGTGTTGGTACAGCCAAAGAGTGCCATAGCAGTACGGAGATATCTCATCTTTAAAAGGAACTATCTTAAGTTGATCACTCCTAATCTAAGTGAGCCTGATTGTCAGAACTATTAATTATCTAGCCAAAATTCTCAGTAACATAAAAAGGATTTATGTATTAAGCTGCCACCTTCTCATAGACTTTTTGACTTTGCATCATTTACTTCTACGTTATTATTTTTGTTGTGTGTATATAAATCTCCTTTTAGCCCAGATAGAAACTTGTTTTGTTATTATAAAATAAAAATTTATTTTTCTTCGAATCTAATTATTACTGGTTGTTTATGCCTCTGTAGTACACCGCTCCCACTACCGCCTTCTTAGGAACCCACACAATCATTTTACATAACTTCATGGCCTCAACAGTGGTCGAGAGGTTCTGCTCTCAAAGCTGGTAGACGGGTGGTGCTGGGTTCGAACCCAATCGCGCGCCCGTCGTCCTAATAGTTCGGGGTTTTCTGTGTTTTTCTTCGAGCTTTGTATTTCCTTGCATAAATACGGGTTAGGTTCCTTTAGAAAGTCTTCCCCTTTTGGGCCCATATCCGTCGTGCTGAAAATTGGCCGGCATAAACAACACCATAATTTCATGACAATATACTATGGATAATTAAAAGCATTTGAAGTAAAAAATTGAAAATTCATATTTTTGTCCTTTTTCGCGAAGGATATCTAGTCCTCTTAAAAACATAGTTTTGACTGAATTTTATATTTTTGATAATCATGTAGGCAATAATTACTTAAAAATTATAGTTTCAAGTTTGTAACTGAAGTGGATTCCTTTCTTTAAATTTTCAAAGAAAACTTTTTACCTTTTTATATAGATAAGAAAATCTAAGAAAAACTAGTAAATACTGAGGAAAACTTGTACTGTATATCTGGCTCTAAATGTGTAGAACGACAAAATAATTATGTTATAGT
Source organism: Maratus speciosus (assembly GCA_963932465.1). NCBI lineage: Eukaryota > Metazoa > Arthropoda > Arachnida > Araneae > Salticidae > Maratus > Maratus speciosus. Next base: position 200,813,077 of record OZ010792.1, on the reverse strand, counting down.
TTTAATATTGTTACCCATTTAAAGCAAAAAAAAAAAAAAAAAAATGAATCGGAAGACTTGTGACTATAACTCTTCTTTATCTCACTTAGAGTAACATAAGGTAAAGCTAGAAAAGTCTGCGCACATTTCAAAAAAATAATAATAAAAAATCTAAATGTTAATTTTTTGCTAAACTATGCATGAATAAGTTTCGTTTCATTTGTTTTTGATGCATTTCCTTGTTATTTTGTTGTTATGCTGTAATTTAATCGAAGAACAATAATAAAACCAGGAAAACTATTTTGCGCAATCTCTCCTTACAGATTTGATAAGATTGCGCACATGGGTAGGAGAGATTGCGCGCAGGTGTAGAAGAGATTGTTATTAATAATAATTACAATTAAATTGTTAACAGTAATAATTATACTTAAATGACATTGTTGTGAATAAACATTATTATAGGTGGTTATGAGTGACTATTTCAACCTAATGTTTAAATAATAACAAAAAAAAATAATTTTAACAACAGTTAAAGAAGTTTAATTTAAGAAGAAGATTGAAATAGCAATGAAAGCAAGCCCTGCTAAGCTTACAAAATAACATTAATGTACTTGATAACATTTTAACTTGAAAATTATACCTTTTTCATTTCCACTGTTTAAATGTATTTTGTTTGCTAACTGAAGCTGTCGTCGTTCACAATCGATGCACTTGTTGTTGTAAATCGTGCATCTTTCGTAATATCACATGCCACACTCAATACATTGAATCCAATCACAGGTCGAAGTTATCTCCTGGTACAGTTCCAGACATTCAACGCACTCATCCCCATTCACCTTCGATTTTTTTCCGTCAGTTCTTTTATCACACTTTTCCTGGAAACATCTTATCTTGAGCTGTTATTTTTATTTTATTTATTTTTTACGGATTTATTTATTTATTTTTGTTGTTGCCTTCTTCTTAAGTTTCTTTTTCACGTATAATTTGTGGATCACTAACATTAGTTGCACTCTGTTTCCTTTGTGATTTTGATGGCATTAAACTTCTTGGAATGAGTGAAAGCTTTTCCAAAATATTGTAGGTGTTATTAGAAAATTTATTTTAGTTAACAAAATTAATATATTAGCAAATGAATTGGTCATAAATTAAAAATGTATATATAAATATTTAATTAATTTATTAACAAATATATTAATATTGTATTAACAAAAATAATTACATAAAATTCATTTTATAACAACTGTATTATTAATTTATTAATAAAATTTTTATCTGCAAAAGTATTTTTTTGAAAAATTATTTGTCACCCAATTTAATTTGGATAATTATGTGTTTTTCCAAAATGCTTTCAAAATTGATACTTTCATATGTTTTACACGTAATTTGCAATTCAAGCAAATTTACCAATAAGCTACGCAATCTCTTCTAGCACTGAAACTTATGGGGAAATGCGCCATTTCTCCTAAGTAACAGATACCTAAACTCTGCTATTTTGGTAGGAGAGATTGCGCGACGTTTTATTTAATCATGTCTACTACTAAAATGAATGATAGGTGTTCGTATATTTAGTCTAGGTTATTAGCTTATAAGAAACCATTTACTTTCAAAATATTTTGTGCTACTGACATTCTATAAAACTTCTGACGAACAGTTGTGAAAATTCATGCACTTTGGAAAAAACAAAACAAAACAGCAATGCTTTACCCAAGACGTTGGAACAATCAATGTGCACATTCATGTAGACACAGCACTAATGCTGGTGTACAACTACCTGGAGTCGCTTCATGCGCACCCTACTCCTTCCCGTCGAATCCCTTTGTACGCGATCTCTCCTGACTTTACCTTACGTGTAACGCATACTATTTTTTTTTTTTTTAAGTTGGAAGTTAAGACAGAAAAAAACTATGTGTAACATTCAAATTCTGGACTGATGAAAACTTCCAGCGGAAAAAAAAAATGTGTTTTGTGAATTTTTTAAACTTTATAAGCATTTATGCAAGCATTACTTAAAAATAATTGTTGCATGTTTGCAACAGATGTGTGTAACAGTATTTAAATTTCCTAAGAAATTTTCTATATTTTATATTTTTATAAGAAAATTTGTAATTGTTAAGACAAATAAGCAATGCAAGATAAAAAACTCGCAATTGCTGTTAATATGTAAAACAATAAAAGCAAGTGCAAAATGTAATTTTTACTTTTAATATTATTTCGCATTTAACGCATTAGAAAAATATTCAAACCGACAGGATTGTGACTATAACTCCTCTTTATCTTACTTAGAGTAACATGGGTGTAACGCACACTTATTTTTAGGTAGGAAGTAACACACACAAAAACTATGTGTAACATGAATATTCTGGTTAAACGACCTTAAAAGTCATAGTTGTAGGTTTTCAAAAGAAATGTTTTACATTCTTTAAATTTTCAAAGTGAAATTTGCATATTTTATCGATTATAAGAAAATCTAAGAAAAATTTATGATTACTAAGAAAAACTTGCAATTGCTGTAAATGTATGAAATAATAAAAGCAAGTGAAAATGTAATTTAGAGTTTTAATATTAGTTCCCATTTAACGCAGTAGAAAAATATTCAAAATCGATAGGATTGTGACTATAACTCCTCTTCACTAAACTTAGATTAACATGGATGTAACGCATACATATTTTTAGGGTGCTAGTAAAAACACAAAAAACTATGTGTAACATAAATATTCTAGCTAGATGACGAATCCCAATACAAAAACTTGCGTTTTCTGAAATTTATAAATTTTATTACTTTGACCTCTTACGCCCAAGTTTCGAAAATATACCTCCTAATTACAAAAATAAAAAATATACTTAAAATTTAAGCGTCGGAGATACTATTAACCAATTTAAATACAACGTAGTACACTATTAAAATCTGTAGCTTTTGCTGGATACTCACTCCACCGCTTTTATAGAATATCTCTATTCTGGACAATGAAAATGCTCCATAATAAAGTCAAGCAATCGTTTTCTATAAAAACGGTGGAGGGACTATGCAGCAAAAGCTACAGCTTTTCAATAGTGTACACAAAATAATTATCTACAAATTTCCCAATTACCGAAAAATATATTTTATCTTTTTTTCTTTGACTGCAATAATACAAAGCTAAAAACTACTAAATTAGCTTTAAATCTAGTGTAATTTTAATACAAAGGGTACATAAAAAGTCTTGAACGCACCATTAAAGATAAAACTGCTTGCATAAATTCTTTCTCATTTCACTCTTTAGAACATCTAAAATAGGGATGCATAATAGGGTAGCCCGAAAAAAACTTTTTTTCGATTTTCAATGATGGGTAGTGCCGAAAAGTTGCCACTGGTGACACTAAGTTCACACAAAAAAATTGAGATTTTTCAGAGAATTTCTTCATTTACCGCAGATAGCTTAAAAGTTTGCTCAAATGCTGATTTTTGATCTTTTTTAGCAAAAATCAGTCAGAATATTTTTAGCAAAGTCCTCAAACTTTGAAGAGATACTAGCAAATTGCGCAGTGAAATTGCTGTGTAGCGATCCGTTTGAGATATTATTAATAATAACCTCTATATATCCAGAGTTTTCCATTGACGCAATAATGCTGCTTCGAACAACGACACAGCTATTCATACGAACCACCCCATCGCCCGCTCAACACTGCGAAAATATAGCATACAAATATCAAGAGCTTCACCTCATACGACCATCTCCTCGAAAGCTCCAGCGATCACTCGTTGATAGCTGATTCACATGATGTTCATCATACTACCTAAACTCTTTTAATAAATTTGTTTTAATTTTCTGTAAAATATTTCCGGCGCAAACATTAATTTCTAGTACTACCTAATTTTAAGTTTTTCGATCACAAAATGCGATATAATGAGAAACAAAAAGTAGATTTAATGTAAAAACGTGAGAAATTGCATTCTGAACGAACATTTGGCAATTTGAATTTTTTTCTCAAGTCCTCTCAGTGTGATTGATGGTGAACTTTTAACAAACAACCCAACATTTCATTCTCATCTGCGTCATCATTTCAATGTGTTGTACATAGACGCCGACTTCACTGAGGCAAAATAGGCAATAATGTGTATATCTACCACTAATTAATTTTTTGTTCTATTTCATCACTGTAATTATTTAAGAAATATAACTTTCTAAAATTATTGTTTCAAGTTTCCGTGGTTTGCCCCCGACGTCCCCTTGAAGTCATTTTCTATTGTTTTGAAAGCTTTCTACCTGATACTTTAGCGAGTAGCTTCAGCTGGTGAAGCTACACAATTGGACAGACACATGTAAACCTTCTAAAATTGATACTGTCAAGAATTGATACTTCAGAGGTACTAAATTTTCACAACAAATAAATGAATCTGCGAACGTCACTGGGTTAGCAGTTTCATAATTATTTTTTTGGTTTATACACTAATATCCCCTTCATACTGGGAGAGGTTAAAGTCTTAACTTATGAGTTTGAACAAGCGACCTGAAATTAGATGCGACTTTTCTATGTATATTTTTGGTTTTTGAGAAATTTAACTTGCCTTAAAATTTAGTGACTTAAAATTAAGCTACTAGTCTCAAACAGGTTTTTCAAATCTATCATGACCACGTTGTTTGAAGTTCACTTCAAATCACCACACTAAGGATCGAAATTGTTTTGGAAGAATACATGGGAAACACATATGCCTATGCATGAATTGTTGATGTGAAAGCATTGATATGTCACAATGTAACAGTCTTATGCAAAAATTAAAGAAATTGGAAAATCACTGTAGCTACGTTTTGCTCTCTTTATAGATGCATGCTATCCCTGACAAAATGTTTTCTGAACATCTGAAAATATTGAAAAGCGTCATTAAAACTATAAACTATATAAAACCATGAACTTTTAAAAGCAAATTTTTTAACTAATGTTTGAAGTGATTGCAACACTCATCCGCCCTCCCTCCTGCATACTGAAATAAGATGATTATGTCGAGGAAAAGCATTTACACGTGTGTTGAAACTGCGAGCAGCTCTGATATTAAAAGAAGAACCACTCTCAATTAGACATACTTTTTAATATTAAAGACTGGGAATGCAAGCTGCGTATTTGGCCGATATGTTTTGTAAAATGAAATAAATAAAATTACCACTGCAATGAAAAACTGTCAGAATTTTCAATGCATTTGACAAACGTGTCTTCTTTTAAAAGGATACTTGTAGTTTTTGAATTTTAGGGAGGATATGATATGGATTACTTCACTCTTTCTAAAGAGAAATCGAAACAACACCCAGTTTCAATTAAAAAAAAAACATACAAATAAATATTGAGGGGTATTCTATACCTTTGAAAGACTATATTCAACAATATTTACCAAGAGCTCAATAGAACTCTTTGGATAATTTTAAATGTTTACTGGCGTGTTTAGCGTTAACAAAAATCTACCCAGTTTAATCTCAGTGAAACACGAGTTGATTAGGCATCGCATAGTACATTAATGCTGAATATACCAACAACTGGCAAATTCACCGGCACCAAATTAAAATATTTTGTTTGGAACCAGAAATTTCTTCAAAAAATAAATAGAACAGAAATCATAGAAAAAATAATTTAAAATTCAGTCATATAAGTTTAAATAAAAATTCTGGTGTTAAAAATTTGTAAAAACGCGAGTAAAATTCCAGTATGTGCAATGTATTCACAATCAAAGTCTATCAGATATTTTATGTCATTTGTCAGATGAAGTTTTAACTTTGTCTGAGAAAGCAATTTTTTTTTTTTTTTTTTTTTTTTTTTTTTTTTTTTGCTATTCTCAAAAGACATGTCTGTGAAGTACGATTTGCTATTTACAAAGTCACTAAAACAAAATTAAATGCAGAAACAAGCATTTGCCTGCAATTATCAACAACCGTAACGGAATTTAGACACTTGTGCAAAACAATCCAATCACAGTTCTCACAGTAAATGTTTATGCATTACTGTTCGTCACAATAACAATGAGCAATTTATTGTAAGGAGTATTCTACGATTTCTTGATTTGGGAAGATTTTAAAATATATAAACTTTCATAATACACTATATGGTCAAAAGTGAACGGTCACTTGTAATTTTAGACGTTTTGTTAAATATCTAGAAAAATACATGAGGGATTAACCTAAAACTCCAGGTGTGTAAACAATATAGTATAGATCATACATTTCCGCGAATATTTTTCCCGAAACCCCATAGGGTCCGTCAACAAATTGAAAAAGAACGAATATCTTTTGGATAAACCTATAAAAACTAATGTATCAAAAGCGTTCAAACTGGCTATTACTATTAATTAGCTTATTTAATAAACTTTGTTCATTTTTATGAGGATAGCATGTAGAGAAATTAGTCGTAGAGAAATTAATTTTTTTTATAAAAACAGTCCCAAATTTCGCCAAGTTTTTTGCCTATAATTTGCAGAGTTCTTAATATAAAAGAGTTCTTTTCAGAAAATATGATAAACAACGTTGTACACAATACCCTGCAATCAAAATTAAAAAATAATAAAAATTGGATGAAAAAGGAGCATGTTTAATAAAAAATGTTTCACTGCGCATGTGCGAATGCAATCAAAATATAATATGCATAATGTATTAGCTAAGTATATAGAGCAACTTTTGTGAAAGTCTCAAAATCATAGCTTGAAAATTCTGAAAATTATCGCCGATAGGATAAGCTCTAAATCCGTTGTTCCCCAAAAGAAGCAAAAAGATGAGGGGCTGTATCAAATATATGTTGATTAGTGCCAAGATAGCGTATACAATATTGCGCGTACTATTATATTAGGATACAACCCCTCATATTTTTGCTTAGTCAAGTAGGTGAAAGTAGGCAAAATATTATTAATTTGAATCCACTAATACGTTTCATTGTACTCATTTAGTTTCATTTTGTTAGTACAACATTAATTATAGTCCAGATATGAATATTTTTTTAAACTATTTTTATTTATAATTTCATTTTGTTCTTATTAAAAGCGCGGCATAACTACCGAACAAGTGCGGCGTCTCAGCCTGAATGCACGGTTGACGAGCCACAGTGCAATGTTTTAGAAAAAAAATGTTAAAAAATATTAATTATTCGTTTTGAATTTTTTTTTTGTCGCAATACACGTGTCGTATATTTAACACGAAATAGCACAGCATGATTTTTTTTAAATTTTATGTCCACCAGGAAACTTTATTCGCAAATTCAAACAATTACGCAGCATAAATACCGGAATTACCCTATATTTATATTTATTATGTCCTGCTTTATGCGAATTCCCAATTTCAAAATTTTCTTCCAAGTAGTTTTCGAATTTTGAGTAAAAAACTTCAAATTGATGGTTTAAATGGCCATCTATGATATCCAGAAAAGCATAATTTGAAAAAACATATTTTACTCATTATATTGAAACATTTCGGCTGGAAATAGCCTAAACATTTTTAGGGAGTAAAATGTTCATACTGGCAAGAAAAAATACATTAATAGAAGAGACATAGTCGTTCTATAGCATTTCATCAAGCGAGTACCGAACTTCAATTTGGATACAGTCCCTAAAATAGGCTCATTTTAAAATAATTAATTTCTAGGAAACTAATTTCATGAAAATTTGGATTTAGACTAATTGAAGGGCGTAATATTTATTTATGGTGTCAAACTTGGGTATTGCTATTGAAAAAAAAACAAAGTTTAGGTTCGTTTTGATATGTATATGCTCCCTAAGCAAAATTTATATACATCATTTAAAAGCATATGTAAGTTATTTCTAATCGTTTGGTACTACTAAATTTCTTCTACAATAAATTGTTGCAGAGTTAGTAGGTGGTGTTTACTTTTTTCCACGACAGTACAGGTCAATTACTTTTATAAAGGTGGATTAATGATTATGTATCCCAGGCTATACGGAAAATGTTGTTGCCGGGCAACATGCGTCCCGCAGGTTCATTATTGCTATCCTAAGTCATTGCATAAAAATGTTAAAATTTCGAGATGTTTTGATTTATCAAATGTTTTGCTTGCTACTAAGTTTTATATACTGTCATGGAATTCGGAAAAAAATCTGCGTAACATTTGTGGATCTTATTCATAAATTAACTGAAAAAGTAAAGAATACATAGTGTATATGAAAGAAAATTGGCAGTTTGCAGTTCTTGTTTTAATAATTATAACTCTAGGGTAACAATGGAAAATATTTCATGATTCCTTCACCCCTTTCTGAAAATTCTGAAATATAAGGAATTTTAAATTATATTTAATAGATCTAGATTTCTGAGTTCGCATGATTTTATTAATTTTTTGAATAAAAGGAATATTATATATTTAAAATTAATTTTTTAAAATAGGAGTGATGTTTAATACTTTATTTAATTTAAAAATTTAAACAAATGATAAACAAATTTTCTTCTTAACGGCAAATAAAGAATAAAAGCATTCGTCATAAAAATACAGAAGTTAAATTTAGTATACATTTCAAATGGTGTTTTTTTCTTTTTTTCAATATAAATAAAACATTGGCAATAATTTTAAAAAACTGATTGTTTGTGTACTTTTTTTCCTGATTAAGCTTTTGAAAATAATAAATAATAAATTGTTTTTATTTTGTACATATATTTAAAGCTTTTTGGGGAGAAAAAGGCTTAACTTTTCTTTGAATATAAATGATTTACAAAAATGTGGTGCGTTTAATTCAATAAATAATGTAGATATAAAAATTATTTGCAATATTTTATTAGTTTAAGATGTGCTTTAAAATTCTAATTAATTTTTACAAGTTTTTGGTTGTTGTTCTAACTCATATTCAATTTATAATTCCAGAAAACATATTGCATAAAGAAATACGTCAGCAATTTCAGAATTTAATATATATGTAAACTCAGTTTAATTCTTTTTGCCTGAATAACAGGAAAACTATTTCATAAACAATTAAAATTTATTATAGGATAGAAAATTGTTTGTATAAATACTAAATGAAATATTTTTTTATATATATATGCTGAAACAGGAGACAATATATCAAGGGCATACCATAAAAACAAACGTTAAAAATTGATTGTTAATCATTTTTTATAATAAAAGTATTTCGCTTATATTTAATTGAATATCTATATTTTAATATTTAATGTAAAAATTTCATATATATTTTTAGAATTGATTAGATATAATTAGATATAATTGATTAGATTTTTTAAGAATTGATTAGATATAATTAAATATAATTGATTAGATTTTTTTAGAATTGATTAGAGATTCTTATAATTTTTTTTATAATTAATTAGAATAGTTATAATTTATTAGCAATCCTTTTTAAAAATGTTTGATATCACCGTTTATAACATATTAATACAGTTACACAACTATATTCGTTTTCTTATGTCAAAAAAGTTTGAAAAATTGTTTGCTTATAACAATCAAAATGTAAACTATTTTCAGATATCTTCTTCATGTTTGTAATATCACAGTTCAGGTTTTTTTCAAACACAGCGAAAAATGTCCCGACCTAAAATCGAACCTAGATACCTTGGCTTTCCTGACTAATGCTCTCTACATATTGAACTATCCGGACGATGCATGGTTGACACAATTTACTCGTATTTTTTTGCGCATGGCTGCAAACTCCAGTTCTAATTTTATTCATCGGAGCTATAACTATAGCATCTACATGCGGAAAGTGTATGATAGCACGGAAACTCATGTATACCATATATATTTAAAGTATATAGCCATTAATCACTGGACATTTCCAATTTTAGATATTTTGTTGAATATTTTAAAAATATTCTTGCCGGATTCTTGTGGAACTGCAGGATTATAAAGAATATGTTTGACTTTATAATTTAAGAACGTCGATTTGATAAGAAGGACAATTAGGGGGCCAATAAAGCGTCAAATAATAATAATAATATTTGGGATCACCCTTGGGATTGTAATATAAATGCACGGAAAAATTTACCGCTGCAGAATACAAATATGTAGATACTGTACAACATTTTTACTGATTTGTGTAAGAATAGCACGTATATGCAGGGAGATATAACGATTTGTTTAAAATGTTCAAAAAATTCTCGCATATTTTTAGCTTATATCATACAAGTTTTTCAATCAAATTTAACGCCAGTTTCAGAAAAATTAGCAACATGTAGTAAACACAATTTAGTGCAAATGGAATATAAATATATTAAATATAATATTTTTTAAACGATGACTTACACCCGAGATGCGTAAATTGTTTTACATAAATTTTATTCACATTGCTAACAAGGCGTAAAACTAACAGAGTCAAAAAGTATCCAGGCCAGGTTACGAACCTGGGTCATTTGTTCAGCGCACGAACGCTATTCCATCTGAGCCACCTGGAGCGACACACATAACCCTAGGCTAGGCTTAGAAGAGCGTTGGTGCGTGGAACCAAAGACCCAGGTTCGAAAGGGCGGCAGACTGGTTGTGCCGTTCCAAGTGGCTTAATTGGAAGAACGTTGGTGCGCGAACCAAAGACCCAGGTTCGAACCCTTGCCTGAATACTTTTTCACTCTGATAGTTTTACGTCTTGTTAGCAATGTAAATAAAAATTCACGTAATTCAATGTATATTAAATATTTTATGAAATATGAGCACTTGTATGAAATGATTTTTATCTTCGCATACGCGAACGATAACATGGATTTTTTAGATAATTTAATACTCAACTGTATGGAGCAACTAATAGAAAAAAATCAGCTCAATATCGTGAAAATTCAGAAAGATATAGGTGATAGTGTGAGCTGATATTTAGTTATTTTCTAAAAGCAGTTGGATGATAAGTGATTTTCCTCAAATTTTCCTTTTTTTTTTTTTTTTTTTTTTTGTATTGACTTTCAGAAAAAAGTTAGTATTAAAAGTTAGTAATTAATCGAGTAGATTCGGAACAAATGCTTCGATTTTGATACCTCCTTTTATCATGGAAAAGGCAAGCTCTGTTGGTTATCCAAGAAGAACTAAAGCATCCATAAAAAAAAAAAAAATTAAATTGACAATTAGTAGAAACCCTTATCTTTCAGCTTCTTTTGTAGAGCAACTAAAAATTAGCTCATTCTGTCGCCGATACCTTTCTGAATTTTCATGGTATTTGACTGGATTTCTTTTATGGGTTGAGTTAACTATTAAATTATGTAAAAAAAAAAAAAAAAAAAAAAAAAAAAAAAAAAAAAAAAATGTCGTTGTTCGCGCATGTGCAGATAAAAAAATTCATACAACTGCTCATATTTCATAAAAATTTTAATATATTTATATTCCAATTGAACAATATTCTTTTTAGTAATTTTTGCCAGTATTTCTAAAACTGGTGTTAAATTTCGTTATAAGCAAAAAACATGCAAGAAACTACCGAACTTTAAAACAAATCGCTGTAACTCCATGAATTTTTTCCCTAATTTTACAGAAATCAGTAAACATGTTGTACAGTATCCATATATTTCTATTCTGCAGCGGCAGATCATTTCGTGCATTTTAATTTACACAGTAATCCCAAATATTTCTTCCCCAATTTTTTTTTATTTTTTTGTTGCCCCACTAATTGTTCTCCTTATTAAATTGACGTTGTTAAATATGTGGTCAAACACATTCTGTATAATTCTGAAGTTCCAGAAGAGCCCGACAAGTATATTTTTAAATATTCGACAAAATGTGTAACCAAAATAATTAAATTGACCAACAAATTTATTTGTAAATATGAAATAGGGCATATTCCACATGCATATTAAATGGAAAATATTTTACCAAAATTCTGGTGCCATTATGGCGTTTCGTTAAGTGGTTTCATAAACATACCACCGCCCCTGAAAGGGCTAATGTGTGATGCTTTAGAAATTGACTTTACTCCGGGTGAGATTCTAGTTTGAACATTGCATGTTATATCGAAAACGATATAATCATAAAAATATGTGATGAACATAAAACAAATTCGCACAATATTTGTTTATAATATTTTCGAAGTGTCCGGTATAATGTATTTTAATTTCAAATATACATGCATTATATATTTTTTTAAATACAAATGTTTTAAAATATGCGAGAGAAAATGATTGACGTAAATATTTTGAGAAAAGTTTATTGTGATGCAGATTATTGAGTTTCGATGCCAGATTTTGGCTAGAACAAAGGTTTCAAAACTTTCAGATTTATGACCACTAAATCTAAATAAATACTTCCGTAAAAAGAAGTAGAAAATTGCAACGCAGTGATGGGATGTGTTTATCCATATGCAAGTTATAGGACTGGCAGTGGAGAGAAATTAGCAGATGATTAAGTTTGTGTACGCATTTGGTCATTTGCTAAGTTTATGGGTATAGTCAACAGCTGCCAAACCTCGTATCAGCGCATAGGTGCAGCAGTGAAATGTTTAAAGAAGCTTAAACGCCATTGAAACGCAAGAAGTCTGAATAACACATAACGAATGGATATAGAGACCGCAAATTTTAAACGTGTATCTCGTCTTGTGGATGTGCTCAATTTGCACCCGTGTTTGACGCATCATGTGTACCATCCAGCGATGTTTGGAACGAAAGACGTATGATCATCACCGAACACACTCAAGAGCAATTAAGAATTTGAAGTTTCTAAAAAGTATAAACTTGATACACTAGATATTAGAGACCTCGGAACACTCCAAGACGTAAAACAAAATATCGTGATTTTTCATTAGGGAATAGTCACACCAAATTCCATAGTTTTACTAATACAGAAAATTCACTATAGATTCAATGGGAATATTTTAAATCAGTTCGAGAATTACGTTATTGTGCAAACCAACAAAATAACAAAAAAAGCTCCATCCTTTGGCAATATAGACCCAAGAATAGTAAAAAAATCTAATAAATATTTTATACTAATAAATCTAATAAATATATATTATTGTCAGAATGTAATTCCCAGCTTTAATTCTAAATATTTATAATAATTGCTTTTAAACTCAGTCACATCTCGGAAATCTGGAGCAAAAGGCCTCGTCATCTTCTTCAGAAAGAAAAACAAGGATCAAATGTAATTTAAATATTATTGTCCAATTACATTTTTGGCGATACCAGGCAAAGTTTTAAAAAGACTTATCAGTACTAGAATCATGACTTTTCTGGACGATTTATCATATCTTGACAAAGATCAATAGGCTTTTCGAGAAGACTGCAGCACTTCAGATACTACACAACATATAAACAATAACATAACAGAATTACTAGTAACACACAAATACTGTGGATTAATTTCGAAGGGGCATTTGATTCAACTATTTGGCACACTATATCTCAAATAATAGATTAATCCCCACTTCGTAAATATTTAAAATATTTACTGAAAAATTGCATCTCCAGCAAATTCAATAGTCACTATCTGGAAAATTTTCTGGGGTTCCTTTGTCTCCTGATAGCCAATCACCTAGTAAAACGTTATAAAAAGAGAGCCTCATACCTCACAGCATATGCAGATGATTTTATAGTTATAGTTGAAGGAAAGAGCCGGTGAAGACCTAGAAATACAGCAAATACAGAATTAAAGCCTTTAATAATTAATGCAATAGCCTAAATCTGCACATCTCAGAAGAAAGATCAACAGCAATATTATTTGGCAAAAATTTACTGCGAAGCAGACACCCAATTTTTAAAATTAATGGTAAAACAATAAGTATAAAAGAATCTCTTAATTAAGACTAATTCCGGATTTCAAGCTAAATTTTCAAGATCATCTGATGTATATCAAAACAAAAATCTTAAATGACACCAATTCTTATTGATGTTTTCACTTTTTAAAGGAAATCTGAAAACAATATATCTTAAAACAGGGTAAAAATGCGTGGTACTAAAAGCTATTTTATATGCCTCAGATATCAGGTTACGTCATCTTAATTCCCATTGCATGCGAAAGCTGATGTGTATTCAAAGACCTGCACTACTAGATCTAATCGGAAGTTACAGAGGTGTTTCAACGAACGCACTAAACATATTGATTCTTCCCATATATTTATGCATCCCAAATTTAAATGAATTTGCCCGTAATCAAGTTTTCAAATGCAGCAGAAACTTAGTTACTCAAGAGGACGTAATTAACAATTCAAAGCTGATCCATGAAGAAAAGTCTTTTGCCTTCCGAGAATATTACCAGATTGACAACCTTCAAACACTAGAATCAAATTCACAAGAAATATTCAGTACACACGAAATAATAATATATGCATATGGTTCAGTAATGGGCAATGATACATCTTTTGCATTTACAGTACAAATGAACAATATTTTTATTAATGATTACTCAATTAGACACAATATATGAAATTCAATCTATCAAGCCGAACTGTATGCTATATAAAATATAATGCATTGGTTGAAAAAAATAACACATCAATACTCTCATAATTATCACAGATAGTTGATCTGCAATAGCAGCTCTTAGCCCATTAACTGCTGTTGTTGCGTTGACAAAACGGTCAAAATAAATGCGCATATAAATTAAGATATAAAATAATTTTTTATTAACAGCAAATTTTGAGAAGGGAATATTTTGGATAATTATTCAATAGAAATATATTTTATTTCAACAGTTTTTTTTTATATTTAATAACATTACAAATTTGAATAATTTTTAATGAAATGCTTTCACATTGTAGTTTTCACAGAAGAAATATAGCATGACAAATTTAAGCTTTCGAGATGATCTATTTTTAGCCAAGGTGCATCAGAACAATTCACGAACATCTTGCTTTTGCTTCAGTTGAGGAAGAAGAGAAATCAGGCATTGGTTCTTCGCACCAACAGCGGAAAAGGATAGTTCCGTTATTCACAAGTGTTGTTTGACACTGTGGAATTGTTTCTCATTCTGTGCTCAAAGAAATGGCAAAATCCAGATATCTTACGTTAGACGAAGCTCTCCGAAGAATTTCGATGACGAGTTAGATAATGCGTTGGGAACGAAATTGATATTATTCTTATTTCTACAGAAATAGCAGAAGCTATTGATAAAGGAGTAGGAAAATATAATATATCGGAAAATGACAATGATATTTTACCTTTTTATACTGCTGGCGAGATTGAAGTGTGTGTAAAAAAGATGTTTGCGCCCTCTCAAAGCAGCGCATGCCATCCAATAAAATTAAAAAACAAAAAAATGGAGGCTCGATATGGATAGAGAAAGAACCACTGAATTTGGCTCCGCCAAAAAATGAAGAAAAAGATAAACCTTCGACAAATGCATGGAAAATTCCAAGAATGTGAAAAATAAAAAGTTTCTCTTGGATTTCAGATGAGATATTGTCTCTTTTGCAAAAACGTTTCGAAAGTGAAGAATAATCACAAACAAATCAGTCCTGTGCAGATTTTTCAAAGTTCAGCATGCAAAAGCCATTACAAGGAGAAGGTGGATATTTAGTAGTCAAGTCCGAAGGCAGCAGAAAACTACACTGTAAGCATTGCCATAGTCAGAATGTTTTTCGATTCAGCAAATCAGTTTTTTCGATTTAGTTATGTTGCTTTATATCATGACTGTAGTGAATTTTTTTATGTTTGAAACTGTTTTCCAGATATAATCAGTAATTTGTAAAGAAAAAATAATTACATTTTTGTAATAAATTAATTGCCAATAAAGTGCTTATTTGTTTTCTAAATTTTAACAAAGCTAAAAAAATCTTCCAGGGCTCAACTCTAAGAAAACTCTAAAGATGTACTGTTGAACTCCCTCAACATCGATACACTTATTCTGCAGACGTTGTGAGAAAGCAACACTCAAGTTTGCGCAAGGTAAGGCGAGTTTTGTTATTTTCACTATAAATTAATGCTATATATGTTCAAGTGAATAACCAATATCAGTTGTATAATTTTTTTTAACCCTTTATAGTTTGGGCTACTAATGGGTTAACTTGGCTTTTCCGCGAAACAACATAATCAGAAATAACTATAAAATCCTCTAAACCATTCTTAAAAAACGAATTCCTATTTCATGGGCTAAATCTCATGTCAAAACTCTGGAAAACGAAACTGCGGACGCTCTCGCAAAACATGCAATAATTAAAAATAAATTTAACGAAAACATAGATCTCTGAATTTCGACTTTAATAGTCAAAAATTTCTTTACTAAAAAATCTCTCGATGATTTTCAACGCTCATGGACCTACTCTTAAAAAGTATGAGATACCTGTAATATTCTTAACAAAGTGAATCCAGATTTTACTACTGAACACCCAGTCATAGCATATCACTTTAGCAACCATGGTAGATTTCAAGATTTTCTGCATAAAATAGGAAAACGTAAAGAGTTTACAAAGAACTCTCCTAGATCAGAACAATTATACTAAGCTTGCATCGAACTAGAATATTCTAAACAAAACTTTTCATACATCTCTGAAAGTTTATAAGAACTGCCATAATCTGCTATAAATTTTCTATAACCTATATTTTTACTTACCGGGTGTCCCAAAAATGGCTGATGGATTTTAAAATCCAATAACTTGCAAACGGTGGAAGATATATATATATATATATATATTGCAGGAGGGTTATGTAAGATCTCAGGAGTTTTTATGCTGCGATTCCCAGTTTTAGTTACAAATAGCAGCGATAGATGGCGCTGCAAGCAATAGGCGCTAAATCCAGGCTCGATTTTTCAGCCTCTCTGTTCTCCCATGCGAAAATTGAAATTAAAATGTTTTCAATAGATCCGGAAATACCAAAACCTACTTCTCGCAGCTATTGTTTGAAATTCAAACTAAATTCAAGAACCACAGTAAAAACACTCCTGACACATTACATAACTCTCCTGCAAGAGTATTTCTAATATCATACCGTTTGCAAGTTATTGAATTTTTTAAATCCTTCAGTCAATTTTTGGGACACCCGGCAATTTGTTTCTCTGTTCATTTTACTCAGTATTGACTCCTCATTCTACACAGCAATTCAGCTTCTAGCTGTTGAATATTCTTAAATTACAATTTTTGTGTAATTATTATTTAATCTTTCTGAAAAGGTAAATTTAGTTTCCATGATTACTTAAATATCAGTTTATTCTATTGATTCATACTGTTGTAATATTAATACAGGATTTGTTACTTTTGATGAACATTGATATTATTAAAAAAACATTTTTATACAGCTATTTTTATACATCGATATTATTGTTTGATTTAGTACATGTGTAAATATACTGTATTTTTTGGGGGGTGGGGGGGTGGGGGGGATTGATAATCATTGTATAGCTGCTTATTAACTATTGCTTTTTAAAATAATTTGCGTAAGTTTAACGAAATTCTTACATCAAGAGCTATGTGAAACTTTAAATTTCGCTAGCCCAGACATAGGCGAAATCGGGCAGCACATGTGATTATTATTGCATGTATCTTTAAATTCGATATAAATCTTCATCTATGGAACGGAGACCAATTGCTTATCTTTTGGACTCTCTCGAGAGTCTGGCGGTGTCTTCCTTCCTCAATTGCTTCCTGGGTCCGGTGGAAGGTCGATATGGTTTTTCCTCTCGTGGACTTTTTGCTCCTATATCTCACAGTTGGCTGTCTGCAAGTGGGTTATTTAGCCAAATTTCTGTTCTCAGACAGTTATCGTTCTTGTGTTGTCTATACACAAATGACGGCCGTAGACAGATCTAGCGTTTTGCAGATTGACGCCAGTTAATAGTTCATAACACTGAGGGTCATGCAAACTCTGCACCATGTAAATAAGGTTTGTAGAGACATAAAATTTCGACAGCATAGAGATATTGCATACATTGATGGACTGCGGAGAGATAAGTACACCATTTTGTTGTGGCAGTATTTCTGGAACTACTATAGGCTGCCCATGGTACGTTGTTCCAGCACTCCAGCAATGTCTAATCATACGTCGCATGGCAAACTCTAAACAAGGTAGGCGGAATTTGGTTTCTCTGGCCAGCAGCTTCGGCTGATTTCGCTCCCATGGAACTCGCAAGTGAATTGCACCAGACAACCTCCTGAAATCACCATCACATACCGTAGAGAATCTGCACATTGTAATGGACGCAAGGTGCTCTGCAAGGTGTAGCTTAGGTGACCATAACCGGTCTCTTTGACATTATGCTTCGGCGTTTAGCGGCCCGTGTATATGATGTTGGGGACCACATTTATTACCTTTGAAACGTATTCTTGTACCTTATCTTTCTTTGTCCTTTTAATCATTTGTATAAGTTTCTCATTTCCAAGGGTTTAGCGATTTTCACATACCTATACTCATTCTTACATGGTATTTAAATTTCACTTTTAAACGGGAATATTACCTTAATTGCATGTGGTATATGTTTTTAATTGAAATTAAAAAATATACTAATCATTAATATTTATTTAATATTTATTAATATGTATAATATAACACTAAATTTTTTTTGTTTAGTTTTGGAGGACGGCAATATTTTAATAGAATTTTATATAAAATATTATAATTTTATTTAAAATGATTAAATTTTGAACATGTAGTTTAAATTACATTAATTTTTTATGTAACGTTAATTTATCAATTATTCTAAAAAAATGAAAGAAAAAGTACAAAGTGAAAATAACGATGTATCAGTCGCAAGGAAGACAATACTCTCAAGGAAAGAGCAGATATTGACACAAAGGCTAATTAGCAACTGAAATGCATTGCAGCAACTGCATGAGGTGTTGAAGTCTTTTAGCAATTAAAATGTTTGTACGGTCTCATAGATCTAGATCCTGTCGTCATATAATAATTCTTCAAAGATTAATTAGCAGACGGAATGGATTTTAGCAATAACTTGAGGTGGCTGGATTTTGTAAACAATTATCAATTTATGTGTTTGTACATCTCTCACAGTTCCTGGCATATATAATAATTCTTCCTGGCGAATTAAAGTTGATTGGGTTAGTTCGAACGATTCTGTCGGCTTTAATTTTTTCGTCTTTAAACTTGAATTTTTGAAATAGCAAAGTTTCTCTTGAAATTTCTTCTCGGAGAAAAGATTGAACTTGCAGGATTTTACTTATCCAAATTTTATAGCCCCACCAGTGGCTGAGAGGTTCTGCTCTCGAAGCTGGTAGACGGGAGAGGCTGGGTTCGATCCCAAAGTGGAAAACAAGGAAGTTTAACGTATAGACAAAATATACATCTTGCAATAATTGATATTCTACTGACATTTAGATTTTTAATTTAGTATCATCTAATAATATATTTGTCTTCTGGTGAACTTTAGTACTCGCATAACTATTATTTATTTGTCAGTGTATCACTTTCGGCCTGCAATTGAATCTTGAAGTAATTACAATTATGCAATGAGTTCTCAGTTTCCCAAAGGAAATGTTCACGTTTATGTTCAACATGTGGAAATAATGTTAACACTTCATATCTAATCTATATCTTTCCCATATGATCAATTTTTCAATTTCTTGATGTTATTTCCGATTACAAATTCAGTCTATAATACATTTTTTTTCTAATTTATTAATTGGGGTCGCTTTTTCGAGTGAAGGCTAAATAAACGGAAACATCTAAAGTCTCTAGTGCCATATATTTTAATTAACTAATAAGTAATAAGATTTCTTTGTAACAACATGCGGTGTTTTATGTGTGCGCTACATCTAGAATTGCGTTATTTATAGAAGGTAGTATCTCTGTTCATTTTTGTTGCCGTTAGTAAATCTCTAAACAATACACATCTTGTTTCCGTTTAAACAGGAAATACACATTTTCCTTGACTCGATTTTCTAAATATATAATTTAATGTATATTTTTTAGATGCTAAAATTTTAATTGAATCTGCATAAGATTATTTTTCCAGAGAAGCAGTGTCTCTGGCTTTTTGGATAGTAATATTTCAGCACAGGGGAATGCTTTTTATTTAATTAAAGCGTTCTTCGATTCAAAAGAACAAAATTTTCTCAGAGTAAATACTGGTATCAAAAGAGCCGGAGACATGGAAACTCTGCTTTTGAACGACTTCATCTATTTCCTATTATATTGTACTCTCTCCATTCTGAACACCCATGGGACCAACCAAAAATGTTCAGATTATGGGGGTGTTCATTATAGAGGAAGATTGGTAAATGAATTACTACTACTACTATGTATTGAGTTTATAGACTGTATAGAATACTTAGCCTGGTTAGCCATGCCAGTTACCCAGATGGAAGTGCTGAATTTAGATTTGGCGGAAAGTGCGATGTCAAACTAAATTCTGTCGAACCTGTATCCTACCATCTCCTTTCTTTTATTAAAAATGTTTTACAAAACATACAATTACATATATACAATACATTACTTGAAATCATAGTCGGTACATTACATAAAGAAGTGATTAACTTTAGTCTGTTTTTGCATTGTGTATGCTCGTGCAGTGAATATGTTATCTAGTTGATTAAGAAGTAGAAAGGCTTCCAGGGGATGTTCAGCCGCATAATTAAATAATTTGGCCATAACGCTTAAAGATAATCATATATCTTTTTTCATCCGTCTCTTCTGGTTCCGCTTCTTCTAAACTACCCACTTCCTCTTCTACGTTGTTGTTGCCGCAAACCGGAAAGGCTTCCGTCGGCTTTGAGATAAGATCCAGTTTCAATTTCAGTGTGAAGCTCCAGAAGTATCGACCCCAAGTCACTCGCAGCTGTAACTTCTTGTTCTTCTATTCTTGAGTGCTCATTCTCATGCGGGAATCCAGCTTTGTATAACCATCTTTGGATCGTGTAGACGGTTACTTCATTCCAAGCCGTTGATATCCAATAGGCAGCTTCCATGACGTTGACCTGCTTCGCCAATTCGGTTGCCGAATTTGCCTCCTCCATCAACAGAGCCATTTTCTTCAGAAAATGATTTCAACGTACTGAGCTTTAAAGGTCTTGATTACTCCTTGATCGAGTGGTTAGGTTATAGAAGTGCAGTTGATTGGCAGGAACTCCAGACTCACATTGCCCAGCTTCATGTTTGTATATGATCCCGCATTATCCACAAAAAGAAGAATTTTTCTTCCTTTCTCGTCATCATCTCGTTAATGCCTTTTAAGCATTGTGAGAAAATTGTAAATGTCATCCGAGTTTTTCGATAAGATGTATAGTGCACAGGCAATGACGCGATCTTCACATATTTGAAGCATCGTGGTTTTTCACTTTTCCGATCACAAGTGGTTTGAGCTTCTCATCCGTGAAACTGGCACAAAGCATGACCGTAAATAAGTCTTTCAACATTTTCGCGCCCACGCATTTCTCTCTTTTTTCTGCTGGGATTTTTTTTGAAGAGCTGTAAAAAATAGGCCGATTTCGTCAGTATTGAAAGCGTCAGCTTCGTCGAAACCCTTCGTTGTGTCCTGACGTTTTCTGTTACATTCCTCCACAGTGTCAATATTTACGTCTGCAGCTTCACCATTGATTGTTTTGAATTCGATGTTATGCAGACTTTGGAAGCGAGTCAACCATCCTTCCGATACCTTGAACTGCGCGATTGTCCCTCTTTCTGCAAAATTCAGAGTAATCTCCTTTAGAAGGTGTCCACACTTTGAGAGGGGTTCATTTTCTTCAAAAGCGGCTATAATTTCTTTCTTTTTCTGGCTGATGACGTTGGCTTGGTCTAGTGAAATTCAAAACTCTGCAATTTTTACTTGACTTACTTTTGATTTTAATTTTTTAATAACTTCGTATTTTTTTTTTCCGAAACTTCAGTTCTTTCCGTTGATTCGTTTTTCTACTTATTTCTCACATATCTCCGTAATTGTTACGCTCCTTTCCCTGCAAAGATAATGAAAAGGCGAAAGTACTTTACCTTTTCTGAGCAAAAAGGAAGAAAGAAACCATAATCCTTTTCTAAACATCTCTATAACACCTCTTATCTCTTATCTGTCACCGTTGTCTGGGAATTTCCATTACGTAATCTTTTTATTTTTATCTCAGCTCGCGAGAGGGTGAACATGAGGGGGATCATTTGATTGTTTTGCTCATTTCATTTATTTTATTTTCCTGATTTACTTTTTTTAAATGATATTAGTTTTATATCTGTACATTTTTGTTTATTAAAAATAATAAGAATGTTCTAGTTAGTTGAGATGTAGTACACGTACGGAAAAGGCGTAGCTGTTTAAAAAATATACTTTCGATTTCTTCTTCTATTATTATAATAAAAGTTTTGTTTGTTTTGTTAACTGAAGATTTTATCTGAATTATTCAAACAAATTGTAGCATCGGGTAGATGCTTAAAATCTATCAATATTTTTATTTGTCTATTTTTAAATAGAGTACGTAGAGCCTTTTAATCCTTCTCCAACAATTTCTCCGAGTTTCCATGATGGGGAATTCCCCGAATTCCGATTGCAAACGCATGTTCAGTCAACAGAGAAGGTGGGGTAGAATAGGGATCAAAAATAGCGTTCATAATAGTGCTGTGTTCAGACAGAGGGTGTTCAGAATACAGAGAGCTCATATTTTGTTATGTCTATGGAATTTTGCCGGGATTGTGGAAGTGTGTTCATAATACCGGGGTTTTCACATTTGTGAGTGTTCAGATAAAGAGAATGCATTGTATTTTATCTTTAATTAGTTTTAATACTTTAAGTATAATTTTAAATTTATAAATATATATGAAGGAATATTTTCTATAAAAGGAAATTAGAACCAACATGCTTACCAATCAGGCTTTAGAAATCACGTAATAAGCTGTATAATCGATCGGCATAAATATATGTAATTCACATTTCTCCTAACAATTAACGATAATATGGGTTATGATCTGGACTAGTTGTTTGTTAATAGAGATTAATTACTTAAATAATACGTATATTTATATACATACCAACAAAAGTAAAAAAAAACAATAAAACAGTCAATTGTACACATCATTTAATGCATACTCACACATAATAAATGCAAAAATAAGAATGGAAGTTATATCCTTACCGCAGGTTACTTTATTAAAATGTTAATTTGCCTATTTCGGAACTTGTTCAACGTTATAAAGACAACTGCATTTACGTTAGTTCATATGACACAATTCTTTGAAATGAAACATTAGATTTTTCCTGTTCACATTTCGTCTGCTCAGCAATGCGACACCTTCTGCCCCTCTCACGAGCTAAATTGCATATTTATGCATTTTCTAAACGCATCAATTTTAAAAACATTGCTATTGATCTGCCTAAGAACTGAATATAGTCCACCCCCCCATAAATAGAACAACAGTACCTACCACGCAAGAATTCATAAAGAATAATATTCAGCGGTGCTCATCTCCTACGAGTAAGGTGCTACATAGCATATGTGCTAGTCTGAATCGGAAACCACAGTAACTAGGACTTCCTTCAGAGGGATTAGTCTGAGCGATGTTAGTGAGAACAAAGATTTAATAATAACACGAGACGGGAATAGAAAATGAGATGCTGTATTTAATTGACAATACGTGTCCTGTCTGAAAAACATTCAACCTTTGTCCGAAAAATACACAACTTACCTGACAGGATTAGTACCCTTATTTCTTTCGAGGTAG
Source organism: Maratus speciosus (assembly GCA_963932465.1). Taxonomy (NCBI): domain Eukaryota; kingdom Metazoa; phylum Arthropoda; class Arachnida; order Araneae; family Salticidae; genus Maratus; species Maratus speciosus. Next base: position 200,789,639 of record OZ010792.1, on the reverse strand, counting down.
GCCCCTTGCGCCTCCACACAAACAAATCGGTATTGACTGAGACGTAGTTTATGACAAGAGATCTGGAATATCTAGTGTGCATAACCTTTGAGCTGTGAAAATGTCATTTCGAGTAATTTACAAATCGTACATATTATTTTAACAAATCATGCTTGCTGAAATACGTCAATATTAACCAGATTTTAAAAAAATATATCCGAATAAGTTACTTTAAAAAAATCGTCTAATGACAATTGAGAAAATGACCTTATGATTAAATATCTAAGTTAGTGAAGCTGAAAAAAATGCCTATCAAATTTAAACAGACACTTTTCGACACTTTTGCACAGAGAAATAACATTTTGGCAAGTACTTTCGTGCAAACTATTCACTGTTTCATACCGATATTTATTCAATGTTAGCACAACTTATTCAATGCTAGATAAGTAGCTACCCGTTTTGTTTCAATTAAGTTGCATGCTTTTTTTTTTTTGGGGGGGGGGGGGGTAAGGTGGGCGGGTGCATAGTTTTATTAAATATTTAAAGTTTCTATACCTAACAATGCAAATGAATGGTAATTTAGAACATTTTCCGTTCATTTCATCTTTTTAAATTTTGTATTTTTTAGAAGCCATTCTTTGAGAGGCTTTACATCTTAAAACTATCCCTTCCAAAAATTTAAACCCGATAAAAAGTTTTTAGGTCAGAAGTAGCACAGAAATAATAAAAAAATATATAAAGTTTTTCGTTCCTGCATCATTTTACATAGCGAAATTTTTAGACATTTTTCTATTGCAAGTATTTACGTCTTAAAAGTAACATACATGCAAATATTCATCTTTATATTCCTAATAATTCCATGTACTTTGATATTTACACCGCGTCCCAAAAGTTTAGACAATTAACAAAATTTGCATTAACATAAAATGTAATAAGGTACAATTAAAATTCGTGAAGTAAATAATAAATAAAATCATGTTTACTGATATACACATATAAATTATGATCAAAGGTTGGAAATTATAAAATAAACATTAAATTTTATAAAAATGTGCTGTCCCAAAAGTATCGACACCTGTAATTTTTTTTTTTTGGTTTTACGTGTATAAAAGTAACTTAAGGCTTACTTTTAATATTTATATGTATTGCCACGACACTTTATAACATCAAATACACGTTGTTCCATAGAACTAACTAAGCATTGCATTACAGAAGGAGGTATTTCATACCGCGCTTTGTCAATTGCAATTTTTAAGTCATTTACACATGTATTTGTATATTGCTTTCCATTTTCATATATTTTACGAGATGAGATCCCTCATACGTTCTCCATGGGATTCCTATCTGGACTAAGTGCTGGCCAGTCTAATAGTGGGATATTGTTTTGCTTAAACCATGTTTTCGATGATGTGGAGGTATGGATGGATGCCCCATCTTGTTGGAAAACACAGTCCGACCATGCTGGCAAATCCACAATTGGCATAAATTGGTACGTAAAATATTTTAATAATCCTCTGATTTCATTTTTCTGTCCATAAATCCTAGAAAAGTTTTGCCATTGAAAGAAACCCTCCCCAGGTCATTACGGAACCTCCGCTTTGTTGCTTGCTGAAACAGGTCTTGGGTTCTTTTCGTAGGTCATCCCAGTAAAATTTATGACCATCAGGGCCGTCTAAAGTATATTTCTTTTCACCACTGAAGATAACAGAAATCCATTTTTCACCGTATGACATATGCTTTCTAGCCCACTTTAGACGTGCATCTTCATGTCTCTGCTTTAAACAAGGTTTTCCTTTCATTCTCCTGTAAATAATAATTGTTGAAGATTTAATTCTTCTGTGTACGAACTTTTTTGAAATTCTGGAAATTGATGCAATTTCATGCACAGATAAATTATCAACTGAAGCTATTTTTAATAACATTCTATCATCAAGTAATTTGGATTTGCTAGCAAGACCGAACTGTGTTTTCCAACAAGATGCGGCATCCATCCATACATCCACATCATAAAAACATGGTTTAAGCAAAACAATATCCCACTATTAGACTGGACAGCACTTAGTCCATATTTGAATCACATGGAGAACGTATGGGGGATCTTATCTCGTAAAATATATGAAAATAGAAAGCAATATACACGTGTAAATGACTTAAAAATTGCAATTGACAAAGCGTAGTATGAAATACCTCCTTCTGTAATGAATGCTTAGTTAATTCTATGGAACAACCTGTATATGATGTTATAAAGTGCCGTGGCAATACAATTAAATATTAAAAGTAAGTTTTTAGTTACATTTATAAATGTAAAATCAAAACAAATTAACATGTGTCTATACTTTTGGGAAAGCACATTTTTATATAATTTAATGTGTATTTTATAATTCCAAACCTTTGATAATAATTTATGTGTGTATATCAGCAAAACCTTTTTTATTTATTACCTATTTCACAGATTTTAATTGTACCTTATTACTTTTTATGTTAATGCAAATTTTGTTGATTGTCTAAACTTTTGGGACGCGGTGTAGATCATCTTTAGAACTTTGTCCGCTTTATTTAGTCTTCTTAATTTCGATTTTTTTAGAATTCGTTCTAATGTGTGCATTGTAGTTTTAATTCTTTCTATAACGATCATTTAGATCTTATAAGTTACTATCATGCTAATTTTTTAAGTTTCTAGACCCAACAGTATCACAGAAATTCAAGATAAGATCTTTTTTCATACTGCACTTTTTAATTTTTTTTTTTTAACTGAGCGGCATTTCCTTTTTAAAAGTGAAAAAAGTTCCTTTTTAAAAGTCATGTGAAATGACCGAGCTTCACTCGACACATACGTTAAATATTCCTTGTGTGGTTGTTTGCTGAAAGCCAGTTTTATATCACTATTATAACTCTCATACAGTTATAACAATGTTGTTGTTAGTATTATTCTTGTTTGACGGCAACCTTGCCTGTGTATCTGAATGCAGATTATTGGACATTTTTCTTGTACGAATAGTGGCTATAACATATATGTTTCCTTTCACATATCATGAACCCATTGCTGCACAGATGTCATATACGCACCGCACCACATTGGCACGATTGTTTCTGTTGCTAATGTCATATACTCACCGGGGTACTTAACAGGCGCCAAAGTGTCGTTATTTTGCTTGATATGGTAACCCGGATGTTGTTGATTTTTTATTAATAAATTGTTTATTTACTTTTATTTTATTTTCTAAAATTATGTAATTTTTTTTGTTCTATAGTTATTAATTAAACTTTTTTTTCATTTCTTGTTATTCCCTTTTTAAAAATATATATGTAACTGGTATTCGAGGTTTTCGTAAAATTGGCATTTGAAAAAAAAATCGCGCCAACGTAGTGCGTATATGACATCTGTGCCCCAATGGCAATATTGATACTTTTTGTTAGCCGAACGCAGGTGATAAATGGCCAAAAATTTTTCCCGTACCATATTCATATAATTCATTTTATTTAAAACGTGGAAACAGTATAAAATATAACCTATGTTGGAGAAGCGTCTGTCACCATCAATTTGCAACCATTACTTTTGAGATCGGTCTGATATTTCCTGAGATTGAGTAGAAATCGCAATTTAGAACATTTTTAGAACGTTTTTCGCGCATTTTCACCCCTTTTAAATTTACATTTTTTTTTTCGAAACTGTCCTTAAAGGTCATTTACATCTAATAAATATGTACCGTGCCTAGTTTCAAGTTGCTAGCCACTACCGATCACAAAAATCGCAATTTAGGACGTTTTTTGCTTCTGCAACTCCCAGGTGGTAGTGACACCGACACGAAATAGCGTCTATGTTAGTCTATGTTAGAGCATAGGCTATCAACATCCATTTTCTCTTATTACTTTTGAAATCAGTTTGAATCTTCCTCAGATTGTTCACAAATTGGCATTTAGAAAGTTTTTCGCGCATTTTCGACCCTTTTAAATTTCATATTTTTAAACAAATGATCTTAGAGATCATTTATACCTAATAAGTATATACTGTGGCAAATTTCATGAATCCAGGTCCTTCCACAACACAAAAATCGCATTTTTAGACCATTTTTAGCTCCTGCACCACCATTGTGGTAGTGGAAACAGACATAAAACATAGCCCATCTTGGAGCAAGAGCGTGTCACCATCATTTTTTCACCATTATTTTGAAATAGGTTCAGTACTTCCTTAGATTGCATAGAAATCGCAATTTAGAACGTTTTTAGAACGCTTTTCGCGCATTTTCTACCCTTTTAAATTTCGATTTTTTTAGGAAATGTACTTAGATATCAGTGATATCTTATAAGTAACTACTATTCCAAATTTCATGATTCTAGGTCCTATCATAACACAAACGCTGCAACTTAGAATGTTTTTTGATCTTGCAACCCCCAGGTGGTAGTGACACAAACATAAAAAAGTCCTTCCGGCCAGTGCCTGGAGGAAGAGGTAGCTTTCATATTCCTTATTTTAAAAAAGCCAACTTATATCATTCAAACACACGAAGCTCAATTTAGTGGGAACCGAATATAGGAAATTCAATACTAATTTTTATCAATATAATGAATGAGAATTTCGCGAAATTAGTCAGCTTTATCCAAGCTGTTTTTCTTTAAAGTAACTTATATTTGGCTGCCAAATTCGGCGATTTCTTAAAGTGCCTGCCATTTTAAGACAACATGGTGGATGAAGCTAACCAGTGAACTTGGTCGAGATCTTAGTAATTGCTGTGCACATGCTCACTCACATCGGAATCGGTTGATATATACGAGTGCTGTCGCATGCAAAAAATCAGATTTTTCAAAATGTCACCCACAATAGAAATTGAAACTGCTATATCTGAGCCATTTTTTAAGGTAAAGACAAACAAGAAATGCTCCTGAATCCTTATATCAAGTTCAAATACTTAAGAAAGAAATCTTTTTCAATTTCTAATTTTCTTGCACCTCACTTTAAATATATATATATATATATTTTATTTAATGACCGCCATTTTGAAACAAGATGTCTGATGAATCTGGCCAGCGAACTTGGTCGAGGTATTGATGTATACTATCCACATACCTTCTTACATCGAATTAGGCGAATACGTGTGTTATCGCGTGACAAATACAAGATCGTTTCAAAATGTGAGCCATGCTAGAAATTCAAAGTGCTATAATTCAAACATTTTTTAAGATATAAACAAAAGAACAAATTTTCATAAACAAAAACTGCTCCGTAATCTTTGTATCACGGCCAAACACATAAAAAAAATCTTTTTCATTTTCCAATTTTTTAATACCTCATTTTAAATTTTAAATTTAATTTATTTTTAAATGGACACCCTTTTGAAACAAGATGGCGAATGACGCTGGCCAACGAACTCGGTCGAGACATTGGTATGTACTATGTACAGACCAAGTTACATCCAAATCGGTTCATAAATACGCCTGTTATCGCGTGACAAATATCAGGTCGTTTTAAAATGTCAGCCACAATAGAAATTCAAAATGCTATTACTCAGCCATTTTTTTAGATACAGACGAAACAAAAACTGTTCCGGAATCTTTGTATTAAGGTCAAACACATACAAAAAAAATCTTTTTCATTTTCCAATTTTTTGGTATCTCATTTTAATTTTTTTATTTTTTAAATTTTTTTAAATGGCCGCCATTTTGAAAGAAGATGGCGGATGAAGCTGGCCAACGAACTCGGTCGAGATATTTGTATTTACTATGTACACACCAAGGTACATTCAAATCGGTTCATAAGTACGCCTGTTATTACGTGACAAAAATCAGGACGTTTCAAAATGTCAGCCACGCTAGAAATTCAAAATGCTATAACTCAGCCATTTCTTAAGATAGAGACGAAACAAAAACTCCTCCGAAATCTTTGTATAAAGGTCAAATACATAAGAAAAAAATATTTTTCCATTTTCAATTTTTTGGTACCACATTTCAAATTTTAAGTTTTTTTTTAAATTTTAAATGGCCGCCATTCTGAAACAAAATGACGGATGAAGCTGGCCAACGAACTCGGTCGAGACATTGGTATGTACTATGTACGCACCGAATTACATCGAAATCGGTTCATAAATACGCCTTTTATCGCGTGACAAACTTCAGGACGTTCCAAAATGCCAGCCACGCTAGAAATTCAAAATGCTATAACTCAGCCATTTTTTAAGATATAGACGAAACAAAAACTGCTCCAGAATCTTTGTATAAAGGTCAAATACATAAGAAAAAAATATTTTTCCATTTTTAATTTTTTGGTACCACATTTCAAATTTTAAATTTTTTTAAAAATTTTAAATGGCCGTCATTTTGAAACAAAACGGCGGATGAAGCTGGCCAACGAACTCGGTCGAGACATTGGTATGTACTATGTACCGAATTACATCGAAATCGGTTCATAATTACGAGTGTTAGAGTGTGACATAGGTCATATATATATATATCCATTTTGAACGGATGGTGGTTTCGGGGTCTGGAGGTCATGATCGATGAAAATATACCAAAATTTTTTGAAATCGCTTTCCTCCGAACGGCTGCAATAGGTAGCTTTTTGTAATGAAAGCTAGCTAACAGTCTATATTAGAGCAAGGGCTGTCACCGTCAATTTATAAACATTACTTTTATTATCGGTTCTGTACTTCCTTAAATTCATAGAAACGCAATTTAGACCGCTTTTCGCGCATTTTCACCTCTTTTTAATTTCGATTTTGTTAGGAAATATTCTTAGAGATCATTAATATCTTATAACTGCAATTCCGAATTTCATGATTCTAGGCCATTCCATGACACAAAAACCGCATTTTAGAACGTTTTTTGCTCCTGCAAGCCCCAGCTGGTAGTGACGCAAACATAAAATAGAGTCTAAGTTAGAGCAAGGACTGTCACCATCAATTTACAACCATTGCTTTTGAAATCGATAGGATACTTCCTGAAACTGCGTAGAAATCGCCATTTCGAATGCTCTTCGCGCATTATCACCTCCTTGAAATTTGGAATTTTTTAAGAAGTGCTCTTAGTAGTCATTAATCCTTATCCTTATAATATTATAAATGTCAATGTGTGTCCGAATGTTTGAATGAAGACAGCGTCTAAACGGATGAATTAATGCTTTTGTATTTTTGGTTATATATCGATTACAACCCGGAAACGAACATAGGCTATGTTTAATTTATTTTATTCAAATATTTTGCTTAATAATCCAAAATTTCATTATTTTTCATACACAGTGAATTGACATTTTTCTGATAAAATTTAACCATCTTCCTTTTTTCGTTGCCAAAAAATAAAAACCCAGAATAATAATTTAATTTCCAATCAAAGATTAAAACGGAATTTTTCAAGTATTTTTAATAATACAAGGTGCATGGATTTTGAGTAAGTGCGGGAAGAAGGCAAATGTGACGTCATATATGGAAAATATAACGGATATGCTTTGATGTTGAACTAAAATGAGATTGTGTTATGGTATTAATTCTTATTATTTAAAGAAAATTGTTATGAATGCTTACGGTGTATCGTCTGCGCGCGGATAACATAAAGATGGAATTTTTAATTTAAAATTTAAAAATAAAAAAAATTTGAAGTGCAAATGTCAATAATATGCACAGTAAAATTATCAATGTCGGAAATGACGTAATAATTAGCAGGAAATGTATTTTCATTCTTAAAAAGTAAAAAGTTAACTAGATTACCTGAATAAAATAATTTTTTGTGAGTGTTAATTTTTAAGCTTTCATTCCAAGAAATTTAAATAACAGTTACTTTATTTTTATAGAAATTTACATTTTCGCTCAAAGAACATAAATGTTTAATATGACTGCGTCATCAAAGTAACATTCAGTAAAATTTTTTTTATTGGAGAAACGTTTGTAAATCGTAGTGTGGCAGCTGAATTTTAATTCTGCATTTCTTTTAGCTTTAAAAGGGTAAAATATTTGTTGACATTTTAAAAGGTAGCTCTTTTTAGTGCTCTTTTTTAGGAACAGATGTTATAGATTCCAGCGGCCGCCATCTTGGATCTTTTCTTGGCGTGAACACTCCTTTTCCGCCAAGTAGTAAATGTTGCCAAGCAGTGTTTTATGCTCATGTTAGGCTTAACGAAAATAAAATGTAAAACATTGCCAACAAAATTCGCCAAGAAATCTCAAAACATCCAAGATGGCGGCCGCGGGAATATGCTACATCTAAGCCCTTTTGGATAATAGTTTTTTGTGAAGTATGATAGATTTAGATAAATATGCCTTAGCTTTTAATACAATGTCTAACTGAATTTAAAATGTTATAAAAAATTAAAGAGAGGAATGTCATCAAAGCGAAATCAAATTTATCGAGAAATTCACATAATGCAAGAGCACTGAAAATATCAAAAATTAATGAAACTTTTCCTCAAGCAGAATTGCGTAGACATGAACAAGCCAATCGTCAGGCTAATCTTAGAGATGCTGATACAGCTGAAAAGTTCCAACTGCGTCACCATTATAACGCTGCTTATTTGGCTTCAAGGAGGGAATGTGGATCACCTGAACTGTCACAACATGGGTTAAAAGAAGACACTGGCCGCAAGTAAATAGACAATTTATTAATAAATAAACAACAATAGCCGGCGATACCATGTCAAGCAAAATAAACTATTTTGGCAACAGTTAGGTACCCCGGTGCATACATGTCATCTGTGCCATTTTCTTATTACTTCATGGTATAAACAGACATCCTGGTTCAGCGTATAAACCTGAGTTATGTCAATGACCTTATAATAAAGAAATATCTTATACTAGCCGCCCTTGGCGACCAGTTTGGTTTCCTTAAAATTTATGTTTGGGAAAGCATGTTAAGCATTCTATAATGTTAATTTTATTCATAATTTAACTTACTTGGACTCCCCTAACCCTCTCGCTGCGCAACCCGAGATTTCCTCGGGAAACGTAAAAGTAGCAAAATTTGTGCACTCCGAGATTTCGTCGGGGATTCAATTTTTTCACTGGCGACTATTTTTTAATTGAACTCGGACCACTTTATAATTACAAAAAATTCCATATAGACATTAACAACATCTACATGGATTTCGCCTTAGGCTGCAAGAGGGTTAACTATAATTAATATAATCCCCTAAGCTAATATTAGTTTTTGTTGCATTAAAATATCTCAATTTGTTGATTTTCTCTAAGCAAGTAAAACCTATTGGTTTACAATGGAAGTCTATGGGAATTCGGCGAAATATTAGAGATATCGCTAAGTTGGCGTCACTTTTGGAGACAAACTTGGCAACAGAACAGGGTCCCCCCTATGGTAACCCCCCTTATAGGTATGGGGATGTATTAAATAACCAATAATAACCAATCAATAACCAATGTTCAGTAACAAAGGCGTTCAATAACCAATGAGATGCGTTTTACTTGGGCGTTGCTATTAAACAATTAACAAATAACTGCGATTTCTATGCCAGGTACGATAGCGTAATATATAAATTGATTGTCTGCTGTAAAATGTGATAAAAAATTGGTTTATTATATATGTTTTTAATTATCGGAAGGGGAAATGCTTTGCTTAATTTATTCATTTCTTCTTCTTTTTATGTTGCGTGAACGACGTCACGGGTAACAGCTAGTATCTAATAAGTAACTAATATTCCAAATTTCATATTTCTAGGCCCATAGATGAAATAAGTATTATTCATTTGCCAAAAAGATGATTAAGAAGGTGGTTTTTCTCAAAACATTTTACACAATTTTTAAAAAGGTATTCTTATCTCACTAGCACTGGTATAATTTACTATTATTTTTAAACTTTATCTTTAAAATAATCCTTCTATATTTCTAATTTAGTCATTTGTATGAAATAAAATGCCATATTATTTTAAATCATCCGTAATTGGCAAATTTACTGCAATAGCGAACAAAAACGTAAACTTCTCGAAATAAATAAAAAATTATGTAAATTCACTTTTCACATTTTTGTGCATTCTTAAACCACTTAACACAAATACTTCTATAAAATTTTAATTTAATTATGAACACTCTAAGAGCACATTCGCTTATAAGTATTTAAAGATGAAAAAACATATATATTAAGCGGAACTATTTTCAAAATTAATGATATGTTCATTAAACTCATTTGATAAAATTACTTGAACATTGTATTAATTTTTTAAACACCGAAACATATACAAGGATTTAATAAAAAAGAGAAGTAAAAACATTGAATAACAATGTTAAATTACGGAAATCACATGTAACACTAATAGCTTTTTAAGATTTGAAATGCAGGAAAACGGTTAGCGAAAAAAAGAGGAGAGCTCTTCGTTTAGAAAAATGTTTATTGGTATCGTAATTACTTTCTTTATACATTTTCATAAATTTAATTGTTATACAGTTTCAGATGTTTAATAAATGGAGCAGTTAAACTTTTCACTTCAAAGTACAAAATGGAAATGCATTAAATTCCATAATCGTGATTTATGCTTGTTTAAAAGTTTAAGGTAATACATTGTGGTAAACTTTGTGTGCGTTTTTTTTTTTTTTACTTTTATAACAAATATTTAAAAATGCGATTTATTTTATGTTAATCGGAACGGAACATTTTTTCCCCAAAAGAATTTTCATTTTTGTTTTCTTCGAAAAAAAATATCTGTTCTGTTATTTAAAGTCAAATATATTTGTAAATTAATATATAAAGAAGGACTTTTATCTGATAGGATTTCTCAAACAATAAATGTACAGGTTGTATGCAAAACATCAAATCATTTTTCAAATTAAATAAATAAAATTGGCTAGGTAGGAAAATTCCGTATAATCTGACAACGAATAAATTCGTGAAATATGAGTAAATTATTCTTTGAAATTAGATAAAAATTTTATTTTCAGATAATGCTAGACTATGTTCGCTTAAAGTCCTTAATAAAATTTGTTGCCATTTTTTTATTCTTTTTTAGAATTTTTTTGTCATTAACAATTACTTTATTACATTCAAGAGTAAAAATTGAAAATATACATCCACTATATCTAGTTTCAGGTCAAGTACATAAAAAGCATACGTATTTTTTATCAAATCAGACCGATAAAATTACAAGAAAATTTAGAATGACAAAAAAATCTATTATTTTAATTGCCACCATTCAAATTCCTTAAATTTGATATTTTTTCCTTCTATATTAATTAACACTATGCTTAACCTACGCATGTTTCACGACTGCTGGAAGTGAGCGCTGGTTGTACCAATCCCAAAACCTAGGCAGGACCGACGCGCTCTTTCTAGCTTTCCTCCTATTTCATTACTTTCCTGTATTTCTAAAGTTTAAGAATACATACTGCCAAACCGTCTGATAGAGTTCGTTACTGCCAATTCGATTATTATCCCGGATCAGTTCGGGTGTCGCCCCAAACTGTATACGCAGCACCAGCATTGGAGAGTAATTGAACTCATTCATGAGGGTTTCCTCAGTAGACAAAAACCTGCTGTAGTATTCATAGACATTGCAAAAGCTTTCGATAGAGTTTGGCATGAAGCTCTAATCTATAAAGTAATTCTTCTTAAAGTCTCCCCTCAACTTAATTTTATTATTTATAAATATTTACAAAATAGATCTTTTTCTGTCAGAGTTCACCATTGTATCTCCTCTTCTCGCATTATCGAGGCGGGCGTAACCCAAGGGAGATTGATTAGCACATGGCTCTTCAACCTATATATAAACGACATACCCAAGATTCCCTGCATCCTTTTAGCATTATATGCGGATTACATGGCCTTCCTATTGAGAAACATCTCACTAAACGTTGTGACTGAACAACTCCAATCCTATCTTCAGGCTCAGGAAATGGCGTATTAAAGTGAATGCTGCGAAAAGTGCTGCCATGATTTTCTCAAAAATATCTATCACCCCAGACATTATCCTGTTTCTTAATAATGAAGATATACCCTGAGTTAACGATTTTAAATATCTAGGAATTTACCTGGATTCTAAATTACTCTGGACAAGGCAGATTCAAGATGTACGTGCTAAAACTACTGCCGTCAAGTCCTCCATCACATATTTATTAGCTAAACATAACTGTCTGTCAATTTCTAACAAGTTATTGCTCTATAAATCGTTTATCAGATCCACCATGACTTACGGGTCAGTTGTTTGGGGATATGTTTGTGAAAATAAAATGCAAAAACTTCAAATTGCTCAAAATACCATTTTAAAACAGGCTGTTAATGCAACTTCGTTTGTCCGGAACGATGTCATTCACAAGGATCGCAATATTCGAGCAATTTCGCAAGTTATAAAAAAACTCGCTCAAAATTTCCACAGAGATCTTATTCTTATACCCAGCGAAGCGTTGCGGTCGATTAGAACTTATAGTATTAACCATGCTGTTGGTAAAAAAAGACCGCTTGTCATCCTTAGTCGAGTGACGGTTTTGCCTCACCTTCCAAAAGAAGGAGGCATGAACCACCTTAAACGCATCGTTGCGGTCTTTCTAAATTCTAACCATGTTTAAAAAGAAAAAAATCCTTTTATCTTAAACTCTATTCTGATATTTTTCAATCCATTACCTCGACATTGTTCCTGCTAAGCATTTAGTACCGGTAAACCTTCACTTTCTATAGACATTATCTTGTTTTCATGTATTTCTCATGATTTCTTGCTCCTGCACCGCCCACTCTCTCATTTTTAGACGATGGACTTTAATTCGCTGCACTTCACTTCCTCATTGGCTGCTGAAGTTTGCCTTCAAATCCGATTGAGATTGTCCCATCCCGACCCACTCATCACCTGTTTCTGACGTAGTAATGCACAGAACTTGCTGATTGGCTGAGCGCTTTCATAGCTTTCTGAGCCATCCAGTTCTCTGGAGTTTCAATCCTTTTTCTTTCTTGATCTTTTCTGGCAGCTTTGATTCGTTGCGCTTCATTTCCTCATTGGCTGATGAAGTTACCAGTCAAATCCTTGCCGTTTTCATTTCAAAATTCGTTATTTTAACTGTAAACTTCTATTTTTATTAACTTTTTCGAATCCTATCTTATTTATTTTGGTATACCTACTTTATATATGAAAAACATGTATGGCTATGGGGCCTTTTCCTCTTTCCCCGCGAACCTTGGTTTACTTTATACCATTCCAATGCAAAGGTATTTGCAAGGAATTCCACTTTTGCTTAACATCGAAGCATTCAGATAAATCGACTCATCAACATCGACTGAGATAAACCGAAGCATAATCCGATTGAGATTGTCCCATCCCGACCCACTCATCATCTGTTTCTGACGTAGTAATGCACAGAACTTGCTGATTGGCTGAGCGCTTTCATAGCTTTCTGAGCCATCCAGTTCTCTGGAGTTTCAATCCTTTTTCTTTCTTGATCTTTTCCGGCAGCTTTGATTCGTTGCGCTTCATTTCCGCATTGGCTGATGAAGTTACCAGTCAAATCCTTGCCGTTTTCTTTTCAAAATTCGTTATTTTAACTGTAAACTTCTATTTTTATTAACTTTTTCGAATCCTATCTTATTTATTTTGGTATACCTACTTTATATATGAAAAACATGTATGGCTATGGGGCCTTTTCCTCTTTCCCCGCGAACCCTGGTTTACTTTATACCATTCCAATGCAAAGGTATTTGCAAGGAATTCCACTTTTGCTTAACATCGAAGCATTCAGATAAATCGACTCATCAATATCGACTGTGATAAACCGAAGCATAACGAATTCTGTATTAACTCAATATCTCTGCATTGGTACATTGGTTTCCATTCAAATTAAGAAGCGGAAAAATGAAAAATTCGATTTTAGTAAATACTATTGGAAAGATAATAATTTAATTTTGGATATTGCATACATTTTCAAAATTGTATGTTATTTTTATGTTTACTAATTTTTCAGCAGTTTATCATTAACTTACACGGTTTAAAACAACAAACCAATTTAAACTGAAAATAAATTTTAAAAAGTGACATTCCATTCATTTATAAACATGAACTAAATGACATGTGTGAAAAAGTGGCTCATACGATCTGATTAATTAAATTACAAACAGTTCAAAATTTCTCCAATAGATAGTACTGTTGAAACTGTTCAAACTATTTCAAACTGCAAGAATTCTCAAAAGAATATATAGATAAGTGTGAAACTACTCTGAGTTTTTATTCTTCATTCTGTTTCACGGTAAAATTTTAAAAAATTATTTAAAGATTTCTTGTATTTTAAAGTATTTTACCTTCTTGGCCCAGTACAAAGCCAGAGATTATTAAAAAATGTAAATATTTTTAAGATTTCTGCATTCAAAATATTAAAGTTACATTATAAACACTAGAGGAGTGAACTTATTTCTGGATTTTTCTATTCTGAATATTATGATTGTGCAAACTTCTGAATATTCACTATATTGCATGTATTAAAAAAGGCAATCTTCCAACACAGGACTGAATACGTGTTATTTTGCTCTGAAGATTTTTCTATAAGTCCACTAATCGATGGAATACATCTGAAGTTTCAATAGATCACAATCTATTCTATTGGCTCGACAGTCTGTGACAGAAGCACTTAGCCGAGATGTCCTCGGAAATCAAATGACCGATCACGGGTCAGTAATCAATTGCAGAGGCGGAACAGGCCGTGAAGCACTCTTAATTCACAAGCCTCTAAGCTATACCTGTGATTCAGCCGGCTATCACTTTGGAACATATGGTCCCAGAAGCCTGAGAAAATGGGGTGTGGCCCACCGGAAATCACGTGGGCAACTCATAAGAAAGGAAGACAGGGACTGGTCCAGCCCCAACACCCAGGAGAGACAATTTTTGAACTTAGGAGGGAGTTCTTAATGAGTAGTTAGTTAATGACAGAAGGTGAGATAGCAAGTTGGACTTGCGAGTCTTCACCGAGCCTTTACTGAGAATTAGATTCTCCAAGTTTCTTGAAGTCTCTCATTCTGAGAGCAGTGCTCAGACTGGGTCTGCAGAGAACCACACGTTTCTTTGAAACGTCTTGACTACTGAGTTGAAGAGGCACTGCGGTTGGACCGTGAGTACGCTGCATTTTGCTTTCGACGGGAGATTAGATATCTCTGCCCGGGACGACCTTTGCCCCGATTGTGAACATTTCACCATAGATCAACAAAAATCCGATGAACAACTGGAATATCACTTTTTTAAAAATCCAATCGATCGTTTAAAACTGAAATTGTGTAATGTCTAAAATTGAATTATTTTGCAATAAAAAATAACTGCACAGGTCTTTGCCACCTTCCATATGACGTTAGCGGTACACACGGCTATGTTTTTTCTTAATAACATAGATGATAACATAAATATCTATAGGATTCAATCTGGCCTCCCGAGGTATAGAGCTTGGATGAATAGGCGACGAAATTTTTTATTGGAGTGTCTTACAGACAAGCTACGGAATATGATCTTTAAAACGTTTCCTGTTGTTTTTTTTTTCATTGCAAGTACATTCAAGATCATTTCATTATTCTTCCTAACTTTATCTTCTTTTTCTACGATGCAATTCGGCAAGTCGCACACAGAAGTTCATAATATTTTCCAGGTCTTTCTTATAGTGCTCATAGCAATCTGTTTCTAAGATTCAGCCACCATAAAAATCAAGATTTTAATATGTATAGATTTTTAAATCTCCATAGCTCCATGTTCTCCTTTATCTTCTAGAAGTTCGCTTAGAATTTGCCGTCTGTAAACTTTCTTGATATACCCTTAGTCCATTGCCTGTACCAACGCTGTCACATTAGGAGGTGAAAACAATACAGTAATGTCATCTTTTCTCAATTTGTTAGCTGCAGGATGCGTCGGTGCATTGTCTATTAGTAGGACACCTTTAATGGGTAAGTTGCATGACTTTAAATATTGGGTCACATCAGGAACAAAATATTCAAAAACCTATTCTACAGATTTCTGTAGCATTACAAAAACTAGTTTTGTAGATTTACATCTTTTTTTGTACAGTGTACAGATAAAATTTTAGTCAGCATACATATTTCAGTAACTTTACATCTATAGAATTACAGATTTGTTTTTACAGTGTGGACAACATACGGTAGAATAAGCCCGATTCATCCGTATTGTAGATCTGATCAATCGTTAATTCTCTTTTTTCAATGAATTCTTGAAACTCCTTTTGAAAATTTCTGCTACGTTACTGTTGCCTGACAGGCTTTCTATAGCTACCGTTAGTTGACGCACAAAAATGTATTTTTTCATTTTTCTAACTGTTTTTGGCTTGCAGTAAAATTGGTATCGCTCTCCGGTAAAGGTTTGTTTAAATTCAGAGCTTTTCGTTGAATGATTGGCCCTGAAACTTTTAGAACACATTCTCTTTCCTATCAAAACCAAAGAAATAAAGCTTCATCCAGCGTTTCAAATTTGGCCTTTTTAGCTTTTTTCGATCATCCAAACTGTCATTCGAAATCAACTGAGAGAGAAAACATTCTCACTATTTTTTTTTTCATACAGACACTGTTGATGGTCCTACTACGAGATCAAAGGCATTTTTTAATGGTTCACCTCATGAGTTCTAACCAACGTTTCCATTTTTTTTTGCATAGTCACAGCAATATTTTTTCGTTTAGTCGCCATTACTAATTCAGTTCACAGAAATTTTGCAAAAAATGAACTAATCTCTCTCTAGCGAAGTCTCGGTACATGTGCGCGGACGCAGAACTCTGCTCTTTCACGAATTGAGATGAGCAAGTGTAGGGCTAATATAAAAAAGGAGGAGAATTATGACGTTGCTTGACCTTTCCTAGAGAGAAGAGCGATCGTGTATTCGAAGCATTTCTTATTAAGAAGCTCTGACTAACAATTTTCACTGGTGATAAGAAATGTAACAATGGTTTGTGGCTGCTTCTAGAAATACTGCTTGGATAGCCCTTAGGAAAAGCCCCACTACCTGAAACAATTCTTCCCTTTTTCTCATATTCATTGCCGTTGCAAAGTTTTAGGATAGAAAATATATTTTCCAAATAGAATGCGAATGAGCGAATAAATGCTTTTTTTTTTAATTCAAAACTCGAACAGACTTAGTCCGGGTTATGCGGAAATCTGAGTTATACGGATCCGAGTTAGCGAGGTTCCAGTCTATATCATTAAACTGGAAAACAATAACGTTTAACATTTCACATGAAATGATATTATTCAACATATGATTCAATCGAAAGAATGTTATTCACACGTATTATATCAAGTAACGAATGAAAAACCAGACTGCATCAGACTGCAACCACACTGTTAAAAAATAGAAATGTTCCTTAACCTCCTTAACCTAGAAAGAAGTTTTACAAAAATATAATATAACATACCTCTAATCCATTCTTCCAAAAAAACATCCATTTTTTTTCCGAAGCAGTAGTAACAAATTTATTTCCGATATTTAAAGAAGCATTTCGGAAACAAAAGTTTCTCTTATCGCCTATTATTTTTCACTTCTGCATTTTCCAAAGAGGCCCAGTAGCCTATGTGTCAGCAACCTGTCTGGTCCCTACAGGTCAAGAGTTTAACTACCGACTGTGTACGGTTCGATGTTTATAAAATGAGTGTCAGTCTAGTCTGGGAACTAAGTACTGAGAGTCCCAAGTTAGCGGTTCCTCTTCTGTATGTAATGTTGGGAAAATATTACAAATTGCCTCATTTGCTGGTTATATTCATACGTCTACATGATGGATTTGCAAAATATATATCCTTCAAATAACAATGAGGATTTATTCACTAGCATTAGACTTTCAGTCGCTTTGATAAAATAATTAATAATAATAAGACAGT
Organism: Maratus speciosus; assembly: GCA_963932465.1. NCBI lineage: Eukaryota > Metazoa > Arthropoda > Arachnida > Araneae > Salticidae > Maratus > Maratus speciosus. The sequence continues at coordinate 200,771,911 of OZ010792.1, read as the reverse complement.
TTTCTTATAAATTTTTTCAAGCATTTTAAGTTCTGGTTTCTATTTTTATACTATAATAACGCTTTCACTTCCTTGGACTTCGAAAATAAGCCTGGATGTTTTGAAAACAGTGAGTTATTATCTAATTATAATAAAACTGCAAACAATCATAGCAATAACCCTGAAAAAAAAGGATGATAGAGAAACAAACGGTCATTTCACATCAGTCTAAAGCCGTATACGAAGGGGTATCATAAACTTTCAATTATATTCGAATATTTTTTAATGCTAACTCGCACCACTTTTTCAAAACAAAAAACCTTTTACATATGCTTTGAGAACAGTTGCAAGAGAAATATTCTACGAAATGTATTTTTTAAAAGTAGCGGTCCGAATAGAATATAGAAAAAGTCCTTCCGGCCAGTGCCGGGAGGAAGAGGTAGCTTTCATATTCCTTATTTTTAAAAAGCCAACTTATATTATTCAAACACACGAAGCTCAATTAAGTGGAAACCGAATGTAGGAGATTCAATACTAATTTTTATCAATACTAAATCATTATGAATGAGAATTTCGCGAAATTAGTCAGCTTTATCCAAGCTGCTTTTATTTAAAGTCGCTTATATTTGGCTGCCAAATTCGGCAATTTCTTAAAGTGCCTGCCATTTTAAGACAACATGGTAGATGAGGCTAACCAGTGAACTTGGTCGAGACCTTAGTAATTGCTGTGCATATGCTCACTCATATCGGAATCGGTTGATATATACGAGTGCTATCGCAGACAAAAAATCAGATTTTTCAAAATGTCACCCACTTTAGAAATTGAAACTGCTATATCTGAGCCATTTTTTAAGATAAAGACAAACAAAAAATGCTCCTGAATCCTTATATCAAGGTCAAATACTTAATGAAGAAACCTTTTTCAATTTCTAATTTTTTTGCACCGCACTTTAAATATAATTTTGTTTTAATTTAATGGCCGCCATTTTGAAACAAGATGGCTGATGAAGCTGGCCAGCGAACTTGGTCGAGATATTGATGTATACTATCCACATGCCTTCTTCGAAATAGGCGAATAAGTGTGGTATCGCGTGACAAATACAAGATCGTTTCAAAGTGTTAGCCATGATAGAAATTCAAAGTGCTATAATTCAACCACTCTTTAAGATATAAACAAAAGAACAAATTTTCAGAAACAAAAACTGCTCCAGAATCTTTGTATCAAGGCCAAACACATAAAAAAAAATCTTTTTCATTTTCCAATTTTTTAATACCTCATTTTAAATTTTAAATTACATTTTTTTTTTAAATGGCAACCCTTTTGAAACAATATGGCGAATGAAGCTGGCCAACGAACTCGGTCGAGACATTGGTATGTACTATGTACAGACCAAGTTACATTCAAATCGGTTCATAAATACGTCTGTTATCACGTGGCAAAAATCAGGACGTTTCAAAATGTCAGCCACGCTAGAAATTCAAAATGCTATAACTGAGCCATTTTTTAAGATATAGACGAAACAAAAACTGCTCCCGAATCTTTTTATCAAGGTCAAACACATAAGAAAAAAATATTTTTTCAATTTTCAATTTTTTGGTATCTCATTTTAAATTAATTTTTTTTTAATTTTTTTTAAATGGCCACCATTTTGAAACAAGATGGCGAATGAAGCTGGTCAACGAACTCGGTTGAGTTATTTGTATGTACTATGCACACACCAAGGTATATCCAAATCGGTTCATAAATACGTCTGTTATCACGTGGCAAAAATCAGGACGTTTCAAAATGTCAGCCACGCTAGAAATTCAAAATGCTATAACTGAACCATTTTTTAAGATATAGACGAAACAAAAACTGCTCCCGAATCTTTTTATCAAGGTCAAACACATAAGAAAAAAATATTTTTTCAATTTTCAATTTTTTGCTACCAATTTTCAAATTTAAATTTTTCTTAAAATTTTAAATGGCCGCCATTTTTAAACAAGATGGCGGATGAAGCTGGCCAACAAACTCGTTGGAGACATTGGTCTGTACTATGTATAAACGAAGTTACATCCAAATCGGTTCACAAATACGCCTTTTATCGCGTGACAAAATTCAGGACGTTTCAAAATGTCAGCTTCGCTAGAAATTCAAAATGCTATAACTCAGCCATTTTTTAAGATATAGACAAAACAAAAACTGCTACGGAGTCTTTGTATAAAGGTCAAATACATAAGAAAAAAATATTTTTCCATTTTCAATTTTTTGGTACCGCATTTCAAATTTTAAATTTTTTTAAAAATTTTAAATGGCCGCCATTTTGAAACAAAATGGCGGATGAAGCTGGCCAACGAACTCGGTCGAGACATTGGTATGTACTATGTACACACCGAATTACATCCAAATCGGTTCATAAATACGAGAGTTACAGTGTGACATAGGTCAGATATATATATATATATATATATATATATATATATATATATATATATATTGATATATATATATATATATATATATATCAATTTTGAACGGAGGGTGGTTTCGGGGTCTGGGGGTCATGATCGATGAAAATATACCAAAATTTTTTGAAATCGCTTTCCTCCGAACGGCTGCAATAGGTAGCTTTTTGTAAAGAAAGCTACCTAATAGTCGCCTGTAATTGAAACTTTAAGATACGCCCTCCTACATATCTTTCTCTATACATACATGTGTTACTTTAACTGTAATATTGGTATTTATGAATTTGTTTGGATGTGACTAAGCATCTGTAAAGGATATACCAATGTCTCGACCGCGTGTGTTGGCCGGATTCACCCACCATCTTGTTTCAAAATGGCGGCCACTTAAACATTTCAAATTCGAAAAGATGTTCAAACAGTTCAAAGGTGTTCATAAATTCGAATAGTTTTTATAATTAAATGTTTGGACTTGATATAAGGAATACGGAGTACTTTTTGTTTCGCATTTAACATAAAAAATGATTCAGATATATCAGTTTGACATCATAAGGTGGGTGACATTTTGAAACAATCTTATTTTAGTCATTTGATAGACGAGTATTTTTCAACCGATTTGGATGCGAATAAACATGTATACAGGATTTACCAAGTTTTTTAATGAGTTTTTTGCGCTAAATTTATCCCTATCTGGTTTCAATACGACGTAAACTTGATGATTTCAAGTATAAAAAGTTAAAAATCCGAAAATGTCTTGCCGTTAAGCCGTTTTCCGCATTGACACGATAATTCAGAAAGCATTTCACTTTTTAATATCTTGTCTGATATATAACGATTTTAAATTCTAGAGTAGTTGGTCTTTCCATAATCAGGTTTTATGTAATGAGCTTTAGAAAACGTGGGTTCTCGAAAATTTACTTTAAGTATTGTAACGATTGTGGCTGCTCCCATTCAATTTAAACTACACAGTCATATCCACCAGAGTGAAATTCCCGAAGAGCTGTGCGATATGTGACGAAATATTGCCAAATATGGCGTTCAAAAATTCCAGTTTTCATCCAGGTATAGGCAAGAAGTACATTTTCTTCATAGATTTTGTAGTTATTACTTTAATTTTTAGTTTCCAAGATTGATTTTTCGAAATAATACAAAAAAAAAAAAAAAAAAAAACTGGCAAAGAAAGGATTATTAATATATTTGGAACTGCCCTTTAAAAAATGAAGATATCTCTCTTTGGGGCGTATATCCTATGTTAGGAACAATTGATCTAGACCTAGAGAGATGCTATTTTAAGCAGGTGCTATCTTTTCAATTTTATTGAGGGTAGTAAATCTGTCAACTGTACTGAGGTTGATTCCATACAAAAAGAAAAGACTGCTTTTTTCTCGATTCTCCAAATATACATTTTATTTTATCAGGTGTAGATTTTCAACTGGGCGAAAAATGTCCGGACCAGGATTCAAACCAGGGATCTTTTGGCTGAAGCCGCCAATGCTCTACCATCTGAGCTATCCCGGAAGAATCTAGTGGAACTCTTTCACCCAGCTTTAAAGCATCTGGTCTGAAATTTGATTCAGCTTAACACAATATCTCAGGTAATGGAACTTCATTGGCGGGTTCAGCCAAGAGATCTCTGGTTCGAATCCTGATCCGGACATTTTTCACCCAGTTGGAAATTTACGTCAGATATAATTTATTTACCAATTAAAATAATTGTGTTAAAATTAATCTACAGTAATACATTTTATTGTAAATTTATTTAAATGATCAAAATTCAATTGATTCCGTGCATGATAAAATTTCAATGACTTCATTCTACTTGCCCTTATATTGTATTTGATAGTTTTTAATACCTTTAAAATATTCTGAAAAACATTTAGCGGAAAAAAATAACGAAAAATATCTAAAAAATAAATAAAAACTATTTATTTTGCGTTCTCGACGTTAGCAGTATCTAATCATGTTATAAGCTGTCTTAAATACTGGCCTAAATGAAATGTAAATGAAATTCCATAGAATAAATGAAGATAATGACTACAGTTATTGATCTGGCACTGTCTGATAAGTAAGAGTACAAACTTAATACTGGAATCGGGAGTAAATTAACACAGTTGCGCCATCTTGTGGACGTGGTGATAATTCACATACGCGGGCTTTTAGTGTGACGTCATATATGATAGGATATCTACTATCTGCGCTTATTTTCTAAATCTTTAGCCACTCATGGAACTGAAACTTGTTTACCACATTTATTGCAAAATAATAGCGTAGCGAGAAGAGCGTCCCGATGTACATGACACAACGAAGTTTTCTTCGTCTTGTCAGAGATATTTCAGCTATTAATCAAGGTGAAAAAACTTTACAATTTTAGTGGTGTGAAGTAAGAAAACAGTTAGGCATCTTTCTGTAGTTTAACCCCGTCCGCTACGTGGCGTGCAACCTTGATTGATGTGGCCTCGCCTTTAATCTTGCAGTTCCCTCTCCCATTTAAGATAGGACGCTTACTTATATCGCTTTAGTCTAATCTTTTACTTGTAAATACAGAGCAATTACATAAACATAGCGTTATATTAATATATAAAAACCATTGAATACTAGGAAAAAGCAAGCAAACTTGAACGACCATTCATTGCATCTTTTAATATATACTTAAACATAATAAACATATAAAAATGAAAGTAAGAAATAACTATTTGCACGTCGAATTTTGTATAGCATATATTTTATATGTATTTAACCCCTATTAAACCAATTAAAATATTAGGCGCTTTTATTCTTTTATTATATTTAAGTACTTATCTATCAAAAAAGCAGTATTTACGTTAGTTGATACGACACAATATACAGGGTGTTTCACTACCAGACCGGCAAACTTTGAGGGGTGATAGTAGACATGATGACAGACATTATTAAATTGGAAACCATGGGGCGCAAACGTCTTCTGTAGGAGCTAGGGGCCATTAAAGTTTAAGGTTTAAAACTTCAAAGGATGATAAAAAAAGTAAAAAAGGGTGGATTCGTTTCCGGTTTTCGCTAAACTCATTCTTTATATCCCGATTTTCTTAAGAAAAAATTTGTAATGGTTACGTTCAAAAATTGTCGATAGAGGGCGCTTTAGACTTTAGAGTAACGAACAACTACTTTATATGGTTATTTTTTGTATGGGGTTTAAATTGTTCTAAAGTTTAGAGTTTAACTTAAATTTTAAGCCCAAAATCGAAAATATTGCGATCGGGTAACAAGCGAAAATTGAATTGTGTACAGAAGGGGGGGGGGGGATTTTAAACGCTCATAAACATTGAAGAAACTAATCGATTTTGTTGCGGTTTACGTGTAGGTCATTCCCTTCTTAATTATATTATTCAAAATGACGTACAGCTTTGATGTCTTCATTTTTTGATAGGGGGCGCTTCCGACACATCTCCGACATTACTCCTGGGTTTTTTACTACCAGACCAACATACTTCCTGGAAGTTTCAGGGATGCAAAGACGACTCGGAATCACATAGGAATGTAACGTTGCAAATGCCTTTTTTGCGAGTTATGGTTAAAAGAAGCAGAGAAAGAAGCAACACAAAGAAGCAGAGAAACAGCAACATGTTAATGTGACAGAAAACAATTTATTTAAAGGTTTTGCTACAAAAGGTGTTCGAAATTACGACCAGAAATCTTGACAGCGACGGTAGATGGCTCTGAGAAGACCTCGCGGCTCGTATTTCCGTAGCTGTCAAAAAGCTATGAGAGATGCCAGGAATCTTCCAGAGCGTGAAGAATTCTATGCGAAGCCACTGTCAAACTTAATGGACTACTTCTGGTCGTAATTTCGAACGCCTTTTGTAGTAAAACCTTTAACCCCCTGACCGCCGAGCAAAAGGACAAAACTGTAATGTTTTTTTCTCTGCAATTTTTTTTAAATCTAAAAAAAGGTGATTTTTTTCAACAAGACATAAAAATTTAATTACGTATAAGAATATAAGCCTTGAGAGTATTATTCATAACAAAATGTTTTAAAACTGCATTATATTTCTAGAATTATATTAATTTAAATAATGCTTCTATTGCAGTGAAACCTGCAGCTTAGTGAACGGATATATCAGTTCGCGGCGGTGGGAAGGTTAATAAACTGTTTTCTGTCGCATTAACGTGTTGCTGTTTCTCTGCTTCTTTCTGTTGCTTTTTTCTCTACTTCTTTTAACCATAACTCGCAAAAAAGGCATTTGCAACGCTACAATCTTATATGATTCCGAGTCGTCTTTAAATCGCTAACACTTCCTGGAAGTATGTTGATCTGGTAGTAAAACACCCAGGAGTAATATCATTGAAATGTCGGAGATGTGTCGGAAGCTCCCTCTATCAAAAAATGAGGACACCAAAGCTGTACGTCCTTTTGAATAAAATATTTACCAAGGGAATGACCTACACGCAAACCGCAAGAACCTCGATTAGTTTGTTCAACGTTTGTGAGCATTTAAAATCCCTCCCCCCCTTCTCTCCACAGTTCAATTTTCGCTAGTTACCCGATCCCAATGTTTTCGATTTTGGGCTTAAAATTTAAGTTAAAGTCTAAGCTTTAGAATAATTTTAACACCCTACAAAAATAACGGTAAATAGTTGTTGTTCGTTACTCTAAAGTCTAAAGTGCCCTCTATTGACAATTTTTTAACGTAACCTTTAAAAAAATTAAGAAAATCGTGATATAAAGAATAATTTTAGCGAAAACCGTAAACGAATTGACCCTTTTTTCCGTTTTTTATCATCGTTTGAAGTTTTTGACCATAAACTTTAATTTCCTCCAGCTCCTACAGAAGACGTTTGTGCCCCATGGTTTCCTATTTAGTAATGTTTGTCTTCGTGTCTACTATTACCCTCCAAAGTTTTTCGGTTTGGTAGTGAAACACACTGTATAATGTAATTGAACATTAGATTTTGCATTTTTAAATCTTTTAATTTCTAAAATTCCAGATTGTTTTTTTTGTTTTTGTTTCAATCGAATCTTGCATTAAATATGTGAAATATTTTGAAATTGTGAAATAGGTTTATATATTTATCACAATAAATTTTATTTATGAATTAAGTAATATATTTATTTATTTTTGTTATTTTATTTTTATTTATTTGTTTTTATTTGTTTATGTATTAATTTATTTTTATTAACTTATTTATTTTATATTGTTATTATTATTATTATTATTATTTTATTTACTGCGAGTACATATTAAAATACAAACAAATGATTTTTATTTGTTCAACTTATTTCTTCTTGCATGTCGGAATTTTTTCATAAATGGAAGCAAGTAAGTGGTTCTAAAATATTCATTTGAGCAGCTCACTTAATACTGTTCTAATGCTCTTTTTTTTACGGAACGTTTAACAACGCGATTGATTACTCTGCATTGAGGAACTAATTTGCAATTCCATTCACCTTTTCAAAATATGCATTTTCCGAAATTTAACATTGAAATGCCTGAGAGATGAATACCATTTTTAATTTTTGCTTAATGGATACTAAAATTAAACTCGCTCTTGATACAATCCATAAAAAAGTTTATGTTCAGCTGTGCACGATTCCGCTTCAGATATCCACACACATTCGAAGGTGATTTTTTTAATTTTTTTTTTAATTTTCTCTTTTTTATGATGACATTTAAGTTAAAACTTTGAAAAATATTTAAATATTTTAACAATTACACAGAACATTACCATTTTTAATGAAAAATATTCAAAATTATAAGAAAAACTGACTTTTCCGCAAAACATGATAACTCAAAAACAAACGAATGTGTTGACAATTTATAAATTGCATAATAAAGAGAATAACTTTCTTTCGGACATACACTATTCGCTTTATAATAGGATCTGTCTTTCAAGGCTGCCACAGGCGAATATTTTTTAATTCTAACTCGCACCACTTTTTCAAAACAAAAATATCTTATATGCATTTTGCCAATATGTACAAGAGAAATATACTAGAAAATTTGTATTTAAAAAATAGTGGCGTACATAGAATATAAAAATAATCACCTGTGCAGCTCTGATATCTCAGATGTTGTGGCAGCTGAAGTACTGATGTAATAAAATATTTGTAAAATTCGTTGCAACATTGTCATTTATACCACTGGAAATATAAAAATTATTAATATATTATCATGAGAGTAAACTATTCCCTCAATAAAAATTTGTAAGCGAACACAAAATTTCAAGGCATTTCACGCATAATGTTCGGCTATCGGATGTTTTGCGTATAGTAAGAATTTGAAAAACTTTATTTTGGGAAAAAGCTAAAAATAAATTTTAATCACAATTCAAAAGCTATATTAGCTGTATTAGATGTAAATTACCAATTGGCCGAAAAATATCTGGACCAGGATTCCAACCAGGGATCTCTTGGCTGAAGCCGCAAGTTCTCTACCATCTGGGCTATCCCGGACGAATCTGGTTGAACTTTTTCATCCAGCTAACCTTAATGATTATAGCATCTGGTCTGAAACTTGGTTCAGCTCAACAGAATAAATCACAGATAATGGAACTCGAGAAATCGCTGGATGTGTTAACATTAATCTAGTATATTAGCTGTAACATTAAACAGCTGTAACTCTGGTCCTAATCAAGATACAGACATAATTTAATCATAATTTGACAGTTAAAAGATTCAATTTTAACACATTGTTGGTCGAAGCTACCGGGACTCCCGAGTTTGGTCGCAATTTGCCTGACAGGAGCCTATTAGAAAATAATCCTTAGCAATTAATTGACGCAACTTTAACACTCTTAAAGTGATCAGTGACATTCATTGGAATGTAAAAGAGAGACTGTTACAAATTTGAACGAAATCATCTTTATTGCACTAAAAGTAAGTAATACAAAAAAGACTGAAATTTCAAACCCAGCATGAAATTGCCTTCAGTGTTCTTCAAAAAAAAAAAAAAAAAAACATTACCATTATGAACAAAATTGAAAATACAGTAGAATACTGCCCGCCTTAGTCGATTCACTGTCAAAATATCGAAACGTGTGGTGCTTTGACCTGTTGATGTGCAGCTTTGACGGATCATAACTCCATGGGAGAGGCAGATCGCATGGTGACATTTATAGAATTTCAAGTTCGACGTCCTTCTGAGGCTTATTTCAGCAGTACATGTGATGCAGCTACATCATTTGGATAGGGGTGAGGGGGAAGGATTTCTACCGGTCATCGACGGGACGATATCTTTAAAGTGGACATGCAGGCTGTTTGGAATTCCAGTTATGTGCAAACTTCTTCGAGGTAGCTTTCCAATTATCAGTTCATGGGTCAATAAATCCAGGTACACTTTTCTGCGCAGTGGTTTGAATTGATTGCCAATGTAAATAATTAGCGTGTTGATGCCATCCACATTGTAAAGAAAATGAGCATTGGTCAATGTTCGATGTTTCGGCTTACGTTGTATATAGTGCACATTTGATACACAGTATCAATCCCACTTTTGGTTGTATTATAGAAAGTAATCACTTCTGGTGCGTTTTCATGAAGAGCGAATACAAGAATGGCACTTATCTTTTCGAGGGGTATGTAGGAAAGCAGAACATTCCCATTACTGAACAAGAAAATGAATTCAAAACTACATATTTCCACAATTTATCCACATCTTTTATAATTTTCGTTCATGAAATGAGCGAAATAAGCAGTTGTGAAGATAAGTAATTCAAAATAAGAACCTTAAAAAAACGGACGAGTTCAGTCGCAATTGGCCTGAGAGGCCACTAGTGTTAGATCTTTACTCCGAGCGGATTGCAATGACACTGGCTAGGTGTGTTACAAACACCGCAGGAAAAGACGCGAGTATCTGGAAGGGCAAAGCACTGCACACTCTAGTGGCGGAGAGGAGAACGAAAATAATTATGCCGTTCCTGACAAGTTTATTGCGACCGACAGAGCGTTAGTATAGCAAAAATGAAAAATCGAAAATTGATCAAAAAGGACGTTTCAAAGTTGTGTGGCTACATTAATTGGCCAAGATGCCTGAGACGGTAAATAGTATATGGGTCAGTCAATGAAATCCACAGTATTTAGTTTCCAATAAATTTTGATACTTGTTATCGACAACGAAGTAGTGTAGTTTTGGTTAAACCATACTCAAGTTCAGATATATATGTGATGTTCTTTGAACTGCAAACGATTACACTTTCCTGTCCACATTTTCCCGTCTGTTGCATCTCAAAAAACCAGTTACACTGCTAAGTTTTACACCATTTATAAAAAATCCCCTTACCGTTATAGAATACAATAAATAAAATTACTTGAGTATCTATAAAGATATCTTCAAATTTCATACGTTCAAAATCAAAATGGACTTAGTGTTTCACGACATAGGCAATTGATTTGAGAAAGCACTTAAGAAGGTTTTTCATAAACCATTTTGTTCAATTATTAAGAAAACATTTTTTGTCACTGTTACATGCCTAAGTTATTAATTTTGAGAATCTTTCTTTAAATTAACTCTTCTTTATATCTAACAAGAAAGGTCTCCTTACTGGGCATACTCAGAATATTTTGAGAAAAATACCAATTAAACTACTTATGTATGTTATAAAGGATAGGTCAAATTTAGTGGCGGAATTTCAGTAGAAAGTCTGTAAAAAAATAAAATACTTTCGAGTATTTGGTGCGTAAAGACGAAAGCGTCACGCGATTTGGCGAGCAGTACTTTTCCTCGCCAAAAGCAAACGATTTTAATGCACCTGAAAATTGTTTGTTAATTGATTTTGAGAATGCGTGTAAATAATATTTAATGAATTTAAACTTAAATAATGAGAGAGTTTAATACATATATTTTTTTGTATTACATATTTATGTTGCTTATTGCTGCAGTTATTTAAGTTTATTATTAAAAATAATTTCATATACAAAAAAATAATTTCATATTGAAAAATATATTTTCATATATTTAAGTGTATTCCAAAATGAAGGCCAGATGATGAATGCTACAGCTTTCCATTTCAATATCGGAGAAGTTTTTATTTCCATAGCAGCAAAATTGAATCGACAGAGCTCAACGGGAGTTAATTTTGAGATTGAAACAATTTTATTAATTAAAATTTTGTTTTAATTCATAAAATTTCGCAGTTAACATTCATTATAAATACATATATGACAAAACTATCGTTAAAATAAACTAACACTGACAAAACTTAAGTTATTTAAATTAAATTTATTTAAACAAGTTCAATATTTACCAAACAATATACAATACATTTTTACCGTAAAGAGTATTTGACATAAAAAAGTTTTTTTTTTTTTAATTATTCCATCGCCAACCGGTGATAAATCGTCAAATAACGATTTTTTTTTTTAAATTTATTTATTTATTTTTTTTTACGGGCACTCTATAGAATTTCCCCCGAATTTTTTTTTTTTATAAAGTTATCTATCCTCATGAGAAGAACATTCTATAATTGTTTCAGATTTTTCGGAGTATTCCCGTATGGAGACCTTCCTTGTAAGTTAATAATTAGTGTAAAATGAAATGAATTTAGTGTAACAACGAATGCAAAATCAAACTCGTTTGAATAAATAAATAAGTCCGATACTAAGGAAGCATATTTCTAATATTTGTATATTTAGTAAAATTAAAAAAGGCATTTACTTTCTCATATGTGCTAAAGAAAACAGATAAGAAAGGTTTTTATTAAAGGAAAACAGAGTTGCAATCTTATGCAGTTGTCGACTTTATCCACTTGAAGGGCCGCTGGTATTATGTTTATAACACTCACGTTTTATTCCTGACTGCCAAGCGGTACCCTTAATTTTGTAATATATATATATATATATTTTTTTTATGCAAGTGAAGAAAAGAAAATCTCTAATTTCAAAATCAATTTTTTCGCGAATTCTGTTGCTATTCAGTTATTTCAACATTTTAGAAACAGTTTTAATTTTCCCTTAAAGGGCGAAAAAATTCGTTTCCATTTTTAAATCTATTCAAATTAATATATACCTTTAATAATTTGATGCGAAGATAAAGTATGAAAAAGATTCATCAACTTATAACTTCGTGGCTCAACAACTTTGATTGGGAAAAAAAAGTACGCACATGTTAGAATACATCAATTACACCATTTTAAGCATGTAAAAAAAGAAAAAAAAAAGAGCAGAAAACTATATATATATATATATATATATATTGACAAGAGTTTTTTCATATCTACAATAACAAAATATTATATATATATATATATGTCATAAATATTGTCAATTTTCTAATTTAAATTTGCAAAATATACGAATTTATTTTTGCAAAAATCTATTTTTGAACATCTGCAGATTTTTTAACTTTAAAAATTTACGAAGTTCATTTAAGCAAAAACGATGCGAAACTCTTCAGATTTTAAATATAATTTTGACATGAAAAACTAACTCCACATCATCGTCTGTTTAGAATTATATGAACAATTTCTATTAACTGCTGTGTAGAAAGATAGCACCAATAAATAAAACCGTCATTTAAACGCTACTGTATAAGTAACATTAAATTTGCGGTATGTTGCAGACATGCAGAACGGTGATACGAAGAGTTAAGTGTAAGAATTTGTGTCGTATAAATTCACAATAAAATACTAAAAAACACATATCATAATAGTTAACCTTTAATTATCGGACATTATACTGCGCAAATTAAAGGAATAATTCAACTGCCAGTGTTCATTTAAATTATTTATATTCATAGAAAATATACATAGCCTATATATAGCATGCTTTAGATTCGAAGCTAGTGAATTCTAAATGACATTTATTTTTACTTTTTTGATAAACTTACGGTAAATTAGATTTTTCCAAACAATGCATCCTTAAAGTTTATTTCCTGTTCAGATTTTTATTTTTTAAGAGTTATATTTATTTTCCTATTTTAAAATATTTGAGATTGCAAATTAATTTTAAAGGGCAATAAAAAATATTTATCTTTAACAGTAATATATTTTTTTTATTTTATATAAATAGCAAATGTGCATTAAAAATGCACAAAGAAAAAATCTCTTTCATTTAAATAACATATTACTATAAAGGTTTTTGGAGCATTTATGATTATCAAAATAAATAAACGTCACCAACAATAAAGAAATATCAGAAAGTTAAAATTTTACAAAAATCTATCTACTGTATCATCCTTTTACTCATGTTTTAAAATAACATCTAAACACAAAATAAATTTCGTTAGCTATAACTTGAAAAGGATAATTCGAACCATATTGTGTATTTTTGCTACATAAAAATTTATTTTCTATTTCTAATATTTTCTTCGGTGTTCATAAACTTGCCTTTTATGGTTATAACCTCCTTTAAATTTTTACGAAATCATGGGGATGTCTAGGGTTTTTAATCAAAATCTATAATAATATTTTTTTCAAATATATTATGTTTCAGAGTAAGATTTAAAATTTAATTAAAATTCCGTTTCATTCCACGAATACTTTGTACGAGAACTCATATCGTTGTATCTTGTTCATTTTTTGTTATCTTACTTTTCTATAGACATACATTTTTAATCCAAAATTAATATTCTTTTTTTTTTTCGGAGATTTTTGAAGCATTTATAATTGCGAATATAAATCAATGTCTTCGACAATAAAGAAATACCTAAAAATAAAAATAAAAATATGGTAAAATTGAATGTATTCTATTCATTTTCATTTGTTACTCTTTATTTTAAATAACATCTAAGCGTACAAACAGATTTCAGCAATAAATCACACAAATGACAATTAAATCATGTTGTGTATTTTGCTACATGAAAATTTCTAATAGTTTTGTAATATTTTGTTTGGTGTTCGTAGAAATACCTTTCTGTGTTTCTATTCTCTCTGACATTTTGCCGATATCATAGTGATGTCCAAAGTTTTAACCAAAATCTATAATAGTATATTAAAAAATATTTTACTTTCCACAATAAGTTTAAATAATTTAATTATGCAATGTAGTTTCATTTTACAAATACTTTCTACTAGAAATCATTTCATAATATCTTATTCTTTACTTTTTGAATTTTACTTGTATATATAAATATATTTTTCAATTAAAAAGACATATTGGAACAATTATTTTATTTAAATATTTTATTTATTGTAAATAACATCGAAACATACAAATAGTAGCAATAAATAATAAATTCAAATTCAAATCATGATTTCGATTTTGCTAAATTTAAATTTCTTTTCGGTTTGTAATAATTTGTTCGGTAGTCGTTAAATTACATATTATGATTCTAACCTCTTTGACATTTTCCAGATATCTTAGTAATTCCCCTGTTTTTTTTTTTTGTTGTTTTTTTTTTTTTTTGTTTTTTTTTTTTTTTTTTAATCAAAATCTGTAATGGTATGTTTTCAAATATTTCATGTTTTAAAATAAGATTTAAAAATTGAATTAAACAACTCTGTTTAATACCACAAATACTGTCTACTGGAAATCATGTCGTTATACATTGTTCTTTCCTTTTTTAATTTTATTTTTCTATAAATATAATTTTTAAATCGAAGATTCATATTGAAAAAAAAAATTTTTTTTTAAATTATATATTGTAAAAACTTTAGAAGTATTTATAATTATGAAAATAAATCATCGTTAACGACAATAAAGAAATATCTAAAAATAAAAATATAATATATAATTCAATGTATTGTAATAATTTTCATACCCACTTCCTTTTACTCTTTGTTTTAAATAGCAACTAAACATAAAACAAATTTCAGTAGTAATAAATCACAAATGACAATTCAAATCATGTTATGTATTTTGCTACATGAAAATTTCTTTTCGGTTTCTAATATTTTGTTCTGTGTTTGTAAAACTACCTTTTATTTTTCTAACCTCGTTGCCATTTTGCCGATATCATGATGAAGTCGAAAATGTCTAACCAAAATCTATAATATTATTTTCGCCAATATTTTACGTTTCAAAATAAAATCAAAGATTTATTTAAACAATTTCGTTTCATTTTACAAATATTTTCTATAGGAAATCACGTCATTATATCTTGTTTTTCCTTTTTGAATTTTACTTTTATAAAAATAAAAAATTTTAATCGAAAATGTATATTGAAAAATAGTTTTATTTAAATATTTTATTATAAATTTATAAAGCATTTATGATTATCAAAAATAAATGAAGGTCTTCAACTATAAAGAAATACCTAAAAATAAAATTATGATAAAATTTAATTTATTGTTCATTTTCACAGTTGCATACGTTTACTTAAAAAAAATAATAATAATAATAACATTTAAACATACAAACAAATTTCAGTAGCAATAAATCAAAATTCAAAACATGTTATGTATTTTATTACATGAAAATTTCTTTTTTGTTTGTAATATTTTGTTCTGTGTTAGAAAAACTACCTTTTATGTTTTTATCCTCTTTGACACTTTACCAATATCATGGTGATGTCCAACGAGTTTAATCAAAATTACTATTAATTTTTACAATATTTTATGTTTTAAGACAAATTGTAAAATTATAGTCATACAATTCAGTTTCTTTTTACAGATTCTTTCTTTTAGATATCATGTCATAGCTTTTCAGTTCCTCTTTCTTTTTGTTTAAATTGTCCAATTTTTTGTGGTTTCACGAGAAAAACGTACATTTCAAAAACTTAATTTCTTCATAATTACACTTATAAATATGTTATGATTTCACGATATGCATAATGTTTAGTGTCTCTTTATTCTTCAGTAGATAATTTACGCAACCTCAGTATTATATGTTATATTTAGAAAAAGTTTTATCATGTTCTTACAAGTATAAAAGTAAAAATCCCATTCTTTTTTAAGACCAAAGTTCATCTAAACATAATATTTTGAATTTTACGAAATTTAGAGATTTCCAGCACTAAGAAATCCTTTTCTTTTTTTTTTTTTTTTAGCACCGAAATCTTTTAAACTTTTTACAAAGTTAAAACTAATATTACTCCTTGCTCGTTGGTCGTGGAAGAATGTGCAATGCCGCTGAAAAACTGCTTTAGGTAGCGCAACAAGTTTGGACTGTACGGTGGCTGTTCCTACCCAAAAGATCGTATCAGATTTTGGGTGTGAATGGCAGAATGGGGTCTGGTATTATCATGCAGCAACAAAACTAGCATTTTGAACTGACACTGTAAACAGCATACTGCAACAATACCAATGCAAATGGCGTAGTTTGACAAGCAACGGGATGCAGCGAGTCTGCGCGCATGCGCGTTTCAATGTTCGCCCGACATTCGATTAGCTACAGTGATTCCGACCTTAGTTTCCGATTAACAATCGTACATTATAGCTTTTTAGACATTTATCTTTACAAAACTTTTTTTTTTTTTTACCTTATTAAATAACTATAACGTAAAATGACATTGATATTACTGAATGTTGCTCCAATCAAAAGCAAACTTTTTTACATGATAAAAAAAACAAAGAAATGCAGATCTATTTTTCATATTTTTCTATTTTTAGACCACTTAACCCTTTCCGGAGCGGAGTAATTCTGTTTAGAAACTGATGAAATGATGGACCGACACCATAATTCATAAACGAATTTATTAGAAAATATCGACTTGCTTATTTTCACGTACACTATAAAAGAAAATTTTAATTAAATAGTCTGGGTGCAAGCAAAATAAAAATTAGGTGGCCTTTTTTAAGGACACCGCCGACGAAATATTTAATGTAAACAATTATTAAAATTATTCGTTAAATATATAAACTCTAACAAAAAATTTTCATACATAATAAACTTAAGCCGAAAACATAAAACAAATGAACATATTTTCGGAATGGATGTTTATGAGATCTCATTTATTTTACTCGAGATAATTACTGAAGTGATTAACTCCATTTTAAGACACTGAAACAGATACACTACATAAAAATATGCAGATGAAGCAATAACATGGAATCACGACGTAAAATTATGGATATCACAACAGACATTAATAGCCGTAAGAACAAAATATATGGAAAACTATTAAGAAAAGGGCTGGCAAACAAAGATAAATTTTCGGCAGTGCACATGGCGTTTTCATTAAGAAACACCTCCTTTAGTATTTTGATTGTGCTTTTTTATACGTTTTACGAAAGCTTTTTGTAACACTGTTTAAGATTTTTAACGAATTGAGCACTTAAGCATTTAACTGTTAAGAAAAGGACAGAATTATATTAAATTATCTTATCGGGATCTACGTTAATTTAAGCGTTTTAGAAAATCGAGTGAACTATTATCTGTTTTTATAACCAAAAAATTAAAAGTTGTTTTTCTTTTGTTAAAAAGAAAGAGGTTGTTACTAAATATTATTTTTCACTTTATTGATAAAGAAAATAAATCTTTTATTAGTAGCTCAAATCCAAGTTACTTGTGAACAAATGCTTGAAGACGAACTTTTAAGTGATGGGGTTTTCCATCAATTGATTTACAGGGTGTTCTAAAGAGTATATACATATATATATATATATATATATATATATATACTTTTTATCAAACTGCTTAAAACAGTAAGTGAGAAAACATAGTTCCAGGTAGTATTACCTTAGTAAGTTTTCCGAAGGCTATGTCTTAGTAAACAACTTTTAACCATTTGGAAAAATGGTTATTGTCCTCTGTCAAGGTAGAAAATCAAAAACATATCTGAAGCTTCTTATTAGTTGAATCCGCATTTTATTCGTTTTCTGATTGGTCTATACAGTAATCTGTATTTTCCCTTTACTTTCCATAGATATGGATACTTCTGTTGCCACTATGACAAAAAAGTAATAAAAACTACAAAAAATATTAATAACTCCGAAACAAATTGAGATACAGCTTTCAAACAAATTTCATTTAAAAGTACATTTGTTTCTCTATACGACGGTGTAAAAAGTAATATTGTAGGATGTTTAGAAGTTTGAATGAAATTTCATTTAAAATTGGTCCAGGAATATTAATGTTTAATCCATGGCGTGCATAATGTATGGCCAGCTCCGTAGAAGTTTTAAAATTTACAGTACCAAAAAATGTAATTCATGGCGTACGTAATGTATGATCAACTCCCTGCGATTTTTTAATGTCTTAAATTTTGGTCTTTGAAAAAATCATTTTTCAAATGATCGTTATAATTTGTTAAATTGCATTTTTTTTAAATTTTTGTAGATTTTAAGTTTAAAATTTCTACTTAATATTTAAAATATCATAAAAATATGACACAAAAGTACAAATATGCAATTTAAAAAAAAAATACTTAAATAAATGGTTAATATAAATCGAAAAATTGCTATTTTCTTAAAACTATTTAAATTTTAAACTATTAAATATAAATACATTTTATGAATTCCATAATAAATATTATAAAGTTTAACAGAAACTAGACTACTTTAAAACTTTAAGAATTCATATATTAAAAATGTGTAACTTATAAACGTTACAATAAGTCAGAAAATAAATAGTCTACTTCCTTTAGGTATACAGGGTATCCATAAAAGGTTGTCCCAGATATACATTTTAATAGTATCAACTGTAAGTGTTCGTTAAAGGTCACAAATAAAGAGTTTCAGATAAGCTCATGAGCGTGTACTGCTTTGTTATTTACTCGTTCACTTTACATATGCAAAATCGCCACACTTGAGCGTGAAGCGTCATTGCTGAGCTGAAGTTTTGAAAGTGTACACTACCAGAAAAAACTTCCTTTCGGGAATTATAAAAGGTCGTGTCTACGTTCCGCCTCTACCTAAAGGTTTGCCATAGTTGAGACATAGAATTGAAGAGACTATTGCTTACATTACTCCGGACTGGTTAACCAAAGTGGAGAAAGAATTGGACTTTGGGTCGGATGTGTGACGTATAATTAAAGGTGCAAATATTGAACATTTGTAAAAAAACTAGATCAGTTTACCTTCAATTTGATGTATGATCTATTATAAACAGTCTAAATTAAACTGTGACAAAATACCACTGAAACTGATACTTTCTTTAATGGACACTCCGTATTTTGAAACGTAATTTAAATATACCATTGAAACTGATACATCATTTATGAAAACCCTACATATGTGAAACATAATTACATAGTTTCTGGTATTAAATTATTACTTATTAAGTTATGGAAATTTTTCAAACACTAGGGGGCTCAGCCCCCTACGAGCTACGCTCGCCAACCCCCGTCCAGACACCGCAGACTCTAAATGCACGCTAATTTGATCGGCTTTAAAAAGATTTCGAAAGATTGAATTATAATTTAAAAAGCAGTGGCGATCTCCCTATAAACGAATTTCTATTCATTTCTCTTTGATTGGGGAATTTTAACGCCAAATCCGCTGCGGTACTACTTGATTATCCTGTCGACCAATTTCGCCAAATTATATAAATCGCCAAACCACTCGCCAAATTATACAAATTGATATAATTTTTATTTTAAATAACGAAAGAACAAATAAACTCGTACAACATTAATAAAAACACAAATAAAACGTCGAAATAAAAATAACTTGATGACGTATACACGTGTAACAACATTTCAAAATAAGCTAATATAAAAGGAATTAAGTAAAGAGAGTTTTTGTCTCTTGGTATTTTTTAACAAAGCGAAAAAAAAGTTCTTTTAAATGAGATATTTTAAATTAATTCTCAAAATATCAAATAAATGTCTAGCGCAATTTCTAAATTTAAACTTTTTTGCAATATTATTTTGTGTTCATTTTATGTAATAACTATAATGTGACGTAAATATGACGTCATTTCTCCTAAGACTTCTAACGCATGTTAATGAATTTATTATTTTACAATATCCTTTCTCTTTTAAAATTCACGTGTATACTTTTTATGACGTAATTTTTAATAAGTTCCTGCTTTTTATATGTAATTATTTAATTCTAATTTGAAAGTTTTTTCATGTTTATAATAGTCACGTGTAAATAAATTTTTAATTTGAAGCAAACATTATTGCTTGCGCTTTTTATACAGTTGGCAACAGTTTAAATTAGTACAATTTTCTGAAATCTGTAAAAAATATCTCTAGAAATGCTGAAATTTGAATTTAAAATAGAAATAAAACCTGAAAAAATGAGTCAAAATAAAAAAAATTAATGTAATCTGCACTCCGGCAAATTCTAACGCATAAAATGATCTAAAAATGATTACACTGCCATATATAGTTTTTGCTGCTATAAAACTTTTTTAGTGGAACGATTTTGTCCAACTTTAGCATTAAATAACTCTTAAAATAATTCTTCGATTTGAAAACTGTCTGCATCAGCGTGTTTATCAAACATTTCTGTATAAAACCACCGATTTTCATATTTTTGTATGCATTATTTTTGTTAATATTAACGAAGAAAGGCCTCCGATCACAAAAAAATCAAAACCGGCGGCGGCGGTGACAGCGGTAGTTACTTTTTTTTTAGAATCTCTCTATTCTAAAAAAAAGTAACTACCGCTGTCACCGCCGCCGCCGCCGCCGGTTTTGAATTTTTTGTGACCGGAGGTCTTTCTACCGTTAATATTTAGAAAAATAATGCATACAAAAATATGAAAATCGGTAGTGTTATACAGAAATGTTTGATAAACACGCTGATGTAGACAGTTTTCAAATCGAAGAATTATTTTAAGAGATATTTAATGCTAAAGTTGGACAAAATCGTTCCACTAAAAAAAGTTTTATAGTAGCAAAAACTATACATCGGAATTTAATAATTTTTAGTTCATTTTATACGTTATAATTTCCCGGTGTGCAGAATTGATTTATTTTTTTAATTTGACTCATTTTTCGAAGTTTTATATCTATTTTAAATTCAAATTTTCAGCATTTCGAGAGATATATTTTACAGATTTTAGAAAGTGATATTAATTTAAACTGTTGCCAACTGTATAAACAGCGGAAACAATAATGTTTGCTTAAAAAATATATATATATATTTATACGTGTAATAAATTAAAAATTTATTTACACGTGACTATTATAAACAGAAAAAAACATTTGGAATTAGAATTAAATAATTATGTACAAAAAGCAGGAACTTATTAAAAATTACGTCATAAAAACTATAATTACACGTGAATTTTAAGAGAGAAAGGAATTTGTAAAATAATAAATTTATTAACATGCGTTAGAAGTCTTAACTAGGAGAAATTACGTCATATTTACGTCACATTACAGTTATTACATAAAATGAACACAAAATAATATTGCAAAACGGTTTAAATTTACAAATTGCGCTAGACATTTATTTGATATTTTGAGAGGATACTTTTCAACTATTTCAATCTCACACTCTCCCTATATTTATTTACATTTGAACAAGATAAATATTTATATATTTATCTTGTTCAAATTTTCAATCGTTATTAAAATACTCATTATTCATCCTATCAAGTCATTATTCATCCTATTAAACTTGTACTGGATGACAATTGATGTTAATACAGTTTTTTCAAATATTAATGAATTAATTAAATATTAATTAATTAATTTTAGTTTTGCATGGGAAACAAAATGGCGGTAATTGGTTATTGAAGTTCAATGAAAGTATTTTCAATAAGGGGTTACCATAGGGGAGACCCTGTTCTGTCGCCGAATACCGCCAAGTTTCTCGCCAACTTGGCGATATATCGCCTAATTTAGCGGCCAAAATGAGTCGCCAAAAGTTATGCCAACTTGGCGATATTTCGCCAAATTCCGATAGCGTTCCATTGTAAACCTACTTGCTTATAGAAAATCAACAAATTCAGATATTTTAATGCAACAAAAACTAATATTAGCTTAAGGGATTATATTAAATTTTTCTTTGATGGCCTAAGTAGGAATTGACTTTAAAAACAAAATTTTTATATTACTTGTTTTCTTAGGAAAGCGCAAATAATATTTTATTTCTAACACAAGTATTTTCACGTGAATATTAAAAAGAGAAAGAATAGTTTGGTCAAAATTACGTCAGATTAAAAACGATTAATTTAAAATGTCTCATTTAAAAGAACTTTCTTTTCGCTTTGTTAAAAAATACCGGGAGACAAAGATTCTGTTTACTTAATTCCTTTTATATTAGCTTATTTTGAAATGTTGTTACACGTGTCTACGTCATCAAGTTATTTTTATTTCGACGTTTTATTTGTATTTTTATTAATGTTGTACTAATTTATTTGTTCTTTCGTTATTTAAAATAAAAATTATGTCAATTTGTATAATTTGGCGATTTATATAATTTGGCGAAATTAGTCGACGGGATAATCAAGTAGTACCGCAGCGGATTTGGCGTTAAAATTTCCCCAATCAAAGAGAAATGAATAGAAATCCGTTTATAGGGAGATCGCCACTGTTTTTTAAATTATAATTCAATCTTTCGAAATCTTTTTAAAGCCGATCACATTAGCGTGCATTTAGAGTCTGCGGTGTCTGGACGGGGGTTGGCGAGCGTAGCTCGTAGGGGGCCGAGCCCCCTAGTGGAGAGAAATTTTACATTTTTTTTTTTTTTTTTTTTTTTAAGTATTAACTTCCAAGTTAGTTTTTTAAAATTTGTAAGAAATATACATTTTCAAGTAGCTCCACGATCATAAAGATCACCCTCTTTTTTTTCGTAAAACAGTAACATATGAATTGAAATTTCAATCAAAACTGACGTTTTAATGATACTAATATTAATGATCTGATACGTAAATTTTAATCCGGAATTTATTGTTTAAATTTTTTCGACGAAATATCGCTATAAATTTTCACTTTAATGTTATTTCAACTGCTGCGAATTGCATATTTTATTTTTTTACTAGGACTTCCTATAGCAACAATAGAGCAACAGTACCTACGACGCTAGAATTCATAAAGAATAATATTCAGCGGTGCTCATCTCCTACGAGTAAGGTGCTACATAGCATATGTGCTAGTCTGAATCGGAAACCATAGTAACTAGGACTTCCCTCAGATGGATTAGACTGAGCGATGCTAGTGAGAACGTAGATTTAATATATAACTCGTGACAAGAATAGAAAATGAGATGCAATATTTAATTGACAATACGTGGCCTCTCTGAAAAATATTCAACCTTTGTCTGAAAAAAATACATAAGTTACCTGACAGGATTTGTACACTTATTCCTTTCAAAGTAGGCCCCTTGCGCCTCCACACAAACAAATCGCATTGACTGCAGCGTAAGTTATGACACGAGATATGGAATATATCGTCTGTACAATATTTGAGCTGTGGAAATGTCATTTCGAGTAATTTACAAATCCGTACATATTTTTCCGAAAAATCCTGAGAGCTAAAATTTGTTAATATTAACCGATTAAAAAAAAATACCCGAATAAGTTACTATATAAAAAGTCGTCTAATGACAATTAAGAAAATGACCTTATGATTAAATCTCTCGATTAGTGAAGCTGAAAATGAAAATACATATAAAATTTAAATAGACACTTTTCGACATTTTTGTCCAGAGAAGTAACATTTTGACAAGTACTTTCGTGCAAACTGTTTGTTGTTTCATACCGACATTTTTTCAATGTTAACACAACTTATTCAATGCTAGATAAGTAGCTACCCGTTTTGTTGCTTTAAGTTGCATGTTTTGAGGGGGGGGGGTGTAGTTTTATAAAATATTAGAATTTTCTATACTTAACAACGTAAATTAATGGCAATTTAGAACGTTTTCCGTTATTTCCATCTTTTTTATATTTGTATTTTTAGAAGCCATTCTTAGAGAGCACTTACATCTTAAAAGTATCCCGTCCGAAAATTTCAACAAGATAAAACGTTTTTAGGTCAGCAGTAGCACAGAAAAGTTTTTCTTCCTGCATCATTTTACTTAGTGAAATTTTTAGAAATTGTTCTATTGTGAGTATTTACGTCTTAAAAGCAACATTCATGGAAATTTCCATATTTATATTCCTAATAATTACATGTAATTCGTTATTTATATCATCTTTAGAACTTCGTCCGCTTTATTTAGTCTTCTTAATTTCGATTTTTTTTTTTTAGAAATCGTCCTAATGCGTGCATTGCAGTTTGAATTCTTTCTATAACGAGCATTTATATCTTATAAGTAACTAACATGCCAAATTTTAAGTTTCTAGACTCAACAGTCTCACAGAAATAGCAGAATATATCTTTCTTTTATGGTGCACCCTTTTAATTTTTTATTTTAATTTTAATTTTTTTAACTGACCGGCATTAACGACTTAAAAGTAATAGCCATCTGAAATTCCAAAATTTCTTTCTTTAACAATTCCAAATAAATCGTGATTTAGAAGCTTTCTAGAATATTTTACGTTTATTTCTAACTTTAAAATTTCGACCCTTGTAGAAACAGTTCATAAAGAGTATTTACATCTTAAAAGTAACCACCGCACAAAATTTCAACATTCTAGCCCAAACAATATCTCAGAATTCGCAATTTTAGAACATTTCTGCTCTTGCACACATGGAGGTTGTTGCACCGACATTAAATATAGTCTTTGCTGGAACAGAGAAGTCTCACCAGCATTTTCAAACCATTATTTATTAAATCGGCTTTGTAGTTTCTGAGATTACATTCCACAAACACACAAACGTTACCACTTTATAATATTATCATGCACGTAGATAAAGGAGCCGTTTAACTTTTATTATATAAAAACAGAAATATTTAATTAATACGTGTTAAGAGATATATTTACTAAAATACATACATAAACCAGTTTAATATTTCTATTTTATTTTCATAGTCGTTTATATCATTTGGCAAAAACATCTCACTTTCTTAAACTCGAATTGCGCGAAACTTTTTAAAAAAGCGTCAAAACCCATATAACATCGAAGTATCGTAAAAGGTATTAGACACATGGTAATAATGCACTTAGCCGGATACAGGAGATAAATCGCTAATTTTCGTAATGCATTATTTTCATTTGATATACATAAAGGAAATACATTTAAAAAACACGTCTTTGACTCATTTCTTTTAAAATACAAATAAGTAATAATAATAATAATAATAAGAGATAATAAGTTAAAACATTTTCTTTGAATATCAAAGAATTATTTCTAAATCAGTCATGTGAAAAAAAAAGTTGCTTTTGACGAAACAAAAATGCTCTTGTCTAAATTTGAACCCGGCTAAAAATAAAGTACCGTGATTACTTCAAATGTTATAGGAATGTTCCGTAATCTGGATTGAAACCAATATCGTATTTTAAAAAGCGTCTCTTAACGCCAAGTTAAATTCACTGCGATAACATTTTTTTGTGTATGTGTATGTGGGGAAGGGGGGGGGGGGGAGGTTGCAAATATTTACATTTGAATTTAAACCATTGTTTATATATTTGTTGCTTGTATAATTAATTAGTACTTTTAATGATCAAGCTTCACTCGATACAAATGTAAAATACTCCTTTTGTGATTGCTCGCTCAAAGCCAATTTTATATCACTATTATAACTCTCATACAGTTATAACAATGTTGTTGTTAGTATTATTCTTGTTTGACGGCAATCTTGCCTGCCCTCATAGCATGCATGGTCACGGTGACGTCGTTGTGACGTCACTGTAAGTCACTGTTGTCACGTCACATCTGTGACCAAAATGCCACCACTCAGTGATGTCACATTGTGACTGAGATGTGAACTTGTTAGAAAACTTTAAGAAATTACGGAAATTCTTTAAAACATGTTATTTACTGTAAAATTATATTTTTCTGGCAATTAAAAATAATTGTGACGTCACTGTTATGTCACTGCTATGTAACGTACGTCACGTCACATATGTGACAAAAAAACCACCATATTGTAAGTCACAGTGTGACAAAAATATGAACTTCAAAAGTCTTTGAAAATGAAGAGAAATATTTTAAACAGTCACGAGTTACAGCGGCATAAGGAAGGAAAATATATTAGTGGATAGCAAATGGTAAATTCTGTCTCTAAAGGGGAGGGGGGGGGGATAATAAATAAAGTACACGATACAAGCATTAATAAACTAAATTTTCAGGCTATATTTTATCAATTTGATATCTAAGACAGTGAATGTATACCTTTTCATAATTTCAATTTTATCTAGCATTTGAATAATATATTTAGAATTAGGAATATTAAATTTATACACTTTACATATTTAGTTTGCTGAGAGGAAATTTCTTTCTTTCTTTCTTTTTTTACCGACCAGGATTATTCGAAACACTTCTGTGGTTTCAAACTAAAAATTTTCTATTACAGTTAAATCTGCACCTTTTAGTCATCTATGCATTTCTTGCTTTAGAATATTTTTATAATTTGTATTCAAGTCATAAATTCTACTTCTTTCAGACTTTTTAAATAAAATTAGCATTTTCCGAAAATAAAAGAAATATACAAAATTTGTGCAAAACAAACTTTACTTAAAAAAAAAAAGAAAAAAAAAGAGGGGGGGGGGGATCGTTATTACCATTAAATTTACTTTTACACCTTTTAAAAATTTAAACAATGTTTTATCTAATAAACTCTAATTATGAATATTATTATTATAATTATTTAGAAAAAGGAACTTTACAATACATTTTAACTTGAATTATTTGGTACGGATAAAAAGAAAAGGTTAAATACATTGGACATTTCTTCAAATACAAAATTTTAATTAACGATACTTTCAGAAAATTACTGCGCATTCAAGTTCCATATGTCTTGCATACAAAAACAAATAATCTGTAATAGACCATCTGCTTGAAAGTCGTCTTCCCACAAAAAATAAATAAATGTGAGAAGACGCGGGAAATAATTCACTGTTTTCAGATCATCACCACGTCTACAACACTTTAAGATAAGGAAATGACCATTTTAGGATACACGGATATTAATGGAACGTAATGTCTTATTTAATTTAAGTATTTTATTCCAGATTTGTATATTATGCGTTAAATAGTTTTATGTTATATTTGTAAGAGACTGATCTTTAACTGTCAGAAGCGATATTTTAGAATTCGATAACTGTAAAGAAAATATCTTAATTTGCGATCGCTTAAAAAAAAAAAAAAAAACTGCGCAGAGACTGTTTCATGCCTACATTCATACTGCAATTAATATAAATATTAATTTACTCTTACTTGAGATTGAAAATGTATGGAACGACAATGATTTGGAATTATTTTATCGGCTTCTTACTATTTTTTTATTACTAACACTTACAGTTATTATTATTTTGGGGTTAAATATGATGTTCGATTATCATGAGATTACGAAACTGTTTCAGATTAGAAATTAACATTACACTGGTAATAATAAAAATGTAATTTTACATATTACAGTAGTGAAAATTTTGAGAGAATTTTATTTTAGTGCTAATAATATTTTAAATTATCTTTTAAAATCCTAAATCTTCAAACCAATGTTTTCAGATTTAACATTTACCAAAATTATAAAATAATAGGAATTCCTTATACCATATGGAAATATTTTTGAGATATTGTTAAATCTAATAATGCATTTAATTTATCTATTGTAGTTTTCTGTTGTTTAACAGTACAATTATAAATACTAATTATTATTTTTAGTGTTTTTCAAATTGGTGTATTTATTTTTTTTTAATTGTATGTAAGCATTTTTTCTGTTTGTGATTTTAATCAAACATTTAATTATAGACATTCTGAATCGGTTATTAAATTTCCTTCTATTGTAAATTCATTTTCTACATTTATGATACGCGTAATTATTGGCACTAAAAAGTAAAATATGATATTTAAGCATTGAAATAAAGTGTTTTTCATGCCTGATACTAAGTTATAGATTAAACTGCTTTAGTATATATTTTTTAAAAGTTCATATAATACAGGATACATAATATAGGACACAAGTTGAAAGTGCTTATGACTTCGGTTTGTCTCTCCGTCTGTCCGTCTAGCAGTCTGTCCGCACTCTAACTCTCGAAAATATAATCGGATTGCCCTGGAATGTTTGGATGTTATTGACGTTTACCATAACACGGTACCTATTTGTAATGAAGTTTGTAGCATGCTTTGTTCATTTACATGGACAGCCAAAAGTTACATTACGGCCTATGGGAAAAAGTCGTTTCAAATTACTTTAATGATTTTATGCACGCTTTCAAACAGAATAAAATTTATATGCATTTATAAAGTGCACTAAAATATGCATTCTGTTGACTATGCGATGCAAAGAATAGTTATTGTTCATTTACATGGCTAAAAAAAGAATTCAAATACATAATGATATAGGGGTGGAGGGAATTGTTTGCGGCATACGTTAATTATGTTAATCTATTTCATATATAATGAAATTGATATATATCGCTGAGGTTTACATACTATAAATTATTTCATGTATAATACGAATAATACGTATATAGCATTTACAGGGACACACAAAATATTTCAGATACTATATTGTATCCGAATTACTGTTCATTAGCGATGATTGCTGGAAATGTATTTTTAATTATGATATGTGCTTTTATGATTCACTATATTTATGCATAGTATATGGTGTACATAAATGCTATAATTCCTATACAAGGCTACACAAACGTATTCGTAAGGATTACTGGGTATGGGCGCAAATTGCTTAAATGTGTTTTTTAAATGAGTTATGCTTTTTTTTCGCTGAACTGCATTTAATTTACCAAGAAATGTTTGTAGAATATAGATAAAATGATGTACAGGGTCACGTAAAGAATTGGATACATGGCCGTCTATGTATTATAATTTCTGGAAATGTGATTTCAGCAGTTTTAAGAGTGTCTTAGTTTGAATTAAATTTTAACTAAATAGTGGCGTGTAATAAAGATTCTAGGTAAACTACAGGGTTGTACAAAAGTATTCAAGTATGTTTCCATACATTAGTATAAATTGCTGAAAAAGAATTTCAATCTGTTAGGCGTTTTCTTGCTAAACTAAGTTTTCCCATTATATAGTATATATACACTTAAAAAAAATGGGTACTCAAAATTGAGTAAAAAGTACTCAATTTTAAATGCGTCACATACTCAAAATAGCTCCGATCCAAATGCACTCAAATTTGAGAAACACATGTACT
The DNA here is from genome assembly GCA_963932465.1 of Maratus speciosus. Taxonomy (NCBI): domain Eukaryota; kingdom Metazoa; phylum Arthropoda; class Arachnida; order Araneae; family Salticidae; genus Maratus; species Maratus speciosus. The sequence continues at coordinate 200,742,541 of OZ010792.1, read as the reverse complement.
CATTTTTTATTCCATGGTTGTGATCAAATATGAATCGTTATGTACTGTCCCCCCCCCCCCCCCCAAAAAAAAAAAACTAAAATTTAAAGTAAAAATGTACTGACATTTATTTCCCGTTCAAAGTTCTTAACAAGAAATGTTTAATTGATTATTTATTAAGAAAAATAGCAAAATTCTTAACAAGATACTCAAATCGAATATTTTTATGACAAGAGTATTATTTCCAAACACTTTTAAATTATTTTTAAAATGCTGTGCATAATTTAATATTTACATTAATAAACATCATTTATGCCGCCATAAATTAAGTGAACCATTACAGGGTACAAAACTATTCGTTTGTTTGGGTTTGATAACATGTGATGTTTCAAAATAGAGAAAGCATAGTTTCATTTTTGATCCAAAAATATTCAATTCGGTATGAGTACGTCGGTTTACTCATATTTGAGTACTTCATTTTTTTCAGTGTATCAACCTACAGATCAAATACAGGGCTGTTCAAAAGAATTGGAAAACATATTTGGCTATGGACGGTAACTGCTGAAATCAGTTTTTCAAATGTTTTATGCGTTTTCTAAAATGTTTACTTAGTTATCTTATTTACGTCATTTCCCTAAATTACGATGTCTTGTTAAAGCATTCATAAAGTGTTGGAAAGTATTTTATAATCTATGCTTAACGCATGATTTTTCTTACTCGTTTTTTTTTCTATTTCCCAGATCAGTCTTTTCTTATAAAACATACCAAATCTATTTAGCTCATATTCACAAAATACAATATACACGGGAATAAAAATTTTAAATAAATATCGCTTATCATGCCGCTCTATAAATAATAGTTGCATTAATATCCGTTAGTCTCAATGTTCGTATTTAATAAAGCAATGACAAATCACAACAAATTAAAAACCTTACACATTCTAAATATCAAGCTTGAACTCAATATCAAGCATTGAACTTAATATAAAAAATATGTCAGTTGATAAGCATTGTTTTTAAGAGGAAAATTTTAAAATGTTTTAGAAGAATAGGACTCCAAAATAGCGATATTTTGCTAAAAAGTACAGTAAAAAGATAAGATTTTATATTTACAGCAAAAGTTTATTTCAAAATTCATCGCTGTATTAATAATACTTAGAAAATTTTCCAGAGAGAATCATTCGCCTTATATACAATATTTCAAATGAAAATCAAATATCAAATTAATTGCTTAAAAGGCGCAAAGGCCAACATAGTGAAAAAGATTCCATGCTGGGACTCGAACCCGGGCCATCAGTATAGCACACTGACATTCTACCGACTAAACCACATGGAACGACGCACAGCCTGTAAAATTTCTCACTATTACATGTTGGCAAGGCTACAAACGCAGCACAAGATGGAATATTTATCGTGAGCCACCGACATGGGGTAAACACGAAGCTTAAATAACATCGATTGAAACTATATTAATAATTGGAAATTTTTCCAGGGAGAAATATTCGCCTTGCATAGAACATTTCAAATTAAAATTGCCTTTTAAGCAATTAATTTGAAATTTGATTTTCATTTAAAATATTGTATGCACGGCGAATGGTTTTCTCTGGAAAATTTTCCAAGTATTAATATAATTTCAATCGATGCTGGATTTAATTAAGTTTCGTGTTTGCATCATGTTGGTGGCTCACGCTAAATATTCCATCTTGTGCTGCGTTTGTAGCCTTGCCAACATGTAATAGTGAGAAATTTTCCAGCCTGGGTATCGTTCCATGTGATATAGTCGGTAGAATGTCAGTGCGCTGTACTGATGGCCCGGATTCGAGTCCCAGCATGGAACCTTTTTCACTATTTGCGTCTTTTAAGCAATTAATTTGAAATTTGATTTTCATTTGAAATCACAGTGTTTATGACAAGTTCGTCACAAATGACACATATTTCACAAATTGGTCACAGTGTGACTTCAAAGCATTGTCGCTTTCGTCACAGGTTCGCCACAAAGTTAATGCCAAAATAGTCACAAATGACACACTTTTCACAAATTTGTCACACCGTGACTTCACAGAGTGGTCACAATGTGACGTCACAAACGACCTCTAAAACGGTCATAACGACCTCGCATTCTAGTCACTATGACGTCACGTGACGTCACATCGACGGTCACAAAATCACAGTGTGACTTCACAATGACGTCGCCGTGACGTTGCCATGCCTTACGGGTGTGTATCTGAGTGCGGATTATTGGCCATTTTTCTTGTACGAAGAGTGGCTATAGCACATGCGTTTCATTTCGCATACCATGAACCCATTGCTGCACAGATGTCATATACGCACCATAGTGGCACGATTCTTTCTGACGCTAATGTCATATACGCACAGGGTTACGTAACTGGCGACAAAGTGTCGTTATTTTGCTTGATATGGTGACAAGAATGTTGTCGTTTATTTATTAATAAATTGTTTATTTACTTTTATTTTATTTTCTAAAATTATATAATTTTTTTTCTATGGCTATTAATTAAACTTTTTTTATTTATTGTTTTTCCCTTTTTAAAAATATATATGTAACTGGTATTCGAAAACGAGGTTTCCGCAAAATTGGCATTATAAAAAAATTGCGCCAACGTTGTGCGTATATGACATATGTGCCCCAATGTCAATATTGATACTTTTATATTAGCCGAACGCAGGCGATAGATGGCAAAAAAAATTTCCATACCATATTCACATTGCATTCATTTCATTTAAAACGTAATCATTTCATTTAAACAGGACAGCAACATAAAATATAGCCTATGTCAGAGCAGCGACAGTCACCATCAATTTGCAACCATGACATTCGAAATCGTTTTGATATTTCCTGACATTGTGTAGAAACCGCAATTTAGAACGTTTTTAGAACGCTTTTCGCGCATTTTCACCACTTTTAAATTTCCATTTTTTTCGAAACTGTCCTTAAAGTTAATTTATATTTAAAAATATGTACCATGCCGAATTTCGTGTTCCCCTACCGATCACAAAACTCGCAATTTAGAACGTTTTTTGCTTCTGCAACTCTCAGGTGGTAGTGACACAGATATGAAATAGGGCCCATGTTAGAGCAGAGGCTGTCAGCAACAATTTCCTACCATTACTTTTTAAATCAGTTTGATTCTTCCTCAGATTTTTCACAAATCGGCATTTAGAAGGTTTTTAGAATGCTTTCGCGCATTTTCACCCCTTTTATATTTCAAAATTTTGAACAAATGCTCTTAGAGATCATTTATATCTAATAATTATATGCCATGCCAAATTTCATGAATCTAGGTAATTCCATAACACAAAAATCGCATTTATAGAACGTTTTTTTGTTCCTGAACACCCTTTGTGGTAGAAGAAACAGACATAAAATGTAACCTATCTTGGAGCAAGTGCTGTCACCATCATTTTTTTTCCATTATGTTTGAAATCGGTTCAGTACATCTTGAGATTGCATAGAAATCGCAATTTAGAACGCTTTTTAGAACGCTTTTCGCGCATTTTTACCCCTTTTAAATCTCGATTTTTTTAGGAAATGTTCTTAGAGATCATTGATATCTTATAAGTAACTACCATTTCAAATTTCATGATTCTAGGCCTTTTCATAACACAAAAGTTGCGATTTACACTGTTAAAAAACTGGGGCATTTGCTGCATCGTCACTCCATCGCTTTTATAGGAATCTGTAACTTGACTATATTATGGGGCATTCTCATTGGTCAGAACAGAGCGATTCTCTAAAAGTGGTGGAGTGAGGATGCAGCAATTGCTGCATATTTTTAACAGTGTAGAACGTTTCTTGATCCTACAACCTCCAGGTGGTAGTGACACAAACATTAAATAGAGTCTATGTTAGAGCAAGGGCTGTCACCATCAATTTACAATCATTACTTTTAAAATCGATTTGGTACTTCCTAAAATTGCTTAGAAATCGCCATTTAGAAAGTTTTTTAGAACGATTTTCGTGCATTTTCACCCCTTTTAAATTTCGAATTTTTTAGAAAGTGTTCTTAGAAATTTTTTATATCTAATAAATATGCAATATTCCAAATTTCATATTTCTAGGCCCTTCAGCAACACAAAAATTGCATTTTAAGAACGTTTTTGCTCCTGCACCCTCTTTGGAGTAGTGGCTGCGACATAACATATAACCTATCTTGGAGTCTTATTACCATCATTTTGGCACCACTATTTTTTAAATCAGTTTGATATTTCCTGAGATTGCGTAGAAACCACCATTTAGAACGTTTTTAGACCATTTTTTGTGCCTTTTCACCCCTTTTAAATTTCAAATTGTTTAGGAAATGTTCTTCGAAATCCTTTATAACTAATAAATAACTAATATTACAAATTTCATATTTCTAATCCCTTCAGTAATACAAAAATCGCATTTTAAGAACGTTTTTTGCTCCTACACACTTTTTTGCGCAGTGCCATCGCTATAGCCTATATTCGAACATGGAACTAACACAATCATTTTGATACCATTACTTTTGAAATCGATTCGGTAGTTCCAGAGATTAACTCTTACAAACAAACTTTACTTCTTTATAACATTAGTACAGTCTAAGATATTTTGGCCTTTTTTCTTTTAAATAAAAAATAATAATAAATCCATGTTTATTTTCGTGTTTAAATAGGTTGTACTATACTTTAATATTAGTGCGTGCATATTTTCTTTCCTCCATTTGCTATAATCCGATTTTCTACAAAAACACCCAGGCAGTGAAAATGACATACACTAAATTTCCGCGACATAAGCAGATAAATTGTGCTTTTTTATCAGTTTTTTTTTAACATAATGTTTAAAGGGTTTGGAACTTATTATTGATAGTAGGTGCATTCAGTAGGTTGCCCTCATAGGTACCTTCTGGTGCAATGAGAAACTAAAGCCGACAAATATTTTTTTGAGTTATGCTTCACGAAAGCTTTTTATTAGGCATTATTTTAGTAGGTCTTGGCTTTAATATCCATCGTAGTTGTATGTGTCCGGAAAGAAGTATTGCGCTGTGTATTAGCCTTCGCTTCCCTCAGACAATTAATACTTTTTTCCATTTATTTTACTTTAGATTTTCAAATGTATATTACACAAGTCTGCGAATGGATTTTTAGATACATCTAATATTACATTTAATGTAACAGGATTTTTAGATACATCTAATATTACATTTAATGTAACAGGATTTTTAGATACATCTAATATTACATATAATGTAATTTTTTTAATGATATGTGTAGTGCAAAACGATGTAATCTAACACATATTCATATACTTTTATGTATTTTAAAATAATAATAACTTGAAGGCAAATTCCATGCGCAAATTTATCACATATATAATAAAGAACTTGCATAAAAAATTTAAATCTCTATCTCAAATACAAAAAGAGCCTTAGTATATTTAAAACATGAAAGTGAATAAAATATGAACATGGAGAAAAAACCGTTTAAAGTTTTCATTTATGTGTGAAATTCCGTCGGGCGTATTAAGAAATCTGACAATATCTCACGATATAATTGCCGTATGGGCAAGAATGAGACGTCAAAAAATTCTCAATTGAAGATCCTTTCATTTAATATTTAAAAACAAAAAATCGATTTTTTGATTAATTTTGAGGCAAACTGTCCTTTAAGGGGTTAAAAACATTCTTCCTTGCTTTTGGCATTACCGTTCAACTCTAATTTTTATGATATATTTGTTGTACACGTTTGCATAAGTTTTCATGCCTGTAACACATATTTAACGATTTCGTTTTTTTTTTTTCAGACTGTCGCTCGCGTCTACACTTATATTAATTAAGAAAAATAATTAAATATAATATTTATAATTATTCTAATATGGATATTAATACATCCACGATGAGTGGAATAAAACTTTGAATTAGTGAACCAATATTCTAATACGGAATATTTTGTTATCTGATATCAAATTTTTAGCAATTTAAATAATCTAAACAACAATATGGGAAAACTGATATCAAAAGATTAAAAGAGCAGTAAAAGAAGCTCGCCATGAATGGATTAAACTGATAAAAATACATTTATTTAATTTCAAATAAAAATATTGAATGCACATTTTTTTGTATAAAACATTTTTCAACTGTAAGAGATTTTATCAAATTTTAAACGCACTGTTGCACTCTTCCTTATCGACACTCTGATGAATTTTGCCGCACCCACGATCACCACTCATACAGACTTCGAATGTTTGTTATTTTGCTTGATAGGCTGCCACCACCAATATAAATACGCGATATCGGACAAGATGCGAAAAGGATTATCAAAAATGCTAAAATTATTCAATTAATATTAAAGAACAATTTATTTACAAATTATTTACATAGAAATAAAGTGTTATTTACAATTAAGGTCTTGGATATACACGATCCGGCCCGATACTAAGTTATATAGCAAATACTTTTTACGTACTGGGTCAACTTATTAAAATACACTAATTCCTTCTCACCCCACGGTACCTCATAAGGTTTATCGGAGGACCACACAAGATCCCTCCTCTCAGGACATATACCCTTTAGAGCAACTGAATACGCTCCACTCCAAAAAATCTCCACCGGAACACTACAAACTTCCCTTTACGAGAACTTCGACAAAACCCCCCACGTTTCTCTCTCAACCATACTAAAAAATAAAAACTCTGGGGCTTCCTTCCTTTCACATGAACACTTCTCTTATCTAAAACTTCCCCCATTCCATGGCATCCCCTATCTCAATAGATAGCCCGTGAAATTCTTTGTTTGCCTTATCTGAGGTATTCGTTCTTGAATACACAGGGAAACTGGAATTCATTGATACAATAAAGCTTGTTCATATAATACTATATAATTAGAATAGCTTGGATCAACTTTAAGATAAAGAAAAATATTACTTTTAACACCAACTACGTAGAAAGTGATACGTATGTAATACAATAGATAAGTAAAAAAATAAAATTAGATGATAATTGTCTTAATTACATGCTCATTGCGTCAGAAATCTGATACTTATCATTGGGTTATTTATCACAATGGAGAACATAATTAACATGTATAAACAAAATATAAGTTTGTAAAGAAATTATTCTTTTACAATGATGTTTCGTTTCCAAACAGTTTTCCCCCAAATATGAAAATATAAATATACTTAAACATTTTTAAAAAGCAGATATATAGATTACATATAAATATTTTTTTACATAGCTTAAACATCCTTTATGAGATAAATAGTTTCTAATATTTCTCATGAAATTCATATAATATAAAAGGGAATTGAAATGAAAAGACGTGGCTCACATTTCATAGTAAAGTAACGAACGACAGAAGGTAATTGATAAGATATTAAATTAGTGTCATGCAGATGAATTCACGTCGATGAAATGCCAGAAATATTTAAAAGAGAAAAGTAAATTAAATTACTTTGATGTCAGGATTTTACCATCAGAAATGTTTAAATTCAATTTAGTAAACGCGAAAATATGAATAATTTCATTTCTGAACATTATGTCAGCCTTAAATACTACATTCGACAGATGAAGTATACGTTTCACATATACTTTTACAGAAAAAGATAAATTTCTAATTTTGTGAAAAAAAAAAAAAAAACTAGTTGGATGTGCCAATCCCAAAACTTTCTTCTATCTTATACATCTTAATATTTCAAAACCTAGTTACACATGTTAATACTTCAATATTATTAGTTCAATACTATACCAACTTTGATTTTCATCTTAAATTTCTGCTCAAGTCAATTAAACGGACTAAAAACGAGTTAACCTATATCATGATATTTGTTAAAATTATTAATTTTTCCTTATTCTGTTGTTATCAGCTGTTTGCGAAAAGCCGGCATAGCAGGAAGCGAGTTCCCGCCGATGCATGAGTTGCCCATGCACAATAGAACTACGAAAAATCATAAAAGTATACAAAAATCGCTAACACGGAGCCCCTTTACCGCGCAATATTTCCAAATTCAAGGAGGATCTGTTGGCCAAAGCCCAAAACAAGCACAAACATTTTGGTTCAATTGTATGCATAATTTTATACGCTGTTCGATGGTACAATAATGAAAATGGCACAGAGATCGGAATTATAGCGCCCCCTTCTTTCGGAATTTTTTTAAGTTCAGAGAGGACTTGTTTGCCATAGCCAGAAACATGCACAAAAAATTTGGTTCAATTATATGGATAACTTCATACACTTTTCGTTGGTACAATAATGAAAATTGTACAGACATCGCAATTATAGTGCCCCCTACCGGCAGAATTTTTCCAAATTCAGGAAGAACCTTCGTGACATGACCAAAAATAAACACATAAAATTTGGTTCAATTCTATGCATAACTTCATACACTTTTCGACAGTACAATATTCAAAATGGCACAAAAATTGTACAAAAATCGCTATTACAGCGCCCTCTACGAGCGATTTTTTTACAAATTAAGGGAGGACCTCCTTGCCATAGCCAAGAACTTAATTTTTTTTTTTTTTGGTTCAATTCTATGCATAACTTCATACACTTTTCGATGGTGCAATATTCAAAATTGCACAAAAATCGCTATTACAGCGCCCCCTAACGGCGAATTTTTTGCAAATTCAGGGAGGACCTGCTTGCCATATCCAAAAACTTAAAATAAAAATTTGGTTTAATTCTATGCATAACTTCATACACTTTTGGACGGTACAATATTCAAAATCGCACAAAAATCGCTATTACAGCGCCCCCTACCGGCGAATTTTTTCCAAATTCAGGGAAGACCTGCTTGCCATAGCCAAAAACTTAAACTAAAAATTTGGTTCAATTCTATGCATAACTTCATACACTTTTCGATGGTACAATATTCAAAATCGCACAAAAAACGCATTTACAGCGCCCCCTACCGGCGAATTTTTTCCAAGTTCAGGGAGGACCTGCTTGTCATATCCAAAAACTTAAACAAAAAATTTGGTTCAATTCTATGCATAACTCCATACACTTTTGGATGGTACAATATTCAAAATCGCACAAAAATTGTTATATCAGCGCCCCCTACCGGCGAATTTTTTCCAAATTCCGGTAGGACCTGCTTGCCATAGCCAAAAACTTATAATTAAATTTTAGTTTAATTCTATACATAACTTCATACACTTTTTGATGGTACAATGGCGACAGACAGACGGACAGACGGACAGACGGACGGACGGACAGACGGACACACAGACAGACAGACATTTTGTATAAACATGTTTTTTGGAATCTCTGACCCCTAAAACATGCAAATCCGTCGAAAACCGGAAGTCGAAAAAAATTTCGATTACAATACTTTCTTCTATTGAAGATAGAAGAAAGTAAAAATAACCATTCGAATTTTTTTTGGCACTGCATTTCAACGGATTTTAAATGTGCAAAAATTTTCATGCATGTAACACGCATATAACAACTTCGGTATTTTTTTTCTGACTGCATCCCCGTTTCTACACATTTATTAATTAACAAAAATAGGGAAATATAAATTTTATATTTATTCTAGTATGGATATTAACACATTCACGACGAGCGACAATTTTTTTTTTCATCTAAAGGAAATGAAAACATTGAATTGTAAAATCACTATTTCTAATACGGAAATTTTAAGTTTTTAGGGATTTAAATAATATTAAAACAATATGGAAAAACTGGTGTTAAAAAAATAAAAGTAATGTAAAAGAAACTCGTTGTGAATGGGTAAAACTGATACAAAATACTTTTATTTAATTTTCAATAAAAGAAAATATTAAATAATTTTTGCATAAAATATTATTCAACATTAAGACATTTTATCAAAATTTAAACATATCATATATTACAAAGGTGAAAATGGTTATAATTAATTTGCATATACAAAATATACGTTTGAAAGAAATTATTCTTTTACAATGATGTTTCGTTTCCAAACAATTAACAGCCAAATACGAAAATATAAAGAATACTTAAACATTTTTGAAAAGCAGATGTATACATTGCATATAAATATATTTCTTACTTAGCTTAAATATGTTTAAAGAGATAAATAGCTTCTAATATTTCTCATGTAACTCATATAATAAAAGAGAATTCCATTGAAAAGACGTGGCTCGCATTTAATATGTAAAGCAACGAACGACAGCAGGTAACTGATAGGATATTAAATTAGTGTCATGCAGATGAATTAACGTCGATGAAATGCCAGAAATGTTTAAAAGATAAAAGTAAATTAAATTATACATTGATGTCAGGATTTTACCAACAGGAATGTTTAATTTCAATTTAGTAAATGCGGAAAATATGAATAATTTCATTTTTTAACTTAATGTCAGCCTTAAATACTGCATTCAACAGTTAAAGTATACATGTCACTTATACTTTTACAGACGCAGATAAATTTATAATTTTGTGGAAAAAAAATAACCATTCGAACATGTTTTTGGTACTACATTTCGACTGCTTTTAAATTGGTGATATTTTTCTCATACGCGTGTGCATAAGTTTTCATGCATGTAACACACATTTAACAATTTTGGTATTTTTTCAGACTGCAGTACATGTCTACACATTTATTAATAAAGGAAAATAGCAAAATATAAATTTTATTTTTATAAGAGTATGGATATTAGCACATTGACGACGAGCGATAAGTTCAGTGTAACCAGATAGTCGAAAGTTAATTTCCCCAACGCAGTTTCTACTCAAAACATTAAATTTACAATTTTCTATTTTCCAGTATAAAAAATGTTTAACCGATTTAAACTCAAATGTTTCCGCCAAATCAAGTCTTAAAAAAAAAAAAAAGGCCTTAAAAAAAAAAAAAAAAAAAAAAAAAAAAAAAAAAAAAAGCCTTAAAAAAAAAAAAAAAAACCTTGGCAGAATTTTGCATGCAATAGCGCAGCAAAACTAAGAGAATGAGATATACAACGACAAGTTTCGGTTACACTTCTTTTTAAATTGTTGCATATCGTTGATGCTGGCCTATCATTACGATAGCTCTATCTACGTTTATACCAATAACTTTTTCAAGATTTAGACCTTCTCTAGCCAGTTGAGATTTGAATGAATCTAAGATGGTGTTGGCGTCATCTGATTCTATCTGACATAACCTATTAACTTTGTTTTCAATTTTTTGCCATACCCACTGAAGTACCTAATCGTAATGTAAAGCACCGTCATCGTATCAATCACTGTACTTTTTTCAATAATGAAAGAAATATAGCTGCTTTCCAAATTTTTAATTAAATCTTAAAAAAAAAAAAAAAAACACGGCAAAAGAACGTTTCGGATTAGACCTGAAAATTTAGTAATGGGAAGGTTTATGTCATTTAATATCGCAGACTTTCATTCAAGTTTCTTATAACGAGAAACAAGGGTTCTGCTGCATTCATTAAGCTATGCTCAGTTATAAACGTAGCAATGTTATTCTAGTATGCAATTAAGGTGTGTCCCATAGAAATAAAGCCACAGTGATTGTGTGCTGTAAGTGGACACGAAACAAACCAATAAGAACAAAACAAATATATTAAGAAAGTCTCTTAAAAATACATATTTACAAGTAGTAACTCACGATCTGCCTTACCTGGGCAGGAAAAAGTAATGAATTTGTAAAAAAAGAGGGGGGAATGTGTCCCGCCGAAATAAAGCCACTACTGTTAATAGGCAAATATATCCGCCATGGTTATATATGACTTAGAATATACAATGTGGCATACCATTTACCAACCTTGGAGTACAGTAGCATCAATATTCTCCCACTCTTCAATGATGACGACCTTTAATTTTGCCACAGTCTGAAACTGTCTGCCATTGGCATATGCAGCCCTACTGAGGATACCCCCACTCATTTTCTTGAGGATTGAGGTCTGGGAAAAGGACAGGCTATTCCCTGACATGCACCCGATTATCCAAAAAACATTCCCAATAGGATTTTGCAACATGAATGGAGGTTTTGCCCTGCTGGAAAATCCAACTTAGTCCACCAGTCCTCTTTGCAAATGACAGTAAATGGTTTTCTAGCATTTCTTGGTAATCGGTACCCTTCATGCGGCCTGAGACAAAAGCCAAGTTATGTTTACCTCAATAGCCGAAGCCTCCCCACACAATTAATGCGTCTTCACCTTGTTGTCTTTTAGAGAAAATTTCCTCTTCTTTCCTCATGTCATACCAATAGAAAGCAAGGCCATATGGTCTATCCAAATAGTTTTTTTCCGTCTGAGATCCACGACGACACGGGGGCTTCCAGGTTTGATGATATTTTGCCTAATCGACTCTCCTTTGTATGTGGATAGCTTTCAGCATTGGTGGCTGTTTCCTTTTCTGATATCGCAAGATCATTGTGCGTTTTTCAATTCGTGACTGGCTTTATTTTGTCACAGGGATGTTATTTTCTTTAGCCAACTGTTTTAGGAAATACCACCTCGTGAAAGACGACGGAAAATTTTATTTCCTGCCTGGAAGTCATTTTTCTACATGTACACCTCCTTTTTTGTACCCTTACGCATTCCCCATATTTAAAAAATTGTCTATTACGGTTTTAGATCGTTAGATTTACTTAGATAGTGGTCTATGTGAAAGACCTTGTTCCTTAAAATCTTTTTTTTTTTGTACTTTCTAGAACTTTCATAGCTGGGTTTTATTTCCCATTGCAATACTGCAGGCGAAATAGAAAATACAACCTTCTAAAGACCGCACAAAGTTTGACTGGCACAGAACAAGTATTTGACAACGTCCTAACATCATAAACATATTGAACTGCAGCAGCTTGAATGTCTTTTGTTCCCAACAAATACTAATATTGTCAGTGGCTTTATTTCGGCGGGACACTTTTTTCCATCTTTTTTTTACACATTCGTCGTTTTTTCTTGCCCAAGTGGGGCAGGGAGTGAATTACGCCTGGAAAATATGTATTTGTATATAGACTTTCTTAATATATTTGTTTCGTTCTTATTCGTTTGTTTCGTGTCCAGTTACGGCACAGAATTACGGTGGCTTTATTTCGTTGGTACACACCTTAGATGTCTTGCAAAAAGCTCTACTGTTATTCTTCGAATCATAAATTAACCAGCCTTAAACAAAAACAAAAAAGTTAAATTAATATTTTTATTACTTTTGTATAAATCTAAATACTAATAAAAGAAACATGTATATGTCTATCTGCGATGACTAGGAAAATCTGCCACACTGTGATCTGGAAATTCAGGTGGGGATAGTCCAAGGTAGGTCGTAATGCACCTGTAATATGTGTAAGTTATAACGTTGTAAACGATGAGCACGTCCACAAACATAATGATTGATATCTCAGATTACTGTCTTTTATTTTCGTTTTCCAAGTCAAAGTCGAGTTCGAGTCAGATCCAGTACTGTCAGATGACTTTCGTAAATTTTACGAGAAATAGTGAAAAAAATTCCCCAAGCTTTTCCCAAAAATTTTAATGTCCCCAAACATTTCCCCACGAACTACTTCTCCCAAAAGAAGCTCCCTGGAGGTTCAAAATCCCCCAAAATGGGGACAAAATTCCCAATCTGGCAACACTGAATAAGTTTTTCTGCCATCTAAGGCGGATGAAAACTTTGAATTTGTAAACCAATATTCTAATACAGAAATTTTCACTTTATCTGATCGTAAGTTTCTAGGAATTTAAATATTATAAAAAACAACATGGAAAAACTGGTATCAAAAAATAAAAAGCTATGAAAAATAATCTCGTCGTGAATGGGATAAACTGATAAAAAAAATCATTTTATTTAATTTCCAATAACAGAAAATATTAAATACACATTCTTTGTGTAAAATATTATTCAACTGTAAGAGATTTTATGAAATTTTAAACATATGAATAATTATAATTAATTTGTGTATACAAAATGTACGTTTGTAAAGTAATTTTCCTTTTACAATGATGTTTCGTTTCCAAACAGCTTTCCATCAAATACGAAAATATAAGTATACTAAAACATTTTAAAAAGCAGATATATCACGTATAAATATTTCTTTACTTTCATTAAATATGCTTAAAGAGATAAATAGCTTCTAATATTTTTCATGAAACTCATATAATAAAAGGGATTTCAATTGAAAATACGTAGCTCACATTTAATATGTAAAGCAACGAAGGACAGAAGGTAATTGATAAGATATTAAATTAGTGTCGTGCAGATAAATTCACATCGATGAAATGCCAGAAATGTTTAAAAGAGAAAAGTAAATTAAATATTTTGACGTCAGTATTTTGCCGTCAGAAATGTTTAAATTCAATTTAGTAAATGCGAAAATATGAATAATTTCATTTTTTAACATATTGTCAGCCTTAAATACCGCATTCTACAGTTAAAGTATACATGACACTTATACTTTTAGAGAAGTAGATAAATTTATACTTTTATGAAAATTTAAAATAAAATAACTTAAAATAAGCTTATATATTACGGGAATCAGAATGGTTTTTATTTCCTATTTTCGTTTGGAAGAAAAAGTTATTATTTTAAAGTCCAAAAAGGTTTCTTTGGTCAGAAAGGTTCTTTATATATATTACTATTATTTATTAACAGTTTGTAAATTACGAGTATGGTCACTTTAAAATTTACATCACATAAACGGGAATGAATATTTTTGATAAAATAAAATAAAAATAATTGTCTGATGCAATTTTTAAAAGTTACTATTACATTATTTTTTAAACACAATTTCAGATTAGATTAGTTAAACGACAAGAAAAGGCATATTTGAATTATTTGAGTGAAATTAACTGGCCACAGAAATATCTAGGGAAAACAGACATAGAGATTTTTCCACATAGAGATTTATTTCACGAAACTATCATTTACAAATTCTTCAGATTAGATTCAACCATCCCATAGGTACACCTAAAATAAGTGTATCTAAAGGACTAATTCACAAACACTGGGTGAATTTCTCAAGAACATACGGTGTGAAATCCATGAGGTGACACCAGACGTTGTGGCAGTTACTTTCAGAGCCATGCAAAGTTTCGTTACCTGTTTATAAATGCACAGTCAGAACACTTCTAGAAATTGTTAAGTCAACATTATTCCTTAACCTTCCTACCTTGAATGGGTCTAATCAATCCATTTCTATAATTCATTTCAATCGATTCGAAACAGAAATATTTTCGTAAAGTAAGACAAATAAAAGGTACTGAAAAATAACATAAATAAATACATTAAATAGTTTTTAAAGAAAGTTCTGGTGTGAAATGTTTTTTTTTTTTTTTTTTTTTTTTTTTTTCTTATGTTGAGTTACATTTTAACAGGGTAGGAAGGTTAAACATGTATATATGACATGCAATTTTTCCCTTTTTATTTTCTCCCGTATTTCTAAAATCAACTTTTTTCCTTATCTTCATTCACGCAGGACACTCTATATTAAAACTATATAGGGATGAACTTTGAGAAATTAATGAAGTTCATTATGTTTTATAGCTAACTTGTTTTTCTAAAATGTCACACAGTATTTATATATACTAATACTCATTTTTAATTTTGACCCATTTACAACTATAATTCCTAAAAAGCAATGGGGCTGAAAATTTTCGAAAAACTATCTAATTTTATTTAAAAATGATTTTTCTGTCATCTTCAACTTCTTTTACCCCCTTAAGTAACATGCATTATATTACACGTCAGTGAGAAGAATTACATAAAAAGACATTCCCTATCCAAAATGCATCAGCCTCGGACCTGGTTAAGTAGAATTCCATTTTTATTTTCAGTCGATTTATTTTTCTATAATTAAAAAGAAACATTCACTTTACCGTAAATGTAGTGATGTAATCTTCACTGTAATTAATTCAATGTTCCATTAAAAGTTTCTATGGTTATTTAAGAAATGCAGTTATTAAGAATTGAAAAAAAAAAAACTTTTAAGTAACCAGTTACAAACGCATTTGAAATATTAGCATAGGTTCCAAATTTTACTCGTTTGTACTGCTACTCATTCAGAATTATAACCTTGCTTCATTGTAATCATGGAATCTCTTAGATTAAGTAAAGAGAAGATTGCTATTCGTAAATAGTGTTAAAAAGATTTTTAAAACTTGGCAGCACGTACAAGACGGCACATCATGCAGGAAAAGAGTCAAAATCCTCTTTCAAAGAACAGGTTTAAAATTCGTAAGTAAATTGTATTCTTTGCATTTCTTTCAGAAAGATTCAAAACGTAACATTTCTTCAAATCGGATCACAGGTGACATGAGTTAATCTATTTATGCCTAACGTCCCATTTTTGGGACGTTTCGAATTATAATATTTTTTATAATTTTATTCTTCTTTACAACATGACATCTGCATGAAGTAATTGTCTATAAATGTCTTTATTTATTACCCAGATATGACAGCATAAGATTGATATTTATTTGCTTAAATGAAGGACTTTTTTCGGTGTTTAAAAAATTTTAGTTTTCCAAGATAGCAATATGTAAAAAGTTCGTTTATTTGTATTTTTGTATCAAAGATCCAAATAAATAAGTCATAATTTTAGCTTGTAAACTTCTTTGAAGTACGCAATTTTTTTTTTTCGCAAAATTACATGTTCAAGCCTATTTTTTATCCATGTTTGTAACGTACAAAATACAGGGCGCAAAGCGCAAATGGGTGCATATTTCTGTTAGACATTTAGGGGATAGTTATTTATGTAAAGTCCTTTTCAAGATGATTTTGAAATATTTCATTTTAGCCTAAAATACGATTATTCTTAATTTATTATTATTAATAGTTATAATGTTAATAGTTTCTCTAAAGAAATACATATATTTTTTAACAGTTCATAAAAATACTAATTATATTATATAATATACAATTTAAAAGATGAATTTATATAAATTTAGAGAAAACATGTAATTATGCATTTTTCCACTTATGGATATTCCCATAGTTAATACTTTTATATTTTATCAAATAACTGCAAAAATATATTAGCGTTTTTTTTTAATGTTAAAACTATGTTTACACTGTGTCACTATGTTTAAAAACGTTGTCTTAAATCTGTTTTCCTCGAAACTCCGTTTTACAAATCGGTACTATGTAGAACTCGAAATTGGATCGACAAATTTAGTTGCAATTTTCATGCTTTTCTAGTATATACTCTTTTGTAGTTTGTTTTTCAATATTCTAATAGAAAGCATTTTTTTTTTTTTTTTTTTTTTGCACGATTTAAAACTGAAATTTTTTTCTAAAATCGACAACTTAAAATTTGAAAGGCAAGATTTTCTTCAGGATCGAAAAATTAATAAACACATCCGAGAAGGATTACAAAATATCGTAAATTGTAAGGTAATTTTTGTTTTTTGTTACAGATTAGCAGATTCCGTGATTCATCTGGTGCTTACTTTCACCGGAAAACTTAACTTTTTGGACACCCTGTTATCAAAGGCCGCCAGGGGACCATTTTTCAACCGATTTCCAAAGTAAATAAATAAAGTAAATCTCAAGATATGCTCTTTCATTTTCATCCCTCTCCCCCATTATTCCTACTGTATAATTGCGTTAAAAATCGCAAAAACGTGGATTATTTTAGGTAATTTTTAAAAAACTTTATAACATGCCTTGGCTCGGTACCCTTTGAACTTTTTTTTTAAATTTAAGCATTTTAAGGAACGTTTTTGGCATAATAATAAAGGACTCGATGAAGGAAAAATGTTTCTTTCCAGAAAATGTTCAATTGCGTTTGCAAAATTTGAATTTTTTTTAATTTTTTTATTGAGTAAATTTTAAAATACATCTTCTTGTACAGTTTTAAACATTTTGAGCTATTTTTTAAAAACTATTCTTAGAAGTGAGTTGTATAATTTTAAGTTTCGGATTTATCATAAGGTAATTAGTTTCGGAGATTAAAATGTGCAAATACATGTAAAACCACAGTAAAAATTGAATTTATTTTACATTTTTATGTATCCCCCCCCCCCCCCCCCCACACACACAAACTAAGAAAAATTACTTTTAAGATTTCAACTTCAAAAATAATTATTCTAAATATACAACGCTCCTTCCTGGCTACGATGTATTAAGAATAGATAGGTATTCAGCTTCAATTGCAACGTAAACAATAAAGTGGGTGTGGAATTTAAAAGGACAGTGATGTAAGAATATCGTTTTAACTGTATTAATCATACTCGGAACTTTACGAAACTTCATCAGATTATACCAGGTACAATAAAGTATAATTTAAGCAAAAAATTAGAAAATCAATAATTTCGTCATTTTTCGCCAAGCAAGGTTGAATAATGTAAGTAGCATCACGATAAGGCTAAGTTTTCAGATTAGTTAAAAGGATTGGATAAAAATGAAATCGTTAATAAGCAGGAAATTTTTGATGTGATTTTAAACGAATTGATCGGACTTTTGAATTAATATAAAAAAAGAGCTCAGAATGTTGAAAATTTATATTGGATTAGATTTCCTGGTTGTTAGGTTTAGCAAGATTATCGACAACTACATGTGGCTTAGAATAAGTCTCTTATGGTTGAGTTTTCTGTTGTAAATTTTCTCTCATGGCGGCTGATTTCGAAGCGACGTAAACAAACAAACAAAAAAAAAAAAAAAAAAAAAAAAAAAGGAGAAATTATGCGATTATTCAATTTGACTACAAGGATTGTACGAAGAGCAGATGATGAAACATTGAACAAATTGAATTCTTTACATTTCTTTTTGAGAAAATTTAAATCCTAATATTCCTTTAATTTGGATCACAAGAGTTAAGCAAGGTTGAATATGTAAGTAGCATCACAATAAGGATAAGTTTTGAGATAAGTTAAAAATAGTGGAGAAAAACGAAATCTATTGTAAGGAAGAAATCTTTGTTCGAATTTAAACGAATGAACCGTACTTTTGAATGAATTGAAAAAAAAAATCATATGCTGATAAAAATTATAATTGGATTTGATTTCCCATTTTGTAGGTTTATCAACATCATTGAAAAAAAAATGTGGTTGAGAATGCGTCTCTTATGTTTCTGTTTACTATTGTAAATTTTCTCTCATGGCGGGGGATTTTAAAGCGACATAATATAAAATGGAAATTATACGAATATGCAATTTGACCCCAAAGATTGAAAAAAAGTAGGTGATGCAATCTTAAATAAATTGAATACTCTGCATTTTCTTTAAAAATGATAAAGTAATATTTACTTATTTCGAATCACTTGGATTGGCTTATTTAAGCCTTTCAGGGGCAAAGCACTTCTGTTGCTAAAATGTTAAAATGCTGGATATACACCGATATTTATGACCAACTTTATATGAAACTAAGTAAAACCTTTTTTTTTTTCGCGTACATTATATGAAACGAAATTTAGTACCTAAATTCTGGTGTGAATGTGGCATTTGAGAATTAAAATTAAGTGGTATTTAACACATACCAATGCCCTTCAGGGGGTTAAGCAAAGCAGAATAATGTAATTATCACCACAGAATGTAAAGTTTTCAGTTAAGTTAAAATCAGTCTGTGTTCTGTGGGAGGGGCGAGGGGAGAGAATAACTAAGATTAAAAGCTTAATGCGAATTTAAGCAAGAGTTTGGGGCCTTTTAATGAATGGAAAAAATCCTAGAACGACGGGAATTTATATTGGATTATATATTTTTTCATTTTAAGGCTTTTCACAATCACAAAAAACTCTCTGTCGCTTAAAATTTGCTAGTTTTCTCTCATGATGGGTGATTTTGAAACGACATTAAAGAAAAGAGATTATGCGAAAATACAATTTGACAACAAAGATTATACAAAGAACTGTTGAAGGATTCTTCAGTAAATTGAATTCTCTTCATAGACTTTAGGAAAATTTTAAGCGTAATATTTCTTCACTGCAGATCACAGGAATTGCCCCAGTTCAGCAAGGAATAAAAAAATTGCACCACAAAGTGTTAAGTTTTAAGTTGAGTCAAAGCGAGTTACAAAAGAGGGAAGATTTACTAAAGAAAAATGCTTCATGAGATTTTACGTAAATTGATAAGACTTTAAAATGAATTAAAAGAATTTAAATGACAAGAATTTTTATTGTCTTAGATTTCTTGTTTTGTCGATTTGTTGACTTGTTGATTAGTCATAAAAGGGTATGTTGCTTAGAAAATTTCTATTATGTCTGGGTTTTCTCTTGTGATTTTTAGCTTAAGATGGGTTATTTTAAAAACACTTTACAGGGGCAAAAAGACTTGTCAAATCATATGCTAAATACCTGATATTGAAGTACATTTTAATCGAGAACTACTGAAGCGATTTTAATATTTGTTTCAAAGATTTGGCAGTAGCTAAACTATAATTTTTTTATACGAACTGATGCAGATTTCAATGGAAAATCTCATCAATGAAACCAAATATGTGGCTAAAAATACTTCGATTGAGTATATTGATTCCATACGAAATAAATTTTCCCAACTGACTTAAAAAACTCCCATGCCGGAAGTCGAACCGAATTCTTTTGAGTTAAATAAATGACCAGTGCTACATCTATTGAACTATCTGTACCGGACACATTTTACTCAGTTAACATTATAGGCTTCTGATTTGCCACGTAGACAGCTCGACAGAATATATCATAGGTAATACAAATCTCTTAAGCGATGGGCAGATTGATTGGATACTGGCCTGGGCTGTTTTTTCACTCAGTTGGGAAAACTCAGCTTTTAGCCTATCTTTACCAATCAGTATTAGTGAGTTAAAAAAAATAAAGTAAAAATTTATTGTGCTTCGAGAAATATAATAAAAAATGCAATAGTTACGCGATTTCACAAACGTAAAATCCCTGCCGGATCGGTCTTCAGGCACAGGTCAATTTCGAAGTTAAGTACTAATTTCACCAGCAAAAACTAAATCAAGATTAGAGAAAACCCACTTTAACAATTTTATCTGGCCGCTTTAGACGAGTTTTTAATACATTTTTTTTTCTTTTTTGTAACAGCTGGTTCTTTCAGAATCATGTTAATACGATAACTTTTTCTTCAATCTCGATTATTATTATTATTATTATTATTATTATTATTATTACTGCTGTATGAGAGGGTCCTATCAAAAACATGTCAATATAAAAGTTGTAGATAAAACTAACAACATTCATAATAAATTTAAGCGTATTTGAGATCTTACGAATTGACGGTTATGATTTTTTTAATTTTTCACCGCCGCCCCTCCCCCGTTCTTTTTTCTGTAACAGTTGGTTGACTATTAAAATATGTCAATATTAAAGTTGTAGATAAGATTAAGAAAAATTATGATAAAGTTAAACAGATTTCATATCTTGTGAATTGACCAAGTAATGAATTTATTTTCTTTTTAAACCCTCTTTTTTCGCATCTTGAGCACATTTTTAATGATATCAAAAATCTGTCATACATAAATTGTTGGCCGCTTTCCTAGAAGTAATACTAACTTCAAACTGATTTGATATGTATTATAATTAAGAATTTATGTTTTTTTTTTTTTTTTTTTTTCTGTGTGTTTTCGCAAAAGCCCTTCCTATTTCCACCCAATTTGCCCGATTCTGTACATTAACGAACTTGACCGAAATTTTCTGCCCCTTCTTTTATGTATCAGTTTGGAAGAGATTTGTGCAGAATTATTTAAGTTACCGTGTCCATGAAAAAGTTATATATATATATATAGAGAGAGATAGAGAGAGATAGATATAGATATAGATAGATAGATAGATAAAGAAAATTTTGAACCAAGGGTGGATTTAGCTTCTATGTGTCATTATCGGCGTAGCTCTGCAATTTTTTATAGAAATGCCAACATAGGGGATAATGTATAATATAGTATTTCTTACGAAATCTACCTAAAACACCTACGTTTAGGAAAATTAACATTACGTTCCAGATAGATTCACAAAAATTCATGTATATAACACTTGAAAATATTTCACCGTGTTTCAATGCATTATAACGTTATCAGTAAATGCATCGTTTTGGAACATTGATGAAAATGTTATATAAACCACTATTATTCTAACCTGAAATATTATTTTAATGTTGATAAAAATATATTCGTCAAACTGTCCTTTAATTTCTTAAGGGGACCGGGTAAGCGAAATTCAACCAGAAAATCGATTTTTACTTTTTTATATCATTAAATAGTTTAAACTTTTACCTTTACAACGACGTATTACACATGTTTATATATATATATATATAAAGTTTTGGATTTTTTATTCATTCTAACAGAGCTTCACAGCAGAGGGCTACTTTTTTAAAAATTCAGATTTCTTCACAACACCACTTTTCTGAAGTGGTAAAATTCCCATTGTTTTCAACTTAATTAATATGTTATTAAATAAGGCGAATTTTACTCTTTCAAAAAAGTGGTGCCAGTCAAGAAATCTGAGTTTTAAAAAAGTAGTCCACTGGCAACACTGCTTCACAACTTTAGTTGACTTTTTTCAAAACTTCGATTTTTCAGCTTTGTGTTCCTTTTTTTCAATATCTATTAAAATTAAGAACTCAGATTTTTCTCAATACTTATGTTATAGTGCGTACTTTAACAAAGGGATTTAATGATTTGTTGAGAATTATTTATTTTAGGAAGTGAAATCTTATCAAAAATTATAATTTAAAAATGTCTTTCAATAAATAATTAATTTTCAGTTTCACTTAGAAAGAAATTGGTCTGCTAAAATACGTAAAGCATGTAATTCAAACTACTCTAAAAATTCTAGACCTCTATCTTTCACCATTTCTGAGAAAAAGGTACATAAAGTTGGTGTATTTTAACATGGCCGAGATAGAGCTTAACCGGTCCCCTTAAATGACTTAACATACAAATTATTTACAAACACTTTTTTTTTACATATTTCTTGTTATATCTAAAGATTTTATAATCTTTTTATCTGATTTTATGTTCGTTTATGCGATTTTCTTAAATAAATGGAAAATCATCATTCGACAATATTTTAAATGAAACTTGACAAGTTTAAAATTGTGATAAAAATATTTAAATGAAAATGTTATTGATTTGATATTGTATAGAAAAGTAAACTGTTCGTTATCATAAAAAAATTATTCACATAGAGATTTTTAAGGTCTGTAAATAAATTGCAAGTATCTCAAAATTAGTATAATACTACTCTCAGCTGAAATAAGAAGAAAATGTATAAATAATCCACTTCTTTTTATATTTTACATTCTTTCAATGTAGAGTGATTTATTAATTGTAAATAAAGTTTCAGTTTCTCAAAATTAGTATGGTAATATTCCTAGTTATAATAAGTAAAAAAAATAATAATTCACTTCTTTTTATGATTATATACCTTGAGTGTAGAGTTTTTTAATTAATTTTAAATACAACATCAGTCTTTCAAATTTGGAATGGTACATATTCCTATTTCAAATAGGCATAAAATGATAAATAATCCACTTCTTTTTCTGTTTATACACTTTGAGTCTAGAATTTTTTATTTATTGTAAATTCAAAATCAGTCTCTGAAAATTAGTACAATATATATTCCCAGTTCGAATAAGTATAAAAGGATAAATAATTCTCTTCATTTTACGTTTATAGTACTTAGAGTGTAGCTTTTTTTATTAATTGTAAATAAAACTTCAGTCCCTCAAAATTGGCACCGTGATATTCTCAGTTCAAATAAATATAAAATGATAAATAATTAACTTATTTTTATGTTTACATACTTTGAGTTTAGAGTTTTTTATTAATTGTAAATAAAACGCCAATCTCTCAAAATTGTTATTTTATATATTCCAAGTTCAAATGAGTATTAAAGGATAAATAAGCAACTCATTTTACGTTTCTATACTGAGAGTGTAGAGGTTTTTTTTATTATTATTGTAAATAAATGTCAGTCTCTCAAAATTGGTGTAGTAATATTCCCAGCTGAAATATTAAAAATGATAAATATTCATTTCTTTTTTGTTTACATAATTTTAACGTTTTGTTATCATGTAAAATATTTCACTGTAAAAAAACTAAACAAGGTAGTACGTTTAATTTTATTAAAAAAATAACATTAAACAAAATAAAACTCTACAATACATTATTAATTCTGAACTTATTTTTAAATATAAATGTATTTTCCATTATGATTTTTTAAAAATCATAACATCTTTACGCTTCCAAAAAAATTAATAAACAAAAATTTGACTGCAAATTTAAAATTTAATAAGAAAACTCAGTCTAAATATTCTCATCTGAAGCAAAGGACATAATACTTAAAATCATTAAATAATTCTTTCAGGGTTTAAAATGCATTTAATAATAAATGAAATAAGCTTCAGATTTTATCTTTGATGAAAGAGAAAAGAACGTTCTATGCAACCAAATGCTAAATGTATTACTTTGTCTTTTAAAATAAATGTTTTTCACACACAAAAAAAAAAAAAAAAAAAAAAAAAAACAGAATATTTGCTATATTTTATGCTTTTGAATTGTTAATTAATCCCTACAATATCAAATATCATTAAAAATTTTAATATATATATTAGATATAATTTTTATGGCGATTATATATTATAAGAAAACTTAAAAAGAGACTTAGGAAAAAATTAAAAACCTAAAAAAGAAACTACTCGAAAATGCAATTTATAAAATACTAGTTCAACAATTTCTTTTCTCATTAATGTAAAATACCATTTCCATTAAAGAGAGTTTAAAAATATTTTATTTTAAAACATGGATAATTTATGAAAGTAATTAATTTTTATTGACATTTGTAAGCACTTAGATGTTTTAGTTTTAGTAAATCAATGCAATAATTTGAATAAAAAAATGCTTCTAGGCAGGGTAAACTCTTAAGCAAGAGGTAAAACACACGTATATACAGGCTCATAAACCATATAATGCATGGTCGTAACTCAAACAGTGAAGCATTGCAGGCAGCTTTCTGACAGAAGAGACTTAATTACTGCACAATTCCTAGTATATGCGGGATATAGTTACTAAGTAGAAGGCTAACATACATAAAAATATGTAGCAGAAATGGGAAATTGCAAACTAAGATCTTTATTTGGTAAATAACTCAGCTGAAGAGGTGGGGGGAGATTGGATAATTTAAACTGGAACAAATTTCCTTATAATAATATTCCATCTGATGCTGTGTTTGTAGCCTTGCCAACATGCAATAGTGAGAAGTTCCATGCTGGATATAGTTGCATGTGGTTTAGTCAGTAGAATGTCAGTGCGCTGTACTGATGGCCCGAGTTCCAATCCCGGCATGGAATATTTTCCCCTATGTTGGCCTTTGCGCCTTTTAAGGGGTCTTGTACCTTTTAAACTCGTCGAAAATTAACGAAAACTCCAAAGTTTGAATTAGTCTATCTTCAAAACCTTTTTATGTATAAACACGAAATTTTGGATATTGACTAAACAGATTGTGCTTTGTAATATGCTACCATTAGAAATGTATTAACCTTTTACAGAATTTGTGTATTGTTGAAATCAAAATAGTTCTTTTTTTTTACACCAGATATCATTGCGCGCATGATATCTTAGAAAGTATGTATGGATTGTCATGAAATTTGGTAAATATACTAAACAAATATGTGTGTTTAAATTAACTACTTTTAGGTATTTACAATGGCAATATTTTTAGTTATGACTATTTTTATTCATTAAAAATATAATTTTTTTATTTGTTTTTACAAAAATATTTTTTTATATAGTTAATGCAATAATTTTGGACTAAGAGTAGCTCATTTTAAACACACTTATATGTTTAGTATCTTTACCAAATTTCATGACAATCCATACATACTTTCTGAAGATATACGCGCAATGACTTATGGAGTTTCATTTGAAATATTGTATGCAAGGCCAAATTTTCTCTTTGGAAAAATTTCCAAGTATTAATAGTATTAATATTCCTTAAAAATGTTTTAGAGTGAGGCAGTATTCATGAGCAGAGCTGATAGGACACAACTAAATAAATAAATAAATATATATATATATATATATATATATATATATGCAATCATTTATTAGATAATGTGTAAATCGGGTAATTTGATGATCGGGTTTAACAAAACCCAATTATCTCCACATCTCAGAAAGCGGCAGCGAGCATCTATTTTATGGTTTTGAGCTTGTCTAGCTATGTTCTTCTCTCTCCATACAGTTTTGCCCATGAGTTCATATTCATTCTGTATGTTGACTGAACATTCTCAATAGTTAACATGTCTAAATTCATACAAGATTCTTTTAATTGCATTGCTTAAAAATGCATGTTTTTATTAACCCCCGGTACGTTATGCTATTTTTTCTCCCAGCTTATTTTGTGCTGTCTCCAAAAAATAACGTTACCTTACAGAAGCCAGCCGTAAAACAAAGCAGTACGATTAAACACTCTATAGCAAATTTTAACCTTCTAAGCATCGCACATTTTCGATTTTTATACCGTCGTATTGGGAAAAAAAGGACTTTTAAATGCAATTTGTTTGAAAACTGCATCTCCATTTATTTTTGAAATATTATTATTATTATTATTATTTTGTAGTTTTTGGAGCCAGTTGCTTAATATTGGCAACGGAAGTGCTCTATTTCTGTAGAAAGTAAAGAAAAAATAGTTGTAAAATATTAATTACGTATTTTTGTTGCCATTTTTTCATAACAACCGAAAGGAAATGTAACTAAAATACGTGCTATTTTGAAAAAATATAAACGAATGATTTCTGTTAAAACATGGAGCTGTTATAAACTATACATATTTAATTTTTATCTATATTAATGTTACAAAGAAATGAAGGCCTATAAATCATTAGACAGCCTTTTTTTTTTTTTGGTCGATTTTCTTTAATGACGGCATCTTTTTGCTGCATGTGTGCATTATTTCGCGATAGTCATTTCCTATGCCTACTTTACTGAAGATGTTTCAGACTGGATCGTAAATGTGTAATTCTTAAGCGGATGCGAATGACGTCATTTTACATATAATAAAAGCGTGTGCTGTAAGTCTTAAATTTTAAATATGTTTTGTACTATTTATATATACATATATGTTTTTTTTTCATTGGGGGCGACAATAAATTCTGAAAAAGCTGAATTCCTGTTTTCTAGTTGTTTTTAATTTATTTTTAAAACTTAATAATTGCCTCTTGGAACGGAAATTTTATTACTTAAAAAAAAAAAAAAAAAAATTCTATTCACTGCCTATTAGAAAAAGAAAATTCCTTATGCAACTCTTTTTATGTGCTTTCGTAATTATATAAAAACGTAGTAATTATAGTGGTCGTTCAGTCCGTCTGTCTGTCCGTTTTCCCTCATATAACAGAGCAAAAACTACCCAACCGAATGGTCTGAAATTTAAAATATATAATTCCGCAAAATTTTGTTGAGTCATTTCAGATTTTATGAAAATCGGGTGTTAGTTTAACTACAGAGACAGTCAAAAGTTTTCGTTAAATTACGGCCAATGGGAAAAAATTAATTCAAGTGCATTTTAATGATGTTACAGCCTTTCGAACAGAATGAAATATATACGAACTCATGAAGTGCACTAAAAAGTACATTCAGTACAATATGCGGTGCAAAAAATATTTATAAAACTAGTTATAGTACGAACGCATCTCATTTGTCACGTTTGACGTGCAATTTCCAACTTTTTGTAACTGAATATTGTTTGATTTTTTTTCAATCGGTTCGATGTACTATAGTTGGCTTTTACATTTGGAGGTTAAATAGAAGAAATGGAATTCGGATATATGGTACAGAAGAGCAATATTAAAAATGTCTTTTCAATTCAGTCAATATTCAATGCATGAACATGTTGTTTTAAGTACGAAAATTTAGGTTTTCACCATAAATATTAATTTAGTGTGAAACCTTAAATTCTTTCATTTAAATAACATTTTCAGAATATACTTGTTTTTATTTGCAGACAAATATGAAAATTGCATTAAGTACTACCAAAGCTGGCGCATGGATTTTTTGAAAATAGTACAAAATCATTGATACCTGTTTAAGAAAAGAAAAAATTACACTACGCATAACTTATAGAAAATTTTTTATTCTTAATGACATAAATCCAACATTTTAAGTTTTAGTGTATCTCAATAATACATCGAAATTTGATTAAAAATTTATTTTATAAAAATATTGTTACATGTAATATCATTTACATTATTAAATAATTTCGAAATATTTAATTTTAGCCCAACTATTTACAACTTTACCTATATTTACTTTTGTTAAAAAATTGGTTATAGAAAATCGACAGTTGCATTTTGAAATTTTGCAAATATTTAAAATTTCAAAGTTATAAATGCAGGTTTCGCATCATTCCTACATTTTTCTACAATTCCTACCACTATTTCAGATTCTTGGTGATAGATTCATTTCGCTTTAGTGTTAGAAATGTAAAAAAAAAATAATAATAATAATAATAACACTGGACTCTTTGTAAATCACAAAAAAAAGGAATACCATTTGTAATTATTAAGGATGATAATATTTCATTTTATTAATGCCGTTCCAGAAAAATATCTGTTTCACACACTTCTCTATATCGAACGTGGAAATTCCTTTTTTCGACAGTATTTTTACTTTCTTCTATCTTTACAAGAAGAAAGTATTGGATTCATGAAAATTTTCGAATTCCGGTTTTCGACGGATTTACACGTTTTAGGGGTCAGAGATTCCAAAAAACATGTTTTTACAAAATGTCTGTCTGTGACTCTGTGAGTCTGTCTGTCTGTGTGTATGTGACACAAATTTTATGGGCGCTCTATCTCAAGAACTAATGCACGGAATTTAATAAAAAATAATATTCTGTGAGTCGCTAATACAAATTGATTCTGATTAGTTTTTGGTGTAAATCGCTCAACAGGTGGCGCTGCTATGCTGCATTTTTCACGATTTTCGCAATAGCTCTATCTCAAGAACTAATGCACGGATTTTGATCAAACTTCAGATTTAGTTAGTCCTTGATATGAATTGATGACGATTACGTTTTGGTGTAAATCGCCCAACAGGTGGCGCTGTTATGATGAATTTTGCAGGATTTACACGATTTCCCCAATAGCTCTATCTTAAGAACTAACGCACGGATTTTCATCAAACTTCAGATTCAGTTAGTCCTTGATATGACTTGCTACTGATTATGTGTTGGTGTAAATCGCCCAACAGGTGGCGCTTCTCTGCTGCCTTTTTCACGATTGCCTCAATAGCTCTATCAATAGAACTAATGGATGAATTTTCATCTAACTTCAGATTTAGTTGTATGCTGACACAAGTTGTTGTTAATTAGGTTTTGGTGTTAATCACCCAATAGGTGGCGCTGCTATGCAGGAATTTTCACGATTGTCGTTATTGCTCTATCTCAAAAACTAATGTACGGATTTTCACCAAACTTCAGATTCAGTCAGACGTTGACATAAATTGTTGCTGATTAGGATTTGGTATAAATCACCCAATAGGTGGCGCTGCTAGGCAGCATTTTTCTGAATTTAGACGATTTCAGCGATAGTCATATCTCAAGAACTAACGCACGGAATTTCATATCGTTAGAATCCTCATGAGATGCATAGATTGCCATTTAATTTTGGCAGTGTGATAGCGGATTTTGAAGTATTAACATGTATGAGATAGAAGAAAGTTTTGGGATTGGTACATCCGACTAGTTAAGTTTAGTTTTATAAAAGTTATAGTACGGTCGAATAAAAAGTCATGAAGAAAGTTATGTAATATTTTTCAACGAGATTCAAATATAAAACAGTTTGATCAATTAAATAAAACAGATCTATAAATTTTTTAATTGTTTTACATACAGGGTGATTCATAAATATCGAAACAATAGGCTATCTCCTTAAATATTGCCCCTAGGCACATACTTCCAATTGCAAAGTTTCATAAAAAAAGGTGCAAAATTTGATGAGATAAATTTCAACTCTATGGCGGGTCTATATGAAAAAATACAAAAATAAAATTTTTATACGGCCCCCATACAGCAAATTTCCCAATAAGGAAAATTTTCCTTATCCATTCCTGAATTAAACAAATAAAAATTCATCTCGATATCTCCAAAATTCGCAGAGATATCAAATTCCAAAATTTGTGACTTACACCATTTATCCATGCCTCTGAGCGACCAGTTTTTGACTCATTTTGAATGCAAGATAGGGATCATCCACAAATTGTACATTAATAAATGTCGATATAAGACAGTGCCTCTCCTTTGGACATAAAATAGGCAGCGTATAGATTTTGCGTTAAACCTGTTTTCAAAGTATGCTCGTGGTCTGCACTAGAGGTCTGCACCGGTCGAAATATTTAGGTCCGGTCCCGAAACGACCCATAGGGAAAAAAGTTCGTCCCTGCCTGGAAAAATGTTCAAATCATAGCCCGGCCGGTCCTGACGGAATTTCTACATAGTTTTTTAAATCAATATGGTTAAAAGTTCTTTCGTGTTGGAGGAGTTCTGACCAAAAATACTTATTATATCTTTTCTTTATTCATGTTTATAATTATTATTTTAAAGAAGCGCCAAAAGCTGTGATTGTTTGTTTTATTAATGAATCTCTATTTATGTGTAAAGGATTAACTTCTCTTTAATATCGCTAATCCATCTTCCATGTGTTGGATACAATGAAAAAGATGGAATCACATAGGAAAGAAAAATAAAGCGTTTTAGACAAGTTCCCTTCTTAGGAGTTGTAAATGTAGTCCATTTTTTCTGAGGTATTATTATATTCATTTTCCATGGATGAACAGATTTTTCCGTTTAAGAAAGGATTCCGTCATACGCAGATTTTTTTCACTACATTTACTGTATTTTAATTTTTTTGCTTTAAAATCTACTATCCTCTAAAAATGTGAATTTTAAAGTTTTATTGTAAATTAAAGGTTATTTAAAAATAAATGCATTTGTTGTAAAAGTTTTTGGACTGAACCAAATTTTAGTTATTTTTGAACGGATTAGGTCAGTCAGAGATAATGATTTTAATACGGGCTGTCTCAAGACCGGGACAGAAAATTTCGCACGGGGGAGACCTAGGAATAAGGAAGCCAGTCCCGGTGCGGTATAAGTCGTGGCCGAGAGGTTCTGCTCTCAAAGCTCGTAGACGGGAGGTGCTGGCTTCGAACCCAATCGCACCCTCCGGCCCAATCGTTCGGAGTTTTCAGTGGTTTTCTTCGAACCTTAGATATCCTTGCGTAAATACGGGTTAGGTTCCCTTAGAAAGACCTCGACGGAAGGTACTTTCTCGCTTCGGATCCATATCCTTCGTGTAGATAATTGGCCGTCATAAATCACACCACTGCCCGGTTCGGTATGAAAATATAGACCCGGCCTGGCTGAGTATTCAGAGAAAAGTCGCCAATCCCGGGTCTGGCCCGACCCCAGAATACAGACGTTTTTAACGGCCTCGTCGGGATGATAAAAAGCCGGAATTTGTGAGAGCTAAAATTATGAAAAACTCTTGATCGCCATGTTAGAAAAAAGCATTGTTTCAAATTACACATTTAACATTTATTTATGGACATTTAAATAGTAAAAAGTCCTTCCGGCCAGTGC
Source organism: Maratus speciosus (assembly GCA_963932465.1). NCBI lineage: Eukaryota > Metazoa > Arthropoda > Arachnida > Araneae > Salticidae > Maratus > Maratus speciosus. The sequence goes on along the minus strand of OZ010792.1, from coordinate 200,711,117 downwards.
CGGGAGGAAGAGATAGCTTTCATTTTCTTTATTTTAAAAAAGCCAACTTATATTATTCAAACACACGAAGCTCAATTTAGTGGAAACCGAATATAGGAGATTCAATACTAATTTTTATCAATACTAAATCATTATGAATGAGAATTTCGCGAAATTAGTCAGCTTTATCCAAGCTGCTTTTATTTAAACTAACTTATATTTGGCTGCCAAATTCGGCGATTTCTTAAAGTTCCTGCCATTTTAAGACAACATGGTGGATGAGGCTAATCAGTGAACTTGGTCAAGACCTTAGTAATGGCTGTGCACATGCTCACTCACATCGGAATCGGTTGATGTATACGAGTGCTGTCGCAGGCAAAAAATAAGTTTTTCAAAATGTCACCCACAGTTAAAATTGAAACTCCTATATCTGAGCCATTTTTTTAAGATAAAGACAAACAAAAAAATGCTCGTGAATGCTTATATCAAGGTCAAATACTTATGAAAGAAACCCTTTTCAATTTCTATTTTTTTTTTTTTTTGCACCTCACTTTAAATATATTTTTTTTTTAATTTAATGGCCGCCATTTTGAAACAAGATGGCTGATGAAGCTGGCCAGCGAACTTGGTTGAGATATTGATGTATACTATCCACATGCATTCTTCCATCGAAATAGGCGAATACGTGTGTTATCGCGTGACAAATACAAGATCGTTTCAAAGTGTTAGCCATGCTAGAAATTTAAAGTGCTATAATTCAACTATTTTTTAAGATATAAACAAAAGAACAAATTTTCAGAAACAAAAGCTGCTCCAGTATCTTTGTATCAAGGCCAAACACACAAAATTTTTTTTTTCCATTTTCCAATTTTTTAATACTTAATTTTAAATTTTAAATTACTTTTTTTTAAATGGCAACACTTTTGAAACAAGATGGCGAATGAAGCTGGCCAACGAACTCGGTCGAGACATTGGTATGTACTATGTACAGACCAAGTTACATCCAAATCGGTTCATAAATACGCCTGTTATCGCGTGACAAAAATCAGGTCGTTTTAAAATGTCAGCCACAATAGAAATTCAAAATGCTATAACTCAGCCATTTTTTTAGATATAGACGAAACAAAACCTGTTCCGGAATCTCTGTATTAAGGTCAAACACATACGAAGAAAATCTTTTTCATTTTCGAATTTTTTTGGTATCTCATTTTAAATTTTAAATTTTTAAAATTTTTTTAAATGGCCGCCATTTTGAAACAAGATGGCGGATGAAGCTGGCCAACGAACTCGGTCGAGACATTGGTGTGTACTATGTACACACTGAATTACATCCAAATCGGTTCATAAATACATCTGTTATCACGTGACAAATATCAGGACACTTCAAAATGTCAGCCTTGCTAGAAATTCAAAATGCTATAACTCAGCCATTTTTTAAGATATAGACAAAACAAAAACTGCTCCCGAATCTTTTTATTAAGGTCAAACACATAAGAAAAAAATATTTTTTCAATTTTCAATTTTTTGGTACCACATTTCAAATTTAAATTTTTCTTAAAAATTTAAATGGCCGCCATTTTTAAACAAGATGGCGGATGATGCTGGCCAACGAACTCTTTCGAGACATTGGTATGTACTATGTATAAACGAAGTTACATCCAAATCGGTTCATAAATACGCCTTTTATCGCGTGACAAAATTCAGGACGTTTCAAAATGTCAGCCACGCTAGAAATTCAAAATGCTATAACTCAGCCATTTTTTAAGATATAGACGAAACAAAAACTGCTCCGGAGGCTTTGTATAAAGGTCAAATACATAAGGAAAAAATATTTTTCCATTTTCAATTTTTTGGTACCACATTTCAAATTTTAAATTTTTAAAAAAATTTTAAATGGCTGCCATTTTGAAACAAAATGGCGGATGAAGCTGGCCAACGAACTCGGTCGAGACATTGGTGTGTACTATGCACACACCGAATTACATCCAAATCGGTTCATAAATACGAGAGTTACAGTGTGACATAGGTCAGATATATATATATATATATATATATATATATATATATGGACATATATATATAATGGTAATATATATATATATATATATATATATATATATATATATATATCAATTTTGAACGGAGGGTGGTTTCGGGGTCTGGGGGTCATGATCGATGAAAATATACCAAATTTTTTTGAAATCGCTTTACTCCGAACGGCTGCAATAGGTAGCTTTTGGTAATGAAAGCTACCTAAAAGGAGGTGGAAACGGCAAAAGTTAAACTGAATCGGAATTTTAATCTACAGAAAGAAGTTACCTTTTCACGTGCAATTTTTTAAAATGCATTTAAACATTTTATTAGGAGCCAATCAATGTTTAAAACTTTAAATGCGTTTTTCTGCATGATGTTTTTTTTTTATTTCTTTTTTACCATTTCTCGTCTTTAAATTATCATCAGTCAAGAATAATAAATAAAAAAGCTGTAAACTTGGAACATGTATTTCTTGATTACTTTACATTAATTTTGTTTCGGCAAATATGAAAAAAAATTTACTTTTGAAAATATGATTTTTTTTTTTTTTAATAAGTTACATAACTTTTTAAATAAATATTTTTAATATTTTTAAAATTAATATTTAAAAAAATCCTGAAACAAAACTAAAATTTTACTTTCCTCTTTAATTAAATGAAAAAAATTTGAAATCCGATGAATAATGTTTCGTGTTATAAAGATTTTAAATTAAACCCGCTTAAAAAAATACCAATCATTTAAATTTTTTAAAAACTTTATGAGAAATATTACGAAGTGATTTTGTTTGCAAATTATATGGTTAACCATCACAAAAAAGAAAAAAAAATCAAAATTCGCACTCAACAAATATATTTTTTACATGTTTCCTAGAACTCTTAAAATAATATTGTTTCTTGGATTGCACGGATTTCAATTTGTGTCTAATCCCTTAAAACCTGATGAATTATTTTAACGGTCATAACTCTGCGAGTTTTTTAGATATGAAGATGCGGTTTTTTGTGTTTAATTCAGGAATGGATAAGGAAAGTTTTCCTGATTGGAAGTTTTACACTACGGGGGCCGTATAAAAATTCAATTTTCGTATTTTTTCAAATAGACCCCCCCCCCCACGGAGTTGCAACTTATTTCATTAAATTTTGCACCTTTTTTTATGAAACTTTGCAATTGGAAGTATGGGTCTAGGGGCAATATTTAAGGAAATAGCCTATTGTTTCGATATTTATGAATCACCCTGTATAAAGTTATCAAACATATTTACCCCTTTCCTCAAACAAACAATCCTTAAAATAATTTTCATTTTTGTGAAAGGAATTCGACAAAAGGAATTTTTGCTATTATCTCAAATATTTCGTCTATGTCAGTTGGAAGACCAATATCGTTTTCAATTGAAAGAAATGGTACAATTTTTCATTTATATTGACACATATTTAAGTTGGAAATTCGTTTAAATAATTTTACAAGCGCGGCACAGACATGGTTCTAATTATTCAACATGTTGGAAATACATAATTTAAGGGGTCTCTGGACTCTTAAAGCTTCAAAATTTTCGAAATTTAATTTTTTTGTAGATCTTGAACTGATATCTTTTCGGAACATTTTGATATAATTGTTTATTGGAATTTTCCTTAGAATATAAGTTATGGCTTTTAGAATTATTCACGCTCAATAGCTGAAGCGGAGTTTCCGATATTTTGAAGTAATTTTTCTCCAAATGATGTTTTTGGGCATAACGCGCACGGTATCTCAAAAACCTCTGACTACTTTTTCATAAAAATTTCAAAACATTTGTTTCATGTTAGTCTGTGTAAACTGAACCTAAAATGTATTTTTTATTGTTCAAAATAATATTTTTTAGATGATAATACTTTTGAAATTTTCAAAATTTCGCATTAGCTAAATACAACTTTGTATTAGAAATATAAAAATGCTATAAATACAAATTTATTTAAGTTCAGGATACTTATTGTAAGTTTAGGTATAAGTAGGCACCAAAATTTTCATTCTAGTTGCAAAATTTATTTTGTAATCCTGCGCGTAAGCTGTTGTGCCAATTTTCTACTCTTCAAATGTCTGACAATTTTGGAGTCCCCTATAAATGCTAATTATGCATCTTGAAATTTTTTTTAAATTTATTAAATGAAAGAACATGCAAAATCATAAAACAAAAATGCAATTTTGCACCTTGATTAAAACATGAAATATATAATATTAACTTTAAAAAGTTCACTGTTTTGCTTAAGAGGTGATTAAAATAACGAAAGAGGTGTTTCAAGTTAAGAATAAACATTTCATTTAAAACTTCTTAGTACTTTCAAGCTTTTTCAAGCACTTCATCAAAGAATATTTTAATAACTAATTGTTGTTTATATATACAAATACGTCACTTCGTTTTAATAATGAGAGACCCAATAAATACACTAAACTGTTTTCAAATTTAGCCTTTTACAAATTTTGAAATTCTATAATCGGATATTTTATTTTCATTGCAATAATTTTGGTGTTTTATGCATGTGATTTCTTGACAATAATGTAATATCTTATCAATTACTTGTTGTCAAAAAGAAATTATTCATTTGTTACTTGACACGTTAAATAAGAACAACTTATAAATACATTCGTTATTTTATCATATCATTTTCATGCAAAAATATTGAATGTTTTTGAAAATAATTTTTATATTTGTGCAAAAGCTTTTTTTCATTAAAAAAAACTATGATTGTATAAAATTTTATTTTCCTTTAACATTAAAGAAACGAAAGTTTTTAAACATAATTTATTCTTGCCAATGTAACATTTAAAAAGTGCTATGTTTAAAATTTGAGAAACATTGTTGTACTATTGAACAAAAATGTCAAACGTCTATACTATGAAAAGTGTATTAATTATTTTTTGTATATTTTAAAATTTATAAGTGGTCATATCATGTTATTAATTAAATGTCATAGTTGATTATTTTTAACAGCATATATGCTCTATGCCTCTATTTTGATACTTTTACCATAAATACGTTGACTAGAGCTGCAATCGCATAATAATTTATACACAGCCACATGTATATCGTGCGTACGTGTTTTAGTAAATTATAATGAATTTTAGCACTAAAATAATTTGAAGAAAAGTTTCAGCAGAACTTTCATTTCCTGAACTGTTGAAATATCAATTCCAACATAAGTTCCCACTCTTTGATTTGTAAACATTTGTAAGCATTATACATGCGTATCGTGTTAGAATATTTTTTTATGCAACAGCCCATGACACTGGCGAGTTTTTAAGCAAATTGAATATAAATATCCCAATCACATGGCCTGAAGTTTTTATTAATTAGATAGCATTCATTCATAAACGGTACAATGTCTTACATTTCCCTCTTGATTAGGGAAGTGTAACGGTATAACTATCTTCAGAAAAGTTGTTATTGATCACAAATCAGTGAATATCCGAATTGGAAATAGTGAATCTTATTAGCCTCCGGTACGGTATGCTATTTCTTTCTCCCAGCTTTTTTTGTGCCGTCTTCAAAAACTAGCGTTACCTTACAGAAGCCAGCCGTAAAGCAAAGCAGTACGATTAAATACTCTATAGCATTTTTTTTAATTTCTAAGCATCGCACATTTTTAATTTTTAATCCGTCGTATTGAAAAAAAAAAGTACTTTTAAATGCAATTTGTTTGAAAACTTATCTCCATTTATTTTTCAAATATTAATTTTTTTGTAATTTTCAGCACCATTTGTCTAATTTTGGCAACTCAAGTACTTCATTTATGTAGAAAGTAAAGGAAAAAAAATGAAAAATAACAATTATATTTTTTGTTGCCTTTTTCTCATAACAACCGAAAGAAAATGTAATAAAAATACGTGCTATTTTGGAAAAATATAAACGAAAAATTTCTCTTAAAACATGGAGCTATTATAAACTATATTTAATTTTAAGTATCTATAGACGCTTTCAGTGCGACGTCAGTCATGACATTTTGGTTGAAAACTGACTCCAAACAAACGGTTGCTATGCGTTATTTCCTTTTAAATATAAATCATGGAAAATGTTGCCAGTACATATCAAGTATTAAAACACTTAGATGTGAGATATAGATACAAGATATAGCTGCAACACACAAACAAAATAGAAAATACAACATAGCAACCGTTTGTTTAATGTCAGTTTCCAACCAAAACGTCATGACTAACGTCACGACTGAAATCGTCTATATTAATGTTAGGAACAAATGAATGTCTTTGAATCATTAGATATCCTTTTTTCGCCGAGTTTCTTTAATGATGGCATATTTTTGCTGCATTTGTGTATTATTTTGCGATAGTGACATATACTATGCATGCTTTACTGTAGTTGTTTAAGAGTGGATCGTAAATGTGGAATTCTCAAGCGGATGCGAATGACGTCATTTTACATAAAATAAAAGTGTGTGCTTTAAGTCTTAAAACTGAAATATGTTTTGCACTATATATATATTTTTTAAAATGTTATTTATATTCTCATTTTTTATATTATAATTTTTCGTCTTTAAATCATTAATTTAATCAATTGCCCTTTTATTCATTTTTATTTTTTTTATATAATTCTTTCTTTCTTTCTTTCTTTATTTGTATTAATTTATTCTTTTTCTTTATTTTATTTTGTATTCACTCAGTAGTTATTAAGTTTATTCCTATTTTTTAATTCCAGTTTAACTAAAAGTTAATCTAAGTATTTTCTTGATTTCTTCAATCATTTTCATTCCTTTTATTTATTTTTTTTATTTTTTTGGACTTAAGATGGTAACTCTAACCATTATTGCTATTAATCCAGTTTCAATTTATTAATCGAGATCCAATGTATTTTCTGTAATGTTTGCGTTATAAGGAGCTAAAATTTGTCATTTTAGGCTTAATGCCGGCAAAATTGGATGAAATAACGCATCTTCTATGAATGAACTCACAAGCTCCTCTGATGATTCTGTGAGTCATACATAGTTTCTTATTTTACATACTGGTTTCATATGTTCATTTCTAAATCATCTTTAGAACTTTATCAATTTCTTCATATATTTGTGATTTCAAATTTATTATATATATATATATATATATATATATATATATACATGTGCATTTTTTCATCGGGGCAACACTAAATTCTGAAAAAGCAGAATTCCCGTTTTCTAGTTTTTATATTTATAGTTGTATATGTGTTTGTCTGGAGTGCGAATAAAATATGAAATTAACAACAATTAAAATAAAAGGCTAACATGTATAGAAAAAATTATAATTCGTACCTTCGTACCAGAGTCTATTCATTCTCTCGAACCGAAAATAACCGTCTTGAAACGGAAAATCATTTAGACACATGAAAAATGAACAATGTTCACTAAACGAGGAATAATTGCTTAGAGGGGACAGTTTATTACAAAAGTGATTAAAAGATAGATTTTTAATATTAAATAAAAGCCAGATTATTTATGAATATTTTGACATCTCATTTTATCCCCATACGGCAATTATATCTCGAGATAGTGTAAATTTTATTAATACAAACAACGCAATCACCCACACAAATTTAAGTGGGTTTTTCTCCATGTTCATAGTTTCTTCACTTTCATGTTTAAAAATTGCTAAGGCTTTTTTTATATTTAAGATAGAGTTTTAAACTTTTCTGCACATGTTCTTTATAGTATATGAGATAAATCTGCGCATGGAATTAACCTTCAGGTCTTTTCTTCCTTTTTAATTAAAGTATATGAACATGTGTTAGATTTCATCGTTTTACACTATATATATCAGTCAAAAAATTATATTAAATGCACTGTTCTATGTATCTAAAAATCCATGCTGTATCTTGTGTAATGCACATTAGAAAATCTTTAAAAAAGAAAATTGGGTAAAAATATCAATATTTAAAAAAGTAGTAGGGATTTTTAAAAATTCAAATGTCTTTAAATTTTAATTAAATATGTAGTTAATTTTTTTTTCAAAATGTTCTTTTAGTTGGACATTTAAATGTAGTGAGTTCACCATTTAAACCATATTTTTAAAAAAAAATAAAGAAGGTTGAAAAGGTAAAACTGTCCCCTTAAAACACTAAATCAGAAGGCAATCATTCAAATAGAACTAGCTCTAATGAATGATTTTCCTTAAAGAAGAAATAATCGCCTGAAATAATTTGATGATAAAAAAATAGCCAGATATGCTATCATTCAGATGTTTACAAGAAATAATCCAAGGAATGATTCGGTCATGCACAAAATCATAGATACCAACCTTCGTGTTTTTTTAATCATTTAAAACGAAAAATCTTGATTAAAAAAAAGGGGGATCATTATAAGCAAACTGAAATTAACAAACAAAAAGTATACTTGGAAAGTAATCGACCGAATGATGCTTCAAGCTAAGTATCTGTAATCGAAATATTCGAATGGTTAGTAATGATCAAATTCTTCGAAGGTATAACTCGAAGGTATAACGAAGGTAATTTTTTGGCAGAACACTGGTTTTGTATATTTTGGTGGTTTGTACGTCTTAGTAAGGGATGAAAAAAATTCCTCATGAAATTTGGGCTGTATACATAAACAAAAATACCCAATTGAACTTTTCAATATTTTAGGAGTTTATAAGTACGCCCCTCTCTTTTTTTTTTTTCACTGTAATCCCCTTCTGGAGATGTTGTTATAATGAGTAACATGTCTTTATGTTAGTTAGTGTTTCTTCATTGATGTTGCCGCATAGTTAATGACATTTCTAAATTATTTTACGTTTTTCAGGATGAACCTCTCCTGTCTTGTCGTCTCTACGTCTTTAATAGCTAATTCATAAATCGCTAGCTTTAGGGTTATACTTCAAATTGCAAAAGTGTCTTAGGTGTAATCGTATTAAAAGTAATTTATGTCTAAACAGCTGTTTTTAGTAAAACCTGTGATATTTAAATTCTTGTATGGTCCCTCGTTCGTATAAGTTTTATTTAGAAAAAGTTTATCCGTGCTATCCTGTATCTTAAAACATTGTGTGAAAATTAATCTAGTGTAATTTCGTATCCAGCGATTTCTGGAGTTCCAATACCTGAGATTTATTGTGTTGAGCTGAACCAGGTTTCAGACCAGATGCTGTAATCTTCAAGGTTAGCTGGGTGAAAAAGTTCGACCAGAATCGTCCGGGATAGCTCAGATGGCAGAGCACTGGCGGCTTCAGCCAGGAGGTCCCGGGTTCGAATCCTGGTCCGGACATTTTTCGCCCAGTTGGAAATTTACATCTAATATGATTTGTTTACCAATTAGAATAATTGTGTGAAAATTAATCTAGTGTAATTTCGTATCCAGCGATTTCTGGAGTTCCAATACCTGAGATTTATTCTGTTGAGCTGAACCAGGTTTCAGACCAGATGCTGTAATCTTCAAGGTTAGCTGGGTGAAAAAGTTCGACCAGAATCGTCCGGGATAGCTCAGATGGCAGAGCACTGGCGGCTTCAGCCAGGAGGTCCCGGGTTCGAATCCTGGTCCGGACATTTTTCGCCCAGTTGGAAATTTACATCTATTATGATTTGTTTACCAATTAGAATAATTGTGTGAAAATTAATCTAGAGACTATTACTATTAGGGGAGACCGGGACTATTAGGCGTAGTTTATATTTATTGATTTTTATTAATTTTTTGTTTAAGTTTTTTAACAAACTTTAACTGCACCTTTAAAGAACAGGCATTTGGCTATAAACATCCGGAGTTTTGAGTTTCTAGCTTTTGCAGTTTATGGTTAGCGGAAGTAAAAGGAAAATTGTGCACCAGCCTACCACGTCACGGGGCAAGTTGCCTATACCTATGGGGTAAGTTGGCACACGATTTATAAAAGTTTAAATGAAACTCAAATAAGACACGCAGTTAAGAGAAATCAATTTCATTATAACCAGTAAGTTTAAACAAAGATGTTATCGCCTTACAATGTACATTCTAAATTACACAGACATAAAAATAATGAATAAAACATTAACATTGAGTAACTTCTATCCTACTCGATATCATCATCAGAGTTACAGTTGTCAAAAATAAAAAATCGAGTGTGTCCGTTTGTGTGCCCTCATGCGCCCAAAATCTTGCACTACAACCACTTTTCTCTTTGTTTGCTGTATTTCAAACTACCAGCACACACCAAACACCGAGTCAACTTGCCCCGTGTTCAATGCGCCTACTAACCCCATAATAAATTTCTTCACAAAAGGGAGACGTAACCTTTTAAAGATAAATATTCCACGTAAATCACATATGGGGTAGGTGCAGTTAATCATACACTAATAAAAACTGCACAAGTTAAATCGCAATTATTAACATAAGTATTAAAAATTAGAAAAAAAAATGAAGCAACAAAAAGTTACTTATGAGTGTAAAAAACAGAAAAAATGTAATAAATATCCACTGCACGTAAGTAACCGTGCAAAACTACAATAAAGATTGTAAAAAGCAAGAAGAAAGGTACTCCGTGACTGGTGTCGTAATCTATCCACAAACAGGCGATTTATGAGGACTGCTCCTACTTACCCCTGTAGCCAACTAGCCCCGGTCTCCCCTATAAGATTTAAATACAATATCAATATAGTAACACAAACATATTATTTATTCTCATTTATATTAAATTTAATGCGTAAATAATGACTTATATTGCGAATTACCAATAAAAATATTTCAGCATTTTTTTCATGTATTTCTTTGAATAGCAGTAATAGAAAGCTACAAAATTCCTAAATTAGCCTTGATGACATATTTTAAATATGAATGGTTTTAATGCTGAAAATCATCTCGAAAAGGAAGTTAAAGGGAGATAACATTACTTACATAAATTCTTTCTCATTTTACTCTTGAGAACATGTAACACAAGTTCGTTACAATTATCATCTCATTCCATTTCTTTAAGATCTTTTTGTAATTGGGAAAGGGGAAATAATGTGCTATTATGGTTAGATAAAAAGTGCTTTTATAGAGAAAATTAAACTACCTTTTCTCTAAATGTCATCGCAATTTAGAAAATTACGTAGATGAAAGTGTTGTGGTTGAACTAAATTCATATTCTTTAAAAATTATGCACAGATGCTTTTTAAACTTTAATTTTCATTATTTAGTGTATAATAAATGAGCTACAATAATGTGAATTTATGTACAATAAATGATATTATTAATTTTAAACTTGCAATTAAACAAATATATAATAAAACACCATTGGTTATTCTCTTTTTAATGATTTATAATATATATATATATATATATAACAATTTTATTCTAAGACATTAAAAACTATGCTAAGATACTAATTATGTTAATATTCAACATATATCTTCATCTATCAATTGAACATATATCTTCATCTATCTATCGTTGGGATGCTGAAATCTCAAATACTGAAAAAATAACATTTACCTAAGATTGAAGTAACTTTATGCGACATTATGAAGCATATATATTTGGGGGAAAATATTCTATAATTTAAGTACTTTTTTCTATAATTGATCTAAAATGCATGATCATTTTCACACATTAATTACATATGGTTAGGATCTCTTAGAAAGACCGCCGCCGTAGCCCCCCCCCCTTTGGACCCATGTTCCTAGTGTTGATAATTGGCCGTCATAAACAATACCACACCATTAATTACATGTCACTCTGAAATGTGTGTGAAATAAAAAAGGCAAAACTCCGCATTCATTTCTTTTTTTTGTATATAAATACGATTCCCAATTCTTATAATCTTATATATTTATGATGATCATAAACATTTTTGTGCATTGTTAGATGGTGAAAATCAATATTTCATTTTTCATTATGCAATCACTTTTTAAAGTATTGCACATGTTAACTTTCTCTATTTTTACACGATGCTTATATTCAATCAGGTTTCGTACGGGTACCGTTATTTTCAAGGCCAAATATAAGTACTTTTTAATAGAAAAATAAATCTAGCTTAAAGGTGCGAAATTTTGCATTATTTAAGGAGATATTTTCTATAAGAAAATACTGGTGCCGAAGAATTTCTTGTTCTGGAAATTAAAGGACCCTGTCAATGTAAAATGTTTCATATAAACAATGCAAAAATCTTACAGAAAACTCGAAAAAATATTTTGAAGTTAAAATTAATAAAGTGTTAATATTAGAGTCTGAAATATAGTGTAAGTTGGAGTAAATATGTGCTGGTGTAATTTGGTGACTCATTTTCGATTATTACTTTCATGATATTATTGTATGGTATGAATCTTTAAAATACTTTAAAAGTATGTGCACATGTGTATTGTGCATTAAATATATCCCTGTTTGTAAGTAGCACATTTTCAGGAAGAACAAGTAAATTTTCTGAAATATGTCAAACAATATGCAATAACATACTTTTCAGAAGTTTTATAATCAATCTACTTACATGAAGACGCAGGAAAAGCAAGATGATGTACGTATAAATAAAAAAATTGTACAGGCATTTTGAAAGCACACACTAATAAGTATTGGCTTATTTCTTTCTGCTTCATAGAAAATGACACAGAGGGTAAAAAAATATATTGGTGCAATCACCAAATTGTCCCACGTAAAAAAGCGGGGTAATTTGGCGTCACTGTATTTTACTTATAAATCAATTTATTTTTACTGTAGTTTTATTATGCATGCTGATTGTCACTAAAAATTGTTCATTAACCATTTCTCAGACGTTATAGAGTTGTCTTCTTTATTCCAGATTGATTGCTTTATAATTATAAAATTGTGTAGGTACAGCAATGTTGACAGTTATTAAAAAAAAAAAAAGGTTTGAAACGTTGTTCTATTTATTATTTATACAAATTACATACATATTACACAATATTTAAATAATGAATAGTGCCCTATTTCAAATATCTGTGAGATGTGGTTGGAAAGCTTCCATTTTTGTACACATAATGTGTACTATTTTACAACCTCATTTCTTTATTGATTGATTTGTGCCTATCAAAGAGATGTACTTGGAAATACAAAGATGTGTCTACCAAGCATTTAGGAATTTTTATGGATAAAATAATCGTTGTCAATAATGCAGTCAGAAATTTCAGAGGCTAAGATTTTAAACTTTTCAAAATTGCACATTGTTTCCTAACATTGTTTGGCATAAAATGAATACCAAATTAATAAAAGGAGAGAAGTCAGAGGACTCTTTGATATATAGGCGAACTTTTTTCTAATTTTTAACTATATGATGAACTTAAGTTCGGATATAAGTAAATTCTAGAGCTCACTTAATATCATGGAGTAGATATTGTATTATAACTGTTTCGTTTACAGAACAAGCTAAAAAGCAAAGTTATACAACTTCATTGATAAAAAAATCATGAATATGTTAAAAAACAAAGTATCTTTTATTAAAATATTTATTTGTTATATTTCTACACTACATATTTCTAATAAATTTCTTCTAAGACGAAAACGGCTTCATATGTTTACATTTATTGTAGTTCTATTTTTAGTTTATTTTGTAAGAAACGTAAGGACTCAGTGCTCCTGATACAACTTTCAGTTAGCACCTCTAAAGTGGTCGCGTACTCTGCACAAACGTCGGGCCAGGTATGTTAAATTCACTGCTCACAGCGAAATTAGGTGCTACAAATGTAACTATAGGTACAACAGTGTATGTTAATTTTACTTTCGGGCAACAAGTGTTAGAAAGGATAACATTAGTTAATGTTTTAAATCGATTTTTATTGACTTTATCGAAATTATTTTTACCATTTTTAATTATCGATTTTTATCGAAATTATTTTTAAAAAGAAAAGTCGTTTTTGGAAGAAAAAAAATAATGAATAAAACTATCTGATCACGGAGACCTTTAAAAATCATGTTACAAGAAATTAAATAGACATAGAGAGCAGGGAAAATAATTCCACTTCTTTTAGTCGATTACAATTAAAGTTACATGATGTTAAATCTTTGTAACAATTCGGGCAATTTCCTTAAAAAATATCGTTGAAGCTATTAAACTTGTCTAGAGTAATTTAAAACCTTTTTATAATAATCTCTAAGTCAAAGCTTTTAACAAAATATGTTTTTATGTCAAATGAATAAATATATAAATAAAATTAGGCGAAATTTCACACATGTGTTACCCACATGTTGATTTCTGAATTTAATATTTAAAATGCTCATTTATGATAAGCCACATCCCCTAAAAATTATTTCTTAAGCGTCTTAAAACACAATACTACAGACACTTATAAAAATAAACTACAACAAAAATTAAGAAACTATTCCCAAGATGGAGGTAATTAAGTTTAACTGTTTTTCAGTACTCAAAATCCCCCATTTCAAATTATACGAAAACAATGAGAATCGTGTTACATATTCTTAGGTACTTTAACTTTGCTTCTATGGGTAAAAACTAAATACCCTTTACAAATTAAAAGATATCCATTATCTCAGGATTCTAAAAATTGTAAAAAGGAAAAACGAACGACCATTTTCAAAATTTAATATCTTAAAATGTATTTGAATTTAAGGCACAATTTTAATTGAGATGAAAGATATAAGTATGTTCTTTCACTTCATGTATTTAAAAAATCGCAAGTAGCAGAATTAGCATTTACAGGGGGCTCCAAATTGTCACACATTTGACGAGTAGGAAATCGGCTTAACAGATTACGCGCGGGATTACAAAATAAATTTTGCAACTAGAAGGAAAATTCTGTTGCCTACTTATACTTCAGATTATAATAATTACCCTGAACCTAAATAAGTTTGTATTTAAGGCATTTTTATATTTTTAATACAAAGTTGTATTTAGCTAACGTAAAATTTAGAAAATTTAACAGTTTAATCACTTAAAAAAATTTTTTTGATCATTAAAAAGAAAATTTTAGGTTCAGTTTATACGGACTAACATGAAATGTATGTTTCAAAAATTTCATGAAAAAATATTCAGAAGTTTTTGAGATATCGTGCGCGTTATTCCTAAAAACGTCACTTGCAGAAAAATGACTTCAAAGTTTCGGAAACGCCGTTTCAGCTATTGAACGGGTATAATTCTAAAAGCCATAACTTCTGTTCTAACGGTAATTTTAATGGAACAATTATATGAAAATGTTCAGAAAATTTAGAAGTTTAACATCTAAAAAAATTAATATTTCAAAAATTTTAAACCTTTAAGAGTCCTGAGACCCTTAAAGGTTAGGCGGGAGAAGTTCTATGCACATTTAATAAAGAAAAAACTATTGTAATAAGGGATTTTATTTATACTCCTGAGGGTGGTAAGATAATAATATGAAAAAAAATAGAGTACTTTATAAAAAAATATAGTTATAACCGCAAGCGATTTTATTTGTTCCGAAACAAGAGAGTAGCGTAATACAAAATTGGTAAAACTATAACACCCTATTACCCACAGCCCTCACTTACCTATGTTTATCCTATCAGAAACATCAGAAAGATATTTCCATTAAAAAAAAAAAAATCCTGTGGAGCGTCATAGTTATGCTTGATTCTGAAAAACATTCCCTTATCTTAATATATATTCAGAAAAAAATTAAACAGAATCAAGGGATCCATCAATTGGTTATAGCAGTTAAAAAACCTTTTATGTTGGAATTTATAGACTGCAATCGAGCCGTTTCATTTCACGTTCGATTCTGTAAATATTATTTCCAAAAAATAAGTAAAACATCGCTGTTACTCTTGATTTTGGAAGTTTTTTTCCGTCTCTAGAAATCTATAAGAACAGAACAATTCAGAAATCGCGGGCGTCAACCACTTTTAAACGTTAAAATAAACATTTTGTTCCAGAATTTATAGCCAGAAAACTGGTCCATCTTTAACCGTGTAAATAATGTGGTAAAACTTTTTACGACCGCCAGCACATTTAAACGGTTATGGCCAGAAGAAAAAGACATACAAGGTGTTCATAAAAGTATGTCCCAGTTTAAATTGTGTATTATAACAGTTTAACAGTTTAGACTATTTACAACAAATCATACATCAAAATGAAAGTAAACTAACCTAGTTTTTCTTACAAATATCCAATATGTACTCCTTTAGCTATACGACACGCATCAAGCCTAAAGTCTAATTGTGCGCTTACTTCGGCTAACAAGTCCGGAGTAATGAAATAAATTGCCTCTTCAATTCCGTGTCTCAACTTTAGCAAATCACTAGGTAGCGTAGGACGTAGATACAGTCAGGCAACAAAAGTTCAAGGCTTGCTTTCCTAACAGATTTCTAAGGACTACACAGATAAGATGATCTGACACGGTCAACATCCTGCACAGGAACTTTAGGCCGTCCCGTGGATGCGCGCCATATAAGTAAAAGGTGCACATATTGAACGATTGTAAGAAAAACTAGGTTTGTTTATCTACAATTTGATGTAAAATTTGTTGTAAATAGTCTAAATTAAGCTCTTATAATATACCATTGAAACTCGAGCATTCTTTTATGAACACCCTATATAAACTAGTATGTTGTGGCCATCACAAAACATTCTTCTATTTAAATCATGTGAATTAATAGTACAAGAAATAGTACAAGAAATTACATCAATTTAGCACGAATTCATATCAAAATATATCTGAATTTGAAGTTTGATGAAAATTCGGGCATTAGTTATTGAGATAGAGCTATAGGGGAAATTCTGAAAAATGCAGCATAGCAGCGCCACCTGTGAAGCGATTTGCATCAAAACACAAACAGCACTAATTCTATCAAGGTATACCGGAATCTTAAGTTTGTTGAAAATCCAAGCATTAGCTCTTGAGATAGAGCTATTGCGGATATCATAAAAAATACAGCATAGTAGCGCCACCTGTTGAGTAATTTACACCATAAGGTGCAAAACGTCAATTCATGTCAAGGACTAACTGAATCTAAAGTTTGATGAAAATCCGTGCATCAGTTCTGGAGATTGAGCTATTGTGGATATCGTGAAAAATCCTGCATAGCAGCGCCACCTGTTGAGCGATTTACACCAAAACATAAACAGCACTAATTCATATCCAGGTATACCTGAATCTAAAGTTTGATGAAAATTAGTGCATTATTTCTTGAGATAGAGCCATCACGAAAATCGTGTAAATGCTGCAAAATGTAGCATAGCAGCGCCATCTGCTGGGAGATATACACCAAAACGTTACCAGCACCAATTCATATCAAGGAATAACTGAATCCGAAGTTTTATGAAAATCTGTGCATTAGTTCTTGAGATAGAGCTATTGCAGAAATCGCGAAAATGCAGCATAGCAGCGTTCCCTGTTGGGTGATTTACACCAAAAACTAATCAGCATCAATTTATATTAGAGACTACTTGAATATAAATTTTTATTAAATTCCGTGTATTAGTTCTTGAGATAGAACGCCCACAAAATTTGTGTCACATACATACAGACAGAAAGACAAACAGATTCACAGACTCACAGACAGACATTTTGTAAAAACATGTTTTTCGGAATCTCTGACCTCTAAAACGTGTAAATCCGTCGAAAACCGGAAGTCGAAAATTTTTACGAATCCAATACTTTCTTCTTGTAAAGATAGAAGAAAGTAAAAATGGAGCAAAACCCCACGGACTTATGAAATTATCGACCATGAAACACACTATATTAATTATTTATTGAAGAAACTTGTTTATCATTTTTGAAATTTTAACCTTGGAGAAAAGAAAAGCATAATTTCTCAAACTAGAGAACAGGAATTCTGCTTTTTCAGAATTCAGTGTCGCCCTCGATGGAAAAAAATATATATGTACAAAAATATAGATACAGTAGGGTGCCGATAATCCGAGTTAATCGAACGTATACCTTTGGAATGGATCCTTTTCTTCTGTTGGACTGATGGCTTCTATTATTATGAAACAGCCATTATAATTGAAGTGTTAGGTGAAGATTAAAAAGCAGTCGGAAAAAGTTAGAATTGGAAAAAAATGGCCATAATTTTGTTCTCACCTAACACTTCATTTATAATGGCTGTTTCATAATAGTGGATGCAATCAGTCCATCAGAAGGAAATAACTCGGTTAACGCGGAAAATCGGATAATAAGAACTCTACTGTAGTTCAGTTTTAAGACTTAAAACACGCAATTTTATTTTACAAAAAATGACGTCATTCGCATCCATTTAAGAATTCATCATTTGCGATCCAGTATTAAACAACATCAGTAAAGTACGCTTAGGACGCTAATATCGCTGAATAATACACAAATCCAAAAAAAGAGTTTTCGTCATTCAAAAAACTCGACAAAAATATCGGCTATCTATAGATTCACAGGCCTTCATTTGTTTGTATTATTAATATGGATATTTAAAATTAAATTTAGTTTATAATAGCTCCATGTTTTATCAGCAATCATTTATTTATATTTTTTTCAAGATAGCACGTATATTAGCTGATTTTTTTTTAATTTTTATTGGAAAATGGCAACAAAAAGATATAATTGCTATTTTTCTTTTTTTTCTACACAAATGGATTTCTTCCGTTGCCAATATTAAGCAAATGGCTCCAAAATCTACAAAAAAATTAATATCTTTTAAATAAATGGAGATGCAGTTTTCAAAGAAATTGCGTTAAAAAGCACTTTTTTCCAAATACGACGGTATAAAAATTAAAAATGTGCGCTGATTAGAAGTTTAAAAAATTGCTATAGAGTATTTAATATTACTGCTTTGTTTCACGGCTGGCTTCTGTAAGGTAACGTTATTTTTTGAAGAAGACACAAAATAGGTTGGGAGAAAGAAATAGCATACCGTACCGGGGGCTAATAAATAGAAGTAACATTAGTTGATATTTAAGAATTTATATTGTTGTTTGTTACTAAAAATAATACATATCACAAAAAATATTACTGTACTTACTCCTATACTACACGATGTCAGGGAGAAACTCCTCGTCAACAATCGCGCTGATAATGCTGGTCGGTCATGGAACTTTTACATATATTTTTTTTCTATGTTGACAACTATTTTTGATGATATGACACTAATAATGCAACAAATTCTTTTTTTCAGTTTGTTACCAGAAAACTAATTAAACTCATTTTAAAAATGTAAATTAAAGAGTCAACTTAGTATTTAGTTAATTGAAGTTTCCATTTACTCGACCGAGGTACGAAGCTGTCTTTGTGGATGCTTCAAGAAGCTTCATGAAGAAAGATAAATCATGCGACACATATATATTATGATACATTTTCCCAAAATACCAGAATATTGTAACAAAACTTCGCATAATGTTTTATAAGAAGAAACGAAATATTAAATTAAATAATTCAGAAAGAGCAAAACATATTGAAAAGCCGTTTTTATGTTTCATCGCCCATTGACGGTAATGATACAATGGCTCCCAAAAGTGTTCGTACAGTTTAAAAATTTGTAGTAAAAAGAAAGTACCCTTGAAGCGAATTCGATTTAGGAAGTCCAAAATTTTTCTACATTATCTCTGTGTTGTTTTCTAAATAATACCCAATTTTTTTTTTATTATTATTGACAAATTTTCTTTTTATATAAAAATGAAAATGGAAGGAGGCAGAGAAAGAACGTGCCACAAAATATTCGTACATTGAAAGATATTTTCTTGTAAATTCATAGTTAAAAATATCGTCTGTCGCTTTATTTTTGCTTCGTGGTGACAGTTAAAAAACAGTTTGGTTTTAATTTCTACTTGGTTTCTCCATAATATTGGAATTATTAATTAAAATCGGCTCGTAGTTGCCAAGAAACAGCTAACAGCATTCGAAAATTGATTACCTATTATTATAGTAGTGAAAATCAGCTCTGGATATTACTAAATTTGTTAATTTATCCCAATCTACGGTGCAGTTTGTGATAAAATGCTTTAAAGAAGAAAATCGGATCGAAAACAACGTAAGAAAAGATCGTCCGTCAAAGTTGACACAACTCAATCAGAGATTTATAGAAAAATTGCGAAAAATTCCATGTTTAAGGGCTGTACAAAATTTAATGAAAATGTTCTACTTCAATTTCACCTGAAACTGTTTGACGAGTGCTGAGATCAGCAGGTTTAAATGCTGTTCTGCCTGTAGATATATTTTTGTTTGAGCTAAAAACATAAAGTTAGGTTTCCCTTCGCAAAATCAATGGTAAATAAATCCGAATCGTATTGGAAAAATGCAAATAAGAAAGAACTTAATCCCAAGAACTTAGTTGTAACATGCCGGTGAAGGTGTCCTTGTGTGTGGGTGCATGGCAGCACCAGGTAATTTGGTATTTATTGATATCATAATGAATCATGCTCCTTGTTTAAATTTTTTAACGATAATATAAAATTATTAACACAAAATTTACTTTTTATCAAGATAGTGATCCTAAAGATAAGGCTCTCAACTTTCGCCTCTGATGTCTCTATAATTGACCACTGTTCAGAAGTTCTGAAAACGCCACCACAATCGCCGGATTTAATCCAAATATATCATATTTGGAGAGAACTGGAGGTTAGAGTACGAAGTCAAGACAACGAAACTAAAAATGGTAATGATCGACGAATGGATGAACATTGATGCAGAAATTACGAAAAAATTAGGGAAATCTATTCCCAAACGTTTAAAAGCTTTTGTGGATGCAAAAGGATATCCTACCAAGTACAAGTTTAACGAAATATTACAATATTTACTACTATGTAGCGATTTTTTTAGTTTACGAAGACTTTTGTGAAGTAAATTTTTGGTTGTATTTTTTATAATTAGTTTCTTTAAAATATGTTTATTTTTTTTTTTTTTTTAAGAATAGGTTTTGTTTACAAAAATAAAAAAGAAAGATTGAATCTTTGTAGAAAAAAAAGTTGAAAAATGAAATTCGGCAAAAAAGATCATGCATTATTTACGCATTACTGTCGGACGCTAAACTGAGATATACTACTAAAGGAAAGACTTGAATTTTAATATGCATTCGAATTATGTTTTTATTATAAATATAGCAAGCGGAAATAATTGCGCTAAACATACATACATATATATATATATATATATATATATATATATATTACAACATTTCAAAATGCCAAAACACCATAACTCCAAAAGGAAGGTGTATATCTGCAGAATTTTTTTAACTATAAAATATTTAAAAGAACAAGAAAGACAGGTAAAAAACAAAAACAGTCTGTTCTTCATCAGTGGGAGGACAGACAGAAAACTAACTCCACCGCCACTTTTAAAATTTGCAGGTTTCTGAACACATGCTCACCCCGCATTCAATACTGAAAAACTATTGTCATTTTATTAATCAAATTCCATAAAAAACTAAAATAACTCAAATTAAAACTAACAAACATAATGTTATAATATATATATACATACATATATATATATATATATATATATATATATATATATATCACATTACAAATGTTGATATTTGCCGAAAAAATATGAAAATGGACATTTATTATTTAAATGTGATTTCTGAAAAACAATAAAACTTTAACATATAATTCATGTTTAGATCTATTTATTTATTTATGCCTAAGTGGTGCAAGATCCCCCGATCGCTAGGATCTAGTGTAGATTTTATTTCCTCCATTCCAGTCCTCGGATAGAAGGCACATGCCAACGAAGAAAAAAAAATTAAATACATGAACACATACAAACACATAATAAAATATCTGCTGGAGAACAAAGCTCCTACGCGACAGGCAGCGTTGGGTTGATGCTAGAGATAAAAGTCCATTAATCAAAGAAGAAAACTTGAGGATAGTATCACGATTCTGGACCACATCGTCCGGTATGTGCACCGGAGGCCTACGCCTGCGCGTAAAGGGACGCTAGTACTGCCAAGAGCACGACAAAGGCTCTAACGCGACAACTGGCAAGTCTCAGGAATGCAGATGCAGAACAGCTAGGAGGTAAGATTTGCAGCTCCATCATGAAATGAAAAATTTCTGCCAAATGGCGGAGTAGTCTTGTGCGGGATAAGATGTTTTTGAACCAAGTATATGGGCGGGGATTTGGGTACCTAAGGTGCCAGGCGTCTGTGAGTGTGCAGAAGAAATGGTAATGATCTGGGGAGTAATGATCGCAGAGGTCCATGCGAGAGAGTTTAAAACATTTTAGGTATGTCCTGAATGGACCATGACCGGAGAGGATAGCTAATGTGGGAGGGGAGAAAGTTAAGAGATTATATGAGACTTTGAAGATATTTGGGAATAGGTGTACTTGCCTTTACTTGAGGCCAGTACAGTTGTCAGTCTGAAAGTATGTTCCATTTAAGAAAGCGGTGAACATTGGATGGAGGGACAGGAATGGCGAGATATATGTTTGGACGTGAGGTAGCCTCTATGGCCAGTGTGTCAGCCAGCTCACTGCCAGCTATGCAGATGTGAGCGGTGACATGGCCCAGAGATACCCTATGGACGAGAATTTTTTTAATTAATTTGGAGCAACACTTTTAATTTATTTATAAATAATTTTTTCAGTTAAAATATATTTTAAAAAATTAGAAAATATTATCTGATCAGTAGATATTTTCCTCCGGATTCATTAATTATGCTTCAATACACATACATAAACATTGAATTATAAATACATCTTAGAATATTTCTTTTTAGGATTTCGTTCATCTGACGAAATCCTATTCACATCACTCCTCTGTCTGCATGTCCGTCACACACTTCGTTCTCAGAAACTTTATAAGTTAGAGACTTAAAATTTTTACACATTTATACCGGAAAACTTCCATCATAAATTAACATTATTTTAAGTAAATTAATCAATTTAGTGACATCCAATCAATTTTGCATTTTAGATTTTAAAATATAGCCTTAATTTTATCTACAACCTTTTTCGTGGATGCTAAATAGCTCCGTGGTATCGTATTTACTTACCAATCAAAGGTATCCCAGTTTGATGCTCGGGGTAGGAATTTGAATTTATTTTGCCGGAATGGGATTCATTAAATAATAGAGTGGTTCCCAACTTGGGGTACGCGTACCCTTGGGGATATGTGACGGGACTGCTAGGAGTACGTGAAAATAATATCAATAATGACCAAAGTCACAAAAATTGTTTAACTAAAAACACATGAGGAAAATTGATATTTTTAAATTGTCAAGTTAGTCTCATGTGCAAATCCAATGTGTTACACTCTAAATAAGGAAAAAGGCCCGCTATACTTAATAATTAATTGATAATGCAATGTCAATAACTCCGCCCACTGATAAGCATATTGCATGAATACTTATCCCCCTACCTCATCAAAATTTCTTAATATTAGTTGCAGATCGTCTAAGCAATAAAAATTATTCAGAATTTATTCCTGAATACTTTTACACAACGGAATTAACACTTCTCTTATAAATAAATAAAAGAATAAAATTAAAAAAAAAGCATTTGTAATCGAACAATTTAAATTTTTAGACTGCCAAACAGGAAAAAAATATTTCAAATGAAATTTGTTTGCAAAGTGCATCTCAATGAACAGAATGTCTGTGGTTAAAAAAAAAAATCAAGCATGAAATATATTTAAATTGCATTAAAATTATTCCGTTTGCCTTTAGAACAACATAAAGAGGTCGTCATTTTCTTACACCTAATATTCCATTAAAAATATCCTCTATGAATAAATAAATAAAATAATATAAACAAAACACAAATTTAACAGCCATGTAATTGAAGTGAGCGCTTAAAGCTCTGAAATTATCAGAAGCTTTTAATAAATTTCAAAACTTTATTCGATTGTATAATTGATATTTTTCATATGAAAAATGCTTTTTTATTGTTAGCTAAAAAATATATTGTATGTAAAAAAAAATATTAGTTTTCAATTTAAAAAAATGTTTTCATCTATATTCTGTAACCCGGGAAGCTCGGATACGATTCCCTTGTAACTTATAAATACAAAAATTTTTGTACACATTTTGGTTTAAATTTAGAAGTAGGTGTGTTATGATTCTATTTTGTTAGAAAATTGTTTTCTATATGCATAATTTAGAGTTTTATGATGCGCGCAGCACTTAATGATTTTAACTCATGCATTAGTCAGATGAATTTTTTTAATTTAAAATTTAATTATTAATTTTGTATATACAACATATATGAATGTTTAGCTCAATATCGTTTTTGAATAGTTGAAACATGAAACATCATGAGTATATTTAGTCACATTATTACTTCTCCCTCTCGTTAGCCCTTTATACTTAAAAATGTTTTATTTCCCAATATTTGAATAAATGAAAACTTTTCCTTCAAACCAACTTTGTTAAATTTCAGAGAATATTTTAGAAAATTTGTGAAATTATTAAAAAAAAATGTATTTTGTGCATATTATCGTGTATTCATTAATAATGTTGATAAGAGTTTTGTCGACTAATTACATCTCTAAACGAATTAGTACTTAAAAAAAAATAGTATTTTTTAGATATTGAAATTGTTGAAAAATTTTACGTATGAATATAAGAATTTTTATATACAGAGTGGTTATTAATTAACGGGAGGTGTTCAGAGCTCTGTAGCGAGTAAAGTATTGGACGAAACATAAAATATTTGATGAGCATGCAGAGTAGACCATGGGATTTTAAATTCTAAAAAAAATCGCCACCAGGGCAACTTTCGCGCTGTTTACCGACTAAAATGCATTACTTTTCATAAAATCCGTTCTGTGTACCGAACATGAGTATAAAAGGAAAGGTTGGGAGACCAACTGCTTTACGATGACTCTTACCTTATCGGACCGTGCTTTGCTAGTCAAGTTGTATTATCAACGGAACGAGAACTGCAAAGCTGCTCTTCGGGAATTTCGCCGATTAAAGAAGTTGCGAAAAGGATCGATGAGCATAACAAATTTACGAAAGATGATTGAACGATTTGAAAGTACAGGGACTCTAGCACGGCAACCAGGCCAAGGACGAAAAGTGACTAGTCAGCAACAAATCGACGAAGTTGCAAATGCCATTGTCGAACAGTAGATGGAAAACGTGCAGGGTACTGGTAGCGCTCGGCCAGTATCTCGGCACACGCAGATCCCATACTCAATGGTGATGAAGCTGCATCAGATGTTACAGTTTTATCCGTACAAAAATATCATCTGTTCAAGAATTGCTACCAGGCGGCCAATCGATTGAATTTTTGGATTTTTCATTGATATTTTTTGCACGCATGGAAGTTGATGCTACATGGCAGTGGCAGTTTTTATGCAGTGATGAAGCGTACTTTCATTTGAACGGTGGCATTAATGCCCGCAACTGTCGCATTTGGGCTGCGAATAATCCGCACGCTTGTGTGCAAGAGCCTCTCCACTCGCCAAAAGTCACAGTGTGGTGTGGATTTACAGCATCCTTTATAGTCGGTCCTTAATTTTATGAGGAAAATGGAGCAAATGGACCAGTGGTCTGTACCGCTAATGCAGCCAGGTATGCAGATGTGCTACAGAACTCCATGATTCCACAGCTACAGCAGCGTTAATGTCTCAAATCTACCATATTCATGCAAGATGATGCAACGATTCTCATTGGTCTTAGGGTACAACGTATATTGCAGCAACATTTTTCTGCCAGCAGAATTATTAGTCGTGCATTTCCTACGGCATGGCCACCGAGGTCGCCCGAAATCTCAATCCTTGTGATTTTTGGTTCTGGGGATTTCTTAAAGGTGTTGTTTATCAAGGACATGTCTCCGATATCGCATCATTGAAAGATCGAATAACATTATAAGTGAGGCAAATCAAATCTGATATGCTGCGAGCGGCAGTAGAAAACGTCGTGCATCGTATGCAGTTTTTAATATAACAATGGTGCTCATATTGAACCTAATTTGTAAGTAAAAAAAGTTTTTTGTAAGTAAAATTGGTACGTACTCTATTGTTTAGCATTTAATCATTCAATATTTACGCTAATACACTTTGTAGCTCCAAAATTACCCCTAATGGCGAATTTTGAAACTATTTTTTTTTTCAGAATTCGAAATCCCATGGTCTACTATGCATGCTCATCAGATTTGGTTATGTTTCGTCTAATACTTTACTCGATAGAGGGCCCTGAACACCTCACGTTAATTAAACTGGCCACTCTGTATTTTACGTTGATTTTCTTTACATATTTATGTATAACAAAAGTATAGAATAAAAGGCTTTACATTTAGTGAGCGTATATGTAAGTGTAGAATTGTATACAGAAAATTGAACATTTTGGTGATAAATAGTACATTTAATCACCCTTTTATTATTTTTGTGTCTTTTATATGCTGTAAAAAAGACAAAATTTTCATATTAGATTAATTTTTAACACAATTATTCTATTGGTAAATTAATCATAATCGTTGAAATTTTTCAATGGGTGGTAAATATCCAGTTCAGGATTAGAACCAGGAATTTCTTGGCTGAAGTAGTATTTGTGCAACTGCTGTTCCAAAAATAACCTTCGATTTACTGTGTGGAGCTGATTCAGATATCAGACCAGATGCTGTGATCATTAAGGATTAGTTGTGTGAATTAGTCCTCCAGATTCGACCGGGATGGTTCAGTTGATAGAGCATTGGTGGCTTCAGCCAAGACATCCCTTGGTCCTGACTTTTTTCACCCAATTGGAATTTACAACTGTTAAAAAATTTCATAATTTAGTAATATGTAGTATAACCACAAACAACAAAAAAAAACCCCCTCTTATGAATTACATGAGATAACGTTAGAAACTTCAGAAACCAATATATTTTCGGTTTTTAAAGAAGAATTTATAAAAACCAAGTTTATATTTCTACCATTGATTTTTGAAATGTTTTCAAATAGCATTTATAGTCACTAGATTAATTTAAACGCAATTATTCTAATTGGGAAATAAGTCATATTTAGATGTAAATTTCCAACTGGGCGAAAAATGTCCGGACCAGGATTCGAACCAGGGATCACCTGGCTAAAGCCGCCAGTGCTCTAACATTTGAGCTATCACGGACGAATCTGGTGGAACTTTTCCACTCAGCTAACCTTAATGAATACATTAAAGTTACATTAATAAATCACAGGTAATGGAACACCAGAAATCGCTGGAGCCGCTGGAGTTCCATTACCTGTGATTTATTCTGTTGAGCTGAACCAGGTTTCAGACCAGATGCTATAATCATTAAGGTTAGCTGGGTGAAAAAGTTCCACCAGATTCGTCCAGGATAGCTCAAATGGTAGAGCATTGGCGGCTTCAGCCAGGAGATCCCTGGTTCGATTCCTGGTCTGGACATTTTTCGCCCAATTGGAAATTTACATCTAAATAGCATTCATAGTGTATTAATCAATTTTCTTAACAAGGAATATAGGTTTTAGTATGCTATAAGTTCTCAAGTAAAAATTTTACATTTCAACAAGCATGTTTTGCAGACAAAAATGATAAATAAACAGCTTTAACTTTAACATTAATATTATTTTGCAACTCCTGCCTACAAATGGTGTTTCAGGATTGGCCGTTGAAATTTCGTGGGGAGCTAGAAAACAGCTATAGGGGAAATTTTCATATAGGAAAGTATGGGTATAAACAAACACATGTCGTTATTGAGGGGGTTGTGTATACACAACTTTTGTTCACACGCAAAACTCTTTGACAAGTCCAGCGGGTCGTCATTTGATAAGGTGATTTTGCAAAAGTAACATGAATCATTATATGTTACATGAATATACCGATATTCATCTGACGGTGCAGCAGGGGAAAGCGGTCGGAGAGCTGCGCAAATGTAAGCGGAACGCTATTCCAACCGACGCAAACCTCAGCATCGAATGGTCGCACGTGTTCATCAACAAATGTGCGAAACTGGATCTGTTACCAGTACCTGTCATGACAGAGGAGGCAAACGATCGGCACAAATAGTTTCAGTCGAGGAAGCTATATTACACTCTGTCGAAGAACAACCAAGTTTCAAAACACGAGTTATTGTTCGCCGGTTTTGTGTTTCGCACTCAACAGTGTGTTGGATAGTGAACGTGTAACGTTTGCATTCATTTGCAGTTGTTTATAAACACGTGCAAACCTTTGATGCTGAATATTTGCGCTGGTTGGGGCAGTATTCTACATACATTTGCGCAGCTTTCCAAACGCTTTTCCCTATCGCACTGTTATTGATGTTAGATACATATCTGAATTTTCATTTAATGATTCATGTTACTTCTGCAAAGTGACATTGTCGAAGGATGATCGGCTGTACGTTGTCAGAGAGCTTTGCGCGTGATCATGAGTTGTGGATACACAGCGCCCTCTACAACCTCATGCGTTCGTTTGCGACCATACTTTCCTATGTGAGATTGTCTTCTTTTGCTATTTATGTCGCTGAGAATGTTTAATTTAAAATTGTTAACATAAAAAGAAACTGATATTCTGGTTTAAGAAAATTGACTAATACACTATAAAAACAATTCAGAAACGTTTTCAAATACGTGACACCAAAAAAAACTTTATTTTATAAATATTTCTTTAAATATCCACAAACCATTGGTGTCTGAGGTTTCAAAAGTAAAGAACGATTTTCGGAATAATGGGTAACTTGGAAGAGGCTATTGTACATTTTTATTCGTGGTTATATTATATATTCGAAAACTGAGAAAAATTTCTTTTAGAGCTGACACTCTGATTAAAAAAAAAAAAAAAAAAAAAAAAAAAAAAAAACTGAAAATATTGAATTGCAGCTATGCAATTCCACTTAACCCATATGGCATTGAGACAGAAATAAACGAAAATTTAATATAAAACAAAATACTACATTTCGATGCACTTAAATTGCAGGAACAAAGAAACTATAAAAAATAAAATTTATTTTAGTGCTTCACAATTTATTTTACATAAGTTATTGAAAAATTGTATAAAATTTACGATATTTACTTACTTTATTTCTGCCTTTAAGTGTAATTCTAGCAAAGCAATATTTAATATAGAAATCTACAGAACAATATAATTTAATTTTCCCTATATTTTGTTAATATAAACGTAGTATTTTTAGTTAAAGAAATTGCATTATGTAATTCCCGAATTCCGCAAAACTACAAGTTTATTAAACAATGTGATTATCAAAATTTTCATATAAAACAGGTTACATAATATCTGGAAATCCGAATAACCCCCTTTTATATCATAGTTTAATAATACACCAATCATTTACAAATTTATATATTTCATCTTCTATCGAAAAACTTTTAGATTAAATTTATCAGTCTTTAAAGTATACTTATGGAATTTCATTTAAACTTCTTGCGGGAAATCATAAAGAAATAAAAATAAAAAATATTTAATCTGATTTCTCCCAAAGGAGTACTTTTTATTTAACTTTTCTTTTACTTTTTTTTTTGTGAATGTGTACATTTTAGTTCCATATATTTTAAAAGTAAATTTAAACAATTTATTATTTTCCAAGAATTGTACAGAGTCTTTTAATACAAAGTCATGTTATGACTGATTATAAAACAATTCGATGAAGAAAATAAAACTGATTTAGAATATTAAAAAAAAAGAAGTTCAACAAGAACTAAATTTGTTTGTGCTTAATATGAAGTCCCTTTGTCTTTAATATTATCTTTCTTCGAATTGGATTTTAAAATGCAATTTTTTTAGTGTGTACATTCTACTTCCATTTATTTTAAATTAAAAATACATAATTTTTAAAGAAAAATTAGAAAAACACTAAAAAGTATTTCAAAGATAATTATAAAAAAAAATATTTAATATAATTTCTAATTTGTTCTTCAACTATGTATATAAAATGCACATGGAAATTTCTTTTCTGCAGCTTATAACTTAAGTCCTTCTGAATGGATTTTGATGAAATTTGCAGTCACAGTTAGATATTTTTCAGGGAAGATTTTAGTACATAATATATTGTTTTACATTGCTAAGTTATAGAATAATGGGGAAAGTGCTATAATCTGGTGAATCCGATTACGAAATATTAGACATTATAACAGATCCTGTTGGATGGATTTCAAAGTAAAATGCCCTTAGATAATATTGCAGGGAAACTTTTAGTATTTGATATATAAAAATAAAAATTTGTCTGTCTGTCTGTAACATGCCCTGTTAGTTAGATAATCTTTCAGGAAAACTTTTAGTATTTGATATATAAATATATAAATTTATCTGCCTGTCTGTAACTCTATGCAAATCTACAGTTTTGAAGCCAGAATTAAGAAATGTTACATACATGCGCATTAACCCCTTACGTGCCGAGTAAAACTTATGAGATTCACTCCCCAGTGCCACAGTTAGAACTTAGTGGCCTTACAAAATGGGACGTTGCTTAAGAGCGTGCGAACTCTGTAAATAATCATTAAGAGATAGAAGATGTTGCATTGAATTTTTAATTTTTGTGGAATCACTAATAACTGAAAGCTGTGCCCTTAAGCTACCGATAGGAAACTATTGTATATATCTCGAATAAAAGAGTGAGGAGTGAGTTTTACGTGAACAAAACCATATTTCCGAAAAAAAATCTTTTTATGTAAAAATTCATCTAGGTAAATAATTCATATTTTTCGAATATGATTTATTGATTCTCTTCCGATAAATAAGTATGCTTTAGAACCAACAATTTGTTGGTAACAATATTGGTTCTATTCGTTTCATTATACGAAAAAAGTTTTTCTTGTGTTCATTTTAGTCGGATTCTTTATATCATGTCTTTATGCATTATTTGATTTTTTTTTTCAAAAAAATGATATGTGATTTAATAGAAGGTTTATTGCACTGCAAAAATAATGATAAAATCAGAGATGTGTTTTTCTTATAACGTCAACTTTTTTCTTGTACGGCACATCTCCAACACGAGCAAAAATTACTGTCATAAGTAAAATATTAAACAATTAGTAGTTATTGTGATCTCTTACCAGCCGAGAAAAACTTACGAGATTCATTCCCCGTGCCACAGTTTTCTAAACAGGTGCACGTAGTTATGCGGTGTATTGGGGGAAATAAGAGACAAGCTTTTAATAAAAACATTGTGTACTTCCACGAAAATATAAAAAGAAACGAAAATACAAAAATTATACCAAAAATGTAAAATTATAGTGTAACAATATGATAAAAAAGATGTTAGAACTTAGTGGCCGTGTGATATATCCTGAAACATGGTTGGACACATAAACCAACATCACATTCAGTGCATTGATAGCGGGATTCACGGCGAATTTTTTTCATTGAACAAACCGCACATCTTCTAGATGAATTTTTCTTTGAAGACGTTGATGTTACTAAGTCCGGAAAATGTCTAGCAGAAAGTCGTGAAGGATAGCCACTTTCTAATTTCTGTCGTTTGGCAGGTTGTGGGGGAGTAATATGAAATTTCTCAAATATACGTTCCACCAAATTCATGCGGAAGTTGTAATTATCAACGTTACGGAGTTGTTTCTTTTCTAATGTGAAGGCATTCCAAATAGCCATATCTAATAGATGGCGAAATATTGTTAAATAATACCTCTTCTGTATTTTTCGTGTTGTTGAATAACAAACTAATGCCTGATCCGCTCTATCAACCCCACCCATCTTCAAGTTATAATCTATAACAATATCTGGCTTCGTGACATTTCTTTCAGTTTCAGAGCAATTTGCTGTATGGGTAGAACTAAGAAGCGAAACATCTTTTTTCTCCCGCCATCTCAACACGGTAATTTTGCCTCTTTGGAAAGCGGCTATTTCGCCTTTCTTCAAAGTAAGTTTGTTGGAATTTTCCGGCAAATCACATCGATTAGGACGAAGAGTTCCATATACGTCAGTTGATTTTTGGATAAGAAGGTCTGCTAATTCTGGTGAGAGATAAACATTGTCCGCAATTACACAATAACCTTTTCCCCAAAAAGGTTCAATAAGCGTCATCACTGCTTTTGTTGCGACTCCATAGTTCTCATACTTTTTATCAAAGATTATACTCTGCCCTGTGTACACGATTGTATTGTGAATATATCCTGTCTCTGCTTCAGCAAGTACAAAGAGTTTTACTCCAAAGCGAGCTCTTTTCATTGGTATGTATTGTACCCATGATAGCCTGCCTTTGAAAAGCATCAAGCTGTCATCAATGGTCAGGTCCCTTTCGGGTGTATAGACACTTGAAAATTTCTTCATCATGTCAGAAAAACAGGCCATATTTTACTTACTTTTGGATTTGGATGTGAATTTTTATCAAAAGTACTGTTATCAGAAAAGTGCAGAAATTCCATGATAAGTTGAAAGCGATTTCTGCTGATAAATTTCCCAGAAATTGGAGTTTCGATCAATTTATTTTTAGACCAGTAAAGCGCAACGTGAGGTTTTACAAGTATTCCTTGCAGAATAAGTATACCCAAAAAAACATATGTTTCTTCTAAAGTTGTTGGACGCCACAACTTTGTCCTTGATTTCTTTTTTCCAGCATGCTGGTTGTTATACTGGTCCGCAAAATGGTTAGTTTCTGTAACAATATTAAGCACCAGCTTCTTATCAAAAAATAATTCAAAAAATAAAAGTGGGTTCGTAACATCTGTTACATTTTTATTTATTCCTGGTTGTCCCGAAAATGGAAACCGTGAAGGTGGCATAGGTAATTTTTTTATATCCAATTGTACCCAGATTCTGGCATCTTTCATAGAATAGTCGTTATCTGAATCCTCTTCATCTGACATATCATATTCTGACGTCTCTGGTCCAGAAGATGACGGAAAGTCGTCATCCAACTCACTATCATCAGTACCGGACATACTCCTACGAAATTCGAGAAAATTTGAGAAACTGCACGGCTAAAGCTGAGGTAGTGACATCAAAATAGCAATGCGATAGAAAGGCGAAAAGTGAACGGCAAACCAAACAATATTTTCTCTAAAATAATAGGGATGTACATAAAGGGCGGATCCTTGTCAAATATGGAAAAAAATTCGCTTGTATTTTCACGTCACTAGCTCAGTGCGATAGCCTTTATAAAGGTAGTTCCTTCTACCCCTTCTCCTCTGAAATAGGTTAGTCTTTCAAAAACACCTTCAAAGTCTTTTTCCTTTTTCTTTTTTTTTAATTCCAAAGCCGTGGGCGTAGTTTTACTGGTACAGCACAATATAAAGGACAATATTTTGGACTGACGTATATATACGTCAGTGGCACTTAACGCATAGACTACGCGCGACGGATATATACGTCTGTGGCACTTAAGGGGTTAAAACTCGGCGGAGACAACTAAAGTAAACCGGAATCGAAATACATTATAGTTAATTTTTAATTATTAAAAAAAATCATCAATTTAACAGCAGTTTCCTATCAAATTTAAACATTTTTCGTTTTAGCAGTTACCAACAATCAAAAACCTACAATAAAATTCGTACCACAACAACTACTTTTCAATTGCAAGATTCCCACGTGAAAAATGAAGAAGAAATAACCAATTTGACGAATAATAAAAAAAAAAAAATGAACAATACGTCATAACTTTTCTATTGCAACATTCCTACGTGAAAAATGAAAATGAAATGTATAGTTTGAAAAATAAAAAAAGGTGAATATTACGTCATATTGGAAACATAATGAACGCCAGCAGGAGAATATAATGTCATACGAGTTTGAAAAAACGTATTGAAACATGTTAAAAACACGATTATGGAAATATTTGCATATTTTAACATTTTGAGGTCCTTCGATATTTTTATTAACATTTTTGATATTTTTAAATCAATCCCATATATATACGTGAGTGTATGCGCATATATTAGAATTTCCACAAAGGTTTCTAGGTCCCTAGATCTCATTCTCAGTGAAGAACTGAAATAAAGATTTCAGATTTTTAAAAAATAAAATTCATAGAATTTTTATACGTGCCATTTTTCTTTAATTATGAAAAAATTATTTAAATAACAAAGTATTCGGAACCAACTTTCAATCAAAAGGTTTTAATATCGGTCTCAATCTAGGTCACAGATTTTATTTACTAAGTAATTTGGTAATCTGTCGTCCGGATTAAATGAAAAAAACAAAACAAGACAAAAAACCATTGAAACTTACGTACATTAACACGCAATCATTGATTTTTGAAAATTGATTTATCAAAACAAACATTCTTAAAATTACGGGCAACGCCGGGTACTTTAGCTAGTATGATATATTGTTATAAGTTGCTTAGTTATAGAGTTATAAGGGAAAGTTCATAAGAGGGGGAATTAGATTGTGAATTATTAGATTTTTTAAAAGTTCTAGAGGACGGATTTTCACGAGACTTGCATTGTTAGTTAGATAACTTTTCAGGGATGGTTTTAGTATACAGAATAACTTCAGAAATCCGGCATTAAGAAATCCGGCAACTTCAAAATTCCGACATCAAAATCATCTTTCCCTTTCTTTTTCTTTTACACTTTGAAGTTATGAGAGAAGAAAAACAGCAATTCTTTATGTGGATTAAAAACTTCAAGATCGAAAGTAAAAATGCAAAAAAGAATATTTGACTTTTTTTTGTCATTTGTCAGATGCGATTATTTTCTCAACATACTTTCTGGGAGCTTGCACGTTGCTTAGCAAAGGGAACAACTTTGTGAACAACTTTGGCGAATGCATAGAACAATAGTATATTGCTATACGAATTTTCGGCAACGGCGACATCAATGATGAAGAAAGATTTTAGACTTTCACATTTCCCGTGAAAAAATGCAATTTATGAGCTGATTGAACACGAAAATTCTTAAAATGCATTAAGAGTCGAAAAAAGCGATATAGATGATTGGCTAAGCATTGAAGAAAATGTATCAAGAATGAACAATATAACTGACAGCGAGATCGCTGACACTGTGCTAAATAGAATCGCCGATAGTGCAATTACCAACTCAGAAGACGAGAATGAACAAACGGCTGAAGAAAAGGTGTCACTATAAAAATGCATTAATTTGACTGGAGAATTAATATATGCTTTAGAGAAAGACTGTATTTCCGAAAAAGACATTTTTCATTTGTATAAAATACAAAAAACAGAAAAAAATACTTCAAAATTGAAACAAACAAAGTTGACATCGATTTTTCTGAAATTACAAGAGAAGAAATAATTTCACTCTTTATTAGATTTTTTTTTTTTCTGGTAACATAGAAAATATTAATTAAAGTAATTTTTTTTAAATTTAATTCTCTTTTTCTTACATAATTATGACTTATAATGAATTAAATTATGGCTAAAGGCACCATTAAGAATATAATACTACTTTTGATATTCTTAGTTACTACTTTTAATAATCCTTCAAAAATCCGAATTTTCAAAAATCCGGCATAGTCTAGGTTCCGACGATGCCGGATTTTTGAAGTTATACTGTATTTCATATTGTTCTGTTGTTCTTTAACAAATGTTACTATAAATAATAGACTAAAATCATTGTCTTTAACAGCCCAAATTTTGTATAGAAAATATACTTGCCCAATGCTGTTCATATGCGAAAGAACGTTCCCAGTAAAGATTAATATTTAAAAACGCAAGGTGAAATTCACCGATATATTTCGTTTCATTCAGCGTTCGTCTGGAGAATCCACCCAGCGTAGCTTTCTAGTCTTATATAAGATTCTGCTTATATTAAAATTTAATATTAAAATAAAAAGTAATAACAAACATAAACAAAAAATAATTTTGGTTGTATATGTTTTAATTTCTGTGTTCTTCATCAATTTAATTTATTGTTACAATGTAAACTAGTCGGATGTGCCAATCGCAAAATTTTCTTCTATCCCATACATGTTAATAATTCAAAATTCGCTATATCAGTGCCAAAATTAAAAGTCAAGCGACGCCCATCATGAGGATTTTAAAGGTATATAGGTTAGTTGAATTGGATGAATTAAGAAGGAGACATAATTATCTCATTGTTTCAAACAAATCATTGAATTTTCGAACCCACCCTCTTAGACGTCCGCAATCAAAATTTCCAACCAAGACTATAAAATCAACACCTGCTTTTCAATATACACTCAAGTCTAATAAGGATGTAAGTAGTATATAGCCGGTCCTTTGGAACACTTTTTATATTCCACTAAACGCTATTATTTAACGATTTTTTTAAGATTTTCATCAAAAAGTTTGCCTGTCTAAATATCGAGGATGTAACGATTTTAGTACGATTTATCGAGCAAATAATGATAAAAATTGTATGATTTGCATAGGGTGGATATTTTTATTTTTTCTACAAAATTATGTAAAGAAGAAGTTTTAAGAAAGGGTTATAGAATAAAGAATCAAATATAGATGATTATAAATAATAACGTAATCAATTTAGATTAAGTAATCATCATTTTTAAATGTTAATATTTAATTATTATAGTGATGAAAAATTTTGTCTGACGCACTTTCTTAATAGTCTACCAAATGCTAATAAACAACCTTCTTCTAAGATAATATTAATAAGAATAAATAAATCTGTATATTTATTAATTAAAATATCATCTAATCTTTGAGCACCGATTATGTAGAAGCATTTTTATAAACACTTTTATTTTTTGTCTTTATTTAAAAGCTGTCTCAATTCATTAATAAATCGTATTAAAATATTTTTTAATTCCAAAACTTCATCTATCAATCTTTCTCTGTGAGGCTCCTCCTCATCATAATAATGGTCAAATTTTTTATTTAATTCACCAAGTTGAACGGAAAGTATTTTTTTCCATCTATCGTTATAAAAATTATCTGGTAATTGATCAAACTTATATTCAATGAGATTGCAAAAATCGAGTTTATGCATATATTTTTCTAAAAACCTTTCACCAAATGTTTGAAAGCGTGCTATTAGCAGCCAATTCAAACCTTCTTCCAATGTACACATTGTGTTTTCTGAAAGTTTTTGGAACCTGGATACTTTATGTAAATCTAATTTTTCATGATAGGTTTGAATAAATTCGTCACTTAAGACTTGAAATTGAGATATAACAACCCAATTTATATAATTCGAATGTTTTAGTATAAATTCTTCAGACAGCTTTTGATTTTTAGAAATTAAATTCCAATCAAATTCATCTTTGTACTTTTCGATAAACTCTTCGGAAAGTGTTTGAAAAATGCATATAACATTCCATTCAACATAATCTATGAGTTCTTCCATAAAAGGTTCGGATAATATTGAATATCTACAAACTAACTTCCAATTGAGTTGATCCTTCAAATTTCGAAGCACATCTTCGGATAAATTTTTAGATTTAGAAAATTCGTCCCAGTTGATATCCATTTAATAATGAAATATTTTTAAAAGGGGATTTTTACAATATGAATATAAGGTTTTAAAGTGACTGGAAAGTTTTTACTTTTGGATTTTATCCAAAATGTAATGATGTCGCCGCGTTTTCCATTAACAAAACAAGTCTCAAATTTATCACTTGTTTCTCTGTATAAAATTTTTTTATCTTCGATTTTAAGTTCTATCTCTATATCCACATTTCTTCCTATTAAACTATTATCTATTAAATATATAGTAATTTTCATATGCATATCTGTAGATAATCGCATTTCTTGATCCAGTAATTTAGAACTTATCAAGTCGAAATTTACTTTTTTAAATTCTTTTCCTGTAAAAGTCTGAAAATCCTTCACTGTAACCAAGATATCTTTATTGTCTACATATATTTTATTGACTACGTCTGTATCGTTTTCGGGTTCCGAAATATTCGTAATTATTTTATTTTTTGCATCAAATTTATCATTCTTTAATATTAACGCATTTTTTCTAAATATCGTTTATTCACAACATTTTTATCATCTTTCGGATCTGCGACATTTCCTATTCTTTTTCCGTTAGCGTCGTAAGATTTTCCTTCGATTAGATGTAAAGTGTTTTCATCCAATTCTTTAATTCTCTTAGCCGTTTCTTCAGTGAAGGTTAAAAAATTACTATCGTAATTGTTATTATTTTTTTCTATAAAATCTCTTAATTGGAAATGATTATTCTCTATTTTATTCAAAACGAAACGTTTAGTGGTTAAATCTAAATCATCGATTGGATCTGAAGCATTTTTTAATATCTTATTTTCCATATCGTAATGACCATCGTCCGTTAATTTAAAACCTATACCGGGTGGTCCGATAGGGCCTTTTCGCACTGGATTATCATACGGTGGATAATAAACAGCCATTTATAAAGACTAAAAAATGTTATTCTCCTAACGTTTTAATCATAGTAAATTCTTTTTTATTCATATTTAATATACATTTCTTTCTTACTTCTAAAATATAGTAAAATACATATTCTTTGGTTGTTTCATTTTCTAATTTCCAATTGAATTCTATTCTCAAATTTTCAAGAGTGGTATAGTTTACATGATTTGACAAATCAAAATGAAATATGGGATATAATTTACCAAAATCTGAATAATTTACCATACAACCGGTTTCTGTATTTAGATTATTGAGACCTGATTCCAGAAAAGTTTCATATAACCTATTATATTCCTTTTTACCAAAATCCATAGTATATCGCTCTGCTGGTAACGGCGATCTGTTAATCATCAACCAACATTCGATCATATCCAAATTATCAAATATCATATTATTTTTTTTAGGATTTTCATTTCTGTCGAAATATTGCGGTATTACAAATAATCTTAAAACTTCATCGGATGTAGCAGATATAGAATCGGAACCACTTTTATATTTATTAATAGGACTAGATCTGTTAATTTCATACTGATTCCAGTTTATTTCTATATCCGTATTAGATAATTTTAATTCATTATAGAGAATGTCCGCACCATTTTTAAAGTCGACGTATCTCACCCACAGCGCTATGTCTTCAATTTCTACTTTATAATCTGGATTTGCATCGTCTGTATAAATCATATTTCTACTATCGTCTCTTTGGAATTCTAGTCTTATTATAAAACCAGAAATTGCTTTTTTATATTCTGCGACGAAATCAAAAATTTCCTTTAAGGGTGTCCATGTTGTAACTGAATTGCTATTTTTCGACAATTCCCATCTTTTTTTAAATCCTTTATTGTAGTTTTCATTTTTTACAATTTTTAATTTACTGACGACATCTGTTATAGGGGTTGTAACAATTATCGTACCATCGCTTTGAAGTAAACTTTTATTTCTATCAGCACTATCATTGGTATCCGGATAAAAACCTATATTGGTGGCTTCTGATGTTGAATAATCTCTGGTATAATCCTTGAGTCTCTTAACCTGTAGAATGTAGGAGTGATAGTCTCCAACTGATTCGATTATTTGTTTACCTATCTGAAGTTTTACGCCTTTCATAGAACATACAGCAGCGACATTATCATCATTTATAGATGCACCATTGGATTTTACAATTTTCCACTTTGTCTCCAGATAACTCTCCGATAATGAAATAGGATCATTGGTATCGGTAATTTCGAAATGAAACGTAGTATTTTCTTTTTTATCATTATGGCTTGTACTAGGTAATCTTATTTTTTTTAATTCGCTACTTTTTACATCGTTATTATAATAATAATGAGTATCTCTTAGATCATAATTTTTTTCCATTTATTTAGGAAGAATTTTCCGACCTGTTCCTTTCATCTTTTTTGAAAATATTTATTTCAATATGTCAGCATCAGTCAATCTGTCAACAACTGCTTTTTCATTCAATTCTAGTTTTTTAGCTTGAAAAAATCCTTTTCCTTGAATTCTTTTACTTTTCCTATATAATCTGTGTTTATTCATTTATTTATTGAGAAAATTTAGTTAATATCAATTGATATATTTTTTCAACATAGTCTTCTTTTCCCTCTACGACTCGAAAATTATACTCAATTAAACCTTTATTTAAATCAATTAATTCACCATTTTGATTCGTAACTCTCATCCTTATTCTACGAATTGAACCCCTATTCACAGGATAATATATTAAATTATTGAGTTCTTTCGAAATGATAACACCCGGTACATCCCTCGGTGTAAAAGAATAAATAACTTCTGAATTATTCTGGTTGATTAACGATCCATTAACTACATCACAATGAATATATATAATGTCGTTTCCGTTTGTTATATCTGCTATATTTTCACCTTCTATTGCAGTCTGTTCATCATGACTTTCGTAAACTTTTTTTTCAAAGCCTATTAGTTTATGAAAATCGCTTTTTGTTAAGTCGATATTCCAACCTTTAGTTAATTTAATAAGCATTCTCAGTCTAGATTGTATTCTACCAAATTTTACCGGAGGATCGTCTGAACCAAACGCTTTCATTACATCTATATTTAAATCTTCAACATTTTTATTACCATAAGGTATAGTGATAGATTTAACATTATTCTCATCTGTGTATACGTCAAACGTATTAGTTTTATCTGTTATGTTAAACCATGAAACTGTCATAGTAAAAGATTGCAATGCTAATTTTTTTAATTTAACCCCCTCACTGACATAGCCCGTGTTAATACGTTCACTAAGCTCCAGGTTTCACTGCAATACAAGCAATATTTAAAGTAATACAATTCTATTGATTTAATGTATTTTTAATACATTGGGCAATGATTAATAATTCCAAGGATTGCATTCATATTCGTTATTAAGTTTTTTTTATAAAATGTTCAAAGAATCATTTTTTTTTAGCATTTAAAACAAAATGCAGAGAAAACAACATTACAATTTTGCCCTTTTCCAAGACAGTCGGAGGGTTAAGAGGTTTAGGAAATTCAACAGTGAAATCCTCTGATTTTTCATGAATTTTTGGTTTCAGTTTGATCATTTATTAGACAGAAAAAATCTTTAAAGATGAAAAACAAGCTCTTCGTTATAATCGCTAGACTGTTGAGTAAATGAATTAAGTACACATTCTGGACAATTACCGTTATTTCTTTCCTTTATATATTTCATACAAAATAATCCACATTTGACAGAAGTAGGTTTTTGTAAAAAACTATCATTGTGAGCTATATTGACTTTTTTATTGGACAGTTTAAGAAATTTCATAATATTTTCAGGAATATATTTTTCTTTGAGTTTAATATTTTTGTCTGAGCGAAGCGAAGGCTAATACTCAGCGAAATATTACTGTCCGGACACATTACTACTACAATGGATATTAACGCCATGTCCTACTAAAGAAAAAGCCTAATAAAAACCTTTCGTCAAGCATAACTCAAAAAATATTTGTCGAATTTCGTTTCTGATTGCACCAGAAGGTACCTATGAGGGTCGCCTACTGAATGCACCTACTATGAAAAATAAGTTCCAAACCGTTTAAAAATTATATAGAAAAAACTGATAAAAAAAGCACAATTTATCTGCATACGTCACAGAAATTTGGTGTGCGTCACTTTCACCGGTTGATGTTTTCGTAGACAACTGGTTTGAACACATGGAGCAAATAAAAAAAAAAAAAATACGCACGCATTAATATTGAATAGATCAGTTTCAACCACGTGATCACAAACCTTGGCAACAACCCGTGGCAACCAGTTTTGGTGGGCAAACAAATAATAATACAGTACTCCGTATCACGGTGACCGTTTTTAGCCTGTTGTATGACATACAATTGTGGATGATTAAAACAAAAGACATGAGTGTTTATTGCTCCGGGAGGTTATCTTTCTCTGGATGTCTGTCTGTCTATCATACAGCATGCAATTTTCTTGTAAAGCATGATATTATTATGCAGTAAAACCTCCATAACGGACACACCCGATTAGTGGACACCTCTATTTAGTGGGCATTTTTTCGATTACCAACACTTAAATAACTGTACATGTTTTACTCTCAGTAGCGGTCATCTCTAAATAGAGGACAAATTCGGCATTCTCGGGGTGTCCGCTATTCAGAGATTTTACTGTATATAATATTGATAGTTACTTTACAGGGCCACACAAAAGAATAAGAATATATGAAACGAATATAAACTAAATTCGGGATTGGTAGATCGCTGATGGTAATGTAATTTTAGGATGTTGTTAGTCATCCGCAGCATGTTTCTAGAGTTTCGTTCATCTAACGAAACCCTACCTGTCTCACTCCTTTGTCTGTCTGTTTGTCCATCTGTCACAGAGCCCGTTCTCAGAAACTATATATATCGGAGACTTGAAAATTTGCATACTTATAGCTGAACACCACACATCAAACGGCAAATAATAAAATTTTGAAAAAGTCTAATATTTAACCCTCTGGGATCTAACTTGTGTATTTTAAGCAATTTTTCTAACTCAGCCCCTAATTAAGTTGGAGACATGGAATTTTGCATACTTTTAGCTGAAATCCTCACATCAAATGACAAATAATAAAATTTTGAAAAAGGTCTAATATTTAACCCTCTTGTGTATTTTAAGCAATTTTTCTAACTCAGCCACTAATTAAGTTGGAGACATGAAAGTTTGCATACTTATAGCTGAACACTTGGGATAACACGATAAATCATAAAATTTTGAAAAAGTCATATTTAACCCTCTGGGCTCTAACTTGTGTATTTTAAGCAATTTTTCTAACTCAGCCCCTAATTCAGTTGGAGACATGAAATTTTGCATACTTATAGCTGAACACCTCACATCAAACGGCAAATAATAAAATTTTGAAAAAGTCTAATATTTAACCCTTTGGGATCTAACTTGTGTATTTTAAGCAATTTTTCTAACTCAGCCCCTAATTATGTTGGAGACATGAAAATTTGCATACTTATAGCTGAAGACCTCACATCAAAAGACAAATAATAAAATTTTGAAAAAATCTAATATTTAACCTCTAATATTTTGTCTCGCGCAATTTTTAAATTTAAACTGTTTTGCAATACTATTTTTTGTTCATTTTGCATAATAAGTGTAATGTGACGCAATTTCTTCTATTTCAGACTTCTAACGCATGTTAATGAATTTATTTTACAATATCCTTTCTCTTTCAAAATTCACATGTAAATATAGTTTTAATGGCGTAATTTCCAATAAGTGCCTGCTTTTTATACCTAATTATTTAATTCTAATTGGAAGGTTTTTTTCTGTTTATAATAGTAACGTGTAAATTATTTTTTTATTTGAAGCAAACATTATTGTTTGCGCTGTTTATACAGTTGGCAACAGTTTAAATTAATACCATTTTCTAAAATATGTAAAAAATATCAGTCAAGATGCTGAATATTTGAATTTAAAATAGAAATAAAACCTCAAAGAGTCAAATTAAAAAAAATTCATGAAATCTGCACACGGGGATTTTCTATTGAATAAAATGATCTAAAAATGATTAAATTCACATGTATAGCTTTTGCTCCTATAATTTTTTTTTAATGGAACGATTTTGTCCAACTTTAGCATTAAATATCTCTTAAAATAATTCTTCGATTTGAAAACTGTATGCATTAGCGTGTTGATCAAACATTTCGCTATAATACCACCGATTTTCATATTTTTGTATGCAATAGTTTTCTTAATATTAACGAAGAAAGACCTCCGGTCACAAAAAATTCAAAACCGCCGGCGGCGGTGACAGCGTTAGTTACTTTTTTAGAATAGAGAGATATATAAAAATGAAAACTCGTCTATCTATCTGTTTGTAATTCTATAAAAATCCACAATTTGGAAGACAAAATTGTGAAAAGATACGTACATGTGTATTAAAACATGGCCGAGGCAACTAAAGTAATCCGGAATCGAAATAATATATGTTAATTTTTAATTAATAAAAAACCACCAATTTAACAACAATTTCTTATCAAAATTAAACATTTTTCGTTATAGCAGTTGCCAACAATTAAAAAACACAATAAAATTATTACTACAACAATTAATTTTCTACTGCAAGATTTCCACGTGAAAAATGAAAATGAAATAAATAGTTTGACGAATTTTTAAAAAAGGTGAATATTACGTCATAACTTTTCTATTGCAAGATATTCACGTGAAATATGAAAATGAAATAAATGGTTTGACGAATTTAAATGAAAGTGAATATAACTTCATAACTTTTCTATTTCAAGGTTTCCACGTGAAAGAGGAAAATATTACGTCATATTGGAAATATAAAGGACGTGGTGGATATAGTATAACGTCATATGAGTGTGAAAAATGTATTGAAGCATAATAAAAACCCGATTAGGGAAATATTGGCGTATTTTAACATTATTGCTCCAATTATAAATTGAAATAAGTTCATCTATAGCTGTATTCTTTTGCGTCTGTTATATACATTTATACATTTTTATATAGCGATTTCATATGATTCATTCATGCAACTGCTTTTTTTAATGTTTGTTTTGTGTTGTATGTTAAATTTTGAAATTGATTTTTGAGAACAAACATCCTTTAAATTCTGGACAACGCCGGCGCTTTAGTTTGTAACAGATAAATGGCTTTTGTATGTGTACATCTAATGCTAATATTATAAAGCGTTATAATATTATAAAGTATATAATATTATTAATGCTTGTACGTTTGTGAGGTGTTATCTCTGAAACTACATAGCCAACTTAAAAAAATGTTGGTGGCCATCTCTGCTCCGAAAAAAAAACTATTTTATGTCAGATCAAGAACCTACATCGCTGCAGGAGCAAAAAAGTTCTAAAATTGCGATTTCTGTGATATTGATTATGTTAGAAACTTTAAATTTGGTGCGGTAGTTACTTTTAAGATGTAAATACTCGTAATGAACGCTCTTAAAAGGTTCAATTTGACGGATAAACGTAAAAATTTCTAGAAAGGTTCTAAACTATGATTTATTTGGAATACTGAAATTTTTGGGATACTGTTGGGGTTAGAAACTAGAACTTTGGCATGGTAGTAATTAATAAGATGTAAATGCTCGTTGTAGAACGAATTCTAAACAATAGAAAGACTAAACAAAGCGGAAAAAGATCTAAAGATGATCTAAGTAACGAAGTACATGGAATTGTTAG
This sequence comes from Maratus speciosus, assembly GCA_963932465.1. Lineage (NCBI taxonomy): Eukaryota > Metazoa > Arthropoda > Arachnida > Araneae > Salticidae > Maratus > Maratus speciosus. Next base: position 200,666,447 of record OZ010792.1, on the reverse strand, counting down.
GAATATAAACATGAAAATTGACATGGCTGTATTTATCATGACCTAAATTCTCGCAATAGAACAATTTCTAAAAATGTCGCTATATAAAACAGTGCAAAAACAAAAAACTTTCAAAAATTTTCTATTTCTGTGTTACTGCTGAGCCCAAAATCTTGAAATTTTGCTTCGGGTTAGTTTTCAAATATACAATTGTCTCTATGAATGGTTTCTAAAAATTTTAAAATTTAAAAAGATGAAATTAACGGAAAGCGATCTCAATTACCATTAATTTGGAATTATTAGGTACAGCAACTTTAAATATTTCATAATGCTGCATTTCCTCCGCAAAACATGCGATTTAAATGCAACAAAACTGATAGATATCCACCTAGCATTAAATAAATTGTGTAAATATTGAATAAAGACCTGTATGAAACAGTGAGTAGGTTGCCCGAAAGTACTTGTTAAGTGTTCCTTCTCTAGGCTTTTCTCTCTCTCGCCAAGGCCACTAACAGAGGGAAGTGCCGTTTTAAATGTGATATGAATTTTTTATCCGATTCATTTTTCTAGATATTTTATCATAAGGTCATATTCTCAATTATCATTAGTAGCTTTTTTATATATTAACTTATTCTGGTGAAATTTTATAATCGGGTTCATATTGGCGTATGTTAGCTTGCATGATTTCCTGAATAAATATGTATGGATTTGTAAATTACTTCAAATGACACTTTGACAGCTCAAAAGTTGTGCAGACGATATATTCAGATCTTGTGTCATACTTTATGTTGTAATCATTGCCGATTTCTTTTATTTAATACATGCTAAATACAGCTCAACTTGTGCAGAATATGTTTGAAAACAAAACAATACAGCGTATGTAGTAGCCAGCATACACTCATCATTCAAATCCGATCGAGCATATCTAAAACACACTCTAACTAAGCATTGCATGCCACTGTTGATGTATTCGGTACTTTGATACTATATTAGATTTTGAGGAGAGAATTCCTTAAATGTTATCGACAACCTCATTGCATCCGTGGAAAACAGATATTGTACAATATTAACTATTCCGGGGGAGCGCACACCGTATAAAGTATAGTCCATTCTTTTTAAACATCATATATTTGTCATTTAAAGTTACTCAAATTGGTGCGGAGCGTCTGATTATGCTCTTGACATCATTTAATACAGTTAAAATTCCGATATAAGTAATTTAGTGTTTCATTTTCTATTTTACTTTTAATATATTGCGTACTTTCAATTTTATATCCATGCATGGCTGTCTTGAATAGTTTGATTTCCCATTTTTTTAAACAGTGTATACGAATTTATATATAAAATTTTGTAATTCTACGATTCGTTTATTTTCATCATTTCAGTTTATCGCAGTATATGGACAATTAAAGATAACATCTCATTTTCTTTGCTTCCACATGTTATTATTAAATCTATGTTGTCAGTAATATCGCTCAGACTAATCCCTCTGAGGGAAGTCCTAGTTATATATATATTCACCGAAAGGATCGAAATATTCTACATAGTTATATTTTGGATCATTATAGTAACAAACCCAATGTGTACCGAAACCTGTCGAAATATCTAAATTAATAATCCCGCTTTCAAAATTTCCAATCTTTTTAGGAAGTAAATCGGAGGTAAAAATACCTCTGAATCCTTTTTCATCTTTCATATTTTCCTTAATCGTTTTATCCGATATACCTAATTTTGTTATCGGGATTTTTTTTTTAGACAGGGATGCTGGCGTTTTTTAAGACCAGATCCTTTGTTTTCCCAAGGTTGAAAAACGCCAGATCCTGAAATTTTATCCAGGATTTTTTTAGTTCCCCAACCCGCTGCACCACTCGCGGCACCGAGTCCTAGTGATGTTAAAATAGGAATTAAAAAAGGTAAAAATCCACCGTTTTTATCTAATTGAGTTTTGCTTATATTTATTCTTTTACCTTTACTAATCTGATTAATCTGTGTTTTAGTTAAATACATTTCATAATTGGGAGGTTTAGAATTGTCTATCTGCAGTGTCAGTTCTTCTTTTTTTCTGAGAGCAGATTTCAATTTATTAATCTGTTCGTCACTCAAATGAATCTTCTTTTTTACATAACTCATTTATTTAAGAAGAAATTGATTGTATAATCGTTCTTTATCTCCGTTAGTTATTTTTTTAGTTTTAATAAGTTTGTCTATTAGCAGTTTGACTTCATTTTTTAATTTTTTCGACTTGCTACCTTGACATCTTTTATCAATTAATTCAGATAATAAATCTAAACCTTTACCGACTTTCATTGCTTCGCTACCTCGAATTGTAGTTAATCTAGCCAGATATTTTTGTAGCTCATCTTCTTTATATTTAACAACTTTTAATTCATCCTTTTTCTGACTTAATTCTTCCTCTGAAAGATTTTTAGCCCTCGTAATTGTACTTTGTAAGTTGCCTTTTTTCCTCGATAATTCTTCTTTTAACTCCTTAGCCTTTGCATACATTTCATCTAATTTTACTTTATTGTCTAGGAGTTTCGAAGGTCTGTATAATTTTTCAGTTATTAAATAATCTGTATCTAAATACTGATCAACATTATAAATAAGCGACGGTTCTTTATATAATTCTTTGACATCTTCGATCGCTTCAGGAATAATTCTAGATGATTCTGCAATAGGCTGTAAAGATATATTTAATTCGTCCAATTTATCACTGATAGATTTAATATTTTCTTTTCTACTTTTATCCTGTTCTTCTAATTTTTTAGTGAAAGGTTTATGAAATTCAGTTAAACTTTTGTCTATACCTAGCTTTCTATCACGCTGTGCTTCATTATTTTTTCTAATATCTGCTTGTAATTTGACAAGTTTTATTGCATTTTTTAATTCTTCTTTTTGTTTCTTATTTCGATCTTTTTCTAAATCGTTTATTTTATCCATTTATATAGTTTTAAATTAGAAGCGACAGCTTCGCCGTCTATTTTTACTGACAGCTAATTAGAAGCGATAATGTTTTTACTGACAGCTAATATGCTTTTACAGGCAGTAACATTAGAAAGCGTCAGCTTTTCGCTGTCTAATAAATGATTAAAATTAAAGATTACACAGAACCGGAAGAATTGCCTGACCCTAAACAACATCGTTTTTTACCCAGACATCCTTTCAGATTATTAATAATTGGCCCATCAGGTTGTGGAAAGACAAATTTACTAATAAATTTATTAAACGGTTTTGAGAATCCTAGTAATTTAAGATTAGATTTCGACGCTTTATATTTATGCGCAAAAGATATTTCCGAGCCAAAGTATTCTAAATTGCAAGAAAATTATACACAGTTTGAAGGTGTTGAAAGAGACGATATTATAAAATGTAAAAAAATAAGTAAAAATAAAAGAAGCGAATTATTAAAATTGTATGATAAATATAAAAAGAATGTATTATTTTCTTCAGATTTGAGTGAATTTATTACTGTCGACGATCTAGATTCCTCTGAAAAAAATCTTGTTGTGTTTGACGATTGTGTTACAGAGAAAGACCAGAAAGTTATAGAGGATTTGTTTATAAGAGGTCGAAAGAAAAATGCATCCATTATTTATTTAACGCAGTCTTATTACTCAACTCCTATAAATATTAGAAAAAATTGTAATTACTTCATATTTTTTAAGCTACAGCCTAGGGAAATCAATCAGATAATCAGAGAAATAGACGGAAATCTAACGAAAAAAGAATTTCTAGAAAAATATAATTCTTGTAAGGGTAACTTCTTTATGTTAGATTTAGTAAATTCTGAAATGAGATACCGAAAAAATTTTGAACCTACATAAATGGAAGAATATTTAGAAAAGAGATTATATGTTTATCGGAAAAGTTACAATTTGTATCAAAAGATAAGTATTTCCTTAACTGTTAGCAAATTTATGCTAAGTGCGTCGGGATTATCAGCTTTTGTATTAATACCACTGGCTGCTTTGAGTTTGACTGTTGGAATTGTAGAAGTCATTGAGAAATCTTTAAATATTTTGGAACGAAAAGAAGAATACAAGCAATGTTATAATTTCTATAAACAACTGTTAAATTTGTTGAAAGCTAAAAAAATTTCAGAAGAAGAAGTGTATGTTAGAGAACAAGATTTTATAAATAATTTAGTATATTTCCCAATCGAAAAGTATGTGAAAAAAGTACAGTTGAATGGATATAAATATTCTTCTTAGAAAGCGTCAACTTTTTGCTGTCTAATAAATGAGTTGTAAAAGTAAAAAAATTGTTGTTACGTCTTTAACTAAAAAAGGTAATTTTAAAGGTGGGTGTTTAAAATGTGGACAAACTGGATCGGGTTTTCTGAATAAAGTCATTAGTAATTTACCTTTTGAAATGCATTTACCTAATCATAACTTCACAGGCCCGGGGACACAATTATTATGGGGGAAAACGCGATTAAATCCAGATTTAACGTATAAAAATTCGTCTAAACCTGTTAACCGAGTGGATGAAATTGCATATAAGCATGACAAATGTTATTTAGAAAATAAAGATACAAAAAGTAGAAATGAAGTATGCGATAAGAATATGATTGATGAATTAGATAATATTCAAAATCCTACGATTAGAGAAAGAATTGAAAGAGGAATTGTAAAACCGATTATTAAAGCTAAAAAATCTTTTGGTATGGGATCTATAAATACAAAGATCTATTGTTTAAAATGTAAAAACCACACAGAAACTAAAGATGTTAAAAATGCAAATTCTAAAAATAACAGACCGATAATGAAAGGTATTTGTCTAGATTGTGGTTCTAAAAAGAGTGTTTTTTTAGGAAAACCTTAGAGATGAAAGATCCTAAAAGTATCTTAGAAAAAATATATTATCATCCTGAAAGGGGTTATTGTGGAATCAATGAATTAAAGCGGAAAACAGGTTTCAGTCAAAAGCAAATTACAGATTTTTTACACAGCCAAGATGTTTATACAAGGCATAAGCCTTTAATTCGCAAATTTAAACGAAGACGCGTTTATGTCAGTCATATCGATGATCAATGGCAAGCAGATTTATTGTTTATCAAACCTTTTAGTAAATATAATAACGGAACTAATTACTTATTGACAGTGATAGATATATTTAGTAAGTACGCGTATGCCATTCCGATAAAGAGAAAAACTGGTAAAGAAGTAACTGAAGCATTTAAAAAGATATTTAAAGAAAGAATTCCTGAAAAACTGCAGACTGACAAAGGAACCGAATTCGTAAATAAGTTAACTTTAAAATTATTTAAAGATCATAATATTCAGTGGTTTACTACAGAAAACGTTGAAATAAAATGTTCTGTTGTCGAACGATTTAACAGGACAATTAATAAAAAAATTAGAACCTATCTAGCAGCCAACAATACTAAAAGATATATAGATGTATTGGACGAATTAGTTAAAAATTATAATAATTCCAAGCATAGGTCTATCAAAATGACGCCTAGCGAAGCGAGTCGAGCAGAAAACGAATCTGAAGTTTATAAAAATTTATACGAAGAAAAAATAATAAGAAAACCGAAATTCAAGGTTGGCAATAGAATAAGAATTTCGAAATACCAGACTGCTTTCACCCGCGGATACCAGCCTACTTTTACGGAAGAAATTTTCATCATTTCAAAAATATTAAACACTGACCCTATTACTTATAGAATAACGGATTTGAATGGCGACGAAATAAAAGGAACTTATTATGAACCGGAATTAGTTAAATATAATAAAAAAGATAAAATTTATAAGATTGAAAAAATAATAAAAAAGAAAGGAAAGAAATGTCTAGTTAAATGGTTAAATTATTCCGACGAATTTAACTCTTGGGTTGATGAAAAAGATATCAAATCAATTGAGAAATCTGTATTAAAATATAAACAAATATTAAATTATAAACATGCTAAATTATCAAATAATGAAGTATTAAAATATAAACATGCTAAAATATCAAAATTATCTACTTTTAGATAATCGTATCTATATAATATAAATTTTCTTTAATTCTGTTAAACAAATTAGCTAATTTCCAGAGGCCTTTAAATTATTTTGTTACAGCATAATAATCTTCCTAGTTCGTTAATAAAACAAGTCCATACTTAAAATTATTCATGGAGAAATTACTTTTCTTTTATATTTTCAGAAATTATTCAGTTTAAAAAAAGTAAATGAATGGCTCTGCTTTAAGTAACTTTTAGCATTATAATTTTAAAAATTTCTATGATTTTATAAATAAAAAATAATATCTAGTTTTAATAATCATAAATATATATTTTTTATTATTCTGAATATCATTATCAAGTTCGAACGGTCGAAAAATATGTTTTTAAATACTCCGTAAGAACAGCGTAACTTAATATCTTTATCTTTTATCAGGAAGGCCAGCTGACCTCTAAACGGAGTTGAATTTGGAGCGCGCGTCAACGAACGAACTCTCTTGACAAAAAATGTACTTAGAAGAAAGTGACGTATGCTATTACGTCTTCGGTAGAGAAAACGTTTCTCTATCTTCTTTGAGTGAGGAAGTGAAATGCATTGCAAGAAAATAAGTTTAAATAAATGAATTGCGACTTTTTTAAAGACGTTTTAATAGATGATTCAGATTCTAGCTTAATGGATTCCTTTGATTTAGAAAAGAAATGTCAAATACCCGAAAAATATCTCAAAATTTATGATCAAATGAAAAGATACGAAATTATATACGATTCGGATAATGATTGTTATTTTACATATAAAAATATAGATGCTTATTTGAGTGAAAGACGCAAATCCAGAATTAGTCGCTTTAACACGTTGAAATGGAAATTTAAGTTAAATATTACATATGAAGCTGAAGAAATGTTTTATAAATTTTTAGATTTTGCGTACTATAAAAAGTCGATAAATTATTTGTATTTCATTTAAAAAATATTAGATTATTGTAAAATAGAAAATAATTTGAAAATAAAATTTAATATAAAAAACGAAGACATTTGGAATACCTTTATAAAATTTATTTTCTAATAAATGGAGATGTCTAAAGTTTGCAAGCATTGTCAGATGACTAAACCATTAGACCAATTTTATAATCGATTTCAATATGGAAAAACAGAACATTACGCTAATTGCAAAACTTGCCATTTACCTATTAAAAATAAAAAAATTGAATGCGAATGTAGTAAAACTTACACTTTAGCTCATAAAAAGAGACATTTAAAAACTAATTATCATATAAAAAGAACGTCAAAATAAGTTTATGATATAGAATGTCGTGTTTTTATTCAAACGTATTTTATTTATTATTTTAAACAGATTATAAGATATTGAATGTTGTGTTTTAAATTAAACATGAAAATATTATATTGAATGTTGAGTATTTATTTGAACATATTATATTAAATGTTGCGTTTTCAGAAATTATTTAATTGGACCTTGACAGTTTCAAAATCGTGGGGAAAAAGTGTTTTTAAAAATGCTTCTGTATAAATGGTGTCGGCTCAAAGATTAGAAGATATTATAATTCATAAATATAAAGATTTATTTATCAGTTTATCCTATAATGAAAAATTTTATACATTTATTTCATTATATAGAAATAAAATCAATTGGTTATATCTAAGTGAAAATATTACCAAATTACATACTGAATTTATAAGAAAATTTAAAAATGAGCTTAATTGGGAATGTATATCTGAAAAACAAAAACTTCCGGAACCGTTTATAGAAAAGTTCGAAGACAGCGTTGATTGGAAAGGAATATCTAGGAATCAAACTTTATCAGAACCATTTATAGAAAAGTTCCAAGACAGAGTTTATTGGTTGTCTATATCTTTTAAACAAAAATTATCCGAACCGTTTATCGAAAAATTTCAAGACCGAGTCGATTGGTTAAATATATCTATAAGACAAACTCTATCAGAACCGTTTATAGACAAATTTCAAAACAAAGTCTATTGGGATTGGATATCTTTATGTCAAACATTATCCGAACCGTTTATGGAAAAGTTCCAAGACAGAGTGGATTGGTATTTTATATCCAAATGTCAAAATTTATCAGAAAAATTTTATTTAGAATTTAAAGATAAAATAGAAGTGCCTGATTATGACAGTGATTTTTTCTAAATAAATGGGCAATTCAAAAAGTACAAATATTTTGACAGGTAATTGTATAACTGAAAGAATAAATGTAGATTGGAATCTTACCTTTAATGTTCAGCCTAATGTCCTTTTGCTGGGTTTCCTTGGGTTACCATTCTTACAGAAATTCTTAAATTTTATATCTTTTTAAGATTAATTCGAATTTTTTAAAATAAATAATATTATTGAAATATCAACATAAATAGATTTTATTTATTTGTAGATAATATGACTTATTCCATCGCTATTAAAAAGACTTCTTATAATACGACTTTTAAATAGCGATGTAATTTAAAATAACTGCAATTGTTAATATAAAATTACCTGCCGTCAGCGTTTAATAGGACTTCGGACCTTCATAATCAGGGTTCGCACAGTTTTACTTAGGTAATATCCATCTTTTCAGCATCATTAAAATTTTCAATTTCATTATTAAAATTTTCATTATTCAAAATTTCAATTTTATTTTTAAAATAATTAATTTCCTTTAAAAGATTTGACATAGTATTTTTATCTGTTTGTACTTCATTTGAAAGTTTTTTAATATTATATGTTTTATATCTTACCCTTTTTTGTAATTTCTCACAATCTTTTTGCCGCTTTAATATTTCCAAATTTAAATCCGAAATGGATAAATTATTACATTTATTTTCTTTTAAGAACGCGTTTTCATTTTTTAAATTTTTAACTGTTTGTTTTAAAGTTTCCAATTCTGATAATTGTTCCATTTTAATAAAACTACCGACTTTGATTGAGAAGCTAAGCACTTCTCAACAAATTTGCTTCAAAACATTCTTAGCTTTTCGATAAGTTTTACGTCACTTCCTTCTGAGTTAGTTTTTTTACGCATTTACTTCATCATTTTGAGTTCAGTACCAAGGAAGTTCTGCAACCGCCTTTTTGATAAAGTCGCATCAATTGACCTTCCGGGGTGAAAGTCTTTTAATTAGTTTGATACGAACAAACACCGAGATTAAAAAAATGAGCGCAGGAAACGTTTCATTTATAGATAGAGGCCGCTAATTAGAAATGTTTTTCAGTGTAGCAAAAAGTATTGATAAAATTCCTTCTACATAAATGGAGGTAACTCTAAGATTGATACCTGTGTCAAAATTGAGACACACTGTAAAACTTTTAAATATAAAACAACCCAAAGGATGTAAAAAAGATGAATTAATTAGATTGATAATAAGATATATAAAAGAAACTGGGGAATATAAATATGTTTTAGTAGATTTATTAAAAATAGACGCAACAGATTATTTAAATAAAATGAAGAAGAAATTTATCGAAAATCCTTAAAAAAGAAATAAATTGAAAAAAATATTAGATTCTTTCGATTTAAAATATAACAATAACACAGAAGAATTTAATCCAAAAAATAACGAAGAAAAAAAGATAAAAACAGTGGTAAACCTTAAAAAATTATTTCCTGATTTAAATGAAAAATTGAAACAATTTATAAATGAACCGAAAAACCGTCCAAAACTTAAGAAACTCTTTGATTATTACGGATTGAAATATAAAGATGAAAAATTGATCAAAAAGACAGAAAAGAAAGTCAAATTACAAGCAAATTTAGAAAATCTGTTTAGACCTGATTACGAAATTGTTGAGAAAGATAAAAAAATTGTAAAAAAATTTAATACTTATAGATATGCTTATAAAATAAAACAAATAAACTAACTCACACCGGGCCAGTATTATAGTATCTTAAAAGATTTATTCAGAAAAGCAATTGGAAAAATTGAAGGAATGGTCCAAATTGTTGTAGACAATCCCTCTTTGATGCAACCCTTTCACCCTGATAGGATGTCAACGAAAGAAGCCTATGACACCTATTTAGATGTTTTAACGCATAAAATTGAATACAAAGAGTTGGATATTAAAGACTGTACATTTTTTTTTACTGTCGTTGATTTGCCTAAAGGTGGTAAACGATCGAAATTACTGAACGATAACGATATTGTCAATAAAAAAAGTATTCTTCAAATTAAAAATGACGATAATATCTGTTTGGCTAGATCAATCGTTATAGCCCTAGCTATTCAAAATCCTAAAATTTTATGCGAAAAATTGAATCTAGAAAAATTGACAGATAATGAAGTTAAATACATAAAAATGGGTAGAAAGTTACAAAAAAATTTAGCGATAAAACTGCATGAAATGTGTGATATTCCGTTAGAAATGTGTAATTTAGAGCATATTAAACAATTCGAAATTTTTTTAAATATACAAATAACTATATTTTGCAGAGAAAATTTTAATCAAAGAATATACAGTGGTACCTATAAATCTAATTATATTTACATTCTAAAAAATAGAAATCATTTTGATGTCATTACAACGGTTACAGGATTTTTAGGAAAAAACAATCATTGTGATTATTGTAAAGTCAGTTATTATAGAAGTGATCAGCATAAATGTTCTTTAAAATGCAATAGATGTTTTAAGAAAGAGAGTAATTGCGAAGGCGATGATATTCAGTGTAATGATTGTTTTAGATCGTTTAAAGGAAAAAACTGCTTCGAAAATCATAAAAATGAAGCAGTCTGTGAAAAACTGTGGAAATGTTCAAAATGTAAGAGAAATATCAACAGAAGTCAAAGAAAACCGAAAGATCATAAATGTGGAGAAAGACAATGTAAAAACTGCAGAGAATGGGTTTCGGAAGATCATAAATGTTATATACGCTGGAAAGAATCTAAGGGAGGAACTTGTAAAAATATCTGTCCAAAAAATATAGAAAAGAGAGAGGAATGGTGTAAGAAATGTAAAAGGTTGGAATTTACAGAAAAATATATGTTTTTTGACGTTGAAACGAATCAAGAGACAGGAAATCACCAAGTCAATCTAGTTATAAATCATGATTTTAACGGAAAAGAAAAATTATTTAAGAATGAAAATGAATATTGTGAATGGTTATTCCAAAAGAAACATTGCGGTTATACAGTATTAGCGCATTATGGAAAATGATTCGATTTTCAATTTCTAGCTAAATACTGCTTTAAAAATAAAATTAAAGTGTTTACAATATATCAAGGAAATAAACTCATATATATGCAAGCAACCGTATATAATATAAGGTTTATCGATTCTATAAATTTCACACTGATTCCGTTAAGAAAATTTCCAAAAACGTTTGAACTAACGGAATTGGCAAAAGGTTATTTTCCTCATTTGTTTAACACGAAGGAAAATCAAAATTATGTAGGAAAATATCCTGAAAAATACTATTTTGATTATGATACTATGACTTTAGATCAAAGAAAAACTTTTGATAAATGGTATAAATCCGTAAAAAGCGAAACATTTGATTTTCAAAAAGAAATTATAAAATATTGTAGGTCTGATGTTGATATTTTAAGAAAAGGATGTTTAGAATTGCGAAGATTATTTCTAAATATTGCTAATATTGATCCTTTTAAATATGTCACTTTAGCAGGCGTTTGTATGGCTATATACAGAGATAAATTCATACCAGTGGATACAATAGCGATTGATGAGGAGTGTATTCAAAAGGATCAATACAGTAAGAAATCGATCATTTGGTTAGACTATCTGTCTAAAAAACACAATATCAAAATACAGCATGCTTTAAACGGGGGTGAGAAAAAACTGAAATTAGGTGATAAAACTTAATAAGGAGACGGTTTTTATAATAATACCATTTATCAGTTTCAAGGCTGTCATTGGCACGGTTGTCCTCGCTGTTTTACAGAATCCACTGTCAATCTTCAAAATTAGATATGTATGAAAGATTTGTATGAAAGAACTCAAAAAATAAATAAAAAAATAAAAGATAAAGGATTTGAATTGATTGAAATATGGGAATGCGATTTTGATAGTGACAAAGAAATTAAAAAATATATGAAAAATGAATGGAAAAGAGATTTTGTAGAACCTTTAAATCCTAGAAATGCATTCAGCGGAGGTAGGTGTGAACCTACCAAATTAATATACGAAATGAAAGAAAACGAAAAGGGTAGATATATCGATGTTTGTTCGCTTTATCCAACAGTGAATTACTTTGATTACTATCCTGTGGGTCATCCGGTAAAGATTTATAATCCGGAAAAATATGATAAGAATTGGTATGGTTTGATACAATGCAAAATACTGCCGCCAAGAGAGCTCTATCATCCTGTTTTGCCTTATAAAGGAGAAAAATTAATATTTAGTTTGTGTAAATTATGTTCAAATCCTATAAAATGCGAAAAGAAACAATGTAAAAAATGTTATGATATGCGGAATAAAGAATGTAATCATACGGATGAGGAAAGAAGTTTTACTGGTACGTGGACAACTACCGAAGTTGAACTGGCTATTGAAAAGGGTTATAAGATTTTAAATATCTATGAAGTTTGGCATTTTGAAGAAAAATCTAATACATTATTTAAGGATTATGTTAAAATGTTTTTGAAAATCAAATTAGAAACAGATGAAAGATGGTCTGAAAATTTCAAAACTGAAAAAGAATATAAAAGGTGCGTAGAAAAGAAATTGGGTATAAGATTAGGAGAAATCAAAGAAAACCCTGGAATGAGATTTATATCCAAAATTTGTTTAAACTCTCTATGAGGTAAGTTCGGACAGAGAAAAAATATGAAACATACAGAGAATGTAACAGAATTGGCAGATTTTATAGAATTATACTGAACGACCGCATTAAAAACTTGAATATGATATTTTTAAATGATGATTGTGTGCAAATGGATTATAAGATGAAAGATGAATATGTCAAGAATAACTTTAATACGAATAATTATATAGCGGCTTTTACTACCAGTTCGGCTAGAATAAGATTATATGAAATGCTTGATAAATTAGGAGACAAAGTAATGTATTACGATACAGATAGTATTGTTTATATCGATGATGGCCCTAATAAAGTAAAAACGGGCTGTATGTTAGGCGAATGGACAGATGAATTAGGAGAAGATAAATATATGAAATCCTGGATATCTGGAGCAAGTAAAGATTAGGGTTATATTCTTAACGATGGTTCTGTAAAAGGGAAAGTAAAAGGATTTAAAATGAGTTATGAGAGCGAAACTAAGCTCAATTTTGCAGAGAGAATGAAAACAATAACTGGGGAAATTGACCATATAGATGTAGAAATAAATCAATTTCAGATACAAAAAGATAGAAATATTAAAGTGAATAAAATGAATAAAAGATATATGTTTGGATATGATAAAAGAAGAATTTTAGATAACTTTGATACTGTACCATTTGGATTTTAAGCCGATCCTTAATTTATAAAAAATGTTTTCTAATAAATGGACGATGTCACTCTTATCGTAAATGTTGAAGGTTTTATACTTCCTTTTAAATCTATAGCGAGGGAAATAAGCTGGGTTCATTTAAAACAAGGAATAGGTGAAACGATTTCTGTGTTTACACCTAACTATGAATTAGGTGATCAAGACCATGGAATAGTTCGTCGATGTACTAACGATATCCATGGTTTAAGATTTAAAAGATATTCAGATAATACAGGCTTATGGATTAGTAGTGACAATGTAAAAGATTATTTCATACAATTGCATCAGATATATGGCGGCACATTTGCTTTTAAAGGAGGAGTTTTTCCGAAAAGTACCTTTGAAGAATGGGGAATTCCTATAAAACTATTAGAAGTACCGAGATGCGTTAGAATATTAGGACCAGGTTGTTCTATGTACAGATGTCTGTACTATAAAAATTGTCTTTCAAAAATTGTTTCTTAATAAATGGAAGAATTCAACAGTCTCAGATCGTTCCCTGCAACTCATAAGTTAAAAGATTTAGAGACAGGGAAATACAAACTGATTTCGTTGAAGAAAATTCAAACAAAATTTGGAAATGCGACTATTGCAAGATTGGAAGTTAAGGATGTAGAAAAAGATTATTTTCTTAAAAAGAGTCATGGAAAAATTTCTGAAACAGCTATAACAAAACTGAATAAAGGGGGTTATATCTTTCATTTTAAAGGAAAAAATAATGACGGTTATTATGATTATGAATTAGAAAAAGCTTAATCCTGCAATTTGTTTTAAATCTTACAATAATCGGATGGACCATTTATCGAACTATGAAACTAACAGAATAGTATTACTGAAATTATCTGTTTTTAAGTACAAATTTATTTTCTGTCCTAGACGTGTTCATTTCGACACAAACTATTTTTTATTTTATTTTATCGAACTATGAAAATATCAAACTAACAGAATAGTATTTATTATTGTAAATAAAAAAGAGAGAATTGGTTTTCTATTAAAAAATTAAAACAAAAATATGATAAAAATCATTTAACTTTTATTTTAGATAGCAATATAATGCAATTGATATGAATATTATCTTAGAGGATACTTTTTATTTATTTAATCTGTCTAAACTTTGTTCAAATAATCGCTAAATATTAGCTTGGAATTGATTTTTATTTAATATCATCTATCGAAAATCTATTTCTAAATAAATGTTACAATACTTTGTGATAAGTACTTTGCTGTATAACTGTCTTTCACCTACCTTTCATTATTTCAAATTTGACCCTGTTATTACAAATCATAGCATCGATAACTCTAATAATTATTCTATATTTAATAGTTTCAATGATACAATAAAATTAACTTTGACCGCTAAAATATACAAAATGGATCAAGCGTCTAAATTTTCTCAACCTGGTGTTTATTTTTGGATAGAAAGTAAATGTGATGACAATTGGAATATAATACCAGAAACAAAAGAATGGTATGATATTTATATTCCTGGAGCTAATAACTTATACTATTCTATAGCTTTTAATGCAACTAAAGATTTTAGGATTGGTTATAATGCTGATAATTTTCTATACAATGCAGCTCTCTGCTTTCCTTTTTCCTATCAAAATTATCCTCGAGGAAGGCTGTTTATTTCTTAATTCCCTGCTATTTTTTAATACTTCTGTCAGAGAAAATGCGATAAAACCGAGCGCAAACGATATTTCAACGCCTTAACTGAATCTCGCTTCGAGCTCTGATAAGAGATGGATTCAAAGATTGATAACAGATACAACAACCGCGCGATTTACATAGATGACGTAACGATGGACGTTGTTCGAATAAAAATAGAAAATTAACAGAGATAAAAGGGTTATTTATCATGACGGAACAACACCAGCACATTGGTATTTTTAAAAAGTGATTACATGGATCCGATCCGAGAATAAAAATAAATAATTTTTGTTTAAGTTTTGGAATTAAAAAATATTTTAATACGATTTATTAATGAATTGAGACAGCTTTTAAATAAAGACAAAAAATAAAAGTGTTTATAAAAATGCTTCTACATAATTGGTGCTCAAAGATTAGATGATATTTTAATTAATAAATATACAGATTTATTTATTCTTATTAATATTATCTTAGAAGAAGGTTGTTTATTAGCATTTGGTAGACTATTAAGAAAGTGCGTCAGACAAAATTTTTCATCACTATAATAATTAAATATTAACATTTAAAAATGATGATTACTTAATCTAAATTGATTACGTTATTATTTATAATCATCTATATTTGATTCTTTATTCTATAACCCTTTCTTAAAACTTCTTCTTTACATAATTTTGTAGAAAAAATAAAAATATCCACCCTATGCAAATCATACAATTTTTATCATTATTTGCTCGATAAATCGTACTAAAATCGTTACATCCTCGATATTTAGACAGGCAAACTTTTTGATGAAAATCTTAAAAAAATCGTTAAATAATAGCGTTTAGTGGAATATAAAAAGTGTTCCAAAGGACCGGTATATACTACTGATGTATTTACGTGAAAATGTAACAGAATATTAAGTTTGATTAAATTGCGTGAATTAATTTTTGAGATATAGCTTTTGCTAAAAGCGAGAAAAATTCAGCACAGCAACGCCACCTGTTGCGTGATTTACACCAAAACTTAATCAGTAACGTCAACGTCTAACTCAAACTGTGGTTTGATGAAAATCCGTACATTAGTTCATGAGATAGAGCTATTGCAGAAATCATGCAAAATGCAGAACAGCAGCGCTACCTGTTGCGCGATATACACCAAAAAACTATTCAGCACAAATTTATATCAAGGTCTAACTGAATCTAAAGTGTTACTAAATTCCGTACATTTGTTCTTCAGAATTGTTATTGTTATTGTTTCACATTTGTTATTGCAGAAATCGTGAAATATGTAGCATAGCAGAGCCACCTGTTCGGGGCATACACCGAAACCTAATAAGCAACAACTTAAGTGAACTTGTAACTCAATCTGAAGTTTGATGAAAATCCGTGTCTTAGTTCTTGAGATAGAGCTATTGCAAAAATCGAGAAAAATTCAGCATAGCAGCGCCACCTGTTCGCCGATATACACAAAAAACTAATCAGTACCAGTTTATATCAAGGTCTAACTGAATCTAAAGTTTTGTAAAATTCCGCGCATTAGTTCTTGGGATGGAGTGACCACAAATTATGTGTCACATACAGACAGACTAATAGACAGATATTTTCTAAAAAACATCAAATCGTGTTAAGGACCTTATGAAACGTATAAATTTAACGAAATTCGGAAGTCGAAAATTTTTCCGAGTCGAATACTTTTTTCTTGTAAAGATGGAAGAATGCAATAATAGACATGGCACAAAGTTTCCGATCATTACACCACACTACCATTTTTTGTAAGAAAGGATTATTTATTCTCACTGCATAAAAATTAAACAATTATTAGCGATAATACATTTGTATAATCGCTATTGTATTATTATATTATTGCATAACAACAATATGCAATAAATAAAAATCATTATACATCAATTTATAAACAGAAAAATTGTGATTGAAATTTAAACACCAAAGACAAAATTATCCAATAACGCTTTGATTTGGAAAAAAAAAATAACCGATCTCTGTGATCAATATTTAGTAAATCCACCTTTAGCTCGCATGACAGCCAAAATTCTTCGTGGAATGGACTCAATAAGCTTTTTACACTAATTGGGAGCAATTTCACATCAGAATTCCCTTGTAGCTTTACGTATTTCTATGGCATTTGTGATCCTTCGAAAACGATTTTTATTTTTAATATATTCTACAGATATTCGATGGGATTGACATTCGGACTATTGGGCGGCCAAGTTATGGTTTTATTTCGATTATTACCTATATTTTGTAGAAATTTCTTTGCTGATTTGGTGCGATGGGGAGCTGCGTTGTCATCTTGAAATAAGAAGTAATTTTGATCCGCGAACCATTGATCGATACTGGGAGTAAAAAAAATCTCTAACATGTCAATGTAAACTTCAAACTTTACTGTACGTAACACAACTTACCTATGTCTTCCGATATCTTGCAACTTGAAACTGTAAATGCAGATAAAATTTAGTCATCTTATTGACACACTTATCATTGAACTTTTCACAAACTCTCCTCCAAACAAATGTTCCACAACCATCACCTGTTCCAAGAGATATACGAGATTCATCGCTAAAACTAACTTTATCCCACTAGATTAATTTTCACACAATTATTCTAATTGGTAAACAAATCATATTAGATGTAAATTTCCAACTGGGCGAAAAATGTCCGGACCAGGATTCGAACCCGGGACCTTCTGGCTGAAGCCGCCAGATGGCAGAGCACTGGCGGCTTCAGCCAGAAGGTCCCGGGTTCGAATCCTGGTCCGGACATTTTTCGCCCAGTTGGAAATTTACATCTAATATAACTTTATCCCATTTATCAAGTGGCCAGTGTACATATTTTTTTTTTACACTATTGCAAGCGTTCTTTTGTATGCTTCTTTGCCAAGTAAAGTTTCGTTTTATCTTTACCGAATTTAAATCCTACTGCATTTAGACGATTATGTACAGTGCGGTCACATACCTTTGCGTTATACTTAGACCATTCGGCATTGTTTTGTTTTGAGGCTGCTCGTCGCTTTCTTCTAGCTATTTCCACAAGTTTTCTGTCCTCCCTAGGCGTTGTCATTCGTGGACGCCCACTTCGAGGTAAATTTTCCACGCTGTTAGTCAACTGATAACTTTTCCAAATATCGCATACTGTACTTCGAACACAATTTAATAATGCAGCTACTTTCCTTTGTGAATTTTCCTCTTGCAACAATTCAATCATGCGAATTTTTAAATCGCGAGACAGGTTTTTCACAAGAGGCATTGTCCAGCTCTTCAGATCTGCTTTTGATCTCGCAGCTGGAAGATTTCTACTTATAAATAAGATTCAGATATTGTACGCATAGCAGGCACTCTTATCTGTTTTCAATTTGCAAATTTCAAACTTGTTTCCTCAGTGATCGATTACTATTTTTCGATTACTTCCGTCTTGATCGGAATTTTTTTTCTTACGAGGAAACTTTTTCGCCTGTAGTATAATTATAAATTATATGATTGTTATATTGAATTCGCTTTTCATTGATATTTTAATACGTGTTCTTTTATTTGGCATATTGTAAAACGCCCCTATGCTCATGAATCGCGAAATATATGCTTCGAAATGCAAAAATAATAAACTTCATAACACTGATCGGAAACTTTTTCCCAGGGGTTGTATGTTACTTCAGCTACAAAAATATAATATAGCTACGTACAAAAATATACAATAACCTCTTAAAAGTAATCCATGGTTCTGTAAAGCGTTCTTTACTTATAAAAATCCCGGAAACCAATATATTTTCGAGATTTAGAGCAGCATTTAAAAAAAAAAAAATTCTTTTTTCGCAACTCATTTCCGGAAACGTTTTTGAAAAGTTTTTTAAAGTGTTTTAATCAGTTTTCTCAAATCGGAACATCGCCTTTAGTGATGCTACCAATAATCAATAACACATTTTTGCGTAACTGAATTCATACACGCAAGAGAAACAAAATAATATTACTTGTAATTAATTTTAATTAATTTTCAATTAATTTTTTTGTCAATGCTGTTTATTTACCATGCATGTCTGTAAAACATGTTTGTTGAATATAAACATATTTAACTGGGAATTGATAGCATCTAAAAAACCGATATTCCGGTTTGAAAAAACTGATGTTATAAAAAATACTCGGAAATGTTTCTGAAAGTTAGTTGCGTCAAAAGAATTTATCTCTTTTTATAAATGCTTCTTTAAATCTCGAAAATATATGGGTTTATAGGGTTTATAAAGATAATGAACTCTGTTTGGAATCAAGGATAACTTTGAAGAGGTTTTGCTGTATATTTCCGTACGAGGTTATTGCATATTTTCTTACGCGTTATACTATATTTTAGCATATTAAGAAGAATTTGTTCTTTTTACAGTCTGTTATCTCATAAACATATTTCCCATTTTGCCAGTGTAAAAGTGAGAAATTCCTTTTTGAAATAAATGTCCCTATTTTATAAAAATGAGCTAGTTGAGGATTCTTAAGTCCATCTTAATAAGTTAATATAAAATCACATAAATAATTCATTACTTAAAAGATAATTAAGCAATTAAAACGCGTTACAAATAGAGTACTTTTGGCTAATACTTTGCCAGCATCATGATTTAAAGTTTAAGCTGTTGTTAAGAACGCTACGTGTCTATATTTCACTCATAAAACCCTTGCTTCCAACAGTACATACGGGTTCCACACATCTCGTGTGTTCTCCGCCGTGCTAGTTGAATCGACCATGGAACAAGGATGTACGGTTTGAAAAGAGGGTTTTATGAGTGAAATATTCACAAGTAGCGTTCTTAAGATCTGTTTAAATTTTAAATCTCGATGATTTCTAAGTATTAGCCAAAGTAGTCGATTTGTAACACCTTTAAATTGTTTAATTATCTGTTAAGTAATGAATTATTTATCTAGCCTTATTTTTTATAATTATCTCCCATTAATAATGGATGGAAATCATGCAAAGAACATATTTAATAATGGTGCACATAATCAATAGTAAATCGATAATGCAAAAATGCAATTTCCAAGTATACTTTCAGCACAACTCGTTTTTAACTTATGCAAAACGTGAGCTCTTAAATTAGATTCATAGAAAAGGGAAAAATTCATATAAACTTTTCTCATATCAATTTCCAGCGACTTATCTTTAGTTAAAATTTAGTTAGATTTGTTCAGATATATGTCTTAATAGTTAAATATATTTTATTCGAATGTATGAGTAACCAATTTCATGTTGAATATTTATTTTTCAGAGTTTCTTTAAATGCATTTTACATCTTAAAGTAATGAGTAAAGTAGATGTTCGTTATATTTCCTTTCATATTTCAGTATTTAGTTTCTGTGAGGCGATAAAAAAAAATTACATACACTTTATTCTAGAAAGATATTAAAATAACAAAGATCAGATTTAAAATTTGAAAACATTTAAAAAATAATATTTGACTAATAATCTTAAACATTTTTGTGTTGTTCTGATAATGTATTAATCTGTTTTCTTCATTGCTTCTTTAAATATAAAAAATATATTGTTTTCTAAGGTTTCTAAATGTAAGTAACGCATTTTAAAATCGTGGGTAACTCGGGTTTGATTATTCTCTTTTTTCATTCGCCGTTATATTATAATTTCCAATATCAAGAAATATATATATACGTTATTATTTTTTTTCAGTGTAGTCCTGTTAAAAAACGTTAAAGTTGAAAATAAAATACTTTCTTTGTTGATAGCCTTGTTAAAATACCATATTCTAGATCTGGCGGTTAATAATTCTTAATTTTTTTCGTTTAAAAAAACGCTTATAATTTGGAAGAAATGTAAAAAATGATTTATTTAAAGTATGTGCCAGCACTACCTATACATCGTATTTCTCTGTCAATTTGTGGATCCTCTCCACAAAAAGACCATAAAAACCATCATGTTTTGTGGTTATCCAGTCATCAAGTTATTTTTCGATTCCTCCGTAATTGTTGAAGTGTTTAATGGAGAGTGCATAAGTCATCTATGAAAATAAGTTGACTGGTGAGTACGGCTATTGGGTTAGGAGTCCACAGCCAAGTGTAGAAATTTTTCTAAATGCTTTTGCTGCATGTGAGGGGGGAGGGGGGTCTTGCAGCACATTCTCCTGATCTTTGGATCGATGCATAATTCTGTGAAAAAAAATTAAATTTTAGCAAAAAAAAAAAAAAAAAAAAAGCGACAGATTCAAACACCGCAAATGGCAGTTTGCCGGTATTTGACAATCAAAATGGCATATAACAAACTAAATTGCCGGATGTATCGCTACACTGGAAAATGGCGTGGCAAAAAGATCATTTGTCAAAGTAAAGCAAAGGAAAATGGCAGGTTAAATTTAAATTATTTATGTA
This sequence comes from Maratus speciosus, assembly GCA_963932465.1. Classification (NCBI taxonomy): domain Eukaryota; kingdom Metazoa; phylum Arthropoda; class Arachnida; order Araneae; family Salticidae; genus Maratus; species Maratus speciosus. The sequence goes on along the minus strand of OZ010792.1, from coordinate 200,645,079 downwards.
TGCCAATTTCATTCCTTAATTTCTTTATCCCCAGTAATACCTTATTTTGTATTGACAACTTGCGACTAATTTTCTTTTTAATTCAAATTACGAAAGAAAACATTATTAATGAAAAAATATTTCTTGAATCATTATATTCAAGGCTGGAGTAGCACAGTTGAAGTTTATTCCAACAGAGCGAAAAATGTCCAGACCAGGGATCGAACCTGGATACTTGGCGTGCCGTGCCAATGCCTTACCTGTTAGGCTATCCGGACCGATACCTGGCTGACATAATTCACTCTTATTAGTTGGACTTGGCTGCGAACTGCAGCGCTAGTTTCATTCATCCGAGCTATAACTATAGCATTTTACATGATGAAACTACTTTAACACGGAAACTGGACACGGAACACTGGACATTTTTCGCTCTGTTGGAATAAACTTCAACTGTGCTACTCCAGCCTTGAATATGATTTAATCCAGTTGGAAAAAATATTCGTTCCCTTCATTATTGAATCATTATGTTGGTAATCTATTTATTTTCTGTCAAATATTTAATTGCATTTATTTAACGAAAATAATTACTTTGCTGCGATCAGTACAAACAAAAACTGGCATCCCTTGGAAGTCAGCGAGAGTTTTCTCTATTACTAGCGATAAACTTCTCTAGCTTTAAATTAATCAGCAGGAAATTTTAAAATATTTCAATTGGTTTTAAGTAACCTAGAACAGTTTCTAGCCGGAATCTTTCTTTTAAACTTGTTAAGCTCTGTTCAACAACGCAACAAATCTCCAATATTATTACATCTACAATAATTAAATCAAAAGAATTTTTGTTTTTAGTATGCATATTGTTAATAATAAAATCAAAAATGAAGTCTAGTTAGATTTAGTAAGTGCTTTTATATATCCGAAAATATTGCCAGAACTTAAAGTTCATACAGTTTAATTATACAGCTTAAAAAAAATAATTGTAAATTATTATTTTTTCTACTACCTTAAAAGACTAATATCCTTAAATATACCTAAAATCAGTTTTAATGAATATCTTTCCAAACAAACTTAACTTCGGGCCCCACTTGCTTTAGCAGTGTACTCTGATCTGTTTGGGTTTTATATATATATATAAAAAAAGACCGGTGTAATTCGTGCCCGTGATGATAAACTTAAATAGACAGAACGTCAGTGTTCAACTCAAAAAGATACATTGAGCTGCTTGATAAATTGTGGAAAATGCCTTATTGTAGAAAAACTTTAAAGCTACATTTAGAAAGTAGCTCACTATATCTTTCTGAATTTTTGCGACTTTTGGCTGAAACTTTTAGATAAATTGCCCTAAATAGCTAACAAACAGATTATGAAATAAAGAGTTTGAATTATTTCACGCATGTGAAATTAAAAATTATTTCATACAAATGTCCATATTTCATCCCATATTTATTATATTCCTGTTTTAATTGAAGTATACTGTTTCTACAGTTCTTTATCAAGTTTTCGGAAGTAGTGTTAAATTTAGTTGAAACCTCTGTATTATATAAACAAAAAATATTTGAATTTTTCACAGAAACGTTAACACCTTAACGAATATGCAAGCTATGTTTACACAAATGCAAAGGAACGTTAAAGAGGACCTATTTGCTATAGTGACATACCATTTTGAGCATTTTCTGTTACCTGAGTGATTGCAAATATCATTTTATTGTTATGTTTGACCCCCTAATTGCTCCTGCGACTAAATCTTTACATAAAAATATGAAGTCGAACATATTCTTTACATCCTCCAAGTTCAAGCAGAATTCGTCAAGAATTTTGGTAGATGTTCGAAAACCATATAAATTCGGCCACTCTTCCCGAATTTTTGGAGGCCAGTGTATATATATATAACTTGCCAGGAGCACAGTCTCTTGGCCATTTTCCTTAATGACTTCAATGTCTGTTTTTTTTTTACTCTTCTTAACTAGCTTCATCGCATCATATATTTGTCTAAATCCATATCATTTTACTCAAAACCATTTTATCCATGATCTAAAAAGATAATACTATAAAGAATATGAGCATGCTCCATACCTCAAAATTGTCGACATTATTTTTAGCTATCCGAATATAGAACTCTATGCCATACGTAAAGTAAATAATTACACATTTTGGCTTACTAAATGATTATTTGGTGAGCTGGTCCGTTTGAGACACCGTGTAATTTAGGGTCCTTAGGGGATTTAAGTTTTCCACACAAAATTTTCCAAATCTTCGATGGCGTAGAATGTCCCAAAAAGGGATTTGCGCCATTAAACCCCAATCAACCAGCCAACCCATACTTTCGTTTGTATTGGACTTCGAGTTCTTTAGATCATGCAAACCTAAACAAAATGAAATCCCGACGCTTCTTAAATAGTAACTAGCTCATTAATATTACGTTGAGTAAAAAGCTTTCCACCACAATTTTTTCTATTGTAAAACTATAAATACATACGAAATCATCAAAACTAGTGAGGATAGTAATCTCCGTTTAAATCTATAATCGTCTACCAATGTTTTGGCAACTTTTCAATCCCTTCTGAGAAAAGTTTGCGGTGTGCACGAGTCCAGAAAGAGATCGACCTCCTTTATGACCTCCTCATGTGAATCGAAGATTGCGCCATCAAGATGCAGCTGCAGATGAGAAAACAGATATAAATCTGAAGCGGTTATGTTGGGGCTGTATGGTGGATGTTGCATTAAATCCTACTCTAGCTTGTAGAGCGTCCAGCCAGTCATTGTACTAACGTGTGGCCGGGCGTTATCTTGATGAAAGAGAGCCACATTCATTCTGAACTCGTTTCTTCGTTTTTCGCGAATGGCCTCGCAAACTTTGATTAGCATGTTGCTATATATTGCACTGTTTATCGTCTGTCTGCTTTTCAGGTACTCTTTGTACAGAATTCCGCAACAATCCCACCAGATGCTGAGAAGCACCTTCTTGTTAGTTAGGGCACGTCTTGCAACCGAGCCTGCTGATTCCCCAGGTACTGACCACCCTCCTTTACGGCTTGTATTTTTGTAGTATGTTCCATTTTTCATCACAGGTCACAATTCTTCCCAGAATGTTCTCTTTCCTTTGATCTCTGAGCAGAGTCAAACAACAGTTTTTCCTCTTGCGCTTGTCTTCATTAGTCAATTCGTGAGGCACCCAGCGGTTGAACTTAAACGTTAGATTTATGCGTTTCAGAGCGATAATTATTGTATTTTGGGAAACGTTAAGCTCTAACGCAATAGTTTGTGTTGAAACATTTCTGTCTTGATCAATGATTTGCTTTAACTGCTCACAATCAACTTCAATAGGGCGGCCAGAACGTGGTTCATCTTCAATGTCGAAATTTCCAACTTTAAACTTCCGAAACCAAACTTTGACTGTATCATAAGAAACAGTATTGACGTTAAACTTTCACACATTTTTCTGTGGCATTCAGTCGCACTGAGTTTGTTACGGAACTCATAGTACATGATCGTTCTGAGCTGCTGACGTGATAGCACCATTTTCAACACTTTTTTAAAGCACAATATAAGAAATTTTTATCAAATAAATTACACAGTCATGTAGTTCCTATGCTCTGCTTTTGAATGCAAAAATTGGTTGGTTGAAAAATCAAAAACCGCACAAATGACAGCTGTCGGCGCGAAGGTATCTTCCCTTGATGGAAAACTTTTTACTCAACGTAATATATATATCAGCTCTGCCTAAATGGATTTGTGTATTTATTATTTATTATCTTTATTATTTAGAAAAAAATTCCTTGTTTATACGCCAAATCTTTTAATAACTTCTTTACTCCTCAGATCCACATATGTGGACATCAGTTCTTTCCAATTAAAAAAAAAATGATACTCTAACATATTTGCAATTACGATCTCAGTATGATATGTCCCAATGTCCAAGATTTGAAATAATTTAAATTAATTAAAACAATTACTCTGGAATCAAATTTAAGTATAAATAATTAAAATATAAATAGGTGCGAGTAGTAAGTCAAAATTAGGTCCACTACTAATCATATCATAACACTAAAATAGTTATTTGCTTAAAAGATGTTATAAAAACACATTAAAAGTAAATTAAAAATCTATATTTATATGTTTCAACTCATTTTCTGAGTCATCATCAGAATGTATAGCAGAAAATTACAAATGCATATGAATAATGGAAAAAAAATCATCTAATATAAACAAGTAATCATGTAACGCGCTCTATATTTTCGCGATTGCTCGCGTTCCTTCTATGTCGCGACGCCGTAAGTTATCCAACTATTCAACCTATAAATTCGGGATACGAAAATATAATGTATCATTACAAACTACTGAACCTCTTAAATAAATTTCAATGGACTCTCTTATGAACAATTGTAAATAAAAATTAGACCTATAGATTATTTTACTCTCGTTAAAAAGCATGTTAATGTTCTCTATTTAATTTAGCCGGGATAAAGCAGTATTTCCTGTATTATATTTTATGTCCGCTATATGTTCTTTACATCTGATATCGAATTTTCGTTGGGTTATACCTATATAATGATTTTTGATTCCTTCCTCTCTAATAAATGGAATCATATAAACTCTTGAGAGGTCATCTCTATTAACATGATCAATTTTAGTATTTAAAAGCATCTTTAATTTCGGAGGCGGCTTCGCGATCAAACATAAACCAAAATTCCTTAAATGATTTTTTATATGTTCAGTAGAAAACAAGTTGAATATGTTAAATTATCTGATCATAAGTTTACTCAATATGAAGATAATCTTTTACGGCTTGAATTGAAGTTTATTATCGAAATACATTTTAATGTTACCGAAGTGATTACTGATTGCGAACATATCGTTCAAGCGGCTCCTAGAGATCATAGAGAACAAGTAAGGAATATACTTTATAACGCAGCTAATAAATTTAATAAACGCTCTAATACTCCTGTCAATATATCATACAGATCAAAAAATAAAAAACAGATTAAAACCATTAAGAGAATAAGATCATACAAATGTAGTACCATAATAGAGACTGATAAATCTATTCGCTTGGCTATCCTTAATAGGAAAGAGTACATTAATAGAATGCATGATTGTACCGATAAAATGAAATGTAAAACCGTCAAGCATAACCCATTACGTAAAATTTGTGACAAAACCAAAGAGATCATTGAAAAAGGAAAATAGCCGGATTTCATGAAAATTAAACTGCGGTTAAACAAATTACCAGTCATACCTAGATTAGTGGGTAAAATGAAAGATCATAAACAAGAAAGTCCACTTCCCCCGATTGTGACAAAATGCCAAGGTCCTACCTACTTCTTAGAAAAAGCAGACGTTCCCCTACTACAGCAGTTGTTGCCTCCTTCCATATTTACAGTGGACTCTACTGCAGATTTCATTGAGAAAATCAAGAAATTCAACATCTGTGAAGACTGTATATTAGCAAGTTTGGGCATTGTTTCCTTTATCCATCCACAGATACAATAGAATTTACCAAGAACCTGGAACATTTTATAGATAATGCAGAAACATTTGATGTACCCATGACGAACACTTTAAAGAGTGGTTTAAATTTAATTATTTCAAGTTTTTTTTTTTTTTGATAATGTTATTTATGAACAATCATGTAGAGCTCCGATGGGATCCCCAATATCTGGTCTTCTGGCGGAATTTAAATTTCGCTCTCTCGAATCTAAAGTTTTCAGCACTTTTGAGGTAGTTCCTTTAGTATGGTTACGTTATGTAGACGATATGTTTATTGTTTGGGGAGGTAATATCGATGAGTTAATGATTTTCATACAGCACTTAAATGAGCTTGACAATAATATTAAATTTACTTTTGAACTAGAAACGGGGGGGGGGGGGATTACCTTTTTTAGATGTTGAGATACAGAGAAAGGGGAATTAATTAATTCGTTCAGTTTACCGAAAACCTATCGCGGATTTAAACTTTATATCTTCCGATGCTTGCACCCAATGCCTTATAAATTATCCACATTCAGGTTCCTAATTAATCGAGCTTTCAGGATTTCTTCCGATATAAATCTGGTGGATGAATTAGAGAAAATTAAACGTATTGCTAGTGATAATGGATATCAGGTAAAATTAATTAACAAATTGATTCAGAGCTCCTTTGATACTTCTAAAAATAAAAATAAAACTATAAATGAAGTTAATATGCAAAGGGTTGTAACAAATTATTTCCTGGATTTCTTTCAACATATAAAAAATCATTTAAGAAATTTTGGTTTATGTTTGATCGCGAAGCCGCCTCCGAAATTAAAGATGCTTTTAAATACTAAAATTGATCCTAGTAATAGAGATGACCTCTCAGAAGTTTATATGATTCCATTTATTAGGGAGGGAGGAAACAAAAATCATTATATAGGTATAACACAACGAAAATTCAATATCAGATGCAAAGACCATATAGCGGATATAAAATATAATAGAGGTAATACTGCTTTATCCCGGCTAAATCAAATAGAGAACATTAACATACTTTTTAACGAGAGTAAAATAATCTACAGGTCTAATTTTTATTTACAATTATTTATAAGAGAGTCCATTGAAATTTATTTAAGAGGTTCAGGAGTTTGTAATGATATATTATCTTTTCGTATCCCGAATTTATGGGTTGAATGGTTGGATAACTTACGGCGCCGCGACATAGAGGAAACACGAGCAATCGCGAAAATATAGGGCGCGTTACATGATTACTTGTTTATATTCGATGATTTTTTCCATTTTTCATATGCATTTGTAATTTTCTGTTATACATTCTGATGATGGCTCAGAAAATGAGTTGAAACATGTAAATATAGATTTTTAATTTACTTTTAATGTGTTTTTATAGCGTCTTTTAAGCAAATAAATATTTTAATATTATGATATAAATAATTCAGTAATAATCAGTAACATTGCATTATTACTTATTAGGGTAGAGGATAATTCTAAACTGTATAAAGTTCTCTATAGTACGAAAAATAAAGCTCATTTGTATAACTTCTTTCAGGTTTAGGGCTAACTGGTATGAGGCACCTGAAAAGTTTTATTTCCTAATATTCAGATAATAAAATTTTTGTGCACTTAAAAGGGCCAGTGAGCAAGATAGTTCGTATTTTCAGCTCTTTTTTTATTACTTTTTTGATATAAGCAAAATAAAAATATGTATGCTAATCACTTATAATGAAACAAAGCTAAAAAATGCTATAAAAGTGGTGATAAAATATCTTTAATAATTTAATAAATATATTCCTTTTTGTAAATTTAGTAACGTAATATATAAAATTAATTGTTTAACTTGACATCAAAGTTAGGTAGCGCAGACGGCCCCACTTTTGAGATTTTACATTTTAGAATTCATAGTTTCAGTAATATTAACATTCAAATTTTAGATCATGTTGAAGTAAAAAATAATAGATTAGATAAAGAAAATGATTATATGTTTAAGTTTAAAACAATATATCTTTACGGATTAAATACAGTGGTTAACAAAGTTAATTTAATGAAGGTTCATAATGTACATGATGTATTTTATAATTTTAATGAAAATTTTTTTATAAAAAGAGGAAAAAGTGGTGAAATCTGGTGGTGAGTCTCGAAAATTTGCTAAAAATATTAATCATGTAATTCCTAATATATGGATTAAGGATATGGAATTTAATTTTAATAAAAATTATAGTGTTAAAAATGTTAAAATTGAGGTTTTTAGATTGAAGATTAATATACTTAAGAAAATTAAAAAATATCTTGATGCTTTCAAATTTAAGAATTTACAGTTTAATGATTTATTATATGATTTAATTAATTTTAAGTTATTGAATAGAGATAATGTTAACAAAGATATAATTTATTTTAATATGAAATTTCAACAGAAATCGTTTGATAATTTGCATTAAAAAAATATATGCAAAGATCTTTACGACCCTTTTCCTCTTAAAGATTGTATTATTTCAGTTGCATATAATTATCCTAAACCTTTATGTAAAGAGATTTTTAATTATAGACAAATAGCTTTTTCATATGTGAATACATCTTTAATTTGTTCTTGTAATAATGTGAAATATAAATATTTTATTGACAACTATCATGGTCATATAATTACAGGTAATCTTGTTATAACGAAGAATAAAAATGTAAAATATTTAATGAATTTTGGTACAAAATTTTGAATTAACAGTAAAATTAGTAACAGTAAAGCACTAAAGATTTTTAAGGATAATGTCAATAATTTTATAAAGAAACAAAGCTATAAATTTAGTATGCCTTTGGAAGCATTTTTTGAATGGAGATCTCAACTTTTGGGGCATGTCAGTAATTCTTTGAAAGATTATTTAAATTTAGATACGTATGAATATGAAATTTTTAATGATGATGATGTAGAATTTATAAAAAAAAATTACATAATAGTTTTGCTATTGTCCCTGTGGGCAAAGCCGCTAACAATTATGCAATAATATGTAGGAAATTTTACATTAAAAAATAGAAGGTGAATTGGGTAATACAGAGTTGTATGCAAGGGTTAATATTGATAAGAATCCAGTTATTAAAAAAATGCATATAAAAAGAAAGTTAAAAATATGTTTTCTTACAATTTTGAAGTTTCCAATCATCACTGTTTGCATTTTATTTTTTTAAAACCTAAGTTTCATAAAAATCCGATTAAATTTAGGTTTAATTGCAGTACTTCTAAAAGTGTTAATAGAAAATTTAATATTGGTTTACAAAATTTATTAAAAAAGATATATGGTTTTTTAAAATGTAAATTTAAGAAGTATAGTCATTTTGGTCGATTGATAATAGTATCGAAATTTTGGACAAACTGCCATTGACTCCTCTGAAAATGCAGCTTTTCGACTTTGAGAGTCAGTTCACCAATATAACTATTGATTGTCTTTATAATGTTTTAATGAATATTTTTGATTTATTTTGTTTAAATAAAGAATTAAATATTAATAGAGATTTATTATTAAGTTTATGTCATTTTTGTTTTTATAATAATTATGTAACTTTCAACAATAATACTTTTAATCAGATCTGTGGAATTGGAATGGGGACTAATTATTCTAGTACAGCAGATAATTTATTTTTTTTATTATGAATTTAAGTATACAATGAAATATAATAAATCTTTAAAAGTCTTTAGATATATTGATGATATTTTGATTTTCAATTTTGATTTTACTAATGAATATGACATCATATATCCAAATTCTTTAATGTTGAATAGGGCAAACTGTGATGATTATAATGCAGAATTTTTGGATATTTCTTTTAATATTTTTGATAAAAAATTAACTTTGGATTTGTATGATAATATAAACAATTTTCAATTTTTTACAAGAAGTATACCGCATTGGTTTTCTAATTTACATAAAAAAATTACATAAATATTATAATTAATCAATTAATTCGTTTTAACAAAATTTGTGGCAGTAATAGTAATTTCTATAAACAGATTTTTAAGTTTTTGGCAAATCTTTTTTACAATAATAATTATCCTACAAATTTTTTGAAATATTATTTAAAGATTGTTTTAAAAAATGAGTGGTAACATTGTGGATTGGCGGGATGAGCAACATTGCATCCTTCCTGAACAAATTCTAAAATCTTGCATAAGGAACGAGTTGACATGGATGTTTTGAATCGATGGAGGTTTGCAGATTTGGATTTGAAGATTTCTTATAATGGACTCGGAAGGAAAATTAACAGTTTGCTATTAATGACAGGTGAAGGACATTGTACAGGTACTTCTGTTTCAAGATTTTGTATTTTTCTTGTAGGTTTGGGAGGATGCAAGTTTTTCTGCATTCATACATGTTAAGTTACTTTTATTTGTTTATATTTAAATTACAATTTTAAAGTAATTTTCTAAAAGATATTTAAAAAATCATTTTGTAATTTAATTATGCTTTGTTTAAATTACTTTTTTGTTTAAATTTGATTTATTTAGCCTTTTGAATTTTGTTTCTAAAATGACAATAGTTTATTTTTTCTGTATTGAGTGCAGGATGAGCGTGTGTTCAAAAACCTGCAAGCTTTTAACAGTGGGGATGGAGTTAGGTCTGTCTATCTCCCCACTGATGAAGAACAGGCAGTTTTTTTGCCTGTTTTTTTTTTTTTTTTTTTTTTTTTTTTTTTACCCTCATTTTTTAAAGTTTTTGGAATTTTTATAGTTAAATATTGCTGATATACACCTTCTTTCCAGAGTAGATTTTGCATTTTTAATTATTGATGAAGTCTTGGGAAGGTTGGCCCACTTTTTACGAAATGATTTTTTATTTTTTAAATATTGAAATTAGAATAAAGTTTTATATATCATTTTATTCCTTATACAATCAGTTATCAAAATAAAATTGCTACATAAGTGTATCATATAAGAAATTTGAAAAATTATGATTTAATCATGAAAAAATAATGGGTCAAGGCTCTCCCGATATGGGAGGGTTGACCCACTATATGTGAGGCTTGACCCACTTTGTTTTATATTGCACTTTTTGTAAAGAGAAATAAAATCAGTTTAAACGAAGCAAAATAACTTTATTCTACATGCTTTAATTATTATAAAAAAATATTTTTTTTAAATATGAGGCTTAAACAAACCTGTTAAGATGCAATCGCAAATCAGAGGAGAAATTTTTTGTTTTAAACACGATTTTGTCTGAGCAAGTATAATTGTACAGCAGGGAAAATGAAATTTTAACATTTAAGGCAGTATTCTGTTAGAGACAAGTTCCGTTTTCATAGTGTTTCATGTTATTATGTCCGGATTTAGGAGCCACTGTGCTGCTTTTTTTATCTCCTTCTTCTATTTTTTGTGACACTCGATCTGACAACTCTAGTTGTCACGTAGTTTGGCTTCATCTCACTGTATACACCCTGGTGAAATTTGTCTACATACCTTCCTAAATTTTTTCGATCGATGCTATGTTCTTTTGCAACCGTGTGAGTACTTAACGTATCATTGACATGATTTAAACCTTTAAGGGGCAAAGTACTTTCAGTACTAAAATGTTGAAATAAATGACTGGCACCGGAATTTACGAACAAATTTATTTGGAAATAAGAAAAGGCTATTTTTCACATACTTATTAAATGGAAAAGATTTTAGCAAAATTCTGATTCAATTGTGGCGTTTGAGAATTAAAATTAAGTGGTTTCATAAACATGCCACTGCCCTTGAAAGGTTTAAGACTACTGCTTTCATACTTTCTAGTACTTATTAGTATTTTTTACTGTTTCTATTTACCTATTGTAAGTAATATTTAAATGGAAAAAAGTTCCTATCAACTTTCTTATTTATATTTCATTAATGTTTTTCTTGCAGTGGCTACTATAGCAATTTTTCACATCTTTATTTAATCAGTTTTAAACATATTATTTTCCACCACCCCATTTACTGTTGCTTTACATATAAATTTACATTCTTTTATGTATATACCATTAACATTTCCTTATGCACAGTGTATAATAAAAAGATTTTCAAAACCACTTAGTTAAGGGAGCCTTGAATATCTGGTCAAGCCTTCTTACATGGTCCTTTTCTAAAGAATACCACATGTTATATAAAACCTAACTTACCATACAGCCTTTATGCCTGCAATGAAAACTCGATATTTCTGCATTACTATAAACCTACTTACTTAAACTTCTATAATATATTTTATCTGAAAAAAAGCTTACAAAATATTTCTTAAAAACACAACTTTTTGTTGAAAACCCCTCACAATTGATTTTTTCCACACCTATTTCGATTATCTCTATGAAACGAAGACTGTTATTTGAGCATTCCAATAGCTTTCGTTGACACCTATTGATAACACTCTGAAATGCTTTTAAATATGAAAATTGATGGGTCGGTCAAGCCTCCCGTATGGTCAACCGTCCCTAGTCTCATCTATATATATATACACTGGTGTGCAAAAATTAAGGACGAAATGAAGAAAGTAACATAGCAGTGGCAAAGTATGAGGGGTTGTATCCAAATATTTGTTGATTAGCGCCAAGACAGCGTACACAATATTGCACGAACTACTATATTTGGATACAACCCCTCATTTTTTGCTTCCTTTTGGGAACAACGGATTTTGAGATCATTCTATCGACGACAATTTTCAGAATTTTCAAGCTATGATTTTGAGACTTTCACAAACGTTTCTCTATATACTTAGCTAATACATCATGCACATTATATTTTGATTGCATTCGCGCATACGTAGTGAAACAGTTTTTAATAAACCTGCTCATTTTTCATCTAATTATTTTTTTTTAATTCTGGTTGCAGAATATTGTGTACAATGTTGTTTTTCATATTTTCTAAAAAGAACTTTTTTTATATATTAAGAGCTATACAAATTATAAGCAAAAAACTTGGCAAAATTTGGGACTTTTTTTATAAAAACCTTAATTTCTCTACGAGTATACATGCTATCCTCATAAAAATGAACATAGTGTATTGCTATAAGCCATTTATTAATAATCTCGAGTTTGAACGCTTTTGCTGCATCAGTTTTTACAGGGTTATTCAAAAGATATTCGTTCTTTTTCAATTTGTTGACGGTCCCCTATGGGGTTTCGGGAAAAAATCTTCACGTAAATATATGACCTATAGTATACTGTTTACACACCTGCAGTTTCAGGTTAATTCCTCATGTATTTTTCTAGATATTTAACAAAACGTCTAAAATCGCAAGTCACCTTTGGCCATATAATGTAACAGTAATAAAACAACACTTAACTACGGCGGGGTTCGAACTAGGAACCTATCATCTTCCAGATCAGCGCTCTTATCCACTTTGCCAGGGGAACACCAGTTTCGCTTTCAAATGTAGTTAATTATTTCAGATGCTTCTTATGAAGTAAGGGCAATATGTTAAAAATGGAACATATTTTCGTGTAGATAATATTTTTCAATTGAGTGCACAATTCAGAATGTTTCCATAATTTTGAATATTTAGCTTTTTAAGCCTACTCTGCAGTATTCGACCGAAGATGGCGTCCATTTTTTGCCGATTTTAGATTTCGTCATTTATTTTTGTTGTTGTTCTTTTAAATGTTTAATCTCAGATTCTTTATTGGCTGTAACTTTGGATTATATAATTTTAAAAATATATATTTGCTTTACTCTACTGTTATAAAATTTACGTATTTACCGTTTCCAAATTACGAATTTCCTCTAGCCCTCCCCAAATTCTTCTTCTTTTTTATAGATAATGTTTGGAGTGCTGATTTTCTGTTTAAGATTTTGTTTTTGTTATTGATTATGTTTAATCTCTAAATTTTCAAAAAATAAGCATAATGTGGTTATAAATGACCAACACAGAAACAAGATGGCGGACGTCGGGTGAATACGACAACTATTCCCTTTTTAATTTATAAAACAAAACTTTTTAAAACAAAAATTTTAGTTTTTAAAGTATTACATATGTGAAAGAATGCATTATAAGTAATAATTGCTTCTTTTTGCAAGATTTTTAAATATTATTGTAATATTATTTTTATTTATTTATTTATATATTCGTTTCTTTTTGCAAGAATACCAACATATTGCTTTAAAGCATGTATTTTTTCAAATTATTTGTGTGATGATCTACTGTAAACTCAAATAGAAGAAATTACTACATGGTTTTAAAATAAATTTCCTTCATTGCTCATTATAACTTAGATAAAAGTCAGTTTTATAATAGTTTCGTTATTATATTTCAGATATGTTTTAAGTTGTATGTTCAAATCATTTAAAGTAAATAGATTAAAAAGTTATTAAAATTAAACAAAGATTTTTTCATTTATTTAAAAAATAATAATAGCTTGCTATAAATAAGCCAAACATTATTTTAAAAACATTCTGAAAAATAAAATGTAATACTTCCTTCTCAACCCTTTCTTAAACTTAAAAAGAATCAATAAGAATTTTTTTTGTGTCGGAAATTTTTTTAAAAAACAATTTTAAAGCTTTTTATTTATAAAAAAAAGAAAGAAAGAAAAATACTATAGGGTTTAACACTACATGCCATCTATCCAGTTATGTACATGGATAGATGGCGCCATAACTTTTATCACTTTTACTTCAAAACCCATGTAAAACCAACACCATTGAGAAATCATTGGATCTATTTTCAAAGTAGAGCCACATTTAGCCAATATTGAAGTTTCATTGAAAATAATATCACTGTAAGACAAGTACATAAGACAGTTAATTACTTCGCTTTCCAAGCATGTTAATTTTTCTGAACATCATTTACGGAATTTGTACTGTTTTGAAAGCAATACAGAAAAATTCCGTAAAAGTTATGAAAAACGTACTGGATTCATACGAATTTATATTCTCATAATGTCAATTAAGGAAATTGTACTGATTTCCTTAAAAAAAAAAATAAACTATTCCGTAAAATTTTACGGAAAATTTTATGTATATTGACGGTTTTTTTTTTTTTTTTTTTTTTTTTTTTTTTTTACATTGCACAGCTAATACGATGTCATTTGTTTAAAATTAAGATAATTATTTTTATACTAGCAGGCTATGCTCGCTGCGCTGGTCAGTATTTCGAAATAAATCTTGAATTAAGCGAAATGGTGAATTCGAACTTGTATTTTTTTTTTAAATGGACCTTTAGCTTGAATGTCCTTCCGCCTTGCTGAAAAGATACGAACTCCATTGCTATATTCTATTACCTTATGCGTTGGACAAAATTTAGCTATTAAGAAGCAGTTCTTTTAGTTGATTATTCACTGTGCACTTTTAATAGGGAAATGAGGCCGTTATGACAATAGGAAATAAAATGTTCTCATATCTGACAATATTAAATTAGAGATGCATTACAATGAGTGCAGAGATTTACCATTGAACTTGAATAATGCTCGGGTAGTTTATTTTCGTTTGTTTGTCCTTGATCTCCTGGCCTCTCAGCTCGCGCAATATGTGATTCTGGTAGCTTAAATACAATCTCACTGGATGTTAGTTATATTTCTTAATAAACATCCTCTTGTGCTACTACTGTTTTCTCTCTTTGGATTCTAGCAGAGTAAATACTGTAAAAAAAGTAATAAATTATTTGCAGACAAAGAAGATTGTTTATCTTTTATATTTAAAAGAAAAGTGAAACACAAAAATGTGTCTTTTTAAAGACGAATTGCCTGAATAAATCTAAAATGACGTCATTTTCACTGTCTTTTCATTTTGTTGACTAGCTGAAATCATGTAACCGTTAACCCGGGAAAAAACTCGATTACATAATCTTGTAGAAAAATAAACCTCATGCATCCAATAAAATCTTTATAATCATCCGTAATCGACGTCATTGTGAGGGTTCACGTCAAACATTAAAACTGATGCAACAGTATTGTTGCACGTGTACCAGGGTTAAGATCTGACAATGATAAATAAAGTTAGTTATACAAAAATTTTAGCAATATGCATTTTGGTGAATACCTGAACCGAAGATTTATTTTGCATTTTTCTAAAGAGCATAATAACACGGTCAAACGAAAAAGCCTACTATTTTCTTTATATTTAAGAGTAAATTAATCTTCCGTCTGTTGTGTAAATAACCCAGATTATGAAAATAACTCTTAATTTGTTGCTGTGTTTAGCTGCTGGGGTCTGCGTCAGGACAATTCCCTTTATACTGATCGAAATTCCAGGTAATTTAATCCTATCTAGGCTGTCCACGGGCATTATTCCATTTGCCACCATTTAGTAATTGCTAATTTCAAAATCTGTCTAATCTTTTGAATTTTGATACGCCATCCGATATGCTAATTGGCGGGTGACACGATTCCGTAAGATTAGTCCAATATGTTCAATAAAACATTTTTTAAACAATGGTTAAGCAAAAGAAAGTTAGGTAGAAAAAGCTAAAAAGAATCTTCTTAACAATATTCTTATATCCTAACTTTTAAAGCAGTGAATATTCCTATAAGTGAAATCGACAATATGTTCGGCATGTTAAAATATAACATAATACACAATATTCAATTAATAAGTAATGATCTGAGTTCAAGGATATGAAAATCACATGCTTGAGGAAAACAAAACGTATGTATCCATAGTAATGGTATTCCATAGTATGGTAAAAAAATATTTTAAATCTTTGAAAGTAAATTACTTCAGAATATGTGTGTCTATGGAAGACATTTGCACTAAAATTTAAATGATTGACTACATAATTATAATTTTAACTGCTTTTTATATAATTTACGCTTGAATATAAAAATGTACTCCGAAATGCTCTTCTCTCGGCTTATTTCACACTTTTGTCTTATTTGGCTTAAAATTACATTGTTTGGCGACGAAGGTAATAAATAAATAGCCTGTAACTCACTAGAGAAACATTCGCCTTGCATATAATATTTCAAATGAAAATCAAATTTCAAAGTGATTGCTTAAAAGGCGCAAAGGCCAACATAGTGAAAAAGATGTGTTGACTATTGCGCCTTTTAAGCAATCACTTTGAAATTTGATTTTCATTTGAAATTGTATGCAAGACGAATGTTTCTCTCTGGAATAATTTCCATGCATTAAAATAGATTCTATCGATGCTGGATTTAATAATATTTCGTGCTCGCGCCAGGTCGATGGCTCACGATAAATATTCCATCTTGTGCTACGTTTGTAGCCTTGCCAACATATAATAGTGAGAAATTTTCCGAGCTAGGTATCGTTCCAAGTGGTTTAGTCGGTAGAACGTCGGTGCGCTATACTGATGGCCCGGGTTCGAGTCCCCGCTTGGAATCTTTTTCACTATGTTGGCCTTTGCGCCTTTTAAGCAATCACTTTGAAATTTGATTTTCATTTGAAATGTTTATTTAAAGCTATATTTGTTATTGTAATAATTAACACTTAATTTTCTTAACCTGAAATTATCATGGATTGTTCTTAGAATTATTATCTGATATTTTATTATCTCAAAAACAGGAATTTCCACTTGAAAAAAAATCGGATCTTTTTATCAATAATTTCAAGCTTAACATTTATTATTTTATGGTGATGTCTAATTGTGTTTTTGTGCATATGACTGTACTGAATAAAAACTAGTATATTTATGAATTATCTCAAAAATTGTATTAAGATTTCATACTTTAAAATTCTGCCTAGGAAACATTTAGAATATGATACATAAATCAAACATAATAACATCAATCTATTATATTTTCTAACTTATACCCTTACTATCTATGATCAATTTTGATCCGTCAAATTAGTAAAAAATCTCTCTTGCAGATTCCTTTTAACTAGAATAATGCACAGCTACAATTTTCCGAAAAATATTTTTTAAAGTATCAACTTTTTTAATACAAAGACTTTTTTTATGCTAAAAGACATTTAATGAAAGTACGAGCATTTACATAAATTCGTTCTCATTTTACTTTAGTGAACAGTAAAATAAATTATGCTTATTATAATTATTATTTCTATTCATTTCTTGTGGTCGATTTTCTTACTAGGAATTTCAGAAATATGCAATTTTGGTTAGCGAACTTAAAAAGCTTTTTTGTAGGAAACTAAGCTTTTCTCTTTCTCTTAATGATATCGAGATCTAGATAATTGCGTAGAAGAAAGAAGTAGGGTTGCATGAAGCACCTGATGATATTTTAAATTTTTAAATAGATTTGTAGCCCTTTGAGCTCTTGTGGGCGAATTTCTTCCCACTTAAATTTAATCTCCAAATGTCAGAATGGCACCTTAATATTCGACCAACTTTATTTGAAAATAAATTAATGCATTTTTTCGTGTAAATAATAAATCGAACTTTTTGTTTGCAAAATGCTGGTGCCAATGTGACATTTGGGTATTTTGAAGAAATTCACCCACCATAGCTTAAAGGTTAAGACGTTATTATACTTTATGTTCGTAATCAAAAAATTCGAGATATCATAATGAAAGTTATGTTATGTAAAAGGAATTTTGTTAATTTGACTATCAACAGTTCTGGAACAAAACGCATTAGTCCATCTTTTCACTTTCATTGATCTTCAATAGAAGGAAGTATTGTAATCCAAATTTTTTTCAACTTCATGTTTCGACGGATTAACACTTAATAGGGGTCAGAGATACCATAAAACATGTTTATACAAAATGTCTGTCTGTGTGTGTGCGTGGCCATTGTGCCATTAAAAATTGTACGAAATTATGCATAGAATTATACCAAACTTTCTGTGCATGTTTTTGGCTACGGTCAGCTGGTCCTCCTTGAATTTGGAAATATTTCTACCGAAGGAGCCGCTGTAATAGCGATTTTTGTGCCATTTCCATTATTGTACTATCGAAAAGTGCATGAAGTTGTGTAGAATTGAACCAAATTTTTTGTGAATGTTTTTGGCTAAGGCAAGCAGGTCTTACTTGAATTTGGAAATAATCGACGGGAAGGGACGCTGTAATAGCGATTTTTATGCCATTTTCAACCTTTCAATAAATTGGAGTCTTAATAAACATACTTAGTCAGGTAGGGGTTGTTGTTCTCAAGATATTTGCTAAGGTAAATAAATTCCCTCTCTTATAAATAATATTTTTTATTTGTTCGCAGATTACATTTTAGATTTTTATATATAGTGTTCAGAAAAATCATTGTTCATAGTTATTGTAGGGCCTGTTTCTTTATTGAAATGCTTTCAGAATAATTCCTTACAGTCATGAAAAATAAAAAGGGCGGTATGCGGTTAGTTGGCCCATTTGGGTGTGCGGGATTGGAATTTTGATAGTTTTAATGAATTATTTTAATATACATTTATTATTATTTTAATTAATTTATTATTAATTAATAGTAAGAAATTGTTTTATTAATTGAATTTCTGGATATTCTAGTCTACCTTTTAAAAAAATGAAGTTATAATGTTGTTTATCCCTCCCTACATTAATTCAGCTGTTCTGTTGCACAAAAACATTTATAACTTTCGCATTTATGGAAAAATCCCTGTCGGCTTGGCCTACAGGCACAGGCAAACTTCAAAGTTAAGTACTAATTTCACCAACAATATAACGGATTAAGGGCAATGTGATTTTTTTCTTAACCCCCCCCCCCACACACACACACTTCTTTTGGTTATAATTTCTTTTTGCTGTAATAGTTGGTCCTATCAAAAAGTTGTCAACATAAAAGATGTAGATAATACTAAGAAGATGTACAATAAATTTAAACGGATTTGATATATTGTAAATTAAAGAAGTTATGAATTTTTTCTTCTTCAACCGACCTTTTTTCTGTAAGAGTAAAACTTGTCAAACTTGTAAAACTTGTCAATGCAAAAGTTGTAGATAATATTAAGGAGATTTATAATAAATTTAAGTGAATTTAATATCTTTGCATTTGCGAAGTTATGATTTTCTTTAACTTTAGTCCTTTTTTTCTCGAATTAATAATTTTATGTTTTTATAATTTTATGGCTTTATTAGGGAACGTTGTACGGTAGATTTTCTTTCAGCAAGATTGTGTTTTCGTTCGCACTAAATAAAAATTAAGATTTGATGAAATTTTAAACATTTCTTAAACTTCTACATTATCAAAATATTAAAAAGTTACGTGGGCAAACTTACCCCGCAATGGGGGCAGGTTGACGCAAGCGTCTTGGTATCAGTTTGAGCTTCTAAATTAATATTTATAGTTAGTATTTTCAAGTTTTAATGTTGTGACTTTTTCCTGAAAATACACTAATAGTCGTACTATAAAAATAGATTTAAAATGTTGAATTCTAATTTTTTTTTTTAATTATTAGCAGAAAAAGCGGACCAACTAGCACAGGTCTACCCTACATTCAACTAAAAATGTGACAATTTCTTTTTAAATATGTCTGCTATATTAAAAATAGTGCAAACTTTGATTTTTCAAATTTTAATACCCGTTTTTTAGAACATATTTGAGATATATCAAATAATGGCGGTTCGAAACATATATATCATTTATATAGTGTTTTTTCTAGTAAACCTTCTAATTAAAATTCTCTTTCTTTAATGAGACGAATAGAGTTAAACATATTGCATATTTTTTTAGTTAACAACTTTTTGGCAAGCCACCATATTCGATTAAATATATTAGAAATGTAGTTACGTTTACATACGATATTTTTACTTTCTATGTTTATGGATACATGCACCAGTGTTCGGAATCCCCAATGGGGAATTTTTCAGAATTTTTCACAAAGTACTTCTACCGGTAAGACATCTATGAAGACAATAAGAGAGAATAAAGCTGCGCTATCCAAGGAAAAAAAAAGATTATTGTGTATAAATATAAATACACTGCATAATAGGTAAAAAAGTAATTTTTCAGAAAATTGTTTGTCCTTAAAAAAGTTAAAGTATTTTGCAAAGACGAATTTTTCAAGCTTTGAGAAACTATTTTCTTTGCCAGTGTAAAAGCTGGACTCATTTTGCTTTGTAAAAACAATTCATGTTCGTTTTAATTCATTCAGTCATTTATGATGGCAGTCTTGAAAAAGCAGGGAAACAGTGTGAAAAGTGTAACTACCATATGTTATTTTACTTCGTCTTGTTTCATGACATAATTCCTTAGTTTCAATACGGGGAAAGATATTGGAAAATTTTAATGGTGACTACTGATCCAAAAGCTTTCTGCACTGATGCATGTCGTTATGCAAACTAAGACGATTCACACTAACGCATCGTATCTTTTAAATTTTTGATTTTATTGCTATACATTAAAATTTCTGATTATTGATATATTTTTGAGCTATTATAAATTTATGAGCTATTATAAATTTGGTGCAATTTTGAAAACCTTTTGTTTATTATTTTACAATTTTGAAATATCTGCTTTGTAAGGTAAATTGTATCATTTATAAGCACTGCTGATCATTAAATCTAAAATGAACTAACTATTCTCTCCTATTGTCTCTTTTCGTGTTAATAGCAAAAAATGCCACTGGTTCATCTCAATAGAGGCGTGCTTCACCGGTTTGTAAACAATTGTTTAGTCTACGTTGTTTACATTTTTATTCTGATTTAGCATACGCCTTCAATTTCACTTGTTAGATTTCTAGTTTTGTTTGAATAACTTACATAATTTAAAATCTTATTTATTTTTCTGTTATCTAGTTAAATTATAAATTTTTACACTGTAGTTATTTTTTCGTTGTTTTTTTCCCAATGAAATAATGAATAACTCCTTTTATGGAGTCTTACTTTTTATATTTTCCTTGTGAAATAAAATATTTCATTATGCTTTAAGAAAATATTATATTACATTCAAAATTTTTATTGCAATAAAAATTATAGGAAACGTAGTCAGTTTAAATTATGCTCACATCAAAATTTCGTGACTGCAGTATTTTTGTATTTCTGTTCAAATAGAAAATGTGTTTCAAACTTCACTGCGTACACTTAATGATACATATTTTACATTTACATATTTTTCGTTTCTCTAAAACAAATACTATTTTCAACATTTCATCTCAATTTATGCAAAATCAAATCACGTATTGTTTTAATGAAAGTTTAAATAAATCTTGTTTTGCATTTCGTAAAAGATTTCCGAATTCATAATAATATAATTTTATTTTCAATGATGCTCTGGCATTTTAACAATAATTTGGTTTCAGTTAAAATATTAAAAACTAAATATTTCTTGCTCCAGTATATCGAATTTGTAGGCAAAAACAATTTTTTTTCCTTAAATCATTTTATTTTTAAATGCACGAGTATTTTCTGTAGGCCATTTATTACATATGTCATTAAATCAGAGTGTTTTATTATAATGAAAATCACATAAATTCATTTATTTTTAAATAGTCTGATTTGCAAATCTGAAATGTATTTGCGTGTGATTTTCTTTTTACCCGACTTCCAAGAAGGGTTATGTGTTTCACGAGTATCTGGGTATGTGGATTTCTTTATACACTCGAAACATCTCAACGGCTGGACGGATTTTAATGAATGAGATCTCTATCGATTGCTTTGACAGTCCGATGGTTATTGGCTAGATTTTGTTTTTATAAATTCAAAATGGCAGCCGTAAAATAGAAAATGGCGGTAGAGACGAAAAAAATGTTACGCACTATATAGAGTGTCATATCATTGGATAAGTCTTTCAAAATGGAGACGTTGTTTCATTCCCTATTTTAAAGTCAGAAGCTCCGTTTAAATATTACACAACCTGGAAGTTATGTATGTAGGATCTCTAGCTTTACTGCAACCCTAGACGTCTACAGACCTCATCAAATCTGTGTTTATAGATAGGAACTAACAATTAAACACATCTTAAAAGTCATTAATATAAGTAAATAAAAAAATAGTTAAGTAATATAAAAAATAGTTTCACATTGATGAGAAATAATTAATTTGTTCACTTTTTACGCAGTCGCATTTTTGTATTTTTTAAATTTAATTTTTACTTGTTAAAACCTTTCTTTTTATTTAAATAGAATTGCTATAAAGTGTGTACTTTAAAAGTATTTATATGTTTATATTATATAGTTTTAAACAAGTAAAAGATAGTACAAAAAATATTAAAATCAGCTTGCAGTTAGAAAAAGAAGTAAAAATTACACATTTCAAACGGAAGAAGTTGTAATTATAAATAATTTACACTATTTTAAATAAAATTTAATTCAATTTCCCAGGCTGTCAAAGTAACGAACTATCTACTGATAATAGACTCAAATACTCTTTGCATTCCAGAATAAATTTATAAGAGAGTAGCAATATGGATAATAAAAGGTCACTTGTCGAGGATTTTTTAACAAAAACGTGATGAACTTGGTATTATAGTAGATACTGGTAAAACTGCCCCTATTGTCAAGCTAATGTTATATAAGTCGTCTTAAATGTAATTGATACATTCGAAAACTTCCGCATTATGTTTTGTGACTTGTCATAATGTGCACAAAAATTTCCACCCTGATCATGTGTCCTATGCAGATGACGCCATTCTCTTATAAAGGCTTTCTATCTGTATTTGATGGAGATAGACGCTGTAAATATTTTTTGGCTGATTTCACAGGTTTTATCCGCTACAGGGTGTGGTTCGAGTATTTGGATAACTGTATTTCTGTGATACAATTTTTTTTAATAATAACACATGAAATAGCTCTAGCTTACAAGGATAACTGAAAACCAACAAATTGCTTTAAAGTTGGAACTGAGAGTTCACAGAAAAGGGGAATGCTGCATACCAGCGGACGCAACTGACCACCCCCCTGCCTCATTGATGATGAAAAGATAAATTTGAATATGATGTAAGATCAATAGAAATTAATGCATAAAAGTACGATTGTTTCAAATGCTAATTGCATATTAACGCGTAAGCAAATTTGTAACTTCATTTAATGTAATAGAAACAAATATCTATATTATTTACCAGAGAGTTTTAATTTAAAATTTTACATGTAGTTCTTATTCATAGATTTTTCTACACAGCCCATTTCGATGAATAAACCATTTTTTCGCTATGCTCCAATTTTTTATGTCTTTATTAGCTTTTCATACTAAAACAATTCTTCTATTCCAATAAGAACATTTAAAAGTCCGTCAATATGCGCTATTTTACACTTACTAGTAAAATATTATAATCAAAACTTTTTCAATTCGTTTTAGAATATCCTTTATAAACATATTTTAATTGGTATACACAACATATATTTACTTATTCATATTGTTTTGTGTACTCCTAATAAATCCGGTTTTTATAGATTTTCAAAGAAATATATACTTTCTAAATTTATCGTGCAATTTTTGTAGAAACCTATATCGAACATTTGTTTTTGGTGATAAATGAAAAATACCTAATACAATTTTTCTTTAGAAGTACTGGTATTAAAAAAACGGATCTGTGGGAATCCTGCGTATTCAAAAGCTTAGAAAATTCAAATTTTTTTGTAACAGGCAATAATGCAAGCGCTGCGCCACAAATGGCTGATTTTCACCGCTATATTTTAATAGTCTTCTTCGCCTTCTTAAATCTCAAAAATTCTACCATTAAAAAAGTTAAGAAATACTATTAAAATTTAGTGATAGCCAGTACTGTACTACACTGTAAAAAAAAATCTGTGAAGTTACTAAAGTTTTTCTAGGAAACTTGGATTCCTAGAACTTTTCATGTAACGGCAACAACAAAATTTCATGTAACAGACACACTTTTACGCCGAAAATCAAAAAATCTGTAAGGTTACTAAGAATTTTTTTGGAAACTGGGATTCCGAGAACTTTTCATGTAACTGCAGCCAGGGTTACAAATAAAAGTTTACTAAGATTACTGAAATTTTAGCAGATTCATTTGTAAAGTTACAGATTTTTGTAGCTTTACAAAAACTAGTTTTGTAGATTTGCAGCTTTTTTCGTACAGTTACAGGTGAAAGTTTAGTAAGCATGTAACTTTACATCTGTAGAACTACAGATTTTTTTTTACAGTGTAACTGAAGTAAAATCATTGTTACATTCTTTTTTGTAGGAAGACTAATAAAGCAAGTACCTTTTAATGATTAATAAAAAGCTTTCAATGTGATCTCTACAACAGACGTTTATCATGAAAATTGAATAAAGCACAACAGGGTATATTTGAACAGAAAACGGAAGAAAATGGGAGCAACTGAATTATAAACAATATGCCTTCAGTCCATATAATTCAGATTGCATGGAATTGTACAAACGATTTAATAACTGTATAGCTAAATATAAACTAGTGTCAGTGAACAACACTACCATGCAGAGTCTATAGATTATTCAGTTTTAACCCATAAATAAATGAAAATGAGTTATTTTTAAGGACGAGCATGGTGGGGGCTACAATGTGTTTACTGCAGACTATAATAAGTAAACAGTCTTTCAATGGCAAAAGAATTCATAAGAGGTTTAAATTTCTTTTTAAGAAGGGGTTTTCGAACACCAGTATATGACAAGTTTTGTTAAGATTAGTAAAAATTAAGAGGAAAAATAATTTTCATGCATAACAAGAATATAAAAACATTTATTGCACTACACTGTAAAAAAAATCTGTGAAGTTACTAAAGTTTTTCTAGGAAACTTGGATTCCTAGAACTTTTCATGTAACGGCAACAACAAAATTTCATGTAACAGACACACTTTTGCGCCGAAAATCAAAAAATCTGTAAGGTTACTAAGAATTTTTTTGGAAACTGGGATTCCGAGAACTTTTCATGTAACTGCAGCCAGGGTTACAAATAAAAGTTTAGTAAGATTACTGAAATTTTAGCAGATTCATTTGTAAAGTTACAGATTTTTGTAGCTTTACAAAAACTAGTTTTGTAGATTTGCAGCTTTTTTCGTACAGTTACAGGTGAAAGTTTAGTAAGCATGTAACTTTACATCTGTAGAACTACAGATTTTTTTTTACAGTGTAGTATATATTATACTTAAGTAAAAATTTTATATTTCATTATTATGAATATTTTTATTGGAAAATATCTGTATTCCACTGAAAAAGTGTCTTTTGTCTTTATTGCAATCTGAATTTTCATACATCATTTGAGTTCAATGGAACAATTAGTTTGTAGCAAGTAGCATAATAGTTAAATGTTCAATTTTCAATAGTATAATTTTCAATACAATGCATCATTTTCCCTCCTCGTAAGTATGAAATTTAATTTCGATCAGACCGTTATTCTGTTTCTGAATTTTAAAGACACAGATAGACAGACATAATAAATTGAAGCAGGAAATATGAAAATAATGCACGCAAGATAGCTTTATAGACTTTAGAAACTTCTAGAAAATAAAAATAAATGCCAACAAAATCTAGGTAAAAATTGCCATTTTTGAAAGCATTTAAATTTCTGATATAAGCAAACTATGAATTATAAAAATTAATGCAAAGAATTATAATTTGTATCGCGTAATTAATTTTCTGACAACGATTGAAACATAATCCCGTATCACATATACTTAGAAAAAAATCTTCAATACTTTCAACATATTTTCCTCTTCTGTTAGGATTCTTACCCAGTAGGGTGTATCGATTTTTAACTTTTTTTTGTTTCCAAATTCCAAGTTGATAAAAAGTTGCTACTAGACACCACAACTTACCACAAAAAATTTTGGATTTAAAAAAAAAATTGTTTAGGTCTCCCGCACAAGGCCTAAAGTTTAAAATTTTATTTAAAAAGTAAATTTTTACAAAAATTTAAAAAAAAAACCTAAAACACTTTTTTTCTAAATTGCAAGTTAAAATTCCACTAACAATAAGCACAAAAAACGATAGAAAATGTATTTCAAAAACTTAGCACAACATTTAGGTCTCCCGCACAAGGCCTAAAAGTCGTAAATTTCAGCCAATTTTTGAACATTTTTAAGTGTTTTGATATTTGTGTTGTTGGTGATTTAAAAATTAAATGTAACTAAAGCCTCGTTAGGCTTGATTGGAATTGTTGAAATAAGTGAAATAATAAGTCACATTTCAATACGTCAATCGTCAACTTGAAGCGATGGTGTGGGGGAAGGCCAGACTGTCGCGCCGCGGCGACGCGCCACGTATGAATCACCGCGACAGTCGTCCGCGCGCTCGCTCGCGGCAGACAGTCGTCTGCCCGCGAGCGAGCATTACGGTTGTGTTTTAGTGCGATAGTCTTGTTGTAAGAATCAAATGAGTGAGTGTTGTTGTTTATTATGAGTAAAAAACCGCATCTAACTAGACAAACTACCGACAGGCCGGTTATCGGGAAACCTATTGATGTGAGTGAGTTTAATGTTCTGCCAACCAAGATGAATGTTTTGAAGTATTTTGAGTGGGTACGCATTGAAATGAAACAAGAGGGAATACATCAGCCTGCAAAGAAGGTAATTGCGTTAAGAGTTGCTTTAAAACTTGAGGAAATATGGAAAAGAGCTTCAATTCCTGTTTGTGGCACCAAAAACACAATATTTATGGTTTTAAAACTGCATGAGCAGCTTGAGAAAATCAAAAAGTGTTCAGGGCCTAAAAGGAAGTATCCTAGCTCCTACAAAGATGCAGTAACTAGCTTTCAGTCAAAAACTGAAACTGCATTGTTTGATATTTGTACTTGCAAATGTGACCTCAGCAACTGTATTTGCTCTATTGACAAAAAAGTCCCGGCACTAGAACACGAGTTTTTGCTCGACCAACGTGGTCCTAGATTCATGTCAATTGCAGAGTGTGACAAAAACGAGACTAAAAAGCTTAAAAAGCGATTAGAAAGAAAATCTAGGTCACAAGCTTTAATGCAGGTAGTTGTAAAAAAGACTGAGGATGAAAACTTAAAATCTGTTGATAACATTGATTCTGGTGATAGTACAGATGATTCAATGTCTCACACATCATGTCAAGATAGTGATTTTTAAATAAATGTATTTGATACAAGTCAAAAAAGTGTTACAAGTGTAGGAGTAAAACAAAAACTGCCACAACGCTCGTCTTTGTTTTCACGAGCTTGTGACCGCAGTGGCATTTCTAGTAGAGCTGGAGCTCAGTTAGCTACTGCACTTTTGAGAGACTGAAATGTCGTTACTGTGGAGAACCATGAAGCAGTAATCGACAAGTCAAAAGTAGCACGTGAAAGACTTAAGTCTCGTAAAGAAGTAAGCTCAACTCGAACCTCCGATCTGTTGGCCATTTACTTCGATGGTCGTAAAGATGAAACCATAACAATAGAAATTGTAGATGGTAAAAGTGTCCGAAAATCTTTAATGGAAGAACACATATCTATTGTTGAAGAACCTGGATCCAAGTATTTCGGTCATGTAACTCCCATAAATGGAACAGGAAAGGAAATAGTTACATCACTTGTAAAGTATTGTGAAGAAAAAACTGTCGATCATAAAAAACTAAAAGCTATTGGTTGTGATGGTACGGCAGCAAACACAGGCACTTCAAATGGAGTTATCACCTTATTTGAAACTAAAATACAACAGCCATTGCAGGCAGTTGTGTGTCTACTACATTTGAATGAATTACCATTTAGAAAAATTATGGTTGCTCTTGATGGGCCAACTTCTGGACCAAACACATTTAGCGGGCCTATTGGTAAACAACTTCTAAGCTGCCAAAATCTGGATGTTGTCAATTTTGTTGCAATTGAAAGCGATATACCAGAAGTTGATCTTAATGAGTTGAGCACAGACCAAAAGTACCTGTACGAAATATCCAAAGCCGTATCAACAGGTACATGTACAGAAGAGTTGGCCAGACGAAACCCCGGAAACATCTCGCACGCCAGGTGGCTTACCCTGGCAAATCGAATCCTTCATTTGTATGTAGCCATGCATGATCCGACCCCTGAGCTGAGAAAGCTTGCAGAGTTCATAATGAAAGTCTACATACTATCATGGTTCTCAATTAAATGCAATCCCAAAATCCCGCAGGGTTCCATTATTTTTTTTTAAATGATTCATTTCAGCAATTACTTGGAAGACGAGCTAAAACATATCGTCCATGCAACGTTACAGAGAAACGAATTCATGGCTTTCCCAGAGCATGTTTTAATAGCTATGTTGTTTGATGAACGAAAACATATTAGTCTTGGCTTATAAGAGAATCCAGAAAGCTCGTCAAACAGAAAAGAAAGGGGTAAGGATATTTAAACCCTGTCAGATCAATTTTAATGCTAAAGACTATATAGATGTGATTGACTGGCGAACCACTTCAGTAACCGAACACCCTCTTGTTACCAATATGAGCCTAGAAGAGTTACAGTTAATTGCGGAAACGGGAAAAAGTGGAAGGGTTGAATTTACAATTCCTTCTCACAATCAAGCTGTGGAACGAATTGTGAAAGAAGTCACAGAAGCTTCAAAGCGAGTGTGTGGGATGATCGAAAGAGATGGTTTCATTCGTGAAAGACTGGAAGACCGTAAAGAGCTACCTACGTTCGAGACCAAGAGCCAGTACAAAACCTCAGTGAAGGATTAAAATGTAAGTAAGTGTTTTTTGTATTACTTTGATTTTTAATGTTTTTAAATAACATCTTTATCTTTCTGTCTTCCATATAATATTTGAAATTCATTGGGGATCATTTCTATAATTTTGTAAAAATCTGTAGGCCTACGTAAATACTGTATATAACTTTCGTTTCAGGTTTTGAAGACAAGATGAAAGGACGAATATTTAAAACAAGTCAGTTAATTTGAAATAGAACAAGAAAACTGCGCTCATGTTCTATGAAAATCCATCAGCAACATTTTGTACTTATATACTACATTTTATTCCGCGTTATAATATTTTATACATTTGTAATAAACAATAGTAATCACAAATAACGATAGAGTTTATTTCAACACCTTTATCAAACAATTTACATCGTTAAACTATCTTTTTTAAGGTATACAACATTTATATATTATTTATGTAGTATGTATATATATATATATATATATATATATATTGTGTCATTTTATGCCTCCTGTAACACGAATACACTTAAGTCTGGTGTTTTTAACGAAAAAAAAATTTTTTCATTTACACTAAAAATTACGAAAGTTTCGTCAAAATTAACAAACTTTAGGTCTTGTGCGGGAGACCTAAATGTTGTGCTAAGTTTTTGAAATACATTTTCTATCGTTTTTCATGCTTATTGTTAGAGGAATTTTAACTTGCAATTAAAAAAAAAGTGTTTTAGGTTTTTTTTTTTTTTTTTTTTTTTTGTAAAAATTTACTTTTTAAGTGAAATTTCTGAACTTTAGGCCTTGTGCGGGAGACCTAAACATTTTTTTAAAAATCCAAAATTTTTTGTGGTAAGTTGCGGTGTCTAGTAGCAACTTTTTATCAACTTGGAATTTGGAAACAAAAAAAAAGTTAAAAATCGATACACCCTATTACCCAGTGCTAAGGTTTAGTTATATGGATTTTTTTCTGTATGTTTATCCTTGCAATAATTAAATCTTATGATACTCATCAGCGTACACATAAATAAAAACTATATTAAAAACACATTAAAAATTAATCCAAAAAAACTATATTAAAAACACATTAAAATTTTTTAATGTGTTTTTAATATAGTTTTTATTTATGTGTACGCTGAAGAGTATCATAAGAGTTTTTAATTATTAAATTTTGACAGCGTAAGTCCAAGCTTTTTTTATTATCCTTGCAATGTTTTTTATCTAATGCCTCGTCTTTCTTTATGTAGTTTTAACTCGTCATCAACTAAAATCTTTCTTTTTCTCTTTTTTCCTCATGCCTCCTCCCCTTTCATATACCGGCAGTTACCATTACATTTTTTTTTTAGAAGTCTTTCTTAATCCATTCTATTTCCATGCAAGTACCATGTCAACCGTTTTCAGCCTATACGTCAATAATACTAATATGTTAAAACTTTGTTTTATCTTATCAATTAATACTAAAAATATCATTTAACCTAAAGATCAAAAAGGTAAAATAACTGTATTTTTCCTTTTCAAGAACCTAAGTAGAAAATAATATTTTCTCTGAACGAATCTGCATTATATAAATTTATGTAATTTACCTAAGTCCGAGAAAAAATGTAAACACATTTTATCAAACATGCTTATGAAATTTCATTTAAAATTTTTAGGGGCAATCAAAATTAAATATAACTCAAAAAATTTTATTATCTTATATTTTTTAATGCATTCCTTCTTATTTAATTTTTCGTTTATATAAAATTTTAATTTATTTTGGTTGTGCACATTTCATTTTTCGCTTGTCGTAAAATTAAATTTAAGAATTTCCTCATTTTACATTTCAATTTTTTTTTTTACAGCAATGGCATTTTTATTACTCATTCGAATTTTTCCATAAAAGCGGAATACACAAATAAATAAAAACATTTAATGGACAGATATAATAAAATATAAAACAGGTATATATCATTATTATAATTTCTAAGTTATTCACTTTATAAATATTTTCATTCGATGGCATTTTGTGATAATCTACATTTTACTTTTTTTTGTTATAAAATAATATGCAGGCATTTTATTCACTTTATTAATATTTTCATTGGATGGCATTTTGTGATAATCTACATCTCACTTTTTTTTGTTATAAAATAATATGCAGGCATTTTATTCACTTTATTAATATTTTCATTCGATGGCATTTTTTGATAATTTACAACTTTCTTTTTTTTTTTTTTTTTAAATAATACGTAGGCATTTCATTGAGACAAACTAAAATTCCAAAAGAGTTTCTAGTGGAAAAAATTTAATAAAATTCTATATTTTATTTTTAAATGAAAATTAAAAATTGAATTTGTAAGAAGAAAATTAATTATTTCACTTTTTCATTTAATGTATTATTTCAAATAAGCATTTTGAATGAATGTATATTTTGATTAAGTGTTAGTTAAATTAAGTGTTATTAAATTTCATTAAATCGTCTGAAAAAGCTAATAAAAAGGTAATGGGACCAATAAGGAAAAAGTTATTCAAAATCAAAATCATAAATTATACCTATAAAGTATAAAATCAGTGTAAAAATTAACATATCACTTCAATATTAAACCGAATTAAGTATTTGACCGCATTTGAAATAATAATAAGTCATTCTTTCTATGTATATCGTTAAAAACATAAATTTTATTGAGTACCTAATCCCGTTTTCAATTTTGTTTTAATCATATACTC
Source organism: Maratus speciosus (assembly GCA_963932465.1). Lineage (NCBI taxonomy): Eukaryota > Metazoa > Arthropoda > Arachnida > Araneae > Salticidae > Maratus > Maratus speciosus. The sequence goes on along the minus strand of OZ010792.1, from coordinate 200,613,596 downwards.
TTAAAAGTTTTTTTTTTAATATTTTTTTCCGATAAACTAGCTTTTATGTTCCAGACCATCAAATAAATTTCGAATTCTATTATCGTTCCCCAAGGGGGCATTTATTCAAAAAACAAGTCCCCATACACCAAGGAGCCTCAAGAACATACATATAATAATAAGACATGATTGTCATCCTAATTAACAACTATGCGAGGATCGAAAGATTCATATGGATTTATATACAGTATAACTTCAAAAATCCGGCACCATCGGGACCGAGGCTATGCCGGATTTTTGAAAATTCCGGATTTTTTAAGGAATGTCAAAAGTAGTAACTAGTAATATCAAAAGTAGTACTGAACCCTTAATGGTGTCTTTAGCCTTAATTTAATTAATTCTTAAGTGTTAATTATGTAAGAAATACAGAAAATTAAATATAAAAAAATTACATTAATTAATATTTTCTATGTTACAGAAAAAAAATCTATTAAAGAGTGAAATTATTTCTTCTCGTGTAATTTCGGAAATATCGATGTCAATTTTGTTTGCTTCAATGTTTTTGGCCGTTCTTTAACAAGTTTTTCTTGCATTTTATACAGATAGCAAATATTAATTCTCCAGCCAAATTTATGCATTTTTCTAGTGACACCTTTTCTTTTGCCTGTTGTTCATCCTCGTTTTCGGAGCTGTTACTAGTGTTATTGGCGGTTCTATTTAGCCCAGCGTCACAAGAGAGACTTCAAAGAACTTGTGTACTAATCACCACGCCGTTGCTGAGAAACGGTGCAGCTACCAGAAAATTTCTTCAGAAAATAATCGTCTCTGACAAATGAAAAAAATGTCAAATACTATTTTTTTGCATTTTTACTTTCGAACTTGAAGTTTTTAATTCATAAAAAATTTCTATTTTTCTTTTACAATAACTTAAAAGTGTAAAAGGAAAAGGAAGGGTAAACATGGTTTTGATACCGGATTTTTGAAGTCACACTGTATATTCACTCACTTCCAGTAGAATTTACATTTTTCATCTTTATATAACTGTACCGTTTTGCTAAAAATTTCTTCTCATAGTCTTAACACTGCTAAAAGTCATGTCTAGGCTCTACATTAAATAATGAAAACTCGTGAAAACACAGAGAACCGCGCAATGTTGATACGCACAAATTAAAACACCATGTTTGCCTTGAGGTACCATCATATTTGACGAAAATCTTTTTTTTTTTTTTTTAAACCTTGCACTTACGAACTTTGAGCAAGTGCGGTGAAGATACCCTATTTCAGGAATTATTTAATTACCAGAACTGTTGAAATCCCTTATTCTTTTATAGACTGTGTTAGAAAAATTCTTAATCTATAGGAGTTTTAAAAACTAAAACTGAATAAAAAGAAAGAAAAAAAAGACGATTAATTAAATATGTGTTGTTAATAACTCCACATCATTCCAACTACACAGTGTGGAAAACCTAATTACGATTAGAAGAATTAGAAATGTCTATAAATAACTAATATTTTTTAAATGACGCTTTATTTTTTCAAAACTTAGTTTAAAAACTGAGATTTAAAAAAAAAGAAAAAAAAAGAAATACACGAGCGCCTTAAATACCTGTTTTTAGTCGTTCCAAATCTTTCCGACAATACAGCTGAAAAACTAATTACGATGAGTGAAATCACAAATAAATATTAACTGATAACTAATATTTCCAAAATGAAGATCTTTTTCTTCAGAGTTTAAGAACTGAAACTGAAATTAAGAAAGATGCGAGCTCGTTAAATATGTGCTGTTAGTTATTCCAAATCAACTGCGAAAAGCGGAGCCTGTTAAATATCTGCGGTTGGTCATTCCAAATTTTTCCAAAAACAAGGCACGGAAAACACAAATTACTAATAGTAAAACTGCATATCAATTAAACATCGATGAATAAGTACCATTTATTAAATGAAGCTTGTTTTCTTTTCACGAACAAAAAGAAATGTTAATAGAAATCGGGAAAAATAATAAAATTCGCAAACATCTAAATATCAATGCAAAAAATATGTAAAAAAAAAAAAAAAAAATTAGTAATTGAAATTAATTTTTTAAATGTGTCGTTTATTTTCATTCAAACATGTTTAACAATATCAAGCAATTTCACCATTTTAAATGTATCAAATAAATTTACTCGAACAATATTTTTAGATGTACGTAACATTAATTTTCACGTAATGCGAAGATATGAATAATTGAGAAACAAGTCTTCTCATCAAAATACAATTGGTTCAAAAACTATAACAACAGATACAATAAATATTGCAATGATTTAAACTTTTTAAGGAGACTAGGTAAGCTCTATCTTCGCCATGTTAAAATAGAACAACTTTCTGTACCTTTTTCTCATAAATGGTGAAAGATAGATGTCTAGAATTTTTAGAATAGTTCGAGTAACATGCCTTACGTATTTAACTGACCATCTTCTTCCTAAGTGAGCCTGAAAATTAATTATTTATTGAAAGGCATTTTTAAATTATCTTTTTTAGTAAGATTTCACTGCATAAAATAAATAATTCTCAACAAGTTATTAAATCCCTGTTTTGAGTATACAATATAATATAATAAAAATATTTAAAAAAATGATTTCTTAAGTTTACTATTCTTGCACAACTCTACCTTCCTCCGAGTACAGGTAGGCAGCTTAAATTTGACAGCGGAAACACAGAACTTAAAACATCACAGTCTTAATTCTTTTATTTACTGTTTTATTTCATTTTATTTCCGGGTGGGTTTCTAATCTTTTTAATTAATTAACAGCAATCAAAATATTTTACATTAGAGCTGCACAACCTTTTTGCCAGAAAATTGATTGCCACCACAAAAAATTTAAAAATAACATTTGAATTATTTAATAGCAAAGTTTCTGTCAATTAAATAGGAATTTTTTTCTGGATAAAAATACTGGTGAAATTGGTGGCCTGCGGGCACAGGTTGTGCGCCCCTATTCTATTGTTATCCTTTCTTCAGTGTCTAAGGTAAGATTCTTATTAAGATTCTTGTTAACAATAAAATTTTGCTGTTTTTCTGTTGTGATATTCTCTAAATAAAGTCATAGAAATGTGTTTCTTCACTAATTGAAAAGCATAAACTTCCATTGGATCTTTTGAATTATTCGAGTAAAAAAAACCAAAGATTTTTTGAAACAGCTGATAAAGGCAAAAATAAAAAATAAATACAAAATAAATATTCCTAACTAGAAACATGCTCTTAGGTTTGCAAAGTTCAGTTGCTGCGAAAATCGGCATTAAGATGATTTCGTTTGGGCCAGCACAACGAATAGAAGCTTACAAATACTATGTTTTTTTTTTGTTTTTTTTTAAATTTCTCATTTTTTTTTTTTAAATCAACAAGAAAAGTACGTAAAAAAGTATTTTGTAGTATAAACTAACAAAATTTTTCGAAAGAAATTCAATTTACTGAAAATACACAAAAACATTAAATCTAATATTTAGGATTTTCAAAATTTAATTATAGATTTGTTCTATCTTTGAAAATATTTCCCATTTTTTTTTCATTCTAGTATTTAAAACAAGAAAGAAAAATTATGTATTAAGCATAGATTATGAAACACTTTCCAACATTTCCCGAATGCTTTAACAAAACTTCGTTATTTAGGGACATAAGGTGTATAAGAAGAAAACAATTCAGAAAACGCATGAAACATTTTAAAAACTGATATCAGCAGTTATCGTCCATAGCAAAATATGTATTCCAATACTTTTGAACAGCCCTGTATTTGATCAGTAGGTTGATGTATATACCACATAATGGGAAAATTTAGTTTAGTAAGAAAACGCATAATATGTTGAAATTTCTCTTTCACCAAATTATACTAATTGATGAAAACGTACTTGAACAGTTTTGTACATTCCTGTAGTTTACCTAGTACATGTATTACGCGCCACTATTTACCTGAAATTTACTTCAAACTAAAACACTCTTAAAACTTCTGAAACGACATTTCCAGAAATTATCATCCATACACGGCCATGTATCCAATTTTTTGCGTGACTCTGTATATCATTTTATCTATATTCAATAAACATTTCTTTGTAAAGTAAATGCAGTTCAGCGTAAAAATGCATAACTTGTTTAAAAACCACCTTTAAGAAATTAGCGCTCATTCCCAGTAACCCTTACGTGGGGCAAATATAAATGTTACCAGCATGACCCCTGGTATAATGGTCGAACCAAATGTAAATATCACGGGCTGAGCCAAATATAAGTATCATGGCATGGCTCGTGGTGCACCAGTAAAGGCTAACGGGATTACTAATAAACATTTCACGTCACGTTTCAAGTAAATCACGTATTGACATTTACTAATAAACCTTTTGTGTTATATTTACCACAATTATTACATCAGGTTATAATTACTTACTAAGTATTCCACAAAATTTCTTTTGTGTTTCCTCGTTTTCTGCTTGAAGTCCTTTTCCATAATTACTGGAAAACAGAAGTCAAAGCTTTCTGTCGTTGTTGTACAATGATATAAAAAAATAAGAAATGTGAGTTTTGCAGATTTCTGCCAGTGGTTTTGTATAAATAAAAAATCCTTTTTAAATATATTTTCGATTAAAATTTTTATTTATGAAATTCCTTATTTTTTATTTATTTATTTATTTGTTTTATTTTATTTTATTTTATTTTATTTTATTTTATTTTACAATTGATATGAAAAACACGAAACTTTTCATGAGGAATCATTTAGAATTAATGCTTATTTCGATCTAAGAAGATTTTTTAAGTGACAAAATTAACCATGAAACAATTTAAAAATGTTATTAATTTTTTTTTACTGTGTACGGCGTCAAGTTCATGTGAGTTTGGCCTATGAAGACACGAAATTATTTGTAATTGGGTGAACTCAAATTTCGAATCTTCGGGCTTGAGCTCCAAAGAAAGACTGCGAACTCATCTGTACTAGAAAATATATATTTACGCAAAACCCTGACGGCTAAATTAATGAACGTATGAAGAATAAAACGATAGTGCATGAATGTTTAAACCGTGAACAACTTATCATAATTACCTTGACAACAAGCATAAAAAAAATATCTGTCGATATTTAAAAAAGTATCCTTTATATTTTATTTACTCTCGTATTAATAATTATAAAACATTAAAAAAAATTCAAAGCAAAACAAACATGTTAAATACTATTAAATTAAATCCCTAAGAGAGAGAGAAAAGCATTTATTTATCATTATTCACAGGCATTCACTCAGGCATTTTTTTTTTTTTTTTTTTTTAGCGACAGAGAGTGAGAAGAATTACCAATAGCATATCAAGTAAAGTTTAAAATATCGTATATATATATATATTTTAAACTGTAACATTTTATTATACAAAAGAATTTTATTTAATCATCTAATTATAAACCTCTTCTAATAGACTGAGCGTATTATTTATGCAATGACCTGAAAATTTGTCTTTTAGTTTTAGCAGTATTCGTGAAGATAACAACAAATAATAAATGCAGATGTTCTTAAACTGTTTAAATTTTTCTTCATAATAAAGAAAGAACGTTCAAACAAATCATATTAAAAATTATGTTTCCTCTATTTTAAGTGTTCTTTAAATCTCTCGGGCATTTGAGACTTTTTGCGAATATCGACTTATTTTTATACATTATAGTGAATTAAGACAAATATTTAATCCATTAGGTAATTAAGAACCAAGTGTTTTGGATAAAGGAAAAATTTGTATACTTAACTAAATTACATAAAGTTATTTGAATGCATTAGAAAAAGTTTAATTTGTTTAAAAAATGATTTTTAACAAATAATGTTTGACCCTTGTTCTCTTTGGCCCCAACATAATAAAAAGTCGAGTTACTTTAGAAACATGCTGTTAATATGATTCATGCATAGAAGGTTAAATGTTGATACTGTGTAACATTAAATTAGTAATTGATGTTATATTTTTATTATTTATCATCGAAATGTTCTGGAAAGAGTGTGTCAACCACAACATTTAAATCAAAATTCTTTTTTAAAAAGAAATAAATCCTGCATCACGCACAGGTTATAAAACAATTTCCAAGGTTTTTAAATTACTGCTACGAAAATTTCTTTTCTTACACAATTGAAGGAAATATCTAAATAAACAATTATAATATACATATATATGTGAGTGCGCGCGTGTGTATGTACTAGTGCCATTTTGTGCACTAAAATTTACTTCAAATTGGAATATGCAAAAACCCTGTTGGAACCCTTTTCTCGCCCGTTACCATCCATGGATAGCAGAGTATCAATTTCATTTTGTGCAATCCTGTATATTAATTTATTTATAATATAACTATAACCCCATTGTATAGTAAAAATTCTTTGAGCTACAAAAAGTGCAACTTATTTAGAAATGCATACACTCTTCCCGATAGAAAAAATAATTTCGAACTCTTTGAGTACGGAGTTTTCACATTTCCCGGAGTACAGTGCCTACTATACTTAAGTGTATATTCATCCCTACAAGGTGGAGTTCTTTGAACTATACGTAAAAAGGGGTAGATTTAGAAAGTTATATTTTCCAGTTCATGAACCGCGGCTTACATCTCTCGCAAAGAAAATCCTCCGTAATACACAACAACCAACCATTGCTACATCTTCAAGTTGTCGCGTCGGCTTTGGACAGCTTATAGAAGCTTGAAAATCAATATGCAGCGACACACAGTGGTCCTAAATCGCGATTATGTGGCCAAAAATCAGAAAATCGAAGTTTCGTATTTTGAAATGAAATAAATTCCACAGTATTTAGAAATATCTGAAGATTTATATTCTTTAATATTTTGATTTTATAAGCTCACATGAATTCGCATTGCTTATGATAAGTTAGGCGTTGCGTTTTCTGCTGTGGCGTGAATTTCAGGCAAATTCGCTGCATTCACACCATAACTAAGACATTTTCAGAGAGTTTGTCATTTTTTTCTTTGCACTTCTCTGAAACAACATTAAATTACATATGTAATTTGATTTTTTGATTGCAAAAATTTCAAAAATTAAAAACAGAGTAATTTTTAAAAAATACATCGTTTTAAGGAATTTTTTTACATACAAAGTGATATATAAAAAACGTCCTTCCGAGTTCCTCGGACATTTATAGTACAAAATGTAGAATGAACCTTCTAAAATCATATTCCAAGAGATTTATTGCGACTTTTTGCGACTTTGAGAGAACCAGTAGTTTGAAATTGGACATTGGATATTGCCAGTATTAGTCCAAAATCAGTAATCTGGTTTAAAGTCAATCTAATTTTCGCACTGACCCAAAATTATCAGCATTTATATAATGCAACATTCTAATTAACATACCACTGTCAGTTTCATTTTTGTAATTCGCGGAGGGAGGGGGGGGGGTGCTAATAGTTGAGAATATTTTTTTTAATTTATATATATCTTTTTATTTGTTTTTACAATTTTTCCCTTGCTTTTTTCCGAAAATTTTAGAAGTAATCTAATTAAGGAATTGAATGATTTTATTATTAATTGGCAGTAAACAGATGTCGAAAACTTAAAAAGTAGTAATAATATTTTTAGATTTTCCTTGTTATAGGGGCAAATGGAAAAAGGTGAGATTTCACGCGTGTTATTAGCTTATTATTAAAATTTAGCTGATTGATTATTTATGTATTAATTTCAAATGCTAAAAGGTGTGAATTACTACTTTAAAACCAGTAAAAATACGTTTATTTCGACTGTTGACATGTTTCGACTTACCCTGAGTCATTTTCAAAATCAAATAAATAAAGCTATTCTAAATTGGCACGGTCTATGACACGCCATCATTCAGTTTTCCACTTATTCTTTCATATTATGCACGTTACATTTTTATTTTATATGGATGCTATTTTATTTTATTTTATTTTCATACTCATTGAGTAACTCGAGCCATATTTTTGGTAAGTGAAATGCTGCTGCATCGTTACATATTGAGTTTTTGCGCGTTATAATCTCTATGGTTTCTCTTATATTAAATGGATAGTATAGACTGAACGGGAAAGTTATTTTTCTTTTATTGAAATTTACTTAGATTGTTTCTTCTTGATAAAATCTTGCTAGGGTTGTGGTTTTACTATTCTATTTTATATCAGTTATAGGTTCCTTTTTTCTATACTTAAATTTCCTGCTAGTCATAGCAATATAGAAATTCTTTGATCCGTCTGCCCTAATAAATGGTATTTCATGCACACCAGAGTAATTCTCAAAACTAATTGGGTCAATTTTAGCGCAAATGATATTCTTCAATTTCGGAGGTGGTTTTGTTACTAAGCAGATATTGAAACGTTTCAGGCTATAATTTAATTTCTCAAAAAAGCTTGGAATATATTGAATAGTATAAAGTTTGTATTTTTTCGAATCAAATTTACGTTCAGGTTTCTAATTATTGTCAATCATATTTATTCATAGCACATCATATCATATTCATATCATATAATATTCATATTATATCATATCACATCATATTCATATCACATTATATCATATTATTTATGTATTTTATTGGTTGCTTATACTCGTTATTGTTACTTTTCAATAACATTAAACAGAGAAAAAAAATAAGTTTTTAACCTGTATATTTTCAGGGAAGGAGGGAGAGGGGGGGTTAAAATTTCAGGGGAACTGAATTAGATGATTTGTCTTTAAAAAAATGAAAATATTCACTATAATCAAAAGTGGAAAATTCTCATTCATGTAAAAAAAGGAAATTTAAATTTAATAAAAACTTGGCCCCCTCTATTGCGACCCCCCCCCCAATCTCCTCCCCCAGAACCCCAATTTTAGTGTAAATTCACAATGTAATATCATTTAGAAAGTTATAAAATTAAAAATGAATCATATAACCATTAGGAAAGCCAAAAATGATTTTTGGCCACTAGATCGCGATTTGGGAGCACTCTGCGACGTCGCTGCTTGTTTTCAATAAGCGTAAATTGTATTTAATTTTTCTGGATTTTGCTTAGTGCAGAAAAGATTTTTTTTTTTTTTAATCCATTTCAGACGATATCAACATACGTTGTTGAAACATATTTATTAAGTCGGTCTAAATTTAAAGATATTAACCCGCTCGCTGCGTAATTGTTTTATCAAACTAGCTTCAAAAATTGCGTACTTAATTCCTTCGCGACGAGTGTCTTTTAAGAATTTTTATTCTTTTGCCACCGGTTATTTAAAACAAAAATTTTCGGCTGATGTAATCGGGAAAATACTCCGATTAGATAAGGCAAAATTTACAATAAAAAGTAACTGGTGGGAATGATCAAGCCGGGTTAATTAGACGGGGAAAATGCATCCCCGATGAAATCTCGGGTTGCGCAAATTTTGCTACTTTTACGTTGCCCGAGAAACTCTCGGGTTGCGCAGCGAGAGGGTTAATATATGTTCTGTTTTAAGTGATAAACAACTGGCAGGAATTGCTCACACTTTTTGTCTAGGAGATGTCAGATAGTATAGAAATTAACAGTTCGATTTATAAAAAATATATCTAAGTAATAATATTAATAAATACTCTATTTTAATCATGCAGAAATCAAATAAAATTTTACAACAAAAACCTAATTTCTCTTACGATTATTTTTCGTCATTTACAGATTAAAACTTGTGATTTTTTTGTTTATATCTATAAGATAACTACATATTTTCTAAAAAAAGTTTCAAAGATAGTATAAATCCATTGTTTTCTAAGTCATAACATTAGTTTATACATTTATACCCTTACTACAGTTTTAACCACTCAAATATCTTATGTATTTAGATAAATTTTTGCTTACAATAAAATGATAGAATTTTTGAATTTGCTGAAATCCTGGAATTTCTAGGCTTCTGAACCAAAAGTTAAAATGCAAAAGCAAATTAAATTATTTAATTCATAATTATATTATAAGTAAATCATATTTATGTTATACAAAATAATTTTAATTCTGATTGAAGCAGCACAGTTTCAATACTCAAAATTGTTCATTTTCCAAATCCTTATAAAAATAATGTTTATATTTTTTTTCTTTTGAATAATTTTGATTTTTTTATGCTCTCTGAAATATAATCAGGTGCAAAATACATGGATTATTATAAGTTTATAATATTCTGTAATCTTCTGATTGATCATTTTATAAATAATTGTTCTATTGAAAAGTCTATCATGTCATCCTGCGTTGGTGGTTAAATAAATGTTTTGATTAGGAATGACATTTCCTGCCTGAATGAGTTGTCGAAAACTCTTTCTTAAGCTGCGATCAGATTTACCAACGTTTCGAGCAACCAACATTTCAGCCGATTTTAACCCCAACTTTTTCCCTTTCAAAGGGAGAAAAAGTTTACAATTGTGGTTGCTAACGTTGGAGGAAAACCAGTACTACTAGTGCCAGCCTTCAATATTTATCGCCCATTCGTATCAATCGCTTATCTCTGATTGGCTCAAATGTTGAAAGTTAGGGGAAAAGTCGCAGGTTTTTTTCGAGCTGTGTATAAAAATTTGGGGGATATTACTGTTTGCTATCATACTGGAAGTTGAGGCAATATTTCGTAAAAAGTTGGAGGAAATCGAGAGTTGGATTAAAAATTGCTCGAAAAGTTGGTGAATCTGATAGCAGGTTTATGATGTTGAAGATTCGTTACAGCCGACTATCTACTGGTAGAATATAAAGTCTGGGAGTTACCCTAAGCGAGGGTATTTCTATGGATCCTAATCCGTATCATTGTAAAATTCGAAGAAACAACTTAAAACTCTGATCAGCTAGGCCGACAAAGCTGACATATACTCGAACCCATGAGTTTTTGATTATTTTACAAGATTTGGAAGCACAACCTCTCAGCCGATCTGTGGCAAATCTTTTTAAGGAAATAAAAAATCTTTTTCATCCAATATTCAGTTTAAAGATTCAAACGCACATTAATTCAAATATGGAATAACGGAACACAGTAATGAATTTTTCCCTAAGGATAAAATTTTATATTATGTTACATCTGAAAAAAGATTTCTATTGCAAAGGGAAATATCAATTTGGTCAACTCTTAAAAACTGCTGATCTGGTTGAAATATAGTTCCATAATTCGTTACATGCACAAAAAACAAAATCTAACTGTAATTACAGTCAGTCAAAACGAGAAAAACGTCTACATTTGAAAAGAAAAAAAATCCTTCAAAAGGTATTATGCAACATTCATAAGAGTTATGACATTTTAAAAGTTTAATAATTCTAATTAGAAATACTTTTAAAGTTGAACATAGTATTCATCGCAACAACATACTGTTAAGTGCGTATTTTGATCAAACTTTTCCAAATATATGAATTGGGCATCGGAGACCTGCCTAGTGTTCATGCTTTGCTTTTGTGGCTTTTCATTACTTGTAGTGACATTAAAGGACACGCTTTCCTATCTCAATATGACTGATGTACGCTTTGATCTTACCAGCATATTTTTACATGGAGTTTTGAAACCTCCTATATTTCAAGAGAAATACTCTTTAAAAACATAGAATAATTCAGATTGTTAGTCGCGATAAGTCCGTTACTATCATAGTTAAATAAAATAAATAACACAACTGCATTGTCATTTCTCATTCTTTCTATAATTATTGTCTTCAAATGGCTTCATTTGGCAAATTACCAAAAACATATTTTAAATAAATTCTTTTGTAGAAATAATTAAATGCTTAAAATTCACAGATTAGCTTTAATGAAACCATCTTTTAATGAAAACGTTTTAATTGTGAAAAATATCCTAAAAACGCCATTAAGTGTTGATAACATTATTTACATAAAAACTTTCTCATTTTACTCTTAAGAACGTGAAACAAATGAACCTTTTTACAATTATTATCTCATTTTATTTCTTCAGAATATGTTTTGCATTTGAAAATAAGTGAGTAATATGCTATTCTGTTAATGGGAAAATGCTTTTCTGGAGGAAATTAAACTTACTTTTCTCTAAATGTCATCCTAATTTTAAAAATTACGTTTATGAAAGGGGTGGGGTAGTGATTGTAAAAAGTGTCCACAGTCTTTAAATATTATGCATAAATGCGTATTACATGCTATTTTATTTAACGTACAGAATAAAAATTAAAACTATCATAATTTTATGGACAATGAATGCTGAAGTAACTTAACCATTCACTGCACAACGTGCCATATCTGGCACGTACCTAAAAAATATATAATTTTCACTATGTGCCTTCCATTTTGCTAATGTGATCACTATAACTGATCAAAAACAATACAAAGAATGGAATAACACTTATTGTACCCATGTCAGAGGGATGCATTAGAAAAAAAATTAGAATCTGTTCTTCGGGAAAAAAAAATCGATTATTTTTACTGAATACTAAAAAAATATTAATATAAAAAAAAAGTTGCAAAGTGTTAAGCAGATAAAATTAATTAATTGTAAGCACATTTATTTGCGAAATATAGCAATACAATTTTTTAAAACCCTAATTGTGCACATGTAGTATACACCATAATATGTCAAAATTTAGCTGAAAATTTAAAATTTAATTTTTTTATTATTTTTTTTTATTAGACCGATATACAGGGTGATTCATAAATATCGAAACAATAGGCTATCTCCTTAAATATTGCCCTTAGGCACATACTTCCAATTGCAAAAGTATATAAAAAAACGTGCAAAATTTGATGAGATAAGTTGCAACTCCATGGAGGGTCTATTTGAGAAAATACAAATATTAAATTTTTATATGCCCCCCGTACAGTAAAATTTCCAATTAGTAATTTATTCCTTATCCATTCCTGAATTAAACACACATACACACACACACACACAGACAAAAAAAAAATTCATCTCGATATCTCCAAAATTCGCGGAGATATTGAAAACCAAAATTCGTGACTTACACCGTTTACCCATGCCTCTGAGCGACGAGTTATTGACTTATTTTGAATGCAAGATAGGGATTATCCACAAATTGTACGTTTTTAAACGTCGATTTAAGACAGCGCCTCTCCTTTGGACATAAAATAGCAGCGTGCAGATTTTACTTTAAACTTGCTTGCAAAATATACTGGAGGTCGGCATTAGAGGTTTGCACGAGTCGAAATACCCAGGACTGAGCTCGGCCAACCAATAGAAAAAAAAAAATTCGGCCCGGCCTGGAAAAGGTTAAAATCTCAGCCCCGAACTTGGACCGGCCTCACTAAATGTCTGCAAAATATAGTTTTTTACGTTGATATGTTTAAAAATTGTTTCGTATGCGGAGTTCCAATCAAAAATACTTACTATAGCATTTATTTTTCATGTTTATAATGTTCATTTGTAAAGAAGCACCATAGGCTATGATATTATTATTTTGAGGATTCCGTACTTAAAAAGTAAAAACGGAATCATTACAAGATCACTCCTGTGTCCGTCTGTCTGTCACAGTCCTTTTACTCGCAAACTATGCAACGTGGAAAGTTCAAATTTGGGGATTGTACTAAAGACTATTGACCCACATATTTACAGATTAATAAATATTCATAAATATATTTAGGAAAATGTAGAGGGGCTAAATAAGTTACTTGAAAATAAAAACTTTTCTTTGTATATAGTATGGGATATCGTGTGAAAGCTTTCGTAACGCTGAAATCAAAAATATATTTCATTTAATTTTAGGTATTATATTTTCAAAGTTATGGTGGAAAATGTAGTCCCCCCCATCTAATCCCGAATCTATTAAAACTAAAATTCTGAAAAAATTAGAGGTAGTAGACATTAATTTAAACCTTGCAGGAAAATTATAGCGATTACCCTAGGTTACATAGTTTTTGAGAAAATCGCATTTTTCCGTCACACTCAAATTTCGATTTACGGCTTCAGCAGAAGCGTTGAGGAGAACTTGAGGTACCTATTGTAGAAGAAGTATAAAAGCATTGTTGATCATGAATTTCGGAAAAAATCGTCAGTAATTAGCCGAGATTTTAATCCTTAAAGACACGGACAGTTTAGACATACATAATGACAGAGACTGCGTACTCTATGCTCCATCGGCTTTTAAAGCCTAGATAACAAATTTTAAGGATATATTTATGTAATGCAACGCCCAGTAGCAGTATAAACGGAATAAATGTCATATTGTTAAAAACAGACTAATTTAATGAGAATTAATCACATAAATACTATGGGATTCGCGACTAGTTTCCATTGAGTGGCTCTCTCAATGCACCTACACTGTGTTTAAAGGTTAACTAAAAACCTATATGAAATAACAAATATACAGAATAGCTATACTTGCTATTATTTAGGTTCCATATATCTTTGAACTTTCATGATATATCCATTTATACTGTTTTGGTATACAGGGTGCAAAAAAAAGTCCCTTTAACCTGAAAATACTTGTGAACGGAGAGAGCTACAGCTATGCAAGTGAGGTAACGGTATAGTAAAGCGACTACGCCCGATTTAATGAAAAATACAGCAGCGTCCCTAGTGGCGAAATTTGGAAGATAGCTACTGTAAATCGAAATCGTAAAGAGATAGTGCAAAATTTCCAGTTAGAAAGTTTTAGAGCATCAATTAATTAATAGAATACGACATGTTAGAAAGTTTTAGAGCATCATTTAATTAATAGAATACGACATTTGGTTTACATGGATAAGATAAATCTTCGCCTGTTTACCCAAAAATGTCCGAAAGCGATGCACTCCATTTTCTGTAAACGTTTGAATGTAATAGTCAGAAGTATAAAGAAATACGAACAATTTATGCTATAAATACTTACTTATCTCAATACATTTTGATAACATCACACACAAACACAAAAAAGACAAACTGTCTCACAGTGATAAAAAATTAATATTCAGTATGTTCGAAAGTTCGCCATTGCTCACGATACACGTTTGTGTTCGTGAGAGTGATTCTGCATGCACATTTCTCAGCATGCAACGTCTATTGCAAGCCTTTTCAATACGACGATATATATTTAACCCTTTCAAGGGCGGTGGCTAGACGGTCTAGCCACCTAATTTTAATTCCAAAACTGACAGATGACACCAATAATATTTGAATAAAATTTTGCTTTTGTAATGAAAGTGCAAATTATCGGGGTTTTGTTTTCTGAGAAATTCGTTTGAATATTCTGGTGTCAATCAATTATGTCATCAGTTTACGAACGGAATTCTTCTGGTCCTTAAGGCTGTTCTCAAATCCAAAGAATCAACTTTCTGACATAAGTTTTAATTCATTTTTCTTCGGAAACGCAAGAAATTAGAAGGTGTTATTATTCAGAAACTATGTAATAGAACTCTTTTTTCCGTTTTCATGTAAACGCAATAGATTTGTCAGAAAATACTGTCAAAGTTGGCATTTTGAACTGAACTTCGAAAGAAGAAAATCCAGTCAGTAAGGGGTAGAAAAAGACCGCGTCACGTGATCAAAATCGCTTATAACTCAATAGGTACACTCTAAAATTGGGAGGAGGGAAAAGTTCACTCTTTGAAAGAGTGACAGGCATTTTCACTCTTTTTGGGGTGAATTTTGTAAAAATACACTCCTTAAAGAGTGGAATTTTCCACTCTCTAAAAGGAGTGAAAGGTCTCACTCCGTTATCGAGAGTGAAGTATTCTCTCTTGAAAGAGTGACTTACGTATGCATTGCTTATTAACTAATCAGAACAGCAAGGCGACAACGTCCTTGTCAGATAAGAAAAATGATCACTTTTTCGTCCGTCATCTTAGAATTAACAGAATAGGATATCATTAACACACAAGGTAAGTCTTATTTAATTTTAACCATTTATTCGTGTAGATATGTTAGATTATGAGCTAAATAGTTGTATGTTGTATAGGAAAAGATAGATAGAGGTGTGTTATCCTGATTTCTATTCCTAGAAAATTGATTTCCTAGACAAGTGATTGTCTTATACGTCTTCATGTAGCGGTTTGAAATTAGAGATCTGCACGAATCGGCCCACGGCCCGATTTTCATTCACGACACCCCGGCCGGTCCTGTCCTGGTCTCCATTCCTTTCGGACCGGAACCGGGCCTAACTCATTTTTTCTGTACAGAGCCGGGACTGGCTTCATTCCTAGTCTTCATGGCCCAAAATTTTCAGTCTTAGTTTTGACCTAGCCTGTATGAAAATCAGTGTCTCAGCGTGACCTGATCCATTCAAAAGTCAGTTAAATTAGGCCTGGACCAAAAATTTTTGCAAACAATGCATGCATTTTTTAATCGCCATTATCCTACAATAAAACATTAAAATTTATTCTTTTTAAAGAACAGTAGATTTTTGCGCTTATTAAAAATAGCTAAATTAAAATATAGAAAACGTGTGAAAAGGAATCTGCCTATGGCGGAACCCGGTTTTAAACTGAAAAACATGTTGATCCATGCACAATTAATACACTATTACGTAAGAAAAGAATATATCATACATTTATACTTGCTAAGAAGGGAACTTGTCTATAACGCGTTTTTTTTTTTCAATTCAATTCCGTCTTAGAAGATTTTACTGTATAGCATTTTTCAGATTTTTAGCCCTTCAATACATTGAATATGGATTAACAATATTCAGGATAATGAAATATTTATTTACATACAAGAAATAGAGATTCATAAAGAAATATATATCGCAGCCTGATGCACTTCTATAAACATGAAGATTATAAACATAAAAAAAAGTTAAGATAAATATTTTTGGCCATAACTACTCGTACGAGACAAATTTTTAACCAAATCGACGTAAAAATCAATGCTTTGTAGACATTCACTCGGGTCGGGCCGAACTTTTAAGTTATTTACCGGTCCGGTCCCGGGCCGAACTTTTAATTTTTGTATCGGGCCGCGCCGGGCCGAATTTTTCTTCTATGAGTCCGGCCAGGCCTGGGTCTGGAAATTTCAGACCTCTATTTGAAATATAATTGTTTTAACAACTGAAAAACACACAATGCTTAGCAAAACATAATCAGAACTTCATTAATTCGGCCAATGTGAATTAAAAAAAATAGTGTAAATATTTTATTCCTCCCATTCAATACTTTTGCTAACGATCGAAAAAAAATATATCTGTTTCGTTTGCAAAGCTGACTGACTCGAAAACATCTGAATTTTTTCAGTGAGTCAAGGCCGTAGCGAGAAAATCATTTCGGAGGGAAATTTAGGGTCATGAAGACTTATTTTAGATTTGTTTTTTACTGATTGAATAGAGGCAAATGTTAGAGTTTAATTAAGTTTTATTGTGAATTCAAGTAATTCAATGTAATATAATTTCAAAAGATACTTTAAGCCTTTTTCATAACAAATGAAAGATGCTTCTTCAGTGACGTATTGAAATTAGTGCCAATTAAATTAATATTTGGCATTTTACATATTTGTTTTCAAAAGTTTTATTGCCAAAAATGTCTTTCAAGTGCATTTTTCAACCATTTTTGGGAAAACCATTGTGACAGTTTGTATCGAGCTTTTGTAATAATTTTATTTTAACAGCGTCCGATTCTGAAGAATCATATGGACTTTAAATATTTCTTAGAAAATTGCATTCATTTTTTCAATCTATTAACAGAATCAAACAATAATGCTCGCATAGAATTTTGATTTTACAATTTTGACTGTTGTTGAATTTCGAATTTTTGTCGTCTTAACTGATAGTTAATGACATATTTATAGTCATCTCTACAAAAATTTCGAAGGGGATCAAACCCTGATGATCCCCCCATTAGCTACGGCCTTGCTTAGAGTATTTATTATCAGTATTATTGTTTCGGAGTTAAATATGCTATTACGAAAATATTGGTACATTAATTTTTTTAAACTGTACGTATAGCATTTTTCCGCGGTTTATGATTTTAAAATTTTGAGACTGAGTAATATAAAAAAAATTAATTAATGACATTCTGCATTAGTTATTAAATTTCTTTCAATTTAAACGCATTTTCTACGTTTTTGATACACGTAAGGTTTGGCACTAAAAAATAAAACATAATATTTAAGCATTGAAATAAAATGTTTTGTATGCCTGTTTGCAAATTTATCGATAGCTTTAGTATATTTTTAAAAAGTTCATATATACTTACAGAATATAGAACAGAATATTTTTTTAACCCTTATGTCAATGACCGGGTACCTGGGTACCTTTTATTCTCTTTTCATCCCTTTTTTCAGTGTATTAATATAAAAAGAAAATAAAATGAAGTTAGATCCCCATTATTTGTAGTATTCACTGTCCATTAGTATAATTTCGAATATTTTAAAATTTCGAATTTTTTATTACTTTTTTGAGGCATTAAACATTTTTATACCTGTCATTAATGACCAGGGTACCCGGGTACCCATGCAAATTTTCTGTGGAAAAATACGGAAATTGATAGATTATTTAGATTTAGATCAATAAAACTTGAATTTAATTTGAAAAAAGGGTTAGACGTATTTTTTAAGGTAAAAATATTTCATTTACGTGAAATTTTGTGGACAAGCTGTACAATAGCAAAAGGTGCTGGAATGTACATAACATACTGGATTTAAACATTGTTCACATGATTTACTGATTTTTCTGCGTCATTTTTGAGGCTCTAACAAGCACATCTGACTCAAACTGTTTTTATCATTCTTGTTTCATCACGCCTCAAGCTTTTTGAACTGGGTTCTGAACGTGTGGCAGCTTCAAATACGATCCAAAAAATTTTTTTCGTTTACTTTCAATTCCCGATTTGGTCGAATAATGAATGAAATCCTGTGCATTTTACTATTGATCTTGAATTGCTGGAATATTGAAGATCTCACCTAATTACCGCAATAAACAGGCGACGATTCTCTGTTTTATTTATAACCATATCATTATTTGCAGTCTGTATAATGTAAGTAGCAAGTACTGCTATATCCTCAATATAGAAAAATAATGCAAGTGGCCACGTGGTTGTACGCCTATGTGTTGTATATTTCCCCAATAATTTATCCATTATAACTACTCCATATTTCAGTTTGCTTATAAAACTGAATCATTTTGAGTTTATCTGTTAATCCTGTGATGGTTTTATCATGATGCATATTAGACATTAGAATGACAGCTTTGTTTCTTTTTCGAACTTACGAACAAATACTTATGTCATTATAAAATCCAAATTCTGTGGATAAAACGTGCGCAATTTACATAGCCTTATTTGTTGGGGAATATAAGGTTTGTTTCTTTAAAAGTTTCAACTTTTTTGAGATTCCATTATAATAAATGCTTGGCCAAAGAAAAAAGAAGAAAAAAGTTGTCATGAGTTGGTGATGTTTTGTCCAGAATCCTTGAACAGAGAGGCGAAGTCTTTCATAACTCTTTCATCTTGGTCTATTTCATGGTCTGCACCTGTTTTTAGGGTGCATAGTTGGCCGTTAAGAGGTTAGTAATTATTTTCATGACATACCCAGCATATTTTGATCCCATATTTAGCCGGTTTAGACTGAATATATTGGATGAATTTTTTTCTTCCTCGAAGCGGACATAACTGCTCATTAACTGTTTTACCCTTTCGTCGGTATGTATTTTTTAAATAGGTTAGGATTTAACACAGTCCTTATATCACGAATTGCAGCAGCTTTATCATTTTGAAGACATTCCAGTCGTGTGTTCTGGTTGTCAAAACGAATAAATCTAAGAATATTCCAGAATAAGTCTACACTCATACTTGCTCGATAAAACGGATATAAGTTTTCCACATCTCTAATGTGTGATCTTTGTTTCATGTTTTAACACCTGAAATACACTATAATCCCGCTAATCCGAAATTCCGGGTAATCTGAACCGCTTTTATTTAACGAATGAATGTGGGGAAAAATATGTAGAAGTTAAAATTAAACAAAAAATAGTAGTAAAGCATGTTTTTTTTCCCTTTAAATAGCTTGAATAGAATTTTTAAAAATGCTCAATATTGTAAAAGTACAACACATGTACACAAATATAAAATGAAAACGTGCACTGCAGGCCCACTGGCAGAACCCCATCTGAAAACAAAGCTCGAATAGCAGTTTGTTTGTTAGTACTATAAAATTATTTTCTAAAATGCAAAAGAAATTTAATTCGGATGATAAAAAATTATTTTTCCTTTCAATAGTTTGATTTTGCAAATTATCTACAGAATTTTTCTTCATCTCCCCCTTGTCAACGTGTTGACTGAGCTATTTGCAGATTCCCGTTTTTAAACAGTTTGTAATGGGTTGTTACTTAATCCCTCATCTTGAAGTTCCGTTGTATTATTATAAACATCAGGAGTTATTAAACAAGGAATAATATTTTTTTCGAAAGTCGTGCCGGATTATCCAGCATGCCGGAACTTAGGATGCCGAATTATAGGATGTTTGCTGCACTACTGAGTACTTATAAATTACACCATTTTAGTACGCATCTTTTTCTTTTCTATTTTCATTGAAATTTCGGATAATCCGAATTTTATGTAATCCGAACAGGCACCGGTCAAAATTACTACGGATTAGCGGGGTTCTACTGTAATTAATATTTATAAAAATGCATCAAATTCCTCTTCTCTAAAGGCAAACATTTACAATGTATGAAATAGGGGTGTTTTATGGCTCGCATATGTTAAAATCGTAGAAGGTACCCGGGTACCCCGGTCATTGGGCACAAGGACAAATTTTGGTCATTGACATAAGGGTTAAAGAGATTAATAACTACTTTTTAGATTAAATTTTTTTCAAACAATAAGAACTTTTCATATGCAGTCATTTACTTTATTTTTATTAAAATTCATACAGATACAGATAAATGTAATGTATTTATTTTTATATTAATTTTTTTTATATTTCCTAGGTCAATCTTTTCTTATAAAACATATAAAATCTATTTAGCTCATATTCCCAAAATACAATATCTACGGGAATAAAAAACTTAAATTAAATAAGGCTTACCGTGTCGTTTCATTAATAAGTATTGTTTTCAGCAATGATGGGCGAAAATTTGAAATCATGATTAAGTTAAGGAATATGTTTAAAAGAAAAATATATACATATTCCAGAGAACTTAAAATTTATACTTCATGATCATATTAAATAAAACAAAAATAAATCACAGCGGATAAAAAAAATACACATTCTTAATAGTTAAATCATGCTTAGAACTCATTTTAAAAAAAGATATGAGTTTATAAGGATTGTTTTGTAAGTGAAAAAATGAAAAATATTTTAGAACAATAGGACTTTGCAAAAATAGCATTTATTCACGGAAAAAGTGCTGTAAAAATATAGTAATTTATATTAAAAAAAATAATAAAATTAAATCAAACATTGCTAAAGATATAACATCCACCTATTAAAAAGTTATTTATAAAACTTTAAAAGTAATATCTTTATAGGTCATGCAATAAAAGCAAACACAAAGGATAAGATTGGTATAAAATAGATTAGTTTATTTCTGACAGTTATCTAATTTAAACTCATATCTAAGTTTAACTGATTTTTATTTAAAAGTTCAATTAGTGTTACAAACTATGAATTAAACAAATATTGCTAATAAAGTATTTTATTCCAATCATTACCATGCTTGTATCTATTTTCATTGCATGCTGTAAAAGATGTGATTCTTTTAAAATGCCCATGAAAGCAAAATAAAAAAGAATTAACTCCATAAAAAATGAACATTAACTCCTCTGAAAGAGTGACTATTCACTCCTACCAGGTGTGAAAAACCGCACTCTTTTAGCCAGAGTGAATAGTCACACCTCCGAAAGAGCGATTATCTACCCTTGTTTAGAGTGAATATTCACTTCCCCGGAGTGACTATTCCCTCTTTCAGAGAGTAAAAATTTTCACTTTTGCTCAGAGTGAATAGTCACTCTAAAGAGGTTGGGCATATTTAGACTCTGAGATGGAGTGACTATTCACTCCTCCGAAGTGAATAGTCACTCCTTTTTATTTAGAGTGTAATTGATGGATCAAAAAATGGAAAAATCAGCTCGGATCCAAACCGCTTCCGTGGCCAGGCTTTCTAATTTTATATCTTTCCGTTAAAAAATGAATTTGTAAATGTGTCAAAACGTTTTGCTTTTCTTGAGCACAGCAGCTTAGAACAGCCTTAAAGGGTTATTCTAAATTTTTAAATGCAGAAATTAAATCTTTACAGACATTACAGCACAGTACAACGTCACAATTTGCAATTGTGCATTGCTACACCTCCAGAATGTGAACAGGCAAAGTAGAATCGTCGCTCATCGATTTCGAACATTTTTGGGTATGCAAGCGACGATTTATCTTATCCGTTTGAACCAAATGTCGTTTCGTACTAATTAATTGATGCTCTAAAACTTTCTAACTGGAAAATTTGCTCTACCTCTTTTCGTTTTTGATTTGCAATGGCTATCTTCCAAATTTCGCCACGGGTGCTGCTGTCGTTTGCATTAGGTCGGGCGTTGTCACTTTACTGTACCATTACCTCACTTGTATAGCTGTAGCTCTCTCCGTTCGCAAGTATTTTCAGGTTAAAGGGACTTTCCTTTCCACCCTGTATACCATACAGCTATACCCAACACTACGCTGTATAGTTTTTACAAAGTCTTAGCAAAGGTATTTTTTTAATAATACACTTACTAATTCATATATTATTAAGTGTACGGAGCACTCTGTGCGCGATTAATACTCGCACTTGACCATTTTTTTTATTTTTTTTTAATGAATCTGTATTTGTATGTAAATGTTTCACTTATCATTAATATCGTTAATCCATATTCCACGTATTGGAGACTTTAAAAAACGCTATACAGTAAAATCTTCTAAGACGGAATCTCATAGGAAAGAAAAGAAAATGCGTTACAGACAAGTTCCTTTCTTAGCAGGTGTAAATGTAGTCTATTCCTTTTTCAGGTATTATTATATTCATTTTGTATGGATCAACACATAAATTCCTTTCAGAGAGGATTCCGCGACAGGCAGGTTTTATTATACTGGTTTTATTGTATTTTAATTTTTTTGCCTTGAAATCTACTATCCTTTAAAAAATGAATTTTTAAGTTTAATTGTAAAATAACGGCAATTTAAAAATACATGCATTTTTTTGTAAAAATTTTTAGGCTGAGCCAAATTTTACTGATTTTTGTACGGATCAGGTTAGTCAGAGGCAATAATTTTAATACGGGTTGGTTCGAATATGAAAATTTCTCCCTGTGCAGACATATGCAGAAGGAATCCAGTCCCGGTTCGGTATGGTAAAGATACCTTGGGGCCGCCCCGGCCGAGCCTGCAGGAAAAGGTAAGGTCCGGGACGCTACATTACAATCCAATAAAATTTGGAAGGGTTTGGCGGTTTGGAGTTGGCAGCTTTTGGCACTTTCGCTGGTGGAGAAAAACCAGTTCTTAGGGAGGAGAAAGGCATTGCAGCTCTTTGTATCGTATGATAGGGTACTGTGTAAATGTATAGTGAAATGCTTTGGAAATAGAAAATTACTCTTCTATTCCTAAAACAAATGATAAATTTTACCATTTTTAAGATAATTTATAATTTTGATTTTTTAATGCAAATAAATTACTTCATTTATATAGATTTTCCAAATATTTTCATATTTTATTGTTTTTATTACGCATTGTTATTATTTTTTACTACACCTGTAACACATTTTGCTAAAAATTTCCTAAAATGTTTTAATATTTTGTTTTGTTTACACCATTTCTTTGATTTTCTAAAATAATAAAAATCTTCAAACCGAAATGTAAAGTCCGAATTTTATAAATAAGTTCTAAAATGGGTTTGGGTGATAAAGCAGATACAATAAATAAATAAAATAAAATAAAATAAAATAAAAATAAAATAAAATGACTAATCAGTAAAAAGGTTGATTATTTAGAACTGTTGTTAAAAGTCAGGAAAGATATTGTGACCTCATAAATTTAGTACTTATATCGACAAATGAAATTTATTAATTGCGTTGTAAGAATTGCTAACATAAAAAAAAATAAATAAATAAAAATATGTACTGTCAGAGATGATGGAAAATTCCAAAAAAAGTTGCTTTTGAATTTCAATAATAACACATAAATAATTATGTATGTATGATACATTTTTGTTTAAGATTCATTCTAATTTAAAATGTATAACTAAATTCCGTATTTTGTGTCATTATTAAATGTCTAATTATTGTACATTAGCAATTTTTTAATTATATTCGGGCCCATGAATGACGGTTTTCTTGGAGAAAATAAATTTTATAGTGAAATAATTTAAACAATAATGATTAATATATTATAAGTTAAAATTGAAATATCACTACAAAATTAAAATCAACATTTGAGATAATCTGATAGAGTAGGGACAATATAACTTTTTGTAACTAGAAAACATAATTCTTGCATTCACGAAAGAAAAGGATAGCCTTTTTTTTTTTTTTTTGCTTTATAAATGAGATTGTAAATTCGACAACTTAAGAGACAGAAAAATAAAATATTTTAATTCTATGATGAATATATTTAATATCACTGTATTTAGAGTTTATTCTTTCATGACATAGAACGTTTAACATTTAAAGAAAATGTTATTGAAGCACTGCCGTCATTACGTTTTCTGAAATATTTGTGTTTTTTTATTTACTTTTTATAATAACAGAATTCATTTTATTCAAAATATTAAGATTTCTTAAAATGAAATATATCTAATGATTGATTACATAAGGTTACGTGAGGAAACTGGGCCATGATTTTACAATGTGACTCTGGAGATTCTGGCAATTCAGCTTCAAAAGGCTAATATTCATTTGAATTAAAGTCTGAACTTTTGTGAATGTGTTCAGTTAGGTTCCCCTTATCAGGCAGAAATGTTCAAAATTACATTTTAATATCTAAAAATAAAATATATATTTCATCTTTCTTCCAACATGGGTCCAGTTGCCCCATAAAAATGGGGAAGTGGACTAGGAGGGTCTATGTTCCACAAGCGCTTGTATTTTTTAATAAAGTGTAAACAACTAAACAAAATTTAAACCAGGCAGATCATATACATTATATTTCAACTAAAGGGCGTTGTAAGGGAAACCTTTACTGTCAATGTGTCGAAAAAAGCACTAAAAGTGAAAATATTAGATTTATTTATACTAAAAACATAAATATTAAGTAGGTACTTGTGTACTTTAGTATAGGTAATAAGTATAAAAGTTGCATGGGTATTTTACGGAAAAAAAAATAACAAGATAAATTCTATGAACAAACAGCTACGTAAGTACTTAAGTATCTCATACTCTTTTTTATTTACCACAATGGAAGTTCGATATGTCCAATAAACCTGTGGAGAATGTAACCATATTTTTTATGTAGAATAGAACTACTTTTTTATTCGTTTCGATAATTTTCTAATAATCTCACTTTGCCTTAGGTACGCTCTTCATCTGTATCGTAAAATTTCGAGCTATAGCTATCGCACTTAAGAAATTTGGTTTGATACCCTCAACATGCTTTTTTAAAAATTTTATTGTGTAATTTTAATAAGTTAATATGTAATTTTCTTTATTGCAAGCAAAAATACAATGGAGAAATTAATTTCCCTTAGTAAGAGAAACTCAAAAAGATATTTATAACTGTCGGGGAAACTGGATCCCATAGAGCCAAGTTACCCCTGATACATGCCCCAGTTACCCCATTTTTGAAAATTTTATGGGGTAACTGAAATTCCGGCCTTACATTTGAAACACGAAGTAAATGTATATAGATACCTAATAATGTTAATGTATTTATGTGCCTAATCTTTAAATAAAAAGATTGTTTAATAAAAGTGCTTACCGTATTTTAATAAACAGCCGAAGAAGTTCAACCAAATGGACGTTGTTTTAAAAAAAAAAAGAAACCTAAATTGTCGGCAACTTATCACAACAAAGGCAGAGTTATGATTGAGTTGACATACGTTGTTTTAAGAAGTAGAGATTGGGGTTCAATGTTGACAAAAGCCAAAACTTAAAAAACATCAACGGTTTTTAAAAAAATAATCTACGGCCCAGTTATCTCGTGGGTCCAGTTACACCAGCTTTACTTTACTCTTTTTAATCTCGTTTCACGTATGAATCTATAAATAAACGGGATTTTTAAAAAATGTCTTTTAATTATTTAAGAATTTAAAAAATGAGCTTTGGATATTCAGCAATTGGGCATTTAGCAATAATTTAAATATTGTTGTCTTATGTATCATAGAGCTTAGCTGATAAATGGAGTTAAGAATAATAATAACAACATTTATAAAAAATGTTTAATATTACTTTTAGATGCTCCTTAAATGTTATTATTTCTTTTTAAAAACAACTTTGAAAATTCGCCAGCGTTAGCATACATATTGTGGCTGTTTTTTTATTTCCACTTTGCTTATAAAAGAACAAATGTGTTTTTCTATTTAAACTAAATTAACAAAAATTTTCTCGTAATTTTTTAACAAATCATTAATGAACATGCAATCATAAAAGCAAATGACAGCACAGCATGGAATTTTACAGGGTAATCATCTTGTCTTTTTTTTTTTTTTTTAACGTGAAATATATAGCTATAATATTGGACATATAACAGGTCTCTAGCTCTTAGATAGTGTAGACGATTTTCCTAAACCTTGAAAATAACTTTTATACATTAAAATCACCTATTTCACAAGTGTTTTAATTTTTAATTAAGACATTAGCGATCATATGTTACTCGTGGAACTTTATTGTTTTAGCATTTTTTTTCCCTCGAAAGTTAACCGCGTTTCTTTCTTCACATCACCCTCTTCCACGAACAATAAGATGGGTTGAAACTGATCTTCCCGAGGATCTTCCCCCGTGTAAACAAATGGGTTACTGGAGAAAGGGTAGAAAGTGAAGATTTTAGCGCTCTTGGCTCATTGCGTTTTATCTCGCCAAACCCTTCTAGTTTTGTTGGATTGTAATCTCGCGTCCGGGACTGGATCGCCCTAGAATACGGACTTTTTTTTTAACAACTTCGCTGGGGCGATTTAAAATCTGAAGTTGTGAGAGCTAAAATTATGAAAAAACTCTTAATCGGCCTCTTGGAAAAAGCCTTCCTTTAAATCAACTCACAGACATTTAAATAGTACAGAAAGAAGGTGGAAAGGGCAAAAGTTAAACTGAATCAGAAGTTTAAGCTACAGGAAGGAGTTACTTTACTCACCTGTAATTTTTACTTTCTTCTATCTTCAATAGAAGAAAGTATTGTAATCGAAATTTTTACTTTCTTCTATCTTCAATAGAAGAAAGTATTGTAATCGAAATTTTTACTTTCTTCTATCTTCAATAGAAGAAAGTATTGTAATCGAAATTTTTTTCGACTTCCGGTTTTCGACGGATTTGCATGTTTTAGGGGTCAGAGATTCCAAAAAACATGTTTATAGAAAATGTCTGTTTGTCCGTCTGTCCGTCTGTCCGTCTGTCCGTCCGTCCGTCTGTCCGTCTGTCCGTCGCCCTTTGTACCATCAAAAAGTGTATGTAGTCATGTATAGAATTAAACCAAAATTTTATTATAAGTTTTTGGCTATGGCAAGCAGGTCCTCCCGGAATTTGGAAAAAATTCGCCGGTAGGGGGCGCTGATATAACAATTTTTGTGCGATTTTGAATATTGTACCATCCAAAAGTGTATGGAGATATGCATAGAATTGAACCAAATTTTTAGTTTAAGTTTTTGGATATGACAAGCAGGTCCTCCCTGAAATTGGAAAAAATTCGCCGGTAGGGGGCGCTGTAATAGCGATTTTTGTGCGATTTTAAATATTGAACCGTCCAAAAGTGTATGAAGTTATGCATAGAATTGAACCAAATTTTTATTTTAAGTTTTTGGCTATAGCAAGCAGGTCCTCCCTGAATTTGGAAAAACTTCGCCGGTAGGGGGCGCTGTAATAGCGATTTTTGTGCGATTTTAAATATTGAACCGTCCAAAAGTGTATGAAGTTATGCATAGAATTAAACCAAATTTTTATTTTAAGTTTTTGGATATGGCAAGCAGGTCCTCCATGAATTTGCAAAAAATTCGCCGTTAGGAGGCGCTGTAATAGCGATTTTTGTGCGATTTTGAATATTGCACCATCGAAAAGTGTATGAAGTTATGTATAGAATTGAACCAAAAAAAATTTTAAGTTCTTGGCTATGGCATAGGTGGTCCTCCCTTAATTTGTAAAAAAATCGCTCGTAGAGGGCGCTGTAATAGCGATTTTTGTACAATTTTTGTGCCATTTTGAATATTGTACCACCGAAAAGTGTATGAAGTTATGCATAGAATTGAACCAAATTTTATGTGTTTATTTTTGGTCATCTCACGAAGGTCCTCCCTGAATTTGGAAAAATTCTGCCGGAAGGGGGCACTATAATTGCGATGTCTGTACCATTATGATTATTGTACCATCGAAAAGTGTATGAAGTTATCCATATAATTGAACCAAATTTTTTGTGCATGTTTCTGGCTATGGCAAACAAGTCCTCCCTGAACTTGAAAAAATTCCGAAAGAAGGGGGCGCTATAATTCCGATCTCTGTGCCATTTTCATTATTGTACCATCGAACAGCGTATAAAATTATGCATACAATTGAACCAAAATGTTTGTGCTTGTTTTTGGCTTTGGCCAACAGGTTCTCCTTGAATTTGTAAATATTGCGCGGTAAAGGGGCTCCGTGCTAGCGATTTTTGTATACTTTTCTTGATTTTTCGTAGTTATATTGTGCATCGGCGGCTCATGCAGCGGCGGGAACTCGCTTCCTGCTATGCCGGCTATTCGCAAACAGCTGATAAGGACAGAATAAGGAAAAATTAATAATTTTAACAATTATCATGATATAGATTAACTCGTTTTTAGTCCGTTTAATTGACTTGAGCAGAAATTTAAGATGAAAATCAAAGTTGGTATAGTATTGAACTAATAATATTGAAGTATTAACATGTGTAACTAGGTTTTGAAATATTAAGATGTATAAGATTGAAGAAAGTTTTGGGATTGGCACATCCAAATGGTTTAAAAGGTATTTAAACATTTTTTTAAGGAGATAATCTTTGTTTAAAATTTTAAAGTCGTTTTTCTGCATGATCGGTTTTTTCCTCCATTTCTTGTCTTTAAATTGTTATAAGTGAAGAATTGCTAAAGTAAAAAGGCGCAAGCTTGGACCATGTCTTTTTTTATTCGTTTAAATTAATTTTGTTTGGCAAATTAAAAAATATATATATATTTTAGAAAATACGATTTATTAAATATAAGTTGCATCATTTTTTAAATTTATATTTTAATATTTTTAAAATTAATATTTAAATAAATCCTGAAAAAAAAATTAAAATTATATTTCCTCTTTTAGAGGTCTGCATGGGCCCGGGCTTGGCCCGAGGCCCATACTGATTTTTTTTTTTTTTTTTTTACGGCCCCGGCCGGTGCTGTTTTCGCTGATTTTGGTATGGGCCAGCCCCGGTGTTGTGGTGAACTGTGTAAATATAAAAGGGCCGTGCTGGGCACTGGCCGAACTTTTAATTTTTACAGCGGGCCGTGCCAAGATGTTGTTTTTGTTCGGGCCGGACCTGTAAATTCCGGCCCATGTAAATCTCCACTCTTTAATTAAATGAAAAAAAAAAATCTACAAATAATGTTTCGAGTTATAACGATTTTAAATTACCCCACTTACAAAAATAATAATCATTTAAATTTTTTTTTAACTTTATGAGAAATTTCAGGATGTGACTTAGTTTACAAATTAGATGGTTAATCATCACAAAAGAGAAAAAAAATCAAAATTCTAACTCAATAAATGTATTTTTTGCATGTTTCCTCGAACATTTAAAGTAACATTGTTTCTTGGATTACAAACACTTCAATTTGTGTCTAATCCCTTAAAACCTGACGAATTATTTAAACGGGCATAACTCTGTGAGTTTTATAGATATGAAGATGGAATTTTTTGTGTTTAATTCAGGAATGGATAAGGGAAAATTTCCTAATTGGAAATTTTACTCCACGGCGTATAAAAATTTAATTATTGTATTATCTCAAATAGACCCCCGATGGAGTTGCAACTTATCTCATCAAAATTTGCACCTTTTTTATGAAACTTTGCAATTGGAAGTATGTCCCTAAGGGCAATATTTAAGGAGATAGCCTATTGTTTCGATGTTTATGAATCACCGTGTATAGATTTCAATTAATTTTTTTCATGAAAATAGAAAAATTGTGCAGTGAAAGGTTAAAATTGCAAATAACGGAACATTTATTAAGAACTTATATTTAAATTTTATTTAACAATGTAAAGTCTATATAATTCTCGTATTCCATGACATTAAGAGCCTATCCAGGTAATACGAACACACGACCAAACTAATGTTAAACTTGTAAAGCCCATAGTAGCATTTATACTGCCATCCGTCTTCCCTATTTATCGGGATTATTTTATTCAAATTTTCCGTATCCACATTAGAAATTTAAAATAGAAATCTCTTCTTAATTTAATAACAGACATCTAGTTATTGAATAAACCGAAATTTACTATTTAGATTTTCTGGTATTAATTCAGATTATCTGAATTACGCAATTTGTTGAACTTATTCTACCATTAGCATTAGAGGGTTAAACCAATGACAGCGATTGTTTCAAATTTCACGTTTGCATTTTAACTATTTTAAAAGTTTTTAACCATTTGGAAAAATGGTTATTGTTCTCGTCAGGATGGGAAATCAAAAGCATATCTGAAGGTTTTCATTGGTTTAAACCGCATTTTATTCGTTTTATGATTGGTCTATACAGTAATCTGTATTTCTTTTTAATTTCAACAACGATGGATACCTTCTGTTGCCACTATGACAAAAAAGTAATGAAAAATACAAAAAAAAATTAATATCTCAGAAAAAAAATTGAGATACAGCTTTCAAACAAGTTGCATTTAAAAGTACATTTTTTTTCTATCCGACGGTGTAAAAAGTAATATTGTTGAATATATGTTTAGAAGTTTAAGAATGAAATTTCATTTAAAATTGGCCTGACGATGGAAAAGCCTTTTCCGAACAGCCAATGAAATGCTTGGATATTTACGTAAGTTTCAAGTGGATAATACTTAAGTTTCATGAAATCTGACGGGTCGCAGGCGATTTGTTTGACTTGCAATTTTTACGTGTAATAACACTATTAATGTTTAATTCATGGCGTACGTAATGTATGATCAACTCCGTGCGATTTTTTATGTCTTAAATTTTAGTCTTCGAAAAAATCGTTTTATAAATGGTCGTTGTAATTTGATAAATTGCTTTTTCTTTTCTCTTTTTTTATCTCTTTTTTTCTTTTATTTTTCATTTACACTAAGATTGAATCATAAGTCTCTCGTGTCTCTAGTAATAGTTCACAGCAAAATGAGAAACTAAGACAAAGTTTCATTTTAAAAGTTTCATTGGAAATCTCTAAATTTTTGTGTATAGTAGATTTCAAAAACCAAATACACATTTTG
Organism: Maratus speciosus; assembly: GCA_963932465.1. Classification (NCBI taxonomy): domain Eukaryota; kingdom Metazoa; phylum Arthropoda; class Arachnida; order Araneae; family Salticidae; genus Maratus; species Maratus speciosus. The sequence continues at coordinate 200,582,247 of OZ010792.1, read as the reverse complement.
CTTACGTTTTTCATTCCTCATTTCAAATTAACAAATTCACAAGTTAGTTTTTAAAGATTCGTTTTCAAATTTTAGAAAATTTAAAGTAAAAAAAAATAACACTTTACCTTGTTTTAAAGCAAACATTATTCATAATATTGGTTAAACAATTTTTTGGTACTCTTATTTTTAAGTGACACTATTAGAAGATAAATATATTTTGTTGCAAACAAATACGTAGGATCCTAAAATTCAATTTTACAAAGTTAAAATTAAAATTGCACCTTATATGAGTGAAATTTGAAATATCAGACATTAGTAACATCAGCTTTTGTATGCTGGGTATTTTTTTCCTCAGGATGACTATCTTTATAGATGAAAGTGCTTGAAATTTATATAATTTAAAATCTTTTAAAATTTTTTATCATATTTCAAATAATGAAGCATAATGTGTAATTTTAATTTTATCCTCTATTGCTTACATACGTCTAATTTGTCTTGTAAAAGATTTCATTTCAAAAGTGAGGCAAGATGAATCGTGAATGTTGATAAAACATATAACTTATGAAACATTTTCAATACTTTATCAATTCAATAGGTACTTATCCAAATGTAGTATATTCAATCCGAATGCATTTATTATGTCGTTTTATAGACACTCTTTTTGGCATAAGCAGCTGTTAAATCTGTTAAAAAAATACAATCTTTCGAAAAAAAAGTATGCATGAAAGAGAAATATTTTTTTTATCATGTTTATTGCTGAATACTGAGAATTTATAAGTCCCGTAAGAGGGCGTCGCGAGTTCCTCTGGATTGAAAATGTGAAGTGAACGGAATAGAGAATAATGTTGTTATGAAGTAAGATGGCGACTAGAGTGTTCGCTCATCGTATTGTGATTTAAATAAAATGTGATACATGTAAGCATTTTGGCGAACTTTCATTTAAAATAAACAGTGACAGAATATAGATTATATATTATACTTGTTTAAACAAATAAAGTTCATGCTTACTTTTCTCAGTAGCGCAGGTCTGCTTGTAGAAAAATAAAGACAAATGACCATCAAATAAATAATGCAGCAACACCTTTTACATATTATATATACATTTATAAAGACAAAACGGCAGACATCACTGTTACAAAGCACACTCAACACTCAACTACAAAGAACATCATAGAACATCTTAGAATGTCTATATACTATCAAAGCCTATTTCTATGGAAACACGATAAGCCTTCTAGCGGCAGAAAAGAAAAGAGATATACGAATCGTTAGATTACATAAGTAAAATAAAAGGAGCATTTTACAACATCCCCCTTAATCTAGCGGTTCGAAAAATAAATTAAATTTAGTTTTTCCCTTAATTTTAAAAAATGGGGTCTGGGAAGAGCCTTTGTTAATATATCTGCAATCATTTCCTTTGAACTACAGTAATCAACAAGCACTATATTTTGTTCTTGTAAATGGCTAATATAATGATATATGACATCAATGTGCTTGGTTCTAGCACTATGTTTCCCAGTTTGTGTCAGTACTATACAAGATTTGTTATCTTCATATAGCATAATTGGTAAAAATTGTTTGAGACCTAAGTCTTCTAGTAGAGTCAGCAACCACTGTATTTCTTGTGCAGCATTTGCAGCAGCTATATATTCTGATTCTGCAGTGGACATAGCAATACAATTCTGGCGTTTTGAGAACCATGATATTGGATTGTCTCCTAAAAGAAAGATGTTACCGCTTGTAGACTTTCTGGTTGCTTTATCTCCAGCGCAGTCTGCATCAGAGTAGCAAGTGAGAATTGGGTCAACTTGGCTGCTTATAACAAGATTCAGGTTCTTTGATGTGTTTAGATACATGATAATCTTTTGAACTGATTTCGAGTCTTTTTCTGATGGTTTTTCAATTTTTCGGCTAAGTATATTAACTGCTAGGGCAATGTCTGGTCGTGACACTGTTGCTATGTAAAGAAGAGCTCTAATGGCTTGTCTATATTCATTATTATCGTCAAGAAACTGTCATCTTCATTTTTTGGGTATGAAGTTTCCATTGGTATGTATGTGGGCTTTTTCTCTTCTATGTTAAACTTCTTAAGTAATTCTTCAATTTTATTTTTCTGATTCAATTCAAAGCTTCCATCAATATTTCATTGGATGTTTATTCCAAGATAATGTTTCACTTCACCTAAATTTTTAACTTCGAAGTTTTCTTTCAGAATATTAATCACTTTGTTGATTTTTGTTTCATCTTTACAAGAAAAGAGAAGATCATCTACGTACAGAATAATTAGTATATTTTCATTTTCATCTGTTTTTCTAAATAAACATGCATCTGCCATACTTTGCTTGAAATTGTTTTTCAGCAAAACTTCTGCTAGCTTTTGATTCCACGCATATGCAGCTTGTTTAAACCCATATATAGATTTTCTTAATTTGCAAACTTTCTTCTCATGATTAACTTCAGGTTCAACATATCCCTCTGGCTGTACCATATAGATATCTTCCTTGAGGTCTCCATGCAAGAATGCTGTTGTGATATCAACATGTTTGACATGCATATTCTTCTGAGCTGCAGCTGTTAAAAATGTTCTTATGGTTGTGTGCTTGACTATTGGGGCAAAAGTTTGATCGTAATCTGTTCCGAACTTTTGGTTGAAACCTTTTACTACGAGTCTTGCTTTATATCTTTCAACTGTGCCATTTTCGTTCAACTTGGCTTTAAACGTCCATTTACAGCCTATTGCCTTTTTATCTTTGGGTAGCTTTACAAGATCCCACGTACGATTCTTTTTGAGAGATTGCATATCTTCTTCGATTTCTTCGATCCATTTCTTCTTTTCATCAGGATTAAGAGAATTCAGTTCTTTGAAACTAGCAGGTTCTTTTACTGCTTCTCCTGTAAAAAAAGTTAACCTTTCTGGCGGTTTTCCTTTATTAATTCTATGGGATCTTCTTGGTTCCATTGGTGTCGGAGATTGTTTCTTCATAATATTCTAATCTTCTTGAGATGTTTCTTCGTTCACTTCTTCTTCTTCATTTTCTGTTTGTTTTGGTGGAACTACTGTAATATCCTTGTCGGAGGTTACGTCTTCAATTAATCTGACTGTTCTACTTATAATTACATTATGGTCAGATATTAAAATCCGATATCCTTTACTTCTGTAATCATAGCCAATCATAATTCCTTCTAGAGCCTTCTCGTCAAGTTTTCCTCTTTTACTTTTGTGAATGTGCTCGAATGCTTTAGATCCAAAAACTCTGATGTTTGATAATTCTGGTTTCAGACCATTCCATGACTCATACGGTGTTTTAATTTTGGCTTTAGTGGGCAATCTATTCTGCAAATATATTGCTGTCATTATGGCTTCTCCCCAATATTTGTGTGGCAGGTTGGCTTCAGACAGGAGGCATCTTGTCATCTCCATTAAGTTTCTATTCTACCTTTCCGCAATTCCATTCTGTTGTGGTGAATGTGGCACTGCGAACCGGAGTTCAATTCCATGATTTCTCATGAATTCTTCCATTTCATTGCTTATACATTCCCCTCCATTGTCGCTTCTAAGCGTTTTTATCTTCTTATTGAATTTATTCGTAGTCACAGTGACGTATTCTTTTAGTTTAGCGTAAACTTCATTTTTGTTTGTTATTAGATAAATCAGAGTGAAACGGGAAAAATCGTCAACGAAAGTAAGGAAGTAACGCTTCCCACCGATGCTGGTGGTTTTCATGGCGCCGCATAGACACTATGCACAAGCTCAAGCGGACTCTTTGCTTTGAACTTTGATTCGTTCGGATAGGGAAATTCTGAAAGTTTATTTTTAATACAATTTTCGCAATTATTAACTTTTCGCAGTGATCAACTTCGATGCCATCAGCGAGATTTTCTCTCACTAGTTGCATAATAGCATCTGAATTTCGGTGCCCAAGGCGTTTGTGCCATAAATTAATGTTGTTTACATTTCTGCATTTCAAAGCGAACGTTTGGTTTTTGCTTTTCCCTGTATATTCATTTTGTGTTACCTTATAAAGACTATTATTACTTGAAACTGCTTCTAAGTACGTAATTTCATTCTTTGTAACGAAGCATTTGCTTTCATTAAATGTAACTGTAAATCCTTTTGCAGTAACTCTTTTTACCGATATTAAATTACATTCTAATTGAGGCAAGAAACGTACATTCATTAGAATGACATCATGGCTAGTTCCGTCAGACAATTTTGTTGAAATGTGAACGTTACCGATATCTTGCGAAAATAAACTTTTCCCATCTGCAATAATACTTTTCACAGGTTCCACGTTCGAATTAAAATCTGTAAACATATTTATATCATTAGCTAAGTGTTGCGTTACACCGCTATCTATATAGAAATCTCCTTTAAAATTTTGCGCTAAATTACCGTGTAAAAGTGTATTCTTCAGTATTTTTATTTTCATTATTCAAGACAGAATTAGCTTCTCGATTCATTTGATTATTTTTATTTAATGGATTTTTATCGTGAGTTGTATCCGGAGTTTTTATTTCTTTTATTTTTCTCTCACTAGATCGTCTGCAATCTTGGTTAGAATTGGAATTTTGTGCAATGCTTTGCATACATACTTTATTCTGATTCATATTTTATCGTTCGTTGTCATGGAGATAAAATTGGATCTTCTGAGATCAACGTTTTGTTTCTTATTATGTTTACTTTGTAATGCATAATAAGATTTATTCCAATTGCAATTTTGAAAAGGTTTGTTGTTCAAATGATAACATTCGTTTCGGCAATGATTTGTTTTCTTGCAATGCGAACAGAATTTGTCATTTTTAGGCATATTTTGTTTAAAAACATTCGTTTTAAAGACTTGTGAAACTCCACGATCATTATTCATTTCCATTCTACGATTGTACTCGTCTGTCAGTTTATTTCTTATCAATTGGGAATTTATTTCGATTTCAGGTCGCGCCTCGAGGGCAACAATTAAGTTATAGTAAGATTTAGGAACTGAGACGAAAAGCAATGCCGCTATATGATCATCTTTTATTTCCTCACCAACGGCTTTTAACCTATCCACTAATTCGAACATTTGAGCGATATGCTCATTCATGTTAACATCTTCTGGCATTTTTGTAGCGTATAATTTTCGTAATAAGAAAAGTTTACTAGATAAGTTAGATCGTTCGTGAATAGCTTTAAGCTTATTCCAAGTGGCTTTTGCCGTGATTGCAAATTCACATAAATAATTTGAGAATCTTCGATGCATAAATTAATTAACGCTCTTGCTTGTCTGTCGCGTTTTAAATATTTATCATCCGGATTTTCTGGAGATTCATCCTCAATTACATCAAATAAATCCTCTTTTATAAGAATCATTTGCATTTTAAATTTCCAAATGGGAAAATTTTCATTACTTAATTTCGTAATATTATTCTCTTTCAAGGAAGCCATTTTCCTTATGTTTAATAATTTGTCATGCGTTTTTGTTTTACTACAGCTAATTAATGTTATTTAATGTTTTATTTTATTTTAAACAATTCAAATCAGTATTAATAATATATTAGAGCTTCAGTCTCATGATCTGTAAGCATTTTGGCGAACTTTCATTTTAAATAACCAGTGACAGAATATAGATTATATATTATACTTGTTTAAACAAATAAAGTTCATGCTTACTTTTCTCAGTAACGCAGGTCCGCTTGTAGAAAAATAAAGACGAATGACCACCAAATAAATAATGCAGCAACACCTTTCACTTATTATATATACATTTATAAAGACAAAACGGCAGACATCACTGTTACAAAGCACACTCAACACTCAACTACAAAGAACATCATAGAACATCTTAGAATGTCTATATACTATCAAAGCCTATTTCCATGGAAACACGATAAGCCTTCTAGCGGCAGAAAAGAAAAGAGATATACGAATCGTTAGATTACATAAGTAAAATAAAAGGAGCATTTTAAACAATACCCAATAATCCAAACAATAGTTGTGTTTAATGATTAAAGTTTAACATTTTGTGGTCGTACGAGCTTGAAGAATCCCTATGGATAAATATTTTATTTCGTCACTATATCGTGTTCATAAAAATCTTCGAACATTTGTGTCTATGTTTTGTGAACATTATTAAAAAGAAATTAAGTGTTGTTGATATCGGCTTTGGATACGATGAAAAAGGGGTAAGCTCTGACTTCTTTATTGCTTGATTATAATTAGTATTTGTTCTGATATATTATTTAAATATGAATCCATTTTAAAAGAAAAAAAAATTATTGAAATTCAACGTAATTAAGGCTATAAATGAGCTATCGAATAAAAGTGGTTTAGATAAATTTGAGTTAGAACTTTACGAGAAAAAATCGTCTGCGTTCGAAAAAGAATCTGCAGAGATATTTAGGAAAATTTTTCAACTTTGTGACGATAAAGATGATGATAAATATATATCTGAACAACAATCTATTCAAGAAAACATAGACAAAATATATTTAATTGTAAAAAGAAAATTAAGTGAGTTAGCTCCAGTTATTCGCTTACCTAAATTAAATTTGCCAACATTTAACGGGCAATTACATGAGTGGTTATCATTTATAGACATTTTTATTTCTAGTATTCATAATAATTCAGCTTTATCAGCTTCTCAAAAACTTTCTTATTTGAAATTATCACTACATGCTGATCCTTTAAGAATCATTCAGTCGATACCAATTACTGATGCTAATTATGCGATAGCATGGAATCTTTTAGAAGATAGATATTCGAATAAACGAAATCAAGTATTTGCTCATTTGAAGCGTTTTTTGTCTTTTCCCTCCATTCAAATTGACGATCCGTCTTCTATTTTAAAATTAATGGACAGTGTAACTTGAATGCATTAGGTGATTAGTAGTTCTCGAGCAAAAAAATAGAGGGATTTTCAGACACCATATTTGCATATGTGTTAATTCAGAAAATAGATTGTTCTTGTAAGCTTTGGTGGGAACGAGAATCCAAAAAAGATGAATTGCCGAAAATCTCAGAGTTGATTTCCTTTCTAAAAAATCATGCTAGAACTTTGGAAGCTTCTAAAACAAACATTAACACCGTCAGTCAAAAAAGGCAAGCAAAAGAAAAGGTAGCATCGTTTTACACTAGTGCGAAGAAATCAAAGTGCATTTGCTGCAAAAATGATTCAAATTCGTTATTTAGATGCAATGTATTTCGAAAGATGTCTGTTAATGACCGCATTGGATTCGTAAAAAGAAACAAAATATGTTTCATCTGTTTATCAAATTCAAACCATTCTGCGAGAAACTGTACATCTAATTATTCGTGTACGTATTGCTCTAAATGTCACTCATCTCTCCTTCACTTACAAAGAGATAAAATAAAAAATTCTTCACCAGTGGAGTTCAGTCAGGAGTCAGGAGGGACAGATATGATTGTGAATTCATCTGCTTCCACCCAGGATGAAAAATACAGCTTAAATCCCGAAGCTAAGTGTTTTGAAAATAGGAACAGCGATTTCGTAGGCACTTCTGTAAACAATTCGTGTCAAAGGAGAAAACCCACTATTTTATCTACTGCTTTAATTAATATTGAGAATGTGCCTGGTGAATTTATACTTGCGCGTGCATTAATAGATGACGGCTCAAATTACTCATACATTTCTGATAACTTTGCAAAATTATTAGGAATTAGAAGGGAGAAATTTGATGTTTCTGTTTCATGTTTGAATGATTCTCAAATAAGTGTCAAATGGAAAATTAGGGCCACTGTTTCGAATAAGGCTGATTATAAGAGAACAATAGATTTTTTGTTTGTTATAAAAATAACAAACTTTATACTAGGGCATTATTTTAGATTTCCATTTTCCGAGCTGCCTAAAGATGTGAGATTGGCAGATCCAAAATTAAATGAACCTAATAAAATAGATGTTTTGTTGGGGACTGAATGTTTCTATGAATTATTGCGAACTGGTCAAATTCGCTTAAGAGGTTAACGTCATTTTGCAGAATACCGTATTTGGGTACGTGGTGGAAGGTTGCATCTCTGATTCAAATACTGATAATAATGATAATTGTCGTGGGTTAATTTGCAATGTAGAAGAAGAATTAAGCAAATTTTTCGATTTAGAATCGATTGGAATTAGGGATGATCATTACTGTAATGATGAAGATAAGGCATTGGAAATTTTTACAGAAACAGTTTCCTATAAAGATAATCGATACGAAGTAGTCCTTCCGTGGAAAAAGGATTGGATAAATTTGAACGACAACTATGAATTCTCTGAGAAATTATTTAAATATTTAATTAATAAAATCCGAAACGATGATAATTTGTTTTCTCAGTATAAAGAGATTTTGAAAGAATATCTGGATTGTGATATTATTGAAAAAGTGTTAAATTCAACTAGACCAGACAGACCCATATTCTATTTGCCACATCGAGCAGTTTTTAGAAAAGATAGTTTCACCACAAAAACACGCATTGTGTTTGATGCTAGTTCTCACGGTGTAGGTCAACTTCCTTTAAACGATTGTCTGTGGCCTGTTATCAATTTAAATCCTAGTATTTTTCTTTTGCTCATTAATTTTATATTGAATAAGATAGGAATTTTAGCGGATGTGGAGAAAGCATTTCTCCAAATTTCATTATCAGAAAAGGACAGAGATGCTGTCAGATTTCTCTTTGTGGAAGTTATCGAGAATATGTCAGATAAAGTGTCTGATAATTTTAAAATTCAAGTGTATCGTTTTAAACGTTTACTTTTTGGATTAAATGCTAGCCCATTTCTCTTAGCTGCCACAATATTAGAGCATATACGAAAATTTAAGGATCCATATCCAGAAATTTTTGAAATATTTGATACTTGTTTTTATGTCGATGATCTGGTGAGTGCTACCGATAATATTAAAGAAGCTTTGAAGATTTCATATGAGGCTAAGATAATCATGAATCAAGCTAGTTTCAATTTGAGGAAATGGTTAACAAATGACAAATCGTCACTAGAACGGTGGAAGAAAGAAGGGTTCGAGATTTATCCATTTGATCGAAACCATAGAATTATAAATTCATTGAAAGTATTTGTAATACCGTGGGATGTTGAACAAGATTTTATTAGCATAGACTTTTCGAGTTTAATAGAATTTTTGAAGAATAATAAAAATACTAAGTGGTTTGTTTTACAGACTTCTGGAAGAATTTATAACCCTACTGGTATTCTATCTCCATTTACTAAAAGACTTAAATGTCTTTTCCAAGATTTATGGATTCACAAGCTGTCTTGGGATACTGAGCTCCCCATTGACATCTGCGAAAAATGGACACAATGGTGTTCAGAACTCTCTAAATTAAATCAAATTAAAATCCCTAGATTTGTTTTTCCTTTCATTTGATACAAACAATGCTGAAATTCACTGCTTTTCTGATGCAAGTCAAAAGTCTTATAGTGTTGTTGTTTATTTAAGAGTGCAAGATCACGATCAAGTTTCTGTTAGTTTCATACCATCTAAAACCAGAGTTGCCTCAGTAAAGAGAATAACTTTGCTACGTTTAGAGTTGATTGGTGCTTTACTCTCAGCTCGCTTAGGATCAGAAATTAAAAAGGTAATTGATCGTAAATATCGGATAATGGTAGGATTTTCGTGAGGAAAAATTCTAAACTGAAAAAGTTTTAGAAAATGATGCATTTTCCAGAGGAAATTTAAGAAAATTATTTAATTATGAATAGTTTGAACCTATAGTTATTAAATTATTGTACATTTTGAATTTTTGTTACGTTCTGTATACCTGTTTGCTGTAGAAAAATTTATGTAAATTTCTATGTAAATTTATTTATTGTAAAATTCAGAGATATTGAAAATTGTACATTTAAATCCGGGGGAGAATGTTTATTGCTGAATACTCAGAATTTATAAGTCCTGTAAGAAGGCGTCTCAAGTTCCTCTGGATTGAAAATGTGAAGTGAACGGAATAGAGAATAATGTTGTTGTGAAATAAGATGGAGACCAGAGTGCTCGCTCATCGTATTGTGATTTAAATAAAATGTGATACAGTCCAAAAAATAGTTGTGTTTAATGATTAAAGTTCAACATACCATTTTGAATCAATCACTGATAAATTTAAGAAATCAAAAAAACGGACTGCGTAAAAAGCGAACTAATTAATTATTTCTCATCAATGTGAAACTATATTTTATATTACTTACCAATTTTTTTTATTTACTTGTATTGATGATTTTAAGTTGTGTTTAATTGTTAGTTCCTATCTATAAACACTGTTTTGATGAGGTTAGAGTTGCAGTAAAGCTAGGGATCGTACATACACAACTTCCAGATTGTGTAATATTTAAACGAAGCTTCTGACTGTAAAAGAGTCCATGAAACATCCTCTTCATTTTGAAAGACCTATCCAATGATGTGACACTCAATATGGTGCGTAAAAAAAAAAAATTCGCCTCTACCACCATTTTGTATTTTACGGCCGCCATTTTGAATTTATAAAAACAAAACTTAGCCAATAACCATCGGAAGGTTAAGACTAACCGATAGAGACCTCATTCATGAAAATCCAACCCACCGTTGGGATGTTTCAAGGTTTATGATGAAATCCACATACCCAGATACGCGTGAAACACATAATCATTCTTGGCAGTCGGGTAAAAAGTACTATATTTACGATAGTTATGACTAAAAATGTGCCAACATTTTTTTTTAAATCTCATGATAGATCTAGTACAGCTACTTCATATTTTTACATGCAATCTTTACAGTTTATATCTTTACAGATTTATAGAATAATCTACATCCGAAGACTTAACCTAAATATTTCCATTATTCAGGCCAGATAAATAAAATAGATAATAAAAATATAGCATAGATAAATTACGTAAATGTAACCAATACTACCAACATTATCATTAAAAAAACATAAATAAATTTAGGTGCATTTTTAAAATGCAGGTATATGTATGTCCGTGAAGTTTCATGAAGCAATAATAGGTATTGATTTCATTTCAAAAGTGTTGCGGCAAGATAAATAGTAAATGTTGATAAAACATATAACTTATAAGACATTTTCAATATTTTATTAATTCAATAGGTACTTTTAAATCCAAATACATTTATTATATCGCTTTATAGAAACTCTTTTTGGGATAAGCAGCTGTTAAATCTTAAAAAAAAATCAATCTTTCAAAAAATAAATATGCATGAAAGAGAAATATTTTTTTACCATTTTGAATCAATCACAGAAAAGTATTATATTTAAGATAATTATGACTAAAAATGTGTGAACATTTTTTTCTTAATTCTCATGAACGATCTTTTACAGCTACTTCAGATTTTTACATGTAATATTTACAGTTTATATATTTACAGATTTACAGAATAGTCTACATCCGAAGGCTTAACCTAAATATTTCCTTTATTCCAGCCATAGATAAATAAATTAAATAATACAAATATTGCATAGATAAATAAAGAAAACTTAACTAATACTATCAACACTATAATTAATTAAAGTAATTAAATAAATTTAGGTGCATTTTTAAAATATAGGTATATGAAAATACCTGAAATTTCGTGTAGCAATAATAAGTATTTTAAGAAAAATATTACGACTATAAAAAAAGACACTTTTAATATTTTGAGATACGCTCCTATAATGTATCATTTTTATCATTTTTTATAGCGAGAACAAATGGCATATTTTTAGCTATAGCTAGCGTAATTATAGAATTTTTCTTTGTTTGATTCGTTTTTAAACACTAAGAAATCACTGAACTTATATATCGCTCACCTGCAAGAAAAGTAACACATTTCACAAAAATTCATTTTGTGTTTTATTCCACTAATAGATCTGTCATTGATGCGTCTTATTACGCAAACCGTTTCATAAGTGTAGCTATGCCGAAAATCAATTTATTACGCTTTATGTCCATTTCTGACCTCAGAAGAGGTGTGGGCTGTGGGGAGGTAAAATTACCCAATCCTCCAAACCTCATCCTACGTCTTCATTTTGAAGGGTTTTATGCTTTTTATGCAAGTTTTCATTCCTGCAAGCAGAGCTAAGTTCTATAATTTCATATTACAGTAAAATCATGCAAATTTTCTTTTGCCTCTCCTGTGAAATTTACTTTTGTTGAGATGTGTCACTTTTCTTGCGGGTGAGCCATGTGTACTTTTCTCGAAAAATCAAATTTCACAGTTGTGCAAGCCTTAATATGTACTTATATAAAAATTTAATGAGGAAGAAAGCCCACTTTAATTACTTTTAACTGAAGCTTAAATGAATTTTTTTTCAAGAACTATTCATATTTATTTGATAATTTAAAAGTACTTTCAAAAAATGAAAAATGCACTATTATTTATCATTATTCCGTATTATTAATCCTAAATATAATTAATTCTTAACGAAATAGAAAACAGCATTTTTGTGAAACCAGTTGTGTGGTAAAAATTTTATTGTTGCGTATTTTTTTTTTTCAATAAATATATTTCAGACAAATATAACTGAATATACAGCAGCCTCTCGCTTAACCGACCTAAACCAGACCGAGGGTTAGCCGGTTAAAGTGGAGAAGCAAAAAAAAAAAAAAATAATAATAATAATACATAAATAAATATATATCTGCGTAATTTAATTAATTAAACCCGTACGATGAATTTAGTTTTTCAATTTGCTTAGTTTTAAAAAAGTACATATTTTCTATATTTTGTGAAATGAATACTAGTTATAATTAACTGAATGGAAAGAAAAATTATCACTGATAAGAAAAAATGAAAAATATTTAACACAAATTAAATTGTTGAAAATCGTGTCACACATCTTTATAAGAAATTCAAATTGTTCTACATTATGTATAATTAAGGTAATCAAGCATAAATAAATCAGTGACCTTCTTCTATTGAAAATTTTGCCCAAGGTTTTGCAGCATAGTCTCTACATCTCTTTAACATATTAAGTTTAACCGAGGAAGCTGTTATCCGCTGCTCAACATAGCGTAGCGCCAACGCTAATGCTTTTACCCCTTCCGTGTGAGAAATTTTAGCAGTGCCAACTTCAACTGGATCATCATCAGGATCGTCTTCGTACCGAACAACATCAGTTACTGTCTTAATAATATCCTCGCCAAATAATGTTTAATGCTTGAAATCTTTATCAGATTCAAACATCTCTTATACATCTTCTACGGTTATCCGTTAACATCCCTCAAGCTTTTTAAATGTTTGTACAAAACAGTGTGCAGATAGATCAGACATTATAGAATTCGGAAGGGGAATCTCAAATATTCCATGGGGACATCTTATTGTTCCTGGGGGAGGAATGCTACCCCCCCACCCGTGGGCCAAACCCTGAATTCAACGCTGGCGAAGGTCAACGCATATCCATTTAGAACCAACGTTCTCCTTTCTGAATTTGGCATCCTTCCCCTCAGGATTGTACTTCAATTCGAAAGCGTAAACTGAGTTCCCGAGGTCGTCTTACCTGAATTTTGCCTGATGTTGGGAAAAAAAGTCGGCCGGTTAAAGCTGAGTTCCGTTTAAGTGGAGGCTAAACAATAGCTGAAATGTGCATTATTTTAAAAATATGAATATTACATGAAAGCTATTAAATTTGTGTTTGTTTGTTTGTCACCATAAAAATGTTTTATTCATAGATTATGTAAATATGAGAAATTTGTTTGAAAAAAATTATCGCATATGTTGTTGCGGAAAAAATATTATAACCAATCAGAACGCCTATAATTTTCATTTTTGTTACTTAAAAATTTATGATTTTATGTATTATTTTTAATTTTATATACATGTATTTTTCTTTAGTTTATAAAATCAATGAAGCAAAAACTGTAAAAACCAATATTTTCCCTATACATTAACGTGCCAACTGTTTTGGTTTTCTGACACCCAACCATCTCTTTACGTCATTTTAACTGTCGAAACTATAACAATAAATAATAAATGTACATAATAAATATAAATAATTTTTTGTAGTAACGGAACAACAATCGCAAGTTAATGTTAAAAGAATGGCAGCGTTCTTTTCATATTTCTTGTTTGTATTTCAGTATTTTTAAATTATTTTTCAAGTAATATATCTGAGATCGATGTCTTACAGAATACTTTTGCGCCTTACCGATTTTTGTTGCAGTTTGCATATATGCGGTACTTTCCGATTGAGAAACTGATAATATTATCATGTAAGGGGTGGGGGTGATAGACTGAAAAAAAAACACTAGGTCTGACATTGATCTCAGATAGCCTAACCAAAAAAGAAAAAAAATATTCAAAAATATTCAAATGTAAACGATAAATTTGAAAGGGAGGGTGCCAATGGTTTAACACGAACATGCGAGTGGATTAAATAAAGCATTGAGATAAGTAAAAAGTTTCTGAAAATTCTATGCGAAAAAAAAATGCTTCTTTTAAATTCGATTTTTTCCATTAGTTTTTCATTATCACTTTTTTTCTTTTTTCATGCAATTATAACAATATACAGGGAGCCCAATCTCAGTGGTGTTCGATGGCTAATTTCTAAACCGTTAATTATAGACATATATTTGCAATTACAAAATGAAGTAAACAATTATTTTAAAAGTCGTTTTGATAAATAAAAACATTTCTTAAAAAGTTACTACATTTAAATTTTTATACGGTTCCCTGATCCTATGAATGATACTTACAAAAAAATTCCTATTACATTAACAAGTAAGACAGTTCCATTCATCTAACACAAAAATTGACAGCGTTATAAAATTTTTAATTACATGACTTATGCCAATTTTCTGCATCTGAACACACATGAGTTGGGTTATGCTCCGAGGAATCGTGCACAAAGTGCTTAAAGTAAGAAGGATTTATTCCGCGTGTACATTTCTGCATTGCAGCCGAAAGGAGTCATGCCAAGCAAGTTATATGATAGCTTTAATTTTTTATTAACCAGTTTTAGATTATATAATCTAATATAATTTTAAAATATGTATCATTTTGTAAGGAATTGCGGCTGTTGCTTTTTATAATTTCATTTTAAAGAAAAAAAAACTTTTTTTATTAAACTGAATATTTATGCATAAGAAATAACATGATAACTTTTATAGCATTTGGGATGAAGGGGTTAATGACACTTTTCGCACTTATAACCATTTATTTCGTCACACTTTTTTACATTGAGCATGTTTCTGCTCTGATTTAACTATCCATTGGTTTCACTGGTAAAATTTTTGTTCATTTTTAGCTTTATGCCTTATAAGTCCATTGTAAGAGACTATGGACTCATCTACACTGAGATAGTATGGGATGTCTAAATCTTTGCATGCTCTGTTGAAGTGCTCAAAAAGGGGGCGGACTTTATACAACTTATCATCGTCAATTTCCATGTTATTTGCAAAATGTACTGTTCTCAAAATCACATCAAAAGTGTCTCTTCTCAACGATTGTGAAATTAAATTGTTGTGCATGTCAGTTGAAAGAGCCCAATAGAGTCTTCTGTTAGGTAGTTTGTTATATCCAGACACTCATAAAATGCCAATGAAGGCAAGAATATTTTCCTTTATGAGAATTTTGTGAGTCCAAACCGACATTTACACAGCATTAATGAATTACTCATCTCATTTCGCCACACATATTTATTCGTAGGAGACTTTTTTATGTGCCCTTGAATTATAAAAATTCGTTATAACGAGAGAATGGATGTGGCACAAACGAAACACTTTGCGACAAAAGCCAGCACAAACGAATGCTGTAATACAATTTAGATTTCGTTGATTGGGCGGGTCCACCGAAATGGTCGCTCTATGTTGAAAATGTGGAAAATTCGTTATATCGAGGGAGTCACGATGGTACAAACGAAACTTTTTACGGCACAAACAGACATTTACATAGCACTAAATAATTACGTATTTCATTTAGTGACACGTACTTATTTACGATTTTCATAAGTGGTTTTCTATAAGTGCCCTTGAGTTATAAAAATTCGCTATAACGAGATAGAACAGAAGTGGCACAAAAGAATCTTTTTACGGCACAAACCAGCACAAACGTAGCATAAACGAATGCAGTAATAAAATTTTCATTTCGTTGATGGTGCGGGGCTGTGGTTTCACTGGCCCCGCCCCATTTTGTTCGTTATAACGAGGGAACAGAAGTGGCACAAACGAAAATTTTTGCGGGAGAAACCAGCACAAACGAATGGTGTTGATTAATTTTCAAAATCAGTATGGGGTGGAACCAGTGAAATGAAGGTTTGTTTTTTTATTTTCTCGTCGACCTAAGATTGAGACTATATATATACCGGTTGGTATAATTTTCTACCATTAAAAGTAAAAATGAATATACGGAACGAAACAAAAGTAAAACTAACTTTAAATAGCATAATTGTATAACACTATCACAATTGCGATTGCATTTAAAAACATTATTAAAATTTCAAAAAAATATGCGTAATTTAGGTTTTTCTTTTAGGCAGCTTTCATTACAAAAAGCTACCTATTGCAGCCGTTCGGAGGAAAGCGATTTCAAAAAATTTTGGTATATTTTCATCGATCATGACCGCCAGACCCCGAAACCACCCTCCGTTCAAAATTGATATATATATATATACATATATATATATATATATATATATCTGACCTATGTCACACTGTAACTCTCGTAATCATGAACCGATTTCGATGTAATTCGGTGTGTACATAGTACTTAGCAATGTCTCGACCGAGTTCGTTGGCCAGCTTCATCCGCCATTTTGTTTCAAAATGGCGGCCATTTAAAATTTTTTAAAAAATTTAAAATTTGAAATAAGGTACCAAAAAATTAAAAATGCAAAAATATTTTTTCTTATGTATTTGATCTTTATACAAAGATTCCGGAGCAGTTTTTGTTTCGACTATATCTTAAAAAATGGCTGAGTTATAGCATTTTGAATTTCTAGCGTGGCTGACATTTTGAAACGTCCTGAAATTTGTCACGCGATAAAAGGCGTATTTATGAACCGATTTCGATGTAATTCGGTGTGTACATAGTACATACCAATGTCTCGACCGAGTTCGTTGGCCGGCTTCATCCGCCATTTTGTTTCAAAATGGCGGCCATTGAAAATTTTTAAAAAAATTTAAAATTTGAAATGTCGTAACAAAAAATTGAAAATGGAAAAATATTTTTTCTTATGTATTTGACCTTTATACAAAGATTTCGGAGCAGTTTTTGTTTCGTCTATATCTTAAAAAATGGCTGAGTTGCAGCATTTTGAATTTCTTGCGTGGCTGACATTTTGAGACGTCCTGAATTTTGTCACACGATAAAAGGCGTATTTATGAACCAATTTGGATGTAACTTCGCTTATACATAGTACATACAAATGTCTCGACCGGGTTCGTTGGCCAACTTCATCCGCCATCTTCTTTAAAAATGGCAGCCATTTAAATTTTTAAGAAAAAATTAAATTTGAAATGCGGTACCAAAAATCTGAAAATTGAAAAAATATTTTCTTCTTATGTGTTTGACCTTGATAAAAAGATTCGGGAGCAGTTTTTGTTTCGTCTATATCTTAAGAAATGGCTGAGTTATCGCATTTTGAATTTCTTGAGTGCTGACATTTTGAAACGTCCTGATTTTTGTCACGCGATAACAGGCGTATTTATGAACCGATTTGGACGTTACTTGGTCTGTACATAGTACATACCAATGTCTCGACCGAGTTCGTTGGCCAGCTTCATTCGCCATCTTATTTCAAAAAGGTTGCTATTTAAAAAAATAAAATGAGGTATTAAAAAATTGGAAAATGAAAATGATTTTTTTTATGTGTTTGGCTTTGATACAAAGATTCCGGAGCAGTTTTTGTTTCTGAAAATTTGTTCTTTTGTTTATATCTTAAAAAATGGTTGAATTATAGCACTTTGAATTTCTAGCATGGCTAACATTTTAAAACGATCTTGTATTTGTCACGCGATAACATACGTATTCGCCTATTTCGATGTAAGAAGGCATGTGGATAGTATACATCAATACCTCGACCAAGTTCGCAAGCCACATTCATCAGCCATCTTGTTTCAAAATGGCGGCCATTAAATTAAAATATATATATATATTTAAAGTAAGGTGCAAAAAAATTAGAAATTGAAAAAGGTTTCTTTCTTAAGTATTTGACCTTGATATAAGGATTCAGGAGCATTTTTTGTTTGTCTTTACCTTAAAAAATGGCTCAGATATAGCAGTTTGAATTTCTATTGTGGGTGGCATTTTGAAAAATCTGATTTTTTGCATGCGACAGCACTCGTATATATCAACCGATTCCGATGTGAGTGAGCATGTGCACAGCAGTTACTAAGGTCTCGACCAAGTTCACTGGTTAGCCTCATCCACCATGTTGTCTTAAAATGGCAGGCACTTTAATAAATCGCCGAATTTGGCAGCCAAATATAAGTTACTTTAAAGAAAAGCAGCTTGGCTAAAGCTGACTAATTTCGCGAAATTCTCATTCATTATATTGATAAAAATTAGTATTGAATCTCCTATATTCGGTTTCCACTAAATTGAGCTTCGTGTGTTTGAATGATATAAGTTGGCTTTTTTAAAATAAGGGATATGAAAGCTACCTCTTCCTTCCCGGCACTGGCCGGAAGGACTTTTTGAAGGTAGGGGCATGCTGATTGATTTCGTATTCACTCTGATTTTACATCTACTACTACGCACATTTTCCACCAAAAAGCGGGAATTCTATTTTTATACTTATTTGTGATTGTTTAAGATGCCAAATGTATCATTGTTTGAGAGATAGTGCCATCTAGTGATTAATAATAAAATTAAATCGGCTTGGTAGATTTTTGTACCAACCGGCATTAATGGGTTTTAAGAGAAGTTAGTGCTTTTCAGGAGCCAATTTTGCTCATAACAACACACTTTTTTTCCATTCAACATAAATAAATATGTTCTGCTTCTTTTGGAGCGACACTTTTAGAGTTTCAAGAATAGTACCATAGCTCTAAGAAATTGCCTTAATACTTCCAATTTAAATGTATATATATATATATATGTTTAACAATATATAATGTATACACAAAAGTAAAAGAAAAATTATAGAGTTACCTCTCTTTCTTACAATATAACTTTAGAAAAATACATAAGAGAAACTAAATTTTTATATCGAATTGAAGCTGCTAGAAATCCACAGGATATATCCTGTAAACCTAAAACATTGAAATTTTTAAATGTTTTATAAATTTTTAAATTACAAATTTAGCATGATAAATGAGTAAAATAAAAAAAAAAAATTATTTTTAATTTTAAAAATGTTAAAACATTTGATAAGTTCAATGTTTTAGATTTACATAATAAAAGTGATATTTAGCTTCAATTTGATATAAAAATTTAGTTTCTTTTATGTATTTTTCAAAATATTTTATGAAAGAGATGTAATTATATAATTTTTCTTTTACTTTTGTGTATACATCATATATTGTTAAAATTACATAGGGTAACTCCGGGAGAGTCGCCGCATCCGGGTTAGATGCCGCACCCCTTTTATTTCTTGTAAATATCCATAGATGGTCGTGAAACGCACAGTATAGGTGCGCAATGAGATTATTTTAACCAGTGTATAGCGTGAATCCCATTTCGATGTTTACTTGTAAAAGTACAATCCTTATTTTAACATAAGTGAATGATTTCACAATCCAAATTTTTAAACACGTTATGCTTAAATACTTTTCATACACTAATTACTTAATACATGCATGATTTCGAAGTCAAAACTAAGTGTATCGTTTATATAGAGTACTGTGTATATAGTTACGCCATTCTGCTTAGCGAGGGCAGGTAACTGAGATGGCCGACGTCTGCACCATTCAAAATGTGATACATGCCGCACTGCAATTCCGGTTTACATGCCACAGTTCCTTTTGTATGGGGTGATTAAGTGTTATTAACTTTTCCTTTTCTTATTGCACAGACTAACCATGTTTGGCATGTTATCAAGTTTACTAAAACTAAAGAAGAAAAAGGGAAAAATAAAAAGTAAGAAGGGCAAGAAACATGCAAGTCAGGATGACAATAATGGAAAATTGGATTACGCGTAAGGCAGACGTTCTTTGCAAGGAATGTTTAGAAACTACTCCAAAGAAGAGGAAGTGTAATAGGCTTCGTTGCATCACCTGTCAAATGTAGTTACATAAAGACTGCACTATTTTGACACTTTTTGTGTAGATTGTTGTCGGAAAAACAGATCTATTAACAAATAAATTATGTAAACACAATTTTACTTTTTCTTTTCCTTCTCTAATACATTATGTTACATTGTCGCTGAAATAATAATTGAAATTTAATGTTAAAAAAAAAAAAGTCGATAATTTTAATAGTGAAAGTAAGCAAACAATTATTAATTTGAGTCTACGAGTACTAATACGTTTCATTGTACTCATTTAGTTTCATTTTGTGATTACATTGTTATTTATAGTCCAGCCATGAATATTTTTTTTAATATTTTTATTTATAATTTCCTTCTGTTTTTATTACAAGCGCGGCATAACTACCGCACAAGTGCGGCGTTTCAGCCTGAATGTACAGGCGACCGCAGTGTAATGACTTAGACAAAAATTGTCAAAAAATATTAATTATTTGTTTTGAATTTTTTTGTCGCAGTACACGCGTTGTATATTTAACATTAAATAGCACAGCATGATTTTTTTTATGTCCACCATGGGACTTAATACACAAATTCAATAAAATATGCGGCATAAATCCCGGAATTACTCTATATTATTTAAATTGGAAATGTTGTGGCTTTTTTTTTTATAGCTAGTGTATTATTCTTGAAACTGTAATAATTTCACTTCAAAATATGCAAAACATATTTATTTATGTTGGATCGAAAAAAAAAATGCATTATGAGCAAAATTGGGTCCCGATAGGTACTAACTCCCATTAAACTGCAGAAAAGTGGTAACACAATAGATTTATTTTGAATATTGGGAAAGAAGAATTAAAAATGCCTATTTTTAAAATTTAAGACGGTTTAGCCAAATAAAAAATGTGAAATTTAAATAATTCATTATGAGCATAATTTTCCACAAAGTCCTATATGAACAGAAAAACTTAGAGATAGTCTGCGGTCATGTCGGACTAATAGTCAAATGGAGTTTCCAAGCCCTTTTAAAATGCGATACTTAAATGATATTTAAATATTAGTTGTGTTATCAAATGTTCTTGAAAGTATTATTCTTGAAAGTATAAAAAATTATCTGGGTCCCGAAAGGTACTAACTCCCCTTTTAAGACCGTAAAAATTTTCGGCGGAGAAAGTTTATTTAGATACATATTGCACATGGAGCTGTATATAATGCATTCAGGAAATATAGTCTATACAACTTAAAAACGGATATATAGTGTATCTTAAATATAAATTTCAGAAAAATATGTTTTATTTGAATTTTTAATTTCGAATGTTAAAACTTTTTAAAGTTGTGATGAGAGTTCAAAAGTAAAAGTAAATGTATATTTATTGCTCTTACGGAAAATAAATTCAATTACTAATGCTTGTGGTTTTATATTATTAAGTTGATAATTTAAAAAAAAAATTACGGAAGATAGTAAGCATTTTCTTTTTTAAGAAAAGAGTGTATATCTTAACTTTCTATAATTTAACATAATGTATTTTATACGGAAGAAAACTGTTTTGGAAAATATCAATTATATATACAAGGTGTTTCAAAATTCGACCGACAAATTCACAGCAGTGGTAGCAGGCATTAGGAGGATGAAAAATAACCATAGAACATGGGGTCGCAAACTACGTATTTAATAAATGATACAGGGTGTTTCCTCTTAACTCAGTCTGGGTTGATGTTAATAACTTTCAGAAAACTAATATATATTATAATAAAACATTTAACAGACATCATCACCTTTGTTTTAAATGTGATAACACGAAACATATATGGTAGAAGTTTCATTGTACACGACAGCAGTATGCACTTGACGCCCCACATTTTGGACTGTTATTATCATTTCATAGGTATCATTGATTGCTTGAGCAACATGATTTTCCAGATCTTTTCGTGATGTTATCACATTTCACACAAAACAAGGTTCCTGTCGTTGAATTTTCATTGCAATGCTTTTATTTTTCACAAATTTATTACAATCAACCCGAATTCAGTTAGAATGAAACACTTTGCATTTGTGACTAAATAAGTGGTTTGTTACTCGGTGTTCTATGGCAATTTTTCATCTTCTTCATGGCTACTATTATCCCTCTGAATTTCAATTTTAGAACACCCTGTATATGGAAGTTTAAATCATTGAAATTTTATTTTAAAGATGAGGACGTGCTATTTTAAGGAAAAGAGAGGTCAAATGTTCTCTATTTTAATATTGTTATTCTTTGTGTGCTTAGGAACCGGGTGTACCGAAAATGACTGATGGATTTTAAAATTCAATAACTTGCAAACGGTGACAGATATTAAAAAAAAAAAATAAAAATAAAATAAAATCTTGCAGGAGGGTTATGTAAGATGTCAGGAGTTTTTATGCTGCAATTCCCAGTTTTAGTTTCAAATAGCAGCTACAGATGGCGCTGCAAGTAATAGGCGCAAAATCCAGGCTCGATGTTTCGGAATCTTTCTTCTCCCACGCGAAAAATTTGATTAAAGTGTTTTGAGTGGATCCCGAAGTACCAGAAATCTGCTCTGGAATTAGCACCTACTTCTCGCAGCGCCTTCCATTGTTTGAAATTCGAACTAAAATCAGGAATCATAGTAAAAACACTCCTGACATCATACATAACCCTCCTGCAAGAATTTTAAATATCTGTCACCATTTGCAAGTTATTGAATTTTAAAATCCATCAGTCTTTTTTGGGACTAAGTACTGTTGATTATATTGAATAGAAAGTATGTTGCTAAGAAAACTTTTATCTATTGTTACTGCTGAAATATTTTTCGATAAATATTTCTTATTAAGCAATTATAATTTGTAACAGTACTTGAAAATAAAAGCAATCAAAGAACTGCCTAAATTTAAAATTTATTATTTCTTATTATAAAATAAATCACACTGCGAATTAAATGTATTATAGGAGAATATTTCTCATAAATTGATTTAACTTTTAAATTTACTATAATCTGCGCTCTATATTTATTCGACTCTTCAATCAACGAAGATTTGAATACGTCCTGTATGATCTCTTTTTAGTAATATGCCATAATTCTTCAATAAGTGCAAACTAAATAAAAGTTTTGGATAATGGGTCTTCAAACTAATGACTTCTCAGATTGCTTTCAGAAATAGAAATCCATCGATGATTATTTCATCGTTTCATCCAAAAGATAACCCCTATTTTAGAAGAATAAAATTACAATTTTAGGCCTTTATTCATGATACATTAACTTTTTATGTACTGATGTTACTTTGAAGACTGATTAAATAACCATATGTGTGCAATTTATTTTAAAAGCTTAAACAGTTCCAAACCTTAAAAAAAATTAGTTTGTTTTTCATAATAAAAAATAGGATTTTTCACCGAACAAAACATACATCATGGACATGTTTAAATTGGAATAAGGTCAATTTGTTATTTAAATGTGCCTACTTTTACCCAGGCTTCAATTGATTTTTTAACTTTGCGTTCATTTTTCTAAAATCTTGTTTTTGGAACCTGCGGTCAGTTTAAAAAAATCATTTCACAGAAAGATAATTTCTTTTGAATTGTTATGAATGAAGGATTCTGCCTTCAATCCCCAACATCGTTTTGTCAATTAATTGAAGCAAAGGGTCTAGCCAGATAAGCATAGTGGAATGCTCCCCACTGCCGATGTTTGAAATAACATGTGTGGTAATAAGGTTACCATAATACAATATAGAGTGTTTTTAGCCTCTGACCTTGAACTGTCCTTCAGATAATCGGGAAAGTATGCGCCGGTGCTACAGTTTTTCAAATACGTTTTTCTCAAAAAGTACAATAAATAAAAAAATAAACCAATGCCAATTATTAAAGAATATATTAGTTCACATTATATATTTTGTTCGCATTTTTACACAAATTTTAACATAAAAAAATAAACAAAAACTTTAAAAAAAAATTGTTATCGTAGTAATTTTATATTTACACCAACCAAAAAAATTACAGAATAATGCACAAAGTAAGTAGTTTTAAGGGGAAAAAATGTTAAAATCGAAGATGCGCTTTTTGAGTTATAAAAAAAAAATAATGCTAGCAACTTGGTAAAATATTCGTAGCTTTTCTTGTTTGCATTTGCAGAAATACGCTACTATCAATGCATTGGTCGATTCGTGACATTTCCACACGAGCGAGATGCTCAGGGCGCCAAAATAAGAGAGCGTTTCCAAGCAAACCACTTCCCTATAGGTTTGTTTCGTGTTTGTAAACTTTTTGTTATTTTGGTGTACTGTGTATCCTTCTTGCATAATAATATCAAGTCGATTGTGCAGGTGAATCTGAATAGGGGGTGTAAATATATAAGGTTGTCAACTTTTTGGCAATTTCGGACCCCCCTCCCAAACTTCCGATATCATACTTTATCATTCCTCGAATTCCCCTCTCATTAATAATATTGTTGTCAGTGTCTAAAAATTCTTTATATTTTTATTTTTTTCCTTTTTTTTCTTATGCGTTTGCAATGATATACAGATATTTGGTTGTACATTTTTTATTCGCATATTTTACTACTTTAAATAAGGAGAAGATATTAGCAAAATATCACTGTTATATAAGAAATAACTTTATATCAAATATCTTTTAAATAATGAGAAATGCTTATTATTTAAAAGTTTTTAATAATAGTTCTTTATTACGAAAAATACGTTGAACAGAAATATTGTCTTCTTGCACTTCGCCCCTGCACGGGGCTAAATAGAACTTCTTGTAAACAAAACAGGTGGACAACATTCTTCCTCCTCTTTTACTAGCAAAAATAGCAATTATCATTTCTAATCTGGTTTCTCTAACAACGAATTATATACGCTTATGGTAGGATAATATTAATCGTGATCATATTCCATATTTTAGGATGAAATGTTTTATAATCATTCAATGGTTTTAATAATAACTTTGTATTTTCATAAAAAGAAGAAAACAGAATTTAAAAAAAATTAAGATAACAGGTGTAAAGAAAAATATGCCAAAAAAGTAAATTTTGGTTTGATCAAAAATGATAACGATATCAAATGACATACCCCCTCCGCCTACAGGCATATTTCGATGTCAAGTGCAAGACCCCTGACCCCCACACACACTCCCCCTAAAGTACGGTGTACATTACATATGTACAGGGTTGTACAGTGTACATTACATATGTACACTGTACAACCCTGTAGTCTTCTTCTATGTGAAAATCATGGTAGGCAATATTGTTATAATTTTGTTTGTCATTTCTTGATATTATTACGTGAGAGGGATGCGCAGAACTCCAAAATAACAGAATATTTACAAACACGAAACAAACCTATAAAGATGTGATGTGCATGGAATCATTCTCTTATTTGGGCGCACTGCGAATCCTGCCTAAGTGGAAACGTCACGAATCGAGCAAAGCATTGATAGCAGCGTATTTCTACAAATGCAAACAAGAAAAGCTACGAATATTTTACCAAGTTGCTAGCATTATTTTATGCAGTACGTTTTGTTGACTTCAGAATTGTATATAATTTTTTTTAAAAAAATTCTGAAAAATCATTGAATTTGTCAATGTTTGAAACTCACCTTAATACATCTAAGACCAACAGAAGATTTCAGATTTTATTCATGATACTATATTTTATCATGGTTAGAAAGCAAAATAAATTTTAGGAATCAAAACATTTTTTAAATTTTCATTTAAAATTGTTTTTAAAATTATTTTTAAAATTATTTTTAATTATTTACACGTAGATATTTTTTTCTGTTGAGAAAAATGCATCTCACTTTCTCAAATAGAATGTTACCTACTTGCACGCACTTTAAAGACAAATAACATGCGTAAAGACAATTTTTTTATTACATATATATGTTTAAAATTATTATACTTATAATCTGTACTTTTCTTTGCAAATTCAACTACGTTCAATTTATTTGTTGCGGTTAGAAAGTGTTTTTACATAAAAATAGAAAGCTGCGAGCATTATAGATATTTAGGGGTAGACATTAATATAGAAGGAAGATATTCACAGGAAATTAAATACAGAATTTGTCAGGGGAGAAAGGCTTTAAAACTATTAAATTCTATTTGGTGGAGTAAGGAGATCTCTAGCAAAAGAAAGTATAATATATACAACTCTTTTGTAAAGAGCATATTGTTTTATGGAGCAGAAGGATGGAGAATTATGGAGACAGAACGAAAGAAATTAGCGGCAGTAGAAATGGACGCCCTAGGGAGATCATGCAGGATATCAAGAATAGAAAAAATAAGAAATGACAGAATCAAGGAAATGATGAAAATAAAGGGAACCATATTAGATGATATCCAAAAAAGCAATTAATCTGGTATGGTCATGTCAAAAGAATGAATGAGGAAAGACTACCCAAAAGAACATTCAATTATGAAACAAACAAAAAAAGGAAACGGGGAAGACCACGAAAGAACTGGATGGATGATATTTCAAAGGCAATGAGGGATAGAGGTCTGGAAGAGGAATGGACCCTTGACCGGAAGAGATGGGAAAAGACTCTTGTAGATTCTTCGGATGGCGGCATCTGACGTCATAAACCGAGTTTATATATATATATATAGAAAGTGTTTTTTTAAAGTATTGCACCTTAAAATACACATTATATTCGCATCAAATAAAGTTTTTTTGTTTAAAGCCTGTCTTCCTTTCCTTTTCATTTGTGATTTAAACAATCATTTAAAACAGTGCAGATGGACATTTATATATAATTATAATCTGTACTTTTCTTTGTAAATTTAACTAAGTTCATTTTATTTGTTTCTGTTAGAAAGTGTTTTCTAAAGTGATGCACCTTAAAATGCACATTATATTTGCATCAGATAAAGTTTTTTTTTTCATTTAATGCCTGTCTTCCTTTCCTTTTCATTAGTGATTTAAACATTCATTTAAAAAAGTGCAGATGGACATTTATATTATACGGGAAACATTTATTGTTTGAAAACTTTTATTAAACGTCAGTTTAAAATAAACACAAATCTTTTTCTTTTCGTTCATCTATCTCTCTTAATAATAAAAATTTTACAAAGTTAACCGCATAAATTTATTACTACTATTACATAACTTTTCTTCCGCTCAAACAAAAATTCTTTTCAACCATAAATCTCAATTTATATCGAGTTTCGAATCATTTATTTTTTTAATGAAAAAGTAAATAAATCATGTTTATATTTAGTAGTAATTTTTCTGTGTTCCAAATAATATAATTTTGTTTTCAATAGTGCTCTGACATTATATCGATAACATGATGATATTCCAACATTTTTATTTGAAATGAAAAAACAATTACCTAAAAAGAGAAGTATTTTTCAAGTAAATCTCATTCGCGAGAAAAGGGAAACTTTCTTGCTTAAATTGTGTGATTTTTATCAGTATTTGCTTTATGCCATTATTTATTCTGTTTAATTAATTTTTATATTTTTTATGGATTTTTTTTTTATTTATTTATCATTATTTTTCCTGACTGAGTTGTTATGATTCTGATTTGAATTAAAACCAGCTTATAGTTATCCAATGCATAGAAAATAATACAGTTTCGACTTGAAGAGTCGTCAAGTCTCAGTCGGTAATAAGCTCATTTCTGCTAAAAAATGAATTTTATTTTCTCCACTGTCAGGAGTAATAAAATTTCGATTGTTGCTAAATACACATTCCCTTTTCTATCTCCATTCTTGAAACTATGCTTTCTTGTTGTTATATATGTTTTATTAGCCATAAATCCCAATTTATATCGAGTCGAATCATGTATTTTTTTATTGAAAAAGTAAATAAATCGCGTTTTATTCAGTAGTACTTTTTCTGTATTCCAAATAATAGAATTTGGTTATCAATAATGATCTGACATTTTATCGATACCATGTTGATATTCCAATAGTTTTATTTGATAAAAATATATTCAAAAATAGAAGTATTCAGGAAGTTCAGGTAAATCTCATTCGTAAGAAAAAAGGAAACGTTTTTGCTTAAATTATTTGATTTCCGTCAGTATTTAATTTATGCAATTTAGTTATGTTTGATGTTCTTTTTTATGGAAATTTATTTATTTATTATTATTTTTGCAAATAGACTGATTTGTTATGATTCTCATTTGAATTAATATCAGCTTATAATTATTCAATGAACAGAAAATAGTACAGGTTCGACCAAAGAGTCTGCAGTTATTTAAATGGGGGAGCATTTCTGCTAAAAGTTGAAATTTATTTTCTCCACTGTTAGAAGAAATGAAATTTAAGTTGTTGCTAAGCGGACATTCCCTGTTCTATTTCCATTGTTGAAACGATGTGTAGTTTTCCCCGAGGTTTTCTTTGCCATGTGTAACGGCGTATATTTATAATATCTACTTATTTTTTGTAAATTTAAAGACGTATATTTTATTTGTTTTTAGAAAGTGATTTTAAAGGATACACCTTAAAAGCACATTCTATTATAAATAAAATTTGCTTCATTTGATACCTTTCTTCCTTTCCTTTTCATTTGTGAATAAATCTTTGATTTAATATAGTACAGATGGACATTTATATCATACGGGAAACATTTATTGTTACAAAAGGTTTATTAAACGTCAGTTTAAATTAAACTCAAATATTCTTTTTTTTCTGTTGTTGTTCATCTATCTTCCTAAATAATAAATATTTTACAAAGTTAACCGCATACATTTATTGCTACTATTACATAACTTTCCTTTCACTCAAAGAAAAACTCTTTTCAACAATAAATCTCAATTTATATTCAGTCGAATCATTTATTTTTTAATGAAAAAGTAAATAAATTATGTTATAATCAGTAGCACTTTTTCTGTGTTCCAAATAATAGAATTTTGTTTTCAATAGTACTCTGACATTTTATCGATAACATCCAATATTTTTATTTGAAATATATATATATATATATATATATATATTATCCGAAAAGAAATGTATTGTCCATAAAATCCCATTTGTGAAAAAAATGGAAAAGTTTTTGCCTCAATTATTTGATTTTTATCAGTACTTACTTTATGCCATTCAATTAATTTTTATGTTTTTTAAGGAAATTTTTTTAATCATTATTTTTTTTGCTAATAGACTGATCTGTTATGATTC
The DNA here is from genome assembly GCA_963932465.1 of Maratus speciosus. Taxonomy (NCBI): domain Eukaryota; kingdom Metazoa; phylum Arthropoda; class Arachnida; order Araneae; family Salticidae; genus Maratus; species Maratus speciosus. Next base: position 200,553,077 of record OZ010792.1, on the reverse strand, counting down.
TTATTTGGATTAATATCAGCTTATAATTATTCAATGAACAAAAGATAATGCGGGTTCGAGGTGAAGATTCCGCAAGTATAAACGGAGAGTTTCTCGTAAAAATATATGTGAACAAAACTTGGATTTAAGTTAAGGCAGATGTATATTTATATTATACGCAAAACTTTTATTGTTTCCAAAGTTTTATAAAACGTGAGTTTAAATTATACTCAAATGTTTTTCTTTTTGTTCATCTATTTCTCTTGAAAGGAGGGAGATCACATTAAAACTTTTTAAGAAGTCAAAAATGTTGTTGTTGTTTTACTCAAATCAGATATTTTTGATATTGCGCGCATCATATTTCAAAAACTAAGTAACATAGAAACTTAAAATTGAGAATTATACTGCATCTTACACATCTTTATAACCTCTCTTGTAATATATTTATTTATTTTTTTAATTCTTATTGAAATTTTTTTATAGATTTTTAGTTTTAGGGTTTAATTGCCTGAAAAAATATTTTCATCTCTAAATCTGAGTGTTATTTTAGGTTGAAGTTAAAATACGATATTGTACGAATATATATGTGTGTGTAATATTAAGTGGATATATCGATTATATTTTTTATAATCCTGCACGCAACTCATGTATGTCATAGAAAACTCTTAATTAGTATGTCTTAATTAAACTAAATTCTAATTATGTATCATTAAAATTATTTAAAGGAATACCTATAGAAAGATTTGTACAATTTATTCTTTAACAAAATGTTTAATTTGAAGAAATAGTTACAGTTCCAAAATGTTTTTTAAATATTATGTTAAAATTAGGCAATATGGTGCTGCTGCAGATGGTCTCCCTCCTTAATAATAAATATCTTACAAACTAAACCGCATAAATTTATTGCATAAATTTCTATTACATAACTTTCCTTTATCTCTAAGAAAAACACTTTTTAACAATAAATCTCAATTTATATCGAGTCGAATCATTTATTTTTTTTAATAAAAAGGTAAATAAATCATGTTGTATTCAGTAGTACGTTTTCTTTGTTCCAAATAATAGAATTTTGCTTCTCTGACATTAGTGCTCTGACATTTTATCGATACCATGGTGATATTCCAATACCTTTATTTAAAAGAAAAAAATACAAATAGAGAAGTATTGTTCAAGTAAATCCCATTAGTGAGAAAAAAGGAAACTTTTTTTGCTTAAATTATTTGATTTTTATCCGTATTTACTTTATGCCATTATTTATGCCATTTAATATTTTTTATATTTTTTATTGGTTTTTTTTTAATTTATCAATATTTTTGTTAAGAGACTTATTTCTTATGATTCCGATTTGAATTAAAATCAGCTTATAATTATTCAACGAATAGAAAATAATACAGGTTCGACGTGTAGAATCTACAAGTATAAACGAAGGAGCATTTTTTGCTAAAAAACCTGTCAAGTGCGAGTATTACTCGAGTACAAAGGGTTCCGTACAATAAATATATAAATTAATAAGTGGGTATTGCATTACACAAATATATCATTAAAAGCTGTTATCTAGACTTGAAAAGTCGATGGCCCATAGAGAATGCCGGCCGTGTCTTTATGTCTGTTCAAACCGTCCGTGTCTTTAAAGGTTAATACCTCGGCTAATACCGGCAATTTTTTTAAAAATCATTATTAAGTATCTTTTTATACTTCTGGTACGTTATTGGTACCTTCAATGCTCCTGAACGTCTTTGCTGAACGCCCGCAAATCGAAATTTGTATGCAACGAAAAAAATGCTATTTTCTCAAAAAGTATGTGAGCTAGGGTCATCGCTATAGCTTTCCTGAAAGGATAAACAAAATTCTACTACCTCTAATTTTTTCGTTATTTTAGATTAGGTAGATTTGGAAATAGAGGGGATAAGACATTTTTAGATTACATTTTCGACGATATTTTTGAAAATATAATACCTAAAATTTAAAACAATGTATTTCTGAGTTCGGCGTTACGAAAGCTTTCATACGATATCACACACGATATACAAAGAAAATATTTTTTTTCAAGTATCTTAATTAGCACCTCTACATTTTCTTCTAAACATATTTGGGAATGATTAATAATCTTTAAATATGTGATTCAATACCCTGTATTACTTCTGTTAATTTGAGCTTTCCACGTTCCATAGTTTACGAGTAAAATGGCTGTGACAAACGGACAATCACACGCAGGGGTGACCTTATAATGGTTCCGTTTTTACTTTTTAAGTACGAAAACCTAAAAATGAATTTATTTACGCCATTGTTAGGGTGACGCTTATATCTACCCCCTGTATATCTGCCCCCATACGTCATTTTGACGTCACAGATAGAAGGGGGCACATATCCAGTGCTGCAGAATTTCACTGTCGTCGAAGGGTGTATATCCGACCCCTGTATATATGTCCCCATAGCAGATGGGGGCACATATCCAATACAGAGCATTTTATTTTCGTCGATAGCTGTATATCCACCACCTGTATATTTGCCCCCATACGACGTCACAGCTGAAGGGGACACATATCCAGTCCTAGAGAATTTTCCTTTCGTCGAAGGGTGTATATCCAACCCCTGTATATATGCCCCCATACGTAATTTTGACGTCACAGCAGAAGGGGACACATATCAAGGGGGCAGATATCCAATGCTAGGACTTTTACTTTTGGAGAGAGATTTGGATTTCCGACCCCTGTATATCTGCCCCAATACGTCAGAGCAAAGGGGATACATATCAAGGGGTCAGATATCCAATGCTAAGGCTTTTACTTTTGGTGAGAGAGTTGGATATCCGACCCCTGTATATATGCCCCCAAACGTCATGTTGATGTCACAGCAGAGGGGTCACATATTCGTGGCTATAAGAATATTTTTAGGTTCGTCGACAGCTGATTATCCGACTCCTGTATATGTGTCTTCCCCCCCCCACCCCCATTTTTACGTGCATATTTTGATGTTGCTAGTATACGGCCTTGAAGAAATATGTAGGAAAAATTTAGTGTGTAATATAAAAAATAATATCTCGCTTATTTTGCATACTCGGCTTTCAAGGACATACTATGCCGAAACAGGGCCGTAGACAGAGACAGCCGGACCGTTAATAATTCGAATGCCACCACAAGTATGATAAAGAACTATCTGCTAAGACGAAAACTTAATTTATCAGTAAAGAATTCCGTTTTACACAGGTTTTTTACGTCTGAAGTGGTATAATTGCATGGTATTTTTTGGCAAGAACATGATTTTTCCCTTTTAAAGTGAGATTCCGTTACAGACAGGCTTTACTCTATTAGAAAATAAATTTGTGGGCAAGTTTTTTTCTAACGTCTATAAATTTGCTTACAATTATTATATATTTATTTATTTATTTATTTATTTTTTTACAGCATTACTGTTTATTATAACACTTTTCATCTAAAGATTTTAAATAGAAATATAAAATATTAAAATATAGGCAAACCATTTTCGATTTTCTTGTAGCAGCTCACTGTAGAAGGGATGTAAATCCCTTCTTTTCTCCTTCGGTAATCTATTATTTATATGATTAATCCAATTATCATGAAATTCAAGTGTATTATTTGTGAGATACAGATATTTGTTGTTGTCAAATAAAAATTGCAAGCAATATAATTTTTTTTTTCGGAAACGTTATTGTGTTAGCCCTGCTTCTGAATAATAATAATAATGTATTATTATTATTATTATTTAAATAAAAAAAAATGTGATTCTTATATTGTTTATTTATGTGAGCTGGATACATTCTATTGTGAACAAACTATTGTAATGCAGCCAAGACCTTCTAGGGCTAAATTTTGGTTAATGGTATGGATTTCAAAGTCAAAGAATTTGAGATCTGAGTCTGCACGCAAGTAAAGAAAAAAATCTTGATTATAATTCCGAAAGAAAAAAAAATGAGATTGCGTAATGCATCTTAAAATTTCATTCAGGAGGTTATACAGTTGTCAGGTTTTTTTCCTAAACATGTGTCATAATTTATGTTTTTATGCTTTAATTAATAAAACTATTATTAGTACTAAAAAGATTAAATCACCAAATTAGTTATTTTATCAGTTAGTAATACCATTATGTATGTTGAAATTTTGTAATAATTATGTAAACCTATATTAAATACTGCAGACATTTATATTTATTAAAATTATTAATAACTTAATTTAATATAAAATTGTTAATACTATTTAAATTAATAGTTATTAAACAATAATTTCTCTAGTTAGAACATTACACATTTTACGTTTTGATTAATAAAATTATAATTAATATAATTACAGAAATAAATAAAACTTCACATAAGTAATTTCATCAGTTAACACAAATCACAAATCAAACAAATATCATGGCAAGAATTTTTGCATTTCAACTTATAAAAATTACTGTTAACACCATAAATGAAAACTTACACGCAGGTATATGCTTGCTAATCAAAACAAATTATGAAAATGGGTGGAAACCATTAAATTATGCACACAAAGTAAATATGAGAATGACCAATTTTATATCTGAAGTTATATTTGAAATCCACAAAATAGCAGCATTAGATTTAAATATCTTTTTTAAATTGAATGATTTTTACGCCAGATAAGAACTTGCTTTTTACAAACTTATTATATTTAATTTTTTATAAACATAATCATTTAAGCTAAAACATGTATTTAAAGCATTTTTCGGTTATTCATTAAGGCAAACTATCCATAGAAACTTTACAAATTAGGTTCACTTTATATTTCAATGTTTTTTTATACCGTTTTAAAAATCTTTAATTTTTAAACACGATTTAATCGTTAATTTTAATTGTCTGATTAAAATCGTTGACATTCTTATTAAAAGTATTAAAATCAAATTTGGAGTTTATTTTTATTTTTTTAGTTGTACTGGTTGCTTTTCCAGTACAAAAAAATACTTTTTTTTTCTATTTGAGGTTTTTTTTTTCAGATATAAAAAAAATAATCTAGTATGAAAGTATCATAAAAATATAAGTATTTTATAAATTAAAAATTTATTAAATTTAATAATATTTTAATACGAGTTTATATATATTTTATTATTTATAATATTTTGTCTTTGAATGTTGCACTCTGAGTTAAATACAAAAAAATATCTTTCAAATATTTTACATAATGAATACTTTTATCTTTCAAAGCATCCCGAAAAATCTGTGTTTTTTATTTTCATGATTTTATTTAATTTGTATATATATAGTCGGTTTACCCCACAAATTTCAAAAGGTAATATTTATGAACTCTTTATCGCCTTATTTAATTGCAAAGTGTCTGCTATTAAGGGTGTATTCGAAAAAATATTTTTTCACCCTCAACAGTTCGAAATTTTCTGAGACATTTTCAGGCTCATTTTTGAAAGTAAAAACATGAAACTTGCTGGGGTGATTTCTGAAGACATGTTTAACATGCCGTGTGATTTCATTTTCAGCTCAATTAATTAGAATTTGATTTTTAAACAATTATTTTTTCAGTATGACCATTTTTTTCATTCCCAGATCGCCGGCTTCGGAAAATTCGGTTCAAAACGCCAACTTTGACAGCGTTTTTTACAGTATTTTCTGCATTTATTAAAAAATTAAGAAGCACGACATATCATATAGTTTCTAAATAAGAGAATTTCCCTGTTTGATGCGTTTGAGAGCAAAAATGAATTTTAAAATGAATCTGAAAATAAGCAGTTTGGATCGGAATTTAAATAAGACAATTTTTAGATATTGAATTAGTGGTAATGCGTCGCTCACGATCTTCAGATTAACCCCTTAACTATCGCATTAAATTACAGTTTAAAAATTCAAATTGCTCATTGGCACCTTTTTTTTTTTTTTTTTTTTTTTTTTTTTTTTTTGAAAAAGAAATATTCACCTTATTTAATAGCAGGTGAAATGATACCATAATAAAACCAATTACACTGTTTTATAAAACTGGTGGGGATTAAACAAACTGAATAAAAGACACAGCCCGTGAATATCACGGGCGCGAGAATTAAGAGGTTAAAGACACCTTAGGAGCTACTACAAGCAAATGTGTAGAAATCTTATATATTTAGCAAAATTTTCGTCTCAAAATGTCCATAATGGACAGAACTTTAGCACATTAAGATTCACAGAAAGCATATTGTTTACATAAGTATTGTACTGATTGATGAGTTTAGACATTAAATTTTTACGTAATTAATGAAAATGTCCATCAACAAATCTTTCAGAAGGACATGTTTTAAAAAAATGGAACATATAAGTTAAAGTTTTTTTTAATTATTTTAATTAATTTGCCTTTTAAAGTTTTGTATGTAACGGTTTGCACAAAATAAAATCTAAAACTGAATACAGTAGAGCGCCGATTATCCGAACAAGTTGGGACCGACCTTTGTTCGGATAAGCAAAAGTTCGGATAAATGGACAGATAATTTAAGGAATGTTTCTGACTTTACTAAAACCTTCATACATTATCTAAGCTTAAGTCTAGCAGCACAAGTTAGTGCTGGCACGTTTATTTATTTTTATTTTTTAGGTAGATTTCGTAAGAAATACTACCTATTGCAGTCGTTACCATGGTGCGACTTTTGAAAAATTCCTTCATAATTTTTCATTATAGGACCCCAGGAACCCAAAACCACCCCCACCAAAAAAGTTTATAGATATATATATATATATGTATGTATGTATGTACTAAATTTTGTCCGCACGATAAAAGTCGCAATTATGCACGGATCGTCTTCAAACTCGCCAACAACTTTGAGATGGCTAATATCTCGGCGGGGATTGAAAATGGGTAAAATTGGACCAAGGGAATGGAAATGGGGAGGGTTCAAAAATTTCAATACCATCTTAACATGATTCCGATAAAATCAGCTCTTACACAACAATGACAGAAAAAAATAAATATTTTTCGTTATTGCAGTTGCCAACAATTTAAAAAAAAAGCAATAAAATTCTCACCACAACAATTGCTTTTCTTTTGCGAGAATTTCACGTGAAAAATTAAATAAAATAAATAGTTTGACGAATTCAAAACAAATTGAATATTACGTCATAAGTTTCCTAGAGCAAGATTTCCACATGAAAACTCAAAATGAAATAAATAGTTTGACGAATTAAAAAAAAACAACAAAATATTGCGTCATATTGGAAATAAAATGGACCTCAGCAGGTGAATATGTAACGTCATGTGAGTTTGAAGAAACGTATTAAAACATGATAAAAACCCGACTATGGAAATATTAACTTATTTATCACTTTGAGGTTCTCTGAATTTGCTTTAGCTATTTTTTAAACCTATTCCATATGCATGCGTGTGTGTATTCGTGTACATTAGAATTTTCACAAAATGTTTAGCTCCTTAGAGCTCATTCTTAGGGGAGGAACTGGGTTTATCTCTAATCTTGATTTAAATTTTGTTAGTTAATTTAGTACTTAACTTCGAAATCTACCTCCGCCTGTAGGCCCGAGCCGGCAGGAATTTTTTTTTATATGTTTACCATTAAATTTTTTTCTTTCCATATCATTTTCTCAACTGCAGAGATTATAATTTAAGCAAAAAAGCTTTTGATTGTTGCTTACTTAAACGAAGACATTCTTTTCAATGCTGCCCTATTTCTAATTCTTCTTAAATACGTTAGTTGAATACGATCAACGTTCTTCTGCCGTTCGAGCCATTTCATAGCTGTTTCCAAATATTCAAATGCTTCATTATGTGATTAACCTTGGTTATTTCCAGAGCATTCGTTTTCATTATCTACAATTTCTTTTTCATCATGAATCTCATCCACAATCTCATCATCTTTTAAAATCTGATATCCAGGGTTATGTACTACTTCACTATCTAACCACTCGTTAATTTCATTTTCTTCATACCTTCTTCCCATCTCCTTTATTGTTTTACATTCCTCATTTCCTGATCCACTATCAGCTTTTTCTTCATTTAAAATTTTATTTCAAGCCAATGGATAAGTGGGAGTTCGGTTACAAATTTTTTTGGGGAGAAATAGGCTGTTCGGATAGTTGGAAGTTCAGTTGATTGGAGTTCCGATAATCGGCGCTCTTCTGTACATGGATTAAAGTCAACAGATTATAATCATATATATATTATATATATATATATATATATATATATATATATATATATATATATATATATATTGTTTCCCGTGAAAATTCACTAGACTATTTAAAAAAAGAGTTGTATATTGTAGAGATCATATTACCTTAAAATGAGTAGATTCATATTTCAAAATGATTGATACATATGTATATGTAATTTAAATATTTCTGATTATAAAAGAAAATTAAGCATTTTTTTGTTAGCAACAAAATCTTATTAACTTGAAATTTTAAGAGACTAGAGCTGTTTAATCACCAAAATATTGATTTTTCAAAAAATTATATATAAAAGAACATTATAGTAGTTTGTTGCATTTTAAAACATTTTGCATAGAAATATTTTTAGTTTTACGTAAGTTATGACTAAAAAAATGCGTCCACCATTTTACTGCAAACAATGATTTAAAAGACACTTTTAAAGATATTTTTCTCAGAAAAATAAAAACCATTTTTTTTTTGTTAATTGCGCACAAAAGATGTATTTTAGATTAGTTAATATTTTTGCATGCAGTCTTTACGAATTTAGATATTATATCTACAACTTAAGATTGGATTTTAATTTGTACATAATTTAGTAAAATTTCTATTTAAAAATTATTGTTGAAAATATTGTACCCATTAAGATTATCTGTTTTTTTGCCTAGAATTACAAACGAACTTTGGTTCAGTTTTAATATAATTCTTGCATTGCAGGTTTTATAGCGAGAACATAGCCAATAGTATTTATTTAGATTTTTTTTTTATCTTGCTGAAATTTAGAACTGAACATTGGCACTATGCGACTCCTATATCATCCTTTACATTTCCCACTCTAAATGATTTTCGGGCTCAGGTTCTTTCCTAACGGAAGTGCTTGATTGAGTACTTGATTGATGAGTTTTCGGAGAATCCGGAAAGTACGGTTTTGATTATCGCTTTCTTTTCGGTATACATCATTAATTTTCCATTTCCTCACACTGGTTTGATGGAACGTTTATTGATCTATTGGTTATTGATCCGTAAAGGCTTAGCAAAGATTATAGCAAAAACCAAGGTTGCCAACAATTAATCTTTGATGTCTTTTAACTATCGCTCGGTTTTAATTGCGCATAGAAAAAGATAATATAATCTGGACAACATGGAGATTCAAAAAAGATATAAAAAGAGACATAAAGAGTTACAAGATAAATTGTCTGTAATCTAGCGCCGGTAATTCATATATATATATATAAATAATTCAGAGACATAGAACTCAAAAGAGAAGAAAAGTTAGTTTTTTTTTTTCAAAAAAGGGCTACAAACTTTGTAATATTTTCTTAAAATAAAAAATCTTCATAAAAAAGACTAAATTCAGGGGATCACCACATTTTCAGAAGATATGCCTAAACAAATCCTAAAAAAAAAAAAAAAAAAAAAAAAAAAAAAAAAACTTATTGAAGATTATTTATTTTACTTAAATTATGATTTTGACATTTTTTAAACAATATTATTCTTCGTATTATTGTTGTTTATTAAGTTTATTTTAATTTAATGTCAAATCATTTAAATCTGAAAGTTAGGCGTATCTGAAGTTTTTTAAGGTTTTCATATAAAAATATATATCGGTAAATAAGTTATATTTTAATCAGAAAAAGAAAAGTTAAGAAGAAAAATTACTAAAAAGACAAAGATTTTATAGGGGAAGTGAAGCTTGATTAACTTTGTCAAGTTAACTTATGTTATTTTTTATGTAATAAAAGAAAATTTAGAAATAATTCCATTAAGAGAAAAAGTGTAAAATGCAATGAATTTTATATATATAAAAAAAATTGAAATTACTTTGTTATTTTTTTCAAATTCTGGATTAATCTTTATAATAAATGTACAGTCGTAAAAAAAAAAAAAATTAAACAGCCCCCACAAATTAAGCAATAAATTATCATAGCAGAAAGTTGTTGGTGCCAAACTATCGGAAATAAAGTCTGCTGTTAAATAATGTATATAAATTTTGCTTAGGGGGCTATATGTATGTATATGAAAACAAACTCAATCTTTGTTTGTTTTTTGTTTTGTTTTTTTTCAAGCAAGTCACAATTTTGACACCATAAATAAATTCTACACCACTTAATTAGTCTAAAAACGAATTTTCATGGAATTCGCTCTATAGTTTCAGGGAAATTATTTATTTTAAAATGAGCATATTTGGAAGGCTGCATCAAAATTTTAAATTACACATAATACAAGAGTAATAATAATAATAATAATAATAACACACGTATACAAAAATGAAATTTTTAATATGAACACCCAAAATTGACATTATATTTGTATTAATTAAAAAACTGCCCTAGAATACCAAACACAAAGTCAATGTTAAATTCATTTTTAACACTTTCCAACAAAGTTGAAAAGTGTTTATGCATTCGGTTTGTCTGGTCGTCTGTCCGTCTGTACGCGCTCTAACTCCCGTAAATATACTCGGATCGTTCTGAAATTTTTGTATGTTAGTGACCTCTACCATAGCATGAACCCTATTTCAAGTGAAGTTTGTAGCATGTTTAGTTCATTTACAGGGACAGTCAAAAGTTTTCCGTTACATTACGGCCTATGGGAAAAAAATCGTTTAAAATGATTTTCAATGATGTTACATGCTTTCAAACATATTAAAATTGATATGCATTTATCAAATGCACTAAAATATGCATTCCTCAGAATATGCGGTGCAAAGAATAATTATAATAGTAATTTACAGGGCCACACAAAATATCTCCGTTACATAATGATATACGGGTGGAGGGAATTTTTTCCGACATATTTTAATTATGTTAAATTATTTCATGTGTAATGAAATTGATATACGTCGCTGAAGTTTACTACTACTTATTTCATGTATAATAAGAAGTGCATAGCACTTACAGGGACGCAAAAAAGATTTCAGATACGATATCGTATCCGAAGTACCGTACGGTAGCAATGATTGCTGGAAATGCATTTTTAATTATGTTATGTGCTTTTATGTTTCACTATATTTATGCATTGTATATGGTGTGTATAAATGCTGTAATTCATATACAGGACTACACAAAAGATTTCGTAATGGTTACTGAGTATGATTGTAAATTGCTTAAAGGTGGTTTTTAAATGGGTTATGCATTTTTACGCTGAACTGCATTTTGTTTACTAAGAAATGTTTGTAGAACATAGATAAAATTATATACAGGGTCACGCAAAGAATTGGATACATGACCGTCTATAAATGATAGTTTCTGGAAATGTGATTCCAGTAGTTTTAAGAGTGTTTTACTTTGAATTAAACTTTAGCTAAATAGTGGCGTGTAATAAAGGTACTAGGTTAACTATAGGGTTGTACAAAAGTATACAAGTATCTTTCCATCTATTAGTATAAATTGCTGAAAGAGAAATTTCAACCTGTTATTCGTTTTCTTGTTAAACTAAATTTCCCCATTATATAGCATATATATCAACCTGCAAATCAAATACAGAGCTGTTCAAAAGAATTGGAATATTGCTATGGATGGTAACTGCTGAAATCAGTTTTTCAAATGTTTTATGCGTTTTCTAAAATGTTTACTTAGTCCTCTTATATACCTTATTTCCCTAAATAATGAAGTTTTTTTAAAGAATTCAGGAAGTGTTGGAAAGTGTTTCATAATCTATGCTTAACGCATGATTTTTCTTACTTGTTATAGTTGTAAACAAAACTGCAATTCCTGTAGTTTCTTTTAATTTTAACACGAAAACCACTTAATGGAATGAGCTGCAATTTTGGATTCGGATATTTGAAGCTTCTAATAAGCTTTTTCTCTTAATTTTTTCAAATGTTACATAGTATAATATTTTTTATCATATTTTTAAAAATATTTTATGTATTCCGTAATTAATATTCGAAAAAAAAATATATGTACCATAACGTATAAAATTAGATGGATTTGTAATTTTTTTGTTGGTCTATTGCAGCAGGCTGCTATACTTAGTATTAACATTTATTTCTATTTACCTCTAAAATTGTTCAACTAAGTAAAAAAGACAAAATATTGAAAAATTTAATTTTTAATTTAAATTTTTATAATTTTCAGACAAGCACTCTATTAATTTAAAAATAAAAAATCTATTATGTATTTAATTTAAAAAAACCTCATACAATTTATAATTAAAAAGTGGAAGCTTTTTTCCTTTTTTTTTTTCATGTTTTTTATAATCATTGGGGAATGATTTAAAAATGTACATGAATGTGTATACACGTGGTGTTGCAACCAGAGCTGTGGAGTCGGTGCGAAAAATGGACGACTCCGACTCCGGGATATTTTATCGACTCCGACTCCGATTCCTATTCCGACTCCGGGATGACTGCACTAGTACTCGGGCTAGGGTACTAATGTTGCCTGTTGATTTAAATAATGATAGAATATAAGAAAAATAAAGCTCAAATCTCACTATTTCGGCATTGATTATCTTTTTTAGAGGCCTGCACGGGTCGTAATTTCCGAGCCTGGCCCGGTTCATTTATATTTTCACAGTTCATGACCCGGCCCGTACAAAATCAGTGAAATCAGGCCCGGCCGGTCCGTGGAAAAATCAATTAAATGACTCAATTTCTACAAAAAAATCTAGGTTTTTCTAAACATACAATTAAAATTCTTTTAAAGAATCTGAATGCATACTGCATGCATATTTATGGGATAATTTTACAGTATATTTTTAAATTAGTATGTATTCGCAAGACAGAGAATACAGAATAGCAACATTACTGATTACTTATAGAGTATTAGATGTTTCAACATTTAAATAAGGATTCATTAAAAAAATAATGTAGTTCAGAATAAATGGAAAAATGGTGGGTTAAAAACATGATAACTTTTGAATCTGTATAACAAAAAGCAGATTTCTAAAAATATTTCTTTGTCATTTAATAAGGCTTTTCTCAAATACCAAAGGAGCTTTTTTCTGATACATTTCTGAATTCATTTCTTTTCTGAAACGCATAAGATTGGTGCCGGTGTTCTTATTCAGAAACTTTACGTTATTACGTTATCCATTTTTTTGATAAAGGTAACATATATTTGAGAAAATAGTGTCAGAATTAAAGTTTTTAATCAAATTTTCAGAAGCGATAGCACGGGAAAGGATAAAAACCTACAGTCTCGTGACAAGAATCTCTTATATTTTATGAATTTCTTTTTAAAGAAATGGAAAACACTGTTCGATTCCAAATCTCTTCAATAGTCATTAAAATAACATTTTAACAGTCATTAGTAGTCAATTAACATAAATTATCTTATTTCTACTTACACGGCCTGTTTGAAAAATTCCCTTCATTTTCCGGGCTTTGGGTCCTTCCAGACCTTTGTACCTCTGGTTCTATCCGACAACCCCAAAAATATGAGCGAAGTACTTATTTATATACTACTAGGGGGCTCTGCCCCCTACGAGCTACGCTCGCCAACCCCCGTTCAGGCACACCAAAATCCAAAAAGCACGCTAATTTGATCGGCTTTAAAAATATTGAATTAAAATTTAAAAAAAAAAAAAAAAAACAGTAGCGATCTCTCTGTAAACAGGTTTCCATTCGTTTTCCTTGGATTGGGACTTTTAAGACCAAATTTGCTGCTGTTAAGAGACACAATGGCTGTTTTCGTATTTAATTAAAAAAATTAGTTAAACATTGGAAAATGAGCTAATGTAAAATGAATTAAGTAAACAGTGTCATTGTCTCCCGGTATTTTTAACTGCGCTATAAGATAGTTCTTTTAAATAATTCATTTTAAATGTATCGTTTCAAATCTGGCGTAATTTACACCAAAGTTTTATTTCTCTTATTAATATTCACGTGAAAATACTTTTGTTGTTAGAAGGAAATATTATTTGCGCTGTCTTCGAATTCACGATAATAGTTGAAAAGATTATCTCAAAATATCTCACGCAAATATATTTTTCAATTTAAACTGTTTTGCCATATTTTTGGGGCATTTTAAATATGACGTAATTTCCTCCATTTACAAGTTTTAATGCATAATAATGATTTTTTTATTTTAAGATTTTGTTTCTCAAATTCAAGTGTACATATGGTTCTTATGACGTAATTTTCCTTCTATTAACATGTAATCATTTAATTCTAATTTTAAAGTTTTTTTTCTGTTTGTAATAGTCACGTGTAAATACATTTTTAATTTGAAGTAAACATTATTGTTTGCGCTTTTTATACAATTGGCAACAGTTTAAATTAATAACATTTTCTAAATTTTGTAAAAAATATCTCTCGAAATGCTGAAAATTTGAATTTAAAATAGAAATAAAACCTCAAAAAATGGGTCTAATAAGAAAAATAAATGCAATATGCACACCGGGAACTTATAACGTATAAAATGATCTAAAAACGATTAAATTCTCATGTATAGCTTTTGCTCCAATAAAACATTTTTAATAGAACGATTTTGTACCACTTTAGCATTAAATATCTTAAAATAATTCTTCGATTTGAAAACTGTCTGCATCAGCGTGTTTATCAAACATTTCTCTATAATACCGCCGATTTTCATATTTTTGTATGCAACAGTTTTTTTAATATTAACGATGAAAGGCCATGCTTAAGCATTCAAATTGGATACCGATTTACCCGGAATATCTACGAAGATTTTCATTGGTCCATTTCCAAATCAAAACTTTTTCTTATATATAGAAGGAAATGTAAAATATCTACTACAGTTATGAAATAAACAGTTTTCATCTACTCTGTATATGGGCAATACCTACCTACCCTTGTGTCTACTTTGTACACTGCAGTAAATCGGTTATCTGTAACTTGAGTAGCCTGATATAGTCCACAAATAACAATAACAATTCATTTTATAGATTTCAAATTGCATATAATTAGTTTAATTAGGATTTCGTTCATCTGACGAAACCCTATTCGTCTCGCTCATCTGTCTGTCCGTCTGTCCGTCACAGAGCCCGTTCTCAGAAACTATACATGTTGGAGACATGAAATTTTGGGTACTTATAGCTGAACACCTGACATCATACGACAAATCATAAAATTTTGAAAATGTCGTACGTTTAATCCTTTGGGGTCCCACATGTGTATTTTAAACAATTCTTTCTAAGTGAGCCCCTAATTATGTTGGAGGCGTGAAATTTTGCATACTTATAGCTCAACAACTCAGATCACACGTCAAATAATAAATTTTGAAAACGTTTTATGTTTAACCCTTCCAACTCCAGCTTGTGTATTTTAAGCAATTCTTTCTAATTGAGACCCTAATTAAATTGGAGATTTGAAATTTTGCATACTTATTGCAGAACACCTGAGGCCAGGCGACATATCATGAAATCTTGAAAAAGTCTTACGTTTAACCCTTTGAGCTACCACATATGTATGTTAAGCAATTCTTTCTAAGAGAGCCCCTAATTAAGTTGGAGACATGAACTTTTGCATACGTATAGCTGAATGCCCCAGACCACACGGCAAATCATAAAATTTTCAAAAAGTCTTATGTTATTTACTCCTCCGGGACTAGGGTATTTTAAGCACTTTATCTAACCTCCGCCCTTTTCACCCGGGGAGTACTTTTCCAACTTTTGCCGACACCCCTTTGACCATTCTTTCATATTATGCACCATAGCCTTACATATTTTAGTCCCACTTTTTACCGCCAGGGCGCCTTCTTATCTCGGGTGCTATTGGCCCAATCCCCTTGACTAATATATCTGCGGATAGTATGTAAAACGTATTTTCGTTCGGATAGAGGTTTGTTTAGAATCAAGTGCGCCCCGTGGTTGTGAAATGTGGAACTAACAGATTTTTCAAAAGGATAAAGTGTTTTGAAAGGAATATTAAACGAAACCCTCTGTACGATCTGTGATCACACTTACCCACTTGTTTCATTTTTAAGATGTCTAACAAAAAAATCTAGTGTCAGAGTCGGCTTGCTTTTTAGCGATTCCGACTCCGACTCTTTTTCTCAAAAATTGGTCCGACTCCGCAGCCCTGGTTGCAACTCAATCATTTTGGGGAAGAGAATAATCCCTATTGGAGATTTCGGACTGCCATCGGCCCGTCCCGAAGGAAAAACTTCAGCTCATTTTCCATTTTATGCTTTTGTAGCAGTTTTAGTTTGATTAAACCTTGGCAATTGTAACCAAGAGTTGAAGTCCTTCTAATATACGGCTTTATTTTACGTTGATTTATTTTCCAGAGTTTTATATTCGGGTTGTTTATTTAATTGTGCTTCTTTTTTTTTTTGCGGTGTTACATAATTTAATAGTCAACTCTATGGAGCAATTTATTATAAACATCCAGTCAAATATCGTAAAAATTCAGAAAGATATCGGCGTTAGTGTGAGCTAATTTTTAGTTGTTCTCTAAAAGCAGCTGAATGATAAGGGATTTTCCTCAAATTGTCATTTTTTATTAACTGACTTTTAGAAAAAAAAGTTAGTTTTTAGTGACTATCAACGAGTAGATTTGGAAAAAATGCTTCGATTTTGATACTTCTTTTGACCGAATCTAGGAAAAAAAGTGAACGGAAAAAACGTGACAGGAAAAAAGTGACAGAAAAAACAAGAGCGGAAAAAAGGTGACAAGGAAAAAACGTGACCGGAAAAAACGTGACAAGGAAAAAAAGTGACCCAAAAATATGACACGGAATTTATAAATATTGAACTTATTCATAAACAATTACTAAAAACTAACAAAGTAACAAATGTCTGATATTTTCAATACAATGTTGCATCTTATAAATTTGTTTTCATAAGTTACTATACCATTATGCATCGGGAAATCAACAGAGATTTGCTTACTAGGACGTGCTGAAATAAATATTTTGTTAAAAAATATATATCCCCCCCCCCTTTCCCTGTGTTCTTTCTTTTTATAATTGTTGCTTGCAACTTTTTTTAAGTCTTCCCACCCTTGAAGAACAGTTTTGTGAGCAAATTTTATTAAAATTAAACCTATTTCTTTTAATAAAACGATTATTTTTAATTTTATGTGATAATGTTATTAATACCTTAATAAATAATTTTTTAACTGACAAAACTAAGCTTTTTTGCATTTGTTTTTTATTATTTTCTTTTAATTACCTTTTTCCTCCATCTTTCCCAGAAAGTAAGTTTAATAATTTTTTTATCTTAGTTTTATTATTAGTTATATTAATAGTTTTAAATCTCAGTAACTTTAAATATAAAATAAAAAAGCAGATAAAGGATAAATTTCAGCTTATAGCTAATATTAAATATAATGATAAACTGAATATATAATTTGTATTGAGTTTATTTTAAAGTAGAAATTTGTAATTTATATTAACGTTAATAATTTAATAAATTAAGAATAAATTGAATTAAAAAATATATTTAATAAAACATTAATTTAATTTTTATATTAAAATTACTAACTATTTTAATAATTAATTAATAGAAATTACTCACCAATTAAAGTTTTTATTCAAAAGTTTTTTTTTATTTAAATATTATAAACTAAATAATAAATAAATAAACAACATATTTATCCTCAGAATCATTATCATTTTTATATAATCTAATGACATTATAGTAAACGAAAATTTAAAAAAAAATTATATTTGCATTACCCTGTAATTATTATATAGCTCATGTAATATTTTTTAAACGAGTAATTGATAAATTAATTATATAAACAATTAATAATTGAAATAATTTTGATTTGTTACTAATAAATACGTCAATAAAAACAATTTAATTTTTGAGATTTTGTTATTAACAATATAGCTGCTACAAACAACAACTGCAAGGGACCGAAATGGCTAGGAATCGAAATGGCATCAGGACCAAAACGGCGGGACTAAAATATCCTGTTTCCTAATTTACATATATCAACAATCAAGTAGTGATGTAAATATGCATTTTCATATGCGAATATGCGGGACTTTTCTCAATATTTGCATTCTTAAACATCGACGAAAAATATTCGTATTCCCGTTCGCGATTGTCAAAAATCAAGTAGAGCTGTAAACAAGCATTCTAGTATGCAAATATTCCACTCCATTTTTCAAAATTCGCATTTGTAGACATTGGCTTAAAATATTTGTATTATTTATAACGGTTCCATACCGGACAAAGTACAAGCAGCACCAAACGGTCCCGTTTTTTCAGTGTCCCGTTTTTTCCTTGTCCCCTTTTTTCCTGTCACGTTTTTTCCGGTCACTTTTTTTCCGGTTACCCTTTTGATCATGGTATAGGCTCTTTCTGGTGGTTATCCAAGAAGAACTAAAGCATCAATAAAAAATGAAATTAAAAAAAAATAATTAAAATTGACAATTTGTGGGCAATTCCTTATCATTCAGTTAGTCTAATCTAACTTGCTATCCAATCTAATTTGCTATATCAAAAAATGGATGAAACAGAAAATTTCATTTTAAATTATTTTAGTACAAAATAAATTTTAGCACAAAGAAAGTAGTTATAAGCATATTATCAATTGGATATAGACAAACAAAGCTAGAAAATCCTACTTTTCATTTGTTAAAAAAATTTAGATACTATAAGCAAAAGAGCATGTCATATTCTTTATTGCTTCTCAGTTTCTTTGATAATTTATCCTCCGTGTTATCTGTCTTAGTTAATATATATTTTTGAGAAAAATCTAGAATTAAGTTTAACAACCTTAAAGAAATTAAAACATGTGTATCTAAAATTGTAGGTTTAAGTGTATATTTAAATATACTTTTAATAAATTGCATTACTTTTTTATGATGAATTTAAATGGGCATTTTCAGATACTTTCATTCGTTATGGAATAAATAATACTAAAAGTAATGAAAAAAAGTTTGAAATAAAAGAGACAACATGATATACGAGCGGCTATATTTTGAATGAGTACTGTTAATCGTTATTAAATCATATATTGTACCCTTTCATAATAATATAATGTTAAATTTGTTTGTTTGTTTCAGAGAAACGTAGTAAGATTTATTTCAATGTATGTAAATGAAATTATCGAATCACGTATATATAAATTTTATTTATTTATTTATTTATTTATTTATTTATTTATATTTTTATTTGACGACTTGTTAAACCCTTTATTATGTTTTCTACTAAAGGTCTTGAATTGGTAGCTCTAACTAACGCCGCCTATGATTAAAAATAAAGTGTCTACCATTTTCGGCACCTTGTGCCAGGCTATTACTTCTCTTGTGTTTGTGTTTCGATAAAATAAATTAATTCAGTAAAATTATTCGTTAAAAGAGATTTTGCAAAAATTAAGTAATAATTTATGAATTTTTGAATAGCCCGAACACAATTATATGTAGTTCTATAAATAAAATTCACAAACCTATTTTACTAATTATTTTATTTTACTAAAAACGATGATTCACGAAACTAACATTTTGCTTACATTTTATTTATTTTTATTTGAAACATTTTGTAAAATTCACCTATATTTATTGAGATAACTTAATTATAAACGTTAGTGTGTAATTCCCGAGGTTATCATATAAAAAAAGCATGGTAATAGAAATTTACAATCGAAATTTTGAACTTTTTTGTCTCTTTCAAAGGAAATGTGCCTGAAATTAGTATTCGTAAAACTCTGTATTATTTATTTTATATTATTTTTTTTTTATTTTGTTATGCGATGTAAGCATTATTGTAAGCCCTAAATTTTAAGGGACACATTTGATGAAATATTGCGTTTTTCTATCGTTCAAGTGAAAATATTCTCTAATTGTATATCAACCACAGTTTAGTTGCTCTTGTATATTCTTGTGAATTATAATGTATAATTTATAAAGATATAATAATGTTTTTAGTTTATAAAAATGAATATTTTTAATGTTTTTTATATACTTTAAAAATTTAGTTTGAAACAAAATTTTAGGAACTTAACCACTAATTTAAAATTTAAAACAAATAATTACAATTTAAATATCTTATATAAAGTTTTTATTTTGAATAATATACATTTTGAAATTTAACAAAGAGTTTATAAATTTATATTCACTGCAAACCTATTTTAGCTCATATCTTTCCATATGTGTGTACGAATTGTTCAAACAATAAAAAAGTATTACATTAAAATTAATATTGTTATTTCTCTTTTCAAATTTCACTTTTAAAATAGATATGCATGAAAAATTCACATAAAACTATTAATCATGAAAATGCTTTAAGTAAATTTTGATGAAATTCAATGCTGTACACAGTTAAACTTACTCGAATTTAAACTAAATTCTTAAATTTTTAAATTTTGAATTTTTTATTACACTCATTTCAAGTATTTAGGATTTACAGTTATTAGTATTATTATTTATTATTTAATAAAGATTAAACATAATTCGGTATTTTTATGAAAGTATTCATTTTGACTACACTATTGAAGCTTTCTATTCCACTAACTCAAATCAATAACATATTCATCATGAAAAAATACAATTTGAATATCCATCAAGTACGCTTTGACACTTTGAAATGATAATTATTATTTTTCAAACAGCATATGATTTCTTCGGATTTCATTCGGTGGAAAGGGGGGGGTGTATTCACCAAGAAGGGAAGACAGATTCCGGAAACCACAAACAGGTATGCTAATGACATATACCAATAGACCTCCCGCGTTAATCACCTTTACTGAAAAGGGGGTGAGGGTGCATACTTTTTAAACTTCTCGTAACTAAGCAACAAATTAAAGTAAACGGGTTATAAATGAGCCAGGAACTGTGTCAGAAAATTTCGCGAGCAGGTCATTTGAGAACCATCTTAAGAGGCTACTTCAGTCAAATGAAAAGACCCGTTCGCTAATTCTAATCCTATGGAAGAAATTTATAACGATATCTCGGTTACATTTCAATATTTTTAAATGATTTTTTTTCATTGGATAGCTGAGATCGATCTGTATGCAGGCCGTTTTTTACTTGTTCGATTTTTATTACAGATTTTTTTATGAGCATGCTTTCAGTTTCGAAACCGGTTCCGAAAATGAAAGCGTCCTCGCTAAAATTATCTGTAAACAAAATCGAAAAATTAAAAAACGGCCTTTGTACAGATCGATCTCAGCTATCCAATGCAAAAAAAAAAAAAAAAAAAAAAAAAAAAAAAAAAAAAAATCATTCAAAAATATTGAAATGTAACGGAGATATCGTTATAAATTTCTTCCATAGGATTAGCATTAGCGAACGAGTCTTTTCACTTGACTGAAGTAGTCTCTTAAGATCAGTTTTAACTTTTTTTTTTATTATTATTATTAATTTCAAGAAAATTAGCAACATAGCTCAATTGGCTTATGTCTCCAGAAACAATTATCTTTCGTTAAGTACATGTCGTAACACATGTTCTCAATATGGAAGGTAAAAAGGACCGATTCGTTAGTTCTAACGTGGCATTAGTCTTATTTCCAATTACTTATTTCGACAATTAATTCACTTAACGATGTTTTCATGAATTGAGAGCAGGGCTTAAATTCTAACAAAAAAAGTTCCGGAGCCCTAATATTCTGCGCTACCGGTACAACAACTGTACCCCCCCCCCTCCCCTGTAATCTGCATATTTATATTTCGTACATTAATTGCAAAATTTAAAGCATCTTTTTTTCTTTTGCAAAATAAAAATTTTAAATATATCTATCAGCATATACTTAGCTGTCAACTATTCCCCTTTTTAGTTATCACTTCTTCTGAATAGTAAAAATCCGTGCCTAATTTTTATGTTAATTATTTGCAGAATTCTGAGATTAAATAGAGTAACGATTATGATTAGAAATTGGTGTTAACACAAAAAAGGGATAGTTCGCAGCTATGCATTTTTAAGAAAAAATGAATGAAATTTACAGAAATGAATATTTATATGCTGAAGAATAGAATAATATTTTATAATTTCCTGTAAAAGGTGCATATCTTAAACTATAATCATTTCCTTCCGCATAACAATCTTTTGCGGTGAGTCCCTGAAAATCAGATAAAATAAAAAAATTGACAACGTTATCGGAAAGAATCTATGCTTTTATAGAAAAAGGGGAAACACTGCTCGATTGCTTTCAATCAGAATAACAATACATGGTAATTATATCTACTTACAAAGGAAAGTGACTTCGTATAGGTGCAGAGAGCCTTAGCGTAGGTACCGTTCATGATACAAAATAAATAGAAAAATCACTAACGTGATTTTTATACTCGTACGCAATAGAAGACAAAAAAAAACCTCGAACAAACAAAACGTCAAGCTGATGCTTGTTGGATAAAACAGAAAATATTCTCCTCAGGTTAGATATCGAAATAATAAAAAGAAAACTCAGCCAATAAAAAATTACCCTACTGTCACAAAAGAAAATCGAACTGAAAGCAAATTTATTGTTCAGTCTCTTGAGTGTCGCCGTATCAACACGTCGCCGATATAAATTTGAAATAGAAAAACACGATTTCTGTTTCCCCTTCATTCTGATCAAAATAGCATTAAAATGATTTTAAGTGGAATATAATACGTAATTTTAAAAGAGGGTTTTTTTTTCAATACATGAATAAATAAAATTTTAAATGTAATACAGATTGAGTTCGAGTCAGTCTAAGCCTAAAAACTGATATAAAAATTGAGTCCGTTTTATCTCCATCTCCTACGTGTGTGACACATTACGTCACATATAAGTGTTTTGGTAAAAAGAATGCAAAAGTTTGGAGATAGGAAGGAAAAGTAATTTAAGCTTCGGATTTTCGGAAGCGCTATTGCACTGGGATCCGGAGCCCTGTATTTATGAGCTCCGGTGAATTCCGAACAATATTTAAATATTTACTAAAAACAGATAAGTACCGGAGCCGGGCTCTGGTGGGCTCCGGCGCAAATTAAGCCCTGATTGAGAGTGATCGATGTGCTATGGGTTTAGGATTTTTTAAAGTTCACACGAGTGTCTCTTTTCTATATGATTTCTTTACGCCTTCTAGCTATGGGGAGTTTTTTTCACTGTACGTGACACCTCCTAAAATAATTAGTCAGCCAAATGTGGAAGTCGTATTCGTGCATTTCTTTTTTGCAAACACTTATCAAGAACACACTTACATTTGTCAGCCTTTAAAGGAAGGAGTGATTTTTTGTTCAAGTTCAGATTTTATAGTTACTAAAGCTTCTTATAATTCTAATTTTAAAACGGAAAAAACAGTTTTCGAAGTGCCTGGCACTAAAAATGGATGATTATTTTCCAATGGTGATGGATTTTTTTTATAGAATTAAAGACAAACCCAGTGTCGGTAGATGGAAACTAGCATGCAAAGATATTAAATGTCGGGGAAGAGCAGTCTTGTTGAATCCAGAGGGGGAGAAAAAAATTGAAGAAAAATCCGCACACACATGCAAACCAGATTTACTTTATAAAGAAAAAATCAATCTTCGTGAGGATATTCTTCATAGATGTAAAAGGAGCTTACACCGAACAGCAAAATTTTCCGAGAAGATTGTGCGAAAAGGTAAGTGAGTTAATTTTTACAAAAGTATAATAACATTTCAATTTATTTAAACCTGTGAAAACGAAAGCGAAAGGGACCAAGAAAAAAAAATATGTTTATTAAAAGTTTCCGTCTTAGCAAGTATAATTGTTTGTTTTCTTTCCGTCGAGACCAGGGCTTTACAAATTCGGTCGCCACTGCTCGAGCACACTTAAAATTTCAATAATACCGTAATAATTCTATTCTACTTAAAGTTTAATTGCTTTATTTTGTTTTGATTAATTTATGTATCTCGATATAATAAACATCCTTCTAAAAGAAAACAAAATAGTTATTATAAATAGTTAATTATTGAATACGATAATAAAAAATAATTTTGACTCATATTACCCATAATCTTTTTCATTGGTATATTTCGTGTTTATATGAAGAATTATTGTGTGATATATGTGATATATTAGTATATGTGAGGACTGTTCAGTGAGTTTGAATAAACATTGTAAAATAATAGACGAATGCTAGTGTTTCACGTTTCTTGACAAATAAACTATTAATCTATATAAATAAATGCTGAACTATAAAACAAGCAACGCGTTTTGATGGAATAAATCCTTCTTCAGGCATGCATAATTACTACCAAGTGTTTGGACTAAAGTGGCACTTAATGCTTTTTAATTCTGGTGTGTTAAAATTTTCTCAAATTAAAATTTAGGAAACATTTTTAAGCGCAGTTTCATAACATTCGGCTTTTTAAAGATCTTCTGAAATTACAAGTAACTTTTATATGTCTTTTGAATAACAGAATAGACTGTATTTTCCATTTAACCTCTATAATAAGTAATTATTTAATTACACTTAATGCTACTTAAATAGTAAGGAAATTATTCATTTGCGTCTAACACATGATCGATATAATCTTACTGAAATTCAGTTTTCTTTAAAACAATTTAAATATCACGCTTTTTCTTTCTATTTTTTTTAATTGTCTAAATAGCCCCCCCTTTCCGAATTCTTGCTTTCCTCCCCTTTTCTTCTCTCTCATACACTACCCAAAGATTAAAATCATTAAATTTATAATTTATATCTGTAAAACTCTTTTGTTTGTTTCTTTATTGAAACGAAAAAATAACCGACTATCTAAATTTTTACTTTCTTCCATCCCCCCCCCCCCTATTCCAAGTATGCAAAAGTTTAAAAAAAGTTAAAGCATATTATTATTTAATTGTATTATTTAATTGTTTTCCTGTCCTATTTTTAAGCATATAGTAATGATAAATAAGTATTTATTTAATCAAACTCTTTCCCCGCCAGAAGAAGAAGAAGAAAAAAAAGCCTTTTCTCCATTTCCCCGCCTATCATCTCAAGAAGTTATATATTTTTTCAACTCTTTATTTTATTTTTATTTTGTTGCTTTTTGTAATATTAAATAAATAGCCCTCTAAATCAACGCTCCCCCTTATGAAATTTATATTTTAGTTACAGGGACACACAAAAGAATTCAGTCACATTGCAGCGTGTGGGAAAAATCGTACGAGGGTCATTTTTCTGCGGTTACTAGATATTAAACATAATTAAATTGATAAATTACTGAAGTTCGGTACAAGATGATTTCTGTACATTATTGGATGCATAACATTTATTAGTCATTTACGGGGACACGCAAAATAATAAAGTTACAGTACTGGCTATGAGCACTAATTAGTAAACATTCTTTTTCCGTTCTATTATGCTTTTTTCACACAATTTTTGCATAATACGAGATGTGTATAGTTCTACATCTGCATAAAATAGAGCTAGATAAAACAATTTTTAAGCGTTATTGTTAAGGGTGTAAATTGTTCAATAAAGGTTTTTCAGTTTGTTATGCATATATTTAGTATACTGTATGATGTTTGTAGAATATAGATAAATTACCGTACAGGCTTACGCAAAGAACAAGATACATTGCTGTCTATGATTAGTAATTGCTAGAAGTTTGTTTTTAGTTGTGTTAAACATTTTTTACTTGGATTATTTAAATTTTAGCTTAATCCGGGGTGTCCATAAAAATCTGTAGATAATATGCAGACAGTATAAGGGAATACGAGTACATTTCCGTTTAATGACAGAAAATTCTGAAGATGATTTTTCACTTGTTTTATGAATTTGAACTAACTGAAATGAATTTTAAAATACCTGTAATATATATTGTCGACTCAAAGCAATAGTAAAATATATCAATAAATAATAGAAGATTAGTTGTCTGGCTTACTGGTATGAAAAATTGTATCTGCATCTAGTGGAGCAGTAGGAAATGTTTATTTGAACACATCTGAGTTATATTAAACATAACTCTGTGTTTTAGAAGTGTTCAACGATATACAAATCTGTAAATCATAGCCAGCATAAAAATAAATCGACTATATTTCCAACTTTGGACGGAAATTGCTAAAATTAGATTTTTAATATGTTATGAATTTTCTAAATTGTTTCATGTTATTATTTTTTTCGCTTCACTGTGAAGTTTCATGACAATTTTCTGGAATTGTTAAAAGTAGTTTATAATTATCACTGTAAAAAATATGTAACGTTACTCCATACAAATTTCTTTTTCAATTATTCTGCCTGCATTTTATTGGGTACCGATATAACTGATGTTGCGTTACACAGGGGCGTAGCTACAAATTTATTTTCGGGGTGGGGAAGGGGGGGGGGGTTGAAGGGGAAAGTTCAAAATGTTCCAACTTCTAATTCAAAAATTTCACAATGTGAAACAAATTGCTCTATTTTCCAACTAAAATGATATGTTCAATGTGTGTTTAATAATAATAATACTTATACAAAAAAAAAAAAAAAAAAAAAAATCTTTCCAAAGAAAAATGCTGAAACTAAAAACAAAAAAATTATAATTATTGGTTCTTTTAATGAAAGTTTTTGTCTTCAATTGTGTAAGAGTCATAATCGTACTTCATATGAAAATAGCCTCATACTTTTAGATTTTTGAGAAAGGAACAGAGTTTTTAGGGAAATGTATTGGAGACACTGTTGATGGATAACAGTAGAGAAATTCAGGTCTGGTAGAAGTATGATATTTTCGTAGCACAGAGAAACATAATGAGAAATTGAGTCTGGCTGCTTTTTGTATTTCTTTTGAAAGCTTAACTATTTTGCCATTACAGAACTCAGAAAGGTAGTCAACAAAACAATAAAAAATCTTTTTTTTTTTTTTACTTAAAAAAAATCTATAATAAGTAATAATAATTTCCAATCTATAATTTTAAAAATCTATAATTTCCTAACTCTAAGCTCAAATTTCCGAAGTTCACATATGTTGGGGGGGAACCCCCATAGAACCACTGCACTGATGTGTAATATTACGCCAATTATATCAGGTCAAATTGCACTATTATATAAGTTAAATTACTCCATAAAATTGGAGGTAGCATGATGACACTAATTTTATGGAGTAACGTTATATATATATATATATATATATATATTTCTTACAATGATGCTTGGTACATGATTTCCCTCTCTCTTTTATTATTATTATTATTATTATTATTATTATTATTATTATTATTATTATTATTATTAAACCTTTTTCAGAAATCCTCGATTTTCTATTCTTTTCTACTCTTTTCTTACTCTTTTTAAATAACTTTAAATTTCATTTTTTCTTTGGTGGTGCTTATTTTGAAATAACTATGATTAAAAATCTTCTCATTTTCTACTGCTAGATACCAAAATCTATGCTTGATACAAAAGTTATCTTTTTTTTTTTTCCACCTACATTGCCCCTTTTTATGAAATTTCCGTTTTTCTTTTCCTTGCTTTTCTCTTAACAAATATAGTTAATCTTGAGCTCTTTTAATTTTTGAAATTTATCCGCCTTATCTGATACTTTGCTGCGATAATAACGGGCCAGCTTTACTTCAGTAGTTTTGAAAACGGCCCAGATTTACTTTACTTTGTTGCTTAGTTACGGAAAGTTACAAATGCATGAATCTGACTTTTAAGTAAGGCACCGAATAGACTGCGTTTCTTTTCGTCGTAAAGTTTGATATGGTCAGGCGCTCTCTTTCATGTTTGTTGACTCTGCGGAATTCTAGATGACATAGAACTTCACAGGCCGTCGTTGACGTGTCTCCACTTCTTTCTTTTGTTGAGATTCTCCTTTCTTTGCTTAATGACCACAGAACCATTGGAAAAGAAAGTGCAGGTATTAAGCAAGGGAAGGGGGGGGGTGGCACTGACGGGTCTGCAACCCGCTCGCAATTTAAATAAAATATAAAGTTTAATTCCAGTAGTATATGTGAAATTTACTTGAAGTAGTTTAGAAGAATCTAATGAAACCTGCTAAGACGGAAACAAAAAATCGAAACGTATTCTGTATTAGACAGATTTATATCTGTGAAAGTGCATCATTTACCAGAAATCATAAAAGTTCCATTACCACCAGGTATCCGTTTACATATATTTCTTTTACGCACGTTTTATTATATTTTACATAAATGTATATGAATGTGTATAAATAATAAAATGTATATAATTATTTTACATAATAACACATATCATGTTTTATTATATAAAACATGATATATGGAAATTCAAATTGCATATTTGTTTTTCTTTAGGCAAAAAACACTAATAATATGTTTACTCTTGCTGTTTTTCCATTTCTTTTAATTTATTTTAATGGTTGGTACGTTACAGGCTTGTTATTCAGCTTGTTGCAGCTTGCGCTATCATGTTGTTGTTTTTTTTTTTCTTTTTTCTTTTTCTTTTTTTTTTTTTTTTTAATAACATTTCAAAATTTTACAGAATTTTTTTTTTTTATGTTTATGTAACTTTTTGCTAAAAATCAGCTTTATTTTATTTTAAAAACCTTAGAAGTATAACTGCATGTTATAAATCGCAAACACACAAAAAATGTCCTTATCAACAACAATTTATGATTAAAAAGTATTCAGAAAATGCTACCAAATTTGACAGTTAAAGCCAACTTTCGTGAAGTGATCGTCTTGGAAAAGTCATCATCAAAGTGTGATTAACTGCAATTCCAAACGTATCCTATTTATGAAAAATGAAAAACGTTATTCAATTCTTAAGAGTACTGCGAATGTCATTCATGTATGCTTCAAAATGAGTCCGAAAATGTACGAAAGAGGGAGGTAATTTTAAATATAATTTAAACGCACATATCTTATTTTCGGGGAAGCAGATTTTAATCCGACCATACTTGTGTTTCTATTTGATGCTTTTTCTTTTCGTTGTGGACCACGTTAACTTTCAATGATTCATGATCATATTGGGTTTTGATTTTTTCGAGTTTTGATCAGACTTAACCAGTTTTTCAAAAATATTTTCAATTAAAAACTATATGTTTGAAAATTAATTATATGTGTTCATTTTAATACATAAAAAGATACAATTGATGACATAACTATTGACTACTTTTCCATAATTGTATTAAAATATGAATTAATTCTTCTTTCATTCCTGGTTCGCGATCGATTCGATTCGGGTTGAAGTGTGTCAGATTTCAAGTTGACTTAAAGCAGAAGTTTTGGTTCTGTTCTGGTACAATCCTACTTGCGCAGGACTCAAATGTAGACCTTACAAACAAACATTCTGTTATATTCTATTATTGTGCTCTATCTTTGTTATTCATTATATTTGCTTTTCAGTAATTTACTATATTGTCCCTAATGTTAAGTCATTTTCTTAAATAATTGCATCTATGAATTTTGAAAATTATTATTTTATTTATTTTTTTTCGACTGAAAATTTCCATTTTTTTATAAATATTCTTTTATTATTATTTATAACAGTAACATAAAAACTGCAAAAAAAAAAAAAAAAAAAAAAAAAAAAAAAGGGGCTTAGAAAATCGACAGAAATGTATATTTTATTTAATTTTTATTTTGAATATGTGTATAATATTTATTTGCACCAGATTACGTGTTTCCAGAGATGATACAATGATGATTTTATGATAAATTTTCCATAGGCATAAAAATTTGAAAGTTAATGTGCTAATTCATTTTTTCATAGAGTGTCTCTGAAGTCTAGAATTTCTAAAAGCTTTAATAATTTTAAATACTAACTGAAAAAAGTTTTTTAAAAGGTATTTCGCACTTTTTTCTTTAAACGCATAATTTTATGCGGATATTTTTACATATTCTGTGATACAAAAAGAGGGGCAGCCACTATGAGAAATGTGGCAGATGCAATGTATTTGGCGCCTGCTCTTATAGGGTCCGCACCTATAACGTGATCTAAATACCTTTGTTTATCTTTAATTTTAAGAAAAATCTTGCACTTTTTAAAATGGAGGCCAGCACTGTACAAAAGTGTTCAAAAGTAGGTTATATGCTTAAGCTTGTTTTAAAAAAGAAGGAAAATTTCTCACTCGATAACGAGAAACATTCGTGAACTAATTTTTAAATAAATAAATAAATATAAAAAAAAGAAAAAGAAATAGCAGACATCAGTTGTAAAAAATTTAGAATCAAATAACGTTTTCAGTTTTCGATAAATGAATTGCATCTTATGAGATTAATTTCTCACGGTAACGTGGTGACATTAACATTTCTCATTGCATCTTATGTGATTTATTTTTCATTTTACTTTTCTCTGTAAGAGCTTCTGAAAATTTGTTTCAAAATATCATCTTTTCGTATTTAAAACAAAAATATTCTTTGCATTTATCGAAATATAGAAATCTCTACCCAATTTCCCATTTTTTGAATAAGAGTGCTTGCCAAGTTCGTGTATCTAAGATTAAATTTGACTTCTTGAGTGTGTGAGAAAGTTCTCACTATGAATATGATACTGATTTGAGGTAGTTGAATAGAACGCTGATTAGTGTAACAAATACTTTCATCTATGTATCCAATTATTTTTAATTTGTATTAAATTAAAAAAAATAATTGTAAATTTTAAAAACAAGAAATGGGAAAAAAATCCATTTTCTTTATTAGCATGTTCTTTTAAATTTAGGAATTTTTCAGTGTAATTTGAAATTTGAATAAGTTTAAAGAAACTGTCTATATTGCGCGCATTGAATTTCACTTAATTTTCTTCAAACATTTATGAATCCAATATTTTTGTGTATACTCTTTATGGATATAATTTTTTAAAATGAAATACGAAATATAAATTTTATTGAGATTACATTTTTATTGTTTGAACAATTCGCACGCACATATTGAAAAAAATTATAAAAATATTTTTACTCTGATTATACGTTTATAAGATCCTCGATAAACTTCTATATGTATGTTTTTTAAAATCAAACCTTCATAATTAATAGTTCAAGTTCTAGTTATCAGTTTTCCATTTTCTATTAGATCTTGAGTTCCTTACTCTCTGTTTTGAATTGAAATTTTAAAGTATATAATAAGACATATAAAAATATATTTTTTATGAGCATACAATTTTATAAATCTACATTTTGGTTAGCAGATAAAGTTTTTATTTCATTATGATGCTATTTATTTTATAAGAATATACCAACAATTAAATTGCATATATATGCAATTCGAGGAACAAAAATCTGATATCCGCAGCAGATTTTCTAAAAAGGTTACAGCAAAGAGGGAAAATCCCCTACATGCACTAATATTCATTTTTTCATGACCTTTTGATGAAATTCGTATATTTCTGCGACCCTTTCACAAAATTCGAGTTTTTTCGCGATACTTTGTCGAAATTCGCTTTTTTTTCTTCTTGTGAAGAAGTTCAGGTTTTTTGCGATGTTTTGATGTAATTCGCGTTTTTTTTCCGCGATCCTTTGACGAAATTTGAGGGATTTTTTGCGATCCTTTAACGAAATTAGTTTTTTTTTTCGCGATGCTTTGATGAAATTAGTTTCTTCTTTCGGGATTTTTTGACAAAATCCGAGTTTCTTCCCCTGATCCCTTGGCGAAATTGGTGAAATTTGCATTTTTTCCGCGATTCCTTGACGAAATTTTCATTTACTTGCAATATTTTTGCTACATTCATATTTCCCCCCGATCCTTTGACCAAATTGACGATTTTTTCTGCGAACGATTGAAGAAATTGAGTTTTTGGCGACCGTTTGTCGAAATTGGCGATATTGTTGCGTTACATTTTTAATGTTAGAGTTTTAAAAACCAAAAGCCTTAAATTTTCGAAAAATTGGGAATAGAATCACCTCTATAATTAGACGGTGATAAGGTTTTTTTTTAAATAATTTTTCTTGTGTGTTCTTGAAAAAAAAAAAGGTTTAAACTGTATTTTGTTTCTTATAGTGCAAAATTTATCAAAATATCACACATTCATAATTTTTTATATGTACTCTTGTGTGACAAATTGAAAAAAGAAATACTGCTTTTCTAATATTCCCCACTACCATGATTGCTTACTTTATACATATTTTTTGTAACATGTATCCTGCTCAGATTAATCTTCTGACCCTACATAGTTCAATATTAATGTTACACTTAATTTATATCCACGTTAAAAGAATTATGTGATTACAGTACACAATTTTGATGTAATTTGTATGTATTTTGTTGTACATGTGTATATATTAAATAAATTATTTTTCACTTTGTATTCCTGAATTTTTTTCACACATAGACGTTATTACTTTTATGCGTTTCTTTCGCAGTTTAGCAACTGGAATTTTCAGATTAAGGCGACAGTGGACGTTCAAAAACATTTTCTACAGTTTTTGCTCAATCGTTTTGAAATTTAATACACATATAATTTGTGCAATAATTAAGAAAATTTCTTAATTTCATAAAAAATATTAATATGCAAATGAGTAATTAATTGATAATATGCTAATTAGTGATACAAATTAAAAATGCTCCATGCGCATTAAATTTTGTTTCAAAAACTTGTAATTTTTTTTTTTTTTTTTTTTTTGGTGATAGCTTTATCATATTACATCAAAAATTGCTATACATTTTTAAATTATACTAAGTAATTTGGCAGAAAATAATTATAAACATATAATATTGTTCATTTCGGATAAAATTCAATGCTAAAATATTACTTTTTTTTTTTTTTTTTTTTACACATATTAATAGCAAGTTTTGTAATAAAGTATATCAACAGCAATATTAACAAGTATTATAAAAATTAGTATAAAATTAAGACGAATGGAGCATTTTGAACTTACTCAGTCGGCGAAAATTCTCATTTTGAGAAAACTGGATTTAAAGTTTTATTTTAAGTGCAGATTAACGATTGTTTATGTTAGAAAAACAGCTGTATCTCTGCAAAAAAATTATCAGATTTGAATAATTTTTCTTTTATTTGAAAGTAGAAGATTGCCGGAACATTTTTTCGAAAAAACAAAAAATGATTTTTTTAATGTTTTTTTGCGATTTTGAACGTCCACTGTCGCTTTAAGAAGCCACTTACTCCTTAAAAATCTCTGAAATCGACACCTCTAATATCCAAATAACATAATTTACTTACATCTAAACCACAAACACCTTAATTTGATGGATAAAGAATTATGGAAATGAAAACATGCGTCATCTAATTTAGAAATATAATTTCTCCACTTTTTGTTTCCGAAAACAGTTTTTATTACCGAATTAAAAAAAAAAATAGAAATAAAAAGGATGAAAAGTTTTATGTATAAAAAAATACATTCTTATGAAATAGTAATTTAATTTTAATTAATTTACGATTATGCGTTGTGAAATAAAATTTTAAATTCTAAAATAAGAAATTAAATAATGTTTTTTTTTTCTTTCTAGTTGCCTTATCTTAAAAA
This sequence comes from Maratus speciosus, assembly GCA_963932465.1. Classification (NCBI taxonomy): domain Eukaryota; kingdom Metazoa; phylum Arthropoda; class Arachnida; order Araneae; family Salticidae; genus Maratus; species Maratus speciosus. The sequence continues at coordinate 200,519,845 of OZ010792.1, read as the reverse complement.
AGTGACAAAAAAAAATATGTCTTTTTGAAAAAAATTCGTTTGTTTGCGCTTTCTACCAAGTGTAAAAAATCTGTACATTTTTGATAATCGAATTCGATGTCAAATTAATACGGAAATTTTTGGGAAAAACATGAAATACATTAAAAGAATAGGCGCAATTTTCAAGATGAACATTTTATGCTTATAAAAGAAAGTAAAGAAAAACTATTTTTAATTTCTAGTTATAAATGTTATAAATTGATGATGGATAAAATATATAATGTGAACTTAAAAAAGCCCACAGCCTTACTTAAAAGGCGACTAAAGTGATGAAAAAGTTTTTACAAGTTTAAAATATACATTTTAATTAAAACTTCTTAGTACTTTCAAGCTTTCCGAGCTCATCATCAGAGAATATCTTAATAACTAAATGTTGTTTATTTATACAAATACGTTACTTTGTTTTGAAGATGAGAGAACCAATAATTACCAGAGTTGAAAGTAGAAGTAGCAGCAGCAAAGGAAATATATATTATTATTAATTACAGTTCCATTTATTTTATGACATCACTCTGTTCTCATACGTCACATTTCATGGGTAGATGGCAATATTTAACTGCCGTACTTTAAATTTTAATACGTAACTTTGCTCCAGTTTTCAGTATTTATTTTCAGGATATTGAAGCATAAACTGGGGATATTGTACGATAGGGCGTCGTTATATACTTGATTGTTTTTACACAGGTTTTCTATGGATTCTATTTCTATTGCGATATTCTGATAGAAACTTAAACGAGAGTGAGTTGTGGGTTGACGACAAAATTTTATCTCTGCTGTATGTTCTTTTATTCTTTCTTTGATTTTTCTTTTGTGTCATTCCGTCAATCGTTTAAGTTTCAATCAGAATATCGCAATAGATTTTGATCATGCAAAAATCATATTCCCAACATCCAGTTATTACGCATGCACTATAAGAGAATCTATAAAAATCCTGTGTAAAAACAATCAAGCATGTAACGACGCCCTATCGTACAACATCCCCAGTTTATGGTTCAATATCCTGAAAATAAATCTTGAAAACTTGAGAAAGTGACGTATTAAAATTTAAAGTACGGCAGTTAAATAATTTTAGTTATATAAATAAAAAGTAATAAAATTGTTTTTATGTGTATGTATATAATATAAAATTATTTAAAATACCTTAAAAATCAAATTAGAATTCCAAAATGTTTTCGACCAAATTCAGACGATCATCGGAAGTGTTCATTTCATCGTCAGCGTAGAAATAAACTTTTATATTTTAATGTTTGCGCTTGTACTAAATCTTAAAATTAGTCTTTTTTTTCAGTAAATTTCGTCGCTATCCATTTTTTCTTGAATGTTCTAAGCACAAAATTTTTCCTCTGAATGCTTTGAAATGTTCTATAGCTGTTTGCTATTATGCTTGAATTTTTAAAACTAAATACAGATCAAAAGTTAAAGGTAGTTAATTGCAGCAATATGAGCGAAAATTCTGAGAATTTCATAAATTTTAGAAAGTTTTTTTTTGCTTACGTTTATACTCAAATATATAAAATTCGAGGCAGCGTTTTATTTGTATATATAAAGCAAACTTGAATAAAAATATTGGGTGTTTTGAATTGATCTGGAATGCGCATGTTGTATTTTGAAAAGTTCTTCGTAACACTTAAAACATCCCGGAAAATTCCTTATTTTTTTCAAAAAAAAAAAAAAAAGCATTTAGTATTTCTTGTGTGATAAATATATACCATAATGCGTATAGTGTGACCTTGATTAGTATTTAAAGTGAAAAAAAAAAGTAAAATAAAAAATGAGTTGTATGTTCCTTGTCGCCTTAAGTGATTAAATTAAAAAAAAAAAAAAAAAAAAAAAAAAAAAAAAAAAAAAAAAATCGCGTAAATTTAATTTCAAATGGCATGTTTCACAAAGAAACAAAAGGGTAGAAAAGAGAACGTAAAAAAGCTATAACTGCTTATCAAAATGGCTTTCTCAAAAACCAGAAACTTTCTGACACATTATCTGGCTCATTTATAAACGCAGAGGCAAAACTGGAAAGACTAGCTATTGAAGCAATTTGGAATCGAAATGAGTTTACTATTTTTTGACAAATAAATTACTTATCGAGCTATAAGCGATTTTTATCTAGTGATGAAAAGTCTTTACCCTTTCTCGCGCTTCCGCGTCGGTAATTTGGTTTAAAAGCCGGCATTGAGAGAATTTTTAAGAAAGGTCTTTTGCTTTTAACAAAAAACGGAAAAGTCTTCCGGTTACACAGTTTCTGAATAAGAACACAGAGTAATTTCATGGTTTTCTGAACATAAATGAATTCAGAAATGTGTCAGAAAGTACCTTCCTTTTATGCGAGAGCAGTGTTCAGCTATACTGCAGAATGTTTCTCAGAGAAAAGAGGGTGTATCTAACAATTATAGTTGTTATAGGGGGCAAACAAAAGAATTGGGATACATTAGAGTCTATAGCAGAAATTTATTTGAAGTGCATTTTGATGGTGTTTTTCTCGGACAAATTCAACGAAATTTATGTAATGTTAAGCATTGCATGAAAGTACAGAGTATTTCGAAAAACTGAAGTTGGATAAAGGTAAATTATAAAAGTAGTTGGGAAGTGTTTAATAATCTATACAACCGGCATGATTTATCTTTATCATTTTGGTCACATGTGCTATCTGCAGGAATGAACCTCAGATAGAAAACCAGCAGTAATATTTCTTTCTAACTATATATAGTTTCTATAGGAGAAACTATAGAAAACTAAGACTATATCGTAAAACTATATCGTAGTTTCTGACTATAACATTTATTCGAACCATAACTGTCTATAAAATTTTAAAATGGAAGCAAAATGATTAATTTTTTTTTTAACTTTATAAATTTTCAATATATATTTTTTTATGTATATATGAAGACGTGAGTTTCAAACCTCGCCCTGTCCAGATAATCTAATTTTGGGAAATCGCATAAAACCCGTTGGTATTCATTGTAAACCAATATTTTACAATGGCAGACATACACGTTAAAACTAGGGTTTTTTTCAGATTATAGTGTTTTTTTTTTATGCAGGTTCACCTATAGAATAGATTCATAAAGAACACTCGATATTTTAAAGTTTGGATAAGGTGAGTTATGAAACTCAAGTCCTCGTATATAATTACATAATTCTTGAGTTACATTTTAAATGTCTTTCACAGATTTGTAGATAAATAAGGCCTTCGCGGCAACAATAAAATCTATACGTAGAAGGGGAGATATATGCAGAATATCCAACTCTCGACGAGCGTAAAAATGTTCTAGCAATGTATATGTGTCCCCTCGACTGTGACATCAAAATGACGTATGGGGGCATATATACAGGGGTCGGATATACAACCCGCTCGCCAAAAGTAAAAGTCCTAGCATTGGATATCTGCCCCCTTGATATGTGTCCCTTTCTGCTGTGACGTTAAAATGACGTATGGGGGCATATATACAGGGGTCGGTTGTCCAACTCTCTCGCCAAAAGTAAAAGTCCTAGCATTGGATATCTGCCCCCTTGATATGTGTCCCCTTTGCTATGACGTCAAAATGACGTATGGGGGCATATATACAGGGGTCGGATATACACCCTTCGACGAAAGGAAAATTCTGTAGGACTGGATATGTGTCCCCTTCAGCTGTGACGTCAAAATGACGTATGGGGGCATATATACAGGCGGTGGATATACAGCTCTTGAGAAAAATAAAATGCTCTGTATTGGATATGTGTCCCCTTCTGATATGGGGGCATATATACAGGGGTCGGATATACAATTCTCGAATAAAGTGAAATGGTGTAGCACTGGATATGTGTCCCCTTCTACTGTGACGTCAAAATGACGTATGGGGGCAGATATACAAGGGGTAGATATCAGGCACCTCATTGTTAGGAGTAGTGTTTTGAGGCGTCCCGCTTAAATCAACTAATCATCTTGACAACACTAATATCTTTATCCCGCCGTCTTTAATTACAGATAATTCTGCCATTAGATAAGGGGAAAAATTACTTTAAAATACTGGTGTCCGGAATATTTGGGGTCCTGATTTACGCGGGAGACTTGACACCACTAATCAGGAGTAATAAAATTTCGATTGTTGCTAAAAAAAACATTTTTTTTTCTATTTCCATTTCCTTTTCCATCGGCTACAGTGTCATTTTAATTCTGGACCTCTCTTCCAAATGTTCACATTATAGGATTTCTAACTGCTGTAAATGCACAACTAGATAGCTGGATTTAGACACCAGTAAGTGTGAGAGAAGAGGGAACGTAAATATAATTTATTAAACACTTTTTATGTATTTTTTCCGGTATCTCTTTTAAATATAAAAGAAAACCGATCAAAATGATCTCATTTTTTATCAACTTTATCATTATCCTCGTTTAGTATCAATTCCGTGCTCCACGATTTCCCTTTGTGTTTTTCTGGTAAGATATTAGCAACAAAAGATATTATGATTCTATAAGCCGAGCCTTAATTAAGAGTACGTGACATTTCGGTCTCTAGCCATTTCTGTCCTTAGCCATTTCTGTCCTTAGCCATTTCTGTCCTTTGCCATACCGGCGCTCACCACCTTATTACTCGGACTCTATAATTGTCGTATGTGGCCAAACGCTGTATGGTTAAACATCATTTATAGTCTTTATACTTTTTTATCACCCCCCACCGCCCCCCGAACATTGTCTTTTCTTTTTTCTTTTCTTTTTTCAGGAGAATGAATGTTTTAAGTTTTTATGTTTATGATTATTATTAGGTATTTTATATATACTATAAACTACCTTAAATACCTTTTATTTTTTACTTGTGGATATCATACAATTAATTAGAACCTCTAAATTATCGTCAATTGAATAATAAATAAAAACTGTGCTTATTTATTTTTTTCCAATTACACTAATAATAAATGTTTTCAATAATAATTCATTTAGACACTTATAAGCTATTTTATGTAAATATTTTCTCAAATAACTCCTCTATAGCCCCTCCTTTAATTAATCAGAATTTAGATATATATATATATATTGAAGCACAAATTTTTAGTGTAATTTATTACTTTTATAATACAATGTTGCTTCTTATAAAGGTGTTTCCATAAATTACTTTACCATTATAAGCATTGGAAAAGGAATAGCAATTTTCTTACTAGGCGTGCTATGAAAAATATTTTGTTTTCAGAAAACTTTTTTAGGTTCCACCCCCCCACACACAACCTACTTTTTTTTTTTTTAAATAATTGTTGCTTGCATTTTTTTAACAGTCTTCGACACGCTTGAAGTAGATTTTTATGAGCAAATTTTATTGAAACTGGATCTATTTATTTTTAGTAAAATGATTTTTTTTTAAGTTTAAGTAATAAAGTTACTAATACTTTAAAAAAAAATTATTTTTATTTTTTAACTGACAAAACTAAGCTTTTTTGCATTTGTCGATTTTTTTAATTATTATTACCCCTTTCCTCACTGTTTATCAGAAAATAAGTTTAATAATTTTTATTTCACTTTTATTATTAATTATATTAATAGTTATAAATTTCAGCAACTTTAAATATAATATAAATAAGCAGTTACAGGATAAATTTCAGTTTATAGCTACGATAAAATATAATGATAAACTAAATATATAATATATTATGTATTGAATTTATTTTAAAGTAAAAATTTGTAATTTAAATTACTAATTTTATTAGTTTAATAAATTATGAATATATTGAATAAAAAATATATTTAATAAAATATTAATTCAAATGTATACTAAAATTACTACCTATTATTACTAATTACTTTAATAATTAATGAAATGAAATTATTCATTAATTAAAGTTTTTATTGGAAATTCTTATTTGTTATCCCCCCCCTCCCCCTCAAAAAAGCATTTTTTGAAAAATCAGTCAAAAAAATGAAGTCTAAGTAATTAATAATTAATAATAGTAATAATAATAATGCAATATTGTACAAAAACATAAAAATTATTCTAAACAGTCTTATGTGATATTATTGTCCACATGTAGATTTTGATTTTTTTCAGCATATTTATAGTTTACAATTCACAAAGAGTAAGATATTACTCATTAATTATATTTAAAGAGCAAGAAAAATATTATAAACTAACTAATAAATAAATAAACAAAATATATATTTAGAAACCTTTTCATTTTTATACTTCTTATAGAAGTTAATAACATTATAGTCACCGAAATTTTAAAAAATTATATTTGCATTTAACCTGTAATAACGATCATATAGTTCTTGTAATAGTTTTGAAACAATTTGTAAATTAGTTATGTTAACAATTAATAATTGAAATGATTTTGAATTGTTATTAATAAATACATTTTATAAAAACCATTGAATTATTTAATTTAACAATGTAACTGCTTTCAACAACAACTTCAAGGGACCAAAATGGCAAGAGACCGGAATGACAAATGACCGAGATGGCTAGGGACCGAAATGGCAATGGACTGAAATGGTTAGGAATAGAAATGGTATCGGGATCGAAACGCTAGGACCGAATAGGCGGGACTGAAGTTTCGGGACCGAAATATCTTGTTTCCCTTAATTAATGCCTGAAAATGAAAGTTTCCCCGGGATGCAGATTTTAAAAATGCTAGATTAAAAACACTTTTGCAATTTTTCTTTCGCGTATTAATGCTAGTAACTTCAGCTATGATGGGGACCATTGTTTCTAGGTAACTTAACACGAGTTGCATTTTTTTTCAAAACTGTCAAAATATCATAATAAATAAATACTGTTTATCGATGACGCATGAAAATTCAAAATATGTATCGAACGTTCTCAATTGTTTAGCAATTTTTCTCTTAGACTAGAAAATCTGTCGTTTAAGCGTTTTTAAAAATTCTCAATAGTTTTTTTTTACATTATTTTTTCAACAGTATTTAAACGTTGTAAAAACACATAAAAAATGCCAAATTTTTATCGGTAAAAAAAAAAAAAAATACAAATTATTATTATTATCACTGAATTTTTCCATTTTTTTTTTAAATATCTAATCTTAAATATAAAACGTTTCATTATATGTATACAGATTGAATAAATAAGTTTAATTGCGAGGAAAATTAATCATGCAGAATGCTTTACTTAAATAAAATAACGAATTCATACTAACTGCTCACTGTTCTTAAAGATACGTGAAATGTAACAGAAAAAATGCTTGTAATTTCAGGGCCAAAAACTGTATGAAAAAATATACGAAGGAAAATCAGTAAGTAAGTCACAAACTGATATGAGAGGTAAAAAATTAGTAGTAAATTATTTCCAAATATGCCAATAGGTGGCAGCATAATCCAACTATAAGATGTTAATTTCGAATTTATGAGACAGCAGTTATACAAGATAAGCAGGGTTGTTCAAAAGTTGTTCACGAGGACCGAAGTGGTCGTCCAGTTGAGACTGTGAGAGAAGAATCAGTGCAAAAGGTTGAGGAAATGGTTAGAACTGACATGCGAACAACAATAAGCAGCATAGCAACCATTTCTACAACCTTCGGCACTGATTCTTCAGTCGCAATCTTAACTGGACGACCACTTTGCTCTTTGTCAACAACTTTTGAACAATCCTGCTTATCTTGTACATCTGCTGTCTCATAAATTCGAAGTTAACATCTTACAGTTGGATTATGCTGCCGCCTGTTGGCGTATTTGTAAACAATTTACTATTAATTTTCGACTTCTGATATCAGTTTGTGACCTACTTACTGACTTTCCCTCGGACAAATTAATAATATATCAGTTCGAGTCTAAACATTTTCCCATGGATTTATTGAGAGGATTTCTATCATAAGTAGTTTTCATCAAATAGTATTTAGGTTGTTTGAATTAAGTTTCTTTCAAAAGTCGTCTGTTCTTTTCCTTTGTCTTTTTAGGGTTTCGTTAATCTGACGAAATCCTATTCGTCTCGCTCCTCTGTCTGTCTGTCTGTCCGTCGCAAAGCCCATTCTCAGAAACTATATACGTTGGAGACTTGAAATTTTGCATACTTATAGCTGAACACCTCACATCAAACGACAAATTACAAAATTTTGAAAAAGTCTTATACTTACCCTTTTGGGTTCAAACTAGTGTATTTTAAGCTTTTTTTTCTAACTGAGCCCTTATTTAAGTTGAAGAATTGAAATTTTGCATACTTATAGCAGAACACTTTCGATCATACGAAAAATATTAAAAATTTCAGAAAGTCATATTATTTACCCCTCCGGGTTCTAACTTGTGTATTTTAAGCAATTTTTTTAACCTTCCCCCATTGCCGAAATCCCTTTGACAACTCTTTCATATTACATAGCCGTACATATTTCAGTCCCACTTTTTACCGCCAGCCGGCTCCTACCTATCTCGGGTGGTATAGGCCCGATCCCCTCAACTATTATATCTACGGATAGGTTGTAAAATGGAGTTTCGTTCGGATAAAGGTTTGTGTAGCATAGAGTGAGCCTCCTGGTTGCAAAATATGGAACTAACAGATATTGGAAAAGGGTAAAGTGTTTTGAAAGGAATAGTAAACGAAACCCTATGTGCGATCTGTGATTACACTTACCCAGTTGTTTTACATTCACATCTATTAGGTCGATCGGAAAGTCGTGTCGTGTTGGGAATATCATTTCGTACCGAAAACTTCCATCATTTAATTATTAGACATCGATTCCGATATCTAGTGTCTAATAATTACCGGGCAGAATTTTCCGGTACGAATTGATTTTCCCAACACGACACGACTTTCCGATCGACCCAATAACTGTATTTATGTTTTTGATTGATAAAATGATGGTTTTGGCTTTACATTAATGATTTTTCTTTGAACAATTTTTCTTAACAATAGTATTTCAATTAACTCATTCTAAAATTAATTCAATAAACTATTAATATTTTAAATTATAAGACGCTAGAGGTTGCTAAGTAAACAAAGTTACAGATTTAATAATAAGTACGTTTTATTAGATTTAATTTTGTCCTGGTAAAAAAAAAAAAAGCAATTTAACAAATTACAACGACTATTTGGAAAATGATTTTTTCAAAGACTAAAATTTAAGACATAAAAAATCGCACGGAGTTGATCATGCATTACGTACGCCATGGATTAAACATTAACATTCCTGGACCCATCATGAACAAATTTTATAAGAAATTTCAGCTTTACAATTTTCGGTGTTGTAAATTTTTAAACTTCTACGGAGCTGGTCATACATTACGTAGTACGCCATAGATTAAACATTAATATTCCTGGACCAATTTTAAATGAAATTTCTTTTTTAAACACCTAAACATCCCACAATATTACTTTTTATATCGTCGTATAGAGAAAAAAAATGCATTTTTAATTGCAGTTTGTTTGAAAGCTATATCTAAATTTGTTTCTGACTTATTAATTTTTTTTTTGTAGTTTTTATTACTTTTTTGTCACAGTGGCAATAGAAGTATCCATCTCTGTTGAAAGTAAAGGGAAAATACAGATTACTATATAGACCAATCAGAAAACGAATAAAATGCGGGATTCAACTAATAAAACGGCGATATGTTTTTGATTTCCTACCCTGACCAAGGACAATAACCCTATTTCCAAATGGTTAAAAAAAAACTGTATTTCACATTCAATCAGTCAATCGATTTTACTTTAAACATTAATTACTTCATGGTAAACCACAATTTAATTTCCGATTTCAGTAATGTTTTAAAACGCTTATAAAATTATAAAGTAATTTTTATAAAATAATATTCACTAACTTTCGACTTGCAAGAGTAGAATTTTCTTCCTGACTGAGTCAAACTTTTGTTTAAAATTCACATTATGACGATATGAGTATTGTTTGTAAGACTCTTAGAAAATAAGACATGTATGGTTTATAAATTAACACTGACTAACTATGAAAATGAATACAAACGGAAATTGGAAATATTTTTTCAATATAAGAAAAATAAATGTAGTAAAATAGATTATTACAAAACGTTTTCCGTTTTTGCAAAATACTCTCAACTTAATAGTAGAATACATTTTCACATATTTAAATACATAAGCCTATTTAAGTTACTGCTTTATGAACTTAAAAGTAATGTCCATAATAATGTAAATGAAAAGCTTAAATGAGCATAAAATAAATTTATCATAATTAAATTGGGTGAAAAACAACTAGCACTAAAACTAAGCTCATTTCGCATTAATGTTTTTTACATGAGTGTACTTTTAGATGAAAAAAAAATAGACGACGAATAATATAATGAGTAATATATATTGCACGGATAAAATTTATTCTGATCGAGTGAAACTTATGTTTAAAATTTTCATTAAAAAATAAATTTGTCTTTTTAACTGGTGAAAAACAAAAAATGATCAGATTCGTCTTTAAGAAATGATTTCAATTCGTTCCTTAAAACTAACATTTAAAATCTTGTCGAATTAATCCCATAATATGTTAAGAAATTCAGATATAAGCAATCCCTCTTAGTAATGTTCCTTTAGTGCTATCATTTTTCACGACAAATAGCAGTACGCCTAATATTTTATTGATTTTATTTGAGTAATAACACAATATAACTCATTGCAACCTCTCTAAATTAAATTATCGAATAACTATTGATTTTAAAAACTACATTATTTTCTATTATCTATAAAATAAAAATAAAAACTTAAAAATAAGTGAAATGTTCTTATTTTAGAAAAGAGATTTAGCAAATGATTTCAACAATTGTAAAATAATGATTTTGGAAATATAGATCAAATAGGGTTTTACCCTTTAATAATAGCTTTCATATTTTTTTCTGAAATAGCATTTGAAAAAGTTTAGGTATTGTAAGATAACTTATAAAAGTAACTGAAATAAAATGTAAAATTACATTTTTTAAATGATGGCGAAAAAATAAAATGTTATTTCAAAACTACTCGGAAATGTGTAAAACGGGATTTTGTTATTTATTTTTTTTCGGACGTGTGTGTGTGGGGGGGGAGGGGGGGGGAGGGGGCACATAAGTAAAGAAAGAGTGAATGGGTTTCATTATTTTTCAATATTTATAAAAAAGTCAAGCTTTTCGTTCATAATTTTCCTTTAACTCTAGGAAAATATTACTTTATGTAATAAAATTTCATAATTACTCATTTTATAAAATATTGATAAGAGTGTAACCGTTACTTTTAAAGAAACTTCTTTATGTAATACCCCAGTTTCTTGCAAATGCATGTCTGATAAACAATACTTTAATGACAATCTTACATAACACAATCTTATATATTTATCTCATAAAAATATTTTTATAATCGATGGAAAACATGCGTAAGTCTCATTTTTATCAATATAACAAATAAGTTATTAATTTACATTATACCGGGAAAATTTTTGATTAATTATCTTAGATTTATGCTCCAAGAAACTAATACTTATTATTCTTAGAAGTACGCTCTTAAAATTTTGTTTTGCTTTTAGTAAAGCAATCATAATAAAATATAAAAAAAATAATATTATTATTCATTTCAAAGACGGATTTCTTGAATACATCTGTTGAATAAAATGGTAAATAATTTTTTCCTGCTTCAGGAGAACTTTTTTTTGGTTTTAAAAGTAAGATATTCATTAAACTTTGAAAATTTTAAAATTATTTATTTTATGCTAAGTCTTTTTATTATGGATTCTATATTTTGGCATGAAAGAAATTTGATAAATGAAGATAAAAATGATGTTTGGGTAATAATAATAAAATATAGAATAGTGTTTCTTTAATTTTATTATTATATATATCTGAAATACACTGGCCTCCAAAAGTTAAGGTACACGGACTGGATGCTTTCGATTGCACACATTTTGTCGAATATCTGCCAACATTATTCGCGAATTATTCTTGAACTTCCAAGATGTAAAGAACATGTTTGATTTTATATTTCTCTGTGAAGATTTATCGGGGTACAATTAGGGGGCTAATAATAAATTTAAAAATAAAATAATATTTGCGATCACCTGTGTAAGAGAAAAGGCTGGAAATGGTTTGTCACTGTGGTAAATGACTATTTGGGTCCTGTTCATCGTTTGTATACATTTGTGTAAGCATTGCACTCATATTCGTGAAGATGTTAACGTTTTTGTGAAAAATTCAAAAGTTTTTTGTTTATAGCATACAGAGTTTTCAACCAAATTTAACAAAACATTCCAAAATCTTGACAAAGAACAGTCGCAACAGTATACTGCAATTAAAACATGAATATATTGAATATTTGAGGAGATATGGGCATTTGTATGAAATATTTTTTAACTGCGCATGCGTGGAAGAACCTAAAATTTTTATTATATAATTTGGTAGTCAGATATTTAGGGCAACTTACATAAAAAGTCCAGTTAAATATCACGAAAATTCACAAAGATAGGGTCTATATAGTGAGTTGCTTCCTAAAAATAGCTTTATTATAATAGTCCAGGCAATAGAGACCGTATAAGGGATCTACCTAGCAAAATTCATGGTAGTTTTGAAGAAAGGCTTACTATATGTTTTTTGGGTCGTTGAATCCGAATTTTTAACTTCCCACCAAAATTTCCCCCTGGAACCCCCTCAAATTTTGGTAAAATGACCCTTCGAAAAGGTTTTTATTAAAAAATTCCATTTATTTATTAGTAAAGTAATTAGGAAAAGTATCTAGAAATTCAGAAAGTAGACAAAATTTGCAATAAATTAGATATATGACATTATGACTTAGGATGAAGGGGAAGGGGGATCTACTTCAGAACATGCGCTCGGTGCTGCGTGAACTAAGTTGTGCAATTCCACTTAACCACTCACACGTTTACATTCGCTCTCCCATCTCCCCTCCGAACATTCTCTATAAGGTTTACTATAAGTTTTTTGGGTCGCTGAATCCGAATTTTTTACTTCCCCCAAAATCCCACCCCCCAATAGTTGATTTTGAATTAAATTTTTTATTTTGTTAGGGGAAAAATATCTAGAAAAGCAGAAAGTAGACAAAATTTTCAACAAATTAGATATATGACATTGTGACTTGGGATGAAGGGGAAGGGGGGGGAGGGTCTGCCTCGCAACATGCGCGCGGTGTTGCGTGGAGTAAATTGCGCAATTCCACTTAACCACTCACACGTTTACATTCGCCCTCCCATATCCCCTCCGAATTTTCCTTATATGGTTTACTTTAAGTTTTTTGGGTCGCTGAATCCGAATTTTTTACTTCCCCCAAACACCCCCCCCCCCAATAGTTGATTTTGAATTAAATTTTTTATTCTGTTAGGGGAAAAATATCTAGAAATTCAGAAAGTAGACAAAATTTGCAACAAATTAGATATATGACATTATGACTTGGGATGAAGGGGAAGGGGGGTCTGCCTCCGAACATGCGCGCGGTGTTGCGTGGGGTAAATTGCGCAATTCCACTTAACCACTCACAGGTTTACATTCGCCCTCCCATATCCCCTCCGAATTTTCCTTATATGGTTTACTTTAAATTTTTTGGGTCGCTGAATCCGAATTTTTAACTTACCACCAAAATTTCCCCCTCCATACCCCCCCCCCCCAAATAGTTGTTATTAACTTAAATTTCTTATTATTTTAGGGGAAAAGCATTACGAAATTCAGAAACTAGATAAAATTTGCAACAAATAGGATATGTGACATTATGACGTACAATAAACGGGGACAGAGGGGGCTGCCTCGGAACATTCTCCGCGCGCTTTTCTCAAAATCCAAATATTTTCAAAAAGTCAATTTTTTTTTTTTTTTTTTTGGGGGGGGGGGGTTGCCGGGTGAAACTTTGGGTGGAAGTTACAAATTCGGATTCAGCGACCCAAAAAACGTAAAGTGAGCCGAAATCCAAAGCTAGTATTAATTTTTCCAAGTAAAATCCCCTATTGCCTAGACTTCATAACTTAGTGTACGTAGCGCCGCAGTGCATGTTCAGAGGCAGCCCTCCCCCTCCTCGTTCATCCTACGTCATAATGCCATATATCCTATTTGTTGCAAATTTTGTCTAGTTTCTGAATTTCGTAATGCTTTTCCCCTAAAACAATAAGAATCTAAGTTAAAAACAACTATTTGGGGGGGTCGGGGGGAATTTTGGGGGGAAGTTAAAAATTCTGATTCAGCGACCCAAAAAACTTAAATTAAACCTTATAGAGAAAGTTCGGAGGGGAGATGGGAGGGCGAATGTATTTGATTTTTTTAATAAAAACTTTTTGGGGGTCTTTTTAACAAAATTTGAGGGGGTTGCCGGGGGAAATTTTGGTGGGAAGTTACAAATTCGGATTCAGCGACCCAAAAAACATAAAGTAAGCCGATTTCCAAAACTACCATTAATTTTGCTAGGTAAAATTCCCTATTTCCTGGACTATAAGGGATTTTCCACAGCTTTTCAATCAGCTCAAAATATCTAAGTTTTCACAACATTTGACTGGACTTTTTATAGAAGTTGCCCCAAAATACTGACTACAAATATGAAATCTAAAATTTTGAAATCTTCCGCGCATGCACAGTTAAAAAGTATCTCATAAAAATGCCTATATCTCATCAAATATTCAATATATTCATGTTTTAATTGCAGTATACTGTTGCTACTATTCTTTGGCAAGTTTTCGGAAAGTTGTATTAAATTTGGTTGAAAACTTTGTATGCTATAAGCAAAAAACTTTTGAATTTTTCACAAACACAATATCATCTTCACGAATATGAGTGCTATGCTTACACAAATGCACACAAACGATGAACAGGACCCAGATAGTCATTTAACACAGTGACAAACCATTTCCAGCATTTTCTGTTACATAGGCGATCGCAAAGATTATTTTATTATTAAATTTATTATTAGCCCCCTAATTGTCCTCCCGACTAAATCTTCACCAAGAAATATGAAATCAAATATGTTGTTTTCATCTCAGAAGTTCAAAAACAATTCGCCAAAAATTTTTGTAGATATTCGACAAAACGTGCGCAATGGAAATCATCCAGTCCTTGTACCTTAACTTTTGGAGGCCAGTGTACAAATACTTTATTATGTTCTTCTTCTCATATGATTTTAGAATAAAATTTTTAAGAATAACAAAAATATTTCAATGGATTAAAAATCAAATGTAAAGATTTCTCGGCACTTAAGAAAATTTCGATATAAGATTTTAACCCTTTCGTGTCTGGTGTATTATTAACAGTACCTACATGTCTTTTCATCGGGTATTATTTTGCCTTAACAATTACTTTTATTACTATCTACATATGAAAATGAAAGTATATGGCTATGCCTTTCTTATTATGATTTTATTTATGTTTTGACATTTAGTAATAACAATAATAATAAAAGTTTGCTTAATTTCTTTGCTTTGTTGGCGATTCCTTTATTTTATATGTATTTTTCACTCTTTAAATTTTAAATATAGGTTTCTTTTCTGAACGAATCATATGTGATAAAACCCAAATAACATTAGAAACTTGTAATGTCTGTTAAACCATGTTGTAATACGATATTTTCCCAGCGTCTCCATAAACTCTTCCTTAACCTATTATCATATAAATATGATTTGAATAGCACATGAAATAAGTGCATTCGTTAGATTTCAGAGAATGGGTAATCTTTAAACGTCAGTAAATCTATTTGGATAGCTACGATTAACATTATTAAAGTAAAAGTAATTTTGTTCTCAGAATTGAAAAGAAAATCGGACTCGAAAGGGTTAAATAACCCCTTAATCGTCGTGACCGAAAAGTGTAGGCTACTTTATTACAATGCAGCCTGTTTGATTGCCACCAATTTTTCGAAGTAGAAATATTCACCTTATTTAATGTCTAATTAAATGATGCGAGAATAAAACAATTTCGCTTTAAAAAAAAAAAAGAAAAAAAACTAATGGAAATGAAAGAATCTTAATTTTTTTAAAAGGTAGCCTACACTTGCTCTAAAAATCACGGGCGCGAGAATTAAGGGGTTAAAGTACTATTGTTACACACTTGCATATAAGATTCACTTTCTATTTATCCTCTAAAAGTAGTAGTACTTGGTTTTGGGCAACTAAGTAACTATCTGAAAAAGAATTTTTCTTCCTGGGATGAACTACAGTCACATATCCATTCATCATGTACTATCTAGAAAATCAACATCGTCCACACTTAAGGTATTGCGTACTAATAGCTTCTCTAACTATTTTTTTTTAATTGAATTGCGAAAAATCATCGTATTTTTAAGTTAAATTATTAAATATAAGTAACTGAAACAAAAATTAATATAAAGTTTTTAAGTTGAATTTTTAATTTTGTACAGCTGTGAAATAATTAATTTATCGTCCGTTTATTAACCTGAGTTATCGCGGACAAATGAAAAAAGTTAAATATTAGTCATTTAGGATAGTTTTTAAAACGAGGGACAACACAAAGCGATACCTGGCAGTTGGTACAATGGTATCTTGTCTCTTTTCTTAATAGCTTACTTCTGGAATCTCTCTTACTGGAGCATATTGCACACTGTCTCGTTAGATTTGGTTTTTTCTCAGAAGCAGGAATAACATCTAGAAAGTGCCAGGTTAGCCCGAGTGTTGAAAAACTAATGTTTGGTCATCCTGATGTGGCATAAAATTCGCCACGATGTTTTTCTGGAATTAGTTTTTCAACAAGTTTCATTCTAAATTCTTTAGGTAATCGTACGAATCACTGTAACTATCGCCTACCATAAGGCTGCTTTTAGAAGAATCTCTTCCACTATATTCAAAGTCCACCTCTTTGTGATCACTATTTGAAAAATCCTCTGCATCTCTGTCGCTTTCGTACGCAGTCACCATTTTTTACACTTATTCAACGTTACTGTCCTTTTTTATCAAGAAGCAGTCGTACATACAATCGGGCAAAGCGCGTGTCCAGTCCGGCTCTCAAAAACTCTCCAACAAAACTTTGCTAACTGTCAAACAAAGAAAAGTATTTTCTTTCTTTTAAGCTTTAAGCCGAGTAAAAGCACGATAAAATAAATCCTATTAACAAATTCAGCTACGCCCGCGTTTTCTCGGGATAATAATTAACTATAAATAATTAGTATCATAATTATAATTAATAATTATGATTATTATAATAAATTATTAATAATAATTATCTGGATAATATATAGTAAAGTGAGGACAGACGCCGCGGTGGGACAGATGCCGCACAGATTGTATTTGCGACACTAGCACTCCCTAGGCCATATTAAGAATTTCGTTGTGTGCCTAAAAGCTGTCTGCTGTATTGTATGCGTTTCCACTGCTTAATTGCCAGTATTTACATATTTATGCCGGTTTTTATGGTTCGAACTTGCATGGTAAGTTGCTAAAATTATTCTAATAAAGTTTTATAACATATTTTAAGCAAAATAAACAGAGATTTCATCCCAAATCCGATTGCAACTGTAGACTACATCCTCGTAGAATACAGACATGTGCTTGCCTTTCTCTCGCGTCGCTCACATGACAAAAAATGGCGACGTGGCATCTTACCCGCCACTTTGGGGCAGGTGCCGCACCGAGATTGAGGGACAGATGCCGCAAAATATATTTTTGTTTTTCGGTTCAATAAATTCATCACTGCGATTTAAGTAGAACTTACATTTAAATAAACGTATATTAGCGCATTCTGCTACTTATCAAAATATTCTCAGCAACAGTGGTCGTTCACCAAGTATGAATAAGGAAAACGTAAGCCATTTACAATTCTCACCATCTAATCTATTAAACAATGGTCAAAAGATCTACACAGCCAAGTAAGAGAATGCAAAAGGAGGCAAATATTACAAGCACAGATTTTATAAACAAGAAAAAAGAAGAAGGAAATAAAAAGCAAAAGAAGCAAGAAAGCGTCAAAGAACGACAGCTTGGGGGAAGTAAAATATGTAAAAAAAGGAAGGGAAAGATAAACTTGAAAACACCTCACTTGAGGAAGAAACTGAAATGTGAGACATCTTCCGACAGTGACGAAAGTATTCCTCTTATGGATTCTGAAGGCAGTATTGGATTGGAATTTGATGACTCTGAATGTGCTGAGTGTCTGGAGTCATATCAAGGAACAAAGTCTAAACCGCACTGGGTTCAGTGCATAACATGCAATCGGTGGCTGTATGAAACATGCTCACTTTACTCTGGCAACGGAAAGTGTGGTGATTGTGGGCGAATAGAAATACGAAATAAAAAAAATGAGAAGAAAAGCCAAAAATAAAAAGACTACGGCCTAAAATGAATGGAACTAGTACTTAAGAGCAAACTACATTGGTCACCTGGATATAAACAAGTGGTTTATATCTTTTTTTGTAATTATGCTGTCTATTGTTTCCAGTGAATTTTTTTTCTTTTTTTGCCTTAAGTTTTATTTTTTGAGCTTGCACTTTTGCAATTTCGTTAAACTTTTCACAGTTTAGTGATATACATAATTTATGTAAGTTTACTGTTATTTTTTTTCATTTTAAGTAGTTTGAGGAAATAAAAATGTGATTTACTTGAAAAAAAGTAAACATAACTTTTTTCTCCATGCGGCATCTGTACCACACCCCATGCGGCATCTTACCCAGCACATAAAAATCATGTTAAATAAGGACGTTTGGGAAAATAATTATGCCTGCTTTATTAAAAAGGCTTTAACTTGTTTAACATAGAAATTTGCTTCTAAAGGGTTTGATTAATGATTTCTGATACTTAGTTTGTTGTTTTTTGCTTTATTGTACATTTTACAAGAAAAATAAAACTGCGACATCTGTCCCCACTTTACTATATACAAACCCGAGAAAACTCGGGATAATCAAGGAAACGTTTAAATATAAATTTGATGATGTATAAAATGAAATTTTATTAAACATAATCTTCTAAAAAGTCTTTTCCTTGAATATGTAAAACTATCTCATGCTTCTAAAATTAAAAATACAGGGCGTTTAAAAAATCATAAGTTTTATATAGTTATTACATTTTTGTATATGCGAAAAAACCCTGATTTAAAGTTAAACAGATCTTCGGTCAGGAGTATAGTGCGACCCTGCAAACTGAACGGTTGGACAGGTTTGATTTAAATGATCAATATTTTTTAAAAGAATTATTATTTTTTTTTTATTTATAGTGAAAAAAAAAAACATTGATTCAGTAAGAAGACACCCCCATCAAATTACAATTGGTCTCGAAAACAAAAACAACAAATGGAATAAATGTTACGTCATATATTTTATTCTTGTAATAAATGGAAATCTGACAAACAAATCACTTGTTTGCAATGAATATAAAATAGCAAATATTTGTTATTCATAACGAATAATTCAAATAGAAAATTACTTGTATGTGAAAACACCCTATATTAAAGTTAAACAGATCTTCGGTCAGCAGCAAAAGTGCGACCTTGCAAACAGAACTTTTGGACAGGTTTGATTTAAATGATCAATATTTTTGAAAAGACTTATTTTTATTTCTAGTGAAAAAAAAAAACCATGATTCAGCAAGAAGACAACTCATCAAATTAAAATTGGTCTCCAAAACAAGAATAACAAATGAAATAAATGTTACGTCATATTTTTTATTCTTGTAATAAATGAAAATCTGACAAGAAACACACTTGTTTGCCATGAAAATGTAAAATAACAAATATTTTCTATTCATAACGAATAATGCAAATTGAAAAAGCATTTATGAAATATTTCAATTTGTAAAAACGTCAAATATGTTTTAAAAGTAGCAATAAAAATTTATGTTGACTTATATTGAATAAATATGAATAAATAAATATATTGATCTAAAAAGATATAATTCAAAAAATGTAATGTTGTGGAAGGTGGGTAATATAAACTTTGCATTCATTTTTTTTTTTTATAATAAGTATGGAAATATAACCATTTAACATTTGCAGTATTGTAAAAATTATATTTGTAGATGAAGTAAATGTGTATATTCATTTGCTGATTATTTAAAAAACTCAAATGTCACAAACGCCACAGATTCTGTAGACTAATATGTAATTGCTTTTACGCATAATTTTTATCTTCAAATTTTGGCGATATGCGAGTTATCTAAGGAAGACTATTTCTTTCACAAAATCATTTTCTATTCTCAAAAACTCGAAAGCTGTGGTTTTAGTTATTTTTGTGTTACTCGACATAATGTACAATATGTACAGTTGAGTCTCTGTATAACGAAACTCGATATAGCGAATTTCTCTATATAAAGAATTTTCAGTAGGAATGGTCAATTTTCCATGATTACATTAAAAATTGTCTGCGTATAGTGAAATATATATCTCCATAAAACGATTTTTTTTTCAGAGATATCCCTTCATTTCTTCTGAAAACGCTTCAATTTTTTTGTAGAATCCATTTCCTTCGATGATTCCTGTTTTAAATTTCATAGCTTCATACTTCTATCCTATTCTTTATGTCTAAAAAGGTATTAACCACCCACTCTCGAAAAAAATACATCTTGACAGAGTGTCTATCAGATTCTCGCATGGCCACGTCTGACTTTGTTTCAACAAAGATGAGCATGCGTTCTTGGAAAATATTGAAACATTTAATAGCTACTGGAGCGCATTGCAATAGCCACAAAGCATCCTAATAAATATAACTAGTCTGTGGTCACCTTGGAAATATTGTTTATTTCTCGATTTGGCTGAGATAAGGACGGGATCAGGTGAGCAACTGAAGAAAAAATCGTCTTTTTGAGCGCGTTTTGATCTACCTGAACTAACTATCGTTACCCTTACAGTTTAGAGTGGATGTTTGTTGTTTGTAGCAACTCGGAGCATTATTTAGTGAGAGAGGTCATTTGAATGACGAACTTTTACTAAACGTGGCCGTAACTATGGTGGTGAGATCTTCTACTACATCTGCAAAAAATGGCTACTAGCATAACTCTCTCTGATAAAGTGAAGATTTTGAAAGCAATCAATAAGAGGATGAAAGAAGAGGATGTAGCGAAAATATATAGGATTCCGGCAAGCACTCTGTCGACAAATATAAAATACAAGTAGTCAATCACAGAAAACAAATAGGACTTTGGCCTAGCGCGAATAAGAAAGAAGGTGTGCCAATACGTGGAATTAGATGAAGCAATGTATTACACGGATAAGACATCGGAATTTCGGTACCAATAATTTTAGTAAAGGTTCTAGAATATACTTAATTTCTTGGACATTTTGAATTCCAAGTCAACGTTGGTAGGCTAGAAAAATTCGAGAAGAGATATGGATTATTCCAGAATGTTATTCCCGAAAAAGTGTGTATTATCGGGTGACAATATGTGAGAATTAGAAACTTAAGGTACCGGAAATTCTGGAAGAACTTTCTTCTGCAAGAATTTTTATCGTTGACGAAACCGGGCTCTTTTACAAGTGCCTACCAAACAAAACTCGTTGAAATAAGGCAAATGCTTCAGCGGCAAACTGAACAGCAAACATAGGATTACTGTTCTGTTGTGTGCAAACATGAAAGCTAACGAAAACGTAAAGATTCTGATTACTGGAGGTGGATGACAATCTCATTGTTTCGTAATATCTCACTGATAGTGACATTTTAAACAGCATTATGAACAATGCTGTGAAAGAGATAATGAATGTGAAAGTGAAAACTTAATACAAGAAAGCAAAACTCACCACAAAGTGAAATGATAAATGCCTTTGACGTTACAAGGGTAGGACGTCAAATGGAAGAAAATGTTCCTATTCAAATCTGCATTCCTTATTAAAGTATGAAAATTTTTATGAGTGCAAAAGTTTTGAAATCAAAACAACCAAAAATTACAGATTCCTTCAACTGAATAAATGCAAGTTTCCCTTATGCGTTTTTTACTATGCTTTCAAATAAACATATATTTTCTGTTTTGAAACTGTTTAAATAAATATAATATAAAATTAATATTTAGCGTTAAACATTTTAAAACCTTAATTAAACAGCTCAAAAACGTTTTTTTTTCCAAAATTAAAATTTTTGCGTCGTTCTCTACACAATGAATTTTTCTATATAACAAAATTTTGGGTTCTTACACTGTTAGCTGAATAATTTTTGAGTGAAGGTTTTAGTATATAATATGCCGTTCTACGTTCTTTAGTTATAGAATTATACGTGAACGTTCTATGGTTAATGTACGAAATTACAAAAGATTAGATCTTGTAGTTTCATCAATCTATTTTATATTCACAGTTAGAGAATCTACTAGTAATCTCTGTTACCACGTTTTAGGACACAGAAAGCCATCCCCAGTCTTTTCAAATGACCGTTCATGACTTAGAAATTGAAAAGGTTCGTACAAGAAATTAAACATAGCCCAACCCTGATTAATCTGTCAGCATATGCCTGCGAAATGCCCATGCCCAGATTTCTAGAAACTCGCAGACATTTTGCGACAACGGTACCAGACAATGTAAAACAAAGGAGGATCAATAAACGTAAAGGTGAGACTGAACCATTGGTAGAACAGGGCCGAGCACCTCGGAACCAGACGCCTATGCCCCCAACACGATTTTTATGTAATGATCGGACACAGATCATTCGAGAAGAGAAGTTTCGGACACAGAAGTTTCGAATTGGAAACTCTGATCATTCTCGTTCGATTATCCCTCCAGGAAACATGCAAAGGACTTAGAATAAGGTCTACGTGTATTTTCTACTACGATGCAACATTTTAAGATTTTTAGAAAATAAATTTTAAATTATTTTTAAAGCATTATTTCCTTTAAAAAGCGCCAAATTTTGTTTATGGTTAGAACCAGTATCAGTTACCAAAACGATTGTGTTAAATGTGTTCTAAGCCAATTTCCCCAAAATATGTAAAATGACTGTGAAACTGTAACGAAGAAATACTTTAAGGGCTAAAATGTAGAAAATGTGAAAAAAAATATATTGAAATAATATTTAAATATATATATATATATATGATTTTATATTTTTATATTATTTTAATTATGAATATGAGTTAAAAATAATTTAGAAATACATAATAGATAGTATAATAAAAAAAATTTTCATTCCAATTTAATTATCTGGAAAAGAAACAGATCAAATATTGTGATTTTTTTAATAAAATTAGTAGTTCGCGCTTTATATCAAGTGAAAATCAGAGCAGAAAATTTCCAACATTTGGGAGATTGCATGCATTTTAGTAATGAAATTAAGCATTATTTTAAAAATACACATTCAATGATTATAAAAGCGTCTTTATTTATTTTTTTTTTTTTCGTTTAACTCAAAATTTAACTTTTAGATAAATTTCGAACACCATCTTTATAATGGGAAAATACTTCTCTCGGCGGGCACATTTAAATAATTTAAGAAAAATCATGTTTTATTGCTTCAAAATTTCATATCAGTAACATCACATGTATTAAATTTAAAGACGATACATTATATAAATGCATTATTCTTTTTTTATTTTATACCCGCCTACTACCTACATATTGTTTGACTCAAACTAATAGTATAAAATATCTTCACTGCTAAGTTTTATTGTAGTGTTTTAATTTCGTTGAATAACATATCTCTCTCCACTTTAAGTGAAAAAAGGCAAACGAAGAAGTTTTAAAAATTTCTTTAATAGCATCATCTCTTTAACCCTTTATGTACTGAATCATGAATTCATGAAAATTTTATCTTCTAAAGCATTTTTCGTAAATTTTTGAAACTACATTAGAAGATTTATATAATCATTTAATAAATTTTAGAAGAATTGAAAGAATAAGAAGGATTATTTAAATTTGAATTTATAGGAATTTAGTGTAATATTTATAACCCCACGCAAATCCTTTATTTTAAATATTTTTCTGAATATTTTGTAGAATTTGGAAATGTACAAATGTAACGTTCTTACAATATAAATATAGAAATATTTCCGGATCGAAAAATTCCCCCCACCCTGCCGGCAAGAAAGCTGAAAAGATGCAAAGGCAAAAGAAATCATCCTTTTAAAAATATTTTTGTTTTGTGTAACTAATAATGCTTTTGGAACAAGATAAAGTAATGCATCTATAACTCATTCTAATCTGTATTACTACTAATCGATATATTAAAGGAATGGTTTAACAATTTATTTTAATGGTATTTATAAGTACGGTCAGTAGATAAAGGGTTAATACAAAAGGTTTTAAAACTGAAGACATGAATCGGTAGAAAAGACTTTTTTATAAAAGTACTTCTCATTTTGCTCTTGGGGACATGTGAAAAAAAATTAAGCTTATTACAATTATGGTCTCTTTTCATTTCTTGTTCAATTTTGTTACCTAGAAAGCCACCAATTATAAAAGAACTTTGTACAAAAAATTAAACTGCATGTTTTCATACTATCATTATGAACTAGATTGTACAATTACGAAGTTAAAAAAGTTTTTATGTATAAAAAACAATTAAAGTTATTAAAATTATGTTGGAACGCTTTTTTTTATTTTATTTATCTAATGTGCATAGCTAAAAAATATATCTCATGGAAAACAACTCGTTGCAAATGATCCCGCCAAGACACAAATCTAAATCATCAGTCATAAAAAGAAGTGATGTTACATAAAAGAAAAGCGGTATAGATGTGCATATTCCAAGTGCCGTATAAAAATCTATCAATGCTCATAACGTTTCCAAAGGACTGTGGGGCACAGTATGTGAAAACTGCTTGATGACCTGCAGACATTTTTAATGCTTGTGTTCGCTGCACTTACATATGACTATATGTTTAACAATTTTCTTCTTCTATTACTACTAACATAAAACCGTAAAAAATTAAATCTTCTGTGTTTGCATGTCCATTCTTATTTAACATCATGGGATCGATTTGTTGATTTTATTTGCCATTGTATGGACGGAAAATACCACATTTACGAGGAGTATTTTTAAAGTAAACATGTAAACATATTGAGATTATTTGTAAAATATTGTAATATATGTAATATAATATGATTATTTGTAAAATAATAAAATTAATAATCATCATATCCATATTAATAACAATGCGCCTAATAATAGACGTTAACTAAACTCAGATACATTGTAAAGCCTGTGTAAACGGCCCTCTAACAGTCTTTGTTTCTGCCATTAATTAGACCGGTACATTTAATAAAAAAATGTTTTAAATTCGGTCCTTTGTAAAGCTAATCTTTCTTTCAACACCAAACGGTAATCTTGTTCATTTACAGTTTAATTTCGTAAATAACTACTTAAAAAGAATGTATGCACGATTGTGAATAATTATAGCGTATTTATCATTTTTTTTTAACATGGTATCAACACGAAATATAACTTTATCGGTTTTTATGAATTCCCAAGCAAACATTTTCATGACCAACAGACAAACCTGGTATTTTAACGCATTAGTGCCTAGCGTCTCTTTTTAGGGACGGTTATAAAAATGCATCGCAATTTCGCAGAACTTTCTGATTCGGCATGTACTTTGCAAAAAAAGTTTTTTTTTCTTTTATATTCAGCAGATGGTCGCACTAAACGTCGCCTGGTGGCGTGGTCAGTAAGCGGAGGCTGCTGTCATCCCGAGGGCCCGGGTTCGAGTCCCTGGGTAAGACATGGATGTAATTGTGACTGTTCCATTGTAGTTATATAATATATGTAATGGAAAATAAAAAGTGTTGTGACTTGTTGTTGTTTCTATGTATAATAAGGATCATTCGAGGCAACAGCCACTGTAGCTATAGGCCCCAAAGCATTCTCCACTTCGGTGGACTTCAAATGTCAAATGTCGCACTAAACAGATATTTAGTTTATAATTTAGTTGTTTTTGTTTCTCGTGTAGCAGACAGCAGTGTTTTTTGCAATGTCAAGGAAAAAAAGGATAAGCATGTTTATTATTTATTAATTAAACGGCTTGTTATTCATTGATATATCAGTAAATACAATTATAAGAACATGTATTTGTGGAATTTTACAAAAATTTAAAAATTGATAGTTTTTGCCATTTTAATTACATCTATAAAAAGGGACGCTAGGCACAGGAGGATACGCTGTTTTACCATAAAATACCTATAGATGAAATGTTTTAATTAAATTTTCACCAAAACGTTATGTTGGTGTATTAAAAATTATAAATAATAATAACATTGTGTTTTTGAAAGAATATTGATATAAATTTACTGAGTAATTGTAGCTTGTAGTTCACAAAATTATGAAAATATATACTTCCTAATAAACTTTCTTTCTAAATTCGAACTGTTGTGTGTGGTTATGTTTGTTTATATACAGTCTACATACAGTATATAAATAAACATACAGTTTACATACAGTAACATATATCTATATTGTTACATTTAATATTAAAATAATGATAAATATTTATATTTTAATAAAACATATTGCAAAATATGAATAAGGTACAGTTTAGATTAGTTAAATTTTGATTATAAAACAAAATATTTTAAAGATAGTATTTCACAATTTAATATTTTTTCATTTCTCCCACACTAATCGACTATTTGTCACATAAAAAATGTATTATCACTAGTACAATTCGTTCAAACTGTACTGATGGACGCCTAGTAACAGATATTAAATCTTTCAAGAAACGCAAAAGAGGAACTTTTTATTATAAATTTTATTAGAAGGAGAATAATGTAATTTTGGTTAGATAGAAGGACAACAACGTTGTGAAAATAGCTTCAAATGTATCTGGTGTTTAATCCTTTAGTGAAAGCAAAAAGATGGTAAATCAGTGATAAAAAAGCAATTGCAATTGTTCAACTGAAACTGGTTCAGAAGCATAATCAGTGCATGGGAGGTACTGATAGGATGGTATTGTCTATATATCTTGATATTTTCAATTATGATTGCTCTATTCATAGCAAAAAGTGGTGGTGACTGCTTTTTATTTTTGGTTCGGAAGCTGTTACGCAAAATGCATGGCTGTTATATCATCTTTGTCCATCATCAAATGCAAACCCTATGAATTTTCTTTAGTTTCGCAGCCAGACCAACCTGGCGTATTTTCAAAAGTATGCTGGAGATAAAAAGCTGCAGTCAAGGATAGCTCTAAGTAGACCAAATACATTCAAATCAACAGTTCTTGATTCTATGAGATAAGATGGAGATAAATGTTGCGTTATTATAAATGCCTTTCAGGTTCTTGCGCTCAATGTGGAAAAGAAGCGTACCGTAAATGTAGCAAGTGTATGGTAGGTCTACATGACAAATTCTTTATGGAATTTTATATTTTACACTAAAAAGTAAAATATTACTTTAATCTCACGTTTTGATTCTTCAGGTTAATATTTAACATATTTTTATTAAAAATGCATTCGAAAGTATTTAAAAAAAACAGTTCACAAAAAATCAATATTCCCTCTGGTGCCTAGGGTCCCTTTTTAGGAACGTTTTAAATTTTTCAAATAACATATTAAATTTTCAGATATGATTTTTTTTAACTATTTTTCCAGCTGATCGCGTGACATTTGACAACGGTTAACAAAATTTTATTGAAAAAATGCAACTTGGGCATTAATGAGTTAACAGCGCAAAATGATAATTTTTTTTTGTTTTTCTTGTATGTATAAATTCGGTTAGGCATAGCTGATTTTCTATTTTATTTATTTTGTATTATTAATATTATTATTTGAGAATTGATACTATTTGATAAACCGCTATTTCGTGTTGATATCGGGTTGCGCAAACTGATTAATTCACTGTAAAACTATTCGGAAACGTTTCATAAAATTACGAAAGAAAATTAAAATCTTGTTTCAGAAATTCTTATTTAAACTTGGGAAATCTAATTAGTTCCTGAAGTTCTTGAAATTAAAGGAATCCTATTTGAAATCGTGGGTAACGCGAAAAAGATTACATTTTATTTTAGAAAACCTTATTCATAGATTAAGAAACTGTTATCTTTTTCCAGTGTATAAAAATAAATATGTGATATTTTAACCGAGCATCTCCATTAGTCGTTGAATAATTATATTTTTATTCTTAATTACGGATCTCCGAAAATTAAAACATATTTACCTTTCTTAGAGAAAAGTATCCGTTTTGATTGAAATGATGAAGTAATGATCAACGGACTTTCATTACATCTCTCTAAGCGATCTGAAAAGTCATTAATTTTAAAGCTCCGTTCTCCAAAACTTTTATTTTGTTTGCTGATATTGAAGAATTTTGGCATATTGAAAATATTTAGCACCAGTTATATTCATTACCACTGAAAAGAAGAATAAGGAAATAGCGCAGATATTTTGAAGTTTAAAAGTTGAATAATGTGAATATATATATTTCGAAATTAATTTTAGAAAATAAAAATAAATTGTACACCTTTTTTTTTCTTTTTTTTTTTTTTTTTTTTTTTTTTTTTTTACAAAAATCGATTTATAGAAGATTTTGTTATTCGAATCCTAATTTACAGCTGTTTCCGCAAAGTAGATTTTAAAGTATGCTTAAATAACTATCCGCATTTTAATGTTTTTCTGCAAAGTTAATAAATGAATTTAATATTAGTAGTTCCATACTTGATATCCGCATAATTTAAAAATATTTTTCAAATGTCTTCTTTTTTACTATCTGAAGGCAAAAACGCCTGGGCTGGATGACATCAAACAGAACAAGAAATATTTTTTATTTAAAAATAAAGTGCCAGAATATAAAAAATTATGAAATTAGAATGACCGCATCGTCTTTTGGAAGAGGGTGCGAAACCGTCATCTCGACTTAGGATGACAAGCGGTTTTTTCTTACCGATGGTGCTATTTATATTGTACTGTCTAATAGATGGAAACGCATCGTTGGGTATTAGAATTTGATCTCTGTGAAAGTTTTAAGCATGTTTTATGATAACTTGCGAGATAAGCCGATTGTTAATATCTAAATGAATGATGTCATTCCGGACGAAAGCTGTGCCCTACCTGTGGTCGAGAGGTTCTGCTCTCGAAGCTAGTAGACGGAAGGTGTTGGGTACGATCACAATAGCGCCCGACGGCCTAATCGTTCGGAGTTTTCGTGGTTTTCTTCGAACCTTGGTTTTCCAAGCGTAAATATAGGTTAGGTTCTCTTAAAAAGACACCACGGAGGGCACTCCACACCTTAGAGCCTATATCCCTCGTGCTGATAATTGGCCGTCATAAATACAACCAACCGGACGAAGGCGGCTGCATTCACAATCTGACGTAAAATTTTATTCTGAGCAATATGAGTTTGCTGCATCTGATTTTCACAGAGGTTATCTCAAACAATCGGCCCATATGATATGGTGGATTTTATGAAGGATTTATAAAGCAGTAACTGATTAGGAATAGACAGACAGCTGTACTCATCTAAGAGAAAATTGCAGGATGCTCAATCTTTGGAAATCTTGGCGATATCGTCAGCGATCTGCATGGCCAACCTTAATTTTGAATCTAGGTAAATACATACATATTTGCATTCAGTGAACCAGGGTAAGAAATCTGGATAAAAAGTCACCCGGTAAAAACATGGTCGGTCCCTTATTTTCTAATAAGAGCGTCCGGTAGCTCATTTTCTAGCCTTTGCCCACATTGATCTGATATGAAAGGCAAATTATGGAGACATATTTTTCGTACTCATGTGTGTATGTGTAGGAATGTGTAGGATGTGTAGGATAGAATACTTATGTTGCATTAACAGTTATGAGAATCTAACAGTAGTGAGATTTCGTAATTAAAAAATTTTTCTGAAATATTTTTTATAATTAGTTTCATGTATAAAATCATCGGGAAGCGTATTGAGAGATCTACGCAATGCAAACTAGTCGCAAATCCCAACAGTATTTATGTGATTAATTCTAATTAAATTAGTGTGTTTTGAACAATTTGACGTTTATTGCTTTTATACTGCTACTGGATATTGTATTATCCAAATGAAAATTAAAAGTTGTTATATAGGCTTTAAAAGCCGATGGTACATACAGAACTCTGCCCTTGTCATTATGTATGTTCAAAACGTCCGTGTTTTTAAGGGATAATATCTCGGCTAATTACCGTTAATTTTTCTCAAAAATCTTTATCAACAATGCTTTTATACTTCTGCTACGAGAGGTACCTCCAGCGCTCCTCAACGCTTTTGCTGAATGACCGCAAATCGAAATTTCTGTGTAACGGAAAAATGCGTTTTTCTCAAAAACTATGTGACCGAGGGTATAATTAGTCGTTATAATTTTCCTGCAAGGTTTAAATTATTCTCTATTACCTCTAATTTTTTCATAATATTAATTTCAGAGATTCGGAAATAGATGGGGGGGGGGACATATTTTGGCACTACATTTTCAATGATATCTCTGGAAATATAATACCTAAAATTAAATGAAATGTATTTCTGAGTTCAGCGTTACGAAAGTTTTTACACGATACCCCACACGATTTATAAAGAAAAGGTTTTCTTTTTCAAGTAACTTAATTAGCCCCCCTCTACATTTTTCCTAAAAATATTTATAAATGTTTAATAATCTGTAAATATGTGGTCAATAGTCTTTATTACTTACCCCAATTTTAACTTTCCACGTTCCATAGTTTAAGATTAAAATGGCTGTGACAGACAGACACAGGAGTGATCTTATAATGGTTCCGTTTTTACTTTTCAATTACGGAACCCTAAAAATTAAGTCAAATAAGTACTAATTAGAAATAAATTACTTCTTATTAAATAAAATTTCTGGTAGGATACAAATTTATTTGAGCCGTGGTTTATATGCCCGAACTGTTAGTATTATATTTACTAATCTTGGACACTATGTCGTATTAATGAAATCTGTCAATGACAGTTTTCTTACACACATTTATAAACATTTTAATTTTTTGCTACTACTTCTTAAACTAAAAGTATGTAGCAACATTCACTACCTTGGACATAGTGGAATAATCCTGGATGGAACTTGGCTGTTTGAACAAACAAGTGGTCATTTTCTAATTAGCCTGAAAATGCACAGGCTCATTGCAATGTATCTGAGCTGATGGAAAAACAAGAAAGAAAAATCATGTCTCAAGCATAGATTATAACACTCCCAGATTACTTTAACAGTACTTCGCTGTTTAAGGGGTGTCAGGACTCTTAAAGCTCTAAAATTTTCGAAATTTTAATTTTTTTAGGTGTTAAACTCCTATGTTTTCTGAACATTTTGATATAATTGTTATCCTGAAATTCCCATTAGAATAGAAGTTATGGCATTTAGAATTATACTTGCTCAATAGCTGAAGAGGTGTTTCTAAAACTTTGTTGTCATATTTCTCCAAATGACGTTTTTGGGCATAACGCGCACGATATCTCAAACACTTCTGAATATTTTTTCATGAAATTTTCAAAACATATGTTTCATATTAGTCTGTATAAACTGAACCTAAATTTCCTTTTTATTGTAAAAAGAAAATAGTTTTTAGGGGTTTATATTGTGGAAATTTTCTAAATTTTGCATTAGCTAAATACAACTTTGTATTAAAAATATAAAAATGCTTTAAATACAAATTTATTTAGGTTCTGTGTAATTATTATAATCTGAGGTATAAGTAGGCACCAAAATTTTCATTCTAGTTGCAAAATTTACTTTGTAATCGTGCGCATAAGCTGTTATGCCGATTTTCTGCTCGTCAAATGTCTAACAGTTTTGAGCCCCCTGTAAATGCTAATTCTGCATCTTGCAATGTTTCAAATTTTTGAAATGAAAGAACATATTTGTATCTTTCATTCCCATTTAAAATTGTGTCTTAATATCAAATACATTTTAAGATATTAAATGTTGAAAATGGTCCTTTTTTTCCATTTTTTCCAATTTTAAGAGTCCTGAGACCCCTTAATAAGTTAAAGAATATACTCAATTTATCGCTTTAAAAAGCTCATAGCATATTTGAAAAACAGGATTTAGCGAATACCGTCCATATCCAGGAATTTACTTCAATTATTTTGTGCAGCCTTGTATACGCATTTCATCTATAAATTCATTTGTATAAATTATTGTTGACATAATGCGTTAAAATGTACAGGGTGTCCATAATTAAACCACCCTAATTTAAAGTTGTTTACGGACGAAACTACTGTTCAGAATGTTGTGAAAATTTGTGGAGGACATAATAAAGGTATGGGACTTTGTTTAAGCGGGAAAGAATTAGGTGGCCGTTTTTTAAATTGTTACACATTTAGCATACATTTACGATAGTTTAACAAGTTTTGTAATAACCAAACATCTTTCGCACGACGGTCATCATTTTCAGATACCATCTGCAATCGTAAGATAGCATGTTCCACAGTTGATAGCAGTGTGTTCTGGGAAATGCTAGAAAAATGTCGTCAAATGCTGTTTTTCGAATCAGGTTAAGATAACAAAAAACATTTCTTAAGTATCATAATGCTAAATGTGTAATTTATTAAAAATCACCTCTAAAGGAGACATTTCTAGCTATTTCCTCTTTTTTTTTTTTTTTTTTTTTTTTTTTTTTTTTTTTTTGCTTAAACAAATTCACATCCCTTTATTATGTTTTTCACAAAATTCCACAAGTTTATGAACAATAATTTCGTCTGTAGACAGTAGGGACCTTCAATTATGAACACCCCCTTTAGTTTAGTAATAAAACGCTTGATAGGATGAAAGCTCACCGTCATCAATTTTTATCGATAGAAGGAAAAATATTAGAATTCTTATATAGTGCCCTGTATATTACATATAGATTTTTATACATGCCATGTATTAAGCTAAAATTTAATTAAGGGAAAAAAAGCGGCTTAAATTTACCGAAATAACACTTTTAGAAATATGCATAAGCGATCATTTATCCTGTTCTTTGTGTGCATTTATTTAGGCTCTACAAACAGGCGCTACTAAAAGTAGTTCAGCTTGAAAATACCTAACTCACTTTAAAACCAACTTTAAGCAATTCATACTCATATTTATTAATGCTTACACATTCTTCTGTGTAGCCCTGTATATGATCTATAGCATTTATATATACCCGTAATATGCAGAATTTAGTTAAACTTTAAAACGCATATCATAACTGAAAACGCACTACTAACAATTAGGGATTATAGACATGTACAGTACTGTATCCGAAATCTTTTGTGTGCCCGTGTAAATGAAAGCAAATTATACGCGCATCACGTTCTACAGCAAGTATATTAAAGTCAATAATGTATATCAGTTACATTACATTGACCGTAATGTAACGGAATACATTTGTCTGCCCTGTAAATAAACTGTAAATTCTACATGTTTCATTTTCAGTAGGGATAATGCTACAGTAAATGTAAATAACCTATTAAAATTACAGAGCAATCCATGTATATTTAACAGACTTAGAGCACGGAGGGATGGACGGACAGACAAATGTAAGTCAAACATTTTTCAACTTTGTTAGAAAATGCTAAACAATGGATAATTACCAATTAGTCTAACTATCCACAGGCTCTTTGCAATAAGCCTCACAAAATATAAGGTTGATTAAGAACCAAATGATCATTTTCCAATTAGCCTAAAGTTCATTAGGCTATTTGCAATAAGTCTGAAAAATATCAGGCCATTTGGAAAACAAGTAAAAATTAAATTTAAAAAATAAAAAAACCCCACTGCGTAAAAAGCGAACTAATTAATTATTTCTCATCAATGTGAAACTATGTTTTATATTACTTACCTATTTTTTTATTTAATTATATTGATGTGTTTTAAGTTGTGTTTAATTGTTAGTTCCTATAAACACTGTTTTGATGAGGGCTATAGATGTTTATGAAGGTTAGAGTTGCAGTAAAGCTAGAGATCCTACCTACACAATTCCCAGGTTATGTAATATTTAAACGGAGCTTCTGAGTGCAAAATAGTCAATGAAACATCGTCTTCATTTTTAAAGACCTATCCAATGATATGCCACTCAATATGGTGCGTAAAAATTTGATTTCGTCTCTACCGCCATTTTGAATTTACAAAACAAAACCTATCCTATAACCATCGGACGATTAAGATGAATCGATAGAGACCTCATTCATTAAATTACATCCTGCCGTTGGGATGTTTCGAGGGTATAAATAAATCCACATACCCAGATACGCGTGAAACACACAACCCTTCTTGGCAGTAGGGTAAAAAGAAGATGCAGCTCCAATTAGCCGGGCTCTTTGCTGACAGCTCTTTACAAAGAATCAGATTTTTCAATTAGCCTACGACATATATATCATGGAAATATTTATAACTGGAAAATTATAAACGTTAATTTTATTATATAATATATATTTTAAAATTCTACCTGATTGCAGATTTGCCAAAATTCTAATTTCAAGTAGGAAATCCGTCTCAAAAGATGGTTTTGAAGTGTAAGTTGGCATGTATATTTAAGAGAGTTAGAGCACGGATGGATGGTCACACAAACAAACGGAAGTCAAACATTTTTCAACTTTGTTAGAAAATGCTAAACAATGGATAATTACCAATTAGTCTAACTCTCTACAGGCTCTTTTTTCCATAAGCCTGACAAATTATCAGGCTGATTGAGAAACGAATGATCATTTTCCAATTAGCCTAAAGTTCATTAGGTTCTTTGCAATAAGCCTAAAAAATATCAGGCCAATTGGGAAAAAAGAAGATGCATCTCCAATTAGCCGGGCTCTTTGCAAAGAGCCGGATTTCTCAATTATCCTACGACATATGTAGTATGGAAATATTTAAAACCGGAAAAATATAAAAGTTAATTTTATTATATAATATATATTTTTAAATGTACTTGATTGGAGATTTGCCAAAATGCTAATTTCAAGTTGCAAATCCGTCTCAAAAGATGGTTTTGAAGAGGAATAAAAAGAAATTTTTAAGTATTAAAATGTACTGAGCTGTGAATTGAAATGCAGTATTACCCGACTTTAATTTGTTTGCTTAATTTAGATCGATTGACTTAAACGTACTGACCTATCAGTCTGGATCTTTTTCCGTATTTTCTTAAACTTATTCCTCGTTGTAACGTGCTTGTTTGAATTACTCATTCATTCAGACACCAATTTTCCAGATTGCAAACTTTATTTTACCATTTAAAAATAATTTAATAGGTTAAATATAAAAAAGTACAAATGAATCACACTGAATTTCCATGGTTTGATGAAATTGCTAATTTTGAAGAACAAAATTTTAACATTTCATTACTTTAAAAATAGCAAATAAAGCCTTTGTGCAACAATATTAAAAAGCAGAAAAACCAACGTTTAAAATGCACAAATAATACATGAAAAGCAGCAAACAGCTGTTTCTAATCTACTAGCTAGATTCTTCTTCAGTGCACGATAGGGAAAAAGGAACAGCGAGCTAGAAAAAGCAAGGCTGAGAAAAATCATACACACAGGCTTATTTACCCTATGCGGGTAGCGGAGCCACCAAAAACAACCAATTAGAGAAAAGCAGTGGAAACGACTGCGTGGACAAGTAGAGACATCTACCGGAGAAGGATAGAAAAAGAAACCAAAAAAGGGGGAATTAAATTAATGCTTTCCAAATACTTGGGAAATCAGGAGTACTAGATAAGTCATTGACTAAAGAGTGAGAATTTTTAATGATGTGGTAAGCTTCCCAAAAATCAAGATCAAGGTTTGAAGAACATTTTTGGATAATGATGGCTGAGGAAAAATCGAACCTATGTTGAGAAGACCAAGAATATTGAGCAATAGAAGAACGTCTGAGTTCATGATTTTTAACATAACCTTCATGCTCTTTTAAACGAAATCTAAGAGCACGTTTAGTCTGGCCAATATAAGAAAGACCACACTGGCAAGAGATTTGGTAAACACTCCAGTTTTCTAGGCGATCAACGGGGTGTTTGAGATTTGAAAAAGTCATATTATTAACAGGAGAAAAAATAACATTAAAATCAAACCTTCTTAAGATTATAGCAACTTGTTGACTGATTTTAGGAAAAAATGCTAACACAACTGAAGTATTAGAGTTGGAATTAGAATGCTTTTCAGAATGGACGGATTTTGTCAATTTCTTATAAATAGAAATAATAATATTAGAGGAATAACCACAATCAACAGCAATAGCTTTGAGGTAATTAAGTTCAGCACTAAGTAACTGAGGAGTGGAACAAATATTGGTAGGCCGAAAAACCAAAGCATTGAAAGCAGTGAATTTCTGGTTAGGGGGATGAGAAGAATACCTGTGAGGTGAGAGACTGACAGCAAAAGGTTTACGAAAGAAGGTAGTCTGAAAGCCATTTTCACAACGAATAGCAAGGACATCCAGGACATTTCTGGATTCCTGCAATTTCCTATAAGAGGATATAATATTCCTATAAAAGTTCTTATATAACTTTCCTATAAAAATCTCTGTCATTTTCAAAATATTTTTTTCTAAGTATAAATATTATTCTGTCTCAATCTCAGCGTGCCTCAAATACCTTTTTTGGGTAGTCAAAAAATGGCACTTGACACGTGTCTGGCACAGTTTTTGGGCCGACTAAAGTATCTGTCATTTTCAAAATATTTTTTTCTGAGTATAAATATTATACTTTCTCAATCTCAGCGTGCCTCAAATGCCTTTTTGGGGTAGTCAAAAAACGACACTTGACACGTGTCTGGCACAGTTTTTGGGCCACGATCCTTCAGCCAGACATTCGATTTTGTATTCAGGCATTACAAAAGAAGTGTTGCACAAATTTTCAGGGTGCCTCAAATACCTACTCAAAAATGTTCAACAGCTCTCCTACTATTGCTGCATTACCTAGCCATGATCTAGGTTGAAAGTGTTAGCAACAGGATGCCTTAAGTGATTCTGAATTAAATGCACACAACTGTTAATTTTAAGTCTAAATATCTGGATAATGTTTTATAAACTTTATCAACATTATGCTGAACACATCAGATGTAGATTATAAGACAAAAGTATACAGTTCAAAAACCAGCACGACAGAAAAAGTTGTTTTCTTATGTGTATGTTACAATTGTGTTCTCAAAAATGTTTTTGATTTTGACAAATTAAATCATTTTTTTTGCTACTTAAATGCAAAAAATGATTTCTTGATAATCTATATAATCAAAAATTTTAGAAAGGTCATTATTAAAATATTCTTTTTTATTTTAAGTGTACAAGCTATTCGATAGGATTATATGTTTCAAATTAATTAGCATACATGTCGCCCCAGAAAGACTGAGTCATAATAATTACAAAAGTGTTAAAAAAGTGTTATAAAGTAGAAATTAAGACAATATGGATAAAATTATGCAGCCATTAATTTTCAAAATATTGCACATTTAAAATTAGTATACAGCCTCTGTGTTCTGTAAGTTGTATTTTGGGATTTTGTTTTCTTTTTCGAGCAAGTGCGACGAAAAAAATGATTTTACTACGAACACAATTCCCCGAGTTTAGATGTTTTGCATTTTAAGAAATTTCTAATATATTCGGAAATAAAACGTCATCTAACTAGTTTTTAGTTTTTATGTATTGCCTAAAAATCTTAGGTTTCTGATTCCAATTACAGTAACAAATGACAAACATGCCGGGGGAAAAAAATGACTTTCCTCTTTCGAAAAGAAGAAGAAGGAATCTTCAGTAATCTTAATTTTTTCATCTCCTTTAGAAATCCGTAAACTACATATTTCTTCATTTCGGATCTTAGGAACGTAGTTAAAGAAATTTGAATAATGCAAATAGCACCACAAAAGATTAAATTTACAGCTGATTTAAAAGGATTGTGAAAAGGTGAAGATTTACTACAGAAAAAATACTTAAATCAATTTTAAGCAAATGAAATGGATTACGTAATGAACTAAAAGAAGTTCAGAATAGACAATAAAATTTATTGGATAAAATATTCTGTTTAGCAAGAACAGTGATATATCAAGAAATATCTAGAAGTAAAATTTTTATTTTATTCTTATAACTTGGGTAATTTTAATCGATATAAAAGAAATAAGGTTACATAATTCCATAATGTATTATATATAGTGATTTATCACTACATTTACTTATCAATTTTCATTGGAATCGTTTTGAAAGGTGCATTAAAATAAATGTTTTCATCCTGTTTTACTTTTGCTTACTCTAAAGAAGATGGTTCGCGGTATGCTTTTGCATTTTTGCATTTTGAAAAATTAAATATTTGAGGTATATAAACATACTGAGCTGTTACCCGAAGCTTTGTTCACGTAACATTAAAAAAAGATAAATGCAAAAATTAAGCAAACCATTCCGCTCTCGATAAATAAAAACATATATAATTAAGCAACTTTTTATCACATTTTATAGGATACAATACGGAATTTCTTATTTCTATGAGCTTGACATAACTCAGTCATAAAATAAATGAAATTTTGTGCCAAATAATATAAACAATTACAAAAATGAAATTGCAACCGATGGAAAAATCCATGATTGGTGTGCCAAGTAAAAACGTGGAATTCGACGAATATTTCTTCGTAAAACGAGGAAAGAACGTTGTGATAATTCTACTGCTACAATATAATTTAGGTGGTATTTGGTGTGAAATTTGTACATAAATTCATTGCATCCTATAAGACTTTAAAAAAATCTATTGTAACAAAAATCTTAAAGCTATTTTTAAAAATGACAAATTATTTTTAGAATTTTAAAACTAAAAAAAGTGGATTTAAAATCAGATTGTCAAACTACGATTTTCTAGCGTCTCTCCAATATTCTTTGAGCTTCGGAACCTTAATTTCGATACTGATCGAGAAAAAATTATTTTTCTTTCACGCATGCAACTTTCTTTATTAAAAATATAAATGCATTTTTATGAAAATTAAACATTTGTACTGTTATGTGATAGTCTAAAAGCAGCCGACTTTTTATTACCATGTTAAAATATACTTAAGATTTCAAAAAGGTTGAAGTTAGGACTTAGCTCTGTTTACTTTAGAACGTGCATTTGTATGGAGAAAATTAAATATGTAATTTATAAAAATTAATATATCATTGATCCGAATTGATACGGAAATAATAGAATGCATTACATAATTAAATATTAAAAACTGTAACACATATTTAAAGATTGCTACACTAGATGACAGCACATGACAGTCCCTAATCTTAGCGTGCTGCCAAATAGATTTCTCCCATGATTCATTGCGATACATTTTCCGCAGAGTATTCTGAGACGCACGATGTAGAGGTTTCGAAATGTCCGCTGTCTTGTTTTTTCCCCTGGAGTTTAAAGGAGAGGCGGAGGGAAATGATAAAATGTTTTTCGAATCAGCGGATTTCTTCTGAGTTTTGCGATGTAAATATGTAAAGTATTCCTGTAAATATTAATATGTCTTTTAGTACAGAGATTCATTAAACTTTACTTTGTACTAAAGTATAGAGTGGCATTTTCTTTTTGAATTGATGAGTCCGTCATTAAATATTGTGGCCCCTACTTATGAAAAGTAAGGTTAGCTATAAAACTATATAAGCATTAGGAGTATTAACTGAATATTTTGCTTTTTCGTTTGTATGTTTTATGAAATGCAATTTATTCATAGCAATAAATTAAAATAAAAATAAAACATGAAGAAGAAAACAAAGTACTTATATGATGCAAAAATAGTAATATTCAACTATCTAACCTTATGTCATGTTCTTTATTTCGTAAAAAAACATGCAAAAATGTCGGAATATAACTTTACTTTTAAATTTAATCACACGTAATTTTGGCGACAAGGTCAAGCATAGATCGAAACACACTATTTTGCTTTGGCTCTCCATTTGACTTCTGGAATGGAAGCAATAAGAAGCAGGCACAAAAGCGATAGCTTGAACGTACATGATTGGAGTAAGTCAGCTGTTTATACTCATAACGTCCAAAAAGTTACGAAAATTAGTGAATCCAAGTTATTTTGTTTAATGCCTAAGCTTAAAACTAAGATAAGAATGTTTAAATGAAGCATAACTAAAGAAAGATTATTAAAAATGTATCACTAATGGTAAAAGATTCATTATGCAATCATGTGATATCTTAAAAAATATAGTTTACTTTTTATAAGTTCAAATTTGCTAATTATGGCTACTCACATTGAAAATAGATTATAAATGGCCTATTGTCGTCTGAAGCGTTTTAAATACTGCAAACTTTGAGAAGTAATGAAAGGAATTATTCAGCAGAGAGCAATGATTTCAGACGTCCGGTCTAAGATTTGTGCTGGGCATGCTGCCACACTGGATACCGAGTAGTGGGTCACATGCGAAAAATTGAGTCTCTTACTTGAACAAAACATTGAAAAATCTGTAATAATAAAACATTTAATTGTAATAAGTGATATATTACTTTTTGTTTGAAAATTATGCTAAAAAATGTATACAAGAAAAAGAAATCAGAAAATAATTCTTAAATAAATAAAATGTAACTTATTCACCTATTCAAACAATTTCTAAATTGATCTAGCTGCCTAAATAACAGTGGTGGAAAATTGGCGCAGAGGAGGAGCCTATTGACACCACTAAATTTTAGTAGAATTTTTCGTCTTATCTAATGACAGTTTTTATTAAGATGAAGAATACCATAAAATATTAGTGGTGTCAATAGGCTCCTCCTCTGCGCCAATTTTCCACCACTGAAATAAGTGTTTAATACGGTTATGATTTCAATAAAATGTAACAAAATATTCGCTTCATAGCATTGGGTAACACCTAACATTTATTTGAAGTTGAACGTAGTTTATCGTACATTTAGATATTAAAAAGATTTCTCATACAGATGTTTGAAGACCTTGGCTGTCATTAGATTTTGTATTGGATCTATATATAAAAATAACCGTGATCTCTATTCTGCTAAAAAAAAGATTAATTTCAGTTTTTAGACGTTTACAATAATATTATCAGCAATAAACCGAACGACTTTTTTTATAGCAAGATATTAGGTATATTCTATGAGGATGCAATCGATGAGATCATAAATGGCCATAGAGGTATTTTGACTTCTATAAGCATATACCAAACAATCGAGATATGCAGCTCCGATTACTATATTTTTTATGTAAGTGGGCAATGAACCTTGCTATCCATATTTCACAACTTGAAAAGAGCTATAAAAAATTGATTATTCTTTGGGTAATTTGAAGTATAATAATGATTCTTTAAGAACTGTATTAATATTTAACAAGCAGCACCATGTAAATTTTAAAGTGCATGTTTTTCAATTTGACTGAAATTTGAGATTTAAATTTGTACAAAAATTTAATTTCCATTTACCACAACCACTCGAACCAATAATAATGAGATGAAATTCCAGCATATATGCTAGCAAATATTATTACAGTACGGTAGCAACTGGCATGCTGTTCGAAATATAATAAACTCATATTATAACGAATTTTTGGCAGTTTCTCTGCACAGGCAGGGGGCGCTAAGGCAGTGGTTCCTTGCGCATGGAATAAATTCCATACTACGCAGTGATGAGCTAGCCAAGGTGGATGCCGGGTCACATCCGTTGACCGGAAATTTGAATACACCCAACCGTGGTGTTTGTGATATTAAAATATGTGAAACTTCTGATTGTATATTGATGTGGTGTCGTCTATTTGTATTTATGTTCGTGGCATCAAGAAATAAACGTTGTTTGTACTTACAAGAA
The DNA here is from genome assembly GCA_963932465.1 of Maratus speciosus. Taxonomy (NCBI): domain Eukaryota; kingdom Metazoa; phylum Arthropoda; class Arachnida; order Araneae; family Salticidae; genus Maratus; species Maratus speciosus. The sequence continues at coordinate 200,478,411 of OZ010792.1, read as the reverse complement.
ATCTCTTCAATTTCTGTTAAAGTGTGCCATCCCATTACAATGGCATCCAACTCGTGGCGTCCGAATCTTCGAATCCCAAAGTGTTCTCAGTGGTGAAATGTGCATATTCGGAGTGTAAAAATATCATCAATCTTTATTGATGTCATTTATTTATTTCTGTTACTGAGCGGTCGATCTCGGAGCAGACAAATTAATAGAAAATGATTTGCTGTGATTTAAGTGCATGTCTTCATGAATAATCGTGAAGAAATGGCTATTTGTTGTGTATAAAAATAATAAATCTTCGATTCTCACAGCAGAAATCGGAAATAAAAAAAACAGCATTTTCGAAATATTTTTGCCGCGAGATCATGAAATATCGAGGGAAATATAATTTAAGAGCATGTGATCGTGATTGCGCTTAAAAGAAAATGCGTTTCATCGTTAAAAATTACTTTCGATTCTGGATTGCTGACAGATCATCAAAGTTAGTCCTATTAAAAGTGAAAAAAAAAATAACGTTCGTTTAGGAACAAAATAATTGAAAATATTCTTAAAACATCAGTGTGCAATTTGTGTTCATTTTGAAGTACGTTAAAAAAAAAAAAAAAAAAAAAAAAAAAAAAAAAAAAAAAAAAAGCAGCGTCCTTGGATTATCGAACATTCTGTTTCTCTTGAAACATTTTATTTCTAATCCTACTATACTTTTATTATTCTATGCTGTTTTATTTATTTTCTTTTCCTTTTATGAAGTTAAATAAGTGGTCATGATTATGTTTTATTTTTATTTATTTTGGGTTGTGCTAAGTATCCAAGTGCTAAGTATCTTTAAAATGTGATTTTTTATATTATTTTTTTTTCCATTTCCTTTTTTTTTCAAAACTGTTACCAGTGTAGGCAACTGACTTGAGTTAGGATATTGTTTTATTTTATTATTATTTTTTCATATATATTGTATTGATATGTTTATTTAAGTGTAAATTATGAGAATATTAATTGAAACGTGATCACGTATAGTATTTAGATTGGTATTCACGTAAAGTATTTATTCTGGTATTTACGCTAAGTATCTAGATTGGTATTCAGTTACATTGGTATACGTAATTGGTATAAGCAGAAGAGGTTTATAATTTTAGGTAAGAAAATTTATTATTTGAATATTATTGCCATATTATTTATATGTTTTTTTTTTATTATTTTGCTTAATTTTTTCGTAAAGAATTTTCCGTAGTCGAGGAACCAGAACGATTGTTTGTTTTGTAATTTACGGAGTTTAAAAAATTAAAAGTTAGGATCATGGCTTTCCTAGGTAAGGGGAAAAAATAACATTTAAAAGTTTTGGCTGAAGAATTGGGGGGGGGGGGGGGGGGACCGTGGATGCGAATCATAAAATCGCCGATTTACGGGCTTTAATAGAAAATAGTCGTAACTACAAAGAGGATTTTGTGAAAGAAATGTTAAATCTATTATATATATAAAATCCAAAAGGAAATTTCGTTCCGAACATCTCTATTTCGAGTTCTACTGCATGGATTTGGACGGAACTTATACTGTTAGATAGGTATCGTTTCAGGAAAGGTTTTAAGCTATAACACATCATTCTACGTAGATTAGTGATATAATTATGACGGAATGTTCTGTTATTTTGGACGAAAAGGTTATCATTTTATTTCTTGGCGAAATTTATTGTTGATAAAAAAAAAATTAAACGGCTATTACACCTCAAAATAAAAGAAAAAAAATGTTATTAATTTTATTTAAAAGAAAAATAAAAGAAAAAAAGAAGTTAAAAATCCGTTTTAAGCAGGAATAATATTAAAAAACGAAAATATTTAATTTAAACGTGAAAGGGAATATTCGTAATGCTTCAAAAAATATTCAGTTAAAATATTGCAATTGAAATAAGTTTTGGCTATTACCTTTGCGTCAAGTTAAGAAAAATGCATCTGAAAAATTGATAGGATGATATCAAGGAAGTTTCCATAAACGCATGCTCAGAAATATTTGAAAAAATATCTTCTCATGAGTGATATATAGAATATTCTTCTCATGACATGTAATATGTTTATAAAAAAAAAAAAAAGGCAGAATCTCGATTTAGCGTTCGTAAAAAAAATAATAAAAATGTAATTTATTTGGCGATTTAATGCTGGTTGGCGACACAATAAAATTTTGAATGAAACTTTTTATAAGGATAAATAATTGTTAAGTAAAACCATTTTCTATTCTTCATACGAAGTTAGTTAGATTAAGTTTAACTTAAATAAATACATATTTTTTACTATAGTTTTGTCATTACCTTTATATGTGCATATATTAAAATTTTACCATGCTAATTATACGGTTTAAAACAAAATCTAAGTTTATTGAATTTGTTCCAAACTCAAAATTAATGTCGATTCTGAGCATTGGCAATTTGACTTCGATATTGTTAGTGTCAGAAACAAGAATTGAAGGTTATTGTTGGCATGGAAACAACTACTTAATAAAAAAAAATGTTTAATGATAGCACTTTTAATTAGACAGCTGCATTTCAAACAAACTTAAAACGGTACTACTTGATTGTCCCGCCGACGGAAAAAAAAAAAAAAAAAAAAAAAAAAAAAAAAACTACTGCCAAACTATAAGATTAAATGCCAATAATGGCTGATCGCAAATTTTACGCTCACTTGACATTAAGCACGGTACACGTGTTTGTTGCGTCATCAAGTGATTTTTAATTTGACTTCTGTTTATAATTTTATTAATGTTTACAAATTTATTTATTCTTTCGTTGTTTAAAATAAAAATTTTGTCAATTTGTATAATTTGGCGAAATTGGCCGACAGGATAATCAAATAGTACCCTTAAAACTTTTCTAATCGGTGAAGCCATATTAAATTAAATAAGTACTGCAACACGCAATTTGTATATATTATGTACGTTTAGAGATAAAAAATAATACGCTGTCTTTGTTTAGGTTTAAATTAAGTGAGTTTTAGGCTTTCAAAAACACTTATTTAACGAGCAATTTCCAAATGCATTTAAATATCATGCATTAGGAAAGGAAATGTGTTGGCTAGCCAAATAGCGTGGAACATTTGTCTTTTTTGCGCCAAATACTCGAATATATTTCTTTTTGCTTTTTTCAGATGTTTACTGAGATTCCGCCGTCAAATTTGACTGATATTTTACTACATACATGAGTAGTTCTATAAGCATTTTTTTTTCAAAATAGTTTGAGTATGCTCTTTAAGGAGACCTTCCTTGTGAGTAACAATTTGTTTTTTGATTTGTTCTTTTTTATTTCTAACTCCTCCCTCATGTGACTTACCGACGAAACTAACAGATGTAATTGTAAAAATGATGGTATTTATGATTTACATGTTATATGTTTATTTATGATTTTGTATTCACTTTTGTCGCCAAACAATTTTATTTTAACCCAAAAAGACGTAAGCGTGACATAGGTTCAAGCGATGTTTACAATAAAGGTGATTTTGCAAGTGTACGAAAGCATTTTTTGAGTATTTTTTTAAATTCAAATGTACAATATATAAATAGCAATTAATAATTAAAAAATGGTGTCAAATATTTTAATTTTAGTATAAATATTTCCCACACACGCACATACATATTGTAAAATAATTTAATTTCAGACATTCAAAAAATTTCTCACCATACTTTACTGTGAAAACATGTCGGTTTGTTTTCCCAAAAATTTGTGACTTTTATAACCTTGAAACCAGATTAGCTAATATTATCCACTCTTTTTTAAATAAAAAACATATCTCCAATTTCCCTTATAGAAACGTTCAATGCTTGCAATGTTAAGTAGTAAAGATTATTCTTAAGAAAATGTAAGCAATTATGCGTCATTACTATCACGAAATAAAACATTTAGTAATAAAAATTGGTTTCTGCTGCAATAAAAATCACTTTTCGATATTCCATTAAATTCGTCATTTTTTTTGCCATATCCTCCCTTCTTTTAGAAATGTTATTAAAAGATATTGTATGAATCTTCCATATTCAACCACCCTACAATTGGCGAATTTACTATATAATGTTGGAAGATTCGTTTATATTTGAAAGGAACCGTCAACAGTAATTCCGATTTCAGAAGATTACGCGAAATTTGTACTTAGCGATTAGTAAATTTTTGTCTCTTTATTATGAATCAAACGGATAAAAGAATATTTACTATTATATATTTTTCGTCTGCAGTTATTTTACTATCACTAAAAAAACATCACTTTGGGTAAAAAAAAAAAAAAAAAAAAAAAAAAAAAAAAAAAACCTTTCAAATGCCAAAGGTGGCCAATGGAACAATATCTGTTCATTTAGCCTAAGTTTTAAAAAAATACCTCAGATTCAAATAAAATTTCATATATTCAAATAAAATTTCATTATAAAGCAATTTTGGCTGATGCACACTCCGAGCAGTTGATCGTAGTCACGAATTAAAGTTTTTAGTGTTATATAGGCAACAGACTGATGAATAATGGCGTCTTGAAAATAACAAACATGTTTACTTCTCCGTCTTATATCGCGATAGAAAGGAGAAAAAAATCTTCATTTTGCCAAAAAGATCATTACTAAAAATTTTGTTTAACTAACTTTATTTATCATTCGCAAAGACTTTTGATAGTGAAAGATCTAAAATTCAATCAACAGCAATTTGACATTATTTGATACAATGTAGCTTGGCGCGTAATTAACTTTGTTTTGTAGCTAACTCTGGTACATTTGTAGCCATACCGTTATGAAAATTTCTAACGTTTCACATCAAACTTGGTTGTGGAACCGATTACGGATGATTGGCAAGATTTTATTGAATGAAAATTGGAGGTTTACTTTTCTATTTGAATCAGTTATCGAGGTTATTTTCTAGGTTAATAGTTGCATGATTAAAACTGTTATATGAAAAGAAACGGCAGTTAAAATTACATTGTTTTAATTTATTCACACAAATCAGCTTTAAATATCCACTTTTACATGATTCACATTTTTTAAAATATAAATGTTAAATACTGTTTTGACTGTATTTACTTTAGGAAGTCGAAGATAAGAAACTGTAGAAAACCTGCCAAAAGAAGACTTATATTACCAAATATAATGCAACGTAGAAAGAGATTGTATGTATGTTATCAGATCCACACATAGCACCAAGCTGAGAAGCCCGGAGTAAAAGATCTAACAAACGAAAGTGAATAACCTGAATATCCTTTAAGTTAAATGGTCAATTTCTGCAATCATTGTAATTCTCTCTTTTTTAGTAGTGTGGTGATTAGAGAACATTTTAAATTCTGATGATCGTAATGGCCGCATTTCCCTCCCACACTCTACACGATGTACTAAAAAGCTGCTTCTGAATTGCCCGAATTTCTACTAACGCATCAGATAATATAATAGCGCAATGTCGTCCACATTCAGAAAATGCGGAAGGACTTCCCAGGTGAAGGCCCTTATTAATTTAAAATACAGGGTCGAATTCTCCATTTCGTTTATTGAAGGTTTATTTGAAATGTGGACCAGCGCATCGGGCTCAGCCTCCTAGTACAATTATAAACACTAGAAAATTAGAACAGGCGGAAAAAGAGCGTCAGCTAGAAAATAAGAGGGCGTTCGAACTTGCAAAATTAAGAATCGAAAATAAAATTGATACTTGCGATTCAGGTTTAAATGCTTCGGATGCGCAAAATCTTAAATTCGAATTACAAAAGTTAGTTCCCAAATTTGATCCGAATAATGACGACATAAGTATTTTTCTAACATTGTTTGAAGGACAATGAAAATTTCTAAAATTTCCAGAAAGTATCTGGGTTACGCATTTAATTGGATCTGTGCCAAGTGAGATTGCTAATTTAATAGCTAGAGAATTAGCTAATTTAATGGCCAGATGAATTATCTCAAAAGTATGCGCATGTGAAATCGGTGCTCTTAAAAGGATTTAAACTGAGTTCGGAAAAGTTTAGGCAGTTATTTAGCAAACATAAGAAATTCATAGACAGTACTTGGACTTCTACTTTGGATACTTCTACTTTGAGTTGAAAAGCTATTTTAATGGATGGATTTCAGGACTCAATAATAGTACTTTTGATCAATTAAGGGACCTCATGATAGCTGATCAAATCAAAAAGAGAGCTCTGCCGGAATCTAGGGACCATTTTTTGAACCAATGGGATGATTTAACGTCTCCAGAGGAACTAGTAGAGAAGTTAGATAATTATGATAGTATTCGGAAAAATTCTGGAAAAGAACCATATAGCAATATCCCGAAAAAGAAATGCCTAGTTCAGGATAAGGTCTACGAAAAACATGAAAATTTAAAGGTAATACTTTTAACACGGAAAAGGAAAATTTTTCAGATAACAATTGAATGCGTTCGGAAAACCATAGACTCCCCTTAACGTGTTTTGGGTGTGACAACCCTGGGTTCATTCGTTCAAAATGTCCCAAATTTAATCCTTCTCTCAAAGCAGGATATACAGAATTTAATAGCGCAGTCTTGTATACGTGTGTATAAGACTCTGTCCACCTTGCCATTCTAGATCTCCACATAGTAAATGGATTTTATGGTACAGCATGTACCGATACAGGTGTAAGTAATTCCATTGCGGGAGAGGCCTGATATAACTTATTAAAAAATCAAGGAGTTGATTTTAATTCCAAAGTAATTACCATGACTTTACCAAATGGAAGTACAGTAAATGGTAAAGTATTATGTACTGATGTAACTATTAAAGTAAAAAGAAAAATATTAAAACTAGACTTTCTTGTTTTACCCAAAGCTAAAGGTAATAGTACTTTGTTATGTATAGACTTTCTACAAAAGGCAGGTATTGTCCATGATGTAAAGAACCGGCAGTGGTATTTTCATGACAGTCCTCGTCAAATTTTCGAACTTTTCCCTGATAATGATCCAATGCTTCCGCAGAATCTGCTGAATTTTTTTAATTCATGCGTCTTACGTGAAGAGGAAGGGAATCATCTACCAAAGACACGAATTAAGCGCATTGATACGAGAATATGAGGATGTGTTCAAACCAGGGGGAGAGCTCACTCCTTTTATAGAACACCATATTCTTACTAGGGACCATGCACCAGTCGCTGGACAACCCTACCGAATGGCACCTATGAAGAAAGAATTGTTAAGGAAAGAATTGGATGCGTTATTAGAACAGGGTATTATAGAAGAATGCGAATCCCCTTATGCAGCTCCTGTTGTCCTTATACCGAAACCTAACGGTGAAGTTCGTCTTTGCATATATTATCGAAAGCTGAATGAAATTACGACTCCAGACACTTATCCACTTCCCAGAATGGATGCCTTAATACAGGATGCTACTCCTACAGCGTACATGTCAACCATTGACCTAAAGTCTGGTTATTAGCAAGTTAATGTGTATTCCGCTGATAGAGATAAAACAGCTTTCGTTTGACCATTTGGAACATTTCGATACATGAGAATGCCTTTTGGATTACGTAATGCTCCAGGTACGTTTCAACGGTTAATGGATAAATTCCGCTATGGACTTAGCAGTGTTAAAATGTTGTCGTATCTAGGTGATATAATTGTATTGTCTTCGACCTTTAAACAACATTTTTCTGACCTAAGGCTAGTGTTTGAAAGACTGGCTAAATTTAAACTTCATGCTAACCGTGATAAATGGCATTTTGCTCGTAAACAAATCAAGTATCTCGGACACTGGATTAAAAACAAAGGAATTGAAGTTGACCAAGAAAAAGTTGCATCCATTATTAATATACCTTCCCCAAAGACTGTTAAACAAGTGCAATCCTTTTTACAAACTTGTTCCTGGTATCGTAGCTTTATCTCGAATTTTGCTGATGTTTCACGTCCTCTAAGTAATCTTACTAAAAAGAATGTTCAGTGGAAATGGGGGACTGAAGAAGAAAACGCTTTTGCCACTCTAAAGCGATGTCTGGTTACCGCTCCTATATTACAACAAGCTGATATGACAAAACCATTTATTATTCGAACAGATGCCAGTGCATACGTTCTCGGAGCAGTTCTACTCCAGGGTGAAGCATCCGAGGAACATGTGATCGAGTATGTTAGCAGACTTCTTACTTCTGCTGAGTGTAATTATTCCACTACAGAGCGTGAAGCTTTAGCCATTGTATGGGCTCTAAATAAATTTCAAGGTTATATTGAAGGTTCTGAAATCATCATATCCTCAGACCATCAACCTCTCCGATGGCTGATGAGCCTAAAATCTCCATCAGGTAGATTGACCCGATGGTCGTTACAGATACAGTCCTACAATCTAAAGATAGAATATATCCCAGGCAAAGCAAACGTGGTTGCTATCTCGCCCAGAGTATTCAAAAGATTCATGTGAGATGAATGCTTTTATAGTGGACTTTCCCACTAAAAGTTCTAAAATCATTCGAGAAGAACAGATGAAAGATCCAGAGCTGAAGAAAATTACTGATTGTTTTGAGAGTAGCCCCCTGCTACAAATTTAGTTAACTGGACCGAAAGAGGTTATTTAATGGATCATATGTACCGATATGCCCCTGACTCTGAAGTCGATGAAGCTCATTCGGTAGTTCCAACTCAGGAACGTGAACGGATCCTAAAAGAATACCATGATGTCCCGACCGCTGGACATTATGGCGCCGAAGGTGCTTTCCGTCGGATTATTAAAAGATATTACTGGACAGGTATGAGAAAATTTATATCAGAATAAGTTAAAGTTTTTCATGATTATAACAGATATAAAGCCTCAAATCAAAAGCCAGCTGGACTGCTACAAACTCCAATTTATTCTCAAAGATTGGAAACTCTTTCTATAGATTTGTTTGGACCTCTTCCCGAAAGTAAAACTGGAAAACGATGGATTTTCATTGTTGAGGATTTTGCAACACGGTGGGTGGAGTTGTTCGCATTATCACATGCTCCTGGGAAGAACGCTTACCCGCTGTTAGGTTTTCAATGAATTCAGCAAAGTGTGAGACTACAGGTCAAACTGCCGCGTATGTGCAGTTCGCGCGTGAGATGCGTACACACGACGATGTTACGCATGATTTAAGAATTGTGATAGATAATGATAATTTCGTTCCTGAAATTACTCCGTACCTTAAAAATTTCGCAAATTTTTCATCTAGGGTACACGATCTAGTCGAAGAAAAGCAAGCTAAGCGCAAATTCTATGCAGATAAAAACCGTCAACCAGGTCCAAATTATGGTCCTGGAGGTCAGGTGTGGGTGACTTTACATCCAGTTAGTAAGTCTAAACAGAACCGCAGTGCTAAATTCATGCCGCACAGAGATGGTCCATATACCGTCCTAACTACAAAATCATTAACAACTTATGAGGCAGCTCATCCGAGTAATCCCAACATTTCGGTAGGTACTTACCATACATCCGCACTCAGCCCATATCGAAGTGCTGACGAGCTGCCCGTGCAACCGCTACGGAAGCGTGGTAGACCGCCAAAGGTTCTGGTTCCTCATCGGGACGTTTTAGGAACGAGAGTGGGAGATTGTAACGAATTTTTGGCAGTTTCTCCGTACGGCCAGGGGGCGCTAAGGTCGTGGTTTCTTGCGCACGGAATAAATTTCATACTACGCAGTGATGAGCTAGCCAAGGTGGATGCCGCGTCACATCCGTTGACCGGAAATTGAATACACCCAACCGTGGTGTTTGTGATATTAAAATATATGAAACTTCTGATTATATATTGATGTCGGGTCGTCTATTTGTATTTATGTTCGTGGCGTCAAGAAATAAACGTTGTTTGTGCTTACAAGAAATCTCTTCAATTTCTGTTAAAGTGTGCCATCCCATTACAAAATATCATTTCAAATGTTTTTTGTTTCTTCTTCTTTCTTCGTTGTTCTTAAATCAATTATAAGTTATAAAATATTACCTACTGTAAAATTCATTTTTTGTTCTTGTCTAAAACAATACAAATACCATAAACACGAGAGTCACATCGATTGCCCTTATTAATACAGTCTTAGAAGATTGATAAATAAATATTCTTAGCGCCGCACAGTGGAGTATTTGACCCAAAAATCTGACCAAAAATGCAAAAAATAAAATTTGCTCAACAATTGTAAAAAGTGTATTTTTTAATATCTGAATAAGTGGTGCATCGATCTATGTCTATTTCAGAAGCATGCATTATATCTGTCTGCTCTTAGCCTAAGTTGAAATGGGGGTTTCTTGACGAAAAGAAGTATGCATGAAAATCATTTACAATCTTCCAAACTAAGGTAAAAATTGCTAAAAGAGATAAAAAATATACTTAAAATGCATATAAATATCTTTATTTAGATCGACATATGTTTCAGCGCTCAAACCGCGAAAATTTCAAGATCTTTGTTGTTACAACTGTTTTTGCAAAAAAAATTTAAAAACAAGAAATTGTTAAATAAAATTACGAGACCTCATGTACAATGAAAAACAAGTGCAAACATAAAATAAAATATTAAAAAAGAAAAGTGCCCAGTTATATTGATAGCAATGAGCTCACAGTCTATTCACACTAATTGTATATTATGCTCTTACTTCAAAGAATAATGCCTTTCGAAAAATAAATTAACGGGGGATTACCCCCCCCCCTTGTTTCACATCTTTATACTTGACGAATGAGCCTCCAAATCTCATCAGGGAAATGAATTATCATAATAAACCGATATAACAAATTCTAAGCAAATCGGATAAGAAAACTCCCGATTTCTCCTTTATACTTAAAAAATGAACCTCCAAATCTAATCAGGGAAGCGCCTTATCAGAATTATCCAGTATATCAAAATTTAAACAAGTCTGATATTTCTGCATCAAACCCTTTTATCTAAGTTAAGTGTGGGATTAGCTTCCAGTGCCCTCTTTATACTTAACCAATGAACCCCAAAAACTAATCAGGGAAGCACCTTATGAGAATGAACCTAGAAAATTTTTTGAAGCAAATCGGATATTTCTTAATCGCGTTACATACGTACGTACATACATACATGCATACATTGTACATATATAATATACATTAAAATCAATCTGTAAAAGTTCTTTGCTACATTATCTGGCCAAAGCTTTAGTTCTCCTGTTGTATTTCATGCCTGTTGTATGTTCTTTGATTCTAGTTTTAAGTTTTCTGCTTGTCATACCGATATAAAATTGCATTTTCCATCCTCTTTGGTGAAAGATATTTCATATACTCCTGATAATTAGTTTGGTTCAATTCTTAGACACTATATTTTTTTAATTTTACGGAATGTTTTGCAATAAATGAGAGAATGAATTTATTGAGTTTATATTTCAACCTTTCGAAGAACTCAGGAAAATACTTTAAGTGAATAAATTGAAATTTTGTGCACTGAAGTTTCTTTTTTTCTTCTTATTCAAGCTCATAATTAATCTTTCTATAGTGCTTTCTTTGTATCCATAGTTTCTTGGAATATCGTATATTTTTTTTCATTTCGTTGTACTCGTTTTTCGTTGTTCATTTTTTTTTCATTTCGGTACAGACTGTGAAAGCTCTTTGAAGAGAATGTCTAAATGCAGAAACATTGTAGGAAAATGGTGCTTGAGCATCATGAGGGATAATGGATTGACTGGTTATGAGTTTTCTATAAACAGTGCATTCTATTCGCTGGTACGTTTTGATTAACATGTTGAGTGCCACGGTGATTGACACTGAAGCGTTGAAATATTTACAATGTTTTAAGCAATTTTTAAGAAAGTATAATCTTGTAAAAAATAAAAGGTAAGTAAATTTTAAATAAATGTTCAGTAATTGCATAAAAAGAATATTTTTTTTTTTTTTTAGTTTCTTATATTTTAGACGTCAGTCATCGGTGACTGACGCGTTTTAAACGGAAGGTTCATTGTCAGTCACGGTGACTGACGTGGTGCTTAACGTATTACTAATGCATCTGAATAAGGTGGCGAACCATTCAGTTTAATTTCCAATGTAAAATTAATTTTAGAATCAAGGCTATTAATCTCGTTTAAGAAGTTATTGATACAGATACCATCCTCAATAAAGCTATTTATATTCTTTTCAATTATATTTTCTATTGCTTTTAGCAATTTTAGGATTAGTTTGAAAAGGCTTTATTGTTACGTTTTAACTTTATCACTATGATTAATTATGTTTAAATGTAATTTTTTTGCTTCTTTGTGAAATTATAAACTCATTAGCTTTATTTTTAATGTAATAAAAATAAACTAAAATTTTAAATACATTCTTTTTAAGACTTTTTAGCTCTAATTTAGAAATATAGCTTTTTAAAGATGTTGCCAAACCATTATTTTAAGTACATTCGTATTGCTGATAGTTCAGAAGACCAAATTTTTAAAAATCTTTCTCATAAAATTGACATTCTAAAATATGCATTGCTTTGGTAATGTCGTAAAAACACTCAAAAACCAGCATCTGTATAGTATAACTCGATTTTGCTAAATACTAAATGCAAATAATATATATCGTATTAATAATAATTAATTAATAATTAATAATAATACATTAGTTTACATAAATAATTAAATGATCACATCTAGTAAAATTAACTCCTTTTTATTAAACATCACATATAAGTAAAACAACTCTATCGACAATTACTGTCCTCTTATAAACAGTAAAATGTAAAGTAAACTTTGAATTATATATTTATTTTTCTTACTTAATTGCATACTTTTATGTCTATATAACATATTAAAAATAATTGTTGCCTGGATTTTGCTCCAAATACTCCACTGTGCGCCGGAAAGTAAAATGTCATTGAATTAAGAACTGCATAATATATATTTTATAAAAGAAATTAATGAAAATTAAATTAAATTATATAATATGAATATAATATACATATTATAATATTCAAAAAAAATTCTTCTATAAATGTATGGTATTCTGCAAAGTTCACAACTTTGCATACGTTAAAGGGCATTTGTCCTATGTGAAAGAAGGTGAATAAGCTTCATTTAGGGAATTTGGCTTTATTAAGTCAGACGAACGCAGTCGTAATTTTGCGCCAAATATCCCTTTAAGACCCGATGTATTTGTAAACAAAACTAGTCATGCCTGTAAAAAGAAAAACATGGGCTGCAACCGCTACCTGTGGATAAAAAATGATACTTTACTCTATCTGCAAACCAGAACCATCGTTCGATATGAGTTTTTATTACATAGGACTCAGAAAAAAAATTTAAATGAATGTCTAACCCGCACGATCGTGCGGGTTGGGTCTTAAATGGATATAGTAAACTGCTTATTTCATCTGTACAAGTGTAGGTAATAAAACGATTTATTAACCATCATTAATAAATTATTTTTAATTATAAGATTTCTTTTTTCTATGACTTTGTTAATGATAAAATAATATAGTCTCGTTTTTAAATCACCAGTCGAGGCCTCCGTTTAAAAGATCAATTGACGCAGAAACTTGATTTCAAAATTTCCGCAATTATTTTGTAACTTCTGTCTGATTTTTGTATTTCTAGTGCACATGTATATATCGCTATGATTCATTTTATTAGGTAGATTTCGTAAGAAATACTACCTATTACATCGTCCCGTGTGTTGGAATTTCTAAAAAAAAATTCTAGATCTACGCCGATCATGACCCATAGAAGCCAAAACCACCCCCAATTCAAAACGTTATATATAGTAAAGCGAGGGGAGTTCGCGCGGTAGGAGAGATTGCGCACAAAGAGTTTCGACGGGAATGAGTAGAGTGCGCACGCAGCGACTCCAGGTAGTTCTACAGCAGCATTAGTGCAGTGACTACATGAATTTGCATATTTATTGTTCCAAATGTCTTGGATAAAACAGTGCTATTTTGGTTTGTTTTTCCAAAGTAAATGTTTGAATTTTCATAATTGTTCGTCAGAATTTTTATAGAACGTCAGTAATACAAAATATTTTGAACTTAAGCGATTTTTTATAAACTACTAACCTGTACTAAGTATGCGAACACCAACAATTGGCCATATTTAAATAAAAGATTCGCAATCTCTCCTAACAAAATAGGAGAGTTTGCGCATCTGCTACTTAGGAGATATGCCGCATTTCCCCATAAGTTTAAGTGTTAGGAGAGATTAAGCAGCTTATTGATAAATTTGTATGAATTGCAAATTACGTGTAAAACATATGAATGAATCAATTTTGATATAATTTCGGAAAAACACATAATTATCAAAACTAAATTTGGCAAAAAAATACTTTTCCAGATAAAAATTTTATTAATAAATTAATAATATAGTTGTTATTAAATCAATTTTATGTAATTATTTTTGTTAATAAATTAATAATTTATTTGTTAATAATTTAATTAAATATTTATATATGTTTTTTTTTAATTTATGAACAATTAATTTGCTAATAAATTAATTTTGTTAACTAAAATAAATTTTCTAATATAATGTTTTGAAAAAGCTTTCACCCATTGCAAGTAGTGTAATGTCATCCTAATCAAAAGGAAACAGAGTGCAACTAATGTTACTGATCCACAAAATATACATGAAAAAAGACTTAAGAAGGATGCCGCTACAAAAAAAATACAGCTGAAGATAAGGTGCTTCCACAAAAAGTGGGATAAAAAATCTCAAGGAAAAAAACCCGAAGTTCAATGAGGATGAGTGCACTGAATGTCTGGAAATGTACCAGGAGAAAACTTTGACAACTGACTGGATTCAATGTATTTCTTGTTGCAGGTGATTGCACGAAAGATGCACGATTTACAACAATAAGTGCATCGATTGTGGATGACGAAAACTTCGGTTAGCAAACAAAATACAATGAAACTGTGGAAATGGAAATGAAGTAATTTTCAAATTAAACATGTTATCAACTAGATTAATGTTATTCTGTAATCTTAGTAGGGCTTGTTTTTCTGATATTTTAATCTTCTTAAATTAAATTTTTTAACTGTCGTTAAAATTCTTTATTTAACTTATTATTTAAACATTTGGTTGAAATATTCACTCCTAATACAATAATATTTATTCACAAAAACATTTCAACAATGTCTATAAAGTGTAATTATTATTGTTATAAGTTTAATTGTAGTTATTATTAATAATAATCTCTTCAACCTATGTGCGCAATCTCTCCTACCCATATGCGCATTTTCTACACTCCTATTTCTCCTACCTTGTAAGGAGTGATTGCGCAAAATAGTTTTCTCGGTTTTATTACTGCTGTTCTATTAAATTACAGTATAACAACAAAATAACAATGGAAATACATAAAAAACAAATGAAGTCAAAATTATTCATGCAGAGTTTAGCAAAATATTAATATTTAGATTTTTTATTATTATTCTTTTGAAATGTGCGCAGATTCTCCTCGCTTTACGTTATATATATATATGTGTGTATATGTATGTATATAAATTTATATATATATATATAATCCTAATGAAACGAATTTATGAAACGGAAGTATGAATCGACTGATTAAACAACTGATTATGTTTCACGGCGATTTCTCCTAAAAGATGGAATACTTTGCGATGAAATTAACACCAAAAATTAATATTGGTCCGCAGATTTCAAAACTGGTATTAGAATTTTTAAATTCGAATTAGTTTTCGAAATATTATTTTTTTTCTAAATTTATATACATTTTTCTAATGATGGCAACTCAAATTTCAATCATAACAGATATTTTTTTTCGCATTTGAAAAAAGGTTATAATTTTAAACTAATTTAGCGACCAAGTTTGGCCTCCCTTAAATCTATGCTAAGAACAATGCTTTTTTTTTTCGTTATCATTTTATTTAATACAAAATGTTCATTAAGAAAACAAACATTTAAAATTAATGACTTACACATCTTTCTTTTTTTTAAACGAAACGAAAAGAAAAATATTAGGCTCAGATGTCATATACGCACCGGCGTACCTAATTGGCGGCACAATGGCGTTATTTTGCCTGACATGGTAACCCGGCTATTGTTGCTTATTCATCAATAAATGTTTGTTTACATTTATTTTCTTTTTATTTAAGAAAAATGTTATAAATTGTTTTGTTCTATAGTTATTAATTAATTATTTTTTATTTATTGTTATTTCATTTTAAAAATAATAGAAAAATAATTTAAAAATACATATATAACTGGAATTCGAAAATGAGATTTTCGCCAAATTGTCGTAAAAATAAATCACGCCAAACCCGGTGCTTATATGACATCTGTGTTAAATATTAAGCAACAAATCATAACATTTAATTTCAAATGCAAAGCAAATGACCAATATCGTCAAATTATATAAATCACCAAACCATTCGCCAAATTATACATGTTGATGCAATTTTTTTTTAAATAACGAAAAAAAAAATTAGTCTAAACATTCAAATACAAATAAAGCGTCGAAATAAAAATCACTTGATGGCGTATACACGTGTAACTTCCTTACAATCAAGTGAATGTCAAATTTTCGATCAACCATTATTACCATTTAATCTTATTGTCTGGTGATTTATTTTTTGTCAACGGGATGACCAAGTCGTACCGTTTTAATTTACCACTCAAAAAATAAAAAAATGCTAACTTACGAGTTAAAAAAAGGGGTACTTTTCCGTTGTCGCCAAGCGTAATAGTTGGCGCAAAATGAAAATCATGTGAATTGAAACATTTGAAAAATAAAAGAAACAAGTTGGAAATTGCTCGTCAAACGTGGCAAATGAGGTGCGTTCGTACTATTACTAGTTTTATAATTATTTTTTGCACCCCATATTGTACTGAATGTATATTTTTTTGCGCTTCATAAGTGCATAGTCTGTAACATCATTAAAATGCACTTACAATAATTTTTTCCCCATTCCCCGTAATGTAACGGAAAACTTTTGACTGTCCCTGTAATTAAACTATACATTCGATTTCCATAAAATTTGAAATGGCTCGACAAAATTTTGCAGCAATTATATATTTAAAATTTCAGACCATTCGGAAGGCTGTAAAATCATTAAAATGCATTTGCAATAATTTTTTCCCATTGGCCATAATGTAACGGAAAACTTTTGGGTGTCCCTGTAATTAAACTATACATCCGATTTTCATAAAATTGGAAATGTCTCAACAAAATTTTGCAGCAATTATATATTAAAAATTTCAGACCATTCGGAAGGCTGTAAAATCATTAAAATGCATTTGCTATAATTTTTTCCCATTGGCCGTAATGTAACGGAAAACTTTTGGGTGTCCCTGTAATTAAACTATACATCCGATTTTCATAAAATTGGAAATGGCTCGACAAAATTTTGCAGTAATTATATATTAAAAATTTCAGACCATTCGGAAGTCTGTAACATCATTAAAATTCACTTGCAATAATTTTTCCCATTGGCCATAATGTAAAGGAAAAACTTTTGACTGTCCCTGTAATTAAACTATACATCCGATTTTCATAAAATTGGAAATGGCTCGACAAAATTTTGCAGAAATTGTATATTAAAAATTTCAGATCATTCGGTCGGGTAGTTTTTGCTCTGTTATGTGCGGACGGACAGACAGACGGACGGACAGACAGACGGACTGAACGACGACTATAGGTGCTACGTATTTATATAATTACGAACGCACCTAAAAACACTGTCGATAGTAAAGTGAGTCTTTCAAAAATATAACTTTTGGAAACTACAGACTTTTATGAACTATTTTACTAAATCACAAATATATGCTTAAAATAAATGAAAAAATAACTGTTATACAATAAAGTATAGTAAATAATAGCAAATCACAATGTTTCGCGTGTTTTACTATAAAAATCCTTTTCGCGATCAGGGTTGAAATAATTGGCGCATTAGCATACATTTTGGCATGGTGTCCGTATAACGGAAAAATACCAAAAGAAGGTATTGGCGAGATTTGAGCCCGGCTAACATAAAAGTACCAAGAATTCTTTGCGATCATTGCAACTTTTATGTAATTTTTTTCGAAAAAATAACTTTGATTCTTTAATCAAAATGGAAACCTTTCTTGTGAAAAGCGAAGGAACTGTTGATGATAGTCGCATGACTTAGGCTATTATAATAGAGACTGTTTTCAATTCTAAAAACACTGCAAAAATAATATTTCTAACGATTACAAATTTACTTACACATGCCTATTAAAAACCGAAAAAAGTTTTTAAAATTACTATTAAATGAGTACTAGTTAAAAGCATGAAAATATTGAAAATTATGTCTAGAAAATTGTATTTACACATGAATATTAAAATAGAAAGGAAACTTTAAAATAATAAATACATTAATATGCGTTTAACCCTATCAGGGGCAAGGTACTTCTATTTGTAAAATGTTGAAATCAGTGAATGGCACCGGTATTTACAAACAAATTTCGAAATACGAAAATGCTTTTGTTCACTTACTTAATAAAAGGAAATTTTTCATTCCAATATTCTGGTGCCAATTTGGCATTTAAGAATTAAAATTATGTGGTCCAAAAATGAACTACCGCCCTTGAATGGGTTAAAGCAGTAAATTGTAGTTATTGTAGAAATTGTATTATGTCAATCGTTTTATAACGCTGTTAAAAAGTACCGATCGGCAAAGACTCTGTTTACTTAATTCATTTTATTTTAGCTTCTTTTCAAATGTTTAAGTGATCTTCTATAATCAAACACGAAAACAACCATTGAATGTCTTAACAGCAACTGATTTGTCTTTAAATCTTCGCAATCAAAGGGAATTGAATGGAAACCCGTTTATTGGGAGAACGGTATAGGTTTTTTCATTTTAATTCAATCTTCTCTAATCTTTTAAAAACCGATCAAATTAGCGTGATTTTAGATTCTTCGGTGTCTGAACGGGGGTTGGCGAGCGTAGCTTGCAGGGAGCAGAGCCCTCTAGTATATATATATATATATATATATATATATATATATATATATATATATATATATATATATATATACATATATATATACATATATATATATATATATATATATATATATATATATACATATATATATACATATAATACATATCTAATTATAATACATATCTTATCAGTTTAAAGTTATTATTACTCCTAGGAAAGGGGGCAAAAAAATCATGTATCACAGATTTTTGATAAAATTAAAAATGTGCTCAAGTGTTTTAAAAAAAGTAGGATTTTAGGGAGAAAAAATTCATAACTTCATCAATTCTCAAGATAAGAGGTTCACTTAAACTTATTATAAATCTTCGTAATATTATCTAGAACTTTGCATTGGCAAGTTTTTGATAGGACCAACTCTTACCGCAAGAAAAGAAAGATTAAAACGAAAAAAAAGGAGGGGGGGGGGGTTGAAAAAAAATCATAACTTCATCAATTCACAGAATATCAAATCTGCTTAATTTTTTTATAAATCTTCGTAATATTATCTACAACTTTTATATTGACAAGTTTTTGATAGGACCAACTCTTATAGCAACAAGAAATTACACAAAAATAGGGGTTGAAGAAAAAATTATCGTATTAAATATGATTCTGATAAAAACAGCTCTTACAGAAAAATGAAATTAAAAACTTGTCAAAAGCGGCCAATAAATTTGTTAAACTGGATATATTTCTAATCTTGTTTTAATTTTGTTAGTGAAATTAGTACTTAACTTCGAAATGCACCTCCGCCTGTAGACCGAGCAGACAGGGATTTTTTTTTTCATATATTTTCTGTGATTCATAGTTTTATGATATTTTAGAACGCTAATGCCATAAAAAATACCAGATATTTTCAGTAATGCTGAAGGTAATCATAACATTTATTGCAGTTGCGTAAAGAAATATCAATTTTTTTGTGAATCCCCTATATATTTTCTATTAAGTAGACTAGTTACACGTTTTAATTAATTATATGCGTGTCATTTGTATCACCTATCATTTCTATCTTCTTCCTGAGATATTTTGTTCGTTAATTTTCCTGATATTTATAAATGTCATTTTTGTTAGCTTTTTCGCCAACATTGACATTTGGCGCAAAATAATATTTGTCTAACGGAAAATTGAAAAAAGTTTTATTTTGTGTTATTTCAAAAATGAGTCTCGCTACAATGTAATAAAAATTATTTCCTATAGAATACACACTATACAGAAATATTTTAGGGAAATTAGGTGTGTGTGGGGGGAATCTCAGAAGTAAAAATACCCGAGAAAAATCAATAATAGAAACAGGAATATGGTCATTATAAAATCTCAAAATATGCATTAAATTTTTTTACATTTTGCACAAAGAAATAAGTGTTACTTTATCGAATTCCTCCTCTTTACATCGATTGTTTTATTTCATTGGTTATCGAATCGATTGTCAATTTAGTACGCATTTATTGTGCTTATTTTAAATAACTTTAATGCATATTTCACAATTTTTATAATGCACTTATTTCTGACTCTATCAATAACTTTCTGCCGGTGTTTTTTTTCTGCCGGCTTTACTAAGTAATGTTTTGTACCATGTAGGCTTTCGAAAACGAAGGAAAAAGTTAATCCAATTGAGATAAAATTATCCGTCATTTGAAAATGCACTGTCGGTTTATAAAAAAACAATATACATTTTTCCTATAATAAGACATTTCAAAAGGATAGTTAATAAGCAAATTTTAATGTTTACATTTATGATCATTTTTAGAAGTAACATCTGTTTTATAAAAGAATTTTAACAAAAAGGTTTCTAATTGAATTTTTGAAAACAGTTTGTATAATTTAATAAATAATGAAATTCGAAAGCACATACAGAAAATCTTAAATATTTTATTAGGTTAGTAGCTTTTCTTAAACAAATGTATTTCTGATTATGCTGTTAAAATATATTCTCTGATTATGATTCTACAAAAGAAATGCTGCGTAAACAAAAATATGCGTGGAATTAAAAAAATTTATGAAATCTTTGTTGAATTGTTTTTATCTACGTTTCAAATGTTCAAATGTAATTAATATTTGTTTGGAGATTGAAAATGTATTGAATAATAAATGAAAGAAGTATTTCATATTCAATTATAAATATATATAAATATATTAAACCAGACATTAAAAATAGGTTATTTACCATAAATATTTAACATCAGAATTTTTTTTTTTTTTTTTTTTTTTTTTTTTTTTTTTTTTTTGTCACTGAAGAAAATGAAAATATTTGTGTTTTGTTATTTAATAAAAAATGCAAATAATGGAGGTTTAATATGAAATACATCAAATATTTCTTAAAAGTTAACATTTTATCTTTTATAAAAGAGTTATAAATTATTAGTAAATTAAAAAAAAAGAATTTTTTAGAAGATTTCTCATTATACACGAGTTTTGACATTAAATATTTAATATTTTTAAATAACAGTTAATATAACATCACAAAAAATATTCACTTAGGCAATTTCAATATTTCATAAGTAGAAGAGATTTTGTGTAATTGTTAACTCGGGAATTTATTTAATTCTTAGCATATGTAAATAAAAAAAATATTTTGAAAAACAGTTTTCTCAAAATTTTGAACGATTTAATGAATATAAACAGATGTGATTTTTTATCCACTTTTATTTGAACATATATGCTTTTAAAGTTTATTAAAAATTTTATAGACCGGGAGGGAACAGCACAAACAATCACCTCATCAAATTCACGGTTGAATTAACAGAATTAGTTTAAACTTGATTCGCATATTAAAACGCAATCGGTCTGTCAAGTCATACCTTGGTGGAAAACACCTGAAAACCTGATTTTAGCGGTTGACTCGTAGGTCTACGATTGTATTTTCCTGCACCCAACGGTACATTGTTAGAAATATGCTGCAATTGCTGTATACACACTCCACCACTTTTATAGAATGTTTCTGTTCTGACCAATGAGAATGCCCCATAATATACTCAAGTTACAGTTTCCTATAAAAGCGATGGAGTAACGATGCAGCAAATGCCCCAGTTTTTTAACAGTGTATGAAAACATGGATGATTGGGGGCAGGAAAACACAATGGTAAACCTACGAGTCAACCACTAAAACCGGATTTTCAGGTCTTTTCCACCAAGATATAACTTGGAAAACCGATTTTTTTCTTAGTCTGCGACGAAGTTTTAACTAACTCTAGAATTTCAGCCATGAACTCGATGGGGTGATTGTCTATGCTGCCGACTTCCGGTCTATTACTTGTGCGTTTTTATGATGGAATTTTAAATTAATATGTAGAAGGTTAGTTGTCTTGGTTTTGGTTGATTATCGGCGCTGAGGCAATTTTCCGACATTAATTGATAAAATAATATTGTAAGCTCATTTTGTAAAAAAAATGTAAATTTTAAACAAATATGTTGTGTTTTTAAGCGCGATTTGTATTTATAAATACTTTTGCATAAATAGGGGTAACAAAATCAGGTATTATGGCTGTTCTCAAATCCAAGAGGGCAACTTTCTGACATAAGTTTTAATTTATATTTGTTCAAAAATGCATGAAACTAGCTGGTGTTGTTGTTCAGAAACTATGTAATTGAGCTGCTTTTTTCCATTTTATTGCAAACGCAATAGATCTTTCAGAAAATAATGTCAAAGTGGCCGTTTTGAACAGAATTTCCGCGTGAAGGAAGAAAGAGCACTCATGAGCGGGGGAAAAACGTATTTGTCACGTGATCCAAATTGCTTATAACTCAACAGGTAATTAATTGATCAAAAAATGGAAAAAACAGTTTAATTCCAAATCGCTTCCATGGCCAGGCTTTCCGATTTTATACCTTTTCGTTAAAAATGAATTTGTAAATGTGTCAGAAACTTTTGCGCTTGTTGAGCAGAGCACTTAAGAACAGCCTTAAGCAAAGAAAAAACTTTTTTTTGTGTGCATGAGAAGAAATCATTCCCTTTCAATTTTTTTTTTTTTTTTTTTTTTTTTTTTTTTTTTTTTTTTTTTGTTACCGCACATACATTCAGAATGTCTGGTCGAATTGCTGTGAAATACGGTGAAATAATTATTACGTTAACTGCATAAACAAAAAAGCAGTTTAGGGTTTTCAGTGTTCAAAACCGAAATTGCTTTAGCAAAGTTTTTCTTTAAAAAATCCACTCATGAATATAAAGCTTATTTTAAACCACAGATACTGCCATATAAGTGTCACACTAATCTTTATATCCGGAAATAGCCATTACTTCGCGATATACACCAAAATCATATATCACTGCATTCTAAACATATTATACCAACAACGGCAAGGGAAAATAAGCTTTGCCATGTTGAGAAACAAAAAAAATTGTTATAATGATGCTATCGGTATACTTTAAAAATATTTTAAACAAATGTGAAATCTGAGCTGGATTAACAAAATATTCTAATGTTATATCATTCTAATATTATATTACTCTTCTATGCATGATGCATAGATGCATCATGCATACTGTGCAAATACTGTAAAAATTACATGCAAATACTGTAAAAATTATTTAAAAACAAGAAATTTTTTTAAATCTTAATTCACGTAATAATAACATATTATAGTATCACATAACATTAAAGATATTTAATAGGCTGAAAAATAGTTACGTTGATTTGTATTATAAGTTATTCTACGGTAAAAAGATAGAGTAATGTATTTCAAAGTAAAACAAAAAAAGACAGCTTATGTTATAAATAATAAAGGCACTTACCGACGTTAACGTTGTGAGCATTGTTTTTTTCCTATATCTTCATCTCTAATTTTGAAGAAATGATATAGGCACTTTTGTTGTATTCTAGTGCATAAAACAGCAATTTTTGTTATTTATAAGTCCTGCAGCTGTATTTCTAAAACGACAGATAAGAACAAAAATAGATTTGATGGTACCAAATGTTACAAATTTCGTTCATGAGAAACAAGATGCGAAAAAGTCCAAAGTTAAAATAAAAGAATTTGAAATTAACCAGCAAGTAGCTGAAAGAAATTATACTCCAGAAACCAAGTGGAAAATTGGTCGAATAATAGCAAGAGAAGGAAAATTACATTATAGAGTTCAAGTTGGTTCGAATATTTGGAAAAGGCATGTTGATCAAATAACAAATGTAGGTTCAGAGATTTCTTTAGTTATTGATACAAATTCTGAACAAAAAGATACGGAAAATTCCAGAAATGAAAATGCATTTGTGAAACAAGATGATTCTCCACCAATACAGCCTAGTATAGCATATCTACAACCGGTTGATTTTCATGAGCCAAATACTCCAGGTCCTACACCAACTGACTTTCAGGATCCTGATTCTTCAAGTCCTAAATCAACTGACTCTGAGCCAATACTTCCAAAACCTTCTGCTCCCACTATTTCAATAGTTGGTACTGCTGAACTTTTAAAAACTAACTCTTCTTTTTCTCTACGGGTACTGAGAAGGTATAGTAGGTACACAAGAGCTCCTGGCCGTCTAAAATATGAAGTGGGGGAGAGCTGTCATGTTTTGTTTCCATTTGTAAGCTGTAGATGGCAGCATCACAGTTTTCTTTCCTCCCGTAATTTATTATCAGAGAATTGTTTTCTAGCTTTGTGTCATGTGACTGACATTGTGTAAGTGATATTTTTGTTTTGGGAAATGTTCAAGTAAATGTTTATATGTTTACGACGCTTCCTCGTCAATTCAAAATTGTGTTAATTGTTATTAATTACTTACTAAATATATAACAATTTATAAGTAAATTTTTTCAATGAACTTACACTGATAATTATTTTTTATTAAAACAAATCAGAATTCAGATATATTTGTTTTATTATTTTATAGATCACAAGTTTTTATTAGAATGAACCGTATAAAGCAACAAGTATTTTTTTTATTAATTTAAAACCTACTGAAAACCTTAACTCATTGAAAAAATGTTTTTAAGAACAATTCTGCACTACAAGTTAGATGAATAACGTCTAATTAACGTAAAAATTTAAATAGAATGAAAAATTAAACTTAAATTAACATTGAATTTCTTTAAGTATTAAAAAATATTTAACAAATTACTCTAAAAATTTGGGCTGGATAAACTTGTCACACAAATCGAAATACATTTTTAAATGAGTTGCATATCTGTCAAGTCTGGTACCACTATATTTAGATAATAATCTTTGTTTTCCTTAATAACAAAAATTCCTCGACTAAATAATAAGTAGATTACTATTAAAATTAATATTGCGAGAAGCAACACTATGAAATTAATCCATAAAGACATATCTGCTTAAGTGCTACGACATTCCATTGCAAGTGATTATCTAAACCTTACAAGATGACGATTAAAGCATTCGGTTTTAACTTGAATACAGCAATCAGATGCAGCGTGGATGTTGAAAAATTTAATAGTTCCATAAACACATTTAATTTTAGATTAAGTGAAATATAAAACCAAATATTCATCATTCCAAAATATATATGTGTATACAGGGTAACTCAAAATTACGTGACCAAAATCAGAGGGCAAAGCAGGATACAAAAACAATAAAAAAATTACATAGGAACATGCGGTTACAAATGCTATCCGGTGTCACTAGACGGGGTTGCAAATTATATGTAATAAAAGAAGAATAAACAAAAACCATCCTACACCGTTTTAATTATACTGAATTTCGACACATGTTACACATTTCCGACCAATACTACTACAGCAGATATTGAAATTTTTTGCCAGACTACTGAAAGACGCATAACATCGAAGCTTCATGGGCTGACGCACCTTCGTAAACATATCAGGTGTATATCAAACACATTCTGTTGCAGAAAGAGTTCCTACTAGGTCTTCCTGCGATGAAACAGGTGTTTCGTGAATAATTCCTTTTAAAAACCCATAAGAAAAAAATCTACTGGCGACAAATCTGGTGGTCGTGGTGGCCATAATATAGGTTCACCTCGACCAATCCAACGCCTGGGAAAGGGAGCCTGAAGGTATGTTCTGACTTGTCTGCTGAAATGAGTGGTGCTCCGTCGTGCTAAAATTATGCAAGTCGCGCAATTTGCTCAGCTCGTGTTTTCATGGAAACGCTCTCTAGTGGCCCAGGATTGCGTTTCCGATCCCCAGCTCCTCTACGATTTTCGATTCCTTTTATATGCCTGCTTTGCCCTTTTAATTTGAAACACCCTGTTTGTACGTATTTTACAATGAATATAATCACCATACAATTTCTCAAAACTGTACAGGCTGCACACGCTCAACATACACAACAATCCATTAAGGCTCCTCATCAGTGAGGCTGGAAATTCCCCTCTCTAATGCTAAAACTATGGGCTTGGAATGCCGTATTTTTCAGATTATTCCCCGTAAAATTAAAATAGATTCTCCTCTTTTCTTTATGCTCTTCTGAAAGAATTTTTTTTTCTTTTTATTGGAGAAAATATTTTGAAAGTGCAATGTTAGTTTATTTAAATTGTTAAAATCTTACTTACAACTCTCCTGCTTCACTTAGATTTTAACACTTAACATATACAATTAGAAATATTCTTCAAGCAGAGCATCCAGAAAACAGAAGGTAAAAATTTTTATTTTCCGAGGAGAAATTTGAAAAATGTGGATGCGTTCCAAGCGCATAAGATTAGCGTTACAGGGAGGAATTTGCGTCCTGACTGATAACAAGCCTTAAGGGGTATTTATGAAACTATTCAAGCATCTTTTATTATCAAACATCACAAGGAAGTATGAACTGATTAGTAAAAAGGAATCTGTCTTGATTTGTAGCCAATTAATAGCTATGTATTCAATGTCACGTCGCACAGAGGTGTATTTCTAAAAAAAGCTGTACAAAAGTCGAAAAATGAACTTCGTTAAAAACCACAATACTTTATTTGTTTGTATAGCTTACTAGCCAGCGCTTCAGGTAAACAGTATATTAGGAATGTTCGGTAACACTACCATTCGCGTTATCAGTCTGAACACAGCTGTCGTGCATAGCAGATTTTTCTTTTCTCAGCGCTGTGGTGAGAAGGGCATTATTTAATTGCATTTATTGTTACATACATTGGAGATCTGAATAAAACCCTTTATGGGCAAAGTAGTGGGAGATGTGTAGCTTAAATTACTGTATTTAATTTCAGTTATAAAAGAATATAATTATGAATATAGTCACATTGTTTTATCTTTAAAAGTAAGTATAATTTTTACTAGTTCTTTTAATTTATAAGTGATTTATAAATATGTTCCGCCCTTTGCCCGGCAAAACGCTTTGTTGGAATATAAAATAGAGATATTCCTTGTTATATTCATAAAATAAAATCTTGCCCCAACTTGCCCCAATTTTTTTTTACCGTTTTATAAAAAAATGGTATCAGAAGATGGCGGTATTTTGAAAACGAAAAATCTTCATTTTTCTTTTAGAAACTTCAGTGATAGAAAAAGATCCTTAAAAAAAGTTGCTTTTTGACTGTATGCAAGATTGCTCTAATAAGAAATTAGATGGAAAATTATGTTTCATAGAAAGTAAAGTTATAAAAAGGATGAAATGTCCGGTAGATTAACAAGAATAAAATGTTCGTTAAGCCATTTCAAATCGGATTTTAAAGAAAAATGGGAGACTGCCAATAGGACAAAAAGTCGCTTTCTTAAGATAAATGAATATTGGCTTAACAGATCCATAACATTAGCTGTAGAAGATACTAGCTGTACAATATAAAAAAAAAAATGTCGACCAACAAAGGATTTCGCCGAATTCTGTGACAGAAGCAATTGATAACAAACAAGAGATTTAAGGGAGCAGGTACCTCGTGAATCAACGAACTGCTGGTAAAATTGATGCCTAGACACTCATAAAACATATAACTCTAAGTCAACAAGAGATACCAAATACTAAAAAATTATCACTTCAGCAAAGAAAACCCACCATTAAGAAGCATACAGCATCAGAAGCCTTATCAATTTTTGTAGAAGCTGATATAACGAGAAAGCAATGGGAAATTATTCATAGTGCAAGTAAGAATATTTACTTGTTATTCTTTGATTAAATAAGCGACAAAATATTCCTATATGTGTGGAGTCGATGAATGTGTCAGAAACAAGCGCTGAAGTTAACCTACAGGATCTTCTCGATCACACCTCTTTAAGATTGTGTAAATATTTAGAATAAGTGATTCAAAATAATACAGAAGCAGAAAGCCACAATTTAGAACAAATATCTGAATGGGTTTGCGATGACTCTCAACAAACGCAATTTAAACAGATATTTCAGAATACTTCTGATAGGGATGCAAATATATTTCAGAGTTCTCTTGTTCCTTTACGATTAGAGGCACTATCCAGTGGACTTAGAATTGATGTTAAAAAATTTGAAAATTACAACGAAGAAACTGGAGGGCTTTATGTCGAATTATATGGGTAGCATCTAATGTAACCAACAGTGAATAAAGTTTTAGTACATGTACGCCACAGTAATTACACATGCAATATTGCCTATCGAGCAATTTTCGGAGGAAGCAGCTGAATCTAGAAACAAACATTTCCGCCAATATAGGCAAAGGTTATAGGTGAAAATTTTCTCGAGAGCAATGTTATAAAAATGTTTTGAACAGACATTCACTAAATTCTGATTCTTTTATAAGTAGTTCAAGTCCAAAGCCTAAGAAAAAAAGAAAGATTTTTATTGCGAAACAACCAGTAACACGATACGGACAACAACCAATAGAAGAGGAAGTTGAGGATGAAGACGAAACAGATGAAGATGAATCTGATTAGAATAGTAAGTTACAGAAAGAATTTTTTATAAATATGTAAAAAAAAAAACGGAATCTTTCACTAAATATCATAAGTTTTATTCCAAACTGTTTTAAATAGAAGTTAACTTTTTAAAAAACAAAGATTTTTTGTAAATTCGTAAAAAAAAAAATATATTTGTTTTTAAAATATATATATATAAAGACTCTAAATAGCTTTTTACAACATTTCAACTTGATATAGCTCGCAAAATAATTTTGTCAACATTTTTCATAAAATACTCCTCTGTGCGTCGGTTCAATTTATCCGACATAAAGCATGTATAGTTAAATCTGAATTTTGCAACTTTTACTCTTCAACTATTCACAAAATCGCCCCGAATTGAAAAAAAAAAACTTAAAAACAGAGAATACCCCTATTAAATATGCCACATATTATAATATAAAAATGTGACTGGTACCAAAAACTAGTAATAACGTCCATTATTTAATACTATGCTTTAAATTGGCTTAAATGTCGTCAATTTATATAAATTTTACCAGCAGGAAAATTTTGATTATTAATACTTCATTTTGGCATCATATTTTGATTATAAAATAAATTTTACGTTAGGATACTAAACAGGAGTCTTTCGCTCAAATAGTTGAGAAATTATTTAAGTTTAAATTTTGATATTTCTAATGCTAAACTCATTTCTGTTATTTATAAATCATGTTGGAATGTAAATAGTTATTTAAGCATAACTCCAAATCTATTCTATGGAAGGATCTGTAACTTTGGATTCACATATTTGAATCTTCTAGAAATATAGTTCAAAATTATACAGATTACAATTAATATTTTTTCTGCAGACTAATTTAAAAAATATATATTTTTTCGTAATAAATTTTCGAAAACATTATGAACTGTAACCTATTCATTTTTTTTACATAAATCAATTTCTAAAAGCTTCAAATATTCGAATAAAAATTTACCTTACATTCCGTTCAGTAGTTTTTGAGGTATCCTAAAAAAAAAAAATACTCGCATTGTAATCTGTTACGCAACATTTACAAATGAATTCAGCATTAGGATTTCAAAATTATTTATCTTCATAATACCTAAGTTAATTTCTTAATGATTTCCCTTTTCGTATCCAAATATACAATGTACCCAAATATCTAAATGTTATGTCAAAATCAAGTGCCACCACTAATCAGTAGTCAACAGCCATTTTGTACGTGATTTGTAATAAACATTTTTTTATGTATTTTACAATGAGAATCCGAATATGCTATCATAAATTGTCTATCACGTTAACGTTTTACAAAATTTTTGAATTTAATTTTTACGTACATGGTGAAATACTCTGTGAAATTTAAATTATTACTTACATTTTGTAGTGAAATAACAATGAAATGAATGACTACTATGTAGGTTAAAACCTTTATTTGGATGTATTATTCTATAAAAGTAACTATCAATACATTTAGTACTGTCATCAAGAAATACATCACTCTGTTTTAAAAAATAACATTGTTAATATTAACATTATGGTTTTTTTGGAACAATTTCGTTGCTCGGATCTGTTCATAGTTTGTATTTAGTAATGAAGAGAACATTTTTACTGATGAATATTATGTTGTATTTAAACACACATACTACAATATATTTAAAAACACACATACACACATAAATAACGCCTGCATTCAACTGTCAATGTCATACATAAATAATATACAGACATACATACAACAAATACACTTCATTTGGATTTATTTTATTTATTGTACGTATATCTGTATAATCTTTATAGTTACCTTTAATATTATATTTTGTTTGCATTTCAAATAATCAATTTTGTCAAATATTTCACTTTTGTCTTTTCGTAATAAGCCTGTATCTAATAAATGTGACGTAACTAAGAAAACCGGATGATTACACTGAATTCAGCACCTAAAAAATAGTCAAGTGCACGCATTTACGAGCCAGATACAGAGAAAAAGATAAAAATTCTTGACTAGTGTAATTTCAAAGTTTGGTACAATTGCGATATGTATACGATTCTCTAAGAAAATTTTAAATGTAGCATCAATTAATAGACATTATTAATAATCTACTGATACGAGTCACGCTTTTAAAGAATTATTTGCGGAGTTAATTTGGGGTGTCTTTATGTTTTTCGGGTGTGGGCGATGGGGCGATTGTGAATGCACTTGTTTGATGCATTTCTCCTAAAATACATTGTTTGTTAAATGGAATAATACGTTCTTATATTTATTTTAAAAAAAATCGTTTTTAAATTCTTATGATTAAATATATTACAACGTGGCATGCAGTAGTAATGTAAATTGGAGTTTTTTAGAGTTAAATACAAATTTAAAACAAAATAAAGCACATAAAAATATTGGCTATGGTATTGTTTTTATTATGGGTATCCGGGACACAAGATCTTCAAATTTTTCAAAAATATTTTATTGCATTAAAACTTTTCAGTTTTTTTTTCTGCTTTATGTCGTTTAAATCATATTTATACCTTAATTAGAACAGGAAATTTTTTTTTCGTTTTGGTTTGTTTTCAAAATCTAGCTTTCAAGCAATGGTTGTCATGGAAATGACTTCTTGTCAAAATGCATTTTTCTTCAAGATAGTATTTTTCACTATTTCTAGTATTTAAATAGTTATAAGACAAGAACCGTTAAGGATAAATGGTTATGAAACTTGAAACATATATTTTTCAATTGTTTTACTTTAGTTTTGATTCAGAAAATTTGAAAAAAAAATATAAAAAATGCAAATTCAACATATTTATGTTTAGGTATTTTCGAATTATTGCTCAAAAAATGTTAATACATTAGAAGTAACATTTCCGGAGATATTAATAAAAATATAAAAATGCAATTTATTATTAGAAGTACTAAATTTTGAATGTTTATAATTCAAAACCTTATCATTCAAATGACTTGAAATTTGGTGTCTAGGCATAGTTTGAACAGAAGAGTTGAAATATCTTGTTAAATTGGGTATTGCCATTGAAAAAAAAATGAAGTTTGGATTCGTTTTAATATGTAGATGGCCCCCTAATCAAATTTTATATACATCATATAAAAGTATACTTTATTTCCAATCGTTCGGTATCAGTAACTTTCTTCTAAGATAATTTGTTGAGGAGTTAGTAGGGGGTGTTTACTTTTTTTCCACGACTGTATTTCCGAATGATTCCTGCAATAAAATTATGATGTTTTGCACAATTTGCAAGCATTGTTCTGGCGTAAGTCTATTTATGGTAAAATGGCAACACATACTCAACACAAATCATGTGTCAGCTGTCAAACTGACTGGAATATTGGAACATTGTTGCTGATTTCAAAATCACACCTCTAAAAAAATCACGCTATAATATGATTGTGCCTATAAGAGAACCAGTATGTTCATGCATATTGATACAGTGCGGGACAGAGTATATTTATTTTATTAATGTTTAGCCTGAAATTAATAATACTGAATTGAATGTCTGTAGCTAAGAAGCACTGCATTTAAAACAAGTAAAAATTAAATTGGACAAATCAGGGAACCCAACTACATAAAAAGCGAACTAATTAATTATTTCTCATCAATGTGAAACTATTTTTTTTTATATTACTTACCTATTTTTTTTATTTACTTGTATTGATGACTTTTAAGTTATGTTTAATTGTTAGTTCCTATCTATAAACACATTTTTGATGAGGCCTGTAGATTTCTATGAAGTTAGAGTTGCCGTAAAGCTAGAGATCCTACCTACATATCCTCCAGGTTGTGTAATATTTAAACGGAGCTTCTGACTATAAAATAGTCAATGGAACATCGTCCACATTTTGAAAGAACTATCCATTGATATGTCACTTAATAGGGTGCGTAAAATGTTTTTTTCGTCTCAACCGCCATTTTGTATTTTACGGACGCCATATTTAATTTATAAAAACAAAACCTAGCCTATAACCTTCGGACGGTTTGGACGAATCGATAGAAGCCTCATTCATTAAAATCTATCCAGCCGTTGGGATGTTTCGAAGGTATAAAGAAATCCACATACCCAGATACGCGTGAAAAACATAACCCATCTTGGCAGTTGGGTAATAAACGGTCAAGTGCGAATATTACTCGCGCTCAGAGGGTTCCGTAATAAAAATATATGAATAATAAACTGTATTATTAAAAAAATCATTGCCAAAAGAATAATAAGACTTTATAAATAATTATACAACGTACGGTTGGGTATAACTGTATAGTGTATATACTAGAAATGTATGAATGGTTATACCATAAAAGTTCTGAGATATGAACCCTAAATAATATCAAATAGTTCTATTCTCAATAAATCTTTTCTAATGTTATCGTAATCTGCTAATGATGAACATAATTCGGCACTGACAATATAAGTAGTGATCTTTAAACTTCATTTGGCCTTTCGTAAAATTAAGTTTAGCGTAGTAATAATCGTTTCTGTTTGCAGTGTAGCTAAAACAAAACCCTTGTTCAAAATTTAAACTTGGCATTGTGCTAAGCACGCCTCAAAAGGAGGTCGTAAATTTGAAATACCACCTTAATCCATGCCGCGTTTATACAGATAGGTTTTTAATTAATGTTTAAAGACAGAATCATATTCAGAGATTCATTGAATGCAACTAGCAGCGAATCCCATAGTATTTATGTGATTAGTTCTAATTAAACAAATATATCATTAAAAGTTGTTATATGGTCTTTAAAAACGGATTATACCTACAGTACGCCGCCCCTGCCATATGTATGTCCAAACATTCCGTGTTTTTAAATGTTAATATCTCAGCTAATTATAGACGATTTTATTCGAAAATCATTATCAACAATGCTTTTATACTTCTGCTACGATAGGTACCTCCACCGCTCCTTAACATCTTTGCTGAATGTCAGCAAATAGAAATTTGTGTGCAACGGAA
This sequence comes from Maratus speciosus, assembly GCA_963932465.1. Classification (NCBI taxonomy): domain Eukaryota; kingdom Metazoa; phylum Arthropoda; class Arachnida; order Araneae; family Salticidae; genus Maratus; species Maratus speciosus. The sequence continues at coordinate 200,444,957 of OZ010792.1, read as the reverse complement.
AAATGCTCTTTACTCAAAAACTATGTGACCTAGGGTAATCTCTATAATTTATCTGCAAGGTTTATGGTAACGTCTACTACCTCTATTTTTTTCATAATTTTAGTTTCGGTAGATTTGGAAATAGAGGGGGGTGGGGTCATATTTTTCCACTACATTTTCAACGATATCACTGAAAATATAATACCTACAGTTAAAACAAATGTATTTTTGAGTTCAGCGTTACGACAGCTTTCGCACGATACCCACATGATATACAAAGAAAAGATTTTTTTTCAAGTAACTTAATTAACCCCTCTACATTTTTACTAAATATATTTGTAAATGTTTAATAATCTGTAAATATGTGATTCAATAGTTTTTATTACTTACATCAATTTGAACTTTCCACGTTCCCTAATTTACGAGTAAAATGGTAGTGACAAGCAGACAGGCAGATAGACACGGAGTGATCTTATAATGGTTCCGTTTTTACTTTTTAAGTACGGAACCCTAAAAATAAATAAGGTAAACTCAAATCATATCCCGTGTTGTTAGATTTAACAACATACATTCTACTGAACGAACTAAAGTGACAGACTTGACTGTTTGAATGCGAGGACATTGAAAAAATTATTTCGGAAACGAATAATTCATCTTCACCTTGATAGAATTGTGTTTATAAATGAAGTAGTATGTTCTGGTATATTGTTATGTTTTGCTTAAAATTGATAATACTGAATTTATTTTTTGTATCTGAGAAACACTGCATTAAAAAAAAATAAATTATACGCAAATCATATTCTGTGTTGCTTGATTCAAAACCATATATTCTACTGATCAAGTTAAAGTGAAAGACTGGACTTTTTGAATGTAGGGACATAAACTGTTTATTTCGGAAATGAATAAATTCATCATCACCTAGATACAATTGCGCTTATAAATGAAGTAACAAGTTCCGGTATATTGGCACAGTACAAGCAAGGGTACACTTATTTAATAATGTTTATGCTTAAATTAGTAATACTTAGTTGAACTTTTGTAGCTAAGGAGCACTGCATTAAAAAAATAAATAAGCTAAACGTAAACCATATTCCGTGTTGTTTGATTTAAAAACATATATTCTAGAGAACCAATTAAAGTAACAGAAGTGATTTTTTGAATGGACGAAAATTTTTTTTTTCATTTCGGAAATGAATAAATTCATAATCACCTAGATAAAATTGTGCTTATAACTGAACTAGCATGTTCACTGATACAGTACATGCTTGGGTGCATTTATTTAATAATGTTCAGGCTGGATCTAGTCAGTTGAACATTTGTGGATAAGAAAGGCTGCATTAAAAAATTAAATAACATAAAACGCGATGAATGTTTTCCGTTATTCGATAACCGTTATCGGTTTTGAAAAATAATGTTTAGACGTGGCTGGTAGCCACAAAATTAAAATTACTTAAAAAGTTAAGAAACGATTAACAAAAAAATAAAAAGTACATAAGTACAAGTATAACGTGATATGATAAAGAAAACACAAAAAGAAAAAGAAAAAACTTTAAATAAAAAGAAAAATAAATTCCATTAGTTCCAAAAAAAGAAAGTAAAGGTGAAAGAGCTACCGGGGGATGCCCCATAAAAAAAGACGCTTTTCAGAGACCATACATCAGAAAAATAGAATAGAGTGCTATAATTATATCAGAAAAGCAAGATTTTTTTAAATACTATAAACAGGACAGAACAAACAAAAAGGTTAAGTAAAGCAGAAGATGAGGAAAACTCAGTCCTCATCATTAAGCAAAAGCTAGTAGTATTGAAGGCGTTTTCTATTAGTGGGGTCGGATACCTCGTAGCCGGGTAGTTCCGTTGTAATTTGGTTAGGATGATTGTAGACAGACTTATAAAATTTTTTAGATAGTTTATGAATACGCTGTTTCAAAGATGTGGTTTTTAGATCCCTGCGGATAGTGGTATTACGAAGGTAATGCTGACCATTCGGATATATCGAAGATTTTTTTATGAGCACGGTACAGAGAGTCCATACGAGTTTTGTATGCAAATCCCCAGATCGGACAAGCATAGGTTAAAATAGATCTTATACATGCATTATACAAAATAAATTTATTGTGAGTAGAGAGTGTGTTACTTTTGAGAAGAGGAGAGAGGGCTTGGGAGATGCCAGCAACTTTGCTTCGAGTGTTAATAAAGTGCATTTTCCAAGTTAGTCTCCTATGAAGGCTGACCCCCAGATACTTAGTGTCGTTAGTCCAGGGAATAGCAGTATTGTTAATGGTTATGCGATTGGGAAAAGTTAATTTTCTAGAAAAATAGACAGCAGCTGTTGTTTGCTCGTTGAGCTTAACACGCCATAGATTAAACCAGCTAAGGAATTTATCAATGGGTTTTTGTAATATTTTGTATAAAGTGAATGGATGATGTGCAGAGACGTACATTGCCGTGTCGTCCGCATACAGGGCAAGATAAGTCCTCGGTGTTCTTGGGCTATCGTTAAAAAATATGTTAAATAATGTAGGGCCGAGGACCGACCCTTTCAAAATACCAGAAAGAATACGGTAGAGAGTTCAAAGTATTTTATTAATGCGGACACAAAAGGTGCGGTCGCTAAGGTAAGAATGTATGAGAAAGATGAGTCTAGCATTAATACCAAGCTTAATTAATTTGTATATAAGGCCAATATGCCAGACCTTATCAAATGCCTTAGCAACATCAAGAAAGACAGCCAAGCTGGGTCTTCGTGTTGAGTTTTTCACTCAAGAATTCCACAACAAGAAGTTGATGTAATGTAGAATGTCTAGCTCTGAAGCTAAATTGCTAAGGAATGAGAATGTTCTGTTCGTCTAGAATGTCATGTAGCCGGGACCTGATGACTCGCTCAACAACTTCGCTAATAGGGGGTAAAAGAGAGATGAGACTATAGTTAGTCTTAAGATTACAATGAGGTTTAGCAATAGGTGCAATTATAGAAGTTTTCCAAGCTTTAGGAAAGTAGTGTAAATGAAATATTTGTAAGTTTAGTATAAGTTTAGTATAAGTTTAGTATAAGTTTAGTATAAGTTAGTAAGTTTAGTTGATAGCATTTGTAAGTTTAGTAAGTAAATTATACGGTTGCAAGGAAGATTTTTAAGAGCAAAATTAGATATATTGTCGTATCCAGGGGCTTTTCTATTTTTAAGATTTTTGATAATATTAGAAATTACTATTGATTGAATTTCAGGGTGTGGGTCCGTGGGAGAGGTAGCTAAGAAATTTTGGACACTTTCATTGACTTCAAAATAATGATTAGGGTTAGCAAGGAAAGGATTAGGGGAAAACTGTTCGGCATAGGACCTGGCAAGAATTTCCGCTTTGTATTTGTCCGTGTATGCCGTGGTATTAAAGGCAGTTAAGGGGTGAATGGTAGAATAATTATTATTAAGTTTTTCTTAATTTTTCAGCGAGAGTTATCTTTAGGGGAGATAGAGTTAAGAAAGTTGCTCCAGCTATTTTGCTTTTCTTTATAAAAAAGGTTTTTTATTTTATTGTTAAGCCGGTTAATCATGGGCTTTAATGTAGGATCTCGTGAATTCTGATACAGCCGTCGGATGTCATTACGTTGCTTACATATGTTATGAATATAGTTAGGCAAGGTAAAAGAGTTGTTATGTTTAGTATATTGATAAGTAGCTTGTTTTTGAGCATTAGTAATGAGATTTTGAAAGTTATCAACAGCATTGTCAATATCATCAATGTTAGTAATATTAGGGAAAGTCAGGTCAGAGTTAGAGAGAATAGTTTTGAATTTACTCGAATCCACAGCTACTGAGGAGGGGGTAGAGGGGGGGGTCAACAAAATCAATTTTAAAAACAACCGAAAGGTGATCAGAACTATGGTCATTGATAACTGTAGAAGTAATAGGAAAAGCCTAGTTTTTTGAAATGGCAAAGTCAATTATGGAGGGACGTGCTCTACCATTCCCATTGTGTGTAGGGGTTTTAGGTGAATGTACGCTTAGTCCCAGGTGAGGGATTAGGTTGTGTAGTGAACTGCTACGACGGGTGTTTGAATGACTATTCCATCGCCGGTTATGCGCATTAAAATCACCTGCGATGAAACAGTGCCTATTTTGCGAGAAGAGCTGTGTAAGGTCGTTGACTGGGAATAAACGAAAGTGTTTTGCGTTCAACGAAACAAAGTTAATATTTACCTGTGACAGTTGTACAACAATTCCCGTATAGTCAAGACCTGTGTATGTAGATTTCTGGGTAGGGTAGTGGTATTATGTGGTGTTTCATGTAAATGGCAGTTACTCCCTGAACGGATCCAGGACGGGGGATATGGTAAAGCTTGTAACCAGAAATTTTAACACTTTTATTAGGTTTGTGCACCTCCTGAAAAAGAATGATATCTATGTTAGGATGATTAGAAACAAAAGAACGAAGTTCATCAATTTTGTTATTTAAAGCAGCGCAATTCCAGGATAACACCGTAAGAGATTTAAGATGAAGACTAGACATGGTTGGCGTCCTTTGTATATACAAATGGGGGTAAGACGTTGTTCACCACATTTGCAGCATTTTTCAGTAAACCCACACACCTCACTGGTGTGTCCAGAGCCCTGGCAACGATAGCATTGTTTTACCTGATTATGACTCCTAAAAGTCTCAATAGTAACCGATATGTACGAAATTTCTTTTATCTTATAAATTTATTCAAAGTTTTTAGTTGGGAGTACATTAACCATATATAGCGGCATAGGGTACCCGTCTTTCTGTATTTGAGCATGGCAGCCTTAGTAACCGTAAAGCCGTGCTCTTTAAGACTATCAACAATAACACTATTTTTGGTATAACATGGTAAGCCTCTAATACAGATTTTCTTTGGACGCTGGTCCTTTGGGTGAAAAGTTGTATATTTTTTAGCATGTTGGTCAAGATAACTTTGAGTGTGTCGAAAGTCGTTATCGTTTTTACATAGCACCATTAGGCGCTCTCCTTTCAAAGCTGTATTAGATTTTTCCTGGTTAACATCTGCATTTGCTTGGACAAAACAGTCCAATTTCCCTCTAATTCAATATGAAAAAGGATTAATCCTAGGTTTCGAACTGCCCGACGAGTTACCGGTGACGTGAATGGTCGACGGATCATTTTTTTCCATTTGGGTAGCTGAGGTATCCTTTGCAAGGTTAGAATATTTATTACTAAGGGGAATTTGTGAGTTTCCCTCTTCAAGGGTACGTTTTGTACCTTTTTTAGCTAATGTGAAGTCGTTAAGACCAAATTCACTTAAGATTTTATTTGCAGAGCATCTATATTTAGAAAAACAGAATACACTAAAGTAAGTTGAATTAATAAGTTATTATGGGAAATAGGCTACCTAAATAAAGAAAATGCCTCTTGGCAAACACTACTCATCTCCTGATGATCAGTAGACGATGCAGCGTAGTCCATTTTGCTCTTGTAGAGTGTATGTAATCATCTAAGTAGTCGAAGAACTCCACCAAAAATTGTTTAACATTTTCCTCGTAACTTGCACACAATCCTTGAATCTCGTTTGAAAAGATCGGATGTGCAGTATGATCAACTATACTTTGGATAATATCATTAATAGCCTGGGAACTAACCTCAGCCACCATACTGAAAAAATCACCACCTCACACTTTATAGAATGCAACCACTACGAAAAAGTCTATTCTTCAAATAACTTCACTCCTCCGCCGCGCTGCATTCCGCAAAGTAACAAAATATCAGAGCTTCACTTCATACGACCTTTCCCCACCGAAGCTCCAACGCAACTGAAAACTGCAAAATAAATTTAAAAAAAAATATTATATATAACAAAATTAACATTTATATTTCTCCGGTTACAATTATTTCTGTGATTTAATATAAGGATTGGTTGGCCTTTTATTATATAAAATCTAATATTATAACTTTTTATAGAAATAATAGGATGGCATACAAGAATACTGCCGGTGCATTAATTCGGATTAGAAAACAAGGCCATTGCATAATCATTTAATATATCTATATATTTTTCATGGTTCATTGCATGAACATTCTATACTTTCTTAACATCGGCAATAGTTATTTAAAAATTTTTTAATCAAAACATTTTTTTGATTCAAAACAATTTAATATCCACATTTAATAAAACATGTGAATCTAACACACCTTTCCGGTTCAAAGAACAACACTGTTCGGTGCATGAAACATAGCTAAAAATCTTATTTTCATTGAAAAGTTTACGGATTTCTTTTTTTACATTAATACATTTTTTTTTTCTAGATTGTTAACAAAGAACACAAAAAGCACTTTCGAATGAAAAATATAAATTATGTATTCAAATATATTTTTAATTTATTAAAAAGGTAATTCTGTAAAAGGTAATGCAAGCGGTTAATAGCAGAAGAAATAGCAAAATGTTTCAATATGTATGGCAACATTTTTCTGTCATTATTTCACTGTTTCATCAGGTATTTTAATTATCACTTAAATATGTGTTTTATTTAAGAGATTATAGTATTATTATTTTATTTATTCACTTATTGATTTATGAAGTTACAGTTAGTAGGAAATAAATGAAGGACTATTTGCATTTTTTAAAATGCAAACGGGATCATCTTCGGAAAGAGGTCTGCAAGCGATAGATATATATTTTTTTGGAAATTCAAACTTTGAAATTATTTTAAAAAAATTAATAAATCCAAGATTATGAGACCAAGTGCAATTGAAGGTAGATTTCTTTCGCTATTCAACGGTGTAAAATTTGAAATTGTGCAATTTTTTGAAGTATAAAACAATGCAGAAATAGTGAAATTTATTAGGCAGAATGTTATAACATTGAGTAGGACGTCAATATTACTCACGGACATGCTTTGCTGTATAATATAGATTCTTCTCATATTATGCATTTTTATATGCATGAAATTTTAAATAAATCTTTCCTTCTATAATATTATTGTATTAATTTTATAGTAAAATATTAATTTTATAAATTGTGTATAATATTATTCTTAGGAAACATATTTTAAGCTAACTTTGATATAAATGGTACACTAGTGGCATTTATTGCAAATTTTGCAGCAACTAAACATTTCTAAATTTTGTAGCTTTTAGGATTCCGTAACTTAAAAAGTAAAAACGGAACCATTACAAGATCACTCCTGTGTCTGTCTGTCCGTTTGTCGCAGCCATATTACTCATAAAATATGGGACGTGAAAACTTCAAATTGGGGGAAGTAATACAGACAATTGACCCATATATTTACAGATTATTAAACATTCACAAATATATTTGGGGAAATGTAGAGGAGCTAATTAAGTTACTTGGGGGAAAAAATCTTTTCTTTGTACACCGTGTGAAAGCTTTCGTAACGCTGAACTCAAAAATACGTTTCTTTTATAAAAATAGCAAGAAAAGCCTTCGTGCAACAATATTAAAAAGCAGAAAAATCAACGTTTAAAAATGCAAAAATAATACATGAAAAGAAGCAAACAGTTGTTTCGAATCTACTAGCGAGATTCTTCTTTTGTGCAAGATAGGAAAAAGGAACACCGTGCTAGAAAAAGCAAGGCTGAGCAAAATGGTACACAGAGATGCGCTGGCTTATATACCCTATGCGAGTAGCGGAGGCGCTAAAAACAACCAATGAGGGAGAAAAAGTGCAAACGACTGGGTGAGCAAGTAGCGACATCTGCCGGAGAAGGAGAGAAAAAGAAACCGAAAAAGGGGAAATTAAATTAATGCTTTCCAAATACTTGGAAAATCAGGATTACTAGATAAGTCATTGAGTGAGAATTTTTAATGATGTGGTAAGTTTCCAAAAATCAAGATCAAGGTTAGAAGAACATTTTTCGATAATGATGGCTGAGGAAAAATCGAACCTATGCTCAGAAGAGCAAGAATGTTGAGCAATATAAGAAAGTTTGAGCTCCTGATTTTTAAAATGACACTTCATGGTCTTTTAAACGAAATCGAAGAGCACGTTTATTCTGGCCAGTATAAGAAAGGCCACACGGGCAAGAGATTTGGTAAATACCCCAGTTATCTAGGCGATCAACGGGGAGTTTGAGATTTGAAAAAATGATTTTATTAACAGGAGAAAAAATAACATTAAAATCAAACCTTCTATGATTTTAGCAACTTGCTGACTGATTTTAGGAAAAATGGTAACACAACTGAAGTATTAGAGTTGGAATTAAATTGATTTTCAGAATGGACGGATTTCATCAATTTCTTATAAATAGAATCAATAATATTAGAGGAATAACCACGATCAATATTGGTAAACCGAAAAGCAAAAGTATTGAAAGCAGCAAATTTCTGGTTAGGGGGATCAGAAAAAAGAAAATAAGAAAATAATGCCAATAGTATCTCTGAATTGGACTTTCTTGAAAATTTAGCTATTTATCTTAATCGTGATGATATTGTTAATGATAAATCTGATTCCACAATGCTCTCTGCAGCTTGGAAAAACCTTTTCAGTACTACCATTTAATTTATTTTTGTATTATTATTAGTGTGTTATATATATATCTGTTATATATATATTGTAATATTATTAGTATGTTATATATATATTATCTGTTATATATAGTCTGTAATATTAGTCTGTTATATATATATATATTATTCATTTATTTATTCCTTTTTAATTTCATGTGTTCCCATTTTGTATTATATGTATTTTTCCCCCTCCCATTTTTTGCTCCTCCTACTCTGTGTTCTTTTGTTTTGATTATTCTCTTCTGTGATTGGCTGTTGCCTTCTACTTTCCTATTGGCTGTTGATTTCTAACTTCCTATTGGCTGTTTCTTCAGCTTGTTTCCTTTCCCTTATCTCTCATTTCAGTCTTGCCTCTGCTTTCATAGTAGAAGGACGTCTTCTTTGCGCCTGATGAAGAAAGACTCAGATCTTTCGAAAGGCCTAGCGCATTTACAAATTTTTGATGGTGTTTTAAGAAGATTTTTTGTACTTAGTCATTCACACCAGTTTTAACTTATTTTCTTTGATTGTGCTTCTTCTGGCATTTCAACATTTTATGCTTTTCCATCCGTTCCCTTTTGTATGTAAGTACCTTTTTTTTTTTTTTTTTTTTTTTTTTTTTTTTTTTTTTTTTATGTGTGCATTGATTTTGCTCTTTATTTATCTTATTGATTAATTTATTTGCTTATTTATTTTTATATTTTTATGTCTTTTTTATAGCTTAATATTCTATATCAGTATTTTGTTCATTCTTTATTTATCTTATTGATTAATTTATTATGTCTTATTTATAGTTTAGTATTCTATATTTGTACTTTGTTTATTTTTGTATTGCTATTATGTTTACTACTCAATTTAACAGATTTACTAAACTCAGACGTAAGCGTGTGAAATTTCTTAACCACTTAAATTTTCTTCAAAATTGCAAGAAAAATAATGTTATTCCCAATTTTATTCAACTTAAATGTTCTGTTAGTAGCTCTGTTAGAGTTTCAAAGGCTATCGTTCGTTCACATTTTATTATTTTAAGAGCCTGTATTCAAGATGTTCGGCATACTCTCTCCAAAATTGAAGAAGAGCTTTATGACCTTCATTTGTTCCTTAGTAAAAATCTTGACAATTTCTGTGATATTGAAAATAAAGGTTGGTCTTATCTACTTACTTTCAAAACTGCTGATCAAAATAAACTTGATAAAAAGTTTTCTTCGTTGTGCAATAAGCAAAATAAGTCTCAATTTTCATATAAGAATCTATCAAATGAGAACTGCATCGTTAATCTCTCCTCTCATATGTTAACTCCTGAGCAAAAAAGCATTTTAGATCTTGGTTTGAATTTTTCTCAGTCTTGCAAACCTTCTCTCACCAAATTGATTGCTCCTATTGAGTCTTCCTTTAAACATAGTAAAGTCACTCCTTTTCAAAAAGAAACTCTTCGTCACATCCTTGCTGATACTATTTCTTCTAATAATTCAAAATTTAAACCTAATCTTTCACGTTCTCAAAATATCGCTCTGAATGAGATTAAGTCCAATGATAATCTTATTATTACTAAAGCTGATAAAGGGGGTCAAATTGTTCTTATGGATAAAAAAGATTATTCTGATAAAGTATATGCTCTCTTATCTGAAGGTCCTTATGTTGAAGTTAAAAAAGATCCTACTAATTCGCATCTTTCCACTCTCAAAAAAGCTGTTAAGAATTCTGTTATTTTAAATGACAATACTAAACATAGTGTTATTCCTTCTTCAGCCATTTGTGATCGTTTTTATGCTTTGCCTAAAGTTCATAAAACCAATGTCCCCTTAAGACCTATCGTCTCTAATATTGGTACTGTTACTTATCCTCTTGCCAAATTTTTAACATCCATTTTTTTCTCCGTTATGCATTTCTAATACTCATACGATAAAAAATTCTTATGATTTTGTTAGTAAATTAAAAAATATTAACCCATCCAATTGTTCTATGCTTTCTCTTGATGTCAAATCTTTATTTATGAATGTTCCAATTGAAGGTGCTCTTTCTTGCTTAGAAAAAAGATTACGTGAATTTCATTTCTCTGATATTGAAGTCCAAGATTTTGTTAATTTAACCAAAATTTGCATCACTCAAACTACTTTTGAATTTCATAATAAATTTTTCAAACAATCAGATGGCTTAAGTATGGGTAATCCATTATCTCCAATTCTTTGTGATATTTATATGCATTATTTTGAGGAAAAATTATTAAATCTGGTTAATTTTAAATGTTGGATGCGTTATGTCGACGATACTTTTGTTTTAGTTGATAATCCTTTTGATATTTCTACCATTCTTCATACTGTCAATTCTATCGACACACACATTCAGTTTACTTTTGAATTAGAAAATTGTAATAAACTTCCTTTCCTTGATGTTTTAGTTACCAAATGCGATTCTTCTTTCAAAACTTGTGTTTATAGAAAACATTTTTCTGTTTCTAACCCACCTCATGCTCTCTCAAATCATCCTGTCAACCAAAAAATCGGTGTTTTTTACACGTATGTAAATCGTGCTCTCAAAATTTGTTCCGATTCTGTATCCCTTAAGGAAGAGCTTAATTACTTAAAAACCGTTGCTGTCAAAAGAGGTTTTAATCCTTCTGTTATCAATAATGCTGTGAAGAAATTCAATAGACCATCTAATAGATCTACTCTTTCCAAATCTGTCAAAAGCAAACCTGATAATTTGGTTGTCCTCCTCTTTTATCCTCCTTTATGTTTCAAGTTAGCTAAAGTTTTACGTCGTTTCAATTTTAACATTATCTTTGAACCTGTCAATAAATTCAACATCCCCTCCACTAAATCTCCTGTTCCTGATCTTCGTAAATGGGGAATTTATAAAGTTCCTTGTAATGGTTGTGATTTATCTTATATTGGTGAAACTAAAAGGAATCTCGAAATCCGCTAAAGAACACTTGCGTTATGTAATCAATCAAGAATTTTCTAAATCTTCTATTGCCAAGCACTCTTGGGATTCCGGCCATAGTTTTAATTTTCAAAATGCTAAAATTATCTCTAATGCCAATAGTATATCTGAATTGGACTTTCTTGAAAATTTAGCTATTTATCTTAATCGTGATGATATTGTTAATGATAAATCTGATTCCACAATGCTCTCTGCAGCTTGGAAAAACCATTTCAGTACTACCATTTAATTTATTTTTGTATTATTATTAGTCTGTTATATATACCGGGTGTCCCAAAAAGGACTGACTGATTTTAAAATTCAATAACTTGCAAACGGTGACAGATATTAAAAAAATTCTTGCAGGAGGGTTATGCATAAGGTCAAAAGTTTTATTACAGTGATTTTCAATTTTAGTTCGATTTACAAACAATAGATGGCGCTGTAAGCAACAGTCGCTAAATACAGGCTCGATTTTTGATCCTTTATCTTGTTCCATGCGGAAAAAGGAGATGGAAATGTATTATCCGGGCCACGAAGTACCAAAAATCGAGCCTGAATTTAGCGACTATTGCTTACAGCGCCATCTATTGTTTGTAAATCGAACTAAAATCAAAAATCACTGTAATAAAACTTTTGACTTTATGCATAACCCTCCTGCAAGAATTTTTTTAATATCTGTCACCGTTTGCAAGTTATTGAATTTTAAAATCAGTCAGTCCTTTTTGGGACACCCGGTATATATATATATATATATATATATATATTATTCATTTATTTATTCCTTTTTAATTTCATGTGTTCCCATTTTGTATTATATGTATTTTTCCCCCTCCCATTTTTTGCTCCTCCTACTCTGTGTTCTTTTGTTTTGATTATTCTCTTCTGTGATTGGCTGTTGCCTTCTATTTTCTTATTGGCTGTTGATTTCTAACTTCCTATTGGCTGTTTCTTCAGCTTGTTTCCTTTCCCTTATCTCTCATTTCAGTCTTGCCTCTGCTTTCATAGTAGAAGGACGTCTTCTTTGCGCCTGATGAAGAAAGACTCAGATCTTTCGAAAGGCCTAGCGCATTTACAAATTTTTGATCGTGTTTTAAGAAGATTTTTTATACTTAATCAGAAGAATAGCTGTGAGGTGGGAGGCAGACAGCAAAATGTTTACGGAAGACAGTAATATGAAAACCATTTTCACAACGAATAACAAGGACATCCAGGAAAGAAAGATAGTTATTGGTCTCAATTTCAGAGGTAAATTGAAATCATAGATCAATGGAATTTATAATAGAGAGAATATGATTAATATCCGTATTCATTTCAACCAGGACATAAACATCATCACCATAACGAACATAGAACGGAAATTTTAAAATTTCAAAATGTTTGACCTCAATATAGTGCATATAAATATCGCGTAAAATTGGACTAAGAGGATTACCCATAGTCAAACCGTCAATCATACGGAAGAAATAACCATTGAAAACAAAAGTATTTTGAGACAAGCAAGCCCGAGTGAGAAGGATAAGCTCCTCGATTTCAAAATAAGAGAAATGGAATTCACAAAGCCATTTCTTGAAGCAATCTAACGCCCCCTCAACCGGAACGTTTGTAAATAATGATTTAACATTAAAAGAAACCATCATGTGACCCTGCGACTTAAAATTATGAAGTTTCTTAACAAAATCAAAAGAATTCTTAACAGTGAAACAGTTACAGCTCAAAAGTGGGGAAAAAAACAGAAACTAAATATTTGGCAAGCTTATAAGAAGCTGTACTGATACTAGAGCCAAATCTAATACTTCAGTTCTGTTACCATTTTTTCCTAAAATCAGTCAGCAATTTGCTAAAATCTTAAGAAGGTTTGATTTTAATGTTATTTTTTCTCCTGTTAATAAAATCACTTTTTCAAATGTCAAACACCCCGTTGATCGCCTCGATAACTGGGGTATTTACCAAATCCTTTGCCAGTGTGGCCTTTCTTATATTAGCCAGACTAAATGTTCTCTTAGATTTCATTTAAAAGAGCATGAAGGTTATGTTAAAAATCAGGAGTTCAAACGTTCTTCTATTGCTCAACATTCTTGGTCTTCTGAACTGAAGTTCGATTTTTCATCAACCATCATTATCCAAAAATGTTCTTCTAACCTTGATCTTGATTTTTGGGAAGCTTACCACATCATTAAAAATTCTCACTCTTTAGTCAATGACTTATCTAGTACTCCTGGTTTTCCAAGTATTTGGAAAGCATTAATTTAATTTCCTCTTTTTCGGTTTCTTTTTCTCTCTTTTCCGGTAGATGTCGCTACTTGTCCACCCAGTCGTTTCCACTGCTTCTCTCCCATTGGTTGTTTTCGGCGCCTTCTCTACCTGCATAGGGTATGTAAGACAGCGCGTCTCTGTCTATCATTTTGCTCAGCCTTGCTTTTTCTAGCACGATGTTCCTTTTTCCCTATCTTGCACTGAAGAAAAATCTCGCTAGTTGATTCGAAACAGCTGTTTGGTTCTTTTTATGTATTATTTGTTTTTTTTTAAACGTTGATTTTTCCGCTTTTTAACATTTCTTTTAATTTTACGCATTATATTTTCAGAGATATTTTCGAAAATGTAGTGCAAAAATATGTCCCCCCCCCCCCATCTATTTCTGAATCTACTGAAGCTAAAATTATGAAAAAATTAGAGTTAAATTGAAGTTAATTTAAACCTTGCAGGAAAATTATAGTGATTACCCTAGGTTACATTATTTTGAGGAAAACGCATTTTTCCATTACACACAAATTTCAATTTACGGGCATTCAGCAAAGGTGTCTAGGAGCGCTGGATTTACTTATCATAGCAGAAGTATAAAAGCATTGTTGATAATGATTTTCGAAAAACAATGTCGGTAATTATCTGAGATATTTTTTCTTAAAAACACAGGCGGTTTTGACATGCATAATGACAGGGGTGGCGTACTCTATATACCATCGGCTTTTAAAGCCTAGATAATAACTTTTTATGATATATTTTTATAATATAATGTCCAGTAGCAGTATAAAAGAAATAGACGTCAAATTGTTTAAAACAGACAGATTGGATTAGAATTAGTCACACAAATACTATGGGATTCGAGACTAGTTTGCATTGAGTGGATCTCTCAATACGCCTCCCGTGTCTTTAAAAATTAATTAAAAACCTATCTGGAAAAGCGCAGTACGGACCTAGGTGGCGTTGCAAAATTTGCTACCTTCTTTCGAAACGCGTTTAGTACAATCCCAATTTTAAACTTTGAACAGGGGGTTTGTTTTAGCTACGCTGTAAAAAGAAAATATTATTAATACGTTAAATTTAGTTTTATAAAATGCTAAATGATTTTTAAATATGCACTATTTTAATCGTCAGTTCCGAATTAAGCCCACCATAAGCTTATTAGGATAAGATTAAAAAAAGTGTTACACAGAATAGCAATATTTGATATTATTTAAGCTTCATATCTCTTCGATCTTTTATGGTATACCCATTCCTATTTTTCAAGTATATACAGCTATACCAAACCCTACATTTTATATTTTTACAATGTCTTATTATTCTTTCAGCAACGACTGTTTTTAATAACACAGTTAATAATTAATATATTTAGCGTACGGAATCATCTGAGAGCGAGTAATGCTCGCACTTGACCGTTTATTTTTTTGAGGTATATTGGTGTAAAATAATAACAATAATAAGAAGAAGAACAACAACAACCACAACAACAACAACAATAATAATAACAGCCTGTAACATTGTACGTTTCATTCCGTTTTCTGTGTCATCTTGTTCAATGTTCAGATTAAAAAAAAGTGTCAAGTGTGAGTGTTTTTTGCGTACAGAGGTCTCCATACAATAAATATATGACGAAGTAACTGGACATTACATCACACAAAAATGTCATTAAAATCATTAAAAGTTGTTATCTAGGCTTGAAAAGCCGATGGCACATGGAGTACACTGCACGTGTCTTTATATATTTCCAAACCGCCCGTGTCTTTAAGGGTTACTATCTCGCCTAATTACCTTTTTTTTTTTTCAAAAATCATTATCGACAATCCTTTTATACTTCGTCGACTATAGGTACCTGCAGTGCTTCTCAACTCATTTGCAGAATGCCCGCAAATCGAAATTCGTGTGTAACGGGAAAGTGCTATTTTCTCCAAAACTATGTGACCAAGGGTAATCGCTATAGGTTTCCTGAAAGGGTAAATTAACTTCTACTACCCATAATTTTCCCATAATTTTAGTTTCAGTAGACTCGGAAATGGGACGGGGAACACATTTTTGCATTACATTTTCGACGATAAATCTGAAAATATCGTACCTAAAATTAAAAGAAAAGCATTTTTGAATTCCGCATTACGCAAGCTTTCACACTATATCCCACACGATATACAAAGAAAAGATTTTTGTTTTCAAATAACTTAATTATCCCCTCAACATTTTTCCTAAATATATTTGCGAATGGTTATCCATCTATAAATGCGTGGGTAATAAGACTTTAGTACTTTAGCAAATTCGGACTTTCCACGTTCCATAGTTTACGAGTAAAATGGCTGCGACAGACGGAGAGACAGGCACAAAAGTAGTCTTATAATTGTTCCGTTTTTACTTTTTAAGTGCGGAACCCTAAAAATGTGAAATAGATCTAAAAGATATTTCATAAAATATTTAAATGCTTCTTTCTCAGTGGTATTTTTTGAATTGCTGTCAATTGCGACACAATATAGATTTTAAGCTATGTAATTCCAATCACGGGTAACGCTACATTAGACATGTGCCTATTTGATGAACTTTTAATTTTGTTTTTAGAGTTCTTAATATTTTGAAGAAAGTTGTTCCTAACAGAATCTTTTGCATTTTTTACTAAAATTTGTCTTTAATTTAAAGTAACGATAATAATAATAGTGTAATTTTTTGTGAATCTTAATGGTTTGCCAAATTTCTAATTAGTTTCAAATGTTATAACAACATGCATAAAAATCACTTATAAACAGATTAAGTTAAATAATGCTATCAAAAGTGGTAAAATAACCTTATTAAGATTAACGAACGTTTCAAGAACGAAAATTTTATACGGTCCGTGTCTTTAAGGGTTAATATCTCGGCTAATTACAGACATTTGTTTTTCGAAAATCATTATCAACAATCCTTTTATATTCCTTCGACGATAGGTACATGCAGCGCAATTATACCTACAATTATAATATCACTTTTGTGCCTGTCTGTCCGTCTGTGACAGCCATTTTACTCGTAAACTGTGGAACGTGGAAAGTTCGAATTTGCTGAAGTGATAAAAGCTTATCACCCACACATTTATAGATTACACTGGTCAGAAAATTTGAACTTTTGCTCTGTCCTATAACAGAAATTAATTGTTTTATGCGTTTTTTTGTGCTGATTCCGAATCTAGTTTTAGCTTTACTCCAGCATGTCAAGTTTGAGAGATATTTGCATATTTCAATTTATGCAAATTTAGTAAATTGTATACATTTATTTGCAAATTTAGGGTATAAAGCAATATAAGACAGGGTTTTTTGCATTATGTTATGATTACTACATAATTTACTTCTCAAAAAAGTTGTTTCTGATATTATACTGGCATGTGACTGTGAAATATTGTACCTAATTTGCATATTTTTCGTGTTTTTCTAATAAATACTGTTTCTTGACGGTCAAATATTTCTACCGCACGAGTACGCTAATATGCTTCTAAACCAGTTTTTTGAGCTGATTTCAAATCTTGTATCTGTTTTCTTC
The DNA here is from genome assembly GCA_963932465.1 of Maratus speciosus. Classification (NCBI taxonomy): domain Eukaryota; kingdom Metazoa; phylum Arthropoda; class Arachnida; order Araneae; family Salticidae; genus Maratus; species Maratus speciosus. Next base: position 200,427,814 of record OZ010792.1, on the reverse strand, counting down.
TATCACGTCTAGTTTTTGAAAAAAGTGAAATTTTATTTTTTAGTCAAAAACGCCAGAAATATCTTTTTATGATACTTTGTATGATAAACTTTAACTAGTTAGGATAGATTCTACTAGTTATTTTTTTTTCGATTATATAAATTTTTTTTGTGGTCTGATATGAATCTGATCCTGTTCACCTTCTTGACAATGAATTACTCACCCCTAAAAAGCATCTTATATCAAATCCGTGGTAATGCCGTGCAAAAGTAGAAATTCATCTTACTCAAAAACTAGACATGACATAAGAAAACAGACTGCAGATTTGATATCAGCATAAAAATCTAGTCTAGAAAAGCATTATGTCAATTCTGTGGCAACTATTTTAAAGTGGATACTGATGTAAACATTACAACATTGAAAAATATGCAAATTAGGCTTAATAACTGATAAATAAATATTAAGAATATGCAAATCGTGACATTTATCTGAAGCAAATAGTCAAGTAGTCATTATCTAGAAATCGTAATTAGATGTGATATATATTGAATCTAAAATTTGCATAAAATAGCACAAAAAAGCTTAAATTTGCACCAATGCAATTTTCTCAAAACCTGGACCACTTACAGATAAACGGAAAGCATATTTGGAATCAGCGCCAAAAACTGATCTAGAATCAACTAATTTTAGTTCTAGGACAAAACTACTGTTGTCCAGTGTTATTAACCATTCACAAATATAATCAGGAAATATGTTGAGGGGCTAATTAAGTTACTTGAAAACAGAAATATTTTATTTGTATATCGTGTGTGTGTGGGGGGGGGTATAGTTTGAAAGCTTTTGTAATGCCAAAATCAAAAATGTTTTCCTTTAAATTTTAGGTATTATATTTTCAGAGATATCGTCGAAAATGTAACGCAAAAAAACGGATTGGAGAACGAAAATTCAATATCTCACTAGTCGCAAAACCTTCCATGAAATTAAAAAATATATTATGCAAGAAAATAGATCCAATTGAGTCAAATCAGTTATCAGGAGTATACGAAATACCTTTCACCAAAGAAGATGGACAGAACCACAGCTTTTGCAAGATTATGCAGCGAAGAGCCTTTAGAGATCGATTTTTAAAATAGCAGGTTAATTTATCCATGAAGATTTTATTTACCATCCATAATCCGGCAATCTATAGAGATATTTTTACGCAACTAGAGTATTTGCAATGATTCAGTGTCCCTTGATTTACCTAAAATTTGAAAGAAATTATATGTAATTTCAGTAATAAAAGTAAAAATTAATCCACGCTCGCAAGCAGCCAAGTTAATTTTATTTTTATTTTCTGTTTTGCAATGTTTTTTCATTATGCATGATGTCTCGTGACATTGTTTACTATGTTATTGTTTTTAAATTATGTGAAAATATTTTCTACTAGCCGCCCTTGGCGACCAGTTTGCTCTCCTTTAAATCTATGCTAAGCATTGTATCATGTTACTTTTATTCATACTTTAATTTACTTGCTCAATCCTTCGCCAAATCGGAAGATTCTGATACAGAAATCATGAACTCGGTATTTTTATGTTAGCCGAGTGCAGATGATGATATATCGCCAAACTTTGTACCCGTCGTATCTTTTCTCATTTCATTAACTTCCTTACTTTCACTCATTTTCATAGCTGCCAACTTGTACGGATTTTTGCTACCACTAAAATTTTACAGAAATTTCTGCCTTATTTAATGATCAACATTCACTGAAATTCGGCGATTGCATTAGACAAAATTTTCTGTTACATTTAAGTGGTAGCAAAAATCCGTACAAGTTGGCAGCTATGCATTTTATTTAAAATACATAACTTTAATTTAAAACTGAAATGATTAAAATTTATGACTCTCAATTTTCTCTTATTTCTTAAAAAAAAGTAATAAATAATATTATAAACTACTAGCTGAGTACCCGAGCTTCGCTACGGTAAATTCTCCCTCTTTCATATCTTCCTATTTTGGTCGATTCCCTGTCTTTTTTACTATTTCTCAATCAGTAACTCTAATTTTGCACCTTTTTTTTATTTAAGTCAACCTAGTTTTTATATGTAAAGATGGATTTTTTCAATCACTAATTGATTTTTAACTCACTTCTTGGTATGTTAGTATTATAAACATTATATTTACAGTTGTGTTTATAGGTCAATAATGACAATGCAACTCTTTAATATTGGAAAAAAATAATTATAAATTAATACATTAATTTTAAGGCATTTTACTGTTAGCCTATCCCAGGTGATAACTCACCAAATATTTTCTGTACCTCGTACAATTTTATGCGAGTTGGAACAACAATAGATTTAACTATGCGCCAATGAACACTCGCCAAAATATGCCAAATGATTAAAACTGCAACAATGAAACATTTTAAAATAAAAAAAAAATGAAAATAAATTAAAAATGAAGAATGTAATATTTTTAAAAATGTATATTTTTATCAAAATTTAATTAATTAATTTAGGATTATATGCTAATACATTTAGAAATCCTAAAAAAAAAGATTACATAATGTTTCAATTTTTTCTTTCCTGCTGTCCTTACTTTAAAAACAAACAGAGTAAAAATTATATATCATTTAATAAATTCATTTGCTTGCGTTTTTTACCAAGCATCAGAAAAAGCAATGAATTAGTCATAATCGTGTTCTAAGGCCATGCTAGATTAATGTATCGTAACGGAAATAAATAATAATAAAAAAAAAACCATGAATTTCGGTCAAAAAATTGTGTGTGATTTTTAATATAAACATTGAATAGTTATAAAACAGTTTTAAAACAACCATTGTTTTCTTATTATTTTGACTTCTGTGTTTATCTCTTTTTGTATCTTACTTTTCTAGTCATTGAACAGCATTTAATGCATCTCCATACCTATAAGAGGGGTTACCCTAAGGGGCACCTATTCTGTCGCCAAATGCCGCCAAGTTTCTCGCTACATTGGAGATATATCGGCAAAAGTGACGCCAACTTATCGATATCTCTAATATTTCGTCAAATTACCATAGACTTCCATTGTAAACCAATAGGGTTCACTTGTTTACAGAAAATCAACAAAATGAGATATTTTAATGCAACAAAAACTAATATTAGCTTAATGGATTATATTAATTATATTTAAGGGAGTTCAACGTTCAAGTAAATTAAATTATGAATAAAAGTAACACGATACAATGCTTAGCATGCTTTCCCAAACATAAATTTTAAGGGAGAACAAACTGGTCGCCAAGGGCGGCTAGTTTCCAAGATTACAATTGTTAATTTCTTAAAATATATACGTTACTATAGCAATGGATAATCCGTGCTGAAAAAACTGCTTGCGGGTGTACATTTCGTCACACTATATTATAACCATGAAAAAAAAAAAAAAAAAAAAAAAAAAAAAAAAAAAAAAAAACTCTTGTTTTATCGACATTATTAATTCATACATGCCTTTTGCTCATTTCATTTAAAATACACACATTTAAAATATATGTCTAACTAATTTCATTTAAAATGATGAAAAGAAAAAATAATAATAAGAAAAAATACCTTAAACCAAAAAAAATTATTTCAACATCAAAGAGTATCTTGTACTTTACGCAGGCGAAATATAAATAATGTCATTGTCTATAAAATGAAATGAAACATTTGAAAAAAAAATAATTTTGTTGATAAAAAAATGAGCAATTAAAAAATATAACTTTTGAAAATTAAATGCTTTAACACACCAGTTTTTTAAATCAATAAAAATAAGTACTTAAAATAAAAGCATAAATAAATATTTTGCAAGTAATAGAATATAGTCAATTTAAACTGCAGTCTTCAAATTGTAAATATATTTTAGCATGGCGTACGTAATACGTATTTTTCACACTACAGTAAACATTTCATTCTTTGAATGAAGTCATTTATGGTTTTTTGAACAAACCTTTTTATATGTATAATTCCTAACTTCTAAAATAATTTTATTGTAGCCTCCTCATCATCAGATAACTACCAAATAGTAAAATCTATGTCAGTAATCAGTAATAAATAAGTTATAATTAATAATAAATGTTTTCTATTCAAAAAATAACAAATTAAAAAGTTTTACGGGATTACGATGGAATAATACTCATAAAAAATATCCACGTTCAATAAATAGCAAGTGTTAATATTTGGCACAGTTTGCACTAAAAATCGTTTGCACAGTTAGGGTTGAAATAAATGGCGCGATATCATACATCTTGGCATGTTGGTCGAACGAAAAAGTACAACAGTTCTTTTTTTCTTTTTTTTTAGTTTTAGTTTTTGAGGCGTTTGTATTTTTTTCCCCTAACTGACATAGTTGTTTTAATTATTAAACCAAGAGAATTGATTAAGAAAATATTCAATTTGAATTTATTCCCTTGCTATAGTAACAGAATAAAGAAAATGAGTTTTTAGAAATTATAACTTGAAAATTTGAGGTTTTGGCGCCAAAGATAGCGCCAAATTAGAAAAATATGAAATATCTCATGAACTATTAAACTTAAAATAATCTGGTTAGTACCATTCGATTCAGCATACAAAAATACACTAAAATATGTTATCAGTTGAAAAATAACTATAAAATTAGATTTTTAAGGAATTTATTAAAAGTTCGTTCTATTTTTTACCCCCCTTAGGGGTGGAGTTTTAGAAAATCCTTTCTTAGCGGCACTCTATGTCATAAGAAGTATTTTTACACAAAATTTCAAGATTTTAGGTTCAGTAGTTTGGGCTGCGCGTTGATTAATACAAAATCCAGACTTTCTTTTATATATATACTAGCGGCCTTTCGTCCGCTACGCTGGTCAATTTCTCCAAAAGGAAACTTAAATCAAACTAAATACATCGGTGTATTTGATCTTGTGTTTTATAGCAATGTATACATTTATCTCCAATGACCTTCCGCATTGCTGAAAACAATATGAACGCCATTAAGTTTTATATGTTCTAATGTCTCAGACAAAATTTGGACTGTTAAGAAGCAAATCATTTAGTTGATTATTTACAAATGAATATGGAAAAGAACGGAAGAACGATATGTAGCATATTAAAATCATCCCTGAAAATTAAAAAATGAAAATCTCATCAAAATCCGTTCAGTAGAACCGGTCTAATAAGTCTGATTTTTCAAAATCGGGTTCACCAGATTATAGAACATTCACCTATTATTCTATATAGCAAAACAATGTAGAATGATATGTGTTACATACTAAAACCTTTCCTGAAAAATTATCTAACAACCACTGCTAATTCCATAGAACTCAACTCAGTAGAACATTTTAGAAAGGCTAAGCTTTCAAAATAGTGTTCACTGATTACAGAACTTTCGCACATAATTCTACTACTAAGCAAAGTAGAATGATATGTGCTATATACGAAACCCTTTCTTGAAAATTTATCTAACTAACAATGCAAGTCTTCTCAAAATCCATTCAAAAGAACTCAAGTTATAAGTGGTCGGACCGAAATTGATCTTTGTATTTTATATATGAAGTATTATAAATGTAAATATATAATGTAAATATATCTTTCATTATCAAGTTAACATGATTGTAGAATTTTCAGGAATGTAGCGTAGGCTATACGCAGTAGACATTCTGTATTTTTTAGAAACTCTGTGCACCCTCCATAGCTATAACATATATACTCTCTAGTATATACCTTCTGTCTAATAGATTTTATCCTACGCTTTTTTACAACTACACCACTGAGAACTTTCCTCATAGCTCCATAACTAAAACTGTACGATGATGTGTTAAATATTGAAACAATCCCTGAAATATTACCTAACTGTGCAACTCCAATCAAAATACGTTCCGTAGAAGTTTAAATAAAAGGTAATCTTTCACAATCGGGTTCACCTAGTTTTTAAACTTTCTCTTGTAATGTGATTTTCTGCAATCTGATTTGTTGTCAAGTTTGTGCTTCAGAAAAAACAATAACCCAGAAGAAAACTTCGCTACAGAGAAGTACCATCCATGCAAGAAATACCAATCATGCAAGAAGTACCAACCATCCACAAAAAATTATCTAAATAACAGTGTAAGTCCCATCAAAATACATCCAGCAAAACTCAAATTATAAACGTGTGGAAGGGAAGACAAATTTGCATTTTAAATAATTTTAGTTAGATGTATCTTTCATAATTGCGTCCCTTTTCTCTATAGCTTTTCCAATAGCATAGCTCTATAACTAAGCAACATGAAACGGTATATACTAAATGAAACGGTATATACTAAAACCATTCCTGAAAAGTTATGTAAGAGTGCCACTTGAATCAAAATCTGTTCAATACAATTTTTTTTTAAGGGCTAACCTTTAATTATCAGGTTTACTTAATTTTTTAACTTTAACTTTTATCTCTATAACTAAGCAACGTAGAACACGTAGTGTGTATACAGAAAAACCATTCAAAATACATTACCTGACTAATAGTGACATAGCCTATCAAAATATTATAAACAATCGGAATGAAATGCAAATTTCCGTTTTAAATATGTAGTAGATGATGATGATGATACGATTTTCTGTAATAGAATTCATCGCGAAGTTTTCACTTCATACTTAAACGATGCTTTCAACATTGTAACTAATACACCGATTGGCTAAGTTTCCGATTACGGAAGATTAACCAGCAATCCCATGAACAACTACCCAAAGAAAGGTGAATATATGGCGTTTGAGATATTTTTATGTTATTCCGGGCGCAAGTAATAAATCAACAAAGATTGTTTCCATACCTTATTCTTATTTTATTATTTTCATTCAAGATATAAACGTTTCATTTATTTCATTTAAAATACATGCCTTACACTAATTTCACTGAAAAAACTGGAAAGTAAAACAATAACAGGAAATAATGTCATAACTTAAAACAAAAAATTCTTTTTAATTTACATACGCGAAATGTAACTACTGCTATTGGCAATTTTTTAAATGCTCATGGCGAGATTTACACACGGCTGGCATCAAAGTACCCATTTTTGCTTCTTATCCAGGAGCAGATGATAAATTGCGATGTATTATTTCAATTCCAATTTCTTCCATTGAAAAAGTAATACTTGCGCATTATTCGGACATGAGATAGATCGCCAAAAATGGTTGCCAATTGCCAATCTTGTTTATCGTTTGCCAATTACGTTCAAAAAAGTAATTTAACATTCTTAAATACATAACCTTGTTAAAAATGGCAAATTGTTTTAAGTAAATAAATAAATAAAATATATAACATAAAACTACATACTATAAACTATAATAATAAAAAAAATTATAATAATAAAATTAATTTAAAAATATACTAAATAAACTATCAAATGGACAAAAAATAAGGGTTGCTGTAATTAATGTAATTGCCATGCTTGGCGCAGTTATATCTGACATGGCCCGGATGTAAGTACCACAAAATATTTAGTCGTACAAACATTGCTTTCATTTTTAAATATTTTCGTTTTATAATGTTAATTTCTAAGTGTATCACTTCCTTGTATTTTAAATAAAATCAATGTATTTTTTTCTTTTTTTCAAGATGTTTGTATTTTTTTTTTCAAACTCATATAGCCGTTTTAATTTCTTAACCAAAAGAATTAACAAAAACATTTAATTTGAATTTCTTCCGTTGCTACAGTAACGGATATACAATATGAATGAATATGGATGAATTATCACTTGTAATGTTCGACATTTCGTTGTTTTGGCGCCAAAGACATTGCCAAATTACAAAAATATGAAATATCACACGAACTATTGGACTTAAAAGAGTTTGGTTAGTACCATTCGATTCAGCTTACAAAAATACACCAACATATGTCATCAGTTGAAAAATAACTATAAAATCAGATTTTTAAGGAATTTTTTAAAAGTTCGTTCTCTTTTTTACCCCCCTTAGGGGTGGAGTTTTGGAAAATCCTTTCTTAGCGGCACTCAATGTCATAAGAAGTATTTTTAGCCCAAATTTCAAGATTTTAGGTTCAGTAGTTTGGGCTGCGCGTTGATTAATACAAAATCCAGACTTTCTTTTATATATATAGATGACATTTAATTTCAAAGTCAAAGCTTTGTTTTAATTTACCTCGCGAAATATTGTTTATGAGAGTCGCATGCGATGGACTATTATAATACTGATGATATAATGGCGATGGAGCAATATTTGGCGATTTATCACCTGCGCCCGGCTAACATTAAATTACCAGATTGGCTGTTTGGCATATAAAAAGTGAAGCGGTCAAACCGGAACTATTGATGACAGTCACATGACTTAGGCTATTATTATAGAGATTATATAGCATTATTTAACTTAATTTAATTAGTTTCAATTGTTTAACTCCATTATCTGTTTCAGAACTCCTGTCTCAAAGCAATAGTGCTCACCATCCAGAAGGAAATCTACGAATCATTTTCTTGCTCTGAAATTCATAGTGATCAAACTATTAATATATTTGTTATAATTTTTTGTTTGACGTTTATATTCCTAATGGTCTTATCCAGTATTTCCCTTTATCTCGCAGCACAATCGAAATAACTGTTGAACTTTCGTGGCATACTGAACTTTATGATGATTGAAAAGCCATGACTGTTTTACACTTTCCAACATGCTGATTATAAATTTTGTTTGGTTGTTTCTAACAGGCATAGATATAATCGTTTTTAACTATGTATAATAATATTATAAAAAAGAAATTATCAAAGATAATTATTATTCTACGATATTATTATAAATGATCGACCACATTACTTATTTAATGATCTGGCAAATATGTCATTTAACTTTTTTATTGATCTCCTGGAAATGACCAAATAATTATTATAATTCTTATAAAACTGCGTAATGAGCTCCACATGATAAAGCACTTTAAAAAAATTAACAATTCATATTACATATTACATTTTATCGATCGTGCGTTCTCCAAAATGTCTTAGACATTTCGGTGTCTTTGCACGTTATGATTATTTATTCTATAATCTCTCTATTCTAAAAAAAAGTAACTCCCGCTGTCACCGCCGCCGCCGCCGCCGGTTTTGAATTTTTTGTGACCGGAGGTCTTTCTTCGTTAATATTAAGAAAAATAATGCATACAAAAATATGAAAATTGGTAGTATTATACAGAAATGTTTGATAAACACGCTGATGTAGACAGTTTTCAAATCGAAGAATTATTTTAAGAGATATTTAATGCTAAAGTTGGACAAAATCGTTCCATTAAAAAAGTTTTATAGGAGCAAAAACTATACATCGGAATTTAATACTTTTTAGATCATTTTATACGTTATAATTTCCCGGTGTGCAGAAATAATTTATTTTTTTAATTTGACTCATTTTTCGAGGTTTCATTTCTATTTTAAATTCAAATTTTCAGCATTTCGAGAGATATTTTTTTACTTATTTCAGAAAATTGTACTAATTTAACCTGTTGCCAAACTGTATAAACAACGGAAACAATAATGTTTGCTTCAGATTAAAAATTTATTTACGCGTGACTATTATAAACAGAAAAGAAAAACTTTCAAATTAGAATTAAATAATTACGTATAAAAAGCAGGAACTTATTGAAAATTACTTCATCTATAATTACACGTGAATTTTAACAGAGAAAGGATATTGTAAAGTAATAAATTCATTAACATGCGTTAGAAGTCTTAAATAGGAGATCACATTTACGTCACATTACACTTATTACGTAAAATGAACAAAAAATAATATTGCAAAATAGTAGTTTAAATTTAAAAATAGCGCGAGACATTTACTTGATATTTTGAGATGAACTTTTCAACTTTTTTTTTTTTTTTTTTTTTTTTTTTTTTTTGACAGCGCAAATAATATTTCATTTCTAATAAAAGCATTTTCACGTGAATATTAAAAAGGGAAAGAAAAGTTTGGTGAAAATTACGTCAGATTAAAAACGATATATTTAAAATGTTTTATTTAAAAGGACTTTCTTTTCGCTTTGTTAAAAAATACCCGGAGACAAAGACTCTGTTTACTTAATTCATTTTATATTAGATGATTTTGAAATGCCATTGTATCTTTTAACAGCAGCTGATTTTTCCGTAAAATTCCCCAATCAAAGAGAAATGAATAGAAACCCGTTTATAGGGCGATCGCCTTTGTTTTTTTAATTATAATTCAATTTCCAAAAAATTCAATTAAAGCCGATCAAATTAGCGTGCTTTTAGAGACTGCAGTGTCTGAACGGGGGGTTGGCGAGCGTAGCTCGTAGGGGGCCGAGCCCCCTAGTGTCATAAAATACCTTAAACAATAAATCCCTTACTTAATTGTTAACTAGAATAGTTGGGATTAAAGAAAATTTTTCATATTTCAATAAGTAATTACCTGCGCATCAAATATATTTGACATTTTTATTAAATAATCCCTAACACACCCATTATTTAAATTTTTATTCGATAAAAAATTAAATTTTTGTGTTATCTTAACAATATATTTCAACGCCATGTGTACCTAAGAAAGTAAGCCTTACTACTTATCAATATGAAAATAGTAATGGAAGACATATTTCCAATATATAATTCTTCAAAGTACATCGTTTATTCGCTGACAGATTTATATTATAATTATATATTACATTAAAATCTCGCGTTTTGCATACTTTTTTAAAAAACGGCAGACCCTCCGGCTGGTCCGGGTAGTCGTGTGGCAGAGATGACTTGGAATTCCGCAGAGTGCGCAGTATCGTTTAACGTGACTGGGACGGATACGGACGAATCTCAACCTCCCAGCCGGCGGCCGGCGGTAAACGGATGATGTGTTGAGGTGACGTTGTCCTGCATAGGCGGGTGTAAGTTACTTCGTCCCCCTCACCACCCTGTTTCCCAAGGAAATATAGAGAGCACCGTCCATAGAACAATCCCGATACCGACATTCTATCGGATGGTGACTAAAGGCAACTTCTAATGAGACTGAACCATATCCACCATGATTATATATGGCAAAAGACAGAGGTAAGAACGAACTCCGTAGAGCAAGGTTTAGAGACACTCTAGTATTGACATGGTGCGCGGGAACGCCACTCCCGGTTCCAGTGTTGTGAGAGGCTTTGGAACGCAGCTTGAACGTGACAGGTCATGCTTATCCTCTGATTTAACTGCAGCTGTAGTTGTGAGCCGACACCAAGCTCCAGCCAGAATAAGAAGACGCCCTCCAGCGGCCAAACGGTAGTCTTTCGCGATGACAGTGTGGTAGTGATGATCGCTTGGCCGACTAGTTTTGGAAGGGGGGGGGGGGGTGGTCCGTCTGCACCCCTGGGTCGGCCACGGGCTACACATCCGAAAGATCGTCAATTAATATGGCGGCGTTTGAACTAAAATCATTATCTTCAGGTCGGAAACCAGTCCCGCATGTCTATGCGTATTCGGATGTTACTATAGTCGGCGTTCGGATGAGCAGGAACCTAAATGCATAGCTTTCGACCAACTAACACTGAAGAGGGAGCCCCCTTCCTGTCCTCGGAAAAGGAGAGTTCCACGGCCTTCTGCTACTAGGCGTCTATGACTTTCTGGTAGGGGGCACATTGGACGTGGAAAGAGCGCTTCGGTGCTCGGTACCCGCAGTGATCCCGAGGTAGAAGTAGTTCCGTGGGAGACGAATGGGTGGCATTTCTTATGACCTCGAGCGGGCATGAAGAATCATCTGGTTGCTCGGACGTGAGAGCCACATATGTCCGCAGCGTAAGCGAGATCTCATGAGGAAGTCTGGCTTTGGTCTAATAAAGAATGTTTCCCCGACTCATCAGGGATTCGTGAGAGGCGTCTCCTCTTTCAAAGTCCTTTGCCGACGAAAAATTCTTTCCCGTCAATGCGTTAGATCTTCGAAGGATCCGGCAGAGTAAAAGTGCTCCTGGGAACATCGGAGTTCCAGTATCAGTCCGGGACCCTTTTCTATGTTCAAACAACCTGCGGCTGTTGGGGCGAACCGGGTGCCAATCCCGAACCGTTCGGCAAAATCTCTTGAGCTGAGAGTTTTGTTTTCAGAAAACCAGACATCCAATGGTGCGTGGGGCTCAGGCTATGCGACGTTCGTTGGGCAGTGCATATGCCTTTGACGACACCCTCATAGCATGCATGGTCACAGTGACGTCGTTGTGACGTCACTGTGAGTCACTGTGGTCACGTCACATCTGTGACCGAAATGCCACCCCTCAGTGATGTCACATTGTGTATGAGATGTGAACTTCTTAGAAAACTTTAAAAAATTACAAAAAATCTTCAAAACATGTTGTTACTGTAAAATTTTATTTTTCTGGCAATAAAAAAGAATTGTTATGTCACTGCATGTAACTTAGGTCACGACACACTCGCAAAAAAAATCCCCCCATATTGTAAGTCACAGTGTGAGAAAAATACGAACTTCAAAAATCTTTAAAAATGAAGAGAAATGTTTTAAAAAGGCCCGAGTTACAGCGGCATAAGGAATGAAAATATATTAGTGGGTAGCAAGTAGTAAATTCAGACACGAAAAGATGGTGGTGGGGGGAGGGGGGGCATATAAAGGAAAATGCACGGTACAAGTATCAAAAAACTAGATTTTCATGCTATATTTTATCAAATTGATATCTAAGAGTGTGAAAGTATACTTTTTTCCTGATTTCAATTTTATCTAGTATTGCAATTTAATATAATAATTCTTCTCTTATTCTTATTATTATAAAATTGTTTCTCTGAAAAATGGTACGTGATGGAGCAATTTGGATAACATATTTAGAATTAGGAATATTAAATATATACACTTTACATATTTAGTTTGCAGGAAGGAAAATTTTTAATTTATTTTTACCGACCACTGGTATTCGAAACACTTTTGTGGCTTCAAACTAAAAAATTTCTATTATAGTTAAGTCTGCAGCTTTTAATGAGCACGTAGAAAGAGTCTTCAGAGTTTAGTCATACATACATTTCTTGCTTTATAATTTGCATTCAAGTCATATTTTTTCCTGTTAGTGTACCTATTTTAAGTAACTATTTTTTTAAAAAAAATTCTACTTCTTTCAGACTTTTAAAATAAAATTAGCATTTTCCGAATAAAAAAAAAAAAAAAAAAAATACAAAATTTATGCAAAACCCATGATATAATTTATTATTCGTATTTCAAATTTGTGTTTTAGAGATATGACTCTAAAAAAAAAGTTATTTTACGAATGGTTTTATTCTACAGGAAATTAACATGAAAAGAATGACGATTGACAAAGAAATTTTTTTTATCCTCGATATTTATTTATATCTTTTTATTTTTTAGGAAGATATTTTGTATTTATTATGTGTGAAACAATCTTTACTTAGAAAAAGGGAGGGAGGGGGTTAAAATTGATAAAAAGAAAAGGTAAAATACATTGGAAAATTCTTCAAATACAAAAATTTAAATACAGACAGTCTCATAAAATGATTGCACATATAAGTTCCATATCTGTTTATATAAAAGGAAATAAATTAACACCTGCCCCAAATCGTCTGCCACGATACCGCAGGGTAAACAGAGAACTTTTTGTTCTAACAGATGCGGTAAGTTACTAGTCTAAAATGTAAGCTTTTGCGTGTGCTTTTTTAATGGAAGTAAAAGACGTCGCCATTTTCGGATACACACGGATATTAATAATTAATTTATGGAGCTCAAAAAGTAAGTCTTATTTAATTTAAATTGTTTATTCCTGTTTTGCATATTTAATGAGATGAGTTAAATAGTTTTATATTATACCTATAGAAAGAGACTGATCTGGGATTGTTTTTCAGATTAGAAATTAACATTATACTGAATGGGAAATGCCGTTTTACATACTATAGTAGTGAAACTTTTGAAAGACTTTTTTTCATTGCTAATAATATTTTAAATTATTATTTAAAATCCTAAATCTTCATATCAATTTTTTCAGATTTAACATTTTCCAAAATTATAAAATAATAGGAATTCCTTGTAACATATGGAGAGATTTTTGAGAAATTGTTAAATCTAGCAATACATTTAATTCATCTATTGTACTTTGTTGTTGTTTAATAGTACAATTATAAATACTAATTATATAGTGTTTTTCAAATTGGTATATTTATTTTTTTAAATTGTATGTAAGCACGTTTTTGATGTTCGTGATTTTAATCAAACATTTAATTGTAGACATTCAGAATCAGTTATTAAATTTTCTTCGATTGTAAACTCATTTTCTACGTTTTTGATACACGTTCGATACTTCGCATTAAAAAATAAAATATGACAATTAAGCATTGAAATAAAGTGTTTTTCATGCCTGATAACAAGTTTATAGATTAAACTGCGTTACTATACTTTTTAAAATTTGATATTTATAATATTTATAAAAAAATATTTATAATTTATGATATTTATAAAAGTTGATATTGTACTGTTCATTAGCGATAATTGCTGGAAATGCATTTTTAATTATAATATGCGTTTTATGATTCACTATATTTATGCATAGTATATGGTGTATATAAAAGCTATAATTCATATACAAGGCTACACAAAGTATACGTAAGAGTTAAGAGGTATGGGCGCAAATTGCTTAAAGGTGTTTTTTAGATGAGTTATGGATTTTTATGTTGAACTGCCTTTAATTTACTAAGAAATGTTTTTAGAATATGGATAAAATGATACACAGGGTCACGCAAGGAAATGGATATATGGCCGTCTATAAATTATAATTTCTGGAAATGTGATTTCAGCAGTTTTAAGAGTGTTTTAATTTGAATTAAATTTTAACTAAATAGTGGCGTGTAATAAAGATTCTAGGTAAACTACAGGGTTGTACAAAAGTATTCAAGTATGTTTTCATATATTAGTATAAATTGCTGAATGAGAATTTCAACCTGTTATGCGTTTTCTTGCTAAACTAAATTTTCACATTATATACTAGTATATATCAACCTACAGATTAAATACATGGCTATTCAAAAGAATTGGAAAACATATTTGGGTATGGACGGTAACTGCTGAAATCAGTTTTTCAAATGTTTTATGCGTTTTCTAAAATATTTACTTGGTTATCTTATTTACGTTATTTCCTTAAATTACGATGTCTAGTTAAAGCATTCATGAAGCGTTGGAAAATGCTTTATAATCTATGCTTAACGCATGATTTTTCTTACTTGTTTTTTCTATTTCCCAGATCAGACATTTCCTATAAATCATACCAAATATATTTAGCTCATATTAACAAAATACAATATACACGGGAATAAAAAATTAAAATAAATATGGCTTATCTTATTCTTCTTTAAATAGGAAATGTATTAATATCCGTTAGACTCCATGTTCGTATTTAATAAAATAATAACAAATCACAACACATAAAAACTTACACATTCTTAGTATAAAGCTTGAACTCAAGATCAAGCTTAGAACTTAATAAAAAAGGATGCCAGTTGATAAGCATTGTTTTTTTCAGTGTAAAAATTAAAAATATTTTAGAAGAATAGGTCTCCAAAATAGCGATATATTGCTAAAAAGTACGGTAAAAAAGATAATATTGTATATTTCAAACAAAACTTTATTTTAAAATTCATCACAGTGTTTATAACAAGAATCATCACAGTATTAATGCTTGGAAATTTTTCCAGAGAGAAACATTCGCCTTGCAAACAATATTTCAAATGGAAATCAAATTTCAAATTGATTGCTTAAAAGGCGCAAAAGCCAACATAGTGAAAAAAATTCCATAACGGTACTTGAATCCGGGCCATCAGTATAGCGCACTGACATTCTACTGACTAAACCACATGGAACGAGACCCAGCCTGGAAAATGTCTTACTATTACATGTTGGCAAGTCTACAAACGCAGCACAAGATGGAATATTTATCATGAGCCACCGACATGGGGCAAACACTAAACTTAATTAAATCCAGCAGCGATTCAAACTATATGAATACTTGGAAATTTTTCCAGAGAGAAACATTCGCCTTGCATACAATATTTCAAATGAAAATCAAATTTCAAATTAAAATTGCATTTTAAGCAATTAATTTGAAATTTGATTTTCATTTGAAATATTGTATGCAAGGCGAATAATTCTCTATGGAAAAATTTCCAATTATTTATATAATTTGAATCGATGCTGGATTTAATTAAGTTTCGTGTTTACCCGATGTTGGCGGCTCACGATAAATATTCCATCTTGTGCTGCGTTTGTAGCCTTGCCAACATGTACTAGTAAGAAATTTTCCAGGCTGGGTCTCGTTCCATGTGGTTTAGTCGGCAGAATGTTAGTGCGCTACACTGATGGCCCGGATTCGAGTCCCGGCTTGGAATATTTTTCTCTATGTTGGCCTTTGCCCTTTTAAGCAATTAATTTAAAATTTGATTTTCCTTTGAAATCATCACATTGTTTATGACAAGTTCGTCACAAATGACACATATTTCACAAATTAGTCACAGTGTGACGTCAAAGCATTGTCGCTGTCGTCACAGGTTCGTCACAAAGTTAATTTCAAAATAGTCACAAATGACACACTTTTCACAAATTTGTCACACCGTGACTTCACAGAGTGGTCACAATGTGACGTCACAAACGACCTCTAAAACGGCCATAACGACCTCGCATTCTAGTCACTATGGCGTCACACCGACGTCACGTGACGCCACATCGACGGTCACAAAATCACAGTGTGACTTCACAACGACGTCGCCATGACGTCACCATGCCTTACGGGCAGCAAGAGTCATGGCGGCATCACGCGGTTAAAAGGCCTTCCCACTTCACGATGAGGTCCGGCCCGTATGATTGTTCGCGAATTTATGGATTCCTCAGAATCTATGTGGATGGACGAAGGCTTGCTGACTCAGTATAACGTCTTAATAACGTTATAATAACGTCCTACATTATCGCGCTATTTTAACTGTTTTTTTTTTGTCATGTAAGTTGTTCTGTATAGTTGACTACTAAATTTAAAAGTAAAAGACTTGGTTTATGGTGTAAGCATTAGCATGCAAAAATAACTTCACCCACATCATATATTATCACGCATGTTATACATTCATTTTTCCAATAGCAGTAATATCCTGCACTTTGTCAAGTTTTATACAAGTGATTGTAAGTAAGGTTGAACCCTTAAATTTTATCAAAAAATTAAAAAAACATGCGGGAACATTTGATCTTTTAAAAGAAACCTTATATCTCCATATGTATGCGTTTTATTCATACAAAAATGTTTATGCGAGTTATAAAAGGCGTACATTATTTTTTATCTACGTATAATTTGGGGTTTTTTATGATAAAAAATGATTGAAAATATTATGTATTTATTTACGTTATTATTGGTGCTTTTATAAGCAACCTCAGAAAATCTAAAAAAACCGACATATTAGATGAAACATTTTTTTTACAATCACTAACATGTATAGACAACAAGTGTTTCTGTATATTTTAGATAAAGCATCTAAAACGGAAAGTGTTTGGATACTTTTGGTCAGACAGTTTACACATTATCACTTGCTGTATTTCAAATTAAACGTAATAAAAATAATAAATAAATAAATTCGTAAAAATTAAGGAAAACCTTTTAAAATTACGAATTTTAAAAGTATAGCATGTTTTTCATTGTGGATTATATAGTGTTTAGAAAAAGGCTGACATAAATTGTATGCTTCTTTATTGACGCATAGCAGATTTCAGGGAGGGTCTTAATTTGAAGATCCTTAATATGGCATTAATTATCATGGGAAATATTAAAGAGTTTCCAATATCCAATTACACAAACATTGTGTAACCAATGTTCTGAAAAATAAAATAATTAAAAAATCAAGCATATTACACAGAATGGTTAAAATTAAATCCACGGTATTCAGAGGCTCTTTACTCCGGTTTTACTAAACGGATACGAATGAAACTTCAGATGTATGTTATGTAGATCATGCGGCCGAGGTTTTCGCAAAAAAATCTAATTTTGCCACCAGGTGGCGTTTTAACAATATAAAATGAAAAGATAAGAATTCAATAAACGGTCAAGTGCGAGTATTAATCGAGCTCAAAGGGTTCCGTGCAATAAATATATGAATTATTAACTGTATTATTAAAAAAAATGTTGCTAAAAATATAATAAGGCTTTGTAAAAAACAATAAAACATAGGGTTGGGCATAGTTGTATATACTACAAAAGTATAAATGAGTATACCATAAATGTTCAAAGAAATATGAAGCGTAAATAATATTAAATATTGCTATTCTGTGTATCTCTTTTTTTAATCTTATCCTAATCTGTATAAGATGAACTTAATCTGGTAATGATAATAAAAATAGTGCAAATTTAAATTTCATTTGGATTTCATAAAACTAAATTCAGCGTAGTAATAATATTTTTTTTTACAGTGTACTTAAACAAAACCCTTTTTAAAGTTTTAACTTGGTATTGTGTTAAACGCCCTTCAAAGGGAGATCGCAAGTTTGGAACGCCGCCTTGGTCCGTGCAGATTCCAGATAGGTTTTTAATTAACTTTTAAACACACGGGAGGCGTATTAAGAGATCCATTCAATGCAAACTACCCACGAATCCCATAGTATTTATGTGATTAATTCAAATTAAATTGGTCTGTTTTTAACAATTTGACGTTTATTGCATTATACTGCAACTGAACATTGCATTACACAAATATATCGTTAAAAGTAGTTATCAAGGCTTTAAAAGCTGATGGTACATAGAGTATGCCGCCCCGGTCATAATGTATGTCCAAACCGTCAGTGTCTTTAAGGGTTAATATCTCGGCTAATTACCGACGATTTTTTTTTCGAAAATCATTATCAACAATGCTTTTATATTCTGCTGCGATAGGTACCTAATGCGCTCCTCAACAGTTTTGCTGAATGCCTGCAAATAAAAATTTGTGTGTAGCGGAAAAATTCGCTTTTCTCCAAAACTAAATGACCTAGGGTGATCGCTATAATTTTCCTGCAAGTTTTAAATTAACGTCTACTACCTCTACTTTTTCATAATTTTACTTTCAGTAGACTCGGAAATATATGGGGGGGGGGATATTTTTGCACTACATTTTCCATGATCTGAAAATATAATATCTAAAATTGAAAGAATTATAATTTTGAGTTCAGCGTTACGAAAGCTTTCACACAGTAGCCTACACGAGATATAAAAAAAAAAATATTTTTTTTTCAAGCTCTTAAATTAATTAGCCCCTCTACATTTTCCCTATATATATTCGTGAATGTTTGATAATCTGTAAATATGTGGGTCAATAATTTTATTACTTCCCCCAATTTGAACTTTCCACGTTCCATAGTTTACGAGTAAAGTGGCTGTGGCAGACAGACACAAGTGTGATCTTATAATGGTTCCGCTTTTACTTTTTAAGTACGGAATCGTAAAAATCAAGAAATAAGGGAATATTTTATTTGTTTACACACCTGTGTGCTCTATGTGCATATCTTGTCGGTCAACAATATGCTGAAAGCGTACCACCACGTTATCAACGACCGCACGCAATATATCAGTAGAAAAGAGAGAGGCGTGGCGTCAGATGCTAGCTTTCAAGTCCGCTAAATTAGTTATATGTCCTTGATAAACATGATCTTTGGGAAAACCTCACAGCCAGAACTCACGAGGGTTCCTATCTGGTAACCTTGCTAGCCAGGAAATCGGGAAAGTTCGCGAGATGGCACTTTCATCAGAGAAGTTGGCTTGGCATTATTTACACATATCGTTGTATGAGCATTTGCTCCATCTTGCATGAATATTGTGGTAGTCAAACAGCCTCTTCTTAACGCCGTGTCAACATGATTCTCCAGGAGTCTGATCTGCCGGTCACCTGTTACTGTATGCCTAACAAACCCGTTCATTATGACTTCTTCGAAAAAATACCGGCCAAAATAAAATTCGCCGTGAATCCACATCAAGCCATGACGTAACGTATGGAGAATGTAGGGTCTGTTTTTTGCACAGCATGAGGATTGATGGAACACCATATGCGACAGTTCTGTGTGTTCACAGCACTCTCTAAGTGAAAATTAGCCTTGTCTGTCCATAAGATATGCGATTTTCAGTACACATCCACTTGAATCCTCGACAGAAAACGCACGAAAAATCGACGTGTAGAGTGATCTCGTAGTTTCAACTCTTGAACAATATGTATCTTGCAAGGGTACAGTTTCAGAATTTGGCGTAAAACCATGCGCATAGTTGCCAACGGAATGTCCAATGCTCGTGCTGTTAAGCGGCCACTTACTACTGTAAGTGATAGTAAGTTGTTAATTAGTACATTTGAAGAATTTGAAGGTGCTTCAGCTGTTTCAATTGCAACTTCCTACACAATCGCCGGCTCAGTTACACATCATCCTCTTCCCGGTGCAACATACAGAGAACAAGTTTTTTCAAACTTACGAATCATGCATTTAACTGCATGGACATGGGTCCTCTCCTTAAGTTTTTCATCCGTCGATGAGCACTGAGGGCTGCCGAAGCATTGCTATATTTCTGAGAAAATTATTTTACGATCAAGGCGCGTTCCTTCTTGTAGCGGCATCTTCACTGCGGACGAATGATTTCTTTGAACCATAAGTACCGCTTTTATAGCGAAATTTCACTGGCTACTCATTTTCATATGATTTCGAGCTTTTTCTTTTACGAAACCTTCTGCCGCATGATATACATAACTGAAGTTTCACTCAGATCCTTTCAGTATAACCAGAGCTATGAGCCTCTGAGTACCGCTAGTTTAATTTTAACCACCCTGTGTTGTAATTAAAAGAATTTTAAGAATATTAAAAACAACAAGCAGTTTAACGTTTACTTGAAAGCCGAAAGAAAAATGTTACTGAAATTTGTAATATCTTACTGTAAACAAATCACATTGCGAATCTTTTTTTTTTTTTTTTTTTTTTTTTGGGGGGGGGGCAAATATTTATCATAAAATTATTCAACTTTTAAACTTCGAAAAATCTACGCTATTTATTTATTCACCTATTCAATGATAATGAATAGAACTGGTGCTAAATGATCTCTTTTTAATATGCCAAAATTCTTCAATATCTGCAAACAAAAGAAAAGTTTTGCAGAAAGGAGGTTTAAAATTAATGACTTTTCAGATCGCTTAGAGAGAAGGAATAAAAGTCCGTTGATGATTATTTCATCATTTCAATCAAAAGTCCGTTGTCCCCTTAATGTTTGAAGGATAAATAAATATGTCTTAATTTTAGGAGATCGTAATTAAGAATAAAAAAATAAGTATGAGTATTCTACGATTAAAGAAGATGCTCGGATAAAATCTCACATATTAATTTATATATACTGTAAAAAGAGAAGAGTTTCTTGATCTATGAAGATGGTTTACTAAAATAAAATGTAATCTGTTTCGGTTTACACGCTATTCTGAAAAGGATTGGTTTAGTTTCAAGTTTTAAATCTAATAGATTACTGAGGTTTAAACAAAACAAGAAAATTCTGAAACAGTAGTTTTTTTTTTTTTTTTTGTCGTAATTTTATTAAAAGTTTCCGGCTAGTTTCGTAGTGTATTAATGAGTTTTCTCAACCCAAAATCAATCCGAAATAGAGGTTTATCAAATGGTATCAAATCTCAAATAATAACAATAATAATAATAATAATAATAATAATAATAATAATAATAATAAATAAATAAATAAATAAATAAATAGATAAAATAATCAGTTACATAAAAGCATTTATACATACAAAACCGAGAAAAAAATGTCAACGTTTTTCGTCGTAATTTTACGAAATGTTTCTTAGTAGTTTTTCGGTGTATTAATCAGTTTTCTCAGCCCGATATCAATCCGAAATAGTGGTTTATCAAATAGTATCAAATCTCAAATAATAATATTAATAATAATAAATAAAGTGTAATAATCAGTTACCTAAAAGAATTTATACATACAAAACTGACAAAACAAATTTTCCACGTTTTTCGTCGTAATTTTATGAAATATTTCCGAGTAGTTTTTCAGTGCATTAATCAATTTTCTCAACCCGATATCAATCCGAAATAGCGGTTTATCAAATGGTATGAATTCTCAAATAATAATAATAATAATAATAATAATAATAATAATAAATAAATAAATAAATAAATAAAATAATCACTTACCTAAAAGAATTTATACAAGCAAAACTGACCAAATAAATTATCAATGTTTTTCGTCGTGATTTTATGAAATGTTTCCGAGTATTTTTTCAGTGTATTAATCAGTTTTCTCAACCCGATATCAATCCGAAATAGCGGTTTATCAAATGGTATGGATTCTCAAATAATAATAATAATAATAATAATAATAATAATAATAATAATAATAATAATAATAATAATAATAATAATAATAATAATAAATAAATAAATAAAATATTCAGTTACCTAAAAGAATTTATACATACAAAACTGACAAAAAAATGATCAATGTTTTTCGTCGTAATTCTATGAAATGTTTCCGAGTAGTTTTTCAGTGTATTAATCAGTTTTCTCAACCCGATATCAATCCGAAATAGCGGTTTAACAAATGGCATCAATTTTCCAAATAATATTAAATAAATAAATAAAATAAAATCATCAGTTACCTAAAAGAAGTTATACACACAAAACCGACAAAGAAAATGTTCAATATTTTTTGTCGAAATTTTATGAAAAGTTTCCGATTAGTTTTTCAATGTATTAATCAGTTCTCTCAACCCAATAACAATCCGAAATAGCGGTTTATCAAATGGTACCAATTCTCAAATAATAATAATAATAATAATAATAATAATAATAATAATAAATAATAAATAATTAAATAATTAAATAAATAAAATTAAATAATCAGTTACCTAAAAGAATTTATAATTGCAAAACTGACACAAAGAATGTTCATTTTGCGCTGTTAATTTAGCATGTTTGTCTGATGATCATGAAATTGTTTTTAATTGCGAGTTCATATTATCCGATTAACTGATATTTCCTGCTGATACTGTGTTTAGAAATCTCATGAATACGCTATAATAGCACACAATCGTGCATACATTCTTACAACTTTAGTTATTTCTGAAATAACACTGTAAATAAACACGATTTTCTTAGGTGTGGAAAGTAAAATTAGCTTTCCTAAGAACCGAATATAAAATAAGATTTTTTAAAATTAACTTTACAGGCCCAGTTAGTGGTTAAAATTATTATTTATGTGATATTTTTATTCACATGTTTTGTTTGTTTACACAATAAGTCATTTCTGTTATAACATTTTTTTCAGTTGAAATTTCATTTGTAATAAATATTCCGTCACTTTGTCTGTTAGTTTCTCGGAGAACATCCCTCGGGCACTAATTACATTTGTTTTTGTAAATCTGTCTTGAACAAAAATAACAGCTAATGTTTAGCTTATATTAGACTTCAATTTGCTATTTCCTTTAAGCAAATTATTTAAATGAGCAGTAATGTGCCTTTATATTTTAAATGAGTACTACTCGCTTTAAGCTTAAAATAATCTATTTAATATTTCCTATTTTTGTACAGCAAAATATAAATAAATTAATAAATAAAAATAAAAATTGGAATTAGAATTTCGTTTAGAAAATCGACGATATCCCTCACTGAAATCACTACGCGTCCGAATTTTTAAGTAGTTATAAGTTTTGAAAAAATCCCTTTATATATATATATATAAAATCCTTTTACAAAATTAAAAATAATCTAAAGAATAAATTATCCCAATTCTTTTAAAATGAAAATTAATTTTTCTATCTAAAAGTTACTTTTTGAAAATGTATATTTTTTCCTGTAATAAGGAAAACAAAATATTTCAAACAACATATAAGGTTACGTGAGGCAACTGGGCGATGATTTTACAATGTGACTCAGGAGAATTTGGCAATTCAGCGTAAAAAGGGTAATATTCATTTGAATTAAAGTCTGAACTTTTGTAAATGTTTTCAGTTAGGTTCCCTCTATCAGAAAGAAATGTCTAAAAATAAATAAATATAGGGTAACTCCGGGAGAGTCGCCGCATACGGGATAGATGCCGCACCCCTTGTATTTCTTGTAATTATCGATAGATGGTCGTCAAACGCACAGTATAGGTGCACAATGACATTATTTTAACCAGTGTATAGCGTGAATCCCATTTCGATGTTTACTTGTAGAAGTACAATCCTTAATTTGACGTAAGTGCATCATTTCACTGTCCAAACTTTTAAGACCGCTATGTTTAAATACTTTTCATACACTAATTACTAAATGCATGCATGATTTTGAAGTCAAAACTAAGTTTAGGGTTTGTATAGAGTACTGTGTGTATGGTTACGCCATTCCCCTTAGCGATGGCAAGTAACTGTGATGACCGACGTCTGCACGATGCAAAATGGGATTTATGCCGCACTTCTATTCCGGTATACATGTCGCAGTTTCTTTTGTAAGGGATGATTAAGTGTTATTAACTTTTACTTTTCTTTTTGAACAGACAAACCATGTTAGGCATGTTATCAAGTTTACTAAAACCAAATGAGAAAAAGGGGAAAATATAAAGTAAGACGGGCAAGAAGATGCAAGTCAAGATGATAATAATGAAAAATTGGATTACGCGTAACACAGACGTTCTTTGCAAGGAATGTTTAGAAAACTACTCCAAATAGAGGATGTGTAATTGACTTCGTTGCATCATATGTTTAAATGTAGTTACGTAAAGACTGTACTGTTTCGACACTTTTTTTGTAGATTGTAGTCGAAAAAACTGGTCTATTAACCCATTCGGGACCATAGGTGCCTATAAGCACCTTCATAAAGAGCTTACGAAATTTGTTTCTGGCATCAGTAAAAAAGAAAACTAATATTTGCCTTGTTTTATTAGAGTATTTTTATAATTATTTAAGTAAAGGTAGCTTCTTTTAAAAAAGTTGAATAAAATTTGTGTAAAAGCCACTGGTTCCGATTGGGTTAACAAATAAATTATGTAAACACAATTTTACTTTTTTTTCACTTTCTAATACACTGATGTTACGTTGTTGCTGAAATAACAATTAAAATTTAATGTAAAAAAATAAGTCGATAATTTTAATAGTGAAAGTAGACAACAATTATTAATTTGAATCTACTAATACGTTTCATTGTACTCATTTAGTTTCATTTTGTTATTACATCGTTAATTATAGACCAGATATGAATATTTTCTAAAAGTATTTTTATTTATGATTTCATTCTGTTCTTATTACAAGCGCGGCATAACTACCGCACAAGTGCGGCGTCTCAGCCTGAATGTACGGGTGACGCGCCGCAGTGTAATGTTTTAGAAAAAAAATTGTTAAAAAATATTAATAATTTGTTTTGAAATTTTTTGTCGCAGTACACGCGTTGTATATTTAACATTAAATAGCACAGCATGATTTTTTTTTTATTTTATGTCCACCGTGGGAATTATATACACAACTTCAAAAAAATGTGCGGCATAAATCCCGGAATTACCCTATATATTTCATCTTTCTTTCCTCATGGGTCCAGTTGCCCCATAAATATGGGGCAAGTGGACCAGGACGGTCTATGGTTTTTTTTTTTTTTTTTTTTTTTTTTCATATTCGGTATCAGGACCTGCTCAAAAAAGTGTAAACAACTAAAAATATTTTATCCAGGCAGATCATGTACATTATATATCAACTAAAGGACGTTGTAAGGGAAACCTTTACTGTCAATGTGTCTAAAAAAGCACTAACAGTGGAAATATTAGATTTATTTATCCAAAAAAAATTAAAAATTAAGTAAGTACTTATGTACTTTAGTATTGGTAATAAGTATAAAAGTTACATGGATATTTTAAAGGAAAAAATAACAACATAAATCTATGAACAAACGGCTACGTAAGTACTTAAGTATCTCATTCTCTCTTTTTTTTTTATTTACCACAATGGAAGTTCGATATGTGCAATAAAACTATGGAGAATATAACCATATTTTTATATCGAACAGAACTATTTTTTATTCGCTTCAATAATTTTCTAATAATCTCACTGTGCCTTATGTACGCCTCTTCATCTGTATAGTAAAATTTCGAACTATAGCTATCACACTTAAGAAATTTAATTTGATTCCCCTACATACTTCTTAAAATTTTATTATGTAATTTTAATAAGGTATTATGTAATTTTCTTTACTGCAAACAAAAAAAAAACAATGTAGAAATTAATTTACCGTAGTAAGAGAAACTCAAAAAAATATTTATAACTGTTGGGGGTAATTGGATCCTATATGGTCCAGTTACCCCTGATTCATGTTCCAGTTACCCCATTCTTGAAAAATTTATGGAATAACTGGAACACCGGCCTTACATTTGAAACATGAAATAAATATGTATAGATACCTAATAATATTATTGTATTTATATGTCTAATCTTTAAATAAAAAGATTGTTTAATAAAAGTGCTTAGAGCATTTTAATAAAAAGCTTAGGAAGTTCAACCAAATGGACGTTATTTTTTTTTAAAAAGAAACCTAAATTTTCGGCAACCTATCACAGTAAAGGCAGAGTTATGATTGAGTCGACACACGTTGTTTTAAGAAGTAGAGATGGGGATGAAATGTTGACAAAAGCTAAAACTTAAACAACATCAACGGTATTTTATAAAATAGCCTATGGTCCAGTTACCCCAGCTTACGTTAACTTCAAGAGCATTCAATATTGCAGGGTTGGTCGATTTTTGACAGTCAGTAGATTGGGTTGATATTGTTAACTCATCGTATTCAAATAGTACCGATTGCCACTTAATTTCTGAAGGTTTTGAATTCTGGATTTCTTTTCACTTATGTTTTCTTATAGGTTCAATTTTATGCAAAAAGTACTATTTTAATAAATATTTATGCGCTAAACAGCAACAAACCAAATACATTATTTTGAATTTATTTTAAGCATCAATTTAAGAGAGAATTTAAAAACTATGCGCAAATTCTAGACATTTATCCTTGTTGAATTGTATCATTATAGATATATCATACGTTTTTAAAACTTTTATTAATTAATAATTTTCAAAAGGAAAAAATCATTTAATCCAGTCTTACCTCAACGGAGAGGTACAGCCTCATGGAAAAGTTTATCCTATATAAAATAAATGCGTTTAGATTTTTTTATACAAAAGCCTTTCTTATAAATAAAACTGTAAATAAACAAGATTAACTTTAGGTGTGGAAAGTAAAATTAGCTTTACAAAGAACCGACTTAAAACATATTTCTTTTAATTAACTTTGCAGCTTTGTAACTTTTAATTAACTAACGCGAATTAGAATGCAAGCAGTGAAATTTATTCGGAAAACTTTGACGACAGTTTCACTGCTGTTAATTCGCATTAAATATGCTGCATGAAATGATATAAACACCTTTTATAAGAGTGATGGTAATGACAATAGAAGGAGAGAGAAATGAGAAATGCGAAAAGAGGCACTATTAATTGTTGAAGATTGCAGGTAGTCACTGCCCTGACTCCTTGAATAAAATGTGTATGTGTATTGTTAAAAAAAACTACTATAAAGTAACCTGTAACCTAATAAATTTTTACATCTATACCTTAAAACAAAAAAAAAATATGTAAAGTAACCTATCACGTAGCCATACAAATATAAAAATGCATGAAAAAAAATATGAAATTTAATATGAATGACGCATGTACAACAGGTGATACATATGGGAAATGATTGTGTATGTGTGAGCGCAGCCTTAATTAACATCTCTTGAAGATATAACTGGTATACACCTGGAGAAGGCTGCATATCAGTAATAGAGTGAAAGGGAGAAAAAAAATGTACACCTGTGCATTGTGTAATAGAAAAATTCGTGAAAAGAAACCCATATTCACATCAATTGCCTTGTACCACAAGGAAAGTAATTGATGCTATAGAAAAAAAATGTGTATTCCTATACAACTGTCATCCACAGATAACAATCTCATTCGCGTAGCATGCTGCCATAGTGAAGAAGTAGAACCTTTGTAAAATCACACACCGTTGTAAAAAAAACTTTGAACTTGTCGCATGCTAAGCAGGGCTATCGCGATACTGTGAAAAAACAAAATTAAAGGATATATTTTTTATAAAGAAACAAACAACCTCTATTTAATTTAAAAAAAAATAATAACAAAACAGGCTAGCAATAGAATCATACTGCATGTCATAATAATTATTAACTTATATCATGACTCAAAAATAAGCTGCCAACAGACTAAACAGACAGTATATGTGTGAAGAGACACCTTCTAACCTCCAAACCAGCCACAATGAACTAATGTGTTAAAAACTATGAACTAAAGTGTTATACGCTATGAACTACTTGTAATCTCACATGAACAAAAATTGTGTAAATATACTCATGAACTAAGTGTAATATCACATGATCAAAATTGTGTAAATATACTCATGAACTAAGTGTAATCTCACATGAACAAAATTGTGTAAATATACGCATGAACTAATTGTAATCTCACATGAAAAAAAATGTGTAAATATACGCATGAACAAATGTGTAAGAACTCACATGAACTACTTGTATTGTGTTGAAAAAAATATATATATACTGTCGAATGGATCGTTAGCAAAGGGCTAAAAGAAATTTAAGTGATTGCGCACAAAAATATAGCTCAATGTGCTGTGACAGAAATTTATAAAAATAAAATACAAAACTGTAAAACTTGATAGGCCTCTATACACTTGATGTTTAGGCTAGAATCATGTTCAAACAAACGTGAAAAATGTAAATAAATTTTAAAAAAATTCTTTTTTTTTTTTTTAGCTCTAAGTAGTGATCACAAGAAACGCTACAAAGTGTATTTATCTCTAACAGATTACGTGTAAGAAAAAAAATAGCAAGTTTCATATAAAAATTTTAAAATAGAAGAAAAGTGTAACTGTTGCAATAATGATGCCAATTCTAGTGTCTACATAAAAAAAAAAAAAAAAAAAAAATGTATCGAACCAGTGAAAATAATTTATCACAATAATTTTATACACCAAAATGTCAATTTTTAAAGGTATCCTGTCACATTTCATGAGGGGAAAGAAGAAAAAAACAATGCATCGATTCACCATCCGTGTCCAAACAATCAAATTCTATCAGTAATGCAAAATGTATGTGAAACGTAATGTACAACATCTGAGTTATTTCATGTGACAAAATACTGAACGCATGTGCAAGAAGTGTCTTTAAAAGTGTATGAAATGTAAGTAAAATAAATACTTTAAAAAAATTAACTAGAAGAAAAAAAAATTGCCAAATAAAATAGAACTGCCACTTTCTATCCCAATGACAATGTACACAAACCGTGAGCAAATATGTAGAAAAATTATGAGAAGCACATAAAATCATGATTAAATCCAACCATCGCGAGTGTTAACTTTGAACTCTAGGCAAAATAATTCTTGTCAAAATGAAGTGTAAATATGTGTATGCATGTAAAGCCAGGTCGAATATAAAACCACAACAAATATGTACAAGAGTTGTAAACAATTTCTACAATGAACTTATTATGAATTTATATGCGCATATGGAATTATTGTGGAAAGCGCGAGGTAGTGTAGGTTTTTTTTTTATGTCATGTGTAAGTAAATAAACTTAGTAGTGCCCAACATAAAAAACAAAACAAAAAAAAATGGTAAACTAAAAAAAGTGTCGAATAATGATATACTAAAAAAAAACACGAATTTATGAAATCTGTAATTGAAATAAAAAAAAATTCCCCGTTTTTGCACAGACAAGTGGCCATCTTGCCAACGTACAAAAATGAAGAATGAGAAAAAAAATATATATATATGACACCATGCTATCTCTAGAAAATAGCACAATGCAAGATAAACCCAAAGTAACTAGGAAACAAATTACCCCATTTAATTATAAATAAAAACTGTGATCTCACATCAAGAAATGTGTGAAGGTATGAAAAAGCGCGGCATACAATTGATTTAAAATGTTTACTGATAGTCTTATGCATTTTAAAACGACGAAATAGAACTGAAATTAATTTATCTTATATTATAATCTGTATCTATGATGACTCGATCATGCATTAAAACTGTTAAGAGGATAACTGTGACCGGTTGAAATAAAGTATCAATCAAGGCTCTTAGATATTACACATAATATTTCTAAATATATAAATGTAATGTATTTACGAAAGTATTGTAAGATGTAAATTAAGAAATGTCCCAAAAATTTAGTAAAATCAATTGACAAGTTTACTAGAAGTAAACAAAAACTTAGATTAGTTGCCTCATTCAGTATTTCTCCAAATTGTACCAGTGCAACACATAAGATATTTCAATATAATGGTACAACGTGATGTACCAATTGTTGAATATTGTACCTTATCAATAATTTAAAAAAATATATATATATATCACACATACACATAAATTATAATAAAAATATGTAAACTTGATTACCTATATTTATGTAAAAGAAAGCACACAGTATCATTTATTTAGAAGTTTTTCTCTTTTACTTTTCCTTTTCTTTTGAAAAAAAAAACAAACAAAATATCATAATAAAATATATGTAATTATAATGAAAGATGCCTGTAAGATAATGTTTTCTTCTGTCCCCTGCATTCATTATTGTGAAGACATCAATGAATATCACTGATTTTCTCTAATTTTAAAGTTACGTTTATAATATAGCAACTCCTTTTTTTTATGAGAAAACTGAAACTGTGTTACCTAAAATATTTAAAATATGGTAGTGATGTATAATTACTCAAACAAATACAAATTACCAAAATATTGCCTTTAAAGAAGTTTTAAATAAAATGTAATGTGACAGACCCAATCGATTAAAAGAATTGCGAAACAAACAAAAAAAAAAATAATCAATGTCCCGCATTATTATTACCGTTCCCATTCAAATAATCGTCCCAATTTGGATACAATTCACTGCCTTAAAACAATAAAATTATTTGTAAATTGCCTCGATGTGTGTGTCACATTTACAATGTTAACACAATTTTAAACCAGATACTAATTGAAATGAAGTTAAATGCTTTTCATTTTATATATATATACATCTATCATACCACATCATGAAAATGAAATCTATAGAGCTTCATAGACAAATATTACCGCATTAATACTACTAACAAAAATAGAAGAAAATGTACAATAAACTAATAATCTTACCATTATAGTTTTTTTTTTTTTTTTTTTTTTTTTTTTTTTTTTTGTAATGAGGAATTAAATTTTATTTATGTCACCTCCTCATTATAGTAGATGATCCAAGCACTTATTTCCTCTGTTTCCTTTTTTTTTTTTGAGAGAGAGAGAGTAAGTTTCTCAAATAAGTGATATTCATAAATATAGCACTAGTTCGGGTACGCCGTTAGACGGGCATTTTTTTTTTAACGTTTTTCTTCTGAAGTATTTCATCACTAAGTCAAAAATTGTTCTTTTTTTTTTAGCAAAAATAATACCACATTCTTAAGTCTTAAATCTTTACACTGCTTATTTCTGGCTTAGGAATGTTCTCAACCGTGCGCCGAAGAAGGCGCAATCCCCTTACTATACACGGAGGTCTCTCTTGAATGAGTCATGTGAGAACAGCCAAAAATTATTTTCGCTTTTCTTTGCCGGTACAAAAGGCGTGCACTGGCGGGAGTAGGATACGGAGATGTGCGGCATGTCTCGGTGTGAGGCCCCTCCGTCAGACTCGAACCTTTCGCCGGGAGTACGAGAAGCACATTTACGGGAAGACAGTCGTCGATGGATCGCTTGTTCTGGAATCGTATCACAACAATCTATATCTCTGTAGAACACTTGCGTGAAAAAAAAATTAAATCTCAAAATTCCATACGCTGGAACTATCCATTACGAGAATTCCTGCGATTTAACGCAGGGAAGGCATTAGTGTAGTTTTACTAAGTCCAATATTGTATCCTTTTTTTTTACAGGAAGCGGAATTGAGTTCGTGTGATTAATTGAAAGACTAAGCAACAATAAATTATTGCAAAACTCAATTATCTGTCCCTCTCCAGCATGATGCACCCTGATGCACCAAAGTCCCTGATTCACCAAATTTTATATACAGACTTTTTAGTCTGAATAAAAAAAAACTCCATCTATCTGGAAAACAAGATGAGATAAATATACACGTAGATTCGGTGATTTATGACAGAGGATTACATTTACCCTTTTAATATGAGAAAGGATATACAGGGTGATTCATAAAAGATGGGCAGAACTTTAAGGGGTTATAGTACACTTAAAGACAAATAATATTAAATAGGAGACTAAGGGTCCCAGACGTATTCCCAAGGAGATAGGGGGCATTAAAGTTTAGGGTCCGAAATTTCAAATGATTATAAAACATGGAAAAATTGGTCGATTCGTTTGCGGTTTTTGCAAAAAATTTTCTTTATGCCAGTATTTTCTTGAAATAAAATTTTAAAGTTCAATTTAAAAAAATGCCGATAGGGGGCGCTTTAGACTTTGGAGTAACAAACAACTATTTTTTAACGTTATTTTTTGTATTTCTTTAAATGATTTCGAAAGCTTAGACTTAAACTTAAATTTTGATCTAAAAATCTGAGTCCTAACGAGTAGTTAAGTAGCATAAACTGAAATTTGAAATTTGAAACCCTTCTCCCCCCAGAACAAAAATCAGTTATTCCCGATCTTTGTGTCGTAGATTAGGCTCTAACTACTGCCGCGTTTTGCTAAAATTATTCTTTGTGTCAGTATTTTCTTGAAAATAAATTTTAAAGAAAATTTTCAAAAAATTCCGATAGAGGGCGCTTTAGACTTTGGAGTAACGAACAACTATTTTATACCGTTATTTTTTGTGTCTCATTAAATGCTTTCTAAAGCTTAGACTTAAACTTAAATTTTCAGCTCAAAATCTGAATCGCTGAGCGTGGTTCAGTAGCGAGGGGAGGGGTTCAAATTTCAACTTCTGAACATAGTTCAGTTTGCACTACTTAACCATGCCCAACGATTCTGTGCTGTGATACGAGGCAAAAATACAACTTTCGTCAAGGACTGCATAGTCGGAATTCACTCATAAAGGCACTGGCACAGTTGGAAACGTCGCTCATGCAAACGTTAAAGCTCCATTCCTGACGCTAGTCACCGGGTGAAGAAGGAAACAGAAAGTATGCAAATGTCAAATGGGGAAGAAGAAGAACACGTATGCAAAATTTCGACACGATTCAGGCATAAAAACCACTGAACGGTGAGTCAAGTGTAAGTCGCTGTAGTAATGAATCGGAAGATGGTGCCCTTCACGAATAAGGAAAAGGCTGAGATGCATTTAATTTACGGAGCGGCAGATGGAAATGGTGCAGAGGCACAACGAATGTACGGAGAGCGATTTCCCAACAGGCGGTTGCCTAACCGCAAAACTTTCGAGCGCTTGCACAGACAGTTGTGTGAGACGGGATCATTTCTCGCTTCCCGGTCGAATGCAGGTCGTGCAAAAAAGGACGAATCAGTAGTTGTTGCAGAAGCCATTCTGGATGTAGTAGCGGCGCAGCCAAGTACAAGTACACGAACAGTGGCTAGGCAGGTGGATACCTCACAGTCCATGACTTGGAGGGTACTGAAGGATGAACATTTGCTCCCGTTTCATGTGCAACGAGTCCAGAAACTGTCTCCAGGGGATTATCCAAATCGTATTGAATTCGCCCGCTGGTTTCTGCAGCAGAACGCGCTAAATCCACATTTTGGACGAACTGTGCTTTTCACCGATGAATGTACCTTCACACGTGAAGGTACATTTAACACACACAATGCACATGTATGGGCGGATGTCAATCCACATGCTACGTATCCACATGCTCATCAGAGACGCTTTTCCATCAATGTTTGGGCAGGAATCCTCGGAGACCACCTAATCGGACCGTACCTTCTTCCTGAACGCCTCAACGGTAAAACATACCTCACATTTCTGCAACATGTGCTGCCAGACCTGTTAAACGTTGTTCCTCCACGCATCCGGCGGGTCATGTGGTTCCAGCACGATGGAGCGCCAGCCCATTACGTACGAGACGTCCGCAACTATCTGGACATCACATTTCCGAACAGATGGATTGGTCGAGGTGGTCCTGTTGCTTGGCCTGCTCGCTCGCCAGATCTTTCACCCCTCGATTTCTTTTTTTGGGGACGATTGAAGGCTCTTATGTATGAGACACCCATTGAATCCCCCGAGGAACTGGTCGCCAGACTTTCCGCCGCTGTAGGGGAAGTGCTCGAAAAGCCTGATGTTTTCGCGAATGTTCGCCGTTCCATTCTTCGCCGTTGTTCTGCGTGCATAACCTCTGGTGGTCACAATTTTGAACATTTATTGTAATTACATGTTAATAAATATGCTTTGGTAACATAATCCTAATTTGTGTCTTTTTACCTCGTATCACAGCACACAATGTGTGGACATGGTAAACTGAACTGTGCTCAGGAGTAGAAATTTCAAACCCCTCTCCCCAGAAACTTAACCACGTCTAACGATTCAGATTTTGGGCTGAAAATTTAAGTCTAAGCTTTAGAAAGCATTTAATGAGACACAAAAAATAACGGTATAAAATAGTTGTTCGTTACTCCAAAGTCTAAAGCGCCCTCTATCGGAATTTTTTGAAAATTTTCTTTAAAATTTATTTTCAAGAAAATACTGACATAAAGAATAATTTTAGCAAAACGCGGCAGTAGTTAGAGCCTAAACTACGACACAAAGATCGGGAATAACTGATTTTTGTTCTGGGGGGAGAAGGGTTTCAAATTTCAAATTTCAGTTTACGCTACTTAACTACTCGTTAGGACTCAGATTTTTAGATCAAAATTTAAGTTTAAGTCTAAGCTTTCGAAATCATTTAAAGAAATACAAAAAATAACGTTAAAAAATAGTTGTTTGTTACTCCAAAGTCTAAAGCGCCCCCTATCGGCATTTTTTGAAATTGAACTTTAAAATTTTATTTCAAGAAAATACTGGCATAAAGAAAATTTTTTGCAAAAACCGGAAACGAATCGACCAATTTTTCCATGTTTTATAATCATTTGAAATTTCGGACCCTAAACTTTAATGCCCCCTATCTCCTTGGGAATACGTCTGGGACCCTTAGTCTCCTATTTAATATTATTTGTCTTTAAGTGTACTATAACCCCTTAAAGTTCTGCCCATCTTTTATGAATCACCCTGTATAGCCAGTTAATAGATGAAAATCCAGAAAGTCCAGTAAAAGGTGCTTTATTGCCAGGTTCGTACATATCGAGGATACCAGCCTAACGGCCGGTGCTGGACATGGGTCGATTTACATTTTTATGCTCACAGATGCACGATCAGGAACAGAATCATGTCATAATCACATTTTAGAGCCTTGAGTTATTGGCGAGCAGTAATTTACAAAACAAGCAAGCCAGTAGATATCTGGCGAGAATTCCATTGAAATGAGACATGTGTTCAAAAACGTTAATGTATTTTCAATGAGGAGGGTAAAAGGGCAACATATGAAAATTTAACGCCAACGGATAACCGAGAAAATGTGGGCAACCAAAAACCACAAAGTCGTATTTTACAGGGGGGTTTGCCAAATCATGGGAATAGGCGCGGCGAGCCGTTTGAAGGCATGTGGAGTTAAAAAAATAAGATATTGCAGACAAAATTTATGATAAGAATTTATACGTTGGAAAGAAAGGATGCAGATGTAGTGACCCAAACAAAAAAATAAAGAAAGGAGGCATGAGAAAGATCCCGCATAGAAACTAAATTAAGCATGCAAGTGTACTGGGTAAGTTGTTTCTATGCGAGATACAAGTAGCATGCCTCATTTAATATACGACTGCTCTTTGCGGTTTTTGAGAATTAAGAGTGTGAAACGAGAATGTGTTTCTAAAGGAAAAGAGCATTGAAAATAAATTTAATTTATGATTTTAAGACAGATTTAAAATATAGGAATTTAGTAAAACAGTAAAACAACCTTATTTTAAAAAGGGAGGGGAGTAAAGGAAAAATGTATTAATAGAATATGGGAAGGAAATATCCTTCACATCATGCATAAGTATTTTGAAAACAAACAAACAGAAAAAGGTTACAATAAACTTTAAAACTCAGAAACTACACAAAATTCAGCTTCAATACACTTTAATGATCGCTTTTTCTTCTTGTCCTCAGCTTATAGACCGGGCGCATATTTCAGACATGCATATCGCTAAGACGATTACAGCTTCTAGGCCAATCAGCGAGCGTCATTATTATGGTGACGGTCACATACACCACACAGTTTGATTGACAGTGAACATGTGGAAGATCGATCGTGTGTGTTTATTATTTACATTGGTTGCCATCAAAATGAAAGATATTTTTTCATGATGACTTTGTGTTTTATTTACGTCAATTAGGAATTATATTAATGTTCGACTTCGTATTTAAATTTTGTTTGAATCGATGCATAGTCCTATTACATTCTCTGCCTGCATAAATGATCACGTCATTGATTTCACGGCTGAAAATCTAGGATTTGTTAAAACTCGATTAGCATATTAAAATTTAACAGGTATGCCTGGTGATACCTTGGTGAAAACAATCTGCAGACACGAATTTACTGATTGAATGGTAGGTTTACCATTGTGTTATCCTCAACGCCAGGCAATGAAAACATGGAGAACTGACTGCCGGCAAACACAATTGTAAACCTACCAATCAACCACTAAAATTGGGTTTACATGTGGTTTCCACAAAGATATAACATGACAGACCAGTTTTACTTTAATATGCTAATCGAGTGCTAACTAATTCTAGATTTTTAGTCGTGAATTCGCAAATGATATGATAAGTATAGCCGCAGTCTGGTCTATAAGTATCACAGTCATAACCTGTTGGGATGATGCTCGACTCCATTTCTACCGCTGTCAAATGGTACCTTTTAAAGGGTTTCGATTTATGGTTTTTCATTTGTAATTTTTGGATTGAAATAATTACAAATCATTTTTAACATATTGAAGACTTTTTTTTATTCTTATTACATTCAAAAAGTAGAAGCAAAACATAAACATAAACATAAATTAAAACGTTAAAAAGGTATCTTTTGACACCGAAAGAAATAGTGGTAATCGTGTCAAAACAGTAACATCCATTTTAACTTGACTCTACGTCCATACCCTACTTTCCACTACATATTTCATGTCCGAGGTTTTTATTTTCTTATTTTAAAAGGTCTTGATAAAGATTCCAAATACAGAACAGAGTTGGATATCTAGAGATATGGACCACCTTGGAAAACCTTGTGTTTCACATGTTGTAATCAAATAAACGTTGTTACTCAGAGACATACTGCAATAAAATTCGTCAGTATACACAAATTTTCCGAAAAACTTTATGGAATAGTTTTTCTAAGAAAATAGTACAATTTCCGTAATTGACATTTTGACATTACAAATCCGTGTAAATCAAGTATGTTTTCCATACAGTTTACGGAATATTTCTGTATTGCTTTCAAAACAGTACAAGTTCTGTAAACGATGTTTAGAAAAAGTTGCTGTGTTTGAAAAGCGAATTAATTAATAATTGTATATGGGACATTCTCACAATCTTTTGACATTTATGTCCTGAATAATAATTTTTATTTAATACATGTTCTTGTGGTTTTTTTTGTTTTTTTTTTGTTGTTTTTTTTCATATACTGGGGAACATCCCATTGCATGATTGCATAACAATATTAACGAAATAAATAAGTTTTGTACGATGTTGGGAGTCCAAATACTAGTAAAACTCCTATACCGTCCCGTGCCCCTGATGCTGATTTTTAAGTTTGGAACTGTCAGGATAAAATTGTTTCAAAAAAATTATTCGATGTAATTTTTTTGCGAATCTGGAACTATTGTTTTATATAAATATGTAGTAAAAATTAGCCTGCACACATTTTTAGGGCTGTTAGTATTTTTTAAACTCTGTCCCTATGTATTAGATTCCTTACCGTCCCTCTTCTAAAATTATACAGAAAATCACTTCAGATGCAGCCACAGATTTTTTTTTTCAAGTTTTTTCTCATGCAGAAGTATGCTAGAGAAAGAATGACTAAAATTCTTTGACAGGAAAATTACTGCAGAATTTAAATCAGCATTTAAATATAAATTTCCAGCATCGTGGCTTTATTGGTCATCTTAATGGTCCCCAGGGTTTATTTTTGCACTTTTCGAGGTACATTATTTTATTATTATTATTATTTAATCCAATGTAAATAACTGTTTCTAAAAATCAATTAACTTTGTGGCTACCACTTAGTCTTAACATGATTTGCCTAAAATAGGTGGTAATTTTCCCTACCGTTCCATCCTTACCGTCGCTTTTTTTCCCATTTCGTCCCTTTTTTCCTATACTGTCCCCTTTTTTTACCTTACCGTCCCTTCTTTAACACTTCTTTCAGACAATGTTATACCAAAATTTTGTACTAAAAATACTACATTGTTATTATTTCTTATTTGAATGTCCTGTGGCACTATGCAAATTCATTATAAGTAAAAATTTAGAAGAAAATTGAAAGTTATAGTGGTAAAATTGTAAGGAAAATTAAACTCGCAAATTTAACTTAAACCTCAGTTTAAATTTAAAAAAAGAAAAAAATCGCTGCTGAACATTTTTATTTATTTTTTTTTTTTTTTTGAAACATTAAGGCATTCGTCTGTCAGATTAAAATGTTACTTTAGCAAGTTTAATTTCCCCAGATTTTTATTCCCAAAAGTCAAAAGATTTTGAGAATGCCCCATATAGTACTTGTTTTACAATGATATTAATTTCATTGAAACCTGAATATTGGCTAAATGCGGCTGTATGATTAAAATATATCCAATGATTCCCCATTATTGCTAAATAGTATCGGTTTTATTTCGGTTTTCATGTACAGCTGATTAAAGATTATGGCACAATCTATAGTATGCATATTTAAACAACTCACTATAATATTTTCTTTCTTTCTTTTCTTTAAATAAAAGCTAACATGTTTTATGATATTCAAAAGAATTAAAATCTTATTAATTATTTTTAAGTTTGATACAGTTGAAAAGGAAATGTTACAATTTATATTTCCTTATGATTTTAAAATAATGTTTAACCTATTTATAGCCAGCTATTATTATTTATTGAAAAGTCTCTGTAGGATGTTTTAAAATGAAAAAATCCACTTTTACTTTTAATATTTTTTAATCTATTTACATTAACATATTCGCACATAAAACTTAAAACATATGTGAAATATAATAATTAAATTATTATAAAAATTACGTTTATCTAATTTATAATAAGCCGTAAAGGAAATGTATTTTAATACCATGTAGTAAATACCTTTATTTGAGTTTCCAGTAGATTATCACACAAATAATTTGAAAAAATATATATTTGAAAAAAAATGTCTTGGTATTCTTGCAAAAATAAATGGATAAATGAATAAAAAAATAAATAAATGTAAATAATATTACAATAAAACTTTAACAATTTTGCAAAAAATAAGCAATCAATACTCTTAATACATTCTTTATGAATGTAATATTTTAAAGACTAAAATTTATTTTTTATAAAACATGAAATTAAAAAGCTAAATATTCAAAATTATGGAAAGAAAATATGTAAAACATTCAGAATTGAATACACAATTGAAATATAATAATTCCACGAAAATACGCCCGTGTTTAACATCTTGCTCTTGCTTTATAAAAGGCATCTAAAATAAATAACGATCTTTGAAAGTGTAGCTTGTGTTACCGTGGCTTAATGGTTAAAGGCACTAAGCTGGATTAGGACAGTTCGGTAGTTCAAAACCCCATCTGGGGTAAGTGTTGTTTCTTTACTGTTATTTGAATTAAATAGATATAATTCTGACCTTAATGTAAACGTGTCCTTTAAAAGTGAAGAGTGGAATTCATAAAGATATAAGTTTGTCCTTGAAAAGTTGTATTTTGTCGTTGAAACGAAAATTTTCAATATAGAAGTATTAAAAAAACGGAAAATTTTCTGGAATTTATGACAAAACAAATTTCGTTAAAATATGGAAATACTACTAGCGTCTCGATTGCCAGTACAATTTTCGCAATTTGTCTTTTTTTTTTTTCAGTGCAGACGTAGATGACATTTAATACATTGGGTAGTATGTTCTGTTAGCCGGACAGATTGGATCATTTGATGCCAATAAACTATAAACTAATTTAGAAAACTTTTTGTATTACGCATAAATTTATGTGCTATAAGGGCTTTCTGCCACATATATTCCAATAGGTCTTGTTGAAAAGATATGGCAACTCATATTTTGCAAAACTGCCTGAGAAAACATTTTAAGCAATAAAGTCGTCGAACTTGAATATATGCATATTATTCATCCGTAATTCGTAGAAACATGTGTAAAAATAAAGTAAGTCATAAAGAACCAAAAAATGCTTTTGAATGATGGAAATGAAAAAATAAAGTAAAGACGTAGAAAATATAAATAGCATGAGAAAAAGCTAGAGAGGAACCCAAAGATGCAGAAAAAATCCTATGAAGAAGAAGAGACAAGAAAATGAAGCAAAAATGTAAAATAAATAATTAAATTGTGAATAAATCAACAAAAGAAAATAATCTTAAGATAACTTCATTGAAGAAAATAAATTAAGAAAATGTTGTAAAAAAGTAGAAAATATAATTAGAAGGTCAATAAATCAACAGTAGGGACTCTCCAAACACTAGGGATGGAGAAAACTCCATGTGGAAAATAAATTCCAAAGTATTATTAAGAAATTTGTAAGTAAACTGCGTATAATTTAATGTGTAATATCATTAAAAAGACTTTTAAAACATACACAATACGTTAGGAGGCATTGTTACAAACTTTTATCTGGATGACAGTTTATCTTGAAATAGTTATTAAACGAAGAAACAATGAAAGCCCCCAAAATCTAATACATCACGTTCTTAATAAAAAACAACAATTTAGTCATAAAATTCCAAAAACTATAAATTATTATCCAATATCTAAGCTAAATTATAAATAAAGATATATCGTCTTTTACTAAAATTCTCCAAATTTTAGTTATACCCTAAAAGAAATGGTTAGCTTTAAAGAACATAGATTTTATGATTATTTAATCTTATTACCTGATGAACATTCGGAAGAATTTTCTAATGTTCCATACAGAGGTAGATAACAGTGGAATCTCCAACTGTATATATTTTGTAATTCATGCGGGGAACAGTTTAGAATTTATAAAAGTTTCCTTGTTTAACAAGTTTGCAACGACGTCATTCGATTCATTTAACAGTATTATTTTTAGCATAAAAATAAAAATATTTTTAATTAAATCTGAAATATTTAAAATCTTATATTTCCGTATAAGTGTTAAAACATTTTATGTAGTCTCAAACATTGCAAATAAAAATTGTAAACCAAAAGACAAGAGAGTAGGAGAGCTTAGGATGCAAAGTAACAGAATAAGTTTAGTCACAGTCTTAAGTTCCCAGAATAAAAAATAAACTACACTTCAACAGCAGTCCCCCCCCCCACACACACACACACCCGATAGTTCGGGGTAATAACACTGATTTTGTCTTTGCTGCCAGTGAAGTTTTTAATGTACATATTCATGAAGAATGAATATTGAATATGATAAACAGTAATTATTTATTACTAAACATACCTGAATAACAATAACTACCAATATCATCATAAAAATTTTAAGTAAGTAAATTCTCTTTTAATGTTTCGAATTTAGTATTTAATGACTAGCTAATTTCATTATCATATAGTATTATACCAAACGTTTTTAACTCACTAATCTATCTCAATGGTGTAGATATATATCAGTATTCAAAAACATCTATAAATATTGTATTAAAGTCGCCCAAAACTTTGGAAAAACTTTCTTTTTAAATTTTAAGCCATAATGAGTACATTAAAAGTAGTGAATATGATTATTTTTTTATATGAAATTAGTCATCCGAATTGGATATTTATTATTACATGTGTTATTTATTATAGTGGGAAATTTTCATATTTAATTTAAATCATTTACAATAAATTTTTTTGTGGATTTGTATATAATTCACTTGTTTAAAGCCGTTAAATGTGTGGTTGTGTTAATTCAGGTTAGTGATAATTAACCTCATCGGTCCCTGGGTCCCCATACGGTAAACTTTGTTCTTTTTCTTATAAAAACTAAAATATCCGATTTTTTTTACATTTTCACATGGCTTCTTAAAAGCTGAATGCTTTTTGCGTTCAAAGCAAACGAATAAATGGCAGCATCTCAGCTGATTCCCACATAAAATAAATGTTATTTTCATCTGAGTTTGCAAAGTGCCTAAAAATGCCCAAAAGACAGTATGACCAAGAAAGTGAGAAATTTTCATAAGTATTTAAATGAAATATTTTTCAATAAAAAATTTTGAGGATTTGTAGATTATTTACTTGTTTAAAGCTCATGAATTTGTGATTGTGGTAATTTAGGTTAATGGTTATTAAATTGATGTTTTTAAGGGGGTTTGTAGTTTTATATCCATATTTTTGAACCTAAATTACTAAGCGCCTAAAGGATCCATTTAAAAAAAAAAACATTTTTTTCTGTCTTTACGATGTCATTTTGTTTGAAAAAAAAAACAATGAATAAGCATTTGTATTATTATTTCAGCTTCTGAACTGAAGAGGATAAATTGATATTTTAGGAGGATTTGTAATTTTATACCCATATTTGTGAACCTAAGTTACTAGTCCAATAAATGATCAGTTTCAGAAATTTTCTTTTTTCTGATATCGACGATGTCATTTTCTTTCAGAGAAACCAATGAATGCGTGTTTGTAGTACTATTTTAGCTTCGGTAGCGAAGAGGTTATAGATAACGGTTACTTAAACTTAATTTTAATCGGTTATGACTATAATACGGTCAATATTAGAGTAGTAATAACGCCATAATATATTCAAGTGACCGTTATTTACAAAAATGGTCGACTGACTGGACAGATTGCTGCTGACTTTTTACAGTGTACTAAAGTATTCAATGTTTAATTTAACGAACAATTAATTTTGTACGTGATCACGATTTAAAAATTAGGGCAGGTTGGGACAATTTAAAGGCCTAAAATTATTTTTAAACCATCTATTGGAATTACCATTTTCGTTATCATACAGCACGGTAGTGCTGTATAGTAGAGCTCAGCCGCATCTTTTACGTTTTGAAACATGATGAAAAGACAACAACTGAATTACAATCCGAACCAGAAAACATTCAGTGATGAATAATGGCTTGTTGGAAATCTCTTAATTTAGCGATGTGCCTTTCGAAGGTCGGGTTTAAAAATATGTAATATTAAGGGAATGGCATCCATTTAAACTTTTCGTACATTCCATAATTTAACATTATAGAAATATTTCCTTTTTAATTTTCTAATTAAATCTTTTCTTTTGTGTTGCCACACACTAAAAAATAGCACAATAATTTAAAAAAAGGGGATAATACGAGTACTTTGTTTTTATAAGTCAATACAAATTCAGATTTCAATAAAAAATCAGAAAATTTCGGTAAATGCTAGGTCATTTGGTTTCAATTTCTAAATCTCGCACATTTTTAATTTTTACACAATCGTATGGGGAAAAAATGCAAATGCAATTTGTTTGAAAACCGTTACTCAATTTACTCCTTTTTTATGGCTTTTAAATTTACGTTTTAAGCACGATTTCTTTTAAATGTATCTCTATTGCATGCAGGCTCTATTATGGAAGAATAATGATCCATTATCACTTAAAGCAATTCAAGTAGTTTCAATAATAAAAATGTCTCCAGCTAATATTCAGTAACAAACTGTTAAAATGAACAATAAAATAAAATAAATAAAACTAAAATTTAACATCTATGTAATCGCAAAATTTTCAAACTTTACACCGCCGAATACCATGGAAGATGTACTTCCAAATATAATTTGTTTGAAAGCTGCCTATCATTTTACCTATTAGGGGTCTTAAGCACTTTTAAAATTAGTGTTAAAGTTTCTAAAAAGCTATAACCAAAATCAAAATAGAAAAAAAAATAGAAAGCTAACCATTTTTTCGTGAAATAAAGAAGAAATAAGTAAAAATGGGATTACAGTAGAAGCACAAATAAATGAAAAAAAAAAAAAAAAAAAGATGTTTAGTGTATTTTTAAATTAATTCTTACTTGTACAGCTTTACATTTTCGACATTTCCTCTCATGCTTTAGCTCAATTTTACCCTTTGAAATTTTCATAGTATCAAATCAAATAGAAAGAAGGGCTAAGAAATAAAAACTGACGAATAAAACATAATTTTACACATTCATCTTCACGAAGCAACTTAATCTAAACTAGAAAAAATCGTCTGCTTACAATTGTTATCTACAAATATTAGATCATAGATTTTTATTTTTATTACTAATATTTATCAAAGAAGGCTCGGCAAAATCAAATTTAAGTTTTTTGCGTGCATCAATAGA
This sequence comes from Maratus speciosus, assembly GCA_963932465.1. NCBI lineage: Eukaryota > Metazoa > Arthropoda > Arachnida > Araneae > Salticidae > Maratus > Maratus speciosus. The sequence goes on along the minus strand of OZ010792.1, from coordinate 200,383,470 downwards.
ATTACTGACAAGCAAGTTTAAACAAGAAACACCGATTTTCATATAACTTTTTCTTAAAAATGACGCGCTTAATTTTTTTCACAAAGCCACTATAAGGCAGAATGACTAAGCAAGAAAAATGTCATTTGATAAACATTTATTTTAATTCACAAATCTGAAATGCTTCTTCTAGATTTGCCAAATGACGTCATTTTTATCCAATTTCGTCAAAATAATTTCATCTGGTTATCAGCAGTTTCTAATAAAAAAGTGAACCCTTAAAAGAACACAATAGTTTTTATAAATGAATTTTGGAAATGTGTATTTTAATTTAATAAACGTTAAACCTACATGATACTATTGTTTATCACTTGAAATTCTGTATTCAATCAAATTTATGTTATAGTTTTGTCGAAATGTATAATAAAACTAGATTTATACTTCCAACAAAAAATAATCGTAAGATTTCATGCAATTTAAATACAACGCAGTGGGTTGCTATACCAACTAGTTTTATTAAAAGATGAACACTGGGAAAATAATTTTTTTTCGTTACGCCTTATTAACTGAAACGTTAAAAATGACTACTTTATAAGAGGTCTTTTAAAAAAAGAGCCAAAAAATGGAAGTTTAGGAAGTGGAAAAAATAAAACAATGAAACTCGTTCTGTATATTATAAAGATTGGAGTAAACAGAAGAGAGAAAAACATAGTGTTTCAAAGAAAAGATGGGAGGTCAAAAAATGGCAGGAAAAAAAAACAAACAAACCAAAAAAAAAAACAAAAAAAAAAAGGAAAAGCTTTCAGCTTCTGATAAGCTCTGTCCACGAAAAAATTTGTTGGAAATTTTCCATTTTAAATCTAAATGGTACCGGCGGTATATCGTTAAGCTGCGCTATAGCTTCAAACGTACAGATAATAAAAGACAAGTGGAAAACGCAAAAAGGCGCCAAAGGTATTGTACAAGTTTAGTGATAGACCGCCAATATTATTGCAAAAAAATTCTTGCGTTTTTAAAAACAAGCCGTCGGGTCTCAGAGCAAAATCTTGTTAAAAAGTTAGGTACTTCTTAGTTATCCCGTCGACCAAATTCGCCAAAATATACACATTGGCATAATTTTTATTTTAAATAACGAAAGAATAAATAAATTAGTAAAATATTAATAAAAATACAAATAAAACGTCGAATTGATGGTTTTATTGGCCATTATTGGCATTTAATCTTACAATTAATTAATTAATGGCAACCATTATTGGCATTTAATCTTACAATTTCGCGACAGTAAATTGGTCGACGCGATAAATAAGAAGTACCAAAAGTTACTGTCAAATATGGATAAAAAGCCACTATCAAATTTAGAGGTTTTGGATGAAAATAAAGCACGGTTCCATATCAAAAAGCTTCTAGGAGAAACAATAGCAACAAGGCCGCTTAGCAAAAGAATTTTTTTTTGTTTTTGAGCTGAAATCAAATACAGGGTGATTTTTTTTTAAAGTCGTGAAAGTAAAATCCTATAACAAAAGAACCACTGATCCAAACGACCTGAAATTTCACCAGTACGCTCCCAAAGCAATAGAAATTTTTTAGTAAAAAAAAAAAAAAAAAAAAAAAAAAAAAAAAAAAAAACTTAAAATCGCACCGACAGATGGCGCTGTATATGCAGTAAAGCCGGGAGACGAGCTTGCGCGCGACACACGTACAGTGGCAATAAAATCCTGAAGCACGTACACCTCGTGTTCATTATTCTGACCTCAAACCCTGAGATTTCTGGCTCTGGGGGTACCCAAGCATGCTGTGTATTGTGATGGTTTTTCGAGCTTAACTGACCTGAAAGCACGCATTGTGCACCAGATCCACAGCATCCAGCCGGATATTCTTTGCTTTGTTGTGGAACATGCGGTTTCACGTTTCCAACTCGTAGCTGAAACCGGGGGACAGCACATTGAAAATCTCTTGTTTTAGTCGCGCAGTTCCGTAAGAATGCTTTGCTCCATATTTTTATTTCGTTCTGTTTCTGCGAAGGTGTTCGCAGTGTCTTTACCCAATTACTGCCTTCTGTATGTTTTTGATATGCGTAATAAAATGTTCTTTTTCTTGAAGTGCCGTGCATTGTTTTCCTCCCACTGATGATAATCTTTGTTTCTGTGAACTTACAGCACCATCGTCGGTGCGATTTTAAGTTTTTTTTTTTAACCACGCCAAAAAAAAAAAAAAAAAAAAAAAAAAAAAAAAAAAAAAAAAAAAATCCCATTGCTTTGGAAGCATACTGGTGAAATTTCAGGTCATTTGGATCAGTGGTTCTTTTGTTATAGGGTTTTACTTTCACGACTTTAAAAAAATCACCCTGTATTACAAAGATAAAAAATAATGTGTTCAGCAATATTAGCCAGCATTAATGATAAGGAGAAAATTTATGTTGAAGATGTATGTGGGCAAGGGTTCCACAGTATATATTCTGAACCGTACTTCAAGGAATTTGCATACATGGGTAAAAGTTGAGTATTTGGAAATTTTGATAAAATAATAGCGGAAAAATGGAATAAAAGTGCTAAAAAGCACCAGATTCAGTCTAATAAAAATCAAAATGAAAAAATAATAGTCGATTCAAACGTAGATGAATATGAAATTCAAGATGAAACCACAGTTTTTGATTCAGATTCATAAAAAAACTGATACAAAATCGTTAAATACAAAACCGTGCTACCCAGCACTCTGTAAACTGCCAAAAAATATGATAAAGAAATGATAAATTTCTCGAGGACGCTTTTGACCTTCGTTGTACCTTTCAAAGTCGATGTTTAGATAGGTCTTTTCTTTGTTGGCAAGAAGGGCAGAAATATGCATTTTGGGAATAAATAATCCCGCGCATGTACAAACGTTTCATTTCGATATGTTCTTTCGTTACGGGATAGCACACACTAAAATAATTTTACTGAAAGCGCGACATAAAAGCTACCTGTATATGTTGATGAAAGTGTATTAAATGTAATTAATGTAAGTTTTATAAAATAATTCATGTTTTAAGAGATAAAACAAATCGTTGCATATATTCTATTTAAAAAAAAAAAAAAAAAAAAAAAAAAAAAAAAGTGATTTCTACAGAAACTTGCAAATTGGAAAATAAATATGAAACGCTTGATTTTTCCCTAAAAAGAAGTAGTACTGATGCATTTTACACTATAGAGTAGTACACTTGCTTTTAAACCGCATTTAGCCAAAAATATAATGGGAGCAAAATAAGGTGAGATTTACCCCCAAGTGTGTTGTAACGTTACAAAAATAGATGCGTGTGCTTAGGGTTCAGTTAATTATGCGCTAAACGACGCCCGGTAACATGTGCCAATTATCTGTAGACTCAATTATGTAATCTATCCGTACCAAATACGCAATTGTCTCTAGACTCGATTACGTAAATTATCTCCTTAATAAACCCATATTTTACAAAGGACACGTACTTCCTCATTGTTTTGCTTTTTTTTATCAATGGTTACAGTTAGATGTAAATAGATTAGTCGTTATCGCGGTATTTTAGTTTGACCTACGAAATATTATATAAATATCCAATATTAGCAATATTTCTGATATTATTTACAGGTGTATTGTATAATATTTTCAATCACTTTCGATCATTTTTCTGCATTCAGTCGTTTTTAGACTTCTTTAAATTTTGAATTCCCATTAAGTCCCCAAAACAGAAATTTTCCCTATTCATAGTTTTTTCGCAGTTTTAATTCATTCTTTATAACTGTTTCTTACCCTAGCTTTTTGTGTGTTTGAGGTGTTGACCTAGGATACTGTACAGTCCTTTAAACCAGAGGATTGTAGATACGTAGCAGAAAAATTCAAGAAATCACACTATGCATAAAATTTAGTCTAAGGACTAGTCTGGCGGCCAGTCCTGAGTAAATTCGTCAGTATATCAATATGGGAGTTAGCAATAAGTGTGGAGTCATCAGAGCTGAGCTCCTGAAATACGCTTGTGAACCAATGTTTCTGTTTTGATTGGGGCAGTTGGTTGAAGTCATTGGTAGTTTAGTTGGGACGGTTGTTTTGTTAGTTGAAGTTTGTTGATTAAGTTCCTGAAAGGATCTGAAAAAGGTGTTAAATGATATAAAAAACTGGTGGAACTAGAGAGAAAAGTAAAGCTCGATCTAAAAATGTTACAGTAAAAAATTGGCAAATAGTTTCAGTCTAAAAAAGTAAGTAGTGCGTAGAAAAGTAATGGAACCAGATTATCTGTAAAACTCATGAAATTACCCAAATTATTGTTAATAGCTGAAAATGTGGACTGAGATTTACTGGTGCCTTATATTCAGAATCATATTATCCACTGAAAATGAGTACTGGGTATAGTAAACAGAATGTGTAGTTATGTACTAAAAATTTTCTGTCATGCCCAGAATTGTGGATGTAATTGCATCAAGTCAAGCATAACTCCACAAAGCTAAAAGAATGTAAACCATGAAGTAATATTTTAAGTATAAGATTAATATTGTCAGGTTGCTGAGGTATTGTTGTTGTTAACATTTCTGACATAACACATTTAACGTAATAATTTTTATTTCATGTAATTACTGTGAAAAGGGAACCTTATGTCAATGGATTTAAGCCAGACAAGTATTTGCTAAGTACTATGACTACTGTAAAGCATATGGTTGAAACGTAAATGCTTAAGGTTTTGAGCTTACTTTAGGCTTTGATCTTCCTGGCTTATCAGTGATCCCTGGAATGGAATTTGGTTCATACTTCGTACTGAACTCATCTCTCAGGTTCTCGCTCATTACCAAATCAGCCATTAACCAATTCTTATGAAGCCAAATTTTTATTCTGGTTATGAATGTTTGGAATTCAGAATGTGTTAAAAATGAAATTTATTCCCATGATTGATTTTTAGGCACCAGAAAAGCTCAGTTCACATTTTCAGCTATCAATAAAAATTTGGGTAATTTCATCAGCTTTACAGATAATCTGGTTCCATTACTTTTCTAAGCACTACTTACTTTTTTAGACTGAAACTATTTGCCAATTTTTTACTGTAACTTTTTTAGATCGAGCTTTACTTTTCTCTCTGGTTCCACCAGTTTTTTATATCATTTTGCAAGGGATCAAATTACATTAAACATCATTCTTTTAAAAAACTAAGGCTACAAAAAATAAAATTTGCAAAAAGTATGACTTAAAATGTGTCCCGACACTCAGTACTACCCTCTGTTATTTATTTATATATTTATTAGAAAATCATAGGAAATATTTTAAGTCTGTTTAAGTTTGTTATTTAATATATCAAATGAATTTTCTTTTTCCACTGTATAAACAATTTTAGTTCAAAATATTTTTTTTCTTATAGCACGCTTTTTTCACTAATTTTAATTAAATCCAATTTTTAATCAAATAACGCGTCTTAAGGGACTATGAGTGCACACTACTAAATGCCTGTTAAAGAACTTTTCATTTGATACATCATTCCTCGTTGTAGATTTTGTATCTGAATAGGAAAAGAGATTATGATATTTAAATGTTATACATGCTTATTCTTACGAAAAAAAAAAAAAAAAAAAAAAAAAAAAAAGAAAGAAAGAAAGAAAAAGAAAAGAAAGAACAAGAAATCAAAACATGCAATGCGTGTATCCCTCGTATCAAAATCCCTTGCAATTACATTTTTTCTTCATAAGTTTATTTGTACTATTACTTAATTTCCTTTACTCAAAAAAAAAGAAAAAAAAGAAAAGAAAAGAAAAAAAGAAAAAAAAGAAAAAAGAAAAGAAAAAAAATCTATTTTTAGTAATAAATCACAATTTATGTCAAGTCGAATCAGATTGCTTTTTATTTTTTTATACGAAAGGCAAATAAATCTTATGTTGTACTCAGCAATACGTCTTTGATGTTCAAATAATAGAAATTTGTTTTCGATGCCGATCTGACATTTTATCGATACCATGATGATATTCCGATATTTTTAGCTGCAATATAGAAAAAAACATATATTCCAATATTTTCCATTTAAATACAAGCGGAAAACGATTTTTATTACATTAATTTCTAAATATATTTAGTTTTAGCCATTGTTTATGTCACTTAATAAATTTTTTAATGTTTTTTTTTTTTTTTTTAGAAAATCGTATATTTTTAATGATTTTGTAAATATATCAATATTTGGATATGGATTACTTTTTACCAAATGTCTTTTTTTAATATATTATTTGTATTGACTATTACATATGTAAGTAAAATTACTTCCCTTTTATTATGCTGAGATTCAACGGTTGTAAATTAATAAAACTGAGTTGTCTCACCTTAGAGTAATTATATTTATACACGTCAAACAGTAATTATAAATTGTAAATCTTAATAAAAGAGGTCTCTTATCAAAATCCTTTAAAATAAATAATGCTCCTTTACAAAATTAATTTTAATACTACAGGCTTCACAAAATTCCATTCCATAAACACATTTCTTCATTAAATATTTTTAATAGTTTTTATGTGTAATTTGCAATCAAAATAAGTTTACCAGAAAGAAAAAGTTTAGCAGAAGGAATTAAAGATGTTATTATTAAAAAATGCCGGGTTAAAATAAGACGATCTGGATTTCCATCTTTCGTTACAAAATATTATTTTTCACAAAATTATAATAAATTTCACAATAACAACTTATATTTTTCACTAAATGGGCCTCAAGAAAGCAAACCTCTATTGAACTATGCTCGTTCAAAGAGTTTTGGTCGCTAGAATAGAGTTAATGCTATTGTAAACATACCTTTAATTTTCACATAAAAGATGCTAGAATCCTATCCATCTTTCACTCTTGTAGAGGAGACCGGTGATAGTCGGCGCAGCTTTGAGTTATTAATTTTTTGTTTAAGTTTTCAACAAAATTTAACTGCGCTTTTAAAGCACAGAGATTTGGCTATAAATACCCGGAATTGTGAGTTTTTAGCTTTTGTAGTTCATATTTAGCGTAAGCCTGAAGTAAGAGAAAACATTTGTGCCAACCTACCCCGTTGCGGAGCAAGTTGCCTATACCTATGGGTTAAGTTGGCACACGCTTTATAAAATGTTAAATGAAACTCAAATAAGATACGCAGTTAACAGAAATCAATTTTATTATTACCAGCAAGTTTAAACAAATGAATTATCACCGTACAATATAAAATTGTGGAAAAATCATTAACATTGAGTAACTTTTATCCTAATCGATACCATTATCAAAGTTACAGTTATCACAAATATAAAATGAAGTGTTTCCATTTGTGCAGGCTTCGTGGAACAAAAGCTTGCATTGCAGCCACTTTTCTATGAGGTTGCTATTTTTCTAGCTACCAGCACACACCAGACAATAACATTTCCCCCCATCTGAGCTATTGTTAAAATTAAGGCTTTTCCCAATTATCTTTTTTTTTTTTTTTTTTTTTTTTTTTTTTGCGAAAAAAAAATTGTAATAAATGTCCACTGCACGTGGGTAACGCTGCAAAACTACGATGGGGGATTGTGGAAAGCAATAATAAAGCTACTCTATGTCTGGTTGCGCCATCTATCCACAAACAAGCGAAATGTGCGGACTGCGCCTTACATACCCCTGTAGCCAACTATCCCGGTCCCCTCTACTACTAGACGCGACCGGCTTTGCATTAAAGTTATTTTTAAGTCTCGAGGGATTAATATAAAAATATCTCCCGTCTCGAAATCGCTCATATAACTTTATAAAAACAAACAAAGATAAAGGGGGAGAAATGCAAAACTAACCGTTAAATTTTGACTGCCGTAAATTTACTTCATATAATCACTCATTCCGCACTCACAAAAGAATATCGTTTTCATAACAACAGGATTTTTGGCGACAAAAGGTAACATTAACTCCCCTTTAGAAGTTTCATTTGGTCACTGGAAATTTCTCTTATCTTAATGTTTTTAAAAATTCCTATATTTTCAAATTATTAATATTTTTCATTATTTAATCGATTAGAGCAAATCTGCTGTTTGAATGGGCTGAAAATTTATGATTAGATTAAATAAGGTAACACCTTGTTGCCTTATTATTCCATATCAACAGAGAAACTTCTAAAGAAAACAGACTTCTCATTTTTTGCGGAATGGGTATTTAAAAAAAATCGCTGAACGAATTCCAAATAAATTTTATTGAAAGGGGATAGAATTTACTATATCCGGAAAAAAAGATTTTCGACTGCTTTTATTTGCGGGGCAAAATCACTGGCAAACTTCTAAAATCAGAAATCGCGAGAATCTTTCCGCTGAATATAACATAACAGAAAAATCTCGTGAAGAAATCAGAAATTAGGTGTCTCAGATACATTCGGACATCTCATCGTCTATCCGTAGCTAAATTTGTAGACCTCTACCAGCGCGAGATTTTGTAGCCATCAAGCATATATAGAAACAGAGGAAGAAACATCTTTCTTTTAGTAGCATAAGTAACTGAAAATTTAACACAAGAAAAAACATTAAATAGTGTTGTTAGTTATCCATGGCCATAACCGGTATACAGATTTACTTGTATGTCGCGATATCTTGGATATATATATATATATATATATATTTTAATTTGAAAGTAAAAATGGGAAAAAGTAACATATAATGTGTTATAAAAGAAAATATTTTTTAAAAACAGACCGAATATTAAATTGTGTTTTCATACATTGCAACAAACTTTCTGAAATATAACAATAACTACTAGCTACTCTGTCGCTAAAACGCCTTCAAATAAATTTATTTTTAATATTATTTAAAAATTAAAGTTCTCAAGAAAATTATTGCACGCGAAAGCTTTCACAAGAACGCTAATAGCTACTTTCACTTTATCTATAAACACGATTTTACTGTCTGTTTATCTCAACATCCTAATATACGTACACGATACAGAGAAGTTAAAAAACTTGTCCGTGTCAAAATTTGTGACATTACTAATTAATCAATGGCTATCAGTTAAAAATAAGATATTATCTATTTTAGGTTTACACGAATAACGCATTATGTAATGACTTCAAAAACAGAAATTTTCCGAAATGTAACAAGGGTATTGTGAGGTATTACACCAGTTATCTCAGACAGTAATTAGTATTTCTCTCTTTAGGAATGTATAAAAATTACACATATAATTTAAACAAAGCACTATATGTATGTCATCCTGTAGGATAAATAAACAATTAAAAGTTATCAGTAGGTCCTTAAACACTATACGATGATTGTTTTCTATTTGAAAAGCATCGTATATTATTATTCTTTCGAAACACTCAGCATTGGGAAAGTGTTGTAATTAAGATTAAAAAAATGGACTATGAAACTTTTATATATTATGATGCTTTCAGGTCCCTTCTACTTTTTTTTGCTATTTTTAATACGATTCTGTGGGTATGTGCGTGTATGTATGCTGGTATTTCCTTACTTTTTTAAGCTCTCCGCAGTCCACTATCGGGTGTTTTAACCCCTTGAAGGGCAAACAATTACGTTTGTGAAATGCTGAATTCCGACCGGAAATTTAGAAAAAAAAAACATTTCAAAATAAGGAAATGCAATTTTCGGACTTTTTTCCACCAAAGTTAGAAAAGTAAACTTTCATAAAAATTTTCCGGTGCAAATCTTCATTAATCGTAGGTGGGATAAAATATATCCCACCGCCCCTCAAGGGGTTAACAATAATATATATGTGTGTGAGAGAGAGTGTGTGTCGGAACGCGATAGCTTTGAAATGGGATACAGTTTAACGCCAATTATCCGAACCTGTCAGAACAGGTGTTAGTTTTGATGAGTAAAAGTTCTGATAATTGGACAGGTAAGTTTAGGGATGTTCCTGACTGTGGCAAAAATTTTTAAAATGCATTTGTTACGTATAACAGATTTTCTTTCGAAGAAATGTGTGTAATTAAAAATGTAGTAGGGGATAATTAGATCTAAAAAATTCGTTTGTGTGTATTTTTCTGTTTGTGTGTAATTTTTCTTAACATTTTATCCAGTTCAGTGCTGCCATATTTAATATAAACACTAGAAAAAATTAAGGACGTGTGCAAAAATTAAGACCGAAATGAAGAAATTAACACACCAACGGCACAAAAAGTTCAGAACGGAATTTTTATCCATTTTTGAAAATTCTTTTCACTTTTCCCACATTCTTATATCTTGAGGATATTATGGTACAGTTTGTATCGATTTGCAGAATTTCTGTACAACTTAAAAAAAGTTCCGTCCTTAAATTTTGCACACCAGTGTGTATATATATATATATATATATATATATATTTCGGGGCGGGGGGGGTCATTTTTTATCTTTTTAATTTATTTTCTCTTTTTCATTTATCCTCTCTCTATAACTGCAAATTTTGAAATTGTATTCTATTTTGATTTAAAGAAGATATGCTTTTAAATGCTGCAATATCCCTCTTTATCAATAGGATTAGAATTATCCTGTCATTTCAGCCATTTCATATCTGTTTCCAAACATTCAAAGGTTTATTTATTATTTGAAAAATTGATTTATTATTTAAAGTTTATTTATTATTTGAACAACTGAAATCATTTTACTATATGAGTGGGCTGTTGATTTTAAGTCGGCTGTTGAGCAGTGTAGTGTTGGTAAAGGGACTGGGACTATGCGACATAAAAGCAGCTGTACTCGAGAGGTGAAAATAAGTACAATAGAATCCATTGCAATTACTGAAAAACGGACTTTAACTCTAAGGGGTGGTGATTTTAAATTTTAGGGGCTAAAATTGGTATTTTACTGGTACATATGAAAGTAAAGTCCTATGTCGTATGTTCGTGTGACAATCACATTTTTGAGGGGATGGTAATTTCAAAAGAAGGGCCTCGATGATTTTCATAACATTCGTTTTCATTTTACTCGATTTCTAATTTAATCTTGAATAGATGGTACAATCTCATCAACATTTAAAGTCTGATATTCAGTATCATCGGCGTCGATATTGAACTGCGCATTCATTTTCTTCTTTTCTTAAACATTTTCTGAAAGTTGCATAAAATAAATTTGCTGTTACCACTGTACTGATCTGGGAAACATTTTTGATTTCAAGGGATGGTCTGAAAAATAAACAGTCACAAAAGGGCATGTTCGGATAATTGAACAGTTCGGGTAATTGAAGTTCGGATTATCGGCAGCATTTATTCAGCTACATTTGGTGAATATGGTACAAACTACTATCGTAAGAATTCTGTAGGTTTCATATAAATCGGCCGACGGATTTGCTATTTAAACCTATTTATACCATTTGAAAACAATTTTGCGATCGAATCCATAAGATAATCGCAAAAGAAATGTAACAAAGGATGTGTGATACGTTGCAGTGAATAATCAAACATTTGTGTCCTAGAAATGAATTCCCCGTTTCAAAAAGGGGAGAGTAGTGGTCGAATTCATCTCATTCTATTGTGACAGAAATTCACTTGAATACACGGTATTCAATAAAATGTTCAGAAAGTCGAGTGAAGTCACTTTATGTTTTATTACTTTATTGTTAAATATAGCTATTCTGTATAACTTATTTTTACTTTCTTCTATTTTTACAAGAAAGTATTGGATTTGCGAAAATTTTCAAATTCCGGTTTCATGTGGATTTACACATTTTAGGGGTCAGGGAACCCGAAAAAAAATGTTTTTGCAAAATGTCTGTCTGTGAGTCTGTGACTCTATCTGTCTGTCTGTATGTATGTGACACAAATTTTGTGGGCGCTAAATCTCAAGAACTAATGCACGGAATTTAATAAAAATTTATATTCAGTTAGTCCTTGATATAAATTGGTGCTGATTAGTTTTTGGTGTAAATCGCCCAAAGATGGCGCCGCTATTCAGCATTTTTTGCGATTGCTACAGTAGCTCAATCCCCAGAACTAATGCACAGATCTTCAGATTCAATTAGTCCTTGACATGAATTGATGTTTTATCATTTTGGTGTAACTCGCTCAACAGGTGGCGCTGCTGTGTTGCATATTTTGCGATTTCAAGAACTAATGCTTGTCTTGAAATCCTTGAATCGCTTGACTTGTCTTCGCTCACCTTGTCTTGAATCGCTTGCCCGCAATATTTATAATGTCTCAAGAACTAATGCTTGGATTTTCAACAAACTTCAAATTCAGGTATAGCTGGATATGAATAAGTGCTGTTTAGGTTTTAGTGTATATCACTCAACAGGTGGCTCTGCTATGCTACATTTTTCAGAATTTCCGCTATAGCTCTACCTCAAGAACTACCGCAGGAATTTTCATCAAACTTCAAATTCAGATATACTTGGATATGAATTGGTGCTAAATTGAGGTAATTTCTTGTACTATTTAAATGTGGATGACGTGATTTATATAGAAGAAAGTTTTGTGATGACCACAATATACTATTTTTCCATACAATAACAGACCTTCATGTAAATTAAAAACAAATATGATATTTTTACCGCAATTTGAGTCTTTTGTTTTATTCCATAGTATTATTGAATGAAGCAAATCCATAGGATAAACACAAAGAAAATATAACAAAGGATGAGTGATATATTGCAGTGAATAATCAAACATTAGTGTCTTAGAATTAACTTCCCTGTTTCAAAAAGGGAAGACTAGTGGTCGAATTCATTTCATTCCATTGTGACAGAAATTCATCTGAATACACGATATTCAATAAAATGTTCAGAAAGTCGAGTTCTTTTGAAAGTCAAATCACTTTATGTTTTATTTTTCATACAATAACAGACTGTCGTGTCAATAATAAAAAAAAAACTATGCTATTTTTACCTCAGTTTGAGTTTTTCGTTTCATATCATAGTCCTAAAGAATGAATAGGTAAATTGATTGATTAAAAGTTATTATTAGCTACAAAAAATAATACAATTGTCTGCTATTTAGTTAAAATCAGTAATATTTTTCATAAAAATGCAGATTACGACGTAACGTTTATGGTAAGCTAGGTAGTTTTCTGCACGTTTGGTACACATTTTGTTTTCAACAATTTGATTCTATTCATCAAATAATTAAAAGATTTTCTGCAAATAAATGCTTAAATTTTGTTTACTTTGTAATTTACCAAATATCGCTGATTTTTTAATTAAATATTTAAACATTATTATAATATACATAATTAAATAGCTATATTTTAACCATTTGATGCAAACAAAGACAATTTTTGATTGAGATATTCGTTAATATCTCTGTTTACTTATTATACAAAACTCTGGACAAAGCCATTTCTAAATTATTATTATTTCATTTTTCTTCTGAGAGAAAGGTGGTGGATGGAACATTAGAAAATGTTTTTATGTACTTTATTATGTAATCATAAGATTAAAAATCCTAAAATCTATGTACTTTAAAGCTAATTTTCGCACTATACAAAATATCCATATTTATTAATGAGCTTTGACTTAGGATGATAATTGATAATTTAGGAATTTTTTAATATTAATTTGAGTATTGTTTTTTGTTTTTCAAAACATGACCAATTAATTTTTTATGCTATTTTTTTCCCTTAAAAATATTGAGATATGCGGTCATGCAGATCAAAATTTGGAACATTACCACCTAAAATATTGATTGTATTTTAAAAGTCCTTTTAATGATATTGAACATTAAATTTTATGCAGTTTAATTATATTTTAGACTTCTTTATAATAATTTCTGAATTGATTTTGAACATGAAGTTTTCTGCATTCTATGTTTCTCTTGTTAATTTATTTATCTTCAAACTATAATTTATACTTCTTTGCAACATTTTCTTAATTAATTTTCATCACAGAAGTTGTTTTATTTTCATTTTTTTTTTCTTGATTTATTCACATTCTAATTATATATTCTACTTGTTTTATTTATTTACTTGACTTTTTTTCTTCGCAGAATTTTTTCTAAATCTTTCAGTTATTTTGTTGTTTATTCTAATTCTAATTACATTTTCTATTTATTTACTTTATTTTCTTGTTTTAAAAGTATTTTCTGGTTCTTTATAAATCCCGTTATTTTTACATATATTTCTATGAATTATGAATATTCATATATTCTTAGATCGACAAATTTATCTTTTATTATTTTTTTGTTTTTTAGAACATGGTCTGTTAGTTTTTTTTACGCTTTATTATTTATTTATTTATTTATTTTATTTATTTATTTATTTTTTTTTTTGAAGATATCTATTCCAAGATAATTTGTCTTGCAAATCAAATTTTGTAAAAATGTCTCCTAATGTATTGTTAGTATTTAAAAAGCTCTTTTAATGATATTGGACATTCACTTTTACACAGTTTAATTATATTTTAGAATTCTTTCTAATTATTTTTGGATTTATTTTCAACATAAAGTTTTCTGTATCCTCAGTTTCTTCTGTTAACTTATTGATCTTCAAACTATAATTTCTACTTCTTAGCACACATTTTTATCACAGAAATTATTTTAATTTTATTTTTCTTTTGTTCATTCAATCACATTCTAATTATATATTCTACTTCTTTGATTTATTTTCTAGGCTCTTTTTCTTTGCAGATTTTTTTTTCTGAATCATTCAGTTCTTTTGTGGTTTATTCTAATTCTAATTGCATTTTCTACTTATTTATTTTATTTTCTTAATTTAAATGTGTTTTCTGGTTCTTTATAAATTTCTTTATTTTTACAAATGTTTCTACGAATGATGAATATTCATATATTCATAGATCGACAAATTTATTACTTAAAAGTTTTTCTCAAGCAGATTTGCCAAATATGAGTTTCAATATCTTTTTAACGAAAACTGTTCAACTATCTTTCACAGAAAGATTTTATAGCATATAAATTTATTCGTAAAGCAAAATTAGTTCTAAATTAGTTTATAGTTTGTGGATATAGTTTGTCGTAACTTAATGTCCGGTTTATAGAAAAGATTTGAAAACGTATTTATTTAAAAACACTAAGAAATGTTTGCATTTAGTATATATATTTTTTAATTGATTACCAATGAAATCAAGAAGAATTTGATCTGAAAGATATTAAATACCTATATAGATTTCTAAAAAATGATATTTATTAAAACGTACATGGTTAAATGAAAAATACTTCCAGAGTTCTAATCTCGTTTATAACTTTTAAAATTGACAGAAATTAATTTAGTCAATTTTTCTATTACGAAAAAGAATACACTACTTTTTATTTAGATGACAAAAGTGGAAAAGTTTCTCTATCCAAGTAAAGCAAAATAATGTCAATTGTGGTAACGCTGTCAGTTTATGATTAACATATTTTTACAAAAGGTACAACCTAAAAGTAAAACAGATACAAGATAAAGTGCAAGTATGCACACAAAAAAAATTTAATCATGATATATATAGACAGATGTAATACAATGCATGAATTACTCCATTAAATATTGATAACAACGAAGAAGACAGAGACAAAAACGGGACAAGAAGCAAGGGCACTAATTTAACTATCCCCGTTCAGTAAAACGTGAACAAAGGTGGGTATCTTACGTAGAATAGCTTAAATCTAGCAAATGCATCTTGAAATTACGAGGGTAGGCTGATAAGTAATGCACACATACTTATAGAGCGCGAACGAAATGACTTTCACAAGCGCACTTGGTGGCATTTCGAAGTAACATTCCCCCTCTATACGAATGTGCCCATTGGAAGTTTCTGAATTAATCCAGTGTATTTTGAGAAGCGGAAATATGGAGACGTGTTCTAGTGCTATGTCAACGCGAGTTAAACAGCGTGCTGTTATCGAATGTTTAACTACTGAAAAAGTGACTCATGCTGAGATTCATCGTCGTTTAAAGATGACGATGCAGTTGATTAGCTTGCTGTAAATCGATTGGTGATAAAATTTTGTGATTACAAGCCTAGAAAAGCCATAATTGTCGATGAAAAACGCAGCGGACGTCCCATCACTCCCCAGACGATAAACATCGCAAACTCGTCGACGATTTGATACAAAATGATCGGAGAATCAACCAAAAGAGTATCGCAAACCCTATTGGAACATCCAACGAATGTGTTGTCTTCAGTATTGAACAATTGGGATACCGTACAATCCGCAACGGCAGAGGCTCTGCGAAACCTGAAGTTTGAACCGATTCTTTACCCTCCTTACATTTCCGATCTTGCGCCTTGCGATTTTTTTCCTCTACTCAAGAGTGACGTCAAGAGTAATCATTACACCTCGGACGGTGCGGTGAAGGTAGCTGTGAAGTCCTGGATTCGAGAAAAGCCGGAAGACATTTTCAGTGACGGAATGAAAAAACTTGTTATATGTTGGGAGAAATTTCTTAGCCTTAACGGTGACTAAGTTGAAAAATAAATATATGATGTATATAAAATTTGCTTAGGGGTCATCTACATATCAAAGCGAGCCATAACTTTGTTTGTTTTAATAGCAGCATTTTTAATCTGACAGCATAAATGAACTCTACACCCCTCAATTATCCCTATAACAAATTTTTATGCGATTCGTACGATAAGTTTCCGAGAAATTAATTATTTTAAAACGAGCGTATTTTAAGGGCTGTATCCAAATTGAAGTTCGGTACTCGATTGTTGACCGAGAGAGCTCCCTTCTTGATCAAGGTATATTAAGCGCCACTAAAGCTAAGCTGTCATTGAAGACTGCTAGATTACAGGATATCATAAGAAATTTCAAAATATTTAGTCACTTCTATCATAGACAGCCCCTTAAATCACCATTTTGCCGTTTTTTAAGCATAATTTGAAAATTAATTGGAAGAAAATGTGACATTTTGGATTTTCATAAAGCAGGGCTTAATAAATCTAAATCCATCAAAAAATTGTAGGTTGCAATTCATATTTTTTTATATTAATTTCATAATTCATATCATAAAATTATAAAAATTCCAAATTCAACATATTTATGTTTGAGTAATTTAGCATTATTGCTACACAAAAAATTAGCACATTAGAAGTATAATTTTAGGAGATATTAATAAAAATATGAAAATATAATTTAATATTAGAAGCACTAAATTTTGAAGGATTATAATTCAAGAACTTATCATTCAAATAACTTGAAATTTGGTATCTGGGCATAGATTGAACAGAATATTTGAAATATCTTGTAAAAATTGGGTATTGCTATTGCAAAAAATGAAGTTTGGGTTCGATGTAATATGTAGATGCCCCCCTAAGGAAATTTTATATACATCATTTAAAAGTTGACTTTATTTCTAATCGTTTGGTACCAGTAACTTTCTTCTGCGATAATTTGTTGAGGAGTTAGTAGGGGTATTTACTTTTTTTTCCACGACTGTACGTATTTTCAAAATATTTCGAGAACAAAAAGAAGGAGACATTCTTTGAGAAACATATACTCAAAAAAGAGCATAAAAATATTAATTATCTGAAGACATAATTTAAAAATATAAATCAATTACATTTATGTTTTACAGTATGGAGGGAATTTGGGATATCACTGACAAACAGCCTTAAGCAAAATTTAGGTTAATGATCTGTTAGTAGACGTTGTTGCTTATCAATTGGTACTTGTCGTATTTTTATGCAACAATTTTCGCTAGAGATAGCAGTCGGTGTTCACTTTATAGATGTGTATATATAAATATATCTATTGTACACATTGTTAAATAAAACTTTCTTTTGCAGGTTTTCATTTTTCCTTTGAAATTATAAATTCCTTAAATATTTATATAACAAAAGAATAGTCTTTCTTAGAATATTGAAAATCAATTTGAGAGACAACATTAAAAAAAGGAAACAAAATCATTGATGAGAAAAAATCAGAAAATCGTTTATAAAAAAATATAATTTCCCAGCACAATGTTTTACGAACAGCAATTTAGAATAAAAAAACTGATCTTGAAATCTACCGTGTTTTACTGAATAACATCAAACAACAATTGCAAACGCTAGAGAACAACAAAAACAAGATTATTTTCCTTCTTTTACTTTTAAATAAAATAGTTAAAAAAAAGCTAACGTGAACATGAAATGGGCGTTGAAATTGCTGGAAAAAGTCAATTTAATGCTTGCTGAAACAAGAACTCGGACATTTGATTGAAAAGCAGTTACTTTTTTAAAAATCTAATAAAATATATCGAAATATTTTCATTATATCGATAAAAGAGTATGAACGAGCAAACAGAATAAAATCCAATAATTTAAAAGTCACTATGGTTGGATTAAATGTGGAAAAGAAAAGCTTCGGTATTTCCTTAAATCATTGAGAAATTTATAACATTTTTTTTTTTGTTCTCTTGTGTTCAAGATTCTTAAGTCGCCTTTTTCAATACCGTTAAATGACAAAATTTATCTAAGAGTCAGAAAATATTAAAATTTCAAAACAATGTTTAGTTTATACTGTTATTAAGTAAAGTATATTTTATAATTGCTATAGAACATATATTTATATAGGGGAAAATAGGGAGAGTTAACCATAGGGGAGGCTTAGCCCACGCATCAGTTTTCATATTTAAAATAATTTCAGAGTTTTATCAATAGGTGTCAACCAAAGCTACTGGAATGCTCAAACAACAACTTTTGTTTCATACAGTTAATCAAAATAGGTGTGGAAATCAATTATGAGGCTTTTTAAACCTAAAAGTTGTGTTTCTTAGAAATATTTTGTAAGCTGTTTTCAGATAAAATATATCATAGAAATTTAAGTAAGTAGGTTTTAAGTAATGCAAAAATATCGAGCTTTCATTCCAGGCATAAAGATTATACAGTAAGTTAGGCTTAACATAACAATGCGCTATTCTTTATAAAAGGGCTATGTGGGGAGGCTTGAACCAGTCGATGTGAGGGAGTGTTGACCAGATGCTCAAGGCTTCCTTAATTAAGAGGTTTTGGAAAAATGTTTATTATACACTGTGCATAATGAAAGGTTAATGGTTATGTATAAAAAATAATGTAAATTTATTCTGTAAAGCTACAGTAAAATGGGGTGATGGAAAAATAATGTTTAAAACTGATTAAAGAAATATGTGAAAAATTGTTAAAGTATCCACTGCAAGAAAAAAAATTAATGAAATATAAGTGGGAAAGTTGATAGGAACTTTTTTTCATTTAAATATTACTTACAATAGGTAAATAGAAACAGTGGAAAAGACTAGAAAGGACTAGAAAGTATGAAAGCAGCAGTCTTAACACATTCAGGGGGCAGTGGTAGGATTACGAAACCACTTCATTTTAATTCCCAAACGCCACAATGGCACCAGAATTTTACTAAAATTTTTCCATTTAATATGTATGTGAAATATAGCCTTTTCCTTATTGCCAGTTACATTTGTTCATAAATTCTGGTGCCAGTCATTTATTTCAACATTTTAGTATTTTCATACTTTGTCCCTGAAAGTGTTAAAAGATGTTAATGATAAGTTATGTGCTCATGCGGCTATAAAAGAACATAGCATTGATCGAAAACTTTAGGAAGGTATGTAGACAAATTTCACCAGAATGAATACACTGATATGAATCTAAATTATGTGACAACTAGAGTTGTCAGGTCGAGCGTCACAAAAGGTGGACAAGGAGACAAAAAAAAAAGGGCTGAACAGTGGCTTCTAAATCCGGACATAATAAAACATGAAACCCTATAAAAACAGAACCTGTCTCTAACGGAATAGTGTCTTAAATGTTAAAATTTCTTTTTCCCTGTTGTACAATTATACCTGCTCAAACAAAATCCTGTTTTATACAAACCTTTTTCTCCTCTGACTTGCAATTGCGGCTAAATAGGTTTGTTTAAGCATAATATTTTCAAAAATATGTTTTTCATAATAATAAAAGCATGTTGCATAAAGTTATTTTACTTATTGTAAACTGATTTTATTTCTCTTCACAAATATTTCAATATAAAAAAAGGTGGGTTAAGCCTCTCATATAGTGGGCCAACCCTCTCTTATGTGGGGAACCTTGACCCATTATTTTCTCATGATTAAAATCAATCATTTTTCTTATTTCTTATATATTACACTTATGTAGCAATTTTATTTTGATAACTGATTGTGTAACGAATAAAATGATACATAAAACTTTATTCTACGTTCAATATTTAAAAAATAAAAAATCGTTTTGTAAAAAGTGGGTCAACCCTCCATAGTCTCCCGTACATATAATATACCATGTTAATTCTTAAGCGATAAAAAATATTTAAGAAAAATAGAGGTATGGTAATTTAAACATACACCTAATTCGCTTTTTATACGACTACGGGTATAAATATTTATACGGCATTGGATGCCATTATTTTACATATATATCTATATCTATATTATAATTATATTATATAGTTATACAAAAATGTTTCTACACAAATATTTCAATATAAAAAAAAGTGGGTTAAGCCTCTCATATAGTGGGTCAACCCTCTCTTATGTGGGGAACCTTGACCCATTATTTTCTCATGATTAAAATCAATCATTTTTCTTATTTCTTATATATTACAAATATGTAGCAATTTTATTTTGATAACTGATTGTGTAACGAATAAAATGATACATAAAACTTTATTCTACGTTCAATATTTAAAAAATAAAAAATCCTTTTGTAAAAAGTGGGTCAACCCTCCATAGTCTCCCGTACATATAATATACCATGTTAATTCTTAAGCGATAAAAAATATTTAAGAAAAATAGAGGTATGGTAATTTAAACATACACCTAATTCGCTTTTTATACACTGTAAAAAAAACGGACTAAAAAACGGAAATACTACTGGCAATCTGGACGCCAGTACTATTTCCGTTTTTTTTACGGGAATTTTTACCCATAAATTACAGAAACATTTCCGTTTTTCTGATTAAAAACGGAAATTTTTCTGTAATTTATGGGTAAATATTCCCGTAAAAAAAACGGAAATAGTACTGGCGTCTAGATTGCCAGTAGTATTTCAGTTTTTTTTTACAGTGTACGACTACGGGTATAAATATTTATACGGCATTGGATGCCACTATTTTACATATATATCTATACCTATATTATAATTATATTATATAGTTATACAAAAATGTTTCTACTATTGCATTTAATATCACATAATATTAACTGTAGAGTTACCAAAAATAATTATTTTCTTACTGTGATTAGCATTATAGATGTCATTGTTAGCGCAGGGTATTTACCTTGCACATGTCACCGATTTTAAAACTCAGTAGACGTTAAGCATGAATGCCGTTGTCAGTAAAAAGACAGAAACGAAATCTGACCGATATCGGCAACTTCAAGAAAGTCGGCGAGTTTTAATCACATTGCACGCCAAGTGTCAAAATTAGGCGATACTGAAAGCAAATATCGTTTAAACGGAATATGATTATCATAATTTGCTTCCAAAAATTCTACGTTTTACGGAAAAAAAAATATTTAAGATACGTCAAATAGTATGTATACAGTGAAATTACACAACATACAAGGAGATTGGATCGTCAATTGGAAGTGGATAGAACTACGGAATGTTTCTCAATATGTTCAAAAACTACTGAATTAGAGAATGTTTTGTAAAAGATAAGCGGGTGGATATAAAGTTTGAATGCCTAAGGTGAGTTAAGTGTTTTTGATCAAGAAATACATAACAGCAAAAAATATACAATATTCTGTCATTATCGCAAAGATTCCGTCTTTTCTCGATCAAAATCTTCCAAACTGGCGAAGGATTAAGCGTGTAAATTAAATTATGAATAAAAGTAACAAGTTGCAATGCTTAGCATACATTTAAGGGAGGCCAAACTGATCCCCAGAAGCGTCTAAAAAATTTTAATTAAATTAAAACATCAGTTAAAAATTAAATCATCAGTTTAAAAAGTTCATTTATAACAAATTATAACTTTGTTGCACATTACTTTTCTCACAACAATTTTCAATAAAAACTAATTTCGTACTCTATCATGTTTTATTAAATAACATCGAACCAAATTTGAAAAAATACTAAAGAAGCAAAAATTAGCTATGTTTTTCTTTTCCTTTTAAATAAAGGTAATAAAAAGAAAAACTAAGATAACATGAAATGGGATGTAAAATTGCTTGAAATAAGTCAATTTTCTGCTTTCAGAAACAAGAACTCTGGTATTTTACTGAAAAGTACTTCCTTTTTTTTTTAATAAAATATATCGGAATATTTTCATTATATCGATAAAAGAGCATGAATGACCAGATAGAATGAATTCCAATAACTTAAAATTTACTACAAATAGATTAAATGAAGCAAATTTTCGTGCTTACGGAGGGAGGATTATAAAAATTTTGTTTATCCTATACTCATTGCGTATTTTCAATATTTTAATTTGGTTCTGATGTAATAAATAATGTTTATTGATCCAAATAAATGATTTTCAAAATATTTTTCAATGACAAAATTTGTTTAATAGGAATATCGATAAAATACATTCATTTCCAAAAGGTTCCTGGACAATAATTTTAAAATGTACAATAATGTGTTAAGTTTAATATGTATGATGTTAAATTTTGAGCAATAATAAGTTCTTTTTTAAAAAGTTAAGAAAAAAAATAAGTGTTCGACGAACATATTAAGGCTTTTGGTCAGTGAATTCTCAAATCTCTTCCGCTAGTGTTAAACCTATAGCATGTCAAGAATTCAAATTTTTAAAATATCTCTTAAGGAAGTTAATGTTTTTAACTTTATCCATTTTGCGAACTCTTTCAGAAGGATGTTCCCTTTTCTTTTAAGTTGTCAAAATATTTCTAAATTACATACTTAATGTTATTTTAAGTATCAAAACCATACTCAATGTAGCGAAGATTTTAACACGTTTATCTTTTCTTTTAAGTTCTGAAAATATTTCTAGAATATATACTTAATTTTATTTGCAGTACCAAAATTGTGCTAAATTTTTCTAAGATTTTAACACATTTCCTCTTTCTTTTAAGTTGTGAAAATATTTCTAGAATATATACTTAATTTATTTGAAGTGCTAAAATCTTTCTCAATTTCGTGAAAATTTTAACACATTTGTCTTTTTTTAAGTTGTCAAAATATTTCTGAAATATATACTTAATTTTATTTGAAGTCTCAAACTCTTATTCAATTTCGCTAACATTTTAACACATTTCCCTTTCCTTTTAAGTTGTCAAAATATTTCTAAATTACATAATGTTATTTTAAGTATCAAAATCATACTCAAATTCACGAAGATTTTAACACATTTCCCTTATCTTTTAAGTTGTGAAAATATTCTAGAATATATACTTTATTTTATTTGCAGTGTCAAAACTGTGCTAAATTTTTCTAAGATTCACATTTCCTTATTAAGTTGTGAAAATATTTCTAGAATATATACTTAATTGTATTTGAAGTGTTAAAATCTTACTCAATTTAACTAAGATTTTAACACATTTCCCTTTTCTTTTCAGTTGTCAAAATATTTCTGAAATATATACTTAATTTCATTTGACGTTTCAAAATCTTACTGAATTTCGCTAACATTTTAAGGCATTTCCCTCTTAAGTTGGCAAAATATTTCTAAAATATATACTTAATTTTTTTTGGAAGTATCAAAATGTTACATAATTTCGCTAAGATTTTAACAAATTTAAAAATTAACACTACCGCATTGCATAACTACAACTTACCCATAAATCGATGTTACTTATACGGTGGATCTTAAAAGACGAGTTTATTAGCCACCGGTATGCTATTTCTTTCTCGCAGCTATTAAAATGTAGTCTCCAAAAATTAACGTTCCGTTGTATAAGCCCGCCGTAAAACAAAACAAATATATCATTGTACTGTTAAATAACCTACTGCAATTTTTTTAACTTCTAAGCATACCACATTTTCAATTTTTATACCATCGTATTGGGAAAAAAAGGACCTTTTAATGCAACTTGTTTGAAAACTGCATCTCAATTTATTTTTGAGGTATTAATTTTCTTGTAGTTTTTAGCGCCATTTGTTTAATTCTGGCAACTCAAGTACTCCATTTCTGTAGAAAGTAAAGTAAAATTTGTTAGAAAACAGTAATAATATCTTTTTGTTGCCGTTTTCCTCTAAGTACTGAAAAAAAAAGTAGTTAAAATACGTGCTATTTTGAAAAAATATAAATGAATGATTTCTGATAAAACATGGGGAAAACTACATTGAATTTAGTTATCTATATTACAAACAAATGAAGGCACATAAATTATTAGACAGACGATTTTTTTTTTTTTTGCTTTTTTGTCGAGTGTCTTGAGTGATATTTGTTTTTTTTTAGGTGCGTTTGTAATTATATAAATGCGTAGCACCTATATTTGTCGTTCAGTCCGTCCTCATATAACAGAGCAAAAACTACCCAACCGAGTAGTCTGAAAATTTAAATATAAAATTGATTCAAAATTTTGTCGAGTCATTTCAAATTTTATGATAATCGGATGTATAGTTTAATTAAAGGGACAGTCAAAAGATTTCCGTTACATGACAGCCAAAGGAACAAAATTATTTCAAGTATATTTTAATGATGTTGCAGCCTTTTGAACAGAATGAAATTGATATGCACATATGAAGTGAATGAAAATATACATTCAATACAAGACGCGGTGCAAAAAATATTTATAAAACTGGTTATAGTACGAACGCACCCCAATTGCCAGGTTTGACGTGCAATTTCCAACTTGTTTTTGTTTGTGTGTGTGTATTATTCAGCAATAGTGGCGTCATATGAATACTTTACTGTAGATGTTTTTTAAGACTGGGTCGTAAATAACAAATTCTTCAGAGGATTCAAATGACGTCATTTTATCTAAAATAAAAGCACGTGTTTTAAGTCTTAAAACTGAAATATGTTTTATATCATCTATATATATATACATAATTTTCTTTCATCGGGGACGACACTGAATTCTGAAAAAGCAGAATTTCTCATATCACAATATTAAAATATTTATTTGCTTAAAAGACGTCATAAAAACACATTAAAAGTAAATTAAAAAACTATATTTACATGTTTCAACTCATTTTCTGAGTCGTCACCAGAATGTATAACATAAAATTACAAATGCATATGAAAAATGGAAAAATCATCGAATATAAACAAGGAACCATATAACGCGCTCTACATTTTCGCGATTGCTGGTGTTCCCTCTACGTCGCGACGCCGTAATTTGTCCAACCATTCAACCCATAAATTCGGGATACGAAAAGATAATGTATCGTTACAAACTCCTGAATCTCTTAAAAAATTTTCAATGGAATCTCTTCTTCATCTCTCTTATACTCTCTTACTTCCATTGAAATTTATTTAAGAGTTTCAGGAGTTTGTAACGATACATTATCTTTTCGTATCCCGAATTTCTGTGTTGAATGGTTGGACAAATTACGGCGTCGCGAAGTAGAGGGAACACGAGCAATCGCGAAAATGTAGGGCGCGTTATAGGATTACTTGTTTATATTCGATGATTTTTTCCATTTTTCATATGCATTTGTAATTTTATGTTATACATTCTGACGACGACTCAGAAAATGAGTTGAAACATGTAAATATAGATTTTTAATTTACTTTTAATGTGCTTTTATAACGTCTCTTAAGCAAATAAATATTTTAATATTGTGATATGATTAGTCGTGGACGTAATTTTGACTTACTACTCGCATTTACTTATATTTGCAGAATTTCTCTTTTCAATTTTTTCTCCCAACACTGCAGTTAATATAAATAGTTAATAGAATTCTCAACAGACGGAGATATTGTGTTAATTTTTCATGGCAATGTTTTGTTTATCATCTGAGGAGGTTTACGTAGTTATTGATAAAATAAACTTCGTAAATTTCGGAAACTTAAAAAGGCTAGAGACGTACAAAAATTGATTTTTTACAAAGGTAATTTGGTATAGTTTAAAATTCCGTATTAGAAAATTGACAATATTTATGAGAATGATGTTATTTTCTGTATATTGCAGGAGTGAAAAAAGTGCCATTTAGTCAATATTTTAACACTTTCCAAGAAAGTTGAAAAGTGTTTATAAACTCGGTGTGTCTGTCCGTCTGTCCACGCTCTAACTTTGTACATATACCCGTATTTTCATGTAATTGATGTATGTTAATGATGTTTAGCTTCCATGTTTGGTATTCAATATGAAATGTATAGCAATAATATTTCCTTTACAGGAGTATTCAAAAAATTTCTTTACAATGTGGTCAATGGGGGAAAATCGTATGCAGTGTATTTAAATGACATTAAGTTATTTCGAATGTATTGAAATTGATATAAATCACCGGAATTCACTACAACATGATTACTATAGAATAAGGCGTTCTTGATATAAATCACTGAATTTTATTACAAGATGATTACTATAGAATTGGGCGTTCGTAGCATTTATCGTTCATTTACAGGGATACACAGAGGAAATCGGTTACAGTACTGTATTTAAGCAATAACTGCTGAAAGTGCGTCTTCACTTTCGGTATGCGTTTTTAAATTTAACTAGATTTTTGCATATACTTGTTGTGTATACATTCTATACCTCGTATACACATATGCGCAAAAGAATTCACGTACCATTCTCTTTATTAAGGGAAACTGCTAAAGTAGAATTTTTAATGGTATTATGTTTTTCCTAGCTGAAGAAAATTTTTGCATGCATGTAGTTTATTATGTTAGCATGTGGTATAAACAAATCTATATGTTACATACAGGGCTGTTCAAAGAATTTGGAAAATATTTTGACTATACATGGGAATTGCTGAAATTGGATTTCCATATTCTTCAGTTAGACATTCAGTATCAACTTATTAAACGAATAAGTTTTGTTACATTTTTTGAATATGTTGAAAACTGTTTCATAATCGATGCTTGAAGCAAGATTTTTATCTTTCTTGTTTTATTTCTATGTTCTATTTTTTTTCACATATTTAAAATAATGCATTCTAACATCTGACTAAATATTTTTCAAATGAGATTCGTTAAGTCACAAAAGGTTAAACATGTAAATCAGAACCATAGAACTTTAAAGAGAAACCATAGAGATTGTAAAGCGCAAAAATTCCATAAGTAACGATGCAGCATCATTTCACTTACCAAAAACATGACTCGAGCTGTTCGATGAGTATGAAAATAAAATAAAATAAACATCCGTATAAAATAAAAATGAAACGTGATTAATATGAAAAAATACGTGGAAAACTGAATGATGGCGTGTCATAGACCGCGCAAATTTAGAACACATTTATTTGTTTTTGAAAATGGCTCGGGGTGAGTTGAAACATGTCAACAGTCGAAATAACCGTATTTTTACTGGTTTTAAAGTTTTAATTTTCACATTTTAGTATTTGAAACTAATATAATTGTTTAAGTATGTATTTTAGAAAAAAAAATACATTTTTTGAGGAAAACATACTGAAAAAAGAAGTAAAAATTTTAATTTTCTGACTAGATGTTTAAAAAATACGAATGCATCAGACATCCATATGTTTGACATTACCGAGGAGAATTTCAGATCTCACTGAATAACGGACTTAGGTATGTGTAGTTTTAATATATTTTCCGATCTAATCAGAAGTTTATACGGAACTGTTTCTCACCGTATATTATTTTTAAATCATTAATTTACAATATTCGTGTGTATCATGCATAACAAGAAATTATTAGTGTTTGACGATTTTTATTAAAGAATTTTAAATGCAAGTGCAATTGTAAGTGTGATTAATAGTTAAAAAGTGGTTAGGTTGTATGCTTGATATATTTCTTAATTTGTAAATTACAAACTGTGCATCACTACAAACACTATATAGGTTAAAAGTGTAGTTAATTCAATGCCAAAATTTAATAATTATAATTTTAAAAACAATTTATCGAAGATCTACAAATACGGACATTTTAATTTTTTTTAATCTAGTCAGCTTCAATTTTGCACCTGCTGTTAATTTTTATGAACTAAACAGCTTGTTTGACTCATTTGTAGCTTCTGATTCATTTGTTAATGCCATGATCATTTTTACTTGTAATTTTTTTAACCTTAAATCCTAAAATTTCAGCAATGCCTCTTTGATATTCGTGAACTATAAAATGTAACAAATATTTTTAAATTGTCATCGAAATTAATTCTTTAGTATTCTGTTATTCTACATCTTTCTATTTATTTATGTAAATTATTTCTTTGAGCAGGGAGGGTTGTAACATATTTCATCTTGATTATATACCATTCTGCTTCAAAAAGATGATGATTTTTAATTGCATGAGTTTAATACTACATTATGAATTTTTCTTTTAAAATAATTTATATAAAATTAAAAATTAAGTGTTATAAAAATTAAATAAGGAAGAATGAATGATTTTTTTAAAATTATTTAAACGTGGTTCGTGCGAGTTCTTGAATTTTCAGGCTAAGAAATTCTTCGATACCAGTATTTCCTTATAGAAAATCTCTCCTTAAATAAGGAGAAATTTCGCGTGTTTAAACTAGATTTATTTTTTTTATATATAAAAAAAAATGCTGATATTTTGCTTTGAAAATAACTGTACCCGTACGAACCATGTTAACGCTTTAATTTCATTTTTTACTTAAAGATATATCGTAAAAAAATATGTGCATACTCTTTGTAAACAGGAACATATTTAAAATTCAAAAACACAAGAAATTTTGCTGAAAATCAAATTTCCGAAATTTACAAATCAAAAATTAGATTTAAATTCTATGATTTTGTGTTTTAAAACAAATTTAAATAAGATCAGCAGTTTATTCCATTAAAAATTTTAAATAAAAAAGCAATATATTTTTCTCGTCAAAAATATATTTTCATTCGTTTATTTATTTCTAATATATTCTTTTCTAAAAGACACATTAATATCTATATATTATATACTTGGAAAGATTATATTTAAATTTGAATGAGATTAGAAAGTATTACCGAAAATTGAATTGTGTAAATTTTAAAATAGAAAATCGCATTTCAATTTTATTATCGCAATATACGAAAACATTTTACTATCACACAAATTATCAGACAACATGTATTGTTTCAAAACATTAATATATTTTAGAAATATATAAACTTATGTAGTTTAAGCATTAGATAAAATTTAAAATTACAATTATTAATATTTATATTCGATTTTATTTTAAAATCATCTTATTTAAAAACATGTAGCTATATATTCTCAGAGAGAAACATTTTAAAGAATCTAACTACTATAAAATACTGCCGAAAATCTAATCACATAAAAATTCCATAAATTTGTAAAATCATGTGTAAATTCAATTATCTTAAACTATCAAGCATTTCAAATAGCACATATTTTCATCTAACAGCAGCTATTATAACAACATACTTATATTCGCTGAAAACTCGTAGAAAATCCTATTTCTATAAAGACTGCAACGTTGTGTTTAATCTGCATTTCATATCCTATTCTCGTAATAATATCATAAGAGTCATGTCATATTTTCTCGGGGATGTTATCGGGCAATTTATATAACGTAGTATCTAGAATCTTTGTTATAATGCAGCTATCTAACATAAAACTCAAATTTAATGCATGTCTGCTGAAAAGAGGATCGTTACACGAAATAAGATCCCTTAAAATTATTACTACCAACTTTTCCCAAAGGGACAATAAAATCTACTAATCAGAGTAATTATCATCTAATTTGAAATCTAATGACCCTGCACATTTTTTACTAAGTTAAAACATTAAGAAAAATCTAATTATTGTCTTAATTAAGTTTCTTTAGTTTTGCATCGTTCTTTTTATTAATCGGAGAATCTTAAATTGAAGAAATCGCAACTGAAGCAGATTTTAGTGGGGGAAAATGCGATGGCTTTAATTGCCTGAAACGTATGCGTGATACAAGAATGCAGAAATTCATTAAAGTAATTTATTAATTTTAATTCAAAAGGCAAGAATAATAATAAACGATCAATAAATAAATAATTTGAGAATTGTAAATGAAAAAACTGTTACTTTGAAATACATCATTAATATATTTTCTTTTGAAATGTACTAAAGTTCATGACATTGATGTTTACTAAGAGGAAAATATTTGTACATGGCAATTTTTTATTCCTAATTAGTTAAATTTTGTGTGTGCACCTATGATGCTGATTAATTTAATTTAAATTAAAAAAGACGTAATCATTATACTACTCAATTGAATGGTGATAAAATGTCTTTTGAACTCTGTAGTATTATTGAAACAACATGAACTCTGTAATTTTGTCGCAAAAATAATATTAACAAAATAAGAAATTAAATAAAAAGTAAAGAAAAATATCGTTGTTTCGAAACAGATCTATAATCAAAATTACTATAATTTTTAAGCTTAAATAAAGGTCAAGAATATAAAGCATCATTGTAATTTTGGACAAGCCACAATTTCGTATCAGAAAAAAAAAGTTCGGAATTAAAGAAAAGTATAAAAAGAAACCTGTTTCACAATTTAATTTTAATTAAAATCTGCATAATTGCTGTAGTCAAATACAAAGCCTACTTAAGTAAATGTTAATTTAATATATATACTGTAAAAAAAAAAAAATGTTATTTTAGGAAAATTTTCATTTGAACACAAACAAAAATATACAATAAACTCATGTTCAACAATTTACAGACAAACATGATAAAATAATTGCGTTCACACTGACATTAAAATTAATATTATTTTGTTACTCATGAAATTATAAATTCAGTTACGTAACTGAAAAAGTTTATTTGATAATTGATTGTATCCTAAAACTGATAATCCGGTTTAAGAAAACTGATTAACTCACTATAGAAACTACTTAAATTTCTAAAAATCAGTGGCTGCAAAAGAAACTGTTTTATTATTTTTTTAAATGCTTCTTTAAATCACGAAAATAAATCAATTTGGGAGGTATATAAAGACAAAGAATGCATTTCGGAATTGCGGATAACTCGAATGAAGTTACTGTATATTTTCGTACACGGCTGTATTAATTTTTCGTTGATAAAGAAATATTCGTGTTTATACAGTGTTTATATTTTACTCATATAATTTTATTTCCGATTTCACCAGTATAAAAATAAAAATTTTCTAGTTGAAATAACCTTCCTTATCTTTTATGTAAAGTTGCAACGCAACTAGGCAATCCATTCATCTGCTCACATTGTTCCATTGTTAACGTATTCAATTAATACTTTGAAAAAATCGCATGAAAAAATACATTTAAAAATTGTATACATAATCAATAATACTTCGATAATACAAGAATTCAATTTCCAGCAATGCTTCCCCTGAAATTATTTCTAGCTTATGAAAAAGTCCTTAAAATAGATTAATAGAGAAATGGAAAAATCGCATTCCATTCATATGATAAACTTTTCTCATATAAATTTCTACAATCCTATCTTCAGAAAATGCAGTTTAGATTTTTTTCATCTACATATTTGAATAGTTAAGGAAATTTTAATCAATTTTATCAGTTAGTTCTATGCTGAATCTTTATTTTTCTTAACTTATCAAAATGAATGTTTCATCTTGTATAATGCCTAAAGTAGATTTTCGTTATTTTTTGTCTCATATTATAGTACAGTGGTGCGCAAACTGTGGATGGCAACCCTTTTTGGAGTCGCGAAAAAAATCTTTGTGGGTCGCCAAAATCAAAAATTTATTTGACGATAGAAAACATAAGGTTTTTCTTCAGTAAGTATCAGCAACCAATAATAATAATAATATCAGTAAAATAGTGAAATAAGACATTATTAATATTTGGAAATTTTTCCAGAGAGAAACATTCGCCTTGAATACAATATTTCAAATGAAAATCAAATTTCAAATTATTTTTGCTTAAAAGGCGCAAAGACCAACTTAGTGAAAAAGATTCCATGCCGGGAATCGAACCCGGGTCATCAGTATAGCGTTATACTGATGAGCCGGGTTCGATTCCCGGCATGGAATCTTTTTCACTAAGTTGGTCTTTGCGCCTTTTAAGCAAAAATAATTTGAAATTTGATTTTCATTTGAAATAAGACATTATTATTTATAAAAATAGAACTATATTGGAACTATATTAATGGATGCATCTATATGACCATAGGTGTGTCTTGATCCTGAGTTTTTTGGCAGACTGAAAAAGGATAAAATTTCACTGGATAATACTCAGGACTCCGGTGATGCAGATAATTCCTTGAAATAATATATTGAGATTGTGAAATGACTTTCTAAGTTTTATCAGAATGTTCGTGGTTCGTGGACTAAAACTTTTGATATATACTGCTCAATAGCTTCTGAGAACTTTGATATCATTTTATTAACTGAAACTTGGCTATTTAATGATATTGATTCTTCTGATTTATTTGATAATAGGTATATTATCTTTCGTATGGATCGTAATAACGCAACTAGCTCTTTTAAGCGTGGTGGGTGTGTGGCAATTGCAATTAAAAATTGTTTTATATCCTTCCAGATTGACGTTCCTGATTTGGAACTTGAATGTATTTGGGTCTCCTTGAATTTGAAATGTCGGGGTTAGCTGCTTTTGTGTTTAATTTATTTCCCCTTAATACTAGTATTGATAAATATGTAAAGTTTTTTTATGTGTTTGTAAGGTTTACTTCTTATAAAAATATCTTTGTTTGCGGAAATTTTAAACCTGTCTATTATTGGTGAGTTGTGTAGGGTTAATATTTTAGATCCTACTATTAGAGAGATTTTTAACTCTGTACAACTCTATAATTTGAACCAATTTAATATTTTACTTAATTGTAATAACAAGTATTTAGATTTGATTTTATCTGATATTGATGATTTTAACATTAACGTTAAACGCAGTGATAGATCATTGGTCTTTGAGGATAAATATCATCTAGATTTGTCTATTGTTATTAGTCTTATTCCTATACGTGCTGGTAATCACAACGCCAAATTTGCGAAATGTGATTTGAAAAGAATTTTTTTAACTATGTCGTATTTGATTTCTGAAATTGACTGGAAACTTTTGAATACTTATGACAATGCTAATTTAGTAGTTAATGATTTCTATAGATATTTGGTTGACATTTTTAACCAAACAATTCCTGTGAGGTCTTTTAATAATAAGTTCCCCTTATGGTACTCTACTGAAACCATCAAATTGATTAAATATAAAAATAAAGTTCGTAAGTTGGCGTTATATCGTGGGAATCCGACAGTTTTTGATGAATTCAGATATTTGAAATATTCTGTTAAGCTCAGTATTAGTAAAGATTATGCTTCTTATTTACAGACTACGGAAAATAATCTGATTGCTGACCCTAAAAAATGTTGGCCCTACTTTAATAAGTATAACTCATTGCCTAATAGTATCTACTACAATAATAAATCTTATGATGGTGATGATTATATTGCTAATGCTTTTGCGTCCTATTTTAGTTCTGTTTATAAATCTAGCACAGATTATGACAGAAATATTGGTAACCTTGACAGCTGTTTGGGCGAAATATTAAAATTGAAAATGTTACTTCTATGGATGTGGTTTTGGCAATTAAAAGGTTGAAATCTACTTTGACAGTTGGGGTGGATAATGTCCCTTCGTTTACTGTTAAAGGTTGCACTGATGCGTTGATTTATCCTCTTTTTATATTATTTAATCTTTCTTTGAAAATTGGCGTATTTCCTGATGTTTAGAAGCAAACTAAAATTATTCCGGTTTTTAAAAAGGGTGATTGTAATGATTGTAAAAATTAGTATAAAAAATAAATCGCCCCATTGAGTCATTTTTCAAAAGTATTTTAAATTATAATCCATAATAAGAATTTTCAGCAACTCATTAGCTCAGTATGGTTTTATTCCCAAACGGTCTACGCTTCCCAATTTATTTTGTTAACTAATAACATTATGTCATCGTTTGAATAGGGTATCAGCTTTATGCCATATATACTGACTTTTCAAAGGCTTTTGACTTAATTGATTTTGGTATTCTTTTGAACAAGTTAATAGGTATGGGTTTTCATATTAATCTTATTGACTGGCTTTTTTTCTTATTTAAATAATATAATTCTTTATGTTTATTTCAATGGTGCTATATCTCATAAATGTACCAATACACCTGGTGTTCCGCAAGGTTCTAATTTAGGACCCTTGCTTTTCATTTTATTTATCAATGATATGTGTTCTTATTTGAAATTTTCCTATTATGTTTTGTTTGCTGATTATTTAAAGTTATATAGGCTAATACGTTCTGTTACTGGCGCTGCACTTTTGCAGAGGGATCTTAATAGCTTATATAATTGGTGCATTCACAGTAAGTTATTCCTTAATATTAATGAATGTAGCGTTTTAAGTTATTCTCGTAGAACTCATACCTTAAATTATTCTTATCAAATTAATAACCTGGTCTTATGTCGTCCTAGCACAGTAAAGGACTTGGGTATTTTTTTTATGCTAAACTTGATTTTTCACCCCATATTGTTAATATTGTTTCCAACGCGTATAAGAAACTAGGATTCCTTAAGCGTAAAACTAAAGATTTCTCTAATCAACCTGCAGTAAAAGTTTTATATTTTGCTTTGGTACGTCCTAATCTTGAATATTACAGTCGCACTTGGGATCCTTACTATAATAATAAAATTAAAATTCTCGAGCAAGTACAGTCTAAATTCGCACGTTATTTATTGTTCAAGAGTAATCTATACTTCTATACTCCTATTATAAAGAGGAAAAAATTGTTTATTTGTCGGAGATAAGCTCTGGAACTACCGAACCGATTCCAAAAGTAATGGTATCAAAACGATGGTGTTAGTCCAACTTAGAACATAGGCTATATCTTATGTCGGTGCCACTACCCCAAAGGGGGGTGTAGGAGCAAAAAACGTTCTAAAAATGAGATTTTAGTGTTACTGAAGGGTTTAGAAATATGAAATTTTGAATATTAGTTACTTATAAGATATAAATGATGTCTAAGAACAGTTCTTAAACAATTCGAAATTTAAAAGGGTTGAAAATGCACAAAAAGTGTTCTAAAAAACGTTCTAAATGGTAGTTTCTACACAATCTCAGAAAATACCAAACCGATTTAAAAAGTATTGGTGTCAAAATGATGGTGACAACGCTTGCTCCAAGATAGGCTTTGTTTTATGTCGGTGCCACTACCCCAAAGAGGGTGTAGGAGCAAAAAACGTTCTAAAAATGCGATTTTAGCGTTACTGAAGGGTTTAGAAATATGAAATTTTGAATATTAGTTACTTATAAGATATAAATGATATCTAAGAGCAGTTCTTAAACAATTCGAAATTTAAATGGAATGAAAATGCACAAAAAGCGTTCTAAAAAACATTGTAAATGGTAGTTTCTACACAATCTCAGGAAATACCAAACAGATTTAAAAAATATTGGTGTCAAAATGATGGTGACAACGCTTGCTCCAAGATAGGCTATGTTTTATGTCGGTGTCACTGCTCCAAAGGGGGTGTAGGAGCAAAAAACGTTCTAAAAATGCGATTTTAGCGTTACTGAAGGGCTTAGAAATATGAAATTTTGAATATTAGTTACATATAAGATATAAATGATGTCTAAGGACAGTTCTTAAACAATTCGAAATTTAAAAGGGGTGAAAATGCACAAAAAGCGTTCTAAAAACGTTCTAAATGGTAGTTTCTACACAATCTCAGGAAATACCAAACCGATTTAAAAAATATTGGTGTCAAAATGATGGTGACAACGCTTGCTCATAAATAGGCTATGTTTTATGACGGTGTCACTACCCCAAAGGGGGTGTAGGAGCAAAAAACGTTTTAAAAATGCGATTTTAGCGTTACTGAAGGGCCTAGAAATATGAAATTTTGAATATTAGTTACATATAAGATATAAATGTTGTCTGAGAACAGTTCTTAAACAATTCTAAATTTGAAAGGGGTGACATTGCGCAAAAAGCGTTCTAAAAAACGTTCTAAATTGTAGTTTCTACACAATCTCAGAAAACACCTAACCGATTTTTAAAATATTGGTGTCATAATGATGGTGACAACGCTTGCTCCAAGATACGCTATGTTTTATGTCGATGTCACTAACCCAAAGGGGGTGTAGGAAAAAAAACGTTCTAAAAATGCGATTTTAGCGTTACTGAAGGGCCTAGAATCGTGAAATTTGGAATGGTAGTTAGTTATAAGATATCAATGATCTCTAAGGACATTTCTAAAAAAATCAAAATTTAAAAGGGGGTCAAAATGCGCAAAAAGAGTTGTAAAAAATTCTAAATTGCGATTTCTATGCATTCCCAGGTAGTACTGAACCGATTTCAAATATAATGGTGTAAAAGTGATGGTGACAGATCTTGCTCCAAGATAGGCTATATTTTATATCTGTTTTCAGTACTCCAGAGGAGATGTAGGAGCAAAATGCGCGAAAAGCGTTCTAAAAACGTTTTAAATGTCGATTTGTCGGCAATATCTCAGGAAGAATGAATCTTATTTCAAACGTAATGGTAGGAAATTGATGCTGACAGCCTCTGCTCTAACATAAACGCTATTTTGTGTCGGTATCACTATCACCAAGACGTTGCAGGAGCTAAAAAGCGTTCTAAATTTCGATTTTTGTGATCGGTAGGGGCTAGCAACTTAAAATTAGGCAAGGTGCACATTTATTAGATATAAATGATTTTTAAGAACAGTTTCGAAAAAATTGGAAATTTAAAAAGAGGTGAAAATGCGTGAAAAGCGACCTAAAAACGTTCTAAATTGCGATTTCTACTCAATCTAAGGAAATACCAAAGCTATTTCAAAAGTAATGGTGTCAAATCAATGGTGACAGTCCCTGCTATAACATAGATTATATTTTATGTTATTGTCACTACCATCTGAGGGTTGCAAAACCAAAACATGTTCTAATTTGCGTTTTTTGCACAACTGAGGGGTCTAACACTTTGAAGTATGGCATGGTATTTACTTACAAGATGCAACTGCTTTCTAAGAACAATCAAAAGAAAATTCCAAATTTAAAAAAATGAAGTGAGTGAAAAGCTATATATACAATTTTTAAGCAAACTTATAAATTACCAAACCGATTAAAAAAATAATGATGACAAATTTTGGTGATAGAACCTGCTCAAACATAAGCTATATTTTATGTCCGTTCCACTACCACCAGAGGGTTGCAGGAGCTAAAAACTTTCTAAATTGCGATTTCTGTGATACTGAAAAGTCTAGAAACTTTAAATATGACATGGTAGTTACTTATAAAATATAAATGCCTTCGAAGGAACGTCGAATATAAATTCGAATTAAAAAGGGGTGAAGCGAAGGGAAGGGGCGAAAAGCATTCTAAAAAAGTTCTAAATTACGATTCTATGCAATTTCAGGGAATATAAACCGATTATAAAAGTAATAGTTGCGAATCAGTGGTAACAGTCTCTGATCCTACACAGGCTATATTTTATGCCGGTGATTCTACCACCTGGAGTTCACAGGAACAACAAACGTTCTAAAAAATGGCTTTAAAAGCTTTTTAAATTACGTTTCTGTGGAATATTAGGAAATAACAAACATTTCAAAATTAATTTTGGCAAATTAATGGTGACAGTTCCTGTTTCAACGTAGTCCTTTAAGTTGAGAGATGTGGTAGGACTTGGAATTTGACATGATGGTTAATTTTAAAATGTAAGAAGATGGTTTCTAAAAAATTCAAAACTTCAAATGAATACTGAAAGGAGCGTATTAATTGAGCATAAAAGTTTCAAAATATTTTCTAAATTATCATTTATTTAGTTTTATTTCATTTTATTAATTTAAGTCTCATTTCTGCCTAATGCAGTGTAATAATAATGTTTAATCAAACTGTGTTTTAAATAGTAATTTTTGAATTATTCCTAAAAGTAATAAGTACCTTTTAATAGAAAAACTTAATAAAGTAAAATATTACATTTTAATAAAAATTAGACATATAAATATCACTTAGCATATTTCAAATATTACGCGAGCAAAGCCGCGGGGTTTGCTAGTCATATATATTCTTATGATATTTCTTCTTCCTACCTACGTCGTATATTTGACATTCCCAGTTTGAAATCTAGACGGGGTCTTGTTTGTGTTTTATTTTTTACAAGGTTATTAATAACATGATTGATTGTAGTGATATACTTAATTATATTAATTTTAATGTCCCGAGCAGATCCCCCAGGTGTACCCAAATTTTTATATTACCTTTACTTAAATATAATTATGTTAGTAATTTTTCTTTATATAAATTTCACAACATATTTAATGAATTTTCTGTGCATCTTGATATTTTTGATATGTCCTTTACTGCTTTT
This sequence comes from Maratus speciosus, assembly GCA_963932465.1. NCBI lineage: Eukaryota > Metazoa > Arthropoda > Arachnida > Araneae > Salticidae > Maratus > Maratus speciosus. Next base: position 200,345,387 of record OZ010792.1, on the reverse strand, counting down.
AAAGGTAAATGTTCTGAACTTTTAATCTCTTAATTTGTGTTTGTATTCTTGTTGTATGTGATTTATTTCTATATGTTTATATATATGTATGTTTTTCATTACTTTTTATGATGTTCTGGCAACACTGTAAATGGATTCGTCTGTAGTGTGCATTTTAATAAAATAAAAATATTTCTTTTACTAAAACAAGTGTCTGTATTAGTTTATAATGCCTAAACTTCAGTAACAGGTAGGCGAACAGAGTTATAAAATATAATTGTCGTTTTAGATTCTATCTGCTCTCTGTTCTTATTCATATGTAACTTGTGTCGGTCTGACGTTTAAGCGAGGATCGTGCAGTTTTTTTTTCTTCAGTGCCTCAATAGTTCGTATGTGCTGCATCTTACGTTTATTCAAGTGCATTTTATAATTTGGTTATATAATGCTTTCGTGATTTGTATGTTGTTATTTTTATTAACTGTATTAAAAGCAACAGCTTAAACAGAACGGTCGTCTCTTATCAATATTCCGTAGTGGTTTCTGTATATGAGACATTATTGTTACATACTGAAGTCAGATGGCTCTTACGCGATAACATGCTTCGACATTTATTATTATTATTATTATTATTAGAGAAATGGAGTTTACATTTCTTTGGTAGCGAAAAAAAAACCGTAAGTTGGCATGTTCATTTATTGATTATTGAACACTGACTTTGAAATCTCAGTTACGTGGTTTATATTTTTGAAAACCCTAAGTACCGGATGTCCTAAAAAGGACTGACTGATTTTAAAAATCATTAGCAAACGGTGAAAGATATTTAAAAAATTCTTGCAGGAGGGTTATGCATAAGGTGAAAAGTTTTTTTACAGTGATTTTCGATTTTAGTTCGAATTACAAACAATAGATGGCGCTGCGACTAATAGACGCTAAATTCAGGCACGATTTCTAGTCCTATCTCTTCTTCCATGCGGAAAAAGGAGATGAAAATGTATTGAGTGAGTGCGAAAGTACCAAAAATCAAGCCTGAATTTAGCGTTTATTGATCGCAGCGCCATCTATTGTTTTTAATTCGAACTAAAATCAAAAATCACTGTAAAAAAACTTTTGACCTTATGCATAACTCTCCTGCAAGATTTTTTTAAATATCTGTCACCATTTGCAGGTTATTGATTTTTAAAATCAGTCAGTCCTTTTTAGGACACCCGGTATTTAAATTTAAGTTTACAGGGACAGGAAACAATCATTTTAAAATCGAGCAGTAAAATTGATGCTTTTAAGAATAAGCTGATACTTTGGCAAAGCGAATCGTAAAAAACAACAACACAGAAGTGTCCCTTTATTTTTCAGAACTTACTAATGAAAATAATATAGATTCCTTGTTATTTAGAAGCACCATTACCCGCCACGCGGTAAAATTGGAGAAAATTTTCCGAAAAAACTTCAGATAATGAATTCGGTTGATGTTTCTAGCGACGAAACTCTCTGCATTCAATTAAAGTCTCCAAAAGTGTTGAATAACGATTGGAAATATACATGCCGATTTGAAGAAAAAGACAATTACTATTTTGATTGAGTTTGCTGCAACGACCTGCTTACGTGAAACTGGCCTTTCAAAACCGGCTTTACGTGAAACCTTCTTTGTTGCCATAAAACAAAATATTGATCTCGATTCGTTCCAGAGTACGACCTACGGCGTGCGATTTCCAGTGCAAATCATAACTTAGAAGCAATCATGGGCTCTTTGCAAGCACATATCTCACACTAAATCCATATTAATTAAAGTTTTTTTAAAGTATTTTTCTTTAAAAAAATATTTATACTCATATGCATAAATAAAACCATTACTCCATAAATTTAAATGTTTTATTCAAACCTCTAATAAAGTTGAAACATATACGCAAATCCCTAAAATAATTCCCCTTTAACCGCGCTGACGATAGAGAAAATGTCTACAGTCTATCCAGGAATCGCTGTAAAATTTTACTCACAGTTTGCGCACCCCTGTTTTAAGGTATGGTAAATATACAACAGTAAATACGGAAATTAATGTGGGTTTTTTTCAATCAGGTTTTTTTTATAGAATTGTCTACGAATTCTGTAGTTTTTCTGTTGTTAAAATAATATGAGAAGCATTATGCACGTGACATGACATTTTTCGTTTTTCCCATTAAACAAAACGGATGCATATTATACATGAGTTGAGCGCGGAAATTGTTTTATTTAAAGTATAAACACCTAAAATCAATTGTAAGAAAGATAATTGCTCTTGTACGATTCTACGTTAAAACTGAAGTGTGAAAATTAAAGTTCTGCATTAGCACTCACAGTTGAAGCTTCATGTGAGATACAGAAAAAGAACTTGCACCTATGAAAATATTGCAATAAATTCAGCCTGAAGATAATTTAGAAATTAAAAGTTCTTCCTAAATCACATGACGACTCCTTGAGTCCCACCAGAGTGAAAATAAGTCCAATTTGAACAGCAAAGCAATCTATTTATTCAAGAAAATGGGAAAAAAAAACTAGAACAAATCAGCTTAATTAAATGAGCACAGGGAAGTGCACCAAATCAATCAATCAACCAAACAACTAAAACAATCAATCAATATTGGGGCAATTATTTTCCAACTTCCTAAATTTCAAAGTAGCTAAATCGTTCGGAATGTTAATACAGAATTCCTTTTTTCTATAACAACAGAATTTACGTAATGACAATTTAGGTTTCCGTAAATTTCATAAGTCAAGCTACTAATTTTTTTAAGTATAAAAATAAACGAATATTCAAATCTCACAGTCTTGCAGCAATTTACTTTTCCACGTTCTAAACAAAACTCAAATTTTTACATCAGATTGGAATTCTACTTCGATGTCACGTGTTCATGTATGTGCAGCTTGAAATCCTATAAAGATAAGATGCCCTGAAAATTGAAAGGCTCATGCTTAAATTTCTCTCTATATACCTACTATACAACCACAGCTATCTAATTAGCATACGTTAGCAAAATATCCTTGGCAAACCCAATTACAGAGATCGCTTTACGCTTTGTAAAACTTAAAGTATGCCAGAATACGTTTTGCATTCACGTACAATGTTAGCAGCTCAAAATTCACTTAATCACTAGAGTGTCCTTATGAAAGAGTAATTAAGCATACTCAGGGCTCGAACCGTTCCTAAAATTTTCGCACTTTGCTACCAGTATTTTAAATAAGAATTCTTCGTGGTAGATTCCTTTGACATCCATAATAGGATTATACAACTAAGATTATCGTTTTAATTTAGTGGTAGCAAAGTGCGAAAATTTTAGGAACGCTGCAAGCCCTGCATACTATCACAATGCTGCAATCTTAAATATTCTGGAACGTGAATAAATTAGACCAATAAGTCGCTTTTTTTTATTTTTCGTGTTTATTAATGCATTCAATCTCTAAAGAAAACAATCTCATGAAATTTATATGAAAAACGTTCTAAAACAGCGAATATCAGAAGTAAATTTATAACGCAAGAATGAAATTCCCATCATGCTTTCCTGTAATTGCTTTATAATTTATTATAGGTGTATCACCTTAAATTAGATTCACAGATGAAATGGAAATTAAAATTTTTTAGTGACAATAAACTATTCTTATAAAGATTCAAAATTCCGTATACTTAGCTAACTTGATGTAAGATTTCTACAGCTACGTATTTTAAGAGTTAAAGAAAATTCATTCAAATATAAAAGTAGCTATTTATATGTTGAATTGGTGTTTTTACGTATTTTTAAATTAAAGTTTCTGTTTAAAGGAAAGTCTATGGACTTTTGACATATCCCGTAAAATAAAAGGCTTTTGTTTAGTTTTTATGTTAAAAAAATTCACACATTATTTTTCAAATACACATGTTATTAAGATGACCGCAACGCAGCTTATTTCTTGAAACCATTTTTTAGGTGCATTCGTAACTACATATATTTTCGTAGCACCCATAGTCGTAGTTCGGTCTGTCTGCCCGCATATAATAGAGCAAAACTACCCAACCGAATGGTCTGAAATTTTAAATATATAATTGTTGCAAAATTGTGACGAGGCATTTCAAATTTTATGAAAATGGGATGCCTAGTTTAATTACAGGGACAGTCAACATTTTTTCGTTCCATTACGGGCAATGGGGAAAAAATTATTGCAAGTGCATTTTAATGATGTTACAGCCTTCCGAATGGTCTGAAATTTTAAATACATAATTGTTGCAAAATTTTGTAGATTCATTTCAAATTTTATGAAAATCGGATTTATAGTTCAATAACAGGGACAGTCAAAAGTTTTCCGTTACATTACGACAAATGGGGAAAAATTATTGCAAGTGCATTTTAATGATGTGAACAGAATGAAATTGATATGCACTTCTGAAGAGCACTAAAATATACATTCAGTAAAATATTCGGTGCAAAAAAAATTATAAAAAAAGTTATAGTACGGAAGCACCTCATTTGCCACGTTTGATGAGCATTTTTCAACTTTTATTATTATTATTATTACTGGAAGTACTTTTCGAAGCTTCAAATCTTTTCTCTTTGATATATGCTAAGTTCTCTGTAAATTATTAATAGAAACTTTAAAAGAATAAATATACGCGAATTCCAAAAAATACATTTTTTATACGAAATAAAGGTCACAAACTGCTCATAAAATGAAAAAAAATAGGTCTTATAAATGGAAATCGGATTTTCATTTACAACTTTACCAATGAAAAAAAATATTTTAGCGAAATTTTCAACACAATAACTTTGTCCTGTTTATCTTGTTTTGTTCGAACTGTTTTCTGATGTCTGCAAATGGCTCTTATAATTTGTATATTTCTCTTGTCTCCGTATTCTGCCGTTTTGGAGTTTGAATTCTATGTACATTCATGCAAACGTAAAACTTCATGTATTTGTAGCAATTGTAACTGTTGTAACTTAATTTTAACACAAACAATCTAATTGGCAAATGAACTATACGAGTTGTAGGTCTCAAACAGTGTGACAATTTGTTTAATCCTCCAATTCCCACTATAAGAAATTGCTAAGGAAAAATAAATTTTAGTCTTATTTATGTTATTGTAGGTCAAATAAAGTATAAATATGAAAAATGCGATTTTATTATATTTTATAGGATTTTTGTATGGTATCATATATGCAATCATGGGCAGATTAAGATGAAATATGAAGGATTTTACCATATTTCAAAAGTATTTTGTTTTGTGAAAATAATTTCATTTTTACATGTTGTATGACCTAAACAATTTCTTTCTTTGTTTATCTCTCTCTCTCTTTATATATATATATATATACAGTAAACTTCCGATTATCCGTCACTCATGGGATCCACGATCTGGCGGATAATCGAAATACAGCACAAGACCGTAGTTAATATGTTAATTTATTAAAAAAAAAAAAATACTATTCGTTGTATAATTTTGTTTATAAAATGCATAACTGATAATAAGAAATCTGTTTATCTGGCAAAGGTAGAATTTTACTGAATGCCTGAATTTTATGTAATACCTGTTTTCCTATAAAGGAACAACTTATACATTTTTGCTTGCGTTTTGTTTGGGATTTTGCTGCAGCAAGATTACGAATTCTACATAATAAAAGTGCTTAAGTTGCAGCTGATACCTCTTGCATCGCAAACCAATTAATGCCTTTAGAGAGTTCTATATGGCTAACTCCTGGTTGATAATTTCACGATTTATCACATTCACCCACTTCAGGTTTTACAGGATTAAAAACATTTTCATTAATTTTATCATTCGTTAATGCGTCATAACCAATATTATTCTAGTCACAATTAAGCGAGCCTGTAATTTCATTCGGAGAAATATTTTCTAGTTGTTGTCCCTGACGTGAGACATTTTCCTCAAAACAGCGCCGCCTCACTCGGATTTTTGTGCATTTGAATTTTCGTTGTTCGTTTCCGGGAAAAAAAAAAAAAAAAAAAACTAGGAAAGAAGGGTGGCGGTTGATAGAGATAGAGTGGCGGATAATTGGAAGTTTACTGTATATCCAATTGTTTCATATAATTTTAATTTTCTTACATTTTTTTTTAATTTTACATGATAATAATAATAATAATAATAATAATAATAATAATAATAATAATAACCTCATTTTACTTATTGATTTTGTGTATAATTACATTAACACTAATGTAGTATGTGGCGGCAATAATTAACTGTTATTTTTGCCGATGGCAATGAGTGGTTTGTTTATCTAACACATACAAAAATAAAATTTTGTAAGTCTGTCTATCTTTCTAAAAAGTTACACAATTAAGAAGTTAGAATCATGAAATTTTACATGCAAGCATTTCAAAATATTGTATTAAAATTTTGCGGAGACAAATAAAGCAACCCAGATACTAAAAAACTATTGTTCATTTTTAATTAATAAAAAAACAAGATAACAGCTATTTCCTAGAAAATTTATTATTTATTGTTGCCCAAAATTCAAAACATAAAATAAAATTTAATGAAAAATAAACACAGCAATTAATTCAAAATATAGTAAACTACAGCTCAGTTGATCTGTGCGGGATCAGCAGGTGCAATATATACCACGTAATACAAATATAATAAATATAATATACCTCAATGATAAGGCTCAATAAAAAACGTTTCTTATATTTGTACTTAGAGATATAAAGTTCAAAATATTAATTCCGGATATATTTCATAATTTTCTCTATTTATATATTAAAAAGAAATTTTTAATGTTTTGTACAAAAATGTAAAAAATCAAAATTCATTTTATTGTATATGATCATAATAAATTTCAAGTAATTTATTTAGGATTTACTTACTAACATAAGCTTGTGAATTAAAAGTTAAATAAGTACCTTAAGTACAAATCTAACACTAAGAATTACAAACTTCCTATAATATGGTAGCAAAAATGCTACCATGGGCTCATGAGCACTAACGCCCGTGGTAGCAGATCTGCTACATTGAATTTAATTACTCAGTTTATCATTAAAAAACAAACTAACATTAAACACTTTTTCTGCAGAGAATAGAAGTAATTCTTTTTATGCCTATATATCATAAGTATTTCGTTTTATTTCAATAAAATATTTGAAAACTTGAGCAAAAACGTACCACATTCCATCAATTTTGTCATGTTTGTTAGATATGTTCCTTCAAACTAATTATTTTCTTATTTATTGCTCCATCTGCATTCAAAGTCCATAACTAATATTACACAAAGGTCCAATTTTTGTTGTAATAACTTAAAATATGCATTATTTGTGAAATTCCATGCTAAAAATTAAATCTGAACATATGGTAGCAGATTTGCTACCATGGGCATTAGAGGGTTAAGCCAAGATTCGAACAAGAGACCTTTGAACAAGTAAACGAGACTCTGCCAACGGAGCGATCCTGGGCACATCTGCCAGACACAAAATTCACATAGAAACCTTATTGATTAAGGCATCCGGTTTTATATAAGAATCAGCTGAATAGAATAAATCACAAGTAAAGGAACTCTAACAAATATTGGATAAGTAATTACACTTGATTCATGCTAACACAATTATTGCAATAGGGAAATAAATCAAACAAAATATAAATAGCCAACTGGTGAAAATGTGTCCAGCCAGGATTCACATTTTTGACTGAAGCAAGATGTTCTGCTCGAACTTTCTCCTATAAACGAATTAGAATTGACACTTGTTGTATATTCTATAGAAAACATGTATTTGTCTACCTCAGTGACGTATTGAATTTCGTTATGTTTGAAAAAGTGTACCATTATTAAAATGCAAATGCAAATGATTTTTTGATATTGACTGTAATGTAACGGAACACTTTTGAGATACCGTGAAAACTAACTATGAATAGTAAACAGTTTATTTTGATAAACTTAAATAACATATATCAGTCGCATAGCTATGCGAGTATATTTACGCGATTTAGGGAATGGACAGACAAACAGAATTTATCAACCAAATCAAGATCTCAGGCACGCTAAATCGAATTTCTGCTTTAACATTATGACCTCTAATCGTTTCAAAGAAACGACTATGTAGCTCGAATATGGCTTTTATAGAAACGGATTGGGGAGCATCTCATTAAATTCAAATTTTAAATTCTTATTTAAAATTTTACACTCTTATTTTCCCGGTATCTCTTCTGCTTCATTTTACCACAAATAAAAATCTTATACTAATAAAAGAACAAATGTCTGTCAAAAGTCAGTCTGCGTGTCTGCAAAATCTACGGAACGTACGAGACGAAAAAATTTTTTTAGGCTAGCCCAAAGTGTCTCATGATGCCCCTGAGCTTCAGAATTTTAAAATTTTAATTAACAGCTGAGTTACTAATTACCAACCGTAACTCACTCTCATTAAAAAGACATCAAACAGCCTGATAAAAAAAAAAAAAACATTTACTTCCTCAAAACCTCCAGTTAACTAAAATTGTCCCTGGATGGAAGGGTAGAAATAAAAACCATCCGTTGACTACATTTGGACCCCGATGCGAGGGTACAACAAGATTGTCCAATCAAAACGCACCCATTGAAATCTCAGGTGTGAGACGAGAACAACAAAAGCAGGTATTCATGTTCATGATTTTCATTATGGACTGCCGAGATAATTGAAGATAGCTCACAACACATAAGAAAAGTTTAAATAAAGATTGGCGTGTGAAATTTCTGGTAAGGTGGGAGGGGGGGGGGGCGTTAATTTCACTAATTGGTTTATTTCTTTTATATGCCTATTTTAAACGGTTGTCACGTTACGTTTTATTGTAGTATTCTTCAGAACGGCATGCGATTTTAAAAAATACAGCATAAATGTTACTTATTCGAGATAAACATTTAAAAAGTTTTGATACCACTATTTTCGAAAAGCAATTTGAACAAATATCTTAAATTCTTGGTTAAGATCGCCCCCCCCCCCCCCCACCCATGTATTTACGGGTAGGTCGCATGAAGAAATTTCGTTCATATATGCTTTTGCTTAGAATAGAGTGCGCTCTCCGGTGGTGGAATGTAGAACTAACAGACCGCGATTTCATTTAAAGTAGGGAATCTAACAAGGCGATCTGTTTGAAACTTCAAGATAGTATATAACACATTAGAAAAAGTTTATATAAGAATGGCGCGTGAAATTTCGGGCAGGTGGGGGCAGGAGGAGGGTCGATAGATTTCTTTTTTTTTTTTAACCTTTGCGTTTCCTACCGTTTCAGGTGCTGTTTTTTGACGGAGTCCTGAGATAAATGAGTCTTATTAAATATAAAAATGTCAAAAGTTTGTTACCACTATTTCCGAATAGTAATTTAAAAAATATCTTAATTTCTTCTTAAAACCACCACCCTCTCTAGTAAAATATCTACTGATAGGTTGTTTAACGGAGTTACGTTCAGGTAAAGTTTTGTTAAAAATACAGTGCGCTTCCTGGTGGTGGAATGTGAAACTAAGAGACCGTGATTTCATTTAAAGTATGAAATCTAACAAAGCGATCTGTTTGAAACTTTAAGATAGTTTACAACACACAAGAAAAAGTTTATAAAAAATAGCGCGTGAAATTTTGGGTAGGTGGGGGGAGGGGGAGGGGCGAAATATTTATTTTTATTACTTTGCGTTTCATACCGTTTCAGGTGCGGTTTTTTGACGGAATCCTCAGATACATGCTAATTAGTACATATAAATATGACAAAAGTTAAGTTACCACTATTTTTGAATAGCAATTTCAACAACTATCTTAAATTCTTGCTGAAGACTGCCACCCCCTTCGAATAACATATCTACTGATAGGTCGTGTAAAGTAGTTTCGTTCAGATACGCTTTTGTTCAGAATAGAGTGCGCTCCCTGGTGGGGGAATGTGGAACTAACATAACGCGAGTTTTTTAAATTAGGAAATCTATCAAGGCGATCTGTTTGAAACTTTAAGATAGTTTATAACACACAAGATAAAGTGTAAAAAGGAATGTTGCATCTGGGGGAAGGGGGGAGGGGAGCTAGATTTCTTTTTAAAAAATTAGCGTTTCTGACGTTTTATGTGCCATTTTTCGAGGGAGTCCTCAGATATATGCTACTTATTAAAAGTTACAGACATTATGTCTGCTTTGAAAAACACCTGCTTTTGATTTGGAGAGTGGATACAAACCACAGGATAAAATTTTAATATGAGTTCAAATTTGAATCAAAATTTTAAAAATGCAGCATTTACAGATTTTAAACTTTAGCAACTCGGCCTATATTTGTACACTAATTAAGAGTATGTAAATTTTAAAAAAAAAGGATTCAGAACTTTTTGTTCGAAATTGAAAAAAAATCAACTTTTAAAAAGTAAAAGATACGCTTTTTTTAATAGATAATTAACGCAAATTTGTTAGAGTTTGGTAAACGAAATAGCCAATTGAATTGAAATTTTCACATAAGTTATAACAGCCCTTTGACCACTGTTTCGTAGAGTTATATTTGTATAGAACCTATTGCACTCCCTGTCGGTGGAAGTTTGAACTAACCACTATTCTCGAATAGTAATTTAAGCAAATTTCTTAATTTCTTATTTTAGTCAATGTCCTTATTTCAACACAATGTTTATCGAAGAATTTAAATATACCAGATTTACATCTCCTACGAAAATTTTGAAGCGTTCGGACAGGTAGAAATATTTTTTATAAAATAAAATATCTGAAAATGTCCACGAAACCAGTAAAATCCTGAGTGTTTTGTCCCTGTTTCCCTCGCTTTCGTTACGTATAGACTCCAAAAATCAACTTACGCAAAATAGCACGTACCTTCAATTTAATATGTTTCTTGCAATTTTTAATATTTAAAAATATGAATTTAGACAAAAGGGAATTAAAGGTATAAAATGTTACAAATTTGAGGTTCATTCATCACGGGCCCGGGCAACGCCGGACGGGTCTGCTAGTGTTTAAATATATTTTCCATATTAATATTTTTAATTTGTTTAATATTATTTTCTGATCAAGATAGATTGATAAAGATTTTATTTTGCATTTTTGAAAAGTTCGGACTATAAAAAAAATCCTTCGGCACCATTCGCTACAGTTATATTTATTTTATTTTTACGTCGAGTTATTCATATTATCTGGGGTTATGAAAAAAATGAAAACTTTGAAACTGTTAGCTATTTAATATATATATATATATATATATAATGTTGAAAAATTATTCTAAATTATTTATAGATCTTTTTTAGTAAAATGCACTCATGGAGTAATTACACACAATTAACCCTTAAATGCGGGATTTTTTATTTTGTTTCGAAAAAATTATATATGATTCTCTGAAAGGATTATTGCACAGGAAAAATAATGAAAAGAATCAAAGATACATTTTTTATGTAAACGTCAATCTTTTCTTCTGTTGCACATCTACAATATAAGTACAAACTACTCCCGTGTGGCTGCTTTACGCTAAAACATTTCAAACTAGTAAATATTTTAATAAGTATGTCTCCAAATACCTTATTGGGCCCCACCAGTGGCCGAGACGTTCTGCCCTCGAAGCTGGTAGACGGGAAGTGCTGGGTTCGATCCCAATCGCGCCCGTCGGCCTAATCGTTCGGAGTTTTCGTGGTTTTCTTCGAGCCGTGGATTTTCCATGTGTAAATACGGATTAGGTTCCCTTAGAAAGACCCCCACGGAGGGCACTCCCCTCGGGCCTATATCCCTCGTGTAGATAATCGGCCGCTAAAAAATCAACCAACCAACCAACCAAATACCTTATTTTATATAATTATTTATTTTATAAAACTTAACATTTAACCCTTTAATTCCCCTGATAGAATACGTTCAAGAAATTACGTAGTTAATAGAATCTGACTTTACACCAGAAAGTTTCAATGGTTAATTTCGCTGTATTTAAATAAGAAATGTCTGCTATTAATTAGAGCAAATATTTCTATTTTATTTTTCTGATGTTAATTAGTTATGTACGAATAAAAAAATCTATTAAATTCAAAACACTGTTGTTTGCATATATGCAAACCTGCGCACTGAAGGGTTAATAATAATAATTGTCATGTTCCCTTTCGTGTTGACCTGAAATGAAATTTTGACAGATATATAGAATTAGGATTAATAATGATTTGCGGTTATTGTCCGCAGTTTCGTGACTCCCACACACAATCTAAAATTATTTTCATTTTGGACCATTATGTATATTCATGTTTGTATCAATATTGTTATGCCTATTAACAAGCGAAATATCTTTTTACTAAAAAAAAAAAAAGTTACTAGTATAAAATACTAGGGTATATCGAGAACTTATTCAAAAAGGATTTAAAATCCGAACTTAAAGTGGAAAATATTTTAAAATTAATTATGATACAAATCAACTAACCGAAAATGCACTTCCTAAAATTATATAGCGTGAAACAATATTAGAAAAAAAAATTGTTAAGCAGAGTACGTTTTTTATTAAAGTTTAAATAAGTTTCACATGTAAAGTAATAACGTCCAAAGTGATAAGTAAAAGGAATAAGAGTTCGTATAATATACCACTTTGAGTTAGATAGGAATGCATTTTGAATCATTCTCACTGTTCTATTCTTATTTATTTAGGCGCTTTTAAATTAGGTTTGCATTTGTGAAATGTAACGGAACCGGTAATGATATAGATTCTAAAACATCTTTAAAAGCGAAATTTTTTATTTTGTTGCTATTAAAGAAAATTTATAATGCTACATGTTTTCTCCTTTTTGAAATTTGAATGTTCGTTAGAGAATTTAAGTTAGATAAATTTGTGGAGATATGAAACAATCAGTTATTTAAATCTAAAGCATACAGGAAAAATTAATATGCATCCGCATATTCTTTAAATAAAAGACTGACTTTTAGCATGGCGTTCTTAATTTTGTTAGATTTAAAATTTCCTATCTAAAGCAGGTGCAAAATGTATAAAATTATTCAAAATAGGGAAATTTAAAGTTTTCAGTGTGTATGCCAAAGACTTCACTGTTCATTAAAAGAAAAGTGAAATATTAATTGATTTTTAATAAATAATTGGTTTTAATAAATAATTACTTTTTCTTATTATTTTTATGCTTTTGACAAATTTGAACTAAAGAGAAGTGAGCACATTCAAAGGTGTAATTTTATTTTAATTTATGAGGTAAAATGAATGAGGGCTGGCTCTGTGTTACGCAAGTCCGTGCGGTTTTTCTAGGACATCAATTTTAAAATTTGTAATTTCTATCTATATAGTAGGGTCTGAAATGTTTTCCAGCTCAATTTTTGTGCCAAGTTTGATATATTTTTTATAATTTTGTAGCTTTTTAAATGTAGATTCCAAATATCTTAGGTGCCATTTTTTCCTTGCGCATTTTTAAGGTGATTTTCGAGATGGCGTCCAAGATGGCTGCCATTTACTGACTTTTTAAATATTTGTGGGATATTATTGACCAGTATATCAAATTATATGTTTTTAGGGTCAGAAAATGCAAATATACAATCAAAATGGGCATAAATTGTATTTTTATTATTTATTTATAAATTTGCTACAAAATTACTTATATACTAAAGACATAGAGTTTCACATGACTATCGTTTTGGCATGCTACGACCTTCTCTTTGAAACGCTGCGACATTCTACAGAGATTATTTCCCTGCAAGAAAAAATGCAACTCACTATGTGAAAAATTTCACAATTGTGAAATTGAAGCTACAAATTTGTTTGAAGAGATCAAAGTACTAGTTGAAAAAAATTGTCTTCCCACGTACTACGCAATGCAGTGGTGATATGGCAAAGTTCTTACTGCAGTATATGAACCTATTTGGATCTTTGTTACATTTCATCCGTGCCACTCGTCAATGAGATTGGGCATTGCATCTCTCGTCATTAGAGGAACAAATAAAGTATTATTTTGCTCATGACTTATTTCATTATGCCAGACTCATTCCAGTATACATAGCACAGATGAAGGACCTTAAAACAACATATCCAGAAATATGGAATGCTCTCGAATCTGGTTGTTTTGCAGTATCCAAAACCAATGTGCCGTTTACGAAATTATTTTCAGACCTGAACTTGGAAAAGAAAATCAAAGAACTGAAGAACATTGGTGGAGTTATTGGTTTAACTCAGAATGAAAACGCTCTCGAAAGATATTTCTTGTGTGCACCAGAAGTATTACGCATTGTTTCAACTTACTTTGAAATGTACTGTCCAAATGAAGTCTTGAAGCAGCCCAGGAAACACTATCAACTCCGGACTTCCATGTCGCTAAGAATTTTTCACAATGCATCCATCGTCAAGGAGAGTATTCGGGATCATTGTGGAGGAAACCCTTTCCAAGATAATATTACACTAATGAATATTGCATCCTCTATGAAAGTTCCAGAATCTGCGAAGGATGATATTCTAAATCGTCGACCAAAAGGGCCAACTGGAATTCGAAGAGTTTGTAAGAGATAGACTAATTCGAGAAGATAGGAAACTTCTTGCTCGTTTTCTTGTTATTATGGAATCAAGACCTCAAATGTCTACAAACCTAAAAGATGCAATTGGAAACTACAACTGTTCTGTAACAGCAAAATCATTATTTTCTTCTGATGGATATCTTCATATTTCATCTGACAAAAGTTCATTCATTGCAGAAATAGAGCAATATAATCTATCACCCATACTTGAATCATTAGAATCCTCTATTACTTTTCCGATAGAAAATGTTTGTATTATAGATGGAATGGCAATCGTACAATCAGTATAAAAGACACTTGCCATGAAAACTTGTGAAGACTTCGCAAATGCTTTTACCGAGATCATTATGAAAATGACAAGCGGATACCCTGAAGGGAGAATATTATTTGACAGATACCTTGAGCATTCATTGAAGGAGCAAACTAGTAAGAAAAGATTGGAGGGGACGGAACCTATTACATTTACTATTACAAATTGTACCAATATAACGTTGGTCTCATTAAAGACGTTTCTTTCACATAATGAAACAAAATCACAGTTGACTAAGTATCTCGCGAATAAATTACTACAGGTTTTTATTGCTAGGGAGAAGAAAATTGCTGTCGTTTTTGGCAGTAAGGCATAAAGTAACCACTCGAATGTTTTTGATTCAGAATTATATGATCATACACATAAAGAAGCAGACACCATTATACATCTTCATGTACTTGATCCATCATGATAATTATGAGATCAATGTATTTTCGCAAGATACTGACATTTCCATATTGCTAATTGACTTGGTTTCAAGTCATCTAGTAAGCAGTGAAATCAATTTTGTTACTGGTCGAGACAACAAATACAGAAAAATTAATATTAATGAAAGATGTCGAGCAATAGGTGCTCATAAAAGCAAAAGGTTTACTATGTTTACATATATATACTAGTGGAGACTGGGCAGGAAAATTTGTAGGCATTTCAAAACAGAAGTGGATAAAAGTGTATATAATTCTTCAGTGTGATGATAATATTATAACAGCTTTTCAAGAACTTGGGAAACCTAATGTTGATCCATTATCCAATCTGTCGCTGTTTGAAAAATTCACCGACTGGACTTTTTTGAAAAATAGTAATTTTTAAAGGATTTCAGAGTTAAGATGGCACCTTTTCAGAACTAAAAGTTTTGAGGGGGAGAAATTACCATCAATCCTTGGAGCACTGGTCACATATTCTAAGATCCAACTTAATTTGCACCATTGGAAAGGACTACATGAATCCTTGACCTACAATACCCCGACTTATTGGCAATGTTTGGGGGAAAAATGGCGAAGGAGTAATTTCTCCAGTCAAATGCCTGGAGTTACCTATGCCCAAAGGAGTTATTGAACTTGTGAAATATGAGTGTAAGAGAACATGTACAGTTGGGAAATGTTCTTGCTTATAGCATTCTCTGGTTTGTACTGCCCTTTTCAAATGCAGAGACTGCAACAATACAAAGGACTATCAATATCATCACAGCGATAGCAGTGATTCAGAAGAGGATACATAACATCCCAGTACTGTATATACATATAAATGCTGCTTTTAATAATTGTGTTCAATATCTGCAATAATTTATGTTATTTCATTAAAATACTTTGATTGTGTATAACTGGTTAATAAAACGCTAGTATATCTAATGTCTTTCATCTTTTTGTGCTTTATTTGCATCTTATCGCTTAAAACACTTCAAAAACTCAATTTACTCCTAATTTTATTATATATTTGTATTTCTTGACCCTGAAAACATATAATTTGACATATTGGTCAATAATATGCCTCAAATATTAAAGAAGTCTGTAAATGGCAGCCATCTTGAACGCCATCTTGAAAATCACACCCCAAAAATGTGTGTGAAAAATGACACTTAAGGTATTTGGAATCTATATGTCAAAACCTTCACAATACAACAAAAATATCAAACTTGGCACGTCAATCGAGCTGGAGCCACATTTCACAACATTTCAAACCCTACTAATATGTGTTTTTAGTCTAAAATAAATTTTTATACTCAGACGGTTTCTTAGTTAAAATTTCAAGACAATATTTTGTTTTGGAACCTAAGTGTAAGTTCATATGTTTAATTACGTATGTTCATATGTTTAATTACGAATATAAGCAAATTAACCGGAGTAATATTTTCAGGGTGCATACTGTTTTATAAATTTTTTTAAGGAATGTCTTTTCTTAATTAATCGCAGAAAAGTTTACAAATCATACAAATAAATAAAGCTATTACGAAATCTCTGATTGAAATATTCAATAGAGAATTTCTAATCAGAATAATGAAGTCATTTCTTGTAAATTACAAGAATTGTGTGTACCATGAGTTTTTAATTTACCCCTTAATGTTTTCTTTTACTTTTTTTTTAAAATTTTTTTTGACAGAATAAATTAAAAATGAGAACCCGGCACCACCTTTTTTTTAACTAAAACATTTGGCTTTGTACAATCGAAAAAATTATGCCATTTAAAAAACCAAAGGTTACAGTTAAAATTAAGTGGTATCCAGAATCTTATAGTATCGAAGGTAGTAAACTCTTTTTGCCCGAACGGCACTCATTCAAAACAGTTAAGGGGTTTAAAAATATTCAAACCAAATATTGAAAGATAGTAGGAAATTATGAAAAAGATACGCCCTTTGAAGAGTAATTGAAAAATGGTTTTTAATGTACTTACAAGGAAGGTCTCCTTACAGGGCATACTCAGAATATGTTGTAAAAAAATGCTAGTGAAACTACTCATGTATGTAATAAGGGATCAGTCAAATTTAACGGCGGAATTTCAGTAGAAAGTTTGTAAAAAAATAAAATACTTTCGAATATTTGGCGCGAAAATACGAAAGTGACACGCGATTTGACGAACAGGACTTTTCCTCGCCAAAAGCAAACGATTTTAATGCATCTGACAATTGTTTATTAATTGTTTTTTAGAATGCACGGTTTTTAATGAATTTAAACTTGATCAATGAAAGAGGTTATTATATACTTTTTATATTACATATATATGTTGCTTGCTGCTGTAGTTATTTAATTTTATCACTGTAAAAATATTTTCTATGCTTTGCAAGTTGCAAATATCTATTTTAAGTTATAGTCAGCTGACATTTGATTGCCATAATACATTTCCATATCGAAGACGAAGTCGTTTCCATAGCAACAAAATCAAATCGACAGTATTCTATCTGCCTTATTTTTGGGCTTGAAATAATTTAAATCAATTTAAATTTTGTTTTAAATCGTAAAATATGATATTTAAATTTTATTATAAATACATATAAATATATATGACACACTATAGTTGAAACAAACTAAAAATGACAAAACTATAGTTAAAACAAATTTAAAATGACAAAAGTAAAGTTATTTAAATTAAACTTATATAAACAAATTCAACATAAAAAGGTTTTTCCTACATAAAAGCGTATTTTTTTTTCATCGCCAACCGGGAATAAATCGCCAAATAAACGAGAAATTCGTTCTTTTTTTACGGACGCTGTATCCGGGTTCCACCAAAAAAAAATTTATAAACATATATATCTATATGAGAAGAACATTCTGTAATTTTTTCAGATTTTTCTGAGTATTCCCGTCTGGAGTCCTTCCTTTTTAGGCAACTACCTCGAATTAATTTTGATAAATAGAGTAATGTAAAACAATATCGTAATAAAAATAAACTGTTAAACAAGGCGAATTTTAGTTTAAAGTTTAAATAATTTTAATCTGTAAAAGTGGTAACTTCTAAAGTGATAAGTTTGCAGAAGGCGGGTGGGGATGGAAAATACACCACTTTGCGTTAAATGTAAATGTCATGTTGAATTATTCCCATTTATTAAGTCGGCTAGCTTTGCTCTCGTGATACGTAACGTAAAGGAAATGTTATAGTTTCTAAAATATATTTAACTCAGAAAATTTTGATTTTCTTAGCGTTAAAGAGATTTTACAAAGTTATACGTTTCCGCCCTTTTGTAATGTTCGTTAGAGGATTTACGTTAGATACTTTTGTGGTGGCATGAAACCTTTATTAACTTAATATTCGAAGCATAAGGAGAATTTTGTGAAACATATTATTGCATTCCTTGAATGAAATACTGACTTTTAGCAAGGAATTATTAAGTTTGTATTCTTTTGATATATTTAAAAGTTCTTGGTTAAAACGATTGCTGTATTTATAAAATAAATTTTCAAAATAAGATGTTGAACTATTTTGCATGTATTTATATCTCGTACTTCTTTCTTAATTCAAAAAGATACATTAATTTTATCTTATTTTTACGTATATTTAGCTTAAAGTCTGAGAAGGAAAATTTTACACACTTTACAATTAAGTTCTCTCACAAATTTTAATTTTTTAGGAATTTGGTAAATCATTGTTATTCGCAGTTATCAGTTTATGTAACTGAAGCAGTAATAATATAGATTATAAATCAATTTTAACCGAGAATATTTCAATTTTCTTAGCTTACAAGAAATTTTACAATGTTACACGTTTCGCCATTTTGTAATGTTCCTTAGGGAATTAATATTTGTTAATGCTGTGTAGATATGGAACCATAATTTACATAAAAAAAGTATAAAGGGACTGCTTTGATATAAATACGTGTATTGTTTTAATAAAAGGCTGACTAACGGATAACATAAGAATGTGGTTTTTAATTGTATTTTCTTCTGTTATATCTAAAAGGTTTTATTTAAAGCAAATACCGTATTTACAAAGTAAATCTTCAAAATATAGTAAACTTTTAAAACTTTGCAACAAACTGTTCAGTCACTGGACCGTTTTTATAGGAAAAGTTTACATAACCGTAATTTAGCTCTATTCTGAACGTAATATGGGCAACTATATCGACATATTAAAGTTAAATTACGGTTATGTAATCATTTTCTACAAAAACGGTCGAATGACTGGACAGTTCGTTGCAAAATTTTAATGGTGTTTTTTAACCTGTGAATTTCTCTGTATTTTTAATTTCTTTGTTTATTCACACATAAACTTTTATTTTACTTAATTTTATTGTATTTTTCACTTAGTATCTGAGAAGATCGAATTGACTCAAGGTTCTGAGAAGATCGAATTGACTAAATTCTTTCAAAAATTTCCTTTTTTGGCACTTTTGGTAAATTATAGTTATTGAAGTTATAAAAGTTACATGTTATCTATTTCAGTAAGTAACTACTAAAACATTCCACATTCTCTATTCGGTTGTCAGTCATTTTGATGACGTCCATAGTATTAAATGCCTCCTAGCTCACCTATTGAAAACCATATGGATCTATGGTGAAATTATCTCAATGCCTTCTGTTACTACATCCTCTTAAATTTTAAAAGACATATATTGACCTTATTTTCAAAGAATTTCTAGACCTAATTAAAACACTGCAAAATGTTATTTTATTACAGGGAGATCTTATTCAAAAGATATGCCTACTGAACAAATGTTGAAAATGTTTTAAAGTTAAATATGATAAATATCATCCTATTCTAAATACATCTCCCTAATTTCCATAGTGTAAAATAATATCCGTCAAAAATAAACTGTTTAACAGAGCGCATTTTTGTTTAAAGTTTAAATAAGTTTCAAATGTAATGTAATAACGTACAAAGTCATAAGTCAGCGGAAGTTGGGCGGTGGGGTTGGAGCACTTAAAATATACTGTTTTACGTTAAATATGAACGCAATTTTGAATTTTTTTCACTAATCTGTTCTCTTTTATTAAGTCGTTTTAAATTAGATTTGTGATTGTGAAATGTAACTAAACAGGTAGTGATATAGAATCTAAAGCATTTCTGACAGCGAAAATTTTAATTTTTTTTCCTTTAAAGTGAGGTTTCAGTGTTACATGATTTCACTCTTTTATCATGTTTGCAAGAGGATTTATGTTTGATACTTTTGTGGGGATATGAATCCATCATTAACGTAAAGCTCAATCTTCAAGGAAATGCTATGATATAAATTCCAGCGTAATTTTAACGAAAGACTGAGTTTTAGCATGGAGTTATTAAATTTGTATTATTTTGTTACACTTAAAAGATTCTTGATTTAAAACAAAATGCGGAGTAGAATTTATAAAGAAAATCTTTGAAATAAGGCATTTCAAAATTTACATTTACTTGTAATGTATATTTACTTGTTAATTCAAAAATAATCATTTATTCTATTTTAATTTATTTTTTCTTTAATATCTGAGAAGGATAATTTTAACTAAATTTCATCTACATTCACTTTTATTTTATTATATATATATATATATATATATATATATATATATATATTAGCAGTTTGGTTTCTTACTGTTAATTGAAGATATTTTTTTCTTATTTTTATTTCATTAATAACACTTAAATTCAAAGCATAAAGGAAATGTTCTGTAATTTTCTTCTATTCTTTAAATAAACGACTGATTTTGCGCATGGAATTATCAATTCTAATATACTTTTATTAGATGTAATCGTTCTTGATTAAAGTGGGATAAAAGTTTATAAAGTACATTTTCAAAACGGGGAATTTATACTTTCCCTGGATGTATTACCAGATTTTTTATAGTAAAGTCAAAGAGAGAAAAATTATACGTTAGCTTCTTAGCTTTTCGTTGGGTAGATTTAGCGGTGTGGCTGGTAGCCCTATCCTGATGGAAAAAAATTCAATAATGATGGTTTATGTAAAGTGATATGATGTCTTCTTTGCAATCATGCATTAAAACATTACTAATTACTTTTGACATTTTAATTTCTTTGTTATAAGAGAATACAGCAATAACCATAGAAACTTTACTACTAAAACTTTCCTTCTTTTTTTTCTAAACTAACATTTTAGGTCCATATTTTTTTCTCGCATGAACATACTTTCGTCGAGTACGCATTTAGTGTGATGGGAAACATTTGGTGGGAGGTGGATTGTTTCGAAAGAGAAGCTGTATTGGTATAGAATCTGTACTTATTTCAAAATACACATTGCGCTTTTACGATTATATAGCAATAAATCACAGTTCATTTCCTGCACATACAGACAACAACAGGTAGATGTTAAAATTTCCAAAAACAGTGAAATCAAAAAAGTTATTTATTGTTCTTGACAACTTTTCAGAGGATCGAAGATATAAAGTAAATCCAATGGTGACCCTCGGACGCTCTCTTTTATAGAACCTCATAGCGGAAGCGTTACAAACAAATTGTGTGTGTCGCACTCTTTATTTGTACTGCCAAGATTTATCTAATAAAGCCATGGCGAGATTAAAACACACCAAATGCGAAATATATTGCATTCAAATTAATGGGTAATTTGACTTTAAATGCATACTATTCACGTTTTTAATAGCTATATAAACCTATCAACAATTTATTAAATACGGTAATAACTCGACTCACGTCAGAAATTCGTTCGAAGACTAGTAACGTAAGTCGAAAACGATGTAAGTCGAGTTACCTTTAGATAAGCAAAAAAGGGATAAATAATAAAAATTCACTAAAATCTAATGTATTATATTTGGGTATTATGCTACATACACTTAACATTAGCAAAAAAAAGGGGGGAGTTTGCAATGCAAGAATTTGGAATATATCAATTAGTTGTTAATTTACAATTTATTCTTCTTCTAAAAGCCCGTTCGAGTATTTGAGGATGTGAGTTTTCCTAGCTTTTTCTAGTGACTTTATTTGTTTGGCACTATCACTTGACTGTCACCAGAAAGTTTCCCTTCATAGAACCAAAAGTCTTCAAAAGTTCAAAGTTTGTCTTAATTTAGGATTTTTTCCCCTAGGCCAGACTACATAAATGCGGTGTGACGTAAGTAGAGAGGACGTAAGTCGGGGTACTATTGTATACGGCATCAGAAAAGAAAATAATTAATAAAATTATTTATGCCTAATGACCGAAAATGACTTAATTTGAATGAGCTTTTATTATTATATCTAAATCTATGATAGCGTGTAATGCGTATTTATTGAAAGTTTATGATTGCGTAGTATGTGCAATAGAGAAAGACTATTATATATATATATTAGATGGACTTGAAGTAAATATCAAAGTCATTTTGGATGAGTTATAGAGGCGTGGATGTTTACTTTAAAAAGCATATTAGTAGCTTTGTTATAAGAGAATACAGCAATAACCATAGAAACTTTCCTTGTTTTTTTCTAAACAAACATTTTAGGTTCACACTTTTTTCTCGTGTGAATGTACTTTCGTCGAGTACGCATTTAGTGTGATGTGAATGACTAATGAACATAAGATACCGTTTGCGATTACAAATTGAATAATTTCTTTTATTTAATATTATCGTGTTATGAAATAGTTTCATGAGAAGATCGATAATAATTTATCGTGGTATTTTAATTTATACAAGAAGTAATTTTTAGCCTTTTAGTAATGAAACGGAATCGTAAATTTGGAATAAAAGAGTTAGTAATTTAGAATGAATTAAATTTAGAAATATATGATAATATCGCTCAACCGAAAGAAAAGTGACACATCTCGCAAAAATTCATTTTGCGATTTATTCCACTAATAGGTTTGTCATAGGTGTGTCTTGCTACACAAAACGTTTCATAAGTGTAGTTAAATTTGATATTATTAAAATTGATTATTGAACACGAGTATGAACATAAGTACTAAGTATTGATTGAAGCATTTGTGATTCTTATTTTTCCTTTTATAGTCCTAAAGATTTGAAAACTTAGCTTTTAAAGCAAAATATATATCAGCATATATGTTTATACTATTAACTAAGCGGATGTGCAATCAACAAAACTTTCTTCTTTCTCAAGCATGTTAATATTTCACAAAGTCGATACAAGTGATAATACTTCCATGTTATAACTACAGTTCTACAATATCTTTGATTTTCTTCTCAAATTTCTGCTTCATTTTATTAATCGGAATAGAAATGAGTAAATCTTGATCATGATATTTAATAAAATCAGTATTTTTGTTATTCTGTCGTACATGAGCTTCTTGCCAATGAGCGGGTTAGCTGGACACTAAGTGCCCGTCGCTGGCATGAGCGACCGACGTACAACACAACTACGGAAAATCGAGAACATTCCACAAAAATTGATATCACGGAGCACCCTTCCTTTTTGAATATCCCAGTTTTCAACTGGGGAATGACGACCATAGTCAAAAACATGTATATGAAGTATGGTTTAATTCTGTGCATAAATTTGTAGCTTTCTAATGTTATAATAATGAAAACAGCACAAACGTTGTTGTCACAGCGCCCCCTTCCGGTAGAATAGCCCCACATTCAACAGGGACCGAATGGCCATAGGTAAAAGCATATATATATGAAATCTGGTTCAGTTGTACAATTCATACACTTTTCGATTATAAAATGAGGATATGCACATATGGGGACACACGAATGGAGAGACATTTGTTAAAAATATGCTTTTCGGGATTTCTCATTCCTAAAAGTGTAAATCCGTGGAAAATAGGAATTTAAAAAAAATTTCTATTACAATATATTTTTCTTTAGAAAGAAGAAAGTAATATAAAGTCTGTTTGATACATTTTTATATATATTCAGAGAACATTAAAAGGGAGAAAGTGTTTCATAACTTGTGATTTGATGCGTGATTTTCCATTCTTGTTTTTTAACACTTTCCAACGAAGTTGAAAAGTGTTTATGCATTCGGTTTGTCTGTCCATCTGTCCACGCTCTAACTCTCGTAAATTTAGTTGGATTTTCATGCAATTGATAAACGTTATTTAGGGTCACCAAGGCCTGTTTAGTATTGTATATGAAGTGTGTGGGACGAAAAGTTAATTTACAGGGGCACTCAAAACAATTCCATTACATTATGTTATATGGTAAAAAATCTATGCAGAGTATTTTAATGAGATTACGCTATTTCAAATGTATTGAAACTGACATAAGTTACTGACTTTCACTACAAGGTGATTACGATAGAATAAGGCGTTCATAGCATTTACAGGAACACGCAAAGAAATCTTTTACAGTGTAAACTTACAGTCAGTAATTTTTTTGAGTAATAATTGCTGAAAGTGCGTTTTAAAATTCGGTATGGGCTTTTAAATTTAGCAAATTTTTTGCAAGTTACTCGTTACATATAAATTCTATATCTCACATACAGGGCTGTACAAAAGAATTCACTTACCATTATCCTTATTAGCGAAAATTGCTGAAGGGGAATTTTCAACTGAAGTTTACGTATTTCTTAACTTAACTAAATTTTGGCATAGCTGTTTTTAATAGATACAAATCTATATGATATACAGGGCTGCTCAAATAATTCGGGTAGTTTTCAATTATAGATGGGGGAATTGGGTTTTCAAATGTGTTATGGTTTTCCAAGTTATTGAATTAGACATAATATTTTAACTTATTAAACGGTGGAGTTTTGTTACATTATTCTTAATTTGTTGGAAAGTGTTTCATAATCTATGCTTGATGCATGTTTTTTTTTTCTGTCTTGTTTATTCCATGTTTTCGAAATTATTTCAGATAAATGAATGACATTTTTGGTGCTGTGTAATGCTAATTTATTTATTTTACAATTCATTTTAATTGCTACTTTCTCTAAAGTGAAGTATAACATGTTAACTAGAAACAGACGTCATTAGGAAGAGTTTATACTAAATCGCATTAACCCCTTCCAGTTTTTTTCCGAATTGAGTTCGAGCAGGTGATGCTCCTTGGGTTAGCGAATTCAGATATTCCTCAATATAAAAACAAATTATTCCTTGGCGGTCAAATGCAAATTTTATCAGCCATGCAAAAGCAAACTTATAGATACAATTGCTTTATTTTAAAATATTTCCTTTATTTGTTCTTTATTTGAAAAAAAATACACTAGTGAAGTTAGTTAATTCTTCAAAAAGCTTTATTTATAAAAATAGGTATTAAACGTTCACTTTTTTACACTTAAACCTGGAATAAATTAACCCTGGAAGAGATTAATTATTTGATTAATAACTAGAGAACAATGTTAGTATGTGTATTTATAAAATTTTCACAAACAAACATGGGTAAAACAAGTACTATACGTTAATACAACTGAAGCGAAAATGCAAAAATATTTTTTTCCTACTAAAATTTTAACATTAACAGTACATTATGCAGATTTTATTTTAATGAGCAAAAAGCAAAAATAAAAAGAATATTATTCAAAAAAGTTTTTAAGTATATCTACTATTATAACAAAGAAATGTACAAACTAATTATTCTCCTTTACTAAATTTTAATTTTCGAACATTTTATTTATTTAATGATCTTGCAAATATGTCATTTAGCCTTTTCAGTGGTCTCCTGGGAATGCATAAATAAGGAATATATTTAATATAAAACTGCGTAATTATTTCCACATGATAAAAATGGTAAAAGAAAATTATTCATATTACGTGTTGCATTTAATCGATCTTGCGTGTCCTAAAATTTCTCAAGAATTACGAACATTTTGCATATTTAGGTTATTTATTGATTAATGTCATAAAATATGCTAAACATTAAATCCCTTACTTAATTGTTAACTGAGTCGCTGGGACAAAGAAAATTTTTCATTCTTTAATAAGTGCACGTCAAAAACATTTGACATTTTTAACATAAAAAAATTTGTAATAAACTTTCCTTGCCACCCCTATTGCTTTTATTTTTATGCTACTAATATTTTAAAGTTTATGTTTATCTCAAAGTGTATCTCATGTTTATCTTATGTTTATTTAAAGTTTATCTCAAAAAGATATTTCAACGCTATGTAATAGTTAGGAAAGTAAGCATTACTACTCAGCAATATGAAGATAGTAATGAAAAACATATTCCTATTATTTCAAATTTTATGATACGTTTGTTTAATGAATGAATTATATTTTCAATATCTATTTCATACAATTTTTGCGTTTTTCATATTTTTTAACACTTCTCAACGAAGTTGAAAGGGGACTAATAAAAAGACTAAAATGCCCGGTAAAAAGACTAAAATGGTGGCGTACTCCAAGCGGTACCGCTTTTTAAAGCCTAATCAGTATCTTACGACATATTATGTTTTATTTAGATATCTTCACCGGAAATTATGATAATTTCTTTGGATTAATATAACTTATTTAATAAACAAAAATAAAATTGCTTTCTTAAAATAACTGTTTCTTTTCGGTTATTTAGAAATGAAGCTCTCATGAATGAAATTTTGTAAAATGTAGTGTTAACGACTTCAAATCAAACTATTTATTTTCTCAACTTGTAACAGCTTTTATTAAATTATAAAAATACTACAATTCGTACATTTGCTAATAATCAGTGATTGTGTTATTAATATTTTAATACATATTGTAACATGTTTAAGAAATTTTGGCACACTTTTCCGTTATTTAAGCAAAATGCTTTAAGAAATCCTTGTACTTAGTTCACAAGTACTAGGAAAATGTAAGCAATAAAAATGTAGAATAAATATATACTGTACTGTACTATGAAATTATGTGATTATAAGCTTTTTTCCATTACTTTTAATTAACTTCAATTTTTAATCAATTTGAGTGTGCAATACCAACGCCAGTTCAAGAATCTTTCAAGTTGCACATCATTCGTCATCGTAGGTTTTATATCAGAATACAAAAATAGATTATGGTATAAAAAATAATATATACGACTATTCTTACCAAAAAAAGAAACATAAAACAGAGAAATCATACAGCATGTGTGTATCTCTTTTCAAAATCTGCTTGATCTTACATTTTTTCTTCGTACATTTATTACTACTATTACTTAATTTGATTTTCAAAAAACAGTCTATTTTCAGTAATAAATCACAATTTATGTCAAATCAAATCAGGTTGTTTTTTATTTTATTTTTATATGAAAAGTAAAAAATCTAATGTTGTTCTCAGCAACACATCTTTGATGTTCAAATAATGGAAATTTGTTTTCGATGCTGATCTAACATTTGATCGATACCATGATGATATTCCGATGTTTTTAGCTGCAATATAGAAAAATATATATATTCCAATATTTCCCATTTTAAAACAAGAGAAAACAATTTCAATTACATTATTTAATTTCTAAATATATTTACTTTTGCCAGTGTTTATTTCCTTTAATAAATTTTTATCTGTTTTTTTATAAAAATCCTATATTTTTATAGTTTTTTTTAAAAAATTAGTTGATACTTGGAAATGGATTATTTTTGAGTATTTATTTTTTAATGTACTACTTGTTTCGATTTTTACGTATGAAAGTGAAATAAATTCTTTTTTATTATGCTGGTATTTCACTAGGGTAAATAAAAAAAAACTAAATTGTCTCACCTGATATTACTTACATTTGTTTATTGCACGTCAGTTGACGTAACGTAGTCAAATCAGTTTGCTGTGATGGAGTGTTTAACAGGCAATCTAATATTGTATCTTCTTGTTTACATATTGAAATAAAATATTTCAATATCCAATAAAATTTTAAAGCTTAGAATTAACTGGTGTGCCTCCGCTTAGTTATCGTTATTGTTTTAAACCGGTAGTTATCGTTATTGTTTTAAAAAATTGAAATGCTACCCACTTTTTAATTGAAAATGGATTGATTTTCCAAAATATGCACAACAATCTGGACTGAAATCGTTATTCGCAATAGATTTGTCAGGTGTCGATCCAGACAAAATTTGGAACTTATTTCGGACCACTTACAGAAAAATATAATTAATAAAACAGCCTTTTTG
The DNA here is from genome assembly GCA_963932465.1 of Maratus speciosus. Taxonomy (NCBI): domain Eukaryota; kingdom Metazoa; phylum Arthropoda; class Arachnida; order Araneae; family Salticidae; genus Maratus; species Maratus speciosus. The sequence goes on along the minus strand of OZ010792.1, from coordinate 200,317,307 downwards.
TGAAAATCTTCTTAATAAAGTAGGTTCCTGCATAAAATTCATTTTAATTAAACAGGCCCTATTCACAAAATCCCTTTTAATAAAATATGCTACTTCAAAAAATTCCATTCCGCCAAGTACATAATCTTCAGCAATTATTGTTATTTTGATAGGTTTTTAAATGTGTAAATTCCAAACAAACAAGATCTCCATAAAGAAAATCTTTAGCAGAAGGAATTAAAAAAGTTATTATTATTAAAGGCTTGGTTAAAATAAGACTAACTGGTTTTCATATTTCGCTACAAAATATTGTTTTTCATAAAAATGGAATAAATTTTTCAAAAATAACCGGTTCTTTTCAAGCAATGGCCCTCAAGAAAACAAGTCTGAATCGAACACCTCTTGTTCAAATAGTTTTGATCGCTAGAATTCTGTTAAAGCTACGGTAAACGTATCTTAATTTTCAGTTTAAAAGATGACAGATTCTTACCATCTTTCACTCTTGTACTAGTAGCCCGACTGCCTTTGTCTCGTCTATAATTATTTTGTCGTCTCTTTCCAGGGATTTATAAACATATCTTGCGTCACGAAATCGATCATATAACTTTATAAAAATAAACAATGAAAAATGTCTTCGCAAATTACGAAAAATGCAAACTAACCGGAACATTTTGACTGCCGTAAGATCACAAAATGTAATCACTCATCCCACACTTACAAATAAATATCGTCATCATAGCAACAGGCTGTTTTGGCGATAAAAGGTAACATTAACCATTTTTTAGGAGTTTCATTTGATCATCGGAAATTTCTCTTTTCTTAAACTTTTTAAAAATTCGTATAGTTTCAAATTATTAATATTTTTCATTATTTAAGCGATTCTAACAAATCTGCTGTTTACATGGACCTAATATGAACATAACGTATATGATTGGATTATTAAGGTAACATCTTGCTGCCTTATTATTCCACATCAACAAACAAACTTCTCTTTTTCTCTGATGTGGGTTCTTCACCATGCTTCCAATCGCCAAAACTTCCAAAATTACTATACGAATTCCAAATTAGTTTTATTGAAAGGGGTTAAAATGTACTATATCTTTAAAAAAATATTTTCGATTGCTTTCATTAGCGGCTTAAAATCTCGGGCAAACTTGTAAAATCCGAAATCACGAGAATCTCCTCATTGAATAAAAAATAACAGAAAAATCTCATCAAGGAATCCGAAATTCCGTGTCTCAGAGACATTCGGACTTCTCATCGGCTATCCGTGACCAAATTCGTAGACCTCTACTAGCGATAGATTTTTTAGCCATCGTGTATATACAGAAATAGAGGCACAAACATCATTCTTTTATTAGCATAGATGTGACCTGTGGCAACAGTCTGTAAGAGACGACGACAGCGCCACGAGTCGGCGTAGAAGAATACCTTTTTAGAACATTCGACAGACGCGGGAAAAGAAGGTAAAAGAGGTGGTGGCAAAAACACCGAGCTCTCAACGACGTTTCATTAAGACGCATTAAGACGAATGAGTGTTTAATTTCATTAATGTTCTACTTAATTGTAATCGTATATAGTGTAAGTAGTTCATTTAATATATTTAATTCTTAAAGTTAGCAAGTGTTATTATTCGAGTATGAGTCTCCTTTTCCCCGTCACATGAGGGCTTGACCCGGGATTGGATTATTTTTGTTTTTAATTCTCTACCCTAGACAAGACGAGTACGTGAAATTAAACGTGATTATGTTCTTGTGTTTATACAAGAACAAATATTAAATAGTGTTGATATTTAGCCATGTACATAACCGGTATACATATTTATTTGTGTATCGCGATATATTGGATTTTTTTTTCTTTTTCAAAGTTCAAAAGTGCAATACTTATATCTAATATGTTATAAAATAAAGTATTTTTAAAATCAGGTCGAATATTCAATCGATCATTTTCGTAGCATTTGTTTTCATTTATCTCGATTTCTTTTTCACCCTGAGTTGATGATACAATCTTACCGTCATTTAAAATCTGATACCCAGGATTATCTGCGTCAAAATTGAACTACTCGTTAATTTCATTTTCTTTTTAGAGTTATTCTCATCTCCTTCATTAAAGTTTCACGAATTAGACTCTGCTCGCATCACTCTACTCATCTGGAAAACATTTTTTTATTTCAAGGAACGTACCGAAAAAAAAAATCAGATTGAAAATTTGGCATTCGGATAATAGAACAATTCGGTTAATTAAAGTTTATATAATCGAAAATCTACTGTTCTTATGATAAAGCAGCATTTAGCGAAAGCGTCATAGACTGCTATCGCATGAACTGTATAAATTTTGCATAAATAGGCCGACGGATTTGTTATTTAACCCGTTCAGGACTGGCATCATTTACGCGAATTTTATTCGCTTTACTGGTATCAAAATCAAATGTGTTAATCACTTTTTGAGGATGCATGTATGCACTCATGGTCCCTAACGTGTTAAGGCTGTTACTGCTCTGCTCAACAAGCACAGAATCTTTTGACATATTTACAAATTTATTGTTTAACGGAAAGATATGAAATTGGAAGGCTGACTATGGAAGCTATTTCGAATCGAACTGTCCCAAGCAGCAAATAATCCCTGGCCAAACCTCCGCCGCATGTCCTAATCTGACTATTTTTCGCCCGGTCGACCTCATTTCCTGAGATCGGCAGTAAAGGCTTTTTGGCCGCACGGCAAACGATCTGGGGATCGTATGATCCTGATATGTTGTGCACAGATTTCTGACATATTGCCGACGTCTTTTTGACTACTGAGTTCAGGCTGTTTTGTTGTTATTTTCTACCCCTCCCCCACCCCCCCCCCAAGTTTTTTGCCCTCTTGTTTTCGTGGTATGCTAGCTGTGAAAACCATACCTTTTAAAAGTGCACTTTGTATTAAAAGTAATTTATAAAGAAATATAACATTTATTTTCATGCGAATTACTAATCTAAGATTTTGAAATTATTTTTAAGTAATACACGTAAAAGTTACTTTTTATGAATATAAATTGCTTAGCAAATTTTCTACACAAATTAGCAAACTCTCATCTAAAAAAAATAAATGACAGCCCGACAAATGTTACAAAATAAGTCTTATTATTAGAAGAAGTTTTTTTTACTGTTTTTTTATGAATTATGAATGGTCAGTCATACTTAAATAATATTTTGATAAGTAAAACGTAATGAAATACACTGTTGTACACTTTAAATACTAGGGTATAAAAACTAGGTTATTTTGGGCGATTTAAATGAATAAATTCAAATAAAGTATGTAGATAATAGCTAAAATTTTGAATATTAAAACTATTATTTGCAATAAATGCGTTTTTAAAGTAAGGATAAATAATTGATGAGTTGAAATAATAAATTTAGCATCACATTTTTAAGAGACATGTTGAAATATTTTTTTATTATTATTATTATCAGAATAATCTCGAACATTAAAACTTTAATCGGTCTAAACTAATAGTACACTATGAATAAACTAAAATGTTTGACGTTTTCTGAAATGCATTTAATTTATAAAAGAAAGCATTATTTTATTTCCTGCCACGCATAAAAATTTATTGATAATAATTTTTCATAAATCCCGAAGTTTTTCTTACCCCCCCCCCCCTTATTACAGTATTTGCAAGGTAAAAAGTATTCAGGATTTATATTATAACATCTCGTTCAAGTAGGCTATTCCTTGCGGTAATATTTCCAGTTTTCCATACTTTCCCTAATCCTAACTTAAAAAAAGAAACAAAAAAGAAAAAAACGCAAATAATTGTTTAATGTTTTAATTTTATTATTAAATATTCTTTATTATTAATTTATTCCTATTAATCATAAAAACAATCTAGTCTTTGCATTAAGTATATAATTCACTTTTTTCTATTTTTAAAGCAAATTTTTAAGTATGAGTAACTATTCGTAATTCAAAAATAGGGTGCACACTCCTTCTAATTTCTAGAAATATTTGCGGTATATATCGAGCGATCGCTTATTTTTGAAAAGTGAAAAATTGCTAACTTCTGAAGAAAAAGCTTTGAAATTTATACCCAACAAACACAGAACTTACGGGCCACTGATGGGTTCGTTAGCCTTGGCCGCAAGTGTTTGATTAGGGCCCGCTATCATTGGCCGTTACGGCTCCGTCAAAAAAGTGTCACGCCGGACACAATATGGCCACAAGAGAATTGGCCGTAAATACAAGAAGTTGCCCACGAATGCACCATCAACGGCCAGCCAAAACTGATATTTAACCTCAAACTGGCCGCAATTATACATTTAATGGCATTCATGAATAAAAGCTTGCCACAGTTATGCCATTAAGGGTTATTTTACGTAAAAGTTGGCCACAAGAGAAACACACTTATGCCATCAACGGGCATCATTAACGAATGCAAGCCAGAAGCTAGCCACATTCATACCATCAATGGGCATAATTGACGAATGCAAGCCAGAAGCTGGCCAGAATTTTACTTTTTAAGGCCCTCAGAACAGTTCAGTAAATGAGGCTTTTTTTTTGGAAGAGGGGGGGGGGGGGGGAGGGGCAGAGCCAAAAATATTTTGATAAAATTTAGAATCTAAATAATAGATTTTGTAATTTTTATCTGAAAAAGATTTTAAATATACTACGTAAAATTTGGAACAGGCCTAGGAAATTTTAACATTTCAATTTTTTAAAGAAGTGCTCATAACACCAGCCTGACTTTTATAAATGTTTTATCATATACTTCAATTAAAAACGTTATGGTATTATAAGCACTTCTTATTAAAAGTTAAATATTAATTTTAAAAAAGAGTTATAGAACAAAATGAATTTAGATCCTAAATGTTATCAGAACACTTAAAAAAAAAAAAAAAAAAAAAAATCCAATGGAGCATAAATGAGCCTTATCTATTCATCTCCCTTAAACAGAACAAACTTCAACTTAAGGGGACAAGGGACCTTAAAATCCTTAAAAATAATTTTTTTCATTTTTTGTAAATTTCACCCAATTATAATTCAAGGGTACATTATATGCATTTATCACAAAAAAAAAAAAAAAAAAAAAAAAATATTTTTATGAAAAAAAAAAAATGGAATTTTACGCGTTGTCTTAGAAATTTTCAAAATGCCCCCTGTGTTCTCCATATCAATGAAAATCCCCAAAATTTTTTATGTAAGTTTGGTTTATATATATGAATGAAATGGGGCATCGAATTTTATATATTTGAATTTAAAGGTTTAAAAAAAAAATTTTAAATTTTTTCGAAAAAATTTCAAATTTTTTTTTTTTTAATTCGTAGAATTCCATTCTTTTCATAAAAATAATTTTTTTTTTGTGATAAATGCATGCCATAATGCACCCTTGAATATTATACAAGATAAAATTTACAAAAAATAAAAAAAATAGAAAAATTTTCAAATTTTTTTTTTTACTTTTAATATCAAATGTATAAAATTTGATGCTCTAATTTATTTATATATATAAATCAAACTTTTATAAAAAATATTGGGGGTTTTCATTGATATGGAACGTGCAGGGGGCATTTCGAAGATTTCTAAGACGATGCGTAAAATTCCATTTTTTTTCTCAAAAATAATTTTTTTTTTTTTTTTTTTTTTTTTTGTGATAAATGCATGCCATAATGCAACCTTGAATAATATTTAAGATGAAATTTACAAAAAATAAAAAATTCGGAAATTTTTTCGAAAAAAATTCCAAATTTTTCAATTTTTTTAACCTTTAAATTCAAATATATAAAATTCGATGCTCTATTTTATTTATATATATGAACCAAACTTCATGCAATTTCTTACCTGGATGTTTCTTCCAATTATCCAGCTGGAAAATAAAACAAAATACGAGAATGCATTTTAACTTTTGTAATCTGGGAAATTGTTTTTTAATATTTATTGATCACTAGAATTTAACAATTTTTTTAAGATAAATTACGTATGTAATTTGGTCATTTAAGTCTATTAAAAAAAGCTACTTTCACATCGTCATTTCTTTAATGTATAATTAATAGAAAAAAATGCAAGTATTTCTATAACGTAATGCTGCTGTTGTATTCCGTCTTCTTTCCACCACCTCCCTCTTATACACAAAAACACATCCTCGTCATACATTTCATGAACTATGAAACATTTTCAACATATACTTTTTTTTTTTCTTCAAAATATGACTAACTGCCAGAAAGCCAACTGCCACCACTTCTTTTTTTGCCTTTTACATTCAAAAAGGCACTTTGATAATTTTCTGATATATTGATGGCAACGGGCACTAAACACACATGTTTGCCAGTCATGTATTAGACGTTCATGTTTTCTGAAATGGACTAAAACATTATTCATAATAAGAATATATTTTTACTTTTCTTACTAGAAATTTTGATTGGAATTATAACAGTCTTTATACAACAATGAATCTTTAATGCATCGTGTTCAAGCAGTGTTAATTTATAGTTAACTAGCATATTAGTATGATATATCAGTTTATCAGGCCATCAAAAATTAAAAAATATAATTTACATAAATCCACATTTTTATTGAATTATATATAATATATATAAAAAATATATTAATTTTTATTTAACCTCCCGCTTTTATTATAAAACAGAGAGACAGTTTTTCTTAGAAGGAGAAAACATATAATGCATCACTTTTTTTCTGTTATTTCACATGACTTACCTAAAAGAAAATATATTAAAAAACTCTAGAACCAAATGTCATTTTTTCACAATTTTATTTTTTATAATAAATGTAAAACAAACAAAGTAAAAAAAAAAAATATTTTTTATTTGTTTACAAGTCGATCAAGTTTAACACAAACATTTTACATGAAAAATTATTCCTGTTATAGTTATGCTATTTGTCCATAAAAGTTGGTAAAGAAGAAAATCCACAGCCATCTTCTTAGAGAATTTTTATTTCCAGATTTTTATAATAATTCTGTAACAAAAAACAAAAAAAATTAGTTTTGCAGAAAAAACTTCAAATGTTTTAAAAAATCAAATTACAGACATACAATTAATGTTGTTTATTATCAAAACAAGCCATTAGGTTAGCATCAAAGAATATAATATCCAGGAATATACCCCCAAATGACATGCAAATGATGAATAAGACAGATGACAAAACATAGTTGTGAATCTAAACTACAGCAATCTCTAAACGTTCGTGGAAACGTCTGCGAATGTTGAGACTATATTCCTGTGCATAAAAAGGGGTTAGGTATTACGATTTTTTTAAATAGAAAAAGCAACTGAAACACAAAAATATATTTATTAAAGATTAAAAAGTATGTGCTGTAAATAAATTTGAATAATTATAAACATATTGTACAAAGTTTTGTTGCTAGTTGATGGCTGAAAATATTTTTTGATATACGATTGTTTGGAAGAACAGAGCTTTGGTTTATGAATTTCCATATAAGGAGAAGTTGCAGTCTCGATTTCTCTTTTAAATTCAACTCCTCACCAGTTAAGGATCACATTCTACTGCTTTCTCAACAAGTTGTTGCTGAAGCTTTAAAATTTCCCATAAAATTTTTGTAGAAACATTTTCACTTGCAATAAAAATATTGAATTTTAGAAAATTTCGGATTTTTTTATTGTTAGCATCAAGTTATGTTTCGAGTTTCTAGGAATTACTGATCTATATTTTGCTTCAATACGAGGGTTGAAATTCTCAATCAAAAACCGCAATTAGATTTCAAAAAAGGAAAAAAAAAAAGTGAGAATTGACACGACAGTACTTTCTAATGTTGCTTCCTTCAACCAAACCGATCTGTCTTTCGATAGCCACTATTCTTTTTAAATTTGATGCTCAGATGCAAGAAATTTTGGAGGCTCTAAATTCTATTTTTTTAAAATTTAGTCTTTTTAGGGAGCCTCATATAAGTGTGAGGGAAAAGAGAACACAAAGTTCAAAATTTTAGGCCCTTTTACTATTATTCTTATTAAAAGGCTTAGAAAATGTTTTTTACCACATTAAGGGCCTCTACAAGCGGGGCCTTGATGTATTGTATTTGTCATATATCCCCTTATATTCAGCCTGTTTCTTTTTTTATCAGTTTCTGTTTCCATAAAACACTGATGCTAATTATATAAGTTATATTTTGTAACTATTTGCTCGATTGGCAAAACTTAGCAAATCGGTCTTTCTTCAACAAATTTCAAATTGAAATAACCTGGAGTTGGAAAATCTATTACTTTTGCAGCGTAACCCATGCTATTCCCACTCCAGTCTGTAACAAAACAAACTTGAATTATGGTGATTTTTTTTTCAACCCAGATTAAAATAAAAATTTTCAGCAACATCATTCACATTGGCCATAGAAACTGATTTGATAGTCTTGCAACTTGAGTTTAATCAGGGTAGCAGCAAAATTTAACGGAGAATTCTTTTATTTCAGAAATTTTTTTTGCAAATGCTGCTGAAATCGCATAAAAAATTTGGAAGAATTTCACAAATTACAGGGAACAAAATTTACTATATTGGGCTGAAACTGGGATTCCTTAAAAAAAAAAAAATAGTGCAAAACGTGGAAAATGCTAAAAATAGCATTAAAAATTAAATAAAAAATATTCTTAAAAGAAAATTTAAAAAAAAATCTTATTCAAGGTGCACAACTTCAGATAGACAGGTAACTTGCTGCCAAATCATGTAGCTTTACAGTCTCTCCAAGAAAATCCTGGAGAGAGAAACACCTGTCTTTATCATTCTAGTCTAATAAAGCCGTTTGTGCCTGACATTGCACAATTCCACAGAAAGGTAGTATCTATTTGTGGGTATTCTTTGTGTTTAAATATTTACATCCCAGCAACATAGATGACAGCTTTAAATTGTAGAAAAATCACAGAATATGAAGACAATTTTTTTTTTTTTTTTTTTAATTAAGGCCCTACTTCAGTCAGGTGAAAAGACCCGTTTGCTAATGCTATTCCTATGGAAGAAATTTATAAAGATATCTCGGTCGCATTTCAATATTTTTAGATGATTTTTTTTTTTTGCAGTGGCTAGCTGAGGTCGATCTGTATGCAGGACGTTTTCTACTATTTCAATTTCGTTTACAAGTATTTTTAATCAGGACACTTTCATTTTCAGAACCGGTTCCTAAAATGAAAACATCCTCTTGAAAAAAATCACCGATGAAAATCGAAAAAGTAAAAAACGTACTGCATACAGATCAACCTCAGCTAGCCGCTGCAAAAAAAATCATCTAAAAATATTGAAATGCGACCGAGATATCTTTATAATTTTTTCCCATAGGAATAGCATTAGCGATCGGGTCTTTTCGCCTTACTGAAGTAGGCCGTTAATATTATATTTCTATAAATGAAAGGTACCACTGGGGACAGAAAAGAATTATGCTATCTATAAGTGTGCATTTTCCCCCTCTATCTGTGATAAGCGGATGGATTACACACACAATAATAAAAGGTTCATTAGACTAGAGATCAGAGTGGGCATAGCCCACATAGATACTCGTTGTTGAAGGCACTGGGGTTAAGAAAAAAAACAGCAAAACTCAGCTGGTTTTGTTATAAAACGAAACTCATGGAAAATCCAATATAAACATTTCTTCAAAATCAGAGGGGCCATGGAAAATAAAATTCTTTACTATGTCTCTGATGAAATGAAAAAGAAAAATTGATTTGAGTGTTAAGTTTAACTCTTGTAAAAGCTTTATATATATATATATATATAAAACCCTTGTTTATCCATGATGTTTTGAAATTCACATATATGAAATAGATTGGTATTATAGATATTCATGCAAAAAATGAGCTATTTTTCAGATATTTTAATATATAATTGATTTTATATGATTTACATTTACTGATTTGTTGACTGTTGTTATACTGATTTTATATTAATTAAAAATAGATAATGCATGTTCTTAATAAAGTTTTTTGTTTAAAAAATAATAACGATTGCAAAATACTTCCTCGCCTTTAATATATCTTAACCTAAAAGAATATAACATATCTTAAAAATAGAATTTTTTTTACTTAATAATGTTTAATACTTTCAATAAACAAAATAAATGCTTTTAAAAAGCAGATTTATTCAGAAATGAAAATAACAAAATAAAACTTAGAAAGAACCAGCTGATAGCACTTATTATACATAAAACTAGCTGACTTTTCCCACTAGTGGGCAACTCCTTTCATTGGGGCCTCTAATTTATTTGTAATCTTGTAATATAAAATCTCGAACAGATTATAGCATGAATTTTTTCAAAAAAAAAAAAAAAAAAAAAATCTCGAATCGGATGAACCTTGAACCTGATCCCCCCCTGCCTGTGGTCCTATATAGCAGATTTGCTGTGCATGCACTGCAAAATTTTATAAAAAAATAAACAATATAGAACCGATTGAACCACGAACGAAGTCCCCGCATAGCGAAGAGACACAGTGTGAGTACACCTTCCCATTATTCCTTTCCTTGAAGAGTGGCACATATATGATTGGTACTACTTATGTAATGGTTTCCTAGCTGGCATGTTTCCAATGTGACTTCTTTGTATGAATTTGTAGCATCACTTTTGTTGTCTACAGCAGACTGTGAAGGGGGATTCAGTCTCATGAATATAACAAAAATTGACTTGAGAAACAAACTGACAATCAAGAATTTAAGTAACTTAATAATGATTAATTTGGAAGGGGAATTTTGAAAAGAAATTCCATTAAAAAAAGAATTTGCTGTGTGGTATACAGCCAAATCTCGAAGGGTCAATCTTACAGAGTGATGTATTTGTTTGTATATTGCATAACTAAAAATAATACTCATGTATATAGAAATTTTGTATAAATAAAACTTTTTTTTTTTCCTTGGCTAAAGCTATTTTTATTTGGCTACAAGTTATTGGCTGCAACTAGCCCAAAAGCTAAAAATCCCTTTTTCCTAGATTAAACCCTATAGGTGGGATGTAATATATCCCACTGCCCCTCAAGGGTTAAACAGTATATTTTTCTGGTACGAAATTTTGAATATTCTGAAACACATATGAAGCCGATCGCTGTCTCATAGAAACATGGAATTTTTATTCAAACCGTTCGGGATCTAGCGTCCTATAAAGTGAACATGTCCATTGAGTATTATTTTGTCTTTAACAAGTAGTTTTGTTATTATCTCCATGTTATAATTGTTGCGAAATACGCAGCATTCCTTTCCCTCTGCTAAACAATTATTCTGATTGCGCAATTGAGAAACCTTTTTCATTACATGCTAGCGCAACACCCAACCCACGCACGGCAGAACTGAATTAGAACTAGGAGAAGAAGGTGCTTTTTGGGAGCGCCTCTACTTAAATTTTAAGACTAAGAACTAGTGAATTATGAAATGTAAATAGTTAAATTTTAATGTATCGTATTTTAATTTGTGTGTCATTTGTATAATCAAGAATATTATTTATTTATACAAAAAGGATACCGGTGCATTTACTTTGAGTGTTAGTCCTGCTTATCACTAGAACAAAACCAGAAAACAGACGACCGCTCTCCGGAAATTTGGATATAGAATTCCAGTATTACAGGTAGGAGCATTTTTATTGATTGATTAAGTTAGAAGTAACAATTAGTGGCATCCCTCGCCGTTATGCGGTCTGTCTGTCAGAATTGATGATTAATTAGAATCAATATAAGTTTATTTATCAAGACATTCTGCTTAAAGTATTAGAGTTAGAATATTTGACATAAATTAAAGAACTGTATTTGTTGTCAAGAATCATGACTGAAAGTTTAGTGATTGCGAAGAAAGAGAGGGCAGTCCTTCGCGAGAGTATTGATAAATTTATAAATAAAATTGAAACGATTTTGAAGGATTCCGATCCTGATCTCCTAGATTTGGAGGAAACTTTAGAGCAATTAAATATGGCAGAGATAGAACTGAAGCGAGCAGATACAGATATTAAAAAATTAATTCAAGAAGTTCAATTAGACAATGAATTACAAAATGCTCAGGAATATCGTGAAAAAATTAATTCTTGGCGTTTTAGAGCCAATCGAAAGGTAAAAGATTTAAATAAAAAGGAAACACGTAGCGATTCAATTTCTAAACAAGACTCCTTTTTAAAGGAAAGCATAAATATTAAATTACCAAAATTAAATGTCGCGAAGTTTTCTGGAGACGTATCAGAATGGCTGACATTTTGGTCGGCATACGAAACAGCCATTCATAACAATGATACATTAGAACCAGTTGATAAATTCAACTATTTAAGATCCTTTTTGACTCCCGACCCGTTAAAAAGTATTGACGGATTTTCCGTAACATCAGATAACTATTTAAAAGCGGTAGAGATTCTGAAGGGGCGGTATGGAAATACAGAATTGCTTATATCTGTACACACGAATAAACTTCTAAATATTTCTCCTCTAAGACATTCAAATGATACCAGATCCTTTAGAAGAATTTACGATGAAATTCAAACAAATATTAGAAGTTTAGAATCCCTAAATGTTTCATTGGAATCTTATGAAAGTTTGTTAAAACCGATATTATTTAAGCTATTGCCGAGAGATCTTGTGTTAGAATTTAATAAAACCCATGACGATGTTTTTAAAGTACAAGATATCATTTCATTTTTAAATAAACAATTAACATCCCGAGAAAAAATGTTTGCGTCAACGTCAAATGAAATGAATGATCGACCCACGCAAAGTAATTATATTACGCAACCACTTAAGAGAAATACTTTTTCCCCCCCTCGCGTCAATAAATTTGATTATCACAATAGAAAATTACCAACAACGAGTGATTTATTAATTCAGAGCGAAAATGAGACTGCTTGTGGATTTTGTTTTGGTAGGCACCAGACAAATAAATGTTTTAGCACTCGTAATTTACCATTTGAGAAAAGACTTGATTTATTGAGGAAGAGAGGTATGTGCGGTCTTTGTTTAAAAATCGGTCACATACGGAAAAATTGTTTATCTAAGGAATTCTGTACTAATTGCCACGAAAAGCATTCAGAAATACTTTGTAATAAATCAATAAATTTAAAACGGAAACCTCTAAATAAAGAGAATAATGATGTTGATGTTACGAAACAGATGCTCTCAAATCATAATATCATTTCCAATGTTTATTTGCAGACATTGATAGTTGCAGTCCCTAATAATAATCAATCAACTGAATTTATTAGAGTAATTATAGATAGTGGGAGTCATCATAGTTATATAACTCGTTATGCTGCCAATAAATTAAAATTAAGAAAGATAAAAACGGAGATAATTAATCACGGACTTTTCGGAGGCACGGAAAGAAAAAGTAAACATAATCGTTATGAATTTACGATTGGTAGTTTAGATAAAAATTTTCAATGCAAAATACAAGCTTTGGATGAAGAAAAAATCTGTACAGGAGTCAATTTATGTCGCGATAATAAATTGTTGAGAATCTTAGAAAAGGAAGGGGTGTTTTTGTCAGATGTACATAGAAACAATAGATTATGTTTGTATCAAAATAACCCCGAAGAAATACACATTTTACTCGGCGCTGATACGGCCGCGAAACTATTTACCGATAATATAAGATATTTCGCTGATCTGGGTTTAGCAGCTTTTGAAACGAAGTTGGGATGGACAATTATGGGGAAAATAGAGGGTAATCAAATTGGTTTCGAAAGTTCGTTATCAGTTCTATCGCTGTCTTTGCTCACGTCAAATGCTAATTTGTCTAATTTATGGCGATTAGACGCCTTGAGTATAAGTAATGAAGATGACAAAACAAAAGAAGATTTGAGCGAAGAAACAAAAAAGCATTTTTTAGAAAATGTCAAACGCGATGAAAGTGGTCGTTACGAAGTCGCCTTACCGTGGACTGTGGACAATTCCGTCTTAACAGATAATCGGTCATTAGCGGAAAAACATCTTTACAAAACCGAAAATAAACTTATCAAAACGAATAAAAGAAAGCAATATGAAGAAGTCTTTAATTTATGGGAAGATAGCCAGATTATAGAAGAAGTAGCCGATGAAAAGAAAGATAAGATTCATTATTTACCGCATCGACCAGTAATTAAAGAAAACAGTGAAACGACGAAAATACGCCCCGTTTTTAATGCTTCGGCACACACTAGAGACTGTCCTTCTTTGAATGAATGTCTCACCAAAGGTCCTAATTTAATTGAAATAATCCCTCGTATTTTAACCAGATTTCGGAAATACCGAATAGGAATTTCAGCCGACATCGAAAAGGCTTTTTTGCAAATTAAAATAAAAGAAAAAGACCGAGATTTTCTTAGATTTTTTTGGTTCGATTCCGATCGAAATTTGAAAATTTATAGACATTGTCGCGTAGTCTTTGGACTTACTTCAAGCCCTTTTTTACTAATGGCTACATTAAATCACCTTTTGAGCGAAGTCCCCGAACTTTGGCAAGATACAGTTCAAATTTTGAGAAATTCATTTTATATAGACAATTCTCTCACTAGTTTAGATTCAATTCCTGATACCGAAAAGTTTATTACAGAATCTCAAATCATATTAGCGTCAGCTCACTTTAATTTGAGGTGTTGGCGATCAAATTTGCCTCAGGCTATGATCGATGAATCCGAAGATAAACCCAAAGTTACACCCGTTTTGGGATTAATCTGGAATTTAGAGGAAGACACTTTAATGTGTAAAATAGATGAAACCATTAAAATAGATGAACCAATCACAAAAAGGAAAATATTGTCTATTATGCAGAAAATTTTCGATCCCATCGGATTCACCGCTCCAGCAATTCTTGTACCCAAATTAATTCTTCAAGAGACCTGGAAACAGAGATTAAAATGGGATGAAGAACTACCTGAAAATTTAAAGAAACAATTCACCAATTGGATGAATAAAATAGGTTTTTTGAAAGAAATTTATGTACCTAGATGGTTAAACATAATTCCCGCTAATGAAAACGAAATTTCGTTACACATTTTTTGTGACGCTAGCAAACATGCCTATGCCACTTGTGTTTATCTTAGGTGTCAAACGCAAGGAAAAACTCGAGTTCAGTTAGTAAATGCTAGAAGCAGAGTAGCACCCATCAAAGAATTCACGATTCCCAGGCTGGAATTACTCGCATGCCTTATTGGGGCTAGGCTCGCCAAATCTGTAACGGATGACTTAAAATTAAAACCAGAAAAGACTACATTTTGGAGCGATTCATCAACAGCTTTAGGGTGGATACGAAGGGAACAAACCTGGGGTACCTTTGTACATAACAGAGTTTTAGAAATAAGAAATCTTACCAAAATAGAAGATTGGAGACATATCCCTGGACACTTGAATCCGGCTGACCTCCCATCCAGAGGGTGTTCTTTTGAACAATTGGAAAAATCAAGATGGTGGGAGGGTCCCGATTGGTTATATTTATCAGAAGATCAGTGGCCACAACCAGAAGAGTATCCTGATGAAAAAGTCATAAATCAAGAGAAAAAGAAGACTATTCTTACTCTTTTAGATAAAGAAGAAACTGATTTTAATCGCTATTACCGATTTTTTTCCTCTTATCGGAAAAATGTCAGAATGATTGCTTGGATATATCGATTCTTCAACAACTCGAAAATGAAAGAAAAAGTTTCAATTCCTGATATTTCTGTCGATGAGTTTGAAAAGGCTGAAACCATATTGCTACGCTTAATACAAAGAGAATCCTTTTCGGGCAGAACCGACCCAAAATTGAAATCTTTAAGACCACTGGAAGATAAACACGGTCTCTTAAGAGCCAAAACCAGCATAATTCTTAGAAACGATAAAGAAAATTTTCGTTATCCTATTATCCTTCCCTCTAAACATCCAGTTGTTTTAAGATTAATTTATGAAAACCATATAGAAAGACATCATGCTGGAGTTAGCAATCTAATGGCTCAACTCCGAGAAAATTTTTGGATATTAAAATCAAGAAAATGTATCAGAAATGTCCTTAGAAAATGTGTCAAATGCCAAAGGTTCCAGACACCTAGAATGGAGATCGAACAAGGAACCCCACCTGAAGATAGAATCAGAGATGCAGCTATATTTGAAGTGGTGGGAGTCGATTTAGCCGGTCCTCTTTATCTTGCCGATGGTTCAAAGGTATGGATAGCTTTATATACCTGTGCTGTCTATAGAGCGGTACACCTTGAAGTAGTTACCTCATTGTCTTCCGAATGTTTCATGCAGTCTTTAAGAAGGTTTATCGCACGAAGAGGCAGACCTTACACAATTTACTCGGACAATGGGAAAAATTTTATCGGCACTAGCAGAGCACTTTCCAGTGTAGATTGGGAAGCCATAAAAGCCTTAGCCTCTATACAGAAGATAAGATGGAAGTTTAACCCCCCTGCAGCACCATGGTGGGGAGGATGGTGGGAGCGCCTTGTGCGGATGGTAAAGGAAATTTTAAGAAGAGTTTTGGGTCGCGCCTCATTAAATTACGAAGAACTGAGCACAATACTCTGTGATATTGAATATGTTATCAATTCACGACCGATCACATATATCTCTGAAGATAATCGAGATCCTGAACCTTTAACTCCATTGATGTTCCTTCAAGAACTGCCTACATCCGGCGTTCCAGATATAGATACATTAGACTCACAAGATCTTAACAGACGAGCAAGATATCGTCAAAGAATAAGAAATGATCTGCGAAACCGATTTAGAACGGAGTACTTAGGACAGCTGCGGCAACAGTCTATGAAGAAGGAGAATTCCAAACCTTTGCAAATAGGAGACATCGTTCTTCTGGAAGATACCAACAAAAGACGTCTTCACTGGCCTTTAGCCAAAATAATAGATATCATTCCCGGAAAAGACAAAATAGCAAGATTGGCTAAAGTCCAAACAGAAAATGGAATTTTTCTCCGTCCTTTCCAACGTCTGTTTCCTTTAGAAATTGATGCAGCTAGCGATTCCCCATCAGATAATATAACCCAGCAGAAAGTTAACTTTAAGGTCCATAAAGAACAACGAAAGACTACTCCAGAAATCGATCAGACTAGAACCAGTGTAGAAAAGAGCCAACCCAGTGACAAAGCTATCTCTCCCGTGGTTACCAGAAGTGGGCGACTAGTGAAACCTCCTGCGAGACTCCAACTGGGACTTTTAGACTTTTGAGTTCCTCTCCAGGATCGAGAAACTCAAGGTGGGAGGATGTTGCGAAATACGCAGCATTCCTTTCCCTCTGCTAAACAATTATTCTGATTGCGCAATTGAGAAACCTTTTTCATTACATGCTAGCGCAACACCCAACCCACGCACGGCAGAACTGAATTAGAACTAGGAGAAGAAGGTGCTTTTTGGGAGCGCCTCTACTTAAATTTTAAGACTAAGAACTAGTGAATTATGAAATGTAAATAGTTAAATTTTAATGTATCGTATTTTAATTTGTGTGTCATTTGTATAATCAAGAATATTATTTATTTATACAAAAAGGATACCGGTGCATTTACTTTGAGTGTTAGTCCTGCTTATCACTAGAACAAAACCAGAAAACAGACGACCGCTCTCCGGAAATTTGGATATAGAATTCCAGTATTACAGGTAGGAGCATTTTTATTGATTGATTAAGTTAGAAGTAACAATAATGATAAAATCCTAATCCTATTAATATTATAAATGCAAAAGTGTGAAAAAGTTTGACTGAAGTCAACTGCAAAACTGGGGATTAAATAACTTTTGTCATATCCATTCTATTCATTTTTTTTTGAATGTGCAAAATTTTTACTTAATAAATTTTACATATTTTAAAGAGTGATTGTGTTTCTCAGAGCCCGATCAAGCTCAAGTTGGGCCCAGGGCCTGTTGAAAAGTTGGGCCCCCCTTACCTCCCCATTCCCGGCGACACTTTCAGAAAAAAAAAGTAATTTTATTTGATGAGTTGGCAAAGTTGTTTGGAAGAAAGTTTCAAGTTTACGAAAAAAAAAATTAACTTACAAGAATAATCAAGGAAATGAATTAACGTCCACTTTCTCAAATAAGCATTTGTATAATTCACAAACATCTATGATCCACAGTTTATGTTGCAGAATAAATGAGGACGTCTTTTTCAAAACTCGCCTTATCTAAAATCATAAAATTTGTGTTTTCCCTAACAGTCTAGTAATCATTTTAAACTATAATTCTGACATTGTAAAATCCTCGTTTATATTGAAACCATTAGACACAGTATGCAGTTTTTGGCATTTCCCCCAAATTTGATTTTCTGGATACGGCAAGTTTTGAAAATTATAGGTACTCTCAAATTGAAAAGGACTTTTACAGAAAAATTAAATATGGAGGTTTTTTATAACAGTAAAACTTTGTTTTTACGTCAGGGACCAAAATATAAAATGCAAACAGTGGAAATCCTTAAATTGTGAGAAAATACACACAAATTTGTGGGCCCCTGAAATTGGTGGGCCCAGGGCCGAGGCTCTGGAGGCCCGTGCATTAATCAGGCCCTGGTGTTTCTGAATTTTTTTCAAACTAATATTTCATCCAAATAGTAATATTTGTAATATAAATTCTGAGAATAAATAAGGCAATGATTATTATTTGGAAATAAAGATTATAAAAGTACAGAAATGTAATTACTCGAAAAAACAGTATCAGCTATGTTGGTTATATTGTGCCAACATTTGTAGTGAAATGTCAATATTGCACAAATATTTAATTTATGTTAAAAATATTAATAGAGAAACTTCAATATATTTTCCAGAAATATTGCACAAATATGTGCAAAATGCAAAATTTGACTGAAAGCGTGTTTTATGTTTATCTATAATTTTTATTTTATGTATTAGAAACATATAAAATTGTAAATTTTATTAACTTAGGTGAAAATGTTGCATATTGAAAAAAAATTAATATGGTGGATAATGAATGAAAAGGCTGATTTAATGCTGACTTCAGTCAAACATTTTCACACTTTCACATTTATAATATAATTAAGATTAGAATACTGTCATTACTAGATGTAGATAATAATAAAACTAATAAGACAAAATAATATTCAATGAAAACATATGTTCTCTTTATAGGACGATAGATCCTAAAAGAGTTAACCCTTCAGACGTGGGCGACTGTTTAATTTTCTTGGATAAAACTGTAGCATATTTTTAAGTTTTAAAATTAAGATTGCTTGATTCCCACCACTTTTTTGAAGTAGAAATAGTCACTTTATTTAATTACAGATTAAATAATGCGATAATAAGCTGAAGTATAAAAAAAATCGTTTTTAAAAAAAGTGGTGGGAATCAAGCAATCTGAATTTTTAAAAAGTAGCCCACTAGAACACAAAAATAGCATTCCCTGTGGAATTGTATAGAATATGTGAAATGCGATATGAGCGTTGCCAGCGGCTGGATGGTTAAATAACAATTCCATTATTCTATTATATAGCGATCGGCTTCATAATTATTTCTGAATATTCAATATCTTATACCAGAAAAATAAAATGAGAAATACCTGTGGCCAATCCGAACCGAGTAGGTATTGTGTATATGCATGCTACTGCACACACACAGCAAAAACTTAAAAAAAAAAAAATCTCTAACCAGGTCCCTACTGTCTATGGTACCATAGAGCAGGCGTGATGCACACACACTGCAAAGTTTTACAGGGAAAAAAAAAAATCTGGAAATTGAAAAAAAAAAAAAAATTATTTACTTATATGAATATATGTAGTAATAAAAGGTATTCAGGGCTTGAAATTCAATTTTTCATAGGAAGGGAGTCTCCCTACCAACATTTATAAATGGAGGGGAGTTGAGCTATTTGTGAGGGAGAAAAAAATATGAAACCCACTGTTATTTTACGTCCTTTTTAAAGATTTGCATTAATTATTTTGTCATGTCTGTATTAATGCAGGCATGACGAATACCATTGAAGCAATTTAAATCAACAACTCAGAATAATGATGCAAAATGTTTTTTATTTAAAAAAGTAAGAAAGCAGGAGTAATTCCGAGTAAAAAAAAAAAAAAAAAATCTGAAACTGACAGCAAATTTTCTGAAAGGTTACAACAGAGGGGATGAGGGGGCAGGGAGGGGGGGGGGATCACTCCCACCACTAGCTATGTGTTTTTTCGTGCCCCTTTGATGAAATCAGTTTTTTGCACAATTCTTTGATGAAATTCACGATTCTTTGACGAAATGCGTGTTTTTTCGCGATACTTTGACAAAATTCGTATTTTTTTTTGCGATTCTTTGATGAAATTAGTGATTTTTTTTCTCAGCGGCCGTTTGGCTAAACACTAAATTCGTGTTTATTCCGCGATCCTTTGACGAAATTAGCTTTTTTCTGCGATCCTTTGATGAAATTAGTTTTTTCCGCGATCCTTTGACGAAATTAGTTTTTTCTGCAATCCTTTAAAGAAATTCTCTTTTTTCGCGCTCCTTTGCCAAAACTCGCATTTTTCTGCGCTCCTTTGCCGAAATTTATGATTTTTTTGCTATACTTTGATGTAATTTGTGTTTTTTTGCGATCCTTTGATGAATTTCAAGTTTTTTTTCCCGCAATCTGACAAAATACACGTTTTTCCGTGATCCTTTGACAAAATTTGTTTTATTCGCAATCCTTTGTGACGAAATTGGCGATTTTTTTCCTCGAACGATTGACAAAATTGATTTTTTCGGCGATCATTTGTCGAAATTCACGATATTATTCTGTTGAACTGATGACCGATTTTTCACAAGTTTCAGAACCTAATGCCTTAAATTTTTGGAAAATTCGTAACGCGTATTTTCGTATTTCAGAAAATTCATTCGTGTTTCGGAAATTTTGTTCACCCCTGAATTCGCCACTCGGTTGCGGAAAAAAATAATGAAATTTGTCTGTCGGTCGCATCAAAAATTCGTAAGTTTCAGCAATCTTTCGCAGTTAAAAAAAAAAAAAAAAAAAAAAAAAAAAAAAAACGCAAAATGTGTCAATTAGTCACGGGAAAATATCAGGAAATTTGCAAGGCGTTTGTGGTAGTTGATCGTAATTTCAAAATGCAAAATTTTCAGGAAAAGGGTGACATTTTTTGGACGACAGTCTCCCGCCCGCGATATTATTTTGGGTGGGATTTCAAAATTTTGGGCGCAAATCCCGCCCTGGTATTGAATAATAATGAGTAAAACAGAATAAAAAATTAAATATACCTTTAAATAAATTTTATTGCATGTGACAGTTTTAGGATTCTTAAAAATATTTTTGGGTTTGGTAAATTCTAAAACAACTTTCTACACAGAGACCCAAAGTTTTTTTCAGCTTTTAACTGTGCAACGGAATTTTCTGCCACAAAATAAAATTATGAAATAAAGCCTTTAGAGAAAATAGTGTTTGTGGTTGAAAGCAGAGTAGTGTTTATTTCAAAATAAAGACAAGATGAAAATTTTTATGCCTTTAAATGTCAAATATAGCAAAATATTAACAAAGAAAACAAATGGAGAAAAAAAACACATAAAAATCATTCAAAATTCATATGCTTGCTGTATGTGTTTGTGTTAAAGAAGTTTTACTTTTTATAATTCATGGATCTAAAGCAGAACTAAATGATACACTCAGGATTGATAAATTCTAATTTATAAGATGTCAACTAAACTAATTAGTTTTAAATCAGAGTTAAAAATAACTTGATTATATCTACCATCACTATAACATAACAAAAACTCATATAAAGTTCACACAGATGAAGTGACAGACTAAATCAGGATTCACAACCTTTTTTCATCATTTGACAATACTAAACAATCCCTCTCCCTCATAATAAGTATTTATTCTTATTGCAAAAGGCTAAAAAGTAATTCATAGTATTAAGGGGGGGGGGGGGATGAAGCTTGAGAGAAACTTTGCAAAAGGGAGTTAAGAATAAGTATTCTAATTGTACAAGTGTAAAAAATGGTCTAAATGTGTAATTTTAAGTTTGTCAAACATGTTAAAGAGCCCCAAAGTTCACAAATAATGTACAATAATACAGTTTTAGATGCAAAAAATTCAACTTACATTACAAATACAGCAAATTAACAGATATTTACCTTTGCTTGAATGCCAAAATGAACAGAGTTAAGGTGCACAACTGTCTCCTTGAATTGATGTAACATCACTACACTCCCCTGAAACTCATGAAAATAAATAATTTAAATAGGTTGTAATATTAAGTATTTATCATATTCAACTAGAATTTTTTTAAATATATAATTGAGCACTTAAATGATACCAGTGAATTGGGTTTTTAAATTCTTTTGGATTTGAGAACAGCCTTAAATATAACAGGAGTCGATGCAGGTTTTTATTCTTGGGGCCCATTTTCTGAAAAGTAAGTGATTTTTGTGTAAAATAACATTTTGTACCTAAAGTTGACATCCAGTTACTCAAATTCGAAACAAGAATTTATTAACAAAAACTTCTTTAAATCCTCTTGCTAAAGTTCGTTTTTTGTCACATGGTTTTATTTACAAATTACACATTTTAAAATAGTTTTTATGAAAATGAATGTTACAAAGGGAGCCTATTTTATTAAAAGGAATTTTGTGAAGTGGCCTGTTTTATTAAGTTCATTTTTGTAATGGGGCCCGTTATAAAATTTATTTTGTGAAGGGGCCAATTTTATTAAATAGATTTATGCGAAGGGGCCTGAAATAGGACCCAAATTGTGCCAGGATCGACCCCTGATAAAGCAAGAAAAATCTTACTTATAATACTATTAGTATTTACACTTAGTATTTAGAACTTAAACAACCTAACATTATAGTGTTGATTTTATGCCAAATTGGCAAGGCAAGGTGCTAGGCAGCCCTTTCTCACTACTTTATGCACCTGGCAAGCCCTTTTTAAACCACTTTATGTACTCAGTGGTCCCAGTAGCAGAAATTTCTCCAAGTGTCTGCGACAGATACTTTAGGGCCAAAAAATAATCTGCAGGTAAAATATTTTTACAATAGAAGTGCATTCAGTTGCGTGTAGCGTTTTTAGGCATTTTACAGCTTTTTATTAATAATAATCTTAACTTTTTGTATTAAGGAATAAAGAGCTGAACAAAAAATATGAAGCAAAATAAAAGTTCGATGAAAAAGAGTCTGCAAAAGAGAAAAAAAAGTCTGTGACGTCCGTCTCCCGTCTCGAACTTTCCCGTCACGAATATCGTCAAAAATTGCGCATTTTGCCAAATGATGGTAGGAAAAAAGATGAATTTTATCAAAGATCGTTGAAAAAACTCATGAAATAATCGCAGAAAGAGACGCAAATTTCGGTAATTGATTGCGAAAAAAACAAAACAAACAAACTTGAATTTCATCAAACGATTGTGGAAAAAAACTTTAATTTTGTGAAACAATCATTGAAAAATATCATGAAATAGTTGCGGAAAAAAAACTATAAATTTTGGCAAATAATCACAAAAAACATTGAGAATTTCGCCAAATGACCTTGGAAAAATATCGCGAATTTCGGTAAACAATCGAGGAAAAATATTGCAAATTTCGTCAAAAGATCGCGGAATCACAGCAAATTTTGCCTATCTGTCGCGGAAAAATATTGCAAATTTTGGCAAGACACAGAAGAAAAAATTGCAAATTTCGTAAATTGATCGTGGTAAAAAACATGAATTTCGTCAAAGATCGTTGAAAAAAACATGAACTTTGGCAATTGATCATGGAAAAAAAAATTTCATAAATATCAAATTATCAATGTATGTAACTCTTTAAATATATAATTTCTTTACTAAAAGCACTTGAAAAATTGCATTTTATGAGATAGCAAATTAAATTATTAGATTTCATATTTATCTTATACTATAACTGAATATGGTATTAAAATGATCTCCAGAAAAAATAAAATGACTCATAATCTATATTACTCTATAATCTGCACAACCTTTGGTCCCAGCTTGTGCAGATTAGTGTTGATTCTAAGTCGCTTTAGCAGGGTGCAGCGCCCGGCGGCTCTTTTAAACCCTTCTGATGCGCCCGGCTGCCTTTTTTACATTTCCTATGTGTCCCGTGGCAATTCAATTGATCTTGGGAAAATATCGCAAATACTAGGGCTCTAAACAAACCGGTTCAAAATATTTTTAGTGAACAAGGTACAAGTGTGCCCTTTTTGAAAAAAATAGGCCCTTTTTTTAGAATAGCATTCCCTTTTTGAAAAGATGTACCCTTTTTTAGAATAGTGTTCCCTTTTTAAAAAAATTCCACTAGGCGGCCCTTTTTTTCTATAGTCAACACTATGGATTAATGAACTTTGCATGTATATCAAATTTCATTGTATATATTATTCTTTAAATATATAATTTCTTTTATAAATGAGCTTTTATGGGATAATATATTACATTATTAGATTTTATATTTATATTATATTACACTAAATATGGTAACAAAATGTTCTTCAGAAAAAACAAAATTACTCATAATCCACACAATATTCTATAAATCTGGACAACGTTTGGTCCCAACTAGTACAGATTAAAAACTTGTAAAGATATTTGCCTGTAGTACTTAAATTATAATACGACAATTTCCAAATAACTCTTGCATTACTTTAATAAATTCCAGAAATTTCATATTAAATAAAGCCAATATTACTATATGGTAAAATGATTCTCAAAGAAACAAACAAGATCTGTGCAACTACCCAGACAAGATCTGTGTAACTACCTAGTGAAACACTCTGTAAACTTAAAATAAAGTTAATCTTACTGACATATTGGCAAAGCAATTATTCTGTGTGCATGAAACCTGAAGACATTAATATTCAAGTAGTACAAATTAGTTTGGTCTGTTTTATTGTGTTCAAATATGCATTTATTTCAAAATAAATGAACAGATTAATCAAAGTATTGCTTATCGCTGGCTACTACTTTTTGCTACCTCTCAGGCAATTTTTTAATTCCATTTCAAAAAAAATAACTTCAATTCCTTCTTCTTCTAATTCAGCAGCTTTTCTAATATTTTCCCATTTCTCATAATTCTTTTATTTTTATTTTTTTTTTCTATCTATCTTGCCAGTCTTTTCATTTACTACCTTTTTTCTTCTATTTTGCGCTTATTTTCCAAATCTAATTTGTATCGTTTACAGCTACTTTGCACACAAGAAAGAAGTTTTTAGTTAATATCTATATATAGTATCAACAGCTCCTGATTTTATGACAGTATAATAAACATGTCTCTGGTTAACTACAGGGTTCTCAGCAAAACATGTCTGCCAATTTGCCTGGTCAGATCTCAAAAAAATCGATGACCAAACGGGCTTGCAACAAAATTAGCTATTTATTTCCGCAATCATTTGACAAAATTAGCAATTGTTTTGCAGTCATTTGACGAAGGTCACACTTTTTTTCCCAAGAACACCCCGCTTTATTTTTGTCTTCCATGACTTTTTAGAAAATATTTATAAAATCCCTGATTTTTCTTATATATTTTAAAATTTCCCCAATTACTTTCCAGATTTTCCATGTTGCTTTGAACTCTGCATTAAAAAAATTGCTACCATAGTAAAAAATGACTTAATTCGGGTTTCCAGCAATATATGTCTGGCAATTTCCATAATTTTCTTTGACCAAATCTTTTAAACTTAGGGGAAACTCAGATATAATTTCAAAATAAAATTGCAGAACTACTGTTTGAGGCCACGTTATTTTTTTTTTTGGGGGGGGGGGGGGGGATAATAAGTAAACATTTAAGACAGAACATTTTAACATTTATTTTTAACAACTTCTGTAACTTAATTGTTTTTATTTAAATTGGGAGATATTAAACCCTATGAGCCCCTCTTTTCTCTATGCCCTAACAATATTCTCCGCTTTCTGATTTATTTTATTGATTGCCATATTATAAAATATGCAAGGCAAAGTAAAAAAAAAAAAAAAAAAAAAAAAATTTTATTAAAATAACGAAAATTTTATTAATCACACAAAATTAATTAAAAGCAGCTATTTATAAAAAAATTGGTTGGTGTTATTACATTCTGGTAAGTGCAAATTAAAAATTAAATTTCATTACTTAGGTTTTGAGTTAAGTCAAAAGATTTTTATGAACGTATGAACATTACTGAAATTGCATTTTCAGCAATGTCTACATGGCGATGGGGTGTCCATTACTGGAAATTGACCAATTGCACATGAGTCATAAAATCTTAACAATAAATGAAGTTTTCTAAATGGCCATTAGCATAGTATAAAATTCAAAGTTTTCTATTACTACCAGGGTTTGCAAAGCTGGACCCAGTCGGAAAATTCCCTGTGGGTTTTTTCAGACTGGGCCCCACTTGAAAAAGCCCACCATAGAAACTAAAATGTGGATTTTTTTCAAATTTTAGCAACATTTAAAATTTTAAACAACATATTACATTTAATGAATTTATGTCATTTCAGGTAATTTTGAAAAAAAAAATAATACATAAAAGCCATTACATAAACAGCTGAAGTAAAAAAAAAATGTATTTTAGCACATTAAAATATTTGGCAGAATACCAAAACAGGCGAGACACCCCCATTTGGCGACTTTTCTGACAAGCGCCAAACACCCCACATACGCCAACCTAAAATGTGGCAACCTGAAAAATAACGTGATTGGTCCACTTTCCTGAATGCTTCCAGACTGTTTTTTACTACATCATCACCCTGGAATCATAGGAAATACAACATTTATAAATAACGACGTTTTAGAAAACACAGGAAAGCTGATTTTTATGAGATTCAAAATAAAACAAATGATTTAAACAAAATTTGTTGAAAAAATGTGAAATTTTTAAAGTACCTTTTCAAATCAGAGTAACGATTTAATAATTAAAATTTTCATTTCTCAACAACTTTCAGAAAAAATCATGGCGTCATTTAATATTTTAAAGTACATGCCTATATCAGAGTAAACATTGAACAAATCATTTCTAATTTACGGAACTTTGAACGCTTCGCATTTTCATAAAAAAATAATATCACTGAATACAGCAGTTCTCGCTCTGTAGCAATCACAAAATGTACATAACTCGTCAAAGTGGTAATCAGTAATCGTGTATGAACACTTACGTGTTCATTAACCAAAAAAAAAAAAAATCACTGGATTCAGCAGTCTCAAAATACAGCAGTTCTCGCTCTGTAGCAATCTCAAAATGTACAAAACTCATAAAGCGGCAATCAGTAATCGTGTATGAACGCTTACGCATTCATTAACCAGAAAAAAAAACATCACTGGATTTAGCATTTCTCGCTGTGTAACAATCTCAACATTCAGCAGTTCTCGCTAGTCTGTAGCAATCTCAAAATGTACAAAACTCATAAGGACAGCATACATGAGAAATATACAATAAACGGCTAATATAAAACGCTACAACAAAAAGTGCATAAAATTATTAACATACCTTAACAGACATCTCCTTTCTTGAAAATCAACTCTAAAAAATGTTGAATTGCCATAATTTCGTAAATTTTTAGTCAAACTTCATTTAACTTCCCAGCAAAAAAAATGAACAAATACTCACAATTTCAAATTAAACTACACAGGTACTTTAACTTTCAAATTTTACAACTAAAAACAGCAAAAAAAAAAAAAAAAAAAAAAAAATTAACAACAAACTTTTGACTTGCTGACATTCTATTTTTACAAATAGAGTTGAGTTGTAAAAACACCGCTGAGCTAACTGTGAATAATAGGGCACAGATGTCATATTCGCCCCATATTGGCGCGATTTTTTTCTGACGCCAATGTCATATACGCAACGGGTACTTAACTGGCGCCAAAGTGTCGTTATTTTGCTTGATGTGGTAACCCGGATTATGTTGTTTATGCTGTTGATGTTTTCGCCAAATTGGCAACCGAAAAAAATCGCGCCAATATGGGGCGAATATGACATCTGTGCCAATAATAGTTTTCATGAAGGCGTAACCATCCAATACACAACAAATGAACCAATCCCAATTCAAGATCAGACCACTGTAGGCGTGGAAAGAATTTACGAAACGAACTGGTAGCAAGAAAAATCCATTTATCGCCTCGCCAAATTGAACGATGCCAAGTGTCTAGGCTGTTTTGGGATTCAGCCAAATATTTTACTAATATAGAACATAGTTACACAGGCAACATACAAGACATTACATAATTATAGGTACAAGCATATAAGAATGTCTTTTTCTTTATAGCATAAAAAATTCAAATAAACTTCATGAAAATAAAACTTCTAACTACAAAATCATTTTTTTTTTAACTATCTTCATATAAAAAAAGAAAATTACAAATTTAAGACTTTACATGTAATGAGTTGTAAACTTTTACTAATTTCATTGCTTTTTGGACTCTGAGATGGATTTGAATTCTGAAGCAATCATAAGCTTAAAAATAAAAACAAAGAATAAGAGATTCTTTTTGTATTTTATTCCATTATGCTTGTTTATTTATTTATTTTTTTATGCATTTGTAAAAAACATAGGTACTACTTAGTTATCTCGTCGACCAATTTAGCCAAATTACATAAATTGAGATAATTTTTATTTTTATATAACAAAATAACAAATAAATTATCATAACATTAACAGAAATACAAATAAAATGTCAAAATAAAAATCACTTTATGACGTAAGCTCGTGTAACTTGCTTAAAGTCAAGTGAATGTGACATTTACGATCAACCATTATTGCCATTTAATCTTACAGTTTGGCGATAGATTTTTGGTTGACGGGATACCAAGTAGTACCAAAAAATATATATACAGAAAGAATTGGTTTAAAGAGTTAGTGAGAATCCATACTACATACAATAGAGTACATTAGATAATATGTATTTTTTACTCCTTTTCTTCCTACTTATATATTTTAAATTTTAACAATCTATTCATTATTTGATTTTCAAAGCAAATTTTGTAGGTGGCGCAAATTAACAATTTATATTTTATTTTATGTTAAAAACTAATTTATGAGAAACACTGACATTCAATCAATTTATAGAATTTATAGTTTGTAAAATAGCATTACAATTAAACTGTATAAGGGAACAATATATTTTTTTTGCTGATATATATAATATGTATAACGAATATAGTATACAATAATGTAATATCATATATATATTACACTTTTGATAAAACCCATGTGGGTTGGGTTTTTCAAAAAGAAAAAAAAAAAAAAAAAAAAAACGAGTTTTTTGCGAACTTTGATTACCAAAGCAAAAAACATGCAAATTTTACACGAAAATAACGAATAGTATATAAATATGTCAAAATGAATTAAACTCTTAGTATATTCATTAAGACTTTCACTGAAAAACAGTGGAACTTCGAAACATTATTTTTTGCTCCCCGATTAGTTTGATTAAGAGTGTCAACAATATGCCTGGTTATAAAACATGCAAGAGGGAGTTATGAAAAACAATAAAAGCTAATTTTTTATCAACCAAAAACATTCAAGGATGCCCACCTACCCTATATAATTATATACTATACAAAGTTAACAACTTATTAATAGCATATTCGGGGACAGATTTAAGTTCAATACGAAACTATTGTAAACTAAGGTTGCTGGTTTGTTTTTTTATGCAGAACCACAAGACATGCATGCCGCCGAATACGGGCTGTGGGTATGCGAATTTTCATATTTCTTTAGCTTAACCTTAAATCTGTCCCTGAGAATGATGAGAACTAATTTTAACTAATTCTAATAAACTGATTGAAATGATATATAAAAAATAATCTTACCTAATTTGTAAATCCAAGGCAATTCATGATGGCGAAATAGAGCAAGAAGAGTGCACGTTGATTCAATCATTCAGTTCTGTAAACACGCCAAAAAATCCCTAAAAGTCCTCAGAAAAGGAAAATCCTACACTTTTTTAAAAACTATCTTTTAATAGAACTATTTTTCAGTATATTTATAACTTAAAAATTTCTCATACAATATTTAAATAATTTTTAAAATGCTAGTTTTGAAATGTTGTTTATTTTAAAGTTGAAAATATTTTAAATGCATCTACGAAAATCCCCAGTTGGGAAAAAACAAAGGAAACGCGTCAGAAAAGGGAAATTTTCATTTCGTCTTTCCCTAGCTGTATTTCCCTGCAAGGAGAGGTGCAAAGCCACGTTTGGCAAAGCAATGAAGTGTGTTGTTTTGAGTGTGTGTGTGTGGGGGGGGGGGGGGGTGAATTGAGGCTGTACATTTGCTATATATTTTTACTTTAATCTAAATAATCTAAATTTTGTTTATCTTTGAGGGTTTTGAAACATGTAAAATAACTTATTTTTTGCGACTGACAAAAAGTAGTCAAAGTCATGTTGCTGCTGTATACATATGCAGCTAACATGTTCGCGATAGCATTTAAGCTGCGATCGTCTTAAAACATAATTCGGATCTATATCCGATATTGTAAATAAATAATTAACACAATATTAAAATAATATCACCATTTGAAATACGTACTCTAGCGAGAACATACTGAGCACGCTAGCTTTATTGAAATCAACCACGCTATATGCACTGAAGATACAGTTACAGTGAAAAATATACAATATTCATACGGTTAAATAAATGAAATGTTAAAATACAAATTAATTTACAAAAACTATTCTGAAGATTAAAAATACATTTTAAGATAGAGAAATTTATTTTAAATTATTATATTAGCAAAGAAATATTTTATGTGCAATTATAAATATTATTTCAAAATTTACTACTTGCGATGCGACATGCGTAGCTTGTTTTCATTTGTATTGAGTCGCCATCTGTCGGTGTATTATGACCTGACATTACTCCCCTACCAGTAACTAAGTTACGATACTAGAAATCATGGCAGGACATAGAGTTAAATATTAAAATAATGCCTTAAATAAGTTGATTTAAAGTTTTACATAGAAAATAATCATATACATGACACAATACCGTCTTATCTTTTTGAAACAATAATAGTAATAATATATAAATAATAAAATTCAGCAATGAAAATGATGATTATTAATAACATTGTAATTAGAGTAATTTCTGATAGTAAATTTAAAATAATCTCATGTAAGAGAAAACTTTCTGAAATATATGAGATTATATATATTAATGAGTTAAATGATAATATGAAGTAAATAAACTCGACAAAAATTTTACTCATTACAAAGAAATCAATAAGAAAATAAAATAAACAGTACTAAAATTGGAACTCAGTCCTTAAAGCGAACTGGCATATTAATTTTTCTACCACAACGTGTAGTTGCAGATGTTTTGTCATCAGAGTTGACCTGTGGGGTATGAGAGTTCACACTTTGATTATTATCACAGGACAACATATACGCTGGTTTCAGCCGGTCAACTGAAATATTTACATTTTTATCTTTAATGGACAAAGTAAAATATTTGTCGAATCTTTTTACTACAAGGAATGGTCCTTGATAGGCTGGCTCCAGAGGTTTTTTTATTCTGTCTATTCGAAGAAACACATGTGAGCAGGAATTGAGATTTTTATGAATAAATATGGTATTTTGTGTTGCCTGTTTTGATGGCATTGGTTTTAGTTTGTTCATAAAACTTTGCAGGTTAGCTACAAAGGTGTCGGGATCTATATGAACAGTGGGTTCATCGAAAAATTCAGCTGGCAGTCTAATATTTGTTCCATAGACCATCTGGGCTACTGAATAATTTGTACCACTTTTGATCACCGATCTGAGTCCAAGAAGCACTGTTGGCAAAATCTCTGTCCATCTTGCATTATTGTGTGCTTTAATGGCTGTTTTCAGAGTTCTGTGGAACCTTTCGACTTTGCCCTGGCATTGTGGATGGTATGGTGTTGATGTTCGCAGCTTTGCACCACAAATGTTTGCCAAGTTTGTGAGCAGTTGAGACTTGAATTGTCTTCCTTGATCTGTTATTATGGTTCCTGGTGAACCAAATCTACAGATCCAGTGTTCATAGAATGCTTTGCTCACTGTTTCTGCACTGATTTCTGGCAAAGGGACAACTTCTGTCCAACAAGTAAACCTGTCAATGCATGTTAAACAGTAGATATGTCCATTAGATGGAGGCAAAGGTCCAATTAAATCGATATGAACCACATTAAACCTTTCATCTGGTTCTTGGTAGTTAGAAAATTGTGATTTGGTATGTCTGTTTACCTTGGTCTTTTGACAATTTACACAAGTTTGAGCCCATTCTTTCACTTGCTTATTAATTCCTGGCCAAATGAACCTGGCAGCCATCTCTTTGACAGTAGATTTTATGCCTGGATGCGACAAGCCATGGACTTGATTAAAAACTTCTTTCCTGAACTTAGGAGGAATATATGGACGAATCTTGTTGTGGGATATATCACACCATAGAGTTTTTCCAGATGCAAGGGTATAAGGTTTAAAATCTAAAGATGTGTCACTGGAACATAACTTCTGGAATTCTGTATCATTACTCTGTTCATGAGCAATTTGATCATAGTCGACAACAGAAACTGTTTCAATTCTTGACAAGGTGTCCGCAACCACATTATCTTTACCACTAAAGTATTGGATGTCAGTAGTAAACTCAGAAATGTACTGGAGCTGGCGCAACTGTCTTGGAGAAGCTTTCTCATTTTTCTGCTTGAATGCAAATATTAATGGCTTGTGGTCTGTCCAAACTGTAAATTCTCTACCCTCTAACAGATATTTGAAGTGTTTGATGGAAAGGTAGATTCCCGATAATTCACGGTCATATGTACTGTACCCTTTTTGAGTTTCATTGAGCTTTTTCGAGTAGAATGCAATTGGCTTCCACATGTCATCTTCAAACTGTTCTAATACTGAGCCTATCGCCCAATCTGAAGCATCTGTGCATAAAGATAATGGGAGTCCAGGCTTTGGAAAACATAAAAGTGCAGCATTAGCTAGGTCAGTTTTGCATTTTTCAAATTGTTGAATACTTTCATCAGTCCAAGGGATTTTTCTTCGATCCTTTTTCTTTGCACCTTTCAGCATTTCATGGAGTAGTGCTTGAGTTTTTGCAGCGTCTTTCAGATATCTACGATAAAAGTTAACCATTCCCAGGAAAGTACGTAGGTCATGAAGGGTTTCAGGCAACTTATAATCCAGAATTACTTGGACTTTGGCAGGAAGAGGTGAGGAACCTTTCGCAGTGATGAGGTATCCCAAAAATTCAACTTGGTCAACACCCATTATGGATTTAGAGACATTAATGCGAAGGCCATAGTTGTTTAATCTCTCAAAGACAATTTTTAGATGCTCCTTATGTTCAGCTTCTGAGCATGAAGCAACTAATACATCATCTAGGTATGGAAAAAGAAAATCCAAGCCATAAAGAACCTCATTAATGAACCTCTGAAATGTAGCTGGAGCATTTCGCAAGCCAAAACTCATAACATTGAACTCGTACAAACCAAATGGGGTAATTATGGCAGTTTTGGGTTTGTCTTCCTCAGCAATAGGGATCTGATAGTAGGCTTTAATGAGATCAATCTTGGAAAAAATAACTTTATCTTTTAAGATGAAATGGAAATCTTCAATTCTGGGTATGGGATATCTGTCTGGTACTGTTTGCTCATTTAGTTGTCTATAATCACCACAAGGTCTTAAGGTACCATCCTTTTTGTTTACTAAGTGCAGAGGACTGGCCCACTGAGATTTAGAAGGTCGAATTATGTCATTAGCAAGCATAAATTGAAATTCCTGTTTGGCTAATGCAAGCTTTTCAGGATTCAATTGTCGAGCTCTAGAATGCACTGGTTGACCTTTAGTTTGGATATAATGCCTAACATCATGTTTAACTGATTTATTTAAAATATTTGGTTTTGTTATATCTGGATACAAATTTAATAAATCACTAAATTGGGATGCACGATCAAATGTGCTAATACGATATTCATCAGAAATGGTTAGGATTTCACTTTTAACGGACAACTGAGTTATACCATCAATTAATTTTTGTTTATGAATATCAATTAGTAAATTAAACTGATGTAAGAAATCAGCACCAATGATGCCTTTACTCACCTTGGCCACTATAAAAGGCCATTGAAAAGCACGTCGTAATCCCAAATCTAGCGTAAGAGTTTTAATTCCATAAGTTGGGATTTGCGTACCGTTAGCGGCATATAACACATATGAGCATGGTTGCTCCGCTTTAATATTTGCCGGAATTAATGAGACATCAGCACCACTGTCCACTAAAAATCGAACACCAGTTTGTTTGTCTTTAACAAATAGTCTGTACTTGCGGCAATCTATTTTTGTTGCAGCAGGACTTGCCGCCGACTCTACTGCTGAGAGGAGTTTTCCGAATGTTGCCAACTACAGGGTTGTGTACACTTTTCTGGAAGACACTTCTTCCCAAATTTGAAGTGAAAATAACAAAATCTCCCATTGGGATCATACCGTTTCCTTGACCGACTTCTGTGTCTGCCAGCATGGCGATTTGGCGTACGACTCCGAGGTCGCTGTTGGACATGCAGGCTCGCTATTTGTTGTTCCAAACTGGAGATTTTATCCAAGAGAGCTGCATAGCTTGGGTCTTTGTTGATTTTGGCAAATTCCATGTGGGGATTCATCTCTACGATTTTGTCAGCCATTTGAGCTAATTTTTCGAGATTTTCATCACTAACAACAATAATGTTTTTTACAGAATCTGGCAATTTTTCCAACCAAAGAGTCCTTAACACTTTGTCTGAAATATCTTTTGTATCGCCTAATGTTTGCATTTTACGTAACAGTTGACTGGGTTTCAAGTCACCAAGTTCTAGTCCAGTTAACAGTCGTTTTATACGAAGGTTTTCACTTTCTTTGAAAGTGTTCAAAAGTCTGTCTTTTGCGGCAGCATATTTATTTGTAGAGTCATTTTTTATGATATCCCAGATATTTTCTAGGAATTTCGGATCTAATTGTGCAATGAGGTAGTTGAATTTAGTGTCATCAGATGAAATTCCGGCAATCTTGAATTGCGCTTCAATCGTGACAAACCACATCTCGGGTTTTTCTGTCCAGAATGGCGGAATTTTGACGCTAACTTTACTAGCTTCCGCTAATCCAGTATCTTGAGGAGAAGGAGTCATTTTTACTCAAATTATTTTAGATTGAAAGAAAATGTAGTTCAAAAACGGGTCACCAATTGTTGCTGCTGTATACATATGCAGCTAACATGTTCGCGATAGCATTTAAGCTGCGATCGTCTTAAAACATAATTCGGATCTATATCCGATATTGTAAATAAATAATTAACACAATATTAAAATAATATCACCATTTGAAATACGTACTCTAGCGAGAACATACTGAGCACGCTAGCTTTATTGAAATCAACCACGCTATATGCACTGAAGATACAGTTACAGTGAAAAATATACAATATTCATACGGTTAAATAAATGAAATGTTAAAATACAAATTAATTTACAAAAAACTATTCTGAAGATTAAAAATACATTTTAAGATAGAGAAATTTATTTTAAATTATTATATTAGCAAAGAAATATTTTATGTGCAATTATAAATATTATTTCAAAATTTACTACTTGCGATGCGACATGCGTAGCTTGTTTTCATTTGTATTGAGTCGCCATCTGTCGGTGTATTATGACCTGACAGTCACTTTGAGAGCAAAATAACAATAATAATAATAGTAGGTGTTGATTATTCTCTGATCATACAGAAAAATTTAAAACAAGCATGCATATTTACACATAGACAACCTTAATAGCAATGTTTACTTTTTTCTTGCCCCCGCAACCCCCCCCCCCCCTAAAATCAATAAGGATTTCATGGAACATTTATGAAACACTAACAATAAAGTTAACAAAGTTTTGTTTTTGTTTTATGCTCTTTTTATCAGGAATTTAAGGTGTGCTGTATATATTTTTTAAGCATTTTGATTCAAAAAAACATTTTATTTTATTTATTTATTTATTTTGTCACATTTTAGTTTATAATTTTTCTAAATTTTGTTTTGAGTATTGTACTTTAGACTAAAAATGTCTCATATGATACTGAATAGAATTTATATTGAGCCTGTACATTTGCTATATATTTTTATTTTAATCTCAATTTTGTTTATCTTTGAGGCTTTTGAAACATGTAAAAGAACTTATTTTTTGCAACCGACAAAAAGTAGTCTAAGAGACTTTGAGAGCAAAATAATAATAATAGTAGGCGTTCATTATTCTCTGATCATACAGAAAAATTTAAAACAAGCATGCATATTTACATGCAACCTTAATAGCAATGTTTACTTTTTTCTTGGCCTTGCAACCCCCCCCCCCCCCATTAAAATCCATAAGGATTTCATGGAACATTTATGAAACACTTTAACAAAAAAATTAACAAAGTTTTTGTTTTATGCTCTTTTATTGGGAATTTAAGGTGTGCTGTATATATATTTTAAGCATTTTGATTCAAAAAACATTTATTTTATTTATTTATTCACATTTTAGTTTATAATTTTTCTAAATTTTGTTTTCAGTATTGTACTTTAGACTAAAAATGTCTCATATTATACTGAATAGAATTTTAGCAACCCAAGGTTTATTTACATTTAAAAATTTATTTTGGCAAAACAAAAGTTGTTTCAGATGTATATTCTATTAATTAGTTGTCTGTTTGTTTTGGCTATAAGATCAATAGAAATTGAAAAATAATACATTCATTGTTTTTAGTGTGGCCATAAAAAATGTAGCACATTTTGAGGACTTTTTTATATATAAAAATATTTTAAAACTAAATAAAAATGTGTAATTTGTTTTACTGCTTTAAATATAAATCTCGCAACGTATTTATATATTTACTAAAAGCCAGATTTAAAATAATTAAGTTTACTTTTTAAAAAATGAAGAAAAAATACATTTTCTCTCTTTAATTAAATATTCGGGTTATTTGATATTAGCCCTCTACTTTCTAGACAATGACGGGCCATTACATTTTTGCCAGAAACTGCCCCTTAAGAGTTGCCGGGCAAAGTAAATGCAACCGTTCTCTCACCGCCGAAACATTACCGTTCCGGCAGTAGCTGCCGGAACTAGCGGCGGGTCATTTACGGCACAACATTGTTTGGTTACAAATGGCCTTAACTCCTTTTGGCCGCGACATATACGCCTTTCGGCCGTAAGTTGAGTGTTTGTTGGGTACTCACTCTCTCACTTTACATAACGTATCCTCGCATTCCCGCATCCCTTCTCTGTCTGGTTAAAAATGACCTTGCTTGCAACATAAAAAGGGAAACAAAATCTTGAGGGGTTTGATAAGGTGGGTGAGAAAGACCTTGAAAGGGAGTGGGTAGTCACGTGTTTTGGAAATACGCGCTGAAACTGCAGGGGGTATTGATGAGGGGTCGCACATTGTCGGGCATTAATCGCCCCAGGAATGCCGGCCGATGTTATTTTCTGAGTAAATATTAACATTTCAAATCTATCAGTTAGTGCGATCTCGTGCCGATACCAGCGTTGGACTACTGGAACAGACTATGATCTATTGACATCATAATAATGTCAGTGGGCGATTACCGGTATTTTGCCGATAATTCGGATAAACGGCCTAATTCATTTCGATACATTTTGCTGTCTGGGGTGTTTCCCACTTTTAGATAAATGAATTACCTATCGAGTTATAAGCTTTTTTATCACGTGACAAGACTTTTTCTCCCTTCGCTGTTTGGTTTTTCAGCTTCGGTCGAGAAATTCAGTACAAAACGCCCACTTTGACACTAATTTCTAAAAAATTTATTGCGATTGAAGAAAAAAAAAGAAAAAAAAAAACGTTGAAAAAAACAGCTCGATTAGACTGTTTCTGAACAACAACTCCTGTTAGTTTCAAGTATTTTTGAAAAAAAAAATAATGTCATAAAGTTGCCCTTTTGGATTTGCGAACAGCAAATCATTTTAAAATCATTTTCAAAACATTTTGAGAACGATTCCATAGAAAAATCATCAAGGAAATGTGACAAAGGATGAGTGATATGCCATGAATAATAAAAGGTTACTGTCTTAGAGGAAACTTTCCCCGCTTAAAAAATGGATGACTAGTGGCCGAAAAAAAATATTTCGATTGTGAAAGCAATGTATCTCAACGCATAGTATTCTATTAGCTCATTAAGTATAAAACTTGTGATTACAAAAGCGTTAGTTAAACAACTGGGCAATCTTCCACCAGTACATTTTAATAGAAATTTTCAACTTACATAAACGCCATATTCATGAAAAATTGCTGTCATGAATAACACAAAAATATCTATTTTTTTACTGGTGGAAGTTTGCACCGTTGGTAATCTGGTACTTTTGTAATCACAGTGATTGAACAGTGGCGCAGCAATTGGGCGTTTGTCACCACTGAATTTTAATAGTATTCTTCTCCTTGAAAAGTCTCAGAAATTCTATCCTTAACACGCCTTAACACGTGAAATAAGATGAAGAATACAAAAAAAAAAAAAAAAAAAAAATTAGTGGTGGCAATTAATTCTCTGGTGCTACTCTGTTCTATGACTGTAATCACAAGTTTCACACTTCCTGACCTGGATAAAATGTTCAGAGAGTCGAGTGAAAATTTTTTTATTTTATTTTTCATACAATAACAGACAGTGATATAAAATTTAAACTACCATAAACTACGTTTTTTGCCAGAATAAGGGTTTTTTAGGGTTTCGTTCATCTGACGAAACCCTATTCGTCTCACTCCTTTGTCTGTCTGTCTGTCTGTCCGTCTGTCAGTCACAGAGCCCGTTCTCAGAAACTATACATGTTAGAGATTTGAAATTTTGGGTACTTATAGCTGAACACCTCACATCAAACAACAAATCATAAAATTTTGAAAAAGTTGGTAATTAACTGAATTGCGGGCTAATTAACTTCTAAAATTGACCAATCCACCTTTTTACGCAGATTCAAATGAACTTTCTCCAAATCATTTGTGTTTCTCCTAAGGGTTGCCAGTAAAATCAGCCGATGCATGGTTACCACGGAGTAAATTAAACCGAAAAATGAAGTGGGCATTTTAAATCGCATATCAGAAAATATTTGTCCGAGAAATTTGTAAATGGAATAGACAGACGCAGAAAAAAATCTACTTTCATTTGGTATAAATTTCACATTTCTGCGATGTGTAAAAGTTAAAATATCCACTAAAAATCGATCGATAAAAATTTATTTTCTTTAATTGGAAAGACAAGGAAAAAAGATTTCAATTCAAAAGATTTCAAAGCAGGTAGGCATGACGACGCTGCGGTTTTTCTTAATAGCATATTTTAATACGGAATTTTAACTTTTTAAATATTAAATTTTTTGATTAAATTTTATGGCATCCCGATGTCAAATTTCTCGCTGAATTTATTGATACCTATTTCTAAGTCCTATCTTAATTACAAGCTGAAATATTAATTACTAGCAAACCCCGCGACTTTGCTCGCGTAATAGATGAAATATGACAAGTAATATTTGCATGATTATTTTTTATTAGAAGAACACTTTTTGAAATAATTCAAAAATTACAAAAGCCACAGTTTGACTAAACTTCCTTATAAAAGTGCAAAAGACAGAAATGAGATTTTAATTAATAAGAAGAACTAAAACTAATTCCAAATAACTGATAATTTAGAAAGTATTTTGAGACTTTATTGCTCAATTGATACACTCATTTCAGTATTCATTTGAAGTTTTGAATTTTTTAGAAATCATCTTAACACATTTACATCTTAAAATAAACCATCATGTCAAATTCCAAGCTTCTTGTGTAACAGTCTACCATCTCTCTGGTGTTAACTCAACATAAAATGCCTAAACAGAGTTGGAATACAATGTCTTGAAAAATGTAGAAACAAAGACTGGCACCATTAATTAGCCAACATTAACCTTGAAATCTGTTGGTATTTCCTAATATTCTATAGAAAATGGAATTTAGATGTTTTTAAAGGCTTTCTTGTTGTTCCTGCCAACCAGGTGGTAGTGAAACCGGCATAAAATATAGCCCGTATAGTAACAGGGACTATCACTCTTGAGTCGCAACCAATAACGCAACCATTTATATTTTATAAGTAACTACCATGCTATATTTAAAGTTTCTAGCCTTTTCAGTACCGTAGAAATCGCAATTCAGAAAGTTTTTTGCTCCTGCAACCCTCGACATAAAATATAGCTTATGTTTGAGATTTCGTATTTCATACGATTGCTTGAAAATCGTAATTTAGAACGCTTATAGAACGCGTTTCGCTCACTTCATCCTTTTAAATTTGGAATTTTCTTTCGACAATTCTTAGAATGCATTTGCATCTTTGAAGTAATTACCACTTCAAATTTAAAATGTTAGACCCCCCTCAGTAACACAAAACACACAATTTAGAACATTTTTTGCTCTTGTAACCCCCCGGTGATAGTGCCAACAACGTAAAATATAGACTATGTTGGAGCGGGGACAGTAACCATCAATTTAAACCAATACTTCTGAAATCGGATAATATTTCCTAAGATTACGTAGAAATCGCTATTTAGAACGTTTTTAGAACGCTTTTCGTTCATTTTCACCTCTTTTAAATTTCAAATTTTTAAGGAACTCTTCT
The DNA here is from genome assembly GCA_963932465.1 of Maratus speciosus. NCBI lineage: Eukaryota > Metazoa > Arthropoda > Arachnida > Araneae > Salticidae > Maratus > Maratus speciosus. The sequence continues at coordinate 200,276,927 of OZ010792.1, read as the reverse complement.
CAGAAAGTATTTACGTCTCATAAGTAATTACCATGCCAAATTTCAACTTGCTAGCCTCTTCAGTATCACAAAAATCACAATTTAGAACGTCTTTTAAACTGCAACAGTAAGGTGGTAGTGAGGCCGGCATGCAATAGATCCTATATTGGAGCAAGATAGATCCTATATCATCAATTTCGAACCATTACTTTTGAAATCGGTTGGGTACTTTCTGATATTGCGTAGAAATCGCGATTTAGAACGTTTTTTAACACCTTTTTCGTCCATTTTTACCCTTTTAAATTTCGAATTATTTATGCAATGTTCTTAGAGATCATTTATATCTTATAAGTAACTACCATGGCTAGTTTCAAGTTGCTAGACCCTGCAGTATTACAAAAAACGCAATTTAGATCGTTTTTTGCTCCTTCAACCCCATTGGGGTAGTGGCACCGAATGAAATATAGCCTATGTTAAGACGAGGGCTGTCGCCATCGTTTTCTCACCATTATTTATTTTAAATTGGTTCGGTTCTTCCTGAGATTGCGTAAAAATCGCAATTTAGAATGTTTTTAGAACGCTTTTCGCTCATTTTCACCCCTTTTAAATATCGATATTTTAGGAAAATGTTGTTAGAGATCATTTGTATCTTATAACTAACTGCCCTGACTAATTTTAGGATTCTAGGCCCTTCAGTAACACAAAAATCGCAATTTTGAACGTTTTTTGCTTCTGCACCCCCTTTAGGGGTAGTGACACCGACATATAATGTAGACGATATTGGAGCAAGGGTTGTCACCATCCTTTTGACACCATTATTTTTTAAATTGGTTTAGTACTTCTTGAGATTGCGCAAAAATCGCCATTTAGAACGTTTTTTAGCACGCTTTTTGCGCATTTACACCCCTTTTAAATTTCGAATTTTTAAAGAAATGTTCTTAGAAATCATTTATATCTAATAAGTAACTACCATGCGAAATTTCATGTATCTGGACCCTTCAGTAACACAAAAATCGCAATTTCGAACTTTTTTGTTCCTGCACCCCATTTAGGGGTAGTGGCACCGACATAAAATGTAGTCTATGTTGGAGCAAGGGTTGCCACCATCATTTCGAAGCCATTATTTTTGAAATCGGTTTGGTACTTCCTGAAATTGCGTAAAAATCGCCATTTAGAACGTTTTTTAGAACGCTTTTGCGCATTTTCACCCCTTTTAAATTTCAAATGTTTTAATAAATGCTCTTAGAGATCTTTTATATCTAATAAGTAACTACCATTCCAAATTTCATGTATCTGGACCCTTCAGTAACACAAAAATCGCAATTTCGAACGTTTTTTGCTCCTGCACCCCCTTTAGGGGTAGTGGCACCGACATAAAATGTAGCCTATAGTGGATAAAGGGTTGTCACCATCCTTTTGACACCATTATTTTTTAAATCGGTTTAGTATTTCTTGAGATTGCGCAAAAATCGCCGTTTAGAACGTTTTTTAGCGCGCTTTTTACGCATTTTCACCCCCTTTTAAATTTCGAAATTTTTTTAAAATGTTCTTTGTGATCATTTATATCTTATAATTAACTACCATTCCAAATTTCATGTTTCTAGGCCCTTCAGTAACACAAAAATCGCAATTTTGAACGTTTTTTGGTTCTGCACCCCCTTTAGGGGTAGTGACACCACCATATAATGTAGCCCATATTGGAGCAAGGGTTGTCACCATCCTTTTGACACCATTATTTTTTAAATCGTTTTAGTATTTCTTGAGATTGCGCAAAAATCGCCGTTCAGAACATTTATTACCGCGCTTTTTGCGCATTTTCACCCCTTTTAAATTTCGAAATTTTTTTAAATGTTCTTTGTGATCTACATTTATATCTTATAATTAACTATCATTCCAAATTTCATGTTTCTAGGCCCTTCAGTAACACAAAAATCGCTATTTCGAACGTTTTTTGATCCTGCACCCCCTTTAAGGGTAGTGGCACCGACATAAAATGTAGTCTATTTTGGAGCAAGGGTTGTCACCATCATTTCGACGCCATTATTTTTTAAATCGGTTTGGTACTTCCTGAAATTGAGGAAAAATCACCATTTAGAACGTTTTTTAGAACGTTTTTTGCGCATTTTCACCGTTTTTTAATTTCGATCTTTTAAAGAAATGTCCTTAGAGATCATTAATATCTTATAAGTAACTACCATTCCAAATTTCATGTTTGTAGGCCCTTCAGTAACACAAAAATTGCATTTTTAGAACGTTTTTTACTCATGCACCCCCTTTTGGCAAATGACACGGACATAAAATATAGCCTATGTTCTAAGTTGGACTAACACCATCATTTTGATACCATTACTTTTGAAATCGGTTTGGCAGTTCCAGAGCTTACCTCCTACAAATAAACAATTTTTACCTCTTTATAATATTAGTATAGAAGTATAGATTAATTAATTAATTAATAATTAATTACCTAGCAAACCCCGCGGCTTTGCTCGCGTAATAGTTGAAATATGCCAAGTGATATTTGCATGACTGTTTTTTAGTAGAAGAACACTTTTTGAAACAATTCAAAAATTACAAATTAAGCCACAGTTTGACTAAACTTCGTTATAAGAGTGCAATAGATAGAAATGAGATTTTATTTAATAAGAAGAACTAAAACTAATTCCAAGTGAATAACAATTTAGAAGGTATTTTGAGAATTTTATGCTCATTTCATACACTCATTTCAGTATTCATTTGAAGTTTTGAATTTTTTAGAAACCATCTTAACACATTTACATCTTAAAATTAACCATCATGTCCAATTCCAAGCTTCTTGTCTAACTGTCTACCACATCTCTGGTGTTAGTGGCACCAACATAAAATACCGAAACAGAGTTGAAATAGAATGTCTCGAAAAATGTTGAAACAGAGACTGTCACCATTAATTTGTCAACATTAACCTTGAAATCGGATGGTATTTCCTAATATTCTCTAAAAAACGGAATTTAGATGTTTTTAAAGGCTTCCTTGTTGTTCCTGCCAACCAAGTGGTAGTGACACCGGCATAAAATATAGCCCGTATAGGATCAGGGACTATCACTCTTGATTCGCAACCAATAACTGCTGTAATCGGTTTATTATTTCCTGAGATTCCATAGAAATCGTAATTTAGGACTCTTTTAGAATGTTTTTCTCTCCTTCCCATCGCTTCACCACTTTTTAACTACGAATTTATTTTTTACTGTTCTTAGAGGACATTTATATTTTATAAGTAACTATCGTGCTACATTTAAAGCATCTAGCCTCTTCAGTACCCTAGAAATCGCAATTTAGAAAGTTTTTTCTCCTGCAACCCTCGACATATAATATAGCTTATGTTTGAGCAGGTTCTATTACCATAAATTTGCAAACATTATGTTTGAAATCGGTTTCGTATTTCATACCATTGCGTAAAAATCGTTATTTAGAACGCTTATAGAACGCTTTCTTCTCACTTCATCCTTTTAAATTTGGAATTTTCTTTCGACAGTTCTTAAAAAGCATTTGCATCTTTGATGTAATTGCCATTCCAAATTTAAAATGTTAGACCCCCTCAGTAACACAAAAACGCAAATTAGAACATTTTTTGCTCCTGTAACCCCAGGTAGTAGTGACAACAACGTAAAATATTGGCTATGTTGTAGCCGGGTCTGTCACCATCAATTTGAATCCATTACTTCTGAAATCGGTTTATATTGCCTGAGATTGCGTAGAAATCGCCATTTAGAACGTTTTTAGAATGCTTTTCGTTCATTTCCACCCCTTTTAAAATTCAAATTTTTAAGGAACTCTTCCTAGAGAGCATTTACATCTCATAAGTAATTACCATGCCAAATTGTAAGTTGCCAGCCCCTTCAGTATCACAAAAATCACAATTTAGAAAGTTTTTTTTTAAATGCAACCGCAAAGTGGTAGTGATACAAACGGTAGTGATGAAATAGATCCTATATTGGAGCAGGGGCTGTCATCATCAATTTTCAACCATTACTTTTGAAATCGGTTGGGTTCTTTCTGAGATTGTGTAGAAATCGCAATTTAGAACGTTTTTCGTCCCTTTTCACCCCTTTTAAATTTCGAATTATTTAGGAAATGTTCTTAGAGATCATTTATATCTTATAAGTTACTACCATGCCTAGTTTCAAATTGCTAACCCCTGCAGTATTACAAAAAATGTAATTTAGATCGTTTTTTGCTCCCGCACTACTTTTGGGGTAGTGGCACCGACATGAAATACAGCCTATGTTGGAGCGAGGGTTGCCACCATCGTTTTCACACCATTATTTTTTAAATCGTTTTGTACTTCCTGAGATTGGGTAGAAATCGCAATTTAGAAAGATTTTTAGAACGCTTTTCGCTCATTCCCCCTCCCCCCTTTTAAATTTCGATATTTTAGGAAATGTTCTTACAGATCATTTGCATTTTATAAATAACTGCCCTGCCTAATTTCAGGATTCTAGGAACTTCAGTAACACAAAAATCACAATTTAGAACGTTTTTTGCTTCTGCAACTCCTAAGTGGTAGTGACACCGGCATGAAATAGAGCCTATGTTGGAGCAAGTGCTGTCATCATCAATTTCCATCCATTACTACTGAAATAGGTTGTATACTTTCTGAGATTGCGTTGAAATCGCCATTTAGAACAATTTCCGCGCATTTTCAACCACTTTTAATTTTCGAATTTTTTAAGAAATATTCTTAGAAATAATTTAAATCTAATAAGTAACTACCATGCCAAATTCCATGTATCTGGACCCTTCAGTAACACAAAAATCGCAATTTCGAACTTTTTTTGTTCCTGCATCCGATTTGGGGGTTATGGCACCGACATAAAATGTAGCCTATATTAGAGCATGGGTTGTCACCATAATTTTGACACCATTATTTTTTAAATCGGTTTTGTACTTTTTAGATTGCGTAAAAATTGCCATTTAGAACGTTTTTTAGAACGCTTTTTGCGCATTTTCACCCCTATTAAATTTCGATTTTTTTAAGATATGTCCTTAGAGATCATTAGTCTATACTCCTATTATAAAGAGGAAAAAATTGTTTATTTGTCGGAGGTAAGCTCTGGAACTACCGAACCGATTCCAAAAGTAATGGTATCAAAATGATGGTGTTAGTCCAACTTAGAACATAGGCTATATCTTATGTCGGTGCCACTACCCCAAAGGGGTGGTAGGAGCAAAAAACGTTCTAAAAATGCGATTTATGTGTTATTGAAGGGCCTAGAAATATGAAATTTGAAGTATCAGCTACTTATTAGATATAAAGGATTTCTAAGAACAGTTCTTAAACAATTCGAAATTTGAAAGGGGTGAAATGCACAAAAAGCGTTCTAAAAAACGTTCTAAATGGTAGTTTCTACACAATCTCAGGAAATACCAAACCGATTTAAAAAATAAGGGTGTCAAAATGACGGTGACAACCCTTGCTCCAACATAAGCTATGTTTTATGTCGGTGCTACTACCCGAAAGGGGGTGTAGGAGATAAAAACGTTCTAAAAATGCGATTTATGTGTTACTGAAGGGCCTAGAAATATGAAATTTGAAATATTAGCTACTGATTAGATATAAAGGATTTCTAAGGGCAGTTCTTAAACAATTCGAAATTTGAAAGGGGTGAAAATGCGCGAAAATCGTTCTAAAAAACGTTCTAAATGGTGGTTTCTATACAATCTCAGGAAATACCAAACCGATCTAAAATATAATGGCGTCAAAATGATGGTGACAACCCTTGCTCCAATATAGGCGATGTTTTATGTCGGTGCCACTACCCCAAAGGGGGTGCAGGAGAAAAACGTTCCAAATTGCGGCTTTTGCGTTACGGAAGGGCCTAGAATCGTGAAATTTGGAATGGTAGTTAGTTATAAGATATCAATGATCTCTAAGGACATTTCCTAAAAAAATCGAAATTTAAAAGGGAATCAAAATGCGCAAAAAGCGTTGTAAAAAACTTTCTAAATTGCGATTTCTATGCAATCTCAGGAAGTACTGAACCGATTTCAAATATAATGGTGTAAAAATGATGGTGACAGATGTTGCTCCAAGATGGGCTATATTTTATATTTGTTTTCACTACCCCAGAGGAGATGCAGGAGCAAAATGCGCGAAAAGCGTTCTAAAAACGTTGTAAATGCCGATTCGTCGGCAATATCTCAGGAAGAATGAATCTGATTTCAAACGTAATGGTAGGAAATTGATGCTGACAGCCTCTGCTCTAACATAGACGCTATTTTATGTCGGTATCACTATCACCACGTCATTGCAGGAGCAAAAAAGCGTTCTAAATTTCGATTTTTGTGATCAGTAGGGGCTAGCAACTTAAAATTAGGCAAGGTACATATTTATTAGATATAAATGATCTTTAAGAACAGTTTCGAAAAAATTGGAAATTTAAAAAGGGGTAAAAATGCGCGAAAAGTGTCCTAAAAACGTTCTAAATTGTGATTTCTGCTCAATCTAAGGAAATACCAAAGCTATTTCAAAGGTAATGGTTGCAAATCAATGGTGACAGTCCCTGCTATAACATAGGTTATATTTTATGTTGCTGCAACTACCATCTGAGGGTTGCAAAAGCAAAACATGTTCTAATTTGCGTTTTTTGCACAACTGAGGGGTCTAACACTTTGAAGTATGGCATGGTATTTACTTACAAGATGCAACTGCTTTCTAAGAACAGTCGAAAGAAAATTGCAAATTTAAAAAAATGAAGTGAGTGAAAAGCATTATAAATTACAATTTTTAAGCAAACTTATAAATTACCAAACCGATTAAAAAAATAATGAGGACAAATTTTGGTGATAGAACCTGCTCAAACATAAGCTATATTTTATGTCTATTCCACTACCACCAGAGGGTTGCAGGAGCTAAAAACTTTCTAAATTGCAATTCCTGTGATACTGAGAAGGCTAGATACTTTAAATATGACATGGTAGTTACTTATAAAATATCAATGCCCTCGAAGGAACGTCGAAAATAAATTCGAATTAGAAAGGGGTGAAGCGAAGGGGAGGTGCGAAAAGCATTCTAAAAAAGTTCTAAATTACGATTCTATGCAATTTCAGGGAATATAAACCGATTATAAAACTAATAGCTGCGAATCAATGGTAATAGTCTCTGATCCTACACAGGCTATATTTTATGCCGGTGATTCTACCACCTGGGGTTCACAGGAACAACAAACGTTCTAAAAAAGGGCTTTAAAAGCTTTTTTAATTACGTTTCTGTGGAATATTAGGAAATAACAAACCGATTTCAAAATTAATGTTGGAAAATTAATGGTGACAGTTCCTGTTTCAATATAGCTCTTTATGTTGAGAGAGGTGGTAGGATTTGGAATTTGGCATGATGGTTAATTTTAAGATGTAAGAAGATGGTTTCTAAAAAATTCAAAACTTCAAATGAATACTGAAATGAGCGTATTAATCTAGCATAAAAGTTTCAAAATATTTTCTAAATTATCATTTATTTAGTTTTATTTCGTTTTATTAATTTAAGTCTCATTTCTCCCTAATGCAGTGAAATAATGATGTTTAAACAAACTGTGTTTTAAATAGTAATTTTTGAATTATTTCTAAAAGTAATAAGTACCTTTTAATAAAAAAAACTTTTAATAAAATAAAATATTACCTTTTAATAAAATAAAAATTTAGTTAGTACCTTTTAATAAAAATTAAACATATAAATATCACTTGGCATATTTCAAATATTACGCGAGCAAAGCCGCGGGGTTTGCTAGTATCTTATAAGTAACTACCATTCCAAATTTCATGTTTCTAGGCCCTTCAATAACACAAAAATCGCATTTTTAGAACGTTTTTTGCTCCTGCACCCCCTTTTGGCTAGTGGCACGGATATAAGATATAGCCTATGTTCTAAGTTGGACTAACACCATCGTTTTGATACCATTACTTTTGGAATCGGTTCGGTAGTTCCAGAGCTTACCTCCTACAAATAAACAATTTTTACCTCTTTATAATCTTAGTATAGAGTATAGATTATTCAATTAATCGGTTTAACTCGCAGAAGAATAAATGTCGGTAACTCCCACATGTGTATTTTAAACAATTGTTTCTAAGTGAGCCCCTAATTATGTTGGAGACATGAAATTTCGGGTACTTATAGCTAGAAACCTCACATCATACAACAAGTCATAAAATTTTGGAAAAAGTCGTACATTTAACCCTTTGGGCTCCCACATGTGTATTTTAAACAATTCTTTCTAAGTGAGCCCCTAATTATGTTGGAGACATGAAATTTTCGGTACTTATAGCTGAACACCACACATCATGCGACAAATGATAAAATTTTGAAAAAGTCGTACATTTAACCCTTTGGGCTCCTGCATGTGTATTTTAAACAATTATTTCTAAGTGAGCCTCTAATTAAGTTGGAAGCGTGAAATTTTGCATTCTTATAGCTGAACACCACACATCATGCGACAAATCATAAAATTTTGAAACTGTCGTACGTTTAACCCTTTGGGCTCCCACATGTGTATTTTAAACAATTCTTTCTAAGTGAGCCCCTATTTAGTTTGGAGGCGTGAAATTTTGCATACTTATAGCTCAACATCCCAGATTACACGTCAAATAATAAATTTTGAAAAAGTTTTATGTTTAACCCCTTCAACTTCAGCTCCTGTATTTTAAGCAATTCTTTCTAACTGAGCCCCTAATTAAATTGGAGATTTTAAATTTTGCATACTTATAGCAGAACACCTGAGGCCAAGCGACAAATCATAAAGTCTTGAAAATGTCTTACGTTTAACCTTTTGAGCTACCACATATGTATTTGAAGCAATTCCTTCTAAGAGAGCCCCTAATTAAGTTGGAGACATGAAATTTTGCATACGTATAGCTGAATACCTCAGACCACACGACAAATCATAAAATCTTCAAAAAGTCTTATATTATTTACCTCTCCGGGCTCTAGCTTGTGTATTTTAAGTAATTTTTCTAACATCCGCCCTTTTAACCAGGGGAGAAATTTTCCAACTTTTGCCGACACCCCTTTGACCCTTCTTTCATATTGTGCACCATAGCCTTACATATTTTAGTTCCATTTTTTACCGCCAGGTGCGCCTACTGATCTCAGGTGCTATGGGCCCAATCCCCTCGACTAATATATCTGCGGATAGTATGTAAAACGGGATTTCGTTCGGATAGATGTTTGTTTAGAATCGAGTGCGCCCCCTGGTTGCGAAATGTGGAAGTAACAGACTTTTCAAAAAGATAAACTGTTTTGAATGGAATATTAAACGAAACCCTCTGTGCGATCTATGATCACACTTACCCACTTGTTATTTTATGCCATCGTCGTAATGATCGAAGAGAAAAAAGTTAACGACTGAAAGTTATTAGTAGATTCAAAACTCTGATGCAAAAGTTTTATATTTAGTGAAAATCAATATTTTAAAAAAAAAAAAAAAAAAAAGCAAATTATAACATTATGTTTAATGTGAGATGAGTAGTTTTCTGCATTTTTGGTACACGTTTCGTTTTCTGCCATTTTAATCTATTCATGAAAATATTTAAAATATTTTTTGTAAAAATATTTTAAATAAAAGTTTAAAAACTGTTTATTTTTGTAATTTATCCAATATAGCTCATTCACTAATTAAATATTTAAACAACATTATCATATGATCTTCATTTTTGGGATTAATAAAAGAACAAATCGCTCTGAGTGTGTGTGATCTGCGATGGCTAGCGAAATCTACCGCACGCAGAAATCTGAAATTTTAGGTGAAGTTAGTCCAAGACAGGTCGTGATGCACCTGAGGTACATATTTTTAATTTTTTTAGGACCGGGCCCCTGGGCCCCTTTAAATTTTTATGCACTAAATTGTTAATAACTTGCCTCCTTCTTATCCAATCTTCTACGTTTTAGGGGACCTATCTCCATTTAGTTATTCTCGCCTTTCTATTTTTCAGTTACGACCCTGGACTCTTGGGGCCCGTTGCAGGGCCCCTTGGAATTTTTGTACAAATAAATTGTTAATAAATTGTTAATAAATTGCTTTATTTTATTCCGATCTTCATTTTTGGGATCTTTCTTCCATTTAGTTGTCTCGCGTTTTTAAATTCCATATATGACACTGGGGCCCACTAGAGAGCCATAGGGCCCAACCAGGGACCCTTGGAATTTGTGCGCCAAGCATTTTTCACCACCTAATTTTCTCCACTTCTCAATGGATTATTTTAACATTCAGTCTTTGACTCTTCTTCCTGGACCAACACCCTCATATATTTATTGTAGCCCTAGGGCCATTTTTAAAAGTATTTACGCAATCTTTTGTGCATTTATTTAAAAGGCCCTTCTTTAAACATTTATCTAATCTTTTGTGCATTTATTTAAAAGGCCGTTATTTAAACATTTACCCAATCTTTTGTCCATTTATTTAAAAGGCCCTTCTTTAAACATTTATCTAATATTTTGTGCATTTATTTAAAAGGCCGTTATTTAAACATTTACCCAATCTTTTGTGCATTTAAAAGGCCCCTTTTTAAACATTTCTTTACATTTTAGTGCATTTATTTAAACTAGGACTTCCCTCAGAGGGATTAGTCTGAGCGATATTACTGAGAACATAGATTTAATAATAACATGTGGAAGCAAAGAAAATGAGATGATATCTTTAATTGTCCATATACTCCGAAAAATTGAAATGATGAAAATAAACGAATTGTAGAATTACAAAATCTTATATATAAATTCGTATACACTGTTTAAAAAAAATGGGAAAGCAAACCATTCAAGACAGCCATGCATGGATATAAAATTGAAAGTACGCAATATATTAAAAGTAAAATAGAAAATGAAACACTAATTTACTTATATCGGAATTTTAACTATATAAAATGATGTCAAGAGCATAATCAGACGCTCCGCACCAATTTGAGTAACTTTAAATGACAAATATATGATGTTTAAAAAGAATGGACTATACTTTATATGATGTGTGCTCCCCCGGAATAGTTAATATTGTACAATATCTGTTTTCCACGGATGCAATGAGGTTGTCGATAACATTTAAGGAATTCTCTTCTCAAAATCTAATATAGTATCAAAGTACCGAATACATCAAAAATTTGCATGCAATGCTTCGTTAGAGTGTGTTTTAGATATGCTCGATCGGATTTAAATGATGAGTGTATGCTGGCCACTACATACGCTGTATTGTTTTGTTTTCAAACATATTCTGCACAAGTTGAGCTGTATTTAGCATGTATTAAATAAAAGAAATCGGCAATTATTACAACATAAAGTATGATACAAGATCTGAATATATCGTCTGCATAACTTTTGAGCTGTCAAAGTGTCATTTGAAGTAATTTACAAATCCATACTTGTTTATTCAGCAAATCATGCAATCTAACATACGCCAATATGAACCCGATTACAAAATTTCAACAGAATAAGTTAATATGTAAAAAATCTACTGATGATAATTGAGAATATGAACTTATGATAAAATGTCTAGAAAAATGATTCGGATAAAAAATTCATATCACATTTAAAACGGCACTTCCTTCTGTTAGTGGCCTTGGCGAGAGAGAGAAAAGCCTAGAGAAGGAACACTTTAACAAGTACTTTCGGGCAACCTACTCACTGTTTCATACAGGTCTTTATTCAATATTTACATAATTTATTTAATGCTAGGTGGGTATCTATCAGTTTTGTTGCATTTAAATCGCATGTTTTGCGTAGGAAATGCAGCATTATGAAATATTTAAAGTTGCTGTACCTAATAATTCCAAATTAATGGTAATTGAGATCGCTTTCCGTTAATTTCATCTTTTTAAATTTGAAATTTTTTAGAAACCATTCATAGAGACAATTGTATATTTTAAAACTAACCCGAAGCAAAATTTCAAGATTTTGGGCTCAACAGTAACAGAGAAATGGAAAATTTTTGAAAGTTTTTTGTTTCTGCACTGTTTTATATAGCGACATTTTTAGAAATTGTTCTATTACGAGAATTTACGTCATGATAAATACAACCATGTCAATTTTCATGCTTATATTCCTAACAGTTCCATGTTCTTCGTTACTTAGATCATCTTTAGATCTTTTTCCGCATTGTTTAGTCTTTCTATTTTTTAGAATTCGTTCTACAACGAGCATTTACATCTTATTAATTACTACCATGCCAAAGTTCTAGTTTCTAACCCCAACAGTATCCCAAAAATTTCAGTATTCCAAATAAATCATAGTTTAGAACCTTTCTAGAAATTTTTACGTTTATCCGTCAAATTGAACCTTTTAGAGAGCGTTCATTACGAGTATTTACATCTTAAAAGTAACTACCGCACCAAATTTAAAGTTTCTAACCCAATCAATATAGCAGAAATCCCAATTTTAGAACTTTTTTGCTCCTGCAACGATGTAGGTTCTTGCACTGACATAAAATAGTGTTTTTTTCGGAGCAGAGATGGCCACCAACATTTTTTTAATTTGGCTATGTAGTTTCAGAGATAACACCTCACAAACGCACAAGCATTAATAATATTATATACTTTATAATATTATAACGCTTTATAATATTAGCATTAGATGTACAGATATAAAAGCCATTTATCTGCTACAAACTAAAGTGCCGGCGTTGCCCAGAATTTGAAGGATGTTCATTCTGAAAAATCAATTTCAAAATTTAACATACAACACAAAACAAACATTAAAAAAAGCAGTCGAAATGTTGTTGAATGAATCATATGAAAACGCTATATAAAAATGTATAAATGCATATAACAGACGCAAAAGAATACAGCTATAAATGAACTTATTTCAATTTATAATTGGAGCAATAATGTTAAAATACGCCAATATTTCCCTAATCGGGTGTTTATCGTGCTTCAATACATTTTTCACACTCATATGACTTATACTATATCCACCATGCCCTTTATATTTCCAATATGGCGTAATATTTTCCTCTTTCACGTGGAAACCTTGAAATAGAAAAGTTATGAAGTTATATTCACTTTCATTTAAATTCGTGAAACCATTTATTTCATTTTCATATTTCACGTGAACATCTTGCAATAGAAAAGTTATGACGTAATATTCACCTTTTTATTTTATTTTTAATTCGGCAAACTATTTATTTCATTTATATTTTTCACGTGGAAATCTTGCAGTAGAAAATTAATTGTTGTAGTAATAATTTTATTGCGTTTTTTAATTGTTGGCAACTGCTATAACGAAAAATGTTTAAATTTGATAAGAAATTGCTGGTAAATTGGTGGTTTTTTATTAATTAAAAATGAACTATAAGTTATTTCGATTCCGGATTACTTTAGTTGTCTCGGCCATGTTTTAATACACATGTACGTATCTCTTCACAATTTTGGCTTCCAAATTGTGGATTTTTTATAGAATTACAAACAGACAGATAGACAAGTTTTCATTTTTATATATCTCTCTATTCTATAAAAGGTAACTAACGCTGTCACCGCCGCCGCCTCCGCCAAAGCCGGTTTTGAATTTTTTGTGACTGGAGGTCTTTCTTCGTTAATATTAAGAAAACTATTGCATACAAATATATGAAAATCAGTGGTATTATAGCGAAATGTTTGATCAACACACTAATGCATACAATTTTCAAATCGAAGAATTATTTAAAGAGATATTTAATGCTAAATTTGGATAAAATCGTTCCATTAAAAAAACATTATAAGAGCAAAAACTATACATGGGAATTTAATCATTTTTAGATCATTTTATTCAATAGAAGATCCCGGTCTGCAGATTTCATTAATTTTTTTAATTTGACTTATTTTGTGAGGTTTTATTTCTATTTTAAATTCAAATATTCAGCATTTTGACAGATATTTTTTACATATTTTAGAAAATGGTATTAATTTAAACTGTTGCCAACTGTATAAACAGCGCAAACAATAATGTTTGCTTCAAATAAAAAAAAAATATTTACACGTTACTATTATAAACAGAAAAAAACCTTAAAATTAGAATTAAATAATTAGGTATAAAAAGATTATTGGAAATTACGCCATAAAAACTATATTTACATGTGAATTTTAAAAGAGAAAGGATATTGTAAAATAAATTCATTAACATGCGGTAGAAATCTGAAATAGAACAAATTACGTCACATTACACTTATTACGCAAAATGAACAAAAAATAGTATTGCAAAGCAGTTTAAATTTAAAAATTGCGCGAGACAAAATATTAGAGGTTCAATATTAGATTTTTTAGGTGCGTTCGTAATTATATAAATACGTAGCACCTATAGTCGTCGTTCAGTCCGTCCGTCCGTCTGTCCGTCCGTCCGTCTGTCCGCATGTAACAGAGCAAAAACTACCCAACCGAATGGTCTGAAATTTCAAATATATGACTGTTGCAAACTTTTGTCGAGACATTTCAAATTTTATGAAAATCGGATGTATAGTTTAATTACAGGGACAGTCAAAAGTTTTTCTTTACATTACGGCCAATGGGAAAAATTATTGAAAGTGCATTTTAATGATATTAGAGCCTTCCGAATGATCTGAAATTTTAAAGATATAACTGTTGCAAAATTTTGTCGAGCCATTTCAAATTTTAGGAAAATCAGATGTATAGTTTAATTACAGGGACAGTCAAAAGTTTTTCTTTACATTACGGCCAATGGGAAAAATTATTGCAAGTGCATTTTATTGATATTACAGCCTTCCGAATGATCTGAAATTTTAAAGATATAACTGTTGCAAAATTTTGTCGAGCCATTTCAAATTTTAGGAAAATCGGATGTATAGTTTAATTACAGGGACAGTCAAAAGTTTTTCTTTACATTACGGCCAATGGGAAAAATTATTGCAAGTGCATTTTAATGATATTACAGCCTTCCGAATGGTCTGAAATTTTAAAGATATAATTGTTGCAAAGTTTTGTTGAGCTATTTCAAATTTTAGGAAAATCGGATGTATAGTTTAATTACAGGGACAGTCGAAAGTGTTCCGTTACATTACGGGGAATGGGAAAAATTATTGCAAGTGCATTTTAATGATATTACAGCCTTCCGAATGGTCTGAAATTTTAAAGATATAATTGTTGCAAAGTTTTGTTGAGCTATTTCAAATTTTAGGAAAATCGGATATAGTTTAATTACAGGGACAGTCAAAAGTGTTCCGTTACATTACGGGGAATGGGAAAAAATTATTGGAAGTGCATTTTAATGATGTATCAGACTATGCGCTTTATGAAATGCAAAAAAAGTGTACATTCAGTACAATATGGGGTGTAAAAAATAATTATAAAACTAGTTATACTACGAACGCACCTCATTTGCCACGTATGACGAGCAATTTCCAACTTGTTTTTTTTAATTTTATTATTTGTCGTTTGATGTGAGGTGTTCAGCTATAAGTATGCAAATTTTCATGTCTCCAACTTAATTAGGAGTTGAGTTAGAAAAATTGCTTAAAATACACAAGTTAGAGCTCAGAGAGTTAAATAATAGACTTTTTCAAAATTTTATTATTTGTCGTTTGATGTGAGGTGTTCAGCTATAAGTATGCAAAATTTCATGTCTCCAACTTAATTAGGGGCTGAGTTAGAAAAATTGCTTCAAATACAGAAGTTAGAGACTGGAGGGTTAAATATGATTTTTTTCAAAATTTTATCATTTATCGTGTTATCGCAAGTGTTCAGCTATAAGTATGCAAACTTTCAAGTCTCCAATTTAGTTAGGGGATGAGTTAGAAAAATTGCTTAAAATACATAAGTTAGAGCCCAGAGGGTTAAATATCAGACATTTTTCAAAATTTTATTATTTGTCGTTTGATGTGAGGATTTCAGCTATAAGTATGCGAAATTTCATGTCTCCAACTTAATTAGGGGCTGAGTTAAAAAAATTGTTTAAAATACATAAGTTAGAGCCCAGAGGGTTAAATATTAGACTTTTTAAAAATTTTATTATTTGTCGTTTGATGTGAGGCGTTCAACTATAAGTATGCAAAATGTCATGTCTCCAACTTAATTAGGAGTTGAGTTAGAAAAATTGCTTAAAATACACAAGTTAGAGCCCAGAGAGTTAAATAATAGACTTTTTCAAAATTTTATTATTTGTCGTTTGATGTGAGGTGTTCAGCTATAAGTATGCAAAATTTCATGTCTCCAACTTAATTAGGGGCTGAGTTAGAAAAATTGCTTAAAATACACAAGTTAGAGCCCAGAGGGTTAAATATTAGACTTTTTCAAAATTTTATTATTTGCCGTTTGATGTGTGATGTTCAGCTATAAGTATGCAAATTTTCAAGTTTCCGACATATATAGTTTCTGAGAACGGGCTCTGTGACAGACGGACAAACAGACAGACAAAGAAGTGAGACAGGTAAGGTTTCGTTAGATGAACGGAACTCTAAAAACATGCTGCGGATGATTGTAACAACATCCTAAAATTACATTACCATCAGCGATCTACCAATCCCGAATTTAGTTTATATTCGTTTCATATATTCTTATTCTTTTGTGCGGCCCTGTAAAATAATTATCAATATTATATACAGTAAAACAGCTGAATAGCGGACTCCCCGAGAATGCAGAATTTGTCCTCTATTTAGAGGTGACCGCTACTGAGAGTAAAACATGTACAGTTATTTAAGAGTTGGTAATCAAAAAAATGTCCGCTAAATAGAGGTATCCGCTAATCGTGCGTGTCCGCTATGGAGGTTTTACCAGTAAAACTTCTGAATAGCGAACACCTCGGGAGGGCAGAATTTGTCCTCTATTTGGAGGTGTCCGCTACTGAGAGTAAAAAATGTACAGTTATTTAAGGGTTGGTAATCGAAAAAATGCCCGCTAAATAGAGGTGTCCACTAATCGGGAGGTTTTACTGCATAATAATATCATCCTTTACAAGAAAATTGCATGCTGTATGATAGACAGACAGACATCCAGAGAAAGATAACCTCCGGATCAATAAACACTCATGTCTTTTGTTTTAATCATCCACAATTGTATGTCATACAACATGCCAGATTTTATACAACAGGCTAAAAACGGTCACCGTGGTACGGAATACTGTATTATTATTTGTTTCCCCACGAAAACTGGTTGCCACGGGTTGTTGCAAGGTTTGTGATCACGTGGTTGAAACTGATCTATTCAATATTACTGCGTGCGCATTTTTTTTATTTGCTCCATGTGTTCAAACCAGTTGTCTAAGAAAACATCAACCGGTGAAAGTGACGCACACCAAATTTCTGTGACGTATGCAGATAAATTGTGCTTTTTTAAGAGTTTTTTCTATATAATTTTTAAACGGTTTGGAACTTATTTTTCATAGTAGGTGCATTCAGTAGGCGACCCTCATAGGTACCTTCTGGTGCAATCAGAAACGAAATCCGACAAATATTTTTTGAGTTATGCGTGACGAAAGGTTTTTATTAGGCTTTTTTTTTAGTAGGACATGGCGTTAATATCCATCGTAGTAGTAAAGTGTCCGGACAGTAATATTTCGCTGAGTATTAGCCTTCGCTTCGCTCAGACAAATATTCTTACGAATAATTCATAACCTAAGCTTAGTTTTGACTAATTGACGATCTAAAGCGATAGATACTAGGACATTTTAGCATGTTTCCATGTTAGGGTCTTTTTTTAACTGTCAGTTGGCCCCTTTTGGGCCCCCTATTATAACTCCCTTAAAAATAGTCCGATTAACTAGCTTTTATTTTCTAACAACTTCTGAGACCCTCCAGCTACAAGATGAACGAAACAAAAAAATTCTCAGAGTTCAACTGCCACCAATTTTTGTAATTTATCCAATATCGCTGATTCGTCTTCTTGGGGACTTTGGTGTAGCTTCTTTAAAAATGATCCGAATTCTTTGCAATTTTCTTTAACATAGTTCTAGCGTCCGCCGATTATTTTAAAAACTACTAAAAATATATATTTATACACAACTACACACCAGATAAGTCCCTGGCCTCTTGGGCCCGGTACAGGGTCCTTGAAGTTTTTGCATCATAAATTATTATTAAATGCCCCTACTTAATCCAATCTTCACGCGTGGAACCCTTTTTCCTTTTAGTTTTTCTCGCATTCCTACATTTCACTTAAGATCCAGTGGCAACCTATTGTCCCATAGGGCCCGGTCGAGGGCCCTTGAACTTTTTCGTGCGCCATACATATTTCCTCCAGCTACAACATGAACGAAACAAAAAAAATTCTCAGAGTTCAACTGCCACCAATTTTTGTAATTTATCCAATATCGCTGATTCGTCTTCTTGGGGACTTTGGTGTAGCTTCTTTAAAAATGATCCGAATTCCTTGCAATTTTCTTTAACATAGTTCTAGCGTCCGCCGATTATTTTAAAAACTACTAAAAAATATATTTATACACAACTACACACCAGATAAGTCACTGGCCCCTTGGGGCCCGGTACAGGGTCCTTGAAGTTTTTGCATCATAAATTATTATTAAATGCCCTACTTAATCCAATCTTCACTTGTGAAACCCTTTTTCCTTTTAGTTTTTCTCGCATTCCTACATTTCACTTAAGATCCAGTGGCAACCTATTGTCCCATAGGGCCCGGTCGAGGGCCCTTGAACTTTTTCGTGCGCCATACATATTTCATCCCCTAATTTTCTCATCTTATCAGTGCTTAATTTTAAAGTTGAGTCTTGGACTCTTCTTCCCGGAACAACACCGTCATGGTACCCTAGGGCCTTTTTTAAAGCATTTACTCACTGTTTTGTGCATTTCTTTAAAATGTTATTCTAACTAATAATTCATACTATATGCTTAATTTTGACTAATTGAAGATCTAACGCTCTAAGTACTAAAACTTTTTAACATGTTTTCATGCAAGGGCCTTGCTCTCAACTATCAGTTGGCCCCTTTTGGGCTCCATATTATAGCTCCTTTAAAACTAGTCCGATTCACTAGCTTTTTTTCTAACAACTTCTTAGGTTTTCTAGCTGCTACATGAATGACAAAAAATTTTTTAGACTTCAGCTACCGCCAATTTTGAATATTAATCGCCTTCTTGGGTCTATTGGTGTAGCTTCTTTAAAAATGATCCGAATCCCTTGAAATTTTCTTTAACATAGTTCTAGCGTCCTCTGATTACTTTAAAATCTACTAAAAAGTATCTTGGTACTCAACTACATGCCACTTAAATCCCTGGCCTCTTGGAGCCCGGTACAGGTCCCCTTGAAGTTTTTGCAAAATAAATTGTTCTCTTAATCCGATCTTCATTTCTGGAATCCTTTTTCCATTTAATTATTCCCACGTTTCTTTATTCCAGTTAAAACATTGGGTCAGCCTAGGGTTCCATAGGGCCCAATCCGGGGCTCCTTGAACTTTTTCTGCATCATGCACTTTTCACCACCTAATTTTCTCGCATTCTCAATGCAAAATTTTAAAATTGAGTCTTGCATTCTTCTCCCTGGACCAACACCCTGTTATTTTCAGTGGGACCCTGGGATCCTGTTTTAAGCATCCCCCCCCCATTTTTTGCGCATTTCTTTAAAATTTTATTCTAATGATTAATTCATACCTTATGCTTAATTTTGACTAATTGAAGATCTAAAGTGCTAAGAACTAAGGTCTATTAAAAAGTTTTCATGTTAGGGCCCTGTTCTTTAGTATCAGTCGTCACTCTTTGGGCCCTTTGTAATAGGTTCCTTTAAAATGGTCCGATTAACTAGCTTTTTTTTTTTCTTTTGAACAACTTCTAAGACCTCTTTCTACTACATGAATGGCAAACAATTTCTCAGACTTCAGCCACCACCAATTTCGAATATTAATCTCCTTCTTGGGTCTTGTTGCAGCTTCTTTAAAAATTATCCGATTCTATTACAATTTTCTTTAACATAGTTTCAGCGTCTTCCGGCTACTTTAAAACTACTAAAAAATTTCTTATACCCAACTACATTCCAGTTAAAAATCTGGCCTCTAGGACCCGGTCTTTCTTTATACCTCAGCTACCAATTTTTACGACCATTAATCTAATTTTTCAGAATCAACTTACGTTTATTCACTACAGCAGTAAATTAAAAATAGCGTTACTTTAAAGCTAACTTTAGATGAGCGATTCCTTCCTTTTATTAAATATCGTGTGAACGTTAAAAGTGATTCATGAAATTTACAAGGGGAGGGAGAATCTCTCACCGCTTGGGGGCGCATTCTTTCCTCGGATTCTAAGGATTTAATTTTAACGGGATTTGGTTCATTCAACTTTGATTACAATTCAGCTACTTTCTGTATTATGAAATTTTACCTTAAACTTCAGTTACTAGCATTTTCTAACGTTAATGATGGATTCTTTTTTTGATTATTCTATGGGTTTGATTACTACAAGGTTTGGCTCACTCAACTGATTGTCTCCGGCAAGTGTGGAGCACTTCCGGTACATGCTGCCTTAGGTAGAGGGGATCCAGGTTATAGGTTCGTTCGGAAAGAAGTTTGTTGGGAACACACTAGATGCTGCGGAAGGCAATGGGGGCCTCCAAAATTAGGTTCATTTAAAAGAATTTCAAAAGATATAAGATCATACAAACTTGAATTTTGTTTAAAGTTATTATTTACGGACCCCGGGCAACGCCGGGCGGATCTGCTAGTAATAAAATAATTAAATAACTATATTTTAACCATTTCATGCAAAAAAAGACAAATTTTGAATGATCTATCCGTTAAAATCCCTGTTTACCTATTATACAAAATACTATACAAAGCTATTTCCAAATTATCATTACTTCATTTTTCTACTGGGAGCAATAGGGAGTAGGAAACAGTAAGAATCTGGGAGTAGGAAACATTAGAAAAATGTTTTAATATAGTTTATTATGTAATCATAAGATTAAAAATCATAAAATCCTTCCACTTTAAAGCCAACTATTTTTATTAAGGTATAAGTAAAATGTGGAGAATTTTCCCACTAAACAAAATATCCATATTTATTATTAAGCTTTTAGTCCAGGCAATAGGGGATTTTACCTGGCAAAATTAATGGTAGTTCTGGAAATCGGCTTACTTTATGTATTTTGGGTCGTTGAATCCGAATTTGTAACTTCCCACCAAAATTTCCCCAGGCAACCCCCCCCCCCCAATTTTGGTAAAATGCCCCCCAAAAAAGGTTTTTATAAAAAGAAAAAATCAATTTTTTTATTGTTTTAGGGGGAAAATATCTAGAAATTCAGAAAGTAGACAAAATTTGCAACAATGACATTATGACGTAGGATAAATGGGGATATGAAGGATCTGCCTTGGAACATGCGCCGCTTTGCTGCGTGACTAAGGCGCGCAATTTCACTTAAACACTCACATCGTTTACATCCCCCCCCCGTCTCCCCTCCGAACTTTCCCTATAATGTTTACGTTACGTTTTTTGGGTCGCTGAATCCGATTATGTAATTCCCCCCAAAATCCCCACCACAACCACCCCAAAATAGTTGTTTTTAAACTAATTTTTTTATTATTTTAGGGGAAAAGTATGTAGAAATTCAGAAAGTAGACACAATTTGCAACAAATAGGATATATGACAGTATCACGTAGGATCGACGGGGAGAGGGTGTGTTTATATATATATATATATATATATGTATATATATATTAGTTTGAAAGAAAATAATTTATCCATTTTCATATTACAAAGCACTTTTATATTTGCTTAGGTGACAAAAGTGGAAAAGTTCCTCTAGCGAAATTAAAGCAACATATTGTCAATTACAGTAACGCTATCACTTTGTGATTAACATATTTTTACAAAAGGTACAACCAAAAAGTTAATAAGAGACAATATAAAGAGTAAGCATACACGCAAAGAGATGTTTTATTCATGATATATATAGGCAGAGGTATGACAATGTGAGAATTACTCCATTAAATATTGATAAGAGCATCTATTGGATGATAAAATACGAAGGCAAAAACGGTAAAAAAAGTATGAGCGCAAATTTAACAACCATCCTTAAGTAGAACACGGAAAAAGCTGGGTATCTTACATGGAATAGTTCAAATCTAGCAAACGCATAAATTTATTAAAACATTTATTACAACATAAACATTTTAATATCAATAATTCGACTGAATATTCTACATTCTCTCTCTTCGTTCTCGTTTTTAACTTCCATAGCAGGTTTCAGAGCAACTCTAGCGCCGTCTACACTTCGTATTCAGATGCATGGTCAGAACCCAGCTTTACATATATATATACAGATATATATAAATTACAAACGAAATATGCGATCTTTTTGTTCAAAGGCTGTTTAAACATTATAAAATATCAGAAAATTTACTTGCAGATTTCAAACAACATTTGATTAAGTACAGTAGAACCTCGATTATTCGAAGTAATTGGGACAGATCACCTTTCGGAAAATCGAAATTTTCGGATAATCGAGAATGCTTCAAGATTACGGACAAATATGTGCGCTATTTCTTATTATGGTAACAAGCGATTAATAAAAGTAAGGCAAATACAAAATAGTAACAAGAATAAATTATCTGAATTTTAGTTTTGAAATTAAATACCTTTTACATATTTTACAAGAGTTTGCAAAAAAGTTTCGTTTGTCGCAGCTTCGATTGCCTTTGCTTTTCAGCTATATCACGAATTGTTTTTTTTAATACTACTAGTTCAGCAGTATCACAGTCTTTCTGCTGCTCCAAATATGCGAAACGTTTTGCAAAACATTCAAAACTTCATAATTGCAAAATGTTTCGTTTTCTTCGCCCTAATCGTTTTTGTCCCCTTCGTTTTAATCAACGTAAAAAAGAGAGAAAAAAAAAAGCTTTAAAAATTGGTTTTGCACACAAGGAATGTGAAAATACAAAAAAAAGAGAGAGAGAAGCAACCTTTAAAACTGGATTTCGGTTAACCGAGTGTTTGGGTTACAAGTGTTTCGGATAAAAGGGGTTCTAATGTATAATATTTTTGGTTTTATTTGATGAGGGAAACATGGAAATTATGGGGTATTTAAAAGTGAATATATCTGCAGCATGACTATTATAACTTTCATGAAGTTATACCTACATTATTGTTACACCATTATGACGTCAGTATAACCGAGGGGCATCTTTTTGCTGCATCATATAGATTTGGTGTTAAAAATTTCAAGTAATGCAGTATTCAGAATTCAAGATATCTATAAATATTGTAGCTTTTATAGACTTATAACCACAATGTTTCCATTACCGTTATGACAGCCATATTTTTGCTGTATAAAAAAATTCAAAATTGTAGTAAAATGTGAAAAAATACCCGATACTAACTAATATGATCAATGTGAAAAAAATTATAATTTCTTTATAATATTCTATTTCGGAAAGTATTTCATAATCTACGACTGATGCATAATTTTTCGCTCTTGTTAAATACATTCATGTCCAAAACTAAGGTCACAAATATATAATCTGTGAAAACCATGAATCAGAGGTAAAGTATTTATCTCAGGAAAAGTTTGTATAATATGAAGTGTGACCACCGTACACTGCTATACAAGCCTCGTAACGAGCTCTCATACCGTTTAAGTAGACGTCAATAGATGTTTGTGGCAACAAAGCCAATTTTTCCAAAAGCGCGGCTTTTAACTCCTGGTGGGTCCTGGGAGGGGGGTTACGCTGTACGAAGACTCTCCATAGACCATCGCACACATGTTCAATAGGATTAAGGTCCGGAGACCTCGAGGGACAATTCATTCGGCGTATATCCTCTTCTTCAAGAAATTCATCAACAATTTGAGCTCTCTGTAGCTTCGCATTACCATCCATAAATATGAACTCTGAGCCTACAGCACCAAGGAACATCCTCACATAGGCTTCAAGAACCTCACACCTAACGCCCGACGTCCAATCGTTTGTGTCCTTTTCATTGCTTCCAACAGGAGAACTCGATTGTTATGAAGCCGACAGCATCAGTCTTGGACACAACATGAATGGGGACATGTTCTTTTCAGAGATGAGTCGAAGTTCACCACGCAGAGTGGTTCTCGTCGAATCTTCATCTGGAAAACGTGGAGATTGCTATCATCCCTGCTACATAAAAGAAATTGACAGATTTTGTGGCAATGAAATCTTTGTCTAGGGTGGCATAATGTTGACCAGTCGTAGTCCACTGCACGTCTTCGATGCGCGTACTGTCAATGCACATTGCTATAGGGCTTATGTCCTTGAAGCCCATGTAAGGATATTACGGGATGCTGTAGGCCCGGACTTCATGTTTATGGACGATAATGCGAAGCCACACAGAGATCACGTTACTTTACATTTGCTTGAAGAAGATATTCGCCGTATGAGTTGGGCTTCGAGGTCTCCGAACCTCAATCTTATTGATCATGTTTGGTATTCTCTATGAAGAGCCATTGCACAGCGTGACCCCCTTCCCAGGACCCGCCAGGATATAAAAGCCGCGCTTTTGGAATAGTGGGCTTTGTTGCCAAAAACATTTATTGAGATCCTTATAAACAGTATGTGAGCTCATTGTGAGGCTTTTATAGCAGTACACGGTAGTCACACTCCATATTAGACAGACTTTTACAGAGATAAATGCTTTATCTCTGATTCATGATTTAACACTTTTTGATATACCCTATTTTTTAATTCACAATCAAAATCTTTTCCATATTCTTATGTTGCTATATTCTTTTTCCTATTGTAATGTACCTCTGTGCCATATTTCGTGATAACACAGTGAATAGTTCATCAGTTTTCACCGATTTTATGTTTGTGACCTTAATTTTCGACATGAGTGTATGTTATATATATATGTAACTGTAAAAGCCCGTCAGAATTTGGGATTTTACAGTAACATATATCTATTGCAAAATAGATTGTAATGCTTATAGTTTTACAAGCATAACTCAAAAAATAGTTCAAAAAATTAAGAAAAGTAACCTAAGAATTTTTTAACAGAAATTATTAACTGGAAGCTTCAAATATGCGAATCAAAATTTCCAGCTCAATCCACTGAGTAGTTTTGGAGTGAATTGTATAAAACTACATGCATTGTTATCTGTTTTACAACTAATAAAAATTAATTTGCATTAGGAGATGGAATCTTTGAACCTGGATAGTTTTTTAAACTACTTGATCGAGTGAAATCCCGTTTGGAATCCAAAAGTGAAACTATAAGAAGAATCCAAATATAACATCAAAATTAGGCATTAGAAATGAAAATTTAAAACTTTGATAATATTTCTGTACGTAGATGATCCCTTAAATCTGTTGGTCAGTTTGATCTCAAATTTCCCTTGCAAATGTTAAACTTTTGGGTGTGTGATGAAATCGTATTTTTAAAATACATCTCTAAGGATATTAATATTTTTAACTTCTTTTTTTCGATGAAATTTTCGTGAAGGATGTTCCCTTTTCTTTTTAGTTTTCAAAACATTTAAACAATTTTTTCGAAGAGTTAAAATCTTCCGCTAAGATTTTAGAACATGAAATTATACATTAAGTACATATTTTCAAAATATTTTGAGAACAAGAAAAGCAAACATTCTTTGAGAAACATATAGGGTAAATTGGGTGAAAATGCTGTAGTTTTTGACTTTATTGTTTTAAAAATCGCCTGTTGCTTTCATTTGTTATTCGTTGATTTCTTGTTCACGTTTGAATCCTTATGTATCATTCAAAACCTTATTTCATTTTACAGATATTGAATAAAGCATCAAATATTTTGTTTTTGTAAACACTTGCATTTCGGCATCTTACCCATACCTATGGGTAAGATGGCCAACTATTTAGGTTTAAGAAGCATCGTGGAGTTTCAATGTAAACAATAGTTTTGTGAAGCAGTATAAAACATAATGGGACGAATAAAAGTAAATTTAATATTTTAGACATACTAAAGTTGTTAACGTACTTAATATTAGGAAATTACAAAAATATGAATGTAACAGAAGTTGGCAATTTAATAAAAGGTCAAACTAAAATTTGAAAAAAAAATTATGTTCTACTTAACATTTAAAAGAATTATACCTATTTTTAGCTCACAGGCTATCAAAGCCTGAGAGCTAATGTGCCCGCCCGATCTGTATGTATGTACGTACGTACGTACGTATGTAATTATGTATGTATGTATGTACGTAACGCGATAACTCTTGATAGAAACATCCGATTTGCTTCAAAAAAATTTTCTAGGTTCATTGTGATAAGGCGCTTCCCTGATTAGTTTTGGGAGTTCATTGGTTAAGGATAAAGGGGGAAAAACGGGGTTAGTCCAACCCCTTAATTCAGATAAATGGGTTTTTCATGCAGAATCATTCGATTTGCTCCGAATTTGGTATACCGGTTTATTATGTTAAGGAACTTCCCTGATTAGTTTTTGGTGTTCATTGGTTAAGGATAAAGGGGGAAAAGGGGTGTTAGTCCACCCCCTTAATTCAGATAAATGGGTTTTTCTTGCAGAATCATTCGATTTGCTCCGAATTTGGTATACCGGTTTATTATGTTAAGGAACCTCCCTGATTAGTTTTGGGGGTTCATTGGTTAAGGATAAAGGGGGGGAAAGGGGGGTAAGTCCACCCCCTTAATTCAGATAAATGGGTTTTTCATGAAGAATCATTCGATTTGCTCCGATTTTGTTATACCGGTTTATTATGTTAAGGAACTTCCCTGATTAGTTTTGGGGTTTCATTGGTTAAGGATAAAGGGGGTTAGTCCACCCCCTTAATTCAGATAAATGGGTTTTTCATGAAGAATCATTCGATTTGCTCCGATTTTGTTATACCGGTTTATTATGTTAAGGAACTTCCCTGATTAGTTTTGGGGGTTCATTGGTTAAGGATAAAGGGGGGAAAGGGGGTTAGTCCACCCCCTTAATTCAGATAAATGGGTTTATCTTGAAGAATCATTCGATTTGCTCCGAATTTGGTATACCGGTTTATTATGTTAAGGAACTTCCCTGATAAGTTTTGGGAGTTCATTGGTTAAGGATAAAGGGGGAAAAGGGGGGTTAGTCCACCCCCTTAATTCAGATAAATGGGTTTTTCATGAAGAATCATTCGATTTGCTCCGATTTTGTTATACCGGTTTATTATGTTAAGGAACTTCCCTGATTAGTTTTGGGAGTTCATTGGTTAAGGATAAAGGGGGGAAAAGGGGGGTTAGTCCACCCCCTTAATTCAGATAAATGGGTTTTTCATGAAGAATCATTCGATTTGCTCCGAATTTGGTATACCGGTTTATTATGTTAAGGAACTTCCCTGATTAGTTTTGGGAGTTCATTGGTTAAGGATAAAGGGGAGAAAAGGGGGGTTAGTCCAACCCCTTAATTCAGATAAATGGGTTTTTCATGAAGAATCATTCGATTTGCTCCGAATTTGGTATACCGGATTATTATGTTAAGGAACTTCCCTGATTAGTTTTGGGAGTTCATTGGTTAAGGATAAAAAGGGGAAAAGGAGGGTTAGTCCACCTCCTTAATTCAGATAAATGGGTTTTTCATGAAGAATCATTCGATTTGCTCCGATTTTGTTATACCGGTTTATTATGTTAAGGAACTTCCCTGATTAGTTTTGGGGGTTCATTGGTTAAGGATAAAGGGGGGGGAAAGGGGGGTTAGTCCACCCCCTTAATTCAGATAAATGGGTTTTTCATGAAGAATCATTCGATTTGCTCCGAATTTGGTATACCGGTTTATTATGTTAAGGAACTTCCCTGATTAGTTTTGGGAGCTCTTTGGTTAAGGATAAAGGGGGGAAAAGGGGGGTTAGTCCACCCCCTTAATTCAGATAAATGGGTTTTTCATGAAGAATCATTCGATTTGCTCCGATTTTGTTATACCGGTTTATTATGTTAAGGAACTTCCCTGATTAGTTTTGGGGGTTCATTGGTTAAGGATAAAGGGGGGGAAAGGGGGGTTAGTCCACCCCCTTAATTCAGATAAATGGGTTTTTCATGAAGAATCATTCAATTTGCTCCGAATTTGGTATACCGGTTTGTTATGTTAAGGAACTTCCCTGATTAGTTTTAGGAGTTCATTGGTTAAGGATAAAGGGGGGAAAAGGGGGGTTAGTCCACCCCTTAATTCAGATAAATGGGTTTTTCATGAAGAATCATTCGATTTGCTCCGAATTTGGTATACCGGTTTATTATGTTAAGGAACTTCCCTGATTAGTTTTGGGAGTTCATTGGTTAAGGATAAAGGGGGAAAAGGGGGGTTAGTCCACCCCCTTAATTCAGATAAATGGGTTTTTCATGAAGAATCATTCGATTTGCTCCGAATTTGGTATACCGGTTTATTATGTTAAGGAACTTCCCTGATTAGTTTTGGGAGTTCATTGGTTAAGGATAAAAAGAGGAAAAGGAGGGTTAGTCCACCTCCTTAATTCAGATAAATGGGTTTTTCATGAAGAATCATTCGATTTGCTCCGATTTTGTTATACCGGTTTATTATGTTAAGGAACTTCCCTGATTAGTTTTGGGGGTTCATTGGTTAAGGATAAAGGGGGGGAAAGGGGGGTTAGTCCACCCCCTTAATTCAGATAAATGGGTTTTTCATGAAGAATCATTCGATTTGCTCCGAATTTGGTATACCGGTTTATTATGTTAAGGAACTTCCCTGATTAGTTTTGGGAGCTCTTTGGTTAAGGATAAAGGGGGGGAAAGGGGGGTTAGTCCACCCCCTTAATTCAGATAAATGGGTTTTTCATGAAGAATCATTCGATTTGCTCCGATTTTGTTATACCGGTTTATTATGTTAAGGAACTTCCCTGATTAGTTTTGGGGGTTCATTGGTTAAGGATAAAGGGGGGGGGGAAAGGGGGGTTAGTCCACCCCCTTAATTCAGATAAATGGGTTTTTCATGAAGAATCATTCGATTTGCTCCGAATTTGGTATACCGGTTTATTATGTTAAGGAACTTCCCTGATTAGTTTTGGGAGCTCATTGGTTAAGGATAAAGGGAGGAAAAGGGGGGTTAGTCCACCCCCTTAATTCAGATAAATGGGTTTTTCATGAAGAATCATTCGATTTGCTCCGATTTTGTTATACCGGTTTATTATGTTAACGAAGTTCCCTGATTAGTTTTGGGGGTTCATTGGTTAAGGATAAAGGGGGGGAAAGGGGGGTTAGTCCACCCCCTTAATTCAGATAAATGGGTTTTTCATGAAGAATCATTCGATTTGCTCCGAATTTGGTATACCGGTTTATTATGTTAAGGAACTTCCCTGATTAGTTTTGGGAGTTCATTGGTTAAAGATAAAGGGGGGAAAAGGGGGGTTAGTCCACCCCCTTAATTCAGATAAATGGGTTTTTCATGAAGAATCATTCGATTTGCTCCGAATTTGGTATACCGGTTTATTATGTTAAGGAACTTCCCTGATTAGTTTTGGGAGTTCATTGGTTAAGGATAAAGGGGGGAAAAGGGGGGTTAGTCCACCCCCTTAATTCAGATAAATGGGTTTTTCATGAAGAATCATTCGATTTGCACCGAATTTGGTATACCGGTTTATTATGTTAAGGAACTTCCCTGATTAGTTTTGGGGGTTCATTGATTAAGGATAAAGGGGGGTTAGTCCACCTCCTTAATTCAGATAAATGGGTTTTTCATGAAGAATCATTCGATTTGCTCCGATTTTGTTATACCGGTTTATTATGTTAAGGAACTTCCCTGATTAGTTTTGGGGGTTCATTGGTTAAGGATAAAGGGGGGGAGGGGGGTTAGTCCACCCCCTTAATTCAGATAAATGGGTTTTTCATGAAGAATCATTCGATTTGCTCCGAATTTGGTATACCGGTTTATTATGTTAAGGAACTTCCCTGATTAGTTTTGGGAGCTCTTTGGTTAAGGATAAAGGGGGGAAAAGGGGGGTTAGTCCACCCCCTTAATTCAGATAAATGGGTTTTTCATGAAGAATCATTCGATTTGCTCCGATTTTGTTATACCGGTTTATTATGTTAAGGAACTTCCCTGATTAGTTTTGGGGGTTCATTGGTTAAGGATAAAGTGGGGGGAAAGGGGGGTTAGTCCACCCCCTTAATTCAGATAAATGGGTTTTTCATGAAGAATCATTCAATTTGCTCCGATTTTGTTATACCGGTTTATTATGTTAAGGAACTTCCCTGATTAGTTTTGGGGGTTCATTGGTTAAGGATAAAGGGGGGGGGAAAGGGGGGTTAGTCCACCCCCTTAATTCAGATAAATGGGTTTTTCATGAAGAATCATTCGATTTGCTCCGAATTTGGTATACCGGTTTATTATGTTAAGGAACTTCCCTGATTAGTTTTGGGAGTTCATTGGTTAAGGATAAAGGGGGGAAAAGGGGGGTTAGTCCACCCCCTTAATTCAGATAAATGGGTTTTTCATGAAGAATCATTCGATTTGCTCCGAATTTGGTATACCGGTTTATTATGTTAAGGAACTTCCCTGATTAGTTTTGGGAGTTCATTGGTTAAGGATAAAGGGGGGGAAAGGGGGGTTAGTCCACCCCCTTAATTCAGATAAATGGGTTTTTCATGAAGAATCATTCGATTTGCTCCGAATTTGGTATACCGTTTTATTATGTTAAGGAACTTCCCTGATTAGTTTTGGGAGTTCATTGGTTAAGGATAAAAAGAGGAAAAGGAGGGTTAGTCCACCTCCTTAATTCAGATAAATGGGTTTTTCATGAAGAATCATTCGATTTGCTCCGATTTTGTTATACCGGTTTATTATGTTAAGGAACTTCCCTGATTAGTTTTGGGGGTTCATTGGTTAAGGATAAAGGGGGGGAAAGGGGGGTTAGTCCACCCCCTTAATTCAGATAAATGGGTTTTTCATGAAGAATCATTCGATTTGCTCCGAATTTGGTATACCGGTTTATTATGTTAAGGAACTTCCCTGATTAGTTTTGGGAGCTCTTTGGTTAAGGATAAAGGGGGGTTAGTCCACCCCCTTAATTCAGATAAATGTGTTTTTCATGAAGAATCATTCGATTTGCTCCGATTTTGTTATACCGGTTTATTATGTTAAGGAACTTCCCTGATTAGTTTTGGGGGTTCATTGGTTAAGGATAAAGGGGGGGGGGAAAGGGGGTTAGTCCACCCCCTTAATTCAGATAAATGGGTTTTTCATGAAGAATCATTCGATTTGCTCCGAATTTGGTATACCGGTTTATTATGTTAAGGAACTTCCCTGATTAGTTTTGGGAGCTCATTGGTTAAGGATAAAGGGAGGAAAAGGGGGGTTAGTCCACCCCCTTAATTCAGATAAATGGGTTTTTCATGAAGAATCATTCGATTTGCTCCGATTTTGTTATACCGGTTTATTATGTTAACGAAGTTCCCTGATTAGTTTTGGGGGTTCATTGGTTAAGGATAAAGGGGGGGAAAGGGGGGTTAGTCCACCCCCTTAATTCAGATAAATGGGTTTTTCATGAAGAATCATTCGATTTGCTCCGAATTTGGTATACCGGTTTATTATGTTAAGGAACTTCCCTGATTAGTTTTGGGAGTTCATTGGTTAAAGATAAAGGGGGGAAAAGGGGGGTTAGTCCACCCCCTTAATTCAGATAAATGGGTTTTTCATGAAGAATCATTCGATTTGCTCCGAATTTGGTATACCGGTTTATTATGTTAAGGAACTTCCCTGATTAGTTTTGGGAGTTCATTGGTTAAGGATAAAGGGGGGAAAAGGGGGGTTAGTCCACCCCCTTAATTCAGATAAATGGGTTTTTCATGAAGAATCATTCGATTTGCTCCGAATTTGGTATACCGGTTTATTATGTTAAGGAACTTCCCTGATTAGTTTTGGGGGTTCATTATTTAAGGATAAAGGGGGGTTAGTCCACCTCCTTAATTCAGATAAATGGGTTTTTCATGAAGAATCATTCGATTTGCTCCGATTTTGTTATACCGGTTTATTATGTTAAGGAACTTCCCTGATTAGTTTTGGGGGTTCATTGGTTAAGGATAAAGGGGGGGAGGGGGGTTAGTCCACCCCTTAATTCAGATAAAGGGGTTTTTCATGAAGAATCATTCGATTTGCTCCGAATTTGGTATACCGGTTTATTATGTTAAGGAACTTCCCTGATTAGTCTTGGGAGTTCATTGGTTAAGGATAAAAAGGGGAAAAGGGGGGTTAGTCCACCTCCTTAATTCAGATAAATGGGTTTTTCATGAAGAATCATTCGATTTGCTCCGATTTTGTTATACCGGTTTATTATGTTAAGGAACTTCCCTGATTAGTTTTGGGGGTTCATTGGTTAAGGATAAAGGGGGGGAAAGGGGGGTAAGTCCACCCCCTTAATTCAGATAAATGGGTTTTTCATGAAGAATCATTCGATTTGCTCCGATTTTGTTATACCGGTTTATTATGTTAAGGAACTTCCCTGATTAGTTTTGGGGTTTCATTGGTTAAGGATAAAGGGGGTTAGTCCACTCCCTTAATTCAGATAAATGGGTTTTTCATGAAGAATCATTCGATTTGCTCCGATTTTGTTATACCGGTTTATTATGTTAAGGAACTTCCCTGATTAGTTTTGGGGGTTCATTGGTTAAGGATAAAGGGGGGAAAGGGGGTTAGTCCACCCCCTTAATTCAGATAAATGGGTTTTTCTTGAAGAATCATTCGATTTGCTCCGAATTTGGTATACCGGTTTATTATGTTAAGGAACTTCCCTGATAAGTTTTGGGAGTTCATTGGTTAAGGATAAAGGGGGAAAAGGGGGGTTAGTCCACCCCCTTAATTCAGATAAATGGGTTTTTCATGAAGAATCATTCGATTTGCTCCGATTTTGTTATACCGGTTTATTATGTTAAGGAACTTCCCTGATTAGTTTTGGGAGTTCATTGGTTAAGGATAAAGGGGGGAAAAGGGGGGTTAGTCCACCCCCTTAATTCAGATAAATGGGTTTTTCATGAAGAATCATTCGATTTGCTCCGAATTTGGTATACCGGTTTATTATGTTAAGGAACTTCCCTGATTAGTTTTGGGAGTTCATTGGTTAAGGATAAAGGGGGGAAAAGGGGGGTTAGTCCAACCCCTTAATTCAGATAAATGGGTTTTTCATGAAGAATCATTCGATTTGCTCCGAATTTGGTATACCGGATTATTATGTTAAGGAACTTCCCTGATTAGTTTTGGGAGTTCATTGGTTAAGGATAAAAAGGGGAAAAGGAGGGTTAGTCCACCTCCTTAATTCAGATAAATGGGTTTTTCATGAAGAATCATTCGATTTGCTCCGATTTTGTTATACCGGTTTATTATGTTAAGGAACTTCCCTGATTAGTTTTGGGGGTTCATTGGTTAAGGATAAAGGGGGGGAAAGGGGGGTTAGTCCACCCCCTTAATTCAGATAAATGGGTTTTTCATGAAGAATCATTCGATTTGCTCCGAATTTGGTATACCGGTTTATTATGTTAAGGAACTTCCCTGATTAGTTTTGGGACCTCTTTGGTTAAGGATAAAGGGGGGAAAAGGGGGGTTAGTCCACCCCCTTAATTCAGATAAATGGGTTTTTCATGAAGAATCATTCGATTTGCTCCGATTTTGTTATACCGGTTTATTATGTTAAGGAACTTCCCTGATTAGTTTTGGGGTTCATTGGTTAAGGATAAAGGGGGGGGAAAGGGGGGTTAGTCCACCCCCTTAATTCAGATAAATGGGTTTTTCATGAAGAATCGTTCAATTTGCTCCGAATTTGGTATACCGGTTTGTTATGTTAAGGAACTTCCCTGATTAGTTTTAGGAGTTCATTGGTTAAGGATAAAGGGGGGAAAAGGGGGGTTAGTCCACCCCTTAATTCAGATAAATGGGTTTTTCATGAAGAATCATTCGATTTGCTCCGAATTTGGTATACCGGTTTATTATGTTAAGGAACTTCCCTGATTAGTTTTGGGAGTTCATTGGTTAAGGATAAAGGGGGGAAAAGGGGGGTTAGTCCACCCCCTTAATTCAGATAAATAGGTTTTTCATGAAGAATCATTCGATTTGCTCCGAATTTGGTATACCGGTTTATTATGTTAAGGAACTTCCCTGATTAGTTTTGGGAGTTCATTGGTTAAGGATAAAAAGAGGAAAAGGAGGGTTAGTCCACCTCCTTAATTCAGATAAATGGGTTTTTCATGAAGAATCATTCGATTTGCTCCGATTTTGTTATACCGGTTTATTATGTTAAGGAACTTCCCTGATTAGTTTTGGGGGTTCATTGGTTAAGGATAAAGGGGGGGAAAGGGGGGTTAGTCCACCCCCTTAATTCAGATAAATGGGTTTTTCATGAAGAATCATTCGATTTGCTCCGAATTTGGTATACCGGTTTATTATGTTAAGGAACTTCCCTGATTAGTTTTGGGAGCTCTTTGGTTAAGGATAAAGGGGGGGGAAAGGGGGGTTAGTCCACCCCCTTAATTCAGATAAATGGGTTTTTCATGAAGAATCATTCGATTTGCTCCGATTTTGTTATACCGGTTTATTATGTTAAGGAACTTCCCTGATTAGTTTTGGGGGTTCATTGGTTAAGGATAAAGGGGGGGGGGAAAGGGGGGTTAGTCCACCCCCTTAATTCAGATAAATGGGTTTTTCATGAAGAATCATTCGATTTGCTCCGAATTTGGTATACCGGTTTATTATGTTAAGGAACTTCCCTGATTAGTTTTGGGAGCTCATTGGTTAAGGATAAAGGGAGGAAAAGGGGGGTTAGTCCACCCCCTTAATTCAGATAAATGGGTTTTTCATGAAGAATCATTCGATTTGCTCCGAATTTGGTATACCGGTTTATTATGTTAAGGAACTTCCCTGATTAGTTTTGGGAGTTCATTGGTTAAGGATAAAGGGGGGAAAAGGGGGGTTAGTCCACCCCCTTAATTCAGATAAATGGGTTTTTCATGAAGAATCATTCGATTTGCACCGAATTTGTTATACCGGTTTATTATGTTAAGGAACTTCCCTGATTAGTTTTGGGGGTTCATTGGTTAAGGATAAAGGGGGGTTAGTCCACCTCCTTAATTCAGATAAATGGGTTTTTCATGAAGAATCATTCGATTTGCTCCGATTTTGTTATACCGGTTTATTATGTTAAGGAACTTCCCTGATTAGTTTTGGGGGTTCATTGGTTAGGGATAAAGGGGGGGAGGGGGGTTAGTCCACCCCCTTAATTCAGATAAATGGGTTTTTCATGAAGAATCATTCGATTTGCTCCGAATTTGGTATACCGGTTTATTATGTTAAGGAACTTCCCTGATTAGTTTTGGGAGTTCATTGGTTAAGGATAAAGGGGGGAAAAGGGGGGTTAGTCCACCCCCTTAATTCAGATAAATGGGTTTTTCATGAAGAATCATTCGATTTGCTCCGAATTTGGTATACCGGTTTATTATGTTAAGGAACTTCCCTGATTAGTTTTGGGAGTTCATTGGTTAAGGATAAAGGGGGGGAAAGGGGGGTTAGTCCACCCCCTTAATTCAGATAAATGGGTTTTTCATGAAGAATCATTCGATTTGCTCCGAATTTGGTATACCGGTTTATTATGTTAAGGAACTTCCCTGATTAGTTTTGGGAGTTCATTGGTTAAGGATAAAAAGAGGAAAAGGAGGGTTAGTCCACCTCCTTAATTCAGATAAATGGGTTTTTCATGAAGAATCATTCGATTTGCTCCGATTTTGTTATACCGGTTTATTATGTTAAGGAACTTCCCTGATTAGTTTTGGGGGTTCATTGGTTAAGGATAAAGGGGGGAAAGGGGGGTTAGTCCACCCCCTTAATTCAGATAAATGGGTTTTTCATGAAGAATCATTCGATTTGCTCCGAATTTGGTATACCGGTTTATTATGTTAAGGAACTTCCCTGATTAGTTTTGGGAGCTCTTTGGTTAAGGATAAAGGGGGGTTAGTCCACCCCCTTAATTCAGATAAATGGGTTTTTCATGAAGAATCATTCGATTTGCTCCGATTTTGTTATACCGGTTTATTATGTTAAGGAACTTCCCTGATTAGTTTTGGGGGTTCATTGGTTAAGGATAAAGGGGGGGGAAAGGGGGGTTAGTCCACCCCCTTAATTCAGATAAATGGGTTTTTCATGAAGAATCATTCGATTTGCTCCGAATTTGGTATACCGGTTTATTATGTTAAGGAACTTCCCTGATTAGTTTTGGGAGCTCATTGGTTAAGGATAAAGGGAGGAAAAGGGGGGTTAGTCCACCCCCTTAATTCAGATAAATGGGTTTTTCATGAAGAATCATTCGATTTGCTCCGATTTTGTTATACCGGTTTATTATGTTAACGAAGTTCCCTGATTAGTTTTGGGGGTTCATTGGTTAAGGATAAAGGGGGGGAAAGGGGGGTTAGTCCACCCCCTTAATTCAGATAAATGGGTTTTTCATGAAGAATCATTCGATTTGCTCCGAATTTGGTATACCGGTTTATTATGTTAAGGAACTTCCCTGATTAGTTTTGGGAGTTCATTGGTTAAAGATAAAGGGGGGAAAAGGGGGGTTAGTCCACCCCCTTAATTCAGATAAATGGGTTTTTCATGAAGAATCATTCGATTTGCTCCGAATTTGGTATACCGGTTTATTATGTTAAGGAACTTCCCTGATTAGTTTTGGGAGTTCATTGGTTAAGGATAAAGGGGGGAAAAGGGGGGTTAGTCCACCCCCTTAATTCAGATAAATGGGTTTTTCATGAAGAATCATTCGATTTGCTCCGAATTTGGTATACCGGTTTATTATGTTAAGGAACTTCCCTGATTAGTTTTGGGGGTTCATTGGTTAAGGATAAAGGGGGGTTAGTCCACCTCCTTAATTCAGATAAATGGGTTTTTCATGAAGAATCATTCGATTTGCTCCGATTTTGTTATACCGGTTTATTATGTTAAGGAACTTCCCTGATTAGTTTTGGGGGTTCATTGGTTAAGGATAAAGGGGGGGAGGGGGGTTAGTCCACCCCCTTAATTCAGATAAAGGGGTTTTTCATGAAGAATCATTCGATTTGCTCCGAATTTGGTATACCGGTTTATTATGTTAAGGAACTTCCCTGATTAGTCTTGGGAGTTCATTGGTTAAGGATAAAAAGGGGAAAAGGGGGGTTAGTCCACCTCCTTAATTCAGATAAATGGGTTTTTCATGAAGAATCATTCGATTTGCTCCGATTTTGTTATACCGGTTTATTATGTTAAGGAACTTCCCTGATTAGTTTTGGGGGTTCATTGGTTAAGGATAAAGGGGGGTAAGTCCACCCCCTTAATTCAGATAAATGGGTTTTTCATGAAGAATCATTCGATTTGCTCCGATTTTGTTATACCGGTTTATTATGTTAAGGAACTTCCCTGATTAGTTTTGGGGTTTCATTGGTTAAGGATAAAGGGGGTTAGTCCACCCCCTTAATTCAGATAAATGGGTTTTTCATGAAGAATCATTCGATTTGCTCCGATTTTGTTATACCGGTTTATTATGTTAAGGAACTTCCCTGATTAGTTTTGGGGGTTCATTGGTTAAGGATAAAGGGGGGAAAGGGGGTTAGTCCACCCCCTTAATTCAGATAAATGGGTTTTTCTTGAAGAATCATTCGATTTGCTCCGAATTTGGTATACCGGTTTATTATGTTAAGGAACTTCCCTGATAAGTTTTGGGAGTTCATTGGTTAAGGATAAAGGGGGAAAAGGGGGGTTAGTCCACCCCCTTAATTCAGATAAATGGGTTTTTCATGAAGAATCATTCGATTTGCTCCGATTTTGTTATACCGGTTTATTATGTTAAGGAACTTCCCTGATTAGTTTTGGGAGTTCATTGGTTAAGGATAAAGGGGGGAAAAGGGGGGTTAGTCCACCCCCTTAATTCAGATGAATGGGTTTTTCATGAAGAATCATTCGATTTGCTCCGAATTTGGTATACCGGTTTATTATGTTAAGGAACTTCCCTGATTAGTTTTGGGAGTTCATTGGTTAAGGATAAAGGGGGGAAAAGGGGGTTAGTCCAACCCCTTAATTCAGATAAATGGGTTTTTCATGAAGAATCATTCGATTTGCTCCGAATTTGGTATACCGGATTATTATGTTAAGGAACTTCCCTGATTAGTTTTGGGAGTTCATTGGTTAAGGATAAAAAGGGGAAAAGGAGGGTTAGTCCACCTCCTTAATTCAGATAAATGGGTTTTTCATGAAGAATCATTCGATTTGCTCCGATTTTGTTATACCGGTTTATTATGTTAAGGAACTTCCCTGATTAGTTTTGGGGGTTCATTGGTTAAGGATAAAGGGGGGGAAAGGGGGGTTAGTCCACCCCCTTAATTCAGATAAATGGGTTTTTCATGAAGAATCATTCGATTTGCTCCGAATTTGGTATACCGGTTTATTATGTTAAGGAACTTCCCTGATTAGTTTTGGGAGCTCTTTGGTTAAGGATAAAGGGGGGAAAAGGGGGGTTAGTCCACCCCCTTAATTCAGATAAATGGGTTTTTCATGAAGAATCATTCGATTTGCTCCGATTTTGTTATACCGGTTTATTATGTTAAGGAACTTCCCTGATTAGTTTTGGGGGTTCATTGGTTAAGGATAAAGGGGGGGGGAAAGGGGGGTTAGTCCACCCCCTTAATTCAGATAAATGGGTTTTTCATGAAGAATCATTCAATTTGCTCCGAATTTGGTATACCGGTTTGTTATGTTAAGGAACTTCCCTGATTAGTTTTAGGAGTTCATTGGTTAAGGATAAAGGGGGGAAAAGGGGGGTTAGTCCACCCCTTAATTCAGATAAATGGGTTTTTCATGAAGAATCATTCGATTTGCTCCGAATTTGGTATACCGGTTTATTATGTTAAGGAACTTCCCTGATTAGTTTTGGGAGTTCATTGGTTAAGGATAAAGGGGGGAAAAGGGGGGTTAGTCCACCCCCTTAATTCAGATAAATGGGTTTTTCATGAAGAATCATTCGATTTGCTCCGAATTTGGTATACCGGTTTATTATGTTAAGGAACTTCCCTGATTAGTTTTGGGAGTTCATTGGTTAAGGATAAAAAGAGGAAAAGGAGGGTTAGTCCACCTCCTTAATTCAGATAAATGGGTTTTTCATGAAGAATCATTCGATTTGCTCCGATTTTGTTATACCGGTTTATTATGTTAAGGAACTTCCCTGATTAGTTTTGGGGGTTCATTGGTTAAGGATAAAGGGGGGGGAAGGGGGGTTAGTCCACCCCCTTAATTCAGATAAATGGGTTTTTCATGAAGAATCATTCGATTTGCTCCGAATTTGGTATACCGGTTTATTATGTTAAGGAACTTCCCTGATTAGTTTTGGGAGCTCTTTGGTTAAGGATAAAGGGGGGGAAAGGGGGGTTAGTCCACCCCCTTAATTCAGATAAATGGGTTTTTCATGAAGAATCATTCGATTTGCTCCGATTTTGTTATACCGGTTTATTATGTTAAGGAACTTCCCTGATTAGTTTTGGGGGTTCATTGGTTAAGGATAAAGGGGGGGGGGGAAAGGGGGGTTAGTCCACCCCCTTAATTCAGATAAATGGGTTTTTCATGAAGAATCATTCGATTTGCTCCGAATTTGGTATACCGGTTTATTATGTTAAGGAACTTCCCTGATTAGTTTTGGGAGCTCATTGGTTAAGGATAAAGGGAGGAAAAGGGGGGTTAGTCCACACCCTTAATTCAGATAAATGGGTTTTTCATGAAGAATCATTCGATTTGCTCCGATTTTGTTATACCGGTTTATTATGTTAACGAAGTTCCCTGATTAGTTTTGGGGGTTCATTGGTTAAGGATAAAGGGGGGGAAAGGGGGGTTAGTCCACCCCCTTAATTCAGATAAATGGGTTTTTCATGAAGAATCATTCGATTTGCTCCGAATTTGGTATACCGGTTTATTATGTTAAGGAACTTCCCTGATTAGTTTTGGGAGTTCATTGGTTAAAGATAAAGGGGGGAAAAGGGGGGTTAGTCCACCCCCTTAATTCAGATAAATGGGTTTTTCATGAAGAATCATTCGATTTGCTCCGATTTTGTTATACCGGTTTATTATGTTAAGGAACTTCCCTGATTAGTTTTGGGGGTTCATTGGTTAAGGATAAAGTGGGGGGAAAGGGGGGTTAGTCCACCCCCTTAATTCAGATAAATGGGTTTTTCATGAAGAATCATTCAATTTGCTCCGAATTTGGTATACCGGTTTGTTATGTTAAGGAACTTCCCTGATTTGTTTTAGGAGTTCATTGGTTAAGGATAAAGGGGGGAAAAGGGGGGTTAGTCCACCCCTTAATTCAGATAAATGGGTTTTTCATGAAGAATCATTCGATTTGCTCCGAATTTGGTATACCGGTTTATTATGTTAAGGAACTTCCCTGATTAGTTTTGGGAGTTCATTGGTTAAGGATAAAGGGGGGAAAAGGGGGGTTAGTCCACCCCCTTAATTCAGATAAATGGGTTTTTCATGAAGAATCATTCGATTTGCTCCGAATTTGGTATACCGGTTTATTATGTTAAGGAACTTCCCTG
Source organism: Maratus speciosus (assembly GCA_963932465.1). Classification (NCBI taxonomy): domain Eukaryota; kingdom Metazoa; phylum Arthropoda; class Arachnida; order Araneae; family Salticidae; genus Maratus; species Maratus speciosus. The sequence goes on along the minus strand of OZ010792.1, from coordinate 200,236,574 downwards.
ATTAGTTTTGGGAGTTCATTGGTTAAGGATAAAGGGGGGGAAAGGGGGGTTAGTCCACCCCCTTAATTCAGATAAATGGGTTTTTCATGAAGAATCATTCGATTTGCTCCGAATTTGGTATACCGGTTTATTATGTTAAGGAACTTCCCTGATTAGTTTTGGGAGTTCATTGGTTAAGGATAAAAAGAGGAAAAGGAGGGTTAGTCCAACTCCTTAATTCAGATAAATGGGTTTTTCATGAAGAATCATTCGATTTGCTCCGATTTTGTTATACCGGTTTATTATGTTAAGGAACTTCCCTGATTAGTTTTGGGAATTCATTGGTTAAGGATAAAGGGGGGGAAAGGGGGGTTAGTCCACCCCCTTAATTCAGATAAATGGGTTTTTCATGAAGAATCATTCGATTTGCTCCGAATTTGGTATACCGGTTTATTATGTTAAGGAACTTCCCTGATTAGTTTTGGGAGCTCTTTGGTTAAGGATAAAGGGGGGGAAAGGGGGGTTAGTCCACCCCCTTAATTCAGATAAATGGGTTTTTCATGAAGAATCATTCGATTTGCTCCGATTTTGTTATACCGGTTTATTATGTTAACGAAGTTCCCTGATTAGTTTTGGGGGTTCATTGGTTAAGGATAAAGGGGGGGAAAGGGGGGTTAGTCCACCCCCTTAATTCAGATAAATGGGTTTTTCATGAAGAATCATTCGATTTGCTCCGAATTTGGTATACCGGTTTATTATGTTAAGGAACTTCCCTGATTAGTTTTGGGAGTTCATTGGTTAAAGATAAAGGGGGGAAAAGGGGGGTTAGTCCACCCCCTTAATTCAGATAAATGGGTTTTTCATGAAGAATCATTCGATTTGCTCCGAATTTGGTATACCGGTTTATTATGTTAAGGAACTTCCCTGATTAGTTTTGGGAGTTCATTGGTTAAGGATAAAGGGGGGAAAAGGGGGGTTAGTCCACCCCCTTAATTCAGATAAATGGGTTTTTCATGAAGAATCATTCGATTTGCTCCGAATTTGGTATACCGGTTTATTATGTTAAGGAACTTCCCTGATTAGTTTTGGGGGTTCATTGGTTAAGGATAAAGGGGGGTTAGTCCACCTCCTTAATTCAGATAAATGGGTTTTTCATGAAGAATCATTCGATTTGCTCCGATTTTGTTATACCGGTTTATTATGTTAAGGAACTTCCCTGATTAGTTTTGGGGGTTCATTGGTTAAGGATAAAGGGGGGGAGGGGGGTTAGTCCACCCCCTTAATTCAGATAAATGGGTTTTTCATGAAGAATCATTCGATTTGCTCCGAATTTGGTATACCGGTTTATTATGTTAAGGAACTTCCCTGATTAGTCTTGGGAGTTCATTGGTTAAGGATAAAAAGGGGAAAAGGGGGGTTAGTCCACCTCCTTAATTCAGATAAATGGGTTTTTCATGAAGAATCATTCGATTTGCTCCGATTTTGTTATACCGTTTTATTATGTTAAGGAACTTCCCTGATTAGTTTTGGGAGTTCATTGGTTAAGGATAAAGGGGGGAAAAGGGGGTTAGTCCACCCCTTTTAATTCAGATAAATGGGTTTTTCATGCAGAATCATTCGATTTGCTCCGAATTAAGTATACCGGTTTATTATGTTAAGGAACTTCCCTGATTAGTTTTGGGGGTTCACTGGTTAAGGATAAAGGGGGAAAAGGGAGGTTAGCCCGCTCCTCTTAATTTAGATAAATGCATTTTTCATGCAGAATGATTCCATTTACTCCGAAGTTGGTATACTGGTTTATTATGTTAAGGAGCTTCCCTGATTCGCTTTGGGGATTCATTGGTTAAGGATAAAGGGGGGCTAATCCACCCCCTTAATTTAGATAAATGGTTTTTTTTGCAGGATTATTCGATTTGCTCCAAATTTGGTGTACCGGTTTATTATGATAAAGAGCTTCCCTGATTAGATTTGGAGGTTCACTGGTTAAGTATAAAGGGGAAACGGGGGCTAATTCCCCTTCACTTATTTTTTGAGGGGCATTATTCTTTAAAATAAGAGTATAATATACAATTAGTGTGAATAGCCTGTGCGCTCAATGCCGTCAGTTTAGCTGGGCACTTTTCTTTTTTATTAAACATTATAATAATTGCCGAAACGTCAGTGAAGGCTTACTGTGGAGACCCGAAATGTTTTTGGTTTCCTTCTGTCTGTTTGTTATTCTGTCTGTCCAGCGATAACTGCCGTAAAAAGCACCCGATTAGCTTGGAATTAAGGAGGTATGTTGGTGAGCTCCCCGGATTTAGCTGTATGATTTTGGGTTAAATTTGGTTCATTGGTTCGGAATATATAGAACATTTAATTTTCTGGCATAATGCTTTTCTATGGCAAGTCAGACGATTTTCAAATTTTCATTTGTTGAAAGAAATCGCTCATATGAATAATGGATTTAAATGGTAAATTTTGGATGCTGAAATTTTTAAATAAAAGTATTAAATTATTCCTATTAGTTTGCAATTTTGTCAAAACATTTGTCCGAGCTTTTAAATTAGGTGTATAACTTATGATGGAATTTTATACATGTGTTCGAATAATATAAAACATTTTATTTTATGAATTTACTTATATTTCATTTTTCCTTTTAACCGTGTCGTAGCAACAGCATCTCATCTAAAAATATCATAAATGTGAAAGTATGTATGGTTTTTTGAAGTCAAATCAAAGCAAAAGGAATGAATTAATGAATGCCTTTGTATAGATATTTGCATATAGATTGATTTAAACGCAGAAATGAAAATAGTATTTATATACTATATAGAATAATATTTTTATTTATTTATTCAACTATTTGATTATAAATGAAAAAGTTCGTTATTTTCATACAGAATAAACTGACATTATTCTGTTAAATTTTATAAACTTTATTGTTGCCAAAAAAAATATGAATAACAATTTCTCCCAAAGAGTTAATTTTAATTTGTAAGATTTTCACGTGCAAAAGAAAAATGGAATAAGCAAATTAAAAATATAAAAAAAGGATATAAAGGACAGGAATGAATACATATAAATATTTCACACCAAATATAACCTAAAATATTTTTTTTAGTAATATTCTCCCAGCACTACGAAGAAAGATTCCTCAATTTACACGATTTTACTTTGCCTTCCTTTTCACATTGGTTGCGATTTCATTTTCGCAATTGTGTACATTAATTGGCATAAAGTTTTACATTTTTATAACTGAGGCATACGTAAGGCCATAAAAATAAGAAATTCCGTATTGTCTCCTATAAAATGTGATAAAGTGTTTGTTAATTATATATGTTTTTATTAAGAGGAGCGGATCTGCCAAGCTACCGGCGTTCTGGATACCAGTATTTTAATACAGAAAATGTTACTTTATTTAATTGGAACATTTGCGTGATTTAAAAGAATAACATTTTCTCTAAGATAATAGTGATGTGCAAAAAGCCTGAGACTTGGCATATCTGGTGGGGAGTGAAATGTTTTACTTAAGGGGTCCGGGACACAAAAATCTTCAAATTTTCATTTTTTTTTTTTTTTTTTTTATTAAAAATTTTTCTGCCGTTTTCTGCTTAAAATGATGTTTAAATCATGTTTCTATCTTAATTAAAACAGGAAATATTAATTTTTTCGTTCTGGTTTGTTTTCAAAATCTGCCTTTCAAGCTATGTTTGTCAAAGAAACGAGTTCTAATGAAATTGCGTTTTCCTTCATGATAGGTTTTTTTCTCCATTTCTCGTATTTAAATTCTTATAACTCGAGAACCGTTAAAGATACAGGGTTGAAACTCGGAACATATCTTTTTCAATTATTTTACTTTACTTTTGAGCCAGCATATTTGAGAAAAATATTTACTTTTGAAAATATGATTTTTGTTTAAAAAGTTGCACCTCTTTTTTTGTAATTTTCTCGTTAAATATTTTTAATTTTTTTATTAATATTTTTTTAAATGCTGGCTCTAAATTAAAATTTATACATTTCTGTTCATTTAAATGAAAAAAAAATGAATTTCTATAAATAAAATATCGAGTTATAACGATTTTAAACTACCCCTCTTTTTTAAGAAAATTTAAAATTTAAATTTTTTTTAAAAAATTATGAGAAGTTTTATCTTGCGATTTTGTTTACAAAGGATATGGTTAACAATTACAAAAAATTTCAAAATTTTAACTTAATAAATAAAAAAATTTTGAAAATGTCTCCCGGACCCCCTTAATGCATTTATCTCAATTTTAATGCTACGTGAACGACGTCTCGTGCAACAGCTTGTGGAGTGTAAAATAAATTATCAAAATAATCCCTATTACGAAAAATGAAACAAAAAGTCCGGCTAAGGGAAACAAAAGGTTAGTAAACCTTTCGTAATTTGATCTAAAACATAGGTTTGTGTCAAATAGGAACGGTATTTGTAACATCACGGATATGTGGATACTATTAAAAGGCTATATAAAAAAAAATACTTTACGGCGCCAAATCACGTTTATGGGGCATTCCCACAATCTTTTGACTTTCAGTAATAAAAATCTGGTTAAATTAAACTTGCTAAAATAATATTTTAAACTTATAGACGAATGTCTTAATGATTCAAAATGAAGAAAAAATGGTCAGCAGCAATTTTTTATTTATTTATTTAACTGAGGTTTAAGTTAAACTTGCGACTTTAATTTTCCTACCATTTTACCACTATAACTTTTATTTTCTTCTTAATTTTAACTTATGATGAATTTCCATAGTACCCACAGGACATTCAAATAAAAAATAACAATGTAGTATTTTTGTAAAAATTTTTTGGTATAACATTGTCTTAAAGGGGTGTTAAAGAAGGCACGGAAAGGTAAAAAAGGGACGGTAATGGGAAAAAAGGGATGGTAAGGATGGGACGGTAAGGAAAATTACAACCTATTTTTAGGCCAATCATGTTAAAATTCAGTGATAGGCACAATGTTCAGTGATTTTTAAAAACTGTTATTTGCATTGGATTAAATAAATAAATGAGTAAATTACCTTGAAAAGTGCAGGAATAAACCTTGGGGACGGTAAGACTACCAATAAAGCCACCATGCTTGAAATTACATTAAAATGGTGATTTAAATTCTGGAGTAAATTTCCTGTCAAAGAATTTTAGCCATTCTTTCTCTATCATAGTTCTGCATGAGAAAAAAGTTGACGAAAATTCTGTGACTGCATCTGAAGTGATTTTCTGTGTAATTTAACAAGAGGGACGGTAAGGAATCTAAAACCCAGGGACAGAGTTTAAAAAATAATATCAACCGTAAAAATGTGTGCAGGTTAATTTTTTGCTACATATTTATATACAACAATTGTCCCAGTTTAGGTGAAAAAATGCATCGAATTATTTTTATTGAAACAATTTTATATAGACAGTTTCAAACTTAAAAATAAACATCAGGGACACGGGACGGTATAGGAGTTTCCCGGATTTTTGGACCCCCAACATCGTCCAAATCTTATTGATCTCGTTAATATTGTTATGCAGCACTGAGATGTTCCCCAGTATATGAAATAAAAAATCCCACAAGAATATGTACTAAAATAAAAATTATTATTCAGGAACTTATAAGTCAAAAGATTGCGCGAATGCCCATTATCTATATAGTCAATTGGAAGTGGACACGATGATAAATTATTAACCGTTAGCTTTAGAAGTCCCCCTACTTTAAGGTGTTTTTAGTAAGTTAATGCTATCGAGTACATTTTTAGATATTTAGATTAGATCTTAGATATAAATATTACAGAATGGCAATCAAAATTATTTTTTGAAACAAAAATTATAAAGGTATTAGATTTCTAAATTAGATGTATCAGTTTACGTTTCCAAAAGTTCTTTATCCATTAGATACAAGTGTTTGTGGTTAGCAGGCAAGTAAATACTGCTGTATGGATATTAGGATAACGTAAAATGCTTGTCCAAACTGTTCCTTATCCTTATAAATCGCAGTGTAAAAAGAAATCGAAGATATACGATAACCATTAACTCAATCAATAGAAAATTACAAATGTAAAATAAATTACACGGGTTCAGGGGGGCAGAGTCCCCCTGAAGAAATCTGCTTTATTATATAAAAATTACCAGAATAAGTAGCTCGTGAGAATTTCAGAATATCATTACATAACAACGTGTTTAATTTAACTCTTCTAATGTCTAAAACCGTGGAAATATTTTTTTTACTTTTATAAATGTTTATGTAATTTAAAAATTTTAAATTTTGTTTTTATAAAAAGATTAATATTAAGCAAAATGTGCTAAAAACAATGAGTTGCAGAGATGACGTCGAGGCTCTTGATCTGCAGATTTACTATTAAAGCCAATGTTGTTAAAAGCTTTAGAGTGCAGATGTTTTGTTGGTGTTTTTCATAAGCCCCTTTGATATTTTCAGCTATAACTCAGATCTGCCAGAGACAGCACATTTGTTTAAACACTTTGAGCAACTTTTATATAACCAACAGTTTCTCTGAATGCATTTGATCCAATCACATTTTTCAGAGGTTTTATTGCACTCTGCTAGACACTCTTAACTCTGATTCTCATTCACTTAAAAAAAAAAAATCCTCATCTTCTACTTAGTAGGAAATTTAATCCATTATCTTTTCAAAGCAGATCAAATTAGCGTGTTTTGAGCTTCTGCGGTGTCTTGACGTAGGTTGGGAGCACAACTCGTCGGGGGCAGGAGACCCTAGTTATCTAAAATTATACTATATACTACTGATGTTTACATTTAATAAAATTATTTGTAACTGCATTTAACATCAAATATTTAACAATGATTAAAATTAATAATTATTAAACAATTATTTATAAGGCTAATAAACTTTATTTATAACGCAGAATACATATAGAAACCTTTCAAATTATGTTCACCTTATATTTTAATATTTCTTTATGTCATTTTAAACATTTAGAAAATTTATAATTTTAATAATGATTTTTTAATCGGTTGATTAAAATCACGATTTAATCACTGATTTCAATTATCTGATTAAAATTGTTGACATGTTAGTACTAGACAGTAGTTAGTAGTTAGTATGAATATGTAGTACACACATGTATAGTTATGTAGTACATACTAGAGTAATTTATACAATGACGGAACAAACAGGCATTTGACCGCAGCAGAAAATATCCGGCATCATACCTCAAAAGAAAAAAAACCGGCATCTTACCCCCAAAAATTTTTGTGGACTCACCCCAAAGAATTGGGTAAGACGTCGGTGCATCCCACTGACGTGAAGAAGCGGGAACACGCCACCATTTATGCTTTGCAGATAGGCCAGGTACCAGTACTCTCTAAAAATATCACAGATTTATTTCTCTGGTGTTTAAACTAAGACATATATAGGCTAATAAAGAAGTCACGTAAAAGGTTTTCGACGCTTACCAGAAGTGTTTTGACGAAATAGTAATAGAAAAGTACCACTTTTTTTTTTTTTTTTTTTTTTTTTTTTTAAGAACGCAAACGGAAATTAAAATATCAGTAGGGAACTCTCTTCCTTGCAACTGAGCGGCGTTTCCCTACAGAGCCTGAGAATAAGAAAACTACGTGATTCGGCATCTTGTACAACAAAGCATCTCTTCTCAAGTTACTCTACTGAAAAAAGAAATTAAAAATATTTATTTTCTGAAGATGTATTTTAAATACATAAATGCATCTCAAGCCTTTAGGTTTTACATTAGAGAGGGGAATTTGGGATATCACTGACAAACAGCCTTAAGAAAAATTTAAGTTTAGCGTTAGTAGACGTTGTTGCTAAACGATTGCTACTCTCTCATTTTTACGCAATAATTTTTGCTAGAGTTAGCATTCGGCGATCACTTTATACATGTATATTTATAAATATATAACTGTTCTACATGTTGGTAAAAAAATTATTTTGCTAGTTTTATTGTTTTCCTTCGAAATTATAAATTCCTTAAATATTGATACGACAAAAAAATAATAATAATAAATTTGTTTTTAGATTATTCAGTTTAAAAATCAATTCGAGATACAAAGTGAAAAAAAAAATTATAAGAAAAAACTAGTATGTTGTGCCCATCACAAAACTTTCTTCTATCTCATGCATGTCAATACTTCAAAATTCACTATCTCAGTGCCAAATTAAATGGCAATCTGTTTTCATCATGAGAATTCTAAAAATATGAAAATCCGTGCATTAGTTCTCGAGGTATGACTGTCGCTGAAATCGTGTAAATCCAGCAAAATGCAGCATAGCAGCGCCACCTATTGGGTTGTTTACACCAGAACCTAATAATCACCAACTTATGTCAACGTCTAACTGAATATGAAGTTTGAGGAAAATTCGTGCAATAGTTCTTGAGATAGAGGTATTGCGAAAATCATGACAAATGCAGCATAGAAGCGCCACCTGCTCAGAGATTTGCAACAACACATAATCAGCAGCAATATTAATCAAGTTATACTTAAATCTGAAGTTTGATGAAAATTCGTGCATTAGTTCTTGAGATAGAGCTATTGAGGAAACAGTTCAAAATGCAGCACAGCACCGCCACCTATCGGACGATTTAAACCCACACGTAGTCTGCATCATTTCATATGAAGGACTAACTAAATCCAAAGTTTGATGAAAATGTGCGCATTAGTTCTTGAGATAGAGCTACTGCGAAAATAGTGTAATAGCAGCGACACTTGTTGGGCGATTTACATCAAAACACAAACAGCATCCATTCATGTCAAGGACTAACGGAATCTGAAGTTTTATAAAAATCCGTGCATTAGTTCTTGAGATAGAGCTTTTGCGGAAATTCTGCAAAATGATACATAGCAGCGCCACCTGAAGGGCGATTTACACCAAAAAACCACCAAACGACTGGTGCTGATAGCACCAGTCTATATCGGGCACTACCTGAATATAAATTTTTATTAAATTCCGTGCATTAGTTCTTGAAATAGAGCGCCCACAAAATTTGTGTCACATACAGACAGACAGGCAGATAGACATTTTGTCAAAACATGTTTTTTGGAATCTCTGACCCATAAAACGAGTAAATCCGTCGAAAACTGAAATTCGAAAATTTTCATGAAACCAATACTTTCTTCTTGTAAAGATAGAACAAAGTAACAAGCAAATCATTTATAAAAAATTGCAATTTCCAAGCATATTGTTTTCCTCACAGCAATTTACAATAAAAATCTAATTTTGAACTTACCATGTTTTACTGAATAACATCAAACTACATTTGAAAACACTAGAGAACTACAAAAATAAAATGATTTTACTTCTTTTACTTTTAAATGAAGTAATAAAAAAAAAAAAAAAAAAAAAAGCTGAAGTGAACATGAAATGGGCGGTAAAATTGTAGAAAAAGTCAATTTAATGCTTGCAGAAACAAGAACTCTGACATTCGATTGAAAAGTAGTTGCTTTTTTAAAATAAAATAAAATCATCGGACTATTTTCATTATAGTTATAAAGTTATAAATGCACACAACTCACAAGCCCTCAAGCTTATCATTAGCGAGGGGAATTTGGGATGCACTGACAAACAGCCTTAAGCAAGATTTAAGTTTACCATATGTTAATAGACATTGATGGTAGTCGATTGGTACTTGTCATATTTTTAGACAATAATTTTCGGTGGAGATAGCATTCAATGCTCACTTTATGTACGTATATTTATATATATATAATTATTGTACATATTTCTAAATAAAACTTTTTTTTTTCCTCGTTTTCAATTTTTCGTTTGAAATTATAAATTGCTTAAATAGAGATATAACAAAATAACAATAGTAATAATAGTAATAATAATAATAATAATAATAATTTTGTTCATAGAATATTCTATTTGAAAATCAATTCGAGCGACAAAGTGAAAAAAAAAAGAAAAAAACCATTTATAAGAGAAAATGAGTATACCGTTTATAAAAAATTATAATTTCCCAGCACAGTGTTTTACCAACAGCAATTTACAATAAAAACCTAATCTTGAACTCTAGGATGTTTTACTGAATAACACCGAACTACGTTTGAAAACATTAGACAACAACAAAAATAAAATTATTTTTACTTATTTTTACTTTTTCTTTAGTGAAGTAGTTAAAAAAAAAAAAAAAAAAAAAAAAAAAAAAAAAAAAAAAAAAAAAAAAAAAAAAAAACTGAAGTGAACATGAAATGGGCGGTAAAATTGTAAGAAAAAGTTAATTCTCTGCTTGAAGGAACAAGAACTTGGACATTTGATTGAAAAGTAGTTACTTTTTTTAAAAATCTAATAAAATATATCGGAATATTTTCATTATATCGATAAAAGAGTATGAAAGAGAAGACAGAATAAAATCTAATAATTTAAAAGTCACTATGGTTGGATTAAATGTGGAAATTTTCGGCCTTAAGGAAAATGAAAAGAAAAGCTTTTGTATTTCCTGACATCATTGCGTAATTTATTACTTTTTTTCGTTCTCGTTCTATAATGGTTTTAGGGATTACAATAATTGAGTTCCTTTTTAGGTGCGTTCGTAATTATATAAATACGTAGCACCTATAGTCGTCGTTCAGTCCGTCCGTCCGTCCGTCCGTCTGTCCGTCCGTCCGTCTGTCCGCATGTAACAGAGCAAAAACTACCCAACCGAATGGTCTGAAATTTCAAATATATGATTGTTGCAAAATTTTGTCGAGCCATTTCAAATTTTATGAAAATCGGATGTATAGTTTAATTACAGGGACAGTCAAAAGTTTTTCTTTACATTACGGCCAATGGGAAAAATTATTGCAAGTGCATTTTAATGATATTACAGCCTTCCAAATGATCTGAAATTTTAAAGATATAACTGTTGCAAAATTTTGTCGAGCCCTTTCAAATTTTAGGAAAATCGGATGTATAGTTTAATTACAGGGACAGTCAAAAGTTTTTCCTTACATTACGGCCAATGGGAAAAATTATTGCAAGTGCATTTTAATGATATTAGAGCCTTCCGAATGATCTGAAATTTTAAAGAAAGAACTGTTGCAAAATTTTGTCGAGCCCTTTCAAATTTTAGGAAAATCGGATGTATAGTTTAATTACAGGGACAGTCAAAAGTTTTACCTTACATTACGGCCAATGGGAAAAATTATTGCAAGTGCATTTTAATGATATTAGAGCCTTCCGAATGATCTGAAATTTTAAAGATATAACTGTTGCAAAATTTTGTAGAGCCCTTTCAAATTTTAGAAAAATCGGATGTATAGTTTAATTACAGGGACAGTCAAAAGTTTTTCTTTACATTACGGCCAATGGGAAAAATTATTGCAAGTGGATTTTAATGATATTAGAGCCTTCCGAATGATCTGAAATTTTAAAGATATAACTGTTGCAAAATTTTGTCGAGCCCTTTCAAATTTTAGGAAAATCGGATGCATAGTTTAATTGCAGGGACAGTCAAAAGTTTTTCTTTACATTACGGCCAATGGGAAAAATTATTGCAAGTGCATTTTAATGATATTACAGCCTTCCGAATGGTCTGAAATTTTAAAGATATAATTGTTGCAATATTTTGTTGAGCTATTTCAAATTTTAGGAAAATCGGATGTATAGTTTAATTACAGGGACAGTCAAAAGCGTTCCGTTACATTACGGGGAAAGGGAAAAAAATATTGGAAGTGCATTTTAATGATGTATCAGACTATGCGCTTTATGAAGTGCAAAAAATTATACATTCAGTACAATATGGGGTGCAAAAAATAATTATAAAACTAGTTATAGTACGAACGCACCTCATTTGCCACGTTTGACGAGCAATTTCCAACTTGTTCTAATATTGTTAAATGACAAAATTTATCCTATAAAAGAGTCAGCGGAATACCATCATTTCAAAACTAGATACATTTAGTGTATATTTTTAATAACTGGAGTATATCTTATTAATGTTATATAACATATTTAATGTTAATAACATATATGTTATTAACATTAATTAACATGTTACTAACATTATTTAATAACATATATGTTATTAACATTAATTAACATGTTACTAACATTATTTAATAACATATATGTTATATAACATATTTATATACATATAATATACGATGTTTGTTCTTAAATGATAATAAATGGGTATCTAAATCGTTTACAAAAAAATTAGGTTCGATAATTTAAACCTAATTCTCTTTTTAGACGACCACGGGTTTAACGGTTTATAAGACTAGCAAAATGCGCGGTTTGTTTGCTCGCGTAATAGTTGAAATATACCAAGTGGTACTTTTATGCCTTTTATTTTTTTAGAAGAAGAAGAAATTATACTGCAGTAACAAGAACTTGGACATTTGATTGAAAAGTAGTTACTTTTTGAAAACTAAATAAAACTTATCGGAATATTTTTATTATATTGATAAAAGAGTTTGAAAGAGCAGACAGAATAAAATCAAATAATTTAAAAGTCACAATGGTTGGGTTAAATGTGGAAATTTCTTGGGCCTATGGAAAATGACAAGAAAATCTTCTGTATTTCCCTAAACCATTGCGCAATTTAAAACTTTTTTTTTGTGCGTGTTCTCGTTCGATAACAATTTTAGTGATCCCAATAATTAAGTCCACATTTTTAATATTATTAAAAGGACAAAATTTATCTTTAGAGTCAGGGAAATGCCATCTTAACAAAACCATGTTTAGTGTACATTTTTATTAAGTAGAGTATATTTTATTAATGCTATATAACATGATATAAAAAACTAGTGGAACCAGAGAGAAAAGTAAAGCTCGATCTAAAAAAAGTTACAGTAAAAAATTGTCAAATAGTTTCAGATTAAAAAAGTTAGTAGTGCGTAGAAAAGTAATGAAATCAGATTATCTGTAAAGCTAATGAAATTACCCAAATTTTTGTTGATAGCTGAAAATGTGGACTGAGCTTTAGTGGTGCCTTAAAATCAATCAGGGAAAAAAGACATTTTTAACTCATTCTGAATTCTAATTATTCATAGCCAGTTTAAAAATCTGGGCTCATAAGAATAGGTTAGAATTTGATTTGGAAATGTGCGAGAACATGAGAGATCGTTCAGTACGAAGTATAGACCAAATTCCATACCAGGGGTCACTGATAAGCCTGAAAGATCGAAGTCCAAAATAAGCCCAAAACACTAAGCATGTACTATTCAACCATATGCTAACTACTTGTCTGGCTTAAGTCCATTGACATAAGGCTCCCTTTTCACAGTAATTACATGAAATAAAAATTATTACGCTACATGTGTTATGTCAGAAATGTTAATAGCAACAATTCCTCAACAACCTGACTATATTAATGTTATACTTAAAATATTAATTCATGGTTTACATTCTTTTAGCTTTGTGGAGTTTAGCTTGGCTTGATGCAATCATTTCCACAATTCTGGGCCTGACAGAATTTTTTTTTTGCACATAATTACACATTCTGTTTACTATACCCAGTATTCATTTTGAGTGGATAATATGATTTTGAATATAAGGCACCAGTAAAGCTCAGTCCACATTTTCAGCTATCAACAAAAATTTGGGTAATTTCATGAGCTGTACAGATAATCTGATTCCATTACTTTTCTGCGCACTACTAACATTTTTAAACTGAAACTATTTGACAATTTTTTACTGTAACTTTTTTAGATCGAGCTTTACTTTTCTCACTGGTTCCTAAAGTTTTTATATCATTTCACATCTTTTTCAGATCCTTTCAGGAACTTAATCAACCAACTTCAACTAACCAAACAGCCGCCCCAAGTAACCAACCAATGATCCCAATTAACCGGCCCAACCAATTGCCTCAATCAAAAACTAACAGAAATATTGGTTCACCAGTGTATTTCAAGAGCTCTGATGACCCCATACTTATTGCTAAACCCCATACTGGGATATCGACCTATACATTACTCAGGACTGACCGCCAGACTAGTCCTTAGACTAAATTTTATACATAGTGTGATCTCTTTAATTTTTCTGCTATGTACCTACGCTCCTCTGGTTTAAGGGGCTATGCAGTATCCTAGGCCAACCCCTCAAACACACAAAAAGCTAGGGTGAGAAACAGTCATAAGAAATGAATTAAATCTGCGAAAAAACTATAAAAAGGGAAAATTTCTGGTTTTGGGACTTAATGGGAATTTAAAAAAAAAAATGTCTGAAAACGACTGAATGCAGAAAAATTATCAAAAGTGATTGAAAATATTATACAATACACCTATAAATAATATATCAGAAATAGTACTAATATTGGATATTAATAATAATATTTCGGAGGTCAAACTAAAATATCGCGATAATGACTAACATATTTACGTCTAACTGTAATTATTGATAAAAAAAATCAGGAAAATTGGAAAGTAGGTGTCCTTTGTAAAGTATGCATTAATTAAGAAGATAAATTACGTAAACGAGTCTATTGACAATTGACGTATTTGGTGCAGGTAAATTATGTAATTGAGCCTACAGACAATTGGCGCATGTTACCGGGCATCGTTTAATGCATAATTAACTAAATCGTAAGCGCACGCACCTATTTTTGTAACATTAACACACGCGTGGGGTAAATCTCACCTCCTTTTGTCTCCCATTATATTTTTGGCTAAATGCGTTTTAAAAACAAGTCTACTACTCTATATTGTAAAATGCATCAGTATTACTTCTTTTTAGGGAAAAATCAAGCGTTTCATATTTATTTTCCGATTTCATAACAGTTTCTGTAAAAATGGCGGTTTTTTCTCCTTAGAAAATATGCAACGATTTGTTTTACCTCTTAAAACATGAATTACTTTATAAAATTTACAATAATTTCATTTAATAAACTTTCATCAACATATGCAGGTAGCTTTTATTTCACTCTTTTACATTAAAATTATTTTAGTGTGTGTTATTCTGTAACGAATGAACATATCGAAATGCAACGTTTGTATACGCGCGGGATTATTTAATACTAAAAGCCATATTTCTACTTTTCTAGCCAACAAAGTAAAGACATTCCTTCATACAACCTTTCTCGGCCTTGGCCTTGAAAGGTACAAGGAAGGTCAGAAGTGTTTCATGACGTAATTTTGAAGTTTTTTCACCTGCATAACCGCTTCTCCCGCAGGTAAACGCAACGTCTCCCGACAGCCAGACCGTCCGCATATGTACTACGCCATAAAACGGAAGGGATAGAAAAATGAGCCTTGTTAAAATCAAGTGACGAAAACGTTGCTAGTTCTTAGACCAGTGATGGCGAACCTTTTCACGTCCACGAGCCAAATTTTCCAAAAAACATACTTTACGTGATCATGACGTGCCAACAATAGAAACATTTAATGGATCAAATAACAATGAATCAAAACTACTTAAAATTTTGTTTCTAGCATTAAAAAAATACAGGTAATATTTGATGTTATACTGTAGAAATTTATTTAAAAAAAAATATTATTTCTGTTGTCTCATCTTAAATGCCAAATAATTTATATCCGCTTCGTACTTAGTTATTTTCGATAGAATGCAAGTTTAATTGTACTCACTTGACAAGACGTTTTTAGTTGAACTTTTTTTTTTTTTTTCTTTTTTTACGAAAAGAATGCCTTGCAGAAAAAATTGTCAAAATAGCAAGTGCCAGAAACTACAGCTTTTAGTGTCTGGAATTGAATTCCAAGTTCTTATAATTTTACAATGAGCAATTTCGCTTATTACACTTTTAATTTTTGTTTAGCGATAATCTTCTAATTCCCAAAATTTAATAAGTTAAGTTATATTTCAGTTTCTTCAATCTGTGTGACAATCACAACCAACTGAACTAATCGGATTCAAGTAACACAGACATCTATATTAATTAATGCATTTTGTGAAATTCTACTATATTTTGATGTAAAACTTAAATCTGTGCCATGCCAAAAATAATCTGCAGCATGCCGAATGCGTGCCATAGGTTTACCGTCCCTGTCTTTGACTATTAATTTCGGTCCAATAATATTATTTTTTTTTAAACTCAAGAAATTGAATTTCATTAGGCATTATAATGACGTAATTATACTAAAGTGTTTCAGCTTTTAAAATTAAAATGCACTTTGGCGCGTTTGGTTTACTTTGGCGCGTGCAATAGGAGTACACGATTTCCTTCACAATACGCAGAAAAATGCAATAAATACAACCAAATGAACTAGCATTTACCGAAAATTTCTTTCGTATAACTTAAAAAGTAAATCTTTCACTTTATGCATGATAATAATAAGGATTAATTTCAGAATATCAGGAGTCTCTTTTCAGAATAAAACATCATTACAAAGTTATGTCAGTTAAACAGAAATTGACGTCATACCTAGCAAACGATTTTTTTTATGACTATCTTTTCCTAAATTATTTTCTTGAAATTAAAACTCCTGTATTAAAATAGATTTTTAAACATTAAAAACATTCAATTGAAGGTCATTTTAACACGTGTTTAGTTAAAGTTTTTACATATATATAGGAAAAATTTTCATTTTCTGATTCGAATGACGTCGATTTGAAAAATGCAAAAATATAGCGAGAAAATCTGACTTTTATTTAAAACAAAATACGTGTGTATTACTTTTTTTTAATTATTGTGCCGATTTTTAGGATGTGGCAACAGCAAAGAAAGATTGAAGGAGATAATTCTATATTGTTAAATTATGGTATGCTATGTAAAGTTTAAATGGGTACCATTCCCTTAATATTGGATATTTTTTTTACCCGACCTTCGAAAGGCACATCGCTAAATTAAGACCTTATTAACAAGACATTATTCATCACTGAATGTTTTCTGGTTTGGGTTGTAATTGAGTTGTTGTCTTTTCATCATGTTTCAAAACGTAAAAGATGCGGCTGAGCTCTACTATACAGCACTATTGTGCTGTATGATATATGTATATACATTTTACGATGTTATTTCTTAAATGTTTAAAAATTTATTTCTAAAGTATTTACCAAAAATAGATTAATGGTACTTTAAACAAACACCTAATTCTTTTCATTATACTACCACGGGTTTAAATATTATAAAATACAGTTTAAACTATAATTTTCGGACGTCATGTTCATCTTGATTATTAAATGAAAAGGTAAGAAATGAAACTTCTGATTTATTTTACTAAAAAATGTGCTAAAATACATAAAAGGGTCTTTATAACATAAAAACCGTCAAATAATGTTAAAACCGCAGGAAGATGTTAGGGTTTCAACATCATTGGACGGTTTCTATGTTATAAAGATATTTTTATGTATTTTAGAAATTTTTTAGTAAAATAAATCAGAAGTTTCATTTCGTATATTTTTATAGGTTTGAAGGTTTAAACAACATTGAATACCACTATTTTTAATAGTACTTTTCAACCTTATTTGATAGCAGAAATCCCCGGCTAAGACCAATTTAAAAAATAGTTGTATTTAATGTCCGTAAGTCTTTAAACGTACGATCGTGTGAAAACCGAATTAAGCGTATATGATATTTATTTATCTTAAGCTCGAAAACGCACATGAAATTAAATTTGCAAAGTGTTACTTAAAAGTATTTAGTTTACAGTATTCATATATACGCAGTTTTTTTATGTGCAATTGGAGATTCTAGTAAAACCCTTTGAGGTACAGTCGTGGGGGGGGGGGGGGGTTTAACACCCCTACTAACTCTACAATAAATTATCGTCGAATAAATTTATTGGCACCAAACGATTGGAAATAAAGTCTACTTTTAAATGGTGCATATACAGTTGCCTTAGGGGACCATCTACATACCACAAAAAACCAAAACTTAGTTTTTTTTCAACAGCAAGACCCAATTTTGACACCATAAATAAATTCCGCACCCTTCAATTAGCCCAAATACACATTTGTATGAAATTCGTACGATTAGTTTCCGAGGAATTATTTTATTTTTTTTAATGGGTATATTTCAGGGGTTGTTTCCAAAATGAAATGCGGTATTTTAAGGTTGTTGAAAAGCAACATATTGACTAACAAGGGAACTACTTTTGCTGCTGTTCGTACCTAGCATTCAGACCTGGTGCATTTTAAAGACCTATATATTGCGAAATTTGAGAATCCATAAATCTTTTCTGTTAAAAATATTTTTTTATATTATATTTATTTATACATTTTTTTTTTTTTTTTTTTTTTTTTTTTTTTTTTTTTTTACAGCAGCATAACTTTCTGAAAATGCAATTTTTGAGACGACAAAGCAGACTATTACCATAGATTTTTTTTTTTTTAAGAAAAGCATTTAAAAATACAAATTAGCCAATAATAAATCAAAAATATTGAAAAAAAGTTTAAAAATTAATTCAAGAACCTACGAATTTGATTTAAAAAATTAAAACATTATATTCACATTTTAGGGAGGAAAAAAATGGCTTTTTTTTTTTTTAAGTAGAGCTTTCCGCTACCCAAGCCAAATGTCACATAGCTCTTGGTCGCGTCTAAGCAGTGGTTTGGACTTCAGTAGAAATTGTAATGTCCGACCTAATAGACAAAGTAAAAATTTCAAAAATTGTGTAAACATATTAATTTACTTTATGATTATCTTTTACCAAAAACAAAATTTAATACATATTTCATTTTAAACATTCGAAACTTTATTCCATCCCACTTCAAAAGAAAAGTCTGTGCCTAAGTGAGTTCAGTAGTTTTTGCCAAGACGGATGAAGCACATAACGGCAAAAGGTAGCTGCCATGATCGCAAAGATTTCTTATTATTTTTCTATCAGAATCTTCCGACTTGGGCAAGGATTACGTGGGAAAATTGAATTATGAATTAAAGTAACAAGTTGCAATATTTATAGAAGACTAAACTGGTCTCCAGAAGCGTGTAGTAAGTTTTAATAAAATTAAGACATAATCATCATTGTAAAAAGATCATTTATAAAAAATTATAAATTTGCTACACAATACTGTTCTCACAACAATTTTCAATAAAAAGCTAATTTCGAAACCTAGCATGTTTTAGTAAATAACATCGAATTAAATTTCGAAAACATGATAAAAGAACACTAATAAGGTAATTTATCTTTTTTACATTTAAAAAAGGTAATCAAAAAATAACTAAACATGAAATGGGCGGTGAAATTGATGAAAAAAGTCAATTTACTGCTCTCCGAAATAAGAAATCGGACATTTTATTTAAAAGTAGTTTTACAATATATCGGAATATTTTCATTATATCGATAAAGGAGCATGAAAGAGCAGACAGAATGAATTCCAATAATTTAAAAGTTACTGCAAATAGATTAAATGAAGCAAATTTTCGGACTTACGGAGGGATGATTACAAAATATTTTGTTTATCCTAAACTCATTGCGTAATTTAAACATTTTAAGTTGGTTCTCATGTAGTAAAAAATTATTAATCAAAATAAATACTTTTTAAAATATTGTTCAATGACAATTTTTTTTTTCAAGAAATATCGGGGAAATACCGTCATTTCCAAATGGCTCTGTGACAATAATTAGAAATTGTGGAATAATATGTTAAGTCTAAAATGTATGATGTTAACTTTTAAACTGAATTAAGTGCTATGTTTAAGGTTAAGAAAAAACATAAGTGTACGACGAACATCTTAAGACTGTTGGTCAGTGAGATCTCAAACTTTCCGCGCTAATGTTAAAGCTATAGGCGCGTGAAAAATTCTTATTTTTTAAATATATATTCAGAAAGTTAACATTTTAAACTTATTTTTAGTGTATACACTTCTTGTAGGATGTTCCCTTTTCTTTTATATTGTCAAAATATTTTTAAATAATATACTTAATTATATTTGAAGTCTCAAAATCTTACTCATTTTGCCAAGATTTTAACACATAAAATTATAAATTAATTATATATTTTAGAAAAAAAAAAACAAAAAAAAACAAGAGAGACATTCTTTGAGAAGAGGATACTGAAAAAAAAGAAGTTCAAAAAACTAGATTTCTGAGGAAATATTTGAAGTTCTCACTGAACAACAGACTTAGTATGGGTAGAAAAATTTATTTTCTGATCTACTCAGACGTTTAAACGAATCTGTTTCTCACAGAATAATATTTAAAAATCTTAAGAATGAAAAGAGGATCAGGTTATATGCTAGATTTGTTTTTAACTTGTTTATTATAATCTGGGCATCAGTACAAAAAATATTTAAGTTTAAATTGTTGTTAATCCAATACAAAAATTTGATATTAGAAAACAATTTATGGAATAAAAGTGACAAGTGTCGGAAAGAATACAGGGGACACCGCCGGTGGCGCCAACTTTACCTCGAATTTGATCCTCCGAAGACCCCCATTCTCGACCGCCCTCGATATGTATGGTTAAATAGGGTTATGATTATTACCTTTTTTTTTTTTTTTTTTATCTAGTCAGTATCAGTTTAGAACAAGTTGTTGTTTTAATGAACTAAACAGCATATTTTATTACAAATGACTCATAACTATTTTGACATATGTTTAATTACGTAGACACTTCAATGCAAAAATTTCGTATTAGAAACCAAGTTATGGGATAAAATTTTCAAGTGTCGAAAAGGATACGGGAGCCCACAGACTTCCCCTCGAATTCGTGTGGTCTCCCGACTCCACCCATATTCAACTACCCCCGATATGTATGATTACATGATTATTTTATTTATTTTTTAAATCTAAAGAGTTTCAATTTAGAACACGTGCTTTTAATGAACTAAACAGCATATTTTACTACAAATAAGTCATAACAATTTTTACGTAGAAGTTCAATTAATGTATACCATTCAATCCTAAAATTTCGGCAATGCATCTCTGATATTCCAGAACTATAAAATGTAAAAAATATTTCTAAATTGTCATCTTAATTAATTATTTAGTATTCTGTTCTTTCCATCTTTGTATTTATTTTTGTCTTCTTTTGGAGGGCGGAGGGTACCTTTACATAAAGAATCTTGATTAAATAAGATTTGAGAGCAAAAAACTTGTGATTTTTCATTGCCATGATTTCAATGAACTAAATTACAAATTTTCCTTTCAAAAGTATGTATTTAAAATTGATAATAAAGTGTAATGAAAATTAAAGGAGAAAGAAGGATAATTTTCTTCTTATTGAAAACTTTAATTATTTATATTTTAGTTTCATTTTTTATTTTAACAATTTATGTACTGAATTATGAATTCATGAAAATTTTATCTTCAAAAGCATTTTTCGTGAAATTTTTAGACTACATTAGAAGATTTACATAATAATCTAATAAATTTTAGAAGGATTTTAGAAAGATTGAATGATTTAGAGGGATTAATTAAATTTGCATTTATAGGGGTTTTAGTGTAATATTTATAATCTCACTCAAATCTTTTATTTTAAATATTTTGCTTATTATTTCGTAGAATTAGGAAATGTATAAATATAATGTTCTTACAATAGAAATATAGAAATATTCTTGAATTAAAAAATCCCCCCCCCCCCCAAACGCAAAGAAAGCTAAAAAGATGCAAAGGCAAAATGAGTCACCCTTTTAAAAGTACTTTTGTTTTGTGTAATCAATAACGCTTTTGGAACAAGATAAAGTAATGCATCTATAACTCATTCTAAACTCTATTACTACTAATCGACGTATTAAATGAAATTTATAACAAGTTATTTTAATGGTACTTATAAGTACCGTCGGTGTATAAAGGTTTAAGAAATCATATAAAATATATGTACATGCGCTGTAGAGAGAGCAGAAATATTTGAACATCAATCGATTATAAATTTCTGCAGAAAATCTAATTGCAGAAATTTATAAATCAAAAATCGCATTTAATATCTATGAATTCTTATTTTTAAAAAAATTATGTAAAAGTTTAGCGCAGTAAAAAATTTAAATAAAAGAACATGTAATATTTTGTTCCCCTAAAACATATTTTTTGCCACGCTTATTTACTTTTTAATTTAGTCTTTTCTAAAAGTCATGCCAAAGTAAAAACAAATATCTATATATACCCGTAAAGAGAAATATATTTAAATTCAAAATAGCAGAAAATGTTACCGTAAAATTAATTGCATAAATTTTAAAATAGGAAGTCCTATTTAAATTTTATTTTCGCATTACTGTATGAACGTATTTTACTATCACACACTATCACCTAACAACACTTATTGTAGCGAAACATTTATGTATTTTAGAAATATATAAATTTCTATAGTTTATGCAGTAGAAATGTTTAAAATTTTAATTATTGATATTTATATTCCATTTTTATTCTTAAAAATATTATTTAAAATGTGTATATATATCCATCATAAGAAACATTTTAAAGAATCTAAGTACTATAAAATGCTGCCGAAAACCTAGACGCATAAAAATTGCATAAATTTATAAAATCATATGTATATTCAATTATCTTAATCTATGAGACATTTGTAATAGCATACATTATCATCTAACAACAGCTATTACAACAAAACACTTATATCTTCTGAAAACTCGTGGAAAATCCATTTTCTATAATCACTGAAACGATGGGTTTAATCTGCATTTCACATTCTATTCTCGCAATAATATCATAAGAGTCATGTCATATTTTCTCGGGGATGTTATCGGGCAATTTATATCACGTATTATCTGGAATCTGCGTTATAATGCGGCTATCTAACATAAAACTCAAATTTAATGTGTATCTGCAGAAAAGAGGATCGTTACAGCGAAATAAGATCCATTAAAATTATTACTACCAGCTTTTCCCAAAGGGACAATAAAATCAACTAATCAGAGTAATTATCTTCTAATTCGAAAAGTAATGACCCTGCCAATTTTTTTACAGGTTAAAGCATGAAGAAGAAACTAATTATCGTCTTAATTAAGTTTCTGTAGTTTTGCATTGTTCTTTTTATTTAATTGGAGAATCTTAAAGTGAAAAAAACGCAATTGAAGCAGATTTTAGAGGGGGAAAATGCGAAGATTTTTAATTGCCTTATACGTATACGTGATACATGCATAAGTTCATTAAAGTAATTTTTAATTTGAATTCAAAAACATACTGAACGATCAATACATAATTAATTTTAGAATTTTAAATAAAAAAATAGTTATTTTGAAATACAACATTAATAACTTTTCTTTTGAAATGAACTAAAGTTCATGATATATATGTTTACTACGAGGAAAGTATTTGTACATGCCTTTTTTTATTCCTAGTTACTGAAATTTTACCTGTGCAACTGTGATACTCATTAACACTCTCGTCACCCTGAGCCTCATATGAGGCTTCTACTTCAAATTGCAATTTTTGAAAAAAAAAAATATTCTTGTTAATTCCAGCACCTAATAGTGATAGCATATGTCGATACATTTGCTATTGTGATTTTACTTATATTTCAGCATTTAATAATAATAATATTAATAAAAGTTTTATTAATTATTAGTAAACCGTTGTCGTTTCTTTTAATTCAAACATATGTTTCACTCTTTAAATTTAAATTAGGGACTCCTTTTCCGAATTAGAAATTTGTGATTAAAGATAAAAAATTCTACTAAATTTTTTATGCTTGCTTAATCTAGTTGTAATACGACATTTTCCAAAGGTCTTAAAAAATTCTTCCTTAGACTATTTTTATACGAAAAACACGGAACATAACTCCATTCGTTAGGTTTCTGTAAAGAACACATTCGTTAAATTTCAGTGAACAGTAACTTCTGTGAATTCGATAGCTACTTTTAATTTTGTTAGCGTAAAAGTAATTTTTCTCAAAATTGGAAAAAAAATCAGTGCCGAGAGGGGTAATTACATTTAAATTAAAATCAATATAATTATCCTATTCAATTGAAAGGTATTCAAATGCATTTTGAACACTTTAGTAATATTAAAAATGGCACGAACTCTGTAATTTTATAGCAGAAAATAATATCAAAATAAAAAAAATGTAACGGAAAATATAGTTGTTACACAATTGATTTGTAATTAAAATTAAGATAATTATTAAGCTTAAATGAAAGTGCAATATTAAACATCATAGTAATTTTGCATTAGAAAGAAATACAAATATTCGAAATTTGAGAAAAATAATCACTGTTAAACAATTGAGCTTTAATATATACAATATCTTCAAGTTCAACATTTTAAAGAAAAGCATGGGAAAATAACCGCATTAACATTAACGTTATTATGTTACTCTTTCAAGTATAAATTAATATATGCAGCTGAAAATGCTTACTTGAGAATTAATTATAACTTTAAAACCGATAACCCGGTTGAGGAAAACATATTAACAAGGTTTTAAAACTACTCGGAAATGTTTCCGAACATCAGTGGCAAAAAATGAAACTTTGAGTTTATAAATACTTCTTCAAATCTCGAAAATATATCCGTTTATGAGGTTTATAAAGAAAGAAAACGCGTTCCTGAATTAGTATTTAATTCGGATGGAGTTATGGTAAATATTCGTAAGTGGTTGCACTATATTATCGTAGATAAAGAAACTTTTGTCTTTTTTTACAGCTTCTTTTTTTAATGTGTAATCTTATTTCGCATTTAGTATGCATGAAAATGTAATTTTTTTAGTTCAAGTAACTTTCCATAACTTTTATTAACCCCTTATCTACAGATAGTACTTATAAGTACCAGTAAAATAACTGGTTATAAAATTCATTTAATAGATAGATCAGTAGTAAAAAAGTTTCGGATCGGTTGTAGATGCATTACTTTATCTTGTTCCTAAAGCATTATTGGTTACACAAAACAAAAATATTTTTAAAAGGATGATTTCTTTTGCCTTTGCATCTTTTCAGCTTTCTCGGCGTTGGGGGAGGGGGGGGGGATTTTCAATTCGAAAATATTTCTATATTTCTATTGAAAGAACATTATATTTGTATATTACCTAATTCTACAAAATACCAAGAAAAATATTTAAAATAAAAAATTGTGTAGGGTTATAAGCATTGCACAGAATCCCTATAAATTACAATTTAATTAATCCTTCTAAATCCTTCAATCCTTTTAAAATCCTTCTAAAATGTATTAAATGATTATATAAATCTTCTAATGTAGTTTCGAAAAATCACGAAAAATATTTTAGAAGATAAATAATTTCATGAATTCATAATTCAGTACATAAAGTGTCAATACTTTCAATTAATACTGGGAAAAAAATCACTTGAAAAAATACATTTAAAAATATCTTACTGAACCACTAGCACTTTGAAAATGCAAGAATGCAATTTCCAGCAATGCTTTCCGTGCGATTCTATATAGCTTATAAAAAAATTCTGTCCTTAAAATAGATTCATAGAGAAATGGAAAAATCGCATTCCACGTTTACGATAAATTTTCTCAAATAAAGTTCCACCATTTTATCTTCAGCTAAATTCATTTTAGATTTATTCAGCTACATATTTGAATAGCTAATGAAGTTTTATTCTAATGTATGAACAACTAGATCTATGTTGAATCTTTATTTTTCATAACTGACACATTTTTACATCTTATATAATATCTGAAGTAGATTTTAGCTATTTTTCGACTTATGTTCTAGTAGTTAGTATTGAGTGAGGAATTTAAAAAATCCCCATACATTCCATCATAGAAAGATAATATTAAAACGAAAAAATATATCATATTTTAATTTAAAAAGTATTCTTAAGTATAACATTCCGACCAATATTCTAAAACCCTTCCGAATAGTTTTATAGTGCATTAATCAGTTTTCTTCAACTAGGATATTAGATTTTTGGATGCTAGCATTTCTCAATTAAACATTTACAACTGTGAAAGGAATTTATATATGCAAGAATAATATAATAATATTCATTTTAATGTTTATGATATTGCTGCTCATTTATCAGGTTTGTTTGTAAAACACGTTTGTTGAACGTGATAATGTTTATTTAATAAACGATCTCATCCAAAAATCTCATAATCCGAATTGAGAGCAATTATTAATACGCTAAAATATGTACTTGGAAAATTTTCTGAAAAACACTGACAGCAATACAAACTCTGTTTTTTGTAAAAGCATCTTTAAATCTCAAAAATAGATTAGTTTCTGGAGTTTCTAAAGATAAAGAACGTTTTTCGAAATCGTTAGTAAGTTGAAAAATGCTATTGTATATTTTCGTTATCATGGTTATATCATATCCTTCTTATATACATAAGCATTTCCCTTTTGTTACGGTGCACATCAAGCTATAAATTCTTTCAGTAAGTAGTCATTTGAACACTTCTGGGGTGGAGCTTTTTTTACTTTTTCTGTTTTCTTTTCCTATAATCGTATGATAAACAAGATAACATCGAATTTTCAAACTGTAGATATGTTGCCATTTCTTTTACCATAATGTAGTTTGAAAATTATGTGTTTTCTGCAGTTTGAAAGCAAAGATTATTTTCTCCATTGTAATCGCTCACTCAATGAAAACAGAATAAACGCAAGTGCAAAGCACATAGATTTAACCGATTACCCGCAGCTGTTGCGTTGACGCAACAATAAAATTAAATGCCCATGCGTAAATTTACTATCATGCTACTACTATTTTTTTAGTTAAAAAATTTACCTTATTTAATATAAGAAACTTTGATCATTAAATAAAGCTAAGATTTTCTTTCAAAATTTGTGGCGGCAAACGTTTTACTGCAAAAAAGTTGAAGATCTCTATGTTATAGTTGCGACGGTTAAAGGGTTAATATCTTTTTTTAACACATTCCAACATAGTTGAAAAGGGATTTTAACACTGTCCAACATAGCTAAAAAGTGTTTATGTCTTTGGTTATCTGTCTGCCGTCTGCTTGTCCGTGCTCTAACTCGCGTAAATATACTCGGATTTTCATGTAATTGATATACGTTTTTTAGGTTTGTTATAGCATGTAAGGTATTAAAAATGAAGTATGTAGCATACATAGTTCCTTGACAGGTACACACAAACTAATTTCGTTACATTTATAGTCTGTAGGGAAAAATTCCTTTTAGTTTATTTTAATAGAGTTACACAATTTTATGCTTAATGAAATTTATATACATTATTAAGGTGTACTAAATCATGGTTCTATAGAAGATGTTATTTGTAGCACTTACAGTACGCCTACAGGGAAATTCAAAAGTATTCCGTTATGTTATGGTCTATGAAGAAGTACCTTTTGCGGCGTATTTTAATGATGTTACTCTGTTACAAGCTTAATGAAATTGATAAGTATTTCTGTGAAGCACTAAAACACGTTTTCTGTAGAATATATTGTACAAAGCATTTATCATTCATTTACAGGGTCACACATAACAATTCAGTTATATTATGTTTTACGGGGAAAAAAGTGTTTGCAACATATTTTAATTATGCTGGACTATTTCCAACACAATTAAGTTGATATACATTACAGAGATTTTTTACAAGATGCTTGCAGTTGAATACGACTTGCATTGCATTTATCGTTCATTTGCAGTAGGGGTGCACAACCTTTTTTGGAGAAGGGCCACTTGCAAAAATGTCTGGATTGTTGAGGGCCACATCAGTAACGCGGAGAGAATTCTATTTTGGGGAGGTGATCTGTGGACTATATCAGATAAAAAATATGGTTTCAGGGGGGGGGGGTTACACCTGTAGGTTTCCCTACCCAGTCAACTTATTCAATTCAGTTGGCAAGGATATATCTATAGTTTACGTTTGTATATATAACACAGATATAGCAAGGATTGTTTTCAAGGAGTGATAATATTCCTTGACTTTATTCAGGGAATACATTTTGTTTTATTATAAGTGCTAAAAAACAAACATAGGCATTGAAAGCGGCTCGTGCCGAAAAAAAAATTTGAACTTTATGAACGAAGAGGAAAGAAGTAGCCAATCAATGAAATTTGAGATTTTTACCTGCCTGATCAATGAAATTCGCGAGTTTTCCGCGTCTGATTGACAAAATTCGAAATTTTTCAGAACTGATAGACAAAATTCGCAATTTTTCCGCACCCGATCAACAAAGTTCGCTTTTTTCCGTGAATAATCGACGAAATTCGCTATTTTTCCCGCGCACGGCGGACGGAATTTTCGATTCTTCCGCGTCTGATTGACGAAATTCGCGAGTTTTTCGTGCTCGACCAATGAAATTTGCAATTTTTCCGAGACCGATCGAAGAAACTCGCGATTTTTCCGTGCCCGATCGACGAAATTTGCGATCTTTCCGCCCCTGGTTCACGAAATTCACGATTTTTCCGCGCTCACTCAACTAAATCCGCAATTATTAACTGACACTGAAGAAATTTGCAATTTTTTCCCCCGGTAAATTGATAGAATTCGCGTTTTTTTTTCTCCCAATAAACTGAGAAACTCACTATTTTTCAGCTGCCGGTCAATGAAATTTTTATATTTTCCGCGCTCGATCGACAAAATTTGCGATTTTCCACCCCTGATCGACGAAATTCGCGATTCATAACTGACTTTGACGAAATTTGAAATTTTTTCCCGCTGCAAATTGACAGAATTCGCGTTTTTTTTTCCCCAATAAACTAAGAAATTCACGATTTTTCAGCTGCCGGTCAATGAAATTTTCAATTTTTCCAAGCCCGATCGACAAAACTTGAGATTTTTCCGTGCCCAATCAACAAAATTCGCGATTCTTAACTGACTTTGACGAAATTTGCAATTTTTTCCCGCTGCAAATTGACAGAATTAGCGTTTTTTTCCCAATAAACTAAGAAACTCACGATTTTTCAGCTGCCGGCAATGAAATTCTCAAATTTTCCAAGCATCATCGTCAAAATTCGCGGTTTTTCCGGGCCTGACTAACGAAATTTGCGTTTTTTCCGTGGCCGATCGGCGAAATTTGCGATTTTCCGCGCCTCATCGACAAAATTCGCGATTCTTCCACGCCCAATCAACGAATTTTGCAATTTTCCGCTCCTGACCGACGAAATTCGCGATTCTTAAATGACTGACGAAATTTGAAATTTTTCCCGCGGCAAATTGACGAAATTCACGATTTTTTCCTGCGACCTATTAACAAAAATTGCATTTTTTCCAGTTATAAATTGAAGTAATTCGCGGGCCACACGCTAACCCATCGCGGGCCACTTTTGGCCCACGGGCCACACGTTGTGCATCTCTAATTTACAGGAACAAAAAAAGATTTTGGATACAATATACTGTATCCGAAGTATTGTCTTTTCGGGATGATTGCTGAAAGTTTGTTTTCGGTTAATACATGCGTTTTAAGGTTAGCTAAATTTCTGCACACAATGTTTGTGTACAAATTATGTAGACCACAGACAGGGCTACACAGAAGAATTCGTGAGCATTATTGAGAATAAATGTGAATTGCTTAAAGGTTTTTTTTTTTCATTTTAGTCATGCGTTTTCATGCTCAGCTACGTTTAGTATACTAAGAGATATTTGTTGTACTTAAATAAAATCATATGCAGAGCTATGCAAAAAACTGGTTATATGGTCGCCTATACATGGTAATTCCTGGAAATGCAATTTCAGTAGTTTTAAATGGGTTTTTGCGGAATAAAATTTAAGCTTAATATGTGGCGCATATAAAACTATGGAGATGGCTGTACAAAACAATTCAAGTACGTTTTCGACAATTAGTAGAAAATGCTAAGAGTGAATTTTAAACTGTGTTATGATTTTTCTACCAAACATAAATTTTATTTTTAACTATGTAGAATATACACAAACATAAGATCATAAATAGAGCTGTATAAACGAAATGGAGGACCTTTCTTGCTACGTTCAGTAATTGTTTAAATATGGTTTTAAAATATGATATGCGTTTTCTAAATGTTTATTTAGGTATCTTCTTTACCATATTAAACGGCGACGTTGTGTTTACGTATTTTGGAAGAATTGGAAAGTATTTCATAATCAATAACTGACGCATGATTTTTTTTTTGTTTTATTTATTTTACCTTTTATAATTTTTATTAATTGCAAGAAGTAATGTATGGTGTGATCAGATCCCAATCAATATTTTAAGAGTACTTAAGGAGTATGAAAACAGGACGTTAATTATATGTTTCTTGTTTTAAAAATTTTTTTCGTTTCAGTTCGTCACTGAAATCATAATAATTTTAATAACAAAAAAGCGTTTACTTTGCATTTCGCTCAGTTTTCATGCTCAAAATGTGTGCTTTCTACAAAAAAACGACAAGTCCTGTGAAAAATATTTAAAATAACTTCGTCACTAAAATTTTATAGACAAACAGAAGAAAAATAATTTACACCGGTTTTCATTTAAGTATGAACAGGAAATTAATAATTTTGACTCTATTTTTTTATCTTTTACAGTATTTTTAGTAGATTACTTTTAGTTTTTGTCGCGGTATTTTAGTTTGACCTACGAAATATTGTTATAAATATCCAATATTAGCAATATTTCTCATTAGCAATATTTCTCATAGTATAAGATTTTGAATCACTTTTGATCATTTTTCTGCATTCAGTCTTTTTCAAACTTTTTTTAATTTTAAATTCCCATTAAGTCCCAAAAACAGAAATTTTCAGGTTAGAAATAAGTATGGGGTCATCAGAGCTCTTGAAATACACTGGCGAACCAATGTTCTGTTAGTTTTTGATTGGGGAAATTGGTTGGGTCGGTTGATTGAGGTCATATGTTGGTTAGTTGAGGCGGTTGTTTGGTTACTTGAAGTTGGTTGATTAAGTTCCAGAAAGGATCTGAAAAAGGTGTGAAATGATATAAAAATCTGGTGAACTAGAGAGAAAAGTAAAGATCGATCTAAAAAAGTTACCGGAAAAAAGGCAAATAGTTTCAGTCTAAAAAAGTAAGTAATGCGTAGAAAAGTAATGGAACCCGATTATCTGTAAAGCGCATAAAATTACCAAATTTTTGTTGGTAGCTGAAAATGCGGACTGAGCCTCACTGGTGCCTTATATTCAGAAGTTTATTATCCACTCAAAATGAGTACCTGGTATAATAAACAGAAAGTGTAGTTAAGTGCTAAAAATTTTCTGTCAGGCCCAGAATTGTGGACATGATTGCATTAAGTCAAGCTAAACTCCACAAAGTTAAAAGAATGTAAACCATGAAGTAATATTTTAAGTTTAACATTAATATAGTTGTTGAGGAATTGTTGTTATTAACATTTCTGACATGACACATCTAACGTAATATTTTTTATTTCATATAATTACTGTGAAAAGGGAGCCTTATGTCAATTAACTTAAGCCAGACAAGTAGTTAACGTATGTTTATATTCATCTTATACCAGTATTTCAGGCATTATTATCGTCATAGCCATTAGAGTATAGACACATTTTTCTTATCTGTTATTACATTAATATATAAAAAATCATGACTTCTAATTTTTCCTTTTAAAATTCTTTATCTTGTTTACATACATATTAAAATCAATTTCCGTAAAATACATTTTCTTTACATTTTCATAAAATCTTTAAGACATATTTCCTTATTTTATTTAAAAACATTTATTCCAGCAGGCTTATATGTTATATAACAAGTAATGCATCGTCTAATACCTTTTGGCTCCTTTCTGAAAAACGTTTTCATCCCTCTTCGGAGACATCTTCAGTTTCAAGTGGTGTTGTTTCGCAGTTTCGCATCAGATCTTGTAACTACCCCCTTTTCCCCTCTTTTCTTTTTCGTTTTTTTCTTCTTTCCAGCATTTTCTGCCAACGAGTGTCGTCAATATTTGAATATGTAATGTCGTTGCATATATTACTTCTGTCAAGGTTGATCTCTATGGCATCTCTCATTAGTGGGTTATGGAGGTGGCTACTTTTTCTATTTTAATTGACTGTGGTTTCAAGGGTAAATTTCAGTTTGCTCTTGAAAGGGCTGTTGTTTGGCTATTTTAGGTCGCGAATATGTTCTTTATATCTTTCATTTATTTTTCTCTTAGTCATTCCGTTGTATGTAATTTCTTTCTTTTCTATATTAGAGGCTTTAATTTTATAGACTCCTGCTGTTTGTAATTCATCGTAATTTACGGCTTCGTTTCTTGTCATTTTAAATACGGAGGGGTTGGGTGTGGTTGGAACTTTTTTTCCAAGTTTACTTATTGCACGTTTTTTATATATTAATGTATAAGAATGTATATATAAGAAAAATGTGTCTATAATCTAATGGCTACTACAATAATAATGCCTGAAATATTGGTATAAGATGAATATAAGTATAATACGGACATTAAAAAAGACAGTGACTTTTGTCGATAAACTTTAACTAAACTAGGGGATCGTACCCGGGCTTCCCGGGTTAAAGAACATAGGTAAAAATATATATATTTTTTTTAACTAATATTTTTTTTATATGCAATAATTTTTTTAGATTGCCCACTTACATTTGAAAAAGAATTTTTCATATGGTAAATACGAATTATACAATCAAATAAATTTTTGAAATTTATCAAAAGCGATATTTTCATTTTAGCCGCATGCTAAGATTTATTTGACCAAGATTTTGCTACTTATGGCATCCTTTTATATTATGATGTATTCAGAACTTATACATGTCTGTTAAGATTATGTTTTATTTATATTATTTTATTTATTTATTTATAGGGAAGTTTTTTTTTATGGATATAAGCCGTAATAAGATGATGAATTCTTTATTTTGTTTTAAGGGTAAACGGATTAATCTTTCGTAATCGAGCTCCGCGCGATATAGATAAATTAAAAAATGTTTCATGTTTTAAAATTGTTTTTAAAACCATAGACAATCAGTAAACTTAGATGAACTTTTCAAACAAATTCCATTTGAAAAAAAAACCTATTTGGTCATTTAATATTTAAATTATACGATTACAAATATGTTAAATTTGTGTTTTTACAATATTATTCTTTTATTTGTTTATAAAAGAAGTATTAATTTCGTTAATTTGTATTTCACAAATATGTTAGATTGGTGCGTTTTTGAATATTATTCTTTTATTTGTTTATAAAAGGAAGTATTAATTTCGTTATGCAAAATTAGTCAGAAACAAATGCTGAAAAATGCTTGTTGCTTTATCTGCAAAATGTTTATTATTATTACGTATTGAAACCAGCAAGTCATAAGATAAACTTAAAAAAATCATGCTTAAAAATTATTTTAGAAAATATAATACATCAGTCAATTAAGACACAATTTTTAAACGAATTGCATTTGAAAGTAAATTTTTCCCCTATGCGGTGAAAATTTTAAATGTACGATGGTCAGAAGATTTAAAAATTGCAGTATCGAAAATTTCAAGATCGAAATTTGACCGTGAAGTGTTGCCATTCGCAAAATGACGTCAGCGTTACGAACAGATATGTTTGTTCTTTATAATATATATACTTAATCAGTAAAATATAATAAATATCAGTTATTAGGATATGGTTGTTAATTGAGGCTCTTATGCTTGGTATTCCGGAATGAAAAACAGCGATTTTCACCTTCTCAAAATTTGCATACGCACTTCTCATATCCATATTCATCATTTTAAAAAAAATTTATTTTGTTTGATCATTTAAAAATCATTTTTCAAAACTTGAAGTCACGATTGTCAGCACATCTTTTATGGGAACAGACGCCTTTACTTTAGATTCTAATCTCCATTCAGGAGAGTAAAAATTTTCATAATTTAAGTTTTTTAGACGCATTTGTGTTAAAATGTTTAGTTTTATCTAAGAAAATGATAGTTTTCTTTTAAATATAACTTCATTTTCACTTAAATAAGCATTTCGCCTAGTTTCTGAAATTAGTATCAGTACACATGCAGAAGGAAAAACAATATGGGAAATTTATGAGGAAAAATGCGTGTTTTCAAAAGCATTATGTCATTTTCCGTTATTATGCCCCTAATATAATAATCTGCTCCTAATGGGATTTTGCGACACTAAAGCCTATACAACAATTTTTATCAAAATTTTGAATTTTTATCAGAAAATGGCATGAATAAAGATAAAAATACCTCGTTATATCTCTCTTGTCTGCAATAATGAAATTATCTAATTTTCATCATTTTGAAGAAATTTCCTAAAATGATTTCAAAATTAAAATATAAAAGTGGGGATATTAAAAAAACAAACAAAAAAAAACAGATAGTGCGATCACATCTACAAATGAAGAACTTGGTGTTTTAAAAAAATATATTAGTACAATTGGTTCAGCAGAAAGATCAGGGCAGATGACTAAACAACACACTTGTGCTTTAAATATATAGATTATATAAAATTAAGAAAAATTAAATTAAGCAAATTATGTTATTTTGATAATTTTTTATAGTAGAATGTCCTAAAGAATAGCATTAAAATTTTATTATTCGAGAGAATTTTGGACAACAACTTCAGGAACATGATATTATTTTAAACCAGGTATTGATTGTTTGCTTGTCTAACCCGGCGAAGCAAATCCATCTAGGTGAGAATCATCAATTTATGTAATATAAATCGCTATTATTTGCATGTCACCTCTATTCTATAAAAACACTCTAAACTTTTCTAAAAAATTACACAATGTAAGCGAAATCACACACTGATAAAATCAGTGTGTGATTTCGCTTACATTATTTTAAAAAAAGAAGCATTTTCACCTGTGAAGAATTTCAAAGCAGCTGGGCTGTGAAAATGACGCACGTCTACAAAACATAATTCAGGTTTAAGAATTAAAATATACGCTTTTTATAAAATGGCATCATTTGCATCCGCTAAAGCAATTCACGTTTACAATCCAGTATTAAACTTCGTCTATAGAAAAGTATGCATATGACGTCATTATCACGGGCTAATGGACACTATTTCTGACATAGCCCATATTTTAATTTCAAATTTTTTTTCAGATTTTATGAGAAAATGGCAACAAAAAGATACAGTATCTCCTATTTTCGACTATTTTCCGTTTACTTTCAATGACTTTGAATAGAAATTGAGTACTTGTATTGCCACGATAAGAAAAATGGTATTAAAAATCCCCAAAAAAATTAATATCTCAAAAATAAATTGAGGTACAGCTTTCAAACAAATTGCATTTAAAGGAGAATTTTTTTCCCTTATACGACGGTGTAAAAATTAAAAATGTGCGATGTTTAGAAGTTTAAAAATTTGCAGTAGAGAAAATTGCAAAACCAAATTTTTATTTCAAATTTCAAAGTGTTGCCATTCGCAAAAAGACGTATGCGTTACGCACAGATACGTTTGTCCTTTATAATATAGATAGTTAGCATATGGTTAAATCGTACATGCTTAGGGTTTTAGGCTTACTTTGGGCTTTGATCTTCCAGGCTTCTCAGTTACCCCTGGAATGGAATTTGGTCCATACTTCATACTGAGATTACCTCTCGGGTTCTGGCTCACAACCAAATCAGCCTCTAACCTATTCTTATGAATCCAAATTTTTAAACTGGTTATGAATGTTTGGAATTAAGAATGTGTTAAAAATGCCTTTATTTCACTGATTGATTTTAAGGCACCAGTAAAGCTCAGTCCACATTTTCAGCTATCAACAAAAAATTGGGTAATTTCGCGAGCTTTACAGATAATCTGATTTCATTACTTTTCTACGCACTACTTACTTTTTTAGACTGAAACTATTTGAAATTTTTTTCATGTAACTTTTTTAGATCGAGCTTCGCTTTTATCTCTAGTTCCACCAGTTTTTTTATATCATAGAACATTCTGCTTTAGCATAATGACATCTAATCGTTTCAAATAAACGATTATGCAACTTGAATACTGAAATCGGGGAAAATTGGTTTGTGTTTATGACGGCCGATTATCAACACGTGGGATATAGGCCCTGGGGGGAGTGCCCTTCGTGGGGGTCTTTCTAAGGGAACCTAACCCGTATTTACGCATGGAAAACCACGGCTTCGAAGAAAACCACGAAAGCTCCGAAACGGTTAGGCCGACAGGCGCGATTGGGTTTGAACCCAGCACCTCCCGTCTACCAGCTTCGAGAGCAGAACCTCTCAGCCACTGGTGGGGCCTGAAATCGGGGAAAAAGAAGAACCAATTGTTTCCAATTTTAAATATGTATTTAATATTTTACTCATTTATTTTTCCGGTATCTTTTCTGCTCCTTTACCGCACAAATAAGAACATTTAAATATATTTTCCATGTTAATATCTAACTTAAAAAAAAAAAAAAAAAAAAAAAAAAAAAAAAAAAAATTATTTTATTTTCTTATAAAGATAGAACAATAAAGATTTATTTTTTCATTTTTGAAAACTTCGGACTATTTCTTTCGCTACAGTTACATTTATTCAATTTTTATGTAAAGTTAATTTAAATGTTGCGTGCCAGCGCAATACTTAATTGATTTAACAGCAATAACATAAACTTTTTCGAATTTTAAGTTACAAATATCTGTATTTCAGATTTTGTACTATGTTTACGATGGGTGTCAACAAAATGATAGGGCACATTTAAAATACAAACCTTTAAAAAAGTCTAAGATTTATTTCGATTTAGTTTGAACGAAATCTAAATTTTATGGGTGTTTAAGTATCATACTGTTTGAAATTTTATTTTTTTTTTAATGCTCGATAGGTTTAACTTATTTGTTTCAAAAAAGTAACATTAGTTGTAGAACTAACTGAATAAAATATCTTAATATCTGTTCCTTCTCGGGTTTAAACAAAGTAGGAAATATATATATATATATATATATATATATATATATATATATATATATATATATATATATATATATATATATATATATATATATATATATATATATATATATATATATTATTTATTCTATAAATTATGTTTTTGTTTAATCTTATTACTTATAGTTATGAAACAATTAAAAATCTGAATCTGATCGCTATTTAATCTACCCTATATATATAAAATCCTAATGAAATGAATATATGAAACGCCTGAAATGTATCGATTCTTTGAATCTACTGATTAAACAACTGACTTTGTTTCACGGCGATTTCTCCTAAAATATGGAATACTTTGTGATAAAATTAACACCAAAAATCCGTGTTGATCCACAGATCACAAAACTGGTATTAGAATTTTTTAATTCGAATTAGTTTTCGAAATATTAATTTTTTTTTCTAATTTTAAATACATTTTTTCTAAGGATGGCAACTCAAATTTTAATCATAACAGATTTTTTTTTTTTCATAATTCAAAAAAGGTTACTATTTTAAATTAATTTGGCGACAGTTTGGCCTCCTTTAAATCTATGCTAAAAACAATGTTTTTTTTGTATTTCGTTATCATTTTATTAAATACAAAACTTTCATTTAAAAATGAAACATTTAAATTGATGGCTTTCACTTCTTAAAAAAAAAAAAAAAAAAAAAAAAAAAAAAAAAAAAAAACGGAAAGAAAAATATTAGGCACAGATGTCATATACGCACCGGGGTACCTAATTGGCGCACAAATGGCATTATTTTGATAGACATGGTAACCCGGCTATTGCTGTTTATTTAATAATAAATGTATATTTACTTTTATTTCTTTTTTTAATTTATATAAATTATTTTGTTCTATAGTAATTAATTATTTTTTTTTGCTATTTCCTTTTGGAAATAATAGAAAATAATTAAAAAATACGGTACAATGTAGTAGTTATTCCGTCACCCAATTTCGCAAATTATATAAATCGCCAAATCACTGGCCAAATTGTGCAGATTGACAAACTTTTTATTTTAAATAACGAAAGAACAAATAAATTAGTATAACATTAATAAATATAAAAATAAAACGTCGAAATAAAAATCACTTGATGACGTAAACACGTGTAACTTGCTAAAAGTCAAGTGAATGTGACATTTACCATCAACTATTAATGGCATTTAATCTTATAGTTTGGTGATAAATTTTTTGTCGACGGTATAACTAAGTACACTGTAAAAAAAAACGGAATAAAAAACGGAAATACTACTTGCAATGTAGACGCCAGTACTATTTCCTTTTTTTACGGAATTTTTACCCATAAATTACAGAAAATTTTCCGTTTTTAATCAGAAAAACGGAAAATTTTTGGCAATTTATGGGTAAAAATTCCGTAAAAAAACGGAAATAGTACTGGCGTCTAGATTGGCAGTAGTATTTCCGTTTTTTAGTCCGTTTTTTTTACAGTGTAGTACCAAAAATACATATGTAACTGGTATTCGAAAACGAGGTTTTCGTCAAATTTTCGTAAAAAAAAAAAAAAAAAAAAAAAAATATATATATATATATATATATATATAATCATGCCAAACATGCAATGCGTATATGACATCTGGCGAAATGTTAAATTATGTAAAAAACCATGACATTTAATTTCAACTTCAAATCAATGTTTTAATTTACCACTCGAACAGTAAAAAAAATGCTAACTGGCGAATTGAAAAAAAGATATTGGCGAGATTTGCACCCGGCTTTTTTTTGCTTTCGGCACAGATGTCACATTAGTGATGGGCGATTTCGATTTTTTTAATCGATTTAATCGATACTATGGCCAACTCGATTTAATCGATACTATAAATTTTTTAATCGATGTCTCTAAAGGTCATATCATTTTCATTTTCCTTCAAAAATTTAAGGTCAAGTAGTTGCATGTCCAATCCCAAAACTTTCTTCTGTCTCATAAATGTTAAAACTTCAAAATTCGCTATCACAGTGTCAAATTTAAATAACCTATACCCATCATGAGGATCCAAAAGTATAGGTTCGTTGAAATATGTGTATTTAAAAAATATATATAAGAATCCCATTTCCCTAACAAATCATTGAATTTTGGCCCACACCCTCTTAGATGTCCGCAACAGAAAATCCCAGTTCAAAGGGCATAAAAGCGACACCGGCTGGGTAGTATACACCCAAGCCTAATAAGGATCTATTTATATGACAGTGTAACAGAATATGAAGTTTGATTAAATTCCGTGCATTAGTTTTGAGATATGGCTATCATGAATATCATGAAAAAAGCAGTATAGCAACGCAGCCTATTACATGATTAACACGAAAGACTCAGAAAAAACAACTTACGTCAATGACTAACAGAATATTAAGTTTGATGAAATTCCGTTCATTACTTCTTGAGATGTTATCGCAAACATTGTGTAAACCCTGAAAAACAGTGTTAAATTCAGGGGCTGGTACGGGTGGACCCCCCCCCCCCGGAACATTGAAATGTCCCCTAGGGAGATTTGAGATTTTATGCTTAATGGACGAAAGTCCAATCCTTCCCCCCTCGTAACTCTAGAATGTTCCTCGCCAGAACCATAGAAATCCCCCCGGAGAAAAATGTCTGAATTCAACACTGTTGATAAAAGCAGCATGGCAGCACAATTTGTTATATCATTTACACAAAAACCTAATCATGGATAACTTATGGCATTGTCTAACAGAATATTAAGTTTGATGAAATTTCGTTCATTAGTTCTTGAGATATTATCCCTAAAATTGTTTAAATCCTGAAAAACGTGTTGAATTCAGGGGGTGGCCCGGGGGGATGACGTTCCTCCCCCCGCAACAAAGCATAAAATCTCAAACTTTCTGGGGGGCATTTGAGTGTTTCGGGGGGAGGAGAATGTCACCCCCCCGGGCCACCCCTTGAGTTCAATACGTTTTTGTACATTAAAAATTGATGAAATTTCGTTCATTAGTTCTTGAGATATTATCCCTAAAATTATTTAAATCCTGAAAAACGTGTTGAATTCAGGGGATGGCCCGGGAGGGTAGCATTCCTCCCCCCCCCCCACCGCAACATTCAAATGCCCCCAGAAAGTTTGAGATTTTATGCTTTTTGTACATTAAAATGTGCAAAAGTCCAATCCCCTCCCCCCCTGAACTGTCCCTCCCGGAGAAAAATGTCTGAATTCAACTCTGCTGATAAAATCAGCATAGCAACGCCCCCTGTTGGGCGATTTATACCGAAACCTAATAAGCAGCAATTTATGCCAACGTCTAACTGAATGTGGTTTTATGAAAATCCGTGTATTAGTTCTTGAGATAGAGCTATTGCGAAACTCGGGAAAAATGCAGCATAGCAGCGCCACCTGCCGGTAGATTTACATCAAAACCTAATCCTCAACAACTTATGTCAACGTCAAACTGAATCTGAAGTTTGGTGAATATTCGTGCATTAGTTCTTGCGATAGCAATCTTGCGGAAATCATGAAAAATGCAGCATAGCAGCGCCACCTGTTGAGCGATTTTCACCAAAAAGTAATCAGCACCAA
The DNA here is from genome assembly GCA_963932465.1 of Maratus speciosus. Taxonomy (NCBI): domain Eukaryota; kingdom Metazoa; phylum Arthropoda; class Arachnida; order Araneae; family Salticidae; genus Maratus; species Maratus speciosus. The sequence goes on along the minus strand of OZ010792.1, from coordinate 200,196,583 downwards.
TTTATATGAAGGTCTAACTGAATCTAAAGTTTCAACAGATTCCATGCATTAGTTCTTGAAATAGACCGCTCACAATGTTTTTGTCAGAGACAAACAAATAGACAGACTGACAGACAAAAAATTTATGAAAATAGTCAAATCGTATTCCAGACAAGAAGTTCTAACACTATAAACTCTTAGAAACCGGAAGTCGAAAATTTTCACGAAAACAACACTTTATTTTTCTAAAGACAAAAGAAAGCAAGAAAAGATGAACGCATCGATTCTGCCCTTGGATCAGAAACGGTGAATCGATTCAGTTCAGATTCGATGCCGATGTCGATCTTCAGATGCGATCTTCAGAATCGTTACTTTTAGGTAGCTTTCTTTACAAAAAGCTACCTATTGCAGCCGTTCGGAGGAAAGCGATTTCAAAAAATTTTGGTATTTTTTCATCGATCATGACCCCCAGACCCCGAAACCACCCTCCGTTCAAAATTGATATATATATATATATATATATATATCAATATATATATATATATATATATATATATATATATATATACACTCTAAATTAAAATGTCTGAAATGGAGTGTTCAATTTTCAGACATTTTAAAATGTCTGAATTTTTTCAGACACTTTTTGCGTCTGAATTTCAGACACTTCAAACGTCTGAATCGCATCCATTTTTTTGTAAGCATCATACGTAGCCATGTTTGACCACGTTGAATCCTGGAAAAATATTTGGCTGTGGTCCTGCCCCCCCCCCCCAATACAGCCTGATTTTTTTGGTGCTCTCAGTTTTGGTATACAATTTTCGTTGCGTTGATAATTTAAATCTTTTACGACATTGTACTGATTATAATCAATATCGTGAACTTCAGGAGTAGAACAAGATTAAAAAACAAAAAATATTTATCTAAATATTAGATTTTTAAAAATTTATTTTGTTTTTAACCTTATTTTACTTTAAAAGTTCAAAATATTGATTATAATCAGTACAATTTCGAAACAGATTTAAAATATAAGCTTTACAAATATTGCACATCAAATTTGGGGGCACTACAGTCGTAGGGGGACGGGCACTTCCCAGTTTGCCCTTCCTTTAATCAAGAAGTACTTTTGCAAAAAACGCAACCCTGCATTATAGTTGTCTAAATTGAGATGTCCGGTATTCGGGAGTATCCGTTGTGGAGGTTAATGGAGATTCTCGAATAGCGAACACCTCTATTTAACGAATACTTTTTTAATCAGCAGACATACATATTTGTATATTTTTACCTCAAAAAAGTAGACATCTCCAATTATCGGACAAATTCCGCGGTCCCGAAGTGTTCGCTATTAAGGGCTTTTAAGGTACATAGATAAATATATATATATATTTTATAATCTTGTCCTACTCTAAAAGTTCAAAATATTTATTATACTCGGTTGAATGTGGAAAAAGATTTAAAATATCAGATGTACGAAAATTGCAAAAATCCCCCCCCCACCCCCCCCCCCCAAAAAAAAAATTAAAATATAAAAAAATATATTGCCACATAGGCAATTTTACATATACATCACTTGATAATCACAACAACCATTTAACTATGAATAATGAAAATAAATAAATAAATATTCTACTTTAATAACATTGGGGAAAAAATGACTTTGGTATTTTGTTAAATATATTTGCGTTTTTAAACTAGTCCTACTCTAAAAGTTCAAAACTTTCATTATAATCAGTGCAAGATTTAAGATATCAGCTTTACAAAAATTCATGCAAAATCCCCCCCTCCCCCCCCCAAAAAATAATGAAAATACTTATTTAAAAATTATGTTTTTAAAAATTTTATATTTCCACATGGACAAGTTTTTATGTAGATCAGAGGGTACTCACAAAAGCTATTCAACTATCAATAAAAACAAATAAGTACATATTCTATATTAAAAACATGAGGAAAAAATAACTTATGATTTCCAAACTTCTTTCGTCTTAAATATATACAGTAACATCTGTCATTTTTGTATTTTTCGTATAAGTGCATATAAATAAAGTTACCACAATTTTAAATACGAAATCTAGTTAGAGGTTTTTACTTTTTCCCATTATAAATTTCAAATTACTTTTTTATTAAAAATAATAAAAAAATCAGTATTAGAGTTGATTGCAAATCAAATACATATGTATATTTTTACAGGCAGGTTCATATAATAGACCAGTCTCATTTACTTTATTTATCTTTTTTTAATCTGCGGTTTTATGCCAGGAAGTAAGAAAGCATTAGGTCAACTTTCAAAGTTTTTTTTTTCTTTACTTCCTTGTGGCCGTCATTTACTGCGAGATAAAAATTATCCATTTGAAACTAAGAACTGACATTGAATATATAATTCGTAATAAAAAAGAACGTCATAAGTTTAAAAATATATACTTCTAGAATTAGTGGGGTTTTTTGCGAACAGATTCAAAACTAATTAAATTTCATGCAGGATTTTGTTTAGTACAATAAATAAAATCATAAAATACACTAATTTTACTACTATAAAGAAACTTACTTGAGTTGCTGCAAGAGGTAAGAAATATTCCTCGATTTGAAATTTTAAAAACTACCACAACCACAGTGAGGGAGAAAGACTTTCATCAGTTTAAAAGGTAATCCCATAATACATCCGACTAGCCATATTTAAAGAATGAGATGTTTCATCCTAAAAACAGGACCCGCCAGACAAAAGTTTCTTTTTTTTTGCCAGTTTCGACAGGACGAAGATGAATAACACAATATTATTGATATAAATTGATACGAGTTAACACTAAGCCCATTGCACACGCTTTGTAGAATTTCCGGGTGTAATCTTCAACCGCCGTCTACTTCTGTTCTGTGTCTATCCCGCCCTTGTATCGACGACAGCTTCTAAGAGACATTTGATGTCGAGCACACACGTCAGATGTATGTATTCAATAAATAAATACTCCAAGTTAATACGAATTAAAATCACAGTACTTCACATTTCGCAAAAAACGAATTAAAATACACGCGTACATAAAAACAAACTTTGTTTGAATTACAACGTATACCACTTCGAACGAAGACATCTAAAACGCATGCGCAACTGGGAGTGCTAGTGCCCCCTGGTGGTTATTGCGTCGGAAGAATCAAAACATCTTAAATTAAGACACGTTTAAAGCAAAGAAGTGTCTTAAAATAAGACGTTTGCGGATATTTTAGACATTATTCTCAGTTCGTTTACACCATGGTCATAGTAAGACGCTTATGTATCTTAAATTAAGACATCTATAGTGTCTTAATTTTCAGATTAAGACACTTAAGTGTCTAAAATTCTTTTTCAGTCACATATGTGTCTAAATTTAAGACGCTTCTATTTGCAGTGTATATATATATCTGACATATGTCATACTGTAACTCTCGTATTTATGAACCGATTTGGATGTAATTCGGTGTGTACATAGTACATACCAATGTCTCGACCGAGTTCGTTGGCCAGCTTCATCCGCCATTTTGTTTCAAAATGGCGGCTATTTAAAATTTAAAAAAAAATTTAAAATTTGAAATGTGGTACCAAAAAATTAAAAATGGAAAAATATTTTTTTCTTATGTATTTGACCTTTATACAAAGACTCCGTAGCAGTTTTTGTTTCGTCTATATCTTAAAAAATGGCTGAGTTATAGCATTTTGAATTTCTAGCGAAGCTGACATTTTGAAACGTCCTGAATTTTGTCACGCGATAAAAGGCGTATTTATGAACCGATTTGGATGTAACTTCGTTTATACATAGTACAGACCAATGTCTCGACCGAGTTCGTTGGCCAGCTTCATCCGCCATTTTGTTTAAAAATGGCGGCCATTTAAAACTTTAAGAAAAATTTAAATTGGAAATGTAGTACCAAAAAACTGAAAATTGAAAAATATTTTTTTCTTATGTGTTTGACCTTGATAAAAAGATTCGGGAGCAGTTTTTGTTTCGTTTATATCTTAAAAAATGGCTGAGTTATAGCATTTTGAATTTCTAGCGTGGCTGACATTTTGAAACGCCCTGATATTTGCCACGTGATAACAGACGTATTTATGAACCGATTTGGATGTACAGTGGTGTGTCCATAGTACATACAAATAACTCAACCGAGTTCGTTGGCCAGCTTCATCCGCCATCTTGTTTCAAAATGGCGGCCATTTAAAAAAAATTTTAAAAATTTAAATTTAAAATGAGATGCCAAATAATTGGAAAATGAAAAAGATTTTTTCGTATGTGTTTGACCTTAATACAAAGATTCCGGAACAGGTTTTGATTCGTCTATATCTAAAAAAATGGCAGAGTTATAACATTTTGAATTTCTATTGTGGCTGACATTTTAAAACGACCTGATTTTTGTCTTTCGATAACAGGCGTATTTATGAACCGATTTGGATATTACTTGGTCTGTACATAGTGCATACTAATGTCTCGACCGAGTTCGTTGGCCAGCTTCATTCGCCAACTTGTTTCGAAAGGATTGCGATTTTTTTTTAAATGTATTTTAAAATTTAAAATAAGGTATTAAAAGATTGGAAAATGAAAAAGATTTTTTTTGTGTGTGTTTGGCCTTGATACAAAGATTCGGAGCAGTTTTTGTTTCTGAAAATTTGTTCTTTTGTTTATATCTTAAAAATGGTTGAATTATAGCACTTTGAATTTCTATCATGGCTAACTCTTTGAAACGATCTTGTATTTGTCACGCGATACCACACGTATTCGCTTATTTTGATGGAAGAAGGCATGTGGATAGTATACATCAATATCTCGACCAAGTTCGCTGGCCAGCTTCATCAGCCATCTTGTTTCAAAATGGCGGCCATTAAATAAAAAAAATTATATTTAAAGTGAGGTGCAAAAAAATTAGAAATTGAAAAAGGTTTCTTTCTTAAGTATTTGACCTTGATATAAGGATTCAGGAGCATTTTTTGTTTCCCTTTATCTTAAAAAATGGCTCAGATGTAGTAGTTTCAATTCCTAACGTGGGTGACATTTTGAAAAATCTGATTTTTTGCCTGCGACAGCACTCGTATATATCAACCGATTCCGATGTGAGTGAGCATGTGCACAGCAATTACTAAGGTCTCGACCAAGTTCACTGGTTAGCCTCATCCACCATGTTGTCTTAAAATGGCAGGCACTTTAAGAAATCGCCGAATTTGGCAGCCAAATATAAGTTACTTTAATTAAAAGCAGCTGGGATAAAGCTGAATAATTTCGCGAAATTCTCATTCATAATAATTTAGTATTGATAAAAATTAGTATTGAATCTCCTACATTCGGTTTCCACTGAATTGAGCTTCGTGTGTTTGAATAATATAAGTTGGCTTTTTTAAAATAAGGAATATGAAAGCTACCTCTTCCTCCCGGCACTGGCCGGAAGGACTTTTTTGATTTACTTCAATTCTTTAGATGCAATGTCGAATCGTTATATTTTGATTTACTTTCAATTCTTTAGATGCAATGCCGAATCGTTATGCTTTGATTTACTTCAATTCAAATCGCATCGCGGTCGATCCACGATTCGGGTTGAATCAATTCTTCCAATTTTGCTGTTTTAGTGCCAGAATTGCTGTAAAATTTTGTATAAGAGCCTTTTTTTACTTTCTAGGTTAAATCAGTGTTGAATGCAGGTATTTTTCTCAGGGAGGGATTTATGCGACTCCGGTCGGGATTGGGGGGGGGGGGGTATTTCAGAGTTCCGTAATGGGGGGGGGGTGCACATTTGTCCATTAAAAAGCATAAAATCTCAAAACTTACGGGAGGGACATTTCAATGTCCCGGGAGGGATGTCCTCTCGGGCTACCCCCTGACTTCAACACTAGGTTAAATCGTTATACTTTTGTTTAGAAGCCTAGTTATTCAGGTTACTAGTTTATTATATTGCATTTTTCAAGTTCGTCCCTTCTAATCTCTCCACCCCCCTCTCCCCTCTTCCTCGCTAATCTTAATTTACAGGGCCGTTCAAAATTTGCATGCAATTTTTAAAATGTCCAATTCTTGTTCTATTTTATTATAAAGCCACATTTTGAAACCTTGACCAAAGATACTTTTGAGGTCGCCCCTCCGACCGTTTGGGGCTTACCTGCTCCCTCGGGGGGGAGGGGGATATTTTTTGTTTCTTCCAAACCATATCGTATAACATATCGTTGGAAAGCTTTTAATGTGATCTTTTATTTTCTGTCTCTAGCCTTCCTTCTTTTTGGTAAGGGTCAATCGTGCTCCAACTTTTGTATTGATATTTTTGACAGTAATTTCAAAGGAATATATATTTATTCTTTCTGATTTACTGTTTTAAAGGCAGAACTGCTGTCAAATTTCGCATAAGAGCCTTTTTCTTTCTACGTTAAATTGTAATATTTTTAGTTTAGGAGCCAAGTTATTTGGGTTACTAGTTTATTAAGCTGTACTTTTTCAGTTCGTCACCTATACACCCCCCCCCCCCCGATCCGAATTTTCTTAATTATGGCCCAATTTCAATGGGACCTTTTTTGACATTCTTCCCGAATCATTTGTTTACCAACTAAACACTGATATTGTATCTGCAGCTCTTGGTGAGCACTATTTATGAATGGTAATAACAAATTTCATCTCTTTTCCATTTTAAACTTATCATTCTTGGTTTAAAGCCACGTGACTCAAGGTTCTCGTTAGTTAAGCCGTATTTTCACCCGTAAGTTTGTCAAAGTGTTTGTGTAAGTTGTATTATAAAAAATTCAGTCGTTTACAACCAAACTTACTGATTTATGATACTTTGAATTTTATGAAATTTCGGAGCTTTCCGAAACTAAAGGATCCCCCGTATGTTATTAATTTTTTTCAAGGGTGTAGGTATGAAAATACGTGCTAAAATGCTTTAAAACCTTTTTTTTTTCAAATAATATATTTAACAATTTAAACAAAGTGATTCCCGAGAATTTTGTACTGTTTTAAAAGGGGACCACATCTTAGAATGTAAGGGGCGTAAAAATTCGAAACTTGGACAGGGCGATGCAAAAAAAAATTCTCCTTTCAGAAATTCGAAAAAATAATATCTTAATTACAAGCTGAGATATTAATTATTATTTCACTAATTGGTTTATTTCTATTAAATGCTTTTTTTTTAAAGGCAGTCACGTGATTTTTTATAGCAGCATTAACGTTTTCTACCGTTTAGCGTGCTGTTCTTTGACGGCGGGCTGAGATAATTACTACTTTTTCAATATCAAAAATTTTATAAGTGTTCATACCACTATTTTCGAATAGTAATTTCACAAATATCTTGAATTCTTGCTTAAGACTACCACCCCCTAGACCACTACCACACCTATCTTCGGATAGGTTGTATAAAGGAGTTTCGTTTAGATACACTTTTGTTTTGAATAGACTGCGCTCCCTGGTGGTGGAATACAGAACTAACAGACCGCGATTTCATTTAAAGTAGAAAATCTAACAAGGCGATCTGTTCGAAACTTTAAAGATAGTTTATAACACATAATAAAAAGTTTAAAAAAGAATGGTGCGAAAATTTCGGGAGGAGGGGGGGGGGGGGAAGGCCGCTAGAATTTTTTTTAAACCTTAGCGTTCCTTACCGTTTTAGGTGGGGTTTTTTGACGGAGTCCTGAGATAAATGCTACTTATTAAATATAAAAAAGTCAAAAGTTTAGTTACCACTATTTCCGAATAGTAATTTCGGCAAATAGCTTAAATTTTTGATCAAGATTGCCACACTCTTGAGTAATATAGCTACTGATAGGTTGTTTAACGGAGTTTCGTTCACAGTTTTGTTAGGAATAGAGTGCGCACCCTGGTGGTGGAATCTGGAACCAACATAACGCGATTTTGTTAAAATTAGGAAATCTAACAATGCGATCTGTTTTAAGCTTTAAGATTGTTTATAATACATGATAAAAAATTATAAAAAAGAATGGCGCGTGACATTTCGGGGGGGGATAGAGGGGAGGGGCAGAACAAAATTAGAAAATATAACAGGGCGATTTGTTTGAAATTTTAAGATAGTTTATGACACATAATAAAATTTTTTTAAATGATGAATGTCAAAAATTGGTGGTGGTTGGGGGGGAGGGGGGAGGTGAGCGCGTTTTTCCGACACGGTGGGCAAAGTGGGGGGAGGGGGTACACCTATACGATGCTGTAGGCAGAGGGAACCCGGTTCGCGGTTCGTTCGCTTCGAGATTTCATATTAGGCGGAACCCGCTAGTTACTAGCTATAATGTTAAAGATTTCCAAGCAATATACATGTGCGTCCGCTATCCTTCTAAGACAGTAAAATTAATTGATTTTTATTTCTTCTGAGAAAACTAAATTTTCACGTCTTGCAGCGACGATTTTTTTTTTTTTTTTAAATAAAAGAACTTTAATAAACTTTGCTAGCTACATTATTAAACTCAAATTGTAAGAATACTAAATCGGTTCTTATGGCAACGTGAATTATGTCCCTGAAAATTTAAATTTTAATTCAGGCTGGAAGAAAATCACAATGATTTAATTACAGGGACAGTCAAAAGTTTTCCGTTACATTACGGCCAATGGAAAAAATTATTTCAAGTGCATTTTAAGGATGTTACAGACTTTCGAACAGAATGAAATTGATATGCAATTATGAAGTGCACTGTTATAGTACGAACGCACCACATTTGCACGTTTGACGCGCAATTTCCAACTTGTATTTAACCGAGACCTTTCTTAAAAAATAAATTTAAATAAAATCTAAATTACAATATTAGTAAAATTACATCTTAAAACTAATAATTTAAAAGTTAAAAACTTTATTATTTGACTCAAAGGTCTGTAATAGCTTAAGACTGGGCCCCTGACTTTGTCTACCCTCTAAATGTGAGGTATGGGAGGTGGTCGCTACGGCTCTGCTGATTCGCTAAGTTTTGAAATTAATATTTTTGAGCTTATCTGTGCGAATCTGTGACTATCGAAATATCGATTCAAGTATCGATTCTAGAATTTGGGAATCGATTCTTATTGTGATCGATTCAGTTTTATACGATGTCGATTTTAATCGATTCCTGAATTTTCCAGAATCGCCCATCACTATGTCACATACGGCCCCATATTGGCGCGATTTTTTTCTGACGCCAATGTCATATACGCAACGGGTACTTAACTGGCGCCAAAGTATCGTTATTTTGCTTGATATGGCAAGCCGTATGTTGTTGTTTATGCTGTTAATGCGTTCCCCAAATTGGTGTTGGAAAAAAATCGCGCCAATATGGTGCGTATATGACATTTGTTCCAAACCTTCATATGAAAGGCGAAGGGATCAGATCGTATTTGTTTATGGCATTTGATGACTTGAACTATTATAATATAGATGAAATGATGGGGATAGAATAATATTTGGCGACTTATCACCTGTGCCTGGATAACATTAAAGTATCAAAATGGCACCTAGAGTATAAAAAGCAAAGTGTTCCGCCAGGAACTGTTGATGATAGTCACATGATTTAGGCTATTGTTATAGAGATTGTTTTAAAATATCGGTTGACAAAAACTTTGAATACTTAATTCATTTTATTTTAGCTTCTTTTCAAATGTTTAACTGATCCTCTTTAATCAAAAACGAAAACAACCATTAGATGTCTTAACAGCAACTGATTCTCCGTTAAATTTTTGCAATCAAAGGAAATTGAATGGAAACCCGTTTACAGGGAGATCTGCACACCTTTTTCAGTATAATTTAATCTTCTCTAATATTTTTAAAACCCATTAGATTTTTAGATTCTGCGGTGTCTGTACTCGGGTTGGCGAGCGTAGCTTGCAGGTGGCAGAGCCCCCTAGTATATATATATTATTTTAATTGTTGTCAAATTATTCTAAATACTTTTTTATATACTAGAATAATCGACAAAACGTTCTGGATTCACATTTCGATAATCTATAAAATTTAGGTTGTGTATAAGCGGTAAGTAAATGCTAAGATATGACCAAACACATTTTTTCAAACTATTTCTATTTACTAAGAGTGTCTCTAGCAATTCAAGTCTAAGACAACAAACTGCTTTGCACAATAAATGCTTATAGATATTTTTTTAATAAATGTTTTTTAAGTAATCACACACAATTAATTGTAGTATTAGTGATGTTCATTTTCATATATTCTATATAGAGTGACTTAAACATTTCATAGATATTACTTTCATCAACGCTATTTGTAAGAGAAAATTTCATCTTAAAATAAAGTTAAGAAAGATTGATACAGAAGAAAAGATGAGATAGGGCCCTCTCACTTTTCTCTTCAAAACCTATATCATTCTAATTTTTTACCATTTATTGTTATAAACGGCGGTGGGAACTGCAATTTTCAACTGAACTCTGTGTCTTTATACGCATGTTAATTTATAAATAACGATTTTGACAAACCAATTCCGTATTTTATTGAGTTTTTAATGAATTAGCTATATTTTCCACTTTAATATCTTCACCTTTTCATTTTTTTCTGCTCAAGCTGGAGCAATGATGATTTCCTTCAACATTTTTGAAATTTTTGAACTATAAAAGAATTATTTGACACCATTCACTGCAATTCCATTTATTCAATTGTTATGTAGAATTGACCTATTACAGCTGGTTACGCAACAATGTAAAATCTGAATCTGTTAGCAATTTTTTAAAAATATTACTTAAAATATTTCCAAATTGTTGTAAATAATTTAAAAAATGCTAGAATAATTGACAAACTTTATGGATTCCCATTTAGATGATCTATAAAATTTAAGTTGCGTATAAGCGATAAGTACTTCGTAACATGTGGACAAGAAGAATTTATCAAATAATTTCGTTTTACCAATAGTGCCCCTAGTAATTCAAGTCTAAGACATCTAACAATATTGGAAAAAGTGCTTATAGATCCCTTTTTATAAAATGCACTCATGAAGTAAGTACGCTATAGGTGCAGATTCGCAAAAATCCAGTCTCAACTTTGTCTCCTAACCAAAATCTAGTGGCCACATTGTGAAACAAACTAATAAAACAATAGTTCTTATATGGAAAAAACTTAACAAAAAAAATCAGGAATTCAGAATGAAAAATAGTTTAATTAATAAATACACATGTACAATAAAACACTGACTAATTACAACAAATGCGTATATTTAATTAAATCCTAAAATTCTTGAAACGTTGATATTAAAAAAGTATAATATAAATCTGGAAAATTCAGAAGATAAAGTTGCACAAGGTACAATTGAATAACAAAACATGTACAAGCTAAGCAGTCATGATAATGGGAAATAGTAGGAAAACTTTGCTCCTTATTTTGATTTTGTCATATAAAAGTATACATACAAAAAAAAAGGAATGTGTAAGATTATTTTGCACTATAAAAATCTCGCACTTGCAGAAAACATTTACAGAGCAAGAATATACCTCGCGTTAAGTATTTTTTCGTGCGAGTTTCTTTTTGTTCTTTTTTCTTCATAGTTAGGAATCCTCTATCTTCGCGACTCCTCGATCCAAAGCCCTTAAATAAGCTCCATCGCATCGAGAACGTTGGACTGTCTCGTGAGAAGATCTGCAATAAAAGAGTATTTATTTCAACTCTGGATTTTGGACGGATACTTGGAAGAAATGCTTGCTTTCGTTGGTGTCTAAAGAAGAAGCTTAACCATTAGCGTGCTCATGTGCCGAGCTTCGCAGCTGCTAAGATTTGAAGTGGAGCGGACATGCGCAGAATTATATTCGAATTTAATGTTCGACAAGAAAGCAGTACATCACAGGGACAGCGTTCACGACGGTAACTGAGATCGTAAAAATTCCCTGACTATTTATCAAGGTCATACTTGATCTCGGCCAGTGAAAAGAGTAGGAGCTTTTCAATTTGCAAAAGAAAAAATATATATAAATTCCGCGACGTGGATTGGGATCACTGGAAATTGATCTGTGACGACTAAGACACTGAAAGTTAGTCGCCACAGCAAAACATTTAGTCGCCACGTGGCGACTGGTGACCGTAAATATGCACCTATAAAGTACACACAATTAATTATAACATTTGTCACACCCTTTAAGACATTTTTCTACGGGATTGATTTCTGGGGCTCCGTGGGAGGAAATCGCAATTTTTGACCATTGAAAACGGAAAATCTTAAATCTTCCAGGGTGGATATCTCATTTCTTCGGGGGTGGGGGCTGTCCCTGAACTCAACGCTGCTTTTATATTTTCTATACAAATTGACTTAGACATCCCACAAATATTTATGTCGGCAGGAGTATTTATAATTGAAAATTTCCTTCTAAAAGAGGTTTATGAAAAATTAATACAGATCAAAAGACAAGATAGACCACTGTCGTTGTTCCCATCAATTTCTTATTTTTATTTATTTTTTTTACGTTTTACAAATGGCGGTGAAACTGTTTTAAACCAAACACCTTGTTTTCCACGCACAATAATTTATAAATCAATTCCTTATTTTACTGAGATTTGAATGTGCTAAAGTTTTCCGTGAAAATATAAACAATACCCAGAGAATATGTTTGTTTACAAATCTGTACTTACGGTTAACTGACAACAGTCCCCGTTCGATAACTTGATTGATGCACTTAAAAAAGCTACTGATCCTAAAGTGGAAAAGAGTTTCCACCAGAATCGCTAATGGTGCTGTAAATGCATATTTAGATACAAACTATTTTCCTAGATGCTAGCAGTGACGGTAACCTTAATTATCGAATAAATTCATATAAAATTGCTTTACGCATCAGATAAGTTATCAAGAGATGAATGTTGGTAACAGTCTTCGCATTTGAATATTTTATTTTCGTATCAATATGTTAAAGATAGCATTTTTATGCTTTCAAAGCATAAATATTAATGCATAAGAAAAAATATATAATTTTATCAATTAAAGGAAAATTAAGAATTTAGAAAAATATTAGAAAATATGATACTTGTCTTTTTGTGTGTGTGTGGATGCAAACGAAAAATATATCCTTGACTAGGCGTAGCCAATCATTAGTACGCAAGAAAGTTTCTCTTGAATGTAAACAATTTGAAAATATAATAAATTGATGAGGCAAACTTAATTTAAAATACGTGTTACCAGATCTAAATTTTTGTTTAACCACGTGCTACTGTCTATCGTCAGGCATGCGACCTAGCATTTATTTTATTTTATTTATTTTATTTATTTATTTATTTTTATTATTTTTTGTGTGTGTGTGCCATCGAATGCACTGTGGTTATTTTTCGCATGCTCGCGTTTTCATCAAAAATGTCATATCTCCTAGGCCGTGCAAGGTTTTGTTTTACAAAATACACTTTTCGATTCGGAAAGAGTCAAACAACTAACTTATTAAGCTTTTTAGTTCATTTACAGATACAGCTGAAAATAAATTTAAAGCCTTTGCAAAACATATTTGTGATTCTCTCTAAAATATCCCTCGATGTTATACTTGTATAAGACTGATTGTATGTGTCTGCGGTCAATACTGGTCATTTACACAGCGACTGAGAATTGACATGCTTCTAAAAAGATAAGTATTCGCTACTGCTTGATCATGATGGCGACAGTGAGAAATGGAAATAAAATTAACTAATTCGAGGAATTTTAGTTGTAAGAAAGGATAAATTATATTTTTAAAAATTACACAAAAACGGAAATATGACCACCAATAAAAAACATCTTTTGAGAGATTTTTTCTGGACTGGTACGCTTTTAAGTTATGCATTCTAAAATAATGCGTAAAAAAGTACAATTTTCAACGAATATAAAATACCGAAAACTATTTTTCTATAATGAATTTCAAATTCAATTTAGTAAAAAAAAATCTTTTCGTATATATTTTATGTATGTTTTTTTGTTTTTTTTCGAACTATATATTCAGTCTGGATGAGTTAGGTTTTCAGGGTATTCCTTGTACGAAAATGATAGTTTGAGTAACTTTCCCTTCAAACATCCTCCTATAAGTCATCTCTCCTATAGTAATATGGTCAAAACAGGCTGATACTTATCAAAACCCCACCCTACTTCCCTCTCTCCCATCAACATGTATTTAAGTACGCTGTTAAAAATCTGCAGTAAATTGTCCAGTTATTCAGTCGTTTTTATAGATAAGGATTACTTGATCAGAATTTGAAGTGTTCTCATTGGTCACAATAGAGATAAGTTACGGTTATGTAACCACTTTCTGTAAAAAAAATTTCAATGACCTGATAATTTGGTGCATATTTTTAACTATGTAACTTTTCGTATGGCTTAATGTTATAAAATTCAATAATGCAGTTGAGAAAATGCTACCACATGATATAAATTATCTTTGAGTAGTATATAGCAATTACAAACCGTATATCTGCGCCTTCTGTTACAGAGAATTGAACTGTGTTTTTCATCTAAAACAACATTCAACAGCCAGGGTATAATTTTCTACGTCACGACGGCGTGACTTCCTTTAAACCCGAAGATTTTAAAAACGAAATTAAGAAGCAATCTTTTCAAAATCAAAATACCGAAACGAGATAGGGAATTCGGCCACCCCAACTGTCTTTCTCTGTCTTTCCATCCTCGACTCGGGGTCAAAAGGGTTACGAGAAGTATTTGGTAAAACTGTGTTTCACAAGTATGGGATTTACATCTCTTTTCTACATCAAGAACCCGAGAAGGAACAAATAGCAGATAGGCCAATAGACAGGGACTATCCCATTTGTGTGGGCCTTCAAAAATCAAACACACGTGTTTTTTCACAAATAATGTATCATTTTGATAAACAAAAGTATCACCAGTAGACTTTAAGTAAACTTTTGCTCCATTTCCTGCATTAGGAAAAAGGTAAATTACGGTTATTGTACGGACAGTATCATGATTACCATATACAAGTTCAAATTATTCTCATTTTAGACAATTGTGTATATTCTTGTTTGTAAAAGTATAGTTATGCCAATTAATATCGTGTTGCTTTAATAAATATAGGATACATAATATTGGATGATAGTGAGAACTTATACATAATTGTATGAAAAAACGGTGTTGCTTTAATAAATATAGGATACATAATATTGGATGATAGTGAGAACTTATACATAATTGTATGAAAAAACGGTGTTGCTTTAATAAATATAGGATACATAATATTGGATGATAGTGAGAACTTATACATAATTGTATGAAAAAACGGTGTTGCTTTAATAAATATAGGATACATAATATTGGATGATAGTGAGAACTTATACATAATTGTATGAAAAAACGGTGTTGCTTTAATAAATATAGGATACATAATATTGGATGATAGTGAGAACTTATACATAATTGTATGAAAAAACGGAACTAAAATTGAAAAATATTTTTAATTTAATTACGATACAAATCAACTAACTGAAAATACACTTCCTTAAATTCTATAGTGCGAAATAATATCAGGAAAAAAGTTGTTAAAAAAAAATGGAATTTTGATTAAAGTTTAATTAAGTTTCACAAAGTAGTAAAATGCAAAGTGATAAGTAAGCGGAAAATGGGTTCGGATAATATACCACTTTTAGTTAAATAGAAATGTCATTTTGAATCATTCTCACTGTTCTCTTCTCATTTATTAAGGCGCTTTTAAATTAGGACTGCGAATGTGAAATGTAACGGAACCAGTAGTGATATAGATTCTAAAGCATTTTTAACAGCGAACATTTTTATTTTGTGGCCTTTAAAGGAAATTTATAATGTGATATATATTTTTCATTTTCAATGTTCGTTGGAGAATTTACAAGGTGGTCATAAAAAAACTTCCCCGATATATGAACCCCTAGCGGCCTAACCGCTCAACCAATCGAAAATAGATTTTATATGTACCTATGTGAAGGTATTTGCTCGTGATCATGATGATTTAAAATAATATACCTCTGACAGTTACGGTTACAGTGAAAAAATTTCGAAAGTTTCGAATGGCAACACCCATTTTTTTATGTGCAAATTCATCAGCGCATTGAAAAACCATAAATGGCGTTGGAATGATACACGTACGATGAAAATTGCCGGCGTAAAACATTTACCAAAACGACCATTGCAAGGAATGAAGAAGTGGCTAAAAGACATGTTTTTCAGTAGCCGATTTTTTTTTTTTTTTTTACTTACAGTTATGTTGTAAGATTTGTTAAGATGTGTTTTTGAGCTGTGTTTGTGCACACATAGTGAAAAAAAAAATGTAATCATTTGTTTTAGAGTGCTGGATGTTACGTTACATAGGAACTGATTAGTATTCAGTGCCACGATATTAGACCGGAAATTTTAATCATAAGTGTATCGAAAAAGCAGAAAACCAACGTTTAAAAATGCACAAATAATACATGAAAAGCAGCAAACAGCTGTTTCGAATCTACTAGCGAGATTCTTCTTCAGTGCTAGAAAAATAAAGGATTAGCTCAGCCTTGCTTTTTCGAGTACGCTGTGCCTTGCCCTATATTGCGCTAAAAAAGAATCTCGCTAGTAGATTCTTAACAACTGTTTACTGTATTTTATGTATTATTTATGCATTTTTAAATGTTGGTTTTCTGCTTTTAATATTGTTGCACAAAGGCTTTATTTGCTATTTTTATAAGTGTATCGGTTCAACGATATTTATGGTTTTCCATTGCGCTGATGAATTTGCGCAGGAAAAAAAGGGTGTTGCCATTCGAAAATTTTGAATTTTTTTCTCTTTAACCATAACCGTGAGAGATCTTTTGTTTTAAATCATCACGATCTCGAGCGCATACCTTCAAGTAACTAAATCTGAAATTTCCTTTCGATTGGTTAAGCGGTTAGGTCGCTAGGGGTACATATATTGGGGAAGCTTTCTTATGACCACCCTGTAGGTTAGATTCTATTGTGAAGAAATAGAAATTACCTAAACCCTCAATTACTTAAATCTAATACACAAAGGAAATGTTAAGATACATCCGCATATTCTTTAAATAAAAGACTGACTTTTAGAATGGAGTTATTAATTTTGTTAGATTTCAAATTTCCTAAACTAAATCAGTGCAAAATTTATAAAATTATTCAAAATAGGGAAATTTAAAGTTTTCAGTGTGCATGCCGAAATTTTACTGTTCATTCAAGGAAAAAGAAAATATTATTTAATTTTTAATAAATTATTGGTGTTAATATATAATTACATTTTTTTTTTTTTTTTTTTTTTTTTTTTTTTTAGCTTTAGCAAATTTGAACTAAAGAGAAAAGAGCACATACCAAGGTGTATTTTATTATAATTTATGAGGTAAAATGAATGAAGGTTGGCTTTGTGTTACGCAAGTCCTTGCAGTCTTTCTAGAATATCAATTTTAAAATTTTGAATTGCGATGTATATGTATTTTTAGTCTAAAATAAAGTTTTATACTCAGGCGGTTTCTTAGTTAAAATTTCAAGACAATTTTATTTTGGACCTAAATGTACGTTCATTTGTTTAATTACGTATATTAACATGTTTAATTACGAACATAAGCAAATGAACCAGTGAAATATTTTCAGACTGCCTATAGTTCTACATTTTTTTTTTTTTTTTTTTTTTTTTTTTTTAAGAATGTTTTTCTTTAATTAATCGTTGAAAAAACCTAAAAATTATACAAATAAATGAAGCTATTACAAACTCTCTGATTGAAATATTCAATAAAAAATTTATAATAAGAAATAGTAGGGTCATTTCTTGAAAATTACAAGAAGTATGTGTACTTTGATTTTTTTAATAAAAAAATATTCAAACCAAATATCGAAAGATAGTGGAAAATTATTGAAAAGATACGCCTATTGAGCAGTAATTGAAAGATGGTTTTTAAAGTATTGAGTGAACTGGTTAGAATTAAGTTTCCATAAAATTTCGTAATGTAAAACAATATCGGAATAAAAATAAATTGCTAAACAAAGCAAATTTTAGTTTAAAGTTTAACTAATTTTAAAGTGTAAAAGAAGTAACATCTAAAGTAATAAGTTTGCAGAAGGCCGGTGGGAATGGAAAATAAACCGCTTTGCGTTAAATGTCACGTTGAATGATTCCCATTTATTAAGTCGGCTAGCATTGCGCAGGTAATACGTAACGCAACCGGAAATGATATAGTTTCTAAAATACATTTAACTCCGAAAATTTTTATTTTCTTAGCTTTAAAGTAATTTTACAATGCTATACATTTCCGTCCTTTTGAAATGTTCGTTCGAGGATTTATGTAAGATACTTTTGTGGTAGTATGAAACCATTATTAACTTAAAATTCAAAGCATATGGAGAATTTTATGAAACACATTATTCCATTCTTTTAATGAAAGATTCACTTTTAGATAGGACTTATTATGTTTGTATCCTTTTATAGATATAAAAGTTCTTAGTTATTGCGAATGCTGTATTTATAAAATAAATTATCAAAATAAGATATTTAAATACAGTAGAAGCCCGCTAATCCGAAGTTTCGGTTAATCCGAACCGATTTATTTTGAGGGTGAATTTCGGGAAAAACGTGTAGAAGTTAGAATTAAACGATTAATGGCAGTAAAACATGTATTTTTATTCTTTAAACTGCTTGAATATAATATTTTTTTTTATATACTAAAATATATTAAAATTATATTTTTATTTTTTATTATGTACTCAATAATGTAAAAGTACAGCATATGTACACGAATATAAAATGAAAACGTGCACTGTAGGCCTACTTGTAGAAGCCATCTTAAAAAAAAATCGAGAATATCAGTTTGTTTGCCAGTCACAAAAAAAATTATATATATATATAATGCAAAAAGTAGTTTATTCAGTTGAAAAGAAAATTACTTTTCCTTTGAAAAGTTTGATTTCGCGAATTATCTACAGAAAAGTTAGTTTTCTCCTCGTCTACGTGTTTACTGAGATATTTACATATTCGCGATTTTGAAACGTTTGCGGTGTGTTGTTACACAATTCCTCATCCTGAAGTTCCATTGGATTATTGTAAATTCCATTGCATTAATATAAACATCAGGAGTGATTAAACAATGTATACTACTTTTTCAGAAAGTCGCGCCGGACCTTAAGATGCCGGATAAGAGGACGTTTACGGTATAACTGACTATAACTAACATTTTTTTAAGCATGAATTTTTTCTTTTCTTTTTTATTGGAATTTCGGATAATCCAAAGTTTTTGTAATCCGAACAGGCACCGGTCCCAACTAGTTCGGATTAGCGGGGTTCTGCTGTATTTGCATACATATGTGCCTCGTATTTCTTTATTAATTTGAAAAGATACATTAATTTTATTTTATTTTTACTTTTTTCAGCTTAACGTCTGAGAAAGAAACTTTTATTCAAATTTCAGCTAAGTTCTTTTACAAATTATCAATTTTTAGAAGTTAGGCAAATCATTGTTAATTGCAGCTAATATTTTATGTGACGGAACCAGTAGTGATATAGATTCTAAAACATTTTTAACAGAGAAAATTTCACTTTTCTTTACTTCAAAGAAATTTTACAATGTTACATGATTCCGCCCTTCTGTAATGTTCGTTAGAAAATTAATATTTGATACTTTTGTGTGGACATGAAACCATAATTTACTTATAATCAAAGTATAAAGGGAATGCTATGATATACATACGTGTATTCTTTTAATCAAACGCTGACTTTAAGTTTTAATTTTGTTTCCTGGTGTCTTTTTTTTTTCTGTTAAATCTAAAAGTTCTTGGTTAAATAGAAAGCCACATTTACAAAGAACTACTTCAACATTGTTAAAGTTTCCGCAAATCGTTCAGTCATTGGATAGGAAAATCTTACATGACCGCAGTTTAACTCTATTCTGAATATGAAATAATATTGTCACAAAAGAGATAAATTACTTTTATGTAATCACTTTCTAAAAAAACGGTCGAGTCGCTGGACAGTTTGTTACAAGTTTTTAATAGTGAATTTCAAACTTTGCATCTATTTGTACCTTGAATTTCTGTGTTAATTCATACATAAAGTTTAATTTTACTTAACTTTACTGTATTTTTGGCTTAACATTTGAGAAGGGTTAATTTAAACAAATGTTATTAATTCTTTAAATAATATCATTTTTTTTTTTACAGTTTTGGTAAATTATAGTTATTTGAAGTTAAAAAATTTTTTGTTATTTATTTCAGTAAGTTACTCTTAAAAAATTTTCAATTTCTCTATACAGTTGGGAATAATTTTTATGTCGTCTACAGTATTAAATGTCTCTTAGCTTTCCTCTTAAAAATCTCCTGGATCTAAGATGAAATTATTATCTCTTATCAGATGTAAATTTCCAACTGGGCGAAAAATTTCCGGACCAGGATTCGAACCAGGGACCTCCTGGCTGAAGCCGCCAGTGCTCTGCCATCTGAGCTATCCCGGACGAATCTCGATGAACATTTTCACCCAGCTAACCTTAATGATTATAACACCAGAGCTGAACCAGGTTTCAGATCATATGTTATAATCATTAACGTTAGCTTGGTGAAAATGTTCAACCAGATTCGTCCGGGATAGCTCAGATGGCAGAGCACTGGCGGCTTCAACCAGGAGGTCCCTGGTTCGAATCTTGGTTCGGACATTTTTCGCCCAGTTGGAAATTTACATCTAATATGATTTGTTTACCAATTAGAATAATTGTGTTAAAATTAATCTAGTGTAATTTCGTATCCAGCGATTTCTGGAGTTCCTTTACCTGAGATTTATTCTGTTGAGCTGAACCAGGTTTCAGAAAAGATGTTATAATCATTAAGGTTATCTGGGTGAAAATGTTCCACCAGATTCGTCCGGGATAGCTCAGATGGCAGAACACTGGCGGCTTCAGCCAGGAGGTCCCAGGTTCGAATCCTGGTCCGGACATTTTTCGCCCAGTTGGAAATTTACATCTAATATGATTTGTTTACCAATTAGAATAATTTTGTTAAAATTAATCTAGTATTATCTCTTACTCCATCATCTTAAATTTTAAAACAGGTATCTTTACCTCATTTTGTGTGATTTTCTAGACTTTATTAAAGCAGTGGAACATGTTATTTTATTATAGGGAGATGTTATTCAAAAGATATCCCTACTGGACAAATGCTAAAAAGGTTTTTAAGTTAAATATGATAGACATCGTCTAATTGAAAATACATTTTCCTAATTTCCATAGTGAAAAATAATATCAGAATAAAAATAAACTGTTAACCAGAATACATTTTAGTTTAAAGTTTAAATAAGTTTCAAATGTAATACAATAACGTTCAAAGAAATTAGTCAGCGAAAGGTGGGGGATTAGCACGGAAAATATACTGTTTTACAATAAATATAAATGTAATTTTGAATTTTTCTCGCTGCTCTGTTCTCATTTATTAGGTCGTTTTAAATTAGATTTGTGAATGTGAAATGTAACTAAGCCAGTAGTGATATAGAATCTAAAGCATTTTGACAGCAATAATTTTAATTTTCGTTGCATTAAAGAAATGTTTCAGTGTTACATGCTTCCGCTCTTTTGTAATATTCGGAAGAGGATTTGTGTAAGATATACTTTTGTGGGATATAGAACCGTCATTTACGTAAAACTAAAGCATAAAGGAAATGTTATGATATAAATTCTAGTATTACTTTAATGAAAGACTAGCAAGGGTTATTTAGCAAGGGTTATTAAATTTGTGTTCTTTTGTTCGATTTAAAATATTCTTGATTTAAAGCAAAATTCTGAAGGGAATTTATAAAGTAAATCTTCAAAACAAGTATTTTCAAAACTTACATGTATTTGTACCTTATATTTATTTGTTAATTCAGAAAGAATAGTTTATTCTATTTTATTTTAATTTATTTTTCCCTTAACATCTGAGGAGGACAATTTTACACCAACTTTTGCTGCGTTCTCTTGCTTTTTTTTTTTTTTTTTTTTTTTTTTTTTAGCTGTCTGGTTTATTATTGTTAATTGAAGTTAATATTTTTCGTATTTTTGTTATATTAATAACTCTGAAGTCTAAAGCATAAAGAGAATGTTGTGTAACTGTCTTCTATTCTTTAAATAAACGACTGAATTTGCGCATACAGTTATTAATTCTGATATTCTTTTGTTAGATTTAATCGTTCTTGATTAAAACAGCTTAAAATTTTATAAAGTGCATTTTCAAAATGGGAAATTTATGCTTTCCCCGTATGTATGACCTGATTTTTATTGTAAAGTCAAAGAGAGATGAATTATTCATTGACTCCTTAAGAAATTTTCCATTTAAATTATTACGTTTATCAACTGGGAGAGATTCTCGTAGACCCAATTGACCTAAATAGACGCTAACACATTCTACGATGCATTTTCGCATTATTAATTCAACTAATGGACCCAATCTGAACTTCTCCGGTAACAGAATTTAGGTAAAAACTATATTTAAAAAAAAACGTAAAGTTTTTTAGATTTTTTTTTATTGTCCAGTACAACACCCAAAAGCATTCTTGCATTAAAAAACAACAATAATGTATTCACAAAGTTTAGAATTTTATTAACCCCTTAACCTGTGATTTACGTTTAAACAGCTTGGGTCCAAACGTAAACAAGATGGCGCATCATTCGAGCCAAAACGTAAACAAGATCATGCAGCCTTCGAGCCATTCCTTGGTTCAGCAAATTGGCCCTAAGTTGTACCAAACGCGCACAACTTACGTAATGTAAATACATGTATAAGATACAACTGGTTTAAATTTGTGGAAATTTTGATAAGTAATGACAACCTGGTGTAAAAATTGTAGTATATATACCAGAAAAGGTTTATTAGTAATGCCGTTAGACCGTTGGCTCGATCATTGTACCAGAGGCCATGTCTGTAATATTTACATTTGCCCCAACCCATGTACTATGGTCCAGTCCCGTGAAAATCAGTTTTGGCCCGAATACAAGACCACATGTCTCACACGTAGTTAGTTGCAGGTTAAGGGGTTAAAAGCGATACTTTAACATACGTCGCAAACAAGAAGTGAATGGCCGAAGAAATCGCTAAAGATTTCGCTATATACTTTCATTTGAAATAGGATTTAATTTGAAGTAGGATTTAATTTGAATTAGGTTATGTTTGTAGTTCAATTGCTTGTTTGTTAAATTTGCGTTTTATTTATATTAGTTCATTCTTTTACTTGTTTAATCATGGATTTTTAATTCTGTTATGAAGTATTATCCGGAATCAAATGCTGGATTATGTACATTATTATAAATGCAAACGTATTAATTTTCCGTAATAGAGCTGCACATGATAGAAACCGAGATTTTAAAAAATCATGCTTGAATATTATTTCGAAAACCATAAAAATAACCCGTCATATGAGATAGAATTTTCAGTCACTTTTAAAAATCTCGTAAAAGTAAAAAAAAAAAAAAAAAAAAAAAAAAAAACATATTTATTTGTGATGGCTTTTTTATAATAATCGAACCATTTTCACATTTTCTTAAAATACAACAGTATCGTTTCAAATCAATCTTTAAAATTTCGGTTGTCTTTCACGACTTTTGAGTAAAAAAAAAAAAAAGGTCCAGAAAGATTTTCCTCAGATTACTGTACACTAAATGTAAATTTATACTGTCAGTATTAATAATTAAATTTGAACAAAATTTCATTATTTATTTCAATATTTAAACAAAAGAAGATAATAGAAATAGGAAAAGACACTTACCTTTTGACATATGTTCTCAACGATATGTAATCAGAAGAGATAATAAATACTTTTAAGGAGACTCGCTACCTTTTTGACTTACAGAGGGGTTCCCACATTTTTAAATATTTTTTTTAATGAAATCTATAAGGAAAAGCAGTCTACCTGATATTCCTTTTTCTGAAGTATCGTATTTTATTTTAATTTACAAGGTAAAAGATTTTTTCTTACAATATTAAGATTGATTTTGTTCCACTCCTATATCAAAATCTTCCGGAGTCTGTCCAATGTCTTGATATGCCGCTTAAATATAGCCTGTTTTAACAGTCCAAATTCGCAGTAATCCATAGGACAGATGTCGGTGGACATAGGTGGGATGAATATAAATGGAATAATAATTATCAAGATGGAGCTTGGTGCAATATAATTGAAATGTAAAAATAACAACGTTAAAAGTACCAAAAATTTTAATTTTTTTAAGCACTGAGGAAGCTATGCTATATGATACCGAAACCGGTATGCTTAAAATTTAAAATTTTTGGTGCTTTTAACGTTGTTGTTTTTACATTTCAATTATAAATGGAATACCCTGAATTCAGGTTTCATTTAACTTTTATTATAACTAGGGGATCGTACCCGGGCTTCCCGGGTTAAAGAATATAGGTGAAAACATTTTTTTTAATTGAAAACTAATAATTTTTTATGTGCAATAATTTTTTTAGATTGACCACTTACATTAAAAAAGCAATTTTCATATGGAAAAATACGAATTATACAATCTAATAATTTTTTGAAATTTATCAAAAGCGATATTTTTTATAAAATGACGTCATTTGCATCCGCTAAAGCAATTCACTTTTACAATCCAGTCTTAAATTTCGTCTATAAAAAAGTGTGCCTATGACGTCATTACCACGGAATAACAGACAATATTCTTGACATAGCCCATATTTTAATTTCAACTTTTTTTAAGGTTTTATGTGAAAATGGCAACAAAAAGATACAGTATCTCCTATTT
The DNA here is from genome assembly GCA_963932465.1 of Maratus speciosus. NCBI lineage: Eukaryota > Metazoa > Arthropoda > Arachnida > Araneae > Salticidae > Maratus > Maratus speciosus. The sequence goes on along the minus strand of OZ010792.1, from coordinate 200,172,031 downwards.
TCGACTATTTTCCGTTTACTTTCAATGACTTTTAATAGAAATGAGGTACTTTTGCTGCCACGATAAGAAAAATGGTATTAAAAACTACAAAAAAAATTAATATCTCAAAAATAAATTGAGATACAGCTTTCAAACAAATTGCATTTAAAAGATAATTTTTTTCCTTATACGGCGGTGTAAAAATTTAAAATGTGCGATGTTTAGAAGTTTAAAAATTTGCAGTAGAGAAAATTGCAAAACCAAAATTTTATTTCAAATTTCGAAGTGTTGCCATTCGCAAAATGACGTATGCGTTACGCACAGATATGTTTGTCCTTTATAATATAGATATACGAGGGTTGTTTTTTTAAGTAAGGGCCGTTTGAAAATAAAAACCAAGCGAAAGAAAATTTTCAAAAACCAAATTTATTTTCAGATTCTACATACATTTTTCTATTTTTAAACATAGATGTCAAGTTTGTTTATACACTTATTATACCTTATAAACATATTTAGAAAACCCTCTTCATAGAAACTTGCCGTTTGCTCCGATAACCAAGAGGTCACGGCCGTTTTCACGTCTTCGCCATCCTTGTAGTGGATGCCGCCGAGACGATGTTTGAGATAGCGGAAAAGATGGAAATCGTTCGGCACAATGTACTGTAGAGGGAAGAGGGGGTTCTCAAAACTTCCTAACCCAAAGAGTCCAACAAACCTCGGCTCTGAACTGCACAATACTGAGGCCTGGGGCCTTGCATTGTCAGGGAGTAGCAAAATTCCCTCTTTCAGCATGCTGCGCCTTTTGTTTTGAATCACTTTGCGATAAAAAATGTATCACTGACCGCACCAGCACGGGCGGGCGATTGGATAATCTTGAACATTTTACAGACACAGAACAGACCTTACAGGCTACTTACACAGCTGCAACTGGGCACAGTTGTTCCCAAGGACTGCCGGGACACGACGCAAGAACTCGTTGCGGCGCGCGCGTTACATACTACTGTATACAACAAAACGACCCTTACTTAAAAAAACATCCCTCGTAGCAGTATAGTTAAAGGTATGGCTGGCAGAACAAAATACAACAACGATTTCTTCGGTAAAGTGTTAGATCGTATTCTTTGAAATCAGATATTAAAACAATTCTGATCGTAACTTTAGTTACTTTTGACATTGTTTACTATTTTCCATATTTTAAGTTCTCCGTTACAAGAAAATCCCTCAATAAGCATAAAACTTTTACCATAACTTTCCTTGTTTATTCCAAACAACAATTTAGGTCTTTTTCTCCTGTGAACGTAATTTCGTTGGGTATGCATGATGACGAGCCGTTAATTCCCAAATTGACTCAGCCGAACTCAGCAATCTGATTGTTCGTGAATATTAATATTTTGGATTACTTTACTATGATTTTGATCAAATTTAACAAAATAAATCAATTTAAGTCATTATAATTGCATTCTATTTTACATTACACTACTTCATAAGAAAATGAATATAATTTTCTACTATATAAATATCAGTTTTAGCCAATCAGATTGCTAAGCTCGGCTGAGCCAATTTGGGAATTAACGGCTCGTTGCATGATGTGATGTATTTGGTGGGAGGTGGATTTTGTTTGCAAGAGAAGCTGTATTCGTACAGAATTTGTACTTATTTCAAAATACACGTTGCAGTTCTGAGGTTATATTGTATACCTCACAGTTCATTCCCTGGACATGCAGACAACTACAGGTAGATCTTGAAAATTCCAAAGACAGTAAAAGTAATCTAAAGAGTCATTTATTATTCTTGACTACATTTCAAAGGATAGAAGATATAAAATAAAATTCCAACGATGGCCTTCTAACATTTTTCTTTATAGGGCCTCTTATCAAGAGCGTTACAATTCAAACGTGTATGTAACACTTTTATTTTATTTTTATTTTTATTTTTTGCAATGTTTTACCTAATCTAGTAGCCATGGCGAATCGAAAACTTGCAAAAACAAAGTAGGTTACGTTCAAGTTAATGGGGTAATTTGAATCTGAATGCATACCATTCGTGCTTTTAACCGCTATAACAACCTATCAACAATATATTGCATAAACGGCATCAGAAAGAAAATGAGTAATAAAGTTATTTATATCTAATGATTTAAAATGATTTCATTTGAATAAGATATGATTTTTTGTTATACCTAAATATATTGGAGCGTTTATTGAAAGTTGATGGTTGATGATTTATAATTATGATTGTTAAAAAATAATCTGAGCAGAAAATCTATAATAATTTATAGCGGTATTTTAATTTAGACAAGAAGTATTTTACAGCCTTTTAGTAATGAAACGGGATCATAAAATTGGAATAACTGAGTTGATAAAACAGAATGTATTTAATTTACAATATATGATTATGTTATCATAGCACATTTTAACTTTCTCTCAGTCAAATGTATATTTGACGATCTTTTCCTTTTTCTTAATTATGCCCCTTATTTTCCTGCAGAAATCTTCAAACCATGCTTTTCACATTTTTTTTAATAGTCGAATAATAATTTTTCTCTCTGGAAAACTAAATACATAACCTTTGATCCATTGTTTATTTTCTTCCGGTTTTTCTTTTTCTCTTGCTGTCACATCCGGAAATTCGTTTGAAAATGCCAAATTTGAAATAGTTTCTCAAAGGCCTTTTGCTTCTATCACAAAATGTAAAACGTCTTTCGATTATATATTTTCTGAATAACAACACCTGCCAATTTCATGCGTTCACGAACATAAATGAATTAAAAAATCTTTCAGAAAGTAATCCATTTCCATTTGAGAACAGCCGTATTTTCACGGTATAAAACGATATCAAAATAAAAATAAGTTATATGTTTACATCCATACCGATTTTATCAGGCATTACTTGTACAACAACTTATTGTGATAAAAAGCGCTTGTATGTGTTATAGGGAAGACCGAGGAGGGTTGACCATAGGGGAGGTTTGACCCACCCTTCAGTTTTGATGTATTAAAGAATTTCAGAGATTTGATAATAGGTGGCAAAAAAAGCTATTGAAAAGATCAAACAATAACCTTTGTGTCATGAACATAATTGAAACGGGTATGGAAAAATCAATTGCGAAGAGTTTTCTGCTTAAAAGGTCTATTTTTTTAGGAAAACTTTGTAAGATTTTCTCAGGTAAAATACATCATAGACATTTAAGTAAGTAGATTTTAAGCAATGTAGAAATATTGAGCTTTCATTCCAAATATAAAGATTGTACATTTAAGTAGGCTAAACATATCCATGTGCTATACTTTAAAAAGTGGCTATGTGGGGAAGCTGGACCCAACCAATGTGTGGAGGGTTGACCAAGTGGTCAAATCTCCTTAATTATTTTTGGAAATATTTTTATTACACACTGTATGGGGAATTGGTTGTAGGATTAATGGTTATATTTCTAAAATAATGTAAATTTATTCTGTAGAGCTACAGTAAAATGGAGTGATAGAAATAAAAATGTTTAAAGCTGATAAAATGAAGATGAGAAAGATTCCTATACGAAGAAAAAAAAATTTGATGAAATATAAATTGGAAAAATGATAGGATCTTTTATTTCATTTAAATAGTACCCATAGTAGGTAAATAGAAAGAATGAAAAAGACTAAAAAGGATGAAAGCAGGAGCCTTAAGAAATGTTAGGTATTCATTCCTCTGCAAAAGGACATGACATTGATCAACACACTTTAGGAAGGTATGTAGACAAATATTACCAAGATGAACACAACGAGATGAAGCCAAACTATGTAGCAACTAGTGTTGCCAAATCGAGTGTAAAAAAAGAGGGGGTTTAAAACGGAATTTTTCTCCTGTACCTTGAATTCGTTTGTTTACACACCACAGTTTTCCAAATATTTCTTCTAATAATTAAACCATATAGCATAAAATTATTTTGCCTTTTTTAAAACTGATTTTATTTCCCTTAACAAATATTATATTAAAAAATAAAATGGGTCAAGCCTTCCATAAGTGGGGAGCCGTGGCCCATTATTTTCTCATGTTAAAAATCAATCATTTTTCATGTTTCTTATACGGTACACTTACGTTGCAATTTTATTTTGATAACTGATTTTATAACAAATAAAATGATATATGAAACTTTAATATTTAAAAAAAAAAAATTTTGTAAAAAATGTGTCAACCATCCTCATTATCTCCTACTCGTTAAACAGTTTCATAGTATTATTACTTACAAGGAGAGGGCCAACCTTGTTAATCACAGATTTTGATTATTTTAATATATGTTGCAGGGTAGAGACCCCTTAGTGTCAGGTTCAACGGATTTTATCCAATTCTCCTTAGTTCTTGAGAAACCGGGGGGTGTAATATTGGTACACAACTTAAACACTTACTTTGCAACCAAAATGATACGTTAGTCGTAGCTCAGTTGGTGTGGCGTTTGCCGGCTGTTCCGTGGGCCCGGGTTTGATACCTGAAAACGCTACATTTGTTTTTCTCATTTTTTTGTTTTATAAATATACTTGTAAGTATAACTTAATAATCTCATTGTCAATTAAAATTTTTAATATTGTATATCAATTATAATTTTAACCTATTTAATTTTTTACTTTTAACTACATAGTTGTAATAAAACTTCATGAATCTGTTAATTTTTTAAAAATCACTTTTAAAATGTATTTCATATATTCTTTATCGATGCAATGATACTGAGCAATTGCATCAATTCGTGATTTTTAAAGAAACACCATTTACGCATTGCTTTAACAAAGGAAGTCAATGCGATAATACTGTTATTCTGTTTTTAAAGTAACAAGCATAATTATATTAAAAATTAGCATGAGAATTAAATTACAACCGATTTTTTGCATATTAAAGGTTTTTAAATTTGTAATACGTATGCTTGGGCTTTCAATTATTCTGCTTTCACCTTTATCTTCTTTCTGTTTTTATTTTTATTTTATTTGAATATTCTTTTATTTTATCATAACTAGATGGAGCCACAACAGATTTTGTCACGATTTTGGAATTTTTACCCTCTCTTCCGATGATTAAACCTTCATAAAGTATGATATTTTGAAAGATATAATAGTACAATAATATAATGACTAATGCAAATATAACATTTTTAATGATAAATAATTTATTGCAATCAAATTTTTAAATTTTGCAGTAAAAAAAACAAGTCTTTTTGTTATAATCTTCCTTTTAGAAATTATTTTTTTCTCTTTGAGAGCGCTATAACACTGAATATTTAACTACACGGATGTTAATTACACTGAGTAACGTAGAAATGTTTCATTCGTTCTTTAACACTTTACATATTAATGTTACATCTTCTTGCATAGATTTTAATAGTTTATTGTAGTTTTATGTTTTACTTCAGTATTACAAATAATTTGATTTTTCATTAATATTAAGTATTTTAAGCAAACATTTAACATTCACTATACTATTTACACTGTAAAAAAAAGTCTGTAAAGTTACTAAAGTTTTCCTAGAAAACTGGTATTCCTAGAAATTTTTATGCAATGGCAACAAGAAAAATTCCTGTAACAGACACTGTTACAGGAAGTTTTGTTGTACATAAAAAGTTCTAGGAATCCCAGTTTCCTATAAAAACTTTAGTAACTTTACAGATTTTTTTTTTTTTTTTTTTTTTTTTTTTTTTTTTTTTTACAGTGTACGAGAATGAGAAACTGCGGTTTCCCGATTTATAAGAAAAATTGCATATGGCTGTGAAATAGGGGGTATTTCGTATGCAATTCACGAATGGGTGTCCTCAAGACTATATACTGTAAAATATATATATATGTATATATATATATATGTAATTCTACTGATATAAAGTTACAGAAATCTATATGCTTACTAAACTTTTATCTTTAAACTGTACAAAAAAATTATGTAATACTATTAAATTAGTTTTTGTAAAGCTTCAAAAATCAGTAGTTTTACATAAGGATCTGCTAAAATTACAGTAATCTCACTAAAATTTTATCTGTAACCCGGGTTGCAGTTACATAAAATGTTCTAGGAATCTCAGTTTCCTAAAAGATTCTTAGTAACCTTACAGATTTTTTGATTTGCAGTGCAAAAGTTTTTCTGTTACATGAATTTCTGTTGTAGCTGTTGCATAAAGTGTTCTAGGAATCCCAGTTTCCTAAAATATTCTTAGTAACCTTGCAGACTTTTTGATTTATGGTGCAAAAGTGTATCTGTTACATATATTTTTGTCTTTGACGTTACATAAAAGTTCTAGAAATCCCAGTTTCATAAAAGATTCCTAGTAACCTTACAGATTTATTGATTTATGGAGCAAAAGTGTATCTGCTACATGAATTTTTTTTGTTTCTGTTACATAAAATGTTCTAAAAATCCCAATTTCCTAAAAAATTCTTAGTAACGTTACAGATTTTTTGATTTACGGTGCAAACGTGTATCTGTTACATGAAATTTTGTTGTTGCCGTTACATAAAAAGTTCTAGGAATACCAGTTTCCTTAAAAATTCTGAGTAACCTTACAGATTTTTTGATTTAAAGTACAAAAGTGTATCTCTTACCTGAATATTTGTTGTTGCCGTTACATAAAATGTTCTAGAAATCTCAGTTTCCTAAAAGATTCTTAGTAACCTTACAGATTTTTTGATTTGCAGTGCAAAAGTTTTTCTGTTACGTGAATTTCTGTTGTAGCCGTTGCATAAAGTGTTCTAGGAATCCCAGTTTCCTAAAATATTCTTAGTAACCTTGCAGACTTTTTGATTTATGGTGCAAAAGTGTATCTGTTACATATATTTTTGTCTTTGACGTTACATAAAAGTTCTAGAAATCCCAGTTTCATAAAAGATTCCTAGTAACCTTACAGATTTATTGATTTATGGAGCAAAAGTGTATCTGCTACATGAATTTTTTTTGTTTCTGTTACATAAAATGTTCTAAAAATCCCAATTTCCTAAAAAATTCTTAGTAACGTTACAGATTTTTTGATTTACGGTGCAAACGTGTATCTGTTACATGAAATTTTGTTGTTGCCGTTACATAAAAAGTTCTAGGAATACCAGTTTCCTTAAAAATTCTGAGTAACCTTACAGATTTTTTGATTTAAGGTACAAAAGTGTATCTCTTACCTGAATATTTGTTGTTGCCGTTACATAAAATGTTCTAGGAATCCCAGGTTCCTAGAAAAATTTTAGTAACTTCACAGATTTTTTTTTTTTTTTTTTTTTTTTTTTTTTTTTTTTTTTTTACAGTGTAGACAATTTTTAGATCCAAAGAACTTGTCGCAATAATGAAACTGCGTACACAGTACCATATCAGTCAAGATTATTAATATTAATAGTAATTTATTGAGTTTGATAAATTATTGCTTTGTTTGCTATTAACCCTTCATGTACCGAATTATGAATTCATGAAATTTTTTTTCTTCTAAAGCATTTTTCGTCAATTTTTGAAACTACATTAAAAGATTTACATAATCATTTAATACATTTTAGATGGATTATAGAAGGATTGGAGGGCTAGAAGGATTAATTAAATTTGAATTTATAGGGATTTTGTGCAATATTTATAACTCTACTCGAATCTTTCATTTTAAATTTTTTTCTTAGTATTTTGTAGAATTAGGAAATATAATGTTCTTACAGTAGAAATATGGAAATATTTCCGAATTGAAAAATCCCCCTTCCCATCCCCTCTAATGCCAAGAAAGCTGAAAAGATGCAAAGGCAAAAAAAAATTATCCTTTTAAAAATAGTTTCTTTTCTATAACCAACAATGCTTTTGGAACAAGCTAAAGTAATGCGTCTAACGCTCGTATTCACCAAATACTTCGACCCCGAATTATACCAAGCTAAACTGTATTACTACTAATCGATGTATTAAATGAATTTTGTAACGAGTTATTTTAATACAACTTATAAGTACCGTCAATAGATAAAGGGTTAGTAACTAAAGTTGTCTTTAAAAACTTCAATTATCAATAACTTAGAAACAGAACACTTAATACTTTACTGTATTTCAACCTAAGTTTAACTTTAATGTATTTAGTGAAACTTAGCAATTCCACAAAAAAATATATTCCCTGACTCTAAAAATTGTAAATTTCAATATTGTTTCGTGTTTTTATACCCATGTAATTATTTCAACTTGCTAACTTAATTCTCATATGTCAATGTCAATAATGTGTTTACAGAGATTATCTAAGAGGGTACTTTAAAATAACTCAATTTAGGGATAATTTTGAACACTTAAATTATGACTATAACTTATTTTATATTTATTTATTAATCCTTTCAACATTCTTCAGTTTCAATGTAAGTACTTCATATATTTGTTTTTAACCCGGGAGAACTCGCTACATGAGATTTTCTCTCACAGTCGTACTTTTTTAAGGCTCTTATTTAAATCATTTTTCATTTTAATTAAAATTTCAAAATGTTTTTCAATTATTTTACCTATCTTGTGAATAAAAACCAAAAAAAGTTGATATTATATGAATGTAAAGTAAAAGAAAAGCAATTGGGCATTCTCACTAGCGAGTTCTCCCGGGTTAAAAAGAAAGCAACACATTTCTATTAAACAAAATAAGACATTTCTTATCATTGAACGAAATATATTTATTATATAAAGCCCATTTTTAGGGCTGTTTAAAATTCTTCAAGGAAGCATTGTAATTCCATGTTTGCAAAATATCTTGTTATATCATCAACATTTTAATTTGGAATCATTATCGTTATCATTTTACAACATTTAAAATATCTTCGTAAAAATCTAAATGAACCTTAAACTAAAATAAACTACTAAAAGTTAATACGTATATATCGGCTATGACCGTAAGGCCAATGTCAGACGGGCGTCTTTTTTTTGCTGCTTTTTTGCTTAAGTATTATCCACTTATAATACTTAAGCAAAAAAACAGCAAAAAAGACGCCTGTCTGACATTGGTCTAAATGTGAGATGTTTTTCGCGGTCGTGGTCATACGCAATATCTTTTCAATTCTAATCGTTACTCTATACTTGTTTTTTTAATTCTGTTCTTTAATTTCATTAGTATTTTAATAAACACAACTGAATGAATAAATTAGTTATCACGTGAAATTTCTTTGATATTTTCATCAATCTTCACTTGATGTTGATATTGCATTGCAGTTGTTACATGTTTTGCACTGAAACAGCTTTTGATCTAAAAGCTTTATTTGGCTAACATTGTTGTCGAACAGGCGTTTTTTAATCACCAGCTATTAAACACTTCTAAAGTAAACGATTACGGAGGTCATATTTGCATTTCCTCAACAACATTATATTAACTAACCAATGCTATGGAAAATGGGAAAATTTAAAATCATCCTATTATATTATCATTTAAACGATTTTTAAGAACATCAAAAACAACAGGAAATTAAAAATTTACTTGAAAGTTGAAGGAAAGCTGACTTTTAAATTAAGTAATATCTTATTTTAAAACAAACCACATTGCGAATTAAATTTATTTTGGGAAAATCTTTATAATTAACTTATTCAACTTTTAAACTTTTAAAAATGTACGCTATTTATTCATTCACCTATTCAATAATAATGAATAGAATTGGTGCTAAATGATCTCTTTTTAATATGCTAGAATTCTTCAATATCTGCAAACAAAATAAAAGTTTTGGAGAACGGAGCTTTAAAATTAATGACTTTTCAGATCGCTTAAAGAGATGGAATAAAAGTCCGTTGGTGATTGTTTCATCATTTCAATCAAACGGAATCCCTTTATCTTTAAAGCATAAATCTGTCTTTATTTTAGGAGATCCTTATTTAAGAATAAAAATATACGTATTATACGAATTAAGAAGATGCTCGGAAAAAATATCACATATTAGTACAAAAAGTTATTCATGAAATGCAACATTCAACTTGTTGCCTCTAATTCTATGACATTGTTTAATCTTATGAGTAAAAAAATAGATCCAATTCCTTTTTCATCTTTTTCTGGGGTGTATGAAATTCCCTTTAAATTTACAGATGAGACCACCTCTTCCTATATAGGTATGACTAAACGTCTATTTTTCGAAAGATTGAAAGAACATAAAAATGATTTGAAGATTCGTAAATTTTCTACAGCACTCTCAAGAAGCTACCATAAAGGACTCATTTCATTTATAGACTTTGACCATGCTAAAGTTATTTCCAAGCAAGTTATTCCGCACAATGCTATTATTCGTGAATCTTTAGAAATTCGTCTAAGAAACCATGAAGTCTGTAATGATAATGTTTCCTTTCACATTCCTGAAATATGGCTTTCTATTTTGAAATGCCAATGAAATTTCCACTTTTATCAGCGATTCTTTCATCGTTAGTTTCTTTGGTTAAAAGATGGCGCCACTGAACTGTTTATTTGGAATTAAGAGGTTTCCGTTAGACTGATTTGTATTTTGAATTGATTTCAAAATGTAGCATGTAAAGAGTTTATTGTCGATTTATATTTTAGAAAATTTTTCTCCTGACGAAGGTTTTAAAGATTAAACCGAAACGTGGAGTTTTATGTTAAACTTGTGAATAAATTGTACGTTGGATAGCAACACCTACTTGTTTTGTATCGATATTACAACGTAAAGTCCTTTATTATTATTATCACATAGTAGTATTTATATAATGTAAAAAGAGACCAGTTTCTTGATCTATGGAGCAGGTTTACTAAAATAAAATATAACCTCTTTCCGGTTACCAACGATTCTTTTAGTTTCAAGAACTTCAGAAACTAATAGATTCCCGAAGTTTAAAGAAGAATTTCTGAAACAACTTCTATTATTGTCGTAGTTTTATGAAACGTTTCTGGGTAGTTTTTCAGAGTATTTATCAATTTTCGATAGAGGTTTATAAAATGCTATCAATTCTCGATTTATACTACTACTACTACTACTACTAATAATAATAATAATAATAATAACAACAAAATAGTTTTAAAAATCAGCTGTCTAAATGAATTTATACATATAAGAGTGACAAAAAAAAAATGTTTGTTTAACGTGCCCTGTTAATTTAGCATGTTTCTATGTTGATCATGAAAGTGTTTATTTGTGTGTTCATATAATCCTGACATTTCGTGTTAAAACCATGTTGAGGAAAATAATAAATACACTATACTAGTCTATAATCGTGAATGCATTCTTACGACATTAGTTATTTCAAAAATAAAACTGTAAATAAATAAGATTAACTTTTGGTGATGAAAGTTACATAAGCTTTACAAAGGAACGAATTTAAAACATAATTTTAAAAAAAATCACTTTACAGGCCCAGTTAGTGGTAAAAACAAAGATTGTGATCGGGTCCAGACGTGATATCAGACACTGTAGATACATTGTTTTTATGAAAATTAATATTTATGTAATATTTTTACTGAGATGTTTATTTCTACAATAACACATTTCCGTTAAAACTTTTTATCAGTTGCAATTGCATTTGAAAAAAATATTATTTGACTTTGTTAGTTTCTATGGGAACATCTCTCATGCACCAATTGCATTTTTTTTTCTTTTTTGTAAGTTTTTATAGAAAAGAATCTGGATAACCTTGGAAAAACCTTGGGATATAGTCCCCCTTGGTAAACATTGAGTTTGAGTTGTTGTAAAGAAAGTAAGTATTATTATTCAGAGTCAGAGGTAGGAGACAGCACTCTCAGAAGTTCTTTCCGCAATTCACAGAAAAGTTTCTGGCAGCAGTGGTACCAGGATTTTTCCGTTAATAGACGAATATCCGTTTCCTTTTTCTTCCGTAACGGGAGGTAAAATATACGACAATTGAAGAAAATGTGGAAAAGATAAAAGTTGCGAATTGGAGTCGTGCGAGCTACCTTTAGTGTTAAGAGATCAGCACTCTAACCATTCGGATACAGTTATACAGTAGTAAAACAGTTTGAAGTAAACATGCTTTCCTCAGATGGGTACGGCTTCATTAACTTCTTTAAAAAGCTTTGAATTTTGAAGTTCATTTCGGGTAGATTTCGTTTTTAATGAAATTGTGGCTGGGGTTTTAATACTTTAGAATTAAAACAAGGGGTCATTCCATGTCAGTTCAGGCAGGCATGTAACCCACCATCACAGATTATGATGAAACTGCGTGTGTTTGTTCCTATTAATAAGATATGATCACCAGTATTTTTTTTTACTCCTTGGTCAAATAGTTTCTGAGAAAAAAATTGTCAAAATTTTGAAGAACTCCCGTCAGTTGGCATTCTTGACTGCTCGGTTTTCAAATGTAGCATGACATAAATATGATCATATTTCTATATCTACTCTACAAATCATCTTCAAATAATTCATGCATAATATATAGGGTACGCAGTTTATGAAAAAAAAATACTGTTACGCTTATAACATTTTATGTGTGTCTAAAAAAATGTTTAAACTTTGAAGTCATGAATTTTTTATGAAAAATAATGCATTAACAAAAAAAGCATTATCAACAAAAGGCGGTATTTTTATTAAATTTATTTTTTGTGGGGGATATACTTAAAAGTGTCCTTTACCTGATTCTGAAATAAAAACAGTGGGATTTTGGGTGTTTTTAGTAGTATTTCCTATTTAAAAATATTTTGAGGCATATTTCAAATCAAATCAAGCAGAGTCATTCCATGTCAGTTCGCCTAAGACATTTAATTCACTGACACAAATTTCAATGAAACTGGGTATGTTTATAGCTCATTTTAAGACGTAATCACCTTGATCCTAAGTAAAATATTTTTTAAGATAAAAAAATAAATATTGAATTTTTTTTTAATGTTTTTAATGACGGATCTATTTTTAAGTACTGCATAAAAAAGGGTCATTTCAATATAAAATCACTAAATAAGTTTCAAATAATGTATATGTGACAAATAACGTAGACATATTATTATTTATTGTTGTTTGTCATGTTTAAACACTAAGAGTGTGTTTAATCTTGTGAATTTTTAAAATCAAGAATTTTATGAAAAATAATGTGTTAATCAAAACTTTATTATTAACCGAAGGCAGGCTGTTATTATTTTTTTTTAATTGTACGTAAAAATATCTTTTCAATAATTATAAAATAAAAATAGTGCAAATAAGAGCAATTTTAACATAATTTTCATAAAATGTGAATGTTTAATGATAAATATTGAAGCTTTTTATGCTAAGATGTACTATAATGATTACGATATCGTGTATTGCTACTCTTGCTTAAATATAATACATACAATAATAAAATAACAAATATTATTTACAGCAATAAAAATTAAATTAAATAGTACCAGTTCCTTTACCAACACTACACTGCTCAACAGCCGACTTAAAATCAACAGCCCACTCTTATTGAAAAATACTTTCAACTGTTCAAATAATAAATAAACTAAATTTAAAAATCTTAATACCAACTAATTATCTTAAGACGATAATAATAACTAAACAACATAATGAATTTATAAATCAGCTTTTAATTGAAAATTCATGAAATGGTCGCTTTAAATGCTGCTGTTCATCAAGTCAATCAAAATAAATTATTAAAAAAAATAGTGACCCTAATATTCTGACTGCAATGACACTTCTAACAAAACTAATTAATTCATTACCATCTGAAATCAAACCCGAAAGATCAAAAAGAAAAAAATCAGCTGTAGTGTGAATGTGACATACTCAGTTGTTGTTGAGATAGGAATGTCTTTGTGACATTTTCTCCTGCACTTCAATAAAATATAAACATGTACGCTTTTTTCATTCATCCAAATTAAGTAAAACAATTATAAAATTTTGTTGTCATTACACCAGATGTTAAATTTTTCGTTACATACTATTAGATAAGTTCTTTACTTTTAGATATTATTGACATAATATCATAAAATTTACCATATGTATTTTCTATAAGTGTATAAACAATATATGTGGTTTATTAAACATAAATGAATAATCTTTAAATAATTTGTTTGAAAACAGGTATATATATATACACACACACATATATATACATACAATATATGTTGAAAATCCATCTTTCAGCAATATTGTGATGAAATATATCAAATTACATATCATTAGAAACTGAATAAAGTTACAAAAGTGCAACTCATTAAGTTTTAAATAATTTTTTAGATATAGTTATTTGAAAGATATAAATTCGGATTATGCATTTTTGCATATATTTAAAGCACAATATGTCAACATTTTTTTCAAAAGAGTGAAATTTGGTAGTTTTTTTTTTTCAATATTAGCAGCTCAATGCTAAATTTTCAATATTAGCAGTCAAATATGAATTTAAAGATTAGGAGTGTCATTTTGAAAATTTCTATTGGGCGGCGAGGAGCTAGTGATTTTTCTCTTTTTTGGAAAGGGATAATTGCTCTTCGCTCTAGAAGTTTTACTAAAAAACAATATTGTTTATTTTTTTCCTTAAGAAACGAACATAAAAGATAATTTGAAAAATAAAATAAATGTACCGTAATTTCCGGTGTATAGCCCGTGCAATATCAAACAATCGTGTTTCGACACAGAATTTTTTAAAAATAAAATGTAACCTTTAGATCACGGTAAATATTGGTTTTCAAATACTGAATAAAATTTCTTGGTCCAAACTGAATTGTTTGATCTGCAGGCTATACACTCGAAATTACGGTATAAATAAAAATATTTCCAGGGATGATACATTGGATAGAATTTACATCTGAAAATATTGATAATTTTAAATATGATTTAAATACTACTAAAACCAACCAAAATCCCACTATTTTTATTTCAGATCCAGTTATAATGTAGTATTATGTACCACTTAAAATTAAAAAAATAGTCATAGGAACTCCGCCTCTGATTGATAAAGCTTTTTTAATAATTTCATTATTTTTTGTAAAATATTTTTGATTTCGAAGATTATACAATTTTTTAGACACATTTAAATATTTTTTAACATTTCAGCAATATTTTTTTCATAATTTACATACTTTATTTACCTTGCTTAAATTGTTTCAAGAAGATTTCTTTATTAGTTATTGAAATATGATTTTATATATAAAATGAGGCCTTTGAAAATTGAACAATCATTAATGGCAACTCGTGGCAATTTTCCAAAACTTTGATAATTTTTTCTCATATTTTCACTATTTTTATTTTATAATCATTTAAAAGATTTTTTTACGTAAAAAGCAATAACACCATGCCTTCGGTTGATAATAAATTTTTGATTAACACATAATTTTTGACAAAATTCTTGATTTAAAAAATTTACAAGATAAAACACTCTCAACAAGATACACACTCTTAGCGTTTAAACATGACAAAAATAATAATCTGCCAACATTATTTGTCGCATATACATTATTTGAAACCTATTTAGTGATTTTACATTGAAATTACTTTTTTTTTTTAAATGCAGTCTTTGAACTGTCATTAAAAATATTTTAAACAATTTTTCAAAATTTTGATTTTTTTTATCTTAAAAAATATTTTACGTAGGATCAAGAAAATTAAAGGTGATTACGTCTTAAAATGAGCTATAAACAAACCCAGTTTCATTGAAATTTGTGACAGTGATTAAATGGCTTAGGGGAACTGACATGGAATGACTGTGCTTGATTTAATTTAAATGTACCTCAAAATATTTTTAATTAGAAAATACTACTAAAAACACCCAAAATCCCACAATTTTTATTTCAGAATCAGGTAAAGGACACCTTTAAGTATATCTCCCATAAAAAATAAATTTAATAAAAATACCGCCTTTTGTTGATAATGCTTTTTTTGTTAATGCATTATTTTTCATAAAAAAATTATGACTTCAAAGATTAAACATTTTTTTAGACCCACATAAAATGTTATAAGCGTAACAATATATTTTTTTCATAAACTGCGTACTCTAAATATTATGCATACATTATTTGAAGATGATTTGTAGAGTAGATATTGAAATATGATTATATATATGACATGCTACATTTGAAAACCGAGCAATCAAAAATGCCAACTGACGCCAGTTTTTCAAAATTTTGACAATTTTCTTCTCAGAAACTATTTCATCAAGGAGCAAAAAAAATTACTGGTGATCATATCTTAATAGTAAGAATAAACACACGCAGTTTCATTAAAATCTGTGATGGTGGGTTACATATTGGTATTTTACTGCCTGATTTGATGTGGAATGCCCCCAAGATAAAAATATGAATTATAAATATTTTATGTAGCTTGATAGGTGTAATATATGAATATTATATTTTCATGCTAGATTTTTTTTTTGAGTAAAATAATTTTTTTTTCATTTAATATTTTAATTAAATATTTATTTTAAATGTGTTCATTTAAAAAATATTTTAAATTTCAATATTTTTTTATCATTTTAAAAATAAATTTTGAATACATTTAAATGAAAGAAAAATAATTTTTATTTATTTTTAAATTTGGAAACGTTTCTTTTCTTTATTGTTGCTTTAGTTTATTATTATTATTATTATTATTATTATTATTATTATTATTATTATTATTATTATTACTATTAAATTAGAAATCTTAATTTATAGAAATTTTGGTTTTTCATTTTAAAAATGAATTCGGAATCATGTTTCTAATTTACTTTATCTCATCTTCCTTTTATCTATAGCACTAGCTTTTATACATTTTTATATTTTAAATATTACATTCTTAATAATTTTCAATAGCTAGAATAGCTGATTTACATTGGAACCCAGGCGATGACAAGACCCTACTTTTTAATGTTTTGTAATAAAAGTAACTTTTTTATTACTGTGGTAAAAGTACCCTTTAGACTTCTCCTTAAAAGGAATGGTTGAGTTACTCATCAGTATTTGGGCATGCTGCCTCGGGTATCCGGATCATTGGGCGGCGAAAGCACATTTTGGAGTTCTGCATCAGGATCACTGGGTACATGCGAAAATCTTCCATTTTTTGTCATACATTTTTGAGACTTCTGCTATTCTAAAAAATATAATTTCTTTTTCTCAGGCCCCCTCCAGTCTCAGTTGGTCGGGCCAAAATCACTGTCACTTCCGTTTACCGTTGCCTCTCCAAGGGCGTGTCAGCTAGTCTAAAATTCGGTCAGCGTAATTTCCACATGGATCTATTTAACCAAATTAGGGTCCTTTCCTAAGGTTAAAAGGCCAAGCTCTATAAAATAAATTAGAGCAATTTTATTGCTCCAAATTGCACTGTTGTAAATCCTCTCAGCACAGCATTGTACATTCTATTATTTTTGGTCGCCAAGAAGACTGGAGATGAAAAATAGATGTTATTGTCTGGGATCCTATATGTAGCTTGCGCAAAATTCTGCTTATAAAACTAACAATAATTTTATTTATATATATACTATAACTGCATGAAAGGGATTTTTTATGAAAATCTAGGTCCTTGTGTACTATATAAGAATCAAATTTATATATTCTTATGAAATGTAGAATATTTTATAAAAATATACATCTAAAATAAAATAGAAAAATATGCAAATGTTTCTATTGTGACTGGAACAAATGTTGGAAGAAATGAGCAATGCTTCCCAGCACTCTTTCAAATGTTCCTTATAATAAAACAGGCCCCCTCCACGAAATTCCTCTTAATAAAATAGGCCACTTCACAAAATTCGATTCCATAAAAGCATATCTTTCATTAATTATTTTGATTTTGATAAATTTCAATAAGCGTAATTGAAAAAAAAAAAAAAAAGTTCACCGGAAAGGAAAATTTTAGTAGAAAATATTAAATAAGTTATTTATAATGAATGCATGATTAAATTGAAATACGACTAACTAGATTTCATTTTCCGTTACAAAATGTTATTTTTCAAAAAAGTATAATATACTTCACAAAAATAACTTTTACTTTTCACAAAATGGGTCCCAAGAAAGCAAATCTGCATCAAACTCTGCTTGTCCAAATAGTTTTGACCACTAGAATCGAGATAATGCTATAGTAAGCATATCTTCATTTTCCATTTAAAAGATGCAAGATTCATATAGGGTGATCCTACCAGTACTTGATCAAATTATTCAAATATTGCGGCATTTCAGATGGAAATTTTATACATAGCACTAGACCTAATGCTTTTGTTTGAATGTTAGTGCATCTGTTGTCAGCTCTCTGCTGCAAGAGAAGCCTTTTTATGAATTTTTTTAATAGAAAGTATAAACATTTAGTTTTTGATTCGTTGGAGACAATTACGGTAAGTTAAAATAATCCTTTTCCATCTTGCTTATTTCAACTAATATTTTTTAATAAGTAGTATTGTTAATCGTAGCGCAAGGACGATGTTTTAAAGATTATTTTTTAAATTTTTGTTTGACTTCTATCGCCTGATCAACCACTGGGATAATGTCAATTCAGAAATCTATCTGTTTAGAATTTTGTTACTATTTAATTTCAGCAGATTTCAGTTTTGTCCATTAAAGGTTGTAGCAATCATGTTAGTTTAATCATAAAACTTAAAAGGAAGGAAATATAATAAAAATCCTGCAGCACTGACTTTATTTCATCAACTACTGGCAGGGTCAGCCTACATCTTTTACTATTCTACTGGCAGACACACACGGCTTTGCCCCAGCTTCCCGACTAAAATAACTTTGCCGCATCCACGGATTACGTTAAACATATGGGGCATTCTCACAATCTTTTGACTTTTAAGGGGAAAAAAATCTGGCGCAATTAAACTTGCTAAAAGAACATTTTAATCTGATAGACGAATGTCTTGATGATTCAAAATAAAGAAAAAATGGTCAGCAGCGAAATTTTTTTTATTTAACCGAGGTTTAACTTAAATTTATGTTATGGAAAATTAAACTTTGCGAGTTTAATTTTTCTTACCATTTTACCACTAAACTTTTTATTTTCTTCGAAATTTTTACTTATAATGCATTTGCATAATATTCACAGGACATTAAAATAAGAAATAATAACAATGTAGTATTTTTAGTAGAAAAATTTTGGTATAACATTGTCTTAATATTGTCTTAAATATGTCTCTAGGGGTATTAAAGAAGGGACGGTAAGGTAAAAAAAAAGGGACGGTATAGGAAAAAAGGGACGAAATGGGGAAAAAAAAAATGTGACGGTAAGGATGGAACGGTAAGGAAAATTATGACCTATTTTAGGCAAATCATGTTAAGACTAAGTGATAGCGACAATATTCATTGATTTTTAGAAACAGTTATTTACATTGGATTAAATAAATAAATAAATAATTACCTCGAAAGTGCAGGAATAAACCTTGGGGACGGTAAGTCTACCAATAAAGCCACGCTGCTTGAAATTGATATTTAAATGCTGATTTAAATTCTGCAGTAAATTTCCTGTAAAAGAATTTTAGACATTCTTTCTCTAGCGTACTTCTGCTTGAGAAAAAACTGGAGAAGAAGTCTGTGGATGCATCTGAAGTGATTTTCTGTATAAGTTTAGCAAGAGGGATGATAAGGATGAAAAACCCAGGGGCAGAGTTCAAAAAATAATATCAACCGTAATAATGTGTGCAGGTTAATTTTTTGCTACATATTTATATAAAACAATAGTTTTCCTGGTATTTGGACCCCCAGCATCACCCAAAACTTGTTTATCTCGTTAATATTGTTATGCAATCATGCAATGGGATGTTCCCCAGTATATGAAATTAAAAAAACACAAAAAATATTTTAAAATTAAAATTATTATTCAGGGACGTGAAAGTCAAAAGGTTGTGAGAATGCCCCATATCTCACGTCGAGAATTCGATAATATATCTTCATAAAAATTAACAATAAATATATCTTCGGAAAATAAGAAAAAGGAAACTAGCCGGATACTTTTGATTGCCTTAAGGTCACTTGATATAATCACTCATCCAACACTTACGAAGGAATATGGTCATTATAATAACAGGCTTTTTGAGATAAAAGGTAACATATTCAGGGACGTGAAAGTCAAAAGGTTGTGAGAATGCCCCATATCTCACGTCAAGAATTCGATAATATATCTTCATAAAAATTAACAATAAAAATATCTTCGGAAAATAAGAAAAAGGAAACTATCCGGATACGTTTGATTGCCTTAAGCTGCGTTTTGATTATCCTGCAAAAGACCATCTAGAAAAACCCATAAATTTTATCTTTGAACTAAGGAGTAGCTCCCGACAGAAATGACAAGAACAACCGATTGCTAGATTTGGCGTTTAATCGCCAATGTAATAAATGTACTTTAGGTGCTTTTTATTATTTATTATTTTCTGTTATTCTCAATTCAATTATATATATATATTAAACAAAAACATAATTTGAAGAATAAATTAAAAAAAAACAAAATTTATTTCTTACATTGTTTAAGCCTGAGAAGGGAGAGATATTAAGTTATTTTATTCAATTAGTTCTACATTTAATGTTAATTTTTTGTAACAAAAAAAAAAAAACTAGAGAACAGGAATTCTGCTTTATCAGAATTTAGTGTCGCCTCCGGCATTTCCATTACTTCATTTTCTTCTGATGGACTGATGGCTTCTATTATTATGAAACAGCCATTATAAATGAAGTATTAGGTGAAGATGAAAAGCAGCCTTAAAAAGTTAGAACTCTGATTTTCTGGTCAGAATGGGGGGGGGGGGGGAAGAAATGGCCATAATTGTTTTTTACGGCTGCTCTTTTATCTTCACCTAACACTTCATTTATAATGGCTGTTTCATAGTAATAGAAGCCACCAGTCCATCAGAAGAAAAGAACTCGGTTAAGCGGGACTCTACTGCAGTACAAAACATATTTAAATTTTAAGACTTGAAGCACACGTTTTATTTTATGTAAAATGACGTCATTCGCATCCGCTTAAGAATTTCACACACTGACAGTAAAGCATGCATAGTACATCACTATCGCGAAATAATGCACAAATGCAGCAAAAAGATATCGTCATTCAAGAAAATAGAAAAAAAAACAAAAAAAACGGCTATCTAATGATTCATCGATACTTACAATTAAATATAGTATATAATAGCTCCATTGTTTTAACAGAAATCATTCGTTTATATTTTTTTTCAAAATAGCACGTATTTTAATCACATTTTCTTTCGGTTGTTATGAGAAAATGGCAACAAAAATATATAATTAATATTTTAAAACTATTTTTCCTTTGCTTTCTACAGAAATGGATAAAATGCCGTTGCCAATATTAAACAAATGGCTCCAAAAACTACAAAAAAAAAAAAATAATAATAATAATAATAATATTTCAAAAACACATGGAGATACAGTTTTCAAACAAAGTGCATTTAAAAGAACCTTTTTTTTTTCCAATACGACGGTATAAGAACTAAAAGTGTGCGATGCTTAGAAGTTTAAAAAATTGCTAAAGAGTATTTAATCGTAATGATTTGTTTTACAGATAGCCTTGATAAGCTAACGTTATTTTTTGGACACAAAATAAGCTGGGAGAAAGAAATAGCATACCGGACCGGAGGTTAAAAAAAAAAAAAAAATCATACAATATGATACTTAAAACACCTTAAAAAATGAGATTCCATTCAAATGAAATCGAAATAAATCTTCGACTTCTTCCATTTTTAATTGGAAATATTTGTATTGCAAATTTTGTATTATGTTTATGACAATTCTGAATAAAATGATAAGATGCATGCAAAATACAAAACTTAAAAAAGTCTAAGATTTATTTCGATTTCATTTGAACGGAATCTCACTTTTTAGGGCGTTTTAAGTATCATATTGTATAATTTTTTTTTTTTCTTTAATCTTCAATTGGCTTAACTAATTTGTTACAAAAATTTAACATTAAATGTAGAACTAATTGAATGAAATAACTTAATATCTGTCCCTTCTTGGGCTTAAACAATGTAAGAAATAAATTTTGTTTTTTTTTAATTTGTTCTTCAAATTATGTTTTTGTTTAATATGTCTAGTTTTTTAATAACTACAGCACTCAGACGAATGCATTTCAAAATTAATAGAGAGTATCATCATCAGGCTTTGATGTATGCGGTATTGCATAACAATATGGGATGTAGTTTACCAATGTGTAATTCAAATGTTTCACCACTGTAGTAATGCAGGTTGCGGTAGTTTGGGCAAAAACTTCCAATCTGGACGTAAAAAATCTATAATAAAAGCATAAAAAATTAACTTAACTTAAATTTTGATACCCTATTTCCCACTCAGGAACGCTTTGAATGTAAATGCAAATTGTGTTGAATCCTTACTGCTAATATATAACAATATTATAGCTGTGATTCAGTAAAAAATAAAAAAATAAATGTTTTACTTAAATTTTTAAACCTTATACTCACCCAAGGGGTGATGTAAACACATCTGAAAATTATTACCTAAGTTTAACTTGGGGTAGAAATAGTTCTCATCTCGGAAAAAAATACATTTTAAAATTTAAGTTATGTAATTCCCCACTAAGTTCGCTACCTGCGTAAAAATAGCTATTCATTAGAAACTTTTTACTAAAATATAAACTTGACCAAAGCAAAAAACTTATTTTGAAAATAACCCTTATTATTTCCACTATGACGCCATATTCACCTTTTTAATTAAAAAAAAAAAAAAAAAAAAAACTAGCTCAGTTTAATTTTTTACGTGAAAATCTTTCAACTAAAAAGAAATAAATTATTGTTACGGCTTTTGAAATTTTTGCAACAATGAAGTAAAAATGTTACATTTTCTATGAAAAATGTCCGTTGATTTTCAATGAAAAAAGCGAAAATTGCAATTATTAAGAAAAATATTTGAATAATGCAAAAAAAAATTGGCCCATGTTTCTCTCTGGGTTATAATTCACGCATATGCAAAAGCATTTTATCATTTGTTTTGACCCTGGCGTCAGGCAAACGTTTTTACACTTTAAATTTATAATATCATTAGAATTAGTAAAGAATAAAAAATGAATGGCATCAGGGACAAAAAGGTGGGAAGAAAAAATGAAAAAAGTTATGATCTCCATAGGCTTTTCCATGTTAAATTAACATTGAGAAGTGACACTGGAAATAAATAAGTATTGCGCTGCCGCGCAATACTTATATATATATTTTCTCAATTATATATATATATATATATACACATGTATGTATATGTATGTATATATATAGCCATAATATAATTACAAATCGTCATATATTCCTATTACAATAATTAATTTAATAAATTTAGCAGCAAATTATAACTGTATCATTATACAAAATACAGATGGAACCCTATACATGTAATATTAATTAAGCAAAATCTGGGGGAGACCTACATCCAGCAGTGGATTGAAAATGGTTGATGATGATGATGATGGATGATGATATATATTTGTGTATATATATACAGTCGAACCTCTTAACATGAACCTCAAGGGGAATCAAAATTTTGTTCATGTTATCAGTAATTCATGTTATCAGTATCAAATCTTTGTATTCGTTTTTACAAGGGACTGAAAACTATTCATGTTAAAAGTAATTCACGTTAAGCGTGTTCATGTTAACGAGGTTTGACTGTATGTGTATGTATGTATATATATATATATATATATATATACTAATTTCATAACCAAAATTTAATCATAAATTTTCTCTTAAAAGAACACAGTTTTTTAAAATTTATGCTCATAAAAACGTACTGTTTAAAAAATCCTTTATTAAAAGTACTGATTAAGGCTGTCATCAAAAGGGGCTATTTTTGACAGATTTAAAAAAAAAAATGTTCGGAATTTCATGAAATGAGCAGGTGTTGTGATTCATAAACAATGTAATCGACAGACGTTTTCCATTTTTTGGTAAACACAGGAGATCTTTCTGAAAATACTGTCCAAGTGGGCCCGAATTTTAGGATGTGACACGAAGAAAAAAAAATGTCGTTACGTGACCAGAATCACTTTAAACGCTACACGTAATTTATTTATTAAAAAAAGTAAAAGCTATTCAATTTCAAATCGCTTCACAAGCCAGTTTTCTACATTTACGTTTAAAAATGTATTAGTAACTGTCTCGGAAAGCTTCGCGTTGTTGACAAGCGAATTTAGGAAGAATTTTAAGAAATTTTTGAAAGTATATATTTAAAAATAATTGAAATTTTTGAGAAAAACTGTTCTACAAAATTAAATATTAGACCCATAACAAAAATTGTCAATTTTAATCTCTTAGCAATTACAAACAGTAAAATGTCATATGAAAGTAAACCCACATCCGTAATAAATATAATACTAAAATTCTGATGTAATTTTACTGAATATTTATTAAAAATACATTAATAATAGTTTGTGCACCGTATTTTATGGAAGAAACGCCGCACTCCTCAAATTGGCCGGAATAAGCTTAAAAATATCGTAATCGCCGCATCAATCGGGACGCTATTTTGTCGACAGCGTCATATTGATCTAACTTTAATCAAAGTTTTCCGAGCAGTGTAGGATGCCTCTTTTTAATATCTTAAGATGGCTGAAGTTTTATTTAAAATATTTAAATCCGATTTTAAATACTTTTATGAATTTTTAAATTAAGGAAACTCAGTTGGTATTTGAAAAAAAAATCGTAAACGCCACACTTGGAAAAAAAAATTAACTTTTAAATTCGTAAACGCCGCGGCGTTTCTTCCATAAAATACGGTATCTCTCTTTTTTTCATTGTAAGAACAAAAAACACCCCCGTTTCACTTGGCGAAAATGTGAAGCTATTTTCTGCTTATTTTACATTGCCAAATAATTGCAACCTTTTTAAGTGGATTGGAAAGTAAAAAATGAGGAACTGTATCGAATTGACAAAGGGAGTGATACTTTTTCTATGCGATTTTCTCCCCAAACAACAGTCGTAAAACTGTCAACGTGGATTTGCGTCCACTTCCGTCCTGCAACTTCCTATCCTTGTCATACAAAACCAATTAGCCATCAAATAACCCGACAACAGGGAACAAACGTGCCGAAAGGTGACTGCAAGATGCTGGATAGTGTGTACGCAGCCTTAAGGTCACTTGATATAATCACTCATCCAACACTTACGAAGGAATATGGTCATTATAATAACAGGCTTTTTGAGATAAAAGGTAACATATTCAGGGACGTGAAAGTCAAAAGGTTGTGAGAATGCCCCATATCTCACGTCGAGAATTCGATAATATATCTTCATAAAAATGAACAATAAAAATATCTTCGGAAAATAAGAAAAAGGAAACTAGCCGGATACTTTTGATTGCCTTAAGGTCACTTGATATAATCACTCATCCAACACTTACGAAGGAATATGGTCATTATAATAACAGGCTTTTTGAGATAAAAGGTAACATTAGATCCTCCTCTAGGAATTTCATTTGACAATCGTAAATTTATCTTTTCTTAATTTTTTTAAAAATTTCTATAAATTCAAATTATTAATATTTTTCATTATTTAATCAATGCCAGGAAAACCGCTCTGTAGACGAAAACATGAAATATATATAAAATGTTGGATTTGATAAAAAGGGTAATTCATAGATATGGGTTGTTAACAAACAAACATTTCATTTTCGGTGAAATGGATACATTAAAAAAATCGTTGAAAATTCCAAAATCGCTCTACGAATTGAAATTGGGGTTTTGTTGAAAAGAGAATAAACTTTACTACATCTGAAGAAAAAAAGTTTTTCGAATGATTTTATGAGCGAGTCAAAACCACTGGCGAACTACGCGAATTGTTTCATTCAATATAATATAACGAAAACTAACATCACGAAATCCGAAATTCGGAGCCTCAGATACATTCGAATATTCTTCATCTATCTGTAACCAAATCTGAAGACCTCTATTAGCGATAGATTATGTAGCCATCGCGCATACACAGAAACAGATGCACAAGCATTTTTCTTTTAATAGTTTAGATATCTGTGAATAAATCACAAGAGCAAACATTAAATAGTGTTGATATTTAACAATGGACATTAACAGTATACAGATTTACTTATATGTCGCAATGTCTCGGACTTATTATTATTATTTTTTTATGTTCAAAATTTAATATATCACATGTGTTATAATAGAAAGTATTTTTTAAAAACAAGTAAAAATTAAATTTAGAAATTCAAAAAACCCGACTGCGTAAATAGCGAACTAATTAACTATTTCCCATCAATGTGAAACTATTTTTATATTACTTACCTATTTTTTTTTCTTTGCTTGTATTGATGACTTTTAAGTTGAGTTTAATTGTTAGTTCCTATCGATAAACACTGTTTTGATAAGGCCTATAGATGTCTATGAGGATTAGAGTTGCATTAAAGCTAGAGATCCTACCTAAACAACTTCCAGGTTATGTAATATTTAAACGGAGCTTCTGATTGTAAAATAGTCAATGAAACATCGTCTTCATTTTGGAAGACTTATCCAATGATATGCAACTCAATATGATGCGTAAAAAATTTTTTCGTCTCTACCGACATTTTGTATTTTGCGGCCGCCATTTTGAATTTATAAAAACAAAACCTAGCCTATAACCATCGGACGGTTAAGACGAATCGATAGAGACCTCATTCATTAAAATCCATCTAGCCGTTGGGATGTTTCGAGGGTATAAAGAAATCCACATACCCAGATACGCGTGAAACACATAATCCTTCTTGTCAGTCGGGTAAAAACAGGCCTAATATTGAATTTGTAATTGAGTTTTCATAATTATTGTATAAAATTTAATAAAATTTATATTTTCCTATTACACTTTTCTACTTTTCCTAAATGTGATTCGAAAAACGCTTTCTGAAATATTACCTTCCGTTGGATTTTGACAGGTGCAAATAGTGCACCTTAAAACACAAGTTATAAAAATATTATGGTGCAATGGCAAAATAAATGTCTAAAATCTAGCGAAATTTTATCTATTTATTTACTTTTCTTTTAGCGGCGATTGAAAACAATAGCTACTAGAAACTCTATCGCTAAAACGTCTTCAGATATAATATTTAAATTTGAATTACTCAAGAAAAATATTAAATACTACAGCTTTTACAGACACCTAAGCACGCTAATGGATACTTTCAATTGATCAATAAACACGATTTTACTGTCTGTTTATCTCAACATAATATACGTACACGACGCGGAGAAGTTTAAAAATTTGTCCGTGTCAAAATTTCTGACATTACTAATTAATCAATGGTTATCATTAAAAAAAAAAGATATTATCTACATATCTATTTACACAAATAATGCATTATGTAATGACTTCAAACACAGAAATTTGCAGAAATGTAACAAGGGAATTGTGAGATACTACACAAGTTGTCTCATATAGTAATTAGTGTTTCTGTCTTTAGGAATTTGTAAACATTACACATGTATTAATAATTTAAATAATGCACTAAATTTATCACATCCTGTAGATAAATAAGTAATTAAAAGTTATCAGTAGCTCCTTAAAAACTATACGATAACTGCTTTCTGTTTTAAAAGCATCGTATATTATTATACTTTCCGAACACTCAGCGTTAAGAAAGTATTGTAATTATGATAAAAAATCAACTATGAAATTTTTATATATATTATAACCCTTTCAGATCCCCTTTAACATTTTTTGCTTTTTTTTAATACGATTTAGTATGTATGCGCTTATGTACGTATGTATGCTTGCATTTCCTCACGTTTTTAAGCTCTCCGCAGTCCATTTTTGGGTATTTTAACAACAATGTATGAGTGAAAAACAGAGAGAAACTGCGAATATGATAGCTTTCGAATTGTATACAATAGATCGCCGATTATTACAATATGTAGGGACCGGTGGCGCTAGTTTGGATAAATAGAATTTCTGATAATTAGAAAAGTAAATTTAGGGAGGATCACCACTATGCCAAAATGGACAAAATGCATTTTTTATGTGCAGCAGTTTTATAAGAATGTACTTAAAGATAGATTAGGGGATAGGTAGATTAAAAAAATTATTTTCTGTGTGCTCAATTTTCCTTAAAAATTTAACCATTCACAGTGCAAACATATTAAAAAATTGTTTTGTTGTTTTTTGAAATATTAAAAGAAAAAGTTTTTAATTGTGTATTTCATAAAAAATATAGCCTTTTCACTGCTGTCTAAGCCCAAAATTATTCTTCGATACATAAGTTGAATAGGATCAGCATTCTCTTTTCGTTCCAACCGTATCATATTTATTTCTAAACATTCAAACATTCAATTCATTACATTATGTGATGGGCCTCCATAATTTTCGTAACGTTTGTTTTCATTTTCTACGATTTCTTTTTCACCTTGAATAGATTATACAAACTCGTCATCAGTTAAAATCTGATATCCAGAATCATCTGCGTAGCTGGGGCATTCTCACAATCTTTTGACTTCTGGGGAAAAAATCTGGTGAAATTAAACTTGCTAAAATAACATTTTAATCTGATATACGAATGCCTTAATGATTCAAAATAAAGAAAAAATGGTCAGCAGCGAAAAGTTTTTTATTTAACTGAGGTTTAAGTTAAACTTGCGAGTTTAATTTTCCTTACCATTTTAACAGTATACAGATTTACTTATATGTCGCAATGTCTCGGACTTATTATTATTATTTTTTTATGTTCAAAATTTAATATATCACATGTGTTATAATAGAAAGTATTTTTTAAAAACAAGTAAAAATTAAATTTAGAAATTCAAAAAACCCGACTGCGTAAATAGCGAACTAATTAACTATTTCCCATCAATGTGAAACTATTTTTATATTACTTACCTATTTTTTTTTCTTTGCTTGTATTGATGACTTTTAAGTTGAGTTTAATTGTTAGTTCCTATCGATAAACACTGTTTTGATAAGGCCTATAGATGTCTATGAGGATTAGAGTTGCATTAAAGCTAGAGATCCTACCTAAACAACTTCCAGGTTATGTAATATTTAAACGGAGCTTCTGATTGTAAAATAGTCAATGAAACATCGTCTTCATTTTGGAAGACTTATCCAATGATATGCAACTCAATATGATGCGTAAAAAATTTTTTCGTCTCTACCGACATTTTGTATTTTGCGGCCGCCATTTTGAATTTATAAAAACAAAACCTAGCCTATAACCATCGGACGGTTAAGACGAATCGATAGAGACCTCATTCATTAAAATCCATCTAGCCGTTGGGATGTTTCGAGGGTATAAAGAAATCCACATACCCAGATACGCGTGAAACACATAATCCTTCTTGTCAGTCGGGTAAAAACAGGCCTAATATTGAATTTGTAATTGAGTTTTCATAATTATTGTATAAAATTTAATAAAATTTATATTTTCCTATTACACTTTTCTACTTTTCCTAAATGTGATTCGAAAAACGCTTTCTGAAATATTACCTTCCGTTGGATTTTGACAGGTGCAAATAGTGCACCTTAAAACACAAGTTATAAAAATATTATGGTGCAATGGCAAAATAAATGTCTAAAATCTAGCGAAATTTTATCTATTTATTTACTTTTCTTTTAGCGGCGATTGAAAACAATAGCTACTAGAAACTCTATCGCTAAAACGTCTTCAGATATAATATTTAAATTTGAATTACTCAAGAAAAATATTAAATACTACAGCTTTTACAGACACCTAAGCACGCTAATGGATACTTTCAATTGATCAATAAACACGATTTTACTGTCTGTTTATCTCAACATAATATACGTACACGACGCGGAGAAGTTTAAAAATTTGTCCGTGTCAAAATTTCTGACATTACTAATTAATCAATGGTTATCATTAAAAAAAAAAGATATTATCTACATATCTATTTACACAAATAATGCATTATGTAATGACTTCAAACACAGAAATTTGCAGAAATGTAACAAGGGAATTGTGAGATACTACACAAGTTGTCTCATATAGTAATTAGTGTTTCTGTCTTTAGGAATTTGTAAACATTACACATGTATTAATAATTTAAATAATGCACTAAATTTATCACATCCTGTAGATAAATAAGTAATTAAAAGTTATCAGTAGCTCCTTAAAAACTATACGATAACTGCTTTCTGTTTTAAAAGCATCGTATATTATTATACTTTCCGAACACTCAGCGTTAAGAAAGTATTGTAATTATGATAAAAAATCAACTATGAAATTTTTATATATATTATAACCCTTTCAGATCCCCTTTAACATTTTTTGCTTTTTTTTAATACGATTTAGTATGTATGCGCTTATGTACGTATGTATGCTTGCATTTCCTCACGTTTTTAAGCTCTCCGCAGTCCATTTTTGGGTATTTTAACAACAATGTATGAGTGAAAAACAGAGAGAAACTGCGAATATGATAGCTTTCGAATTGTATACAATAGATCGCCGATTATTACAATATGTAGGGACCGGTGGCGCTAGTTTGGATAAATAGAATTTCTGATAATTAGAAAAGTAAATTTAGGGAGGATCACCACTATGCCAAAATGGACAAAATGCATTTTTTATGTGCAGCAGTTTTATAAGAATGTACTTAAAGATAGATTAGGGGATAGGTAGATTAAAAAAATTATTTTCTGTGTGCTCAATTTT
Source organism: Maratus speciosus (assembly GCA_963932465.1). Lineage (NCBI taxonomy): Eukaryota > Metazoa > Arthropoda > Arachnida > Araneae > Salticidae > Maratus > Maratus speciosus. The sequence goes on along the minus strand of OZ010792.1, from coordinate 200,141,655 downwards.
CCTTAAAAATTTAACCATTCACAGTGCAAACATATTAAAAAATTGTTTTGTTGTTTTTTGAAATATTAAAAGAAAAAGTTTTTAATTGTGTATTTCATAAAAAATATAGCCTTTTCACTGCTGTCTAAGCCCAAAATTATTCTTCGATACATAAGTTGAATAGGATCAGCATTCTCTTTTCGTTCCAACCGTATCATATTTATTTCTAAACATTCAAACATTCAATTCATTACATTATGTGATGGGCCTCCATAATTTTCGTAACGTTTGTTTTCATTTTCTACGATTTCTTTTTCACCTTGAATAGATTATACAAACTCGTCATCAGTTAAAATCTGATATCCAGAATCATCTGCGTAGCTGGGGCATTCTCACAATCTTTTGACTTCTGGGGAAAAAATCTGGTGAAATTAAACTTGCTAAAATAACATTTTAATCTGATATACGAATGCCTTAATGATTCAAAATAAAGAAAAAATGGTCAGCAGCGAAAAGTTTTTTATTTAACTGAGGTTTAAGTTAAACTTGCGAGTTTAATTTTCCTTACCATTTTAACAGTATACAGATTTACTTATATGTCGCAATGTCTCGGACTTATTATTATTATTTTTTTATGTTCAAAATTTAATATATCACATGTGTTATAATAGAAAGTATTTTTTAAAAACAAGTAAAAATTAAATTTAGAAATTCAAAAAACCCGACTGCGTAAATAGCGAACTAATTAACTATTTCCCATCAATGTGAAACTATTTTTATATTACTTACCTATTTTTTTTTCTTTGCTTGTATTGATGACTTTTAAGTTGAGTTTAATTGTTAGTTCCTATCGATAAACACTGTTTTGATAAGGCCTATAGATGTCTATGAGGATTAGAGTTGCATTAAAGCTAGAGATCCTACCTAAACAACTTCCAGGTTATGTAATATTTAAACGGAGCTTCTGATTGTAAAATAGTCAATGAAACATCGTCTTCATTTTGGAAGACTTATCCAATGATATGCAACTCAATATGATGCGTAAAAAATTTTTTCGTCTCTACCGACATTTTGTATTTTGCGGCCGCCATTTTGAATTTATAAAAACAAAACCTAGCCTATAACCATCGGACGGTTAAGACGAATCGATAGAGACCTCATTCATTAAAATCCATCTAGCCGTTGGGATGTTTCGAGGGTATAAAGAAATCCACATACCCAGATACGCGTGAAACACATAATCCTTCTTGTCAGTCGGGTAAAAACAGGCCTAATATTGAATTTGTAATTGAGTTTTCATAATTATTGTATAAAATTTAATAAAATTTATATTTTCCTATTACACTTTTCTACTTTTCCTAAATGTGATTCGAAAAACGCTTTCTGAAATATTACCTTCCGTTGGATTTTGACAGGTGCAAATAGTGCACCTTAAAACACAAGTTATAAAAATATTATGGTGCAATGGCAAAATAAATGTCTAAAATCTAGCGAAATTTTATCTATTTATTTACTTTTCTTTTAGCGGCGATTGAAAACAATAGCTACTAGAAACTCTATCGCTAAAACGTCTTCAGATATAATATTTAAATTTGAATTACTCAAGAAAAATATTAAATACTACAGCTTTTACAGACACCTAAGCACGCTAATGGATACTTTCAATTGATCAATAAACACGATTTTACTGTCTGTTTATCTCAACATAATATACGTACACGACGCGGAGAAGTTTAAAAATTTGTCCGTGTCAAAATTTCTGACATTACTAATTAATCAATGGTTATCATTAAAAAAAAAAGATATTATCTACATATCTATTTACACAAATAATGCATTATGTAATGACTTCAAACACAGAAATTTGCAGAAATGTAACAAGGGAATTGTGAGATACTACACAAGTTGTCTCATATAGTAATTAGTGTTTCTGTCTTTAGGAATTTGTAAACATTACACATGTATTAATAATTTAAATAATGCACTAAATTTATCACATCCTGTAGATAAATAAGTAATTAAAAGTTATCAGTAGCTCCTTAAAAACTATACGATAACTGCTTTCTGTTTTAAAAGCATCGTATATTATTATACTTTCCGAACACTCAGCGTTAAGAAAGTATTGTAATTATGATAAAAAATCAACTATGAAATTTTTATATATATTATAACCCTTTCAGATCCCCTTTAACATTTTTTGCTTTTTTTTAATACGATTTAGTATGTATGCGCTTATGTACGTATGTATGCTTGCATTTCCTCACGTTTTTAAGCTCTCCGCAGTCCATTTTTGGGTATTTTAACAACAATGTATGAGTGAAAAACAGAGAGAAACTGCGAATATGATAGCTTTCGAATTGTATACAATAGATCGCCGATTATTACAATATGTAGGGACCGGTGGCGCTAGTTTGGATAAATAGAATTTCTGATAATTAGAAAAGTAAATTTAGGGAGGATCACCACTATGCCAAAATGGACAAAATGCATTTTTTATGTGCAGCAGTTTTATAAGAATGTACTTAAAGATAGATTAGGGGATAGGTAGATTAAAAAAATTATTTTCTGTGTGCTCAATTTTCCTTAAAAATTTAACCATTCACAGTGCAAACATATTAAAAAATTGTTTTGTTGTTTTTTGAAATATTAAAAGAAAAAGTTTTTAATTGTGTATTTCATAAAAAATATAGCCTTTTCACTGCTGTCTAAGCCCAAAATTATTCTTCGATACATAAGTTGAATAGGATCAGCATTCTCTTTTCGTTCCAACCGTATCATATTTATTTCTAAACATTCAAACATTCAATTCATTACATTATGTGATGGGCCTCCATAATTTTCGTAACGTTTGTTTTCATTTTCTACGATTTCTTTTTCACCTTGAATAGATTATACAAACTCGTCATCAGTTAAAATCTGATATCCAGAATCATCTGCGTAGCTGGGGCATTCTCACAATCTTTTGACTTCTGGGGAAAAAATCTGGTGAAATTAAACTTGCTAAAATAACATTTTAATCTGATATACGAATGCCTTAATGATTCAAAATAAAGAAAAAATGGTCAGCAGCGAAAAGTTTTTTATTTAACTGAGGTTTAAGTTAAACTTGCGAGTTTAATTTTCCTTACCATTTTACCCCTATAACTTTTTATTTTCTTCTAAATTTTTACTTATAATGAATTTGCATAGTACCCACAGGACATTCAAATAAGAAATAATACAAATGTAGTACTTTTAATACAGAATTTTTGTATAACATTGTCTTAAAGGGGTGCTAAAGAAGGGACAGTAAGGTAAAAAAAGAGGATGGTATTGGAAAAAAGGGACGAAATGGTAAAAAAAGGGACTGTAAGGATGGAACGGTAAGGAAAATTACCACCTCTTTTTAGGAAAATCATGTTAAGAATAAGTGATAGCCACAATGATCATTGATTTTTAGAAACAGTTGTTAGCATTGGATTATTTTTTTTTTAATTTACCTCGAAAAGTGCAGGAATAAACCTTGGGGACGGTGAGACTACCAATAAAGCCACGATGCTTGAAATTGATATTTAAATGCTGATTTAAATTCCACAGTAAATTTCCTGCCAAAGAATTTTAGACATTATTTCTCTAGCATACTTTTGCATGAGATAAAACTTGAAAAAAATTCTGTGGCTGCATCTGAAGTGATTTTCTGTATAATTTTAGAAGAGGGATGGTAAGGAATCAAAAAGCCAAAGTCAGAGTTTAAAAATTAATAACAACCCTAAAAATGTGTGCAGAATAATTTTTAGCTGCATATTTATATAAAACAATAGTTCCAGTTTCAGAAAAAAATTACGTCAAATTACTTTTATTGCAACAATTTTATCCAGACAGCTCCAAACTTGAAAATCAGCATCAGGGACACGGGACGTTAGATGAGTTTTCCTGGTATTTGGACACCCAACATCGTCCAGAACTTATTTATCTCGTTACTATTGTTATTCAATCATACAGTGGGATGTTCCCCAGTATATGAAATAAAAAAACACAAAAAAGTGTATTAAATAAAAAATTATTATTCAAGAACATGAAAGTCAAAAGATTGTGAGAATGCCCCAGTTATTGAACTACTCATTAATTTTATTTTCTTCTTAGAATTATTCTCATCTTCTTCAGAAAGTTCCATTAATTAAACTTCGCTTGCACCACTCTACTGATCTGGAAAATCTTTTTGATTTCAAGGATAATCTTTAAAAAAAATAATAAGTGTCCGGATAATTGAAAATTTCAACAGTTCGGTTAATTGAAGTTCGGAAAATCTTCTTATTAATCTTCTTGTACTTCTTATTAAACTGCATTTGACGAATATTTTTCAGACTACTATTGCAAGAACTGTGTATATGTTACGGCCAAAACCCGGAGCTTGGCCATTTCGCGAATTGGCCGGCCAATTCGGGAACTGGCCGAGATTCCTGGCCAAAACCCGAAATACGTGAAATGAACAGCGTATTTCGGGTTTTGGCCGGCCAATTCGCGAACTGGCCGGGAAGCCTTGGCCAATATACGAAGTGGGGATTCAAGGCTACCCGGTAGGTGGCAATGACGTGCACACTTGATAGGAAAGAACGTTCTATACTGTGACGATTATATTCTGATATGTTGGACAATTTCCCGCCTGTTTGATATATTTCGATAAATTGGGTTTATTGTGAGCATTATATTCTAATCTGCTGAAGATTTCTGTCCTCTGTGACAAATATCGGTGCATCGGATTCATTGTCCAATCCAATAAACAAATTATTTGAGGGACTCTGTAAATAAACGACAAATTTTACCTAAGCAATAAATTATAGAAAAATGTTGTAGAGCATATTAGTAATATATAAGAGTTTCATTACATTTGAAGTAGTGTAACATAATTAAAATACCTTATAAACGATTTTTACACATATATCATAATTCTTTATCTGAATTCTTTTGGGAGTCCTATAAACGAACTTTAATGGCTACTTAATCAATACTCTATAAATAATAATAAAAAAAAACATATTGCTCACTACATGAGTTAGGCATGTAAATTTTATTATATTTGAAATAGTGTAATATCAATTAAGTGCACTAGAAATGATCTTTCACCATTCACTGCAATGTAACGAAATACTTTTGAGTGTTTCTGTAGACAAACTATAACTGCTACTTATTTCATACCCTTTAGATAACAATTTGTCGTCCATCTTAATGAAGCATACCTATTTTATTATAATTGAGATAATGTAACAACATTAAAATGCACTGAAAAAACCATTGATGATATTGTAATGAAATACTTTTGTGTGTTCCTGCAAATTAACCAAAAATAGTACAACTTCACTAGTAATACCAAAATGTATTTATAAACCTAAATATTATAACAATTACAAGTCAATCCGAGTCTTTACCAGAGTTAGAGCACGGGCATGCATACGACCAGACAAATTGAATTCATAAACACTTTCAACTATGTTGGAAAATGATGAAACGTAAAAATCGGTTTCTATATACCAATTTCGCGAATTGGCCGATAGTGTATGGCCACTTCGCAAACTGGCCGCTTGCATCTGGCCAGTTCGGGTTTTGGCCGGCCAATTCCCGAATTGGCCAGTCAGTTTAAAACGTTGTTGGCCAGTTCGCGAATTGGCCGGCCAGTTCGGGAATTGGCCAATTTCGGGTTTTGGCCGTAACATATACATTTCGTATAAATCATCAGAGGCATTTGTTAAATAAACCTATTTATAACCATTTTCAAACCATTTTGTTATCGGTTCCATAGGATAAGCAACAAGGAAATGTGACAGCAAATGACTGATTGTGGTGGGCCGCGGTCGTTTTCGTAACATTTGTTTTCATTCTCCACGATTTCTTTTTCACCTAGAATAGATGATACAAACTCATCATAATTTAGAATCTGATATTCAGGACAATCTGCGTCGCTGCTGAATTATTCGTTAATTTAATTTTCTTTTTATAGTTCTTCTCATCTCCTCCTGGAAAGTTGTACTTTGCTTTCATCACTCTACTGATCTGGAAAAAGATTTTATTTCAAGCGACGTCCAGAAAAAAAGGGGGGGGGGCGTTTGGATAATTGGACAATTCAGTTAATTGAAGTTCGGATAATCGGCGCTCTTCTGTCCTTCTGATTAAGCTGTATTTGGCGAATGTGTTGCTGACTACTATCACAAGAACTGTATATATTTGTAAAAATCGGCCGACGATTTGGAATTTAAACCATTTTCAAAACATTTAGCGATGGATTCCATACGCAAAGCTCCAAACAAATGTAGCAAAAAAAAATGAGTGATATACTGCAATCAATAATCAAACATTAATGTCTTAGAGATTACTTCAACGTTTCAAAAATTGAAGATTAATGATCGAATCTAGCTGGTTCCATTTTGATAGAAATTTATCTGAAAGCACAGTATTCTATAAAATATTCCGAAAGTCGAATTAAGTCACTTTAGAGTTTATCTCTCATGCGGTAACAGACTGCCATGCGAATTTTAAAATGAACTATTTTTTTTTTTTTTCGCAATTTGAGTTTTTCGTTTTATGCCACAGTCCTATTGCATGGATAAATAAAATTACCGATTAAATTTATTATTAGTCCAGTTCAGCTGATTCCATTGTGACAAAAATTTATGTAAATGCACAGTATTTGTAAAATGTTCAGAAAGTCGAGTACAGTCACTTTAGATTTTATCTTTCATATGATAACATACTGTCATATCAGTTTTAAAATAAACTATTTTTTCGCAATTTCAGTTTTTCGTCTTATGCCATAGTCCTAATGTATGAATAGATAAATTTACCGATTAAAAGTTATTATTAGTTAAGAAAAACTAATTAAATATATTTCTATTTAGTGAAAATCTGTAATATTTTTCATAAAAATGCAGATTACAACATAGTATTTAAGGTATGCTAGGTAGTTTTCTGCATTTTTAGTATTCATTTTATTTTCTTCTATTTTATTATTTTTACCAAATACGGTAGAAACTCTTTTATCCAAAACTCTCGGTTAACCGAAATCCATATTTAAAGCTCTTTCTTTTTTTATTATCATAATTTTTTAAGTATAATATTCCTTGTGGGCAAGCGGTGTTTTCTGAATTAGGAGTACATATAAATATTTTCGATCTCCTTTCTTAGATTTCCTTAGAATTTAACTTGATCTCCCGTAATCTGCGGAGTGGAAAGAAGAAAACGAACAAATTAGCCATTCTGCAGTTTTTGAATGTTTTGCAAAAGGTTTGGCATTGCTGGTGTAGTAGAAAGACAGTAACACTTGTTAACTAATAAAATTAAAAACTCCGTGATAGAGCTTCAAAGCAAATGCAATCGAATCTGCGACAAACAAAACATTTTTTTAAACCCTTGTGATGTATGAAAAAAGTACTTAATTTCAAAATTAAAATTCAGGTAATTTATTCTTGTTTCTATTTTGCTATTGCTTTATTTTTATTACGCACTTGTTACCATAATAAGAAATACTGCATATATTTCTCCTTAATCTTAAAATTGAAGCATTCTCGATTATCTGAAAATTTCGATTTTCCAAAATATGGTTGGTCTCATTTACTTCGAATAATTGAGGTTCTACTGCATTTCAAAGATTTTCTGTAAATACATGTTGAAAAATTGTTCATTTTGTAATTTATCAAATATCGCTGATTCACTAATTAAATATTTAAACAATATTACAATATAATAATATACATGACAAAATAATAAAATAATTATATTTTAACCATTTGATGCAACTAAAAACAAATTTTGAATGAGATATCCGTTAAAATCTCTGTATATCTATTACACAAATACTAAGCAAGCAATTTCCAAATTATTATTATTTCATTTTCTTTTTGGGGGTAAAATAGAGGACGGAACATTAGCAAATGCTTTTATATACTTTATTATGTAATCATCTGATTAAAAATAATAAAATCTATGTTTTTTAAAGTTAACTCTTTTTCTTAAGGTATAAGTAAAATGCGTAGAATTTTCGCACTATACAAAATATCCATATTTATCATTTAGCTTAAACTTAGGATAATAATTTATAGTTTTTGGAAGTTTTTAATATAGACGTGATTCTTATTTTTATTCGGAACGTGACCCATTTAACTTTTTCAGGGTTTTTTTCTACAATAACTACTCTGATATAAGCTGTCGTATACATCAGATATTGTTAAAATGCCCCCTAAAGTATTTTTTTTTGTATTTTTAAAATATTTTTAATTATATTGGAAGTTTAATATAGTGCAGTTCAACAATATTTTTAAATTCTTTGTAGCACTTCCCCGATCAATTTTTTACATAACTTTTTCTGACTACATACATTCTTCTGTTGATTTATTAACCTTCTAATTATATTTTAGTTTTGTATTTTATTTCTAGGTTATTTTTGTTATTTACTCACAATGTAATTATATGCCGTAAGATCTGTGGCACATTTCGGAGTTTTAATCACACCAGCTGGTCTGTTTTATAAGCAACCGAAAACGGACTATTGATAAATGTTATCACATTCGTTTTCTACAAAACTATGTATTGCACCAATCTCAGTATTTAATATTAACTGAGAAATTTAGGGTTAAAAAGCTCCACAAATTTTGCCCATCGGATGGGGTTACTTTGTGACATGTGCGTTTTTGCATTGAAATCCAAGAGAAAGAATTCGTGAATTATTTATACGCTGAAAATTAAGTTGTAAACAATTTAAATTGAGAAAGTTATATTTAAATGTCGCTTATTTGTCCCAATGTTCTACTCCAGCTGCGCTGCAAAGATTCGAATAGCCTTTTGCATTTTCCTTAAGGCTGTTCTCAAATCCAAAATGGCAACTTTCTGACATAAGTTTTAATTTATTTTTGTTCAAAAATGTATGAAACTAGCAAGTATTGTTATTCAGAAGCTGCAAACGCAATAGAACTTTCATAAAATAGTGTCAAAGTGAACCTTTTGAACCGAATTTTCGTGCGAAGGAAGAATAGCCATCAAGAAAGGTTGAAAAACCAGTTTGACACGTCATCAAAATCCTTTATAACTCAATAGGTAATTTATTGATAAAAAGGGGGAAAACACAGTTAGATCCGAAATCGTTTCCATGGTCAAGCTTTCCAATTTTATATCTTTCCATTGAAAAATAAATTTTTAAATGTGTCAAAACGTTTTGTGTTTGATGAACAGAGCAGTTAAGAACAGCCGTAAGTGCATCACATCTTTAATCAAATGTCCTTGAAGAGGAATGAATGGTTACGGAATAAAATATCTCGCTCCAGTCGATGAGGAAAGATGAGAATGAGCCGTATCCCGTCTAAAATGTATTCAGAATTTTGCCTATTGAAAAAAATTAAGGGAAGATTTTGAGACCTTACTGTAAGATTGCGTCTCTCACTTTGTTATTTTCCTTCCGTTGAAAAATGTCTCCTCTTTCCTACCGATATACGGAGTAGCCACTTCGCGTCCTCTAAATGTTGTAATCACATCGCTTCCTCTGGATTTTTGGACATTAATAGTACTAATGTTTCAGCCCGGCAGGACATTCAACTTTTTGCGTCTTTAGCGACTCGACTTTTTGTTTTTTCACCCGTCTTCTACTTCAACTCTTCCAAGAAAACATTTTCCACCCTTACCGTCATCGATACCTAAGTTTTCTTCGAGGTCTCTTTTTGGGGGTCATTTCAAAACTTTCTTTATGCTTACTGAATAGATTCCGATCGCAAGAAATCCCGAGTTCAGATTGTTTTTTATATGAGGTCTTTTAGAAGACGCGGAAATTCGCCCTTTGGTACGCTTGTGCATCTACTACCAGTGGTAATTTTTTCCAACTTGCTAACACTTTTCTTCTGTGGGATTTTAAAGAATGGGAAAAAGCCACATGAAGCGGCTGCTGGAGATGAATCGAATTTAAAAGAAATCCGAGATGAACTTAATGATTTTTTTCTCACAAAGACGGAGAAATTCCAGAACTTAACTTGTGTTTAATGATTGCCTTTGGATTATCTTGCGTTCTCATAACATTTCACGTCTATCTTAACATTAAAAACAAGAAATATATCTTTAATTTTTAAATGGTAACCTTGTAGGGCTAATTTACGAGGGAGTCGATGTGAGACAAAGTAGCCACATCAAGTGTCTATAGTTTGATTATACTGCTATATCTCAAATATTTACCAATGATAGGTGATTATCATGCGCTTTAGGCTTCAGCACACAAAGATTTCTGCTTTCGAGACAACAATGCAAGAGCAGGTTTCAACCTTACACCGACTAGAGACAACAGGCGAGGTGTTAGAGCTTCAGGCAATGGTCGTTTGTTGCACACCGTACTAGGATATGGCACTGCTATTTTCTTTCCTGCCACACCGGATGTAGCGGGACATTTTAAATACGAAATCTAGACTAAGTGTCACAAAGTAACCCCATCAGTCATAAAGTACACCATCAGTTATGCTATTCAACTTCTTTGCTACATTTTCACGTATCTAATTCTTCGTAGAATATTTTCTGCTTCTTTCGACTCTTTTGTGATTTATTCCGATTCTAATAACATATCCTACTTCTTTCCTTTATTTTCCTTATTTTTTTAAATCAAAAGTGTTTTCTGGTTGTTTATAACTTCCCTTATTTTTTGCATATGTTTTTACGAATTATGAGTTATGATTATTATTATATCCTTAGTTCGAAGAATTTATTGCATAGTTTTTTTTTCTGAGGTAGATTGGCAAATATGAGTTGAAACATCTTTCTAACGATAACTATGCAGCAGTCTTTCACAGAAAGATTTTAAACCATATAAATTTACAAGTAACGCAGAAATAGTTCTGGATTAGTTTACAGTTTGTTAATATAATGGGATCGGTCTGTCTGGCTAACAAAACTTATTGTGCGGGGTGTAGAACAGAGATGGAAATCGTTTTACATTAAAAAAACTAACATTTGTTTACATTTAACATGAATATCTTTTTTTACTCCTCACCAATTAAATCAAAAAGCATTTTTAAGGATATAAAATATGCATTCAAATAAGAAAAATATATATTATAAGAACTACATGTTTTAATGAAAAATAGAGCCAGAGTTTTAATCTCGTTTATAATTTCTTTTAAAAAGTTTGAAAGAAATTAATTTAGTCATTTTTCATATTATGAAAGAAAATACACTTTACTTTTTGTTTAGCTGACAAAAGTGAAAAAGATGAGCTCGGCAAATTAAGGCAATAATTTGTCACTTGTGGTAACGCTGCCACTTTGTTGCTCACTTATTTTTACGAAAGGTACAACTGAAAAGTAAATCAGAGATACGATAAAGGGCAAGCAGACTGCATAAAGTGTTTTAATTCTGATGGAATGTCAACGCAGGATACTCCATTAAATATTGATAAGAGCATTTATAAGGATTAATGAAGACGAAGGGAAAAAGAGGACAGGATGTAAGAGCACTAGTTTAACTACCGGTGTTGAGTAGAACTTGAACAAAACTGGTTATCTTACGCCGAATAGTTCAACTAAAGCAAATGCATCTGTAAATTAATTGTTTAATAGGATAAAAAGGTTTAATACCACCACGTCAATCGAGAATTCTACATTCTCTATCTTTGTTCTCATTTTCAAACTCCATAGTAGGTCTCGTCTTATTTCATTGCGCTACTAGCGTCGCCTATTAAGTTGCAGCGTAAGACCACCCCCCCCATATATATATATATATATATATATATATATATGTACATATACATAAAAATTACGAACGAATTGTGCAATCTCTTTTGTTGAAAGTCCGTGTTGAAAATCATAGAAAAACAGTCAATTTAGTTGCGGAATACAAATGTAAATAAGTGCGAGTAGTAAGTCAAAATTACGTCCATTACTAATCATATCATAATATTAAAATATTTATTTGCTTAAAAGACGTTATAAAAACACATTAAAAGTAAATTAAAAATCTATATTTATGTGTTTCAACTCATTTTCTGAGTCGTCGTCAGAATGCCTAACAGAAAATTACAAATGCATATAAAAAATGGAAAAAGTTTTCCATTTTCCATATGCATTCGTACTTTTCTGTTATACATTCTGACGACGACTCAAAAATGAGTTGGAACATGTAAATAAAGAGTTTCAATTTAGTTTTAATGTGTTTTTATAACGTCTTTTAAGCAAATAAATATTTTAATATTATGATATGATTAGTTGCGCAATTCAAACAAATTTTAATTAAAAGTATAATTTCTGTTCTATTTGAGGAAGGCAAATTGGAAAATATGGGGGTACTTAGAAGCGAATATAGCTGCAGCATAACTTTTGTAACTTTCATAGAGTTACATCCACATTTTAACTACAACATTCTAACGTCAGTATTACTGAGGTATGCCTTTTAGCTGCATAATACAGATTTTATGTTAGCAATTTAAAGTTTAGCGGTATTCAAAATCGAATATATCTCCAAAATAAATATTGAAACTGTCACACACATGTGACTATACATTTTTTTTTCTTTTCTTTTTTTTTTTTTTTTTTTTTTTTTTTTTTTTGGCCATTGTTATGCAGACACGTCTTTTCTGTATAACAAAAAATAACTATACTATGAAAACGTGAAAAAACCTCATACTAACGATTATAATCGATTTCATTTTATGAAAAAAGTAAAAATTTCTTAATAATTGTTTTGATAAATAATAATAACTATTAAAATAATAATTGTTTTGGAAGGTATTTCATAATCTATGTTTGATGCATGATTTTTCGTTCTTTTTTAAAATGCTGTCTCTCTCAATATATACACTATATGGCCAAATTGACCGATAATTTGCGATTTTTGACGTTTTGTTAAATACCTAGAAAAATACATGAAGAATTAACCTGAAACTGCAGGTGTCTAAACTGTAAAGTATAGGTCATACATTTCCGCGAAGATTTTTTCCTGAAACCCCATAGGGGACAGTCAAAAAATTAAAAAACGAATATTTTTTGGATAACCCTGCAAAAAATTATGTAGCAAAAGCGTTCAAACGCGCGATTATTAATAAGTGGATTATTGTAATATACTGTGTTCATTTTTATGAGGATAGCATGTATACTCGTAGAGAAATTAAGGTTTTTTTTAAAAAACAGCCCCAAATTTTGCCAAGTTTTTTACTTATAATTTGCAGAGTTCTTAATATAAAAAAAAAGTTATTTTCAGAAAGGATGACAAACAATATTGTACACAATACTTTGCAATCAGAATTAAAAAATAATAAACATTCGATGAAAAATGAGCAGTTGAAAATTCTGAAAATAATCGTCGATAGAATAAGCTCGAAATCCGTTGTTCCCAAAAACAAGCAGAAAAGTCAGGGGTTGTATGAAATATCTGCTGATTAGTGCCAAGATAGCGTACACAATATTGCACGTACTACTGTATTTGGATACAACCCCTGATCTTTTGAGCTTATTCTATAACTCATTATTATCAGACATTTCAAACTATGTTTTTGAGACTTTTACAAAAGTTGCTCTATACATTTAGCTAGCACATTATGCACATTATATTTTGATTGCATTCGCGCATGCGCAGTGAAACCTTTTTATAGTATACCTGCTCATTTTTCATCCAATTATTATTATTATTTTTTAATTCTGACTGCAGAGTATTGTGTATAATGTTTTTCGTTATATTTTGTAAAAATAACTTTTTTTTTATATTAAGAACTCTGCAAATTATAAGCAAAAATCTTGGCAAAATTTGGGTCTGTTTTTACAAAAACATTAATTTCTCTACGATTATACATGCTATCCTCATAAAAAGGAACACAGTATATTACAATAAGCCACTTATTAATAATCTCCTGTTTGAACGCCATGTTATCCAAAAGATATTCGCTCTTTTTCGATTTGTTGACGGTCCCCTATGGGATTTCAGGAAAAAATCTTAGCGGAATTATATGACCTATACTATACTGTTTACACACCTGCAGTTTCATGTTAATTCCTCATGTATTTTCTAGATATTTAACAATTAACGTCAATTAACGTATTATTAACGTCTAAAATCGCAAGTGATCGGTCACCTTTGGCCATATAGTGTATATATATATATATGTGTGTGTGTGTGTGTGTGTATTGCAAAACAGATTGCAAAGAGGATAGTTTTTTTAAGCATAACTCAAAGCTATATCGAGTAATGAGCTATAATTTTGAATTCGCATGTTTAAAACTTTTAGAAATCGATTTGTGTGTAAAAAAAAATTATTGATTACAACTCAAGCTTCTTCAACAATTAATTTTGATATTATATACATTTTCAAATTAATTTTCGAAATATCAAGAAAAGTAACCTGTGAATTTTTTAAGAGAAATTATTTTAAAAGTAACAGAATAATTTATCCATCAAGATTTTATCTGCCATTCATTATCCGGGACTCAATACAGATATTTTTACGCAACGAGAATATTTGCAATGATTCAGTGTCCCTTTATTTACCTAAAATTTGGAATGAGATGCAATGCCATTTTAGTAATAATAGTAAAAATTAATCCACGCTCAGAAATATCCAATTTTACTTTATTTTATGTTTGCACTGATTTTCATTATGCATGATGTCTCGTGACATTGTTTACCAAGTTACTGCTTTTTTTTTGTGTGTGTGAAATATTTCTATCATGAATGATTTTGAAAATGTCGCCATTTGTACGATGAAACATTCGTCAATCTAAATAAAGATATTTTATCCCTTTTTATAGCATTATTTAGGTTAATCTGAGAAATTATTTATTATTCATATTCATTAATCATTCATCAATCATCATATTCATTAATCAGCTTCAAATATGCGAATCCAAATTTGCAGCCCAATTCACCTAGTCATTTTTGAATTATGCTTAAAAAACTACCCGCATTGTAATGTGTTTTGCAACTATTAAAACTGAATTTGCATTGCGGGATGGGAGCTTTAAACCTGCATAGTTCGTAAACTACTTGAACAAATGTCTTCCTGTTTGGAATTCTATGGTAAACTTTTATAAAGAATTCAAATATGATGTCAAAATTAGGTGTTAGAATTAAAATTTTAAAACTTTTGTAATATTTCTTCTTGTAGATGATCCTTTAAGATTGTCGGTCAGTGAGATCTCATATTCCCTTAATTTTTTTTTGTGTCTATGATGCATTCGTACTTTTAAAATATATTTCGTAGTAAATTAATATTTATAACTTATTTTTTTCTGTGAAAATTTCTTGAAGTATGTACCCATTTTTTTTTTTAGTTTTAAAAATATTTTAAAAATAAATAAACAATTTTATTTGAAGATTTACAATCTTATTACGTTCCGCTAAGATTTTAACACATAAAATTATCAATTAAAGACTTATTTTCAAAATATTTTGACAACTACAAAATTCATTCGTACATTGATTAGGAAGCATATAATGAAAAAATAAATTTAAAATATAAATTTTCTAAGAAGACATTTTAAAAATATAAATGCATCGAAACCCTTAGGTTTAATATTAGCGAGGGGAATTTGGGATATCACTGACAAACAACCTTAAGCAATATTTAAATTTAGCAGCGGTTAGTAGACGTTGTTGCTAATCGATTGGTACTTGTCACTTTTGTATACAATAATTCTCGGTAGAGTTAGCATTAGGTGCTTACTTTATGTATGTATATTTATATATATAACTATTGTACATATTGCTAAATGAAATTTCCTTTTGCAGGTTTTATTGTTTTTCTATATTAATTATAAATTATTAATTCATTATATATTCATAAATTATAAATTCATTAAATATTAAAATAACAAATAATAATAGTAATAATTGTTAGAGTGATGTAATCGCACATTACATTTCATGAAATCATTTCCCTCATAGCATGCATGGTCACAGTGACGTCATTGTGACGTCACTGTAAGTCACTGTGGTCACGTCACATCTGTGACCAAAATGCCACCACTCAGTGATGTCACATTGTGACTGAGATGTGAACTTCTTAGAAAACTTTAAAAAATTACAAAAATTATTAAAAATATGTTATTTACTGTAAAATATATTTTTCTGCCGGATTAACAAATTTTTTAAACCGTGGTCCAAGTTGCATCTGTGCCTCTAACAAAAACTTTTTATTTTCATATAACATAAAATGTAATTAATTCATCAGCAACACAAAACGATTTCCTAATTATTAGAATTTCATATTATTAAAAAAATGTTTTAGGTAAGCAGACCTCGACTTATCTTTTATAAAGATTTTTGTAAATGATCATCTGTTATACTAGAAGTTTCTCAAAGAGTAGTCGAAACATTTCTGTCGTTTCAAACTAAAAACTTTCTATTACAGTTAAGGTTGCAGCTTTTAATGAGCACGCAGAAAGCGTCTTCAAAGTTCAGTCATACATGCATTTCTTGCTTTATAATTTGCATTCAAGTCATTTTTTTTCCTCTTAGTGTTTCACTATTTTAAGTATTTTTTTTTTTTATTCTACTTCTTTCAAACGTTTAAAATAGAATTGACATTTTCCGAATATAAAATTAATGTACAAAATTTAGGCAAAGCCCACGACATAATTAATTATTCATGTTTTATTCTTTGTTTTCAAAATATATCTTTAAAAATTATTTTACAAGTTTTATTCTACAGAAAATTAATATTAAGAGAATGACAGATTGACAAAGAAAAACTCATCTCTTCTCGATAATCTTGTTGTATTTTTTAAGAAGATATTTTGTATATATTACCTGTGATACAAATTTTACTTTTAAAAAAAAGGAGGGAGTCATCATTATTACCATTAAATTAATTTGTATACATTTTGAAAATTTAAGCAATGTTTTATCTAGTAAACTCTAATTATGGATAATATTATTATTATAATTTACGTAAATGAAACTTTACAATTCAATAAAACTGATAAAAATAAAAGATGAAATACAATAAAACATTTTCAAACAGG
Source organism: Maratus speciosus (assembly GCA_963932465.1). NCBI lineage: Eukaryota > Metazoa > Arthropoda > Arachnida > Araneae > Salticidae > Maratus > Maratus speciosus. The sequence goes on along the minus strand of OZ010792.1, from coordinate 200,124,733 downwards.
AAATTGAATTAGAGACAATTTGACAAAATTATTACGCATTTAATTTCCTTCCGAAACTGTGATATAGAAAAACAAATAAAACCAAAAAACATCTGCTTCGAACTTCGAAACTTAAAAATCGTCTGCATCTGCACTATTTCAGTTGTTACCACTCGACCGCAGAATAACGGATAAAAGTAACAGTGAAATTTTTTAGAATAAACGCGGGACACTGGACAGTTCTGTGGACACTGGACAGCATAGATGTGTTGACACGGATTTAAAAACTGAAACAAGAACGTTCTCAGGATCCAAGTTAGTTCAGCTAACAAAATATAAACCCGAGAAAATTACGGTAGCTTTGACTTGTTGAAGATGATTCAAGTCATTGCTATCGTACTTATAATCGGATTTAATTGGTTCCCCAAAATCAAAGTATCACGTACAACGTCAATGAAATTAGGTATGTAAAAATATTATTTTCCCTGTTTGCTTTTTTTTTTTTTTTATTACAACAATTTTAGTTAGTTTTTCATCAACATGCTGTAGAACATAAATATTTCATTACATTTATTTTTTATTTTGCTGAAATATCTAAAATATTATTTTCCTTGTTTGCTTTTTTTTTTTTTTTTTAATTACAATGATTTCAGTTATCTTCTAATAAACATGTTATAGAACACAAATATTTCATTACATTTATTTTTTATTTTGTTAAAATATCTAACTTCCTTTTCAACAGCTTTGATCAGATTATTAAAATTAGTGATTTGAATTGCATTTTAATCTGGTTTATTTTCTTATTTAAATATTGGGTTAAAACCACATGGTGGCATAAATATAAAAGTATATGGACAAGTATTATCATCATTAACATAATTAATAGGCATTTAAAGATAATTAAATTATTTAAAATTTTTGGATGTTATTAACGTTTACCATAGCAAGACCCCTATTTGTAATGAAGTTTGTAGCATGTTATTTCATTTACAGGGACAGTCAATTGTATTCCATTACATTACGGCTTGTGGGAAAAAAATCGTTTCAAATGATTTTTAATGATTTTACACGCTTTCAAACAGAATAAAATTGATATGCATTTATGAAGCGCACTAAAATGTGCATTCCATAGAATATGCGATGCAAAGAATAGTTATTGTTCATTTACAGGGCTAAAAAAGGAATTCCAATACATAATGATATAGGGGTGGAGGGAATTGTTTGCGGCGTACTTTATTTATGTTAATCTATTTGATATGTAATGAAATTGATATACGTCGTTGAGGTTTACATACTATGAATTATTTCATGTATAATACGAAGTGTATATAGCATTTACAGGGACACACAAAATATTTCAGATATTATATTGTATCCGAAGTACTGTTCATTAGCGATGATTGCTGGAAATACATTTTTAATTATGATATACACTTTTATGATTCACTACATTTATGCATAGTATATGGTGTATATATATATGCTATAATTCATATACAGGAATATACAAAAGTATTCGAAAGGGTTACTGGGTATTGCTTAAAGGAGGTTTTTAAATAACTTATGCATTTTAACGCTGCACTGTATTTAATTTACTAAGAAATGTTTGTAGTATATAGATAAAATGATATACAGGGTCACGCAAAGAATTGGATACGTTGCTATCTATGAATTATAATTTCTGGAAATGTAATTTCAGCAGTTTTAAGAGTGTTTTAGCTTGAATAAAATTTTAACTAAATAGTGGCGTGTAATGAAGGTTCTAGGTAAACTACAGGGTTGTACAAAATTATTTAAGTATGTTTCCATATATTAGTATAAATTGCTGAAAGAGAATTTCAACCTGTTATGCATTTCCTTGATAAACTACATTTTTCCATTATATAGTATATATATATATCAATCTACAGATCAAATACAGGACTGTTTAAAAGAATTAGAAAACATATTTGGCTGTGGATGGTAGGGTGTCAACGATTTTAATCGGTTGATTTAAATCAGCGATTAAATCATGATTTTAATCAACCGATTTTTTAAAAAAAATCATTGATTAAAATCAAAAATTTTCTAAATGTTTAAAATGTCAAAAAAAAAGTATTAAAATCTAACATGAACATAATTTGAAAGTTTCTACAGGTATTTTGACTTATTAATAAACAAAAAAAGAGCTTTAAATAATTGTTTCTAAGCTTAATTCATTAGTATTGTAAAAAAATTAAAAACAGTTGAGTTTGTAAAAAGCATTGATTTTAAGTTTTTATCCAAATTAAAACAGTTTCATTTAAAAATGATATTTAAATCTAACATAATTTTCAATGGCATAATTTCCTTTAGGTAATCAATTTATGCATTATTTTATATAAAATACACATAGCAAGTATAATTACATTTCTACAAGTAAAAGAATAAATAGTAATTAATAGCAATCTCAAGTTAAAGAAGAATGAAAGAATGACATCTGCTCAGCAGCTAAATTGTAAATGAATGCATAAGAGAAAAAGAAATAATTGGTATAAAAACGCTAAGCACAGCAAGAGCTTCTTTGGTATAGGTTGAATAAATGTTTATTATTATTATTATTATTATTTTATTATTATTTTTTTTTTTTTGTAACTCATATATATTAAAAAATTGAACCATTGAAAGCTAATAGAGGTAATAATGCTGTTACTTAAATATTTTGAGGATTTCAGATATTAGTGGCTAACTTATATTTATTCTATATGAATGGGTTTAACTCATTTTCATTTTTATCTTTTTTTTTTTTTTTTTTTTTTTTTGGTTAGCATACACGTACATGTGTGTAAGTATAGATTTTGGTGGTTTACAGAAATTTTCCTAAATACAAATGCAAAATGAGCTGCAAATAATATTTGTTAGTTTTGTTATTTGTGCTACTAACTAATGAATTTTACTTATTTGCAGTTTTGATTAATTCTGTAATTACTTATACTGCTTCTTCTAGGCCATTTTGTTTAATGGTGCCACACCATGCCCCTTTTGAAATTGGCAAAATGCACCCTGCCTTAAAAAAAGAAAAAAAAAAGTTGAAATTTACCTGTAGTTGTAGCCAGAGATTTCTTGTAAAAAACTTCCCCATTCAACAGTATTCTAAATTCATGTGGAAAAAATCTTGCAAAAATATAGAACTTTATTTCTTTAGAAAAAACAGGATATTATTAAAATATGTTATTTAATTGTATTTTTCAATTTGTTATTCAAAAAATTATTAAAAATTAAGGACACGTTACTTATAATGCTAAAAAATATTCTTTTTTTTTTTTCTTACATCATTACTAAACACATTACTAATATATTTCCTCATGAAATAGTGCCCGTTTTTTGAACTAGCATCCTGTCCCTTTTTCTTTCTAAAATGAATTATTATCATTTTAATAATTAAGGCTTAAAAATGTATAATATGTTCCTAATTAGAGAGTTGATTGTTTAATAATTAATTTGAAGTAATGTTAGCTATTTAGTATAAAATGCAGTTAATAATTTTCATAAATGTTAAGTATCTCTAGTATTTATAAAGTTTTACATAATTATTACAATATTAATGTATATAACATTATTGTATAATACTACCTAATGAAACTACTAATTTGCAGTTTTTATTTCTGTAATTACAAACTAACAATTATAATTTTATTAATTAAAGTGTAAAAACATAGATTATGTTAGCAATTAGTGGTGTAATTGTTTTGGAAACCTAAAACTCATGATAGCTATTCAGTATTTGAACGCTGGGAAAAAAATCATACAAATCTGATTTAAATAAAAAAAATCTGATTTAAATTTAAAAAAAAAAGATTTTTTTTATTTTTTTTTTTTTAATTATGATTTTTTTACACCTTAGTGGATGGTAACTGCGTAAATCAGTTTTTAAATGTTTTACGCGTTTTCATGTTTACTTAGTTATCTTATTTACGTTATTTCCCCCGATGTCTTGATAAAACATTTAGGAAGAGTTGGAAAGTGTTTTATAATCTATGCCTAACGCATGATATATCTTACTTGTTGTTTCTATTTCCCAGATCAGTCTTTTCATATAAAACATACCAAATCTAATTAGCTCATATTCACAAAATACAATATATACGGGAATAAAAAATTTAAATAAATAGGGCTTATCATGTAGTTCTATAAGTAACAGTTGTATTAATGTCCGTTAGACTCCATGTTCGTATTTAAAAAAGCAATGACAAATCATAACACATTAAAAAGCTTACACATTCTTAATATTAAGCTTGAATTCAAGATCAAGCTAACTTAATAAAAAAAGATGTCAGTTAATAAGCATTGTTTTTTAAATGGAAAATTAAAAATATTTTAGAAGAATAGGACTCCAAAATAGCGATATCTTGCTAAAAAGTACGGTAAAAAGATAAAATTTTATATTTCAAACAAAACTTTACTTTAAAATTATCGTAGTTTTTATGATAAGAATCATCACAGTATTAATACTTGGACATTTTTCCAGAGAGAAACATTCGCCTTGCATACAATATTTCAAATGAAAATCAAATTTCAAATTAATTGCTTAAAAGGCGCAAAGGCCAACATAGTGAAAAATAGCCACGCCGGGTGTCGATTCCGGGTAATCAGTATAGCGCACTGATATTCTACCGACTAAACCACATGGAACGATACCCAGCCTGGAAATTTTCTCCTTATTACATGTTGGCAAGGCTACAAACGCCGCACAAGATGGAATATTTATCGTGAGCCACCGTCATGGGGCAAACACGAAACTTAATTAAACCAGCATCGATTAAATCTATATCAATACTTGGAAATTTTTCCAGAGAGAAACATTCGCCTTGCATACAGTATTTCAAATGAAAATCAAATTTCAAATTAAAATTGCCTTTTAAGCTATTAATTTGAAATTTGATTTTCATTTGAAATATTGTATGCAAGGCGAATGGTTCTCTCTGAAAAAATTTCCAAGTATTAATATAGTTTCAATCGATGCTGGATTTAATTAAGTTTCGTGCTTGCGCCATGTCGGTGGCTCACGATAAATATTGCATCTTGTGCTGCGTTTGTAGCCTTGACAACATGTAATAGTGAGAAATTTTCCAGGCTGGGTATCGTTCCATGTGGTTTAGTCGGTAGAACGTAAGTGCGCTATACTGATGGCCCGGGTTCGAGTTCCAGCATGGAATCTTTTTCACTAGTTCGCCTTTGCGCCTTTTAAGCAATTAATTTGAAATTTGATTTTCATTTGAAATCATCACAGAGTTTATGACAAGTTCGTCACAAATGACACATATTTCACAAATTGGTCACAGTGTGACTTCAAAACATTGTCACTTTCGTCACAGGTTCGTCACAAAGTTAATGCCAAAATAGTCACAAATGACACACTTTTCACAAATTAGTCACACCGTGACTTCACAGAGTGGTCACAATGTGACGTCACAAACGACCTCTAAAACGGCCATAACGACCTCACATTCTAGTCACTGTGACGTCACATCCACGTCACGTGACGTCACATCGACGGTCACAAAATCACAGTGTGACTTCACAACGACGTCGCCGTGACGTCACGATGCCTTACGGGTTGGTTTCGGTTCTATTATGTCATTAACTTAAATAAAACTGATTGGTTCCCTTATTAGCAATTTCTATTGGCTGTCTTATTAAAGGGCCCTATTGGCCTTCCAAGAATTCTTTCAAAATGTTATAAACATAGGTTACTTTCTTTTGTGCCTCACTGTATTCTCTGATTTTCATGTGTGATTGACTTTCTGTAAATAAACCTTCTATGTACGATCAAACGGCCTTACCTTTCAACGCAGCAACATTTCAACACGTATTTTTAACAGCAGAGCGTGGTTTGCGAGAAAATTCTCTCCGTACTTCTTCTCTAAGATTTTCAATGCGTTGATCGCAAAAGCAGGTCAATCACACAAGGATTTATAGCTCGGGAGTTTTTTCTTCAGTGAGAAAATACGAGTAAAGGCTTTAAACGAAAAGAATAGGGAGTCACGGCATTTGAAGTTAATAACTTTCCAATATGGAGCAGAAGGGTAAATGCAATATCTTCTGCAAAAAATCTGGATGATTATTTGGAAAGAGAAGCAGATTTATAAAAAACTGAAGAAATAAGTAAATCAAAAAAGGCTTATCCGCTATTGCCAACGCTTCTTGACGATCGAATTTTAGCTTTGCTTCAAAAAGAAGATACGGAGTACAAAGTATGGAAAAGTCTTCAAAGTACGTATGAAGCTAAAGGGGCTGTTAATCAAAGTCGAATCAAATGCTAACTCGAAAAAGACTAGCCACAATGAGAAAAATTAAAGATGTTCTAATGAGACAACATACCGAGGAAGTTCTAAAATTAATTACGGACTTACGGATATCTGGTGCTGAGGTATGTGATACAGATTCTATTGTCTACATTCTGATGTCCTTACCGAAAGATTACGAAGCGGTTAAAGTTGCGTTAGAAAATCAACCCAGTATCAATTTAAATTTAATTTTAGAATTCGTAACTTAAAGATTAATAGATGCTGAAGCATTAATGAATGACTCAAAAAATAGTGATAAAAATTATTGCGTTAAATCTTCGCTGGATAACATTAGCTTTACAGATACAGATAAGAAGATGATTTGTGAATTTTGTAAAAAGAAATGACATACGTCAAAATTTTGCAGAACGAAGATTTCTAAATGTTTTAAGTGTGGGAAAAGCGGCCACTTTAAGCGCGACTGCAGATATTCGAAATTTAGTCCTACAACAAATTCGGACGAAAAACATTCAGCTTACGAAATATCTTTCGCAGCAGGAATTTTAGGTATCGATAAATTCATCATTGATTCCGGTGCTACTTCCAAGGTGTTTCGCGGAAGAAATGGTTCAGCTCACTGAAACCAGCAACAGCAACTATTAAATGTACTTCAAAATCTGCAGTTCTGGAAATTCAAGATATTGGTGACATTCGTGGTGAAATATCTAATAACGTACAACTTATTTTAAAGGATGTACTTTTTGTTGCAAATTTAAACGGACAGTTAATATCAGTGAAAATATAGAGACTGCTGGATTTTGTGTTATCTTCAAAAATGAAGACGTTTTCATTGAAAAAGAAAACAAAAGTTTATTGTTTGGCCGTCGGAAAAATTGCGGTCAATATGTGACTGATTTTTTACGCAAAGTGAAACTGCTCTCAACTCAAATATTTATGTTAGGATTTTGTGGCATAGAAGATGTGGGCACTCGTGCAATCAAGTCCTGAAGCTATTAGGATTGCCGACTTCAACAAATTTTTGTGAAATATGTACCCGCTCAATGTTATGTGCAACACCTGTTGGAAAAGACACCAGAAAAAGACATTCCGAACCAATGGGGATGATTCGCACGGACATATGTGGAATGATAGTACCCAAGACTTTTTCAGGTGAGCAATATTTCATGACTTTAATAGCGTTTTGCTGAAGTTCGCTTGCTCAAACGAAAGTTGATGCAGCAAGTGAACTTAAAAGTTTCTGTAAACTTCATCCTACAGTAAGGAAAATTCGGTGCAATAACACGAAAGAATATGTTGATGGTGAGTTTTTAAAATTCGCAAATGAAGCTAGCATTCTTATTGATCCTTCACCACCGTATACTCCATGTTTGAATGGTGTATCAGAACGCGCTAATAGAAGTCTCTTAGTAAAAGGGCGAGCGATGTTATTTGAAGCTAATTTGCCTAAAAGCTTTTGGGATTTTGCAGTTCTCACTGCCGCCTACATAAACAACAGACTGCCTAATGCATCCATTAACAATTACACTCCATATTATTTAAGGCACAAAAATATTCCTGATTTGAACAATCTTAGAGTATTTGGCTGTAATGCCTATACACTGATACTTAATAGTCAAAGGAAGAAATTGATGAAAAATGCAAGAACATGATTTTTATAGGCTATTCATCAATGGGTTATCGCTTACTAGATCCCATAACAAAATGCGTCATTATATCCAAACATGTTAAATTTAACGAATTGAAGAAAACTTCCAATGATTTTGAACATATATTCCGGAACATCAATGAAAATGAGCCCGATGACGAAAGCCAAATTCAAGAAAGTGTAATCGATAGCTCCTTGCCATCTAGAAAAAAAACTGAAAATCCGGCCGAAGAAAGTGTGAGAAAATTATCTAGAGAAAAGAAACATTCCGTTACGTTTCCAGAACCTGAAATTTATCAAGCAATGCTTACTCAAGAAGAAACTTTAATTTTTAATGACATTTGTACTCTGCCTCACAACGAACAACAAAAGTGGAAAGAAGCTATGGATGGAGAAATGGAGTCCATAAGAGAAAATGAAGTGTGGAAATTAGAGAGCTGCCAGTAGACAGAAATGCCATCTCCTGCAAGTGGGTGCTGCGGAAAAAGAGAGACGGTAAGTACAAAGCAAGGCTTGTAGCTCGCGGGTTCATGCAGAAAGAAGGAGTGGATTATACTGAGACATTTTCACCTATTATAAGCATGCCTGCTTTACGTTTAGTGTTAATTATTATGTTAAATTATAAGACGGTGGGTGCCCCCAAAAAAGGGGACCGTCCTCGGTCCCAGGCTCTTTTCAAGCCCATTTGTCCACGCAGGGAACCGCCCGCGAGACAAGCCCCGCGGCGCGTCCCGAAGGTCGACGCCAGACAAGCCCCAACAAGACGGAGTCACCACGCAACTCCGGACAGGCCGACGCGCTGTCCAGAGACGAATGGCCGCATGCGACAATCCTCACCACCCAGCTAGAACAACCAAGTGGTCCCTAAACTTGGTTACCCGATCCGGTAGACCCCGCAAGCCCGCAGGAACCACACGCCTATAAAGACGCTGGGCCCACGAAACTGAACCGAGGCCTCCCGAACCGGAGTTGCTTTACGGAAGACCCACAAGATCAAATACCATTTTCCGACAAAGACATTTATGCGGTCCAGCCGATAAGAAAGTTATTTAGAGGCCCCTAGCTCGAAGACCCGGGAGGACGAGGAAAGTCCCTCCGGTCGTAAAGCGACCCAGCTCCGGTCTTTTAGCCCAGACTCCCCGGCTCAACCGACGGAACCCCTCGCGGATCACGCCAGGAACCAGAGAGCCCAGACTAGGTGCCGTTAGCGACCCCAGGCGGGCACGGAAAGCTCCACCTAGACGGAATAGACTCCGCCTCGCTAGGGGGTTGGATGGAATGGAGTCCCACACGCCCCCGGCGACTCCACTCCGCCCGAAGACGGAGAAGCCACCGGAGGCCGGCAGAAGCCCGCCCACCACTAACTTACCTCACGGTCATCGAGGGTACCCAGGCACGAATGACCCTGACCCCGTGCAGTGATCGACCGCTACATTGTTAATGCGTTCGAAAGTTAGGTGGAGACACCTCTAGGTCCTCATCACTGGGCGAGGCAAACTCCAATAGCGCATAGGCACGCAGGACCTGGATCGGACCAAGAGTTCCTCCGAGGCTCAAAGCACCACCGCGTTACCGGCGAGCCTCTGGCCCGTTTCCCTGCGGGAATAGCGTTCGAGGGTGGACCTGCCTTCCAACCCCATTCCAAGGGTCACGGCACGACATGGAGCAACCAGAGCCATACTGGCCTCCCCACGCGACAACTCCTTGGTCAACGGGGCCACCGCCAAACCCTACCCACCTTAGGGTCGGCTCCCAACTGCTTCATCTGCGGTCCTTCACGGGATGAGCCACCCAAGTCAAAAAGTAACTCGGACGCTGTCCGAAACCCTCGCCCTTCGGTTGCTCCGGGAGTCCCTGCATGGCGTTCCCGCGAGCCCCGTCGTCACTACCGAGCACCAAGGACTTTCCACTACAAAGCCCGCTCTCTCACCTCAGGCTCCCTCTTAGTCAATTGGCTTTCGCTAGTCTTTGCCGGGCGACAACGTCCGGCCTTAAGACCGGCACCGGGATCGACCTATGGACCGTCGCTATCCGTCTTGCCCAGAGAACCTGGGTGCCGGGGGTGCGTCCCTAGTCGCGGATCCCGAAGGACCTACGCACCCATGCACAACGTCCGTTACCCGTGGCCACCGGACTCTTGGCCTGTCGACCGCAAGTCTCTCGAGAATGTAGCGACTCGTCCCCATCCGGCCCCCTCGCATTCGTACACAACGAACTCGGCCGGACTTCCGGTCTCCTCTCCCACTCAAGGGATCGGTTCGGAACCACCCGGATTCAATGTTTTTGTTTTGGATGTTAAAACTGCTTTTCTAAATGGGGAATTAAATGAGAATATTGGTATGGTTCAACCTAAGGGTATAATGATATTACTGGTAGAAAATGTAAACTAAAAAAAAGTTTATATGGTTTAAAGCAAGCCCCATGTCAGTGGTATCAAAAATTTCTCAATTTTGGATTGAGTTAGGTTTCAAACAACTTAATTCTGAATCTTGCATTTTTATAAGACATGTAAATTCAAACAAAATATTTATGGCTCTTTACGTCGACGATCTGTTGATTTTAGGTTCAGAAGTTCGAGAAATTAATGTTATTATTGACATGTTATCCAAAGAATTTCAGATGTAAAAATCAGAAAAAGCATCCGAGTTATTAGGTACCCGAATGGAATTTACCTCGGACGGTTTATATTTAGATCAAGAATCCTATATTTTAAGGTTATTGAAAAGATTCAAAATGCTGGACTGTAATCCCAGTTCCATTCCCATTGAAACTAAATCGACTGCTGCTAATTTTGCGAAAGGTAATCGCTTTAATGGGTCATATAGGGAATTGGTTGCCTCTTTACTCTATTTAGCATACGTATCTAGACCTGATATTTTATTTTCAGTTAACTGCTTAAGTTAACTTCAGGAATAACCTACTGATGTTGCCTGGTGTGCTTTAAAGAAAATCTTGAGATATTTGAAAGGTACTGCTAAATTCAAAATTAATTATAAGAAAGGAAATTTAAGGGATTCGGATCTTTCTCTTTATGTTGAGGCTGATTGGGGTTCAAACTCAAATGACAGAAAATCTGTATCTGGTTATATTATTATATTCTGTAATTGTCCTGTATTATGGTGTGTAAATAAACAAAAGAGAATTGCACTGTCCAGTACAGAGGCAGAAATAAATGCCCTGAGCAAATGAATTTAAGATCTTTTATGGATCAAAGGTATCGCCAATGAAATTGTGGGTGTTAAAAATTTTACAGTATATGAAGATGACCAATCTTGTATTAAGTGTATTTCAAATGAAAATAATTTTGGACGAATGAAACACATCGATATTGAGTTAAAATTCATTCGCGATGTTGTCAGTAGAAATTATATTAAAGTAGAATACATTTCTGCTGAAGATCAAATTGCTGGCATGCTTATAAAAGCACTTCCTAAAACAAAATTTTATGAACTTTTAAAATTATGAAGTTTCAAAATTTAAACTTTATAATTTATTATTTGATGTGCGATTAAGGGTGGGTGTTACAGTGATGTAATTGCACATTACATTTCATGAAATCATTTGGTTTCGGTTTTATCACGTCATTAACTTAAATAAAACTAATTGGTTCTCTTTTTAGCAATTTCTATTGGCTGTCTTATTAAAGGGCCCTATTGGCCTTCCTAGAATCCTTTCAAAATGTTATAAACATAGGTTACTTTCTTTTGTGCCTCACTGTATTCTCTGATTTTCATGTGTGATTGACTTTCTGTAAATAAAACTTCTATGTACGATCAAACGGCCTTATCTTTCAACGCAGCAACATTTCAACATGGATTTTTAACAATAATAAATAAGTCTTTCTTAGAATATGCGGTTTGAAAATCAATTCGAGAGGTAACATAAAAAAAATCATTGATAAGAATAAACGAAAAAAAATATTTATAAAATTTTATAATTTCGCAGCACAGTGTTTTCTAACAGCAATTTATAATAAAAACTAATCTTGAACTCTACCATGTTTTACTGAATAACTTTGAACCACATTTGAAAACACTAGAGAACAACAAAAATAAGATGATTTCAGTTCTTCTACTTTTAAATGAAGTAGTTTTTTTTTTTTTTAAAGGCTAAAGTGAACCTGAAACGGGCGGTGAAACTACAGGAAAAAGTCAATTTACTGCTTGCTGAAACAAGAACTTGGACATTTGATTGAAAAGTAGTTACTTTTTTTAAATCTAATGAAATATATTGGAATATTTTCATTATATCGATAAAAGAGCATGAAAGAGCAGACAGAATAAAATCCAATAATTTAAAAGTCACTATGGTTGGCTTAAATGTGAAAATTTTTCGGGCTTAATGAAAACGACAGGAAAATCATCTGTATTTTCTTAAATTATTGCACATTTTAATTTTTTTCGTTCTTGTGCAATAATGGTTTTAGTGATCATTGTAGTTAATTTCCTTTTGTTAATATTGTTAAATGACAAAATTTAATTAGAAGTCCGGAAAATATCATCATTACAAAATCATGTTTATTGTATATTTTTATTAGGTTAGTATATTTTATTATTGCTATATAACATATATTTATATACATTTAATATACGATGATAGTTCTTAAATGATAAAAAAAAATGCATTTTTAAAATATCTAAGAAAAAGAAGAAAGGTACGTTAAACATACACCTAATTCTCTTTCTATACGATCATAGGTTTAAAAGGTTAACGGCAATATTAGTTGTAAATTTCCAAATATGTGAAAAAAGTCCAGGGCAGGATTCGAACCAGGGATGTCTTGGCTGAAGCCGACAATGCTCTACTGACTGACCCATACCGGACAAATCTAACGAACTAATTCACCCACTAAACTTTAACGATCCCAGAATCTGGTCTGATATCTGAATCAGATCAATAGAAGCTGTTGAGCTGTTAATTGATATTAAATTGACAAACGCAAGAGGTTCGTCATTTGTGAGGAATAATAATATTAAATCATGAAAGTAATCTTTCAGAAAGTAATTTCTCCAGCGATGAATTTTTGCAGAACTGTCTGGTGTAAAAAAAAAAAAAAAATGATTTGCACCTGTAAACCAATCAAAGTTTTCTTTCACCGCAATTATGTTACGTGAAGTACAATAAAACTCGATTTCCTTCACGATCTTTTCTTGACTTAAATTAACTGTAAAAAAAAAAAAAAAAAAAAAAAAAAAAAAAAAAAAAAAACTCATATGATAATTATTAATGAATGAAATATAAAAACGGATCATCAGTTAATTTGGTACTTGAGTACTACCCGTGCCAAGAAAGTTGATCATCAAATGTTATTGTAAATTTCCAATCATATTTACCATTGTCAACGGCCAATAACTTTCAAAACAGTAAATAATATATATTTATTAAATATATAACATCGTTAAAAGTGGTAAATAATATACAAGCGTAACTTAATAATACAAAATAAAAATTTCGTGAACATTTATTAAACTCATAAAATCACTGCTTTTAGCTAAGAGAAATTTCCGATTGTAGTTTTATTGGCTGTGTGTTACATCCGCCGAAAGGAATAGGTCAATATTCTAATCACATACTATAGATTTGAATATAACATGCATATGAGTCAAAATCTGAAAACTGAACAATTTTCTTCCAAAATTTTTATTTTTTAAAATTAATGTACCAACTGCCACATACAACTATATACTATGATACATGTTTTGTCATTTAAATGAAGTAGTTTTTTTTTTAGATCAAGGATGTTTAATTTACGCGTAGGATAAACTTTTATGGAAGAAAGTGTCTGTTAATATCATAATCAATGTTAAAATAATTGGAACTCAGGCGATGTTTTTGTCTTAACAGCTGTAGAGCCATTTTGTTGAATCATTTTGCACACACGTCTATTATTAAATATGCCATGTGAAATTTTTATTTTACATAAATAAAGTTGCAATAAGCTTTTTTATAAATAAAAAGTTAAATATGGGGACCTGATTGATGCTATAAAAAAATACTCATCCCTATTCAGAACAAAACCTAAATATTTCTAAATATGAAACAAAGAGAAGAACAACATACCTTCATCCATGGTGGGTAGCTGAACTTTAGTTGCTGTTGCAATGGAATTAATTATGCCTGCGCCACCTAGTATCTGTTAACCTAACTATGTGTTTAGAGGGACTGAGATGATGGTCAACCTCAGAGATAAATATATTTACTACAATATTTTGCTATACAATCTATACTAATAAAGGATAATTATATTTTCCTATACTGCATTTATATGGGTATAAATATATAATAGCAAAAGTCAATAATATTTATATATATTTTTACAGCATACATTTAATATTGGATATATGTACCTGGGGACAGGGACTAAAATGATGATGATTTCGTTTGTTTAAAGCTGAGAATTAATCATTTATACATCATTATATGTCCATTTATCATTTTTAATTGTTATAACAAATGTTACAATAACACATCGGCTGATAAGTTCCCGGCCTGATACACAGATGGCGCCACAAATACAGAATTAATATTCTGTTTAGTAAGTACTAACCTTAAAAAGGTAGCTGTAAACATTTTATGACGATCTGATGGTTGCTTCAAAAGTTACAGTGGTTTTAGTGAAACAACTTTTTGTATTTTCGAAACAATGAAAAAACACCGTGGAAACAAACGCTTGGCTTGATAAATGTTATACGGACTCTGCACCAGAAAAATTGACCATTATTGACTGGTTTGCTAAATTTAAACGTGGTCGTACAAACATCGATGATGCACAACGCTCTGGTCGCATAAAAGAGAAGGTTATACCGTAAAACATAAAAAAAGTCCACAAAATGGTTTTAGGAAACCGTAAAGCGACGTTGCAGGTGATAGCGGACACTCTAAACATATCAAAAGAACGTGCAGGCTTTATTTCGCATGAACATTTGTCTGTCAGAAAGGTATTCCGAAGTGGGTGCAGCATCCCCCTCCCTGCAACCTGTCACAGGTATTTGGCTACGATGGCAAATTGCCACGAATTACACTTCGAATTGCTTCCTCACTCACCCTATTCTCCAGATTTGGCTCCCAGCGACTTTTCATGTTCGCAGACCTGAAAAAATGCTCGGCGGTAATAGATTTGGCTCGAATGAGGAGGTGATCGCGGAAACAAACGCCTATTTTGAGGCCAAAGACAATTCGTTCTTCAAGAAATGTATTGAAATGTTAGAGAGGCGCTGGAATGATTGTATCGCTCTTAAAGGAGACTATGTTGATGAATAAAATCCAATTTGACCCAACAAAGTTGTGTTTTCTTCAATAGACCGGGAACTTATCAGCCGATGTGTTATAAACATTTTTCAGTTATTGGTTTTTAGTATATTTAATGAAATATTAATATTTCTTGACAATGGCACTTAATATTTATAGTACATAATATTAACGATACAATTAAAAGAAAATTTGATATTGCGATTAGTATTAGAGGCGCTATTGTTGGCACAGTGTATTTAACTGGCACCTGGTACAGATCTAAAAATCAGGTGACATGAAGCATAAACGCCGAAGTCAGTGCCTTACGCAGTTATGCAAATAGAAACAAAATCGGACAGAGATCGGCAACTACAAGAAAATAGGCGAATTTTAATTACATTGCACGCCAAGTATCAAAAGTGGACGATATTGACAGCAAATTGCTGTTTAAATGAAATGTGATTATCATAAGTGGCTTCCAAAAGTTCTATGTTTTACCAAACCAAACTCTCTAAAATTCGTCAAAAAGTATGCAAGCAGATTACACAATATCCAAGGCGATTAGATGAGTACAATAATAGATTTTCCAAACTTCTGTAATCGAGTCTACAGCCAAGATTAGCATAAAAAACGGATATTACTAACAACACTTTTTTAATAATAATATGAATGGATATCATGAAAGGCTTTTCATAAAGAACACTTCATTCCATCTAATAATATTAGTTAAAATACGCCAATTGGAAGAGCATCTTACTGAGGAAGATTACGTGAAATATTCAAAAATCGACGTATTAGCAAGCGTTTTGCAGCTAAGCAGGCGGACATAAAGCATGAATAATTGAGTTAAGGTCTACCATCAAATCGCCGTGTTTGCGAAAATTTTCGTTTTAGTGTTTATAATTTTAAATTAAAGCTCAAACATTTAGGATTCCAAAAATGTCTTACGCTTAGTTTAGCGATGATTAGAAGCAAAGTTATAGCCCAAAATACAAACCTTTATACATAAGTTTATGTTCTATATTAAAATCTTAACTTGCGTTTTGGGCTATAAAAACTGCATTTTTCATTGTTGTAAAATGCAGTTGTTGGATGTAAAACTGCATTTTTCATTGTTTAAGTTTGCAAGAAACCTCATTTCTTAAAAAGTGTTTAAGATATTGAAATAAAATTTGGTCACAAGGTTCTGCACATCTATTGGTAAGTTATGAAGCAAAATACAGCTTTTAAGTATGTATATATTAATTTAAGAGCTGTTTTTATTGAAAAATACACATTTTTGAAAAAGAAAATCATGTTTTGTATACAAAATTTGGTACATATTAGTAAATTTAAGAGGTATTGCAGATCTTTTGCTTCATAACACAAGTAAGTGGTATACTAATATATTGTTTAAAAAAAGGGGAAATATATTGAATAGATTTTGTTATGGAAGATTAGGCAAGAACACAATTCTTTGCTAAATTTTGATTATATATTGCTTAAATTTGAAAAAATAATTAAAATTCCCTTAAAAATTTATTTAAATTCATAGTTTTATTCCCTGTTTTAACTAAAAAGAAATGTGTTTAATAAAAATTTAATTTTTTTTTTCAAAAAAAAAGTGCCCCTAAGGCAGGTACTCTGTGGTTTAAGTGGTTTTAGACGTAACAGCAAAAGGTATACAACTGCCTTGATCGCAAAGATTTTTTTATCTCTGTATCAGAATCTTTCGAGTTGGCGGAATTACGAATTGGCAGGATTAAGCAAGGAAATTAAATTATGAATAAAAGTAACAAGTTGCAATGCTTAGCATACCTTTAAAGAAGACTAAAAAAATTAATTTCGAACTCTATCATATTTCAGAAAATAACATCGAATCAAATTTTAAAACACAGTAAAAGGACAAAAATAAATTAATTTTTGTCTTTTCCTTTTAAAAAACAGGTAGTCATAAACAAAACGTAAACATGAAATGGGCGGTGAAATTGCTGAAAAAAAGTCAATTTACTGCTCTCAGAAAAAAGAACTCGGACATTTTATTGAAAAGTAGTACTTCTTTTTTAAAAAATGTTATGAAATATATCGGAATATTTTAATTATATCGATAAAAGAGAATGAAAAGAGCAGACAGAATGAATTCCAATAATTTAAAAGTCACTGCAGTTAGATTAAATGAAGCAGATTTTCGGACTTAGGGAGTATTTTTTTTTTTTTTTTTTTTTTTTTTAATCCTAAACTCATTGTGCAAATTTAAGCATTTTAAGTTGTTCTGGTGTAAAACAAATTTTATTGATCAAAATAAATACATTTTAAAATATTGTTTAATGACAAAACAATTTATAAGGAATATCAGGGAAATACCGTCTATTTCAAACATTTGTGTGACAATAAGTGGAAATTCTAGAATAGTATGTTAAATTTAAAAGGCAGGATGGTAACTTTTAAATAGTAATAAGGGTTTTTTTTTTTTTTAAGTTAAGAAAAAACATAAGTGTCCGATGACTATCTTAAGTCTGATTGCAGTGAAATCTCAAAATTCCCGAGCTAATGTTAAACCTATGGGAGTGTGAAGTATTTAATTTTGTTAAATATCTCTTCGGGAAATTAACGTTTTTAACTTATTTTTTCTGTGCACGTTTCTTGAAAAATCTTCCAATTTCTTTTAAGTTGCCAAAGTATTTCTAAAATATATACAGTAAACGATCTATGTAACGCAATTCTCTATAATGCAATTCCCTATATAACGCACAATTTCTCAGTGTAAACAACGAATTTTGAAATTGAGAGCAACTGCATTCCTCATTGTAGAAATATTTTTATTCTCTAGAGCGCAAATTTTAATACATCATTAACACCTTATTTTGGAGTTTTTTAATGAAAACATTGTTATTATTAAATCTAAAAAATTGATAATGAGTAATATAATAATTTTATTCGTTTAATAATATGTGAAATTATCTATATTATGTAAAATGTTAATTTGGACAATTTCTGGTACCAAGGAATTAATAAGATTTTCTGCATTATATTAATACGTTCCAGACATATTTGGCCATGCATACATTTAATGATATATGAAATGTTATCTATATAACACAAAATTATGTAATGCGCACAACTTCCAGCCTCAAGGTGTGCGTTATAAATATCTTCTACTACAATTTTGTTTATTATTTAAATATTTTTGATTTAAAAACATGTTGAGTATTGGGTCGTTCGGAAAGTCGTGTCCATTTGGGAAAATCAATTTGTACCGGAAAATTCTATCATTTAATTATTAGACATTGATTCCGATATCTACTGTCTAACAATTGCCTGGCAGAATTTTCCGGTACGAATTCATTTTTCCCAAATGGACACAACTTTCCGAATGGCCCAATAATATTGAAAAGGCATTTTTTCTGTTGTTTTCTTTTACTTTTTTATTGGATATATTAAAATATATTATTAAAAATATTTCAAAGAAAAGAACTTCTTATACTCAGTTTGGAAACGAAGCTAAAAAATCTATATTATATTAGCACAAATTATGTCAATGAAGAAAACGAATATCGGCTGATAGCTTCACTTTTCATATGCCAGGCGGAAATTTTCAATCAAAATTTATTTTTTCGAATAAAACTACATAAATGTAATGTTTTTAGAAAAAACTTTCAAGAATAATTATGCCTGACGGATGGGGCACATTCATTTATATTTTTTCTGAGATAATTTCAGTTGATTTTAAGTTACCATCCCAATATCTCATTCCAACAAAGTAAACAAACGCAAGAGATTCGGCAATCGTTAGCAATAAAAATATTAAACCATGAAGATAATCCTCTCCAAAGTAAGTTCTCTAGTGATGAATTTTTGCAGCTCGCAGTCTGTTGTCCAAAAAATAATTCGCTTCTGTAATACAATCAATATTTAGCATAATTCTGTTACACGAAGTGCTATACATCTTACTTTCCTTTACTATCTTTCTTTGACTTAAGTTAAATGTAAAAAATACCAACTCATATAATAACTATTAATGAATCAAATTTCAAAACAAATCATCAGTTAATTTAGTGCCTGACAGGAAGGTAGATTAGCGAATGTGATTGTTAATCGCCAGTCGTGTTTCTCATTGTCAAAAGCCTATCATGTTCAAAATAGTAATTAAAAATGCATTTAATAAATACATAACCTTCATTAAAAGTGGTAAATAATATACACGAAAAGTTAAATAATACAAAACAATAATTTCTTAAACATTTCTTAAACACATAACATCAGATTCCCTAGTTTTAGCTAACAAATTTATGACGATAGTTCTTTTATTAGCTGTATGCTATATCCGCCGGAATGAATATTAGCTATGAATATTATATACATACCTATATCTATATCTATATCTATATTATATTATATTATACAGTTATATATAAATGTTTCTGCAATTACCTTTAATATATGCACTACATAATATTAATTATAGAGCAACAACAACAACAAAAGAAAATAGTCAAATCTCATACATGTTAATACTTCCTAAAAAATGCAGCATATTTGCGCCACCGGTTACGTGATTTACACCAAAATCAACAATTTATGTCAACTTTTAACCCAATCTGAAGTTTGATGAAAATCCGTGCTTTAGTTTTTGAGATAGAGATATTGAGGAAATCGAAAAATTTCTGCATAGCAGTGCCACCTGTTGGCAATTTACATTAAAAGCTATACAGGTCCAATTTATACCATGGACTAACTGAATCCGAAGCTTGATGAAAATTTATGCTTTAGTTCTTGAGATACAGCTATTGCGGAAATCGCGAAAAATGCAGCATAGCAGAGCCATATGTTGGGAGATTTACACAAAAAGTTAAGCAGCACTAATTTATATCACATACTAACTGAATCTTCAGTTTGATGAAAATTCGTGCATTAGTGCTTGAGAAAGAGTTATTGCGATAATCATGAATAATGCAGCATAGCAGTGCCACCTGCCGAGTGATTTTTACAAAAAAAAAATAGCCATGAATTTATTTTAAGGTCAAACTGAATCTAAATTTTTATGAAAATCCGTGCGTTAGTTCTTTAGATATATAGCCATTTCGGAAATCGTGAAAAATGCAGCCTAGCTGCGACAACTTTTGAGCGATTTACACCAAAAATAATCAGCACCAGTTTATATCAAGATCTAACAGAATCTAAAGTTTTGTGAAATTCCGTGTATTAGTTCTTGGGATAGAGTGCCCACACAATTTTGGTCACATGCAGTCTCACAGAGTGGCAGACAGACTCACAGACAGACATTTTCTAAAATCCATCAAATCGTGTCCAGGACCTTTTATTACGTATAAATCCATCGAAAACCGGAAGTTGAAATTTTTCATGAATCCAGTACTTTCTTCTTATAACTATAGAAAAAAGTAAAAAAAAATAAATATTAAAAATAGTTACTGTGATAAGTATTACAACCACCATTTGTGGCGAGATTCTTAAGTGCCAGTAATCATTAAGCATAAACGGAAGTTAGTGAGTTACGTAATTATGAAAACGCCTGAATTATTTATTCAATGATGAGCAAACAGAAACAAAATTGGACAGAGATCGGCAACTAGAAGATAGTCGGTGGATGTTTTCAGATTTCACGCCAAGAGTCAAAAGTGGGCGGTACTATTTATAAAAAAAATACTGAAAACAATATGATTTAATGTAAATGTCGATATCATTAAAGACTTTTCACAGAAAACACTTCATTAATCCAAATACCCTTACATAAAATATGACAATTAGAAATGGATTCAATTACAGAAGATTACTTAATAGGTTTAAAAGTCTCCGCATTACTGAATGTATTGCAACTAATAAGAAGGCGAGCATACATCATAAATTCTCCAAGTGATTAAGTCGTTTTTGTCAAGGACGATGCACGCAGCAGCAAAAAATATAAAAATTGCTGCCATGATCACGGAAATGTTGATTTCTCTAACAGAAACTGCCGATCTGGCGCAGGATCAAGCAAGCAAATTAATTTTTGAGTAAAAGTAACACGTTTCAATGCTTAGCATACATTTAAAGAAAATCAAACTTTTCGCCAGAAGTGTCTAATAATGATTTAAAAAGTAAAACAAAATCATCAATAACAAGTTGGAAATTGCACACCAAATGTGGCAAATCAGGTGCGATCGTACTATAACTAGTTTTATAAATATTTTTTGCACCACATATTGTACTGAATGTATATTTTTATTGCACTTCATAAGGTCGTATCAATTTATTTCTGTACGAAAGGCTGTAACATCATTAAAATGCACTTGAAATATTTTTTTCTAATTGGCCGTAATGTAACGGAAAACGTTTGACAGTCCCTGTAATTAAACAATGCATCCGATTTTCATAAAATTTGAAATTGCAAAATTTTACAAGAATTACATATTTAAAATTTCAGACCATTCGCTTGGGTAGTTTTTGCTCTGTTATATGCGGTCGGACACACAGACAGACGGACCGAACGACGACTATAGGTGTGACGTATTTATATAATTACGAACGCACAAAAAAATTACAAATTTTCTGCACAACACTTTACTCCCAACAATTTTCAATTAAACTAATTTCGAACTCTATTATGTTTTAGTAAATAACATTAAACCAAATTTAAAATCATACTAAAACAACAAAAAAATAAGATGATTTTCCACATTTCCCCTTTTTAAAAAAAAAGTAGTTAAAAAACAGCTAACGTAAGCATGAAATGGGCGGTAAAATTGATGAAGAAAGTCAATTTACTGATCTCAGAAAAAACAACTCGGACATTTTATTGAAAAGTAGTTCCTTTAAAAAAAAAAAATCTTATAAAATATATCGGAATACTTTCATTATAACGATAAAGTAGCATGAAAGAGCAGACAGAATGAATTCCAATAATTTAAAAGTCACTACAGTTAGATTAAATGAAGCAAATTTTCGGGTTTAGGGAGAATGATTACAAAATCTTTTCTTTATTTTAGACACACTGCGTAATTTCAACATTTTAAGTTGGTTCTGATGTAATAAAAATTTTATTGATCAAAATAAATAACTTTTAAAATATTTTTCAACTAACAAACCCCGCGGCTTTGCTCGCGTAATAGTTGAAATATGCCAAGTGATATTTGCATGACCATTTTTTATTAGAAGACACTTTTTGAAAGAATTCAAAAATTACAAATTAAGCCACAAGTTTGACTAAACTTCATTATAAAAGTGCAATAGACAGAAATGAGATTTTAATTAATAAGAAGAACTAAAACTAATTCCAATTAAATGATAATTTAGAAAGTATTTTGAGACTTTAATGCTCATTTAATACGCTAATTTCAGTATTTATTTGAAGTTTTGAATTTTTTAGAAACCATCTTGTCACATTTACATCTCAAAATTAACCATCATGTCAAATTCTAAGCTTCTCGTCTGACAGTCAACCACCTCTCCGGTGTTAGTGGCACCAACATAAAATGCCGAAACAGAGTTGAAATAGAATGTCTTGAAAAATGTTGAAACAGAGGCTGTCACCTTAATTTGCACCCATTAACTTTGAAATCGGCTGGTATTTCTTAATATTTTATAGAAAACGGAATTTAGATGTTTTAAAGCCTTTCTTGTTGCTCCTGTCAACCAGGTGGTAGTGACACCGGCATAAAATATAGCCCATATAGGATCACGGACTATCACACTTGATTCGCAACCAATAACTTCTGTAATCGGTTTATTATTTCCTGAAATTTCATAGAAATCGTAATTTAGGACTCGTTTAGAATGCTTTTCGCTCCTTCAATTCGCTTCACCCCTTTTTAATTTCGAATTTATTTTCGACTGTTCTTAGAGGACATTTATATTTTATAAGTAACTACCGGGCTATATATAAAGTTTCTAGCCTCTTCAGTACCGCAGGAATCGCAATTTAGAAAGTTTTTTGCTCCTGCAACCCTGGACATAAAATATAGTTTATGTCTGAGCAGGTTCTATCACCATCAATTTGCAACCATTATGTTTGAAATCGGTTTCGTATTTCATAAGACTTCATAAAAATCGTAATTTAGAACGTTTATAGAACGCTTTTCGCTCACTTCCTCCATTTAAATTTTGGATTTTTTTTCGACAATTCTTAGAAAGCATTTGCATCTTTGAAGTAATTACCATTCCAAATTTAAAATGTTAGACCCACTCAGTAATACAAATAACGCAATTTAGAATACTTTTTGCTCCTGTAACCTCCAGGTGGTAGTGTCAACAACGTGAAATATAGGCTATGTCGAAGCGGGGACTGTCGCCATCAATTTGAAACTATTACTTCTGAAATCGGTTTATATTTCCTGAGATTACGTAGAAATCGCTATTTAGAACGTTTTTGGAATGCTTTTCATTCATTTTCATCCCTTTTAAATTTCAAAATTTAAGGAACTCTTCTCAGAGAGTGACATATCATAAGATTGCCATGCCATTGAAGATACCATGCCAAATTTCAAATTGTTAGCCCCTTCAGGACCACAAAAATCACAATTTAGAACGTCTTTTAAAATGCAACCGCAAGGTGGTAGTGACGCCGACATGAAATAGATCCTATATGGGAGCAAGGACTCTGTCATGATCAATTTCCAACCATTACTTTTGAAATCAGTCGGGTACTTTCTGAGATTGCTTAGAAATCGCAATTTTGAACGTTCTAGAACGAAAAACATTCTAGTTTTTCGTCCATTTTCAACCCCTTTTAAATTTCGAATTATTTAGGAAATGTTCTTAGAGACCATTTAATCTTATAAGTAACTACCATGCCTAGTTTCAAGTTGCTAGACCCTGCAGTATTACAAAAAAGGCAATTTAGATAGTTTTTTGCTCCTTCACCCCCTTTGGGATAGTGGCACAGACACGAAGTACATCCTATGTTGGAACGAGGGCTGTTACCATAGTTTTCACTCCAATATTTTTTAAATCGGTTCGGTACTTCCTGAGATTGCGTAAAAATCGCAATTTAGAAAGATTTTTAGAAGGCTTTTTGCTCATTTTCACCCCTTTTAAACTTCGATTTTTTAGGAAACGTTCTTAGAGATCATTTGTATCTTATTAATAACTGATCTGCCTAATTTCAGGATTCTAGGCCCTTCAGTAACACAAAAATCGCAATTTCGAACTTTTTTGCTGCATCCTCTTTAGGGGTAGTGGCACCGACATATAATGTAACCTATATTGGAGCAAGGGTTGCCACCATCATTTTGACACCATTTTTTTTTTTTAATCGGTTTGGTACTTTTTGAGATTGCGTAAAGATCGCCATTTAGATTGAAATTTAGAACGTTTTTTGCGCATTTTCACCCCTTTTAAATTTCGAATTTTTTAAAGAAATGTTCTTAGAGATCATTTATATCTAATAAGTAACTACCATGCCAAATTCCATGTATCTGGACCCGTCAGTAACACAAAAATCGCAATTTCGAACGTTTTTTGCTCTTGTACCCCCTTTAGGGGTAGCAGCACCGACATAAAATGTAGCCTATGTTGGAGTAAGGGTTGTCACCATCATTTTGACACCATTATTTTTTAAATTGGTTTGGTACTTCCTGAAATTGCGTAAAAATCGTCATTTAGAACGTTTTTTAGAACACTCTTCGCGCGTTTTCACCCTTTTTTATTTTCGATTTTTTTTTAAAGAAATATCCTTAGAGATCATTAGTATCTCATAAGTAACTAAAATTCCAAATTTCATGTTTCTGGTCCTTCAGTAACGCAAAAATCGCGTTTTTAGAACGTTTGTTGATCCTGCACCCGCTTTGGGGTAGTGGCACCGACATAAAATATAGTCTATGTTCTAAGTTGGACTAACACCATCATTTTGATACCATTACTTTTGGAATCGGTTCGGTAGTTCCAGAGCTTACCTCCTACAAATAAACAATTTTTACCTCCTTATAATATGAAAGTATAGATGACAAAATTTCTTTAAAAGGAATATCGGGGAAATACCGTCCTTTCCAAACGGCTCTGTGACAATAATTTTAATTTGTAGAATAACATGTTAATTTTAAAATGTAAGATATTAATTTTTAAACAGCAATTATGTTTTTTTTTTATTTAAAGATAAAAACATAAGTGTTAGACAAGAATCTTACGGCTCTTGTCAGTAAATTTCAAAATCTCCTTCGCTAATGTTAAACCTATTGGCGTGTAAACAATTCGTATTTTTAAAATATCTCTCTATGAATTAATATTTTTAACATTTTTTTTTCTGTGTACTCTTCTTGAAGCTCTTCCATTTTCTATTAAGTTGCCAAAATATATATAAAGTATATACAGTAGACGATCTACATGACGCAGTTATATATAATGCAATTGTGTATATAGCACACAATTTCTCAGATGTAAAGAATATTTTTTGGAATCCCGAAACAGCTGCATTCCTCATTGTAGAAACTTTGCTGTTCTCTAGAGTGCAAAATTTAATACATTTTCATTGTTAACACGTTATTTGGAGTGTTTTTAATTAAAATATTGTTATTATTAAATTTAAAAAAAATTCAAAATGACTAATATAATGATTCTGTACGTACATATTTGGATCATGCTTTAGGTTTATTTAATAATATGCGAAATTGTCTATATTACGCAAAATATCATAATCTGCTCAATTTCGGGTCCCAAGGAATGTAATATAGTGATTTTCTATGAAAATATGACACCATATGACTATCTTTATGAAAATATTTAAACACACACACAAAAAAAAATAGTGTTTAAATATTTTCATAAAGAAAACCGAAAAGTACATTATCGTATGTGTGATTAAGGAAGAAAAATATATTAGGTTACATGCTTGATTTATTTTTTAAACTGTAAATTATAATCTGTATATCACTTCAAACAGTATCTCTGTTAAAATTACAGTTATTGCAATGCAAAATATTTAATAATTTTGATATTGAAAAATAATTTATTGAAGATCTATAAATGTACGTATACGTTTTTTTAACTTTCAATACTAAAATTTGAGCAATGCATGTCTGATATTCGAGAAATCTAAAATGTAAAGACTATTTTTAAATTTTCACATTAATTAATTAATTATCTAGCATTCTGTTACTTTCCATCTTTCTATTTTTTTTCTTCGGGAGGCATGAGGGGGAGGGGGGGGGGTATCCTTAACGTGTAGATTTTAGGGCAAATAGCTATTGATTGTTCATTAAATGAGTTCATTAAACTAACTGATCAATTTTCCTTTTAAAAGAATTTATACAAACTTAATAATTAATTGTAATGAAAATTAAATAAGAAACAAGGAACAATTTTCTTTTTATTTAAAGCTTTAAGTATTTATTTTTTAATACACATTTTTACATACGTTATATAGAGAGAAATATATATATTTAAAACTCAAAAGAACATAACTCTGCTGATATATAATTCCTGAAATTTATAAATCCAAAATTATGTTGAACTTCTATGAATTCTTTTTTTAAACCAAAATTATGTGAGACTAATAGTTTCGTGCATTAAAATTTTCAAATAAAATAAATCTGTACCTTGGAGCAAAAAGGGCCAATGTCCAAAATTGAGAAATTTGAGTTAAGGCTCCTGTCCCTGCCCGGGAAGATACTCACGAGCTAATGCTAATCGTGTGGAGAGGGATTTTTCTAATATCTCGTTTGCATTTCGACATTTTTTTTTTTTTTTTTTGCATTGGATAGCCGAGGGCCGTCTCTACATCGCACCTTTTTTACTTTTTCGATTTTGGTCGCAGATATTTTTATAAAGTTACTTTCACTTTCAAAACCGGTTCTGAAAATGAAAGTGTCATTATAAAAAATATCTGAAACCAAAATCGAAAAAGTAAAAAAGGTGCGATATAGAGGCGGATCTCGGCTATCCAATGCAAAAAAAAATTATTTAAAAATGTTGAAATGCAAACGAGATATTAGGAAAATCCTTCCCCATACGATTAGCATTAGATCGTGAGTGTCTTCGCTGGCAGGGACAGACGCCTTAAATGCACGAATGAATTCAGGATGCGATATAAAGTAACTGTTTAAAAGGCTAAAGTCCTCCCAATATTAGATCATTGAAAACAAAATATTTTGTCGAGGCCAATGTTACTTATTGTTAATGTAACGTGTCAAACTTAAATTGGGTTTCCTGCCATTTGAAAAAAAATGGACATTGGCTGTTTTTGTTCCAAGGTACAGAAATAGTTTTTCCTGGTCAAAAATAGTTTTTCTAAATTTATTTTTTTTTCTAATTTACTCTTTATAAAAAGACATTTCAAAGTAAAAACAAACACCTATATATAGTCATAAAGAGAAATGTATTTAAATTTGAATAAGTAGAAAACATTGCAAAAATTGGGATGTATAAAATTTAAAATATAGGAAATCACATTTAAACTTTATTATCGCAATATATGAAACTATTTTGCTAGCTCACATGATCATATAACAAGTGCTATTATAGCAAAATATTTATATATTTTCAAAATCCATATATTTCTATAGTTTAAGCAGTTACATAGTTTAAAAATTCTAAAAGTTGTGCATTAAAATTTCAAATGAAAGAAAATAAAAAAAAGTTCAATAATTTAATTATCAATGTTTATGTTCCATTTTTATTTAAATAACATCTTATATAAAATGTGTATGTAAATTTTCACAGAGATAAATATTTTAAAGAATCTAATTAGTACAGAATATTGCCGAAAATGTAATAGCGTAAAAATTGTATAAGTTTATAAAATCATATGTATATTCAATTATCTTAATCTGTGAAACATTTCTAATAGCATACATTATCGTCTAACAACAGCTATTATAACAAAACACTTATATCTTATGGAAACTCGTGGAAAATCCTATTTTCTATAATCACTCCAACGTTTTCTTTAATCTGTATTTCACATCTTATTCCATCAATAATATCAAAAGAGTCATGTCATATTTTCTCGGGGGTGTTATAGCGCAATTTATATCACGTATTATCTAGAATCTGCGTTATAATGCGGCTATCTGACATAAAACTCAAATTTAATGTGTATCTACAGAAAAGAGGATTGTTGCAGGAAATAAAATGCATTAAAATTATTACTACCAGTTTTTCCCAAAGGGACAATAAAATCAACTAATCAGAGTAATTATCATCTAATTCGAAAAGTAATGACCCTGCACATCTTTTTTACAGTTAAAGCATTAAGAAGAATCTAATTATCGTCTTAATTAAGTTTTTGTAGCTTTTCATCGTTCTTTTTATTTAATCGGGGAATCTTACAGTGAAGAAAACGAAACTGAAGCAGATTTTAGCGGGAAAAAATGCTATGATTTTAAATATCCTTATACGTATGCGTGGGACATAAGTGCATAAGTTCATTAAAGTAATTTATCAATTTTAATTGGAAAACGAAAAAAACCAATGCGTGATCAATAATTAACTTATTCGAGAATTGTAAATAAAAAAATAGTCACTTTGAAATACAGCAATAATATCTTTTCTTTTGAAATGCACTACAGTTCATGATAAAGATTTTTAATGCGAAAAAAATATTTGTACATTTGAGTTTTTCAGTCCTAATTACTGAAATTTTGTCTGTGCACCTGTGATACTCACTAATTAAATTTTAATTAAAATCAATATAATTATTATACTCAATTCAAAGGTGGTAAAATGCATTTGAACTCTGTAGAAATATTGAAACGACATTCACTCTGTCATTTTGTCGCAATAAAATAATAATAATAAAATAAGAAATTGAATAAAATATAAGGGAAAATATCGCTTTTTCAGAAAAGATTTGTAATTAAAGTTAGGATAATTATTAAGCTTAAATAATGGCGAAGAATATTAAAGAACATTGTAATTTTCAACAAGCTACAATTTTGTGTCAGGAAAAAATACAAAAGTTCGAAATTTGAGAAAGAAAAAAACTGTTTCACAATCGAGTTTTAATTAAATTCTGCATAATTACTATAGTCAAATACAAATCCTCGTTAAGTAGATGTTGATCTAATAAGTACTGTAGAAAAATGTTTCTTATTTTATGAAAAATTTAATTTGAACACAAACAAAAGTATTCAATAAACTCATCTTCAACATTTTACAGACAAACATAATAAAATAACAACATTAACACTGACATTAAAATTAATATCATTTTGTTACTCTTGAAAGCATAAATTCAGTTACGAAAGTGGAAAAGTTTCTTTGGTTGATCCCAAAAACTGATTGCATCCTCAAAACTGATAATCCGGTTTTAGAATATTTAACACATAAAAAAAAAACTACTTAAAATGTTTCTTAAAATCAGTCGCGACAAGAGAAATTGTTTTCGCTTCTTTTAAATGCTTATTTAAATCACGAAGATATATTGGTCTGTTAGGTATATAATGATAAAGAACGTATTTCGGAATTGGGGATAACTCGAATTAGGTTATTGTATGTTTTCGTACATGGTTATAATATATTTTTTTAGATAAAGAAACATTTGTCTTTTTTTACTATTATAATATTATTTTCCATTTGGCCTGCATAAAAATGGAAATTTTCTAGTTGAAATAACCTTCCTTATCTTTTATTAATAGCTTAATTAATACTGGGGAAAAATCGCTTGAAAATAAATACTAAAAATTATATACATAATCCATAGTACATAATCCATAATGCAAGAAGGTAATTTCCAGAAAGGCTTTAGCTATAATACTTTCTAGCTTATGAAAAAGGTCAGTCATAGAGTCATAGAGTAATGGAAAAATCACGTTCCACGTTTAAGATACATGTTCTCATATAAATTTTCAACATCTAATCTTCAGCTAAATTCATTTTAAATTTTTAGCTACATATTTGATTAGTTAATGAAATTTTATTCGAATATATGAGTCACTACTTCTACGTTGAACCTTTATTTTTTAGAACTTCTTAAAATACATTTTACATCTTAGATAATGTCTAAAGTTGATTTTGGCTATTTTTCGTCTTATATTCTAGTAGTTAATTTGAGTGAAGTAATAAAAAAAACCCGTACGTTTCATTCTAGAAAGATAATAGTAAAAAGAACAAATCTTACATTTAAATTTTAAAAGTTTTCTTAAAAGTAAAATTCGGACTGGTATTTGGAAACACTTCTGAGTAGTTTTTATAGTGTATTAATCAGTTTTCTTCAACCAGAATATCAGACTTTTGGATGCCATTATTTTTCAATTTAACATTTTCAGCTGCAAATGGAATTTAAACATGCAAGAATAACAAAATAATATTAATTTTAGTGTTTATGTTATTGCTGTTCATTTATCAGGTTTGTTTGTAAAACAAGTTTGTTGAACGCGATAATATTTAATTGACATATGACCTCATTTGGAAAAAACTTTAATTATGGTTGAGAAAATTTATTATTACAATAAAACAAATGTACTCCGAAACGCTTCTGAAAATCACTGGTAGCAATAGAGACTATATAACAATTTAATATCTTGTAATAATATATTATTTCAAATTGCTAAAAAGGTGCAAGATTAAAACTTTAAAAACAATAAAAGAATTTTATTTGACTGTTGGCATGTTTCAACTTATACAGAGTCACTTTCAAAACAAATAATTAATGATATTCTGAAATTGCACGGTATAGGATGGAATGAAATGAAACGCCATCATTCAGTTTTCATGTAACGCACATTACTTTTTTATTTTACTTGGATGTTTATTTCTATTTTCTAAACCCTTGTGTTTCTTGAGCCACAGTTTTGATAAGTTGAATGATGTTGTATCGATATATATATTATTTTTACATGTTAGAATCTCTATTGTTTCTCGCATAATGGATGGATAATATTGGTTGGAGTGATAAATTATCTTACTTTCATTGAAATTTATATGAATAACTAGCAGGCTATGCCCGCTGCGCTGGTCAATATTTCCAAATGAACCTTGGATTAAACTAAATGGTGAATTTGAACTTGTATTTTAAACAATATGGATCTTTAGCTTGACTTTGCACATTACTGAAAACGATGTGAACGTCATTGCGATATAATGTTATCTTAAGCGTTGGACAAAATTTAGCAATTAAGAAGTAATTGTTTTAGTTGATTATAAACAGCGCACTTATGGTCGGGTAATGAGACCGTTATGACAACAGGAATTAATACCTCTGTAACTAATCAACATATAATGAAATCGTATATACTAACACCATTCCTAAAAGTCATGCAACAGGGCCACTTGTAACAAAATATGTTCTGTAGATTTTTTTAAAAAGGCTAAACTTTCATAATCAGGTTCACTTAATTTTTGAACTTTTACTGTTGCTCTATAACTAAGTACCCTTGAACAATATGTATACACTAAAACCTTTCCAAAATTATTACCTAACTAATTGTGGCATATCCTACGAAAGTATTATAAACAATCGGAATGAAATACAAATTTCCGTTGTAAATATATAGTAGATGATGATGATGCGACTTTGTGTAATAGAATTCATAGTAAAGTTTTCGCTTCAAACAAAAACGATGCTTTCAACATTAAAGCTAATACACCAATATGTGAAGTATCCGATTACGGAAGGTTAACTTGAATTCTCATGAGCAACTACTCAAAGAAAAGTGAATATGTGGCTTTTGTGATACTTTTATGTCAGCCGGGCGCAGGTAATAAATCAATAAAGATTGTTTTCATAGCATATTCTTATTTTATTATTTTCATTTAAAACACAAACCTTTCACTCATTTAATTTAAAATGCATGCCTTATACTAATTTCATTTAAAAAACTGCAAAGATAAACAATAACAGGAAATAATGCCATAATTAAAAGCAAAAAAAATATTTTAAATTTACATACGCAAAATGTAACTACTGCTACTGGGAATTTTAAAAATGCTATCAGCGAGATGTGCGCACGGTTATTAGAAATGTACCCATTTTTTCTTCTTATCGAGGAGCAATTTATAAATCGCACAATATTATTCCAATTCCAATTTCTTTCATTGAGGAACCTATGACCGGAAAAAATGGAAAAATACTCTTGTAGATTCTTCGGATGACGGCATCTGACGCCATAAACCGAGTTTATATATATGGAAATAATTTTTAAGTCGTTACAAACATTGCTTTCATACTTAAATATTTTCATTGGTACTACTTGTTATCCCGTCGACCAATTTCGCCAAATTATATAAATCGCCAAACCATTCGCCAAATTATATAAATTGACATAATCTTTATTTTAAATAACGAAATAACAAATAAATTAATATAACATTAATAAAAATACAAATAAAACGTCGAAATTAAAATCACTTGATGACGTAAACACGTGTAGTTTGTTTAAATTCAAGTGAATCTGATATTTACGATCAACCATTATTGGCATTTAATCTTATAGTTTGACGATAGATTTTTGGTCGACGGAATATCTAAGTAATACCTTTTCCATTTTTATTTTATAACGCTAAATGCTCAGTATTTTTTTCCCTTTTATTTTACATAAAATCACTATTTTTTTAAAAAATTAAGATGCTTGCATTTTTATTTCAAACTCATAGAGCCGTTTTTATTTTTTAGCCAAAAGGGTTGATTTGAATTTTTTCCGTTGCTAGAGTAACGGATGTAATGATAGATATTTTGAGGTTTAGATGCCAAAGACACCGCCAAATTAGAAAAATATGAAATGTGTCATGAACTGTTGGACTTATAAAAATTTATTTGGTAGCATTCGATTCAGCATACAAAACTACATTAAAATATTCTATCATTTGACGCATAATTTTAATATTCGATTTTTTTCCCCTCCCCGTGCAAAAACCATTAGGGGTGACACTTTAGAAAATCCTTTCTTAGCAGAAGTTTATGTCATAAGAAGTATTTTTACCACGATTTTTAAGATTTTAGGTTCAGTAGTTTGCGCTGTGCGTTAATTAGTCCCCTAATACAGACTTTATTTTATATACTATATTAGATATGCGATATGAATCGATGATCGAAAATTAGTCCAATATCATTTGAAATATTACATAACAGAGGAGAAAGTACGAAGAAAGACGAAGAAGAAATGACGAAGTACAAAAGACTTGTAATTTTTTTTTTCAAAATGTTGAATTTTTCCATAGTAATAACGTATTAAAACATAAATTTCCTTAAAAAATTATCTTTATTTCCTAGATTTCGAATCTGTGAATTTTCCTATAAATGAAATTGGCGATATGACTTGAGAAAAGAGATAATATTTGCTTAAATAAAATGGGTAATATTCGTTGATCTGAGTTCGAGTTTATAAATATCACATGCTTTCGGAATTACGGCGAAAAACATTTTAAAAAGTATGAAATTATTTTACAATATGTATGTGTGGCAGAAATTCACACTGAAATTTAAGTATTCGATTCCATTTTTAAAATATTAACTGATATCTATATAAGTTACAATTGAATATGAAAATGTACTCAAAAAATGATCTCTTTCACCTATAAAAACACCATTTGTGAGAACATCCTCAAGCTAATGTCACGCTTATGCATTTTTGGCTTAAAATCACAGTGTTTGGCGACAAAAGAGAAATAAAAAATTGTAAAGAAACAAATAGTAATTACACATGTGACTCACAATTACGTCTGCTTGTTTCTTCTATAAGTCACGTGATGGGACAATTAGATATATAAAAAAAGAAAAGAACAGATCAGAAAAAAAATGTCGTTAAAATTTCATCTAATCAAATTTTCAGATTCGTTTCCATATCTAACGCAAGCGATAAAGAGCCAAATATTGCGTATCAAGTGTAATATTTCTTATTAAATTAATTTTTAAGTATTACAAATATTTCTTTCAGGTTTTGATTAAATGTTTCCGTTTTTTTAATATTATCACTCATTAAAACGGATTTTTTTCTTCTTTTTTTCTTTTTTTTTTCATTTAAATAAAATTAGTAATAGTTTTTCTTTTATTTTTCGAGGTTTAATAGCCGTTTCAATTTTTTTTTTATCAACGATGAATTTCGCCAAGAAATAAAATGGTAACCTTATCGCCCAAAATAACAGAATTTTCCGTCATAATTCTAAAACTAATATAGGTAGAATAATGTGTTATAGATTAAAACCTTCCCTGAAACAATGCCTATCTAACGGTATAGGTTCCGTAAAAATCCATGCAGTAGAACTCGAAATCTAGGCGTTCGGAAAGAAATTTCCGTTTGCATTTTATATATATAATAGATAATAGAATAGATCATAGATTTTATATATATATAATAGAATAGATAATAGATTATGTGTTATGAACTATCTCAAAGTTTAAAACAGATCGCATTGTTAGATTTCCTAATTTTAACAATATCGCGTTATGTTAGTTCCACATTCCACCACCAGGGTGCGCACTCTATTCTTAACGAAAGCGTATCTGAACGAAACTCCTTCATACAACCTTTCCGTAGATACATGAATCGGGAGGGTGGAGGTCTTTACCAATAATTTAAGATAATTGCTGAAATTACTACGAAAAATGTTTTAAAGGGGCCCTACGCGGGCCCCTAATACAGCTAGAGGAAATCGGAAGACGGCAAAATAATCGCGGGGAAAAGTTTGCTTGGGTGCTTCGGAGCTACTTTTGGCGCGAGATCTAAGCTCTACGACCAATAGGAGCCCAGATATTTAAGGAAATATGAAGTAACAAAGTCCAAAATAATAGAATTTTCCGTAATAATTCTATAACTAATCTAGGCAGAATGATATGTTATAGCTTAAAACCTTCCCTGGAACGATACCTATCTAACGGTATAAGTTTCGTAAAAATCCATGCGGTAGAACTCGAAATCTCGGCGTTCGGAACGAAATTTCCGTTTGGATTTTATATATATAATAGATTAATTCTTGATGTAACATTGCCAACATTTTTCTATTATATTTAATATGGATACATGCTTCTTTTTTCTGTATTTAAATTTCCTGCTAGTCAAAGAATTACTATATTGGGATGAATGGCAGGAAATTTAAATGCAGAAAAAAAGAAGAATGTAGCTGATATTAATTACAATAAAAAAAACCACAACCTTAGCAAGATTACATCAAGCAGAAATTATTCATATGCATTTCAATGAAAGTAACGAATTTCAACTGTAGCTCGAAAGTACTCAAGGGTTTAGAAGATAGAAATAAACATCCAGGTAAAATAAAAAAGTAACGTGCCAGCTTTTTATTATCTAGACTAAAGAGACTAATAATGAGCTCGAAGTAGAAGGACTCTTTCTGTAGCTTCATGCAATTTCCCTTTTAAATTTGTCCGGTTTCAATTTTTGAATTTTTTTTCAACCTGTCTTTCGCTAGAGTGTCTTTTACTGGGGTCTTGGCTGGGGACCTATAAACCTTGCTTCTGCAAAAGAGCCGGAATAAGTAGAAGAATAAAGGGCTGCGGACGAAAAGAGGCCGCTCGCCGCGGCGGTCTATCTAGATAATAAGCTAGAATTAGCAGGAGTCGTTCGGTAGCTTCATTGCCCAGAGCCATCCCTTTCCGGTTTTCAGTGTCTTTAATTTGGGTAATTTCCCTTTTAAATTTGTCTGGTTTCAAATTTTGATTTTTTTTTTCCAATCTGGCTTAACCGCCGCGACGAGCGGCCCCTTTTCGTCCGCAGCCCTTTATTCTTCTACTTATTCCGACTCTTTTTCTGAAGCAAGATTCATAGGACCCCGGCCACGTCCCGAGTAAAAGACACTCTAGCGAAAGCCAGATTGAAAAAAAAAATCAAAAATTGAAACCGGACAAATTTAAAAGGGAACTTGCACAAACTAAAGACACCAAAAAGCGGGAAGGGTTGGTCTCGGGGCGATGAAGCTACCGAATGACCCCTGCTGCTTCTGGCTTATTATTAGACCAATGTCAGACGGGCGTCTTTTTTACTTCTTTTTTGCTTAACACATTCACGCCGGCGTGCATCACCGGTGGGTCACGCTCAACTGTGCCATCAGGCGGCGTGCATCACCGGTGGGTCACGCTCAACTCTGCCATCAGGCGGCGTGCATCACCGGTGTGTCACGGCTGACTGTCGCATCAGGCGGCGTGCATCACCGGTGGGTCACACTCAACTTTTCCATTGAAGGCGTGGTTTCTAACTTACAGAAAGTACATTTATATCATGTTGGCCATATTTCTTTAGATTGTAAGACATTTTATATTAAATTCGTACATTGAAAGATATTTGCCGATGCATAAATTTGGGAAACCAATCTATAACACTAATTTACAAAAGCCTTTACGAACAAGGAGGAGCTTCTACACTTTTGCCGGTAATGCGGCGTGCATCACCGGTGGGTCACGGCTGACTGTCGCATCAGGCGGCGTGCATCACCGGTGAGTCACACTCAACTTTTCTGTTGAAGGCGTAGTTTATAACTACCAGAAAATACATTTATATCATGTTGTCTATATTTCTTTAGATTGTAAGACATTTTATATTAAATTCGCACATTGAAAGATATTTACGGATCCATAAACTTGGGAAACTAAGCTAGAACACCAATTTAGAAAATCCTTTCAGAACAGGGAGGAGCTTCTATACTTTTAAAATTCAGATTTGATAAAAATTGGCCGTAGGCAATGTGTTAATATACTATTTGTTTATTTATTCCAATGCAATTTTTAAAGCATTCCAAACAGAGTGCTGGCTGTCCCTTACAAAGGTTTCAATACACGGTTACTTTTTCATTTTTCTTCTATGTATACTGTCTGCCTTTTCTTTTAGATAAACATTTGTATTATTCTTTGCATCTTTGTCTTTTTTCTTGCAGACTCTTTATACGAATGAAAAAAACGTGAATCCTTTTTTCACGGTATTTGCCATCGAATTGCCATTTTTTAGTGTGTTGAATATTTATCAAAAGGTGTTAAATAATTTATTGTCTGAATTTAAAAAATATTATTTATGTTTATTAGCCAATTTTTTATACTAACTTTGATAATAGACCGCAAGCTAGCAACGCAGACACATGGTTCCTACGGATACCGTTATTTCTCCAGCATAATTACCAGTATTTTTTATAGAGAAAGAAATCTGTGTTAAACGCGCAAAATTTCGCCTTCTTTTAAGAAGAGATTTTCTATAAGATAATACTAGGGCCGAAATAATTTTCTGGCCTCCAAAATTCAAGGAGGCGTACAAACCATGAGACGAACACCTAAAATTATGTCTTTAAATAATTTGCTTACTCCTTACCATCTTTCAGACATTCACAATGAATTCTAATTATTATATTCGAGTTCAATTTAATAAATATGAGAGGTGCGTGTCATTACATTGAGAGGGGCGTGTCATTACATACAGTGTCTAAATAAGCGAAAGTACCGTGCCGCCAGATGAAGTAAATCATGAATTCGAACGCCGCCTCACAGAGAAAAACAAGAATATCGGCGCCGGCGTGAACGTGTTAAGTATTATCCATTCACAATGCTATAGCATTGTGAATGGATAATACTTAAGCAAAAAAGACGCCCGTTTGACATTGGTCTTAGTCTCTTTAGTCTAGATAATAATAAGCTAGCACGTTACTTTTTAACAACCGCCGCGCCGCGGCGAAAATCCATGAAAAACTGAATGATGGCGTTTCAGTTCATCGCATCATAGACCATGCAATTTCAGAATAACATTATTTATTTGGTTTTAAAATATCTCTGGATGAATTGAAACATGCCAACAGTCATATAAAAATATCTCATTGTTTTTAGAGTTTTAATCTTACACATTTTTAGCAATTAGAAATAATATAGCAATATAGACTTTATAAATGAATGTTTTTTTTTAATGAATCTTTAAATTTCGAAAATAGATTAGTTTCTAAAGTTTCTAAAGATAAAGAATGCTTATCGGAATCGTTAGAAACTTGAAAAATGTTATTGTATATTTTCCTTATCGCGTTTATATGATATTTTCTCAGACTAAGCGACATTACTCTTTTTTTAGACTGTATATGTACCCATACATGCTTTCAGCAAGTAACTGTTTCAACACTTCTAAAATGAATCTTTTTTTAGGTTTTCCATTTTCTTTCTCCAGGGAGTCTCAGGATACTTAAAGCTTCAAAATTCTCGAAATTTTATTTTTTTTAGATTTTAATCTCCCATATTTTCTGAACATTTCGATACAATTGTTCCGTTGAAATTCCCATTAGAACAGGCGTTGTGGATTTTAGAATTACACCCGCTCAATAGTTGAAGCGGCGTTTCCGAAATTTTGAAGTCATTTTCTCCAAATGACGTTTTTGGGCATAACGCGCACGATATCTCCGAAACGTCTGAATCTTTTTTCATGAAATTTTCAAAACATATGTTTCAGGATAGTCTGTATAAATGGAACCTAAAATTTCCTTTTTATTGTTAAAGAAATATTTTGTGGGTGATTATATTGATGTAATTTTCAAAATTTTGTATTACCTAAATACAACTTTGTAAATATGAAAATGCCTTAAATATACATTTATTTAGGTTCAGGGTAATTATTTTAATTTGAAATATTAGAATGCACCAAAAAATTTATTCTATTTGGTAAATTTTTTTGTAGTCATGCACGTAATCTGTTATACCAATTTTCTGCACGTCAGATGCCTGAATGTTTGGTCTGAATCTTGCTATTTTTAAATACATGAAAGGAAACATACTTATATCTTTCATCCCAATAAAAATTGTGTCTTAAAATTAAATACATTTTAAGATATTAAATGTTGAAAATGGTCTTTTTTTTTCATTTTTTCCAATTTTATGAGTCCTGAGATCCATCCCTTAAGAACATTGAATTGCCGAACTCTAGATATGTACCATTTTCTTTAGCTGAAAATGATTGCTTTTTGCGGTTTGAAAACGATGGTTTTTTGCAGTATGAAAGCAGCAATTATTTTCTCCAATATAATCGAATACTCTTTGAAAATAGAATTAACGCAAGCACATTTTTCTTCTTTTTTTGTATCATTTTATTTTATTTATTCTTTTTGTCTTTTATAATTTTTATTAATTACTAGTAAAATTATTTTCCTGTGAAAAAATAATATTTTGATAAAGTTTTTAGTATGAGAACATTCTATATTGAAGATAACCTAATTTTGTGCTATTTTAAGATAAAGTAAATAAACAGCAGTAAATACGCAAATTTATTTTACTTTTTTTTTTCTTTTGAATCTGCTTTTTTATAAAATTGCCTACAAATTACTGATTTTTCTGCAGCTACTTATGGTGAACATCATGCACTTATATAACTCTTTTTCATCTTTCTCATTAAACAAAACAGGTGAACATTATACATGGGTTAAACAAGGAATTTGCCTTATTTAGAGGATAAACACTTAAATTCAATTGAAATAAAGAAAATTGCTCTCGTAGGATTCTACGTTAAAACTAAAAGATAATCATATAAATCATAATCAATAAAAAAAAATTACATAATCATAATCAATAAAAAAATTACAGGAGTGTGCTCCAAATCACTCAATCATCCAATCAACCAAATAAATCAATCAAGAGGGAGGAAAATATTTTCCAACTTCCTAAATTTCAAAGTATCTAAATCGTTAATAATGTTAATACACAATTTCTTTTATTATAAAAACATAATATATTTAATGATAATTTAGGCTATCTGTAAATTTCGTAAGTCAAGGTACTAATTTTCTAAATAGATAATATAACTTCGTATCCAACGCTCACAACCTTGCAGCAATTTACTTTTCCATGTTCTAAACAAAATGCAAATTTTTCTTCGATGACACATGTTGATGCAAGTGCAGCTAGAAATCCTAGAAAGATAAGATGCCCTGAAAATATAAAGCCTTCTTGCTTAAATCTCTCTATATTTAATCACTACACAACCGCCGATACTTAATTAGCACGGGTTTGCAAAATAATACTGACAACCCAGAGTTTGCGAAGCTTAAAATAACACAGAAAATATTTCGCATTCAGGCACAATGCTAGCAGCTCACTTACACTATAGTATCCTTATCATAGAGTAATTACGCATATAATCACAATGACGCAATATTAGTCATTCTGGAACATGAATAAATTGTACCAATAAGTCGGTTTTTCTTCCTTTTGTACAATAACGCATTCAATCGATAAAGAAAAGAATCATATACAAATTATATGAAAAAATTATAAAATAAGAGATATTGGTAGTAATTTGATAACGCAAGAATGCAATTTCCAGAATTCTTTCCCGTAATTGCTTTATAAATTATGACAGGAGTCATATCTTAAATCAGATTCACAGAGGAAATGAAAATTCACATTTTATATTAATAATAAAGTATTTTTATAAAAAATCTCAATCTTCTTATCTGTAGCCTAACTTGATGTAAGATTTATACAGCTACGTATTTTAATAGCTAAAGAAATTTTATTCAAATATCAAAGTAGCTATTTCTATGTTGAATTTGCAGCTTTACGTATTTTAAATTTAATTTCCTTTTTTAAAACAGAGTTTCGCATGGACTTTTGATATATTCCATAAAATAAAATGTTTTTTGTTTAGTAAGTATGAGTAATAAGCCTTAGTTACG
This sequence comes from Maratus speciosus, assembly GCA_963932465.1. Classification (NCBI taxonomy): domain Eukaryota; kingdom Metazoa; phylum Arthropoda; class Arachnida; order Araneae; family Salticidae; genus Maratus; species Maratus speciosus. Next base: position 200,084,131 of record OZ010792.1, on the reverse strand, counting down.
TCCACTAATAACCATATCACAATATATATTCCAAATGGAAAAGTAAAATATTTGCTTAAAATACGTTACTAAAAACATATTAAAAGTAAATTAAAAACCTATATTGACATGTTTCAACTTCTTCACTGAGTCGTCATCAGAATGTATAACAGAAATTACAAATACAATGCAATGAAAATTGGGAATAAAATCATCGAATAAAAAAAAGTAAACATATAACGCGCTCTACATTTTCACCCTCGCACGTCTTCCCTTTATGTTACGACCCCGCAAGTTGTCCAACCATTCAATCCATATATTCGGGATGCGAAAAGATAACGTATCGTTACAAACCCCTGAACCTCTTAAATAAATTTCAATGGACTCTCTTATAAATAATTGTAAATAAAAATTAGACCTGTAGATTAATTTACTCTCGTTAAAAAGTATGTTAATGCTCTCTATTTGATTCAGCCGGGATAAAGCTATTTTATTTTATGTCTGCCATATGCTCTTTACATCTGATATTGAATTTTCGTTGGGTTACACCTATAATTATTTTTAATTTACTTTTAATGTGTTTTTAGTAACGTCTTTTAAGCAAATAAATATTTTACTTTTCCGCTTTGAATATATATTGTGATATGTTTTGCTTTAGTTTTTATGATGCTTAAAGAAAATTTCCACACTATTTTTCACAAGAACATGTTATTCAGAAGAACACACTGCAGCTTATTTTTTGATAACGTTAAAAAAAAAAAAAAAAAAAAAATACCGGAAGCACTTTCAAAACTTTCGCATTGCTTCGTCGATTGACCAGGTTTCGAACTAGGGACCTTTTGCCTGAAGCAAGCTGTTTCACTCAATCTTGTTCCTGAAAAAGAATTAGAACTGCTACTTTCTCTATACTCTATAGAAAACATGTCGACGTCTACCTCAGTGACCTATATCACTTTCATTATGTTTCAAATAGTGTACCATTATTAAAATGAACTGAAAATGACTTAATACCATTGACTGTAATGTACCGAACTACTTTTGAGAGTCCCTAAAAACTAAGCATGAATGGTAGACATTTCATTTTCAGTATCGAAAATATATAGTAAACTTAAATAACATATATCATTTGCACAGTAATCACAGTATATTTACGCGAGTTGAATCACGGACTCGCAAACCTAATACATAAAGAGTTTTCAACTTTGTTGGAAAGTGTTAACATCTGTGTTGAAATGTGTTAAAAAGATAAACTACCACCCCGATGATCGACTGAATAAAATTAATTCTTTCGTTTACGAGTAGATAATAAAAAAGATTATTTAACATTAATTATGAATTAAATTTCCATAAATTTTTTTATGGTTATTAATTAGAATACAGACAAAATAAATGTGTAATAATTTAAATAATTGTTTTCTTTATGAAAATTCCTTGAAAAAATAAATACACGTACAATTAAAAAACAGTTTGAATTAACAATATTTGAATTCCTATATGCCATCACCCTGCAGTAATTTTAAATAAATGATTATGCAGCTCGAATACACATACGAAGATAAAGTATGTAAATTTCTATTTTTTTAATTGTTATTAAATATTTACTTTTTATTTTTACGATAATTCTGCTTCTATTGAGCACGATATGGAAGATTTAAATATATTTTCGATTTAATATCTCCCATTAACATTTTTTTTATATTATTTAAAATATTTGCAAATTATTGTAAATTATTACAAAAAATACTGGAATAATTGACAAAGCGTTTTGGATTCAAATTTGGATAACCTATAAAATGTATGTTAAGCGATAAGTACTTACCAAGATATGGCCAAGCACATTTTATCAAACGATTTTGGATTAGCAACAGTACCTCTAGTAATTCAAGTCTAAGACAACTAACTGTATTTTAAAAAAGCGGCTTATTGATTTTTTTTATTAAAATGTATTTATGAAGTAATATACACAATTAATTATAGCATTTGTCATGTTCCCTTTCATATTTTCTATAGAAATTGAAAGTGGTAAGGACAACAGTTTATATAAGTACTCGGGGCTAAAGCCGAGAGGTAAATGCTTTATTTTACCACTTTGGTCTGTACATTAGCCAGTTCTCGGGGTAATAGTAGGGGGAGTTCCTTGAACACTTTTCATTCTTTTTATTTATTTTTTCTGTTTTACGCTACATTTTTTCTACTCTGATAACGACCGTATGCAAGTTAATGCCCTGGTGGTAGCATTTGTGCGTTTTAACATCGTACATTTCTGGCAATTCCAAGAGATTCTCTTCGTATTAAAATCTGTACCACTGCTAAAAATTTTGTCCTAAGTTGAAACAATATTTGTGCTCCAATAGCTAGAACAATAAAATGGTGAAATATTGATCCAACTTTTGCAGCTATGTTTCAACCGGAGCTCCAAATCTTGGAATGAGATTTCTCTATCTTATGGTTGCTGATACTGCAGCACCAAAAGTTGGTTCAACCTACTGCAAAATTTTTAACAGTGTACAGCTGACTGACAGCAGCACTCTACGATAACTTGGTTGACATATTTCAAACAGTTCGTAAACTTAACTGACATCAGTTTCTAACTGAATTGCTAATGATGCTAGAAATGTATATTTAGATAAAAACTGTTATCCTAGATTCTAGTAGCAAATGTAACCTTAATTAACGAATAAATTCATATAAATTTGCTTTACGCATCTGACAAGTTATCATGGCAGGCCCATAGGTAACCATCTTCGCATTTGGAAACTCATTTTTTGATATCAATATGTTAAAGAAAGCATTTAATTATGTTTTTAGAATACAAATTTTAATGTGTGAGAATTGACAATGAAACTGAATAGAAATGACAGAAAGAAAGTTTAAAATTTAGAAAATTATCTATTAGAAAATAAGACATTTGTCTTTTTTTTTTTTTTTTTTTTTTTTTTGTAAGGATGCAAAGGAAAAAAATATTCTAGATCGGGCAGGGCAAACCTTTAGTACGCAAGAAAGTTTCACTGGAATGTAAACAACTTGCAAAAATAATAAGTTGGTGAGGCATTGTATGTGTATAAATTCATCAAATACAGCTCTTCGAAAAAGATTTCGAAAAGATTCATACTTATTGACGGAAATCGCTGGAGGGGAGTTTTCAACTGTGTTATGGGTTTTCTAACAGGACTAAATTTCTGTCATTCTATGTAGTTTATATGTATATGTATAGATTATGCACAGAGCTCAACAAACAAAATAGGATTACTTTTTTTAATACAGATGGTATATGCTGATATTGGTTTTTCAAATTTGTTATACGTTTTTCCAAATTGTTTACTTATACATCATCTTTCACTTTATTAAACGGTGAAATTTTATTACAAAGTTCTGAATACGTTAGAAAATTTTTCGTGATCCAGAGTTATCGGAGGGCCTGACTGGCTAATCTACAAGGACCCACTTATGTTAGCTTTCAAAAACCAAACGCACGTGTTTTTTATGTGCATCAACTTTTGAAACAAAAGTATCATTAGGAAACCTCAAGTAAACATTTATTTGATACATTGATAAATTAAGATTAGCGATGAATTTATTTTATTGTCCGCAGTATCATGGATACCATATACAATTTCAAATTATTTTCATTTTAGACAATTATGTATGTTCATCTTAGAATTAATATCGTTGTGCCAATTAAATAAGCGAAATATCTTGTTACTTTAACCCATTGAAGGGCAAGTGATTGCGTTCCCGTAATGTTGAACTCACACCGGAATCTTTTAAAAACTCTATTTCGAAATAAGTAAAAGCAATTTTACGGATTTTATCCCACCGAAGTTAGAAAAGTAAAATTTAATAATTTTTTTCTGGTGTAAAACTTCATTAATCGTAGGTGGTATATAATATATACCGCCCGCCTCACGGGGTTGAAAAACGCTGGTCCGTAATATTGGATGATAGTGAAAACATATTAAACAAGTTTAATGGTCCAATCCCAAAACTTTCTTCTATTTGGACCCTTCATTTGGAATATTCATCAAATTCAACTGGAAAATGCTGACCAGAACCAAAAAAAAAAAAATATAAGAAATTTGGTTCAATTCTATGAATAACTTCATACAATTTTTGATGACACAAAGAATACACACAGACGCGCACACACATGCATATGGACAGACTGACATTTTCTAAAAATACTTTTTTCAGTTTCTCTAACCACAAAAAACATATAAGTCTGTCAAAAACAGGAATACAAAAATAATTTCGATTACAATACTTTGTTCCTTAGGAAGGAGACAGTAAAAATGCATTAGAAAACAGAATTAAAATGGAAAAATATTTTAAACTTAATTATGATAGAAATTAAATGACTGAAAATAAGAGTTTCTTAAATTCTATAATGTAAAATAATATCAGAAAAAAAAGTTAAATAAAATACAATTTTTAATAAAGTTTTAAAAAAATTGACATGTAAAGTAACAACGTCCAAAGTGATATGTAAGCGGAAAAGGGGTTCGGATAGTTTACCGCTTTGAGTTAAACAGAAATGTCATTTTGAATCATTCTAACTGTTCTAGTCTCATTTATTAATGCGCTTTTAAATTAGAATTCATTTGTGAAATGCAACGGAACCGGCAGTGATATAGATTCTAAAGCATTTTAAACGGCGAAAATATTAATTTTATGGCGATTAAAGAAATTTTAAAATTTTACATGTTTTCTTCCTTTTGAATGTTCGCTGGAGAATGTATGTTAGATTCTATTGTGGAGATATCAAACCATCAATTACTGAAACTAAAGCTTAAACGAAATATGTTAATATATACATCCACATATTCTTTAAATAAAAGACTGACTTTTAGCATAAATTTATAAATTTTGCAAAATAAAAAATTTCCTAGATAAAACAGGTGAGAAAAATTTCATGGAAAGAAAAATGCAATATTAATTGATTTTTAAAATATAAGTGGTGATAATAAATACTTTTTTATTGTTATGCTTTTGACAAATTTAACCTAAAGAGAAGTTAGCACATTCCAAGGTGTATTTTTATTTTCATTTATGAGGCAAAATGAATGAGGTTTTTCTATGTATTTCACAAATCGTTACAGTCTATCTAGGACTTCAATTTTAAAATTTTGAATTGCGATGTTTATGTATTTTTAGTCTAAAATAAAAATTTATACATAGATGGTATTTTAGTAAAAATTGCAAGACAATTTTATTTAGACATAAGTGTACGTTCATACATTTACTTACGTATGTTCATATGATTAATTACGAACATAAGCAAAATAATGATAGAATTATCTTTAGGCTGCGTACAGTTCTACCAAAAAGTTTCAAAAGATTTTTTTTGTTAATTAATCACAGAAAAAGCTTATAAATAAATGAAGCTATTACGAACAGTCTGATTGAAATATTTGATAGAAAAATTATAATTAGAAATAGAGTGGTCATTTCTTGGAAATCCCATGGAGTGTGTGTACCGTAATTTTATTAATTAAAAAATATTCAAACCAAATATCGAACGGTAGTGGGAGTTATCGAAAAGATACGGCCATTGAGGAGTAACGGAAAAATGGTTTTTACAGTATTAGCCCAATTAGTTCTAATAAAGTTTACATAAATGCCGTAATGTAAAACAATATCTGAATAAAAATAAACTCTTAAAGAAAATTACATGTAAATGTAATAACGTTGAAAGTGTTAAGTTTTCAGAAGATGGGTGGGAATGGAAAATATACGGCTTTGCGTTAAATATAAATGTCTCTTTGAATGATTCCCATCTATTAAGTCGCTTTTAAATTAGATTTGCGCTTGTGATATGTAACGGAACCGGAAATGATACAGTATGTAGTTTATAAAACATATTTAACTCCGAAAATTTTAATTTTCTCAGCGTTAAAGAAATTTTACAAAATTGTACATTTCCGCCCTTTTGTAATGTTCGTTCGAGGATTTATGATAGATACTTTTGTGGCGGTATGAAACCATTATTAACTTATTATTCAAAGCGAAAGGGGAATTTTGTGAAACACATTATTGCATTCTTTTAATGAAAGGCTGACTTTTAACGAGGAATATTTATATTTGTATTATTTTCATAGATTTAAAAGTTCTTACTTTAAGCTAAGACTGTACTTATAAAATAAACTTTATGAATAAGGTATTTAAATATTTGCATGTATTTGTATTTTGTATTTCTTTGTCAATTCAAAAGAAACCATTAATTTAATTTTATTTTTTACATTTTTTAGTTTAACGTCTGAGATTTTTTTTTTTTTTTGCACAAATTTCAGCTAAATTCTCTGAAAAAATTTCATTTTTTAGGAGTTTGGTAAATCACTGTTATTTGCAATTAGCATTTTTTCTAACTGAATCAGTAGTGATATAGATTCTAATGCTCTTTTAACAGAAAAAAATGTCATTTTCTTAGCTTCAAAGAACTTTTACGATATTGCATGTTTCCGACCTTCTGTAATGTTTGTTAGAGAAGTAATATTTGATAGGGGAGACCGGGGCACATTTTCCATAGGGGCAAGTTTTCCAACTTGCTTTAGTTTTTAAATGAGCCGCTAGGTGACGCTAGCAAGTGAACTGGCTGAATTGGCAACATCTTACACAACATCTACAAAAGTTATAGCTTAATAGCTGCTGTCACTTCGTCTGGAGAGCTATTTTTTTTCATTTTTTCAACGGTGAGTAAAATTTTAGGTCTTTATTAAAACGCAAAAAAAAAAATCGTACTAGCGTTAAACTTACTGTTTTGACATTGCATACACTAAAAAAGGGTTTCTTTCTTCAGGTAACTATGCGTTTCTTTTGCAAATAACTTACACCGGTATTCGTCCAGATAGTGTAAAAGTTCAAATATGGTGACGGGGCAGGTTTTCCAACAACATACGGGGCATGTTTTCCAACATGTTTCTCGTTTGAAAACCTCCCCCCTCCTAAATCAGCTAATGCTATTGTATCAAAAAATCGGTCAAATAACCATATATACTACGAACCCGTTTGATCATTGAGTCATTTAAGTAAAACTATCAATATAAAAAACAAGGTAAATTCAAAAATATAATAAAGTCAATTTTTTCTAAAATGGGTTCATTTAATGAATCCGCTTTATGTTAATTGCGCCTTTATAGTCATAAGCTAGCACACTGAGATCGCAGTGAGTATGAATCCCTCAAAAAGCAAATTAACCGTGCTTAGAGCCGCTCCACTGGCGTTAATCCACAGTTAATATTATGGCGGGCTTTAAACGTTAGAGAATTTTCATACTGAATCCTGAAATATTTACAAACTGTGCTTTTACGCCATCCTACTTTTTTGACAGGCCAGCTCCTGCCGCACCAAATCTTAAAAGCACCAACAATCCTGAAAAGATTTGAAACTTTCCTCAATAATCACCCCCCCCCCCCGCAGAAACAAAACAACACCGAAAGCATCTAATCATTCTACACCAACGCAGGCTAGCATTTCCAAAGAAGCTGTTCCTTAAGTTCTACTCAAAATTTCCCTATTGCTTATGAAAAAAGCGTTCCTTCGACATCCAAACAAGCTTTGTCTACACCAGAAGAAGTTAGGACTTTTGCGAAGGCTGCCCTAAGCAGGCAAACACGGCGTGGGAAAAAAAAATAGGAAGTATTGTACATACTGATTCTCCTGTAAAACATCAACTGAAAATGGAAAAAAAGATTCATCTAAAAAAAAGGAAACTGCAAAAGGAATCTGATAAAAGGGGTGAGAAAAAAAAAATCCAATTCCGGCCAGGGAGCTGTTTGGACCTTCGTCTTTAAATGTCAAATTGATTAAAACTGTTTTTTATGTTACTGTTATGTTACTGAGCATTTAGTTCACAATAAAAAATACTTATTAATTAACAAGCAAGATTTATTACCGATGTTTTACCATTTAAAGTATAGTTGGAAAATTTGCCCCTGACCATTTTTCGTAGGCTGGAAAACTTGCCCCGCATACGGGGCACATTTTCCAACGTAACATGATTAGAATTAACTATTTTTTGTGAAAAAGTATATTTAGTTTTTTGAAAAATAATTGTGCCAGCTTGTACAGAAAGGTCTAGGGAATACAATGATATCTTATATATATCAAAATAGTTAAAAATAAAAAATACAAAAATAAAAAATCTAGAAAGTTGGAAAACTTGCCCCGGTCTCCCCTACTGTTATGTAGATATCAAAAAAATAATTTACCTAACACCAAAGCATAAAGGGAATGCTATCATATACGTGTATTCTTTTTATAAATGGCTGACATTAAATATAGAGTTTTTAAATTTATTTTCTTCTGTTAGATCTAAAAATTATTAATTAAACCGTATTTATAAAATAAATCATCAAAATATGGTAATTTTAAACTTTGCAGCTATTTTGGATTCCTTTGTTTAGTCACGCATAAAATTTTATTTTACTTAATTCTGCTATGGTTTTTGCTTAACATATGACAAAGGTTAATTAACTCAAATTTCAGCTAAATTCATTCAAAAATTTTAATTTTCACAATTTTGCCAAATTTTAGTTTTTTGAAGTTAACATTTTTCTTATTATTTATTTCAGTAACTTATTCCTAATAAAATTTCATATTCTCTATTCGTTTGTTAATTAATATTTTCTCGTCTGTAGTATTAAAGGTCTCTTAACTCCTATATTAAAATCCATCTGCGTCTATGATGAAATTACGGTATTTACTCGTGTATAACGTGCACACCATACTTTACAGGAAAACACGGCGATTTTTTTTTATCTCGTATACAACGCGCACCATAAATTTGAAATGCAAGTGAATGAATGACCAAATGAATTTCAGTAAAGAAAGTCGAAACAAATGTTACTTCAGGCCAGGAAAGAAGGCAAAAATCTATTTTTAGACTTCGTTTAATGAGGGGGTGTAGGATTGAGTGACGTATCATGCTGTGGTGTGTCTTAGTAAGATAGAGAATCGATGTAGTTATACTGAGACATTTAAGTTGAAAATAGTTCAGTATGCAAAGGAAAATGATAACCATGCTTCAAGTCGGAAGGTCGACGTTGGTGAGTCAAGTGTGCGAGAGTGGAGGAATATGGAAGAAAAACTGAAAAAAAGCGCCATTCAAAAAGCATGCTTTTCGGGGGGAATCCTGTAAATATCCGCAAATGGAGCAGCAGCTTTTAACTCATGTAATGGATTTGCGATGTTCGGAATAGTCAGTCTCGACGGAAATGTTGATGTTCGAGGCCTGTAAAATATCTAGGAAAATGAATATTGAAAGAGAAGACTTCACGGGAAGTTACGGCTAGCTGCGGCGCTCTATGATCAGTAATAGTCTCTCTATCAGGGGAAGAACAACGCTTTCTCAGACGCTGCCGGAAGAATGAGAAGAACAGTGTACAAAGTTCTTCCAGTACGTTATAAAGCTACGAAAACAAAAGGGATATCAGATGTCGCAAATCGGCAATGCAGATAAAAGTCTATTTTGGTGTGACTTGCCGCAAGCCACAACCGTTCATCCCGTTGGGGATAGAAACCTTCAAATGCAAACAATAACAGCAGATAAGCAACGATGCTCTGCTATTCTGGCCGTTACGGCTGTCGGCCGCAATTTGATATCAAATGCAATTTTTAAACGTAAAACTATTCCACAAAATAATCTTTTCCAATCGGAATAATTGTAAGTGCACAGGGAAAAGTGTGTATGGGGCTGTTCAAATATTATGTAAGCATGTTTTTGACAATTTTTGACCCACTCTCCCCCTTGTCAGCAAAAATAAGCAAATCTCAAACCCTCTCAATAATTACGTAAGCAAATTGCAACACCTCATTTTTTTTAACAGTGATAATTTAATTTTAAAAAATTAGGACACAATACAAAAAAAAACCCCTACTCTACTTAAAAAAATAATATAAAAATGATTGTTTTATTTCCTTACAATTCTATTTAAGAAAAAATTTTAGATCACAATTTATGAGAATTTAGCCATTTGTAAAATTTAAATTTGAACATGCCCATATCAATTCCGATGCTGACCACGGCTGCTCAAGCCATTTTCCCATACCTGTTATGATATTGGTTTCCAGTTTTACTTGATTATCGTCATCGCTTTCTTTTCGCATGCAATCTTGATCAACTTCATCTTCATTGATCCACTCAACATCTTCCATAACTTCCACGAATATTACGAAGCACATAAGTTCATTTGCTCGACGAGCAGCAATTCTCAATGGTCGTGTAAGGCAGGTCTTTTCGCTTTTTTCACTGTGTTGAGTTTTTTTGTGTCTGTTTGCTGACTTCTGAGATGCATGATATTGGCCACAACTTCCACAAGTTCTTGCGGATAATTGCAATTTTATGGAAGAGCAAAAATAATTATACAGCATCTTTAAAAATCCCTTTGCTATAATATTCAGATTTAAGGCCAGACGGAGACTTAAATCTGTAAATTCCCCCTCCTCACTTGTAATTATGTCATTTGACGATTGTATCATTTTAATTGAAGGAGGTATGAATCGTCCTTTTAATATACGAAATAATCCACTGCGTGCAGGAGAGCAACAATTCTTTTCTTCCCATTTTACAATTTGCAGCAAGTATTGACTTTCTTGTACGTGCTTCGAATATCAATCCAAGTCAGAACCAAGAGAGTCTGGTTCGCCTGAATCAACATATGTGGCAGTAACAGGATAACCGTCAATGTTTAATAAGTTCCAGATATCTCCGAGAGTTTTACCATGATATGCAAAGTTATTTTGCTCCGTTTATTCATCAATAGTGCGACCGTTCTCATTGAGATGGGAACCATGATGGTCATGAGGGTGTATAAGATCAGACAGTTCTCGACTGAGTGGTGCCACTTGCCTTTCTACTCAGTTATATGCACATCTTACAGGAGCATTGCATGCTATGAAAATTCCATCCAAATCATGCTTTTTGAAATGGTTAATAGCAAACGATATAACTTTCTCGTAGCGGGGATTCTCGTCTGGACCTCCATCAACCGTAACTATGATTGCAGGTTTGATGAAACCCTCTTTTGTTTTCACTAATTTTTCAAAGTCTTTGAGATTTAACAGAGTTTCAAAATCCTGAGCATGAGTATTTGCTATGGAAGAACTGTGTTTCCCACTGCTTATAGCTATAAACGTTCGACCAGAATAACCTATGGCTTTACTTTGACCTGCCATGTCAGAAGCAATCACAATACCAGCATAAACAGATGGGATAAGCTTGTGGCGTTCAGCGATGACCCAGTCGTGGTCGGGTAAGGATACACGATATTCCATATGCATCAGTATCGGATCCTGCTTATTGGCTGCTGTAATTTCCAAAGGTACACGCGCTTTGTCATCATGTGAAAGAAGAAACACTTGCATGGATCCAAGAATTGAAGCTAATGTTTCTAAATAGCGGATGGATGTTACTGATAATTCGATATCAATGTGAGATCGGTGATAATCAGCCTGAGCCCAAGAAAGTTTTATCGGCACTGTGGTGACATGTCTTCGACTCTTGATGGTTGAGGAATTTTTTGGAAGCAAACGAATATATGTTCTACTCCTGCTTATAGCAAAACCAACCTTTTTTAGTTCTGCAGTCAAGTCATCAAGAGTTTTGACTTCGTATTGACTAGCTTCTTCTTTTCGCATCTGCAGCGCTTCCAATAATAGCTATGTCTGCTATTGCCTTAAGCAATAATGGTTGATCTACATTTAAACTTGGTCTTCCTATTGTTTCCCTCAAAGTTAATTTTTTTTAATGCCTGGATTATCATGGCAAATTTCTTCAAGCTTTGTTCGTTTGGTGGTTCGATGTTTTCTTTGGTATTCAGCATTTTGTCCTTTCCTTTTTAAGGATTGTTTTTCGTTTTTTAGATCCCTGGAAACATTATTTATCTGTTTTTGAATTTAAGATACATTGTTTTCAATTCAATTGGATTACATTTCATTTTTAGTAGGGTACAAAATTTGAAAACAGTTAGAAGATTATCTGCTACAAAACTTACATATTTTTTAATTTTTTTCTCCCATGGATATGCATTAATTTTCGAGTTATTTGAAAAGAAAAAATAAAGTTTAGCTTGGCTGTGTCATATTTAAAAAGTAATAACCAGTTTTTTGACATTTTCTTGATCTTTATTTATTGCCATACTGACCATGTTTCGCCAAGGCTACACGGTCATTTTATCTTATCTATCTTTTTTTCCAATTTTTACAAGTAATTATGTAAATTTAAAGTTATGATAAAATATATTTAAAATTTTAAGAATAAACTTATTATAATTACCTCTATAAAATAATCAAGAAAGACTGATTTCTTTTTGGTTGCCTTACGCAGTTCGTCCTCAATTCTTTTTAGCCTCAATACCTCTAACTCTTTGTCAGTTTTAAGAGACTTTTTGTACTACCACCACACATCATTAGTTTTACATTGGATATCCTTCAAAGGTTTATCTGATGCAGACTTTTTGAAACTTTCAAAAAGTTTTTTACACAAGATTTCTCGAAATGAAAACATATTTCTGATTTTATTTATTTTAAACACCACTACACTACAGTACTGAAAGGTTTTCAAAACTCACGAGACACCAGTAGAGTAGTCGGTTACTATGGTTTAGGGTTCAGCCACTTGACAGAGGAGGGATGGAAACAAAGAAGATGGAATTGTACTTACGTTTTGGAAGCTTTCTCGGAAAACTCATATTGTCACAATACAACATATCGTATAGGTCCATTCAATTCAGTTCTATTCTATTTCCACAATTGGAAATAGTTGTAATTCTCAGAGATAATAAGCTCTCGTGCATGAAACATGAACACTCACCTCTAAATAAAAGAGATCGTTTATGTTTTCCATGTGCGGTCAAAATAGCTGACACCAGAACTTCAAGTTTAATATTCTTTTGCTATTTCTTTTTTTCAATTTGAAAATTTTAATAATTTTTTTTTACAAGTTAAGAGATTTTGAAAATGTCTTGCGTAAGCATCATTCAACTCCCCCTCCCTCCTCGTCAGCAAAAATAAGCAAATCACTAACCCCCTCCCCCCCCATTAGGTGTTTACGTAATATTTGAACGGCCCCTATGACGGATGAGCTTATGAAAGATTGGATTAACGTTGTGTGGGAGCGTTGGCTAAGTGCTTTACATCAGCCATCGATTCTGGTACTGGACAGCTTCCGTGGAAACACAACGCCTGGAGTAAAAACGAAAACTCGTCGCTCAAGTGATTTAGTCATGATACTGATAGGGTTTTGAATCCCGTTAAATAGGCGTAAGTACGAAATGTAAATTGGGACTTACCCATTTTGAGGATACTTATCCGTCATCGGTGTAAATCCACATTTTACCTTTATCCCAAAACGTATTAGTTGACGATATTATTAACTTTATATTTGAAGAAAATTGTATTCTCCAATGCATCACCTTTTATGCCTCCTTTAATTAAAGAAATTGTAGACTATTATGTAGATTAAATGAAGAAGTGGAAACATTTTAAGTTATTTAATTCACACTATATAGATTGTAAATAGGAGAGTATTTTTAACTGCCTCTTTCCTGGGTTAGCTACATTGTTCAGAATGAAAGAAAATGTTTACATTACAAGATACATAATCATAACAATAAATCAGTTCACTGTAGATTATGCGTATAATTTAGCCACTTAACAAGTCATTATCTTTATAGGAATTTCAAATTTATAGCAATTTTTAGCAATTTTTAAATGCATTAGTATTATAAAGAGATTTATGGCTAAATTGGAAAGCTATATTGTTTATGTACTAACTGAAGAAGTTAGTTTACTTTTAGCACAGTTATTAATCTTGATGATTTATGTTCATCAACTCCTCCTTAATTTCTGAAGTTTCACTGTCACGCAAATTTAAGTTCATTGATGTATTCATTGATGTATCTATTCATTCAAGTATGGGTTTGAAAAACAGGTTTGGGAACTGGTTCAGTAAACAGATCTGTTACCATCAATTTGGTTGGGCAATACTTTAGGTTGATAGTCCCTTCTTGCTTTAGTTGTTTTATCAGGTGGAACCTAATTTCAAAATGTTTAGTTTTACTAGGGTGCTTTTCTAACGCTATCATTTTAATCGTGGACTGGTTGTCTTCATATAGGTTTATAGGTAAGTTTTGCTTTAGGTTCAATTCTTCCAGTAGATTGACTAGCCATTCTATTTCAATTATTGCATTTGCTGCTGACACATACTCGGCCTCTGCTGATGACAATGCAATGCAGGATTGTTTCTTTGTAGACCATTGAATGGGATTTCCCCCTAACATATGTAGGTTCCCACTTGTTTATTTTCGTGAATCTGTATCTCCTCCCCAATCTGCATCCGCATAAACTTCAAGTATAGGCTTCTTTTCTCCGCTTAGAACTAGACTATAATTTTTTGTATTCTTTAAATATCTTATCACTCTTTTTACTGCATTCCAGTCTTTCATTCTTGGTAATTCATTTCTTCTACAAAGAATGTTTACTGCTGCACAAATGTCAGGTCTGCTTATAGTTTCTAGATACAGAAGTAACCCATGGCTTGTCTGTAATATGTGTTATTTGGTAAAATGTTATTCTCATCATTAAAGCGTGTGTAATTGTCTCCATGGGTGTGCTACACGGTTTTGAATCTTGCAAATTCAATTTATTGATTAATTCCTCTATTTTCTGAGTTTGATTTATCATCTATCTTTTATTTACTTGTGTTACCTTTTTTAATGTTCATGGATAGGTAGTTACTGATGTCACCTAAATTCTTTAGTTCGTATTCTTTATTTAAGTTCACGATTACTTCCTCTATTATTTCGTCTTTTCCGGCAATTAAAATGTCGTCTACGTAAGTTATTATCTATGTTGTGTTATCACCTCTTTTTCGCGTAAAAAGGCATGAGTCAAATTTGCTCTGACTTAAATTCAACTTTTTTAATGTTTCTGAAATTTTATTATGCCACGATCTCGCAACTTGTTTAAGACTATATGGCTTTGTTTAACCTACATACTTTATTTTCCTGATTTGATTCAACGAAACCTTCTGGCTGTGAGACGTATTTCTCCCCCTCAAGCTCTCCATGTAAGAACGCGGTGTTAATATTAATACGTTTTACATTTAAATTTTGATGCAATGCTGCTATTAATAATGCTCTTATTGTTGTATATGACACGACTGGTGCGTAAATTTCATCATAATTCTCCCCGAATTTTTGTGAATATCATTTTGCAACTAAACGTGCTTTATATTTTTGGATTTTTCCTGTGTTGTCGTGTTTTAGTTTGTAGGTCCATTTACAACCTATTTTTCTCCAATTTGGTGGAGTTTCTACAATTGGCCAAGTTTCATTTTTCCTAATGAGTTCATTTCACTTTTCATTGCACCTATCCAATTTGTTTATCCTTAAAATTTTCCATGTTTTCGATTTCCTCATAATTTTTTGGTTCAGTACTGATTATGTCTAATATATATTAACCTATCCGGAGGTCGCTTTGTTAATTCTATCTGATCGTCAAGGTTCTGCTACTGGTTGATTGGAGATGGATGGTGTCTCATTGCTATTTGAAATTTCTATTTTTACAAGGTTTTCATTAACCCGATTTTAATTTTAATCTTGTTTTGGTTTGTTTTCTACTTTCTCGTTTCTATATTTAAATTTGTTTTCGAGAAATTTAACGGTTCTCGCGATCTTTATTTCATTTCCTCCTACGTATATTCTGTATCCTTTGGATTCATTATCATATCCGAAGAAAATTACCTCTATACCTTTATCATCTAATTTTTGTCTTCTGGTTTTACTGATATATGCGAAGGCGTTGCAGCTAAATACCCTAACATAACTTAAGTTTGGCTGTCTGTTTGTCCGTAACTCGTATGGCGTTTTTTCATTTGCTTTTGTTGGTAGTCTGTTTTACAAATGATTTGCTGTGTCAATTGCTTCCCCAGAACTTTAACGGTAAATTTGATTCACTTAACATTGTTCTTGCCATCTCAAATAACGATCTTCTTTACCTCTCTGCCACACCGTTCTGGCTTTCGCAATATGGGACTGTGTGTTGATGTTTTATCCCATTAGCTCTGGGGTAATTTTATATTTCATCTGATGTGAATTCTCCTCCGTTATCCGTTCTAATTGCTTTCGGTTTTTCGTAAACTTCACTCTTCCTAGACAATAGGTACATGATCGTAAATCGTGAATAGTCATCAATAAAAGTAAAAAAATATGATTTTCCCCCTATTGTCGATGTTTGAAAAGATCCGCACACGTCGGAGTGAATGAGCTGGAGTCTTTTAGTTGCTCTATACTCTGAAATTTTCGGATAGGGTTCATCAGTTAATTTGCCTTAATGCATGGTTCGCAATCTATGTTATGCTTACAATTGTTTATTTGGATTCATCTAGCTAATTCCTTTTGCGTAACTTCTTTAATTGATGTTAGATTTCTATGTCCTAACCTACAGTGCCCTAATTCTAGGCAGTTTTTGTTATTTCAGCTTTGTGCTACAGTTGCGTAATTTTCGAATGCTAACTGAACTTCGTATAGATTATTTACTTTTCGCGCTTCTAAACATATTTATCCGTTAAGTTTAAACATACATCTGTCATTTCTGAATATAATTTCACATCCATTTTGCGTCGCTTTGCTAACCGATAATAAATTTGATTCGATTTCAGGTATTAGTAATACATCTTTAAGGGTTATTTCATGAACTTTGTCGTCTGATGTACGCGCCTGTATATTTACGTCACCTGACCTGAAAGTTTTTTTTCCGTTTGCGATGGTTAAATTTGTTTTTTCGAGTAATTTTATTTCTGTAAACATTGATTCTGAACATACAATACGGCTTGAGCTGCCACTGTCTACTATAAATGTTTTGTTTTCTATTCCTTTCGTTATAAAGGCATAATTTTTATTTTCACTCACCCTCCATGTATTGTTTTCGTTTTCGGAGTGACTGTACCTACGGTTCGATTTCGGTGTTTGTTCACTTCTAAAATTGTTTTCACGCTTTAGAAAAACTAGTGATGTAGATAATGTTTTTTGTTCGGTCTAATATGTTGATTTTGTGGTGTGTTTTGTGTTTTGGTTTTGTTATGCCAACATTCCTGCGTGTTGTGATATGTCATTCGACAATTGGAGCAGTATTTATTATTTGTTTTGTTGTTGTAATTTTCTGGGCTTTAAATGCTCTGGCAGGATTTTCTGGTCTCTCATCATTATCATATCGTCGTTTATATTCGTCAATAAGTTTAAATTTAATAAATGACTTAATAGGCTGATTCTCTTCTCTCGATTCAAGAGCAGTAACAAGAGTATCATAAGATTGGGTAGGGAGCATAATAACAGTGCAGAAATGGGGTTATCATTTATAACTTCTCCTATGGCCGCTAATTTATCCACTATTACCATTATTTTTGTAATATGATTAACAGCGTTGCCACCTTCCTCTAATTTAATGCCATAATGTTTTCTTAAGAGATAGAGTTTGCTATAAAAATTATGTCGCTCATGGATTTCGCGCAAAGCTTGCCAAGTTTGTCTGGCTGTCTGTAAGTTTTTAACATGAGTAATCTGATTATCATCAATTGTTAAATTAATGAGTGCACGGGCTTTCTTATCACTTGTGGACCAAGCGTCCGTAATTGGATTAGGCGGTTCTTCCACAATTGCATGAAATAAATCTTCTTTAGTTAACATCATTTTGGCCTTAAATTTCTATATCGAATAGTTCGTAGCTGTGAGTTTTTCTATTGTTAAATTGTTTTTAGAAGGTGCCATTTTCTTAACTTTTAATTATTTGCGTGTTACCGTAAAAAGTTCTTTCAATTTTTCTTTTTGTAAGTTTAAAAGTTTATTTGACTTTATTTATCAAATATCTGATATTTCAGATTTCAGTGGAGGCTATTTAATTTATTTATTTATAATCAGTTAATCAGTGTTCATAATCTTGATAGGATTTTGAATTCCGTTAAATAGGCATGAGTACGAAATGCAAATTGGGACTTACCCTTTTCCAGGATACTTATCCGTCAACGGTGTAAATCCACATTATACCTTTATCCCAAAACGTATTAGTTGACGATATTATTAGCTTTATATTTGAAGAAAATTGTATTCCCCAATGCATCACCTTTTATGCCTCCTTTAATTAAAGAAATTGTAGACTATTATGTAGATTAAATGAAGAAGCAGTAAAATTTTAAGTTATTTAATTCATACTATATAGATTGTAAATAAGAGAGCATTTTTATATGCATCTTTCCTGGATTAGCTACATTGTTCATAATTTAAATAAATGTTTACATTACAAGATACATAATAATAACAACAAATCAGTTCACTGTAGATTATGCGTATAATTTAGCCACTTAACAAGTCATTATCTTTGTAGGAATTTCAAGGTTAAATGCATTAGCATTATAAAGGGATTTATGGCTAAATTGAAAAGCTGTATTCTTTATGTAACTGAAGAAATTAGTTTATCTTTAGCACAGTTATTAATCTTGATGATTTATGTTCATCAGATACCAGGTGGGTTGACAAAAGTGTTGCAGTCCTTAGATGTTGTCATCAACCGACCATTTAAGATTGCATTCGGGCATGCCTATAATCGGTGGATGACAACAGCATACTACAACTTCACTCCAAGCAGGAGAATGAAGCCTGCGTCACTACTAACTGTATGTGAGTGGATACGTGAAGCTTGGAATTCGATCGCAGCCGAGATCTTAATAAAGAGCATGAAAGTGACTGGAATATCCAATAAGATGGGTGGAACTGAAGACGATATGTTTTACGAGGATATCCACTGTGCCAATGATGACGAGGACAACAGCAATAGCGGCTATAAGAATTGCTAATTAGCTTTTAAATAATTTTACTAGCGCTATTGTATAAAAAAAAATGCAATGAGTGAAATAAAGACGCAGAAATACTTATATTAAGTAAGATTTTTCCTGTTTTAATGTCTTCTTTGAATACATTTCTTGATTCATATGTATATCGTGTGATTACATCCAGCAGTAAAAGGTTATTCCGTGTATAACGCGCACTCAGGGGTTTTTCCCTAAATTTTTGGAAAAAAGTAAGCGTTATACACGAGTAAATACGGTATATCAAGCCCTTCCCTTACTCCATCGTCTTAAATTTTAAATGAAATTTCTTAACCTTATTTTGTGAGAACTTCTACACTTTATTAAAATACTGGAAAATACTAGTATTTTCTTATAAGGAGACCTCATTCAAAAGATATTCTTACTGAACAAATTATGAACATGTTCTAAACTTAAATACACTGCTGGCCATCCAAAATGCAACACAAAGAAAGACAACAGATATCAAAGTCAAATTTATTTTAGAGATTACACATAGTATCAGTGTTAATTGATTCCAAAGTCAACCTTCTTTGAAGTGAGGTAGACGGGAAAATCAGTAAGAACTGTTACCTCCACGTCTGTCATTAGCCGCTGCTACTCGCTGTGGCATAGAGTGAAAGAGACGTTGGAAATGTTGTTGGGAATGGCATTCCACGCTGCCTCCACACGTGGCCAAATTTCATCTTATGTACTCGCGGGTGCAGCATTCCGGGATAGGCGTTCTCCAATCATTGACCAGACATGCTCGATGGGTGATAGATCTGGTGAACAGGCAGGCTAATGTTACACTGGAGTATAGTAAGCTAAGAAGAAAGGTTGAACACTGCGTGCAACATGTGGTCGTGCAATGTCCTGTTGAAATGTGGTCGCAGGCAAGTCCTGAAGGAAAGGGAGAGAACAGGCTGCAAAACCTCAGAAATATAGCGCTGGCTGGTATGTGTACGGTTAATGTGTACTAGGGGTGTGCGGGAGTTGAATCCAATACCACTTCACACCATAACACCGAGTGCAGGACCAGTGTGATCATGCATAATACAGCAGTTGAGCAGCCTCTCCCCACGGTGTCTCCTAACTCTAAATCGACCATCGTGATACTGCAAGCAGAAGCGTGATTCATCCGAAAACACAATGCTATGCCATTCGGATGTCCATCTCGGCCGTTCAGCGGACCATTGTAAATGCAAACGCATGTGGTTTAATGTCAAAGTTATGCGAAGCAATGGACGCCTAGCGGACAATCCACTGTACTGCAAACGACTTCGAACTGTTCGTGCGGACGCCCATTGTTGTGTTAGAGACGGCATTAGTTGTGTTATGGTTGCGGATGTGTCAGTGCGTTGCATCAGTGTCATGCGCACAATACCCCTGTCTTCCAGTGGAGTGGTGTGACGAGGCGGTTGTAATCGCTCCTGCATCCACTGACTCCGTATTCTCATGACTGTTGCCTCGCTACGTCCAATACGATGACTAATTTCTTGGAAGGATAATCCGCAATCTCTGTATACAACGATTCTTCCGCGATCGAAATCAGAAACGTGTTTCAATGGTGCTCGTGTTTTTCTACGAGGCATACTGAATCTGTACACACAAAAAATCGCACGAGAAAACAATTCCCCTTCTTCAAAATGACAATCTTTCTTCCCTTTATATACAGATTGTAAGGGGCGCTGCAGTCGCCAAAGATGAGCGCGAGCGCTGAATTTGTAATCATTTGCATGCCTATCGAGCTGTATACTTGGTGTAAATTTTACGCTGTTTGGTTGATCCCTTCATGGTGTTGCATTTTGGATAGCCAGCAGTGTATGATAAAAATCGTCCATTTGAAAAAAAATTCCCTAATTTTCATAGAGTAAATTCACAATAAAAATAAATTGTTAAATAGAACACATTTTAGTTTAAAGTTTAAATAAGTTTCAAATGTTACGTAATAACGTTCAAAGTGATAAGCCAGCGGCAGTGGGGCGGGGGGGAGAACGGAAAATATACTGTTTTATGTTAAATGTAAGCATAATTTTGAATTTTTCTCAATGTTCAGTTCTCATTTATTAAATCATTTTAAATTAGATTTGTGATTGTGAAATGTTACTTATCCGGAAGTGATATAGAATCTAAAGCATTTTTGGGAAAACAACTATTAAAGAAACGTTACTATGTTACATGCTTTCGCTGTTTTCTAATGTTCGATAGAGGATTTATGTAAAATTTGTGAGGATATGAAACCATCATTTACTTTAGACTAAAGCATATAGGAAATGTTAAGATACGTCCGCTTATTCTTTAAATAAAAGTCTGACTTTTAGAATTGAGTTATTAATTCTGTTAGATTTAAAATTTTCTAGATAAAGCAGGGTCAAAATTTATAAAATAATTCAAAATAGGGAATTTTAGAGTTTTACTTTGTGTATGAAAAAATCACTGTTAATTCAAAGGAAAATGAAAAATTAATTCATTTCAATAAATAATTGGTGTTAATAATTAATTATTCTTATTGTTATGCTTTTAATAAATTTGACCTAAAGAGAAGTGAGCACATTCCAAGGTGCATTTTTATTTTAATTTATGAGGCAAAATTTACTTAGGGTTAGCTATGTGTTACGCAAGTCCTTGCAGTCTGTCTAGGACATCAATTTTAAATAGTAATAAATAATATAATAATTGTAAATAAGAGTAATGGACAATATATTTTATCATTAATAAAATAAGTCTGGAATTTTTCTAAAGAGATACAAAACAATCAATTACTTAAATCTAATGCACATAGGAAATGTTAAAATACATCTGCATATTCTTTAAATAAAATACTGACTTTTAGAAGGAAGTTATTAAATTTGATATATTTAAAATTTCCTAGACAAAGCAGATGCAAAATTTATAAAGTTATTCAAAACAAGAAACTATAATATTTTACTGTGTGTATTCCAAGAATTCACTGTTCATTCATTGAAAAAGAGAAAGATTAATTAATTTTTAATAAATAATTTGTATTAATAAATAATTATTTTCTTTATTTTTATGCTTTTGACAAATTTGAACAAAAGAAAAGTCTGCACGTTCCAAGGTGTATTTTAATTTTAATTTATGAGGCAAAATGAATGAGGGTTGTCTATACGCAGGTCTTTGCAGTCTATCTAGGACATCAATTTTAAAATTTTTAATTGCGATGCATATGCACTTTTAGTCTAAATTAAAGTTTTATACTCAAACGGTTTCATAACGGTTAACGGTAGTTAAAATTTCAAGACAAAATTTTATTTTGGACTTAAGTGTACGTTCATAAGTTTAATTACGAACATGAGCAAATTAACCAGAGAAATATTTTCAGGATGCGTACAGTTCCACAATTTTTTTAAGAATGTATTTCCTTAGTTAATCGCAGAAAAAGCTTACAAATTATACAAATAAATGAAGCTATTTTAACTCTGAATGAAATCTTCAATACAAAATATATAATCAAAAATAGTGGGGTCGTTTCTTGGAAATTACAAGAAGTGTGCGTACCTTGATATTTTTAATTAAAAAATATTCAAACCAAATATCGAAAGATAGTGGGAAATTATTGAAAAGGTATGCCCGTTGAGGAGTAATTGAAAAATGGTTTTTAAAGTTTTTAGTCAACTACTTCGCATTAAGCTTCCATAAATGCCGTAAAGTAAAACAACATCGGAATAAAATAAATTGTTAAACAAAACAAATTTTAATTTAAAGATTAAATTAGTTTAAAATGTTAATGCAATAACGTCTAAAGTGATAAGTTTACAGAAGGCGGTCGGGAATGGAAAATATAACGCTTTGCGTTAAATATAAATGTCATGTTGAATGACTCCCATTTATTAAGCCGCCTTTAAATTAGATTTACACTTTCGATATGTAACGGAACAGGAAAGAATATAGTTTCTAAAATACCTTTAAGTCCAAAAATTTTAATTTTCTGAGCGTTAAAGAAATTTTACAAAGTTATACGTTTCCGTCCTTTTATAATGTTCGTTCGAGGATTTATGTTAAATGCTTTTGTGGTGGTATGAAACATTAATAACTTAAAATTCAAAGCATAAGTAGAATTGTGTGAGACACATTAATGCATTCTTTTAATGAAAGACTGACTTTTAGCGGGGAATTGTTATGTTTGCATTCTTTTGATAGATTTAAAAGTTCTCGGTTGAATCGAATGCTGTATTAATAACATAAATCTTCAAAATAAGATATTTAAATATTGGCATGTATTTGATTCTTGTATTTCTTTGTTAATTCGAAGAGATACATTGATATTACTTTTTTTTTTTTTTTACTTTTTTTCAGCTTAACGACTGTGAAGGAAAATTTTACACAAATTTCAACTTAAGGTCTCTCAAAAATTCACATTTTTTTAGGAATTTGGTATATCAATGTTATTTGCAGCTAATATTTTACGTAACTGAACCAGTAGTGATATAGATTCTGAAACATTTTTAACAAAGAAAATTTTAATTTTCTTAGCTTCGAAGAAATTTTACGATGTTACATGTTTTTGCTCTTCTGTAATTTTCGTTAGAGAATTAATATTTAACAGTTTTTGTAGATATGAAACCATAATATACTTTAAACCAAGGCATAAAGGGAATGCTATGTTATACATACGTGTATTCTTTTAATAGAAGGCTGAATTTAAATATGGAGTTTTTAATTTTATTTTCTTTTGTTAGATCTAAAAGTTCTTGATTAAATCATATTCGCAAAATAAATCTACAAAATATATAATTATAAACTTTTCATGTATTTCTATCTTGGATTTCTTTGTTAATTTACATAAAAACTGTTATTTTATTTATTTTATTTTATTTTTGCCTTAAAATCTCAGAAGGGTTAATTTACACAAATTTTAGGCAAATTATTTCAAAAATTTCATTTTTTGACAATTTTTATAAATTACAGGGATGAGAATTCTCCATCCCAAATGGTTGATATTCACCACTAAATCTTAATAGCATTCCTTGTTTATTAAAGCTCAGAAATTCTGTCATTAACTAAGACGAGAAATACCATTAAAATTTAGTGGTAGCAAGTGTTCATTTGAAACATAGAATCCTCATCCTTGAAATTATAGTTATTTGAAGTTAACATGTTTCTTGTTATTTATTTCCGTAACTGCTAAAAGAAAAAAAAATCATATTCTCTATTCCGCTGTCAATAATTTTAATGGCGTCTATGGTATTAAATGTCTCTCAGCTCCCCTACTAAGAACCATCTGGATCTACGATGAAAATGTTTCCAGGCTTTCTCTTACTCCTTCATCTTAAATTTTAAAAGACATATCTTGACCTTCTTGACCTTATTTTGTGAGATTATCTAGACCTTATTAAAGGACTGGATTATTGTTATTTTATTATAGAGATGTCTTATTGAAAAGATATGCTTACTGAACAAATGTAAAAAATGTTGTAAACTTAAATATGATAAAAATCATTCAATTCAAAATACATTACCCTAATTTCCACAGTGTAAAAAAATAACAGAATGAAAAAAAAAAACTGTTAAACAGAACAAATTTTTGTTTCAAATGTAATGTAATAACACTCAAGTGGATCAGTCAGCGGAAGTGGGAGGAGCACGGAAAATATACTGTTTTACGTTAAAATATTTGAAAATTTTAATTTTTCTCACTGTTGCGTTCTCATTTTAGAAGTCATTTTAAATTAGATTTCTTTCACTAAAATTCAACTAATTTCAACTAAAACCGGTAGTAATATAGAATCTAAATCATTTTTGACAGCGAAAATTTTAATTTTCATTGCTTTAGAGAAACGTTACAGTGTTACATGCTTCCACTCTTTTGAAATGTTCGTTGGAGGATTTACGTTAGATACTTTTGCAGGGATATGAAACCATCATTTACGTGAAACTGAAGCACAAAGGAAATGTTACGGCATAAATTCTAGCATTATTTTAATGAAATACTGACTTGTAGCATGTGGTTATAAAATTTGTATTATTGTGTTAGATTTAAAAGATTCTTGATTTAAAGCGAAATTCTGAAGGGAATTTATAAAGTAAATCTTCACTTTGATTTTCGTCTTAAGCTCCTGCTTCATTTTACTAATCGAAGGAAAAACGAGTAAATCTCAAACTTAATTTTTAATAAAATCAGCATTTTTCGTTATTCTGTTGCAGAATAGTTGCTTAATTATCGCTGGATTTGCTGGATGCGAACTGTCAGTGGCTGCATGAACAGTCGATGTACAGTCGTGGAAAAAAAAAAGTAAACACCCCTACTAACTCCCCAATAAATTACCGTAGAAGAAAGTTACTGGTACGGAATGATTGGAAATAAAGTCTACTTTTAAATGATCTATAAAAAATTTGCTTAGGGCGCCATCTACATATTAAAACAAACCATAACTTCATTTTCCCAATGGCAATACCCAATTCTGACAGCATAAATGAACTCTACACCCTTCAATTAGCCTAAAAACAAATTTTTATGCAATTCGTACCATAAGTTTCCGATAAATTAATTATTTTAAAACGAGCGTATTTTAAGGGCTGTATCCAAATTGAAGTTCAGTACTCGGTTGTTAACCGAGAGAGCCCCCTTCTTGATCAAGGCATCTTAAGCATCACTCAAACAGTCAATGAAGCCTGTTAGATAACAGGATAGCAGAAGAAATTTCGAAATATCTACTCACTTCTATCATAGACGGCCCCTTAAATCATCACTTTGCCGTTTTTTAAGCATAATTGGAAAACTATTTGTATGAAAAATGTGAAATTTTGGATTTTCATAAAGCAGGACTTAATAAATCTCACACTGTAAAAAAAAAATGGTAACTTTCCATGTAAAATCCAGGAACGTTTCGCCTTTTATCAGGTTTTCAGAATAATTTAGCTCTTTCCTGTGAAATTCTGGTTTTCTTATCTGAAACGTTCCTGAACAAAAGTTGGAAACAGCAAAACGCTGCGGCCGCCATTTATTATTTTTTTTTCCCTATAATCCGTTGCTCGCGCGCGAGTGTCGAAAACGAATTCCTTAAATGAATGTAAAAAAATCAATATGGAATGCAAATAAATCAATAGACGACATAATCCTTTACGTCTCTATTGTCAAGATAATTCAGATGAAAATACAATACCTCTGTGACATCACTAAGAGATTATCTCTCGTACTTGTCTGTGAAATCTTTAACGAGCAGACTGTGTAAAAAAAAAAATACACCTATTATTTGGATCTGCATTAACCAGGGGACAATCAAATATGATTCTCACCTATTTTGATTAATTTAAAGTATGTTTTAGAGTTCTTATCTCTAATTATTCTTGTGAAAGGATTTCTTCAAATGGGCCTTAGATTTTCAGAAATTAGATGCCGAGTTTTAGCATACGTTTCAAATACCCATTAGTTTGCAGCTCTCAACGTGTCTTTCGTGGTGTGGACGCAGAAAGCTTGCACGCCACCCGTACGGCCCGGGTTCGATGCTACCTCTTGACTTTTTTTTTCTTTTTTAATTAATTTTATATTTTAACACTTTATTACAATTTGATTTAAATTTGACATATATTTGACACTTTGAATTGCTGCAAATTTGAATTTTTTTTTTTTATTTTCGGAAAAAATATACAATTACGTTTAGGTTTTTTTTTCATGAAAATTTATATGTATTTTATCTAACTTGTAAACTAACATAATCACTGACGAAAATCCAAAATATTTTATGTCTAGATTTTTTTTCTAATTATTATTTAGATTTATATATTTTTATATTTTAAGCAAAGTTCAGAAACAATATATCGCATATATATTTACTTTATTGAATTTTAACTGAAAATTTATTTTTTCGTGTAAATTATAAATAATAATTTTGATGTCAATTTCAAAATATTTTTTCATTCTAACAAATAATGATAATAAAGCGAAAATTGTCAACTGGAAATGTAAAAATCGTCTGCGGATCCCGCATGCTGTGAAATGTCAGTAATGTCATAATGAAGGGAACGAACATCCAGAGTGAATTATGTCAGCCAGGTATCGGTCCGGATAGCCTAACAGGTAAGGCATTGGCACGGCACGCCAAGTATCCAGGTTCGATCCCTGGTCTGGACATTTTTCGCTCTTGTGCTACTCCAGCCTTGAATATGTCAGTAATGTTTTGCTGTCAACAGAAATATTCCTGGTATTTCGCAGGAAACTTACTGGCATTTCTGTAGAAAGTTTTTAACATATACAGTAAAGTACCAGTCATTTTCAAGAAATGTTTCTTGGAAATAATGGGCAACTCAGCTGCCCATTTTTTCCCAGGAACGTTGCGGAATTTTTTTTACAGTGCAATCCATCAAAAAAATTGTAGGTTGTAATTCATAATTTTTTTTAATATTAATTTCATAATTAATATAATAAAATTATAAAAATCGCAAATTCAGCGTATTTATGTTTGGGCACATTAGTATTATTGCTACACAAAAAATTAGCATATTAGGAGCATAATTTCAGGAGATTTAAATAAAAATATGAAAATGAAATTTAACATTAGAAGCACTAAATTTTGAATGTTTATAATTCAAAAACTTATCATTCAAATGATTTGAAATTTGGTGTCTAGGCATAGTTTGAACCGAAGATTTGAAATATCTCGTTAAAATTGGGTATTGCCATTGAAAAAAAAATGAGGTTTGGGCTCGTTTTAATATGTAGATGACCCCTAAGCAAATTTTATATACATCATTTAAAAGTAGACTTTATTTCCAATCGTTCGGTACCAGTAACTTCCATCTACAATAATTTGTTGAAGAATTAGTAGGGGGTGTTTACTTTTTTTTTCCACGACTGTACAGTAGAACAATTGAAAATCAAGAAAAACTACTATTACAGTGCCCCCTTCAGGCGGATTGTTGCAAATATACGTAAGTCCTGCTGGCCATAGCCAAAAACATACACATTAAACTTGGTTCAATTATATCCATTACTTCATACATTTCTATCGATGATACAATCATAAAAATGGCACAAAAGTCGCTATTAAGCGCCCCCTTCAGGCGGAATATTTCAAAATCCAATGAGGATCTGTTAGCATTAGCTAAAAACATACACAAAAAATTTGGTCTAATTCTATGCATAACTCCATACACTTTTCGATGATAAAAAAAGGGAAGACGGACATACGGCCGGACAGACAGACATTTTGTATAAACATATTTTTCGAGACCTCGGACTCCTAAAACATGTAAATCTGCCGAAAACCGGAAGTCGAAAAAAATTTCAATTACAATATTTTCTTATACAGAAACAAAAAAGTAGAAATCTTTCAGATAGTAGCCCCTTTCGATTTGAGAACAGTCTTAATTTCAGTGTGTAAAACAATATCAGAACAAAAATGAATTGTTAAACAGGACACATTTTATTTTTAAGTTTAAATCAGTTTCAAATATGGTGTAATAATGTCCAAAGAGCTATAGAAGCAGAAGGGGGCACGGAAAATATACCGCTTTGCGTTAAATATAAATGTCACTTTGAATGATTCTCAGTGCTCTATTCTCATTTATTAAGTCGCTTTTAAATTAGATTTGCGATTGTGAAATGAAACGGAAGGAATCGTGTTATAGCGTCTAAAACATCTTTAACTGCGAAAATTTTAATTTTCATTACAGAATTTTTACATTGTTACACGTTTCCGTCCCATTATAATGTTTGTCAGAGGATTTATGTTAGATACTTTTGTGGTGATATGAAATCATCATTTACTTTAATACAAATCATAAAAGTTATGTTATGCTACTTTCGGTATTCTTTGAATGTAACGCTGACTTTTAGAATGTAATTATTAATTCTGTATTCTTTTGTTGGAGTTAAATATATTTAGTTAATGTCATGTTAAAACTTATAAAATAAATTTTCGGAATATGGAGTTTCAAATCTCTTCTATGTTTATACTTTGTTTTTCTGTTTTATTTAAAGGAGAAATAAAATATGTGTTATTGTTTAATAATAATAAACGGTGAAGTGCGAGCATTACTCGCGTACAGAGGGTTCCGTAGAATAAATATATGAATTTGTAATTGTATTATATATATATATATATAAGTTGCTAAAAGAATACTAAGACTTTGTAAAAAACTATATAACGTAGGGTAACTGTATAATAGGTATAACTGTATATATTAGAAAAGTGTAATCGGCTATACCATGAAAGTTTAAAGAGATATGGAACCTAAATAATATCAAATATAGCTATTCGTATAAATCTTTTTTTAATATTATCCTAATATGTTCATGATGAGCTTAATTCGGTGTTGGCAATAAAAGCAGTGCATAGTTAAACTTCATTTGGCATTTCATGAAACTAAATTCAGCGTAGTAAAAACCTTTATTTCTACAGTGTAGCTAAAACGAAACCTTTGTTAAAAATTTTAATTTGGCATTGTGCTAAGCGCGCTTCGAATTGAGGTTTCAAAGTTGCAACGCCGCCTTGGTCAGTGCCCCGTTTTTCCAGATAGGTGTTTAATTAACTTTTAAAGTCACTCGAGGCGTATTGAGAGATACGATTAATGCAAACTATCGCGAATCCCACAGTATCTATGCGATTCATTCTAATTAACCCTCTCATTCATACGGGCCTCATATGAGGACAGATAAGTATTGCCCTATAAAGTATTAGAGTTTTAAAAAAAATTCGTCACTGATTCATGGAGATCTCATTTGTGGATAGATAATAGCTAGCACACATCACAATAGTTGGCAGAACCATACCAATAGTCACAATTCACACCAATGTTAAACTAAAATCAAAATATTGAAGCATTATTATGTGTTGCAGGATTTGCTACAAACAGACCAGGAAATAGTCACACTACCATCAAGATATATTTCTATATATACAATCTATCATCATGTAGCATGTAAAGAAAGAAATTTTTTTAATATTTCTATTAAGTTTTTATTTTTAGCATGCAACATATATGTCCTCATATGTGGACAGTTTGCACCAAAGTAAACATAATTCCATTTTTGTTTTCTACTTTGATTTCTTTTTTGCAGGTTGTTAAAAAATCAAACATGAATTTTTTTATCATTGTTTAAAGGTCACCTTTGTTAATGCCTGGATTTTATGAAAATTACAAAATACCAAAAGCTTAGACCTGGTAGAATTGAAAAGTTCAATTGCATCCAGTTTGGTGTATAAGGGTACAGCTGAAGTAAATAAAAATAAAATAGGTTGACTCTTTGGACCTTTGTAAAACGTTAGAGCCTTTTGTAAAACGTTGAAATACACAAAATGTGTACCGAACTTTGCGTTTAGATGAAGGAAAGAATTATCCAAAGAAAACAGAAACAAAGTTTGCCAATCGCTGTAAAGCTAAAGCTTGCAAAAGCAAAACCGGATGTATTTGTGAAGTCTGCACTGTACTAGTATGTTTAGAGTGCATGGAATCATTTCATTCCATATAAATCAGATAAAACTTATGCAGTTGTGTGGCAATATGTGAACAATGAACATTATTGTTCCCATATGAAGACACTGTGAATGTACCCCTTGTTGCATAACGTCCCCAAATGAGGACGTATCAATATGCTAATTAATAGTGTATCAAAAAGTCTGATAACATTATTTCATGATAATGGGTTCTCATTTATCACAAAAAACAATTGTTTGATTTTTTTTTACTGCGTAAAAAATAATTCATGCATGAGAGGGTTAAATCTTTCGGGAGCGATGCCCTTAAAAAACGGACACCTAATTTTAATTCCAAAACAGACAAACGGCACCAAGAATATTTAATTTAAATTTTCCTTTTATCGTGTACGTGAAAATAAGCAAGTTCGCATTTTCTAATAAATTCGTTTATAAATTCTGGTGTCAGTTCATTATTTCATAAGCTTATAAATAGAATTACACCATGCCGGAATGGATTAAGTGGTCGCAGGAATCTTAAAGATTCAAAATTTAAGAAATTTTAATTTTTTTATATGTTAAACTCCTATTTTTTCTGAATATTTTGATATAATTGTTTCCTTGAAATTCCCATTAGAACAGAAGTTTTGGCTTTTAAAATTATACCCGCTCAATAGCTCAAGCGGCGTTTCCGAAACTTTAAAGTCATTATTTTCCAAATGGCGTTTTTTTTTTTTTTGGCATAACGCGCAAGATACCTCAGAAACTTCTGGATATTTTTTTATGAAATTTTCAAAACATATAGTTCATGTTAGTCTGTATAAACTGAACATAAAATTTCCTTTTTATTGTTCCAAAAAATATTTATTTAGGTGATTTTACTGTTGAAATTTTCAAAATTTTGTATTAGCTAAATGCAACATTGCATTAAAAATATAAAAATGCTTTAAATACAAATTTATTTAAGTTCAGGGAAATTATTACAATCTGAAGTATAAGTAAGCACCAAAATTTTTATTCTAGTTGCAATATTTATTTTGTAATCCTGCGCGTAAACTGTTATGCCAATTTTTTGTTCGACAAATGTCTAACAGTTTCGAGCCCCCTATAAATACTAATTCTGTATCTTGCAATTTTTTAAATACATGTAACGAAAGTACATACTTATATCTTTCATCCCATTTAAAATTGTGTTTTAAAATCATATACATTTTAAGACATTAAATGTTGAAAATGGTCTTTTTTTCATGTTTTCTACTTTTTAGAGTCCCGAGACTCTTTAAATTAGTATGTTTTTAACAATTTGACGTTTATTGCTTTTATACTGTTACTGGACATTACATTACACATATATTTCATTAAAAGTTGTTAACTAGGCATAGAGTACGACGCCCCTGTCCTTGTGTATGTCAAACTGACTGTACCTTTAAGAGTTAATATGTCGGCTAATTACCGATGGCTTTTTTCTAAAATCATTATCAACAATGCTTTTATTCTTCTTCAACGATATGTATATTCAGCGATGCTCAACAATTTTTCTGAATGCCCGTAAATCGAAATTAGTGTATAACAGAAAAATGCTAATTACTCAAAAACTATGTGACCTAGGGTAATCCCTATAATTTTCCGGAAAGGTTTATATTAAAGTGTACTACCTCTAATTTTTTCATAATTTTAGTTTCAGTAGATTCGGAATTAGTTGGGGGGGGGGGGACATATTTCTGCGGCACATTTTCAACAATATCTTTGAAAATATAATACCTAAAATTAAAAGGAATGTACTTTTGAGTTCAGCGTTACAAAAGCTTTCACAGGATATACAAAGAAAAGATTTTTTTTTTTCAAGTAGCATAATTAGCCAATCTACTTTATTTACTAAATATATTTATGAATGTTTATTAATCTGAAAATATGTGGGTCAATGGTTTTTATTACTTCCCCGAATTTGAACTTTCCACGTTCCATAGTTTACGAGTAAAATGGCTGTGACAAACAGACAGACAGAAGGACGGACAGACACAGGAGTGATCTTATAATGGTTCCGTTTTTACTTTTTAAGTACGGAACCCTAAAAACTGATAATTTGATTTCTAATAAGGTTACGTGGGGCAACTGGGCCATAATTTTACAATGTGACTCCGGAGATTCTGTCAATTCAGCTTCAAAAGGCTATTAATATTCTTTTGAATGTCTGACCTTTTTTAAATGTGTTCAGTTAGGTTCCTCTATCAAACAGAAATGTTCAGAATTACATTTTAATATCTAAAAATAAAAAAATATATATATTTCATCTTTCTTTCCTCATGTGTGTGTCCAGTTGCCCCTTAAAAATGGGGCAAGTGGACCAGGAGGGTCTATGTTCCTCCACATGCGTTTTTTTTTTTTTTTTTTTTTGAATATCAGGTCTTGTTTGAAAAAGTGTAATCAACTAAAAAAAAATTCAAACCAGGCAGACCATGTTCATTTTATATCAACTAAAGTGCATTTTAAGGGAAATCTTTACTGTCAGTGTGTCTAAAAAAAGCACTAAAAGGGAAAATATTAGATTTATTTATACAAAAAACATAAAAATTAAGTAAGTACTTATGAACTTTAGTTTAAGTAATAAGTATAAAAGTTACATGGGTATTTTAATGAAAAAAATCACAAGATAAATCTATGAAGAAAGGGTTACGTAAATACTTAAGTATCTCATTCTCTTTTTTATTTACCACGATGAAAGTTCGATATGTCCAATAAACCTATGGAGAATGTAACCATACTTTTTATATCGAACAGAACTACACTGTTAAAAATTTTGCAGCATTCTGGCAGGTCATTTGACCGTTTTTTTGAAAAAACGGTTTCATAACCATAATTTAGCTATATTCTGACCATAAAATTGCCAATAATATGGTCAGAGTAGTGTTAAATTCACGGTTTTGTAACCGTTTTCGGAAAAAACGGTCAAATGACCTGCCAGAATGCTGCAAATTTTTAACAGTGTATTTTTTATTTGCTTCGATAATTTTCTAATAACCTCACTTTGCCTATCACACTCACTTTGCCTATCACTGCGAGCTGTAGCTATCACACTTCAGAAATTTGAATTTTAAGAAAGGTATTATGTAATTTTCTTTATTGAAAAGAAAAAAAAACAATGGAGAAATTAATTTTCCCTAGTAAGAGAAACTCAAAAAGATATTTATAACTGTTGGGGTAACTAGATCCCACATGGTCCAGTTACCTCATTCTTGAAAAATTTATAAGGTAACTGGAAGACCGGCCTTACATTTGAAACCTAAAGTAAATATGAATAGATACCTGATAATATTAATGTATTTATGTGTCTAATCTTTAAAAAAAAAGATTGTTTAATAAAAGTACTTACCGTATTTTAATGAAAAGCCGAGGAAGTTCAACCAAGTGGACGTGGTTTAAACAAAAAGAAACCTAAATTTTCGGCAACCTATTACAGTAAAGGCTAAGATATGATTGAGTTGACACACGTTGTTTTAAGAAGTAGAGTGCAATGTTGACAAAATCTAAAACTTAAAAGTCATCAACGGTGTTTTATAAAATAGCCTATGGCCCAGTTACCTCGTGCGTTCAGTTACCCTAGCTTACCTTACACAAAAAATAAAAAAACATCTGCGTCGTTTTTTTTTTTTTTTTTTTTTTTTTTTTTTTTTTTTTTTTTACGAATTTAAGTTTTAAGTTAAGTGCTGAGTTTTTACATTATCTACAAAGAGAAATACGTCACTTAGGAGTGTCATGTAAACCATGTTGAGGACAGCTTGTTAGCACGGGCCGTGGAACCACATCGTCATATCCACAATGATAATTGAAGTTTTCTTTCAAACCTCCAATTTATATATATAACAGGGCTCCCAAATGGTCCGCCGACTGAATACCAATCAATTTTAACAGAAAATTTTATGGTAGGTTTGCGCTAGAATTAACTTTCAAAGGTGATTTCGGGGCAGTTTGTAAGAAAAATCTAAAAAGAAAATTTTTCTAAAAAAATATTGGTATTCTTTTGGCGG
The DNA here is from genome assembly GCA_963932465.1 of Maratus speciosus. Lineage (NCBI taxonomy): Eukaryota > Metazoa > Arthropoda > Arachnida > Araneae > Salticidae > Maratus > Maratus speciosus. The sequence goes on along the minus strand of OZ010792.1, from coordinate 200,049,917 downwards.
ACCATTTGGGAGTCCTGATATAAAAGTCGTTGTGTGTGTATGTCCCATATACAAATCTTCAATTTTTGACCGAATTGCACGAAACTTGATGTACATAGGCTTTAGAACATGGAATAAATAGCTGTCAACTTTAAAAAATCATCACACCGCTATTTACTCCTTTTTTCTACCACCTTCCATAATTTAACTTTATAGAAATATCCCATTTAAAATTTTCTAATTCAATCATTTCTTTCCTGTTGCCACACCACAACAAATGACACAATAATTAAAAAAAAATAACGATAAAGTGTGTATTTTGTTTTTATTTGCCAATAAAAGTTCAGATGTCTTGCTATATTGTCGCATTTTTTAAATAGACGTCATTCTAAACAGAAAATGAACATTTTTATATATATAATAAGTAAAAACTTTAACAAAACGTGTGTTAAAATAAAGCAGCTTTTGAAGTAAAAAAATCGATTTTGATACAGGCGTTTCAATTTCAAAAAACAAAAAAAAACAATTTAGGAAAAATATAATAATAAAAAAATCGTTTGCAAGATATGATGTCAATTTCGTACACGGAAAAAACTGTTTTATTGAAACAACTAAATTTTGGTTAATATAGCTCCAGCCAAAATATTTGGTTGGAATGATTAAATTTCGGTTAGATTAACCAAATAATTGTGTTAATTCAACAAATCATTTGGTTAGTCCAACCAAAATTTGACCATTCTAACCAAAATATTTGGTTGGAGCTACTATATTAACAAAAATCTCATTGTTTCAACAAAACAGTTTTTTCCGAGTAAATATAACATAAAATAAACGTTTTAAAAATCGTTGCTACAATTTATTTTCTACTTCTTTGTAATTATGTATCCTTAATTATATCATTTAGATAAATGTCTTAATTCTTTAAATGCAGTCATAATATTCTACGATTATATAAAATGCGATTTTTCTATGATTTATATTAAACAGAAATTAAACATAGCTATTATTTTTTAGAATTAGCTTTCTCGTTTTAAACGAAATTTCATGACTGACATCATGACTGACGCTTTTGGAAATTGATGTCATTTTCATGGTAATCGCTGTGGATTCGTATTTTATGAATGAAAGTATGAGTTTCCGTTTAAAAATTATTTGCAATGAATCTTCGGATGCCTGTGTTAAAGATGCCTAGTATACTGCCCGTTAACAGAACATAAATAAAAATCGTTTTTTATTTGAAATAAGAATATTTTTTTGACCCTTTAGTATATTTTTAGAATTCTCAACAACTATATTAAAAATAATTTTTGGTATTTTCGTTTTAACGATCAGTTAATCGCAAATATTTTCACTATATTGCACTTATTTATCTGACAAGGGAACCACTTTTGGTGTTGCTCGCACCTGGCATTGAGACCTGGTGCATTTTAAAGCCCTATATTCTGAAGTTTGAGAATCGATAAAATTTTTCTGTTAAAATAATATTTCTTGATTATACAGGAGGATAACTTTCTTAAAATGCAATTTTCGAGACCACTTATCGGAATTCCTTCAAAAACCCACGAATTTGATTTTGAAAAATTGCAACTTTATATTCATATTATTCATCACAGTTGGCGTTTATTTTCAAAGTAAAGCTTTCCGGCAAACCTAGACAAGTATCATAGCTGAATTTGTAATAGCTAGAAATTGCAATGTTCGACCTATTTCGCCACAGTAATTTTTCTAAATTGTGTAAAAATATAATTTACTTTATGATTACTTTAACCGAAGGACCATTTAATACAGCAACATTTCATTTTAAACATTCGAAACTTTATTTCATTCGATTTCAAAAGAAAATAGTTTGCTTTATTTTATATTTCACTAAAAAATAGTTTTCAATGATCTTCGAAGCTTTTATAGAATTATATTTATTACTTATATATTTATCGTCTGCATAGAAAAAAAAATAAAAACCTAATATTTGTCTCTTATGCTATCGATTATTTCAAAAAATCACAATCTGATATAACTCTAGTAATATGTTCTGTACATTTGCTCTTTGGATAAAGCGGGCGGATAATTGTTGCGCCATATTTGGCGACTTAACTCACTTTTGGCGTGAAATAAATAAATAAATATGTAATAATAAAAAATTAAAAGTATAAAAAAGTATATAAAATATTATTTTAACCGAGAATTTTTTTCGGTTCTCTAACTTTTATGTATAGGGCTACAAAACGCACCAGATCTCGATGCTAGGTGTGAGCAACACCAAAAGTAGTTCCCTTGTGCGTAGTACATTTTCCCCACTACGGTGATCGGTTTCTCCAAACAAATCTTAATTAAATGTAATATATCAATGAATTTTATCTTTGATTTTAAAGCAATATGGATCTTTATCTCAAATGTCCTTCCGTATGGCTGAAAACGATACGAAGGTCACTGCGCCATTATATTTTCTAATGTGTGAGAAAAACATTTCGGCTGTTTAGGACCAAATTTTTTATTTGATCATTTTCAGAAAGATTTGGTTTAAGAATGATAGACCGGTATGCAATATATTAAAGCTATCCCTCAAAAGTTATCTAACTTTTATAATCATTCATGACTGTTTTCATCTGATTATAGAACTTTTCAGCTAATTCTGAAACAATGCATGAAGAACAAAATGTTATATACTAAAACCATTCCAGAAAATTTGGTTCAAAATACAAGTGCAAATTTCCATCAAAATTTGTCCAGTAGAACTTTAAAAGAAGACTAATCTTTTATAATCGGGCTTACCTGAATATTGAATTTTCTTCCATAATTTTATAACAAAGCGATGTAAAACTATATGCAATATTCTAAAACCATCCGTGTAAAATTATCTAACAAACAATGCAAGAGCCAATGAAATCCATTCAGCAGAATTTAAAAAAAGATTAATAATCAGGTTTCCACATGATTATAGAACTCTCTCCTATAATTCTATGACTAATCAGCGTAAAACAATATTACACACTAAAACCTTCCCTGAAAACTTAATAGTCTAAATTCAATTGAAATTCTTTCAGAACCCAAGTTATAAGCAGCCGAAATGAAATTCCCATTTGCGTTTTAAATACATAATAGATTATTTTACGTAGTTCGATTTGATATTTGTTTAGTTTGTGTTTTACTTTATTTTATTTTATTTTTGGCGTTTTAATGTCTTTTTAGTGATTGAATATTACACGAAAACAAACAAATCCTGAAATTTGCCAATTTAGTTACGGCGTATTACACGAAAACAAACAAATATTGAATTATTTATAATGTTTTTGAGCAATTAAGTTAATCTTTTGTAACTGGGCTGCAAGCATATTTAAAAGATTTTAAGAATGAAAATTACTTTAAAATACAAAAAAAAAAAAAAAAAAAAAATCTGTAAATAGAGATAAACTTTTCAAACAAATTAACGAAAGTACATTTTGTTTTCTATTAGACGTTGAAATAATCGAATGTGCTATGTTCAAATATCAAACTGCAGCAAAAGCGAAACTTTTGGTTGGGTTAGTTTGTTGCCACTAACAATATGATGCTAGCGTTACTCATAGATATGTCTTTTCTTTATAACACTGCAGTAATAGCAAACGGATATATCTTTCGTAATTGGGTTGCACGAACATTAGAAAATATCCATTCTTGGAAATTAAAGTAAAATGAATTTTAAAAAAATCTGTAAATTGGTATAAACTTTTCAAACAAATATTACTGAATATTTTTTTTTATTCTATTAGACGTTGAACAATCAAACATATGATGTTTAGATGTTAAATTGCACTAAAAGCTAAATTTATGGTTAGGTTATGTTGATGCCACAAACAATATGATACTAGAGTTACTCATAAACATGTCTTTTCTTTATAGTATTGCATAAAGAGCAAACGGGTAAGTTTTTCGTGATTGGGATGAATGCATATTTTAAAATATCCATGCTTGAAAATTACTTTTAAATCCATTAAAATGAGAAATTTTAGGTACTATTTTCAAATAAATTTTATTTTAAAGAGCAGCTTTTTTCTATTCGACAGTGTACAAAACGAAATTTTGTATTGTCAAGAAAATCGTATATTTTTCTGTTATACCCACCAAAGAAAACGGGCATTCTGAAATTAAAGCTCAGGGATTTTATTATGGTTGTGAGACAATAACTTTATTTTTTTCTGATTGCCTTTTTTAACGATTTGTAGATGAGAATGCACAAATCGCAGTTACTGTGATCGCCGTATTATTTCATTTTAGTTTACTTTACCCGGGAGTCCCCTTATAATTGACACGGGCGAAGTCGGGTAGTTTTGCTAGTTATCAATAAATTAGTAATATATTGATTACTTTAAAATATTTTAACTTACGATTAACTTTAATATATGAGTTAGCTTTAATATATTTTAATGAAACTTATCACTTGCACTAAAATAAAATTTTCTATCTCTAAAAATTATAAATGAAAATTATTTCGTTTTTTTATGCCTATGTAAATATATCGACTTGGTGAATTATTTCTCATATGTCTATAAAGGGTAGGTAAATTTCACAAAGATTATGTAAGAAGTCACTTTAAAATAACTCAGTTTAGGGATAATTTTGAATACAGTAGAACCTCGATTATCCGAAGTAATTGGGACCGACCATCTTTCGGAAAATCGAAATTTTCGGATAATCGAGAATGCTTCAATTTTGAGATTAAGGAGAAATATATGCAATATTTCTTATTATGGTAACAAGTGCTGAATAAAAATAAAGCAATGGTAAAATAGAAACAAGGACAAATTACCTGAATTTTAATTTTGAGCTTATGTACCTTGACTTATATCACAAGGGTTTGGAAAAATGTTTTGCTTGTCGCAGTTTCGATTGCTTTTGCTTTGAAGCTCTACCACGGAGCTTTTTAATATTATTAGGTAACCAGTATTACAGTCTTTCAGCTGCACCAGTCATGCCAAACCTTTTCGAAACATTCAAGAGCTTCAGAATTGCCAATTTGTTCTTTTTCTTCGTTCCACTCCGCAGGTTAAAGGAGCTCAAGTTAAATTCAATGGACCTCTAAGAAAGGGGGGCAAAAAAAAAAACTTTAAAAATGGATTTCGGTTAACTGAGAGTTTCGGTTAAAATAATTTCGGATAAAAGAGATTCTACTGTATTTAATTTATGATGATAAACTTATTATATATATATTCATTTATTCTTTTATCCTTCTTCAGTTTTAATATAATTATTTTATATATTTATTTTTAAAAAGATGGCAACACACAATTTCTTTTAACCAAAATAAGTCATTGTTTACCACTGAACGAAATATGTTTATAATAATATAGACCATTTTTATCAGGGCTATTGAACAATCTTCAAGTAAGCATTGTAATTCCACGTTTTTAAAATTTCTTGTTCTTATCGACAATTTAAATTGTAATCATTATCGCCATCCTTTTTTACCATTTATTTTATTTTATTTATAAAAATCGAAATAAAGGATAATCTAATGAAAGTAAATCAGTTTCATACGTCAGATATGGCCGAAAAATGTGAGAGTTTTGCGTTGTCATGATCATACGCAATATCTTTTCGATTCTAATCGTTATTCTTATACAGTAGAACTTCGATCCATCGTTTTTCAAGGGGTGCGTGAAAAAAAACGATGAATACGGGAAAACGATGAATGCGAGTTAACGTCAAAACACGAAAAAAAAAATGTTTTTGCATTACTAATAAATGCAATCTATACAGTATACTAATAAATATTAATTTGTTACTTACTAAACTGTAAAAGAAATAAATCGAAGTTGTAGAAAATTGATATTTATTTTTAAAAATCAGTAATTTTAAGTTGTGTTTTTCATTCATATTTAAATTAAACAACAAATTTTCAAGGTGTACAAAATTTTTCCGCTCATTTTCTGTAATTTCTTGTGCATATAAAAAATTTCGTACAGTTTCAAATGCCGTAATTGCATCAGAGAGACTTGGAACTGTTGCATTCTCACCTTCATCAGCATGAACATAATCCTCTACTTCTTCGCCATTATTTTCATTTTTTGCATCATCACACATTTATTCTATGCTTAGGACACCACACGTCGCAACATCTTGATCAATGGAAATATAATCGCTAAATTTCACACCAGAATAATCCTCTGATACCGCAACCAATCTTCATCTGCATTATCGTCCCCATCATCTTTATTTCCTTTCCCTTCTGTTAAGCATTCTTCATCAATTTTTCGCACAAAACAGCATTTCACGAAGTAGGCTCTTTTTTTCTTGTTCCATGAAAGATAAATATATTTTCGGTAGCTTTCTCCTGTAAAATTGCCTAAAACAGATGACTATCCCAGATTCAAAAGACTGTACGATTAGATGGGGAAAAACTGGCTTTTATATTTTTGAAAGAAGCCGTACCTGGTGAATGAGCTGAACAATCTATATAATAAAAGCCTAAGTCATGTGACTGTCATCAATAGTTCCGAGTTGACCGCTTCACTTTTTTGTATGCCAAGCGGCCAATTTGTTAATTTAATATTAGCCGGGAGCAGGTGATAAATCGCCAAATATTGTAAATATCATGTCATCAGTATTATAATAGTCCATTTCATGCGATTGTCATAAACAATTGATCGCGTGGTAAATTAAAACAAAGCTTTGATTTTGAAATTAAATGCCATTGTTTATGGTATTATTTATTACTTTTCTGGGAGCACGGCAGTGCGTCCGCCAAGTTCGCACAAGCCGTAAGATACCTTTTCCTGAACCATAATGGCATACTTTTCACCCCCTAATAACGTCGTTTTAGGGAGAGATATAGAAATTTTTCTTTTATACACGTGTTCGTATGGTCAAACTGAACTAAGGTTCCAAGATTTTATGTTTCTATATTTAGTAGTTTTCGAAATATTAAATTTCGAAAAAGCGCTTTTTTGTCACTGACTCACTTCGCATCATCAAATAACTAAGATACTTCTAAAAGTCGTAGAATCATGAAATTTCACAAGTAAGTCGGGTTTGTAGCACAATTAACAAGAAAAATCTGAAAACACAGAATTTCCGCCTCTAAACCCTTCAAACAGGGGGTGTTCATTTGGCCGTAAACAGTTCCTTAACACATTCAATTGTGCCAATGTTCGCCAAAACTCGATTACAGAGTTTTGAAGGAGGTCACGTGATTTCAAGCACAATAACATTTAATATATATGCTTTTCCAAAGATGCTTGTTAAATAGAAAAAATGAATATACCTAAAAATTTTAATCAGTATAGATTATGATATATTTACGATATTAAAACAATAAAACATTAAAAAATATATAACCGCAATTCTGTACGTTTCCGATATAGTAGCCTTGGCGAAATACAGAAAATAGCCTTGACGAGAAAAGAAATTTGATAATAACGTATTTTCTGGCAACCTATTTACTGTGTCATATACACAAGCAATTTTTCCCATATGTATACAATTTATTTAATGTAAGGAACCCGTTTATTTATTTTTATATACCAACATAAATAATTTGTATATAAAAAATAATATTTTATACATGTATAAATAAAATGTTTATATGTATATAAATAACATAAAAGTTCATCAGGTTTGTTTTCATAGCTGTTTATATCATTTGGCAACATATTTCAGTTTCTGAAGTCCGAATTGCGCCAAGAATTTAAAAACATGCCAAGGTCCCTATAGTGGAAAAATATCCTAATTCCATATGAAAGTTTAAAAATCTCCTTTTAATTAAATGAAATGTGTAACTAATAAACTGTCTTTAACGATGTGCGACAGATACGGCGTCCGAAGTTCGCTGCTAATGTTATCATATTGTATTATTAGCCTACTTACTGTTAATTTATTGTTAATTTTAAATCTGTAAAAGAAAGATTATAGTTATAGATAAGATATGTTGGTCGCCAAAACCCGATTACAGAAATTTAGCCTGAGTTATAAAGGTGTTACATGATTTCAAGCTGAATAAATTTTTATATGTTTTTACAAAAATCTTAATAAGGCAAATCTTTCAGTTTATATGTCCATCTTTTACTCCCTTAAAACAAATTTTATTAAAGACCGGGAGGCGTCTGCACAGATCATCACCTCATCGAGTTGACGGCTGAAATTTTAGGATTAGTTAAATATCGATTAGCGTATTGAAATGTATCTAGTCTGCCAAGTCATATCTTTGTGGAAACCACCTACAGACCCGATTTTACGGGTTAATTGGTGGATTTTCCATTGTGTCTTCCTGCACCCATTCCTCCATGTTTCCAAACTTTTGGATGTAGGAAAATACAATAGTAAACGTATCAGTTAACCACTAAAATTAGGTCATCAGGTGGTTTCTACCAAGATATGACTTAACAGACCAGTTGCATTTAAATATGCTAATGTAGTTTTAACTAATCCTAAAATTTCAGCTGTAAACTCGATGAGGTGATGGTGTGTGCAGACGCCTCCCGGTCTATTATAAATGTCGGAATTCTAATCTCAATAGCACTCTGGTCAATCTGGTAATTATCCCTACTATTTATGGAACACTATTCCTTTAAGTGCGTTTTAGTGATGTTAATGAGCTTATGCATATGCATCATACATATTATACATATGCATATAATACGTAATACATTTGCATAATACATATTATAGGTATGTGTATAATACATAATACATATGCATCATTATGACGTCAGAATAAACAAAACATTTTTGTCGCCAAATTTGAGAATTGACATGATATATTACCAAATTTGGCGAAACTTTGCTAAATGTCGCCAAGCTTGGCGAATATTTGAAGCTAGTGGATATTTTTCAAGGAGTTAATTATTAATGCGAGCCATGTATTTTTATTTTTCCGCATATCATCTGAATAGTTAAATGATATAACGTACTAATATTTCCAAAGTGCTAATAGTTTCGTCACTGCCCAAAGCCTCTGCTATTGTTATTATATTGTACTGTTAGTATACTTACTGTGACTATGTTGTTAATCTTTACACCGCTAAAACTTCTGTATTATATAAAGAGAATTTACGGAAACTATTAAAGCATTGAAACTGCCAGTTCTTCTTATGATTATTATAATTCTATAACATGTAACTTGTTAATCAATATGTACGTTAGAATGAATCTTCTATAATCCGGTTCCTCGCATTTTAGTTTTCAGGTTTCGAATAAAATTAGCTAAAATCTTAAAATGATGGCACACTGACTAATTCTTCAACACGATCAGGTGAGAAGAATGATAAATTTTCAAATGGATCATGGCAGTGAGCCGGTAGACCTTCTATTCTTCCGTAATCGAGTCTATTGAAAAGGTTAACGTGAAACAAAAAGATATTAGCATCAATATGGTTTAATGCAAATGCAGATATTGTCAAAGGATTTCATAAGAACCATTACACTTGTACCCAGTCGTATCTGTTAAAATGCAACAATTGGCAGTGAGCCCAATTAGAAAAGATTACTTAATAGGTTTAAAAATTCCGCATTAGAGAATGAATCGTACCTGCTAAGGAAACATTCATAAGTGAGTTAAGAGATATTTGTCACGAAAGATGAAATACATAACAACACAAAATATACGATGTGCTTCCATGATCGTAAAGAGTTCTTGATTTCTCTATCAAAAGCTTCCGACTTGGCGAAAGAATGGGCAAGTAAATTAAATTATGAATAACAGTAACATGATGCAACGTTTAACATGGAATTAATACGGTAAATACTCCTTGCTAGAGACGGCTAGTACTTTAATATGAAAAGAAATAAAGTATAAATTTGTGTAAAGCTCAATAAAATAAATTTAGGTATTTTTATGTTAGCCGGGCGCAAGTGGCAAATCGCCAAATACTGTTCACAACTCCATTGTTCATATTGCATTCATTTCATTTAAAGATATATACTTTTCAGTCATCTCATTTAAAATAGATGCATTTCCCTGATTTTATTTAATAGAATATTTAACATAGAAATAAATAAATAAATAAATAAGAAATAATAACATAAACCAAAATATTTTATTTGAAATCCAAAGCATTGTTTCTAATTTACACATGTGAAAAATGAAAACTGCTATTAGCGAAAAAACAAAAGGCTAATGAGGAGATTTGCTCCCGGCTAACATAAAAGTACCGAAATTTAAGTTTTTTTTTTTATATTAATATAGTTTAGAATAACAAACTTGAAAAAACATACAAAAAGTAATGATATCCCAACAAAAAATTTTCGGTAAAAAAAAAAGCGCCAAGTTCTCCTTAATGTTTCGGCCAGAAAAAGTAGTGATATCTGAAGTTCGCACAAGTTAAAAGCCAAACATCCCAAATCTTTCATTGAAAATGGCTTCCTGCGACTTGGCCGTTAATGCCTTCGGGAGAGTTTTTCAAATTTTCAAATATGTACAAATGAGTTACATGCCAACTACATTTTTTGATTATTTTAGCCTTTTGTGGCACAGAGTACAGAAATAAAATACACATTTGAAAAAAGCATTTAAACAACTTCAGTCTATTTAAATGCTTAGAAGTTAAAAATAACAAAATACTTGTGTTCAGGAGATAATATCCCTAATTGCTAAAACATAATTAGTATCAGCTTTTAACAGTTTATAAATCGAATACCTCTTAATGTATTCAAACAAACTATAATAAATGTTCAAACGAAAAAAATCTCTTTCGTCAATACACAAGATTTCAATATTATACAATAAAATATAATGTAACATATTGTGAGATTTGAAGTAAATAAATTTGTTTTATTTCTTGGGTTTTACGTTAATAACTTTAGCTTTAGACCGTACAAAATGGCAATTAAACCACAAGTGGACTAAATCAGGGGTGTCCAACTGTGGCCCTCCGGATACCACTAAAATTTTTTTTAAATATTCGACAAGTTGAATCGCAGCAATTCGACGATTAGATAAGGCAAAGATAACTGTAAAATTTTAGTGGTATCCGGCGGGCCACAGTTGGACACCCCTGAACTAAATGATCTGTAATCAAAACTAATGTTTGTTGAAACTGAATGGTAGCTCTCAGAACTCTTTTACTTATAATGACTTTATGTGAATTTGCCACTTTGCATTTTATTATTACTTTTAATATTTAAATAATTCATAAATGCGTAATTTCCAACCATTAATTTTGAAATGCTGTAGAAGGCATTAACGGCCAAGTCGCAGGAAGCCATTTTCAATGAAAGATTTGGGATGTTTGGCTTTTAACTTGTGCGAACTTCAGATATCACTACTTTTTCTGGCCGAAACATCAAGGAGAACTTGGCGCTTTTTTTTTTACCGAAAATTTTGTGTTGGGATCTTTTTTTTTTAAGCAATAATTGAGAGTCATAAATATTAAATATTTTAGTTTTAAAGTTATGCATTTTAAATAAAATGAGTGAAAGTACTATATTTTAAATGAAATGAATGAAATACGAAAAAATTCGACGGGAACAATGTTTGGCAATTTGCAACCTGCGCCCGGCTAACATAAAAATGCCGAGTTCAGGATTTTTGTATCAGAATCTTGAATTTAGTGAAGGATTGAGCAAGTAAATTAAATTATGTATAAAAGTAACCATACAATGCTTAGCATATGTTTAAGGGAGACCAAATTGGTCGCCAAGGGCGGCTAGTTGTCAATAAATATAGAATGATGTTCTTTTTTTGAGCGCCGATTGATCTATCAAAGTCATGGAGAAAATTTGTAAAAGTAATATTTTTCCTCCATGGTTTGGCATTCGAATGGTGGACTACTGGCAGTTAATTTACTTTCTTGAAGCATCGAGGTCTAGCAGATTTACCAATAACGAGGGGTACTCGTTTATGAGAACCGTTCTTATTTGTGCATAATAGCACTGTAAGTCTTTGTAACTTTCACTGTAAGTAATACCATCATGACAAGACTCTCCTTTGAACGCTAGCGTTCTCTCTGGCAAGCATTTATAAAACAGGTCTGTTTCATCTTCATTATAGATGTCACAATCCTTGTATCCTTCTAGTAATTTCGGGAGTTTTTCAAACAACATTTCTATGGCGTAAGCATTTACTACTGAGGTACTTTCGTATAATTTCCTGGATACCAAATCCATGACGAATTTTAAAACGTGAAATCCACACATTTGAGGCAGAAAAGGCATCTATGACATATGAGACAGCCATTTCAAGTAACATCTCTCGATGAATATTCCCATCCACAGGAATATTTGACTTATTAGTCAGTTAACTCATTAGTAGTTAGTATTTAAGTCATCCCAACTCACTGTAAGTGGGCATTTCGCTAGTTTTTATCTATTTTTTTTTGCAGAAGTTCCATACTTATCAGCCTGCTCTCTAATTTCTTTCTTTTTTGAAATTATCGAATTCAAGGTTGACGGCGGGATACCTAAACGTTTAGCGATGTGATTTTTTTTTTTTCAAAATGATTTTTTTCCACCTCATCTATGATGTGAAGCCTTTCTTTTATGGTTCGAATTTTTTTTTTTTTTTTTTTTTTTTTTTTTTTTTTTTTTTTTGCCATTTTTAAAATTCACAGAACGCATAAAATTTAGCGCAGAAAGAATTAAATGGAAAACTTACACTCTTGAAATTAAACACGTACACTGCACACAACACATTAGCCAGGAATGTGAAAGAATGTGGCAGCTAACCGATGTGGATGCATCCGTCCTCCAATTTACACAGAATAGAATAACCCATTCTCCAAACAAGAACACTAGTTCCGCATTCAATTATTTACCCGTACATACATGTCATAATATCAGCGCTAAACTCTGTCCCTCCCCGCCCCCCTAAAACAGCAAAAATGTGTTATTTTAGAATAAAAGAAGTTTTGTATTTCTTTTCCACTTCGAATTCCAGTTTGAATGTCATGTGGATCTGGTTGACCTTTAGTTTCCTTTCGGTGAGGAGAAACATTTTACAACGATGAATGCGGGAAAACGAATTTTTGAAGAACGATGCACGCGGGTTTCGTTAACATTGTTTAAATATAATTTGTGCAGGGACCATAGAAATAAAACGATCAATGCGGGAAAACGGTGGATGCGGGAATGATAGATCGGGGTTTCACTGTACTTCTTTTTAGAATTGTCATATTTAATTTATTTAGTATTTTAATACACACATCTAAATTAATCAATTAGTTATTGGGTTAATTTATTTTATATTCTCACCAATCTTCACTTGATGAATCAGCTGAAGCAGCTTTTGATCTAGAACCTTTAATTAATTGATATTTTTAAAGGACAGACTTTTTAAATCAATCCCTTCTTAAGAAAATTATTTCCGAGAGAAGGAAATTTACGAATGTGTTAGATTAAGTTAGTAAGAAATTCATCAGTCGGAGATCTTAAATAGCTTTTTTTTTACTTATTTTTTTAAATTATAGACATGTGATGATTTCATTTTCTCAACAATTCCATGCATTACATTAGGACAATTTAGTTAGTGTCCTTATTAGACTTTTTGCATCATAAAAAAATGTAAACAAACAAAAATTTACAAATTACATTTTATATTGATGCTCTATTAATGGTAACAGATGATTTTCACACTGATAATTTTTCACAATGCAAAATGCGAACAATGTATGGCAAAATTTGTCAGATTTACTATTTATAAAATTTCTAAATATGGCTGACTTAATTATTGAAAATACACACATTCGCTCGTGCATTTAAGCACACAGGCTTCTAACTTGAGATTACAAAATTTTTATTTATTTATTTTTCACTTTGTGGAAATAATATATTACAAAATTATCAGTTTAACTTTTTGATTTTCCAGAGACGGCAAAGAAATACCTAAAAACCGAACGATATAATTTACTGAAAAAAAATTGTAGAATCAACAAGCAAATAGGATTATGACTTTCACAGTTCCGGTTCATAAATATTTTTAAAATGTCATAAAAAACCATATATTTGTAAAATTCATAATTTTAGATAGTTGGCCGACCTTATAAAAATGGGTAGACAGACACCATATGTCTATGATAACGTTCTTTGTATACATTTATGTAATACATTTTATAATTATATTAGGTTACTAACGCATTTTGTTTACTTTAAATTACACATAACGTATTCTAGCGCACGATTATAAAATCTATGTCTTTTTGAAATAAATATCTAATTGATGATGCAGGAGAAAACTAGTGCTAAATTTTAAATAATCTTATGCTTTCCTGTAAATTGAAATTAAAAATCGGAATGCTTTTTAAAATATAAATACCCTAAATTTTTGTTGGGCACTGGTGTTACTTTACCTACTTCTCGGCAAATGTATATTTAATACCAACCCTGCTTAGTTATTAAAGAAATTTTGTTGAAAGATGTTTTTCCCAAATGCGCTTTATGTGTTTCTTTTAATAAAAAAATATCTGCCATTAGATCTCATCTTAAAGTATTTATCAGCTATGCAAAAAAAAAAAAAAAAAAAAAAAAAAAAAAAAAAATAAGGAGCTTCCCTGATTAGATTTGGAGGTTCATTAGTAAAGTATAAAGGGAGGAAAGGGCGTCTAGACCCCCCCTTAATTTAGATAAATGGGTTTTTCATGCAGAGTTATTCGATTTGCTCCGAATTTCGTATACCGGTTTACTATGTTAAGGAGCTGCCTTGATTAGATTTGGAGATTTATTGGTTAAGTATAAAGGAGGGACAGGGGCTAGTGTCCCCTTAATTTAGATAAATGGGTTTTTCATACAGAATTATTCGATTTGCTTCAAATTTTGTATACCAGTTTATTACGATATGGCTTCCTTCATTTAATTTGGAGGTTCATTGGTTAAGTATAAAAGGGGGGAAAGGGGGCAATTGCCCCTCCCTTAAATTTAGATAAATGTATTTTCACGCAGAATTATCTAATTTAGTTTAATTTTTTTTTCTAGGTTCATTCTAATAAGGAGCTTTTCTGATTAGATTTGAAAGTTCATTGGTTCAGCATAAAGGGAGAAATGGGGGAGCTAATACACCCCCCCCCCCTTAATTTAGTGAAATGGTTTTTTTCATGCAGAATTATCTGATTTGCTTCAAATTTGGTATTCCAGTTTATTATGCTAAGTAGCTTCCCTGATTAGATTTGGAGGTTCTTTGGTTAAGTAGAAAGGGGGGCAACGGGGACTAATAACTTCATTTATTTTTCGGGGGACATTATTCTTTGAAATAAGAGTATAATGTACAATTAGTGTGAATACCCTGTGAGCTCAATGCCATCAGTTTAACTGGACGATTTTCTTTTTATTAGGTTTATTAACGCATAACCATACCCAAACCCGAAAAATAAATTACAACAGACCGTACCCCGATCCAAGCAAGACAAAAAAATTTCAGTCTACACGCAACCCGACCCAAACCTGAGAGTTCCATTTGAAAAAACATGAAATCCCGAACCAAATCTGATAACCGACAAAAATATTCCAAAGATCCATAACCGGATCCGGACAAATTAGTTTCCGTGGACACGCAACGCTACCAGAACCTAAAAATTTCATTCGAAGTCAACCTGAAACCCGTCCCGAACCAAATCTTAACCGACAAAAATATTCCAAAGAACTATAACCCGATGCAAGGCAGACAAAATAATATCCGTCCACCGGGTCCGAACCTGAAAGTTCTAATTGAACTCAATCCGAAACCTGGTTGTGGTCGGTTTTCGGGTTGACTTCAAATGGAACCTTCAACTTCGGATCCGGTTGAAAAAAAATTAAACTAAATCAGATAATTCTGCATGAAAACCCATTTATCTAAATTAAGGGGAGGGGCAATTGCCCCCTTTCCCCCCTTTTATACTTAACCAATGAACCTCCAAATCAAATGAAGGAATCCATATCGTTATAAACTGGTATATCAAATTTAAAGCAAATCGAATAATTCTGTATGGAAAACCCATTTATCTAAATTAAGGGTACACTAGCCCCTGTCCCTCCTTTATACTTAACCAATAAATCTCCAAATCTAATGAAAGCAACTCCTTGACATAATAAACCGGCATACGAAATTTGGACCTAATCGAATAACTCTGCATGTAAAACCCATTTATCTAAATTAAGGGGGAGGGGGGTCTAGCCCCCCTACTTCCCTTTATACTTAACTAATGAACCTCCAAATCTAATCAAGGAAGCTCCTTAACATAATAAACCGGTATACGAAATTTGGAGCAGATCGAATAACTCTGCATGAAAAACCCATTTATCTAAATTAAGGGGGGTCTATCCCTCCTTTCCTCCCTTTATATTTAACTAATGAACCTCCAAATCTAATCAAGTCATCTCCTTAACATAATAAACCAGTATACCAAATTTGAGCTAATCGAATAATTCTACATGAAAAACGCATTTATCTAAATTAAGGGGAGAGGCAATTGCCCCCTTTTCCCCCCTTTATACATAATAATGATCTTCCAAATGTAATCAGGGAAGTTGCTTAACATAATTAACCGGTATACCAAATTTATTGCAAATCGCAAATTTCTGCATGAAAAACCCATTTATCTAAACTACGGGGGGGGGAGATAGCTTCCCCTTTCTTCCCTTTATATGTAACTAATGAAACTCCAAATCTAATCAAGGCAGCTCCTTAACTTAATAAACCGGTATACCAAATTTGGAGCAAATCGAATAATTCATCATGAAAAACCGATTTATCTAAATTAAGGGGGATAGCCCCCCTTTCCCCCTTTATACTTAAATAATGAGCTTCCAAATCTAATCAGGGAAGCTCCTTAACACAATAAACCGGTATACCAAATTTGGAGCAAATCGAATATTTCTGCATGAAAAACCCATTTATATAAATTAAGGGGGGGGGGGACTAACCCCCCTTTTTCCTTAACCAATGAACCCCAAAAGCTAATTAGGGAAGCACCTTATCAGAATGAACCTCGAAAAAAAAATGAAGCAAATCGGATATTTCTATCAAGAGTTATCGTGTTACGTACATTCGTACGTAGGTACGTACACACGTACATACAAAATCGGCGGGCACATAAGCTCTCAGGCCGGTGAGCTAAAAATATCACCCTGATCGGATAATAAGTGGTCATTTTTCAATTAGCCTAACGCTTTCTAGGCTCTTTGCAATAAGCCTGAAAAATATCAGGCTAATTGGAAAAAGGGAGATGGATTCTCCAATTAGCCCGGCTCTTTGCAAAGAGCCTAGGCTGTTTGCAAAGAGCCGGATTTCCCAATTAGCCTACGACATATATATTTAATGTAAAATCTATCTTACGTTGGATTTCTTAAATAAAGTCAACTAAAAATATTAAACGAAAAATAAGGTTGAATCCCTGAAGTTAAATTCAGTAACTCTGTAATATAGTATAACTAAACTTGTATTCTTTAATTCCAAATATACAGGAAAAGTAAAATCAATAAAAATGTCAGTTTTTTGTTACGTAATGATGTTATATACAGAGTGCCCGCTAAAGTTCGTTGTCGCCCCAATAAAGTCTGAACGGCAAGAGGTAGTCACAAAAGTGGGGTCTGGGTATAGTAAAGTTGTAATGCGCTACTGAATGAAACAGTCTACGGCGCCACCTGGTGAAAAACTGCGGAGTTAGCATTCCGATCTCGAAAACTGAAAGAGATGGGAAAAAAGGGATTTATAAAGTTGTAGTGCATCATCGAATTATTACGAAAAGATACCTTGTGGACATTAATACGAAGAATAGAGCTGTTAAAATGCGCATTTGTGTTTTCGTGATTTTCTACACTTTGACGTGATAAAACGATCTTATATAGAACAAAAAAACAACTAGTTATAACAATTTTGATTGGTAATCACAAGCGATAGCACTGTGCCACATTACGGTGTCGTGTTTTGTCCGAAAGATAATCATTTCTCCTTCCGTTCCAGTTTCGTAGCGTCACAGTGTAGGAAATCTAGCAAAAACAAATGCGCGATTTAACTGTTATATTCTTCGCATTAATGTCCACAAGACAGGGCGACTTTTCGCACTAAATCGATGATGCTCTACAACTTCTAAATAACTTTTTTCCCTATATCTTTCTGTTTTCGAGATAGGAATGCTAACTCCGCCACTTTCCACCAGGTGGCACCGTAGGCAGTTTCACTCAGTAGCGCATGGCAACTTTGCTATACCTAGACCCCACTTTTATGACTATAGCTCTTGCCGTTCAAAAATTATTAGGGTGACAACGGACTTTAGCGGGCACACTGTACATCGTCATATGCACAAAATACGTAAATGTTTCATTTAGATTACGCATATTAAATATATTCGTTACACACAGAAACGTAAAATGGTACATAAATTAATATTTCTTAGATAAAATTTAAAGTTTTAACTATATTCAGAATAAAATGATACAACTTTAATGAATTTCAATTGCATTCGAAGATGGCATTCGACACAAACATAAATAAGAATTTATGTACTTTCAATCCGAAAGGTATACTTCTAAATGGTAATATATTTATTATATATTAATTCTGCTTGGTTTCACTAATTTAAATATTTTAATACATTCAAATATGATAAACAAAATGTTAAGCCCTGGGAAAATTATATGGTAATCAATTTATTCATTGTAATTCCTATTTATGATTTATATGTATTTGTTGTCTACATATTATGTTTTAATATGTATAAATTCACAGCAGATTTTCGTTATAAAATATAATATATAGCTCACCGGAACACAACTTAAAAATTTCACAGGAAAGGCAAAAGAAGATTCGCATTTTTTTTTTTTTTTTTACTCTAATATAAACCTACAGACTTCGCTTGGCATGCAGCTGTAAAAGCCTGTATAAAAGCTTTAAAGCCTGTAAAATTGCAACGTAGAAGAGATAGGAGGGATTTATTAAATTTATCCCCTCAAACATTGCGTTCTTCTCTGATGATTGACTATGATGACCGCTAGATTAAGACAATTATAGCTTAATCTAGCGGTCTTTCGTATAACTATACTTATGAACATTTTCATGTAGCAGAAGAACCTAAGTTATACCTAATAGTGAAATAATACGCAAAATGAATTTTTATTATTTATGTTAATTCTCTTGATGGGCGGAATTTTTTCTTATATTTATTGTATTTCATTTTAAGTAAGTATGAAAATGATGATTTAATTTTTAAATTTTAATTTTATATGCCTTCCATTTTCGTCTGTTTTTAGAATCAAAATGTAGATGTATGAGATCGTCAAATACGAGGGTTGGAACTTTAATAGAGGCAAAATGCTGTAAAAACGCTACGCAACAAACCAAAGAATGTCGCGTATACCACACGTGAGTTACATACTTTCCTTACCTCTCAGCAAGAAGACTCGTCCTTCCTACGTCACGCGCATGCTCAGTGACGCGAAGAACTGATCCTTGTATTAGCTTGCGGTCTAATGTAAGTGTTGTCAGGATGTTTTCAAAAGAAGAACAATGAAGTTGGATAAAAATTGAATGTGTCAGGAGTCGTACAGCACTTCAATATCATCTAGGTTTTCAAGAGGCTTGCGGGGAATCTGCATTGCCTTACAAAACAGTAGCAAGATTGGTAAAAGCCTTCAGTGAAGGACTCCAAAATGTGGCAGACATGCATCGGCCAGGCCGTCGTAGTGTCAGCGAAGCAGAAGTGCATGCTGTTGGCGCACCTAATGGACAGTGATCGACGCCAAACGATTCTTGAGGCAGCCCGAAAGATAGGATTTGCGCATATGGCTGTGCTGCACATTCTGAAGGAACGCCTGGGCAGGAGAAAAATTGCTTCACGATGGGTGTTTCACATCATTTGACGAAAATGCAGAAATGGCTACAATACGATGCAGCTCGAACCCACCTGGAGCGCTATGAGCGCAAAGGAGAGGCTTTTTTACGCTGTATCATTACGCTGGATGAGACTTGGGGCAGATCGCACCAGCCAAAACTGAAACGCCAATCAAACGAATGGTGTCATTACGGGTCACCACGAAGTTCGAAATTTCGCCAGAACCCCAGCAATGTGAAAGTTATGGTAATTCTCGTGTACGACTGTGATTGTGTCTTCCCAACGCATACCATTCTCCGACAGCAGACCGTCAATGCACAGTATTACTGCTCATTTTTGGAGCACCATCTCAGACCAGCTTTGAGAAAAGAAAACGGCGACACTTTCTGCAGAACGCTCCTACATTTTGCATGAAAATGATCGGCCGCATGCAGCGCAAGCTGTGACTTATTTGTTCGATCGATGGGGCTGGGAAGTTCTTTACCACCCACAATACTCCCCAGATGTAAGCCCTTGTGACTTTGACTTAATTCCCAAGATGAAGGAACCACTTCGAGGCATTCGCTTCCAAACTGTTCTAGAGATTCTTGCGGCAATAGACCGGTCAATTCGAACTATCAACAGAACAGGTGCTACTACAGGTATTCTGCGACGTCCACATCGTTGGAAACGGGTTATACACAATGCTGGCAACTATATTGAAGGACTGTAAAACATGGTGATATGATTGACTTTTGTATTACAGGTTAATAAATAGTTGCCACTATTAAAGTTCCAATCTTCGTACATTTATTAATCCTGCAAATTTGGGTGACACTTATCTCATAACATGCAGAATTTCCATGGTACAGTCGGACCCAGTTAAGACGCTCACGGTTAAGACTCGACACCGCTTAGTACATGGATTTTATCGGTCCCTTGACCCCCCCCCCCCCTCACCACGAGGTTAACGAAAAAATATCACTCAATACGCGAAGGGTTATTACGCGATCCGGCTTAATACGGTCGTTTGAGGCATAAAATTCACTCTTTTGAAACTCAATAGATCAAGATGTGAATTCCTTCTCTTTTCTCAAATGTTCCCAATTTCGCGGATTTTTTTATTCATTAAAAACCACTGTTTCAGAATAGTAATATTTTCTTTATTTAATAACAAATTAATTAAGGCGAACATTACCAATTGGAAATAGTTTGAATTAAAAAAAAAAAAAAAACGAGAAATTATCTACACTGAAATTCTTCTATGATCCCGCGTCCTAAGATTCTCTGTCTCTCGCTTCGTGTATGTTTTTACTGTAATAGAGGCCGATAGACGAATTCAGGATTCTCAGGTACGTCAAAAAATTGCTACGATTAGAGATGATTATATCTGTAGTGTTAGCAAGGTTTTAAACGTACGTTTTATCACTACTATGTTCTATATAGCGTTTTACAGCAGAAAAGAAACTCGTGAAAATTAAACAAGTACGACTGCTGTTGTATAATAATTGTTGTAGCTGCAGCCTTCTTGCGGGCCAGTCTCTTCACAACTTACTCTTTCGTTTTCGTTTCCTATATTTTTAACAATTTTTCCTCTCACTGATGTTTTTCTTCCAGACTGTTTGTCTCTGTCGTTTACATCATTTTTTTTTTATCTCTTATTTTTTGTAGGTTTCATGATTACTGATGCTGACTCGAAAATCTCAAAAGCTGGAGATTCAGTGGATCTATCTGCAGTGCATGGAGATAGTAATCCATTATAAAACATTAAAAAATAAATAGTGACCAATGTGCACAACTCTCGAAATTCATTACTTACTTTTCAAATTTATGATCGTATATCTGGATCAATTTAAGCAACTGAAATTGGTTCAATTAAGCCAACTTCGTCTTTTTTAAAAACAGGTAACCTCAAGACTAACAACAAAAACGAAAACAAACAAATGCACGTAAAAATTATGGACAATAAACACACGAATTTAGATATGTATATGAAAACATAATATCTTATCTTAGTTTTAATGTATTCTCTTATGTTTAGCAGGAGAAAATTAGATCAAAATAGCTAATTTGGGTTTTTTTTAAGTTTCTGAAAACAGCACGTGGAAGTCGGGTGCTTCTTCTAATAATGTATGACGTCATTTTGATGAGTTGTATTTCAACTTTAGATGACGGCTCCTTCTGTAATTAGCGGCATAATTGCAGCGGTCCGTTTAAAGCGGCGGGCCGTCCAAATATGGCTACTCTCCCCTATGATTGTAATAACTCGATTGCGTGTCAAAGATTTAATATTTTTCTTTGATAAATACTAATGTTGAAAATTTTTAAAGTTACAGAAAATGCAACTTTAATGTGTGGGCTTGCGTAAATCTCATATTTTGACTGCAGGGGGTGTTGACTTGACAGTTCACATTTTAGACTGTTACCAGTTTATACGGTATCATCTATTGCGTGAGCACCCTATTTTTCCAGAAATCTTCAAATTGTTCACATCGGGTTCACATTTCATAGCAAATGATGTACCTATCGTTAGATTTTTATTGCGATATTTTTATTTTTCTTAAAATTATTAATGTCAGCCCGGGTTCAGTCAGGGTGAAACACACTGTATTTGTGACTTAATAAGTGGTTTGCAACAACATGTTCTATGGTAATTTTTCATCCTCTTGATACCTACTATAACCACTCTGAATTTGTCGGTCGAGTTCGGCAACCCCCTCTATATATATTTTATTTTTTAAAGAAATATCCTTGTGCATTAAATGTTCTATTGTGCATAGTACACCTTTAACAATTTATCTACTGACGGAACTTATAAGTACCGTTAAAATAACTTGCTATAAAATTAATTTAATACATCTATTACTAGTACATAAAAACTCGTGTGGAAATATAAATTACCTCTAGATTTAGACTTTTTGAAAGCTGTTCATATCCATAGATTTAAAAACTCCTTGGTTAATGATTTATCTAGTGTACCTTACATCTCAAATTTCTAGGTGGATTTGTTGTGTCATGACACTTCACTTCCGCTTTCATTTCATTGGCTATTGAAACTTGATGATCTTTTATTATTGTGTTTTCTGACATTTGGGTTTTCGCCGTGCATGTAGTTGGGGGGATATTGTTTTTATAGATTTTATACACTGATGATGTGAGTCCTGGAACTCACGAAACGCATACTTTTTTTCATTTTTTTTTTACCTGAAAAAAAGTTTTTTCAGTTTTTTTACCTTTTTATTGTGTGTTTAAACGTTGTTTTTGGTAATTTACATCTATTAGTAGTAATACAGCTTAGAATGAGTTACAGATGTAGTACTTTATCTTGTTCCAAAAGCATTATTGGTTACACAAAACAAAAATATTTTTGAAAGTATGATTTATTTTGCCTTTGCATCTTTTCAGCTTTCTTGGCATTAGGAGGCTGGGGGATTTTTCTCCCCGGAAAAATTTCTATATTTCTATTGTAAGACCATTATATTTGTACATTGCTAATTCTACAAAATACTAAGAAAATTATTTAAAATAAAAGATTTGAGTAGGGTTATAAATATATTGCACAAAATCCCTATAAATTCAAAAGTAATTAATCCTTCTAAAACCTTCAATCCTTCTAAAATCCTTCTAAAATTTATTAAATGATGATGCAAATCTTCTTATGTAGTTTAAACAATTCACAAAAAACGCTTTAGAAGATAAAATTTTCATGAATTCATAATTCAGTATATAAAGGATTAATGCATTAAATTGAAGTTTTAATGAACGAATCGGCAAACGGATACCATACATCTTTGTAGTATTTATGGGAAACGACTTTGGATAATTTTTTTAAGAGCTCTTAAATGCTGAAAATTGACGCACATGGTGATAAAACTGTACGTTATGTCAAGTACAAACGTAACACTGTTAAAAGGTCAATATCAAACTGATAATAAAGAGGAATCATTTCAAAACATTCAAATTGAAATTTTGTATTTTGTTGATGCACAAGCAAAAAAACAATTAAGTAATTGTCAAAAAAATCTTGTTGCTTGTTAAAAAACTATAGCTTAAATTGTCTAGCATTACATACATGATTTAATTATTTATGATATAATTTTGTGAATTATAATTTGTGTGTTAATTATTTATGATAAAGTTTTATTTACCAAAATTCAGTACTTTATATCAAAAGTAAAAAGAAATTGATATTAAAAAATTATTTGTTTTTCTTTCAATATGTTTAAAAATAATAATGTTTCAAAATTATCTTTATATTTTAGAAAGGTGTTAAATTTCAATAAAGGAAACTGTCTTGCAGCATAAGAAATGTTATACAGGGCTGCCACAGGCAACCATTTTTCTATTCTATTTGCACCACTATTTAAAAAAAAAAAAAAAAAAAAAAAAAAAAATGTTTTGAAAAGGTTGTGTGAGGTAGGAATTAAAAAATAATCCCCTGTGGCAGCCCTGATTATAGGATTCTTATCAAACATTTTAAAGACAGGGAGAACTAGCGTATTCTACTTGCTATTTAACCTGTCGAATTCCTTAAACTAATTATTAGATTTTTTAGTATTTATATACATTAATATAAAAAAAAAAACAATTGCATTTTAATTTTATAAATAAATGCTGCAGTATTTTTTAGAAGCACGAAAGACAATTCACACTATTGGTTATCATTTTAAACGCATTGAGTAAGCACAAGTTAAAATTGTTGCAGATTATAGTAAAAAATATAATAGTACTTTATTTAATAAATAATATCAAGCGCAGAAAATCATATTTCTCATATTAGATATAAATGTCTATATACAAAATGACCAAATATGTTCTACGGGTAAATTTTTAACAAAAAATATATATGAAAGATTAAACTACTATTGATTTAAAAAGTAACATAATAAGAAATTACGTTAAATTTGTCAAAGAAATAAAAGGAAAGAAAAAGAAAGAAAATATTGGTATGACTGATTTTATTTTCAAAAGAAAAAAAGTGGGTAAAAAAGAATACGAAAACCTGTTTCGAGTTTTATTACAATTTAGTACTACAAAAATCATTTCCAATAACCAGTTCGCAAAACTCAATGTAATAATTTATCCAGCCTGAAAAATATAGTTCTTTAAATAATTATAATAATATTAAGAAATAACAACAACAACAACAGAAATATAATACTAATGAATGAGTAATCTCATTTATTAAGTATTGAATATTCGAATTAAGAATAAATACTTCATAAATATGAAAATAGGTTTATTAATGCCAATCATAATTATAAATAGTACTATCAAATATATAATTAATGTTTAATTATTTAATTGATTTTGAAATATTCGGTAAAACTATAAATGTCTTTCTATTTTAATGTTTCAACTTATCCTAAAGTGAGATTGAGAAATTTTTAAAGTTTAATATTTTTTACTAACTACAAACCTTAAAAAACACACCATTTTAACAAAAATTTACAAATCTATTATTGATTTTTCTTTTTTCCATAAGAATTGATTGCAAATATAATACCCTGTTTCAAATTGAATAAAATAATGCAGAATTTTAAAACTTACGGAATCACACGTTTAGATCCTCTGAAGAACAATAGATGGCGCCTAAATGTCAATATTTGATAAAAGCAATTTTGATACTCTGATGAAATACTTATGTTCATAGAAAGAAAAAGAATAATACACAAAGGGTTTACTAACTGTTTATTAACTCTTTATTTACTCTTAAAGCAGTTATAATTCTCGGAGTTATTTTATTTAAGTCTTTTTTTCACTTGTTTATTAATTTCATTTATTTAAAAAGATGGAGTAAAAAGGTGTTGTCCATGAAACATAGAAGGAATTCATAATCGGCAAAATATTTTTCATTGATGAAATTACTTTAAATAATTTTTATTATGTAAAAATAAAATAAATATAATAATAAAAGTAATAACGAATAAATTAAACTGTATAAATATTCTGAATTACTTATGCAGAAATTACTGAAATTAATTAAACTGAATAATTAATTGTACTATTCATTTTATTTTTTAAATATTCTTAAGTTTAGAATAAGATTAAAATTTTAATTGTTATTACAATATCGCCATTCATATGTTTCATTGATGAAATGGCCTTAGCAGTATTTTTTTAGTAATTTAATAACTACTGGAATAATATTAGTGATAGTTAAAAATAAACTTTTTTCATAAAATTTTAAATATTTATTTTATTTTTAAAGCATTATTAAACGGTATAATAAGTTTAGACCTTTCATTGTTATTACATTGTCATTATTATTATTATTATTATTATTATTATTATTATTATTTTAATCGATGGCATTTTTAATTTTTTTTTTTTTTTTTTTTTTTTTTTTTTTTTTTTTTTTTTTACTATAGCTGTATTGATTTTCTGAAATATCATTTGGATATTTTAAACATATTGTTTTAATTTGTACCGGGTGTGACCAGGCACGGCACAACATTTTGCTGGTCCCCTGGCAATGCAGTTAGTGGGGCCTCACGTATACTGCAATACCACAGTAATAAAATTTAGTTTTAAATAGTATATATCATAGAATAATAAATGATACAGACAATAAAATGTGAGAAAAATGTCTCTACTTTCACATTTAATGTAAATAAATATTTTTTCTGTCGCAAAATCGTCTACCCTTTACAATATTTCATATATATATATATTTGGCTTTCAAGATTAATTTTAGAATCATAAAATCTGTATATTCCGCGAGAATTTTATCAACTTTGCGCGCAAGAAATAAAATTTATATTTATTTTCTTCTCCCGAAGAAACATTTAAAAAATATCGAGAACAAAAATATTATTATTTTATTTTATACAGAGGAAGCGTTATTTGGAATTGCAATAAAGAGACTCGGAGTCCCTAACAAAGACACAAGCGCCTCAAATCTGGTATGGACACGACTGGAAAGGGTCCCGTGCAGCCGTCCGATGGTTGCGTCGGCCCTGGGTGTAACATGGATGCAAGGGTACACAGTATAGTATCTTAAGCAAAATAAGGGCGAAAATTATTTTTCATGAGTTTTACTGTTGAAATCCATGCTGTTTAATTAGGGTAATTCCCTAATTAGGTTTAATTAGGGATTTATGCCGCACATTTTTTTGAATTTGTGTATAAAGTCCCATGGTGGACATAAAATAAAGAAAATCATGCTGTGCTAGTTAATGTTAAATGTACAACGCGTGTACTGCGACAAAAAAATTCAAAACAAATTATTATTATTTTTTATCAATTTTTTCTAAAACATTACACTGTGGCGCGTCACCCGTACATTCAGGATGAGACGCCGCACTTGTGCGGTAGTTATGCCGCTCTTGTAATAACAACAGAATGAGGTTATAATTAAAAATATTTTTAAAAAATATATTCATGTCTGGACTATAATTATGGATTTAATTACAAAATGAAACAAAATGAGTACAATAAAACGTATTAGTAGATTCAAATTAATAATTGTTGCCTACTTTCACTATTAAAATTATCGACTTATTTTTTTACATTAAATTTTAATTGTTATTTCAGCAACAACGTAACATCAATGTATTAGAAAGGGAAAAGAAAAAAAAGTAAAATTGTGTTTACATAATTTATTTGTAAACCCTTTCGGGACCGGTGGCTTTTACACAAATTTTATTCGGTTGGTACCACTTTTTAAAAAGAAGTTACCTTTACTTAAATAATCATGAAAATGCTCTAATTAAACAAAGCAAATATTACTTTTCTTTTTTACTGGAGCCAGAAACAAATTTTGTAATTTCTTTATGAAGGTGCTTATATGCACCTATGGTCCCAAATGGGTTAAGAGATCGACTTCAATCCACAGAAAAAGTGTCGAAAAAGAACAGTCTTTATGTAACTACATTTAAACACATGATGTAACGAAGCCAATGACACTTCCTCTTTTTTGGCGTAGTTTGCAAAGAACGTCTGCGTTAATTTTTCATTATTATCATCTTGACTTGCATCTTTCTTGCCCTTCTTACTGTTTATTTTCCCCTTTTTCTCCTTTGGTTTTAGTAAACTTGATAACATGCCTAACATGGTTAGTCGGTGCAAAAAGAAAAGGAAAAGTTAATAACACTTAATAATCCCGTGCAAAAGAAACTGCGGCATGTATCCCATTTTGCATGATGCAGACGTCGGCCATCACAGTTACCTGCCATCGCTAAGGGAATGCCGTAATCATACACACAGTACTCTATACAACCACTACACTTAATTTTGACTTCGAAATCATGCATGCAGTTAGTAATTAGTGTATGAAAAGTATTTAAACACAACGTGTTTAAAAGTTTGGACAGTGAAATCATGCACTTACGTTAAATTAAGGATTGTACTTCTACAAGTAAACATCGAAATGGGATTCACGCTATACACTGATTAAAATAATCTCATTGCGCACCTATACTGTGTGTTTGATGACCATCTATCGATAATTACAAGAAATTAAAGGGGTGCGGCGACTCTCCCGGAGTTACCCTACTATAAGAATTACTTTATATGACTTTATATTACTTTATATTGAATTACTATATATTACTATAACTTAATTAATGTTATATAAACATAAAAGTATGCATTTACATATTCTGGTTTTTGAGATTATTAGATTACCAAAACAATTTATATTTAAAAATGACAAATATATACTGAAGATATACATTTTTCTCGATTGGCCTTCAGCATTATAAGCATACTAAATTCAAATTTCTTATTTGCACTACTTTTTTGAAATAGTAAAATTCAATTTTTTTTTAATGACAGCCAATCAAGAAATCTGAACTTTAAAAAAGTAGCCAGCAGGCAACACTGCTGGGAGCAGGAAAACACACAGTTAAATCTGTCAGCAAACCACTAACATCGGGTTGGCAGGTGTTTTCTAGCGAGATATGTCTTGGCAGAGCATTTGCATTTTAATATGGGAATCGAGTTTATAACTGATCCTGGAATTTTAGTCATCAGCTCTATGATGTGATGGTTTGTGCAACCGCCTTTCGGTGTATAATCTTTCAACTTATGCACGGAGTATTAATGTAAGCTTCATATCTAATAGTCTTTATCTATAAATTATTAAATAATTTATACCAGAAAAAGTAAAACATTATATCTAATGATATTTGTAATCATAAATAAAAATGAAGCAAAGACCAGGCAAGACTTTTGCTCTTGTAAATATGCTATCCTTGTGTGGAGATGGCTTATAAGATTTCAACGATGAAAGCAGTTTCAGTAGCTCACCATGTTTTACGCTCATACAGTCAGGTGTTGGCAAAGTTTAAAGTTGTATTTAAGTGACAGGTTTTCTGTATATCAGTAAAACTGATTGGAATATACGTATAGAGGGTAAATAGATAAAGCCTAAGTATCTCAAGAGAAATCAGAATCTTTGAACCGAATCCCCAAACGCAAATAAACTCTTCGATAATATTGGAAATTTCAAATATATTATTTTCTTATAATGAATACAAACCGTAGTTGCAAAAATTTCAAATTTGTCCCATGCTCAAGAGCAGGGTTTGTTGACACTCCAAAGAGATACAGTTATTAAATTTATTGATAGCATACTAATTCAAAATTGAATACTTCTAGAAAATCAACAAGTGCATGTTCACATATATTCACTCAAGACTTAAGATAGACCTAGTTTCTGTAGATCAGGAGTTATTCAAATGCTGTACCTTCCGAACCACTTGCAGAATTACAAGTGCCTCACTGTCATTCATTTTTTTATTTGTAAAAGTTATGAAAAAAAAAATATGTAAACAAAGAAAACAATAAATGCATATAAATAAAGATATACATATATATATTTTTTTTACATTTAAAGTAAACTACTACACCAAATTAAATCATGTTTGCAGAAAGATTCCATATGTTCCAATCCTATTTGAAATATTAAAAAAATTCTCCAAGAAATACAACATTCAACTAATAGCATAAATTTAATGACTTTATTTAAGTTAATGAGTAAGAAAATTGATCCAGTATCATATATATTTTTCTTCGGGATGTACGAGATCCCTTTAAGTTTACAGACGGGTCGGTTTCCTCATATATTGGTATGACTAAACGTCGATTTTTTTTAATATTAAAAGAATATATTTAAGTAAATGAGTAAGAAAATTGATCCAGTTCCCTATAAATTTTTCTCCGGGGTGTAGGGGATCCCTTTAAGTTTACAGACGGGTCGGTTTCCTCATATATTGGTATGACTAAACGTCGATTTTTTTTAATATTAAAAAAATATATTTAAGTTAATGAGTAAGAAAATTGATCCAGTTCCATATAAATTTTTCTCCGGGGTGTAGGGGATCCCTTAAAGACGGGTCGGTTTCCTCATATATTGGTATGACTAAACGTCGATTTTTTTTTAATATTAAAAGAATATATTTAAGTTAATGAGTAAGAAAATTGATCCAGTTCCATATAAATTTTTCTCCGACGTGTACGAGATCCCTTTAAGTTTACAGACGGGTCGGTTTCCTCATATACTGGTATGACTAAACGTCGATTTTTTTTAAATATTAAAAGAACATAAGAATGATTTGAAGTTTAATAATCTTTCAACAGCACTCTCAAGGAATTTACTAAAGGGACATACTTCATTTATCGACTTCGACAACGCTAAGAGTATTTCGAAAAAAGAGGTTCCGTATAAAACTGTTATTCCTGAATCTTTGAAAATTCGTTTGATCAACCATGAAATAGGTAACGATAACGTTTCATTTCTTATTCCAGAAATCTGGGATAGTATTTTGAAAGAACTGTGATGTTTCCATATTTTTCCAGAATTCTCTTCAGCTGAATAACAGATGGCACCACTGGGTTGTTTATAAGAATTTTGTATGCTTCCGTTGATTCTACAAGTTTGAATTTAATTATTGACGATGCAGCATATAGATTGTCTCCAGCAATTTGTATTTTTGGAAATTTTACTCCTAAAGATGGTTTTAAAGATTAAACCGAAACGTTGAGTCTTATTTTATTCATGTGTTTTTATTTTTACATCCTCTTTACACTTATGAATAAATTGTATGTTGGATAGCAACCTCTATTTTTTTTAATATTCAGTAACACAGCGACTATTCGAGGCTAACGAAAAAGACAGGTGCATTCCACAAGTTTTTTTTTTACAGACCGCTAGAGTGACGTCACGCTCTTTTCGTACAACTGCATTGGCGCATTCGACCATCACGTGATTCCAGCAGTCAGTAAAAAAAGATGATTCCTTCCATTTTCGCCGAAAGATCATCCCTGCCTTTTTTCGACACCCCAACGAAGGAATACTGATAAAAAAAAATAAGGGGTAGTGTTGTTTACTATAAATAAACACTCATGCTACAAAGCCAAGATCCCCCCCCCCCCCGCACACCCCAAAACCAGTCGACATGAAATGACCCGCTTATTTCATATATTTTTATGCTTCTGTAAGCGGTATTTCAATGCCGAATATAGGCTCAGTGAAAGTGATATACTTAACAGTGTATTGGAAAATTAAAAGTATAGTTTGGTTGTGTAAATATATTTTGGAAGAAAAAACCGAAAAATAATTCAAATTGAATCTTAAAACAAACCTATTAAAGTCACATCAAGATATCATTCGAATTTTTATATAAAACTCATTTTGAATTTATGAGAGAGTGAATGAAAAACCATCAGCGAATAAAGTTTCATACATCTTTTTATGTTGAACATAATTTTTGCATATACGATTACAAATAGAAAAAAAAATGATGAAATAAATCATGCATATATCTATTAATTAATAGCATAGCGTCACTCAAGATTTAATATTAGTTTTAAGATCCATCTATAAAAATTTTAGAGACATAAGATCAAGTGCTGGGTCACAAACTTTTAACCTATTTTGATATTACTATTTTTTTTTTTTTAGGCTAATGATCAAAAGATTTAAAAAAAAAGTTTTGTGCTATTCGATGCAGAATTTAAGAAGATAAAATCGAAGGAAAAATTAGGAAGATTCTGTATTTCATAGGTTTTAATCCCGAAACCTATGTGATTTAAAATAGATGAAAACGATGTCACTCTGAAGTATTTGTTATGAAACGTTTCCCTTTTATAAATCAAAATGCAAGTTGGCTTTTAAGTCTGTTTTCAAATCTAAACTCAAATCTGCCTATTTCTAACACATTTTTCACTTTATTTGTTCTCAAAAATTGTCAAGATCTCTTATGCAGAAATTGTTAATCCAGTTTCCTTTTTCGGTAAAGGCAGAATATTTTTTAGAAAATACTGTGAAAAGTGAAAGTTAGTGTTTTGAACCACATTTTAGTTGGCGACAGTGAGAGAAAGGAAAAAAAAAAAACTGGCGTCTTGTGACAACAATAACTTTTAACACAAGATGTAATTCATTTATTCAAAAATGAAAAAACTTCTCAACCATCTTAAATAGCCGTTTTTAAAGCTTTCTATCTAGTAAGTGACAGTGTGTGTGTGTTGGGGGGGGGGGGATTTAATTTATGTAAAGCATTTTAACGTTGTTATTACTTGCAGATAATTAGACGTAACAATTGCACCACTGTAGGCAAGTTTCTTACATATAATTAGCGGACGCGACAGTGGAGGAAAGAGAAATTTTTTCAAGACAATTCTATTACATTTTTTTATTTTGCAGTACAAATAAATTAAAGATTTTTGTAAATTCTCTGCGTCACAGGCTAATCTTAAAAATTGTATGGGATGTTTTCCTTTATGCACTCTAAAAAATAAATGTGCAAATTTAACATAAAACTGGTATATCGATGGTACAAAAACAATTAGTCTATAAGTGTAAAGTGGTGCGTAAATTCCAAAATACAATTTTACCCATAATGTGTAAATTTCAAAATAAGCATTTGGGAGTGTAATTTTTGTATAATATTCTGCTCTTACACATGTTTCTGCTTAATATGCAAAACATACATTTTATTGTAATATTTGTAAAAGGCAAAATTTTGTGTACATAATTTTATCTTTAAACTTTGCTATGTGTAAATTGAGAAGTAAATGTTTTTGTTATCGCAAAACAAAACTGCATGAACTCATACACTCATATGCGGGATGAGTTTGTTGTTTCTGGTAAGTTTTAAGACAACAAAATAGTGTATTCAGAATGTATTTAGTCAATTTACACACCACATGTAGACAAAACGTTTTCTTATCATCGACATACCCTTTTTACATAAAACAGGGTAGACTCAAAGACAAAACATTTTTTATTTAATTGATTAAAAAAAACTGAAATCTCCTATCTAAGCAGCGCCGCAGCAACACTATTTGGCGCCTGCTGCGAAAACTCTTGTTAATTATTTTGTAGATGATTACGCATTAGTAATGTTTTGATTAATAAAATTATAATTAGTATATTTACAGAAATAATAAAAAACGTCACATAAGTGATTTCATCAGTTAACACAAATAACAAATCAAACAAATATCATGGCAAGAATTTTTGAATTTCAACTTATAAAAATTGCTGTTAATACCATAAATCAAAACTTAAAGGCATGTAAATGCTTATGCTAATCAAAACAAATTATGAAAATGGGAGAAAACCATTAATTTATGCACACAAAGTAAATATGAGAATGACCAGTTTTACATCTGAAGTTATATTTGAAATCCACAAAATAGCAGCATTAGATTTAAATATAATTTTTAAATTGAATGCTTTTTACGAACTTGATTTTTACAAACTTATCATGTTTAATTTTTTATAAACATAATCATTTAAGCTAAAACATGTATTTAAAGTATTTTTCGTTTATTCATTAAGGCAAAATATCCATAGAAACTTTACAGATTAGGTTCACTTTATATTTCCATGCTTTTTTATATCGTTTTAAAAAAAATTATTTTTTTTTAAACACGATTTAATCACTAATTTTAATTGTCTGATTAAAATCGTTGACATCCTTATTAAAAGTATTATTATTATTTATTTTTTTATAAATTAAGATTAAATTTGGAGTTTATTATTTTTTTTATAGTACTGGCTGCTTTTCCTGTATGAAAAAATGCATTTTTTCTATTTGAGATTTTTTTTTTAACATTTATTAAATTTAATAATATTTGAATATGACTTTATATATATTTTATTATTCATAATATTTTGTCCTTGAATGTTAAACTCTGAGTTAAATACAAAAAAGTAACTTCCAACTATCTTACATATACTTTTATCTTTCAAAGTATCCCAAAAAATCTTTGCGTTTTATTTACATGAATTTATTTAATTCGTATATATGTAATCATTTTCCACCACAATTTTCAAAAGGTAATATTAACTCTTTATCGCCTTATTTAATTGCAAAGTTTCTGCTATTAAATAAGACAATTTTTCTATATTGAATTAGTGGTATTTTGTCGGTTCACGGACATTTACATTAGAACCTACTAAAAGCAAACGTGTAGAATTTTAATGAAATTTAATGAAAATTTAAATGTGTAGAAATCTTATTAAATTAGTAAAGTTTTAGTCTCAAAATGTCCATAATTTTCAGAACTTTAACACATTAAGATTCAAAGAAAGCATATAGTTTAAAGAAGTATTGTACTGATTGATGAGTTTAGACACTAAATTTTGACGTAATTAATGAAAATTTGCATCAACAAATTTTTCAGAAGGATATGTTTTTACAAAATGGAATGTATCAGTTAATTTTTTTTTTTAGTTATTTTAATTCTTTTACCTTTTAAAGTTTTGCATGTAACGGTTTGCACAAAATAAAATTTAAAACTCAATTTTTTTTTTTTTTTTTTTTTTTTTTTTTTGTGCAAACTCTTACGTGCAAAACTTTAAGTACGTGGATTAAAATCAACACATTATAACTATATATATATCTTATTTCTCATGAAAATTCACTAGGCTATCTGAAGAGAATAATATATTGTAGGGATTATATTACCTTAAATTGAGTAGTTATATATATTTAAAAAAGATTGACATATATGTATATGTAATTTAAATATTTTTGATTATAAAAGAAAATTAAGCATTTTTTTGTTAGCCACAAAATCTTATTACCTTGAAATTTTAAGAGACTTAGAGCTGTTTAATCACCAAAATATTGATTTTTCGAAAAATATACATGAAGGAACAATATAGTATTTTGTTGCATTTTAAAACATTTTACATGGAAATATTTCTATTATTACGTAAGTTATGACTAAAAAAATGTGCCCATCATTTTCCCTGCAAACAATAATTAAAAAGACACTTTTAAAGATATTTTTCTCAAAAAAAAAAAAAAGGTCTTTTTTTTTTTTTTTTTTTTTTTTTTTGCGCATAAGATTTATTTTACATTAGTTAATATTTTTGCATGCTATCTTTACGAATTTAGATATTATATCTACAACTTAAGATTGGATCTAAATTTGTACATATTTTAGTAAAATTTCTATTTTAAAAGTATTGTTGAAAGTATTGCATACATTAAGATTATCTGTTTTTGTGCCTAGAATTACAAGCGAACTTTGGTTCAGTTTTAATATAATTCTTGCGTTACAGGTTTAGCGAGAACATAGCCAATATTATTTATTTTGAATATTTTATATCTTGCTGAAATTCAGAACTGAACGTTGGCACTATGCGACTCCTATATGATCCCTTACATTTCCCCGTCTTAATGATTATCGGACTCTCGGATTCTCGGACGGAAGTACTTTTACCTATTTGGTCAATGAGCATTCGACGGATCCGGAATTCACGAAAAAAGACACGCGTAAAGCACCGCGGTAGGTAGCCTGTCTTTTTCGTTAGATTCGGACTACTTCTGAGGGGCTTTTTTTTTTGCACCAATTTTTGAAAAAAAAAATATCTGTTGACATCGGAAGCCCCGTCATAGTGGAATTGAAAAAAAAAAAAAACATTATGTAAATCGATAGTAAAAAAACATGCGAGCAAAACGATCTAAGTATGACTAAGTTTCGCAGGTCGAAAATAAGTTAAAATATTTTTTATTAAAAAGCTGTAATGATTTATTATTTTCGGGAAAAGCCCACACTTGGCTAGCGTCCAGACGCGAAATAAAGAAACCACCTGTAAAAATTAAAAGCAAAATAAATGTCAATCTTTTTCACTGGCCGCCCCCTTAAAATAAGTATGACATACTTTCCGGCTGAATAAAATTAGTCATACCAAGTTTTTCTGGAAGAGCACAACATTTTCTATTAAATGCTCTAAGAGTGATCAATATACTCAATGACGGTAAAATATTACAGTTTTTTAATAAAAAAATGATTTAATGAATCACACTTTCGGCTTGTTAAACCTTATTTTGTTCATATGACCTTTTTATTATCAATTTACATACACAATTTTCAATTTCGCGATGACGGGGCTTTCGATGTCACCGGAAAAACTTATATTAGGAATACTGCTGAACAGTAGAGAAGTGTTGAGGGGTTACCTAGCTGTTATCAGCTTAATTCGCGAAAAGTTAACATATGATATAGTATAGGGGAAGGTGGTTCAAATTTGCCTAAAAGCTGATAACTTTGTCCTATATGTAATGTACAGCCCCTTACTTTAAAAAGCTAAATCTACTAATAAATTACATTAAACGTTACGCACTTTACCAAATAATTTTAAATTTTATTTATGAATATGTCTTAGAGCTAAAGAAGTTTTTCTTTTTTTTCCCAGCTTAAATATTCTTTAATTTATACATATTTGTTATCCCTTTTAAAAAAGTCATAAATTTCACCAAATTTTTAGAAGCCCATATGACAAAAAGTACACTTTTGACTTAATTATTCTTAGTACCACTTGAAAGAACATACCTTAATTGACAAGAAAATGTTTGTTTTATTTTAGGACTCTTCTGTATAAGGTAAACAAAGCAGGGCTCAAAACACCTACTTTATGTGAGATTCCCAACTATATCCACTGTATAAATTGATTCTAAAAATATCTCTGTGAGTGTCTGAAAGACTGAGAAAACTGCATAAGGGAAAGAATAAAATAAAGGTATGTGAAGTAAGTGGGCCATTCCATGTTAACTGGTCTAGGAGACTTGCCCGGGTGTCACAGGCCAGATGTCATGATCCCGTACACTCAAATATCTCTTGAATGGATAAATCTAGAATAGTAGAACAAGTGCCCACCTATATTTAAATGACTACGTGCTATCATATGAGAGTGGATTTAGCGCCCCCTAGTGACAAAATTCGGAATTTATCGACCCTACCACGTAAAATGTCAGAAATAGCAAAAAACTGACAATTACAATAGTGTAGAACTACCTAAATTTACTATATAAAGTGACGCCTTATATTTAAAAATAATTTTTTTTAAACTCTGAAAATATCGAAAAGATTAGTGGAAGTCGGTGTTTAGTTATCGAAAAATTAATTTTTCAGGACTTCTGATATAGTTATTTTTACATGATTACATTTCATACTGAATAGAGAATACTTTTACTTTTGTAATTGTTATTTTTTTTGTCTACCTCTCATATTTTTCAAAATAGGGTCGAGAATTTCAACATTTAGTAATTAGGTGGCACTGCAGACATTCTCAAATGATAGCACGTGCTCATTTTACTATAAGTAAACACTCATGCCACAATTCTAGCTTTATCCATTCAAGAGATATTTGAGTGTATCGGGACATTACTTTGCATACGGCTTAGGACACTCAGCCAAGACCCCCCCCCC
Organism: Maratus speciosus; assembly: GCA_963932465.1. Taxonomy (NCBI): domain Eukaryota; kingdom Metazoa; phylum Arthropoda; class Arachnida; order Araneae; family Salticidae; genus Maratus; species Maratus speciosus. Next base: position 200,012,580 of record OZ010792.1, on the reverse strand, counting down.
CCCCACGCACCCCAAGACCAGTCGACATGAAATGACGCGCTTATTTCATATATTTTTATGTTTTTTTGTTTTTTTTCCCTACTGCAGTCTTCCAAAGACATTTTTAGAAGCAATTTCTACGGCGTATATAATTGCGAATCAATCTCACACAAAGTAGCTGTTTTGAAACTTGCTTTTTAACACTTTCCAACATAGTTCAAAAGTGTTTATGGATTAGTTTTGTCGGCCCGTCTGTCTGTGCTCTAACTCGCATAAATATACTCGGATTGCCATGTCATTGACTATGGCATGTTCGGTATTGAAAATGAAGTGTGCACCATTCATTGTTCTCTTACAGGGGCATTCAAAAGTATTCTGTTACACTTTGGTCTATGGCAGTGTTTCCCAACCTTTTATTGCCCATGCCCCACCCAAGCATCTGAAAAATCACGATGCCCCACCACCCTCACACAGATATTCTGTAACATGTATCTCTTAGTATTCGAAAATCGAATTCACCCGAATGAAGCCTAACAGTTTTAACGATAACTATTCATTTTATATTTCTTAACTTATCATAGAGCTGAATTTTTCTTGAATTTTAGTAACTTGTTGAGAGTTGTTGGATAATCTTTGGACACCAAATTTCCTTTCTATAGATAACAAAGTACACAAGAAGCGTTTCAAGATTCTGACCTTTGTCAGGTTTGTTCCCCATCAAAACGCATTTATCTTCCCCCCCCCCCGATTATCATTAATTAATTGCCATGTACTATCACATTTTCAAATTTAAACTATATATGTTATACTTTCATTTACCATGTAGGAGGCCCATTACAGCCATAGATATTTACAATTTATCCATTTCCTTTTTTAATGTTATTAAAAATTTGAAAATTTTATAAAGTTGTTGGTGCTATGTTAAGTTATTTCAAATATTTTTTAGATTAAATATGTTAAAGAGAATAAGACTTAGGCTAATTAAGTAATTTCAAGTGTAGAAATTTCTTTATGTTACATTCGGCTGAACGAATAGATAAAAATAGATCATTCGATAAATAATTGAGAAAAATGGTAAAATACATTAGTATTCATAACAAAGGGAGATGGATGCTAAATTATTTAAAAGAAATTGTGCATATAATTATTCTGGTATTTATTCCATTTTAACATTTTGAGTTTAACCTTTTTTAAAATTCAACAAAAAAAACCCTTATTTTTTAATTTTGCATGTTTTACTCGTATTTTTAGTCTAAAACCTTACTTTTCAAAAAAAAAGGAGAGTGAATGGGTGAATTACAAATTTGAAATTGCCCCCCAAAAGAAACAAGTTCCCCCCCCCCCCTCCCGGTGGGGAGTGCGCCCCACGTTGGGAACCACTGCTCTATGGGGAAAAATCATTTGCGGTGCATTTTAAGTGTTACAATATTTTAAAGATGATTAAGTTTATGTAAATTATTGCGGTGCACTAGAAGAGGGTTACTATAGGATATGTTATGTGTAGCGCATGTAGGGGAGCTCAAAAGTATTTCGTTATATTGCGTTCGGTGAAGAAAAATCGTTTGCGATGTATTTTAATTATGCTACACTGTTACAATCATAATGGAATTTGTTTGGATTTCTGAGGAGAACAAATACGCCCTTTCTGTAGAATATGGGTTTCAAAGCATTCATCAGTCATTTACAGGGTCAAGAGATAGATTATTTCATTGTGTACGAGCAAAAACTGTTCGCAGAGTCTTTCAATTATGCTGCGCTGTTTCAAACATGATGGAATTGATATAGATTACGGAGTATGGAGTTGTTGAAAGCCGGATATAATGATGTTGAATTTTTGCAAATGTGAAGTGATCGTAACGTAGTTTTCGTAGTACAATCCGTTGTAATCCATCGCAAACCCCAGTCAGAGTATAATTCGTTTCCTGAAAGAAAAGCCTACCAGGCAATAATTCAGGAGAAAGTTCCATGGAACAAAATCTTTATTCTAAGAAAACAGAAGGCTAAGATGTAAAATTAGTGGTGGCCCCTTTACTCAGCAAATTTCAAGCTCTTTACAGTACAACGATCAGAGAGCAAGTCTATTTCAATCTGCGTAATTTAATACGCCAAGAATACATCTGTCTTGAGCCAACACGCCATCACAAAATAACCGTTAAACTGGGAGGTATGTTAAAATTTGAACGAGATAAACGCCAAGGGCAGAAACCACATTTGGCAACGAATTATTAAGGGAAATAATAAAGCAAACCTATTATTGCTTACATAAAGTCTAACGATGAGGATAATTAATGACAAATATCTGCTTACCGGCTGAAGTGAAAATGAAATTTATGTATATTTTTAATGCATTTACGAGACGCCAGCAAACTTAAAATTAACTATATGATCTTTAGATTATGTAAATAGATTTGTAAAAGAAGCGGCGTCTAACGAATAAAATATCAATAAAGAATATATATGCGGGGAAAGGAATTGTGCCTAAATTAGAAATAACATATAAATCATTTATCTGAATGATAGCTTTTAACAGAAACAATAATAGAATATTTATGTGGGTATAACGATTGCACATAAATTAGATCTAACTCAGAAATGATTTTTGAATGATAACGTTAAACAAAAGAAAGGGGAATAAATTTTGAAAACAGATTAATTTCGAATGCAAATCTAATACAAATATATGGCTTCGCCATACTGAGGTTTACTGCAAGATGCTTGTGGTAGAATATTGTATGCATTGCATTTATCATTCATTTACAGGGACACATAAATCATCTCGGAAGCAATACTGTATTCGAAGTGTTGTCTGTTGGAGATGATAGCTGAAAGTACGGTTTTAGCTATTGTATGCGTTTTTAATTGAACTAAAGTTTTTCATACGTCAGGGTGTCCATAAATTGTATATAAATTGTATATAAATTGTCCATAAATTGTATGAAAGATATACAGGTCTACACACACACACACAAAAAAAATTGTAAGCATTACTGAGAATGAGCTTGAATTGCTTAAAGATGTTTTTTAATTTGAGTTATGCAACTTCAAGCTGATTTTCAAGCTCAAGTACTAGTATAGAACTAAGAGATGTTTGTAGCATATAAATAAAATCACGTAAAGAACTGCATGTAAAGGCTCTGCAAAGAACTGGATAATGGCCGCATGTAGACATTAATGGCTGAAAGTGTAATTTCAGTATTTTTAAGCAAGTTTTTTTGCCTGTATTAAATTTGATTATAATATGTGGCGTGTATAAAAGTCTGTGTGTAGTATACAAGGCTGTACAAAATAATTCAAGTATGTTTCTGTCTATTGGTAAAAATTCCTGAAAGGGAATTTTCAACTGTGTTATGCGTTTTCTTACTAAACTAAATTTTAGCATACTATGTGGAATCCGTACATGTCTATAGATCATATACAGAGCTACACAAAAGGATTAGAATACCTTTACTGCTATGGGCGGTAATTGTTGAAATCCGGTTTTTAAATGTGTTATACGTTTTCTAAAATGTTTGCTTAGGTATCTTCTTTACCTTTTTAAAAGGCGAAGATTTGTTAAAGCGTTCTAAAGTGTTGGAAAGTATTTCAGAATCTATGCTTGACGCATGATTTTTCTTTTTTGTTTTACCTTATACCGAGATTGCCAAATGTGAAACACAAGTTTTCTTGTCAATTATGGCGTGTTTATGTAACGATATTAATGCTTTTACGAATGAATTAGCTGACATAAAGATTATGTAATGTCGCAGAAAAGGACGAATTCATAAGAACTCTGATAATATAAGAATCTGTCAAAATTTTATGATTTTGGGAAGGGTAGGCGGTATTCATCTCTCGTAAAAAAAATAAATAAAATAAATAAATAAAGTCTGTAACTTAAATAGTTTCCGAGTACCAGTCTTTGACGGACGGACAGACTGAGAAGCGAGATTATAAGGGTTTTGTGAGATGAACGAAACTCTAAAAATGCTAATAAAAAGAATGTTTTTACAGTTATTGCTATTGTTTTCATTATTACTATTATTGTAAACAACAACTATATTATTATAATGCAGTGGCGCATCCAGGATTACGCTTTGGAGGGGGCTAGCATATTTTAGAGGCCTATATTTGCCCAGTCTCGTCCAGCCCGCTGCCGAGCTCTGTCCTTATTTCATTTGATTTGATGGGACGTGTCGGATCAGGTCCTCACTTATATTTTTTCTGCTGACTTAAGAAGTGTCGTAACAAGTCAGTGGAAGTTCTCGAAAGTTTTGGTGGGTCTAATTCTGAATGCTTTTAACATGTTAACACTAGAATGACGGTAGGGGCCATTTTGGTCCCAACCATGTGGATATATTTCGGTTCGAACCAGAAATTTCTTTATACAATAAGTTTAAAAGGCACAAAGGGAAAAGGGGCTAATTAAATAAGTTAAACAGTTTAAATACAATTTCTGGTATTAAATATTTTTATAAAACTTGAGTAAAAATTCATGTCTTTCTAGTGTTAAATAATGAAATACTGCTAAAATATATCTTAGTTTTTGCGAGTTTTTGGTGTGTTTCTGTATTTGGGCAATTTTAAAGTTTGTTTGCAATCAAAGGATTTAAACATTTGTTATTAATTATCTAAATATTGTGAAAGTTAAAGAGAGCAAGAGGTTGCACGGTGTCTTAAATTTTTAATTAAGTAAATTTTAAACATGCTAATATTTCGAATTTCATAAAAAAATTAAAAAAAAATGTGTAACAAAATTAATTCTTTTCAAAAATTCCGATTTTTTAAGGACCTATTAAAAATAATAATATTCTTTCACAATAAAAAAAAAATAAATACCTAGTCTAGTCTGAGAGGGGCTTCAGCCCCCTTAGCTCCCCCCGTGTGTGCGCCAATGTTATAATGATAAAATGTGTTTTCGAAGTTTTTCGAATGACAAGTACACTAATTTTAAGACTTTTGTAAACTATTTAACTATAGTTTAATGGATATTAGTATTTTCCCATTACATATGTGAAATTTACAAGCTTAAACATTTTAGAAAATAATTTTTACTCGGACTATAAAAAAAAGATACTTTCGTCTTAGACACTCATTTTTCTTCTGCTTAACAAGACAAAAGGTTTTAAAGAAAGTTACTGTGGAAAGAGACTTGGCAGATGTAAAGGGGAGAAGTTAGAGGAAAATTGATGAATTTTCTCCTTAAAAAATGATAAAAAATACTGTAAAAGAAAAAAGAAAAAAGAAATTCTAAAGCTGTGAACTCCACTCCTTACTTTTAAACGCATTTTTCTTTTTTGCGGCCTTTGAGGTGTAAGAATAACCGATGAGGTGGCAACGAAAGGATCCTTTAACTTACTAGAAAAGGTGAATAAGATTTTTTTTTTCACTATCGTAAAAATGTCGTTGTATTTTTCACTGCTATTGCCTTTTCAAATATTCAGGGTAGGTGAAAAATCTTTGGCATATTTTAAAATTCTATAATAATTTTAAAAAAAGTAATTGACGTACGAGGGTGCAGTTTTGAGACAAATGTTTTTATTGAGCAAAAGTTTTATTTAATTAAATAATTAAAAAAACTAGCTCCTGAAATGTCCTGCAGATGTTATTAGGTTAAGCATTCACATATGGAAATAAAAAAAGCCTCAAGATAAGCAGTTACAGACCATTTTTTGTACAACCTATTGCCGGATTTCAACATGTGAAATGCAAATGAGTACCTTTCGGATAGGATTTGAGCCGCAAAAAGTGCATGGATTTAAATAATAGAATTGATTCAATGTACAACATAAAATGTCTTTAATGCTTAAGTCTTTTCATGCTTTTTGCAGCTCTGAAGGTAGAGCGCCATCTAGGGACAGTTTTTGAACTAATTTAGATTAATCAAAACATTCTAGGACGAGAAGCATTTTTACTCTTTACAAACAATATCATGTAAGAAGCATTTCAATTTGAATTCGCGAACGCCAGTTATTTGAATTTTCATTGAATTACAAAGTGTTTAGCTGGCGTTCCCTATGTATTTCGAGGAATGCTTTAATTTAAATTTTTGTTATGTAGTAGAATTAAAAGCTGTGTGATTTTTTTTTCAATTTGTTAAAAAAAATTCTTAATTCTTCTTTATATAAATTAAAAATCATTTTTTTAATCACCTGCTATCCATATTTTCTTTGGAGCATTGATTGGTTTTGTTTCAGCTTAAGAATGTAAGAAATTACAATTAAAATAACTCATGTATGTGATGGACATACGATAATGTACACCATCGGTTCCCATCTGAATACTAAATTTGAGCTACACCAGGCAGCTCTGTACCTTCAAGGGTGACTCCTGGTAAAAGGGCAGAGTAGCCATATTTGGACCACCTCTTTAATTGGACCGTTGCCATTCTGCCGTTAATTACAGGAAGAGACGCCATCTACCTCGGAAATCCTACTCGTCAGAGTAACGTCATTTATGATTGGAAGAAGCACCCGCCTATCACTTCCTGTTTTCAGACAATTTAAAAAAATCTAAAGTTAGCTGTTTTGATCTAATTTTTTCCTACTAAGCGTAAGTGAATACTTTAAAACTAAGGTAAGTTGTTGTGTTTTCATATACATATCTAAATTCATCTGTTTATTGCGCATATTTTTCACGCGAATTTGTTTGATTTCGTTTTTGTTCTTAGTTTTGAGATTATTTGTTTTAAAAAATCGCGCAGTTGCCTTAATTGGGTCAATTTAAGTTGCTTAAATTGGACCAGATATAGGGTCATAAATTTGAAAAGTAAGTAATGAATTTCGAGGGCGGTATGCTTTTGTACACTTCTGTTTTTTTTTAATTTGTTAATATTTTATAATAAATTACTATCTCCATTCATATTTTTGTTTTTTTTTTTATATCTGGATTAATTTCTTTATACTGTTTAGGCCTATATAAACATAAAAATATTTTTACATGTTTATGCAATAAATTTTGTTTGCAATTTTTTTTTAAATCTTGTATGTATTTGTATTTATTTACTTTGAATTCTTCATTCCTACGACGTTTTTGGTTTACAGAGTTGAAATCAAACATTTTACAACCGGAGAATACTTGCGATTCCGTGAGGTGGTGGGGGGGGCAGACTTTTTCCAGTTCTGGAGGATCGAATTACACTTTTTTGCCATTAAAACGCATAAAAACTCAAACTTTCCGCGGGAGTGGTTATTTAAATATCCCCCCCGGGGGGGGGGGGCGTGAAATCAATACTGTGTGAATATATAATGTTTATGTTTGATTAATCATAGCGTTTTTTAACACTTTTTTAATATAGTGTTGAAACTGTTGAAAACGACACAGACAAACTGTGTGGAAGGAAAGCACACGTGACAGCAAAAGCTGTTAAAGATTTCGGAAACAAAAAGGAGAGAGTAAGATGTGAAGAAATTGACCTGCAAGAAGGATGCAGCTACAAATTGCCTCTCCTCCCCCCCATAAAAAAAGGCCAAAAAATCATCAGAAATCTTCTCTCCCTTGATAAATTCGGTTAAATCAAAGTACAGAGGGAGCCAAAAAACAGTTGTGTTACTATCTCGTCATATAAAGTAAACCTTGAAATGATAAAAAACGACAATAAATTATCAAATTAAAAAAATCAAAAAATCCGAGTGCGTAAGAAGCGAACTCATTATTTCTCATCAATGTGAAACTATTTTTTATATTACTTACCTACTTTTTTATTTACTTGTATTGGTGACTTTTAAGTTGTGTTTAATTGTTAGTTCCTATCTATAAACACTGTTTTGGTGAGGCCTATAGATATCTATGATGGCATGATTTGCAGTAAAGCTAGAGATCCTACCTACACAACTTCCACGTTGTGTAATATTTAAACGGAACTTCTGACTGTAAAATAGTCAATGAAACATCGTCTTCATTTTGAAAGACCTATCCAATGATATGCCACTCAATATGGTGTGTAAAATTTTTTTTCGTCTCTACCGCCATTTTGAATTTATAAAAACAAAACCTAGTCTATAACCATCGGACGGTTAAGACGCGTAGATAGAGACCCCATTCATTAAAATCCATCCAGCCGTCGGGATGTTTCAAGGGTATAAAGAAATCCACATATCCAGATACGCGTGAAACACATAACCCTTCCTGGCAGTCGGGTAAAAAGGAAGCTCTTACAGCACAAAAGCGATTGGAACATCAAGTTTTAAAAAACAGGCGTAGTGCAACTGGACAGAAAGTGATGGAAGGGAAGAACTACAAACATAATATAAAGAAAACTTCGGTTGCAAAAAAAGTCTAATAATTCAGAAACGAAAAAGAAAATTCTAGACAGTGATGATTGGTTTTGCCTAATTTGAAAAAAAAAATTAAATAGCACAAATGATTTAGTGTTCAGATTGCCAAATTCGGTTTCATGTTGTGTGCGCTAGAAAAAAAATCAATAAATGAAAGTCATGTGTAAGCTTTGCATCACTAATTACATGATATTTAAGTAACTGGCAATCAGTTCCATAATGTCTATTCTTAATTACTTATTCTTAATTACTTTGATTTATATTTTAAATACATTTTGATTTAAAACAATATTCTTATTTTTCGATATTTGATTTCATTATATTTCATTACTGTTATATTGTTTGATTGTTTCACTACTCGCAAACTTTGTTTTTAATAAAATTAGTTATATTCTCTAGTCATTAAAACAACCCGATATTGTTTGTTGCAATTTAAGAGACTGGTAGTCCAATTTGTCGACCAGTTGCTGAATTTGGACCAGTTTTGACAAATTTTTCAAATTAAAATAAAATTTAAGTTTTTCAAAAAGAAATTGATCTAAAGATTTATTTAATTAGTTGATGAATAGGTTGATGCCGTGTAGTGATGTCTTCCAGATATTCCAAAAATTAAGGGAGTTACACCTGAAAATAAGTGAAGTGGTCCAAATTCGGCTACTCTCCCTACTGTTCTGCTATTGGTTCTTTTTAGGGGCTACATAACGTCCAGAAAAGTGAAATTTTCTATGCAATTTCAATTGGCTTTAAAAGGACTGCCCATTCACCCCTCTTTTTCCCTTCGTTGTCATGAGAAAAAGTAGAGCGGTCAGTCAATCTAGAATCTTGTTCAGAGACGACAACCGCGTCGCCCGGGCGCGAAGGAGACTGAGGCATATGGAGCGAGGTTTATTTTAAACATACAGTTACAGTGAACTTGTGAAGAATTGTATAGGCACGGAGTCGAATTCAAGATCTTTATTGGCTTAAATTGCCAAAACTCTGCCTATTGAGCTACCTGTATCGACAACCGGCAGACGCAATTCCCTTAGACAACCTTTCTGGCAATACCACCTGGTTTGCCATAAGAACTTCTCAACAGACTATACCGCAGGTAATGGAACACCATTAAAAGATGGATAAGTAGATATTTCATTATTTTTAACTCAATCATATTGGTTGTTAAAGGTATCTTACAAAATGTCATTTTTTCAACTGAGTAAAAAAGGACCAGACCTGGAGTCGACCCAAGACCTTTGGCTTAAATTGCCAATGCCCTCTACCTATTGAGCTAATTGGATGGACAGCGATCAGACACAATTAACATAGAGACACAATTAACCTCGAGTAGATAATCGGCCGTCAAAAATCAACCCAACCCAACTGAGTAAAAAAAGGAAAACACCAGACCTGGAGTCGAACCCAAGAACTTTCGCTTAAGGCTTGTTATCAGTAAGGACACAAATTACCCTCTATAATGCTAAAACTATAGGCTTGGAATGCATCCGTATTTTAAAAATTTCTTCTCGGAAAATTTAAGTTATTATCTTCTCTTTTCTGTATGCTCTTCTTGAGAAATGTTTCTTTTTTGTTTTTTACTTGCCAAAATTTTCTCAAACATATTTCTAATTTTATATTTTAAGATTTGAAATCTAAGTAAAGAAGGCGAGTTGTAAGTAAGATTTTAACACTTTAGATAAAACTAATAATGTATATTAAAAATATTTTATCCGATAAAAAAAGAAAGCAACATTCTGCAAGAACAGTATACAGAAAACAGAAGAAAAACTTTTAATTTTCCGAAGTAAAATCTGAAAAATGTGGATGCATTCCAAGTCCATTGGTTTAGCATTGGAGAGGAGGATTTCCATCCTGACTGATGAGGAGCCTTTGTCACCGCTCTACGCTGTAAAAAAAACCTGTAATTTTTACAGAATTGTTTTTTTTTTTTTTTACAGAAAAAAACTGTTTTGAAGAAAAACAGTTTTTTCTGTAAAAGAAACTGAATTTTGTAATTTTTGCAGGACAAATCTATATTTTTTACAGAAAAAAACTGTTTTAATGAAAAATTACAGCTTTTTTTTCTGTAATTTAAACGGTTTTTTGCAGGCGCCAAAATTGAAAGTTTCTTCCTGTCATTTTGATAGATTTTTTTTTTTTTTTTTTTTTTTTTACTGTGTACTTGTAGAGCTATCTAGACCGACAGCCGTCCGACACAAATAACTTAGATAACCTTTTGTCAATAGCCTCTGGTCTGCCATGTTTATAGCTCAACAGAATATACCACAGACAGTGGAACTCCAGTAACTGACGGATACGTCGATTTACTTTATTAGGCTGAGCAAAAAGTTCTCGGAAATTCTTAATATAATAGTTACCAGAATTTATATAGTGTATAGGAGCACTAATGGTACAGTCCAGACGTGGTTCCATTTCGATCTTTGCAACTTCTTTCGATCAATGCAACACTTTTTCAAGGGTCGACGATATGAGTCCTTTAATGAAGTTGAAGAAGCATGTCAAGAGTTTTTCGATTCCAAGGAGCCCCATGGTACTTCCAGCAAATCCGGAATCTGGCAGTACGATGGCAGAAAGTCGTGGACTATGATCGTCTCTACTTTGAAGAATAGTCCTTGTTGCTTTTGTTGTTAATTTGCGCATAACAACTCAACTTTCACAAATTTCCCAGAACTTTTTGCTCAACCTAGTATTATTAAAATAATAAAACTTTGTAAAAAATCACCATAAAATTAAAACAAAACACAGGACGCGTTTCGAGCTAAAAACATAACAGCTCGTCATCAGCTACAGCATACACGTGTCCGTAAACGAACAAGTTCAAAAATGCATTTTTGAACTTGTTCGTTTACGGACACGTGTATGCTGTAGCTGATGACGAGCTGTTATGTTTTTAGCTCGAAACGCGTCCTGTGTTTTGTTTTAATTTTATGGTGATTTTTTACAAAGTTTTATTATTTTAATTGCTTCATATCGCCAGTTTTTGGTGCTGTTTCGCAACCTAGTATTATGTTTGAACTCAACCACACTGACTAGTAAAGTTTTCATAGTAATTGACATTTCTACATCTGAGTGAAAAAATGTCCAGACTGGGTGTCTCGAACGCAAGACCTTTGACTTAAATAGACGGCGCTCCGTTTATATTTGGAAAATTATGTTATGAAACAAAGATTCAAATGTATAATGCAATAATATTTACTATTTTACAAATACATGTATTTAAAGATATGGAAGAGGAAAATATGACTTTCTAGAGTGAATGTTTTACACTAGATTAAGTTCAACACAATTATTCTAATTGTTAAATAAATTATATGAGTTGTAGTTTTCCAACTGTGTGATCCATCCCAGGATTTGAACCAGGGATCTCCATGCTCACTGTAAAAAAAAACCTGTAATTTTTACAGAAAAGAATTGCATTTTTTACAAAGAAAACTGTTTTGAAGAAAAACAGTTTTTTCTGTAAAAGAAACTGAATTTTGTGAATTTTGCAGAACAAATCTGTAAATTTTACAGAGAAAAACTGTTTTAATTAATAAATTACAGCTTTTTTCAGTAAATTAAACGGTTTTTTACTGGCGCCAAAATTGACAGTTTTTTCCCGTCAATTTGACAGATTTTTTTTTACAGTGCTGAAACTGCCAATGTCTAAATATCCCGGACGAATCTGGAGAAGCTAATTCAAACGTCTAACCTTATTGATCATAGCATCTAGTCTGATATATGAATCAGCGCAACAGAATAAATCGCAGGTAACAGAACTCCAGTAAGCATTAGATGCGTAATTACACTATATTAATTTCAACACTGTTGGAACATTTTTCGCCCAGTTGGAAAATTACAACTCGTATGATTTATTTACCAATAAGAATAATTGTGATGCAATTAGTCTAATATAATTATTTATCCAGCGTTTACTGGAGTTCTGTTACCTGCAATTTATTCTGTTGAGCCTTTCATATATCAGACCAGATGCTGTGATCTTTAAAGGTTAGTGGGGTGAATTAGTCCTCCAGATTCACCCGGCATAGCTCAGTTGACAGGGTATTGACAGCTGCAGCCAAGAGATCCCTGGTTCGAATCATCGCCTGGACATTTTTCGCCCAGTTAGAAAATTACAACTCATAGAAATAAAATTTATCATGATTTAAAGAATAACGGATACCTAAAAAATCTGATTAGAAATATTTTCAAGAATACATTGGAATTGATTAATTAAACCCATCCCCCTTTTCAACTGTTCAAACCTAACAGCTTTATTTGTTTACCATATTATGATAGTGTTTCAGCGAAAGATTCATCTGTTTTGAAATCAATTAACATTGAAGTTTCTTTTAAGCAGTTAAATAAATTGAGTTATTTTTAGGTGCGTTCGTAATTATATAAATACGTAGCACCTATAATCGTCGTTCTGTCCGTCCGTCCGCATATAACAGAACAAAAGCTACCCAGCCGGATGGTCTAAAATTTTAAATATATAATTGCTGAAAAATTCTGTCGAGTAATTTCAAATTTTATCAAAATCGGATGCATAGTTTAATTGCAGGGACAGTCAAATTTTTCCGTCACATTACGGCCAATGGGAAAAAGCTAGTTCAATTGCATTTTAATGATGTCACAGCCTTTCGAAGAGAATGAAATTGATGTGCGCTTATGAAGTGCACTAAAATATATATTCAGTACAATACGCGGTGCAAAATATATATATATAACTAGTTATAGTACGAACGCACCTCATTTTCAACATTTAACGTGCAATTTCCAACTTGTTTAAACAGCCACAAGTTTAAAAATGACAAAACAAAATTAACTGGTGTTGTGTATATAATTCCGTGCAGTGATTGCAAGAAAGTATATATAGGTGAGAGTGGAAGATCTATGGAGATATGACTTAAGTAAAATATCGAAGAATTTATCCCCCTGAATTTTCGCTCCCGTGATATTCACGGGCTGTTTCTTTTATTCAGATTGTTTGATTCCCACCAGTTTTATAAAATATCGTAATTGGCTTTATTATGGTAACATTTTACCAGTCATTAAATAAGGTGAAAATTTCTTTTTCAAGAAAAAATGGTACCAATACGCAATTTGAATTTTTAAACCGTAATTTAATGCGATTGTTAGGGTGTTAAAATAGCAAATTAAATTCCAGATTATTACAACATGCTTTTGACAGGGATCGTACCCCATCTTTAGCAGATTCGTTAATTTTGAAAAATAAATGCAACGATTACCATTACAGATTTTTCATGGAAGAATGGTTCACTGAGCTATACCCATATACCTTGAACGAATCAGGTTCGATTTCTAATGAATTTTTGTTGTTTCTAGAAGAAAAATTTTAACTTTAACTTTGACTGAATCCAGAGCGTGTTGTTTTGCTGTTGTGATTGATGTTAATACTGATGAGGCTATGCGATGACATAGCGAAACGTTTACTTTGTATGTTTTTGATTTTAATTATATATATATATATATATATATATATATATATTTTTTTTTTAATTTAATTGCGTTTTAAATATATTCAAGCCTGTCTAATGTTTCATAATTAGTTTAAATAACTCATAGAATGTTTTATATCTCACCGAATTGAAGCCTTTGAAAAAGAGTTTTAAGAAAAATAGCGTTCAAATAAGTTTAAAAAAAATATTTTTTTACATTTATATATGAATCTAAATAATTAAATATTTTTAAAATATTACTTTCTGATTATTCTCAGTAAAAAGTAAAGACAAAGAAAAGTACTAATGATACAAAAAATGTATTAAAACAGAGTAGAAATACATAAGAAATGATTATTCCCTATTTTATAATTAACTAACTTTCAAGAAACAGGAAAAAAAAAACGACTTTCAGAAATCAATATTTAACATTTTACAAATATTACTACTAAATCATGTCAAAAGAGAATCGGAACAACTCTCTTTAAAATCGGTTAAAAATATTTCCATTAAAATCATAAAAAAGAACCTTAATGATTAAATACTATTACAGAAAATGTTTATCTCAACACTATTATATACCAGTAATGACAATTATTTTTAAATAATCAAACTGATTGGTAAAGTTATCATACGATTTGAATATATCCAACTGAGTGAAAAAATGCCCAGCCCGGGAATCGAAACCATACCTGGCTTACAAGGCCAAAGCTTTGCCTTTTAAGCTAACTGGGCCGACAACCAACGTGTTTCGCTCAGATAATCTTGTTGGTAGTAACATCTGGTCTGTTATGTAGACAGCTCAACAGAATAAACCGCAAGTAAAGGAACTCCATATAAACGATGGATACGTAGATGAATTATTATTTTAACTGGTTCTGGGTTCGATTCCCGGCCTGGGCATTTTTTCAGTCAGTTGGAAATATTTAATTTGTAAGCAGTAATGACAATTTTGATATTAAACATTTGAACATTTTGATATAAAAAAATCCTTCACCAAAAAAGTCAAATTTAAAAAAACAAGAAAGAAAAAAATAATTCGTCAAGCATAGATTATGAAACACTTTCCAACACATTCAGAATAATGGGAAAAAAACTGCGCCGTTTAAAAAATTAAAATATTACCTCTAAGTCAACCATATAACAAGTAAAAATTAAATTTAAAAAATAAAAAAAAAAACCCGACTGTGAAAAAAAGCGAACTAATTAATTATTTCTCATCAATTTTAATCTAATTTTTATATTACTTACCTATTTTTTTATTTACCTGTATTGATGACTTTTAAGTTGTGTTTAATTGTTAGTTCCTATCTATAAACACTGTTTTGATGAGGCCTATAGATGTTTATGATGGTTACAGTTGCAATAAAGTTAGAGATCCTACTTACACAATTTCCAGGTTGTGTAATATTTAAACGGAGCTTCTGACTGTAAAATAGTCAATGAAACATCGTCTTAGTTTTGAAAGACCTATCCAATGATATGCAACTCAATAGGGTGCGTAATTTTTTTTTCGTGTCTACCGCCATTTTATATTTTACGGTCGCCACTTTGAACTTATAAAATCAAAACCTATCCTATAACCATCGGACGGTAAAGAGAAATCGATAGAGACCTCATTCATTAAAATCCATCCAGCCGTTGAGATGTTTCGAGGGTATAAAGAAATCCACATACCCAGATATACGTGAAACACACAACCCTTCTTGGCAGTCGGGTAAAAACGCATAACACATTTCAAAACACAATTTCAGTTGTTCCCTTCCACAATCGAAAGATTGTCGGAATTTTTTCAGCAGCCCTGTATATGATATATAGGTTTGTATCTATTAACTACATGCATGCCAAAATTTAGTTCACTTAAGAAATACATATTCTTCAGTTGAAAATTTACTTTCAGCCATTTCCTCTAATATGGAGAATGGTATGTGAACACTTTTTGCAGCCCTGTATTTGAGTTATGGAATTTATAAATAACGAGTAAGATGCAAAAAATTAATTAAATGTAAAAGCGCATACCGAATTTTAAACAGCAATTATTACTCAAAGACAGTACTGTACTGTAATCGATTTCTTTTGTGTATCTCTGTAAATGAATAAAAAAGGTTTAAACGCCGTGTTCTAACGTGATTGTACTGAAATTCAGTGATTAATATCAGTTTCAATACATTTGAAATAGCGTAATGTCATTCACATACTCTGCGAACGATTTTTCCCCATATACCATAATGTAATGGAATACTTTTGGTCGCTCCTGTAAATGAAACCTAACTTTAATTAATCCTACATACTTCATATACAATACCAAACAATACCAATTATTAAGAATCTGACTACCGAGAACATTAGCAATCTGAATTTTATTTTCAAGTGGGGATGTGATAGTACATCTGGTCGAAGTACTTTTAAACAAAAATTTAGCGTTGATGATGGTAGAAATTTGGTTCAAATAGCTTTTCCACTTCTCTAGTGTCACTAGAACTTAAGTTTTGTGAATAATTCAGAAATCGTTATCTGAAAAAATTCGAGGTCTTCATCCCCTCGATTTTTTAGGCTCATCAGAATCCATTTTTTGCACGAAAATACCGAAGCTACTGTCAGTGAAACGGATTATATTACATATCAGAAGGGTAAACTTATTCCTTTTAAAACAATCATTGATAGAAAATAAGTTGGCATTAATTACAAAGTAGCTTTAACGATGATTGATTGTAAAATTTTTACTGTCATTACTAGTAATGTGTCAACTCAAAGTTGATACCTATATCAGGCAACTTCAAACCAGTTTAATAATCTTGATGACATTTTCAAACTGAAAGTGAATGAAAATCATTTACAATTCGGGATGTCCACGTCATATGCCTGTATAAGATCTTTTGAGTGTAGCTTGCATTTGGCAAAAACGGGATATACAGGAATGGCAAGTGTGCACTCCTGACGAGAAGAAAAAAATTAAAATTGCAAAGCAAAATTTACAAAAAAGATTTCGTTTACAATTAGGACTTCTCGCCGATAAATCAAAGATCGGATTTGGAAGCACAAATGATTACAATACAGCTCGTCGATTCTTTGTAAACGCAACTATTTCTGCTTCCATAAGGAGCGTAGACGAAGATTTGATCAAACGATTCCCGTCATATTAAAAGTAATTTCTTAACATTCATTTGACCAATTTCGTGGATTATTGCTCACAAACAGCTTGTAAATTCGTCGAATTGTATTCCTAGTTCTATATACTAACTTCAGTGAACAAACTACTTATTCATGGCACAGAAATAATAGTTTTTTCATTATTGCCTGTTGGGCAAATGTCGGGAGACTCTCAAGAATCGTGTAACAAATTGATCAAAAGGTATGCAGAAGATTTCTCCCTAAAATGCAGTAGGACGTAAACAAAGGAAGATTTTTTGCGGCTTTTAATGTTATCAGATCCCTTCATTTCAAGCTTACGTAAATTACCATCGAATAAACTAATATTCTTGCCTCTAGAGGCATAGAAAATTTTGTAAAATATTTCGACACCTCCCCTTCTGAAGAGTCTACTTAGTATACTACAGATGATTCAGAAGATCAATTTTAGAATATCCTTTAGCTTTATTTTAATAATATATTGAAATTAAACCTTGTAGTATTTTATTTTTCATTAACGTACGTAATCGTATTTCATAAATAAATATTCATCGTTTAATTTCGATTAAAAACATCCTAGTTCTTTGAAAACACCTTGTAACGTTTAGCCTCGAAACTTTTTAATTTCGAAACTCGAAATATTTTATTTAAATCTAATTGTTTTTATTTTTAACTCTCCATTTTTTAAAATTAATTTTTTTAATCGTACTTAGCATTCTCAAAAGTACCTGCATACGAAATTTCATAGAAATGGGATAACTTTCAAGGCATTTTAATTTTATGTCCGCCATACTGGATCCGCCATTTTGTATTTTGCAATTTTAATTTTAGAAACGAGATTAGCATTCTGAAAAACACCTGTGTACGAAATTTCGTGGCATTTAAATACCTTTTTCATATTTTGGCCAGCTTTTCGGGATTTTGCCCCTGTGTGTGCTGTGCGGATTTGAGGCTTTTTGGGGATTAAAGATCATGTCTATTCAATCTTTTAATCTTTGTTTACATTTTTAAAATTTCATATTTTGGACAATTTAAATTGTTAATTCTTAAAAATAAATTAATTGCACGCTTAAACATATAAGTAACGTAAAAACTATTTTTTTAAAATAATTTTTTATTTTTAAACTTGGCACCAGTCTAAAAATTGTCATAAGTTCTTGCTAAGTTACAAAAAGTACAACGCCGTCTAGTGGCGGTTCTTTCATTAGTAGCATCGGGAAGAAGTTGTAACGACCTACATTTTCGTATATTATACTTTAAATTCTGACCCATATATTTTGAAAAAAAAAAACCCTTAAATGCGCGGAGTTTAAATTAAATTGCAGTGAGCTCTATTATGAAAGATTAATGGCTTCCATTGGGAATTTCGCCAAATTAGCCAGTTATCGCCAAGTTGGCTTCATATATGGCAACTTATTTTTGTCACCAAATTTGACGATATTTTGTCATGTTGCTCAAAAATTGGCGCTATTGTGATAACCCTGTCATTATTACTTTTCAACAATTACTCATTGCTGAAGCTGATACCGATTTCTCAATAGGGAGGAAAACATGGCCGCGATCAATGAGGCGGTCCAACTGGAATTGTGAGGGACACACAGAGAATTGGACTTTATATAAATAGATGACGATTTGTCCCTGCAATTAATTCAAAATTTCCAAACTTTCTGAACAAGAAATTTAGTAAGCCTTACCAACCCCCCATTAAAAATAAAAACTCATGCCTTCATTTTGAATTCTTCCTTTACCAAGCAATCACAAGTCTAATATGCTCTTATCGAGATGCGCGATCCTTGGTTCAAAGCCAAAGTCATCCATGGAAGAACGAGAGAAGTATTTAAAAAAAAAAAAAAAAAAAAAAACACCTTTTTTGAGATTAGGGAAATTTTCTGTCATAGAATGGAAGAAAAGAGAACGGAAATTTCTTCGTTTGGCCGATATTTTCTTTCTTGTCACAGAGAAAAAGAAGAAAGAAAAATCATGCGTCAAGCATAGATTATGAAACACTTCCCAACACATTCAGAATAATGTAACAAAACTTCATAGTTTAATAAGTTAAAATATTATGTCTAATTCAACCTTATGGAAACGCATAAAACATTTGAAAACCCAACTTCAGCTGTTCTCATCTACAATAGGAAAATCAACCGAATTCTTTGAGCAGCCCTGTATATGATACATAGATTTGTATCTATTAACTACGTGCCCGCCAACATTTAGTTCAGTTAAGAAATACATATACATTTAGTTGAAAATTTCCCTTCAGCAATTTCTGCTAATAAGGAGAATGACATGTGAATTCTTTTGCGCAGCCCTGTATATGAGGTATAGAATTCACATACAACGAGTATAACGCAAAAAACAACAAAACAGTTAAATTTGAAAGCGCATGCCGAAATTGAAAACGCACTTCCAGCAGTTATTATTCAAAGACAATAATATAACCGACTTCTTTTGTGTGTCCCTGTAAATGAACGACAAATGCTATGAATACCCCATTCTATCGTAATCATCTTCTAGTGTAATTCTTGTAGCGATTTATATGAGTTTAAATACATTTGAAACAGCGTAATGTCATTAAAATACACTGCAAACGATTTTCCCCCATTGGCAATAATGTAACGGAACTCTTTTGAATGGCCCTGTAAATGAACTATTGATCCCACATACATGCAATACCAAACATGGTTAGGTGACCCTAAATAAGGTTTGCCAATTTCATAATAATCCGAATATAATTACGGGAGTTAGAGAGTGGACAGACAGACAGACTGACCGAATGCATAAACACTTTTCAACTTTGTTGGAAAGTGATAAAAATAAAAACCGGACATTCTACAATTCTCGGATTTATTCCGGTATATCAGTGCTACCAGGAATATTTTGGTGAATTGAAGAAAGTGTTTAGAATTCCCAGAAGCTAATGCCCCCACCAGTGGCTGAGAGGTTTTGCTCTCGAAGCTGGTAGACGGGAGGTGCTGGGTTCGATCCCAATCGCGCTCGTCGGCCTAATCGTTCGGAGTTTTCGTGATTTTCTTCGAGCCATGGATTTCCATGCGTAAATACGGGTTAGGTTCCCTTAGAAAGACCCCCATGGAGGGCATTCCCCCCCTCGGGCCTATATCCCTAGTGCAGATAATCGGCCGTCTAAAAATCAACTAACCAACCAACCAACCCAGAAGCTAATGAATTTTCGAAATTTGAAAAATCATTTATAAAAGCAAAGTTTTTTTTTCTGCTTCTATTGATATTTGGAAAAGTTTCTGGGTACTTTTCATAGTACAGTAAAACCTCCCTAAAGCAACCACGTTCCGCTCCAATAAAAGCTGGTCGCTGCGAGAGGTGGTCTCTTAATGGAGGTCATGTTTAAATCAAGATTTTAATTGTTAAAAAAAGGTAACAAATAATGTTACTAAAATTTATTTTTCACATTAGGAAAAAATAAGAAAATTTAAGTATCAAAACAAAAGTTAATTACTGCAGAGTTTAAAATATGAATACACTGATATTTGCTTTGACTTTACGGTTTTATCTTTAATAACTTTAATTTCCATGTCCTTTCGAAGTTCTATAAATAAATGCAATTTATTTTGGGGACGGGAACAAATAATGACGATTTCATTCATTTATCTATTTCTTTGGGAGTTTCCTGACAGAATATAGGCAGGGAAATTTATTGACCGTCATTCTTATTTTATCATCAGAGTTAAATTCATTGCTTAAAAAGGTACAAAGAGGTTTAAACACTTAAAAGTTACTGTTATTAAAACAAAAAATCTAAGCTTATTTTAGCAGTTTGATGAATAATGCGCCCTCCGATTTTTTTTTTTTTTTTTTTTTTTTTATAAAACCTTCTTCTAGCGACCAGGTAAAAATGGAATTTGTTTCTTTCTTCAAAGAAACTAGTTGCTCATGGAGGGAGTTCAATTTAGGATGATCTCTGAAAGGTCTCTGAAAATTATTGAGCTGATGGAAATAAATTTAGTTCCATGAAAAAATGGTCTTTCAGGGAGGTGGTCTTACAGGGAAGTTTCACTGGATATTAATCATTTTTCTTAACCCTGAAAATGCGTTTTTGAGATGCTATATTAATTCTCGAGTAAACATTTTCATTCTCATCAAACTTGTTATATAGACAAACATGATAAATTAACCGCTTCCTTTAATATCCTCGAGTTATCTCGGGTTCGTATATATTACAGTTAAATATTATCCCAAAAATACTCGGGAGTGGCATAATTTGTCACTATGATTTGTTTTATCACGCTTTTACTCGGCCTGAAACTTAAAGAAAGAAAATATTCTTATATATAATAAATTATATATACGTAAGTAAATTGTATATAATATTTGATTGGCAGTTTTCCAAGTTTTTTTATGTGAAATGCTCATTATGAAATGCAATAATGTGACTGCAAAAAAGTAATGATTTTTTTTTTAAATTTAAATTGGTAAGGGAAGTGGTTAACATTAAAGTACAGTACAGCCCCGATTATCCGCGGAATTGGGTGGCAAGGGTACCGCGAATAACCCGAAAAAGACAGAAAATGGGGTGCAAACACGAAAAAAAAAGAAAGAAAATTCGGTACAGATGTCATATTCGCCCCATATTTGCGCGATTTTTTTCTGTCGCCAGTATCATATAGGCAACGGGTACTTAACTTGCGCCAAAGGGCTTGATGTGGTAACCCGGATTATGTTGTTTATGCTGTTGATGTTTTCGCCAAATTGGCAACCGAAAAAAATCGCGCCAAAATGGGGCGAATATGACATATGTTCCGAAAATTCAACCTAAAAACTACGTTTTTTTTCACAAAAAACATAATAAATCGTTTAAAATACATACATATGCATAGTACATCAGAAACCTTTGCTTTACGTCTAAATCACTAAAATAAAGAACAGTAAACAAGAAACAATGCCATACATACTGTACAAAAAGAGTTGAGTTACACATTTTTAGAAAAAATCAGTCACTTGTTTTTGCTTTGGAAACCCCTTTTCTTTATTCTAAATTGTAAACTATTGTTTTTCTTTTAGTATGGAATAGTTTTTATCTCTAAAATGAAGTTATTCTTGATATGTTCTCCTGGAATTTATCATAATAGTCTTATTTAATTGTTAAAGATTTTAATTGCTGTGTTTATGTTTGGTTAATAAAATCAAGAAAAGACATCAATACTTTATATCTGATATTTCAAACATGGCAACCGAATCTAGAAACATTCTTCTATAACTTTCGAATACTTGAATTTTTCTGTTTATATTTATTAGTAGGGCTTATTGTATTTTCCTTGCTTGAATTATAAAAAAAAAAAAGATCGCTTCGCGGAAAAACCGCACCGCGGATCATCCGCTCGCGGGTAATCGAGGCTTTACTGTAATTATTATATTCTTATTCTTCGACGTATGAATTCAATTATGCAACTGAAAATGTTTAATTGAGAATTGATATGCTTGTTTGAGAAAATTGATTAATATACTAAAGAAACTACTCGCAAACTGTTCAGAAAATCAGTGGCAGCAACAGAATCTTTGTTTTAACAAATGCTTCTTTAAAACTCGAAAATATATTCTTCTCGGATGATTCTGAAGATAAAGAATGCTTTTCAGAATCATGTATAACTCGGTAGTAGTCATTTTATATTATCGTTCGTGGTTATATTATATTTTTATAGATTAAGAAACAGTATATAAGGACTTTACGATGCATACTCAAATGTGAAAACAAAAACATCAAGTTGCTATCCAATTTACGCTTCATTTCGAGATTTTAAACAAAGATGCAAAAATTAAAATAACAAAAATAAAAATTATACTCGACGTTTCGGTTTATCTTTACAACCATCATCAGGAATTAATTTTCTAAAATTCAAATAGGCAAAAAATTATTTACATGTTAAATAGTCAATGACATATTCGAACTAAAAAAAAGTAACAGAAATTTCATAAAAACTTTTTAATATGTCTTTGATAATTTAACATGTAAATAATTTTTTGCCGTGTTTTATTTTAGAAAAGCAACTTCTGAGGATGGTTTTACAGATAAACCGAAACGTTGAGTAAAATGTATGTTTTTGTGATTAACTGTTACATCTTTGTTTAAAATCTCGAAATAAAGCGTATGTTGGATAACAGCTGGGTAACAACAAACTTTTTGTTCTCACGATTAAGAAACATTTGCCTTTTTTCCCAGTATGCGACCCATTTTTACTCTTTTATTCTTAAAAAAAAAAAACCGCCCGCCACTAGCAAAAAATAAAAATAGCTAATGCGATAATATTTACGAGTTTATTAAGAACTAACTCTAAATTGACAGAAAAGAGGAATTTTTAGGTTCAATATTAAACGTCTTATCGTGGAATTCATCATTTCGAAAAAGTTAACATTTCACCAGACTTAAATTATTTCAACATAGAACTGAAAGAACTCACTTTATAATCTGTTAAAAATTCTGTGTTTGGAATATAATTATGAAGCAAAATAATTAAACATCGTAACAGAAAGAATTTTTCTTGACATTATCTTTTACAAAAATGAAAGATAGAATTTACGATATCGTTTCCACAAAATATTTTAATTAATATCAATTCATTAGAAGAAAATTTTAATAATAATCGGATTAGTCTCTAGCAGATTACATCACGCATTTCATAAAATATGGGAAGAGAATGAATGAATTAATATTATTCTTTCAAATAAGAAAATGCGTCGAAATGAAAGACAATCGATAAAGTTATTGTGATGATCTTTCATAAAGAGTAAACAGTTTGTATAATAGAAACTTATCTATCTATTAATACGACAATTGTTTCCTTTTTTCTTTGTTTTATTTTTTCTGAAATTTTTGCATTTAGTTTACGCATACAGAATTTTAGAAACACAGCAAAATACTGATTTATTACTTTCTTCTTTCTGAAGAAATTTTTGCATTTAGTTTACGCATACATAATTTTAGAAACACAGCAAAATACTGATTTATTACTTTCTTTTTTCTGAAGAATTTTTGCATTTAGTTTACGCATACAGAATTTTAGAAACACAGCAAAACACTGATTTATTACTTTCTTCTTTCTGAAGAAATTTTTGCATTTAGTTTACGCATACATAATTTTAGAAACACAGCAAAACACTGACCTATTACTTCCTTTTTTCTGAAGAAATTTTTGCATTTAGTTTACGCATACATAATTTTAGAAACACAGCAAAACACTGACCTATTACTTTCTTCTTTCTGAAGAAATTTTTGCATTTAGCTTACGCATACATAATTTTAGAAACACAGCAAAACACTGACCAATTACTTTCTTCTTTCTGAAGAAATTTTTGCATTTAGCTTACGCATACATAATTTTAGAAAAACAGCAAAACACTGATTTATTACTTTCTTCTTTCTGAAGAAATTTTTGCATTTAGTTTGCGAATACATAATTTTAAGAAACACAGCAAAACACTGACCTATTACGTTCTTCTTTCTAAAGAAATTTTTGCATTTAGTTTACGATACATAATTTTAGAAACACAGCAAAATAGCGACTTATTATTTTCTTCTTTCTGAAGAAATTTTTTCATTTAGTTTACGCATACATAATTTTGGAAACACAGCAAAACACTGACTTATTACTTTCTTCTTTCAGAAGAAATTTTTGCATTTATTTTATGCATACATAATTTTAAAAACATAGCAAAACACTGCCTTATTACTTTCTTCTTTCTGAAGAAATTTTTGCATTTAGTTTACGATGCATAATTTTAGAAACATAAAACATCGAGTTATTACTTTCTTCTTTCTGAAGAAATTTTTGCTTTTAGTTTACGTATACATAATTTTAAAAATACAGCAAAATAGTGACTTATTACTTTCTTCTTTCTGAAGAAGAATGTATAGTAATCTAAATATTTTTCTACATCCGGTTTTCGATGGATTTACATGTTTTAGGGTTAATAAATCCAGAAAAACATGTTTATACAAAATGTCTTGCTGTCCGTTCGTATGTCCATGTGTCCTCTTTGTATCATTGAAAAGTGTATGAAGTTACGCATAGATCTGAACCAAATTTATTTCTGTATGTGTTTGGCTAATGGTCAGCATGTCATCATTGAATTTGGAAATATTCCGCTGGAAGGGTTCGCTGTAATAGCAATTTTTGTGCCACTTCCATTATTGTACCATCGAAAAGTGTATGAAATTATACATAGAATTGAACCAAATATTTTTTGTATGTTTTTGACTATCGCCAGCAGGTCCTCCTTGAATTTGGAAATATTTCACCAGAAGGGATCTCTGTAATGGCGATTATTGTGCCATCGAAAAATGCATGAAGTTATGCATAGAATTGAACTAAATTTAATGTGTATGTTTTTTGCCATTGTCAGCATATCCCACGTTAATTTGGTAACAATCCGCAGGAAGTGTGCGCTGAAATAGCAATTTTTCTCGGTTTATTGTAGGTCTATTGTACAACGGCTGTTCGTGCAGCGACGGCAGTTTGCATCGAGGTAATTCTCAAGCAGCTGATGCACAAGAGAATACCAAAAAATATTGATTTTCTTAAATTTTGTGATTGATATTAACTCGTTTTGACTCCAATTAGTAAAATGAAGCAAGGGCATAAGATGAAAATCAATGTTGCTGTAATATTGTAGTAATAACACTGAAATATTAACATGTGTAAGAGCTTTTTAAAATATTAACCTGAATGAGAAAGAAGAAGGTTCTGGGATTAACGCATCTGAGAAGTTTTTATTTAAAAGCAACCCTCTGTAACAAAAAATTTGCAAATAAAAGGGAAATGTACTGGCAATCCAGTTAATAGAACAGAGTTAGCATAAATGAATTACCGGATTTTAAAAATTTATATTTTTGAAAACTATTACAGTAATACTCAATTTACGTCATCAATTAGTTCCAAGACTAGCGACGTGAGTCGAAAATGATGTAAGTCGAGGTACATTTAGGTAAGCAAGAAAGGATAAGTAATAAAAATTCTTAAAAATCTAATGAACATATTTTATTGTATTTAGGGATTATTTTACATACATTTAACATTAACCAAAAATGCCTTTCAATACAAGAATTTGGAATAAATTAGTAAGTTTTAGCTTACAATTTATTGTTCTTCTAGCTGCCCAGTTCCAGTGTTTGACGATCTGAAAAAAATCTTGTAATGAAGATTGAACCCACATTTTTCTTTTTTACTTTTAGAAGCTGTTTGTAAGAACAGAATGATTTTTCTAAGCATTTTAAAGAGACTGATTTCATTTGTTTGTCAGTATCACTTGACAGTCGCGGGAAAATTTACCTTCATCTAGCCAAAAATCTTCAAAAAAAGTTCTAAGTGCGTTCTAATTAAACATATTTGTTTCCAGGTCAGACGACGTAAATGCGGGGTGACGTTAGTCGAGCGGATGTAAGTCAGGGTATTACTGTACACATATTATAATAAGTTATGCATGAAAATAAAGAAGAACATTCCAAGTTTTTTTTTTTTTTTCAGTTACATTTTTTCGATGCGCGAACATTTCGCAACACGACAAACGCCTAATCTGTAATCAAATGCGTTCCCCACAATTAACAGTTTTGCACTATCAACGGATTTTGTATTTAGTACTGATGCATAAAAACACTAAATAATGCAGCACTGATGCATTAAAATACAAAATAATGTAGCACTGATGCATAAAAACTCTAAAAAGTTTTAATTCATGAGTGCTGCATTAAGAATCGTTAAATGTGTAAAGCTGCCAAATGTGTGGAACGAAATTGTTTACAGATTATGTGTTTGCCATGACACGAAAGGTTCGCACACCGAACATTTGTAACTATATAACTTATTATAGTAATATGTGTAACAGTATTGAAAATATAAATATTTAAAATCCGGTCATTCTATATACAGTCCTGTACACATATTACTGATCCTGTATACTAATCATGTGTACAGTCGGATCTCTATTTAACGAAGTCACTAAATCCCGAAAAAAAGTTCGTTATGTAGAAAATTCGTTAAATAGAGATGAACCTTTTTAAATACTTTAAACTACACAAAAAAGATTTTTAATTCATAAAAATTAAACATTATTAAAAACTTAACTAATCACACCTCTTTTCTGTAAATCATATTTATTTTTTATTATTATTATTCATTTTACCCATCAAAAACAAATCTGTAACGACAACAAGAATTTTAAAAAATATTGTCCGGGAATACACTGTATTTTCAGTTTTAAGAAAATTACATTATTTAAAGAGTATTAAGAAAATTACATTAAAATTAATGAATTTTAATAACATTATCGTACATCAAGTAATTTTAAGCATCGCATTACTACATGCGTCCTTAAATTTAATTACTGAAACTTATTTAATACAGAACAGCCCTTTTAAGTGTGAAATTTGCATTTCCTGGATGAAAAGCAAAGAATGACCAGGATTTCAGTGCTCTCGTTGAGTTAGCCACCTGGTAAAACTAATCCAAGGTTATTGAGCATTATAAAATGTGTAAAACAAAGAATAAGTTTGAAGTGTCCGGAAATATTTTGAGAAACAGGTATAAAAAAAAAATATATATCAGAAGAAAAAGTTCGTTAAATAGAGAATACACTTCTTCGCTATTTGGAGGTTATCTTACGAAGAAACTTGCAAAATGTTGTTGGTTCCGAGGAAAAGTTCACAAAATAGAGAAATTCGTAAAATAGAGGTTCGTTAAATAGAGGTCCGACTGTAATATACGTATTTTGAAAAAACATTTCTGGCTAATGTGATAATTCAAGTAAAATGTCTCCACTCTCATGTATTAAATATGTTCTTAAATCTTTATTTACAACTTTCTGGCTAATTCATAATACCACTTTCTTCGAAAAAATGCCGAAATTTTCCTGAAAACCAGATTGTGAGTACCAGTTTCGTATTATTACGTATTATTTTACAGGTGAGAGTGGTCGGTATTTCTTTCAGACAAAGATCGAAGTGCTGTACCAAAAAATAGAGAGTATTACGACATTCAGCTAACAGTAGTTTAAGAAAATATTGAAATAGGAGCGGTCTTTTGAATTTCAATTTAAAACGTTAAAAATAGGTCTCATCATCTGGGAATTTAATTAGAATGCCAGATTACTAAGACATACTTTTTAAATTTGAATTAAAAATTAACTTGAAATATCCAGACGCGTAAATAAACTTTACAATTAATGCAATTTTCTTGAAATAATCTTACCATCCTGGAAACGCTTTCTCAAATGAATCAGTCAGGAAGCGATAGACCTAGACAGGGCATAATTCCTATGCAAGCCTACTAGGCCGGGGTTTTGGATCCACAGCTGATAGGGGCTAAAAAATGGTTAAACGATTTCGATAAAAAAAAAAAAAATCTTAAAAATTCAGTTTTCTGAAATGGTTCGCACAATAAAAATGTTAACTTGCAACTGCATCGTAAAATCTAAGGAAAAAATTCACAGGTAATATGTACAATTCTTAACAGTCACCGGCCCCACCAGTGGCCGAGAGGTTCTGCTCTCGAAGCTGGTAGACGGGAGGTGCTGGGTTCGATCCCAATCGCGCTCGTCGGCCTAATCGTTCGGAGTTTTCGTGGTTTTCTTCGAGCCGTGGATCTTCCATGCGTTAATACGGATTAGGTTCCCTTAGAAAGACCCCCACGGAGGGCACTTTCCCCGGGCCTATATCCCTCGTGTAGATAATTGGCCGTCAAAAATCAACCCAACCCAACTTAACAGTCACTTTCTACTCACTACATATTTTCGATTTGGAACCGAGCACTAGGATAAGACCTATAAAAACCATAGGATTGATTAATCTCTTCTTTAAAAACAGTTTAAATTATTTACGCTGTGGACAAGATATTTTTATTTGAATTATCTGTAGGAAAGATATTTTTATTTGAATTATTATTTATACTGTAGACAAGATATTTTTATCGGAATTATTTTTTAGAAAATATTCAAGATGAAGCGATGTTAAGGTATTATAACATCAAAAATAAAAAAAAAGTTAAATTAATGTGAGTTTCATGGTCATTTTTATATATTACAAGAAAACCTTGAATACGCCGCGAAAAATTTTCTAGATGCTATTTTCGTTTGAAGAATTTTGGGGGGGGGGGGGGAAGGGGTAGAAAATGTGCTGGGCCTCCGACTCCTTACAATCTTAATCGGGCTTTGACTTTGGACAATAATAACTCAGACAGATATGATAAAACCAAACGTGTATTTTTCCTTGAAACACGCAATGGTTCACGTTCCATCATTTATTTTTTATTCAGAATTAAAAAATTTTACGTAACCTAAATTTATTTAAATAGATTCCTTATTTTTTTCTCAAACAAGATTTTTCTAATAATAGCCTTATCATGAAATAATTCCGCAGAGGAGTAAGCTGACGCATTAGAAAAGTATATTCTGGGCACACCAATCAACTAGTTCATACTTCAAATTCCTGCTATCAGATCACAGATTTGCCTACTTATTTTAATGCTTTGTGCCGTATGGCTATGTGTTTGGTGGTTGAAAGATTAGAGAGATGCGTTTAAGTCTAGACAGCATGAGTTCGAATACCATGTCTTTATTTTTTTGCCAAATTTTCTTCTACTTTATTTTAAAATGTTTTATCGGTTAAAATATTCTATTTCAGGGTTGTTGTTGTTTTTTTTTTCTTTTACTTTCTTTAAATAAATGTTTTATCGGTGAAATATTCTATTTTAGTTTTATCTTCAACTTTTTTATTTGAAAATATTTTATCGTCTGCTTCATATTTATCATGATAAATGAAACATTTTTAATAAAAGTACATTTTTATGTTAATGACAATTAGAGATTTATTTTCATTTTTTTAAATAAAATACTTACTTAAATATTCTATTTCAGAATATTTTTACTACTATATACTGCAATTATATTTGGTTCTATTAATAAAATATAATGCTTATAGTGGGATTTGCTTTTTTTTTGTCCGAAAAAGTCGATTTTTCTTTTTTTACATTTTTCTATTCCCTACAGTCTGTAGATTGTCCGTGTACAACAATTTAACCGAGTTTGAAGTCTTTTTGTAGTTATTTAGTGCTTTAGCGCAACGCGCCAGTAGGCTTACGCTGTTTTGGAGAATTATAAACGCATTTTACGCAAAATGACTTTTCTCAAACTGTGCGGGTGCAGAAAATAAAAACCATTAAGCCAATCTTGCTAATTTTTTTTAATTAAAGGAGATAAAATTAATTGGAGCTTGGACCACTTTCAGCCATTTTTATAATAAACATATTTTTTTAGAAGCTCGCCAAAGTGCGAAAAAAGAGGTCAGAAATACGCCTTTAATTTAAATCGCTGCCACTTTGTTGATTTTTAACTTTTTGATCTCAAAGTAGTTGAGGCTCCTGACAATATTATCTACTTTCATAATCCTTAATTGAAATTGATTGTAAACAACTATGGCGATCTATCGGATCCCGCGAAATATTCTTTAAATGATAACAAATCGCATCCAACACTCCCGGAGCTAAAATCTTCATTTTTCTTTCTGATAAAAATTGCTAAAAAACTCCCTTTTTTCGGCAGGCTACAGGATGGTTGGTTGGTTGTGTTTACGACGGACAATTATCAGCACGAGGGATATGAGCCCTAAGGGTGAGGGGAGTGCCCTACTTGGGGGTTTTTCTAAGGGAACCTAACCCGTATTTACGCTTAGAAAATCAAGGTTCGAAGAAAACCACAAAAACTCCGAACGATTAGGCCGACGGACGCGATTGGGATTGAACCCAGCATGTTCCGTCTACCAGTTTCGAAAGCAGAACCTCTCGGCCACTGGTGGGGATCAGGCAGCAGGCAAAATCCCCTTAAATACGATAAAACGCGCTTAAAATTTTATATTAAAGCTCCTTTTAATATTTAAAGTTTCATTTCAGTGCAATATTATATATATATATATATATATTGGAAAACTTTTCTACCAAATATATTTTCTCCACTGATCCCAACCTATCGCTTAAATTTTGAGGTACCATAAAAAGGTCATTTTTCCATGCAGATTTTTAAGGTTAATTTGATTAAAGTTTCAAACATTGAATGCAGATTTTTTTTTTCATTTTTGCGAACAAAACTTCCCGTACTATATTTACCCTTTATCTATTGACGGTACTTATATGTACCAATAAAAGAACTTGTGATAAAATTCATTTAATGCATCGATTAGTTGTAATACAGTTTAGAATGAGTTATAGATACATTACTTTATCTTGTTCCAAAAGCATTATTGGTTACACAAAACAAATATATTTTTAAAAGGATGATTTCTTTTGCCTTTGCATCTTTTTAGCTTTCTTGGCGTTTGGAGCGGGGGGGGGGGGGGATTTTTCAATTCGGAAATATTTCTATATTTCTATTGTAAGACCATTTGTACATTTCCTGTACCATATTTATTCATATATATTATATAATATATACCATGTATTCATTTTGTACCATATTTGTACATTTCCTAATTCTACGAAATACTAAGAAAAATATTTAAAATAAACGATTTGAGTGGGGGTTATATATATTGCACAAAATCCTTATATATTCAAATTTAATTAATCCTTTTAAATGTAAAATCCTTCTAAAATTTATTAAATGATTATCTAAATCTTCTAATGTAGTTTAAAATACTAAGAAACATATTTAAAATAAAAGATTTGAGTGTGGTTATAAATATTGCATAAAATTCATATGAATTCAAATTTAATTAATCTTTCAATCCTTCTAAAATCCTTCTAAAATTTATTAAATGATTATGTAAATCTTCTAATGTAGTTTAAAAAATTCATGAAATATACTTTAGAAGATAAAATTTTCATGAATTCATAATTCAGTACATAAAGGGTTGATTTTAACACAATTATTTTAATTGGTAAATAAATCCTACGAGATGTAATTTTCCAACTGAGTAAAAAATTATTTTGGCCAGGATTCGAACGAGGAACCTTTGGCGTAAGCTGCCAGTGCTCTACTAATTGAAATATCTTGGATAAATCTGGCGGAACTTTGTCACCAAGGTTCACTGGGTGAGAAAGATCCGCAGGTTTGTCCAAAATAGCTCAATTGATAGAGCATTAGGCTGCTTACACCAAAGGTTCCTGGTTCGAATCCTGACCTGAACGTCCTTATATCTTTATGTTTGGCATATTCATTCTTTCCTCCATTTGAAATACGATAGTTTTTGAGATAGATAGGAAAAATTCGCGCATGCGGATTTTTAACACTTTCCAACAAAGTTGAAAAGTGTTTATGCTTTCGGTTTGTCTGACCGTCTGTCCACGCTCCAACTCCCGTAAATATATTCGGATTTTCATGCAATTGATAAACCTCATTTAGAGTCACCAAGGCATATTTGGTATTGTATAGGAAGTATGTGGGATTAATAGTTCATTTACAGGGGCACTCAAAATAATTCCGTTACATTATAGTCAATGGGGAAAAAACGTTTGCAGTGTATTTTAATGACATTACGCAATTTCAAATGTATTGAAATTCATATAAATCACTGAATTTCACCACAAGATGTGTAAGGTATCGTTACTCCGTTATAGAGGCACCTTATTTGAATGAGAACGTGACGCCAATGTTTTAACATTTGTAGCGTGTAGAGCGACATCTGTATTTTATTTTTCCGAAGTATGATTGTTGTCCCTGGGGTCTACAGTTAGCTGCGTCCGCGAGTGCTTATGCAAATTTTTAGGGCATTTGGCTCAGTCTGCAAGAGTATAGAAGGCGAAGTCCGGATGAGTGAAGTCAGTTCCTTGGAGACGGTTTAGACATGAGGGACAAATCCACATAGCGAGTTTTGAAGTCAGAGGGAGAGTGCCGTTGGGTAAGAACTATTTTTAAGTCAAGCTTAGTGAGTTTGCCCTGTTCATGTGAATAAAATATGTTGGCTGCCACGGGCGGCATTTCAGGCTAGCTGGTGTGCATGACCGTTTAGGAAAAATCTGAATCATCTTCATCAGGCCACTCACCCTATTTTAGTTTCAATAAAAGGATTTTCTCCTATAAGGCTTGTGTAATGACTATGACGACACGTGGCGGTACTGCCGGGTCCGTCACAAATGGCGCCCAACAATTTTTCGAACCTAAGGTTGAGTTAAAACCATGTGCAATTGTGCCCAGAGTTTACTTTACCGGGGAAGGTGATGTAGAAGAATTTTTGACTAAATTACAAGAGTATATTTCATTTAATAGCATTGCGGAAAAGAACAAATATATAGTGCTGAAATGCTCGTTAAAGGGCGATACACTTTTGTGGTTAGAGAATATTGGTAAATTTCTAGTGACTGATGATGCGAAACGATTTGAACAAACAGTGGCTGAGTTAAAAAAAGCTTTTCCCGGTCTTAAAGATGAAAGTGTACTAAGAAGAGAATTTTATTGTAATAAGCAAAATATCTATGAGCAGGCTTCAAAATTTTTCTTACGCAAACTTGAATTAAAAAATAAAATTGGATTAGAGGGATCATTTGAAGAAGTATTAGATATAATTTTACCTTTATTTAATGTGCATGTACAGGACTATATCGAATTAAAGGCACCTAAGAATTCTTCTGAACTTTATCAAATTCTTCTGAAGTATGAGGCTCGGCACAGCTCGGGCCAAAGAGAGTCTCCTAGCCCTCGACAGAGACCTATTGAGAACTACCGGTATAGAAATGAGGGGGATAGAAATTTGAGAGGGGTACAGCCTGTAGTCAATTATAGATATAGTAGAAATGTTAATAATGGTGTTAGCAGAAATGTGTCGAATGTTAATGGTAATAGAAATTTCAGTAATTCTGGTAATTTTAGAGGACAGGAAAGGAATGATGGTGGTAATAAGCAGAATGGTGGTTTAAGTCAAAGAGGGGGAAATGTCCGCGATAGGAATGTACCTCCTTCACGTTTAAGGCAATTATCTGTGGAAAATTCTGGGGGCAGGTCAATAGAAAGGGAAAGTTTGGAAAAATCTGGTCAGTTAAACTGGTAGGTGGCTGTATTTCAGGGGGTATGCAGTCACAGGTGAAAAAAGAAAAGCCTTCTGTTTCTTTAAATAGTGTAACGATTAATCCTGTAGAATTGCCTGAATTGTTAATAATTTTAGATGGAATTGTGGTTAGAAGTCTCTTCGATACAGGAGCGGAGAGATCTTTCATTTCTTACGACTTTTATCGGAAGTATTTTTCTTATAAAAGGTTGAAAAAGTCTAGTTTAGTGGTTCACGCGGCGCAAGGAGCAACATGTGTTAATAAAGGTGTAATAGATTTACAATTGGAAATTCGTGCAGTAAAAACATGTTGGGAATTTTTTGTTGTAGATGGTTTAACAGTGCATTGTATTGTGGGCATAGATTACATGGGGTATAGAGGTATAAGTTTAGATTTCTTTCAAAAGTCTTTAATTGTGAATAATGATAGCGAAGCTAGGGAAGAGAAAGCAGTTTGTGTGTCAGTAGATTTGGGGGAGTCTGGTTTAACTGAAGTGCAGAAAGAGTAGTTTAATAAGTTTTTGATGGATTTTGGAGAAGTATTTTCTGATAAACCGGGGTTAACGCATGTAGCATGGCATGATATCAATATAGGTTCAGCGGCACCAGTGGCCAGTAAACCTTATCGGTATGATAAAGTAAAGGAAGAAATAATTGATTACCATATACAGAAAATGTTCGCCGATGATGTTATCATGCCCATTGAGTCCCCTTTTGCATCTCCAGTAGTACTATCTCGTAAGAATAATGGTAAAAATATAGATGATCCTGAAGCATGGAGGTTTGCCATTGATTACAGAAAATTGAACGCCATAACCCAATATCCTCAATATCCCATACCAGTAATTGATGATATCCTGGCTAACATAAATAGCACTAATTACATGTCTACCTTAGACCTCACATCTGGTTATTTTCAGATTGCCATGAAACCTGAAGATATTGCAAAAACTGCGTTTATAACTAGGAATGGTTGTTTTGCCTTTAAGAGAATGAGTTTCGGACTGTCAGGGGCTCCTGCGACATTCCAGAAGGCCATGAATACCATCCTTAAACCTTTAATTGGTAAGGGTGTCTTGGTCTACCTGGACGATATAATTTTGATGTCAGCTACCTTTGATGAACATATAAGATTGCTAAGAGAAGTATTTACATTATTAAGGAATGCGGGTTTAACCGTGAACCTCGAAAAGTGTGCATTTTTAAGAAAAGAAATCAAATACTTGGGTGTGAAAATTACACGTGAAGGTATCAAAATTAATGAGAAAATTGAAGCAATTACAGCTATGGCTCCCCCCAAGAATGGCAAACAAGTAGCAACATTTTTAGGAATGGTAGCTTGGTTTGCCAAATTCATTCCTCAGTTTTCTGAATTATGCGAACCATTATATAATCTGAAGCGGAAGAGAGTAAAGTTTGTGTGGTCAGCGGCGGCTCAAAGATCTTTCGAATTGTTGAAAGAGGCACTGGTATCGCCACCTGTTTTAGCTCATCCTGATTATTCTTCTCAGTTTGAAATTTATTGTGATGCGAGTGCAGTGGGGATTGGAGCGATGTTAGCACAAAAAGGTCGACCGATCGCATTTGCTTCTAGAATTTTAAACGCGGCGGAACGGAATTATTCTATTACAGAGAGGGAGTGTCTTGCTGTAATCTGGTCTTTGAATAAGTTTCGTTGCTTCTTTACACATCTTCCTGTTAAAGTTATTACGGATAACTCGGCGTTAACTAAGTTGACTAATGGAAAAGGTTTGTCTTCTCGCATGGTTAGATGGTGTTTAAAGTTGGCGGAGTATAATGTGGTTATAGAGCATAGGGCAGGCAAGGAGAATGCGGTAGCCGATGCTTTGTCTCGCAACCCGCATGGTAGCTCAGAGGTCATTGAGAAGGTTAAGTGTTGTGCATTATCTTCTTTGGTGTTGAGATCACGGGAACAATTAATACGGGAACAGAAACAAGATGAGGAGTTTGGGGAGTTGTATCGTTATTTAGAGAATCCAGATGATGTTCCTAGTTCAAGTGTGCCTATTTTAGAAAAATGGTCCCAATCTTTCAAACTTATTGATGGTCTTCTTTTCTATTCTAAAATTGTAAATTCACGAGGTGAATTGAGAGTTTTTATTCCGGCTACTCTTCGAAAGGCCATCTTAAAGGAATTCCATGACAATCCATTAGCAGGACACCTAGGAATAAGGAAAACGTATGCACGAATTTGTGAATCCTGCTATTTCCCTAAAATG
This sequence comes from Maratus speciosus, assembly GCA_963932465.1. Taxonomy (NCBI): domain Eukaryota; kingdom Metazoa; phylum Arthropoda; class Arachnida; order Araneae; family Salticidae; genus Maratus; species Maratus speciosus. The sequence goes on along the minus strand of OZ010792.1, from coordinate 199,976,546 downwards.
CGGGAAACAGTGCGCGCTTATGTCTCCAGCTGTAGCACTTGCCAGCGTTATAATTATAAAAATGTAAGTCCCGCCGGCAAATTAATTCCAATTAAAGTAAATTTTCCTAATGAATGTATAGGTTTAGATTTAATTGGCCCTTATCCTTTATCTAATCCTAAAAGATATAGATTTGTATTAGTAATTGTAGATTATTTTAGTAAGTGGGTGGAGTTAGTCCCCCTCAGAAAGGCTTCTGCTCCAGCAGTCGCCGATGCTTTTTTTGATAATTATATATCTAAATATGGTGCACCAATTAGGGTAGTTAGTGATCATGGCCCTTGTTTTATATCAGATATATTCAAGGCTCTGTGTGAGAAGCTTGAAATTTATCATTCTTTTACTGTTCCTTATCGGCCTCAGTCTAATATGGCGGAAAGAGTCAATAGAACTCTCATTCAAATGATCTCTTCGTACGTTGGTTCACATCATTCAAACTGGGACCAGTTTCTTCAGCACTTTGCGTATGCTCTTCGTACGGCAATTCACGAGTCGACAGGTAAAACGCCTACTGAGTTATTTTTGGGTAGAAAGATAATTACTCCATTCCAGAGATTAATTATGGTATCAGATGCTGAGAACAATTACATGTGTCAGGATATTGAGAAGTTGGTTAAGGAAGCACAGGTTCAAATGGGTAAGGCACAGGAGAAGCAAGCTCAGTATTATAACATGCGTAGAAGGGAGTTAGAGGTTAAAGTTGGTGATTTTGTTTTAGTTGAAAAGCATTGGTTGAGTTCAAGCCGACAAAAGAGAGTGGCTAAGTTTGGTCCAAAGTTTGTGGGTCCTTTTGAAGTTTTAGAAGTACTTAATAATAATTTAGTGGTAAATGTGGATGGTGTAAGAAGGACGGTCAATTTGGATCAGGTCAGAGTTTATATGTTTAGAGAAAGTGCGAGGGATGGGTCTCATTTGTCGAGTGGTATTTCGAGCTACTCCCGGTCCAAAGAGTTTGCAAAGTCTAGTTCCTCCTCATCTAATAATCTTCCTTATAGTGGCGATTCCCAACAAAGATCTCGAAATGTAACACGAAAAACTGTTACTGATAGAAAAACTGTACAATCTCAACCAAAGTATCAGCGGAAACCTAAGAGGACAGTTTCAACCACGTCAGAGTCAGTTGGTCATAAAAGACAGAATATAGTCAATAGACCAGTTCCTCCGATTTTTCGACCCCCAGGAAGAAAACATGAACTCTCTAACAGTTCGACATCGTCAATGCATAGATCACCAAAAAAAATATTCTGGGACTCATGTGTACATAATAAAAGAACTTTTAATCCGAACACTAATTTTCCAGCATTTAAAAAACAGCGCAGGTCTGGACAAAAACGCGACCTAGCTTCAACAGTAACTTCTGGTGCCCCTAGAAAAAGGAGAGAACCATTTCAAGGACAGTTCCCACAATCTACAGTCTTTGATCAAAAGGTGCCTACACATGGAGGGACTTCAATCAATCAACCGGGACCGAGTCATCAAAAGGAGCCTAGACTTGGAGTGTCCCCAAGGAATCAACCTAGACCGAGTCGTCGAGTGGAATCTACAGCCGTCCCACGACACCCGTTCAGGACCCGACTTCAGGCAAAGCAGTCGACGGTAGCCTCGCCTTACAGTTCTGACGACGAGAGATCCTTTGTCCAAGGATTCTGGAACCAGAGGAAAGAGCCTTCCGGTAGTATGCAGCCGGCAAGCAGCGAGTCATCTCTTTAAACGGGTGATGATGTTTCTTATTATTTCTGTGAGTGCATTTATAATGTAGCAATGTGAAGGAATGAAAAGCAGGTGGACTGTTTTTGAATTTTATTTTGGCCATGTTTGGAATTTTTTCGGTCTCACGAGTTGTGCTTCTTTAAGTTTAAAATTTGTTGTCAAAATTGTTAAAATATTGTATTTTTTCATTTTATGCTTTTAAATATTCTGGGACTATTGTTAATTGTTCTATGTATATAAATATTGTTATATATCTAAATATATTGTATTATGTATGTTTAATATGTTTTAAGTCTCAGATATCGTTGATAGTTTGGGTCATTTTGCACACGCGCCGCGGATTTAGGCAACACGTGTTTTGCGGTCAAGATGTCCTTGACACGCGTTTCTGTCTCTTTTACTAACATTGTAATTCAATAACTTTCTTCTTATCGTGTCGGTTCATTGCGTTGCGTTTTTACGTTAGTTGGGAGTAGTTTCCGCAAGTTGCGAAGTTTTGTTTCACCGGAATTGGAAATTGTATTGGTAAAATATTGAATGTTAATATGATTTTATTTCAGGAAAATGCATATGTTTTGGTAGTACTTTTCCTTTTTAGCTCATACAGATGAAGATTGATGTATGATGACGTCATTTTTGTGTTGTGAATTTTATCGATTTACTGAAATTGCACAGCGATGTGATGCTGCTCGTATGTGCCCCATTATTTGTACGATGAAGCTGATTCACTGAATTTGTGGGAGTTAGACTTTTGGCCTTTGGAGTCTTGATTTTCTTTTGTGAGGAAAATTTTGCGCATGGGGTTCTTTGTACTTTGTGCGAATTCATGCGTTAGGAAAATTCTGCGATGGTGATTTTGGCAAAACTTAAGTTATTTTTGCATTTGAAGGAAAATTTCGTAACTTTTGAGTATTTGTGGAAGTTTTCGGCACTCAGGTTAAGTTTTAAAATTTTAGTTTTGGAGCCGTTGAGTTTCCAGTGTAGGAGTTGTTGCAAGTTTAGAAGGTTTGTTTGATTATGAGTGTGAAGCATTTTTGCTGACTGATTTCTTTCGTGATGGATTAAAATGAATTTATTTTAAACGTTTACTTTTCGGCACAAAATTTGAATTTATCCATCACTTGTGTTCTTGTATTTCGGCTCAAAATTTATTTCAAGAGAAAGGCCAGAGCATGCATTTTGCCCAGCCCTTTTTCTCTGTAAACTCGAGGGGGGGGGGTTGTAAGGTATCGTTACTCCGTTATAGAGGCACCTTATTTGAATGAGAACGTGACGCCAATGTTTTAACATTTGTAGCGTGTAGAGCGACATCTGTATTTTATTTTTCCGAAGTATGATTGTTGTCCCTGGGGTCTACAGTTAGCTGCGTCCGCGAGTGCTTATGCAAATTTTTAGGGCATTTGGCTCAGTCTGCAAGAGTATAAAAGGCGAAGTCCGGATGAGTGAAGTCAGTTCCTTGGAGACGGTTTAGACAGGAGGGACAAATCCACATAGCGAGTTTTGAAGTCAGAGGGAGAGTGCCGTTGGGTAAGAACTATTTTTAAGTCAAGCTTAATGAGTTTGCCATGTTCATGTGAATAAAATATGTTGGCTGCCACGGGCGGCATTTCAGGCTAGCTGGTGTGCATGACCGTTTAGGAACAATCTGAATTTGCTTCATCAGACCACTCACCCTATTTTAGTTTCAATAAAAGGATTTTATCCTATAAGGCTTGTGTAATGACTATGACGACACGTGGCGGTACTGCCGGGTCCGTTACAGATGATTACTATACAATAGGGCAGTACAATATATACAGGACTGATGAAAGAATTCGGATAATTTCCTGGTTGTAGACGGGGACATCTGAAATTGGGTTTTCAAATGATTGAATTAGACATAATATTTTAACTTATTAAACTGTGCACTTTTATATCATGATTCTGAATGTGTTGGAAAATGTTTAATAATCTATGCTTGACGTATGATTTTTTCTTTATTGTTAAGGTTAATTTGATCAAAGCTTCAAATATTCACTGCAGCTATTTTCATTTTGCGAACAAAACTTCTATCTTTATATTTTGCATATTAACTCTTTCCTTTTTTTCTTGGTTTGAATCATTATTTAGCATATATTTTACTATTATAAATGAGAAGCATGCATAGTAGTAACAAAGAAAAAATATGATACAAATCATTTTATAAAGCAAAAAAAGAAGATATAAAAATGATACATAAAATTATAGTAAGCTAAGTAAATAGAAAACAATTGACAAACTACAAAATATGAGCTTTTAAAAGTTTTCTGTTTACTTAAATAGTGGCAGATAATAATACTACAGATGTTACAAGTTTACAATATAAATTTTATTAATATTTCCTTGCACTTTCGGTCTGAAATCCGGCAATTGTCCGGGAATATTTTCATTAACTGCCGTTCCATTCATACAAATACGTCACTTCGTTTGAAATGGGAGATTTTTAGGGTAGCTGAAAGTAGAATTGGTAGTGCTCTGGATTAAACTTTTGTAGAGGAAAAAATATTTAACTGCCGATCCATTCATTTTAATACGTCACTTTGTTCACATACGTCACTTTCACTTTTAAATGCGTAGCTGGACCATAGTAGAAGTAGCAGTGCTTCGGATTAAATTTGAACAGAAGAAAACATTTAATTTCCGTTCCGTTCATTTTTATATGTCACTTTATTCACATACGTCACTTCGTTGTAAATGAGGAGTAGCAGAAGTCGCTTCGGATTAATACTATGTGGAGAAAACTACGTAGAAAACAAATGTTTATTTTCATTTAAATTCCGTTTACTAACTCAATATACTAACTCAAACCTATTATTTCTAGAAAGCTAAAGCATAAAGAAAAAATAACAACAACAAAAAAAAGATTAATGAAAATTTAATTATAAAACAAGCCCACAAACAATTTATACCAGCCTATTTGCCATTTTATAAGTAAATTTGTTTCACGACATTGAATAATAATAATAAGTAAGAAAAATCATGCGTTAAGCATAGAAATTTGAAACACTTTCCAACACTTCCTGGATGCTTTAACAAAACTCCGTTATTTAGGGAAATGAGGTATATAAGAGAACTAAGTAAACATTTTAGAAAACGCATAAAACATTTGAAAAACTTATTTCATCACTTACCGTCCATAGCAAATATGTATTCCAATTCTTTTGAAATGTCCTGTATTTGATATGTAGGTTGATATATATAAAATAATGGGGAAATTTAGTTTAGCAAGAAAACGCATAACAGGTTGAAATTTCTCTTTCAGCAATTTATACTAATAGATGAAAACATACTTATATACATATGTACAACCCTGTAATTAACCTAGTGCCCTTATTACACGCCACTATTTAGCTAAAGTTTAATTCAAAGTAAAATACTCTTAAAACTACAGAAATCACATTTCCAGAAATTATCATTTATAGACGGCCATGTGTCCAATTCTTTGCGTGACCCTGTATATCATTTTATCTATGTTTTTCAAACATTTCTTAGTAAACTAAATGCAGTTCAGTGTAAAAATGCATAACTCATTTAAAAAACCACCTCTAAGCAATTTGCAATCATACCCAGTAACCATTACGAATTCTTTTGTGTAGCCCTGCCCTATAAATTACAGCCTTTATACACACCATATACTATGCATCAAAATAGTGAAACACAAAAGCACACAACATAATTAAAAATGCTTTTCCAGCAATCATCGCTACTGTACAGTATTTCGGATACAATATAGCATATGAAATCTTTTGTGTGTCCCTGTAAATGTTATACACATCGTATTATACATGAAATAAGTTATAGTGAACCTCAGCTATGTATATCAATTTCATTATACCTGAAATAATTTAACATAATTAAAATACGCCGTAAACAATTCCCTCCATCCCTATATCATTGTGTAACGGAATTCTTTTGTGTGGCCCTGTAAATGAATAATAACTACTCTTTGCACCGCATATTCTACAGAATGCATATTTTAGTGCACTTGATAAATACATATCAATTTTATTGTGTTTGAAAGCATGTAACATCATTAAAAATCATTTTAAAAGATTTTTTTCCCATAGGCCGTAATGTAACAGAAAACTTTTGACTGTCCCTGTAAATTAACTAAACGTGCTAGAAACTTCATTTGAAATAGAGAACGTGTTATGGTAAACATTAATAACGTCCAAAAATTTCAGGGCAATCCGAGTATATTTACTGGAGTTAGAGCGCGGACAGACGAACAGACGGATCTTTTTGCCACCCTTACGTGCAATCCAAATTGGCGAGAAATCAAAGGGAACTTTTCCCAGGACAAAAGCCTCATGATCGTCCAGATTTAGTGGCACGTGTGTTCGATATGAAGAAGAAAGTAATGTTGAACGATCCTAAAAAGAGCGGCATTTTGGGACGCACAGTCGCAGACATACATGTTATTGAATTCCAAAAGAGATGATTTCCACACATGCCCCTTTTACTCATTTTAACTGATGATGATAAGATAAGATATCCAGCCACTATTGACACCATGGTCTGTGCTTAATTACCTGATTCCACAATTGAAAATGGATTGCACGAAATTGTCAAGGCTACGATGATTCACGGATCATGTGGCGTCAAAAATCCAAACTAATCTTGCATGGAAGACGGTGTTTGCTCAAAGGGTTATCCAAATGAGTTCAGAAATAAAATGTCTCAGAATGTTGATGGTTACCCAATGTATAGACGGCGTGACGATGGTAGTCACATAATGATAAAGGGAAATGTCGTAGACAACCGTTGGGTTGTTCCTTATAACCCATAACTCACAAAGAAATACAATACCCATGTTAACGTCGAAATATGCAGCTCTGTTAAATCCATTAAGTAAATTTTTAGGTATGTATACAAGGGTCATGATTGCACAAAAGTTGTTTTTGAAAATAACGGTGAGGGATTTGTAGTGTGGGATGAGGTGAAGAGTTATTTAAATGCTCGATATGTTTCGGTACCAGAGGCAATGTGGCGACTTCTTGAAAAGCCCATGCAGGACAAGTCGCATGTTATTATTAGATTGCCGGTACATCTACAAGATATGCAATCTGTGTATTTTAGGGAAGCGGGAGAACGTGAAGCTTTTGAAAGAGAAAGTAATAAAGACACCATGCTCACTGCTTGGTTTCTACTTAACAGATCAGATCCTTCAGCAAACATCTATCTCTACACAGAAATTCCAAAGCACTTTGTATGGAAAGGCAATGCGTGGCAAAGGCGTGTTAGATTAGGTGACTACATAGTGTCAATGATGTATTCTGTAAGCCCAAAGGATACTGAGCGATTCCATCTTCGTATGCTGTTTTGTCATGTCCCCGGTGCCAAGTCTTTCGAAGGGTTAAGGACGTATGAGAATACTGTCTATGAAACATTCAAGGGTGCATACCGTGCTAGAAATTTATTAGACGATGATGATGAATGGCAACATTGTTTAACAGAAGCATGTGGTTTTGAAATGTCACCCAAATTGAGACAACTGTTTTCTTTCATATGTGTCTTTGGCATTCCAAATTCACCGATTTAATTATGGGAACAATTTAAGTGAGAAATCTCAGAAGATTTTGCTCGCCATCTGCCGCTACAGGAGAGTAGAGATAGATCCCTTCTAGACATAGCCAATCATCTACGCATACACAACATGACACTTCATAGCCTTGAATTGCCTGAACCCTCAAGCCTGGAGAACTCTGAGGAAGACGATGTCTATGATTTACAAGAAGAAAGAGCAGAGGGACAGCGATTGTTAAACATGCTAAATCCGGAACAACGTATAATTTTTGATGCTGTCATTGAAAGTATTCAAAATGATTATGCTACTGCCGCTAAGGTTTTCTGTGTCAATGCTTTTGCGGGATCAGAAAAACATTCCTATTCAATACTTTGCTGCATTACGTCAGAGGAATGGGACATACAGCTATTCCCGTTGCATGGACAGGCATAGCAACTATACTCTTACAAGGTGGAAGAACTGCACGTTCTCAATTTAAATTACCAGTCTCCATATTGGATAATTCCGCTTCAAAAATTCGGCAAAATACATCTGAAGGAAGATTACTGCAAATCTCTAAGCTCATTATATGGGAAGAATGTACCATGACACCTATTCATGCTTTGAATGCTGTTGATAGAACTTTGCGAGGTTTTGTTGGTAAGGATGTCCTATTTGGAGGCAAAGTGTTTATTCTTGGAGGTGACTGGAGGCAGAATTTACTTGTAGTTATTCATGCAAACAAAACACTCATTTTTGAAAGGTGTATCAAGAATTCTTCTCTCTGTCCAACATTTCGATAATTCAGTCTGGTTACAAATATGCGAACGGAGCCGGAGGAACTTGATTTCGTGGAATGGCTCTTTCGCTTGGGGGATGGTCTGTTGACTAATGATTATGAACTCGGAGAAGATATTATTGAAATACCTCCAGAATGTTTAGTGCAGGATTCTATAGTGTATGATATATTTGATTCGTCTGAAATTGATCTTGATCATTTTTCGGAAAGAGCCATTTTGTGTCCCAAGAATAAGGATTCTTTGAAATTGAATGAGGAGGTTTTATGAAAAGTACCTGACGAAGTCAAGTCTTATTTTAGTGCTGATACAATACTTTGTGATGATGAAGAAGAACAAAACAATTTGCAGATGGATTTCATCAATAGTTTAACACCTTCTGGAATGCCACCACATCAGTTAAATCTTAAAGTTCGCGTTATTGTTATGTTGCTTAGGAACATGAATCCGCCTAGTGGTCTCTGTAATTGAGCACGTTTAATAGTCAGAAGGTTGTCGCAAAATGTTATAGATGCAGAAGTTTTGACAGGACATAAGAGAGGCAGCCGTGTTTTCATACCGGGGATCCTGCTTACTCCGTCGGATACCAGTTTACCTTTCCAGTTACGCCACCATCAGTTTCCACTTAGGCTCGCCTTTGCTATGACTATCAATAAATCTCAGGGTCAAAGTTTGGAAAAGGTTGGAATCTATTTGCCCCATCCAGTTTTCTCACATGGGATGTTGTATGTAGCCTTTTCAAGAGCAACTTCTAGAGGATGTGTACGTGTTTGGGTCAAGGACGGACCAAAACAAGGAAACTTTTGTCACAGACTGATAAGGTACTTACACAAAACATTGTCTTCCGTGAAATTTTATCTTAAGTCGCAACTATTTTGCTTTATTGTAAAAAACAAACAAACAAAAATGAATCTACTTAACTTTACTTCATGGATGACGTGGAAAACAATGCAAAGATTTTTCATTTTAAAAGAATTTTTTTCAAAATGTTTTACAGTGACGACGTACATTCAATTCTTTCTTACAAATTTTTGTTTAATTGTGTAAATATTGACTTCATAACTGATTTCCTAAACTTTAATTTGGTTGTGTAAATACTCCCTAAAAAAACGAGTCTACCGCAATTTACCGCATTATTGATGTGGAAAATAGTGCAAAGATTTTTCATTTTAAAATAATTTTTTCTATTTTTTTTGCAGTCACGGTGTCAATTTCATTTTTTCTTACAAATTTTTTGTTTGGTTGTGTAAATATTGACTTTATAACTGATTTTTATATTCCCAAACTTTAATTCAGTTGTGTAAATACGTACTTTTATTTATTTATTAATACATAACTGATTTTTTGTGTACATACTTATTTCATATTGGTTTTGTATTTACTGATTTTTAATAGATATAACACATTTTTATATTCATAAACTTAAATTTGGTTGTACTGTTTTTTATTTTTTATTTTGGTTTTAGAATAAAATTCATGAACTTTCGTGCGTAGAACGGGTTAAACAGCTTGTTAATAAAATAAAAAGTGACAGCAGGATATCTTGACATGTTTTACACCTGTTTAGAGAAAAAAAATCAGTTTAAAAGGGGTTTTCTGTATATAAAAAGAAAATTCCGAAAGTCTTCAAAATTTTGAGTTTTTAAAATTGGGTCTAAATACCGGCTATTTAAGTTTTTTTTTCAAAAGATCACACAGATAGAGCTAATGACAGTTATTAAGCAATAAGAATATTATTTTAATAAATTGTATTGATTAATAACATTTCTTATGCACAGAAAAATACGCAATTTTTAATAAATAAGTATTTTTGTCAAATTTCTAAAATTCTTTACGGCTATCTCTCACAGTCTTCTTCCCATTATGTTTCTAATTTTGATTTTTAACGTGTAAAACAAAAACAAAAAAAAAAAACGCTTGCTGATTGAATTGAGAATTATTTTATCTGAAAAAATAAAAAACATAATATCACTCTCTGCGTTGGTATAGTCCCAGCCTGCCCACGTACCGCATTCTTAATATTGAACCCAGAATCCCCTCCCCATTCTTGTCCGCAAAGAAAGCACCCATGCAGAAGACACAAATTTATCATCTTCCTGTGTTAGATAATTTCAATTTTCATTTTTTAACCTTCTCGCTGTGTAATTGTTTTATCAAAATAGCTTCAAAAATTGCTTATTGATCCCCTTCGCGACGAGCGTCTTTTAAGAATTTTTATTCTTTTGTCACCGGTTTTTCAAAACAAAAATTTTTGCCTAATTTAACCGGAAAAATGCTCCGATTAAATAAATCAAAATTTACAATAAAAAAATAACTGGTGGGAATAATCAAGGAGGGTTAATTAGGCGAAAAGAATGCATCCCCGAGGAAATCTCGGGTTGCGCAAATTTTGCTACTTTTACGTTGTCCGAGGAAATCTCGAGCAGCGAGTGGGTTAAAATTAAATTTCTGCCTCTTTCGCCTGGTTTACTCCATCATTTTTTTTCTTTCTCTTCACATTTATTATAGGCAGTTTTGTAGTGTCCACCAGCGCTTTTTTGTAAAGTGATCCAGGAACCAGTGTCGGTCCTGAAGAATTACGGCCATGGTTGCCTTTTTCATATTGCGAAATCAGACTGGAACTATTTCTGAACCATTGAAATTTATTAATTATGGAACTATTTAAATTTATTTTCCTCCCCTTCAAACAGAGCAACAGAGAGAGGTCCAAATACCGGCTAGCCAGTATTTAGACCACTCTAGGTAGCCGGTATTCGGGCCACGGCTATGTTTAAGTTAAAATCGGTATTACTCATTCATATAATAAAATACCAATAATGTGCGCGTGGCAATTGAAAGCTAAATTTGTCTAGAAAATAACTTAATCAACAATTCAAGCCAATATACGATCAGTATATTTAAAAAAATTGAGAAACACATATCTGAAAAACTTCTGATTTAACAGATTACGTAGATTCGACACTTTTGCATTTATTATTTGTAAATGACACAGACTTCAGTGACGTAATTTTCGTAACTTTCTTCTCTTAATTAAAGTTACAAACTCTGCCAATCACCGCTAGGCTGCGCTGCGCTCAGTTCTCAGAACACCTAGTATCGGTATTTGCACCCTAGCCGATATTTGGACCTTTTCCTCTACTTATAAAAACTGTCTAAAATTCTAAGCTATCTTGTAAAACAAAGATACAAATAGATGATACAAGCATGTTTAATTTTTTGGAACTAACTGCATCTAAACAAATGCAATAAAGCGAAATGCTAAATCATTTATTTATTCTGTTGCAGAATTTGAATGAATTTTTATTACAATAGAGAAAAAGCATAAAAGTATTAAAAATGAAAGTTATAAAGATGAAATCTATGTTATAAAACAAAGATAAAAACAGATGATACAAGATTAAATAATCTTTTAAAGCTAACTGGAAGTAAGAAGATTTAAGAAAACAAAATGCTAAATCATTTGTTCATTCTGATACAGAATTTACATGTATTTTATTATAATAAAACAAAAGCATAAAAGCAATAATAAAGAACGTTATTAAGATCTAAACTATCGTATAAAACAATGATAGAAATAGATGATACAAGCATGCTTAATCTTTTAAAGCTAACTGCATGTAAGAAAATGCAAGAAAGCGAAGCGCTAATTTTCTTATTTATTCTGTTGCAGAGGCCGAATGAATTTTTATTACAATAGAACAAAAGCATAAAACTATTAATAAAGAAAGTTCTGAAGACGAAAAGTAAGTTATAAAACAAAGATAAAAATATATGATACAAGAATATTTAATCTCTTACAGCTAACTGCATATAAGCAGATGAACGAAAACAAAATAGGAATTCATTCATTCTGATACACGACTCACACGGATATTTAGTATTATCAAGCACAGGCATAAAAGTACTTATAAAGAATGCTCTAATATCTAAAGGTCTTATAAAACAAAGATACAAATAGATGATACAAAACATTTATTCTTTTAAAACTAACGGCATGTTAAGCAGATTCAAGAAAACGAAATTGTACTTCATTTATTTATTCTGTTTCAGAATTATTATTGTAATAGGACGAATTTTTATTGTAATAGAACGAAAGCTAAAACGTCCCTCCGGCCAGTCCCTTGAGGAAGAGGTATCTTTCATATTCCTTATTTTTAAAGAGCCAGCTAATACTATTCACACACAGAAACTCAAATCTGTGGAACCCGATTAAAGTGTGTGTGAATTCTGAATGCGAATACTGAAGTTATTGTGAATACTGAATGTGAATGAGATTTCCGCGAAGTCAGCTGTATCCAAACAGGTTTTATTTAAAGTGACGTATATTTGGTCGACAAATTCGGCGATATCTTGAAGTGCCCACCATTTTAAAACAACATGGTGGATGAGGCTAACCAGTGAACTTGGTCGAGACCTTAGTAATTCCTGTGCACATGCACACTCACATTGGAATCGGTTGATATATTCGAGTGCTATCGCAGGCAAAAAATCAGATTTTTCAAAATGTCACCCACATTAGAAATTCAAAATGATATATTTCAGCCATTTGACAGATAAAGATAAAACGAAAAATGCTCCGGAATCCTTGTATCAAGGTCTAACTCTTAAGAAAGAAATCTTTTTATTTTCTAATTTTTTTATACATCATTTTAAATTTAAATTAAAAAAATAATATTCGCCATTTTTAAACAAGATGGCGGATGAAGCTGGCCAGCTAACTTGGTTGAGACATTGCTATATACTATGCACACGCCTTCTTACATCCAAATCGGTTAATAAATACGCGTGTTATCGCGTGACAAAAATCAAATCGTTTCAAAATATCAGCCAAGCTGTGTTATCTCGGCCATTTTTAAAGATATCGGCAAAACAAAAAATGCTCCGAAATCTTTGTATCAAGGTCAAACACATAAGAAAAAAATCTTTTTCAATTTCTAATTTTTTGTACCCCATTTTAAATTGAAAACTCTTTTAAACTTTTAAAATGGCCGCCATTTTTAAACAAGATGGCGGTTGAAGTTTGCCAACGAACTGGGTCAAATCATTGGTATGTACTTTGTACACACCAACTTACATTCAAATCGGTTCATAATACGTCTGTTATCGCGTGACAAAATTCAGATCGTTTCATAATGTCAGTAACACTAGAAATTCAAAGTGCTATAACTCAGCCATTTTTGAAGATATAGACGAAACAAAAAATGCTCCGGAATCTTTGAATCAAGGTCAAGGTCATAAGAAAAAAATCTTTTTCAATTTCTAATTTTTTTGTACCTCATTTTAAATTTAAAAATTTAAAATTATTTTTAGATTCCCACCATTTTGAAACAGAATGGCGGATGAAGCTGGCTAACGAACTCGGTCGAGATATTGGAATGTACTATGTACACACCAAGTTTCATCCAAATCGGTTCATAAGTACTACTGTTATCGTATGACAAAATTACGACAGTTTCAAAATGTCAGAAACACCAGAAATACAAAGTGCTATAATTCAGCATTTTTAAAGATATAGACGAAACAAAAAATGCTCAGGAATCTTTTTATCAAGATCAAACACATAAAAAAAAATCTGTTCAATTTCTAATTTTTTGTACCTCGTTTTAAATTTTAAATTAAAAAAAAATTAAATGGTCGCCATTTTGAAACAAGATGGCGGAAGAAGCTGGACAACGAACTTGGTCGAGGCATTGGTATGTACTATGTACATACGAAGTTACATCCAAATCGGTTCATAAATATGAGAGTTACAGTGTGACAAAGATATATATATATATATATATATATATATAAATATGTATGTATATGGATATACATATATCATCATCATCATCATCAACCGTTTTCAATCCAATGCTGGATGTAGGTCTCCCCCAGATTTTTCCAATGTTTCCGGTCTGGTGCTTTGATCATCCAATTTACGCCTGCTACTTTTCTGATTTCCTCACTCCATCTTACTTGAGGTCGTCTTCTTGGCTGTTTTACATCTCTGGGATACCACTGTAAGGCGTTTGTGCTCCATCTATTGTCTTGACTTCTTACAATGTGCCCAGCCCATTTTCATTTTAGGCGTTTAATTCTTTCAATGATGTCAAAAACTTTCGCCTGACTTCTTATCCAGGTTATTCTTTTCTGTTTCTTCTAGTCATACCTAGCATACATCTTTCCACACTTCTCTGTGTTGTTTATAATCTTTGTACCATCTGTTTTGTTAGCGTCCATCTTTCTGCTCCATAAGTTAGCACAGGCAAACCACATTGGTTAAATATCTTTATTTTCAAACAAACAGGCATGTTACTCTTCAGAATAATATTGTTCTTCCCAAAAGCACTCCATCCATTTTTACTTTCTTCTATCTTTACAAGAAGAAAGTATTGGATTCATGAAAATTTTCGAATTCCGGTTTTCGACGGATTTACACGTTTTAGGGGTCAGAGATTCCAAAAAACATGTTTTTACAAAATGTCTGTCTGTGACTCTGTGAGTCTGTCTGTCTGTGTGTATGTGACACAAATTTTGTGGGCGCTCTATCTCAAGAACTAATGCACGGAATTTAATAAAAATTGATATTCAGTTAGTCCCTAATACAAATTGATGCTGATTAGTTTTTGGTGTACATCGCTCAACAGGTGGCGCTGCAATGCTGCATTTTTCACGATTTTTGCAATAGCTCTATCTCAAGAACTAATGCACGGATTTCGATCAAACTTCAGATTTAGTTAGTCCTTGATATGAATTGATGATGATTGCGTTTTGGTGTAAATCGCCCAACAAGTGGCGCTGCTATGATGAATTTTGCAGGATTTACACGATTTCCCCAATAACTCTATCTTAAGGACTAACGCACGGATTTTCATCAAACTTCAGATTCAGTTAGACCTTGATATGACTTGCTACTGATTATGTGTTGGTGTAAATCGCCCAACAGGTGGCGCTTCTCTGCTGCCTTTTTCACGATTGCCTCAATAGCTCTATCAATAGAACTAATGGACGAATTTTCATCTAACTTCAGATTTAGTTGTATGTTGACACAAGTTGTTGTTAATTAGGTTTTGGTGTTAATCACCCAATAGGTGGCGCTGCTATGCAGGAATTTTCACGATTTTCGTTATTGCTCTATCTCAAAAACTAATGTACGGATTTTCTCCAAACTTCAGATTCAGTCAGACGTTGACATAAATTGTTGCTGATTAGGATTTGGTATAAATCACCCATAGGTGGCGCTGCTAGGCAGCATTTTTCTGAATTTAGACGATTTCAGCGATAGTCATATCTCAAGAACTAACGCACGGAATTTCATATCGTTAGAATTCTCATGAGATGCATAGATTGCCATTTAATTTTGGCAGTGTGATAGCGGATTTTGAAGTATTAACATGTATGAGATAGAAGAAAGTTTTGGGATTGGTACATCCGACTAGTTTATTCTTCTATTGATTTCATTCATGATACTATTATCCGATGATATTTCCTGCCCAAGGTACACATAACTTTGCACTTCTTTATTTTCAGTGTTGTTGAAGACGATTTTCTGTTTTTATGTAAATGAATTGAACATCACCTTAGTCTTTTAAAAGTTTATTTTTAATCTCACATTAATGCTATCTTCTGCCAAATCTTTTAGCATATTTTCCAATTTTTCAAGACTGTTACTGAAAATTAAAATGTTGTCAGCAAATCGGAAATGACTTAAATATTCCTCATTTATTCTAATCCCTTTGTTTTCCCAATCCAGCTTCTTGAATATATTTTCTAAGACAGCAGTAAAAAGCTTGAGCGAAATGGTGACTCTTCGTCTTACCCCTCTTCCAAGCTTGATATTTGCTTTTCCTTTATCCAAGCGGATGGTTGCTGTTGCTTTCTTGTAAATCTTCTTTATGATATCGATGTATTGTTTGTCTATACCAATGTCCCCCAGATATTCAGCTACTGCTGATGTGTAGACCGAATCAAATGCTTTCTCATAATCAATAAAGGCAAGGCAGAGAGGTAAGTTATATTCCTTATGTTTTTCTATGAGTTCCGTTACCGTTTGGATATGGTCCATTGTACTGAATCTACTTCGGAATCCTGCTGGTTCTCCAAATTGAGCTGATTCACGTCTTGTCGTTAAAAGTTTGGTGAGAATTTTATAAATCACTGATAGTAAGCTGATCGGACGGTAGTTTTTAATGTTTTCCTTCTCTCCTTTCTTGTAAAGTTGCACCATCACAGCACTATTCCAATCATCTGGTACATCTGACTTCTTGAGATATTTGGAAAACAATAAGGATAGCATTTTTGCAAATTTTTCTCCTGCTTATTTGATAAGGTAGATTGTAATTCCATCTTCGCCGGGGCATTTACCTTTTTTCATAAATCTAATGGCTTGTAAAACTTAGTCTGTCATCACTGGGGTTATCGCTTCGGTTTCTGTTAAATTTTCTGGTGCATCACGTAGGTTGATTTCCCTTTAATCTTCTCATTTATATAGATCCTTATAGAATTTTTCGACAATGTGTACTATTTCTTTATTGATTTTGGTGATTGTTCCATCTCCCCTTTTTAGCGCAAAAATACCTTTTTGTCCAGAACATAGTTTACGCCTAGCTGATTTTAAACTTTTATCATCTTCTAGAACTTTCTTGACAAGATCACAGTTAAATTTTCTGCTATCTCCTGTACAACATTTTCTTACCGTTTTACATAATTCAGCGTATTCAACTCTTGATTTAGGATGGTTTTTCTTCATTTTAAATTCTCTGCGTTTCTTCATCAATCTTCTTGTTTCTTCTGTTATTTTCTTTGTGTACTTTACTTGTGCATCGCCGGCTATCTTCTTTGCGATTTCTTGTAGAGTATTTGTTAGTTTCTTGTTCATTACTGTAACATCTTGCTCTTCGTTTAAAGTTGATTGAAGTACTTCGAAACAGTTTTTAATTTCCAACTGGAATTCTTCTTTATGTTTCTGGAAATTGATTATATCGATTGATTTCTTTGAGTGTTGCAAAAGCTTCATTCTTTCCACTTTAGTATTTAACAGCAGTTTGCACCTGACCAACCTGTGATCGCTTCCTGTATTGAAGTTATAGAGAACGCTGCAATCCTGAATAAGATGCTTTTTGTTTGTTAAGATGTAGTCGATTTCACATGCTGAACCATTTGCACAACGCCATGTCCATTTTCTTTGTGGTTTTTTCTTGAAGAATGAATCCATGATATACAACTGTTCACATTCTGCAAACTCAATCAATCTGTTTCCACTTCCAATACGCAACCCATATCCATGATTTCCTACTGATAACTCACCTTTCTATTTTTCCCCAATTCTAGCATTCCAGTCTCCCATTATTAATTTTATGTAGCATTTTTCCTTTTGATGCATTGAAGGTACTTCTTCATAGAAATCCTCAACTTCGTCATCAGTATAGCTTATTGTTGGTGCATAAACTTGGGTAATTTGCAGCTTGTATCTTCGGTACAGCTGTATTACTAACCTTGCAACTCTATCTAATGCACTATCATATTCTACGATGTGATTCTTCCACCTTTTATGAATTAGAAATCCTACACCGCTTGTTCTTCCATTTTCTGTGCCTCTGTAGTATAGCATGTGTCCGCTGGCAAGATCTATCTTCTCATCTCCTTTTCTTCTTACTTCACATAATCCTAGGCAGGGTTGTTTGGTTTAAACCACGCTGGTTTAAACCAAATGGTTTTTTTTTTTTTTTTTTTTTTTAAACATGCTGTTTTTTCCGTCTGGTTTTTTTCTCTTTTTCCCTAATGTTTTCATTTATTTTACATATTATTGAAAAATCCAAAATCCAAGTTATGCAGAAGCTACAAGCAAAGCTTTAGAAAAATGATGAATTAATAAATTTAGGTTATATTTTATATTATAGTCTAGGTTATATTTGTATGCATGTAGAATGCAAATTGTATGTGTTAATGAACATATCTGAAGCTCTAAAGAGAAAATTTAAAACACTAGGGGGCTCTGCCCCCTACGAGCTACGCTCGTCAACCCCCCGTTCAGACACCGCAGACTCTAACAGCATGCTAATTTGACCGCCTTTAAAAAGATTTCGGAAGATTGAATTATAATTTGAATCTGACAATTATAATCTGACGTCATTTTCACCAAACTTTTCTTTCTCTTTTTAATATTCACGTCAAAATACTTTTGTTAGAAATGAAATATTATGATCATCTTAAAATGTCAAGTAAATGTCTCGCGCAAATTTTAAATTAAAACTGTTTTGCAATGTTATTTTTTGTTCATTTTACGTAATAGGTGTAATATGACGTAAATCCTCCTACTTAGGACTTCTAACGCATGTTACTGAATTTGTTATTTTACAATATTCTTTCTCATTTAAAATTCACGTGTAACTATAGTTTTTATGACGTAATTTTCAATGAGTTCCTGCTTTTTATATTTTTTGTTTATAGTAGTCACGTGTAAAATAAATTTTTAATTTGAAGCAAACATTATTGGTTGCGCTTTTTATACAGTTGGCAACAGTTTAAATTAATACAATTTTCTAAAACTTGTAAAAAATATCTCTCGAAATGCTGAAAATTTGAATTTAAAATAGAAATAAAACCTCGAAAAATTATTCAAATTAAAAAACTAACTGCAATCTGCACACCGGGAAATTCTGACGCATAAAATGATCTAAAAATGATTAAATTCCTATGTACAGTTTTTGCTCCTATAAAACTTTTTTAATGGAACGATTTTGTCCAACTTTGGCATTAAATATCTCTTAAAATAATTCTTCGATTTGAAAACTGTCTGCATCAGCATGTTTATCAAACATTTTTCTATAATACTACCGATTTTCATATTTTTGTATGCAACAGTTTTTTTAATATTAACGAAGAAAGTCCTCCGGTCACAAAAAATTCAAAACCGGCGGCGGCGGCGGCGGCGGCGGCGGTGACAGCGGTAGTTACTTTTTTTTTAGAATAGAGAGATGTGAATTTAGCAAAGATAAAATAGATTAAAAATATCCAATATTTTGAATAAAATATTTTCCTTTGAGAAAACACAGGTTATGTACAATTAATAACGTAAAATGACCATTAAGATTTCAATCAAGCTGTAAAAGAAAATTTTCTTGATTGGGGAGATTATCTTTTAAGGCTGTTTGTTCTCAACTGCTCTACTCAACAAACGCAAAACACTGTGGCAAATTTACAAATTCATTTTTTAACAGAAAGATATAAAATTGGAAGGCCTGATTATGGAAACGATTTGGAATCGAACTGTGTTTTCCCTTTTTGATAAATAAATTGCCTATTGAGTTATAAGTAATTTTGATCACGTGACAAATATGTTTTTTAACCTTCCTTGCGTGATTATTCTTCTTTTGCGTGGAAATTCGGTTCAAAACGCCCACTTTGACAATATTTTCTGAAAAATCTATTGTTTTGAAAAAAAAATAGATAAATAAAACGAAAAACACAGTTCGAATACATAGTTTCTGAACAACATCATCTGCTAGTTTCATACATTTCCGAACAAAAATAAATTAAAACTTATGTCATAAAGTTGCCCTTTTGGATTTGAGATCAGCCATTGAAAAATTGGGTGCTAGCGAAGCACTTGGTTACTTTTAAATAAAATATGTAATAAGATATATTTAAATCGCCTGTTGCATAATCGAATCCACTATTTAAATCTAACAAAAAAATGGTGGAAAATCGAGATAAGGCTCGCTTGAGACATAATCGAAAAATGTCTCATAAAGATGCCTAAAAAGATATATTATTAATTTTTAGTTTAGACATTTAAAAGTAATACGTATTATAACATATCTTAGAAAGAAAGCCTGTGTATTAAGTCTGATGGCTGTTTAAATGTTTTAGTGCATGACAACTTTTATAAATGTGCTTTCCATTTTAAGATCAATGTTTTCAGTAGTCTAAAAAGCTGGTAAATAGGTATTTCTGTTCTGTTTATTTTTCTGTCACCTTTTTTTTACCTGGCAGTTACAGAGGAGAAGCGTCAAATGACAATACACAATACTTCTTGAAACATGTATAGACTCTACTGCTAAATTCAAATCATTCCAGAAATTCCCTATAAAATGCGTTACTTTCAATAAAAGATAATAATTGTTCATGTAGTGTTCTTGTTCTAACAGAAAAATCAGATATTTCAGATTGCAAATTTTTCAAAGAAATTATTTTTAATAGGCATGGGAAAGTATATTATATTTATGAAACTACGCCATATATTTATTTATTTATAGTACTAGTAATCAAAAGATTGTTTATTAAGATTTTCAAGGTTTCAATGTTTCACTATGTAGAGCCTTTTATTAATGGATCATAAGACATAGCTTTTACTAAAAATGTTTAAATTTTAAATGATTTCAATTTTCTACATAATCGATTGTAATTATTTAATTTAAATTATTTTTAAGTGAAGTTATATTACTTATATATCCAACAATGTTTATTTTTTTCAATAAATATACATGTATATGCAATAGAAAAATATATCTAAAAAACCCGGTTTAAACCAAAAAAACCGGGTTTTTTACCAACCCCATAGCTGTCAACTTGTACGGATTTTTGCTACCACTAAAATTTAACAGAAATTCCTGCCTTATTTAATTACCAATATTTACTGAAATTCGGCGATTGAATTAGGCAAAATTTTCTATTAAATTTTAGTGGTAGCAAAAATCCGTACAAGATGGCAGCTATGCAACCCTGATCCTAGGATGTCCCAGTTGATTTTTTCTAATTCTTCTTCAAATTCCTGTAAACGATTTTTGGAAGATAGGGATCGTCCATTATACGTAGCCAAGGTCATCGACTTAAGGCAGCCAAGTCCAGCCCGGTGATTCTTAGCACCCTCTGTCTTCATGTCTTTCTGATCACTGCCGTAACCATTTATATATGTTTATATGTATATATATATATATATATATATCAACATTTGAACGGATGGTGGTTTCGGGGTCTGAGGGTCATGATCGGTGAAAATATACCAAAATTTTTCGGAATCGTTTTCCTCCGAACGGCTGCAATAGGTAGCTTTTTGTAATGAAAGCTACCTAAAATTATTATTAAAGAAAGTTCTAAAGATCTAAACTATCTTACAAAACAAAGATACAAATAATTGATACAAGCTACTTTAATCTTTAAATGGTAACGGCATGTTAAGAAGATTCAAGAAAACGAAATTTTACTCCATTTATTTATTCTGTTTCGGAATTATAACAAATTTTATTATAATAGAACAAAACCATAAAAGCATTAATAAAGAAAGTTATAAAAATCTGAAGTATCTTATAAAACAAAGATACAAATAGTTGTTACAAGCATATTTAATCTTTTAGAGCTAACTGCATGTAAGCGGATGCAAGAAAACGAAATGCTAATTCATTTAGACATTCGGTTGCAGAATTTGAAGGAATTTTTATTATAATAGAGCAAAGGCATAAAAGTATTAAAAAAGAAAGTTCTAATGACGGAAACTATGTTATAAAAAAGTGTAAAAATAGATGATAAAGAATATTTAATCTCTTAAAGCTAACTATATGTAAACGGATGGAAGAAAACAAAATGCCAATTCATTTGTTCATTCTGATGCGCAATTTACACGATTATTATTATAAAGACAATAACTTAAAATATAATTTAAAAAAGTTTTAAAGATGAAAATTACGTTATAAAAAAATTAAATAGATGAAATAAGAATACTAATTATTTAAAGCTAACTACATGTAAATAAATCTAAAAAAAGTAATTCATTTAATTCATTCTGATAAAGAATCCACATGAACTTTTATTATTGCAGTGCGCAGCAAAAGTTTAGACAATGATCGATTATGCATCTGTACTGAGAGGTATGTAACGAATTCTTGTAACTAAAATGCCATATATTACTGGGGATTTATCTTTCATTCACAAACAATAAATTTTAATGTATACGCTTTACATAATATATAATGAAAAAAAAAAAACAAATTTAACATTGTCGCAAAAGTAACGACAATCTGTCTGTTAACAGGAAAATATCCATAAATTAAAATCGAACTGCATCTACATTGTCTGCTATTAATGCAAAAATGTGACTTTAAATCAAAGTAACTTAATCCTTCATCACTTGGGGGTCTATTTCGCAACAAACGCGTGTGTCACATTCGTGTGGCCCCCCCGAACACTCTAACAACCTCGCACCCCTAATGCATCTCTGGAATTTCGAAGTGGACTCTCCGCGGATGGGGATGCGAGAGTTGGAAAGAAAATAAACATTGGAGGGTGAGAGCAGAGAGAGGCCCTTGACCTGAAAGGAGGAACACATGTTTGGCCGCTGGTCGCAAAACTGCGTTTGCTTTTATCATCGAATGCTCTGAAACCACGGGAGAGATAGGCAATGCCTAGCCCGTCCATGTATTAGAAATTGTAAATACTTTTTTTTTACTTATTAAATGTTCTTTGTTTTGTTTAGAGGCATGATTACTCATTGGTCTCATCAGTACTAATAACTATCGGGAACCGTTACACGAGAAGACGCCTCGTGACATTGGCGCAGTCGGTACCGATAGGCTGATGAGATCCACATTGCGTGCCTCTATGGATGCTTATGCCCAGTTAGGGAAGCAAAACGAAAAAGAACGTCGTGATGCATTGATGGTGAAGCTGATGGACATAGATGGAAGACGCCATAGCTGGTGAGAGGCTGGAAGAGATAGAAGCAAGCCTTTTAGATCATCTGGACGGCATATTTATGGTGGAAGGAAGAAGCAAGAATACTGTGAATGACTGGTAAGTGGAGTTTATTTTGTTTTCATTGTACCAGAAACAGGGTTCTGTAAAAAAAAAAAAAAAAAAAAAAAAAAAAAAAAAGGATAAGGGTATAATAGTAACGGGTTGTTTAATTTAATTGGTAATGTTAAAAGAAAAAAAAGTGGTTGTCTGTCAGAAATGAGTGATGATGGGATTAACCGGCAAAATTGTATGTAAACGTATTCAGATATTTTTTTTTTGTGTATTATTATTGTTATTATTATTGTATTGTATGTTGTAAAAAATTTAATGCTCGGGATAAAATGGTTTTATGTCAGATTGAAATTTAGAATATATATATATATATACAACTATATATAAATTTTGGGGCTAATTAAGTACCATAGAATTCTTTTGTTTGTTTGGTTACTGAAAGGGCTGGAAAATGACCTTTCTAATGAAAGGTAGTAGGGCAGATTTAGCTCAAGTAGTTGAGGAATTGGGTGAACAAGTGCCTGAAAAGGGAACCAAAATCCAACTCAGTAAAATTATTTTGGAACACGCGGATTATGAGGAAGCCATGATAAAAGAATTGCTAGAACAAATTATAAGTGAACGAAAAAAACTTGAGTGTGAGGAGAAAACGCGAAGCGCCCGCGAACATGAAATAAAACTTAAGGAACTCGAAATTCAACAACGACAGGGCTCGAGTGGGAATCAGAGGGAAATAATAAATAATTCTGAAGATGGACTAGCAAAATATTTACACATAGTAAGAGATCAAATGCCTCGCATTCCAGAAAAAACAGAAAATTGGGTTTTCTTTTTCCACCAGGCAGAAACCCTGTTTGAAATTTATTCAGTACCAGAGCAATATTGGGGTAAAATAATTCTGAACAGACTTGGAAACTTTATTAGAAGTCTAACGAATAGTTTGGGAACCGACCAATTATCTAATTATACCTCCATTAAGGAGTGTATCTTAGCGGAAAATGCGTTGACTCCATTACAACACAAAAAGAATTTTGAGGCATGTTATAAACAACATAACGAAAGTTACGTACAATGGGTAGCGAAGGTTAAAACCAACTTTGAATATTATTTAGAGAGCCGGGATGTGAAAGATTTCAAATCATTAAAAGATCTTATCATATCGGATAAAATTAAAGACTCGTTAACAGGCAGCATAAAATCACATATATTAGTGAAAGAGGGGTCCAATTGGATGACACCGGTGGATCTTGCTAAGACACTAGATATATATGCAGAGGCCACTCCGTCATCGAAAGGGAGAGACTTTTATCGGGATAGAGATCAGAGAAGAGAATTTAAGCCATTCAGGCAGGAAAGGGTAACCCCAGTAGTGGAGAGAGGAAGTGCTCGCCCCCCCAGTACTAGCGAGGGAGGAAGTAAGAACGGTGTGGGGAAAGAGAAACAAAAAGTGAAATGTTTCCTTTGCTCTGGTCCGCATTACAGATATCAGTGTCCACAGCGAAAGGAAATAACCCGCAATGAAGAGAGAAAAGTTAGTTGTGTTAAGGCAAAAGTGGGATTGAGCGCGGTGAATTCTAAGAAACATCAGATGAGGGAAGGGCAGGATAAAGAATTATTACCGATGGTAGAGCTTAATGTTGGGGGACAAAAAGTAGAGGGGATCTTGGACTCTGGGGCTGAAATTTGCGTGTTTCGGAAAGACTTGATTCCGGATAAGTTTATGACTGGAGGTCACATTTATTTAATTCCTGCAATAGGAGAAATGCAGAAAGCGGACTTTATCAGATTACCTGTGGCATTATGGGAGGATAATCAGGCGATTTCTTCGGAAATTGATATAGTCGCTGCAGTAACGGAGAAATTAAACAGTCCGGCACTCATAACTCCGGCGGTCTATGATGAGTTGATAAAACAGGCAAAACTTTATAGCGTCACTGTAGGATTAGAGAATCTAGAAAATACGGGAAGGGAGGAAAATGTGAATAATATCCAAGCTAAAGAAACGGATGAGGTAACAACTAATAAGGAAGAAGGATTACCAATTGTGGGAGAAATAAAGGAAGATTCTCAGTCATTAGAAAAGGTCTCAAATGAGAATGCCGAGATTAATATGGAAGAAGGGAAACCTAGGGAATATGGGGGTCAATCAAAATTGTTTAGAGAACAACAGAGGGAATGTCCGACACTGCAAAGAGCCTGGGAGGAAGGTAGAAGTGGAAAGAATAACTACTTTGTGGAGGATGGATTATTATATAAAAAGAATCTAGTTATTAATGAAAGCGTTAAACAGTTAGTGGTTCCTCAGTGTAGAAGAAAAGAAATATTGAGACTTGCGCATAATCACTCAACAGGGGGTCATTTGGCGTCAGTAAAAACCTTAGAAAGGATTAAGCTATCATTTTTTTGGGAAGGTGTGAGGAAGGAAGTAAAGAAATATTGCGAAGCTTGTGAGGACTGTCAATTGAGGCGGAGAATTAAAGTGAGTGACAGGTCACCGATTCAACCGGTAGCCCGCCCTGAATTACCGTTTCAAGTTGTTAATGCTGATTTAATTGGACCTATTGAGCCAAATTCAGCCCGAGGTCATAAATATGTTTTATCGGTAGTAGATCAATACAGTATATGGCCGGAAGCAATCCCAATACGATCTCTTTATGCTAAGGCAACATGTCAAGCATTCCTTCAAATTTTTGTGCGAACAGGGATTCCCCAAGTTGTGGCGATGGATCAGGGAAGGAATTTTGCAGCTGAGTTGACTTCGGAGTTTTTAAAACACCTGGGGGCGGCTCCCAGATTGAGCACTCCGGGGTATCCTTTAAGCAATGGACTTGTGGAGCGTTTTAATGGCTCAGTAAAGAATATGTTGCACCATGCAGTGAGAAAACATGGCAAAAATTGGGATCAAATACTGCCATTATTATTATGGGCTATGAGAGAAGTCCCAAATGAAACGACGGGGGTTTCACCATTTCAACTAATGTATGGGAGGTTACCAAATGGTCCGTTGTCAGTTTTAAAGACTGGCTGGGAAGGGGAAACCGTCATACCTGAAGGTGTTGGAAATAATCTTACCGAATATTTAGAGCAATTAAAAAATAATTTAAAATCAGCAGCAGAATTCGCATCTAATGTGGCTAAGAGAAAGCAAAGCGATTATGCTAATCGATATAACTTGAGATCATCGTCTAGGAAATTTTCAGTAGGGGAAAAAGTAATAATTTTAATTCCCGATTCTACCAATAAGTTATACTCACGATGGACCGGTCCGGGAGTCATTGTGGATCAGAGAAATGAACATTCATTTTTTGTAGAATTACCAGATGGAAGTGTTAAGAATTTACACCAAAATAAGTTAAGACCGTATATCCATCCAGTAAATACGATAGGATTAGTATATGAGGCAGATGAAGAGTTTGGGGATATTCAACATGCTCCGGGGGGAGAGGTCGCTGAGAATGATAAGGAATTTCAGGAGATAATAGCAGAAAAATTAAATCACTTAGAGGAAGAGAAAAGGGAACAGTTAGAGAGAATCTTGAAAAAGAATAAAAAATTTTTTAGTGGGGAGGTAAAGCAGGCAAAAGTTGGAAGTCACGTAATTAGATTAAAACCTGATGTTGAGAGGAAGCAACCTCATATTTATAGGGTGCCCGAAATACTGAAAGCTGCAGTGGAAGAACAAATACAGGAGTTGCTAACTAAAGGATTAATAGAACCGTCCCAAGCAGAGGTAGCGTACCCGATAGTTTGTGTAGCAAAAAAGGATGCGAGTATCAGGTTATGCGTTGATTACCGGGCCCTTAATGCAGCGACTAAAACGACCCCATTCCCAATGCAGAATGCCACTGAATTAAGGTATAAAGCGGGCGCCGCTAAATATATTACAACTCTAGATATTTTAAAAGGATATTGGACTATTCCAATGGAGGAGGAGAGCAAAGAATTGACGTCTTTTATAGGTCCGAAGGGACAATATCAGTGGTTAGTAATGCCATATGGGTTGAATGGGAGTGCTGGAACATTTCAGAAAACAATGAATAGGGTGTTAATTGAGCATTCAGAATATGCTGATAGTTATATTGACGATATAATTGTCTTCTCAAAAACGTGGGACGAGCACTTAGAACATTTAGAAGCAGTGGTGGGTACTCTGGGTGAGCTTAATTTTACGGCTAATGTTATGAAATGTCATTTTGTCCAAAAAAAAGTTATGTATTTAGGGCATGTAGTAGGATCTGGAGAGCATGGGCCGGACCCCGAAAAGTTAAGAGTTATTGAAACTCTCCAGAGTCCCAAGAATAAAAAGCAGTTAAAATCAGCCCTGGGATTATTTAATTATTACCGAGAATATGTCCAAAATTTTGCTCAGATTGCTATACCGTTAACGGCTTTGACAAAGAAGAACATCCCTAATGAGATACCGTGGACTGAAAAGGAGGAGAATGCGTTTCTAAATCTCAAATCGAAATTATGCAGAGCAGTGGCGTTAAATACACCAGATATAGAAAAACCATTTGTGATTGCGTGCGACGCCTCAGAAGTGGGAATTGGGGCCTCTTTAGGCCAGTATGATGAAAGGGGAAAAATAATGCCAATCACTTTTGCCAGCCAAAAGTTGTCGGGGACCCAGGCACGGTGGTCAGCTATTGAGAGGGAGGCATTTGCGCTAATCTGGGCTTTAAAGAAATTTGAAACATGGATATTTGGGTCCAAAGTATATGTGTATACTGATCATAATCCATTAAAATATTTAACGGAAAGTGCACCGAGGAATGCAAAATTACAAAGATGGTTATTGGCACTTCAGCGTTATGACACGGTTATTAATTATAAACCAGGACCTACAAACAAGGATGCAGATGCGCTTTCGCGTCTGGTGCCTATGGAATAATTTAAGTGGGAATTTGTTGAATATTTTTAAGAATGGTAATTTAGGTTATGAAATATTATTGTGTTTTTTTTGTGTGTGTATTATTAATAATGGTATCTAATGTGTTTTAAATTGTATATTCTATGAGGGCAAAATATTTAATAAGTGATAAGTTTGTGTGAATATGATAATTAAGTATAACATGTAGAAATGAAATTATACAGCCAAATTGTAATGAAAATGAGTAGATTGAGATTGATAATAGTGGAAATCTCAGTTTCGTTAATGAATATTAAATTTAATTGTTGTATGATTTTTTAAATTGTAAGTCAACGATTAAATGTATAATATAATGTGGTGATTATGCTAATTTGGCAGAATGAATGTAACAGATCACATAGTTGTGTGAGCTTATGGGAATTATACACTGATTCTAGGTATAAGCAGGATTGTTACATTGAATTTTAATTTGTTATCAAAGTGGATTTGATGTTGTAAAAACAAAGTAAGAGTAATGAAATTGAAGATTTCTTTAATAGTAATTGTGTTTTTATTTGTATATCTGTTTTTTTTTTTTTATGAAAGTAAGAAAAAAAAAACTGGAATGATGTACTGAATGTTCACTGATAGGTATTAAGAAGTTTATGCGGTTCGATCCTATTATCACTCATGGGGGAAATGGATCTGGTACAAGGGAAATTAAACGATAACCTCCACTTGAGAACAATATTTACTTATTAAGGTGAAAAAAAAACTGGTGTTATGGACTGATATCATGATATGGACTGACACCATGACTTCAGATAGTGATTATTTAGTGACTTTCCGTTCATCGGTTGAAAACAGATGAAAGAAAGTGGAAGGGAGGTGTCACATTCGTGTGGCCCCCCCGAACACTCTAACAACCTCGCACCCCTAATGCATCTCTGGAATTTCGAAGTGGACTCTCCGCGGATGAGGATGCGAGGGTTGGAAAGAAAATAAACATTGGAGGGTGAGAGCAGAGAGAGGCCCTTGACCTGAAAGGAGGAACACATGTTTGGCCGCTGGTCGCAAAACTGCGTTTGCTTTTATCATCGAATGCTCTGAAACCACGGGAGAGATAGGCAATGCCTAGCCCGTCCATGTATTAGAAATTGTAAATACTTTTTTTTTACTTATTAAATGTTCTTTGTTTTGTTTAGAGGCATGATTACTCATTGGTCTCATCAGTACTAATAACTATCGGGAACCGTTACACGAGAAGACGCCTCGTGACAGCGTGCAACTGCAGATCGAAGTTCATTTACAGAAGAGTATTGTCAAAAAATTGCATAAACCGTATGAGATATGATGTCACAAAATTTTTTGATAGGGTTCAGATCAGGGCTACACGCGGACCAGTCAGTCGAGAACAGTAATATTTTGAGAGCTAAACGAATTTTTTTGTTTGTATGTAACATGAATACACGCGTTATCTTGCTCAAATACATACTTTGGAAGAGCTAAAAGTTCACCAAATGGTTGTAAATTGTTTTCCAATGTATGTATGTAGTCTTACGCTGCTTGGCGACCATTGAGAAACTCCAGAGAAACTTGAGAATTAATACAAATTGAGGCCCAAATGATTAACTCTTTCGAGGGTGGTGTCCTTAAAATGGACACCTAATTTTAATTTCAAAACTGACAGGCGGCACCAAGAATATTTAATTAAAATTTTCCTTTTTAATGTAAGTGAAAATAAGAAAGTTCGCATTTGTTATAAAATTCGTTTATAAATTCTGGTTTCAGTCCATTATTTCGTCAGTTTTATAATCAGAATTACTTCGCGATGGAAAGGGGTCAATTTGTTGTCGGATAGCAAGGCTGGTTGTTTTATCCTTTTCATGTAAACTAATGTACATCCTTCTTTAATTCGTCTACGAAAGTATCCGTTGACACAGAGAGCTCTGACTCACATTTAATGCGATTAGCAATCGTCATTTGTCTAGATGCCAGTTTATGGATCCTTCAATAATCTCTTTTTCTGGCCACACGAGGCCTTCCAGATCTATGTTTTGCTTTGAAAAGAGTAACCCTTGACAGTACTTAATAGACAGACTTCTTTGAAAGATTCAAAGTAGTTGGAATTTCTGCAGCAGTCTTCCCTTTCGATTTCAGCTTCCATGCTTTAATTAATTTATCCGACTGAAAATTTCTAGCTCGCGGCATCTTAACTAACCTACACTATCGCTAGGTGCACTTAAATAGTTCATGCATGTGACGTCATAAGTTTGAAATTTGCGTTTTTCCGTGAACAGTGGCCCAAAAATCACAAAAGTGTCTAAACTTTTGCAATATTCAAATTTCACTTTTTTCAGTTAAATTAAATAAATATCCTACATTAAAACCGTTATTTCTGTCTAAAACGTTTAAAATATATTTAAAAGCAAGTACATCCATTTGTATAATTCAAGTGTTCTTTTTTTTTTTTTTTTTTTTTTTTTTTTTTTTTTTTTTTTTTTTTTAAAGGTTAAAAATCACCAGTGACTAAACTTTTGCTGAGGACTGTATAAAGCGAAAGCATAAAAAGCAATAACAAAGAAGGTTCTATTGATGCAAACTATGTTATAAAACAAAGATACAAATAGATCATAAAAGAATATTTAACCTTTTTATAGCTGATGGAAGAAAACACAATGCTAATTCACTTGCTCATTCTGATACACGACTCACATGGATTTTTAATATTATAATAAAAAGCTAAAAGCATCAATAAAGAAAAAGTTCTAAAGAAGAACGCTGTTATAAAACAAAATGATACAAGAATATTTATTCTTTTAAAGATACTGCATGTAAACAGATGGAAGACATCAAAATGCATATTCTTTTATTCATTATGATACAAAATTCAGGTGGATTTTTATTATTACTAGGGGATCGTACCCGGGCTTCCCAAGTTACAGAATGTGGGTGAAAACATTTATTTTAATTGAAAACTAATGATTTTTTTATATGCAATATGTTTTTTCGATTGCCTACTTACATTAAAACAGCATTTTACATATGGAAAATACGAATTATACATTCAAATAAATTTTTTGAAATTTATATCAAAAGCGATATTTTCCTATTGATAATTTCAGAGCTTATATATATCTGTTACATTTGTGTTTTATTTATATTATTTTATTTATTTATACTTATTAAAGTTTTTTTTTAATGGATAATAGCCGTAAGAAAATGATAAACTCTTTATTTTGTTTTAAGGTCAAACGGATTAATCTTTCGTAATCGAGCTCCACGCGATATAGATAAATTAAAAAATATTTCATGCATTAAAATTGTTTTTAAAACCATAGACAATCAGAAAACTGTGATGAACTTTGCAAACAAATTCCATTTGAGAAAAAAAATCCTATTTGATGACCTAAAAATTTAAATTGTATTATTATAAATATATTAGATTTGTGGGGGTTTTTTTTAAATATTTTTCTAAAAGAAGTATTAATTTCGTTAATTTGTCTTTCACAAATATGTTAGATTGGGTTTTTTTAATATTTTTCTTTTATTTGTTTATAAAGAAAGTATTAATTTCGTTATGCAAAAATAGTCAGAAACAAATGCTGAACAATGTTTGTTGCTTTATGTGCAAAATGTCTGTTATTATTATGTATTGAAACCGACACGTGTTAAGATGAACTTAAAAAAATCATACCTAAAAATTATTTTAAAAAACATAATACATCAGTCAATTAAGATACAGTTTTTAAACAAATTGCATTTGAAAGTAAATTTTTTCCCTATGCGATGAAAATTGAAAATGTACGATGGTCAGAAGATTAAAAAAATGCAATAACGAAAATTTCAAGACCGAAATTTGATCATGAGGTGTTGCCATTCGCAAAATGACGTCAGCGTTACGCACAGATACGTTTGTTCTTTATAATATGGATACGTAATCAATAAAATATAATAAAGATCAGTTATTACGATGTGGTTATCAATTGAAGCTCTTATGCTTGGTATTCCGGAATGAAAAACAGCAATTTTCACCTTCTCAAAATTTCCATACGCACTTCTCATATCCATATTCATCATTTTTAAAAAAATTGTATTTTGTTTGATCACTTTAAAATCATTCTAACTCAAAACTTGAAGTCACCATTGTCAGCAACATCTTTTATCTGAATAGACGCACTCTTTACTTGAAATTCTAATCTCAATTCCGGAGATTAAAAATTTCCGTAATTTATGTTTTTTAGACAAATTTGCGTTAGAATGTTTAGTTTTATCTAAGAAAATGATCGTTTTCTTTAAAATATGACTTCATTTTCATTTAAATAAGCATTTCGCCTAGTGTCTGAAATTTAGTATCTGTACACATGCTGAAGGAAAAACAATATAGAAAATTTATGAGGAAAAATGCGTGTTTTCAAAAGCAGTATGTCATTTTCCATTATTATTCCCCATATATAATATTTTGCTCCTAATGGGGTTTTACGCCACTAAACCCTATACAACAATTTTTATAAACAATTTTGAATTTTTATCATAAAATGGCGTGAATAAAGATAAAAATATCTCTTTTTTTTTTTTCTGTCTGCAATAATGAAAGCTATCTAATTTTCATCATTTTGGAGAAATTTCGTAAAATGCTTTTAAAATTAAAATATAAAAGTAGGGATATTAAAAAAAAAAGATAGTGCGATCACATCTACAAATGAACAGCTTTCAGTTGAAAAAAATATTAGTAAAATTGGTTCAGCAGAAAGATCAGGGCAGATGACTAAAAAACACACTTGTGTTTTAAATATATAGATTATATAAAATTGTGAAAAATTAAATTAAGCAAAGTATGATATTTTGATGAAATTATAGTAGAATGTCCTAAAGAATAGCATTAACACTAGAACGCCCGGAAGGAGTCGATTCGACTCCGACCATATGATTATAGTCAAATAGAACCAGAAATTTTTTCACAAATAAAATTAAATTTTAAAAACGCAGATTTACGTTAAATAAATCAGTCAAATACTTTTAAATAAAAATTCTGATGTAAAATATTTTTATGAAACTTGAGTAAAATTTCCGGGCGTTCTAGTGTTAAAGTTTTATTATTCGAGAGAATTTTGGACAATAATTTCAGGAACATATTATTTTAAACCATGAATTATTTGTTTGCTTGTCTAACTCGGCGAATCAAATCCATCCAGGCGAGAATCATCAATTTCTGTAATATAAATCGCTATTATTTGCAGTTCACTTCTCTTTTATAAAGACACTCTAAATTTTTGTAAAACATTGCGTTTTATCAGTGAGTGATTTCGATTACATTATCGTCAAAAGTGAGGATTTCACCTGTGAAGAATTTGAAAGCAATTGGGCTGTGAAAATGACGCACTTCTACAAAACATAATTCAATTTTAAGAATTAAAACACACGCTATTTTATAAAATGACGTCATTTGCGTCCGCTAAAGCAATCCACTTTTACAATCCAATCTTAAACTTCGTCTATAGAAAAGTATGCATATGACATCATTATCGCGGAATAACAGACAATATTCTTGACATAGCCGTATTCTAATTTCAACTTTTTTTTTCAGGTTTTATGAGAAAATGGCAACAAACAGATAAAGTAATCTCCTATTTTCGACTATTTTCTGTTTACTTTCAATGACTTTCAATAGAAATGGGGTACTTTTGTTGCCAAGATTGGAAAAATGGTATTAATAACTACAAAAAAAAATATCTCAAAAATAAATTGAGATACAGCTTTCAAACAAACTGCCTTTAAAAGAGCATTTTTTTCCTTATACGACGGTGTAAAATTTAAAATGTGCAATGTTTAGAAGTTTAAAAATTTGCAGTAGAGATAATTGTAAAACCACAATTTTATTTCAAATTTTAAAGTGTTGCCATTCGCAAAATGACGTATGCGTTACGCACAGATATGTTTGTCCTTTATAATATAGAT
Source organism: Maratus speciosus (assembly GCA_963932465.1). NCBI lineage: Eukaryota > Metazoa > Arthropoda > Arachnida > Araneae > Salticidae > Maratus > Maratus speciosus. The sequence continues at coordinate 199,942,945 of OZ010792.1, read as the reverse complement.
AAATCAAAAACATAAAATCTTCATAAGACAAAGAAAGTTGAACAGATACAAACTACGTTATAAAAAAAAACACAAATAGATCGAAGAAGATTATTTACTGCTTCAAAACTAACTGAATTTAAGTTGATGGAAGACAATAAAATGCCAATTAGTATATTCTTTCTAGTATGTCAATTTTTCTGGATTTTTAATACCATAAAGCAAAAGCATAAAAGTTATAGCATTTTTTTATATATATATATATATAAAGAAAGATATATAACACGTTATAAAAAGAATATACGAATAGATCATACAAGTTTCTTTATTGTTTCAAAAGTAATTGTGTTTAAGTTAATGGCAGAAGACAAAATGCTTATTCCTTTTTTTTTTTTTTTTTTTTTTTTTTTTTGACGTATTGATAACCAACGCGGATTTTATTATTTTAAAAGAAAGATAAAATAGATCATAGAAGACTGTTTACTATTTCATTACAAACTGAGCTAATATTCAGTTGGTTATGAAATGAAAGAAAACGGATAGAATAAGACAAAAGTTTTATTAATGTGCCCATATTTATACACTGCTTTATCCTTATAAGGATTTTTATATAGTGTGTCTGTAAAGTCGTGGTGCTCTTTTGACCAGTCACAGGATATCGACGAAACAAGATGGAAATGTGAAATTTTCCCAAAATAAAAGAAAAACTCTCCAAGTTTCATACCTGTTCATTGCAGTTCGATGTGGCCTCCATTTGGTGCCCTACACACTACTAAACAATATTGAAGTTCTTCCCACGTACAGTTAAGGACGTCTGGTGTAACAGAGTGAATACGTCTGTGATTCTCTGTTTCAAATGGAGGCCACATCGAACTGCACTGAACAGGTATGAAACTTGTAGAGTTTTTCTTTCATTTGTGTAAGATTTCCCATTTCCATCTTGTTTCGTTGACGTCCTGATTTCCGGTCAAAAGTGCACCATGAAGTTTCGGACACACTGTATATAAAGTGAAAGCATAAAATCCAGTAATAAAGCAAAATGCCAGTGACGCTAACATTGTTATAAAACAAAGATACAAATAGATTAAACAATGGTATTTACGTGTTTTAATTATTCTCCTTTTACCACAGCTATTAGGAGATAAGGCTTAATGTTTAAAGTATCACAATAATTTAATCATTTCAAAAGAGTTTTGAAACAACTCGTATTAAAATCGGTTTAATTTTTTTTCTCTTTAAATTCTTACATATGACGATAAATAAGTGAATATTGTAACTGGAAGAACGTTTCTGTGAAATAACGGCATTTCACAAGAATAAAAGAAAGACTTGGCGAAATCTTTTTCTCAAACTATCTCATTAAGAGAAAATTTCAATTATAATTTTCGATGATTCTTACACATATTATATCACGCGATGTAATGAAATATTCAAAGATAATGAATTAATTAATTAACATTATTATTTCAAATGAGAAAATATTATGTTTGAAATAAAAGGCAATCGATTAAATTATTGGGATTGTTTTAAATGAAGCGTAAACAGTTTGGGAAATATAAATGTATTAATTTAATAAATTTACAAAGAATGTTTCTATTATAAAAATGTGACTACAGTTTCTAAAAAATAAGGTGTGAAAAAATATTTGTGATAAAATAGGTATTTTGGGTAATTTCAAAATTTGAAGTATGTTTTTATAAACTAGGAGGTTCTTCCCCTAAGAGCTAAGCTCGCCAAACCCCGTTCATTCACCGCAGACTCAAAAAACACGATAATTTGATATGCTTTTAAAATATTACAAGAAATTAATTTAATTAATTATTAATAAATTAATTATTATTATTAAATGACATTGGCGATATGGTGAAATGTGGTTTTACATTCATTTCCTTTTGACTAAAGGATTTCAAGACCGAATCAACTGCTGTCGAGAGAGCTAACAGCTGTTTTCGTGATTGATTAAACAAAATAAATTCATCATTTAAAAATAAGATTGTATAAAATGACTGAGCAAACAATGTCGCTAGCTCCCGGAATTTTATAACGACACTATAAGAAAATTGTTTTAAATAAAACATTTGAAATGTATCGTTTTAAATATGACGTATTTTTTCACAAAGTTTTGTTTCTCTTTTTATATCATTTTTAAAATGAAACTGTTTGACAATATAATATAATATTTGGAATATAATATTTGGACATTTTGGAACACCCCGTATATATTTTTTTAATTCTACTTTAAATAAATGTTAATTTAAGTCATTTCTTGATTTCTTCAATTGATTTCACTCTTGTCTATGGGTAGAGATGGCAGCACTAAACATTTTTATCAAAAATCTAGTTGCAATATAGTTTTTCTTTTTCACACCAGATGGCAGCAAAGTTTTTGTTTTCATTGACTAACTGCTGGACACATGTTTTAATAGTCTTAAATCTGATTGCATCCTCACATGTACATTGTGAGTCAAATTTCTGAAGTTTTGGATTTTTGTCTATAATTGAGGTACTGTGCTCTAATCATTTTTCAATTTTTAATATCTTGCGTGAGGTGTATCTTTTTTTAGATCTCTTGTTTATCATTTATTTTGGTTTCTGATGCATACTAGGAGCTAAATTTTGTCATTTTAGGCTTAATGCCGACAAAATTAGATGAAATAACGCATCTTCACTTTGAATTAAACCTGAAAGCTCCTCTGATGATTCTGTGGGTTATTCATAGTTTCTTACTTAACATACTGGTTTTCTATGTTCATATCTTGTTCATATTTTGACTTTCACAAATTTGTTCATATATTTGTGATTTCATCATCTTTATTATATATATATATATATATATATATATATATATATATATATATATATAATATATATATAATATATATATATTTGTCGGAGCACATCTCCGGCTTCCCTGAAAAAAATACACTTTTGTTAACACGATAGTATCCAGAATATTTGTCGCATCGACACAAAATATGAACTGGACGTCGGTAGTGCCAAAATCTCGGTACGTATTCAAAATGAAAAAGTCCTTCCGGCCAGTGCCATGAGAAAGAGGTAGCTTTCATATTCCTTATTTTTTAAAAGCCAGCTTATATTATTCAAACACACGGAGCTCAAATTAGTGGAACCCGATTATAGAAGATTAAATACTAATTTTTGTCAATATTGAATATGAATGAGAATTTCGCGAAATTAGTCAGCGTTATCAAAGCTGGTTTTATTAAAGTGATTTATATTTGTTGCCAAATTCAGTGATATCCCGAATTATATTAACCCGAATTATCGGTGATAGCCCGCCATTTTAAAACAACATAATGGGTGAACAAAGCTCACCAATGAACTTGGTCGAGACCTTAGTAATTCCTGTGTACATGCTCACTCATATCTAAATCGGTTGATATATGCGAGTGCTGTTGCAGGCAAAAAATCAGATTTTTTAAAATGTCACACACATTCGAAATTCAAACTGCTATATCTCGGTTTTTTTTTTTTTTTTTTAGCTAAAGGCAAAACAAAAAATAATCCGGAATCTTTGTAACAAGCTGAAACACATAAGAAAAAAATCTTTTTCAATTTCTATTTTTTTTTTTTTTTTTTTTTTTTTTTTTTGTACTTTATTTAAATTTTTTTTTTTTAATTTTTAAATGGCCGCCATTTTGAAACAAGATGGCGGATGAAGTTAGCAAACGAACTTGGCCGAGAGATTGCTATGTACTATGCACATGCCTTGTCACATCCTAATCTGTTCATAAATACGCGTGTTATCGCGTGACAAAAATCAGATCGTTTCAAAATGTCAGCCATGCTAGAAATTCAAAGTGCTATAACTCAGCCATTTTTTAAGATATAGACGAAACTAAAAATGCTCCAGAATCTTTGTATCAAGCCCAAACACATAAGAAAAAAATATTTTTCAATGTCTAATTTTTTGTGCCTCATTTTAAATTTTTAATTTTTTTAAAAAATTTAAATGGCCGCCATTTTGAAACAAGACAGCGGATGAAGCTGGCCAACGAACTCGGTCGAGACATTGGTATGTACTATGTACACATGAAATTTTATCTAAATCGGTTCATAAATACGAGAGTTACAGTACGACAAAGATCATATATATATCAATTTTGAACGGAAAGTGGTTTCGGGGTCTGGGGGTCATGATCGGTGAAAATATACCAAACTTTTTCGGAATCGCTCTCCTCCGAACGGCTGTAATAGGTAGCTTTTTGTAATGAAAGCTACCTAAAATAATCTTCAAACCTAACGGCATGAAATGTCTGCTCAAAGTTTTCCTATATAGATAACATTGCGAGTTTAATTCTATATATTTGGAAGATAAGGCTTTCTTTTTTAGTCATCTACCTTGAGCTTTTTTCTGAACCAATTTTGATAATTCTTTTTTTTTTTAAATGAAAGCTGCTTTTTTGTAGATTTGCCCGCACTAGCTATTTTTTTAAATATTCCCGTTTTTATAAAATAAATTTAAAATTTAAAAATTTTCTATGAATTTGTTTCAAAATGGTAGCAATTAGATTATTTCCATTGCTATAAAGAAATGAAAAATAATAAGGTTTGCTTATCTTTATTGATGCCATTTTCTCATAAAATTCAAAATAAACTTTCTGAAAAAACTGAACAGAAAATGACGTAACGCTTTAAAATAATACCGATGTTTTCCGCAAAAAGCTGTTATAATTCAATTCGTTTTCATTCATTGAGTTTTAGACGCTTGATGAAATGCTTCAATGAGGCAAAATGACATCATATTTAGATTGACACCCCCCCCCCCCCCCACACACACACACACACACACTTTCAGAGGTTTTACTTCCGAAGTATGTAACGACCACTTTTCCTTTTTAGCAAACTCTTCATTCCCCAAATCGATGCAATTCATTTTGAATTTTAAATTAAGAGAGACGTAAAGAAATCGAATACGGGAAATACGATTTTGGGCATCATCCGAATAGCTACGAGTGATACTCAAAGAAATCGTGAAAAATATAATGTGATGCATGCATTACTTATATGTATGTATTCTTATGTATGTATTTTTATATTCAGACGAATGTATGTTTCTATTAGGAAATTTTCGTATTCGGGTTTGTAGACAATTTCATAATTTACTGAGCGTTGTTTGATGCACAAATTTAACAATTTGATAGCGGTCCCATCCCAATTACTGAAGATTACTCAATTTTTTTTTTAATTCATCGTAAGTGAATGTGTTGAAACTGAAATGCAAGTTAACATTCTGAAGTGAATGAGATAAGCATTTTTTGTCAAGATGTACACTAGAAAATGGAAATATGTAAATTACAAAATAAAAAATCCCTGTACGGGTTGGAAAAGATCATTTCCCTATTTCTGGGTTTTACGATTTTAGCTAATCTTACTGCAGAACACGAAGCTAAAATGCGAGGAACTCGATTAGAGAAGAATCATGAGTACTGAATTTCAATGGAAATTTCGCAAAATTATTCCGCTGCAACCAAATTGGAAAAATGTATAGCGACATGTTTTTGGTCGCCAAATTTGGCGATATCTCGCCAAATGTCGCGATACTTTGCCGGAAATTCTACGTTATGATGTACGATATGACTATATAGTTTTATGCATATGATCCGGAAAATGGATACAGCAATGAAGGATAATTCGTGGGAAATGATATTCACTAAAACTCATAAGTCAATCCCTGATTTTTTTTTAATCTGTTGCCTATATTTAGTGTATATTTTAAGAGATATACATATTTTTATATGTGTAACGCTATACACAGAAGTTTCGAAAATGAAGGTTAAAAGAAAGCAATTCAAATGTAAAGAGTTATTTAGCGTAATTCTATATGGAAAGTCGCATAAGAATAACACAGATGCCTCCCGAGTATTTGCAGAATAAAAATATAACAACAGCTCAAGTGAATAAAAGTATCAAGTTTGATAGAGGAGTATAAAATACCTATGTGTGTGTTACAAACCTTTACATGTTACCATATTAAATAAGTGTGGGCTGTGCAAGTGTGGGCAGATAAGCAAGTCTTTGAAGGAGCTTTGAGTTTTCTGCCGCTAACTCGATGGATCAAGTTCCAACTTTTGATTGTCTAAAAGATCGGAGCTACGTTAAACAAATCAAAATCGCTCAAATACATCCAGTGGTAATTCTTTATCTTTACCATAGATTCTCTTATCCAATGGTTTCTCTTTACTTTTACCATTTCTGAATTATTCTAAAAAACAACAAATTACGCTGCATGAAACTTTTGATAATACTGACATCAGATTTACAGTTGAGCAGAAGAAGGTACTTCAGTTATGCATTGAACAGATTTTGTCTTTGCAAACAAAAGTTTCAAATTTCCCTAAGTCAACTTTTATTATTGGAAAAGAAAGATCTGGAAAATGTACGATAATCAAAGAATTTAGCAAAACAAAAATGGAGCAGTTAGGATCAGAAGCTATCATTTTTTTGGCACTAACAGGTACTGCTGCATTTAATGTCAAAGACAAGGCAATTCACTCAGCCCTTAAAGAACCAACGTGTTTTAAATAGTTCGCTAATTTAAAAACTCAGCAATAAATCTACAGCTCAACATGGATTCAGCGTTATTTCTAATTATTGAGGAATTTTCAATGAAAGGATATCGTCTTATGGCTGGCCTTGAACAAAGATGTCGCGAAGGTAAAATAGATAGCATTGAGCCTTTTAGAGGCTTATTTTTTTTTAAATCCTTGGACATATTAGGTAGTTAAATCGCGTAAAAGACATCCGTCTATAAAAGTCATTTTGGTTCTTCGCGGACAAAAAATGCTTAGAGCTTTTAAGAATAAAAATGTTTCTCTGCTGAGTCCCTACTGAAATGTTTCTCTGAGCTTTAAAAATGTTTCACATTAACAAAATTATTGAGACAAATCGACGATCAGCAGACACGGTTCCGAAAGCCTCTTAACTCTCTTTGGGTGAGCCAAGTTTTAGGCCAATGTCAGATGGGCGTCTTTTTGCCTGCTTTTTTGCTTACGTATTATCCATTCACAATGCTATGCAACGACGCAAAGATATACAGTTTTTGGGTAACTTGAATGATTTGAAGATGCCATATGTCTTTTTCTCAAAACCAAGCAAGTTAAAGAATATAATCAAGAAGTACTTCTTAAATCAAAGGGCGGGTCAATGACAAGGATTTTTGGAGATCACAATGATTAAGTAGCAAGATGGAGAGAAGATGATCACGCGACTGGGATTCAGGGTGGACTTTCCTCAGCAGCTGGATGCAGGGTTATGCACTATGTTACATACTAATATTTGGACGGAGTGAGGATTGGTAAACGGTGCACTAAGTACGATAAAAGATATTACCTATGGCCCACGATTTCAAACTCGAGGCTTACAACGGGCTATAATAGTACATTTTGTTGAGTATCATGAGCCATTTTGATCAGGAAGAATATTTTATCAAACCTATTTGTAAATATTGGAAAGAAGAAAAAGCCTCATTCTCACGAAGTTAGTTACCTGTAACTGTTGCATACCTTGCCACCACACATAAATCCCAGAGTTTAATTTTGTCAAAACTGATGTGGACATTCCACGAAAGGTGTTGTCACATAAAACAACTTATGTCACTTTTACTGTAGTTTGTCACCTAGAGGAAGCTCTAATGAAAGTGATTTTCGCTAAGGACAGGTTTTACTAAATGAGAAGTATTGGAGCACTTGCTGACAGATTAGCGTTTGTGCATTACTCGAGGCATCTGACGTCTGAATTAAACACTTTAAAATGAAGTATCGACGATTATTATTTCAAATTTATTTTTATACTATTAAACAGTAATCTAGAAAATAAAACATTTTTTTAAAAATAATATCTTTTAAGTTTACACGTCTCCATGCCCCGACATTTCGGCCTGATGGATACTAGTATTATTATCATTATTATTATGGCAATAATTTGATAGTTTGTTTTTCTGGAAAAGTAAATATTTTCAATAACGTTAATTATACTAAAAAAACTGGAATTGTAGACGCATAAATCTTGCATTTTTTATTTCTTGTCGGATGACCCATTTATAGTTTAAATACTGCCAAATGTATAAAAAAATATATTGGAATTGCTTCATATTTTCTCCCAATTTAGATGCACCAATATCTGCTATTTCATAGGAATTTTAAGATTTGTTGCCCCTCTAATTAAATCTGCCTGTCCGATCTTAAATTCCATTCTGTAATATTAACCCTTTACGGTTGAGTGTCGGCAAATAGCCGCCCGAGCTTTGTATACATAATTTTATTTTTATACTCTACTTGCACCACTATATTTTAAAAGTATACTTTTTAGTAAATTTCTCTGATGTTCATAAAACAATTAAAAAATTCTTAGCCACCCCTCCCTAGGACCTACTCCCAGAAATTTAACCTATTACTATTTATAACATTATTAAAAACGTTTAAAACAGGAAATCCCCTGGATCCTAACCTTCAAGATCCTACTAACTTTCGCCCCATTTCACTTCTATCCTCTATTAGCAAAGTTGTTGAGTGCGTCATTAGGTCCCAGATCAACGACATCTTAGACGAACAATATATTATTATACTTGAGTAATTTGGCTTCAGAGCTAAACATTCTACACTACAATCAACTGCTTCGTGTTCTCGAATTCCTTAGTGAAAACCTCAACACGAAAACTCCAGCTGCGGCTGTTTTACTTGATGTCGCTAAGGCTTTCGATAAGGTCTGGCATAAGGGCCTTATTTACAAATTAATTAAGCTTGGTATTAATACTGGGCTTATACATCTAATACATTCATATTAAAAAGCAGTAAACCAACGTTTAAAATGCACAAATAATGTGTGAAAAGCAGCAAACAGCTGTTTCGAATCTACTAGCGAGATTCTTCTACAGTGCAAGATAGGGGAAAAGGAACAACGTGCTAGAAAAAGCAAGGCTGAGCAAGACGATATAGTCCAAGAGCTGTTAAACATTTTTGGGAAGGTATTTGAGGCACCCTGAAAATTTGTGCAACACTTCTTTTGTAATGGCTGAATACAAAATCGAATGTCTGGCTGAAGGATCGTGGCCCAAAAGCTGTGCCAGACACGTGTCAAGTGCCATTTTTTGACTACCCAAAAAAAAAGGTATTTGAGGCACGCTGAGATTGAGACAGAATAATATTTATACTTAGAAAAAAATATTTTGAAAACGACAGACACTTTAGTCGGCCCAAAAACTGTGCCAGACACGTGTCAAGTGCCATTTTTGACTACCCAAAAAAGGTATTTGAGGCACGCTGAGATTGAGGCAGAATAATATTTATGCTTAGAAAAAAATATTTTGAAAATGACAGACACTTTAGTCGGCACAAAAACTGTGCCAGACACGTGTCAAGTGCCAAATGGCACTTGACGGAAATTGACCATTCGGAAGGCTGTAATATCATTAAAATGCACTTGCAATAATTTTTCCCATTGGCCGTAATGTAAAGAAAAACTTTTGACTGTCCCTGTAATTAAACTATGCATCCGATTTTCCTAAAATTTGAAAGGGCTCGAAAAAATTTTGAAACAGTTATATCTTTAAAATTTCAGATCATTCGGAAGGCTCTAATATCATTAAAATCCACTTGCAATAATTTTTCCCATTGGCCGTAATGTAAAGAAAAACTTTTGACTGTCCCTGTAATTAAACTATACATCCGATTTTCCTAAAATTTGAAAGGGCTCGACAAAATTTTGCAACAGTTATATCTTTAAAATTTCAGATCATTCGGAAGGCTGTAATATCATTAAAATGCACTTGCAATAATTTTTCCCATTGGCCGTAATGTAAAGAAAAACTTTTGACTGTCCCTGTAATTAAACTATACATCCGATTTTCATAAAATTTGAAATGGCTCGACAAAATTTTGCAACAATCATATATTTGAAATTTCAGACCATTCGGTTGGGTAGTTTTTGCTCTGTTACATGCGGACAGACGGACAGACGGACGGACAGACGGACGGACTGAACGACGACTATAGGTGCTACGTATTTATATAATTACGAACGCACCTAAAAAAGAAAATCAAGCAGTCTAACTCTGCCTCTCTGGCAGTTAGAGAGAACTTAATTGTAAGAATGTTTATGTCTTGGTAATAGGCAGCAGCAAATGTAAAACTAATAAATCTGCAGAACAGGAGCCTCAACGTCAGATCTTAAAGTGATTGCCTTTTAACCTCACATTGCATGATATTCAGCATCCTACTATGTGCATTTTACTTATTTTTTAATAATATAAATATTTAGCAACATATAGAAAATTTCTTGGAAGGTTTCGAAAATTAGAAGCATTAAATTATACACGGTGTGACAATGATGTTCTGAAATTCTGACGGATTGCTTATTCTGGTAGTTTATTATATTAAAAAATACATTTCTTCAGGGGGCTCTGCCCCGCTGAATCCCCCATAGTCATATAAATTTAAATTAATAATTTCCTATTGATTGGGCGAATGGTTGTAGTGTATCTTTAATTTCGTTTTACACTTGAATTTCCTTTGGATAAGCAACAGTTTGGACAAGGATTTTATGCTATGATAATATGCAAAAAGCAATATCTATACATAATATTTTTATATAATATTTATATATTTTCATAATATTCATACTCAAACTATTATATTTAATTAAGGTACAGTTTAGGGATCTAGTGTTTTTTACAAATAAATAGAAACCGAAAAATAGTTTTGATGACCACTCTATAACAGTTAGATGTAATATCTAATCTAAATAGGTGCTACACAATTGTGCATGAAAATATTTTACTGTTATTAAACTAAAGTTATAACATACTAAACGTGAAAAATGTACATTTATAGGCATATAAATACCATTTAATAAACTGATTTCCATGTTTTTCATGCACAATCGGCGACTGTTTAAAGATAAATAATAATAATAATAATAAAAACGATTTCCGTAGAATTTTTAAAAATATATTTGGTAAAATAAAAAATTACGAGATTCCAAGTATAATGAAATTACGTGTTGTAATAAAAAGGGTCATCTGTGAACCTGAATTATTTTATTCATTTTTTTTTTTTTTTTTTGCAAAGTATCTCTTCTCGTATTCGCATATTAGTTTATTGAAAAACATTTTTATGCCTGCCTTTAAATGTACTTTTTTTCTCTTTTAACATGTTAAAATTTTAGTTTAAATACATCCTAATCTACTCGATTAGTATTAACAGACAAAAATCACCAAGAATAGTCATATTTGAAAACTTTTAAATCTAGTGGATAATCATTCATCATCGTGGCCACTGCTAATTGCCTAAATCTCATCGATTTCTAGCTATAAAAAATTTCTTTGTGATAGTCTTTTAATAGTATCTGCATTAAATGAAAAAAATGTAACGTTACTAACATCGTTAATGTTTGACGCAAAGCTATATTGCACACCAAATTATTAAATATTAACTAACATTTTATTTCCCTCAGCCAGACTTTCTGCTTATTTTTTTGTAATCGGGATTATTTAAATTTTATAGGTTATCAAATGCAGTTGCTATAGGCTACTGACAAAAGCAAAAAAAAAAATTAAATATATATTATGCATTATGTCAAATAAGTAAAATGATAGAACAAAATGTTTTATATTATTGTAAAACATGTCTAAAGTTTCACCAAAATTTATGCACCTAATTTAAAAAATCCGACAAATATATTGACAAAATCCCAAAATAAAAGAAATAATTTAAAACCTTATTTGGTAATTTCAGCATCCATAATTTAACATTTAAATACATTAATGAAATGCTCCATTTTCTTTCAACAAATGGAAATTTGAATATCGTCTGAACTGCCATGAAGATTTTGCTAAACTATTTCCTTTTTTATTACTTTCTTCTATTTTTACAAGAATAAAGTATTGGATTTGGGAAAAACTTCGACTTCCGGTTTTTGACGGAATTATACGTTTCAAAAGGTCCTGAACACATGATTTGGCTGTTTTAGACAACTCCTATCTATGAATCTGTCGTTTCGTATCTACGCGGCAAAAATTTCGTGAGCGCTTTTTTCTCAAGAAATAATGAATTAAATTTAATAAAACTTCACAATCAGTTAAACTTTGACATAAAGTGCTGTTTGGCTATAAGTAAATCGCCAAGCAGATGGCGCAGCCAATGCTGAGTTTTTCAGGGTTTCCCCGGCAACTATATCTCAAGAACTAATGCATAGAATTTCATCAAACTTCATATTCAGTTAGAATTTTACATAAATAAGCGCTAATTATGTTTGAGTGTAATTCGCCCAAGAGGCTTTGCTTCTATGATGTACTTCTCTTTATTTCCGCGATAGTTAAAACTTTAAAAGGAATACGTGGGATTATACCAAACTTCATTTTCTCTTAAATCTTGTGAAAAAGAGATATATTAGATTAATGTGGATGCGCCTAACAAGTGTCACTGATATACTATTATTTTCTCTATTTTCGCAATGTATCTCAAGAAAAATAGATTATCTTTTAATTTTTGACGATTTGATTTATATCGAAGACAGTTTTGTAATGGCTACAACATACTATTTTTTTCAGTTATGAATGAAAATCCATATTCAGCATGGAGTGATATATCCTGCATTTTTGATTTAATAAGTAGATTGCGATATTAGATGATTACTTAAAATGAGACCAATGTGATATAACAATAATCACATTTAAATCATATAATAAAGGTAAGGGCTGCTTACCTTCTTCTTCAGAATCGTCCACGGTAATTTTCTTCTTGTCTAGGTAAACTTGGATTAATCCATTAAATATCTGTAATATCCAGAGGGATTTCACCTGTAAAGAGCTTGTAATTTTCATTTATTATAAAATGTGTGTTTGCTTGTTATATGTATCCCAGGAATTTTGCAGCATCTTTGGTTTTAAATTAATATTTTTATATATCTAAAGGTACATACTGGAGCATATATTTTTGCTCCAGTCTCGGTTAACACATTCACAGAAACTGAAAAATAATAATACAAAACATTATTTAATCTTGATTAATTACATAAATAAATTCAAGGTTATACATTAATAAAACACTCATTTTCATTTAAGGTCATGAATTATTCATATAGTTTTTTATAATGTCAATATTGCAGCTTTATAATACAAATGTTTATAAAATTTTGATTGACAGTAGAAAAGAGGAAACAGGAAGTAATATTCTAAATTCGCAACATGATGGGTGGATAAAGTAAACAGTTTCACTTATTGTAGACATTAAGTGTTTTTGAAAAGCAATTAACTTGATATATTGTAAGTTTTATCTATTTCTGAAGAGATTAGTATTTCTAACATCCCCCTTAAGCTCTTCAGATTTATGAACAAACAGGTTCATTGATTTTCTCTGATTTTGTAATTCAGGTTTGGGGACAGATTTAGTCAAGGTATCATCAATCATATATTTCGATGGACAGTAATTTAATTCAATTATTCCATCTTTTTTGAGTTGTTTGATCGCATGCATACGTATATCTATATATGTTTTTTTTTTTTTTTTTAATTTCTCACTTTCTACCATTTTGATGCAACTTTGGTTATCTTCATATTAAGTGATTGGCTTTGTCTGTGGTAGACCTAAATCTTCTATGAATTTCGCTAAATACAAGATTTCTTGACCTGCACTTGCGGCTGAGACATATTCAGCCTCTGCTGATGAAAGAGCAATACACGATTGCCTTTTTCTAATCCATTGAATTGGATTATTACCTAAAGTAAAAAGATTGCCCCTAGTTGATTTTCTTGAGCTAGTATCACCTGCCCAGTCGGCATCCGCATAAGCCTTTAGAATCGGTTCATTTATCGTGTCTATGTGCAAGTTTAGTTGTTTTGTGCAGTTTAAATATCGGATTAATCTTTTAACTGCCATCCAATCTTTTTCACGTGGAGATTCGTTTCTTCTACTTAAAATATTGACAGCAGTAGAAATGTGAGGTCTACTGGCAGATACGATATAAAGTAATGAACCTATCGCCTGTCTGTATTTAACATTATTGGGTAATATATTGTCACTATCTTCTAATCTATTAAAAATAGGTTCCATCGGTGTACCCACTGGTTTAGCTTCTTCTAATTTAAACTTTTTTACTAGTTCTTCTATTTTAGTTTTTTTGATTTAATTGGTAACCTTCTGCTGCTTTCGCTATTTTGATTCCTAGATAAAAACTTAGTTCTCCTAGATTTTTAAATTCATATTCACTCTTAAGTTTTTCTATTATATCTTTAATTTCGTCATCTTTTCCTGCTATGAGGATATCATCAACATAAACAATTATATACGTTTTGTTTTCTCCTTCATTTCGAATGTATAAACATGTATTCGAATTAGACTGTTTAAATTTTAAGTTATTCAATGATTTTGTTACCTTAGTGTGCCATCCCCTGGTTGCTTGTTTCAATCCATAAATGAATTTATTCAATCGGCATACTTTGTTTTCCTGATTTGGAATAGTATAGCCTTCTGGCTGAGTTATGTAAATTTCTTCATCCAAATTGCCATACAGGAAAGCCGTTTTTATATCAACGTGTTGAACGATTCGAGTTCACCCTGGGAAGATTTGTCTATGGAGCGTACTAAACAACGGCTTTTATTATTATTATTATTTTAATTTATAAATATTTCATTTTAAAAGTACATTTTTTATTATTAAATTTAAATTTTATCTCTTTATTTTTTATGACCTCAATAACCATAATTTTAATTTATTTTCCCCCTCCCACTTTTCTCTCCCTAATTTCTCCAATCTTCTCATGGTTCGGGATGTGTGACAATGGCTTCCCGAGAAAAGTCTTCGCAATCGGTAATCAATAATAAAAAAAAAAAAAGATTCAATTAATCTTTAAGTCTGATGATAATAAGACACACGAGTAGAAATACAAATAAAAACATGTTAAAATCTCATTTTATTACGGACATTCATGTATACTAAGCCTAATACAAAAGTATCACTATAAAAACCGTTGTCCTTTCATTTTATTTTATATGTGTGTCTGTGCTAATTATTAGATGCAATAGATATATATAATATATAAAAGAACGAATTACCGTATATTTGCGAGTATAAACCGATCCGTGTATAAGCAGAGTATATGACGTTTCAGTGAAAAATCGTCGAATATCGGAAACCCGTATATACGCCGATGTTATAAATAGTTGATGAAAAATTAAGATAACGAAAAGTTAGCTTCTGCATAGCTAACAGAAGAAAATGTGATCTCCGAAATTATCGATATCTCTTATCCTATCTTGGCGCGTTGCCAAATCTATTTAATTGCTCATCCTGTCATGGCTTGCTCGTTCCTAAAATCCAAACCTCCATATTTTGGAAATGGGGAAACCTTTCTCTAGTTCACGTGGCTTCTAACTGTTACTTTAGATGAAGGAAAGATGGTTGGGACAAAAGTGCACAGCTTATAATACGGCCTTTAAATTAAAAGCAATCAATTTTGCAGAGCAGTCAAATAACTCAGCTGTTGCTTGTCATTTCACACTCAATGAAAATCAAGTGCGAGAATGGAGAAAGAAAAAGACGAAATTTCAAAAATTCCAGAATTAATGAAAGCTGCATGTGGACGCAAACGATCATTTCCTGCACTTGAACACTGTTTGACTGAACGCAAGTGTCGACGAAAGCTTGGTAACTGGTAAGCTTAGTAAACTGGCTAAAGACCTAGATATTGATACAGCATTCATGATTTTTCAGTAAACTTTTACAAAAAATATATATATATATATATATTTCATTATAAATCTTTAGACAATTTATTTAGCAACTTCAAAAACAGCATCTTGAGTGTAATGCTTTATCCAGTGATAGAGAAAGCAGTAGTATAAAATTTATTTGCATTTTTCTGAAAATTTCTGTCCCTGTTCAGGAAGAACATAAAAATATATATACAGCAGATCTGAAAATGGGGATTGCCATAATAAAGCTAGTTCTCCTAAAGATCCCAAAACTGTCTGATATAAATGAATACATTGTTTGTGAAAAAACGGAGAATTCCCTCACAAAGATCCAAAATACCATGCATTGATTTGAATTTTTGCTTTCAAACATAAGTCTATTTCGATTTTTTTTTCTATTTGGACATTTTTGTCATTTTAAGTTTTTGTTACATTTGGAGAAAGGAGTTTTTCTGAGGTCAGAAGGAACTTTTGAAAGACTTAGCAATTATTTGAATTAAATCTCCAATTAGCAACCGTTTAAAAATCCAAATTCCAAAAGTATTTTAAGAGAAAAGGCAAAGAAAAAAAGAAAGAAAGAAAGAAAATTAAAATTAAAGGCAATTTTTTCATTTATATTTTTGGAAAGATAACTAAATTTTAGAAGTCCATTAAACATACACTGGTGGACAAAACTTAAGGACCACTATTATTTTCAACGATTAGAGTTAGAAATAGATCCGCAGCAGCACGTGTAAAGTGTCTAGCCGGATAAGCATAGCGAAATGGCCTCCACGGCCAATGTTTGAAATAACATGTCTGGTAATAAGGCTCACCATAAGAATACAATATAAAGTGTTTTTAGCCCTGACCTTGAACTATCCTTGAGATAATCGGCGAAGTTTGCGCCGGCACTACTATTTTTCAAATATGTTTTTCCCAAAAAGTATAAAGATTAAAAAAATGAAACCAACGCCAATTATTGAAGAATATATTAGTTCATATTAAAAATATTTTTCACATTTTTGCACAAATTTTAACATATAAAAATATTTAAAAAAAATTACTAATGTAGCAATTTTATATTTACACCAACCAAAACATTACAGAATAATGCTCAAATTATGTACTTTTAAGAAAAAAAATTTCGTTAAAATCGAATGCGCGCTGTTTGAGTTATAACAAAAATAATGCAAGCAACTTGCTAAAATATTTGTAACTTTCCCCGTTTGCATTTGAAGAAAAAAGCTAATATCAATGATCTGGTCGATTCATGACATTTTCACTCGGGCAGGATGCCGCAGTACACCAAATAAGATAATGTTTCCATTTATATTACTTCCCTATAGGTTTGTTTCGTGTTTGCAAATATTCTGTTATTTTGACGTACTCTCCATCCTTCTCGCGTAATAATATCAAGAATTCAGAAATAAAATGATAACATTTGACCCATGATTTTTACATTGAAGAAGGCTATCGTGCTGTACGCGTACAGTGTACATATATAACGTATCACTTTAGGGGGGAGTGTATGTGGGGGGATTCCTGGCACTTAGCATCAGAAGATATCTGTAGGGAGAGGGGGTTGTCATTTGATACCGTTATTATTTTTGAAAATAATAATTTTTTTTTTGGTATCTTTTACTTTGCATATGTTATCTTAAATATTTTAAGTCTGTTTTCTTCTTTTTATGAAAATACAAAGTTATTATTAAAACCATTGAGTGATTATAAAACATTTCATTCCAAAATAAGGAATAACCCAACGTTCACCATTAGTATTCTCCTGCCATATGCGTATATAATCCGTTCTTAGAGAAACCATATTCGAAATGATATTTGTTATTTTCGCTAGTAAAACATGGGGAAGAATGTTGGCCACCTCTTTTGTTTAAAAGAAGTTCTGTTCATCGCCGGCAAGGGCGAAGTGCAAGAAGACAATATTACTGTTCAATGCATTATGTAACAAAGAGCTATTATTAAAAACTTTTAAATAATAAGTATTTCTTTAAAATGTTATTTGATATAAAGTTATTTCTTATATAATAGGGATATTTTAAGAATTTCTTCTCGTCATTTAAATCAGCAAAATATGCAAATAAAAAATGTACAACCATATCTGTATATCATTGCAAATGCATAAAAAGAAAAAAAAAAAGAAAAAAAAATGGTAAAATAAAAAGAATTTTTAGAAACTTATAACAATATTATTAGGAGGAGAGGGATTCGAGAAATGATAACTTATGATATCGGAAGGTTGGGAGGGGGGGGGGGGTTAAAATTGCCAAAAAGTTGGTAACCTTATATATTTAGTCCCTATTCAACTTCATCTGCACAATCGACTTGATATTATTACGCGAGAAGGATGCGCAGTACACCAAAATAACAAAATTGTTTGGTGTTTACAAACACGAAACAAAACTATAGGGAAGTGGTAGGTATGTAAACATTATCTTATTTTGGCCTACTGCGCATTCAGCCCGAGTGGAAATGTCAGGAATCGACCAATTCATTGATAGTAGCGTATTTCTTCAAATGCAAACAGGAAAAGTTACAAATATTTAAGCAAGTTTCTAGCATTATTTTTGTTATAACTCAAAAAGAGCATCTTCGATTTCAAGGAAATTTTTTTTCTTAAAAATACTTACTTTGAGCAATATTCTTTAATGTTTTGGTTGGTGTAAATATAAAATTACTGCATTAATAATTTTTTTTAATATTTTTGTTTATTTTTCTATGTTAAAATTTGTGTAAAAATGTAAAAAGAAATATATTATATGAACTTATATATTCTTCAATAATAGGCGTTGGTTTCACCTTTTTAACTTTTACACTGTTTGAGAGAAACGTATTTGAAAAATAGTAGCGCCGGCGAATAATTCGCTCATTATCTCAAGGACAGTTCAAGGTCAGGTGCTAAAACACCCTATTGTATTCTTGTAGTAAGCCTTATTACCACACATGTTATTTCAAACATCGGCCGTGGGGCCCGTTTCGCTATGCTTATCCGCCTAGACCCTTTGCATGAATGCGGGATGTACTCTGTTTTGTGAAACTTATGCAAATTTTGTACTCTTTTGTCGATCACGTCACAGCAGACATAAAAGATTTTAGGCAATTGGCGGGTGTTTTAGTTGTCTTATATCTAAAAAGTGACGGAGATGTAGTGAAGCTTGAACACTGAAATTTTGAACACGTCTTCGAAGCATCATTTATATGATATTAATGGTAGAATAATCGGAAAGTTGGAAGAAGGACGCAAAATTAGAGATGTTGCCCGTGAATTTATCATCGCGCACAATATTGCTTTTAGGATATAGGCGGCATTCAAAAACAGTGCAATATGTACTAGGCGCACGGGAGGAGGTCGTCCTAGTATTACGATGTCCCAAGAAGATCGCTATATTGTTATTTCGGCAAAAAGGGACAGACGCAGCACAACTGGTTAATTAGCAAATGAGCTTTGTGCTACTACAGGAAATAAAATATCGCGGAAAACTGTTGCAAGATGTTTGAAAAAGGGTGCAGTATACGCCCGAAGATCTGTTGTTTTTGTCCCACTCTCGAGATGTCAACATAGCGCCCATTTACAGTGTATGCATCGCAATTGGGTTGATGACGACTGGTCTACCGTGCTCTTCTCAAATGAGAGTAGATTCAGTCTATCGTCTGATTGTAGACATAAACTGATATGGCCCAAGGTTGGTAGTGCTTACTGTCGCGAAAATATACCAGAAAGAGATCGATATTCAACTTCACTTATCATGGTGTGGGCAGGCATCATCTTCAATGACCGCGCGGATCTCTATGTGCTTGACCAAGAGCCCATGACCGGTAGATGGTACATTGAAGACGTGTTGTTTCCGCATGTTAGACTTTTTCGAGGTGCTGTCGGCGAAAAGTTTCGTTTTATGGACGATAACGCACCTGGTCATCGCACACAGTCTGTACAAGATTGTCTTGAGGCCGAAGGTATTTATCGCATGGACAGGCTAGCACGTTACTCTGACATGAATCTCATTGAAAATATATAGGTTGCCTTGGGGAGACATATTGCTGCTCGACAATTTCCACCCACAAACAAGGGAAACCCTAATCCGTGCAATGGAGAAATGGGGCAACTTGCCACAACAGCTATTGAATCATGTTGTTCTGAGTATACCACGGAGTGTTGAAAGTTGTCTCGGATTACAGAGTGGCCACATCTCTTATTGATATGGCACTGACGATTGTTAATTGTGAGTATTTTTTTTCTTTGTACAGTCATGCACACAATGTTCACGTTTCAGAAAGAGAACTTCTGGTAACACCCTGTAAACATCCTTTCAACAAAATTTTTATATTAAATCCTGTGTAACATTATGTAAATACTATTGTTTGCTTCTTGACCCACAATCTCACGTAGATTCTCATTTACGTGTTCATTTCTTCTTGGTTCTTACGTTTTGTCCACCAGTGTAATTTAATACCAACAGAAAATTTGAATTCTTTCTATTGGGTTGGCAACTAAGTGATTGCGGATTTTGTCAATAGATGATAGCACATTCTTTTTGTTTTGT
Organism: Maratus speciosus; assembly: GCA_963932465.1. Taxonomy (NCBI): domain Eukaryota; kingdom Metazoa; phylum Arthropoda; class Arachnida; order Araneae; family Salticidae; genus Maratus; species Maratus speciosus. The sequence goes on along the minus strand of OZ010792.1, from coordinate 199,922,718 downwards.
CACGTATTCAAAGCACCTAATCTATATAGTTTTCTTGTTGTTTGGACTTCAGTCTTTAATTTAGCAAAAAAATTGTATCGATTAGTTATTTAGTTTCCTTTTTTATCCCAGTTTAAAAATGGAAGAACAAGATGTGCATTTCAGACTTATTTTATTGTTATTTCCGAAAATACAAGAACTCATTGCAAGCACACAAGAAGTTTTGTCCCTATATGAGACTGAACCCTTGAAAGCAGTGTCAAAATCTCTTTGCCAAATTTCTTTCTGGTGATTTTTCACTGAAAAAAGCGCAACGATTTGACCGTCCAGTTGAAGTTAATGACACCCATATAAAGGCCATTATCGATTCAGATCGTCATAGAACAACACGTGAGATTACAGTGAAACTCAATGTATTGCATTCATGCATTGAAAAAAATTAAAACCGCTTAGCTAGGTCAAAAAACTCGATGTATGTATCCCTCATCAGCTTAAGGAAATTCATTAAATGCAACGCATTAGCATCTGCGATTCGCTTCTGAAACGCAATGAAATTAATCCATTTCTGAATCGAATGATAAGTGGCGACAAAAAGTGGATAGTTTATAACAACGTTAATCTAAAAAGATCACAGGTGATGAAAGATGAACCAGCCCAGACACCAAAAGCCGAGATTCACCAAAAAAAAAAAAAAAGATTATGCTGTCAGTTTGTTGGGATTATTTAAGAATTCTGCACTTTGAACTTTTACCAAGAAACCAAACGATTAATTCAACCGCATACGTTCATCAAGTCGCTAAACTGAGCGATGCAGTTCAAGAAAATTGGCAAATCTTAAGTGTGTTGTTATCCAGCATGATAATGCGAAACCCCACACATATCTGGTCACTTGCCAAAAATTATTGGAACTAGGTTGGGAAGTATTGTCACATCCACCATATAACCCTGAACTTGCGCATTCAGATTACCATTTATTTCGTTCCATGCAGAAATCCTTAAATGGTGAAACTTTATATGACGCTGAGGATGTAAAATCACATTTAATTCAGTTTACTTTCTGCCAAAAATCAGGGGTTTCATAAACATGGAATTATGACATTACATGAAGGATGGCAAAAGGTCATCGATAAAAACGGACAACACCTAATTGAATAAAGTTATATTTTTACACAAAAATTTTTACTTTTTCTTTTTATTTAAAATCCGCAATCAATTAATTGCCCACCCTATATTTTGTAGCAATTATTGACACAATGGTCACAAAATAAATCTTATAAATGAGGCAATACGTTTTAAAATACAAAGCAATACGATTTTTAGAATGCATCGAGCATTGAAGTTATCGCTGGAAAAATTTAAACGATTTTCTTTCAAGAGACAACAACCAGCGGGTTAGGGTGAGTTGGGATATTTAATACATTACACGACCGCAGCAGCTTCAAACTTTTTAATAAGTATGAATTATTTCTGCGATTGCTTTTTAAAATGCATAATACTTTCTTAATAACACGTAAGTCACTGTATATTTATGTAATAAACTATGGAAGTAAATTTGAATCAAATTCTCACACCAAATTAGATAGATGTGTTACATATAGTACGTTATATTGTTTTTGCATAGATTTTTAGCTGTGAAAGGCCTGTATCGACCACGAATCTATAACCCCTTCGGGACAAGCGTTATTAACAGAATTTTTAATCTTTTATCACCGGTTATTCAAAAGAGAAATTTTTGTCTTATTGAATCGGGGAAAAGGCCAGATTAAATAAGGCAAAATTTACGATGAAAATTTACTGATGAGAATAATCACTGTGTCTGAGTACCGTATGCGGCACGAATACCGGTCGCTCGTCCCCAAGGGGTTAAAGACTTTTAAATTAGAGTAATCTTGCAAATTGCATTAAGCATTTCTGTTAATTGTCTTATCGTTTTCATTCATAATCTATATAAAAACAGAATTTAAACTTTGAAAATTCTGGAAAATATTATTTCCATATAATTTTATAAAATTCATAGTAGAGAGGATTCTTTTTAACTAGAGGGGGGGGGGGGAGGAGAATTTGGATGTTTTTCCCGTCTGTCCTAAGATGCCTCTGTGACACTGTCGTCAATAATTTTTCAATTTCTTGAGACTTTGTGTATATATTTTCTTTTAATCAAGAATCCTAGAAGTCAAGTATGCGCTAAGTTGCAGATTCTAAGCCTGAAAAAAAAAAGAAAAAAAAAGCAATTTAACAAATTACAACGACCATTTGGAAAATGCTTTATCAAAGACTAAAATTTAAGACATAAAAAATCGCACCGAGTTGATCTTACATTACGTACGCCATAAATTAAACATTAATAGTGGTATTACTACGTATTATCCACCTAAAACTTACGAATTATCCAAGCATTTCATTGGCTGTTCGGGAAAAGGCTTTTCCATCGTCAGATTTCCAAGAAATCTCACGACACATTTTAAATGAAATTTCATTCTTAAACTTCTAAACATCCGACAATATTACTTTTTACACCGTCGGATACAGAAAAAAATGTACTTTTAAATGCAATTTGTTTGAAAGCTGTATCTCAATTTGTTTCTGAGTTATTAATTTTTTTTTGTAGTTTTTATTACTTTTTTGTCATAGTGGCAACATAAAGTATCCATCGTTGTTAAATGTAAAGGGAAATACAAATTACTGTATAGACCAATCAGAACTCGAATAAAATGCGGATTAAACCAATAAAAACCTTCAGATATGCTTTTGATTTCCTACTCTGACAGAGAACAATAACCATTTTTTCAAATGGTTAAAAAAAAGAAACGTGATTAACGGTGGCAACGGTGACAAATTTCTAGCTTTAAAGACACTTTTCTTCAAAATCCGTACACTGTTAAAAATCTGCAACATTTGCTGCATAGTCACTCCACCGCTTTTACAGAATATCTTTATTCTGACCAGTGAGAATGCTCCATAATATCGACAAGTAATTGTTTTCTATAAAAACGGTGGAGTGACTATGCAGTAAAAGCTACAGATTTTTAACAGTGTAAGTACCCATTGATGTTAAGGTTGGTCGTCACTGTGATATAATATTCTCGTCGCTAATATTAAGTCTATGATGGACATGTGGTGAATTTGTTTTTTTTTTTTTCAAATATCTCCTCAGGAAATTAATAATTTTAACCTATTTTTTTCTGTTTTCCCATCTTGAAAGATGCCTCCTGTTTTTTGTAGTTGTCAAACTATTTCTTAAACATATAATTAATTTTATTTGGATCGTTAAAATCTGGCTCCGTTTCGCTGAGATTTTAACACAAAAATTACAGTTAAGTATAATGTACTAGCAAAAGCTGCTTGATAAACATTTTTTGGTTCAGCTAAAAGTACTTGTTGTGATTTTTGACTTATTTCTTCTCTTGTTTGAAATTGTTAGTCCATTTAAAGGGATTTTTTTTTAATGCTTTTTCCAGTCTGGAAAAGGATAAACTCTGCTGAATGAAAGAATGATCTGGTGAATATGAAGGTTGTGGAGCAGTTGCCAATTCATTACAAACCACAAAAATCCATACTGTAATAGCAGTATGTGGTTGTTCATTATTGTGAGGAAGCTGCCATTGTTGTTTTTCTATACTTTCGCGGGTCATAAATTCGGGATACGAAAGGGGTTGAATTATGGGTTTTGTTATTATTATGCTGACTATGGGTTGAATGGTTGGACAAATTACGGCATCGCGACATAGAGGGAACAAGAACAATTGCCAAAATGTAGGACGCGTTACATGATTACTTGTTTATATTAGATGATTTTTTCCATTTTTCATATGCATTTGTAATTTTCTGTTATACATTCTGCCGACGACTCAGAAAAGGAGTTGAAACATGTAAATATAGATTTTTAATTTACTTTTAATGTGTTTTTATAACGTCTTTTAAGCAAGTAAATGTTTTAATATTATAATATGATTAGTCATGGACGTAATTTTGACTTACTACTCGCACTTATTTACCTTTGCATTTTCACCCCTTTTAAATTTTAGTTTAAAAGTTTAAATATTAATATATAAATATATAAATATATAAAAAATTAGAATAGTTTAAAAAATGTTCTTAGACATAATTTATATCTTATAAGAAACTAATATTCCAAATTTCTCTCCCCCCCCCCCTCTTCAATAACACAAAAATCGCATTTTTAAAACGTTTTTTGCTCCTGCACCCCCTTTGGGGTAGTGGCATCGACATAAAATATAACCTGTGTACTAAGTTGGACTAACACCATTACTTTTGAAATCGGTTCGGTATCTCCAGAGATTACCTCTAACAAACACACAAACAATTTTTACTTCTTTATAATATTAGTATAGATTATAGAATTTTATTGACGTCTAAAAAAAAGAAATATCCTTGAAGATGGGTACACAGACAAAAGAAACAAAAAATATCTATTTCTTCGGGAGATAGTTTAAAAATACAAATTCGTCACATGACCATATGCCCAACATTAGTGAGGAGAATTCGAAATCTCAGTGACCAACAGTCTTAAGGTTCGTTATGGGTCGGACTGCAAATTGCCTTCAGTAGAATTAAAACTATGGACTTGCACACTGTAAAAAAAATATTTAACTGACTCCTCAAAATCGGCGGCAGCATGATACCTCCAATTTTATGAAGTAATTTATCTTATATAATGGTGTAATTTAAACAGATATAACTGGTGTCATGTTACACATTAGTGGAAGGTAACACCAGTAATATCGGTTTAATTACTCGATTAAATGGAGGCTATAAGGCTGCCACCAATTTTATGGAGTAACGTTACATAAACTTTTTACAGTGCAATGCATTCGTATTTCTCAAATTTCTCATCATATTTTTTTTTTTTTTTTCTGGAAACTATTGTTAAGGAAACTATCCTTATCGTTTCTTTTCACTTGGCAAAAAGTTTCTAAAACATATACTCCCTCCGTCCCAAATTAGTTGCGACATTTGGGTCAAACATTGTGTCCCATATTAGTTGTTACATTTCAAGTGGGTGGAGTCATAGATAACTTCCGATGCAGTTTAGTAGATCGACACTATTTTGTAAGAACTCTACCACCAGTATATCATAAAGATAATTTTCTTCCTAAAGAATAAACGTTCATTAGCTAGAAGGTGGATTTATGCGATTACTGGTGGAAGAATCATTACAAATGGGTCGTGGCTTAAGAGCGTGTGAGCCCTGGATTTTTTAAACTAATTTGGTTCTTATTTAACCCTTTCAAGGGCGGTGGCTGACGGTCTAGCCACCTAATTTTAATTCCAAAACTGACAAATGGCACCAAGAATATTTTAATAAAATTTTCTTTTGTATTGAAAGAGCAAATTGGCGGCTTTTTATTATCTAAGAAATTCGTTTAAATATTCTTGTGTCAGTCAATTATTTCATCAGTTTACGAACAGAATTCCTCTGCCCCTGAAAGGATTAAGGAGAGACGGAGGGAATGCTTGGTAAGTAAATGTTGAAGATTGATAGCATAGCACACTGAAATCTCTGAAAAATGTTCGAACAAAATCATAAAATCATCAGTATCAATAATCAGTACAAAAGTAACCTAATGTAGCAACTAATTTGGGACAGAGAGAGTATTTAATTTTATTTTACGTGTTAAAATCCTTAATAGCTCGACAGATTTTGGCAAGATTTTAAAACTTGAAAATAAAATTAAGTACATATTTTAGAAAAACATTTTTCACGTTAAAATCTCTTAAAAAGTGTATACTTGATAAACAAGTAAAGACATACATTTTTCTGATGAGAAACTTAAAAAAAAAAGAAAAGAAAAGAAAAGAAAAGAAAAAGAAAAAAAGAAAACTTTCTAAACTTATAAGAGGAAAATTTGGCAGGATAATTTCAGATCTGATTGCTACTTGAAAACCTAAAAACACCTTTATTTTATCTTATTACTTGAAAATCTATCACATGTTCTTTTTTGCAAATTAAATGTTTCATTGAATTCTAGCAATTAACAATTAATTTTATTAAATACAAAGCACACCTAGACTCAATCAAAAATCAAAATTATTTCATTTACAGCATAAATAAATGCTACACGTTTTATCCATTTTACTCCGCATAACCTACGGCATTTTGAAACTTTATTGTAATTAGTTCAAACAAATATGTTGCTTGAAACCTTTATTTTATCATTTAAAATTTTATCACATGTTCTTATTTGCAAAATAATTGTTTCATTGAATTTTAGCAAGAAACAAATAATTTTATTAAATATGAAACACCCCTCAACTCATTAAAATATATATATATTTCATTTATAGCATGAATAAATGTTACACATCTCACCCATTTTACTGCATAACCTACGGCATTTCGCAACTTTATTATATATAGTTTAAATAAATATTTTGCTTGACACCTTTATTTTATCTTAATACTTAAAATTTTATCACATGTTCTTATTTGGAAAATAATTGTTTCATTGAATTCTAGCAAGAAACAAATAATTTTATTAAATATGAACCACCCTCAACTCAATAAAAATAAAGAAATATTTCATTTATAGCATGAATAAATGTTACACGTCTCACCCATTTTACTGCATAACCTACGGCATTTCGCAACTTTATTATATATAGTTTAAATAAATATTTTGCTTGACACCTTTATTTTATCTTAATACTTAAAATTTTATCACATGTTCTTATTTGCAAAATAATTGTTTCATTGAATTCTAGCAAGAAACAAATAATTTTATTAAATATAAAGCACCCCTCAACTCAATAAAAATTAAAAAAAATATTTCATTTATAGCATGAATAAATTTTACACGTCTCACCCATTTTACTGCATAACCTACGGCATTTCGCAACTTTATTCTATATAGTTTAAATAAATATTTTGCTTGACACCTTTATTTTATCTTAATATTTAAAATTTTATCACATGTTCTTATTTGCAAAATAATTGTTTCATTGAATTCTAGCAAGAAACAAATAATTTTATTAAATATAAAGCACCCCTCAACTCAATAAAAATAAAAAAATATTTCATTTATAGCATGAATAAATTTTACACGTCTCACCCATTTTACTGCATAACCTACGGCATTTCGCAACTTTATTCTATATAGTTTAAATAAATATTTTGCTTGACACCTTTATTTTATCTTAATACTTAAAATTTTATCACATGTTCTTATTTGCAAAATAATTGTTTCATTGAATTCTAGCAAGAAACAAATAATTTTATTAAATATAAAGCACCCCTCAACTCAATAAAAATAAAAAAAAATATTTCATTTATAGCATGAATAAATGTTACACGTCTCACCCATTTTAGTCCATAACCTACGGCATTTCGCAACTTTATTCTATATAGTTTAAATAAATATTTTGCTTGACACCTTTATTTTATCTTAATACTTAAAATTTTATCACATGTTCTTATTTGCAAAATAATTGTTTCATTGAATTCTAGCAAGAAACAAATAATTTTATTAAATATAAAGCACCCCTCAACTCAATAAAAAAAAAAAAAATATTTCATTTATAGTATGAATAAATGTTACACGTCTCACCCATTTTACTCCATAACCTACGGCATTTCGCAACTTTATTCTATATAATTTAAATAAATGTTTTGATTAATGTACCACTATAAATGTAAAATACAATTATCCATCTTCGTGGCAGATGAGAACTTGATTACTTAAAGGATATGCGCTAAGTTTACACCATTACTAATATTCGTAAAGGTTGTAACCTACGGTATATCATATTGCGAACTCGGTATTATGTTGCAAATTAGAGATATCAAATTCTAGTACATTATTTAGTTCTATTCATGCTGTTACGTAGCAAATGCCTGAAACAAAATAATGAAATTTTAGCAGAGATATTGCATAAAATTACCGCTAGAAATTTAAAAAAAAAGATAAACCAAAGCACTTTTTTTTTTAACTTTCTTCAATATATACATTAGAAAAAAAATAATGAAAACGCGAAAATTTTCTCCTTCTGTATTTTGGTTGTTCTGAAAACTATTTCAATATTTATAAAATATGTCTGTCTGTCTGCTAGTCTATGTGCCGCAAAAAATTATAGTCGTTCTATGTTAAGAACTAATGGGTGAAATTTTGTAAAACTTGAAATTAAGTAAAACTTTGACATATGTTAGTGCCGATTAGGTTTGGTGGTTATCGGCTAAGAGGTGGACCGTATTTTCCACGATTCCCTTGATAGCTGTAGTTAAAGAGCTAATTCATGGAATTTATACGAACTTAATATTTTTTTAGACTTTGACATAGACAGATTTTTATAAATTTTGGGTGCATATCGCCAAACAGGTGGGGCTTGTCACCGTTTCACGATTCTCGATTTTTCACGATTCTCGTGATAGCTACATCTCAAGAAATAATACACGGAAATCATATAATTTCATATTCTGATAGACCTTCATAGTTATTAGTGCTGAATAGGTTTCCATATACCAATAAGTGGTGCCGTTATTCTGTGCTTTTTTTTTTTTTTTCGCAATTCTTGCGATGCCTATATCTCAAGAACTAAAGCACGACATTTTATCAAACTTCATATTCTGTTAGACTTTCAAATTTGTTAGTTCTGGTTAGGTTTGGATGTACACCGTATTTATGGATTACGCCTGACAAGTGATGCTGCTATGCTATGTTTTTCATTATTATTGCGATAGATATATGTCAAGAACTAATAAATGGAATTTTATGAAACTTTATATTATGTTATACCTTGATTAAAACAGGTGTTGAGACAATTTTAACTTTACGTGATGAACAAGAGGTAATCTATCCTATGCTTGACGAAAGATACTTAATCGGATCCACAATCAATTTATGCTATTTAACCAACAATTCCATATTTGGTATGCTCTCATACACTTTTAACCACGATGTTGACAGAATCGCTAATCATTGACGCCAACTTTTGACTCTGAAACCATGTACGGAATACTAACTTTATACTTTTTGTGATGAATATTATAGCTGTACCTTATTTTCTGCTGAGTAGAAAGGTGCTACATTTTATATTCAAGTTTATTGATTGAAATGTATATGATGACATGATTTCAAATGCTGGAGTGATGACCCAGAGTCGTTGTGGTGTTTTATTATTATTATTATAATTATAAGATGATCACTGTAACTCTGCGTTAAATTCGAAGAAACGCAATATGTTTTTTATTCATAATTGTTGATCTATTATAAATTAATATATTATAAAGGAACAGATGAAAGTTTTATGCTGTCAACAACATACCAACTTTTACATATAGTTACACCTTTCGTAATTTTTAGATATAAATAATATTCATGATATTTAAAATCAGGCTGTTTATTTTGAAAAAAAAATGTATTCTTTCCAAATAAGTTTAAAATTTTAACACGTTTACACTCAATGTGTCGGAATTTTTCATTAGTGTATAATTAGGTAATGTAACGTAGAGTGTGTTTTTAAGTAGTATCAGAAAATTAATAACAATCGTTATTACGTTCACTTAACCCTTTGAGGCGCAATGGGATATATTTTATCCCACCTAATTTAAACAAGATTAGCACCAGAAACGTTTAACTAAATTTTATATTTTTAACTTTGAGGGGAAAATGTTGAGAATTACTTTTCCTTATTTTAAAATACAGTTTTCCTAATTTTCCGGTGAGAATTCAATATTACAGAGACATTATAGCTTGCCCCTCAAAGAGTTAAAAAGAAAAAAAAAGAAAAAGCTGCCTTATTGGCGTATTTTATTTTCACGCTAGAGACGCAAAGGATTTTTTTATTATTATTATTCTATTTTAAAAGTTATATTTAGCCATAAACAAAATTCAATGGATGAGGAATAATTTTGATATTTTCAATTGATACTCCTTTTTATTTTATCTAGTTACTTCTTTATTTTTTGTTCTCTTTTCGTAATCGGAATGTCTATGTCTTCTCTTAATGTTGTCTTCTTTTTTACACCCTATAGCGAGTATGCAAAATATAAAAAGGATGCTTCTTCAGGACGGTATAAGCTGTACAGAACAAAAAAACTTCGAATGTATAAACTGACTATTTCATAAACATGATTAAAGATCGAAACTTCTAAAATTATTAGTTTTGAAAAATAAAATAATGACTGTAACCTGAAATTGATGACTTTCTGTTGTGTTTTTCTTGTAACTGTTGATAGTGTTGACTTAACGTTTATAATTGGCTGAGGAGGGATCGTGATGATCCGAAACGTCCCAATTTTAATATGTTTTTAGTGTTTTTATGTAATAATTTTAATTGTTTTATGTATTGTCTGAGATTTTAATGTAAATATTAAAAAAAAATAGTTTGACGTCACATCCGGTCATCATAAAAAAAGTTTTGTTCGAAATATGGATATGAATAAATAGTGCGGGATGCGGCGTCCAATTTTTGAAAACAGTTTTAGCGTCGGTGATTTTGATACAAGTAAGGTAGACCGGATCTAGTTGGCCATAGGGGCATGTTGGAACAGTCGCAATATTTTTTAAACTTTGCGTTAGATGACATTGTCAGTCAAGCCAAGTATGCGTTGCTTCGTTTTCCTTCTCCAACATCAGCCCCATTGAAGTCGGAGCGTCCGTTAAAGAATTATTGAGAATTTTCAAAATTTTGCAAAGGTGAGTAAATTTCCTCTCTTATAAATAACCGTTTTTTATTTGTTTGTAGATTACATTTTAGATTTTCATATATAATAATTCAGAAAATTAATTATTCGTAGTTATTGTAGGGCATTTTTTTTTTTTGAAATACTTTCCGAATAATTCCTTACAGTCATGAAAAACAAAAATGGCGATACTGGGTTAGTTGACCCATTTGGCACGAGGTATTGGAATTTTGATAGTTTTAATAAATTATTTTAATAAACATTTATTATTATTTTAAATAATTTGTTATTAATTAATAGTATGGAATTATTTTAATAATTCAATTCCTGGTTATTCCAGTCAATCGTTAAAAAAAAAAAAAAAGTTCTAATGTTGTTTACCTCCTCCCCAAATTAAATCAGCTGCTCCTGTTGTACAAAAATATTTATAACTTTCATAATTACAGAAAAATCCCTGTTGGCTTGGCCTACAGGCGCAGGTAGATTTCGAAGTTAAGTACTAATTTCACCAAGAATTTAACGTATTAAGAGAAATGTGATTTTTTTCTTATACAACCCCCCCCCCATACACACACACACTTTTTTGTTTTTAATTTCTTTTTGCTGTAAGAGTTGCTCCTATCAAAACATAATTATATTAAGCACGTTGCTATATCCTAACTTATTAGATTGCCTAAATCTCATTATACCAATAATAAATAATGAATGTAATCAATAATATATATATATTTCATGATAAACAAACTAGTTTTTTTCATACTTGATTAGGAATTAGAGTTTTATGTAAACGAAAATTATCATTATTTCAAAGAAGACGGCATTACCCAAAGCATCATGAAGCAATATTACATTTTACTGACAGAAATTTGAAGGGAATGACGCGTCAGAAAAACATAATAAACGAAAGAAATGAATTATTGATACAATTTATTTATCATCTGGTGTTTATAATAAATCAGCTAATTAAGGGTGAATGGTTTCTTAAATTACTGTACTCTAACACTTAAGGTGTTTTAACACCTAGCATGCCTTTATTAAAATTTTTTACTGTTCCATAAGGTATTAAAGACATTTTTTATGAGAAAATAAAATCAATTTTTAAAGCAGTTTTTGGTCGAAGTTAATATTTGAATAATTCATAGTTTTAATATTTAAAATTTTTATTTTAATTTAGGAGGCTATGTTGTGTTTTCGTTCGCAAGAAATAAAAATTAAGATTTGCTAAAATTTTGATCATTTCTTAAACTTCTACACTATCAGAACATTAAAAGGTGACGTGGGCCAATTTACCCCGCAATCGGGGCAGGTTGGCCCAAGCGACTTGGTGTCAATTTGAGCTTCTAAACTAATACTTATAGTTAATATTTTCTAGTTTTATTATTGTGACTTCTTCCTGAAAGTACACTAATAGTGGTAACATAAAAAGAAATTTAAAATGTTGAATTGCAATTTTTAAAAAATTATTAGAAGAAAAAGTTGGCCAACTAGCTCCGGTCTACCCTAATAGATGCACTGATATGTAAAGCGACAACAGAAAACATGATGGTGAAGATTCATAAAGAAATTTCGGTCATACTTAAACTAACAACATTAAATTTTCTTCGGCGAATCAGTAAAAGATCCTTTTCTGCTATATCATGCTCTGCTGCTATTTGCAATAAGCAAACATTTTAACCATTTTTCCTTACTACTTATTTAGGTATTTCTTTTATCTATTTATACCTTTTGATTTTTCTAAGACGTGTCCTCTATATTTCATATAATATTAATATTTTTCAAACACAGGTTAAATTTTCAAAACTAAAACAGTTTTCTGCTTCTACGAATGACAAAAATCATTTGAATTTTAAATTAAATTATGCAACAGTGAATACTGTTCTATTAGAATTGTAATTTGAAAACGGAAGAATAATTTTTCAAATGTAGATGAAACTTAGAAGAAATAGTAACTATAATCTTGTATACAAACAATTTATCAACAAAGATTTTCTTTCATTGTTTCTGTTAAAATAGCTTTGTTTTCAGCATCGTTCAGATTATGCAAAGCGATTGAAAAATAAAAATGCATGGAATAATGGTAGCTTTGATATTTCTGGAAAGAAGAAGTTTTTGCATAAATGAAATCAATATTAAAAAGTAACGGAAATAAAAATTAAATACCATACTATGTAACAAACCTTCACGCAAAACAGAACAATAAAAATAAGAACGAAACATCATACGCCCAGCATAGATTATGAAACCCTTTCCAACTCATTCAGAATACGGTAATAAAACTTTACAGTTTATGAAGGTGAAAAGTATCTGAATTACAGTTTAGAAAATGCATAACGCATTTAAAAACCAAATTTCTATGATTAACACCAATAGTCGGGAAAATATCCGATTTTTTTGTGCAGTCCTCTGCATGATCAATGGACTTGTATTTAGTATACTACATAATATGCTAAAAGTTAGTTCAATTAAACACATAGCATAGTTGTAAATTGCCATTCAGTACATTTCCGTAATTAAACGGAAATATAATTGGAATATTTTGCGTAATCCTGTATATCGTTTATAGCAGAGCTGTCGGCGCCCGCGGGAGCCTTGGCGCTTCTTGAAGGTTTTCTTGGCGCCTTTTCTTATGTCACTAAGTTTTAGTAACGATAAAGATCAATTTTTAAAAATGCTTTTTCTAAAAGTAAATAATGCTTCCATGCATTTTTTAAAAATTATTATTAAAAGGTTTTTAGCTCCTTCCAGTACAAAACCTTTGTATATCAAATCTCCCACTCGCTTTCAAAAAAATGCAATTCTAAATATACTACTTTATGTTATCTCTTCCAATTATTTTTATATTGAATTTACCCATCGTACACACCTTATGTCTACTACACAGAAATATGTGTTCAATTTTTGCGATATATAAGGCTACCAATGCTCAGGTCGTGAAGATTATTACGGGTGCAAACTTCCATCTATATTTCCGACTAGTAATTGTTTGCCATATTTATAACAAACATTCTTGATTTAAATAAGTTGATTATTACTATGCAAAAATACTGGTGGAAGTTAGTCACTGTGATAATCAGAATCTGCGGACTACAACTGTGAGATAATAAGAGTATTGTTGCATGTGAATAATGGCGCCCTTCATTGTTTGTATCTAGGTGAGGGCCGCCCTTATTTACTGAAAGGTTGGACAGGCCTGATCTACAGGACTCATACAAATCAACTAATAGGCAAAAAAGAAAATAGTTAAATTTTAAAAGTTGTACCACATCTGGAAACGCACTTCCAACTATTATTCTTCATAGAAAGTTCTGTAGCCAAATACTTTCGTGTGTCCCAGTAAATGAACGATAAAGTATATGCACATCAAATTTTACAGTAAGCACACTGTAGTACACATCAGTGATATGTATTAATCAATGTGTTTAAAATAGTGTAATATTATTAAAATATACCGCAAACAATTTTTCCCCGAAAGCCGTAATGTAACGGAATTCTTTTCAGTGTCCTTGTAACTGAACCGTAAGTACTACACTACTTATTTTCAATACCGAATATGCCATAGCAAACACCAATAGCATATATCAATTTCATAGCAATCTGTTTATACTGACGCGAGTTAGAGCATCATCCGGGCAGACAGACAAACCGAATTCATAAATACTTTTTAACTATATTGGAAAGCGTTAATGGAAAAGAAATAATTAGACTATTTAAATAGCTCCGTTTCTTATGGGCAAATGTAATGTATGTGAAGGCTTTCGAGCCGATTGAATTTTTACTTAATATATATATGTATACAGAATTTAATTTTTTTTAATTAATACTTTTACTAAAAGTGTGAAAATGTATTGTAATGAGCTATTTCATTGTTTGATGCAATTCCCTTCATTGGTTTTTTCAGAAACAGTATTTCACATTACTTACGTTGAATTTTATATTTTTCTTCAAAATAAGCTTTAAATGTGAAAGACATTGTATAATAATTATTATCCTCTGACATTTAAAAAATACGTAAACTGGTATACGATCAGCATCATTAAAAGCAAAGATATAAATTCATTAAAAAAACTTTTCATATTTATATAATTATCACACTATATTCCTCAGCAAATCAAAAATAGATACTTTTGCATGAAGAATATTAATAATATCTACTCGCTGTTGATAGTAATATCTACTTACTGTTGTTGTCTAATATTAAAAAAGAACGAACATTTTTTATCAGTTTTTCGTGCTGTTTATTGATCTATTTCCTTCATTTATTTGTATGATTTGCTTACCCTTAAAAGACTGTATCCCACGGCAATTTAGATAAAGAACATTTTGCTTCAAGCTGCAATATCAACATAATATTGTTGTTTTATATATTCCTATTATAATAGAACAATTTTTTTTCTTTTTAATTAGCGTTTTATGCTTATTGATTTGTTTCATTCATTTATTTGATATTTTGCTTACACATAAATGTTTTCTCTATTTTTCATTTAAAAAAATGTTACTTTGCAAGAAAGACGTTATTGAAACTTGAATGTCCTAATTTAACGAATTGAAAAACTTTTTTGAATGTAAAACAAATTTCTTTAAAGTGCAAATACTTTTGTATGATAACGATAAATATATTTGTATTTTTGATACGTTTGGAATTTTCAAAATACTTGTGGTTTTTGTACGAAACTAGCGTGCACTGCTCACTACGAGCAACTCTCGCCAACCCCATCCAATCACACAGATTCTAAAAAAACGTTAATTTGCTCCGTTTTAAAAGGATTATTCGATCACAGAAGATTGTATGATATTATCACAAGTGGCGATCTTCTGTAATAGGGTTGCCGTTCATTTCCTTTTCATTGTGGAATTTTTCAGTACCCAAGGTCGCGTTCGCCGTTGTCGCGACAGTTGACGCGTTGACAGTTTTTGCGATTGATTATATGTCCTGTCACACATTTGAAAATGAGCTTAATTAAAATAGTTAAATAAGAAAGTGCTTTACTTCCCGGTCTTTTATAATAACATCTAGAAGGAAAGTTTTCTTTGTATACGCTGTATGAAAATCATTTTAAAAGGGGTGTTTCAAAATGTCATTTCAAAAAAAGTAATTTTCTTCACTTATTGCTTTTCTCACGTCATAATTTAATAATTTTCAAGTTTTCCTTCTCTTTTAATAATCACGTGCAATTTCTTGTTGTCGGTTTTGTTGCTGCAAGATGTTTGGCAATAATATTATTTGGTCTTTTTATATATGACGGTAGGTAAATAATCATTTTTCCCATTTAATGCTTTTCTCGCGTAATAATTATACCGAAATTTCCGTGTATAAATCGAGAATTTTTAGTTATTTTTTTTTTTTTTTGCTCCAAAGTGAGGAAGTCGACTTATACACGAGTTTAAGAAAATTTCCAAATTTGATATTCTAAAATAAAAAGGATCGTAAACATAAAAAGAAAACAGAAAACAGCTCAAGAATTTATAAAAAACACTTTAATTCTTCATTCTTTTACAATGAAAAAAGACCATCAATCATTATTTACTATCCAAGACATTATCAGAATTTTCAAGCAACTCCTTAAAATTGCTTTCATTGGAACATCAGGATGAATATCGTCAGTATCCAGTTCATCATCACCGTCATCTTCTTCAAGATTGGCCTTACCCTCAGTTCCATTCATCGCATTATTAATGGAACATTTTTTGAAAGATCGGAAGATAATTTCATATAGTACCGTCAACCGGGGCTTTGGTCCTTGCGGGGTTACTTTGGTCTATCCCATAAAAAAAGTTTTTATTCTTTATATTGAACAAACAATACAAGATAATTCGGAGTTTTTGCCCGTGAAAAATATTTTATATTTCTATAGAATAATTTGAATAGTTTGGGGGGTAATTTAATTTTTTAGTGGCAACACTGGATGTGTTTGCAAACAACTGTTTTTGCGTGTAAATTTTAACTCTCTAAACTTTCTATAGTGAAACAATCTGGATAAGAGCTACAAATATGGTAAGTGTCAAAATATTATCTTTAGTAACCTGTAACCCATGTGTGATCATAGTTTTTCGTTAAACTTTTTATTTTGGCTGGAAATGTTTACGTTTTCATAAAACTAGTACTTCGGAACTATTTTGTGCCAGGCTTTTTTTGGTCCGAAAATAGCCCCAATTACTTAGAAATGCCTTTTATACAACCAAATTTCTTAAAACATGTTTTAAGTAATATTTCTTTTTCAAATATTACTGCAGCAAAATGTTGCATTAATTGTTTTTGCTCCAGTTGTTGAGGACGAAAACTGTTTCTCGTTTCTTTAAGATTAACAATTGGTTTATTGCGTTTAAATGTAAAAAAAATGGTTTATCGAGTTTGCAGTGTTAATTTATTATCAAATAATATTCCAAGGGGTTTCAATAAAATGTATTCATTCATATATGAAAGGTATTAACCCGAGAGTAGTCACGACATTTTTTAGAACGTTAGTAGTCGCGTTCGGTCCATTTGCCGCCGTTACCAGCAGGCCGAAAACGAAGGGGAAATTTGCCGGTGTTATCAGATGATCGAAAACGGATAACGTAGGGTAAAAATATTGACTGAACTTTAAAAGATTACAGCAATTATTCATTTTACAACCTTTTACAGCAATTATTTATTTAGCTTAAGTATATATTCAGTTAGCATCTAGATAAATGTTTTTAATAACTCTTTCTTCGATTTGCATAAATACTTAAAAGTAAATAGTAAATGATTTGATGGAATTTCTGATGTTACTATGAATCAATAATTAGTAGGAAAACATTTACTAATATGAATCTAAATTCATGATAGGGGTATTTATTTTTTTATTTATTTATTTATTTATTTATTTATTTTTTTTGGAAGGGCAGAATCAGAGTCAGGTAGAATTTTTTGATACTCCGGCACTCTATATCCATTTAATAAAATAAAATTAATAAATTTAGCATCAATATATTACACTGACATTAAATTGAACAATTAAACTGAAAATAAAAATGGAACCTATGACATGCAACAGAAAATCAAATACAATACCACTAATTTATCAGCATATTACGGACGATTAATTCATTTGAAACATATCAAAAAACATCAAATTTGTTGCCATAAACAATTAAAGAGAATACATATATATATATAAACTTTCTGTACAATAATACCATTGAAAAATAAGGAAAATGACTAATAATTATGAAATCACAAATACCACATAAACCAAATATTATTAAAAATGTATAATTATATATATATATATAATAAAGAAACAGGTAAAAAATATTAACTTCGAAATTATAAATGTAAATGTTGTAACTACGTTTTATTTATTTATTTATTTTGTGGGGTGTCTGTGTGTGTATGAGGGGGGAGAGAAGGGGGAGGGAGGGGGTCTCGAGATTTCGTGATTAAATCCATTTTTCAAATGAAAATGCACGATTTGTAGTTTTCCTACTTATTTCATCGTGGGAGCAGCGCCCTTGAATAAAAACTCTGGATACGAACTTCGCTTATATAGAGTAAATAATAAATAAGTTATTGAAATTATATATTTAATTTAAATACATTTGCAATTGTAAATTTAAATCCTAAGATGGATAAATTATTTTAATTAATAGAATCACTGAAAGGTTCATCTTAATAGGAATGTATTTTACAGAAACTGTTTCATTAAAATAAATATTCAATTGTACATTTCATAATATGGTATTAATGTTATAATTTACTGTTTTATAATAACGTTCATTAAAATAAGAAAAACAATAAGAAAATTTTCTCCGAAATTATAAATATGCAGCAATAATTTAATTTAAATGAATTTTCTCTCATATTCTGGAAAACATTATTCTGAAAAATAGTTTGAACAATTGATGAAGGACAACAAATTTAAATTTGTTAAATACTGTCCCCAAGCCTCTATTTGATTTCAATAATAATAAAAAAGAAAACATTTTCTGCGGCATTGTAAAAAAAAAAAAAAAAAAAAAAAAAAAAAAAAAAATGTGTTTTTTCTTACAGTATAAAAATTTAAAATTAGATAAATTTTAGAAAAATACTTAAAATATATTTTTTAATCGTAGTATTAACATTCACTGAATTATCCAAAAGAGATTTTTATTTGCTTAATTTCTAAACTTCATTATAAAATTCTCATTATTTTTCTTATTGTACAAATTCGACTTTTTGAAATCACAAATTATATGTATGTTCATCGAAAATATACACACTACATTTCTGAGAAAATTGTTTTATCTTTCGAATTTGTTTTATTGTACAAAAACGAATCTTTTCAGATTTTGGAGATACGGCAATTTTTTTTACTGATTCCCACAAAATTATCTTCTCTTTTTTTTAATGTTTTGGCAGTGTTATTGTCTGTTTTCTTTCATTTATATGTTCGGGTAATAAATGGAAAGCAAGTTCTTTCAAATAATGATGATGGATTTCCTTTTTTTCTTCCCTATTTAAATGATTATCAATTTGAGAATTTATTCCCGCAATATTTGACAATGAAAAAAAAATGTAAGTGACCATCCATCAGTTTTTTGTGCGAACTGACATCACAACTAATATAATAAAACAATTTTAAGTCACATTCTAAAAGTAAAAAAAGTAGTCTATAAAATAGCAGGAAGAAAGAAAGAGGAAATAACAACAGACAGAGAGTCCGTACTTCGAAGAAACTTTCCCCCACAGATTTCGCGGAAATGGGAAAGGATGAACACGAGGGGAGAAAATTCAACTAACGTAAGTGGTCGCAACGCCGTCATTTAGACCGATTGAAACTTAAGAATGCGATAAAATGCTAAGAAATAGCAGGAATGACTTGCAATTTTACTACACAAGAGTGTGAACACTCAAGGTCAGCTACACGGAATTTTGCTTCGTAACGGGAAATGAGTTGCAGGAAGATAACTAATTTTGGGCGGGGAAAAGACCAACGCGCGACTATTAACGGGTTAATTTTATATGAAACTAAGTGAGTGGACCAAAGAAGACGCCATCAGGGGTTACTTTGTTCCAAAATTTTAAAAATATTCAAAAAATAAAAAAATAATGAAAAATTCCTCTTTAAAATCATACAGTTTGCTTCATTGTTTCATGCTAATTGTTTACAATTCCAGATCGACGTTGAAAAATCACATATAATCTTATACTATAATGCGAGCAAAAATTGTGTGTGTGTGTGTGTAAATTTTTCTTGAGAACGGCTCTAACGATTTTAATTAAATTTTGCACCCTACCGTTTTCGGTCACGTAAAGACCATTGGGATGGGTCTCGTGTTCGAGAAAATTCGATTAGTGGGTGATTTTGGGTCATAATGGTTCAGGGTCTAGCTAATTATATCTAAAGAACGGCTCAATCGATTTTGACCAAATTTTGTATCCAACGATTTTCGGGCACGAGACGTCTATTGGGCTAGGTTACGTGTTCGAGAAATTTCGATTTCTGGGTCATTTTGGGGTCACTGTGGGTCTAGCTATTTTTATCTAAAAAACGGCTCTAACGATTTTCACTAAACTCTATATTCTACAGTTTTGGATTACGAGAAGACCATTGGGCTAAGTCACATGTTCGAGAAAATTTGATTAGGGGGTCATTTTTGGGTCACCGTGGGTCAGGCTAAGTTTATCTAGATAACGGCTCTAACGATTTTGACGAAATTTTGCACCCTACTATTTTCGGGCACGAAAAGACGATTGGCATGGGTCATGTGTTCCAGAAAATTCGATTAGTGGGTCATTTTGGGTCATAATGTATCAGGGTCAAGCTAATTATATCTAGAGAACGGCTCAATCGATTTTGACTGAATTTTGTATCTAACCATTTTCGGCCACGAAAAGACCATTGGGATGGGTCTCATGTTCGAGAAAATTCGATTAGTGGGTCAGTTTGGGTCATAATGGGTCAGCTAATTATATCTAGAGAACGGCTCAATCGATTTTGACTAAATTTTGTATCTAATTATTTTCAGGCACGAAAAAAACGATATTGGGATGGCTCTCGTGTTCGAGAAAATTCGATTAGTGGGTCATTTTGGGTCATAATGGGTCAGGGTCAAGCTAATTATATCTAAAGAACGGCTCAATCGATTTTGACTAAATTTTGTATCTAACCATTTTCGGGCACGAAAGGACAATTATATTTATAATATTTATTATATATATAACGGTATTATATTTTGCACCCTACTGTTTTTGGGCACGAAAAGACCATTGGGATGGATAACGTGTTCAAGAAAATTCGATTAGTGGGTCATTTTTGGGTCACCGTGGGTCCAGCTAAGTTTATCTAGATAACGGCTCTACTATTTTGACGAAATTCTGTAAGCTATTGTTTTCGAGCACAAAAAGACCATTGGGATGGGTCACGTGTTTGAGAAAATTCGATTAGTGGGTCATTATGAGCAAGGGTCAAGCTAATTACATCTAAAAACGGCTTAAGACATTTTCACAATTTTTTTTAATATACGATCGTTTCTGGTCATGAGATGACGTTTGGGTTAAGTCACATGTTCGAGAAAATTCAATTAGTGGGTCATTTTGGGTCACAATGGGCCAGAGTCAAGCTAATTGAATCTAAAAACATGCTCAAAACATTTTGACCAAATTTTATATTATACCATTTCTGGGCATGAGAAGAGAATTGGGGTAAGTCACATGTTCGAGAAAATTCGATTAGTGGGTCATTTTGGGTCACAATGGGTCGGGGTCCAGCTAATTTTATCTAAAAACGGCTTAAACGATTTTGACTAAATTTTGTATTCTATCATTTTCGGGCTCGAGAAGACCATTGGGCTAGGTCGCAAATTCAAGAAAATTCTATTAGGGAGTCATTTTGGATCACAATGGAACAGGGTTAAGCGAATTGTATTTAAAAAGCGCTTCAAAACATTTTGAAAAAATTTTGTATAATACCGATTCCGAGCATGATAAGACCATTGGGCAGGGTCGCATGTACGAGAAAATTCAATGAATGGGTCATTTTGGGTCCTAATGGATCAGGATCAAGCTAACTTTTTCTAAAAAACGGCTCAAAAGATTCTGACAAAACTGTGTACTACACCGTTTCTGGACAATATAAAACCAGTGGGCTGGGTCGCATGCTCAAGAAAAT
The DNA here is from genome assembly GCA_963932465.1 of Maratus speciosus. Classification (NCBI taxonomy): domain Eukaryota; kingdom Metazoa; phylum Arthropoda; class Arachnida; order Araneae; family Salticidae; genus Maratus; species Maratus speciosus. Next base: position 199,900,989 of record OZ010792.1, on the reverse strand, counting down.
TCTATTGGTGGGTCATTTTGGTGATAATGGGTCGGGGTCAAGTTAACGGCATCCATCTCAAAAATGTTCAAACAATTTTGACATTTTTTTTGTTATACCGTTTCACAGAACAAAAATACCATTGAAATAGCTCATAGTTTCGATAAATTTCGGTTAGTGGTTTTTTGAATCAACGTGGGTCAAGCTTATTTTATCTAGAATATGACTAACGATTTTCACTAAATTTTATATTCCATCGTTTTCAGGCTCGAGAAGAGCATTGTATTAGGTCGCATGTTCGAAAAAATTCGATTAGTGCGTCATTTTGGGTCACTATGTCTCAGGGTCAAGCTAATTGTATCTAAAACAGCAAGAATGATTTAGTGGGAATAATATATCGAGATAAACACAAAGCTCATTTTGACCGAGCTCAGCTCGGTCATTCCTGCTAGTATTTTTTAATAATGGAAATGTGAGTGGAACCAGGAAAAAGTGGCCCAAAGTTGACGGTAATTCAAGCCAAGCTTCTTTCTATATTCAGGGATAGCAACTGTGTCATTTAACGCTATTTCTCACAGCTGCATCCGCAAATGTCAACCATTCAGTCCATTTCGAATGGAACGTGTCTTTAAGCGATTCTCGAACATGTGACTTACCCCAATTCTCTTCTCATGCCCAGAAATGGTACAATATAAAATTTGGTCAAAATGTTTTGAGCATGGTTTTAGATTCAATTAGCTTGACTCTGTGACCCAAAATGGCCCATTGTGACCCAAAATGACCCACTAATGTATCGTTTTTGTTCCTATAAAACTTTTTTAATAGAAGGATTTTGACCGAATTTAACGTTAAAAAAGCTTAAAATAATTCTCTGATTTAAAAATTCAGCGTGTTTATCAAACATTTCTCTGTAATACTACAAATTGTTATATTTTTATATGCAGTAGTTTTCTTAATATAAGCGAAGAAAGACCTCCGGTCACAAAAAATTCATTTACGGCGGCGGCGGTGACAGCGTTTGTTACTTTTTTTTTTAGAATATAGAGGTTTGATATTAAAATATTAAATGTTAATAAATAATCGATCAGATCTTAGACTAATTAGGATCTTGGTATTTTAGCTCTATCATATGATAAAGTATCTCATTGCACCTTCATCGAAAAAATAATAAAGCTCTTTAATTAATGTCATTTGTATAAATAAAAACTGATAGAGGCAGAAATTAGTCAAATTTAGATTTTTTTTTATTAAAATTTATTTAGTTTTTATATTGTTGTTGTACTAATCATTGCGAAAAGAATACATGCACACAGCATATCGTGCTGAAAACGCCATATAGAATCTTTCATTAGAAAGTTGAATTTTAATTAATGAACAATAGCAATTCAGTCCATATTTCGGTATGGTGAAATATTTTTTAACGATCTGTGAGATCTGAGAGACCTGTTTCTTTAGTTTTAATATCTTGTCCAGATTAAAACCCGATCTGGTTTGTTAACTATCTAAGACGGGATGAAATTTCGCAATCAAACATCAAACGCATATTTTGCTTACAAGTTTTATTGAATTTTAAACTTATGTTTTGAATAGAAAAACGTCTTTCAGCTGCATACTTTTAAAAGTATATATTTATGAATTTTTGTAAAAAAAAAATTTTAAACAGGTGGATTTATTTATAATAAACATTATAACACATTTTAATGGCCACTTTTAACTGTGAGCGTTTCATTCCACTAACTTTAAAATTAAGGACGCACCGAATATTCCGTATTTGGTCTATTTGATCATACTACTGAATATTCGGCCAAACTGAAAATATTGTAACGATATATTTTCCACAGACACTTATTTGGGTTTCTGTGAAATATGGTGACATGGCGAGAAATGCTGGAAATTGACAAAATTTACATCCTAGACATTGCATTATTCAAAATGCAGCTGATTGCATATACCGTGTCGCTAACCTAAATTCAGTCATTTCCAATGATTTCGTCATATTAATTTCAAAGCAAAGTTAATATGATGAAAATCTCTAAAATATCGTCATTATTGTTTACGAACGAAAATTCGGGTTCAAGCTTGCAGTAATAGAATAAGTGGATTGCGGTACTGGTCTACTGTACAAAAAATGGTTGTTTTGACTGCATTATTTCTCCCGAAAGTTTGTTTCAAAATTTTAGGAACAGCTTGTACGTTTACAACTTCTGAAAATGATCACCCACTCGGGTGTACTTGAAACTTAATAGATAAATTAAAAGGAGCATATATATATATATATATATATATATATATATATATATTTTTTTTTTTTTTGAGTTCCCATCATTTGAATAGAGTTTGTTTTTTTACTTTAGTTCCTTTCTGACAGAAAAAAAAACTATGATTGTAAAATTTTCCTTCTAGGTCCTTAAACATTTCTTTTCGATTTAAAAATATTTGTTTTAAAATACAAGAAAGTATTACTCAATTATTTTAATTCACAGAAGAAGCTATGGAGTTTAACGCTTTGCTAATTTAAAAAGTTTTAAGATAATCCTATTTTTAAAGAATAACTGAAAGCATATTTTTTGTAGTGTAAAGTTTACTTGTAAGAAGGTTTTGTTCATCAAAACGGAAGTATTTGTGTTAATATGATGCAAAATTGCTTTAAAGTATGGGTGTTAAAGTATAATACAGGTATTAATACAGGGTTTAAAGTACAAATGCCTTTAAAACCTGAAATATAGGGGTATTCGGCCAGGCGAGTTTTCGGTATTCGGTTTACACATGTGTCGAATATATGGTGTTTGTCCAAAATCTCTGACCGGCCCATCCCTATAAACACCTTTCAAATGCGATAGAAACAAGAAGAATATTTTTTTTTTAATGAAAAAAAAAAGAAAGAAAAAAGTTAAACTTAAGACTGCTATCCAACTAAACTCCTAATTTATGAGACATTTCTGAATTTATTTTTGTTTGGAAACTCTTAAAATTTGCAGGTATTCTTATTCATAAACTATCCAATAGCGTTTTCCGTTTTTTTGGCAAATGCAGAAAATGTTTCAGAAAAATACTCTCAAAATGGGCATTTAAAACCGAATTTTCGGGTGCGAAACCACGGAAAAGGAGAAAAACTCGTGGTTAAGTGACAACAATCGCTTATAACTCGATAAATAATTTATTTATCAAAAATGGAAAACGTCTTTCGATTCCTAAATCGCTTCAATAGTCAGGTGTACCAATTTCATGCCTTTGCGTTTAAAAATGAAACAAAATGTGTTAAAGTACAGGAATTTGAGAACCGCCTTAAGCTTTATTTATTTATGTATTTTGCGCGATAATAATTTTGCGTAAAAATATTTTCATGAGTAGGGGCGGCGCCAGAATTTGTCCGACGCATTGGGGGTGAGGGCGCTATCCCCGACAGTGGGGCCAAATTTATAATGGGTATTAGCAATCTCAACGGGCCTCAACCTGACCCGAAGTCCGAACTCGGTGAAATTTCTTTCATTAAACTCGGTCCGAGGTTAATTCTTAATTGAAGACTCGGGCAAGACTGGGATTAAATTTTATTTTTTTTTAAAAGTGGAGCAGGACCTGAATTTTATTTTTCCTGGTGCAGGTCCGGGCCTTACATTTTCTTCTGTGGATTCTGGCCGAACGGGACTGTACTTTATTCTTTCCGGGTCGTGTCGGATTAGAATTTTTTGAAAGGTTGAAAAATAAAGTCGCTAAGATATCCAGTTTTCAGTAAACCAGAGCCGTCCTTAGGGGTGTGTGACAGGTGCGGCCTCGCAGGGCCTCGCGCCCAAGAAATGTATCTATAGTATGTCTTTGTGATAATAAGAATATACTCTTTGACATTTATGACAAACGAAACGATTTTCCATTTAAAGTTAACTTCTTTACTCATTATATTTCATGTCTACATAAATTAGTTTATGCCAATAATTTACTAAACTTTGCACACAGAATCAAAAATCTTTGTTCAAATAACTTTAAAACTCAAAATTTAAAAATTGTTCATCAAAAAGCAATAAAAAACAGTTATCCATCTTTTCTTGTTAAATCTGTTTTACACATATAATTAAGCATTCATTATGGATACTAGGGGATCGAACCCGAGCTCCTCGGGTTACAAAGTATAGGTAAAATCCATTCTTTTTTTTTTTTTTTTTACATGTAATATATATTTTAGATTGCCCATTAACATCAAAAAGAATTTTTATCTGAAAAATATCAATTATGCAATCAAATAAAGTTTTAAATTTTATTAAAAGCGATACTTTCACATGTCAGCGCATGCCAGGAGTTATTAGCCCAAGATTTTACCACTTACGGCAGTTTTTCCGATCATTTCAGTGCTTTAAGCACGTGGTTCAATCACATGTCTGTTAAATTGTTTTCTTATTTACATTATTTTATTAATTTTTCTATAGAGGAAGTTTTAATTTTGTTATGCAACATTAAACAGAAACAAATGCTGAACTTTTTACATTTTTTTAAGGAAGATTAATCTTTCGTAATCGAGCTACACGGGATAGATAAATTTAAAAATAATTCATGCTTGAAAATCTTAATATTTTATGCTATCGTAGGTGGCACAGAAATCGCGATTATTTGTTAATTGTTTAATGGCAACACCTGAATGTAACGCATCTCATTGGTTATTGTGTAATATTTTTAAAAAGGGAATAACAATAAATAAAAAAAAGTTTGATTAATAACTATAGAACAAAACAATTTATATAATTAAAAAAAATAAAAAAAATAAATAAACAATTTATTAATAAATAAACAACAACATCCGGGCTACCATATTAAGCAAAATAACAACACTTTGGCGCCAGTTAAGTGTATTGCGTATATGACATTGGCGTCAGAAAAAAGTCGCGCCAACGTAGTGCGTATATAACACCTGTGCCGTCTTTTATTCATCTAATTTAAAATACAACAAATAAATAAATAAATGAAGGTACTTTTCCAGTATAGGTACTTGGCGAAATAGAGAAAAGGTCCATGGCGAGAAAAGAAATTTGGCAACGCATTTTCTGGCAACCTATTTCATCAAAATATTTTTTTCGAATAATACTACATAAAAGTTGCTATGATCGCAAAATGTTCGTACTTTCATATTAGCTGGGCGTAATTATCGCCAATAGCATTTTTTAACTCGCCAGCAGCATTTTTTATTTTTCAAGGTGTAAATTAAAACAATGCTTTTATGTTGAAATTAAATGGTTTATGGTATTTATTCTTTTCTTTTCTTTTTCCTTTTTTAAAGATTTTTTTTTAAGTGAAATTCGTGAATTTGAAATGTTTCAGTTTTAAATTAAAGTTATCCATTTTAAAATGAGTGAAAGGGTTATATTTTAACTTAATATTTCATATTTCTGTAGAAATATGAAAAAATACGACGGGTACTATGTTTGGCGATTTATCACCTGTGCCCGACTAACATAAAAATACCGAGTTCTTGATTTCTCTATCAGAATCTTCCGATTTGGCGAAGGATTGAGCAAGTAAATTAAATTATGAATAAAAGTAACATGATATAATGCCTAGCATTCCATTTAAGGGAGAACAAACTGGTCGCCACGGGCAGCTAATTATTTTAAAAACCGTAATAACTCAGTCAATTAAGATACAATTTTCAAACACATTGCATTTGAAAGTAGATTTTTTTTCTCTATTTGACGGTGTAAAAATTGAAAATGGCTTTGAATTGGAAACTTGAGAAATCGCTGACATAGCACGCATTGTAATTTCAATTATCTTTTTCAGTTTTTATGAGAAAACGGCAACAAAAGGTACAGTATTATATTATTTTCTTTACTCGGGGATTATTTTCCCTCTAAACCCTCCATGACTTTCAACAGAAATGGCGGACTTCCGTTGCCACAATTACAAAAAATGTATTAAAAACTACAGAAAAATTAATATCTCAAAATTAAATTGAGATACAGCTTTCAAACAAATTGCATTTAAAAGAGCATTTTTTTCCTTATACAACGGTGTAAAAATTTAAAATGTGCGACGTTTAGAAGTTTAAAAATTTGCAGTAAAGAAAATAGCAAAATCGAAATTTCATTTCAAATTTCAAAGTGTTGCCATTCGCAGAATGACGTATGCGTTACGCACAGATATGTTTGTCTTTTATAATATAGATATGCTATTTTACAGTTTCCAAAAAATTTCAAATGTTGCTTTTGTTATTTATTTATTTATTTTAATTATTTGTTCCCAGTAAGTCAATTAGGTAACAATTGCAGTGTATATTGTGTGCGTTACCGCAAAAACTAGATGATTTGTGCCTTCTTTGATTTTACTGTTTTTATGTCTTTCTTTTTTTTAATGCTAGAGTATTGGTCCAAGAGCCGACAGCACAAAAACCTATTTTATCAAGCACAAGAAAAAAAACCTTGATTTTATGGAAGAGTAGTATGGAAGGTAGGGTAATGTCTGCCGGAAGTGAAGTAATGCATAAGCCAAAAATTAATACCACCAGTGGTTGACTCGTAGGTTTATCACTGTGTTTGTCCTACAAACAAAGGTATAAACACATGGAGGACTGGGAGCACGAAAACACAATGATAAACCTACGAGTCAACCACTGATGGTATTAATTTTTGGCTTATGCACCATTTCACTTTCTACAGACATGGATCATTGGATTACCCTACTTCTACTCTTCCATAAAATAAAGCTTTTTTTTTTCTTGTGCTTGATAACATAGGTTTTTGTGCTGTTGGCTCTTGCACTATATAATACAGGTGGGATATATTGGCTTATTATAGAAACCGGTAATTTAATATGGTTACAGATGCATTGTGTTTTGTGTGCGTTCCTGTAGAACTAGATGATTTGTGTCTTTTTATTTTCCTGTTTTTGTTTTTATTGCTATATATTACTAGGAGTGTAATACTTTGGCTTTTTTATATAAATTTACTTATATTCATATCTTAAATATATAGTTCGATGTATTAATGATGTATACATATCATTAATTTTTAATACAGATAGTTTTATTCTACATAATAATTTTAAATGAGGTTCGACCTTAAAAATACCTTAAAAGACTATACTTATTATAGGCTGCTCTTAAATTTCCAAGAATATAGAATATAAATAACATAGCTTTAATAATCTATCAATAGATGTCATATATATAATTAATTTTTATTTTATTTATTTAGCCTTTGTTTGCATAGATATTTAAATAATGAGTCTGCATTGAGTTATTCACTTTATTTCACATAAAATTTTTATTTTTTATGGAATGTACATTGTGTGTTATAATTTCTAAATTTGTAGTATTCGCAATCGGTCGGCGTTTTTAACCTCTAACATCAAAAAGGAAAATTGATTCTTATCTTTTCTCAGCATACAATATATCTATTTAAAATGCAACTGCTGTGGCATTTATTAAGAATGGAATGAAGTAGTTCAGTCTACTATACGTACTCAAGACAACCAAGTAAAGCTACGGGTCTGTACAAGCCGAAATTGAGAGGCCTAGCGCTGTCTGGACCGTGTGAAAACATTATTGGGCCAGCATAAATGCTCAATGCCCATCCCGGTTTGTGTAAAAAATGGGTAAAATCGAGCTGATGCCCGATGTTGCCAATGAATCAATGCTGAGAGTGTTCTTATTTGTTTCCCCCTTCCTAGGATAGCTTTCTCAAACCATGTGGTCGGCAGAGTAGAGATCACGTGATCTGATGTCATGAACTTTGCCGTAAGCCACTGCCCTTACAAACAAGAGCTTACAAACAAGAGGTGGTACTTAAGGCTGTTCTCAACAGCTCTGCTCAACAAGGGCAAAACGTTTTGACACATTTACAAATTCATAATTTGGAATCGAACTGTTTTTTCCATTTTTTGATCAATCAATTACCTATTGAGTTATAAGCGATTCAGATCACGTTACGCGGCATTTTTCTCCCCTTACAGACTGGATTTTCTTCTTTCTTTCGGAAGTTCAGATCAAAATCCCAATTTTGACAGTATTTTCTGAAAGGTCTATTGCGTTTACAAGAAAACGGAAAAAACAGTTGGATGACACAGTTTCTGAATAACAACACCTTCTAGTTTCATGCGTTTCCGAACAAAAATGAATTAAAACTTATGTCAGAAAGTTGACCCTTTAGATTTGAGAACAGCCTTAAGCTGGCTGTTATAGAAAGGTTGAGAGGGAGAGGAACTATTTTTTCTTTTTAATAAAGGGACTCGCAAATGTTCTTGCACTAGGCCTCGCTTTTGCTAAGGACACTTCTGCACTAAACAAATACCGTGACACAAAACGAAAATGCTGAGTTTACGCCCTCGATATAAAACCTATTCTTTTCCCAACCCCTCAAAATGTTCTTTTTATCAATTTCAGAATTTTAAAACAAATTTAGAATTTATATTAAGGATTTTCAGAAACATTTTCTGTATTTGTTTTGCTTATTCATTCTTAAAATAAATATATTCAGTTTACTATACCTATATAAAAGGGGCACTCGTAAAAAAATCACAAGGGATTGGAAAACTTTTACAGTTTAGACAAGTTTTAATTATGGAAGGTATGGCATTACCTCTGTCGGAACCACGAATTTTTTCTCAAGACAGGATTCTGTTTTTAGACAGGTTTCGTTTTAACCGGTTTTACTCTATTTTATTACAAAGAGTGAAATGTTTCAACATATTGTTAATAGAAAAGAGGAATTTCGTAAGATTCAAAACAGTAATTTTTTTTTAATTGAACTTCGGAAAATCGGGTTAGTGCAGGTGTTCTGTTGAAACCGAGGATATTAAATATGAGTAAATGTGTAGGGACGCTCGGACAATAAGCGTACAGCTGAAATTGTATTGGAACGTCCGGTCATCTTAAAAAATGCACTGTCACAATCGATCGAATTCTTGCCTATTAACCTTAACAAGGAGTTGATTATTAATATTAATTAAAATTTTCCATTAAATTAACGAGTTTGGTCTCAATGCCGATTTATTAGATATTTTCCTTTCCCAACACACACGCATGCATGCACGCGTGCACACACACAAACACACAAAGAACTTATGAGCTTGGGGTCCTGGGTACACCCCACAAAATAGTTCTAGTTATGCCTATGTCAATGGCACTTGCATTGCATCTATTTAACTTAAATTTAAATGACCGTTAATAAATGTTGTGGTCAGGTGAATGGAAGCCTGAACAATACCTTCAACAAATGACATATTTCTTAACTATAGATTATGTTATAAAGATTATATGTTCCGTAATCGGGTTTGAAGTCATTTTAAAAAGCATGGATTAACGCCAATTTAATTTCCATCTGTAACTTTTGTTTGGTATACTTTTTTATACATAGATTATAGACATGTTGATCCTTCAATCCGTCAGCACCAAAGAGGAATACGACAAGTTTGTTCGATAGAGCTATTTCACGATTCGACGCAGCGACAAGTTTTGAACATGAGTTTGATTTGACATAACCATTGAGCAAAAACTAACGCTATGTATGAAATACTCTGTAGGGCTTACACATGGACGAGGAATAAGTGGCGTCTGGGCGCCACAGCTACCTTTCATATTTGTGCCGCCCTGGAAGAATTCTGTGTTTTAACTCTTTCTTCTGGTGAACAACATAAGGATTTTCGTGAAGCTCGGATGAATAGAGATGCTGCGGATATCTCCAAACTTCCAACTTGGTTTGAAAATCACCCGCCCTTTCCTCAGATAGATATAATTATATCAATATCTTCTGGGGTTATTGGAGATGAAACTATCACCTGCTTCAAAACTTTGGAAATCGGGAGTAAAAAGATGATTCAGGTGTCTAGCAAATGTTACTCAGATGGGAAACTAACTCGGAAAGGTATAGCACAATTACTCCACCGTATGCACAATTCAATAAAATTTCATGATACCACTAAAACTGTGGATCCTCTAGTTATATTCTAACGGATTTCCTTACGTAAACGTAGTAATGATGATTTAACAAATTACCTACAATATGAATCGACTCCTTATCCTCTCTCTCTTTTCAATGATTGCGGAATGTGCAACAACAAAAAAAAAGTGCTTTGTGTCAAATATTTAAACAATCAGGTGAGATATTATACCAACAATAAACAATCGTTGTAGATGGTGGCTTCCTGTTATATGAGGTGGTGTGGAAGAAGGGATCAACAATACAGGAATTTGCAACACCTAAATAAAGTACGTTAAGAAACACTATTGTGGAAAGGGACTCAGAATTGTTTTGGATGGATATACTGACACTGTAAACAGTAATAAAGTAGCTGAACAAAATAAAAGGTGCTCAGTGAAAACTTCAGTTGACATATGTTTTGAAGAACATACTGTCATCAGTGTTCCCCAAAATCAGTTTCTCTGAAATAAGAACAATAAGGCAATGTTGATTTCCATTCTATCCTCTAACTTAAATGACAAAGGAGTCTCATGACAGCAAAGTCCTAATAATGCCACTACTCTGACTGTTCAGATTGCTGTAGATGCACTGAGTGAAAGTGACAACGTTACTGTTGTTGGACAGGATGTGGATATACTTGTTCTTCTCATAGGCTTAACCTCTTCAGATAAAAATATATGCTTACAGATACAGTTGTGGCAGGGAAATGAACTGTCTCCTGATATTTGGGGTTGGAAACGTAAGCTCGTTCATACGTCAGTGCCTATCACAGCAACCGATTCTGTTGCCCCTGGGAGCAATACTAAACCTCATTCAGTATACAACTGGTTGTAGGCAAAAATGTTAAGCCTTAGTAATATTTGCTAGACACCTGAATCATCTTTTTACTCCCGATTTCCAAAGTTTTGAAGCAGGTGATAGTTTCATCTCCAATAACCCCAGAAGATATTGATATAATTATATCTATCTGAGGAAAGGACGGGTGATTTTCAAATCAAGTTGAAAGTTTGGAGATATCGGCAGCATCTCTATTCATCCGAGCTTCGCGAAAATCCTTATGTTGTTCACCAGAAGAAAGAGTTAAATAACAGAATTCTTGCAGGGCGGTACAAATATGAAAGGTAGCTGTGGCGCCCAGACACCACTTATTCCTCGTTCATATGTGAGCCCAACAGAGCATTTCATACATATCATTAGTTTTTGCTCAATGCTTATGTCAAACCAAACTCCTGTTCAAAACTTGTCGCCCTATCGAACAAACTTGTCGTATTCCTCTTTGGTCCTGACGGATTGAAGGCTCAACATGTTTATAATCTATGTAAAAAAAAGTATACCAAACAAAAGTTACAGAAGGAAATTAAATTGGTGTTAATCCATGCTTTTTAAAATGACTTCAAACCCGATTACGGAACATATAATCTATATAACATAATCTAAGAAGTATGTCATTTGTTGAAATTATTGTTCAGGCTTTCATTCACCTCACCACAACATTTATTAACGGTCATTTAAGTTTAAGTTAAATAGATGCAATGCAAGTGCCATTGACCCGCTCTCTGGCACTGGTGTGACTTTCGGCAAATTTCTTCATTTTTGAATGCGATTATCTCGTTAACTATGGCTTCTAGAGAAAAATGTATGCAACCTTCTTTGTAGAGAATTTAATTCTCTTTAACTTTTGCATTAGAATTTTTTCCGTAGGACTTATATATTATGAGATATTAACAAAAAACCGAAAAATGATACCTTCTTTTACCCCCTCCCCTCGCGCTCACCCGAATCCATCAGGACTTTCAGTATGTTCATTAGTAGACCCTTCCAAACAATATTACCAAGTTTCAAAACTCTCATACTTATGTCAAGAAAAAAACCTAATTTGACTAGACTATAAAGCGAGATACAAAGTACAGTGGTAATGATTTATAAATAAATTTAATTTTTACTTTCATTAATACAAGAAGATAATCCAGGGCTTTCAGAGTTACAGAATATAAGTGAAAACCATTATGTATATTATTTCTGATGTTAAAATCCTTCGTTCTCTTGAAAGGCATAGCGGTGAATGAGGCATCTTTCGAAAGGTAAGCGTCTTTTGACATAATATACTTATGTATCGTTAAAACATTTTGATAATAAAATTAATTGTTGTTAATCAAAAATTAATGAAAAAACGTATCAGCAAATAATCTCATAGATTGCGGTGCGAAAATCCGTTACGGATCCACTTTTTTTTAGCCCCGGTACGGTATGCTATTTCTTTCTCCCAGCTTATTTTGGATTAAAAAAATAACGTTACCTTACAGAAGCCAGCAATAAACAAAGCAGATGTATCATTGTACGATTAAATGCTCCATAGCAATTTTTTTAATTTCTAAGCATCGCACATTTTCAATTTTTATACCGTCGTATTAAAAAAAAAAAATTTAAATGCAATTTGTTTGAAAACTGTATCTCCATTTATTTTTGAAATATATATATATATATATATATATATATATATATATATATATATTTGTAGTTTTTAGCACCGTTTGTTTAATTTTGGCAACTCAAGAACTACATTTATATAGAAAGTAAAGGGAAAATAGTTGAAAAATATCAATTATATCTTTCTGTTGCCATTTCCTCATAACAACCGGAAGGAAATGTAATTAAAATACGTGCTATTTTGAAAAAATATAAACGAATAATTTCTGTTAAAACATGGTGCTATTATAAACTATATTTAATAGGTATCTGTAGAAGCTTTCAGTGTGACGTCAATCATGACCTTTGGTTGGAAACTGACTCCAAACAAACGGTTGCTATGTGTTATTTCTTTTTAAATATAAATCGTGGAAAATGTTACCAGTAGTATATATCAAGTATTAAAACACTCAGATATGAGATATAGATATAAGATATAACTGCAACACACAAACAAAATAGAAAATACAACATAGCAGCCGTTTGTTTGGAGTAATAAGTTTCCAACCAAAACGTCACGACTGAAATCGTCTATATTAATGTTACAAACAAATTAATACCTATGAATCATTAGATAGCCCTTTTTTGTCGAGTTCCTTTAATGACGGTATCTTTCTGCTGCATATGTTTATTAGAGTATCCACATTTGTGTGTGCGATAGTGACATCCTATGCATGCTTTGCTGTATATGTTTAACAGTGGATCGTAAATGTGGAATTCTTAACCCTTAACTGCATGAATTATTCTTTTAGAATTATGTTTTTTATTTCTATTAAGGATTAGACACCAGAAATTATAAGATAGATTTTTAAATTTAATTAGTAGCATAATTTTGTAATTTTTGGAGGAGTAATATTTCTATATAAATATAGTGGTTGTAAGAACTTAATTTATGTATTAAAAATTAAATAAAAAGGTGATGGAAATTTACATCACTATGCATTTAAGGGTTAAGCGGATGCGAATGGCGTCATTTTACATAAAATAAAAGTTTGTGCTTTAAGCCTTAAAATTGAAATATGTTTTGTACTATATATATATATATATATATATATATTATAGGGGGCGACACTAAATTCTGAAAAAGCAGAATTCCTGTTTTCTAGTTTTCTATTTTTTTTTTCGACAATTCTAATAGATTCTTTACATTTAATACATTCTTTAGAATGCCCTATAACAATACTAAAAGTATATTAAAAATCGGAATAATGTGTTCAAATAAAGTTTTGAAACGTATTGAAAGCGATATTTTCATATTGGCCTCGCGTCAGGAGTTAACAGTCGAAGAATCGACAAAGAGCGCAATTTACAAACAGCCTTTCTCATTCGTTTATTTCAGTAGTTTAAATTCAAAATTCGATTACATGTCTGAAATTGTCTTTTATTTATATTTTATTGTTTGACTTATAGATTAATGGATGTTTTAATTTCATTATAGAATGTAAGCTGGAAACAAATGTTGAGCTATTTATATTAATTTAAGTGGTAAATGGATTTATATTTCACAATCGTCTGCACACAATAGAGATAGATTTAAAAAAATTCATGCTTGAAAATTATTTTCAAAACAATAAAAATTGAAAAAATGACGATACAGTTTCAAACAAGTTGAGATATATTTTTCAAACAAATTGCATTTTAAAGTACATTTTTTTCTCCATTCAGCTGTGTTAAATTTGAAAATGTGTGGTATTTAGTAGTTTAAATAATTAAAAACAAGTTGGAAATAGCTCGACAAACGTGGCAAATGAGGTACGTTCGTACTATAACTAGTTTTATAAATATTTTTTGCACCGCATAATGTACTGAATGTATATTTTAGTGCACTTCGTAAGTGCATATCCGTTTCATTCTGTTCGAAAAGCTGTAACATCATTAAAATGCACTTGAAATAATATTTTCCCATTCGTCTAAATGTAACGGAAAAGTTTTGTCTGTCCCTGTGATTAAACTAAACATCCGATTTTCATAAAATTTGAAATGACTCGACAAAATTTTGCAACAATTATATATGTAAAATTTCAGACCATTCGGAAGGCTGTAATATGAATAAAATGCATTTGCAAAAATTTTTTCTCAATGCCTTATTGTAACGGAAAACTTTTGACTGTCCCTGCAATTAAATTATACATGCTATATTAATAAAATTTAAAATGACTCGACAAAATTTTGCAACAATTATATATTTAAAATTTAAGACCATTCGGAAGGCTGTAACATCATTAAAATGCACTTGCAATAATTTTTTCCCATTAGCCGTAATGTAACGAAAAAATATTGAGTGTTCCTGTAATCAAACTATATATCCGATTTTCCTAAAAGAACTCGACAAAATTTCGCAACAATTATATATTTAAAATTTCAGACCATTCGGTTGGGTAGTTTTTGCTCTGTTATATGCGGACGGACAGACAGACATACGAACCGAACGACGACTATAGGTGCTTCGCATTTATACAATTACGAATGCACCTAAAAAATTGCAGTAAATGCGGAATTTGATCGTCTGCGGCTACCATTCGCAAATGTGTGATGTCAGCGCTACACAGAGAGATGTTTTTCCTTTATAACATAGATAGATTGCAATATTTCAATCAGAAGTTGAGAATAAAATCCTTTTTTTAAGCTGAATTATCAATATATTATTGTTGTTAAACATTTTTTTAAAAAAACTGAGCGGTCAGTTAATTTACGTATTTCCTTTACGTATATACATGCTTTTCTTATATTTAAAAGTTACTCTTTTTTTCCGAATACAACAAATGCTTTACAATATAAAGTATATTAAAATTTGCATGCAAATTGAGTTATTCCTTTTTCCAGAATAATACACGTAATTTACAATGTAAAGTATATTACAAATTTGCATGCGAATTACAGAAAGAATTTAAATATTAAAGAAATTTCTTCACAAGCAAAAAATTTCGATTCAATTTAATATTTTAATCTGGCATGTATAGAAGAAAGTTTTATCTGACAGTGAAATTTAGAAGTATTAAACCTGGTCGAGTATACGGTAGAAATGATTAAGAAAGAATATTTTTAGCATGCATTTGTTTTTAAAATCATTCAGTAATACAGAAGGAAAGTAAAATACTGAATAATATTATCTTCGAAGGAGAGTTTTTCGAATAATTTAATATAAGCTTTTCAATAAAATCAAAATAATAATTTACGCGAAATAATAAAAATATTCGACAATAGGAATGACATACAAAAATATCCTTAAACATAGAATGTGCTGAGTATGTAAAGAAAATTATTGAAAGTATGATAGGTATTAAACCCATGTACAAAGACATGTCATTACATCACTGGTAGCTTTAATCTAATTGATACCAAAAGCGGTGTGCAATATTTAGTGAATTTTTGAGTACTTTTGTTTTATATACTTATGTCGTATAGCACCAAGTCTCATCGAATTTGACAAATACTCCATTGTCTAATTAAAGTTTAGTAGAAACAATTCATCCCCTGAAAATGACGTCATATTTAACGAAAAACATGCACTTTATCTACTATAATTGTATTGAGTGAATTCATCTAAAGAAAATAAGTTGAAACTGGTGTGAATTAATATGAACTAAAATAAATTCTTAAAACGCCATCAAAACCTTAAATGCGCTAGGGCTTTCGAAAGATCTGACTCTTTCTTCGTCAGACGCAAAAAGACATGTTTCTACTATGAAAGTAGTAGCAAGACTGAAATGAGAGAAGGGAAGAGAGAACAAGCTGAAGAAACAGCTAATAGGAAATTAGAAATCAACAGTCAATAGGATAACAGCAGACAACAGCCAATCACAGAAGAGTATAATCAAAACGAAAGAACACAAAGTAGAAAGGGAATAAAGAATCAAAATGGGGAAAAAAAGTACATGAAAATAAAAATAAATTATAATAAAGGGAAAACACACACATATATTAAACTATGAGAACACATGAAATAAAAATGAAGAAATGAATAAAATATAAAAACAGACTAAAATTTATTAATACAAAAATTAACTTACATGGTAGTACTGAAAATGTTTTTCCAAACTGCAGAGAGCATTGTGGAATCAGATTTATTATTAACAATAACTTCACGATTAAGAGAAATAGCTAAATTTTCAATAAAGTCCAATTCTCAGATACTATTGGCATTAAAGATAATTTTAGCATTTTAAAAATTAAAACTATAGCCGGAATCCCAAGAATGCTTGGCAATAGAAGATTTAGAAATTTCTTCATTAATTACATAACGAGAGTGTTCTTTTAAACGGATTTCAAGATTTCTTTTAGTTTGACCAATATAAGATAAATCAGAGCTGTTACAAGGAATACTATAAATTCCCCATTTTCGAAGATCAGGAACAGATTTAGTGGAGGGTAATTTGAATTTAATGACAGGTTTAAAGATAACGTTAAAAGTGAAACGACGTAAAACTTTAGCTAATTTGAAACATAAAGAAGGATAAAAGGGGAGGACAACCAAATTATCATGTTTGCTTTTGACAGATTTGGAAAGAGTAGGATTATTAGATGGTCTATTGAATTTCTTCACAGCATTATTGATAACAGAAAGATTAAAACCTCTTTTGACAGCAACGGTTTTTAAGTAATTAAGTTCATCTTTAATGGATGCAGAGTCGGAACAAGTTTTGAGAACACGATTTACATACGTGTAAAAAAAAATCGATTTTTTGGTTGACAGGATGATTTGAGAGAGCGTGAGGTGGGTTAGAAACAGAAAAAGGTTTTCTATAAACACAAGTTTTGAAAGAAGAATCACATTTGGTAACTAAAAGATCAAGGAAAGGAAGTTTATTACAATTTTCTAATTCAAAATTAAACTGAATATGTGGGTCGATAGAATTGACAGTATGAAGAATGGTAGAAATATCAAAAGGATTATCAACTAAAACAAAAGTATCGTCGACATAACGCATCCAACATTTAAAATTAACCAGATTTAATAATTTTTCCTCAAAATAATGCATATAAATATCACAAAGAATTGGAGATAAAGGATTACCCATACTTAAGCCGTCTGTGCCGCTTGTCGCTATGATCTTTTCTTTCTCCAGTAAAAGTTACTGGAGTTCAGTTACCTTCCTAGATATTCCAACAACAAAATTTTAGTGTTTTATTGATTCAAAATATAACTAATTGTTAAAAATATTTCAATTTGAAAAAGTATCATTAAAATTTTGGTACATTTTTAATTTGTAGTTTTACCTCATTTGTAACGTTTACACAATTTTAAAAAAATTGTTGGAGTTGGAGTAAACGAAGTTGACAAAATGAACTAAAAAATGTGCTTCATTATTTAGAAATTTTTTTTCGGATTACTGAATTCTATCACACTATTAAATATTCCGTAAATTTGAAAATTTCAGTAGAAACCTTTGACGAATGTCAAATATATGATTTTTTTTCAGTATTTAACTTCAGTTCGATTGCATATGATGCATCATCTAGAGTGAAAACGTTGCAAGGTTTAGCATCGAACATATAAATACAGTTTGTAATATATTTAACAGTATTGTAAAAAAACAATATATGTTGAATTATTGAAACGAGAAAAATTTTGAATGAAAATGTCTTAGTCTAAGAGCTGGCAACGTCAAAAAACACGTGATTTTAGGAAGGCTCGTTTTCCTATATCCCTTCTTTTTTTCCGGTGTAGTAAGCATGCGGACGGTCTGACTGGACACGTTGTGTTTACTTGGGAGACTAGGCGCTATGTAGGTAAAAAAAAATATATAATAAAAAATTATAATAGCATGGTTTTTAAAAATAAAATTTGCTAACTATTTCTTATTTTAATCTATCATTGCCACGGTTTCAACGTTGTTAAGAAGGTACTAGACTCTAATTTATAAGTAAAAATATAATCTTCACGTCTTTTTAGGAAAAATCAAATTTTAATGTGTTATTCTTTGTCTATCAGACAAGCCACAATCAATTTGCCGGACAGAAATTCCGTTGATAAAGTAATCCCAGACCGATTTAAATCTGGCACAGAAAGTGTCTAGTAGAAGAGTTGGAAGCTTTTGTAGTGCTTTGGCTGCAGCCAAGGCTCCATTATTGTCAAAAACACTGTCGTTGCTTTGTATAAATACAAATGCACTATATGGCCATTAATCACCGAATACATTCAATTTTAGCCATTTTGTCGAATATGTAAAAATGTACTTCTCGGATTCTTCTGGAACTTCAGGATTATAAAGAATATGTTTACTTCCTATTTATCAACGTCGATTTGACAAGGAGGACAATTAGGGGGCCAACGTAAACTCAATAAAAAATAATAATATTTGGGATAACGCTGTAAAATAAAATGCAAGAAATGATCTATCGCTAGGCATACAAATATGTTGTCATTGTAACACACGCGTACTCACTTGTATAATAATAGCATTTAGATTGACGGAGATATAGCGATTTTCTTAAGTTCAAAAAATTATTGCATGTTTTTTGCTTATATCATGCAGCATTTTCATTAATGCCTCATTAGCTGCATTAGTGCGTTCCCTGTGTTTTCGAAATTAAATTTAATTGTGATTGCTAATAATGATTTTCTATTTTTTTTAATTTGTAGTGATAGGAAAGAAAATTAAAAAGAAATTCAATGAAGATAGAAAAAATATACGTGTAAGAATGGATATTTGTGTAGTTCGAGTCCGCTACCTTCGATTCTGGTGCTCGCCACATTGTCCCCGAAGTAGCGGTGGTCGATTAAATCTACAGTGGCAGTCAAAAGTTTCCGGCTATCATAAAATTTTTGGTTAATTTGTAAGTATACCCATATGAAGAGGAATCTCAAAGTGAAACTTTTATACTTTATTGAGATATCACTTAAGAACTTATATATGGAATAAAAAATAAATATTAATACATTTAATTGACAAAATTATTTGCAATAGGAAACCATGTTCTAAAAAGTTTCCGGCCACCTTGGCAAGTTTGGAAAAAAATGCTATTATAACAGAAAATAACAGTGATCAATAGCAGTTGTATTTAGTATTTTGTATTCTTAGATTTAGAAATAAGTACTGCAGCGCAGCAACGTGGTATTGATTCAATGAACGGTTGTAGATCTTCAATGTTAAGTTTTTTTTCTCTGTTCTTGAAATTTTTGTGAAAATGCTGCTGATTTGGAATATTTATAATTCCACGCACGTTTTTAAGTTAGTTTCAAAGATTTTCTATTGGATTCAGATATGGTGATTGGGCTGTCCATTTCAAAAGCGGAATTTGTGCAAAAGCCAGTGCTTGACGAGCTTGCATGTATGCTTTTGGTCGTTATCATGATGAAATAAATAGTTGCGACCATAATTTTTTCCTCCAATAAGGCACCAAATGATCTTGCAAGATATTCCTATGCATTGCACTATTTATCTTGACGCTGATTTCAAATAACGGACAGGCACATTTTACAGATAATGCTCCCCACAGCATAACGTGTCACCCTCATGCTTCATTGTAGTAATACCATATCTCGAATCTTATCTTTTGTTTTTAGGTCGTCGGTTGTAGTTTCTGTTATAACTCCCAAAAAGACTGAACGTCGATTCATCGGAAATAGCAATTTTTTCCAGTTTTCACTTGACCAGTCTTTGTATTCCTTGACAAACGCCTGTTGGACCCTCTGATTTTTTTATTTATGAAAGTTTTTTTAACATAGACTCTTCCATAAAGTCCTACATCACGTAAGCGCCCTGAAACGGTAGATAGGTTTATTTCAGCAATATTTTAACACCGTAAATCATGGGGAATTCCAGCGGCATTTTTATGCGGGTCATCAACTGCTTTTCTCCAGATAATTTTGTTCACACGAATATTCGTTTTCCGGGGTCTCCCGGACCGTAGAAAGTCCTGAAGGACATGGCCACCTTTATATTTTTTTAAATAATCGTTCACAGTAGATTTTCCGATCGATAACTTTGCCCCAGTCTCATAAGAGGATTGGCCATTTAGCGACAAACAAATCACTCATTTACGAACAATAATTGTTGAAATTTTCATTTTTGAATTTCAACTACGTTATGCATGTTGATTAATTAAAAAACACGGCCAAAAAAGACACTTTACCGATAGCAAAAATGAACAAATAACGAATGGCCGGAAACTTTTGCATACGTGAATTTCGAATTCCTCCCCTTTGAATCAAGTATCTGCCGTATCCAATCAAAATGATCACGTGGTCAGAGATAATTTGCTTATTCCTAACTTTTAGAGCAATTGTGCTTCTTCTTTGCTGAAAAGTTCTGTCAAACAAATCAAAGAAAGTAACTGGTCGGAAACTTTTGACCGCCACTGTATGTCGCTTCTTTGGCGATTACATAAAATAAATGAGTAAATATTTGTTTTTTAAAACAAATTAGAATAATTTGTAAAGAAATATTTTTTTATTAAAATTTAACTAAACAAAATAAGAATTAAAATTAATTTATATATTAATTACACAGATTAAATATTTAATTCGACAAACTATTTGTATATAGATACTTATAGAAAGCAGCGATAATTTCTTTGGCAAAAAATCATAGTTTGATTGCCATTGACTGTAGTTAAAGCACTACAAAAGGTGCCAACCTTTCTAACAGGGTCTTTTTCTGCAAGGTTTAAGTCGGTCTGGCATTGAATTAGCAGTAGAATTTCAGTCTGGAAAATTATGTATGGCTTGTCTTATAGACATAGAATAATATATTTAAATTTCAACTCTGCTAAAATGATGTGAAGGTGATTTTTTTTTTTTTAAACCTATAAATCAGGGTCTACAAGGTCTTAACAATGTTGAAACCATCTGACATTGATGGATTAATATCACGAATAATAAGCAGAAACAAATGGTATAAATAAAAGGTATGCAATAATATTGTATTTTTGTAATTTTTTCACCGTCTCTATTATCACAGCTAAACGCAAAGTCTTCTAACAGCGAAACCGTCAGCATGTGTACTACACTATAAAAAGGTTGGGAATTTAGAAAAATGAACCTTACTAAAATGAAGTGACGAAAACGTTGGTAGCTCTTAAACTATTTCTATTTGATAATAATTAAAACATCTCAAAATATCCATAATAATTTTTAGCCATTTAATTATCTATCTCAATTAAAACTTTTGTATTAAACGATATCCATATCTGTGTTGTAAAACAAAAACATGTCCGTGTGTAACATTGATGTTATTTTGACGTCTTATAGAAACTTTCTTCATACAATAATAACCAAATATTTTCTTTGTGAATTCAATAATAGATCCTTTTGCTGGGAGCGGCAATACATATGTTCTTTTGTTGTCATATAGTTTATCCATAGAGATATCTTTTTTTTATCAGTTTTATTTTCTGTTTATTTAGGTATTCTTTTGTATATATCTATATGTCTTACTATTATTTAAAATTTCTATGGAGTTTTCTTTGGTATATATATATATATATACAAAAGCTAAATAAAAGCTAAAAATAAAAATTAAATAACGTCAACGTGCTATAGATGTACATAGTATAGAGTATAGAGTATAGAGCCGATTATCGGAACTCCAATTAACCGAGCTTCCAATTATCCAAACAGCCTCTTTTTCTGAATTTTTTTTTTTAAATGATGATGAGATTGTGGATGAGATTTAACGTAAAAAAGAAGTTGAAGAAATGAAAACGAATGCTCTGAAAAGTCCCAGGTCCATCACATAACGAAGACTTTGAATGTTTGGAAACAGCTATGAAGTGGCTCGAACGGCAGAAGAACTCTGATCCTATTCAACTAAAGTATTTAAGAAAAAATCGAAGTATGGCAGCATCGGAAAGAACGTCTTTTTTGAAGCAAGTAACAATTGAAAGCTTTTTTGCTTAAATATCTGGAGTTCAGAAACTTATAAAAAGAGAAAAAGAAAATTTTAAATGATAAAAAAGTAAACAAAAAAAACCAGTTTTTAAACACGCTAGCACTAACTGGTGCTGCCAGTCCTAAGCTTGGATAAAGTGTGAAGGTTTCGGTATAGTCAGGAACATTCCTTAAATTGACTGTCCATTTATCCGAACTAGGGTAGGTCGCGAGTTGTTCGGATAATCGCTACTACTGTATATATATTATTATACCCATGAACAAAATAACCATCTAGTTTAACGATTCATAAAATTAATTTGAATGTTAAGGAAATCCATTCATAATTTACTCTGGTATTCAAACAACATTTGGTGCTGCAATAGCTGCAACCACACACTGTTAAAAAATTGTAGCTTTTGCTGCATAGTCACTCCACCGCTTTTATAGAAAACGATTACATGACTATACTATGAAGAATTCTCATCGGTCAGAATAGAGATATTCTATTAAAGCGGTGGAGTGACTATGCAGCTGCAGCTGCAGATTTTTAACAGTCTACGATGGTAAAATGTTGTTCCATCATTTTGAGCTCTGGTTGAACCATAGCTTTGAACCAATCAAAAATTTTTGTAGACAGAAAAAAATTAAGAAAAATGATTTTTTACATTATTTGCATTGTACTTTGTATTTCTTATGCAAGTATTTAATTTATTTCAATACTTTTTAAAGGTAAAATATGTGTTCATTTATGAAGATTGTAAAAATATATTCGTATTGTTCTTTTAAATATCTTTAACTTGAAATTAATGGTGAAATACATTGAGATACATGTATGAAAAAGACATGAGTATTTCTAATTTTAAAGTTTAAAATGCCTTACAGAATAATTATTTTCAGGTGACGTTTTTAAAGTAATGGCAACATTTGTGTATAAAACAACATCAGTAAACATATTAGTAAATATTCACATAGGAACATCTATCATAATTAACATAATAGTCCTATTTCCTTTCGATGTTTAATAATAGATCTTGCTTGAAGTAGCAATAACAATATTCTGTTCCTGCCCAATAGCCGTATACCTCACACATTTTATAGAAATCGATGCCTTGTCTAATCATCAAACCCACGTAATTCAAGAAGCCGACTATTTCTTAAAAAAAAAATTGTATCCGGCGAGCCACAATTTGACAACACTGCTTTAAAGATATGTTTAAAGCTGCAATAACACTATTATATTCCTGTCCAATAGATTATCCATTGAAATTATTCCTTCAATTTCCTCATTATTTATGTATGCATTTCTTCACTTATTTTTATGAGGGGGTGGGGAATTGTTTTGCTTTTTTCGGGTAAATGTTTTTTTTACGCAAAGAATAATCTTTTAAAGATAAACGTGTATTAAAATTTTAATGAATATAACAATTTTAATTCTACGATTTACAGAATATTGATTTGAATATTAATTAAATTTCTTCTAAATGAATACATTTGTTTCGAATTTAGAACCACTGATCTTCAACTAAAGAATAAAATTCCAGCTTCAGTGGAATTTAAAAGAAATAAAAGACATGATCAACTATAAAATAGAAATAATTATTAAAAACATTTTGTCTAGCTGTTTATTTTACTTCTTTTGCTTTTTCAAAATATACAAAATTCAGTGAGACACTGAATAAAATTTTACAGATTATTACTTGTTTTGTTAAATCAGAATCTTAGAAATTTTCGAATAAATTAAAATTTGCTTCTTACTAGTTTTAAAATTGATGGATTTATAACCCTCTCAGATACGAATAAAATGATTTCGAAACAGGAAACAGAATCAATAATCTTCAAGGACAAAAACATTTTGATACTTAAATAAATAGATCAAGTAGGAATCAATCATTGTGTAATCAACAAACTCTTTTTATGTTTGCTAAATTATACTATTTAAAATGAACAATAACATTCATAAATAAAATACGTTTATAGATTATCCCACGCATGAAACAAGAGTCCGACGCCACCACCATCATCATCAACAAGAACTCAAAAATGACTCATAAACATTTCTATTATTAATTTAGCTGTTCTGTAGATATAAAAAAGTAAACATGTAATGGAAAAATTGTTGCTGCAAAAAGCAGCTTAATATAAATACGAATGTTATTAATTTAAGATTGTAAAACTTAAAGACTTAATATTATATCTTAATAAGCAAAGAATCAGTCTCAAGAGTGGATTTAATTAAGAAAAAAAACACATATATATTAATCATAATTTCTTGTTTTCATACTATAGTGCAGAAAAAATCTTTAAGAATTCAGCGCAAATGGATACGCCGTACCTGATTTAAATGTGTGCCAAACTGTGAAGTAAGGAATGCTGTTGAAGAAAGATAAAGGTAAGAAAATTACCTATATCATTACATTTAGTTGATTTATTATGCAAGGCCAGAATTACGGATTTAAATAAAATACGTTTATAGATTATCCCACGCATGAAACAAGAGTCCGACGCCACCACCATCATCATCAACAAGAACTCAAAAATGACTCATAAACATTTCTATTATTAATTTAGCTGTTCTGTAGATATAAAAAAGTAAACATGTAATGGAAAAATTGTTGCTGCAAAAAGCAGCTTAATATAAATACGAATGTTATTAATTTAAGATTGTAAAACTTAAAGACTTAATATTATATCTTAATAAGCAAAGAATCAGTCTCAAGAGTGGATTTAATTAAGAAAAAAAAACACATATATATTAATCATAATTTCTTGTTTTCATACTATAGTGCAGAAAAAATCTTTAAGAATTCAGCGCAAATGGATACGCCGTACCTGATTTAAATGTGTGCCAAACTGTGAAGTAAGGAATGCTGTTGAAGAAAGATAAAGGTAAGAAAATTACCTATATCATTACATTTAGTTGATTTATTATGCAAGGCCAGAATTACGGATTTATTTTATTTATCTAAATAATAGCGCGCGTGTAACTGCGCAAAGCAGAGGCGGCTTTTTTGCCAAAAAAATAACGTTATTGAAATACAAAATTAATTTTAAAAAATGTGTAACTTATAGTCTTACTTGTGAATCGAAGCAGGTTAGCTTGTCTCTAAGAGTTTATCGGACCACAGCTTACTGTAGCTCTCAACAGAAGGAAGTAAAGGGTCATTTAGAGGACCCGAATTCTTCCTAAACAGATCACTGTTCCCCCTCACTGACAAGCCCGTGTTAATACGTTCACTAAGCTCCAGGTTTCACTGCAATACAAGTAATATTTAAGTAATATAATTCTATTGATTTAATGTATTTTTAATACATTGAACAATGATAAATACTTCCAAGGATTGCATTCATATTCGTTATTAAGTTTTTTTATAAAATGTTCAAAGAATCATTTTTTTCAGCATTTAAAACTAAATGATGGGAAAACAACATTACAATTTTGCCCTTTTCCAAGACAGTCGGAGGGTTAAGAAGAAATAATGTAAAAAATAATGGATTTTGTTTCAAAATCAAAGCACAATCTATAATTTACACATTTATATAAGCAACTATTGAAAAAAAAAGAGCTGATGTAGGCGAGATTTTCTCTCGGCTAATGAAAGAGTACCAAATTTTCAGTTACTACTTTTAGAAGTTATTTCACATAAAGTTATGAGTAGCAGATTAAAAAATTTCAACCAGATCAATTTTAAAATCTTAAAAAAAATGTTCGACAAATGTGAAGATAGGGAAAAAAAAGAATACTTTGCTGCGAAGATAAGTAAAAATTTTGAGTCAGAAATATAGAATATAAAGATATATGTATTAAAAATCAAACATTCATGGAGGAAAATGAAATAAAATTATGAATTGCGTACCAAAAATTAATAATATATGTATATATATCATATAACAGACAGACGCAAATTGTTAAAAACGAGATAAGCAATTGTAAAATAAAAATTCCGAAAATCCGAAAACAATATTTCACACACAAATAATAGCGCCTCTTTAAAAATTAGAAAGAATAAACAGATAATTATCATCAACTAAAATAAAACACGAGATTAGAACTGTATCATATAAAGTTCAAACTAATATATATATATATATATAGAACTTTTTAAAAACATGGAGATCCTGCTGAAATTTAAACGAATTGTGACAGAATCAAATTTAACACCATTATCAGTAAACTAATTTTTAAATTCTTACTAAAAGGCAATCGAAACAAAATCCGATAATTATGCAATCACGCAAACGCTATTTTTTTGGAACGTAGGCATCAGAGTGAAATAAATTTACATATCTTCCCTTATCCTATTGTACGATTGAAGAAAAATTTCAAAGACAGTCGAACATCAACTCAAAGAAGGAGGTGCTTTCTGGGATCTTTTCTTTAAATATTTAATGACGATTTACAGATCATGATTATATACATATATACAGCAAGAATTATCAAACACTTGATCCGGTTTTTCGAAATAAGGGAGGCTTAGCCTCATCAACAAACTGTAAAATATTACAGCGATCATGCTTTTTAAAATCACAACATTGCTTCGTATCGTTCCAGCCACAACAAAACGCAATCGCATTCTAAAGTAGGACGCGCGCGCATCGCGCGACCTTCGTTTCCATGGAGAGCAGAGAAAAGTTTCTCTTCACACTCCCCACCTGAACTCTTAAAGAGTTCACAAATCAGAATTCCATCATAAAATCATAAAAATTCAATTTTTCGTATCAGTGGTTCAGTAATCTAATACAATTTTTAAAATTCGAATACAAAATACTAAATGTAAGAATTCAAACAATATCTAATTAATCACATAATTAGTCAAATTCAAAATATCAATAAATTTTAAATAAATCACTTTAAATTACACAGTAAAAATAATGACTGTTAAATAACACACACATTTTTTTTTTTTTTTTTTTTTTTTTTTTCAGTTAAATCATATACTTACTTATACCAAAATTCAAAAAGATTCTATATATAAATAACACTAAAAATTAAAAAAGAGAAAGAAAATATTTAGAGTCATAAATGCAGAAAAAACAAACTAAATAAATATCTATAAAAGTTTATGAATGTTCATAAAAAGTCTGCAAAAAGTCACTTGTTAGTCGTTTTGTATTTCAAAGGGATACAAGTGCTGAATGGATCTTTTTAAGATTCCACTCGCTGTTTTTATTTCGTATGAACGAATATTGCTATCTCTTCCAGGAATGACAGTCTGAATCTTACCAAGTTTCCAAAGAAACTTATTTTTTGCGTCATGTTGAATTAAAACAATATCGCCCACTTTCAGTGGCGTATGGGCATTAGGATTTTTCAAGGAATGGGCTGTTTTCAAATCCATCAAATATTGTTTTCTCCATTTGGTCCACAATTGTTTCAATAGTAAAGATTGATATTTTTTTCTTTTCAGGAGTGTTGATCTCTTCGAACAATCTTCAATTATTTCAAAAAAATTAATAGGAAATGAAAGTTCTTTTCCAAAATTTAAAAAGTGCATTGGAGTAAGAGGTTCTGGTTCATTGCTGTCGCTATATACATACGTCAATGGTCGCGTATTCAAAACTGCTTCCACTTCTGTCAACAGAGTCGCTAATTCATCATAACTTAAGAATGCTCTACCAATTACTTTTCTCAAACAGTCTTTGACTGACTTTACTAGTCGCTCATAAAAACCTCCCCACCATGCAGCTCTTTCTATAATATTCTTCCATACAATTCTCTCTTTTGTAATAAAATTTAAAAATACTTTGTCTGTCAGTATGTTGTATAAATTTTCGAGTTCACCTTTGGCCTTTTTGAAGGTTTTTGCGTTGTCAGAATAAATAATTTTGGGATTTCCTCGTCTAGCTGTGAATCTTCTGAATGCCATCAAAAAGGAATTTGTTGTTATATCAGACGCGAGTTCCAGGTGAATGGCTCTAGTCACACCGCAAGTAAACAGGACAATGTAAGATTATTGCATTTCTTTAAAATTTCTGGTATAGATCGGACCGGCGAAGTCTAAACCGTAGATTGCGAATGACGGTGCTTCACTAGCTCTGTCTTTTGGTAAGGGTGCGGTGATTTGGTCTGCTGGTTTGGAGAAATATTTTTTACATATTATACAATTCTTGATAACACTCTTGACCAACTGACGACCTTTAGGTATCCAAAAACGAGATCTAATTTTTGCCAAAGTACTGGATGTCCCTCCATGCATAATTTTCTCGTGCTCTTGACGAACTATTAGAGTAGTTAACCAAGAATGTTTGGGGAGAATTATTGGGTTTTTCTCTTCTGCGGACAGGTTAGAAAATTCGAACCTTCCGCCCAACCTCATCAACCCGTTTTTGTCAATAAAGGGCATGAAATTTGATAAGGATGACGTCTTATCCACTGATTTACTATTTTTTAGAGATTCTATTTCTTCCTTATAAAAGTGTTTTTGTTCAGATTGTATCAAAAAAATTTCAGCTTCGAGTAATTCTTCGGTTGTTACTACGTCTTGCACTTCAGTTGATTTTTTCAGCTTCATAATGAATTTCTTTACCTAAACGGTAATTCTCAAAAGTTTCTCTAAATTACTATACTTTGAAATGTTTATGGGATTTTCGAGTTTTTTGACTAAGCACTCGCTCTGAAAAACATCGTTAGGATTTTTTTTGTATTCTAATTCATCTGAGTAAGCGATTTCTTTGTTTTCTGATATCGGCCAACACTCAGGAGGTAAACATAGCCATTCTGGTCCCTGTAACCAAGTTGTATCATTGATTATCCTAGAGATTTTTGATCCTCGAGAAACTATATCAGCTGGATTGGCAGTACCAGGACAATGATACCAGTTATCAGGTGAGGTCAATTTATGGATCTCTTCAATTCTGTTTCTGACAAAGGGTTTAAACTTTTTAGGGGATCCTTTTATCCAAAAATAGGATATATTTGAATCTGTCCAGTAATAAGTCGGTACATTCAATTTTAAAGCTTTCAAAATGTTACTACTTAGCTTGGCCGACAACAATGCGGCTATCAATTCAAGCCTTGGCAAGGTAAGCGCTTTCAGTGGAGCAACCCTGTTTTTCGAAGCAACAAAAACTGTTCGAACATTTTCGGTGGTTGTTGCTACACGTAAATAAGCAACCGTACCATAAGCCTTCATGCTCGAATCGGCAAAAATATGTAATTGTAGGTCATAATCATGCCAATTGGTGATGTCAGAAAAATAGTGTCTGGGTACTGAAAAGTTTTTCAAATGAGGGAGATCGTTACACCAGCTACTCCAAACTATACGTAAATCTTCGGGTAAGGTGTCATCCCAATCTAGACCCAAATTCCAAATTTGTTGAATTATACATTTTAGTCTTAATGTAAATGGTCCTAGGAATCCAAGTGGATCAAAAATCCTACCTAAAACTTGTAGAATAAATCTTTTGGTGTCTATTCTTCTTGAAACGAAATCAACTAAACCTCGAACATCAAAATAAGGTAAATCTTTGGAATTATTCCAAGCGATTCCTAAAACTTTATAAGGGAGATTTTGTTCTCCAAAAGCTTCAGAATTAACTTCTGAAGTTATGCCATTTTCTTTCCATAGTTCACTAAGTGGTAAAGAGTTCGTATGCCATTTTGTAAATGCATACTTGCATTTTCAAATATATCAATACATTGTAAACTAGTGGATAGGGCTTGATCAATATTTTCATGACTTCCTATAACGTCATCGACATATATATTTTCATTTAAAAATTTTACTGTGTCTGGATATTTTTCGGTGTATTTTTTCAAGTGGTGTTTAATTGTTGCAGCCAATAAAAAGGGACTGCTACTAATTCCAAATAACACTCTGGTGAATCTATAAATTTCAAAGGGTTTAGAATTATTAAACAAATCTTGTGAAAATAAAAATCTTGTTACATCACGATCTTTTTCATCTATAATTATTTGTAGAAAAGCTTGTTTTATATCAGTTGTAAAAGCTATGGGATTAAATCTAAACCGTAACAAAACATCAAATATTTCAGGATACAAATTTGGACCTACATGCAGGCAATTATTCAAAGACAGTGAGCCTGTGTCATGAGCAGAGGCATCGAAAACTATGCGTAATCTGCTCGTTGTCCTATCAGTTCTAATTATTTCTCGATGAGGTAAATAAAAAGTTACATTTTGTTTTTCTTCAGGCTCCGTAACTAACTCAATAATACCTTGTTTCAAATAATCTGCTAACACCTCCTTATACTCAAAAAATAATTCAGGGTTTTTAATCAATCTTTGTTTGAGTTTAAAAAATCTATATTCTGCAATTTTCCGATTGTCATTTAAACGTTCCCTTTCAAGCTTCCACGGAAATCGAACTGTATATCGCTTATCATTGTATTTAATTTCTGACTCAAACTGCTTCATAACATTGTTTTCCGAAAAATCTGAATCTTGTTTAGTATTAAAAAGGCCAGATGATTCGATATTCCAGAATTTTTCAATCTGTTCAGAAATAATTTTTTTTTCTACTATCTATATTATAAAGGACAAACATATCTGTGCGTAACGCATACGTCATTTTGCGAATGGCAACACTTTAAAATTTGAAATGAATTTTGGTTTTACAATTTTCTCTACTGCAAATTTTTAAATTTCTAAGCATCGCACATTTAAAATTTTTACACCTACGTATAAGAAAAAAAAATACTGTTTTAAATGCAATTTGTTTGAAAGCTGTATCTCAATTTATTTTTGAGATATTAATTTTTTTGTAGTTTTTAAAATCATTTTTCCAATCGTGGCAACAAAAGTACCTCATTTCTATTGAAAGTCATTGAAAGTAAACGGAAAATAGTCGAAAATAGGAGATTACTGTATATTTTTGTTGCCATTTTCTCATAAAACCTGAAAAAGAAGTTGAAATTAAAATACGGCTATGTCAAGAATTCTATTTGTTATTCCGCGATAATGATGTCATATGCATACTTATCTATAGACGAAGTTTAAGATTAAATTGTAAAAGTGGATTGCAATAGCGGATGCAAATGACGTCATTTTATAAAATAGCGTGTATTTTAATTCATAAAACTGCATTATGTTTTGTAGAAGTGCGTCATTTTCACAGCCCAGCTGCTTTCAAATTCTTCACAGGTGAAATGCTTCACTTTTGAAGATAATGTAATCGAAATCACTCACTGATAAAATGCAATGTTTTACAAAAATTTAGAGTGTCTTTATAAAAGAGAGGTGGCATGCAAATAATAGCGATTTATATTACAGAAATTGATGATTCCTGAATGGATTTGCTTCGCCGAGTTAGACAAGCAAACAAGTAACTCGAGGTTTAAAATAATATCATGTTCCTGAAATTATTGTCCAAAATTCTCTCGAACAATAAAACTTTAACGCTATTTTTGCATAAGAGTTTCAATTGATAACCACATCGTAATATCTGATATTTATTATATTTTGTTGATTACGTATCTATATTATAAAGAACAAACGTATCTGTGCGTAACACGGACGTCATTTTGCGAATGGCAACACCTCATGATCAAATTTCGGTCTTGAAATTTTCGCTACTGCATTTTATAATCTTCTGACCATCGTACATTTTCAATTTTCGTCGCATAGGGAAAAAATTTACTTTCAAATGCAATTTGTTTAAAAACTGTATCTTAATTGACTCATGTATTATGTTTTTTAAAATAATTTTTAAGCATGATTTTTTAAAGTTTATCTTAACACGTGTCGGTTTCAATACATAATAATAATAGACATTTTGCACATAAATCAACAAACATTGTTCAGCATTTGTTTCTGACTATTTTTGCAAAAAGAAATTAATACTTTCTTTATAAACAAATAAAAGAAAAATATTAAAAAAACCCAATCTAACATATTTGTGAAAGACAAATTAACAAAATTAATACTTCTTTTATAAACAAAGAAAAGAAAAATATTAAAAAAACACATCTAACATATTTGTCATCATACAATTTAAATTTTTAGATCATCAAATATGATTTTTTTTTCAAATGGAATTTGTTTGCAAAGTTCATCTCAGTTTACTGATTGTCTATGGTTTTAAAAACAATTTTAATGCATGAAATATTTTTTAATTTATCTATATCGCGCGGAGCTCGATTACGAAAAATTAATCCGTTTTCCCTTAAAACAAAATATAGAGTTCATCCTTTTCTTACGGCTAATATTCATTAAAAAAACTTTCCTAAGAATAAATAAATAAAATAATATAAATAAATCACAAATTAAACAGATATATATAAGCTCTGAAATTATCAATAAGAAAATATTGGTTTTGATAAATTTCAAGAGTTTATTTGATTGTATAATTCGTATTTTTCATATGGAAAATGATGTTTTAATGTAAGTGAGCAATCGAAAAACTTATTGCATATAAAAAAATTATTAGTTTTTAGTTTTCAATTAAAATAAATGTTTACACCTATATTCTGTAACCCGGGAAGCCCGGGTACGATTCCCTAGTTACATTAAATGCTAAGGGCGTATAACTGTCAGTTGTTTTTCCCTGTAGACACCAACCAAAAATGGTGTCGACAGCTACTAATTTTTTATTCAAATGTTTTATATTTCCAGTAACAATCTCATAATAATAGTCAGCACCTATAAGTAATGTAATGGGTTCTTTGGATGTGGGTGTGTCCGCAAGGGTTAAATTTTCAAATTGTTTACTTTTCATCAAATCATTGATTTCAGGTGGGGGGATTTCAGTAGCTGATATTTGATTGGTGACTAGCGCTTCTATATCTAATTTTGAATTAGGTACATTTTTATTTTCAATAGTTAGTTTAACTACTTCAAATGTTTTTTCAATGGGGTTCTCATTTCCAAATGTAAAAACCGACAATTTTTCTTTTCTTATTGCCTGTAAATTCAATTTATTTGCTATTTCTTCAGATATAAAGGTGCGCATGCTCCCACAATCTAAAAGTAACCTAATTAGAGATTGCTTTCCGTTTGATTTTATTTTTACACAACAAGTTTGTAGAAGAATTTTATTATTTTCTGTAGAGGAAATAGCCGAAATCACTTTTTCCCTAGCTTCACTTTCATTACCTTTTAATTCGGGTGTAGTTACTTCTTTTATTAATTTAGATTTTAGGCATATCGTTTGATTATGTCTGCCTGAACAGTTCTTGCAACTAGTTTTAGAGTTACAATTTTTGATAACGTGTTTCCTGCCTAAGCAAAGGTAACATCTTCCTTGAGATTTCAACAAATTTCTTTTAGTGTTTACATCAACAGCCTCACACAAATCAGATGAATGTTTACTATCGTTGCAAAAAATACAATGAGCCAGCTGCCTATCTGAAGTCGATTTATCATTCGAAATGTTCATAAATTCACAAGTAGATTTAAATTCAGATTTTGTTGTTTGACTCTTGATTTTTGTTTTATTATTTTCAAATGCTTTCATTCTCGAAAAAAATGTATGTTCTCTGCTTTTTATTTCAGCGTGCAGAAAATCTAATAATTTATGTATATCTGAATGTGTTAAATTATCTACATTTTGTCTATTATATTCCAAAGCTAATTCTGCCGGTATTAATTTTAAAATTACGGCGATAAGCATGGAGCCATAATTTGCTGGTTCGAGTCCTAATGTGGACATGTGTAGTTCCTGGGACGTATCTCTGTGAAATAGTGTTGTAAGTCTTCGCTTCGCCTGTTATAGGAGGTTGCCCACTTTCACTTACCTTCTTACCTTTAAAGATAGGTTTTCATTGCAGAAAGGCCGAGTTACAAATTTAGCGACACCAATAAAAAAGTAAAATAAAATAAAATAAATAAATTGGTAACCATTGGTAATACATTTCTTTCAAAAATTCTATCTGTCGAAGAGTCTGTCTATTATAAAAAGTACTTATTTTAACCTAATAAAGTATTAAAAGAAATTGATATCTAGAAGTTTTAAAATATACTAATTCAAGTTTCAACTCAAGTAACTTTATCACAATATTAAAATATTTATTTGCTTAAAAGACGTTAGAAAAACATATTAAAAGTAAATTAAATATCTATATTTATATGTTTCAACTCTTTTACGGAGTCGTCATCAGAATGTATAACAGAAATTTACAAATGCATATGAAAAATGGAAAAAATCATCGAATATAAACAAGTAATCATATAACGCGCCCTACGTTTCCCTCTACGTCGCGACGCCGTAAGTTGTCCAACCATTCAACCCATAAATTCGGGATACGAAAAGATAATGTATCGTTACAAGGTTTACGAGGTCCAATTTTTATTTACAATTATTTATAAGAGAGTCCATTGAAATTTATTTAAGAGGTTCAGGAGTTTGTAATGATACATTATCTTTTCGTATCCCGAATTTATGGGTAAATATAGATATGTAAATATAGATTTTTAATTTACTTTTAATGTGTTTTTATAACGTCTTTTAAGCAAATAAATATTTTAATATTGTGATATGGTTAGTAGTGGACGTAATTTTGACTTATTACTCGCACTTATTTACATTTCTATCAAGTAACTTTGCCAAGTAATTTTAATGTTAAGAAAAGGTACCTGCATTGTAGTCCATTTTGAAAGATTAAAATTGAATTTCACATTAGACAATCTTTTAGTGGTTCAAAATTTCATATCTGCATATTTCCTAGGATGTTGTTACATCTTCAAAGTTTGAATCCATTATAATATCGGTTCACGTATTGTTCTGAAGAGAATTATTCCAAGGTTCGTACGGGTCCTTGAATTTCCTAACCAAGAAATTCTTCGGTATCAGTATTTTCTTATAGAAAATCTCTTCTTAAATAAGGCGAAATTTCGCGCGTTTAAACTAGATTTATTTTTCTATAAAAAAAATACTGATATTTGGCATTGAAAATAACGGTACCCGTACGAACCCTGTATTCTGATAGAATGAAAGAGAACCGGGCGACGTTTTTACGTCAGTCTTACTAAGATCTCTATTTGTGGTAAATTAAACTATAATTGATTGCGTCATTAATGAGAAATCTTGCCTATTTCTTTGTAAGATTGGAGTAGATACAAGGGAAAATTTGCTCGCCTTCAACTAATTGTACTTCAATCATCTTTGGATGCCTGATAACAATCATATATATATATATATTATTTGAAGTCTTCTAATAAAATAATATAAATCTTTTTACTATATTTAAATTAGAAAAATGTTGTTTATTAAAACATTAAAAAATGTTTTCAACTGAATCGTATTTAAAATTAATTGCTAAATAATACAAAAAATCAATTGTTATTTCATGCCGTTGCAAGACGAAGGATTTTATGGATTAAGGATAATCCCTCATACGTATCACAATTTTCTTGTATAGACACAAGAAAAAAAAAAAACTATAATTTTCTAACAATTAAGTATACTTTATTTCAAATATATTCTATCCATCAGAATGAGCATAAAGATTATATTTTACAATATGCATTTATTTATATACTTATATGTATATACAGGCGTATTAGGAAGTATTTGACAATATGCAAACGGAATATTTATTTATAAAATTAACATTTCATATTTCAGAGAAAACTAATACCTTTGAATGAATATGTTTTTCATTTTATTCATTTATTTGTATCTAACTGTGAATAAACTTATTCATTTATTCATTAAATATCGTTCCGAACATTTTCCTATTATTTCTTTATTAATTAATAATCTTGATATCAAAGATATCATATAAAAATAATTTTGGGTAGCATTAATAAAAATAGCAGTGCTCATATATAAGCTTAAATATTAAGTAAATATTCATAAAGAAACTTCTTTCATACTCGCATTAATAGCAGACCAGTTCCTCAAGCGCTTAAATAAAAGATCTATTCTTTGCTTTGAAGCAGCAGTATCAATAAATTGTTTTTGTCCAATAATTTCCTCTCAGAAATGAACTAATTTTTTTAATCAGTTTTTCTTAGACTTTGTTAAAGTATATCCATCATTTTTACGATTTTGTTCTTCTGACGAAACCCTTTTCTGTCAATCTGTCCGTCTGTCTGTCACAAAGCCCGTACACAGAAACTATATAAGTTTGAGACTTTTGTGTACTAACAGATAAATACCTGCTGTCGCACGGCAAATTATAAAATTTAGGAAAAGTCTTAATTAACGCAAGATATTAAATAAAAACCCACACATTAAGAAAGCATTGTGTAGAATTTTATCAAAAAGATAAGAAACCAATTCTCAATCTCGAGAGAAAAGGGGATAGTTTGCCTGGCAGATATTTCAAAAATTCTTGGGCAGGTTAGGGGCGACTACTTTTGATTAAATATCACAATTAGTTCTCCTGGCAGAGATTATTTAGGTAGACTATTGAGCTTCGTCGCGTGTTCCATAATTCAGAAACTATCTCTCAGATTACAACGCAACTGATTCCAAACATTATAACGGACTTAATAATCACCCTCTATAACATTAAAGTAAAATTATGAGTAGTACATACCACTCATTTCGAATAAAAATTTCAGATTTTTTTTTATTTAATTTGAACATAGCTCGTGTTCAAAGGGCCAGATGACAACGAGGTTTGGTTAATTGAATTTGATATCGATAACCTTGCATATATTAGTTACACTTTTTACCGCCAGCGGCCGTTTTCCTATCTCTGGTTCTATCGGCCCGAATACGGCGGGGTTTGGCTCAGTCGTCTTGATATCGTTAGCCATACATATTTTAGCTCCACTTTTTACTGGCAGGGGTCCCTTTCACACAGTGGTAAAAAGCGGAAAAATTGCAAGTATTCCTTGCACTGACAGAAAATGCCACAGGAAAGTAGCAAATATTTTTATACATGAAACAAAACAAAGAATTTTATTCAAAGATGAAAACAATATTGAATTTACATAAGTTTGAAGATGAAGTCATATTAGAGTCATTAACAAAAACATGTTTAAATTCAAAACAATATTATAGCGTAAAAAAAAGTTTATAGCGTATATCCATGCTTTTCATGAGGGAATAATCCAACGTAGAGTCACGTAATAGCCATTCCTTCTGTAGAGCAGTTTGCAACTCTGCGAGAGTAGCTGGGGGTGGGAAACTTGTATCCACAGAACGGCTAAGGCCCTCCCAAAGATATCAAGGAGATTAATGTCGGGAGAGTATGCCTGCATTTCCATACGCTCAATCCCCTTACTCTCCAGGTAGTCTCTTCATGAGGACAGCTCTACAAGGACGCGCATTATCATTCATTAAATCGAAAGCATGATTAACTACTGCAGCGTAAAATTTCACTCTGGAGACTAGCACCCCATCCCAATACCGGACAACCGTCATAGAACACCCCCCCCCCCCTTGCAGGTCGGTATGATATTCCAACTAAATTACTACCCATACCATGATGCTTTCACGTCGAAATATTTCGTGATGTTCTTGGGCGATTGCGTGTGTCAACTTCTCTTCAGACCCTTTTACGCTCTTCATCTAGTTGTAAGGCAAATCTCGACTCATTCCTGAAAATACTGTTGCTCCAATCATACACAGTCAAACATACACAGTTCAACTGATATGTTGCCGAGACTACTTGAATCGTGCCGTCTAAATTGGCGGACAGAGGAACATAAACTCGGGATCTCCGGGCGTACAGTCCATTGATGTAATGCCTCCGGTGCACAGTAATTGCAGATATAGTCTTACCAATGGACGCTGCAACCATAAATGACACACGTGGCTTATTGATTCCGCTTGGCTACATTATTTGTGGGGTCGTAACTCTTGGACGATCAGCCACGGGACTTCGGACGAGTGTTTGGCTGGGTAGGAGTTGTTTACATACTCTTGAAATTACGGGATGATAAACGCAGAAGAAAAAATCACCATGCGTGACAGATTGTGCCACTTAAATGCGTGCGACGGCACTCTAACTCTCATAATCTTCTATTCATCCTCTGAAGCCCATAGAAACACATACGGATTGAAAACAAAACGTACAAAAGTTTTAATCATTTTTTATCAGCACTTACATGCAACTCCTGTAACCCTTCACAATGCTGGCATCTTATACGACTGCCTTTTCCGCATATTTCTCAACACGAAACCGTGATTGGTTGTTACATAACATATTTTCACACATTCATCTAAATCCGCAGCAACTTCAATTGAGAATAGCTTCCAGAATTTAACATCTTCCTCTGCGTGCATAACTTTTGGCAGTGAGTGAAATAATGTAGTGAATAAAAGTCAAATTAGACAACATCTAGAATATCTGACAAAACTTCATAAATGCGTTTTTAGAACTGTGCAAAAAAAATTAAATAAGTTTAAACGCAATCTAAGAAAAGATAACCAATGAATAAATGAAATAAATGAATGTATTGAAATGTAATTGTATTGAAATGTAATTGAATGTATTGAGTGTATTGAATGTAATGAAATGAATGAATGAAACTAAATGAATGTATTCTCTAATTAAGCTGACGGGCACGAACCTAACAGAACCTGCTTCTTTTCATTTAACAATGCATTTTTATTAAATAATGCATTTTCTTATGCAAACCGTCCTTTTTAGTGTTTTTTATTATTTTCTACACACTAATAAAAATAGTATTAATTTAAATTACACATATTTAATGCCAAACTTTTTCTTCAAAAAAGTTTGAAATATGAAAGACATTATATAGTTATTACTTTCGACTGATACTAGATAAATAACTGTATCAATGATATACGCAGCAAGTATACTAAACATATTGGTAAATATTCATACAGAATGTTTCTTCATACTTACAATAACTGACTGATTCCTTCGGCTATTATTTGATAGATATTGCTTAAAGCTCCAATATCAATACGCTGTTGTTGTCCAATAGCTTCCGATTAGAAATTCCCGAGTTTTTTTTTTATGAGTTTTCGTGGCTGTGCATTTAGCTATTATTATATATATATATATATATATATATATATATATATATATATATATATATATATATATATATAAATTTCATTTATCATTGAACTTTATCTTTTTTTTTTTTTTTAATAGATATTTTACAAGAAATTATTTATTAAAGTTTGCAGGATTAATACACATGCCACTTCTACGGTTTTTAGAATTAATTTGAATTTTAGTAATATTTGTCCTGTTTTAATATATTTAATTTTAATTTGACATATTTTATTTTTTGCATATTTATGTTTCTAATATAATTCATGGTTTGAAAAATCCAGATATGGACGGAATAACATTTTACCGTATAATATCAGGTTTGTTATTTTTAAAGAAGAGAAATTTTCAAATAACTAAAGATAAAATTCTTAATAAAATTAACAAAAACCGTAACTTCAATAAAAAATCGAAGATAACAAACATGGAGTAAGTAATAAAACTTCATAAACGTCTTTTTGGAGATCTAGTTCTCACGGTTACGATTACAAAGAAAATAATTTCTGAAATTTCAAATGCCAACATCACATTATTCTCCTATCTGAAAGTATTAATGTTGTAAGAAACCATGAACTGTGTTGTAATGTTACTTGTAGCAGTAACAATGATGACTCAACAATACAGGAAAAAAAGTCGGGCAACTTGTGCTAGGAGTTTAATGACAGTGTCACCTATTACCATTTTGCAATTCCGAACTCTCCACTGTTAGTCCAGTCACTTTAGAAAAAATAGCGGAAAAAATTTGAACAAAGCTCGATTTTTGCACAGTTGCTGGAATGTAGTTTAACATACTAAAAGTCTCCATCGATCCGATATAAGCTTTCGCCTGCAGGGGGCGCTAATGAGCTTTAAAATTGGTTTTCTATGAATATCTCATGGACGATGGCATTTAGAAAAAAAGTTCGATTACAAATATGTAGAAAATTTAATTACCTATAAAAAGTGTCATTTACATTTATTTGTCACACCAACCCTTGCCTGGTAAAAATAAAACAAATAGTGAAGCTATTTGGAAGAAAAATAATAAAAATACAAAAAAACTTCTGCTACTTTAAAAGAACATATATTAACAGTTCTAAAATTCTTACATTAGAATGAAGAAGGTGAATATATAAATATACATATATGCTTATTTCCTCACTACCCTTGAGGTAAAGCATATAAAGTGTTTTTTTATTGTGGCGTCCCACGTAGGCATATTCCACTTATAGTGACTGGCTTAGTAAAATCTCAATCGTTTGACTGCTTTAATAGTCATTTGCATATCTTCAACTTCTTCACTCGATGCAGTTTCGTTATTATCTGTATTTTTTTCTTTCATTGTTGTATTGCTTTCAATATTTTCTGGTTGGTTTTCGATATCATCACAAAATTCAGGAGTATCGATTCCTTCCTCGATTGCAATGGGCAGGATACTGTCAATATCCTCTTCATCTTCAAATTCAACTTTACTTACACTGTGACAGGAAACTCCGCAACAACTTATGCAAATATCAGAACATTAATATCCGATTTTTCAGCATCCACACGCTTTTCCACATCTTTTGGAGCAAGAACAAAAATGGATTCAATAATATTTTTTTGTTGCGGGCGGTTAAAGTAGCTGAAATTGAAGACAAATTATGTACATTTTGCCAGCCTCAGTTTTTTGGAGTAGTTTATTGGCCAACCAGTATTGTATTTGATGATAAATACGTAAACTGTGCATCATCGGTAGGCGGCAATGATGAAAAGCTTTTTTTACCAAGAGCAATTCCTTTCTTGAAACACACATAACGTTATTTGTTCAGAGAATTTTTTGTTTTACCACCGTATAATGCAGAAAAATACTTTTCCTACCTCATGTATTTCAAATTGGGATACATGACCACTTTTAAAAGTGCTGTTAGTTTGTAATGGTTTCCTTCCTTTTTCAAAATTTTTGATAACGACATTTTGCCTTTCGCAAATAATGCTGATGTAGATTTACAACCTGAAAAAGCATGAAAGAACAATATATGACCTTTCAGATCTGCATCATTGTTAAGATTCCGCGACGAGTACGAGGTGGCTGCAGTTCCTCCTCTTCCAGGCTTAATAAAAAATATCTATGTCTCTGGAGGTGCTAAAGCAGTCAACAATACGAGCAATTCAACATCATCGCCAACCACAGCAGCAAGCGCACCAGACATTGCTACTTCAATAGCTGTGTTAACAATTAGCGTGTCTGTATCGTCTGCCTTTAGAAGAGCGCATTACAGAACTTATGCCTGCCAAGCTGTGAAAGGTGTTCAACCCATCGCTGGTGTTTACATTGAAGTCCGAATTGTCGAAAAGAGATTGAATGGATGAATCGGGCAGTACGAGTGGATTACCCTGCAGTGCGGCAATTGCTTATAAAATTTTAATTTTGTTGTAAGGAGCCGCAAATTCAAATTTATGTATTATATCCTGTAAAATTTTGGATCCAAATTTTCGATGTACGTAACATCCTAACCTTATCTGAAGAGGTGAGCGGAAAGAGCGCGGTCTAGTTGCTACCATAATTGCATGTGAAATCTCATTATACATTTCAATTTATACAAATATGATTATCTTTTCTTATTTTTCATAATTTTTCCTTGCACAAACGTCGTTATATAGGGTACAATGCTTTCTATTTCCTCAAAGAAATTGTTCATATGCTCATAGGATGAAAGATTAAAGCATCGGGAACATATTTCCTCTTATATTATTTGGGCTGCTTTCTTGACGATTCTGTTTTTTTTTTTTTTTTTTTTTTTTTTTTTTTTTTTCCAATGGCGATTATTACTTTGTTTCCATAGTGGTGTTCCATTCAGCCGTTTGCACTGAATGGTCGTGTACCTTGCACACACTTCGAACCAAGTATGTCAAATAAATTGTTTTTTGAAAATTAGATTTTTAACTCTCATAGTAAAGGATATTGAAAACGATTGATCATATCGAAGGACAATTTTAAGATTTTTTACAATGTGACTGTAAACCGATAGTCGATAAAACTGGAACATTGTAAGTAAAGGATTAGGTTTTAAGGATTATGTCATATTTCAGTAATTCATGCCACATTATTATTGATGTATTCCTACTGGTGTTTCTTAAGTCACAGTCTTATTAGATATTCTTAACTAGGTTATATTTTAGGCACTAAACAATGCAGAATACTCAGCTAAATAAAAAATAATTTTCCCTCATTTCTTTTCTAGATATTATTATCAGTTCTTAAGTGTACATTTATGTGTAATATGTGCAATTATGTGTATTTACATTAAGAAAAATTACAGAAATATGAATTACATTGAATTTTCTACATATTTGTAATTTATAGAAAATATTTGTGCATTTATTGAAAATATTTAAATGTATACGACATTTTCCATTGCATATAATGCGGATTCCAATCCGAATTTTTGCTGACAATTTAAAATAACGGCAACACTTTTATGATATATAACGACAACCGTTAATATAGTGGTATACATTCCTAAAAAAACGTTCTTTATATTTATTTAAATAGCATACTATTTATTTTCTTCGTCAATTCCGTAATAGATCTTCTTGTTAAAAACGGTAATGTCAATAAGCTATTATTGTGTAATAACTTGTTCAGTGAGCGAAAAATATTTTCTGTTTTTCTTTCTTTTTATTGAAGAAGTCTTCATTTATTTGTATGCTTCATTTATATGTAAAAATAACTGTGCGTTTTTCGCAAACAAAATAGAATATTTGCAAGAAAACTTAACAACATAAATATAATAACACAATATTCTTGTTCTACAAAATATAATATTGATTTGAATGTAAAAGGATTTTTTCCCCATGGATGCATTTGTTTTCAATTTTGAATAATAATTCT
This sequence comes from Maratus speciosus, assembly GCA_963932465.1. Taxonomy (NCBI): domain Eukaryota; kingdom Metazoa; phylum Arthropoda; class Arachnida; order Araneae; family Salticidae; genus Maratus; species Maratus speciosus. The sequence goes on along the minus strand of OZ010792.1, from coordinate 199,858,100 downwards.
AAAACTGAAGAATAAAGTTTCAGATGTCCCTAAAAATTGGGAGAAATAAAAAATTTTGTAACAACCCTTTCAGGACTGTAAGTTTCAAAGTAGGACATGATAACAATTTTATCACTTGCCTCACATGCCCTTGTCAAACGCCGGCATCCAGTTCTTATTGTCCGAATGTATTTTTACTAGTTGTACACTAGTATTTTTATACAGAAAATTTCTCCTTATTTATTCTAAAAATTTCAGCAAAAAATTAATGCAAAAAATGTGTGTCAGGAAAAGTGGTGCCAGAGCAACAATAATTGGAAACAAAAGATTAAAAAAATTAAAAACCCATCAGTCCAGTGGTTAACAACGCAAACATCAGTTTATTAATACCCTTTAAGAAAAGGCACTTTAATGGAGTAAAAAAGTTTAATTTAGATTGCACCAAGCAGTCCTAACATCGAAAAATAATAAGATAGGCTGAAATCCTTTCTCATTTTGCTAAAATTTAAATACTTAACTAAATTCTCCATGTTTCTAAAACAATTTATTTTATTTTATAGAAGCACGATCCTCACTTATTGTCACTAAACATACTTCGTGACCCTAAATATTACCTTATTCTAACTAAGTAGGTAAACACTTCTTACCAACACCCACAGCTTTGCAGTAATTGCGCTTTCGACGTGCCCAACAAACACTTCAGTCCATAAAGCACGGTAGAAGATTTCCTCTATGACACGTTGTTTAAAACAGATAGAGCACCATATACTGGCGAAATCCCCTGAAAAATTTAGGTAATGACATTTCTTGCTCTCTAACTCTTCACTACAAAAAGTCACTACACGGCCGCAGTAACTTATTTCGCTTATGTTTGCAAAGTAACAATCAATTTTGGAGATCGATTGGCACTCTGACAAACTTAAAGAAACATATAATACATTTCTCGTTCAAGCACAAATATTAACAATTCAGGACAACATGATCGCACCCATAATCACAAAAAAAACTTATTGCTCACTACGGTACCTTTACAGAAGGGTTATACCTTTATAAATCCAGGCATATTGCCACAACACCTCTGCAGCTAAACATGTCCGATATATATATTTTTTATAATTTAGAGGCAAAAAATAATGAAACATGTGATTGGTGACTAATAACCTTAAAAAATTGCGTCTTTACAAATTGTATTTCTTAAATTCTTAAACATTAGAATCTCGCAACTCAAGAAAACTATTTGCTGAATTTACTCAATCATCTGCTAAGGCTGCGGAAAACTAACATTAAAAGCCTTTACTGCTTTCAAAAATGACATTCATGGAATTCGTAATTAATGTAAATTTATCTGCAAATTTCACAAACCACAAACTCACTACAAAACTTTAAATATTTAGTTCTTTAAATGTTGAATTATTGATTTTTAATCTCTCGTTATCCACGATGTCCAATGTGTGAATCAAAATCTTGCAAATTACCCCTGCTTGCTTAACGAGAAAAGCTCCACGGGCATTTACAGGCGGAATACTTACTGACAGATACCTCTTCTAAAAAAATAAAATAAAAGTAAGATTAAAATTTTGATTATTTTGCAATATGATTTCCATCATCAAGCAAAGCTGTTTTTCTGTATCCAATTTAAATATAAAAATCACAGTGAGAGTATTCTGTACAACGTTCACATCAGGTTGGTTTACATGATGGCTTTATCGACTTAGGCGGTTGCGTTCCTAGCATTAAATCATAATCGACGGAGGCGTACACAACCCATGATGCAAACTGATTGGTTATGACTTAATACCAAGAATGCCAACGCCTAGAACAATAACGTCATAATATATATACATTTCCCCATTGAAATAAAATCTTTTTAAACATTCCGACAGCAAGGATAAGATTCTAACCACATTTCTTGAACTGCATGTTGATCCCAAGTACCTGGATAATTGCTTCTTCGACAGTTTGCACGGCTTTCGGTTTCAACAAGCGAACGACCTCTAGTTCCAGGGATCAGTCCAAGGTCTTCTACAGCTTAAAATATTTTAAACATCTTTTTTAGACTATTCACACACATCGGTTCAGTTTTTAATCCATTGAGACGACGATATTCTTCCAAATCAAGGCCATATTTACTACCATTTTGATACAAAAACACTTTATTATTAGATCGTGTTTTTCTTGTTTTTTTGGCAATGCTATGCTCGTAACAAAAAATCAGTATTATGTCTAATATTTAATAAAATAGTTCTAAAATTTAGCTGGTAGAAAATTCTTTCTTTTACTTTTATTTATTTAATGGTATACAGTATTATTTGTCGTATAATGTTTCAATTTTTTTTTTCAGATATTGTTTCCAAATACTCTAAATAGTATAAATACCAAATCTTAAAAATACCCCAAACAGTTCAGCTTGTAGAGACCTTCAAATACGTTTACAATTACATGGTCCGTCCTGTACATATAAAACAGTTTCGAAAATAACAGAAAACAGTTTAGACAACAAGTGATCAGAGTCCGGTGCTCTCAGCTAAGCAATTCGGGACCTAAAGTAGGTAATTTCTCTACCCCACCTATCACAACTATACGTAAGATGGAAACTCATAATATTTTAACCTTTCCCTCTTCGTTTTCTAAATGTACACTTTTCTCAAAGACTTGTGCAACTTTCTAGCTTTCTTTTGTGTAGTGTGTTCATATAAGAATGTCCAAGTTATAAATTTTTATAGTATCAACTGTAAGCGTTGTAGAGTGTTGGAACAAGGTCACAAATAAAGAATAACTCAAGCAGTTGTACATAAGCCCATGCCAGAGCACTGCTTTGTTATTTACATGCTTGCAGTTCCACATACGCAAAATAGGGACTGTCGAGCGTAAAGCGTTATTGCTTGACTGAAGATTTAAAAGGATAGGGGAGAATAGTAGCACACAGTGAGACGTGGTACACAGTGAGACTGGAGTCACTTTGACATAAAGTTGTAACTTTTTTTTCCTTGATGAAATTTTTCTCCAAAATAGTAAATAATTCTTTAATTTACAGTGGTTAATGTTACACAAACGTCTACTTTAGAGTTTATGTCCTTCATTATGGCATATAAGTTACCTGTACCCAATATGGACACCCTAAGGAAATTGATTTTTTTTTATCCCCGTGTACACGTCATAGGACTCCAAAAATATATGACCACTATCCCTGGACTGTTGACTATCATTTTCAAAATTAGCGACCTTGTAATTATTCTGGTTTAATTTTAATGATAAAAACAAAAAATTTTTTACAAGTGTCCATATAAGGAACCAACTGTCCCTATTATGGACATGCGTGTCCATATTAGGGGCAGGTGGCTCCTTATTGACCTACTACACAGGTTGCATGGAAGAGCCACTCTTCCAAGGGATTTTAGAGGAGAGGGGATAAAAAAATATATCTTAAAGTATTGCGGGGAAGGGCGGGGGGGGGGGACAGTAAATATCTTCAGAACATGCACTTTAGAAGCGGGGGGGGGGGGCATTTTCGGTTGTGGCTATTCGAAGACACACGCAAAGCACCTCAGTTGCTATAAAATATTATGAAATAATCTAGTTGGTTTGACTTAGCTTTATTGCATCTGTTTGCAGAATTTACATCTGTTATTACTCAGTCCTCAGAGGATGGACAAATAAAAACTTCATCATGGGCGATAAGTCCCACACAGTCTTCATGGACATATGGGTCGCATGTGATCATAGCTGCATGTCTGCAACAGCATCAATACTGCATAAGAAGCAGTACCAGCTCTCCTTTGTTGAGGAAGTCATACCGCTGGTACGTTAACAGATACCCTACTGAGGGGAGACTTCTTTTGATTTTCTTATAAGGGCTTTTTGGAGGATTTTTTTCCCTGGAGGAGGTTTCTTGGAGGATTGTTCAGATGACATTAAACAGATATTTTACAAATTTGTGAATCTGAAGATTCACTTGCTGCATTTCCAATGTGGAGATAAGGTGTCAATATTGGGAATCGGGCATAGTTTTACTAAATCATGGAATAAATAAACAAAGAAACCATTTTTAAGAAATATATGCAATAGCAATCGAAAATATGTTTTATCAGCTTTCTAAAATACCCCACTATTCAATATTTAAAGTAATTTTACCATATTTAATAAGAATTTAAACTTATCTGTAATTACGATCAGCACACCATGAAACAACATGTTACCTTTCAAATTGCGAACAGAGCGCTCTTTTGCACTTTCCAGGCTTAATTATCTTTTCAACCGCTTTTCTTCACGGAAATGTAGCGCCATCTCTCGATCAAAATTGTTACTTTTAAAGATATTAGGGATGTCCATATTGAGAGCACTGTTCATATTGGGTACAAGTACCTTACTAATAGATCGGAAGCCAGCAGCACAGACAATCACCTCATCGAGTTCACGGATGAAATTCTAGGATTAGTTAAATCTTGATTCGCATATTAAAACGCAATCGGTCTGCCAAGTCATATCTTTGTGGAAAATCCCTGAAAACCCGATTTTAGCGACTGACTCGTAGGTTTACTATTCTGTTTCCCTGCACCCAGTCCTTCATGTTTTTATACTTTTTGGTGCAGGAAAACCAATGGTAAACCTACGAGCCAGCCGCTAAAATCGGGTTTTCCGGTGTTTTCCACCAAGATATGAATTTGCAGATCGAATGTGTTTTAATATTCGAATCAAGATTTAACTAACCCTAGAATTTCATCCGCGAACTCGATGAGGTGTCTGTGCTGCCGGCTCCCGGCCTATTATTTAAAGAAACCTAGCTATATCTAATGATAGACTATTTCCACAAAACGACATAAACTTTCAAAGCGATGAAATTGATAGAACAGATATGGCATCCATTTTGTTACAAAGTTACGAAAGTACACAGTGAGACACAGAGATGTGGTTCACAGTGAAATGTGTCTCACTGTGTACCTACTATGGGGTTAAATTTTTAAAAAAATACTTATTTGTTGAAATTTGAATATTATATCTTAAACTAATAAAAGAAAATTTCTTTCTCTCTGTGCGTGTGTGTATGTGTGTGTGAGATGTATGAAAAAATCTTAACCTGTAAGGATAAAGATCGTGATTTTGAGTGATTTATCTAAGCAAGAGGTTCACGAAAGCAGCAGGCTCAGTAATGCATCATGTTCCAGATATGACGTCTGTTGATGAATTAGACATTTGAATGCTACTGCCAGAATTACAACTTCTGAACCAAAGCGACTATCAGGTTACCACTGGTTTCCGATTTCCTTTCGAAATTTGGATGTACGTTGATGTACACTGCCATTGTTAGGCATATTCTTAAGCATTTATTTAAGAGGTATTATTATAGAGTAATTATCATATTCCACAATACGTATTCAGTTAAGATCAAAATGTGGTTGAATTGTTAATTATACGATGTGTATATGTTACTATTAAAATTTTCATTGCATTTTTACTATTGCTCTATGAAAAGTACTCGACCCCAAAAATGCCAGATTAAACTCAGAATGACAATCATGATTTCAGGCAGTAGTTAAGACATTATTATACTAAAGAAAACTATAGATAGAGTGTAAAAATGTATAATTTACGAAAATATATACATTGTCTCACTGTGTACCACTTGTGGTACACAGCCAGACATTTTCCGATACTCCGGTATCATGCTTGTATGCTTTTATCAATAACTTTTTAAAAACCATTTATACATTAATGTGTACCATATTTATGATGCTTAAAGATGTAGCAAAATATTTTTCAAAATAATAAAAATAGTCGCCATACATTAACAAATAATATTTTTCGTCTCACTGTATACTAATCTCCCCTGTACTACCGGCGATTTTTTCCTTTGGGGCTTTATAAAAGATTGTTTCTATGTTCCGCCGTAACCTAATGACTTGCCAGAGTTGAGACTCAGAAAGACACTGAATTGAAAAATCTAGTCCCTCCATTACTCTGGACTTGTTAGCCGAACTGCGGGAAGAATTGGACCTTAAGTTGGATCTGTGCTGTATAACTAAAGGTACACGTATTGAACATTTGCAAGGAAAACTAGGTCAGTTTACTTTCGATTTTCAGCAAGATTTGTCGTAAATAGTATAAATTAAACTGTTATAATACACCATTGAAACCGGAAATTTTTATGTGGACAATCTGTATTTGAATCAAAGTCAAATTTGATAACACTGTATGTTTAAAACTTCATTTCTAAAAAAAGTAAAAACTCACATGAAAATCCTATAAAAGAATAATATTTTCCCTGTAGTATTTCTTCTAGATTCAATAGTACGATTTTTCCTTATTAGAATTACTTTTTTGAGCACAAGATTAAGAGTAATAGAATTCACTGTATTTCATTTAAAACTTTTTTGTTTATAGGGAGTTTATAATTCACTGTATCATTTTTAACATTAGATGATTCATTACTAGATATTTTGTACAATCTCGATTAATGGATAGCTTTTTTGCGCTTGGAGTATATGATGAAATTAAATCATGAAGTACATCATCGCATAAAATTTCTTCGGTCACAATCATTGTTTCAAAATTCAGATTTTGAAGAATAAGAAGAAGCAAAAGAATTGCATGATCTCGTGAGTTGGGATTCACAAGACTTCTGAACGAGCTCAGTACCATTCCAAAACTCAAGATCTGATCTAAGTTAACTGTTGTTCTTTCACCTTTAGCATCAATAACTAAATTATTACTTATAATGTACAAGGTGTGTATTTTAAGTAATGAGATTGGCCACTGAACGGCGCGCCAGTTGATACAGCGCAATCTCCATGGACGAAAATTGTTTTGGGGATCTAAGCTAAGCAACGCACAACGCGTCAATTGGCTCCGAGCTGTGACGGGGTGTGTATCGCTTATGGTGCGAACTGCTTATAAGAATTTTGGTCACGGAGAAAAACTGCGAAAAGAGTTCATCCCTGCAGGACAAAACGGCAACCTCGCGTTCTACAAAATTTTTTCGAGAGACTGCACAAGAACGTCAAGCGGAGGTGACCAGCGATCACCGACCGATAGAAACTCCATCACGACAACGCGCCGGTACACATCACCTTTGTCGTGACCTCCTAATTGACTCGAATAGGGGTTGTAACGTTGCAGCATCCTCACTACAGCCCAGATCTGAGTCCGGCCGACTTCTTTTTTGTTCCCAAATGTGAAGACTCCCTTGAAACAAACCCGTTTTGAAGACGTTGAATCCATCCAAGCGGCCCTGATCAAAAATCTAAAGGGCATTTCGAAACTGACTTCCACGCAACGTTTGAAGCGAGGAAGTCTCGCTTTCAGCGTTGCACTGATGCAAGGGGAGACTACTTTGAAGACTTTCTAAAAGTCGCTGTAAAGATCGGATCAATAAAACCATATTTCCAGACGTTGTCTCATTACTTAAAATACAGACCTTGTATACTCAACCAAGATGGGACAGTATGGCTGGCTGACCTTTTATAACTATTAATCTGATAGACAAGTGAGTTTGTTTTGCAATTTGTAGTGCAATCGTGCTGCCGTGAATCACTAATATTTGTACATAAATGAGAAATTTGTCAAACCTTCCTTAAAGTTTCGCAGATTACAGATAATCTCCAAAATTAGTTGTCACGGTTATTTTTTAAATCTATGTTAATTACGTCGCTGTGTATCTAATGTGTTGGGCACTGTAAAATGACCCACAAATTTAGGCACAAGATTATCTACTCTCCACGAAATCTAAACTCTCCAAGACAACACTACCAATGCTTCTCTAACACAAAATTCCTAACCCTTTTCTTTGCTTTATATTAAAATACAAAGTCTGATGCTTTCCAGCAACAGTAACTGAACCCTCTCGCTGCGTATCCAGCGATTTCCACGGGCAACATAAAAGTAGAAAAATGTGCGCAAGCCACGATTTCCGCGATATTTTTTTATGATCTAATTCTATATTAAAAAAAAAGAACTCTTTTACAAAAAAATAATATTTTAACTCAAAAATATATGTAGATTACAAATATCTAATAAAATAAATAAGCAATTTTTGAACCTATTTTAATTTTTTTTAATTACGCAGAGAGAGGGTTAATTAATATATCTTTGTAAAATAAGTATGACAACTAATTCCGGAGATCCATCGACAATCAGTGAAGCTTAAAGCAAGATGAATGAGATTTTTTGTTCAATGGCACATATTGGTGATTCCAGACAACACGATTGCATTCAAAATCACTTGTCCTCTAAAGTACTCTTATAATAGAGTAGCTATGCATATGTTCTAACCTTGTTTGAGCATATATCAGAAATAACTGCTTTTTGCTATATTGCTTTTATTTTTAGCTTCGCTCAAATTTTAATAATGCCTGCCAGAGACAAACTAAAGTATTACAAATTATATTAGCTTTTACCCCAGGAAAGATAATTTTCGAATAAATTAGAATGAGATTCTTACTAATATTAAATTCACAAGATACATAAAAACCGAATACGTCTTTATGAATAAAGTACACAAAAGAGCCTCCCAAACATATTCTTAGAGTCTGAAAATTATTTAAAACAGGATAATTATGCCATTAAAATTATTCTTTTATAATGCACACCTAGTTTTTTCCCACATTAGTAAAACTTTCAAATTTGTATTTGATTTTAAATAAATGTTTAAATATTAGAGATTTTTTAATTATGTTTCATTTGAAATTAAACTGTAAATAACAAAAATAATTACAAAATTATTGATACAGTTACAAAAGAAAAATTGTTCTTATACAAAGCCCTCTTACTTAATATTTTTTTTCAAACACAAAAAATACAGATTAATGTAATATTTAACATTACTTGTTTTCATTCAAAAACAAAATTAAAAATCTATTTAAAAATTATTTTAATTAAAATCATTGAATAGTATAAGTAATTCTACACTGTAAATAATGAAAAGAAATAAATACATAGCAGATTATTTAATAATGAAATTATCATTGAAGATTTCAGACTTTTTTATGAAGGAAAAAATAGAAAATGCAAAAGCTTCAGAAGAATTTTGAAATAAAATTAATTTTCTTTCTTCGGGGTTTGTTTCTTTCTGTCACTCTGAGAACTCTTATCTATGCCCAATGGCACTCATACTCGAAAATAATCAAAATATAATAATAATAAAAAAAAAAAAAAAAACTAGTATAAAATTGAGGGAGATGCATACCTAAAAAGCGTTTAATTGAGTTTCGGTTTAATTTATTTAAAAATAGTAAAAAGCATATTCTAACAAAGAAAAGCCGAATGAAAATAATAATGAATTCATTAAAATAAAAGAAATACATTTTTAACAAGGAGAGAAATGATAATATATACCGGGTGTCCCAAAAAGGACTGACTGATTTTAAAATCCAATAACTTGCAAACGGTGACAGATATTAAAAAAATTCTTGCAGGAGGATTATGCATAAGGTCAAAAGTTTTATTACAGTGATTTTAAATTTTAGTTCGATTTACAAACAATAGATGGCGCTGTAAGCAATAGTCCCTAAATACAGGCTCGATTTTTGTTCCTTTATCTTGTTCCATGCAGAAAAAGGAGATGGAAACGTATTATCCGGGCCACGAAGTACCAAAAATCGAGCCTGTATTTAGAGACTATTGCTTACAGCGCCATCTATTGTTTGTAAATCGAACTAAAATTGAAAATCACTGTAATAAAATTTTTGACCTTATGCATAACCCTCCTGCAAGAATTTTTTTAATATCTGTCACCGTTTGCAAGTTATTGAATTTTAAAATCAGTCAGTCCTTTTTGGGACACCCGGTATATATATGGGGAACACAATCTTTTGACTTTCGGGAATAAAAATCCGTTGAAATTAAACTTGCTGCAATAACATTTTAATCTGATAGACGAATACCTTAATGATTCAAAATAAAGAAAAAATGGGCAGCAGCGAAAATTTTTTTATTTAACTGAGGTTTATGCTAACCCCTTTGTCCCTGATTTAGTTTGGAGACAGATAAAAAATAAATTGCAGATTAAATAAGCTTGAATAGACATAAATAACTATAACATGAAGTATTATATCATTTCGATAATTAGTGAACTAATTGAACTAAGGGTTCTAATAATAGAACACCAGGGTTTAAAATACGCAAAATGAGCAATTTCATTTTCTGTGCACATTTACAATTATGTAAGATGCAAAGGACATGAGAATGAATAAAATGAGTTTATTTCATATGAAATCCTTTAAAACAATTTCTCTGTGCGTGAAAATATAAAAAATACTTCATATTTTTCACAAAAACTGCACTTTTATATGTACAACCTTCCATTTTGCATCTCTGTTGCTTTTCACTCCTTTCAATCATATGGTTCATTCCATCCAATCTAATATCTTGATAAGGCTTAACAGCAGTATTCATTTTGTTCTTTGTGAAAACAGAGCTTCTTGATGACGGCCTTCCACATTTGATACGGATTAGCGACTGGTCTTTGAGTGATAGAGCTTTCGCTATTTGAAATGTGAAATCCAATAAATCCATTTGATCTTGCAAAGGAACTTCCAAGCATTTTGCATCATTTTTATACTCTAACCAAGAATTAATAATGGTCATACTAAAATAATGAGATATTACTCGAAGTGTCCAGTGTTTCTCTTTTTTTTTTTTATAGCAGTTCGATACAATGACGGTTAGAAGTCATGTTTGTCGACTCCCCCCCCCCATTATTTTATTTTAGAACTTCAGAACTTCTGTCCTATGTAAGTCAATATAAGTGAAATCTTTTTTGCTCGATCTCTTAACAATATCCTTCGCATTATCTGACAGAAATGTAGATGCTAGGGTCACAACTTTATTGTCATACCACTTTACAACAACGATTTTACCATATTTGACATTTATTTTTTTAATTCGGCATCACTTTTTAATGGACAGTTTGTCAGCCTATCTCTGCGCACAAAACTAGCAGCAATAAAATCAAGATACTGCACTGTAAAAAAAAAAAAAAAAAAAAAAAAAAAAAAAGGGACTAAAATACGGAAATTGTACTGGCAATCGAGACGCCAGTACTATTTCTGTATTTTAACGAAAAATTTCCCCCGCAAATTCCAGAAAAACGGAAATTTTCCAATAATTTACGGGGAAAAAGTTCCGTTAAAATACGGAAATTATACTGGTGTTGCCAGTACAATGACCGCATTTTAGTCCGTTTTTGTTTACAGTGTGGTGCTTGAAAAGTATCATATGTGTCTTAAAGACAGTTGGCTCAAGATATCTCACATATCTTTTAAGTTCGTTCATAAAGATATGACCAATTATTTGCACTTGAAACGCATCGCCACAAGACTGATTTCGAAAGAGCTCAATTTTCTCTTATTGTTCTACAAGAGTTTTTGGCCAAAAACGCAACTAATGTCATCAACCAAGGACCGAACACGCCTGGTATGGCCTCGTGTGACATTTTTCTGTTCACGAAGCTAAAATTATCACTTCCAGGAAAATGTTTTGAGTCAATTGAAGCCATAAGAGAAAATTCGCAGAAGGAGCTAAAGACCATACCCCAATTTACCTATCTAAAAAGTATGGAAGATTTGGACGTGTGCTGGATAGTTGTATTGAACTCAGTAGGGTCTTCTTTGAAGATGGCAAAATAAATTTTGATAAAAAAAATATTTTTTTGTGTGTTTTATATAGCAATTCTGAATACTTTTTACACACACTTTGTTAGCCCTAAGGCCTCATGTCCTAATACTAGAACAAATGTTTTATTCTTGATAGTGTGATTTATCATTATTTTCTAAGTTAGATGACAAATTTAGGTAGAAAACCCCCAATTTACCTATCTAAAAAGTATGGAAGATTTGGACGTGTGCTGGCATAGTTGTATTGAACTCAGTAGGGTCTTCTTTGAAGATGGCAAAATAAATTTTGATAAAAAAAATATTTTTTTGTGTGTTTTAAATAGCAATTCTGAATACTTTTTACACACACTTTGTTAGCCCTAAGGCCTCATGTCCTAATACTAGAACAAATGTTTTATTCTTGATAGTGTGATTTATCATTATTTTCTAAGTTAGATGACAAATTTAGGTAGAAAAACCCCAATTTACCTATCTAAAAAGTATGGAAGATTTGGACGTGTGCTGGCATAGTTGTATTGAACTCAGTAGGGTCTTCTTTGAAGATGGCAAAATAAATTTTGATGAAAAAAATATTTTTTTGTGTGTTTTATATAGCAATTCTGAATACTTTTTACACACACTTTGTTAGCCCTAAGGCCTCATGTCCTAATACTAGAACAAATGTTTTATTCTTGGTAGTGTGATTTATCCTTATTTTCTAAGTTAGATGACAAATTTAGGTAGAAAAACCCCAATTTACCTATCTAAAAAGTATGGAAGATTTGGACGTGTGCTGGCATAGTTGTATTGAACTCAGTAGGGTCTTCTTTGAAGATGGCAAAATAAATTTTGATAAAAAAAATATTTTTTTGTGTGTTTTATATAGCAATTCTGAATACTTTTTACACACACTTTGTTAGCCCTAAGGCCTCATGTCCTAATACTAGAACAAATGTTTTATTCTTGATAGTGTGATTTATCATTATTTTCTAAGTTAGATGACAAATTTAGGTAGAAAAACCCCAATTTACCTATCTAAAAAGTATGGAAGATTTGGACGTGTGCTGGCATAGTTGTATTGAACTGAGTAGCGTCTTCTTTGAAGATGGCAAAATAAATTTTGATAAAAAAAATATTTTTTTGTGTGTTTTAAATAGCAATTCTGAATACTTTTTACACACACTTTGTTAGCCCTAAGGTCTCATGTCCTAATACTAGAACAAATGTTTTATTCTTGGTAGTGTGAATTATCATTATTTTCTAAGTTAGATGACAAATTTAGGTAGAAAACCCCCAATTTACCTATCTAAAAAGTATGGAAGATTTGGACGTGTGCTGGCATAGTTGTATTGAACTCAGTAGGGTCTTCTTTGAAGATGGCAAAATAAATTTTGATAAAAAAAATATTTTTTTGTGTGTTTTAAATAGCAATTCTGAATACTTTTTACACACACTTTGTTAGCCCTAAGGCCTCATGTCCTAATACTAGAACAAATGTTTTATTCTTGATAGTGTGATTTATCATTATTTTCTAAGTTAGATGACAAATTTAGGTAGAAAAACCCCAATTTACCTATCTAAAAAGTATGGAAGATTTGGACGTGTGCTGGCATAGTTGTATTGAACTCAGTAGGGTCTTCTTTGAAGATGGCAAAATAAATTTTGATGAAAAAAATATTTTTTTGTGTGTTTTATATAGCAATTCTGAATACTTTTTACACACACTTTGTTAGCCCTAAGGCCTCATGTCCTAATACTAGAACAAATGTTTTATTCTTGGTAGTGTGATTTATCCTTATTTTCTAAGTTAGATGACAAATTTAGGTAGAAAAACCCCAATTTACCTATCTAAAAAGTATGGAAGATTTGGACGTGTGCTGGCATAGTTGTATTGAACTCAGTAGGGTCTTCTTTGAAGATGGCAAAATAAATTTTGATGAAAAAAATATTTTATTGTGTGTTTTATATAGCAATTCTGAATACTTTTTACACACACTTTGTTAGCCCTAATGCCTCATGTCCTAATACTAGAACAAATGTTTTATTCTTGGTAGTGTGATTTATCATTGTTTTCTAAGTTAGATGACAAATTTAGGTAGAAAAACCCCAATTTACCTATCTAAAAAGTATGGAAGATTTGGACGTGTGCTGGCATAGTTGTATTGAACTCAGTAGGGTCTTCTTTGAAGATGGCAAAATAAATTTTGATGAAAAAAATATTTTTTTTGTGTGTTTTATATAGCAATTCTGAATACTTTTTACAGACACTTTGTTAGCCCTAAGGCGTCATGCCCTAATACTAGAACAAATGTTTTATTCTTGGTAGTGTGATTTATCATTATTTTCTAAGTTATATGACAAATTTAGGTAGAAAAGGTCTTAATTTATAAAATATAATTAAATAAAGGCCACTAAATTATTATTAGTATTTTTAATGAGAAGGTTAAAAATGTGTGAATGCGTTTTGCCTGTAAACTGGTAGAAGCCTCCATTTTACTGCTTACTGAGGTATGTGCTGCCATGTGTGATCACAAAAGAGATTAAATTGTTAATCTGCAGTATATTAGGACACTGGGTTTTTTAACTTAAAATTCTTAAAAAGGAATAATTTAGAGCAATATAAAGATGTGTTCTAATAGTAGGACGCCAGGGCCGAAGGGGTGTAGTTTGCGAGTTTAATTTTCCTTACCCTTTTACCACTAAAACTTTTTATTTTCTTCTAAATTTTTACTTATAATGAATTGGCATAGTATCAATAGAACATTCAAATAAGAAATAATAACAATGTAGTATTTTTAGTACAAAATTTTGGTATAGCATTTCCTTAAAAGGGTGTTAAAGGATGGACGGTAAGGTAAAAAAGGGGGACGGTATAGGAAAAAAGAGCCAAAATGGGTAAAAAAAGGACGGTAAGGATGAAACAGTAAGGAAAATTACCACCTATGTTAGGAAAATCTTGTTAAGACTAAGTGGTAACCACAATGTTCAATGATTTTTAGAAACAGTTATTTACATTGGATTAAATAAATAAAAATATATTATTTACCTCGAAAAGTACAGGAATAAACCTTAGGGAGGGTAAGACTACTAATAAAGCCACGATGGTTGAAATTGATATTTAAATGCTGATTTAAATTCTTCAGTAAATTTCCTGTCAAAGAATTTTAGACATTCTTTCTCTAGCATACTTCTGCATGACAAAAATTTTTAAAAAAAATTATGTCGCCGCATCTGAAGTCATTTTCTGTATAATTTTAGAAAAGGGACGGTAAGGAATCTAAAACCCAGAGACAGAGTTTAAAAAATAATAACAACCCTAAAAATGTGTGCAGGTTATTTTTTTGCTGCATATTTATATAAAATAATAGCTCCAGTTTCGGAAAAAAAATACATCGAATTATTTTTATTGAAACAATTTTATACAGACAGCTCCAAATTTCAAAATTAGCATCAGGGACACGGGTCGGTATTGGAGTTTTCCTGGTATTTGCACCCCAACATCGTCCAAAACCTATTTATCTCGTTAATATTGTTATGCAATAATGCAATGGGATGTTCCCCAGTATATGAACAACAACAACAACAAAAAAAAAAAAAAAAAAAAAAAAACATATACTAAAATAAAAAGTATTATTCAGGGACATGAAAGTCAAAATATTGTGAGAATGCCCCATTTAGTCCAGTCAAATTGTCCGAAAATAGGGCTGATAGATGCAAAAATTCTGCTAGAAGATTTTATGTTTTTAAAGTGTTTATGGGCATTCTAATAACAGGAATTAATCGTTTTCCAACAAAATATCTCGAGGCTAAACTTTGTGGAGCCAAAAAACCGCGAACTTTTCGGACTTTTTTCAGTCTTTTGCCTATAACTTGAACATTATAAAGTTTTTGTGTACCATATTTAAATACAAAATGAAAGAGCATTACATTCTCTACAAATTTTATAATAAAAAAGTTTTTTTTAATACCCAATACTAAGAGCGCTACGGCTTTTTGAAAACAACATTTTTTTTTTCAACTTCACAGAAAGTGACCTATTTTTCTCCTCCTATCCCCAAAAAATTTCTTTTCATCACTAACTGTGGAAATGAAATGCACCTATTGACGAGTAAGGAGTGACAGATAATTAAGGAGGAAAATTTTCAAGAAGGGTGGATAGAAGGTAGGGTTTCCAAATTGTACATTTTTCTTGTAAATTGTACGATTTTCAGTGCTATTTAAGTCTATACCGCTTTTTAGGTATTATGTGTACGTTGAAATGTGTCCCTATGACGATTTCTTCCGTTTTTCTACCACATCTTACTTTCGATAGTTTAAAAAGAAATCTATTCCAGTTTTCTTTAAAATTTCACCTTTTGCAGAATGTAAGTTACACACATACGCATCAAATGTAAAAACGGCTTTTTTCAGATCGGTAATACAAAAATCATGGGAAAGTTATGTAATATTAACTGCGCATTTTCTGCAGCATTATATAATGTGAAATTTACCTTATTATAAATTACAAATATACACATTATTAAATTTTAAATTTAGTACAACTGTATGTTAAGTTTAGATATTTTGTTTGATGTATTATCACCCTTTATGCTTAACCCCTAATCGTCGAGCCTGATACAATTACAGGCAATTAGTCTGTGAATGTATCGGTCGCGATGATCACAGGGTTAAATAAAAATATTTATTTTTGTAGGGTGTCCATTGCTAAAATTTTCATGATCATCACTGAATTGTAGGATTGTCTGATTTATCTTTATTCTTACAATTCGATTAATTTTTCATTCATAATGGGATATGACAGCAAAATTAGTTAAAAAATTTTAACAGAATAATGTAATGCAAATATAGTTGTATAATAATGATTAAATCGATTAATTAATAGTAACCACTTAAAAAATAAATTCGTTAACGAAAACATTACTGACATATTCAACATAGTTTAGCATAGTACAAAAAAGGACGAGAACGCGATAAAACAAAAACTAACTAGTTTCAATCAAAATCTTCCGTCACGACAAATTTCTAGCCAAAGAAAGAAACAGGAATCGCTAATTTTAACTTCTTAAAACAAAGTTTCAAAATAACATAATTCAAGCTGACCAGGTAGAAGAAGACACTGATGTCATGATATTATTTCAAGAGCCGAAGTCTTTTAAAGTGTAGTATTGTCGGAGAAGACATTGGTTTTATCGTTATCATGACGAGCTTGAGATATCAACTCAAAAATATGTTTTTCCAAAATCCAGGCAGAGATAACATCGAAACCAAGTGGTTTTCAACCATGTCATACAAATACAATTACAACTTTATTATTTTCACTCATGCAGTCAGAGGATGCGATACAACATCCTCTCTTTTTGGGAAAGGAAAGTCAAAGTTTTGTAACACTTGGAAAAAACACGATCAACTTAAGGAAATAGCCTGTGTGTTCAATAAATCAGAGTCAACCCGTCAAGAAATCATTAAGGCTAGAGAAAAATTCATCATTGCACTATACAGCGGATGCATAGAAACCACACAGGCATTGAACACCGTGATGTTCCCGTTATTTGCTAAATCTACCACTAAAAGCAAACTTCACCTTGCAAGGCTACCACCAACGCAAGAGGCTGCGCAGCATCATTTCCTCTGATGTTATTGTCAGGTACAAGCTTGGCTAGGAAACAACATCCCCTGAAGAATGGGGTTGGGTTTGCAGGTCTGACGGTCTCTTTCAGTCAGTTTAAATATGCCAAAACCTATCACCTGAATCCTTGCAGCATGTTGTCTTATGTAGCTGTATAAAAGGGTGCAGCAAGGCATGTTCTTGCCAAAAATCAGGACTCAAATATTCTGCAATTTGCAAAAACTGTAACGGGGTCAACATCAAAAATGTGGACGACATTATTTACCCATAAGAAGAGGATGATGAAGCTGGTGCCTTGGAAACCATCGACCAAACTAGCAACGACGATGACTTTGACAACCAGTTTGATGTTGTGGAAACAAGCAGAAAGAGGATCAAAGCTGTTGAAAAATAAGCAACCTGTTCGTTTTCTCCTCAAGCTGAGGTTGACGGATCAAACCCATCAACCCGCAAGCACTCCAGAAGTTACTAAATACATCAAAAATCTTACCGTAAGTCTTACTTGCATTCATGTAAATACCAACTATTAATGTTCTCCACTTAAGTTCTAAATACAAAAAAAAAATACAATTACAATTACAATTACAATTACAATTACAATGTTGTCAATTTTTTTACAATGTTACAGTTGTAATTCGCCGTTATTGCTGTCATGCAAAAACCTGTAATATGAACAAGTAACATTAAAGAGGATAAAATGAATGAAACATGGTGTCAACTGTTGGTTTTTGATATTTTCCACAAAGCTAGAAAAAAAGTGTATTTTTCAGAAAGCCGTAGCGTGCTTAGTAATGAGTTTAGAAAAACGTCTTTATTATAAAATTTGTAGAGAATTTGATGTGCTTTCTTTTTGTAACTAAGTATGGTGCACAAAAACTTTATAATTTTCAAGTTATAGGCAAAAAACTGAAAAACGTCCGAAAATTTCGCGGTTTTTTGGCTCCACAAAGTTTGGCCTCGAGATATTTTGTTGGAATGCAATTAATTCCTGTTATTAGCATCCCCATAAGCACTTTAAAAACATAAAATCTTCTAGTAGAATTTTTGCATCTATTTTTGACAATTTGACTAGACTAATATATGTTATCTATGTTAACAAAAATTGGACGATATTATAGAAGTAGATTTTTAAAATAGCATTAATAATTCGAAAGCAATTGTGAATTAAATTAAACCTTAATAAATGTAAATATTTTTTTAATTCAATTTTATTACATCAATTTTTTAGTATCAAGTAAATTACAGTTAAATAATGACAGCACGTTCTTCAAGACAATACATATATCAAATAGAAATATTACATTAAATTTTTCTGAAAGCAATTTTGAAAAGGTATCTGTACGATAACCCAAATCCAAAAGAATATCTTAGAATATACTAACATAAATATCGTAATAACCTGATTTAACAGTTGCGCAAAAGTTATATTGAGTTTTACACCATATCATCACAATATGACTCAAACTTTTTCAACAATTTAATGCTAAAAAGAGATATATAATCCCCACAGTATTTCCGTTCTTTGTTCTAATTTAATCAATTGTATATTTCAAAACTGTTATTGTTCTCCACTTAAGTTCTAAATACAAAAAAAAAAAAAAAAAAAAAAAAAAAAAAAAAAAAATACAATTACAATTACAATTACAATTGCTCTTTCAATTTTTGATATTTATGACGTAAGATTTCAATGATCCAGTGTAGAGCATCATGGTTTTGTTTTATTCTATTCATTTAAATACATTGACAACACATTTAATTCATTTAATCATGACATCCATAAGAGATACGTTTAATAAAAGAACGTTAAATTAATTTAAATCGAAGCATTACATAGTTAAACGGTAACTTACTTAATGCAGAAAATTTTCTGCTAGTTACTACATTAAGAGCATTTTACAGACGGACTAAGAAACAGTAGAAAAGTTAAGTAATACTTAATATTTGTTCCAAACACTAAAATACAGTTAAATGTAATATTTCCTATTACTCATATTTTATTAAAAAACCAAATTCGAAATGTATTAAAAATTATTTTAATTAAAATTACTGAATAGTATAAATCTTTCTACGTTGCAAATAATGAGATGAAATAAATGCATAGCAGATCATTTAATAATAAAATATTCATTGAAGATTTGATTTTTTTCACGTAGAAAAAAATATAAAATACAGGAACTTCAGAAGAATTTTAAATTCAAATTAATTTTCCTTTTTCAGGGGTTTTTTCTTCCTGTCATTTTAAGAACAGTTACCGATACCCAATGGCATTCATACTCGAAAATAATCAAAATATAATTTTCAAAAAATCTAGTATAAACTTGAGAGCGATGCATGACTTATGCGTTTAATCAGGTTTAAGTAAAGTATAAATTAAAAATATTAAAAAAACATATCCCAACAAAGAAAAACAGAATAAAAACTATAATGCATTCATTCAAATATAAGAAAATTCTCTTTAAGAAGGAGAGAAACGATATATGATTTTTTATGTTAAAAAAGCTGGAAGATATTATAGGAAGAGATTTTTAAAAGAGCATTAGTAATTGAAAAGCAATTTTGAGTTAAACAAAAACTTAATAAATCTAAATATTTTTAAAAAACAATTTAATCTCATTACTTTTCAGAATCAAATAAATTGAAGTTAAAAAATGAACTGATGTAATTGAACTCAATACAAATCAGATAGAAATATTTCATTGAATTTGACCGATTTTTTTTAAAGGTACTTGAAAGATTGGGCCAACAGAAGCTCTTAAAAAATACTAACATAAATATATTTATAACATAATTTAACAGTTTCTCAAAAATTATATTGAGTTTTACAAATAACATCACATCATGATCCAAACTTTTTAAAATGTAATGCTAAAAACAGATATATCTTTATCACAGTATTTTCCTTTCTTGTTCTAACTTAACCCATTTTTATATTTCAAAACTGTTATTCCTCTTTCACTTTTTGACGTTTATGTGCGATTGTAAAACGTAACATTTGAATGATTCAGAGTAGAGCATCACTGTTTTGTATCCAATTTGGTGTTGTTTTTTATTCTGTTCACTTACACATAGGCACTCACTACATAGGCAGAAAATTAATTCACTTAAGCATAACATCCTTAAATGATACGTTTAATAAAAGAACGTTAAATTAATTTAAATCTAAGTGTTACATAGTAAAACGCTTAAAATACTTAATGCAGAAATATATTCTGATATTTACTGCTTTAAAAGCATTTTACAGACTGACTAAAAAAAGTAGAAAAGTTAAGTAAAGCTTAATATTTTTTTCCAAACACTAAAAATACAGTTAATTGTAATATTTCTTATTACTCATATTTTATTTAAAAACCAAATTCGAAACCTCTTTAAAAATTATTTTAATTAAAATCATTGAATAGTATAAATGGTTCTACATTGTAAATAATGCAATGGAATAAATGCATAGCAGATCATTTAATAATAAAATTATCATTGAAGAATTCAGACATTTTTTACGGAGAAAAAATTATAAAATATAAGAAATACAGGAAAATTTTGAAATTTTTTCTTTGGTTTTCTTTTTTTTCCTGTCATCTTTAGAACATTTAACGATGACCAATGACACACATACTCGAAAATAATCAAAATATAATAAAAAAAAATCTAGAATAAACTCGAAGGCAATGCATGGCTAACGGGTTTTATTGAGTTTCAGTTTAATTTATTTAAAGATAGTAAAAATCGTATTCTAACAAAGAAAAGTAGAATGAAAATTATAATGAATTCATTAAAATCAAACAAATACCATTTTAAGAAGAAGAGAAATCATATTATATGTCTATATATTTTGTTTATGTTAACAAAAAATGTAAGATACTATTGAAATAAATTTTTAAAATAGCATTATTAATTCAAAAGCAATTTTGAGTTAAACAAAATCTTAATAAATCTAAATATTTAAAATATATAATTCAATCACATTACTTTTCAGTATCAAATAACTTGCAGTTAAAGAATGATCTCACGTTCTTCAACGCAATACAAATCAGGTAGAAATATTGTTGGAGTTTAAGTGGCCTATTAAGCCAAAAGCACTCCATTCTCGATAGCAGGAATTCGCTGTCTCATATTTAAACAATTAGAAAAAATCTCTTGTGGCTATGCTGCTTTTGAAATGGAAATAGGTAAAATGCGCTTACCTGGGATTCATCAATATCGCGATGACGTATAACTTCATCGGTGTGGCGTGGCCAGGGATTTATCCAAAAGCTTCTTGAAGAAATTATTTTTATTTTATTTTGTGAAGCATTATTTATCTTTTAAGGATCCTTTGAGAGCTTAATATAAATCCGCTAAATCCATGGGAAGATATAAAGTAATTTGAATTAGTATTGTGTTTTTACGATAAAGAAAGATTCAAATTTTAGCTTTAAATACTTATAATTAAACATATTACTGGAGTATAAGAAACTCCGTGTTAACAGAGAGGCTACATGATTAAGAGTGAGAATACATAAAGCTGCTAAAAACATATTCGCAGCGTAGAAAAAATATATAATAATTAAAGGCGTCTGGCAAAATTCAAAGTGTTCAAATGTTCCTTTTAGTTACACATTAGTGGTGAAATCTTAGTTATTAGAACATATGCTTTAGAGAGTTACTCAAGTGGGCTGTAATAGCACTCATTATTAAACGCGGAAGTAAAGAAACAGTTCGTAAATTGGCTTGTTAAAATGATCTGTGTATAGTAACAAGTTCTTTCTTTTCTTTTTTTTTTAATCACTTTTATCAGTTGCCGAAGAACATCTGGGGAATTAAATTTAACACCCCTCCTTAATCTCCTCAGATGGATAAGGTAACAAGTTCATAGTCTTGATGTCACACAAAAGTTGAGGTTTGGGTGTGGGCTTTGTCAAGCAGTCAGCAATCATGTATTGCGTGGGACAATATTTTAATTCGATAATTTTATCTTCCTTTAATTGTCTTATGGCGTGAAAGCGGATATCAATGTGTTTTGTCCACTTCGAAAATTTTTCATTTTCTATCATCTTTATACTGCTTTGGTTGTCATGGTAAAGTAAAATAGGTTTTACTTGATACAAGTTAAGATCTTCTAGCAGTTTTAATAGCCATAAAATTTCTTGTCCTGCGGTTGCTGCAGCAACATATTCCGCTTCAGCGGAAGAATATGCAATGCTTGACTGTAATTTTGTAGTCCATTGAATGGGATTATCACCCAGAAAAAAAATATTGCCGGTGGTTGATTTTCTATTTTTAGTGTCCCCAGCCCAATCAGCATCAGCATACGCGATGAGTATTGGTGGTTTATTTTTACTTATTGTTAGGCATAGGGTTTTTGTGCAATTGAGGTAAATAATAATTCTTTTTGCCGCTTTCCAATCCTTCTCGCGTGGCGTTGCACTTCTCCTACTAAGTATATTTACTGGTGCCATAATGTCGGGTCGAGTGACTGTGGCAATATACAAGAGCGAACCGATCGCTTGCCTAAACTTTGTATTGTTCGGAAGTAAATTGTCGCTATCTTCTAATTTATAGAAACCTACTTCCATCGGTGTACCAATAGGTCTTGCGTCTGTTAAATTTAACTTTCTAACCAAATCTTCTATTTTTGACTTTTGGTTTAATTTGTAACCATCATTCGTTTTGATTATGTTGGTTCCTAGGTACTGACTTATTTCGCCTAAGTCCTTTACTCCGTACTCATTTTGCAATTGTTTTATTACATCTTTAATTATTTCACTTTTACTCGCGATTAAAATATCGTCAACGTAGACGATGATATAAGTGAAATTTTCCTTTTCTTTTGTAGTAAACAGACATGAGTCAGCAGTGCTTTGCACAAAATTCATGTTTTTTAATGATTCTGCGATCTTTTGGTGCCAGGCTCTAGCTGCCTGATTTAAGCCGTAGATTGTTTTTTTCAGTTTACACACTTTGTTTTCACAATTTTTTTCTATAAAACCCTCTGGTTGTTTCATGAAAATTTCTTCTTCTATTTCGCCGTGAAGAAATGCAGTGTCGATGTCAATGTGTTGAACAGAAAGATTTTTGTATGCAGCTGAGGCTAAAAATGTGCGGATTGTTGTGTGTGAAACTACGGGTGCAAAGGTTTCATCATTATCTTCGCCGTACTTCTGATTATATCCTTTCGCTACTAAACGGGCCTTGTATTTTTGTACATTTCCTAAATTATCTAACTTTCTCTTAAAAATCCACTTGCAACCAATAATTTTCTTATTTGGTGGGGGATCCACTAAGTCCCAAGTTTTATTTTTCTTTAATGAGTTGATTTCTTGTTGAGTGGCTTTGAGCCAATTTTCTTTTTCTACTGGGTTGTTCATGTTTGTTATGTCATAAAAATCGGATGGTTCGAATGTGTCATTTGTTTTTACGTGACATACGTATCTGTCGGGTGGTACTCCTCTTTTTGACCTCTGAGACCTTCTCGGTTCTACGTCGGGTTGTTTGGACGCGGTTGGTTCTTCGTCCGAATTACTTAACTCTGTTTGAATGTAGTTGTTGTCATTGTCTGAGTTTTCTACCTCTTCGCTTTCTTTTAAGTTGTTTTCACTATTTTCTATAAATTTAACTGTTCTCGCTATTATTATTTTGTTTTCTTTTGTGAATATACGGTAACCTTTTGATTTGTTGTCACCCCACAAGTATTCCTTCCTGCGCTCTATCATCTAATTTGTTTCGCTGATGTTTCTGTATATAGGCATAAGCTTTACAGCCGAATGTACGCAGGTAGTGTAAGGTGGGTTTTCGGTTGAACCAAATTTTGAACGGTGTTTTGTTTGTTATTTTGGATGGTAGCCTATTCTGCAGGTGATTGGCTGTATTTATGGCTTCTCCCCAGAATTTTTGAGGTAAGCCTGCTTCGGAGAGTAGACTCCTAGTCATATCTAATAATGATCTATTCTTTCTTTCCGCTACGCCGTTTTGGCTCGGACAAAATGGTACCGTAAACTGCTGTTGGACACCTCTTGCCCTTAGGTATTCTTCCGTTTGTTTACCTAAATATTCCCCTCCATTATCGGATCTAATAGCTTTAGGGAATCTGCCGAATTGGGTTTTCTCCATGGCTACATAATCTTTTAACTTTTCGTGAACTTCATTTTTATGCGAAAGTAAGTAAATTACTGTGAACCTTGAATAGTCGTCTATAAAAGTGACGAACATTGTTTTTCCCTCGATCGTAGGTGTACCGATAGATGTGCACACGTCCGTGTGTATCAGATCGAGCACTTTGCCTGTTTTGGGACAGTTTGTTGATTTCGGATATGGGGCATCACTTATTTTTGTTTGGATACGTATTTCACACAATGCATTATGATTACAGTTATTTATTTTTATACCGTCTAAGTTTTTATTTATTAATTCTTTTATCGCATTATAGTTACGATGGCCAAGCCGTTTGTGCCAAACTTCTATGCAATTTTTATTTTTACATTCATGTGCAATGTTTACTTTATTAGTTTCAGCGCTTTCTAATAATTCGACTTGATATAAATTATTTTTCATTCTTGCTTTAAGATAAATATTCCGTTTCGGGATAACGTGCATTTTTCTTTATCGAAAATTAATTTATAGCCATTCTGTGTTGCTTTGCTTACCGATATGAGGTTCGATTCTAATTCTGGTACATATAAAACTTCTTTTAATGTGATTGTGTTTATCCCTCCATCGGATGTTTTTGTTTTAAATGTCGTTTCACCTGTACCGTGTGAATTCAGCGTTTTGCCATTGGCAATGATGACTGTCGTCTTTTCAGTGTCGATAAACTTAGTGAATGCATCTTTACTGTTTAGAATGTGTATCGATGAACCTGAGTCGATTATCCAGGTTTGTTTTCCTGGTTTCTGGACTAAAAAAGCTGCGTCGCTGCCTTTTCCTGAATTGCCCTGTGTTTTGTTAGTCCGAATCGGTTCTGTTTCACGGTTTTTGTTTTCTCTACAATAGTTTGCGTCTTCGTAACATAACGATGATGTGTAATACTTGGATTTGTGCGGCTGTTATTTTTGTGACGGTGAGTAAGTGTTTCTGTTCTTAAGATGCCAGCACTCTCTGTATGTATGGTTTTTTAATTTACAGTATGTGCACTGTTTGTCCTTTTTATTATAGTGTTCAGCCGGAAACTTTTTATGCGTTTTAAACGCTTTTGAGGAATTCTCGCTCTGATCTGTGTTTTCTAAACGTCTCGTATATTCATCAGTGAGTTTTCCTTTTATAAACTCTGAATTAAGTTCATTTTCTGGACGGGCGTCGAGGGCTATAATTAAGGTGTTGTAGCTAGGTGGTAATGAACAAAGTAACAGAGCTGAAATGTACGAGTCATTAATAGTTTCGCCTATGGCTGAAAGTTTATCAACAAGTTCTAAAATATGTGTGTAATGTGTTTTATTAGATTGCCGTTTTCTGGGAGTTTTGCTCCGTATAATTTTCTCAGCAAATATAACTTGCTTGAGAGATTGGCCCTTTCATGAATTGTTTTTAAAGCTTGCCAGGTTTCTCTGGCAGTGTTTAAGTGCTTTACATGCACGATTTGTGAGTCTTCAATACTCAAGTTGATAATTGCACGTGCTTTACGGTTCCTCTTCGTCCAGTCCGTGTTAATTGGATCTGGGGGATTTTGTGTTATTACATCTAACAATACTTCTTTTATTAAAATCATTTCTACGCGAAATTTCCAATTTGCGTAATTATGCGAATTTAATTTTTCGACAATTTGGACGTCTTTGATCCCTGCCATGTTTACTCTTATTTATATATGCGACGAACCTATTTCCTTTTTATTTATTTATTTATTTACTGTAAAATGAAAGATTTATTTTTTTTATTTTTATTATTACTCACAACCAACAAATTGTTCATTCACTAATTATTTAAATGTTCATTACATAAAACATAAATATATAAATGTTTCTTTTTCATTCACCTTTATATTTCTGGTACAATAACATTCATTATTTTATTCAATGCAGCATCTTTCTATTTTTTTATTCAGAACATGAATATTTTTAATATTTATAATCTAAGCCACTATATAAAATTTTTCCTCTTATTCGCTAAACATGAGCACTTTATCTGTCTCATTAATCTTTTTGTTGGAGTTTAAGTGGCCTATTAAGCCAAAAGCACTCCATTCTCGATAGCAGGAATTCGCTGTCTCATATTTAAACAATTAGAAAAAATCTCTTGTGGCTATGCTGCTTTTGAAATGGAAATAGGTAAAATGCGCTTACCTGGGATTCATCAATATCGCGATGACGTATAACTTCATCGGTGTGGCGTGGCCAGGGATTTATCCAAAAGCTTCTTGAAGAAATTATTTTTATTTTATTTTGTGAAGCATTATTTATCCTTTAAAGATCCTTTGAGAGCTTAATATAAATCCGCTAAATCCATGGGAAGATATAATGTAATTTGAATTAGTATTGTGTTTTTACGATAAAGAAAGATTCAAATTTTAGCTTTAAATACTTATAATTAAACATATTACTGGAGTATAAGAAACTCCGTGTTAACAGAGAGGCTACATGATTAAGAGTGAGAATACATAAAGCTGCTAAAAAATATATTCGCAGCGTAGAAAAAATATATAATAATTAAAGGCGTTTGGCAAAAGTCAAAGTGTTCAGATGTTCCTTTTAGTTACACATTAGTGGTGAAATCTTAGTTATTAGAACATATGCTTTAGAGAGTTACTCAAGTGGGCTGTAATAGCACTCATTATTAAACGCGGAAGTAAAGAAACATTTCGTAAATTGGCTTGTTAAAATGATCTGTGTATAGTAACAAGTTCTTTCTTTTCCTTTTTTTTAATCACTTTTAGCAGTTGCCGAAGAACATCTGGGGAATTAAATTTAACAAATATTTCATTTATTTTTACCGAAAACAATTTTTAAAAGTTACCGGACAGATAACTTAAGGCCAAAAGAAGTTCTTAAAAGATACTAACATAAAAAACTTTATAACCTAATTTAACAGTTTCTCAAAAGTTATATTGAGTTTTACACATAAAATCACATCATGATCCAAACTTTTTAAAATATTAATGCTAAAACAGATATATCTTCACCTCAGTATTTTCCTTTCTTGGTCTAATTTAACCCATTTTATATTCCAAAGCTGTTATTCTTCTTTCACTTTTTGGCATTTATGTGCGAATGTAAAACGTAACATTTGAATGATCCAGCGTTGTGGATCATGGTTTTGCATCCGACTTGATGTTGTCTTTATACTATTCACTTAAATACATAGACATAAGATGATTTAATTCACTTAGGCATGGCATCATTAAATGATACGTTTAATAAAAGAGCGTTAAATTAATTTAAATCGAGGTTGCTATTTACTGCTTTCAGAGCATTTTACGGACTGACTAAGAAACTGTTGAAACGTTAAGTAGAACGTTTTTGAATGATTCATGTGTTTGAGAAATCGTCGTGACGTAGTGGAAATAACAATTATTTCTTTTTGGAAAGTCCGGTGAAATAGTGATGGGTAATTTTTGTCGATTACACACAGTTTAAATAGTTATTTATGAGTGTTTATAGTTCAGATGATCATTTATGGCTAACAAATACTCAAGACGTTTTAAATCAATATTGTGATAAATCTATACATATTTTTACCTTTCAAATATGATAACTTTTATATCTTTGTACTTATTAATATTGAATATTTAGCAAGGAGGAATAACTATAATTCGTCATATAGTTTTTATTTGCAATATGTACAACAGCCGCCAAAACGCAGACGCTTATTCTCAAGCTATTTCTTAAATTCAAAACATTCATTCTCAAGCTATTTCTTAAATTTAAAACATTCAATCGGCTCGCATGCAAAAGCTTAAGAATTCAATGTGCATATCTTCTCTTTGTGGTGGCTCCATTTCTGAACACAAATTACTACTATCTATAGGGATACAGCACCCTCCCTTCATAGTTCAAAAGAACTGCAAGTAATCTTGCTCTGTGACTTTTTCAAACTGGAGAATTTTTCTTTGAGTCCTCCTCGTTATTTTTAGTCGAAGTGTCCTTCCCAGATTTATCAGTTGTATCACATTTTTATTATTCACAACTTTACCTATTACAATATCATGCGAAGGCTGAGATTGGTTAGGTTATATAATATTCTCATTATTAAGTTGTTCTTTTATATTTTCATTAATCCCAGACAAGCAGTTTCTGTTAACCCTTTCATACCTATCATAATCACTGTAATGTTCATCACTCTACAGTGATCAGTCTACGTTTTTTCAACTTTGTCTGACCTTAATTTGTCATACTGGCCCATCTCTTTAACTTTGTCTGACATTTCATGACATTTACCATGACATATCTGATTATCTGACATTTCATGACATTTGCCATGACATATCTTATTATCTGACATTTACCTATCTGTTAAATCACAACTGATTAACGTGACCTTTACACATTACTCCGTCACATCTATTTACTAAAACCCATCGACTCTACAATAATTTAATAAATTTTCGCTTTAACAATTTCCCCCATTTTCCTAAATTTTTAACAAAAGCTAATTCAGGAAGTTTATATTTACGCAGAGGCTACTGTATTTTATGTTTGGGTGGTAAAACCAAGTGAAAGAGTGTTCGAACGGGCCTTCTAAACATTAATTCGGGAGTTTTACCAGTCACCGAATCGGGGTGGAAGGATTTTCGAACAAAAATCGTGAAATTAGCAATGTTATGGCAATTTGTTTTATCTAGCTTTTTAAGACAATTTTTCACCGCGTGTATCTTTCAGTTTGTCCGTTCGATTACGGATGATATGGTGCAATAGGTGTATGTTTAATTCCATTAGATTTTAAAGATTCCCTAATTCATCACTTGTGAATGCTGGTCCATTATCACTGATAATTCTAAGGGTAATCCAAATGTAGCAAAAATTCTCCTTAAAACTCTAATAGTTGATTTGCTATCAGTACTACTTCTATCTCAAACCATTTAGTATAAGAATGGACTACTAAAAAATATTTGTCTTCAAAAGGAACGACATAATGTATATCAATCCTTTCCCAGTGTAATTTCCATTCCCGTTTCAAAGGTTTCATTTTAGGATTATCCCTAGAAAACATCTGACATCTACTGCAAGAATTTTACAATTTTACATTTGTTCCATTTTTTTATCCGTATTTGGAAATATTCCATTTATATAATGTCGTTTTGAATTAGTTAGTTATTACTTCACTTTTTTACGGATTCCAATAAGTCTTCAAAAATGAATTCCGGAAATAAATTCAACTAAATAAAAAGTTATAACTATTAAAACAAATAAATTTATTCAAAACAGAACAGGAAAAACTATAAAAAATATATTACAATTCATCAGACATACAAGTAAAAATTACATAAATACATTTAGTACAATTAAAAGGCAAACGTTTCGAGCTAAATTTTAGCCCCTCATCAGTGCAATACATAACATTCAAATGACCAGAAAACTATATATCATATTTGCAGTTAATAATTATTAGCAGTTAAATTTAAAGAAAGTATAAAAAATATCAAAGCAATGCTGTGTATTCAGGTGGAAGTGCACATGATTCATTAATCGGCGAAGTTTGCTTACGAGTGAACACACCTTTCAGAAAAACTCTACTTTTAACATTACTGCAATCGGATCTGATGACTGTCATATTTGCGAAATCTGGGATATGGTCTGGGATATATGACAATTATCAGATCCGGTTGCAATAATGTTAAAAGTAGAGATTTTGTGGAAGGTGTGTTCACTCGTAAGCAAACTTCGCCGAATTATGAATCATGTTCACTTCCACCTGAATACACAGAATTGCTTTGATATTTTTTATACTTTCTTTAATGTTAACTGCTAATAATTATTAAATGTAAACATGATATATAGTTTTCTGGCCATTTGAATGTTATTTATTGCACTGATGAGGGGCTAAAATTTAGCTCGAAACGTTAGCTTTTCAATTGTTTTAAATCTATTTATGCAATTTGTACTTGTATGTCTGATGAATTGTAATATCTTTTTTTTTTTTTTTTAAATCGTATATCAGACGTGAAACAGTGATTATTTATTTTAAGGAAAAACTATACTCATATAAAAATATGCATTATTCTACAAAATATGCATACATTCCATGAATTTAGACGTCAACTTAACTGTTAATTGAAATTGGTTGTTCGAATAAAACATTTTTCCTTCTAAATACACAAATTAAATCATTTATTAAAATATATACAAATAGCTGCATTAAAATATTTCCTCTAAGTTCTCTGCATTCAATATTCTATTGGATATTCTTAATACTAAATGAAGTTTAAGAAATATCATCCCATAAAAATATTAAATTACATCATAGCAAAAAAAATAAAAGAACCGATTGTTTTTATATTTGATCTTGTTTACAAATTCTTTGGGTGTTCTTTCAACCTTTGCCTTGTACTGAAGTTCGGTTCTTTTTCGTGTCTATATATCACCCTACCACTCGAGTTTAACGCCATGAATAAATAATTGCTGAATGTCCAAAATCCTTTATATTGGATTATTTATTAGAGATAAAATAAATCTTTACAAATTTCCATCGCAGAGGGTGGTTAATGAATATTCTCAGTCGTAAATAAAAATGTAGAAACGAAAGCTGACATGATAAATAATAAAAAAAGACGCTAAATGGATATGATAAATTAGCAACTACAAAAAAGCTCACAGGGATCTGGAGGAAGACGATTATGAGTTTGGTAGGTGTCAGAGTTTATGCAAACAATAAAAATTTTCTATGTTTTAGATTTTTTTGCCTGACATGATTTAAAGAATATACTTTATTATAATCATTCTTTGAAAGAACTGAAAGCAAGCAATTTTTTTAATTTAAAGTTTAAATATATATTTTTTTATTTTTAGCTTTTATTAACAGATTGCAAAAAATCAATAAATGAGCAATCATAGGGAATGGATTTTTTATATGAATTATCGATTACATGAAAAACCTATATGTATGGAGACTTCTTACAATCAATGTAATTTTTTCTTACTTATAACATTATATCAGTAGAAAATTAGCGGAAAATGATATATTTTTTATATGAAACTATGAAAGAATAACTATTTATTCAAGCTGGAATTATTAATTTAAAGGAATGTTTCATTTGTATTAAATGGATTATGTAAAAATAAAAAAAGCCATTTCATGAAGGAGTTTCTAGTAATCACGGAATTTTATTATTATTAAATAAGAAGTAAATCAGCTGAAAATCATAAATATTCTTCACGAAACTTTTGAATAAAAAATATGTATGAAACATAATCCTTTTAATTGGGTTATTCATTAGAGATAAAATAAATATTTATAAATTTCCATCGGAGATGGTTTTTAATGAATGCTATCGGTCATAAATCAAGCTGAAATGATAAAGAACCAAGAAAGAAAAATAATGAGTCAAACATACATATGAAACATTTTCCTACATTTCCAGAATACTGTAGCTAAGCTTCCATTATTTAATAAGTTAAAAGACGATATCTAAGTAAACAATTTAGAAAACGCATAGAACATTTAAAAACCAAATTTAAGTAGTTACTGTCCGTAGTCGGAAAGGTATTAGGATTTTTGCGCTGCCGTGTACACTGTTAAAAATTTTGTGGTATGTTGAACCAATTTTTGGGGCTCCAGTAGCTGCCACCATAAGATGGTGAAATCTTGAACCAACATTTGGAGCTAAGGTTCAATAGGACCTCCAGATCTTGGAGTGAGATTTCACCATTTTATGGTGGCAGCTACTGGAGCACCAAAAGTTGGTTCAACCTACTACAATTTTTTTAACAGTGTATATGATAGGTAGGTTCGTATATATGAGTACTATATAGTATTCTAAAAGTTTATTCAGTTAAGAAAAACATCACATATTTAAAAATCTACCTTCTGAAATGGAAACATACTTGAATTCTTTCGTACAGCCCTGTATAGTTTTCCATATTTTTATATATGCCACACATATTAAACTAAAATACACTAAAAATAAATAAAAAAGTAATTCCAACATTTAAAATTCATAAACATTAATGTGTTGAGTTCTTTGCATAGCCCCATGAGCCTATTTATATTCTACAAAATACGCTTACAATACTAAATACACTTTATCTGGAAAATGCATAACATAATTTAAAAACAACTTTCAGCAATCCGTACCAATATACAGTATGCTTACGCATTCTTTTGTGCACCCCTGTTTATAATCTATAGAACTTATACATATCACGTAATATGCAAAAATGAGGTTCCAAAAACTCATACCGCAAGTGAAAACACATTTCTAGCAATTATTGCACATAGACAATAAGCCTAATATTTTTGCGTGTCTCTGTAAATAGAAGCCACATTCTATGCACACAATTTTTACAGTACACCTTGTATACCTCACCAACTTATATCAATTTTATTGCGTTTGAAATAGTATAACATCATTAAAGTTCACTATAAATTATTTTTCTCCACAAACCATATGTAATGGAATTCTTTTCAGTGCTTCTAAAACTAACAATTAATGGTGCACACTACCTTTTCAATCGCGATTATGCTACAGTAATTATCAGTAAAATATATTAATTACACGTCAATCCGCGAATATATACGAGAGTTTGAGCACGGCTGACGCAGATGGTAGTAAAAAAAACGGAAGTCATACATACCTTTTAACTAGGTTGGAAGGTGTTAAAAAAGACACAAATTGGATATGGTAAAGTAATAGCTACAACAAAGCTGCAAGAGATCGAAGGAAAATTACTATGAATTTGCTAGGTGACAGAAATATCCATATAAAAAAAGGAAAATTAAGTTTTACAACTTTTTTCATGACATGATTTAAAGTGTTTGCTTTATTACAATATATTATTCTTTGAAAGTATTGGATACCAGCTAACATTTAAAATTTAAAGTTTAAAAATTATTATTTTATTTTTGAAATTTATAAACATATTTTAGAAAATCAATGCATATTTTGTTGTTAATATTATTAGAAGTAAATCAACTGAATTGCTCAGAAAATTATTGTTGTAAAAGATAGTTATTAAGGTGAAATGATTAATTTAATTTAAGTAGTTTTCTCGTGGTAAACAAATTATATGAGAATCTCATTTGTACCGAATGACTTCGAAAAGCAGTTGATTTATTGATATAATAATTAAATCAAAATTAAATGAACAAAAAATGCTAAGCATTTTTAACAAATCGTTATAAGAAAAGCTACTAATTAAACAATAAAAAATTAAAGTGAATTAATTTTTCATTTGTAGTAAATAAATTGTGTGAAAAAGGCCGTTTGTGAAAGGAAACTTCAGAAAAAATAGTGGATTTCTTGTCATCATTATATCGCTAGTAAATCAGCTGAATATTCAAACTATTATACTGAAAACTAATCATTAAAGAAGAAGTCTTTATATAGGTTTATTTATTGGAGGTGAAATAAATTTTAATACATTTTCACGGCTGTTTAATAAATATTCATAATCGTAAATAAAAGCTTAGAAACGAAAGCTGACATGACAAATAATAAAACAAAAGACGCTAAATGGATATGATAAATTAGCAGCAACAAAAAGCTTACAGAAATTTTAAGGAAATTCATTATGAGTTTGCATGGTGTCAGAGTTTATGCAAACAATACAAATATTCTCTATTTTTGATATTTTTTAGGACATGATTAAAAGCATGCACTTTATTACAGCGATTTTTAGAGAATATTGAAATCAAGGTATAATATAAGACTTAAAATTATGGTGTAATATTTATATTTTATTTTTTATAAATTGCATTGAAAAACATTAGAAAAGCAATCAAATTCATTTTTATTATAATATTAACAATAAATTTCTCGATATGGTAAACATTCTTAACAAAGGTCATAAAAAAATCATTTGTACAAAATAGATTATGTGAATCAGCCATTTCAATTGAAAGACTGGTGAAAATCAATGGATTTCTTATTTTTATTATATTAGCAGTAAATGAAATACAATGCAAAAT
Organism: Maratus speciosus; assembly: GCA_963932465.1. Taxonomy (NCBI): domain Eukaryota; kingdom Metazoa; phylum Arthropoda; class Arachnida; order Araneae; family Salticidae; genus Maratus; species Maratus speciosus. The sequence goes on along the minus strand of OZ010792.1, from coordinate 199,823,888 downwards.
ATTTTTATCAAAGTTATTTAAAGAAAACGATTTTCTAAAATGTAAAAGCTTATATTAAAATAAGTATTTCATCCATTAAAAAAAAGATTATGAGAAAAATCTATCTCCATCAAATTGTATCAAAAGAATAATCTTAGTATCATTGTTATTTATATGTAATCATCCATAATGTTACATGCCAATCACTAGAATTACTTGTTTTAACTATTTATTCTGACATTACGACGCTTTAAAATGATAGCAATATTTAAACTTTGCTATCAGTAATTGCGTGATGTTCGGTTTGATCTTCAAAAAATAAATTATCTATTTCTCAATATAAAACAAACATAGGTACGATAAATTGGGCTTACCTTGTATATATGTATATCCGTATATCATCTGGTAACACACGTCGGTAAGGGTAATTATGTCTTGATCTTCTCCTATATTTCTGATTTATCCACATCTAGTGATCGTGTGATGTTCATGTCATTTAAAAGACACATGTTTTTTGTGCGACTTGTAAATCTTAAATTTGTCCGGAAACTTTTAAATAGAGAGAAAATTAATATTTAATAAAAGCATTAAGATACATCTCTCCGTTGGAGAGTCTGAGATACAAGTGAAAAATAGAGAAAACATGTATAAAATATTATCAGCAATAAAAAACAGGAAATTAGTGCCATAAATCAGAATAACAAATTATTTGTATCAATATTTATATTTATAGTAATTTAAAATAAGAGTCTATCAATGTCTATAGTTCTTGAGTATCGCGAAATGTTTATAATAAAATGTCTGTTTACGATTGTGCAATCACTTTTCACTTTCACTTCCTTCCTTCAGATCATAAACACTTTTGATAATTACTTTTATAAATCACATTTGACACATGAAAAACAATTTACTTAGCTTAATTATTTTAATGTCCTTGTTTGGAGATTATATTTCACAATAGCTGTCAACAATTACACTCAAAGTTAGTACAGTATAGAAAAAGTTTTAGAAAATATATTCAACACACTGAAAGATAGAGTAGATGTATAAAAGTTTCAAGAATATTTTCACCTTTTTCTGTCTTGAAGCATCAGCAGTTAATGCTGTTCCCAGGGGTCGTATTATATAGGGGAAATTTTATTGTTCCAACCATTATTTTGAAAATAATATCTTCGCCGTACCTTTCTATAGTTTATGTTGAATAAAATGACCCTGAAGATTATTAATTAAATGTTTTAGGAACAATATAAGGGTTATAGGAACAATGAAATTTTCCCTATATAATGAGACCCCTGTGTTCCGTATCTTCGTCGCTAGCTGCTGTCGTTGAAGATTTCCCTATTTTCTTTCTCTATTCCTAACACATAAAGTCAACTGTTATCAATTTTGGCGTGTAACATATCATTGCGTATTTCAGAATTTGCTGTGATAATATAAGAATTTTTTCAGGAGTATCATGTGGGGATCTTATTTTTTTACAACAGGTGAAAATTAGCAGCTGTTTCATTTAAAGCAGAAAATCCTTTAGCAGACTATTATTCAATAATAAACATTTTACCTAGTTCTCAAATTGCAATGAAACATAATGAAATATTTTATATTTTCCCTTTTCTAAATGATGTAGTTAAAAAAGTGCAATATCCTACTTCCCTTCAATTCCTTAAGTGTGTTATCATTTGTTATTGAGTGTTATCAAGAAATGTAAAGTTTTGTGATACAATTCAATCCTTTAAAAACATTACCAAGATTTATTAAAATACTTTTAATTACGATTTTTTTTACAACAATAATTTTTAAAAACAATTTCCACGTTCCATTTACACTAATGATATACAGTAAAAACATGTATCAGGTAACATTCATGACACTTAATGTTTTTCTGCTTAAACAGAAACTAGTTGAATGTGCCAATCCCAAAACTTTCTTCTATCTCATGTCAAAATTTCATTATAATTAGTTTTATTATTAGTATTTTTATTACAATTAAGCATAACTTCATACAATGTTCGATGGCACAATAATCAAAATCGCACAAAAATAGCTATTACAGAGCCCCCTACCGGTGATTTTTTCCAAATTCAGGGAGGACCTTCTTGCCATGGCCAAAAACATACAGAAAAAAATTGGTTCAATTCTATGCATAACTTCATACACTTTTCGATGGTACAATATTCAAAATGCCCAAAAATCGCACAAAAATCGTTATTACAGAGCCCCCTACCGGCGATGTTTTCCAAATTCAGGGAGGACCTTCTTGCCATGGCCAAAAACATACAGAAAAAAATTGGTTCAATTCTATGCATAACTTCATACACTTTTCGATGGTACAGTATTCAAAATGCACAAAAATCGCTATTACAGCGCCCCCTACCGGCGGAATGTTTCCAAATTCAGAGAGAAACCTTTTTGCTATGGCCACAAATATACACTAAAAATTTGGTTCAATTCCATGCACAACTTCATACACTTTTCGATGGTACAGTATTCAAAATGCACAAAAATCGCTGTTACAGCGCCCTCTACCGGCGGATTTTTTCCAAATTAATGGAGGACATACTTGCCATAGCCAAAAACTTCGAAAAAAATGTCGATTACAATACTTTTTCATGCTGTTGAAAATTTTATAGAAATTTAAAGAATAAAACTATTATTCGGTAAATCTTGTAAATATAAAAAGGACGAAAAATAGCTTTAAAATGTCAACTACTATATAAGTCACAAAAAAGATTGTTATTTACGACGGGAAATTTCTGTTTTTTCTGTTTTTAGAAATAAATATAATCAATAGCGCAATATTTAAAAAAAATCTTTGTAATAATTATACAGGATTAGCATAAATGAATGAGCGGATTTTGAAACTTTATATTTTCAAAATTATTGCACATATTATACATTTAGTACACATGGACTAAATAATACAGCACTGATGCACCTTAAAATGCACACAGTGCATCAGTGCTGCATTAAAAATCGTTGACTATGCAAAACTGCCAAATTGGGAGAAAGAATTTGATTACAGATTACGTGTTTGTCGTGTTTACTAAAGTTCTCATATCGAACATTTGTAACTGAAAAGAAAACTTGAAGTGTTCTTCTTTATTTTCGTATATTACATGATATCACTTATTATAATATCAGTAATAGTTTTGAAAATATGATTTTTTAAAATCCGGTCTTTCATTTATGCTAACCCTACATAGTTGTGTACGTGTTATAAGGAAAATTTATTCATACTGCACAATATGAATTGTGAATTATGAAATTAATGTTCGAAAAAAAAAAATAATTACAACCTACAATTTTTTCGATAGATTTATATTTATTATGTCCTGCTTTATGCGCACAATTTCAAATTTTCTCTCCAAGTAGTTTTTGAATTATGCTTAAAAAGCGTCAAAATGATGATTTAAGGGGGCTGTCTGTGATGTGCAGAAAAGCATAATTTGAAAAAAAAATGTATTTTACTCATTTTATTGAAACTTTTACACTGGCAAAAGCCGAAACATATTAAGTGAGTGAAATCGTCATATTGGCTGGAAATAATACATTAATAGAAATGACATAGTTATTCTGTAGAATTTCAACAATCGAATACCGCACTTCAATTTCGATACAGGCCCTAAAATATTTTCATTTTTAAATAAATAATTTCTCTGAAACTAATCGTACGAATTTAATGAAAATTTGTTTTTAGGCTAACTGAAGGCTGTAGAATTTATTTATGATGTCAAACTTGGGTGTTGCTATTGAAGAAAAAACAAAGTCTGGGTTCGTTTTTATGTGTAGATGGAACCCTAAGCCAATTTTATATACATCATTTAAAAGTAGACTTTATTTAGAACCATTTGGTACCACTTAGTTTCTTCTACGATAATTTGTTGCTGAGTAAGTAGGGGGTTTTCATTGTTTTTCCATGACTGTACATTTTATACGGAAAAGTTATTTGTATTGCACATTATCACACCGTTTTTTTATCGATTGCCTTCGTCAGGATTTGAATCTGGGTAATTGCGATTGGAGATTCAAAACTCTGTCTCCTACACTACCACGATACATTGAACGACTTTTGTCATAGGCAAAGAAATCAATTATGAAAACTTAAGTGGAAATATTCCGTTTTTTTCAATTGAAAAGAAGCATTTCCACGTCTTTGTCTTGAAAGTAACATGATTGTTTTTAATAGTCAACTAGTAAGAATAAAAAAGGAAATTTTCCCTTTATTTCGAGAAAATGTTACAAAACTTTCCGTTAAAAGACAGAAATTCCTCCGTATATCTATGGATTTTTTTTTTTTTTTTTTTTTTTTTTTTTTTTTTTTTTTTTTTTTTTTTTTTACACTGTGTATCATAATCATCAAGAATTATGATTAAAGTACGCTTTTGATAATAAAATTTAAAGCAAGTAACACAGAAACTATGGTAAGTTCTTCAACAGGAATGTTCTAATTGGAACAGGGGCGTTCAATTCTTTCTGGTAGAAAACTTTACTAAGAATGAATTTTGTCATTCAAGATTTGGCATTATACCAAGGTGTCCATAAAAAAAAAAGCCCAATTATAAATTTTAATAGTAACAACTGTAAGCGTTGTATCAATTGTAAACCGTATGCAAAATGGCGACTCCTGAGCTCAAAGGGTTTTGTGTTCTGCAATTTATTAAGAGTGAATGTGTAATTTCATATCAAAGTGCATTTCGTTTAAAGTTTTATTGTGATCCGCCATGTGGCAAAAACACACAGAATATATTGAAAGTTTGTAAAAAAAAAAAGTTTTCCTTCAATTTGATGTATGATGTGTTGTAAATCGTCAAAACTAAACTGTTATAATGTACCATTAAAGCTGGGACATTCTTTTTATGGGCATCCTATGCATCTGAATACATCAACACACTTCTACACAATTCCTATATATATATATATATATATATTTGTGGGATTTTCCATTTGAGTAAGTTACACACAGACTCCATTTGCCCCAATGATATTTGTCAATATGTACAGAGCCTTTGTCGGCAACTTTTTGTGCAATTTTTCAATTTACTTTTATTTAAAACGTAATTGTGATCGGTACGTTACTCAATATAGCTGCCTGTCTTACAAAAGTTTCATTTTGGCAATCCTGTATATTTTAATTTTTTTTTTGTGTGTGATGGCTTAAATAAAATTTCATTTTTGGCAGCTTATTTCTCATTTTTTTTTCCACAATAATTTCTAGAATTCATATATAAAACAAAATTTAATATTGAAAAATCATTGCATTAAAATTTAATTCTTAAATATACATTTGAGATCATTATCTATACAGATGATATATGTTAAATATTTATAAAGTTTTACAACTGCGTTTTTAAAATTTAAAAAAAAAAAAAAAAAAAAAAAAAAAACATTTCTAAGCTAAATTTTATTTTTAAAATTATCCACCAGAATTAAAATTTTTATTCTAAAAATATTTCAAAACCAAATCTTGTTTCTAAAAAATCTCCCAGAATATAAATTTTTATTCTAAAATATTTCAATGTTATTTAAGACTAAAACAAATTGAGTTGTTACATATGAGTGAATAGGTTAAAATAGTGCGTTATGCAGTATAATACATATATCCAGAAGGCATAAAGAATGGAGATAAAACAAATAATTCAAGAATAAATTCTTGCAAAACCAGAAAAATGTGGAAAATGCGACGTTTTGTCTCTGTTTTTTTTTTTTTTTTTTTTTTTTCGTACTACTATTTTGTTTTATTATTAGTATTCATATATTTACTCCATTCTGTCAAATACATTAATACGTAATAATAGGAAATATTATGAATAATTGATGTGATTATTTTATTATAAACAATTATAATAAATAAATATATTTTTTAATGATTTTATTATGTATTAAATATATTATTTTTATGATTTTATTACATATAATACTATATAAAGTATTATATTATATTATTATAGATAATTATATTAATTTTTACTTTTTTTTCGATGCAACAAAAAATGTTGTGCCTACAAAGAATTAGAACTAAAGTTGTTGTTAAGGTTGTTATGGGTTTACTTTCTACATGGTACGTTTTTTCTAAGGAAAAACTTTTTTATGACATTTTGAAATAAAATACTTAGCCGTATATTGAATTAGATCTGTAAAATGATTAAAAAACACAACTATAATTTCGTGAACTAATAATTATCAGTTCTCATCATTAATGATTAGCAACAAAGTAACAAAAGTAATACGTGATGGATAAAAGCATATTCTGAGTGGTGCTTAAATTTTGTTTATTCATTTGTTGTTGTTTTTTTATTTAAGGTAACTCTAGGGTAGATGGCCTTAGCTTTTAAAGATTTAAATAAAAATTCTTAGAATGCAAATATAAGAAATTTTTATGCATATTTAAAATTCTTATACACATGCTCATCATATTTTGAAGTATAATTGAAGTATAATTTCAATCTTTCACTTTTCGTAAAATTTTACCACATTTTTGGCAGAGGTCTTGATAGCCTGCCACGTTTCTTGGAATCACTTCAGACACCTTATGCATTGTATCCAGTCATCTTTTTTGGTTGTGGTATTATATTCTTATCCACCACCATCAACCATCACAGTGATCATCATCAAATTCTCTTGGGAATATGTAGAATCTGATAATTTCAAATGTATTACATTTTCTTCTCTGCTGGAAGTGTCGTATTTACTTTGTTTCTCGCGTTTATTTGAGACTTTTTTACGGTTTTAATTTATCAACTTTTTCTGTTTATGAAAGTGGTTATAGTGGTGATAAAAGTTTCTGACGTTTTTTTTCAAAATTTTCAATATTTTATGAAAAAAACATACATCGTTAAACCCTATTATTACCCTTTATTATTTTTTAAATATGTATATTATTTGAAATTTAAATATCTATACCAATTAATATAATTATAAACATAAAATTTATATAATTATTTTTAATTTAATTATATTTAGTTAAAATCCCCAATCCCTATAATTTTGAAATAGTGACTAAAGGCGGTCATTTCTCCTCAATTTGGTGTGGCCATCTATCCTGAAAGTGAATGACAGATGACCACTCAACTTAAAGCGTCTCTCCGCCATTGTACGTCTTTGTTTTAGGCTTAAAAGGAAAGAATGGATTATATTCGTGCCTTAAAAGTCCATATAGTTAAAAAAAAAAAAAAAAGAAAAGAAAAGAAAAAGAAAAAAATGTAACTTACGTTCTGCAAAATATTAAAATACCTAACTCAACAAAAATATTCAACCACTAAATAAAATAAACATTAAAATTACACTTACTTTTTATAATCGAAAATCCCAGCTGCGCGTCGCAATGAATGAACTCGTTGAAGTACTTCTTACGAACCATGTTTATGCTGAAATCTATGTCAAGTTTTGGAAATATTTAGGCTGGCCATCTCTCCTCTATTGCCATCTATCCTAGAGTTAACCTATTTATTTATAAATTGTTTTAAAGTTATTATAAAATTTTATCTAATAAAATATGCAGGCTATGTTGACGATGATGAGGGCTGATAATTAATTGCTCTCGAAATTAAGATTCTGCTTTTAATCATTGCATGGAGAAAAAGAAGATCTACTCCAACTCCAGTTAAGGGTGAGTTCTATTTCTTTATATAAAATTCAGGTGAGGTTTAAGATTTGTTTACGTGTGTAAAGAAAAGAGATTTAATCTCCGTAATGTATATGTATGAAAATTTCATTTGCATATTTACATTTTTGAATGTAAAAAAAGTATGCACTAGTTGGATTTGCCAATCCCTATCTCATACACCTTAATATTTCAGAAATTAGTTAAAAATGTTTATACTTCAAGATTATTAGTTCAATATTATATCAACTGTGATTTCTATTTTAAATTGCTGCTTCAGACAATTAATCGGAGTAAAAGCGAGTTAAAATCGATCATGATATTTATTAAAATCAGTACTTTTTGTTACTCTGTTGTACGTCAGATGTTCGTGAACAGACGGCTTAGCAGGATGCGACGTTTTCGTCATTTTACGAGTTGCCTATGTATAACAGAACTAAGACAAATCGAGAAAAAAAAACACAAAATTCGCTATTACAGAGCCCCCTTCCAGCGAAATATTTTTGAAATTCACGGAGGACCTGCTTGCTATAGTCAAAAAGACATACAGGAAATTTAGTTTAATTATATGCATAACTTTATACACTTCTTGATGGTACATTGGCGACTCACGGACAGATCAACATTTTGTATCAACATGTTTTTCGGAGTCTCTGAGCCCTAAAATGTGTAATCTGTCGAAAACTGGAACTCGAAAATAATTTCAATTGCAATACTTTCTTTTATTATAGATTTTTTTTTTTAAGTAATAGTAAACCATGTTTCTTCGGGTCGTACCCGCAGGTAATTACCGTGAAATTTCATTCGGGCGACTTTTTTCTCCGCTCAGAAGCATCTGAATAATCTGGCAGCCAAATTATGAAAGCGTATTAAATCCTCTGGAGCTTATATCAACATTTAGTTTAAGAAGTTGTTTTTTGACAAAATGGCGAGAACGTAAACAACTAAAAACATCATTTTTTCGCCTTTTTTATTACCTTTTAGAGGCTAGAGAAAATATTCAATGGATGATAATTCTTCTTCTTGGTGGTATAAGATCGCAAAATGATTAACTTTCTTAAAAATATGTATATGAAAGAAATCGGTCCAATAGTTCTCGGGAAAAAGTTTCGCCCAGTATAAAAAACATAGTTTTGAGACAAATAAGTTTAAATTCTTATCATAACGTTACGTTCAAAGAGCAATAATGATTGTGTGAAATCGGTGTTTAGGGTTGTTGGTTGGTTGGGGTTTAATGACTCAAGATCCCATTTGGGACATGCTGCACCAAGAAAAAGGTCAGGAAGACCAGATAATTAAAAATCAAAGTTTAAAACCTCAAATATAAGGAATATCACACAACAAGATGATTGGAAAAAAATAATGGTAAAATGAGTGAATAAAATCAAATAACCAAGTTAAAAACCTATAGCTACTCCAATAAGTACAAGTTGAAAAAAAAAATTCAGAACTAAAGTTTAAAAAATTACATTAAAACTTCTGATTAAAACAGCGAATGAAAAATTGAATTTAATCTAAAAGTAATGAGATAAAATGCAAATTTGAAAATGTATAAAAAACACACGAAAACAAGATTAAAAAAACATAGTCAAAAATATTTATCGTTAAAATATGTAAAAGGTATAAAGCAATGACCATACAAAAAACAAAGGGTAAAAATGTCAAAATAATTAAAAAAAAATACATATTTATAGAATAAAGATTTTTTTTAAGCAATGCCAAATCACGTAGGATCGTATCTTTCGAATATAGTATCAGCTTCATCTGAATTTAAATCATAGGATTCAGAATCCATAGTCTCTTCCACATATCTTTGTGAATGTCTGGGATCCTTCGTATTTGTAAGAGATGTGTAAAGAATGGATTTCTTGCTTTTCCTCTTCACAGTCTTCCACTGGGAAGAAACTTGAGTTGGAGATTTCCTTTTCTGTTTTTACACACAAGATTTTTGGTTTAGTTTTTGAGTTTCACTAGTATTAGGTTTTTGCAGATTACGTGCAAATGGAACAGAAGTTTGCTCAATCTGACGATCGGGTGACTTTTTGAATTGACCAGCGGATCTTTGTGACTGACTAGTTTGGTATTATATTATAACAGGGTCTGATGATGGTAGCCAACGTTCTAATTATAGGGTCGCATAGCATTTAGATCCACAACTGACATCACGGGTTATTACCTTTGGAATGCTGGGGGGGGGGGGGGGTACTGTTATAGCTGAATTACTTGGTAGAAAAGAGGAGTATGTCTGGGTGCTTATGTGCCTTATGGGTTTCGATTGTTTCCTGAATAAACTGGAGTAAGAAACTCCAACAGATGGCATTCTAGACTCAACAAGCTTACGGGCTTCAAGGTAAGAAAGTTTTTGAGTGATTTTAACTGCGAGTACGTCTTTTTCTCGTATCCAGTTTGAACAAGAACGAGAGTATGCTGTATGGTCACCCTTATAGTTTACACAGAGTTCAGGATTATTGAAAATTTACTGTCGTGGCCGAAATCTCATCCAAATCGGTTAATAAATACGAGAGTTATCGCATGACAAAAATCAGATATATATATATATATATGACTAATTTCTGGCCACATGGTTTAATAGTCTTAAATCTAATTGCATCCTCACATGTTACAATATTATGTGTCAACTTTCTTAAGTTTTGTATTCTTATCTATAATTGAGGTATTGTGCTCTAATCATTTTTCTATTTTTAATATCTTGTGTGAGGGTTATCTTTATTTAGATCTCTTGGGTTTTTATTATTTATTTTGTTTATGAAGCGCTATTAGGAGCTAAATTTTGTCATTTTAGGCTTAATGCCGACAAAATTGGATGAAATAACGCATCTTCACCATGAATAAAACCTGCAAGATAGCTCCTCGGATGATTCTGTGGTTTATTCGTAATTTCTTATTTTACATACTGGTTTCCTATGTTCATATCTTGTTCACCTTTGGAATTTTACAAATTTGTTCATATGTTTGTGATTTCATCTTTATTATATATCTACTAGAAAGGTAGCCCGTCAAAAATGACGGAAATTTAGATATAAAGAAATATACAACTCATGTGCAAGAATGAGTTTTTCTCGCTTGTTCCCCAGTGATAGATGAAAATAACACATTTTAAGAACGAAACATATTTGTGAAAAACTATGTACAGTAGACCAATAATCTGCACAGTTTGGTTCCAAGAAGTGTGCAGATTTGAGGCTTTTTGCGGTCATGTCTATTCAATCTTTGTTTACATTTTTTTTTAAATTCATATATTGGACAATTTAGATTGGAAATTCTTAAAAACAAATAAATTACATACTTCAAGTAAGGTAAAAACTATTAAACTATCGTATATGATTTAATAATATGGTATTATGTGGTATTATACGCGTGTGCTTCACGATCTTGGTGAAATTGGCTGCAATTTGTCATACTCATAATTGTGTGGACCGCTATAGCAAAGAAGTAACCAGTTTTTAATAAAATTTCTGATATACAGTAGTTTACAAAAACTTGTGTAAAATTGCCGGCCGTTCTGATGTTATGTCAGTCCTATGAATAATATTTGTAACACTGAAGAGTTTCCATGTATATGTGGAATTTAGAAAAGCCTCTCCAAAAGAAAGGTCCTGAAATGACATTGTATTTCCTTTAACTTCAAAGTTTAATCAAACCCTGATGTTGTTTACTGATATCTAATAAATACAGTTACTTTGAATATTACAACAGAATTAAACAGTTAAACTTACTTAACATAAGACCGCTGTTAAGTCAATGCTATTGTTTAGTATTAAGAAAGAAAATTATTTAAATTCTTCAAATCATGCATTTATATTTTTTTCATTATTTAATAACTATATAATGAAAAAATATGCTTTTGTTTTGAGTTCATAAATATGACAATAAAGTAATGTAACTAAGAGATATTTTAAAATAAAATCTTTGAGAATTGAAACCATAAACAAACGATACCGCCACTATTTTACCTACTATGACGTCATAAGAATATTGTCCATTGATTGTTGGAGAATCTACTTTGTGAATGATTACTTCAATGGTTTAATATTTTTTACGGTTCACGATGAATGAATCACTTGTGTTTGTTTAGGTTTATGGAATGAGGTATTAAACTGTCAACCTAATTTCAACTGAAGTTATCCTAGGATATATCTACTTTTTAATTGAAATTAAAAACAATGCTTTGATCTTGAAATAAAATGTTTTAGTTTATATAATTTGTTATTTCTATTAATTATTTATTTAGGTATTTTTCCATTATAGCGCATTTTTTTAAAAAAAACTTGGCGCAATTCTGGCTCCAGAAAGTGAGATATGCTGCCAAAATATATAAACAGCTACGAAAACAAACCTGATGAATTTTTATTTTTGTTTATACATGTATTTATTAATTATTTATTTAGGTACTTTTTCACTATAGGGCATTTTGCATTTTTAGAAAAAGCTTGGCACAATTCGGGCGTCAGAAAGTGAGATATGTTGCCAAAATATAGGGAAGAGTTCCATATTCTATGCTGCTTTTTTTTTCGCGAGCTTTTATTTTTGGCATTAATTGAATCGATGTGGTTGCGATCTTCAGCTTTTGGGGTTGCTTTTTTTCTGGAATGTACTTTATTCATATTTTTTCATGCATTTATAGCATTTTTTTTTTCGGAAAAATTTATACCTTTTGTTTTAATTTGACATATATAATAAATATATAAAATTATACATAAGCGCATAATATTTATTTACAGGTATATATATTATGCATGTATAAGGTATATCTCTATATGTAATATATATACATAAAAATAAAACTATCTGTATAAACATCGTATTTTTTTTAACATGCGACATATATAACATTTATTAAATATATATATGTTTATAAATATTTAAAGAGGATGTTTTTCAGCCACCTTGAAAATTTGTTATAAGATGCTAAAATGGCTTTTTGGCGCCATTTTGATTCCTTCGCCAATTGCGTCAACCAGCACAGGATATGGAACTCTTCCCGAAATATATAAAGAGCTATGAAAAGAAATCTAATGAACTTTTATTTTTCTTAATATATGTATTTATGGCACAGATGCCATATACGCACCATATTGGCGCGATTTTTTTCAGACGCCAATGTCATATACGCAACAGGTACTTAAAGGGCGCCAAAGAGTCGATATTTTGCTTGATATGGTAAACCGGATGTTGTTGTTTATGCTGTTGATGTTTTCGCCAAATTGGCGTCAGAAAAAAATCGCGCCAATATGTTGCGTATATGACACCTGTGCCATATTTATATACATAAAAAAATCATTTCTAACTATATATAATATTTTTTTATATACAAATTACGGCACAGATGTGATATATGCACTGGGTTACAAACTGACGCAAAAATGGTGTTATTTTGCCTCATATGGTAACCCGGCTATTGTTTTTTATTTATTAATTAATAACTTGTTTATTTACTTTTATTTTCTTTTTTTAATTATATAAACTGTTTTGTTCTATAGTTGTTAATTAAACTTTTATTTATTTATTGTTATTTCCTTTTCAAAATGATAGCAAATAATTTAAATATATATAAGTAACTGGTATTCGAAAGCGAGTTTTTGCCAAATTGGTGTCAGAAACAAAAACACGCCAAACCCGATGCGTATATGACATCTGTGTAGAAATTACTTCTGTTTATTTATAAAAATGGGTAAATAGCTTTTTTTACATTAAATAAATTGCATACATGTGGAACAAAAATGTTGTGAATATGAAACAGTAAATAGGTTATCAGAAAATACGTTGGCAAACTTCTTTCTCGTCAAGAAACTTTTCTCTGAAGTACTGTACATAAGCGATGATTGTAGGAAATGCATTTTTAATTATGATATGCGCTTTTATGTTTCACTATATTTATGCATACTATACTGTGTGTATAAATGCCGTTGATATACAGGGCTACACAAAGGAATTCGTAAGGGTTACTGAGTATGAGAGTAAATTGCTTAAAGGTGGTTTTTAAAGGAGTTATGCATTTTTACGATGAACTGCATTTAGTTTACTAAGAAATGTTTATTGAATATAGATAAAATGATATACAGGGTCATGCAAAGAATTGGATACATAACCGTCTACGGATTATAATATTTGGAAATGTGATTTTAGTAGTTTAAAGAGTGTTTTAGTTTGAATTAAATTTTAGCTAAATAGTGGCGTGTAATAACGATACTATTGGCTATGGACAGCAACTGCTAAAATCAATTTTTAAAATTTTTTATGCGTTTTCTAAAATGTTTACTTAGTTATCTTATTTACCTTATTTCCCTAAATAACGAAGTTTTGTTAAAGTATTCATTAAGTGTTGGAAAGTGTTTCATATTGTATACTTAACGCATGCTTTTTCTTTCTTGTTTAGACTTATTTTGCATTTATTTTATTCTTATTTTTTTTAGTCTTAAACAGCTTTATAGAAACTTTAATATTTAATGTTTAAACTTTCGCTCCCACCCCCCACCTTAAATATAGTACAAACTATAGCGCAGATAGCGCAAAATAATAGACAATTTGGTACTTTTCCACTATAGAGGCTTTGGCGCTTTTTTAAAAAGCCTGGTGTAATTCAGGCATCAGAAAGTGAGATTTGTTGTCAAATGATATAAACAGTTTTGAAAACAAACTTAATGAGCTTTTTTGTTTTTTTATTTATGTATTCATGTTTTTTATGTACAAATTACTGCTGCTTTTGTATAAAATTAGGTAACTGGCTTTTTTATGTTAAATAAATCGTATAAATATCGAAAAAAATGCGTGTGTACATAAAATGAAACAGTGGATAGGTTCCCGGAAAATATGTTGCCAAATTTCCTTTTTCGCCAAGGCACCTATACTGGAAAAGTACCTAAAGAACATTAAAATCGCCCAGTTAGGAGCTCAGACAGTACAGCGTCGTCTATTGGCGGTTATTTTATTAGTAACATCGGGAGGAAGATGTAAGGATGTACATTTTTGTATATTACATTTTAAATTCTCACCCATAGATTTTGAAACAAATGGGTAAGTGTGATCACAGATTGCACAGAGGGTTTCGATTAATATTCCTTTCAAAAAACTTTATACTTTTGAAAAATCTATTAGTTCCACATTTCGCAACCAGGGGCGCACTCTATTCTAAACAAACCTCTATCCGAACGAAACTCCGCTTTATATACTATCCGTATATATATTAGTCGAGGGGATTGGCCCGATAGCACCCGAGATAAGTAGGCGCCCCTGGAGGTAAAAAGTGGAACAAAAATATGTAAGGCTATAGTGCATAATATGAAAGAATGGCCAAAGGGGTGTCGGCTAAAGTTGGAAAAGTGCTCCACGGGTGAAAAGGGAGGAGGTTAGAAAAATTGCTTAAAATACACAAGTTAGAGCCAGGAGGAGTAAATAATATAAGACTTTTTGGAAATTTTATGATTTGCCGTATGGTCAGAGGTATTCAGCTGTACGTATGCAAAAATCCATGTCTCAAACTTAATTAGGGGCTCTCTTAGAAAGAATTGCTTAAAATTCATATGTGGTAGCTAAAAGGGTTAAACGTAACATTTTTTTAAGATTTTATGATTTGTCGCCTGGCTTCAGGTGTTCTGCTATAAGTATGCAAAATTTCAAATCTCATATTTAATAAGGGTCTCAGTTAGAAAGAATTGCTTAAAATACGCATGTGGGAGCCCAAAGGGTTAAATGTACGATTTTTTTCAAAATTTTATGGTTTGTCATTTCATGTGAGGTGTTCAGCTATAAGTATGCAAAATTTCACGCCTCCAACCTAATTAGGTTCTCACTTAGAAAGAGTTGTTTAAAATACACATGTGGTAGCCCAAAGGGTTAAATATACGGCTTTTTCAAAATTGGTTTGTCATTTGATGTGAGATGTTCAGCTATAAGTATGCAAAATTTCACGCCTCCAATCAAATTAGGGGCTCACTTAGAAAGAATTGTTTAAAATACACATGTGGGAGCCCAAAGGGTTAAATATACGACTTTTTCAAAATTTTATTATTTGTTATTTGATGTGAGGTGTTTAGC
Organism: Maratus speciosus; assembly: GCA_963932465.1. Lineage (NCBI taxonomy): Eukaryota > Metazoa > Arthropoda > Arachnida > Araneae > Salticidae > Maratus > Maratus speciosus. The sequence goes on along the minus strand of OZ010792.1, from coordinate 199,808,257 downwards.
TATAAGTATGCAAAATTTTACGCCTCCAACCTAATTAGGGGCTTACTAAGAAGGAATTCTTTAAAATACACATGTGGAAGCCCAAAGGGTTAAATGTACGACTAAAAAGAAATTTTATGGTTTGTCAATTGATGTCAGGGGTTCAGCTGTAAGTATGCAAAAATTCACGCGTCCAACCTAAATAGGGGCTCACTTAGAAATAATTGTTTAAAATAGACATCTGGGAGCCCAAAGGGTTAAATGTACTGCTTTTTTCAAAATTTTATGGTTTGTCATTTGATGTGAGTTTTTCAGCTATAAGTGTGCAAAATCTCATGCCTCCAACCTCATTAGGGGCTCACTAAGAAAGAATTGTTTAAAATACACATGTGGGAGCCCAAAGGGTTAAATGTACGACCTTTTCAAAAATTTTATGGTTTTTCTTTTGATGTGAGGTGTTCAGCTTCAAGTATGCAAAATTTCACACCTCCAACCTCATTAGGGGCTCACTTTTAAAGAATTGTTTAAAATACTCATGTGGGAGACCAAAGGGTTAAATATACGACTTTTTCAAAATTTTATGTTTTGTCATTTGGCGTGAAAAGTTCAGCTATAAGTATGCAAAATTTCACGCCTCCAACCAAAAATAGGGGCTCACTTAGAAAGAATTGTTTAAAATACACGTGTGGGATCCCAGAGGGTTAAATGTACGGCTTTTTCAAAATTTTATGTTTTGTCATTTGGCGTGAGAAGTTCAGCTATAAGTATGCAAAATTTCACGCCTCCAACCAAAAATAGGGGAAAAGAATTGTTTAAAATACACATGTGTGAGACCAAAGAGTTAAATGTACGACTTTTTCAAAATTTTATGATTTCTTGTTTGATGTGAGGTGTTCAGCTATAATTATGCCAAATTTCACGCCTCCAACCTAATTAGGGACTCACTTTGAAAGAATTGTTTAAAATACACATGTGGGAGCCCAGAGGGTTAAATGTACGACTTTTTGAAAATTTTATGATTTCTTGTTTGATGTGAGGTGTTCAGCTATAATTATGCAAAATTTCACGCCTCCAACCTAATTAGGGACTCACTTAGAAAGAGTTGTTTAAAATACACATGTGGGAGCCCAGAGGGTTAAATGTACGACTTTTTCAAAATTTTATGCTTTTTCGTTTGATGTGAGGTGTTCAGCTGTAAGTATTCAAACTTTCACGCCTCCAACCTAATTAGGGCTCACTTTGAAAGAAATACACATTTCGCCGTTTAAAATACACATTTCGCCAAGTTGGCCAACATTTGACGCTACTGTGGTAACACTGCATTTGTATTTTTCAACAATTACTCATTTCAATAAGGCGGTCCTACCGGAATCGTGAGGGACACACAGAGACTTGGATTTTATATAAATAGATATATATATAAGTCACATTGGAACGGAGGGTGGTTTTGGGGCCCGGGGGTCATGATCGCTGAAAATATACTAAAATTTTCCGGAAATGCTTTCGACCGGACGGCTGCAGATAGGTGTCTTTTCACTTTTTGTAGTGAAAGCTACCTAAAAGAAAAGCGCCCAGTTAAACTGATGGCATTCAGCTCACAGGCTCTTCGCACTAATTGTGTATTATACTCTTATTTCAAAGAATAATGGCCTTCGGAAAATAAAGAAATCGACAAAAACACATTTAGCTATATTAAGGGGAGGGGGGTTAGCTCTTCTAATACCACCCTCCTTTATAATTAGCCAATTAACCTCCAAATCTAATCAGGGAAGCGCCTTATACCAAACTTTAAACCCGGTTCAACCGCCTTAAACCGATATACCAAATTTGAAGCAAACCGGATATATCTACATGAAAAACTCATTTATCTAAACTAAAGGTGGGTGGGATTAGCCTCCCGTTTCTCTTCTTTATTGTTTACCAATGGAGCCCAAAACTAACCAGGGAAAGCGCCTTATCAGAATGAATCTATATCCAGAATTTGACGCAAATCTGATATTTCTATCAAGAGTTATAGCGGTATGTACATACGTATGTACATTCAAAACTTGCGGACACATTAGCTCTCAGTCTTTGATAGCCTGTGAGTTAATAAAAACTACCCAGAAACGTTTCCGAAAGTTATTCGCAACAAAAGAAATGTTATTTTTATAAATGTTTGGTTAAATCTCAAATATTTATTGGTTTTTGAGGTTTCTAAGGATCAAAAATGCTTTTGGGTATCGAGCGTAATTCGTAAAAAGTTATTATATATTCTCATTCATGGTTATATTATGTTTTCGTAGATAAAGAAACGTTTGTTCTTTTTTTTATGTTTGTACATAATGCATAGTGTGTGTGCGGTTCCCATGCAGAAGTACTGCTCTTTTCTGAATGGTAATTTCCCCCTTCTCTAATCATAGAAATTTTGGATTAAATAAGACGAAGATTACTATAAGAAATTACTTGTACTGAAAAAAAAAATGCTGTTAAAAGTCCCCATCTTGTAGGTAAATATATAAAATTACGTATTGTATTCAAAATCAGGAAACTCTTGAAACAGAATTTTTTTTTTCAGAATAAATACCACTTATACATGCCATAGTCGTTCTGAAGAAAAGGATGCATTTAAAATATTTAAATAGTTTTAATAATGATTCACGTGTATAAAAAAGATTTCATAAATTTCAATATTTACATAAGATAAACTTGTATTTAACAAAAAAAAACATTGAAATAGCCTTTTAATGTATAAAATATTGCTAGAAAACTTTTAAAGGGTGTTTTTCATGGCGAAAATTTACAAATTGAATGTCAGTTCTCGTTTGAAAAATTTAATCACGACTTTTAAAGCTGTTTTTTTTTTTTTTTTTTTTTTTTTTTTTTGGGGGGGGGGGGTATTTATATATATATTTAAAAAAAAAAAAATCCGCCAAATATATTTTCTGCCGCAAAATTCGCGGAGTACGGCGTTCCCAGGGCTCGTCCGAGGTCTTTTGCCGCTGTCCACTTTCTGACTCTTGATCGGGCCAAAAAGAAAAGATTGAAAAATTACATTGAAAAGAACAAAAAATTAAAACAGTATATATTTCAAAGGGAAATTCCCCAGACACTTGTTTTTATACTTTAACTTCATTTTTCAACTTTTCATTTTACTATTCTACCTATTAACTTCTTTGACTTAAGTTTAAAGATTTCATATTAAATTCCTAATCTTTTTTATATTTTATAATTTTTTAAATTCTAGATTTTACGTTAAATTTTTTATTTACTCCTTAATTATTTTTATAACAACACTTTTTTCTTTTCCCAATGGCTCATATTTATACAAGACATTAGAACATTAGACTGGATGTTTAGCTGATCACAGCTAAGTAACCCCACAATTCTGCTCAACTGTTGATTATACATGTGGTCTTGTGAATTTTTTTACCAAATTCTTGTTTTTTAAAAAAGTTTGCGTAAAGATTTTCTATCAACAAACATCTTGAGAATGTCGCCGTCTGATCGGTGAAAAATATGTCGATCTGAATAAAGATATTTATATGCCTTTAAAGTGTATTTTTTTAATTACTTTTAGCAAGTATTAACTTAATTTGGATGATTTTAAGTGATTTTCATACATAATTTTAAAACAATCGTAGTTTGTATTTAAATTAGGATAGGACTCTTAAAGTTTCTTGAAGTGCATTTTAGAATAGAGTGATGTTTTAAGCATAAAAATAATACCCAGATCTACATTTTCATTAAATTAAAATAGTAATATGTTTTTGAATCAGTATTCTTAATGTTAGAAAGCTTCTTTATGATGTCTGTCTGCTATATGTTCTTTGATCCTAGATTTGAGTTTTCTGTTTGTCATTCCTATATGACATACCTTTCACCAAAGAAGTTGGAATTGTGCAATTTTATATAGGAATGATCAACAGAAAGCTCGGAGCTAGGGGTCAAAGAATATATAGAAGACATCAAGTGCAACAAGAAAACTACAGCTTTAGCCAGACTATATAACAAAGAACATTTACAAATTAATTTTAAAAATAATAGAATAATTTATCCATCAAAATTTTATTTGCCATCCATTACCCGAGAATCAAAAGTCTTACGCAATCTTCTTCCTATTTTTTTTTTTTTTACGCAGTGAGAATATAAGCAATGATTCAGCCTCCATGGAGCTTCCTAAAATTTGAAAGAGATGTTTTACAGAATAATGAAACAATAATATAAAATAATTCTCGTTGACAAATATCTATTTTTAATATATTGCAGTTCATTTCATTATGCTTGTGTTCGCGTGATTTTTGTTTACTAGTTTTTCCATTTAATTTTTTTTTTTTTTTTTTTTGCGAAAATATTTGTATCATTTTAATTCTTCATAATTTTGCCGTCGGAGCAATGAAACATGTCGAATGTGAATATATAAAAGTATTTTTTGCCTTTTAGATTTATTTTTTATCACTTGTGGCAAATGTTAGTTTACTTTGAAGTTAACAACTTATTGATTTATTCCAAATTCTTCTATCACAAATGCATTATTTTTGCTAATGTTAAGGGGTCTCAGGACTCTTAAAGCTTCAAAATTTTTTAGATGTTAAACTGCTATCTTTTCTGAACATTTTGATGTAATTGTTTCCTTGAAATTCCTATTAGAACAGAAGTTATGGCTTTTAAAATTATACCTGCTCAATAGCTGAAGCGGCGTTTCTGAAACTTTGAAGTCATTTTTCTCCAAATCACATTTTTGAGCAGAAGACGCACAATATCGCAAAAAAAATCTGAATATTTTTTCATGAAATTTTCAAAACATGTTTTATGTTAGTCTGTATAAACTGAACCTAAAATTTCCTTATTATTGTTTTAAAAAAAAAAGTGTTTGTTATGTGATTTTACTGATGAAATTTCCAAAATTTTGTATTAGCTAAATACAACTTTGTATTGAAAATATAAAAATTCTTTAAATACAAATTTTTTAGGTTCAGGGCAATTATTACAATCTGAAGTATAAGTAGGCACAAAAATTTTCATTCTAGTTGCAATATTTATTTTATAATCCTGCACGTAACCTGTTATACCAATTTTCTGCTCGTCAAATGTCTGACAGTTTGGAGCCCTTTATAAATGCTAATTCTGCATCATGCAAAATTTTAAATACATGAAATGAAAGAACATATTTATATCTTTCATCGCAATTAAAATTGTGTTTTAAAATCATACACATTTCAAGATATTAATACTGAATATGGTCTTTTTATATTCTTTTCCAATTTTGAGAGTCTTGAGACCCCTTAAATGTAATTATATATAACTTCCTAAATACAAAAGAATATGTTCATTAGATTTTGGAAAATTTTTATTACTTATCCTTTTTTGCTAATGTAAATGTGCCTCGACTTACGTCGCTAGTTTTGGAACGAATTTCGGACTTAAGTCGAGTTATTACTGTATCAACAAATACCCTGAGAATGTCGCTGTCTGAACGATTAAACATATGTCAATCAGAATAAATGTATTTATATGCCTTTTAAGTGTATTTTCTTATCACTTTTGGCAAGTATTACCTTAATTTGTATGATTTTAAGAGTTTTTCATACATAAATTTAAAACAATTGTTGTTTGAATTTAAATTAGGATAGGACTCTGAAGGTTTGTTGAAATCTATTTTAGAGTAAAGTGATATTTTAAGCATAAAAATAATACCCCAATCTACATTTTTATCAAATTAAAGTAGTAATATTTTTTTAATCAGTAGCCTTAATGTTAGTAAGTTTCTTTATGAATCTCTTCAAATAAGTGGCCTTTAAAAAAAAAAAATCTTATTAAAAACTCCCACGGAACTATATAATTTGAGATCTTTATTATTATTTTCTAACACTTTATGACTCTAAGTTCTAGTGAGATTAGTTTTTTGAAAAATTATCGTTTGTAATTTCAAGTAAATTAGGATGACGTTAAAATCAGGGATTTTAAAGCTTTGCAATGTACAAAATCTTAGCGTCTGTTGTTTCAGTAACATTAACGATTTTATTTATTATGTATTCTTGATATTGATATAAATATAGTTACATATATTTTGTAGTTTTAACACTTAGATTTTATTATGTACTCTGTATATTATTATATATGGAGTTAAATATAATGTGCAGTTTTAACACTTATATTTTATTAATAATGTATTCTATAGAATTCTATATATTGTTGTATACATACCCAGCTAAAAATGAACTGCAGTGAAACTTTAAAAAAAATGTAGTTGGAAGACTGCGGTGATTTGGCACAAATCCCTGCAGTGTTTTTGAAGTCGACATAACTATAAATTAACCGCAGTAAATGTGTAGTTGATAACTACACACTCACCGCAGTCAATTTATAGTTATGTCGACTTCAAAAGAACTGCAGGGATTTGTGCCAAATCACCGCAGTCTCCCAACTACATTTTTTTTGCAGTTTGACTGTAGCCTTTTAAAAATTTATTAGAAAATATGGGGAGAAATGCCGGATGTGCATAACATAAATAAGTCGTATTAGGCCTTTCCAACAAAATGCCACATGATGGGTGACTCCAAAATTTAGAAAAAGTGCCCCATTGGGGGGGTGCAAAGTGAGGGGAGGGAAACCGGATGTGCATAACATGAATAAGTGGTATTAGGCCTTTCCAACAATATGTTACATGATGGGTGACGGCAAAATTTAGAAAAGTGCCCCCCTTAGGGGGGGTGGGCAAAGTGGGGTGAGGGAAGTTGGATGTGTGCATAACATGAATAAGTGGTATTAGGCCTTTCCAACAATATGTCACATGATGGGTGACTGCAAAATTTAGAAAAGTGCCCCCCTTGGGGGGGGGAAGTGTGGGGAGGAAAGCCAAATGTGCATAACTTGAATAAGTAGCCATTGGCCTTTCCAGCAATGGGTCACACGAGGGGTGTCGGCAAAATTTAGAAAAGTGACCCCTCAGGGGGGAGCAAAGTGTGGGGGGGGAGAACCGGATGTGCATAACATGAATAAGTGGTATTAGGCCTTTCCAACAATATGTCACATGATGGGTGACTGCAAACTTTAGAAAAGTGCACCCCTTGGGGGGGCAAAGTGGGGTGAGGGAAGCCGGATGTGCATAACATGAATAAGTGGTATTAGGCCTTTCCAACAATATGTCACATGATGGGTGACTTCAAAATTTAGAAAAGTGCTCCCTTGGGGGGGGGCAAAGTGGGGTGAGGGAAGCCGGATGTGCATAACATGAATAAGTGGTATTAGACCTTTCCAACAATATGTCACATAATGGGTGACTGCAAAATTTAGAAAAGTGCCCCCCTTGAGGGGGGCAAAGTGGGGGGAGGGAAACCGGATATGCATAACATGAATAAGTGGTATTAGGCCTTTCCAACAATATGTCACATGATGGGTGACTGCAAACTTTAGAAAAGTGCCCCCCTTGGGGGGGTGGGCAAAGTGGGGTAAGGGAAGCCGGATGTGCATAACATGAATAAGTGGTATTAGGCCTTTCCAACAATATGTCACATGATGGGTGACTTCAAAATTTAGAAAAGTGCCCCCCTTGAGGGGGGCAAAGTGGGGGGAGGGAAACCGGATATGCATAACATGAATAAGTGGTATTAGGCCTTTCCAACAATATGTCACATGATGGGTGACTGCAAACTTTAGAAAAGTGCCCCCCTTGGGGGGGTGGGCAAGGTGGGGTAAGGGAAGCCGGATGTGCATAACATGAATAAGTGGTATTAGGCCTTTCCAACAATATGTCACATGATGGGTGACTTCAAAATTTAGAAAAGTGCCCCCCTTGAGGGGGGAAAAGTGGGGGGAGGGAAACCGGATATGCATAACATGAATAAGTGGTATTAGGCCTTTCCAACAATATGTCACATGATGGGTGACTGCAAACTTTAGAAAAATGCCCCCCTTGGGGGGGGGCAAAGTGGGGTGAGGGAAGCCGGATGTGCATAACATGAATAAGTGGTATTAGACCTTTCCAACAATATGTCACATGATGGGTGACTGCAAAATTTAGAAAAGTGCCCCCTAAGGGGGGGGGGGAAACCGGATGTGCACAACATGAATAAGTGCTCACAGGGCTTTCCAACAGTATGTCACAAGGCATGATGGCAAAATTTAGAAAAGTTCCCCCTTGGAGGGGGGGGGGGGCAAAGCGGGTGAGGAAAGCCGGATGTGCATAACATAAATAAGAGGTGATGGGGCCTTTCTAACAAGTTACATGAGGGATGTCGGCAAAATTTTGAAAAGGGGGGGTTGCACCACCTGGAATACATCCTCACTCCTCTATGAAATTTTTATATATTATAAATGACATTTATCGGAGGGCTCTGTAAAAAAAATCCAATCTAAAAGGATGAAAATATTAAAAAAGTTCAAAAAGTAAGAGAAATAATTAAATTCTTCGATCGGCCGTGGTGAAAATCTGTGAAATTCATCCATCGACAATATGAAAAAAATCGCACGAGTTTTGCAAATCAATCGCAAGGAAGCTCCCGCACATTTCCCCGATCAGTAGAAATAAAATATTGCAAAACTCGAGAATTGGTACCGTGAAAAAAATTGCAAAAATCATTACTCACTCAATGAAAATATTTATGAAATTCCCCAGTCCATTATTGAAAAGCCCCACCAGTGGCCGAGAGGTTCTGCTCTCGAAGCTGGTAGATGGGAGGTGCTGTGTTCGATCCCAATAGCGCCCGTCGGCCTAATCTTTCAGAGTTTTCTTCGAACCTTGGTTTTCCAAGCATAAATACGGGTTAGGTTCCCTTAGAAAGACCACCCACGGAGGGCACTCCCCCGCGTTAGGGCCTATATCCCTCGTGCTGATAACTGGCCATCATAAACGCAACCAACAACCATTATTGAAAAAAAAAAAAAAAAAAAAAAAAACAGAATTCTTCAGTCGGCTGCTTTAAAATATTGTGAAACTTGTCAACCTGTTGCAGAAATCAATCGTGAAATTCATCAATCGAGACAAAACTCACAAGATTCTTCAGTTGGTGGCATTAAAAAATGTGAAATTTGTCGACCGATTGCAGCTGAAAAACTGCTAAATAAGTCACATTAACTGATAATTGAAAACTAGTTATTGCATATAATAATATTTAAAAAAAGGAATGCATAATAACATTAAATGGGGGGAAAATCGCAAAATTCAATCTGTCACAGGAAAACATTGCAAAATTTTATTGATAAAAAATAGAGCTGTACTGAGTACTCGGTAAATACTGAGTATTCGGCATACTCGGCGAAATTTTGGCCGAGCACTCGGCCAATATCGAGTAGTTGTAAGAATTTCAAACTGATCAGTAAAAAGTTATTCGAATATCAATGTATAATATATGTAATAATTCATAAAACTATTTACTCAGTATTTAACAGTATGTGTACAAAATATAGAAAAAGTTAAGCAAAAACCCCTCATAAAATAATTCAAGATTAAAATTTAGTTTCACACATACAAATAAAAGTAAGTTTTTCTTATTACACAACTACTCGGTATTCGGTCGAGTAGTCAGTGGCCGAGTACTCGGTACTCGGCCAAAGTACTACTCGGTACACCACTAATAAAAAAGGAGTCTAAGCAAACCAATTCAAATTATTTTTTGTGAACAAGGTACACGAATGCAAGAAAAAAATTTAGGTGCCAATGGGCAGTCTCTCACCACTAAATTTTATTTGTTATTTTTTGTCTAATATTTCACCTAAATTTTTTGTAAGAATTTAAGTGAAGAGAACTAATAAAATTTAGTGGTGAGAAACTGCCTGCTGGCGCCTAGATTTTTATACTTCTGTTCTGCGAGTGCCCTTTTTTAAAAATTCGCACACAGCAGTCCTTTTTTCTAGAATCATCACTATCCTAGTGTTGATTCTAGATAAAAAGGGCCACTGAGCGGAAATGTTTAAAAAACAGCACACTTGTACCTTGTCGCTTGCAGGGAAAATCTGAAAAAGTGGTCTGAAAGTCTAAATTCATTCATCGACCATATGATAAAAATCCCACGAGTTTCACAAATCAGTATCAAGAAAAAACTACATTTTACCAGTGGGTAGAAATATAATATTGCAAAATTTGTCAATCAGTTGCATGAAAAAAAAACTGAAAATAGTCATTAAGTCGTCAGAAAATTTGGTGAAATTTGCCAGTTGATTGTTGGACAAAAAAGAGAAATCCTTTAGTTGGGGATTTTGATCAAAAATTTACCTTAACACTTTGGCTGCCCCCATTTTTCAAAATCTGTTCCCAGGCACCGAATGCGTGACTTAGAGATCTGCACGGGCAGTCCCGTGGCCCCAGAGTTGATTTCAGGGGGTGGACGGGGGGGGGGGGCTCTCATTGCTTTGGAAGGAATGTGTGTGTCCCCTCCCCGGACCACCCCCTGAAATCAACTCTGGGGCCACGGGTCTGCCCATGCAGATCTCTTAAGCCACGCATTCAATGCCTGGGAACAGATTTTGAAAAATGGGCGGCAGCCAAAGTGTTAACGTAAATTTAAGGATATTGTCATTGATTTAACATTAGCTTGTGAGTATTGTAACATGACAGTGTACTAAGCTCATTCAATATCCTCCTATGCACAAAAAACATTTAAAATAATTAAGGATATTTTCAGTGGTTTAACATTAGCTTGTGTGTATTGTAACATGACAGTGTACTAAGCTCATTCAATATCCTTCTTAATAAATGAAAAAATCATTTAAAAAATTTAAACGCATATGAAAACTCTGTCATGTGGGGAAAAAAACAATTCTTCGATCGCTTGCAGGGAAAATCTGAAAAAGTGCTCTGAAAGTCTAAATTCATTCATCGACCATATGATAAAAATCCCACGAGTTTCACAAATCAGTATCAAGAAAAAACTAAATTTTACCAGTGGGTAGAAATATAATATTGCAAAAATTGTCAATCAGTTGCATGAAAAAAAACTGAAAATAGTCATTAAGTCATCAGAAAAATTTGTGAAATTTGCCAGTTGATTGTTGGACAAAAAAGAGAAATCCTTTAGTTGGGATTTTGATCAAAATTTTACCTTAACACTTTGGCTGCCGCCCATTTTTCAAAATCTGTTCCCAGGCACCGAATGCGTGACTTAGAGATCTGCACGGGCAGACCCGTGGCCCCAGAGTTGATTTCAGGGGATGGGCGGGAGGGGGGGGGGAGGGCTCTCATTGCTCTGGAAGGAATGTCCCCCCCCCGGACCGCCCCCTGAAATCAACTCTGGGGCCACGGGTCTGCCCGTGCACATCTCTTAAGTCACGCATTCGGTGCCTGGGAACAGATTTTGAAAAATGGGCGGCAGCCAAAGTGTTAACGTAAATTTAAGGATATTGTCATTTGTTTAACATTAGCTTGTGAGTATTGTAACATGACAGTGTACTAAGCTCATTCAATGTCCTCCTATGCACAAAAAAAAACATTTAAAATAATTAAGGATATTTTCAGTGGTTTAACATTAGCTTGTGTGTATTGTAACATGACGGTGTACTAAGCTCATTCAATATCCTTCTTAATAAATGAAAAAATCATTTAAAAAATTTAAACGCATATGAAAACTCTGTCATGTGGAAAAAAAAATAATTCTTCGATCGCTTGCAGGGAAAATCTGAAAAAGTGCTCTGAAAGTCTAAATTCATTCATCGACCATATGATAAAAATCCCACGAGTTTCACAAATCAGTATCAAGAAAAAACTAAATTTTAACAGTGGGTAGAAATATAATATTGCAAAATATTGCCTTTATTATTTGATTCTGAGAAGTGTCATAATTGACGAAAAAAACTAATTTGGCCCTATTACCATTCAGAAGTGTAAATTTTCTTTTTAAAATAACACAATTCATATGATAGTAAAAAAAGATTGCTTCATTTAAAAAATTTAATATTTTACATAATTAGTGAGTATGTACTCATTAAATAAAAATTATTAACACAATGTGTCTAACCTCTTTGTATTACATAAAACTGTTTCATTCCTAAAAAGAAAATAAGTTACTTACCTGTGAAATGTTATGCACTTATTGTAGGTATCCTAGGCAGGCATCAATTTATAATTTGAAGTTCAGTATTAATTTTTTGTGTAACTGAACATCAAAACATACTTTAATACAAAGCACAGATAAGTATCTGTGTAAGATATATAAAAATTCTGAAACTTTTAATCTAAAAGAACATACTGATTGAAGCAAGTGTAAATCAGAAATAAAACATTGTTAATTACTATAAATAGATAAGTGCACTAAATCAAGTAAAATCGAACTATCTGGATAACTATCTGGATTGTCAGAAACAAAATTTTATCAAATGTTTTGGATGACATTTGAATTTAATTAATCCTGTTAATATGAAATGGACCTAATTTTTTTTTTTTTTTTTCGCATGCATTAACCGTTAATAGTACAATCTCATCTAGATTTGAAATACTAACGATGATTGTACAAAAATTGCGACGGTTTATAAATCGTTATCACTTTATTCAAATTAACTCAATCGTGTGGATCTGAAATTAATTTCTTTCGATTGAGAATGTAAAAATACCCATACAGCCACTTTATTTCAATAAACAGTGGTGATATTTTTCGCCAAACTGCAAAATAAATGAACTTCTTTTAGCAAATCAACGTGGTACTCCGCGCCGATTTTCATAAACAAGCCGGCGTTTCCGTGAGTTGAGGTGTTTCTTTAATGCTTCTCCTGCAGTTGCAACGAAACCATGGGGTTAGACATTCAGCTGTAAGGGGTTGAAATATAAATCATATGTCCAAATGAGAAATTTAAATAAAATAAAGGAAGAAAATTATACTATTTTTTTGTTGTTCTTCTTTGTTTTTATGAGGTAAAAGTGGAAAACTGGAAGTTATATGTATGTCCGATATGGAAGAAAGACAATTTATGCAATATGCAATGAGTAAACCCATCTGCGTTTCTAATTTCTAATCATGGGCGACATATAAAAGAATGGTTGGGCCACTGTCCCTCTCGATTTTGAAATTTATCTAATTAAATTTCCTTTTTCTTCGATTTTGAAAAACATAGTAAATTTTTTTCGAGTAATTTAAAATAAAAGAGGAACTAAAAACTAGTTATGAAGATAGTGGGGCAGTGAGCAAGGACCTATTGCCCCTACCTTGATTTTAAAATTTAATTAATAAGAATTTCTTTTCTTCTGTTTTCAAAAACATTATGTAAATATTTTGAGTAACTTAAAATGAAAATAAATAAGAAATTTTCAGTTAAGGGGTGTTGGTGGTGTTGTTGGTGGTGGTGTGAGTGTGTGTGTGTGTGTGGGGGGGGTGAGACTCATTGCCCCTTCCTGGATTTTGAAATTTAATTAGCAATTTTTTTCTCCAATTTACAAAAACATAGTAAAATTTATTCTTTTCGAATAACTTAAAATAAAGGAACTAAGAACTTTCTGTTAGGGGAAGGGGGCATATGTGAGTCATTGCCCCTCCCTCGATTTTAAATTGTAACTATTTTTTTTTCTCTGATTTTTGAAAAACATAGTGAAATTTGATCTTTTCTCTTATCTTAAAATAAAAGAATAACTAAGAATTTTCTCTTATGGGAACGAAGTTAGAAGAGAGCTATTGCCCCTGCCTAAATTAAAAAATTTAATTAATTAAATATTCTTTTTCTTTTGTTTTCAAAAACATAGTAAAGTTTATACTTTTCGAGTAACTCTGAATAGAAAAATGAGAAATTTTACATTAAGAGGGAGGGAGGGGGGGGGGGGTTGAGAGGTTCATTGCCCTCCCCTCCCTGGATTTTAAAATGTAACTAATAAAAAAAATTTTCCACTTTTGAAAAGTAGTAAAATTTATTCTTTTCGACTAACTAAAAATAAAGAAACTAAGAATTTCCTGTTAGGGGAAGGGGCATAGCTGAGCGATTGCCCCTCCCTTGAATTTAAATGTTAACTATTTTCTTCGCTTTTGAAAAACATACTGAATTTTTTTTAATTATCTTAGAATAAAAGAGGAATTAAGAATTTTCAGTTAGGGATAGGGTAGGGGGTAGGAGAAACCTATTGCCCCTTCCTGGATTTCAAAAGTTAATTAATTAAAATTTCCTTTTCTTCTATTTCAAAAACATAGTAAAATGTATACTTTTCGAGTAATTTACAATAAAAAAAATGAAGAAATTTCTCATTCCCCCCCCCCCCTCCCTGGCTTTTGAAATTTAATTAATATTTTTTTTTCTCCGATTTTGAAAAAAAAAAAAAAATAGCAAAATTTATTCGTTTAGAGTAAGTTAAAAAAAAAACTAAGAATTTTCCGTTGTGGGCAGGGGCACAGGTGGGTTGATGCCACTGCCCCTCCCTCGATTTTGAAATTTAACTAATTTTTTTTCTCTGATTTTGAAAATCATAGTGAAATTTAATTTTTTTTATCTTAGCTTAAAATGAAAGAGGAACTAAAAATTTTGCGTTAGGTAGGAATGTGACTTTCAATTAAGTCCTTAAAAGTCTTGGAAAGAGTATTAATTATCATTAGTATATAAAAAGTGTGTTTCATAACATGCAACTCTCACAAAATCAAAACAATTTTAAACACTTTAGAAAATTCGGGATATATCACACAATCATACAGCATTGTGTATTGCAAAAGTATCTTACAGTAACTGCTGTTATACTGTAGTTACTATTATAATAATCATACTTACAAAATTAAGACCTGTAAAGTTCTTCAGAAACTGCAGTCAGACTGCAGATACATCACCGAAAATTTTTGTGAATTAATTGCTATAAAATAACTTGAAATTCACTGCCGTTTTACTGTAGACATAAAGTCTTACTATTTTTTAAATTTTGGGTTGAAAAAATACTTGTCAATAACTGGAAAATAACTGAAGTTTTTTTACTGTTGATATTGCACTACAAAAAAAACTACAGTTGACCGTAGAAAAACTTGAAAAATACATCATTTCTGTAAAAAAACTACAGTTCATTTTTAGCTGGGTAGTTATATATATTGTATAGTTTTAACACTTAGATTTGATTAATTATGTATTCTATATAAATATTATGTATTCTATATAAAATTTTACATAAATAGTAACATATATTTTGTAACTTTAACACTTAGATTTTATTAATTGTGTATTCTAAATATTGTCACATACATAGTTACAAATTGTTTTGTATTTTTATCACTTCGATTTTATTAATTCTGCACTGTTAAAAAAAGACAAATTTCTCTAAATCAACGAAGATATAATATAAATATCAATAATCTCTTCCAAATTACCCATGATTTCGAAAAGTTTTCTTTATTGAATCATGAAGTAAAATAAAGGTAAAAATAAAAAACAATATTATAAAACTATTGAAATAAAATTTAATATTACATGAAAATTACTGATTAACATGAAAAAGTAAAATAGGAATAAAGTATTTAGGAGATTACTGGTCTTTGGGTGTAGGAACTTGTGATAAAATATTTAAAATGATTTGATTAATTATTAACAAAACATATAATGAATGAAAATTTTAGATTTTGATTAATTATATTTTTAATTAATGAAAATCATTGAACAGATTTTATAATTAAACACTGGGCTATTATCTAATGATGAGATTAATAATTAATCATTAGAACCAGCATAATCCATATATCCAGAGGAACTGGGTGTAGGAACTTATAATACATATTATATTAAAATATTTTTGATTTTAATAAAATTCCATGCTGCTTCTAACGCTTTCATTGCAATGAATAATTTTTATTGTTCCTGCTGCTCTTAGTCTGTGCCCCCAAACACAAGTAAAACATGAAATGGTTCAAATTTATTACAAAATAAAATATAAAAAATAAAGCTATAAAACATTTCGAACATTTATACAAACATAAAATATAATTATATACAGACGATAAACCCACACGGTTTTATTTTATTGCTTTCTTAAATGTAAAATACCAAAAAACATATCAGATAAAAACATCAAAATATCTCTCAACAAATTTTCAGCAAATATACAGTCCTTAAGTAATATAACTTCATTGGATATCCAGTCATGTCTCTATTTCCTTTCTCTTCTAAGCTTCGAATTACAGAACCCAACCCTAGTAATAAATCTGTCGGAGCCAAATACATGCTGAAATTGAAGTCTCCGATATAAAGACACATGTGTGCGACCTGCAGTGTTATCCGAAGTGTAATTAAGAAAGTATGAGGCCAATAAAGAAAAGTCATTCACATTAGCAGTTTATGTTCTGTTCTTGGCACTGTGTTTTCTTAATCAGTGAGGCACAAAGGTGGTTGATAAATTATTTTATGTTTTTATGATACAGATCCGTCTTCGAAATTGAACTCTGTCCAAGACATGTGAGTGAAACCTAGAAATATTGTAACTTGATAAATTTTGTTTCTTGTGGGGTCTAATCCATTAGTAGAAATTATTCTTTGAGATAATGTCTGTGCATTAAAATTCTTTCAAATTTTTTCATTTTTAAAATAAAATCATAAGGCGAAACGCAATATTTCACTTTGATACAAACATAAAATATGTAATATGAACTTTAAAAAGTTCACTGTTTTACTTAAAAGGAGACTAAAATAATAAAATGGGTGTTACAAGTTTAAAATATACATTTTATTTAAAAACTTCACAGTACTTTCTGCCTTTCCCAAGCCCTTCATCAAATAACATTATAACTGATTGTTGTTTATTTATACAAATACGTAACTTCGTTTTGAATAAATTGTATTTCTACTTACAACTCTAATAATTATTTGCCCTCTCATTTTCAAAAAGAAGTTACGCATTTGTATAAATAAACAGCAAATTAGTTATTATAATATTCTTTAATGAAGGGCTTGGAAAAGCCCGAAAGTACTAAGAAGTTTTTAAATAAAATGTATAGTTTAAACTTGTAACATCACTTTTATTTTTTAGTCGCCTTTTAAGAAAAACAGTGCACTTTTTAAAGTTCATATTACATATTTTATCTTAGTTTTTGTTCAGATCAGACGTCATTAAAAGTATTAATATTCTTTGTGTATTTTCCCTAGTAAAAAAATTCAAAACGCTTTCAAAATGAAAAAAATATAAATCAGGGATCGTGCGGGGCATGGAATTTTCCAGAATATATATCAGTATTTTCTTATAAAAAAATAAATCTAGGTTAAACGCGCGAAATTTCGCTTATTTAAAGAAAGATTTTCACTAAGAAAATACTGGTACTGAGGAATCCTCTGGTCTGAAAATTCCAGGACCCGTAAGAACACTGATAAATACAGTCTAAACGGAGAAAACGGGACCTGTTTACCACGGAATAAGAATGCGGCAAACAATACAACATTGCACAATCCAACAACATTAATAAATATGTCGGAACAAAATATACTGAACTAAAATTGAAGTCTCAAATTTTAATTCATATGTTTGTTATCTCGTGTGTTATGGAAAATGTAATTAACACGTTCGCTGCCATCTACGAGAATACTCGTAGTTGGCAAACTGGGTTTCCTTGCCAGCTACGAGATAACTCGTTATCGATCTTCTTATCTAAATCACCGATTACGAGCACTGCCATAGAAAATATCTGCAATATTTCATAGGCCAACAACGAGCATACTCCCGTGAATTTATTTGTTGCTGAAAGTAATTCGTCACATATATAGTATTTAAGTAATAAAACAGAAATAATTTAAAAGTACTAAATTGCAGATATGATCTTGGAGTGTATGAACAGATGCATCATCTCATCTTTGGCAGGGAACATGTTAAGAAAGTATGGGAACAATAAAGAAAAAACATTTTATGGTCGGTTCTAATCACTGTATTTTCATAATCAGTGGCGCACACATGGGGATTATAAATTATTTTATGTTTTTCTGCCACAGATCTGTCTTCGAAATTAAACTCTATCCAAGACATTTGAATGAAACCTGGAAATATTGTAACTCGCTAAATATTTTTGCTTTTGGGGTCTAATCCATTAGAATAATTATTATAAACTTTCCTTTGAGATAATGTCTTTCCATTAAAATATTAATATCTTAATTTTTGTTCAGATTAGACGTAATGAAACATATTAATATTCATCGTGTATTTTTCTTAGTAAAAAAAAATCCCGACGCTTTCAAAATTAAGCAATATAAATACAGTATAACCTGCGAAAACGGAACCTGTTTAGAACGGAATATAAATGCAGTAAACAGTGCAATATTGGACAATCCAACACCATTAATAAATCTGTCGGAACAAAATACACGGTGAAATTGAAGTCTCAAATTTTAATTCACATGTTTGATATCTGGCGTGTTATGCAAAATGTAATTATGAAAGTGTGAGATCAATAAAGAAAAGACATTTTATGGTCTGTTCTTATCACCGTGTTTTCTTAATCAGTGGGGAACAGACGTATTTGATAAATTATTTTATCTTTTTATGATACAGATCCATCTTCGAAATTGAACTCGGTGCAAGACTTGCAAGAGAAACCTTTAAATATTGTAACTTGATACATTTTTATTGCTTGTGGGGTCTAATCCATTAGAATAATTAGTAGAAAAATTTCTTTGAGATAATGTCTTTCATTGAAATGTTAAAAAATCTTCATTTCTGTTCTGATCAGACATAATCAAAATATTAATAATCTTTAGTAATTCTTTAGTCTTTTAATATTTTCGTTAGTAAAAATATTCACGATGTTTATAAAATCAAATAAGATAAATACCACCAGACCTGTGAAAATGGAACTTTTCTATAATGGAATATAAATATAGTAGACAGAGCAGTATTGCACAATCAAACACCAGTAATAAATCTGTCGAACAAAATATACGTTAAAATTGAAGTTTCAAATTTTATTTCATATGTTTGGTATCTGGTGTGTTATGCAACATGTAATTAACAGAGTATGAGACCAATAAAGAAAAGACATTTTAAGGTCTGTTCTTATCACCGTATTTCCATAATCAGTAAGATACAGACGTGGATTATAAATTATTATTTTTATTATTATTATTATTATTATTTTAACTGATCCATCTATGAAATTGAACATAAAAAATATTTATATTCTTTGCGTATTTTTCTTAGTAAAAAAAATCAGGATTCTTTCAAAATCAAACTATATAAATTCAATAAAATCTACGAAAACGGACTCTGTCTATAACGGAATAGAAATACAGTAAACATCAATAAATCTGTAGGATTAAAATATAACGCTAAAATTGAAGCCTCAAATTTTAATTCAGATGTTTGGTATCTGGTGTGTTATGCAAAATGTAATTTAAGAAAGTATGAGACCAATAAAGAGAAGAAATTTTATGGTATGTTCTTATCACTATGTTATCATAATTAGTGAAGCACAGATGTGGATAATAAATTATTATTATTATTATTTTAATAAAGATGCGTCTTCGAAATTGAACATAAAAAATATCAATATTCTTTGCGTATTTTTTTTTTTATTAAAAAATTTTCGACGCTTTCAAAATAAAAAAATATAAATACAATAAAACCTTTGAAAACGGAACCATTCTATAACGGATTCCCAATTCAGTAAACAGTACAATATTATACAGGGCGTCTGGTCTCAACGGTGTCCAATGGCTAATTCCTAAACCGTTAGTCGTAGACATATAGTTCCAATTACAAAAATGTTTAAAATCAGGTAAAGAAAAATTTTAAAAGCGATTTGGGTCAATGAAAGCATTTCTTAAAAAAATACGAAATTTAAATTTTTATACGGTCCCCCGGTCCTATAAGTTATATTTAGTAAAAGTTTCCTTTTACACTGACAAGTAATACACAAAAAAGTCGCATTATTCTACGATTAAAATTGACCGAGTAATAGCCGTTTAAAATTGGAGCATAATTTTTGATGCAAATTGGGGGTCATTCACAAATTTAGTCGAAATATAATTTCGTCAGGTATATTAAAAATTGGTTGAGAGTAAAATTAACATTGTAATATAAATTTGAAATCGTTAATCATTCTGATATATTAATGCAAAATATTCAATTTGTAATAAACATTTAAGAAGAAAGAAAAAACAGAATTTTTGTTAAATAACATGATGCTAAATTAACAGCCTCAATTCTTTACAAAATAATACGTATTTTAAAATATTATTAGATTACACTAGCCTGCAAAAGTTGGGTTATGTCATGTTTTTTAGCTTTTGATAGCTGATTCTTATGTATTCTGTACCGCTGAATCTGAAATTGACCTTCATTTTTAACCATCACATTAGGATTTTTCACAAATTTCAAAGTTAAAAAGTTCAAAGTTAAAATTGAATCTCCTCCCTCATCTCATCGGACCACTCAGCTGTTCAGCTGTAAGAATCCCAGGATAAACAAAAATTTCGAATAAATTATTGAATAAAATAAAATAAAATGAAACAAAAAAAGTTGTACATATGTTTTATAGTATGAGATTTTCGCTATATTTTAACTCACAAATTTACGATTTGCAAAAAAAGTCTAACGTGACAATTAAAAATGAAGGTCATTTTCAGATTCAGCGCTAAAAAGTACGTAAAAATCAATTATCAAAAGTTAAAAAACACAAACGTCTCCTCTACTTTATAGTATCCGATTTTTGTTATTCTTTAAATTTGACAATTTATGATTTGCGAAATATCCTGACAGGATGGTTAAAAATTAATGTAATTTTCGGATTCAGTGCTAAAAAATACATAAAAGTTAAAAAAAAAATAATCGCAGTCTTGTATTATCTATTCTAAAACTTTTTCTTAAACTTCTTGGCGGTAATCTATCCGAAATTTTTTGTCTTATCCTGTAAAATAAGTATAAATGGTAATTACCGAAAATCATAATAATATTAGATTGTTATTGGATTTGCGCCAGTATGTAAAATGTAATCTCAATCGGATATTTAAAAGTGAGTTAAATTTCGAGTACAAATTTTGAACTGGAAAAACATACATACGGTCGTTGAAGTAACATAAAAACTTATAAAAATAACATATTTTTTGTTAAAAGAAATTATAAAAGAAACAGTCTCAAATCCTGACAAAATAAAACAACTATTATTTTAGCCAATCTGAAGTTTAATAAATCTTAACTTAATCGTAATACTTGTACGAATTTTTTCAAAGCAAAGATACACATGAAAAAAGATCTTCGAATACTTTAAGCACTTGGTATGTGACCCCTCAAAGCCAAGCCGAACTCATTTGTTTTCAGAGCTGAAAAGTGGCATAAGTCATGCATTTTTAAAGCTTCATAACTCGGTCTATTTTAGGGTTATATGAATGGGACTTTTTTTGTCTTACTTGTCAGTGTAATAGGAAAATTTTACTAAATAAAACTTATAGGACCGGGGGACCGTATAAAAAATTTAAATTTTGTAATTTTTTAAGAAATGTTTTTATTGACCCAAATCTATTTTAAAATATTTCTTTACCTGATGTAAAACATTTTTGTAATTGGAACTATATGTCTAAGACTAACAGTTTAGGAATTAGCCATTGGACACCGTTGAGACCGGACACCCTGTATAATTCAACTATAATAATAAATCTGTTGGAGCAAAATATCTTTCCAAAGTTGATTTTTTCGATATAGAGACACATATTTTGCACTTAGAGTGTTATTCAAAGTGTTTTTATGAAAGTATGAGACTATTAAAAAATATTTTATTATGGTCCGTTCTTGTCAGTGTGGTATTTTAATTGGTAAAGCACAGACATTGATGGTAAATTATTTTATGTTGTTTTGTTATAACACAGATACATCTTCGAAATCGAATTATGTCCGAGACATGTAAGTATAACCTGGAAATATTGCAATTTGATAAATTTTCTTGCTTGTGGGGTCTAATACATTACAATACAGTAGAACCTCGATTATCCGAAGTAATTGGGACCGGCCCCCCTTTCGGAAATCGAAATTTTCGGATAATCGAGAATGCTTCAATTTTAAGATTAAAGAGAATATATGCAATATTTCTTTTTATGGTAACAAGTGCATAATAAGCAATAGCAAAATAGAAACAAGAACTGATTATAAATAACCTGAATTTTAATTTAAAAATTAAGTACCTTTTATATATATCACAAGGGTTTGAAAAAATGTTTTGTTTGTCACAGTTTCGATTGCCTTTGCTTTGAAGCTCTATCACGGAGTTTTGTAATATTATTAGTTCACAAGTATCACAGTCTTTCTGCTGCTCCAGCCGTGCCAAACCTTTTGCAAAACATTCAAAAACTTCAGAATTGCTAATTTGTTCGTTTTCTTTGTTCCACTCCGCAGTTTACGGGAGCTCAAGTTAAATTCAAAGGAACTCTAAGAAAGGGGATCGAAAATATTTATATGTACTCGTAGTCTGGAAGGGACCGCTTGCACACAAGGAATATGATAGTTTAAAAAAAAGAATCAAAAAAGATTTAAAAATGGATTTTGCACACAAATGAATGTGATTGTAAAAAAAATAAAAAGTTTTAAAAATGGATTTCGGTTAACTGAGAGTTTCGGTTAAAAGAGTTTCAGATAAAAGAGGTTCTACTGTAATTTGTAGAAAATTTTCTACAAGTTATAGTCCTTCCATTAAAATCTTTTAATATCTCAATTTTTTTGCAGATCAGCAGATGTAATAAAAAATATTAATATTCTTTGGGTATTTTTCTGACTACAATCATTCTCAATGATTTGAAAATCAAGCAATACAAACAGAGTAAAACCTTTGAAAATGGAAACTATCGATAACGGAATATAAATGCAGTAAACATTACAATTCCACAGATCCCGATCCTATAGTAATATATCTGTAGGAATAAAATACATGCTTAAATTGAAGTCGCCGATATAAAAACACGTGTTTGCGACATGCAGTGTTATCGAAGTATAGTTATGAGGCCATGAAGAAAGGACATCCAGATCAGCAATTTATGTTCCTGTCACTGGGTTTTCTTAATCGGTGAAGAACGTCAATGCTAAATTATTTTATATTTTTATGATACAGATCTGTCTTCGAAATTGAACTCTGTCCAAAACATGCAAGTGAAATCTAGAAATATTATAATATTATAAATTGCGTTGCTTGTAAAGTTCTAATCCATTATAATAATTAGTAGTGTTTTGAAATACTGCTTTTCCATTAAATTAATTAAATATTCCTTTTTTTTTTCAGGTAGGTTCAGGCGTAAAGGCAACAATTTAAATTTTCTTTTTTCTTAACTTACAGATGTTTTCCTAAAAGGCTAATATTACTATTCTTCATATTTAGGTAAAAGCATATATTAGTAATTGGAAATCGATGATGATTTGTAATTATATAATGGTTATATATATATATATCTTTATAAGGGAATGAAAAATGGTTCTCACGGTAATCTGTCTTTCTTATATTTATTTGGAGAAACTTTTGCATGTCTGTTACATACAACAACGTTATAAAAATTAAAATCGATATAGTATCGTAAATAACTTTAAAGATATTTTCTCTTTGAACATAACAAACAATTGATAGTTGCATTGATAAAAAAAAGTACAATAAAATAGTATATACTGAAGGAAATCTCAAATAATGTCAACAAAAGATTTAAGCCTGTTAATTTAAGCGTTAAAGAGATTTATTTTCCATTTGTTCAAAGTTTAGCGAGTTGATTTTTACACAGAAACGCACAAGCATGATCATACAAATACACATTAAAACTAGTAGACATCACAAAACTTCCTTCAATAGAGGGCAATATAAGGGGCACAGGAACTTTAAACTTCCAAAAAATCAGTTTTCGGATTTTGTTCAATTCTGAATTTTTTTTAATTTCTCAACAATATTAAAAAAAAAACCTATTCAAAAATCTGCATTATTTCCTGATTCAAAATCATTTATAGACGGTGAGTATAATTGAAGATCCGTAGATATTGAAACTTTAAAACGCGTTTTCTCATTTTTTAGTAAATTTGGAGATTGCGCTCGCTGTTACTTTAAAACTATATAAGCTACAGCTTTAAAAAATTAATCAAATATGCATTTCTTTATGGTGTTCAGGCTTTAAAAAAAAAATCTTTTTTTTTTCTTTTTTTTTTTTCTTTTTCTTGTGTACTTGAAAAACTCGAAGTGTTGTTTGGAATTTTTTATTTTTTTTTTTTGTGCTAAAATTAAACTTTAAACAAAAGCTTTTGCATTTATTTTCGTTTTAATTTAGAAGTAGGTGTGATATGATTCTATTTTGTTTAAGAAATGTTTTCTATAGGTATAATTATCATGCGCGCAGCATGTAATGATTTTAATTCACGCATTTGTCAGATGAATTTCTAAATTTAAAATTTAATTATTAATTTTGTATAGACATCATTTATTTTTCAGGATAATATAGCTAAGAATATATACTTTAGGCCGAAAAGGAAAAGAAGGTCTTAATTGAATATTATTTGTGCTTTGGTACTTCGAAAAGGCGATGTTTTCGATTGTCTAGCCAAACTCAAAGGTCCTGTCCCCGTATGTAATTTATTTTGTTATACACCAACACTTACGAAGGATAGTGACCTTTCTTTGAATTTAATTCAGAGTTACAGCGATAACAAAAAAAAAAAAAAAAAAAATCACCGTTTGAGACAGAACCAAGTTGAGTATCCATATACAAATTCCACCAACATGCCGAAATAACGCTATAACGTTAATCGCAAAAATGAAGCAAAGCCCCCCCCCCCCCCCCCCCGCACGCCACTTTTTATTGAAAAAAGTCGAAAATAAATCATCATAACTTTAAATAAAAATCTTAAATATTAAATTTGGTGAATTCCCATTCCATAGAATCGGATGAATACTTATTACAAAAATCGTTAAAAGCACTAGAAATCCTACATTAAAGATGTAGATTAGACATCTAATGCCTAACCTATAGGTCTGTAGGTATGACATTAAGTCTCTTATGTAGGATCTCTAAAAAACACAGCACAGTAGCGCCACCTCAAAGCAAGCTTGGTTGAGTAAGTTGCATCCAGACCAAATCCAATTAGTACCAGCATATGTCAAGGTCTGACTGAATACCAAGTTTGATTACATTCCAACACAGAGATGAAAAGATGTATTTATCATGGAAATAGTTTTAAAATAATGTACAGTCGTGGAACAAAAAAGTAAACACCCCCTACTAACTCCTCAACAAATTATCGTAGAAGAAAATTACTGGTACCGCACGATTGGAAATAAAGCCTACTTTTAAATGATGTATATAAAATTTACTTAGGGGGCCATCAAATTATTAAAACGAATCATAACTTTGTTTTTTTCAATAGCAGCACACAATTCTGACAGCATAAATGAACTCTACACCCTTCAGTTAGTCTAAAAACAAATTTTTATGCAATGCGTACCATAAGTTTCCGAGAAATTAATTATTTTAAAACGAGCGTATATTATGGGGTGTATCCAAATTGAAGTTCCGTACTCGATTGTTAACCGAGAGATCCCCCTTCTTGATCAAAGCACCTTAAGCACCACTCAAGCAGTCAAAGAAGCATGCTAGATTATACGACAGCAGAAGGAATTTCATTATATCTAGTCACTTCTATCACAGGGGACTTAAAACATCATTTTGCGTTTTTTTTAAGCATAATTTGAAAACTACTAGGAAGAAAAATGTGAAATTTTGGATTTCCATAAGGTAGGACTTAATAAATCTAAATTCATCAAAAAACTGTAGGTTGCAATTCATAATTTTTTCCGAATATTAATTTCATAATTCATAATTTATATCGTAAAATTATAAAAATTGCAAATTTAACGTATTTATGTTTGGGTATATTGGTATTATTGCTACACAAAAAATAGCACATTAGGAGCATAATTTCAGGAGATATAAATAAAAGTATGAAAATGTAATTTAACATTAGAAACACTAAATTTTGAATGTTTATAATTCAAAAACCTAACATTCAAATGATTTGAAATTTCGTGTCTAGGCATAGTTTGAACCAAAGATTTGAAATATCTCGTTAAAATTGGGTATTGCTATTGAAAAAAATGAAGTTTGGATTCTTTTTAATATGTAGATAGCCACCTAAGCAAATTTTATATACATCATTTAAAAGTAGACTTTATTTCCAATCGTTCGGTAACAGTAACTTTCGTCTAGGATAATTTGTTGAGGAGTTAGTAGGGGGTGTTTACTTTTCTTTTTCCACGACTGTACCACTCCATATGTTAGGCTATGTACATTGAAAGGTAATCAGTATCTTCTTATGTAAACTTCTAACAGAATATGAAATTTTCTGAAATTCCACTCCACAGATACCCAGATATAGCTATGAGGAAAATCGTGCAAAACACAACACAGCAGCGTCATCTTTTGGACGGTAAATGCCAAAACATAATCAGCATCAATTCCTGTTAAGATCCGTAAGTTTTATGAAGTGCCATGCATTAGGTCTTGAGACATAACTATTACAGAAATCGTGAAATATGCAGCATAACACTGCCACCTGTTGGGCGATATGCACCCAAACGTAATCTGCACCAGTTCATGTCGAGACCATGTAAAGTTTTATGAAATTTCGTACATTTAATCTGGAGATGTAACAGCCACAAAAATTGTGTCCTACGCAAATAGACAAGATATTTGTCAAAAGACAAACTCAAAACGGCTAAATCAAGAAAAAAATTGCATGTCAAAAATTTCGTGATTGCAATACTTTCTTCTTACGTATCTAGCAGATTAAAATATATGTATGTCAAGTCAGGAAACGGTATGTGTCACTGACCGATGGATGTGATGCGTTAGAAGTCATATAAACAGCTCACGCCTAACGACAAGCTGATTCTGCAGTTAATGGCGCAAACTCAGCTAAAGTTATATCAAGCACTTTTCATAACGTCGCATGACTAGCCACGTTGCATGATTCCCTTGTTAGAAAGTGGCTTGGTCAGCAGATATTTCCTGTTAAATACTGCCCAAAATCCTTTGTGGACACAGACGCCTGTTTTTTGCCAATGCATACGGTCGTGCGTTTTGCCGACCGCGTCTGTAATCTCATCAACCAACTTGTATATACTCTGTAAATACTTTATCTTATTAAACAAGTGTGCTTAAGTACGTGTACTAGCTCCTTGACATGGGGGCTCAGCCTACTGAACGTCCAGACACCCCTAGATGGATAAAGCCCAGCTGACTGAATGCCTAAGCCCTAACCGATGGGTTGCTGCCCTGCCCGATGCAAGCCCGGTTCCAGATGCCGAATTCTCCGGTTCCAGATGCCTGAATTCCCCGGTTCCAGCCAGCAGCCCCGACTGACGATTGCCCGAATTTCAAGCCTTCAGCCCTGATAATGTCGCCCTACGCCCGATGACCACAGCTCCGGTACACAGCCCTCGACGATATTTCCTGCCTTACAAATGTCCTCAGCACACGTCCCAGACGGCCTAACAATGCAAACCCGTCCCGACCTGCTCCGCTACTACAAGACTGAGACGCGAGACCCGCGCATACAAGAGATCTTTTTTCCCCCCTCAACATCGCAGCCCGCACGGATAATTTTCACGTCCTTTTCTCTGCACTAAGAAGAAACGATTTTCTCCAAAACAAGAAGATATAATTTGACCTACTTACCACAGGAAGATTGAAGAAAGAGAGATGAAAAAGGAAGGACTACGTATTTTTCCTAAGCTTAACTACTAAGTGCGATTTTGTTTCCACTTTCGCTCAAAATCCCAGGTCCGGCTGCAAACGAGTGAGTACCAAGACTCTCTATAAATTTTATTTTATTTTCCCCAGTCTTATTAGTTAAATTAATCATGTTTTTAGAGGATATTCCCCAGTTGAAGTCGGCGCTTAAATTCGTTAAAGCAGACAAAATTAAATTATTGCATCAATTAATTTTCGACAAAGATGAAGCAAGGTCCAATCGAAAAAATTTACGTAAATTTGAGGTTTTTCATATGATGCAAAAAGCAGTGAATTTACGGCTAAGTTACAGGACATAACTACTAAATTTTCGAAGTTAGAATTAATAGCGGTAGCAAATTTGATGGCCATTGAAATTGGCGGGACTGAAGATGAGCTCGCAAGTCGTATTTTAACCGCATTAACAGATTTAGAAACATTCGCGAATTCCATTAAGATAGCGACAGATTCAGAATTAGAGGATGTTACACCCGATCCCCCCCCGGCAACCATTTCAGCTACAAATATAAATTCAATGGCTGCAAGAACTACTGACCCGATCCCCCCGAAGCCAATAATTTCATTTACTGATTTTGAGAATTTAACCCCCCCCCCTTTCGCGGTTCACGCACAGAAAATATCCTTAATTGGTTTACACGTTTTGAAAATTTAGCGCAATCGTTCGCCCTGTCGGAAATTCAGAAATTTATCTTTGTTGAACGTGCTTTGAAAGATTTAGCACTTTTATTTGTACAGAGTGAACCGTACATTACCTCGTACGATAAGCTTAAAAAAGCATTAATTGCAGAGTTTTCATGTTACTCAACGCCCGCCCATATCCATAAATTACTGTCATTTCGTACGCGTAATCACAGAGAAAATTCAATACAATATTTTTTGCACATGCGAGAGATTGCGACTAACGGCAATATTGACGACAACTCACTAATGCATTATGTGATACAGGGAATAGATGACGCACCCCAAAATAAAGCCATATTGTTCGGATGTACTGATTTAGCGCAATTTAAGGAAAAACTTTTGATATACGATGAAATTTGCCAATCCAGCCGCGAGTCACGCTCCCGTACTCAGAATTTTACAGCCAGTACACCACGCGCACCGCCGCCCAGACCCCAAAACAAAATTAACTGTCATAATTGCGGAGCTAATCACCTAGCCGTGAATTGTCCCAATAAAAATAAAGGTCCTAAGTGCTTTAAATGTAATTTGTTCGGACACGTAAGTCATAATTGCGGAGAGCGAACCGCAGAACGCAAGACGTCCACTCAAGGCACCCCTCCTCCCAAAACTCACACAGTCGAGCGCGGTCAACCGCACAAAAATATGAAAAAATTTGTAAAAATCGCAAACATTGCAGTAGAAGCCCTGATCGATACCGGTAGTGAGATTTCGGCGATGAGACACGATTTTTACCGACTAATTGGTTCCCCTCCCCTAAGCGAAGACAGTACACATGTAGAAGGTTTTGGAAAATCTAGTATAAAACCACTAGGATCTTATCAAACGAATATACACATAGATAACACCCCATTTTCGACCAAAATTTTCGTTATGGATTCGTCCCACATGTCTATTCCCGTCATTATTGGTCGAGATGTCCTGGCACAAGGTACCTTAATCTGTAATGAACACGAAATTTCCCTTGAAAAAACCGCACAAGCAACCATAAATTACATTGGCGTGAGCCACAAACAAAATTCCTCTAAGACGGATACCATTAATTTAATGTTAACCAAAAAGAATAATATGAATGTCCCTAAGCATACTGAAAAGCTTCCCGTAGTCACTAAATCCTTAGCCGAAAACGAATCTAAGTTACAAAATTCTCCCCCCCCCCTCGAAATCTGCTTAAATAAAGAAACTGATATTTCGTTATCAGAGGTTCCTGTCGAAGTGACCGAAAAAGTGAAAGCACCCGATTTAAAATCTTCCCCCTTAAATGATACTTTTCCTGCAGGAGTGAAAAGAATTATCCCCACCGATAGAGCATTTTTCTCTGAATTTTTAAGATCTATAACAGTACTAGCGATCATTACTATCTGTATATTGATGCACTCTCTCGTACGCATATCTCAAGCACAAGATGAACCCCATCGACTGACTGACCTACTTCTACAGCTTACCATAGACGCAATATTTCTTGCCCTCTATATGATAATGCCTGCTTTTAAGCGATCGCACATAGCCAGCGTCAAGAAAAAGAAAAAAAGACGTAGACAGAAAATTTGTATCTGTAAACAAGATGTGGAATCATAAGATGTATATAGCCCAATTGGACATTTTTTTTTTCTCTTTTTCATATCCGTTGTTTTTCAAGAATTTAAAAGTGTTACCGTGTACCAGTGTTTTTTTTAAAGTGTTCGAAGAAGAGAGCAGTGTACAGCTTGAATTTATAGTGACAAACCTCTCCAGTGATTCAACAATTTTTTTTTTAATATTATATGTCGATTTTCTTTTCCTCTTCACGTGCACCTTTGATATTCAGAAATTGTTTTGTGTATACATTTTACGTCGCATCTTCCAAAGTATTTTTCGGATGAAACGAAGACTTTTTTTTTTTTCTTTTACCAATCCGAAATATCTGGATTTTACAGTGAAAAACCTTACGGGTTATTTTTTTTTCCCTTCTTCAAACAACGACGGTGTTTTCTCAACCCAAAACTGATAGTGAAGCGAGTGATTTATTTTTTTTTGTCGCTCACTGATGTTATTTTCAAGTGTTCTTCTCAGCTTCATCATGTCTAATGGCATGACTCAAGACCTTTCACTCATGCGGTTGTGACTAACTTTAAGTCCATGATAAGACATTTTACGATGCAATGTGATAAAAAAGAAGAAAAAAAAAAGACTATTTTTTTTCCTGTAGACTATATTTCATTCCAGCAGTGATCGACATTTTCAGACAGTTCAAGATTTAAGTGTACATTTTTATTTACATGATTATTTTTTGTATCAGTGTATCAGCGGTAAGTTTCCTTTTTTTTTTCCTGATAACTATTTTTAAATGTTTCCGATAGAAGAAACAGATTATTTTTTTTCCTTGTGTACTTACTGTATGAAAGTTGTATTGTTATTTTCATTTAATTAGCCTTTTCTTTTATGCGGTAAAGAAATATTTTTTTTAAAAGAGAAAAGACTGACAGATTTTATTGATGTAAAGAATTTAACATTCGCATCATTCCTTTTTAAAGACAGATAGGAAAATTAGTTTTTTTTTCCCCTTATTAAGATGTAACTAGTTTTTTTTAATTGTTAAATAAGACTCTTAAGAAGTATTTTAGCTCTAGTAAGATAGTTAAACGATGTTATAGTTTCTTTTGTTGTGTTTTAAAGATGATGAAGAAAGATGCCTTAATGACTGTAGATGAATATTTTAAGATGACTATTTTAAAGTTGAATCTTTTAAAGACGTAAAAGCAGAAATTTAAGTTCACTTAAATTTGAGAAAGACGAATTTTTTTTTCAGAAGACACAGTCTTCAAAGATGTGAAAAAAAAAAAAAAAAAAAAAAAAAAAAAAAAAAAAGAAACACAACATCAGGAAGTAAATTTTTTCTTGTTAAAATTTTGAATTTTTTGAAGAAGCACAGGTGAATATAATAAAGCTTAATGATGTTCTAATACACTTAATTTTTTTAACTTAAGGTTTTGATGAAATTTTTTTAAAGTTAGACAACTCAGAAATATGAAGAATTAAGCGGTATCATTTTACTTTTTTATTTTCGTAGTATATTTTGAATTCTTAGTAGTTACTGTTTCATATATTGTTTTATATTGTGTGTAGTGTTTTGCAATTCTTATATAGTGTTAGTGTTGTTATGCGTCGCTGTTCTGCGTTACTTCTAGCGGTCAGAGGGCTAACCGCAATCAAAATGGCCGAGTGTCAAGTCAGGAAACGGTATGTGTCACTGACCGATGGATGTGATGCGTTAGAAGTCATATAAACAGCTCACGCCTAACGACAAGCTGATTCTGCAGTTAATGGCGCAAACTCAGCTAAAGTTATATCAAGCACTTTTCATAACGTCGCATGACTAGCCACGTTGCACGATTCCCTTGTTAGAAAGTGGCTTGGTCAGCAGATATTTCCTGTTAAATACTGCCCAAAATCCTTTGTGGACACAGACGCCTGTTTTTTGCCAATGCATACGGTCGTGCGTTTTGCCGACCGCGTCTGTAATCTCATCAACCAACTTGTATATACTCTGTAAATACTTTATCTTATTAAACAAGTGTGCTTAAGTACGTGTACTAGCTCCTTAACATGTATATATAGTAAAACTCCAATTATCCGGATTTATGTGTTCTGAATATTATCGACACATGCAGAAATCCAGATAATTGGTGAAATAATAATAATTAAAAAATATTATGTTAGAAACTAAAATTTCTCTAAACTTGCTTTTGTTTTATAAAAAGATAAAATTATCATATTCGCCTTATATTAAGATAGCATTCAATAAAATCATTTTTACTACTAACATTTGTAAAATAATTATAATTATCATAAACACTACTTCATACATTTACATAAGAATTTAAAATGTCCTATTAAATTAATTATTCTACTATAAATCGTGAATAGAATCTCATAATTATTCAAATATAAACTCTGAACATTTCAATTTAATTCAAATTTAAACTTTGATTCAAGTGGAATTTCTCAGAAATTATATTTTCGCGAACGAATACATTAATTCGTATTTCCATAAGTTTTTTTTCCGATTTTCTGACGTAGATCTGGAAATATCGCGATCCAGAAAAGTGATTCGGATAGTTGGAATTTTTCTGCAGATAAATTGATATCTCTCGTTAATTATGTTTTCACTCTTTCCGTGTTTTATTTCACATTGATAGAAGAGTGAATTATTGAACGTTTATATAATTAACACTGCATTGTTGCTTGCACTGCAATCTACTTGCAGTATTTATAAATTGGCGAAATAATGCCTGAAGGGGACAGTACATTTTTAAAATTTTCAAAAATCGATTTCTTTATTTTTACATTGTTATAAAGGTTATTGTATTCTGAATAAGTTGATGCCAATCTTTTAACTGTGTGATAATTATTTACTGAGATATTTGGGATAATGTAGACATCACCCCGTCATTTTCAAATTAACAGCCTGTGACAACTGTCATGGCGGCTTGTTTACATTTTGTTTTCGCGCTTTCACATTATCATAACTTTGGAAATATGCTAAAATGCGGCAACTGTTGTTGGTTAAATACCTTAAACAATAATAAGAAATCTTTAAAATATTAACTTCAAATTCCACTTTCGCCAAATTTGTTTATTTTCACGGTTTTTCAAAGTTTATTTGCTATTAAGTGCTTAAAAAATAACAAAATAGATTTTTCCCAGTGCAAAACTTTCCTGATATTGTAATAGTATTCTACTTCTTAGTATTTATTAGCTTTTTAATGAAAAAATATGCAAAATGTACTTCAGAACAGCATCGAAGAAGGAGTCATTTTAATGGTATAATCGCTATACAAAATTCGATGATTAGAAATATATTTTAAGGTGCTAATTCATCTGATAGAATACTAAAAAGTAGTTAATTTTATAGTGATTTTTGTTTCAATTGACAGTTTATAATACGGTTTTATTGACATTTATATATTATTAATAAACTATCTGGAGTTTTGTGCAGCAAAGTATGTGAATCAGATATCGAAATACGAGAATCCTTATAAAATGGCCTATATTTTTCATTAAATAATTTAATTTTGTAAAACGTGCGCATTTAATTCACTTTACAATCAAAGCTAAACAAAATTTTAAGTTATATGTTTAAAATTATTTTTTACAATAGTAAATGTTACATTTTTGCAAATGACATCTATTTATTTTTAAGCATGTTCCTATATTCTGCAGCATTTTACAAATAATTTTATATTTATCATTTTAAACTAGCATCTAATTTTATTTTTAATACAGAATACGACGTATAATTAGTAGTTTTGTTTCCTTTTATATATATTTTATATTTAAAAAATACAATTTAATCTTTAAACGGCTTTTTCTCAAAATGGCATTTTTTACTCTTGCGCGCATGATATCTCCAAAACTATTTGAAGTAGAGCTTTAAAATTTTTGCCCTACATAAATATTTATATTATTATGAAAATGAACTAGGATTATAAAGCTATGTTCAATACAAAAAAATAATTATGCGATTGAATGCATGTTAAAATTCATAATTTTTCTAATTTCTTTAATTAAATGTTAATTATACTTTATCTAATTAACCGATTACAAATATCCTAGTTCAAATTATAGACCAGAGTGTTATCTTTAATTTAAGATAATGTTTATGCAAATACAATGAAATTAGCATAAGATATCGTGCGCGCAGTGAAATGTTATCCACTGTGAAAAATTTAAACAGGACTTTGAAATTGACCCTTTGAATTTTTTAAAAATCTAATATATACAAATAAAAAAATTTTAAACGTAGTTCAATATCACCTAAATATACTCTGAAAATGTTGTGCTTCTAAAGTGGTTATCTTTTTTATGAAAAATTGCTAAACTCAGGACAAATTTCGCATGTTTTATGACCGTTAAAAGTGTACTGTCCCCTAAAACAACTATAAATTTCGACAGAATTTTTAAAAATATTTTTAAGTATGTTAATTTTAAATTAATAAAGCGTGACGCTTAATCTAGATTAGGCAAAATAAATGACGCAAGGCCTTTTGTTATGTTTATTTAAAAAAAAATGTTTTGCAACTATGAACGTTATTTCTTTTTTTAGCTCCCGATATAAAGTGTCGTCCTTAACAAATAACGTTCCCTACATAAGACAGACGAAAAACGAAGTAGATGTATCATTGTACAGTTAAATACTGATAATATCTACTACTATTTTTTAAACTTCTAAATATCGCACATTTTTAATTTTTTTTTCACCATCGTATAGGGGAAAAAGGTATTTTTAAATGCAATTTGAAAACTGCATCTCAATTTATTTTTCAGATATTATTTTATATTTTTCTTTATTTTATTTTATTTTTTCAGATTTTAAAGCCATTTCTGTAATGGTGGGAGGGAAAAAAATAGATTACTATATATTTTTGCTGTCATTTTCACATAAAAACTGAAATAAATTGTAATTAAAATACATACTATGCCAAGAATATCGTCTGCTATAAAAATGTATTTTAATGTATATATGCATGACTTTTTTTTTCTCCGAATTTATTTAATTTTTAGACAAATGTCAGTAGAACGACTTTTTGAACGCTTGTGGTTTCAACAAGAAAAATAAACACCTGTGCTATCCCAGTCACACGAGCGATCTGTGAACCGTTCCCGCCACACAGAGTTCCCGCTTCTACATTATTTATCGCCGCAACAGAATGATTTCCATTCGATGTTTTCAATGAGCAAAATGGATTTTCTGCAGGAAATAAATGATTTTGTAATTTTATATTAGTTATTCAAGAAATTAGAAGAAAAGAAATATACATAGACGGTACTAGGTTCATCCTATTTTAAGTAATCGATAGAAAATTAACTTTGCTGTACACAGAATTTTACAAAAGAAAAAAAAAAGAAAGGAAAGAAAACGGAACGGCCACTTTACCAAACTTAACTATATTTGCTTCAAAAATAGCAAAGAAGACAGCTTTCTTTTTAACGAGGTTTATCAGATTTGTACCGGTATATCAGATTTGAAGCAAATCGAATAATTCTGCATGAAAAACCCATTTATCTAAATTAAAGAGTAACTATCCCCCGTTACCCCCTTTATACTTAACCAATAAACCTCCCAACCTAATCAAGGTAGTTCCTTCACATAATAAACCGGTGTACCAAATTTGGAGCAAATCGAATAATGAAAAATATATTTATCTAATTTAAAGGGGGGGGGGGACTAGCCCTCTTTTACCGATTTATACTTAACTAATGAACCTCCAACTCTAATCAGGGAAGCTCCTTAACATAATAAACCGGTATACCAAATTTGGAGCAAATCGAATAATTCTGCATGAAAAACCCATTTATCTAAATTAAAGGGGAGTCTAGACACACCCCCCCCTCTTTTCCAACTTTATAATTAACCAATAAACCCCCAAAACTAATCAGAGGAGAGGTTTATCGGAATGAACGTAGACAAATCTTTTGAAGCAAATCGGATAATTCTGCATAAAAAAACATTTATCTAAATTAAAGTTGGGATTAGCCACCCGTTGTCCCCCTTTATACTTAACCAATGAATCCCCAAAACTTATCAGGGAAGCGCCTTATCAGAATGAAACTAGAAGAAAAAAAAATTTAAGCAAATCTTATGTTTCCATCAAGAGCTGTCGCGTTACGTACATACGTACGTACATACAGA
Source organism: Maratus speciosus (assembly GCA_963932465.1). Lineage (NCBI taxonomy): Eukaryota > Metazoa > Arthropoda > Arachnida > Araneae > Salticidae > Maratus > Maratus speciosus. The sequence goes on along the minus strand of OZ010792.1, from coordinate 199,772,331 downwards.
ACCGGCGGTCACATCAGTTCTCAAGCTTTGATAGCCTGTGAGCTAAAAAAAATAATAAATTACAGTATTTTTTAAACTACATGCTCGCAGTAAATTGAACCGGTACCGAATATGACCACAGAGGCTCTGTTTTGCTGTCTCCTTTCCCATACCGGATTTTCAAAACCAGATCTAACGTGTAATGATTTTAATTTCAAAGAATTATTATTAAGAATTCATTATTATTAAGAAATGCAACATTTGCTGTCTATTTAGGGCCCCGTCACAAAAATCCATTTAATAAAACAGGCCTCTTCCCAAAAATCGTAATTAAAAAACAGGCCCTTTCACAAAATTATATTCCATAAAAACATACTATTAATTATTTTAATATTGTTAGGTTTAAAAATCTGTAACTTGTAAAGAAAACAAGTTCAGGGATGTAGTGGAGGGTATACGATGGTATACGCCGTATACCCTCTGGATTTTTTTAAGGAACACCGTATACCCTCTGTTTCTCAAAAGCTATAGTGTATACAGTGTAGGGTATACCCTCTGGCTTGAGCGTATACCCTCTGCTTAAAGCGTATGACCTGTGCTTTTTTTAAGACTACACTACTGCAAGTTCCCCCGAAACGAAAACTTTAGCATTTACTTTTCGCAAAATGCCTCCTTCACCCCCCACCCCGCAAAGAAAATCCCCTGCAATTACCCCTGAATTTAATTCAGTACATACTAGGACAAAATAGTATTATTATTATTAGTATTTGATAAAGATTACATTCAATTTTTCCTTATAATAATACTTTACTATTTAAATACTTTTCTTATAAAACGTTAACTTGTAACATTAAGATAATTTAAATGATTTTTTAGGTGCGTTCGTAATTATATAAATAAATACATAGCGTCTATAGTCATCGTTCAGTCCGTCTGTCCGCATATAACAGAGCAAAAACTACCCAACCGAATAGCCTGAAATTTTGAATATATAATTGTTGCAAAAGTTTGTCGAGTCATTTCAAATTTTATGAAAATCGGATGTATAGTTTAATTACAGGAATAGTCAAAAGTTTTTCTTTAGATTACGGCCAATGGGAAAAATTATTGCAAGTGCATTTTAATGATGTTACAGCCTTCCGAATGGTCTGAAATTTTAAATATATAATTTTTGCAAAATCTTGTCGAGTCGTTTAAAATTTTATGTAAATCGGATGTATGATTAATGACAGAGACAGTCAAGATCTTCCGTTACATTATGGCCAATGGGAAAAAAATTATTGCAAGTGTATTTTAATGATGTTACAGCCTTTCGAACAGAATGAAATTTATATGCACTTATGAAGTGCACTCAAATATACAATCAGCACAATGCGGTGCAAAAAATATTTATAAAACTATTTATATTACGAATGCACCTCATTTGCCACGTTTGACGAGCAATTTCCAACTTGTTTGTTTATACGAAACAAAATTAATTCATATAATTTATGGATAACTTACTAATCTTCTTTAGATTTTTCTGATTTCTTTTTTTTTTTTTTTTTTTTTTTTTTAATTTAGGATGTCTTTAACCAAGTTATTATATTTTAATTTATCTTTATATAATGTAAGCACGAGGTGTCTAACAATATTGGACGCTTTTGCATTTCAAAAATTAGTTAATTCACGTGTATTAAATCTATTTTAAATTCTAGCGAAAAAATTCGATACGCAACCAGAACCAACAACTTACGAATCACTGATAAAGAAAATTAAAGTCAGCATCAAAACTGCGGTTCGTCTGGGACAACATAGAAGAAACAAAAGACTTGAGCACGCCACCAGCTCCTAGCGAGTTGGGGGAAACGCCGAGCCTCGACGTGAAGCTTTTCGGAATTTTTACCGCAACGATTTATGGGCGCTCGTCTGAACAGATCGGAAGATTCGTATGCTCTCAAGAGAGAGCGTCGATATGGCTGCTTTTCGAAATCGCTCGTCTGACATCTGCCTTATCAAAAAGCTGAAAGAATGTAAATATACTAATCTGTGTGTAATAACATTTTCCGAATTTTGAAAAAAATATAAATGAATGATTTCTGATAAAACATGGAAGTATTATAAACTATATTTAATTTTTAGTGTTCATATTACGGTTACAAACAAATAACGTCTTTTGAATCATTAGACATCCAATATTTTCGTAGAGTTTCTTGAATAATGACATCGGTTTTTGCTGGGTTTGTGAATTATTCCGTGATAGTGACATCATATGAATACATTTCTATTGGCGTTGTTTAAGACTGAATCGTAAATGTGGAGCCCTTCAGCAGATGCAAATGCCTCATTTTATATAAATAAAAGCGTGTATTTTAAGTCTGAAATAGGTTTTGTACTATCTATCTATCTATCTATCTATCTATCTATCTAAATTTATTTATTTATTTATTTATATTTATCGGGGGGTGGGGGGGGGCGGTGACGCTAAATTCTGAAAAAGCAGAATTCCTCTTTTCCAGTTTCCCTTTTCCTTTAAGAGTATCCAACCTTATTATCCACGCCCACTGGAAATAAAAAAAAACATGGGAAAATGCTAATCGAGAATAATGCTAATAAATAATTTAACATATTTTACAAAAACAAACAAAAAAAAAACAAAAAAAACAAAAAAACAAACAAAAAAAAAACAAAAAACAAACATATATTTGAAATTTTATATTTCAGTAATTCTACTTGCAAATTTCATTGGAGTTTCATCTAACATATCCTAATAAATAAGGTCAAAATATTTATGAATACGAGGATTTATGGTGGATGTGTCATAAACGATTCCGAAAAACTCCCAGTATATTTATGATTTATGAACCACAAATCTTACAAAAACATCATGAATATATATATGTATTTGCTTAATACATATTCCCTTTCATTTGCTAAATTGATTGACAGCGATATAGGGGGAAAATGGATCGAAAAAATATAATTTATTCATTGTATTAATCTTTAAAGAAAGTTATATATATCCTCAAGAAATTGAATGTAACCGTAAGTCGCAAAATTATGTTGCTGAATTCCGCGTTCAATTCTATGTGATTGATGACCCTTCCCGAATTTTGAATGGTAAGACAAAATAGAGTATAATTGAGGACCGGACACTATGTTTATGACATAACAGTTTAGTGAGCTTTGTATATCTTTGATTTTTATGAGTATTTGAATACTAAGGCAATATAGATTATAGTTGAACAACTCATCGGAATATTAATTCAACGGAGTTTATAACGTGAGAACTTAAGAAGTGTTGTATAGTATCTTGGAGAATTTTGAATAGTAGAGTAAGTTAGAGCATAGTTGAGAAAATTATCGGAAAACTACCTCAATCGAATTTATGGCAAAAATGTCAAACAAACTCGGTATATCTTTGATGAGAATTTTGATTACCAGGTTAGGATAGAGTATAGCTGAGCAATTATCCGACAACTCAATCTGGAAGGAGACATGTAAATCTAATGAGTTATATATTTTTTATAAGGATTTTGACTGCTATGAAACAATAGGATAAAGTTAGGCAACTCATCGGACTCTAACTTAACCAAATTTATGCCATTAAAGTGAAATTAGCATTGTATATATATATGTCAGAGAAGGGGATACCGAACTACAGGGCAGGGTAGTTTATTATTGAGCAATTCATTGGACTCCAACTCATAAGAATTTATTTCATGAAAATGCAGTGAACAATGTATATCTATAATGAGTATTTTGAGTGACAGATCAGACTAGGGCATAGATGAGCAATTCTTTGTACTCCAAATCAAAAAAGTATATCATATGAAAGTCTAGTGAGTGTTATATATCTTTGATGAGAATTTTGAGTGATAGATCAGGTTAGGATATATTTGAGCAACTGTTCAGACTCCAGCACAACAGGGTTTATGACATAAATATCTAGTGATCATTAGACATCTTTTTTTAAGGATTTTGAAGGGTAGGATCTTTGGAAAGAAGAACGTAGTTAAAGTTTAGTAAGTTTAGTAAGCGTTTTGGTTCTGTGACATGAGAATCTAATGAGTATTATACACATACACTGAAAAAAAAAACGGAAAATCTACTGGCAATCGAAACGCCAGTACTATTTCCGTATTTTAACGGAACATTTTTCCGGTACATTACAGAAAAAAATGCGTTTTTTTTGCATTTACGGGGGTGAAAACTTCCGTTAAGATACGGAAATAGTACTGGCGTCTCGATTGCCAGTAGTATTTCCGTATTTTAGTCCTTTTTTTTACGGTGTACTTTTGTTGAGGATTTTGAATGGTATGTCTGTGTAAAATGTAATTGAACATTTTATCGGATACCGAATTTATGACATGAAAGTCTAGTGAGCATTGTATAAACTCTGGGTTACTTGCATATAGCGACTGGGTGAATTTTCACATTCACTCCATTAAAAATTTCTAATCACATTTAGTCTATTTTAAGGATCCCTGACATTCTCAATGTGACTGTAACATTCAAACGAACATGAGTAGCTTTATTAATTTGTCAGTCATCTGCGAATGTAAAGTTACATATCTCTTTTAATTGAAATTTCAGAAAAACTGTGAAGAGGGGGAATTGCTGTACAAACACTCTGATCTTAGGTGTTGTGATATTTATGTGATATTCTTTTAGAATGCAAGTAGCGTTTCACATAAGGAAAAAATGAAAATAGAGTTATTATGTGTAGTTATTTACGAGACATGTGTGATACCGAAAGTATTTGTTTCATTTTGAGAATATATATTTATTGAATGTGCTACTCGTTCCCACGACTTAATAAATAACTTTATAGAGAATATTTGCATGATTGTTAGCGTAGTTACCTTGTGAACAATCAAGCTGGTACAGCTAACCTTAGGCATTAATTTTTACATTTAACAATTGCGTATCAATTATTCATGCGCCAAGAGAATGTGTAGCAAAATTTCTTATTTTTGAGAGAATTCGTCTCGTTGAAAATCTGAAAATTAAATTGTTAGTTACTTTTCGACGTTACAAAATACAAATTTTTTTGTAATTTTTTTTTAATATAATCAATAATAAACTATTAATTATAATTTAATTATATAATATAATTTAATAATATAATTTAATAATGTAATGTAATATAATAATAGAATTTAATAATAGAATTGATAATATATTATTAATTATATTTTAATATTAATATATAAATATAAAATTCGTATGTATTTTATATAAGTTGCACTATGGAATGAAATGAATAGGAGGTTTTTATTGTAGCATGGAGCAGTATAAAGTTTGTTAAGCAAACTTGAAAACTGAAATAATATTACACAATTACTTAATTAACTCTTTCCAGTTAGTCTTTCAAAGCTGGATATTTTAATATCATTCTAATTAGAAATATTATCGCATAAGAAATAATTTAGCAGGTGATCTATAAACATGAAAGAAATTTATTATTATTACTATTATTATTATTATTATTATTATTATTATTATTATTAATCATTTTATGCGCATTTTTTAAAGTTGGATCTGTGAAAATCTCTTGTGATCTGTTTCTTTTTGTATTTGACGTAGTTTTAATTAATAAAAATGTAGATATAGATATTTTTTTAGATCAGTAAAAAATAACTGTATTAATTTATGTTTGTCTCCTATTTTTAACTCTGACTATATTAGACGTTATTATTCTATTACGTTGGATGATATATTTGCATGTTATGAAAAGATGATGAAAAGATGTGAGTATAATTCGTTTTTTTACTCCCCTAAATGAAACGTTACTTATTTTTTTCTCTCGTTTCTTCACCTATTATGGGTTCCAATGCAATATATTGACAAGTAACAGGCTACGTTTTGCTTATTTAGCCTATTATATGAAATAATCCAATTTAGCAACATATAGTATTCTTGAAAACTGAAGATGCAATACTACGTGTTGCTCTGTTGTCATCTTTATTTTTCCCTTCATTGTGTTTTTCTAGTACATTTTGTTCCATTTGTGACTATTTCCTTTTTATTTCAATTTTCCTCGGTATCATCCATACATTAAATGTTTACGATTGTCAATATTTTGAGATTTCCTAGTGGGCTCTATTTGCCAATAAGCTTCACTTAAATATATGTTTTAGTATAACAATTAATGTATAATATTATTACACGCCATCTTCATTTAGAAATTTGATTATTATTTTTATAAGAACATATCAGAAAAATTTTTAAACAAAAGTATTATATACTTATGTATATAATATACATATTAATATACATATATACAGGGTGATCAGAAAATAACTGGCGAAATTTTAAAGGGTGGTAAAGGGGACCAAAATAATCATTTTTTGTCATAGAATGTGCATCCAGAAATCACGCGTATAAGCGCCATCTATTTGCGCTTATAAACTGTCTTTCATGGCACCTTTCACAATTTTTTTTGTCACCAGTGCTTAAACGTGCCATTTCCAGACACACATTCTATTACGATAAATGCTTGTTTAGATCACCTCTATCAAACTTTAAAATTTGGCCAGTTATTTTCCGATCAACCTGCATATATTTATACTTCGTATAACAAAATCTGATCAAGTTTCTAAATTAAAGATGGGATGTGTTTCTAAATATTAATTGTTATAGGAAAAATAAATGTATGAAAAACATCATATTAAAAATAACCCACCATGAAATCTCACAAAAGAGAAGGCCAACCTTGTTAATCACCGATTTTGATTATTTTAATATATGTTGTATGGTAGAGACAACTTAGTGTTAGGTTCAACGGATTTTATCCAATGCTCCTTAGTTCTTGAGAAACCGGGGGGTCTAATATTGGTACACAACTTAAACACTTACTTTGCAACCAAAATGATAGGTTAGTCGTAGCTGAGTTGGTATGGCGTTTTCCGGCTGATCCGCGGGCCCGGGTCCGACACCTGAATGCGCTACATTTGTTTTTCTCATTTTTTTGCTTTATAAATATACTTGTAAGTATAACTTAACAATCTCATTGTCAATTAAAATTTTTAATATTGTATATCAATTATAATTTTAACCTATTTAATTTTTTACTATTAACTAAATAGTTGTAATAAAACATCACAAAACTGTTAATTTTTTAAAAATCACTTTTAAAATGTATTTCATATATTCTTTATCGATGCAATGATATTGAGCAATTGTGTCAATTCGTGATTTTAAAGAAACATCATTTACACATTGCTTTAACAAAGAAAGTCAATGCGATAATACTATTATTATGTTTTTAAAGTAACAAGCATAATTATATTAAAAATTAGCATAGAATTAAATTACAACCGATTTTTTGCATATTAAGGATTTTTAAATTTGTAATACGTATGTTTGTGCTTTCAATTATTCTGCTTTCACCTTTATCTTCTTTCTGCTTATATTTTTATTTTATTTGAATATTCTTTTATTTGATAATAACTAGATGGAGCCACAACAGATTTTGTCACGATTTTGGAATTTTTATCGTTCAATAATAGATCCAATTTATTTTTAAACCTCTTTAAAGGATGAGAAATAATAGTTTACAAATAAGAAATGATAAATTTATGTTTGTTAACATTATAATTAATGTATGATATTAAAATTTTTAATTGAAATTATTAAATTATATTTACAAGATTATAAAACTAAAAATGAGAAAAACAAATGTAGCGCATTCAGGCATCGAACCCGGGCCCGTGTATCAGCCGGCAAACGCCATATCAACTGACCTACGACTAACATATAAATTTGGTGGCAAAGTAACTATTTAAGGTTTGTACTAATATTAGACCACCCGGTTTCTCAAGAATTAAGGAGCGTTGGATAAAATCCGTTGAACCTGACACTAAGGGGTCTCTACCCTACAACATATATTAAAATAATCAAAATCTGTGATTAACAAGGTTGGCCCTCTCCTTGTCAGTATTATGAATTATAATCATCTAAAAGATATGTAGCAACCCATTTTCCCTGCGTAACGCTTGGAAAACATTAAAACTCGACCTCATCTGCATATATTATTGATAATTTTGCACGGGTGTTTGCGAAAACTGTGTCCTTAAACTCTTGAAGTCCGAAGTTAACATATTATTACAAATACTCATTCATTGCTTTTACACAAACATGACAAAGGAAAAAAAATCTGAAATTGGTATTTTAAAGGCCCGGTAATTTAAGTTTAAAAATATGAATCTAAAATTACTAGAACCACAAACTCAGGTGAAAATAGCATTTATTTTATGAGGAAATCAGCATCGATTCTACCATTTGTTGTCTTTGTTTTAGAGCAAAAACATTTAGGTAGATGGGAAAAAAGTAAGATAAAAAAATAATAATAAATAAATAAATAATTAAGCAGTTTATTTTTATGAGGAAAAGAATCAATGTAACCATTATTGTACTCAGGACTGAAAATTTAAAAATAAAAATGAAGTATTTATCAACCGTAGACACACAGTCTCATTAACGAAATCTGTCAATAAGACAGTTTTCTTATACATTTTTATAAGCATTTTATGATCTTGCTTTTCTTTATGCTAAAATTATACATAAAAATCCATTACTTTGGATTTATTGCCAAAATCCTGCATGAAATTAAGGCTGTTTGGACAAACAAATGGTCATTTTCTAATTAGCCAAAACTGCATCGGCTCATTTCAATGAGTTTTCAAAAATCAGTCTGATTGAGAAACAAATGAACATTTTCAAATTAGTCAAGATCTCTACAGGCTCTTTACAATAATCCTGAAACATATCAGGACTATTGGGAAAAGGAAGATGATTCTTCAATTTACCTGGCACTTCGCAAACAGCCCAGGCTGTTTGCAAAGAGTTGAATTTCTTAATTTGCCTACGACATATGTATAGTATATTATGTATCGATATCTATATCTATCTATATTTATATAAAACTAATATAAACCAATACAAATTATCAACAACTAATCTGAATGTATAAATAATAAAGGAATTTATTCAAATTAAAAAGGATGTACAAACCATTATAAAATTCTTTTAAACAGATCCTTATAACAAGAGCAGAATGGAATTGCAAATCATTGTTTTGTTAGCTATATTATTACATGTATTGCATCCAACAGTAAAAGTTTTAAATTTAATTCCTGTCTTATAAAATTTGGGTATAAGAACTAAATAAGGATAAATAAAGTTTGTAGAAGAAATATTTGTTAGTTTATAATAACTATGAATTTTACGATTGTTTACAATTATGTTTTCGTTAGCTTTTTGGAAAAAAAATATTAGAAGAATTACAGGATATCAGTAGAAGGTGTAATAATATTCACATATTATTTCATAAATTTTGAAGATTTATCTACATATGTAAAAACGTATTTTTTTTATTAGTAATTTATAGGAATAAATGTTTTGTGTTAATAGTAACCAGACCCGAAACATTATACTTTGAAGCATTAGTTAGTTTTTGAATTACCAATATTTTCCATTGATTAAAATATTCAGTAGGTTTATTGTATGAGATTGAAGTTTTATAAATAAATAAATTTATATCATATGTAAACTGTTTTAAAATAGAATTGATGTTAGATTTTGTAGGAAGCCTATATTTAGTTCCATAACCTATTAGTTTTTTCAATGTAAAATCATTTACAATATTAAGATTTCCAGCTATTATATGTCCATGATCATTATTAATGTATTTTCGTAGGGAGAGGTCATTGTATGTACACGGAAAAGTGCTTGCTGCAGATGTATTTTTTGAAAAAGAATTATAGTTAAAAATCTTTTTTCCTATAGTAATTGAATATTCAAAAGTTTTTAATATTTGAAGATTATTAATAGGAAATTTACAGTTTTTGTCATTAATTATAGAATTAATATCAATTTTATTTGTAAAAGTTATTATTATTTGAGTATTTCTGTTTTGAATTTTAGACCTTTTATTTAACATCTTGAGGGGAGTTGGGATATATTTTATGCCACATACAATTGATGAAGATTTGCACCAGAAAAATTTTATTAAATTTTAATTTTCTAACTTTGGTCAAAGAAAGTCGTAAAATTGCTTTTCCATGTTTTATAATAATTTTTTTTTTGAAGATTCCAGTGTGAATTTGACATTACAGAAACACAATTATTTGCCCCTCAAAGGATTAAATTTTTGTTGAAAAGATTAGCTCTTGTCATAATAAGATTTAAAAATATATATATCAGAGAAATGTTTAGAGTATGACTTACTTAGAAATACATTTAAATATTGTACAAGCTGTTACTTTTTAATTGCAAAGATGTATTTTCGAATTAATAACCAGTAATAAACCAGTAATAATAAATACCAGTAATAATAATAACCAGTAATAATAAATAGACATTCGTATATTTATTTCGATAAATAATAATTTCCAGTATGTTTGTGAATTGTTAACATTATTTATTAATTGAATTATCACCTTCAAATGAAATGTAATTATTTAAAAGGAATTTAATTTTTACATTTATTTTTCAAGTACTCTATCGTATTGTACCGAAAAGGAAACATACATATATTTTAAATGAAATCTTGTTCTCCATTCTCAATTTTCAAAAAAAAAAAAAAAAAAAAGGAATGTTTTATTTTAAAAGAGAAATAAAATCAGCATGGCCTGTTTTATATTCAGATTTTAAATGTCAAGTTTGGAAACATCCATTTTTCTTTTACCTTGTTAGCCGGGTCGAAAGTTCCAAGTTCAATATCAGGGAACACGCATATAAATCACTGTTATTTTCACATTAATTTTCAGTTAGTGAATTTGTATATCCTACACAAACCTCTCTCTTGATTATTTTTTATGTACTAACGTCTACCCTCCACAATTCTTGTTAACATGAAGTTAGTTTTGGCAAAGTCCCAAATACAATGTACGAAGATAAGTAATGGTGGCACAGAACAAGGTAGAGCGCAAAATGACCAGTTATTATCTACGCTTAATAAGCTATTCTGTGTAATTAGGATGTGATATATGGGATTTTGCTGCCTGAAACATTGATGATGGTGCGAAGAATTCTCTTTAAATAGTTTATTATTAAACAATGTGTTTTAATAAGTAAATAGATTATGCGTTACGGCGTTCTAGCGAAATGCGTCATACTTTATATGATTTGTTGCTAAGAGCACGGTTGAGATAAAAAGAGATATTTTCTTATTGATTTTTGTAACGCTGTTTTATTAAAGTTAAAAAAATATCTTTGTAACGCTCCAGAATACCGGAGTAGAAGTAATTATCTTAAAAAAAAAAAAAAAAAAAAAAAAAAAAAAAACTTACCCGACAAACTTGGTTAACTAACAACTGTAGCACATAAACCTCATTCTGATTGTATGTGAGTTTAGATATTTATTGTATGTGTAAATTATAAATAAACATGATTTAATATGAAAACAGGGTTAACCGAAGCCTGATGTAAGTCCGATGGATGTAAAAGATATGTTGTCGAAATGCATTAAATGGTTTAAAAACAGGAGAAAAACTCGCTAATTTAAGTGTTTCTACGGTGTTGATTCCTAAATCTTGTAAAAATAAATGAGATGTGAAAAAAAAAAAAAAAGTTTTATTTTCACAAGTTCTTTTTTTTTTTTTAATCTGTCATACGTTTATATATAAAAAATTACCTTAAAATCGAAGAACATTTCCATATTTCTATTAATGTTATCTTATTTCTGTTAGTATTACTTTTAATGGAAATAATTTACTTATGACAGTAATTATGTATATTATTACTTTCTTCTATCTTTACAAGAAAGTACTGGATTCGTGAAAATTTTCAAATTCCGGTTTTCGACGGATCTATACGTTTTAGGGGTCAGAGATCACGCAAAACATGTTTTTACAAAATGTCTGTCTGTGAGTATGTCTGTGAGTTTGTCTGTGAGTCTTTGTGTTTGTCTGACTGTCTGTATGTGACACAAATTTTGTGGGCGCTCTATCTCAAGAACTAATGAACGGAATTTAATAAAACTTTAGATTCAGTTAGCCCTGATAAAAATTGGTTCTGATAACTTTTTGGTGTAAATCGTCCAGCAGGTGGCGCTGTTATACTTCATTATCCATGATTTTCACAATAGCTGTATCTCAAGAACTAAAGCACGGATTTTCAGAAAACTTCAGATTCAGTTAGTCTTTAATATAATTTAGGGATGCTAACTTTTTGGTTTAAATCGCCCAATAGATGGCGCAGTTATGCTGCATTATACATGAATACCGCAATAGCTCTATCTCAGAAACTAATGCACGAATTTTCACAAAACTTCAGATTCTGTTAGTCCTTGATATAACTTGGTGGTGATAACTTTTTGGTGCACATCACCCAATAGGTGGCGCTTTTATGTTGCGTTATACGTGATTATCGCAATATCTCTATCTCAGGAACTAATGCACGAATTTTCATGAAACTTCAAATTCAGTTAGCCCCTGATATAAATTAGTTTTGCTTAGTTTTTGGCGTAAATCGCCCAACAGGTGGTGCTACTATGCTGCATTTTTCGTGATTTTTGCAATAGCTTTATCTCAAGAACTAATGCATGAATTTTCATCAAATTTAGATTCAATTAGACTCTGATATAAATTGATCCTGATAGGTTTTTGGTGTAAATTGCACAACAGATGCCACTGCTATGCAGAATTTTTCACGATTTCCGCAATAGCTCTATCTCAAAAACTAATGCACGGATATTCCTCAAACTTCAAATTTAATTAAAAGTTTACGTAAGTTGTTACTTATTAGATTTTGGTGTAAATCATCTAACCGATGGCGCTGCTGTGCTGCATTTATCAAGAAGTATTAACATGTATGAGATAGAAGAAAGTTTTCGGATTGCCACATCCGACTAGTTTATATTAATTTAGTGTAAAGTGCAACAATGAGTAAGTATATAAATTCCGGCGACTATTTGATTACCTGATATAACTCTGCGCCCGTCAATGTTGGATGGTAGTTAGCCTACTGCAAATATATTTTATAGTTCGTTTTCAAACTAAAATATGCATTAAATTTATAGTAGAAATATATGTGAATGTATGTGTTGATATACATAATCGAGAATCTATTAAAACTATCTTTTATAATTCGTTTCCAAAGGAGCAAAATATGCTTTCAATTTGCGAGTAAAAATATGTTTGGAAGTATGTGTATACGAGGTCTGTCTAATAAATACCCGACCTTTATTTTTTCTGCTCAATAATTATTCTATGGTGGCGTCATTGTGCACATTGGAAGGAGACAGCTTAATGCGCATGCTTGAATTTTTCCTAGCGTTCCAGTGAGACAGTCATAACCAGCTGGCCGCCGAGGGAATAGCTGTCATAACATGTTCGTCAAATTTTGATTTCTCTCAAGATGTTCGAACGAGTTGAGCAAAGGAACTGCATCAGATTTTATCAAATTTTTCTGAATCCCAAAGCGAAACAATTCGCAACATTCATCAGGCGGCGTAAGATTCATCTATTCTCCAGTTCATTCATCGCACCTGATTCAGATTTTCTTGTCAAAGCATGGAATTCCAGTCATTCATGCATCTCCAATAGACGCTTGAGCATCTGCTCGTGCCATCTTACTTGTGCCACGCAAATCATTACATCTCCAATGGATGCTTGAGTATTTGCTCGTGTCATCTTACTTGTGCCACGCAAATAATTATTTTCCCTCCCTGCCGCCCCTTATCGCGAGAGCGGTTCGTACCACGGCGGCCAGGAACAGTGATGTATTTTTTTTATTTTTTATTTACTTTATTTTATTTATTTATTTATTTATTTTTGCTTTAAATGTTCTTATACTCCCGCCCTCTGTCGTGAGTAGGCGTTTTCCTGGCGGGCAGGCATCCGCCTTATTTTTGTAAACTCACTTTGTTTTCTCAAATAAATTCTGGATTTTGCGGTCGGTGGTGCGTGGTGCGTGGCGGTCCTTGGCGGGTGAGCGTCGCCCCTTGCGCCTCTTGTGTATGTCCGTCTGCATACGGCCAGACAGGGCTGGACTCAATAACAAGCCCAATGTGTCGGGGAACATACCGGGAGAGACGTTAAGCTCAAAGGGCAGGCCTAGCCGGCCCTGAGCAGTCTCTCTTAGGTTACCTAACTTACCTACTCTTCAAACATGGCTGTTTGCGACTCCTGGTTATGTCCGAAATTGATGGCGTCATTGAAAGGCTCCCGTTTTAAGAGCAGAAATGGGATATGCAGAATAGGACGGCAGAGTTGTGCACTATTCCAAAAAAAGTCTTCCAGGAGTATTTTCGGCAGTGGGAGGAACGGTAAGCTAAGTGTGTCGAGGTAGAAGGACCTTGAAGGGGATTAGACTGGCAATCAACATCGGTTTAACATATATTTTTTCGGTCAAAGGTCGGATGTGTTTCAGCCATGCCACGTAATGTCTTTTATTCTTCGTTTTCGAGAGAGCAACACACGCATTAACATTTTTATCAGAAGTATATGTTCAATGCTTTAATTTTGAGTTTGGAAGCCATGTTAAAATAATGATAGGTGATACTGTTAATCTTTTTAACTTGCGTGCTACTTGATTTTATTTGAAATAAACCGTAGTGAAAATTGCTTTGAGGCTTATAGCAACAATGGCTGTCGCCTAGAATGATCTTTATTTATACATAGAAATTGTAACACAAACCAGACATAAGAATTTTATTTATCTACATTACATATATATATATTACTTTGAAAACACAATCACAATGACATCCATGTCTTACCCAGGGTATCGAACCCGGAACCTCAGCGTGACAGCAGCCTCCGCTTACTGACCACGCCACCGGGTGACAGGCGAGTTACTTCTATGTTTCAATGCTTATGCAATTATATGACCAGAAGGAACTGTTTTTACTTCGATCGAAAGTGGGTTGATTTGATTTTGATTTGAAATCCACCGTAGTGGAGATTGCTTTGAGGCCTATAGCAACAATAGCTGTCGCCTCGAATGATCCTTATTTATACACAGAAATTATAACATAAACTAGACATAACATTTTTTATTTCTCTACATTACATATATATATTACTTTGAAAACACAAACACAACTACATCCATGTCTTACCCAGGGCATCGAACCCGGCCCTCAGCATGACAGCAGCCTCCGCTTACTGACCACGCTACCGGGCGACTCGAAAGTGGGTGTTCTGTTCTTTTACTAGTCACAGACGTAAATTATTTGTCTGTGAATGTTGTAATATTTAACCTTATTACAGAACGTTCAAAAATTTGTTCTCAACCTTTCTAATTCCTGTGCATTTCTTCTGATACTGTAATTGTTTTTAGAGGCTTGTATCATGTTCATTATTTTAACCCTTTATACTCCGACGGGATTTCTAAGTCCCATTAAAGAAAATGCAATGTAAAATTTATTTAATTCGTCTACTAATAAAAGTAGATGGTACTTTTCATACAAAATACTTTGCTGGATCACATTCAGTAAGCCCACCGAAACAGTCGAAGCTAAATATTTTTAATATGGTTATTTTCTCAACCATTTAAATGAATATTGCTTTTCTCCTATTAAGATAAGTTTTACGAAAACTTTGCAACTACAAAACACTTCTCAGTTACAGATAGGATAACAATACATTTATTAGCTACTTGGAAAAATGGTTATTGTCCTCGTCAGGGTAGGAAATCAAAAACATATCTGAAGCTTTTTATTGGTTGAATCCGCATTTTATTCGTTTTCTGATTGATCTATACAGTAATCTGAATTTTCCCTTTACTTTCAACAGAGATGGATACTTCTGTTGCCACTATGACAAAAAAATAATAAAAACTACAAAAAAAAAATAACTCAGAAACAAATTGAGACACAGCTTTCAAACAAATTGCATTTAAAAGTACATTTTTTTCTCTATACGACGGTGTAAAAAGTAATACTGTGGGATGTTTAGAAGTTTAAGAATGAAATTTCATTTAAAATATGTCGTCAGATTTCTACGATGGAAAAGCCTTTTCCCGAACAGCCAATGAAATGCTTGAATAATAGTAAGTTTCAGGTGGATAATGCGTAAGTTCCAGGAAATCTGACGAGTGACAGGCGATTTTTGTCGCTTGCAATTTGTACGTGTAATAACACTATTAATGTTTAATTCATGTCGTACGTAATGTATGATCAACTCCGTGCTATTTTTTATGTCTATAATTTTAGTCTTTGAAAAAAATCATTTTCCAAATGGTCGTTGTAATTTGTTAAATTGCTTTTTTTTTTTTTTTTTTTTTACATCGTTCTTGTAAGAAATGTGAGATTTCTATAATAACATTTTTTTGTTAATTATATAATTATTCTTGTAAATATTTTATATATAAAAAAAACTCAGATTTATTAAATCAGCTTTATTTAAAAATATATCTAAAAATCAAATTGAAATTATTTAAGTTGTTTTGGATGTCTTCAGACATTAACGAAGATATTTATTGAAGGGGAACAAATTTCCGATTTATACTCGGAACACAAAGGGTTAAAATACTTGGTAAGATGTATATACAGTAAAGCACCGATTATACGTACATCAAGGGACCATTCTAAAACGACGTTTAACTAAGAAAGACGTACAATCAAAATTGTAGTCGCCTAAGATTTAATAACTTTTACTGTTGAAATTTAATGCTGCAATCATACCAGTTTAATTGTGCTGCCATTTTTTTAAATACACTATATATCGGAAAAAAAGTTAAACATTGAAAAAAATATTAAATAATCATTTCTAAAAGGGGAAAATAAAAGTGGGAATTATCAAACCTTATATCAATCAGTTGCAGGCCTCGAATTACACTCTTTTTTATGCCATTATCGAACGTACAAAGAGATTTTAATTAAACTAATATTTAATCGTCGTCTGTCGTAGTGATTTACTTTCAGACTTAAGAAAGGCATTATGTATGGAGTTAAATTCCTGAAAAGTTTTCTCAATAGTCTTGAGAAAAACAAAAAAGTTCCTAAGCGTGTTAGTGTCGTTGTAGCCCACCCACTGTGCATTATTTTCGTCCCACCCCTGCACAGGTTCCAGGAACTTAAAATAACCCCTGTAGCAGTCGCGTATGTTTTTTTGTCTTTCATATTGCCCCAAATATTGCTAGTACAAAAGAAAAAAAAACGAACGACGCTGAGAGAAAAAAAAAATCTGAGAAAATCGGTTATGGCATGAAAGAAACAACGTATAATCGATGCTATGCATAGTGTAAACGAAAAATTACAACATTAAAATACATAGGTATGAATAGGGTCTGCACAGAAATGACATATATATGTAACAGACGTATAAATGATAAATAGTGCTTTACTGTAGGAAATCAATCCTGATCAACCTTGAAAAACCAAGGGTTTATTTGCATATAAATAATTATTATCTACGGATTAATGGAGTTTCCATGTGCAACATGTTTTCATCGGTAATACTGTGGATTCGGAGATCATATGATACCAACAAGTGCATAAATTGTGTCAAGAGGGATATCCTTTGAGTAGCTTTGCGACAGAGCATTGGCGAGTATCCAAGGTCTCGGAGCGAATCCCGGCCTAGAAAATTTTCCACTCTGTTTGAAAAACTTATTCAATTTTAATTAATTTTAGTTTGGTAGGTTTGTATAGTGTCAAATACTTACATAAAAGTATGTTTTTGTTTTAATCTTACCAATATTTCAATAAGCGCAATGCACATGTTATTTTAAATGGCGAATGAACTGATAAATGAAATTGAAAAATTAAGAAAAAAAAAACTGATTTTTATTTTTCTATTAGTGAATTTTCTGTCATTTACTACAGTTTTAAAGGTAAATCTTCAGTTTCATTTTTTATAAATTAATGAACGGGGGCAGAATTTGAAACAAAAATAACTTTAATTTGTGATATCATTTTTTAAGTACATTAAAATGTTGTTTAAAAAGAAATATACAAAATCATTTTTATTAAATATGAGCAATTTTAATTTTAAATATTTTTTTTGTCTTAAAATTCAGAAAATATAAATGTAGCAATAAACAGTAACGGAATGTTTAAACATAATTTAAACATTTTTATTTTAGTTTCTTCCATACCTATTTTTTGATTAAAAATAATTTTAGAGACAGTATTTATGACATTTTTTTCCCCGGAATAAACAGCAAAAGAGAAATTCAATAATATTAATTCCCTTCATACTTCATTCTTTTTTAGTACGCTACAAATTTGATTTCCAATGCTCTTGTATGGGAGATACCAATCCCTATTATAAAAAAAAAAAAAAAGTATGTATTTCTGCTCTTATCAAGATAATAGTATACAAAAATTAACATTTCTCTGTAAATATATAAAAATAATTTTCTCCTAGAAATAGGATGCTTTGAATTTATTCTTGGATGAGATCAGTACATACACAATCGTAAAGGAGATTAATTCTGGAAGATTATTTTGTATGCATTTAGATACCAAGAAAAGAAAATAGACAGTTTAGTATAAACCAAGATTCAAGATGTGTTCAAGATGTGTCCGTGATTTATAAACACCACTATAACAATTTCAAAAATTCGATTTCTTTCTTTTTTGTTGTTTATAATACAATTTACACAAACAAAAATAATATTTTATTAATTTGAAGTCGATATCGAAAAGGAATGACAGTAATAGAACTATAGGAAGTAGAGTATATGAAACAGTGAGTAAGAACTATTATAATTTATTCTTGGATGAGATCAGTACATACACAATCGTAAATGAGATTAATTCTGGAAGATTATTTTGTAAGCATTTAGATACCAAAAAAAAAAAAAAAAAAAAAAAAAAAAAAAAAAGAAAATCGACAATATAGTATAAACCAAGATTCAAGATGTGTTCAAGATGTGTCCGTGATTTATAAACACCACTATAACAATTTCAAAAAATCGATTTCTTTCATTTTTGTTGTTTAGAATACAATTTACACAAACAAAAATAATATTTTATTAATTTGAAGTCGATATCGAAAAGGAAGGACAGTAATAGAACTATAGGGAGTATATGAAACAGTGAGTAAGAACTATTATAATTTATTCTAGGATGAGATCAGTACATACACAATCGTAAATGAGATTAATTCTGGAAGATTATTTTGTAAGCATTCAGATACCAAAAAAAGAAAATCGACAGTTTAGTATAAACCAAGATTCAAGATGTGTCCGTGATTTATAAACACCACTATAACAATTTCAAAAATTCGATTTCTTTCATTTTTGTTGCTTAGAATACAATTTACACAAACAAAAATAATATTTTATTAATTTGAAGTCGATATCGAAAAGGAAGGACAGTAATAGAACTATAGGAAGTAGAGTATATGAAATACAATTTACACAAACAAAAATAATATTTTATTAATTTGAAGTCGATATCGAAAAGGAAGGACAGTAATAGAACTATAGGAAGTAGAGTATATGAAACAGTGAGTAAGAACTATTATAATTTATTCTTGGATGAGATCAGTACATACACAATCGTAAATGAGATTAATTCTGGAAGATTATTTTGTAAGCATTTAGATACCAAAAAAAAAAAAAAGAAAAGAAAATCGGCAGTTTAGTATAAACCAAGATTCAAGATGTGTTCAAGATGTGTTCGTGATTTATAAACACCACTATAACAATTTCAAAAATTCGATTTCTTTCATTTTTGTTGTTTAGAATACAATTTACACAAACAAAAATAATATTTCATTAATTTGAAGTCGATATCGAAAAGGAAGGACAGTAATAGAACTAAGGGAGTATACGAAACAGTGAGTAAGAACTATTATAATTTATTCTTGGATGAGATCAGTACATACACAATCGTAAATGAGATTAATTCTGGAAGATTATTTTGTAAGCATTCAGATACCAAAAAAAGAAAATCGACAGTTTAGTATAAACCAAGATTCAAGATTTGTCCGTGATTTATAAACACCACTATAACAATTTCAAAAGTTCGATTTCTTTCATTTTTGTTGTTTAGAATACAATTTACACAAACAAAAATAATATTTTATTAATTTGAAGTCGATATCGAAAAGGAAGGACAGTAATAGAACTATAGGAAGTAGAGTATATGAAATACAATTTACACAAACAAAAATA
The DNA here is from genome assembly GCA_963932465.1 of Maratus speciosus. Taxonomy (NCBI): domain Eukaryota; kingdom Metazoa; phylum Arthropoda; class Arachnida; order Araneae; family Salticidae; genus Maratus; species Maratus speciosus. The sequence continues at coordinate 199,752,294 of OZ010792.1, read as the reverse complement.
ATATTTTATTAATTTGAAATCGATATCGAAAAGGAAGGACAGTAATAGAACTATAGGAAGTAGAGTATATGAAACAGTGAGAAAGAACTATTATAATTTATTCTTGGATGAGATTAGTACATACACAATCGTAAATGAGATTAATTCTGGAAGATTATTTTGTAAGCATTTAGATACCAAAAAAAAAAAAAAAAAAAAAAGAAAAGAAAAAGAAAATCGACAGTTTAGTATAAACCAAGATTCAAGATGTGTTCAAGATGTGTTCGTGATTTATAAACACCACTATAACAATTTCAAAAATTCGATTTCTTTCATTTTTGTTGTTTAGAATACAATTTACACAAACAAAAATAATATTTTATTAATTTGAAGTCGATATCGAAAAGGAAGGACTGTAATAGAACTATAGGAAGTAGAGTATATGAAACAGTGAGTAAGAACTATTATAATTTATTCTTGGATGAGATCAGTACATACACAATCGTAAATGAGATTAATTCTGAAAGATTATTTTGTAAGCATTCAGATACCAAAAAAAGAAAATCGACAGTTTATTATAAGCCAAGATTCAAGATGTGTCCGTGATTTATAAACACCACTATAACAATTTCAAAAATTCGATTTCTTTCATTTTTGTTGTTTAGAGTACAATTTACACAAACAAAAATAATATTTTATTAATTTGAAGTCGATATCGAAAAGGAAGGACAGTAATAGAACAATAGGAAGTAGAGTATATGAAACAGTGAGTAAGAACTATTATAATTTATTCTTGGATGAGATCAGTACATACACAATCGTAAATGAGATTAATTCTGGAAGATTATTTTGTAAGCATTTAGATACCAAAAAAAAAAAAAAAAATCGACAGTTTAGTATAAACCAAGATTCAAGATGTGTTCAAGATGTGTCCGTGATTTATAAACACCACTATAACAATTTAAAAAATTCGATTTCTTTCATTTTTGTTGTTTAGAATACAATTTACACAAACAAAAATAATATTTTATTAATTTGAAGTCGATATCGAAAAGGAAGGACAGTAATAGAACTATAGGGAGTATATGAAACAGTGAGTAAGAACTATTATAATTTATTCTTGGATGAGATCAGTACATGCACAATCGTAAATGAGATTAATTCTGGAAGATTATTTTGTAAGCATTTAGATACCAAAAAAAGAAAATCGACAGTTTAGTATAAACCAAGATTCAAGATGTGTTCAAGATGTGTCCGTGATGTATAAACACCACTATAACAATTTCAAATATTCGATTTCTTTCTTTTTTGTTGTATAGAATACAATTTACACAAACAAAAATAATATTTTATTAATTTGAAGTGGATATCGAAAAGGAAGGGCAGTAATAGAACTACAGGAAGTAGAGTATATGAAACAGTGAGTAAGAACTAACCAAAACCTTGAGCCCCTTTTTTTTCCCCAACAGCATTTTTAAAAGTTATTGGACACTCCATCTCCTTCAATTTTCAATCAATCAACAGGCCTCTTTAATTGTCACGTTTTTCTTGTGCAATACTTTGGATTTTTTTCTCGAAATATTGATATCTCGCTTTTTGCGTAACGTTAAATAACGAAATTGTTGGCTGGAAATTTACATTTTATTTTGAAATGATGTCATTTCACTAAAAATGCATATTATTTAAAAAGCTGCGCATTTCACTATAGCTTTTGGACTACATTGATATAATTTTGGACACTAGCTTTTTGTTAATTAGTTTTTAAGAAATAATTTAAAATAAAAAACTAATTTGTTTCTTTCATTGTTTTAGTTTCAGCTATGGATGAAGCGTTCCCGACTGTCAATTGTCAAGTATCCAGTTTCAGCATATCAATTGAAAAATATGCAATTTCCTAATTCAATATATGTATAATAATTTAGTGTAAAAGGAATTTTACAAACTTTTCGTCATATTTTTTTTAAATTCCCAAAACAGCTTTAAGTTTAGTGTTAACTTTGTTTTATTTATGCACACTGTAATATTAATCCAGTCTATAACTTATATAACTTATTTAACGTTATTTATCCGGAAATTAAAAAAATTCTGCTTATGGGCTTCAACCAATAGAATATATATATATATATTTTTTTAATCCGCATTCGGCAATAAGATACAACAATAGGAAATATCTTATGCAAAATGCGTAATTTTTTAATTGTATTGTTTGCAATAGAACAAATAAAAATTTACATATCACCAACTCTGAAAACTGAGAACATACTTTAAGGCGGTTTTTCAAAAATACCCCTCCCCTACACTCAATAATGCGACATTTTCTGACACATTGTTAGCCCCCTCGGGACGAGTGTCTTTTACGGAATTTTTAATCTTTTATCACCGGTTTTTCAAAACAGAAATTTTTGCCTAATTAAATCGACAAAATTCTCCGATTAAATAAGGCAAAATTTACAATAAAAATTTGCTGGTGAGAATAATCGCGTATTCTGAGCATCTTACGCGGTACGTATACCGGTCGCTCATCCCCAAGGGGCAGACATGATTGTTGAAGTGATTTTTGAAATCAAACTATTTTTTTATTTTTTTAATTTTTCGATAAACTTTTACAACTTGAGTTTATAAGCGATTGATTTCTCAGGATGCCATTTTTCCCCTTTCCAGTGCAACAGCGCTGAAAAAGAAACCTGCTTAATTGCAACTTTTAATTGAAAACTTAATTGAAAAGTGTTAGTTGAATCAATTATTGTTTTGAAACAATTTAGTTCTAAACAAATTGGACAAATTTGGAATAAATTTGACAGAAATTTTAAAAATATCTTCTGCATTTACCGTAAAATGGGAAAAATTCGTTTGATTGTGTAGTTTCTGATTTCTGACTACAGTCGTCCACGTTTAAACGATTATTGACAGTTCCAGAAATAATATTTGATCAAGCCGGATATTTGACTAAACGGGGAGTCACAACTGCAATATTTAATGCGTAATAATAAGGCAAAATAACCATCTACGGTATATTTAATTAACAGCATAATAAATCGTTAACAGAATAACATAAACTAAAATAAATACAAATGCTATTATAAAGTAAATACGTATTAATTTAATGTCAGTACATGCATTTATATGCTTTACATCACACTTAATGCAGCTCGTTTGAATTTGGTGAAAACTTTGCTACTTCTAATTTATGTTACTTATACTGCCTTAAAAAAATCGTTGAAAGTGGTTTGTTTAAGTGGAATTTTAAAGGAATAAATAGCGAGTTATTTTTCGAATTAGTGCAAAATATTACAACTACCATCTCGAGTGACGGCGCACTGTCATTAAAGCTTGGTTAACAGCAAGAAGTGATGGTGGGGAGATCAAGGTTGAAAATCATTTGACCTGTCCATTATACACCTGCTGGCCGAAAGCATTGTAGGAAGAACTGAACATTTGTTTTAAGTCTAAATTAACCGAAAATGACAAAAGGTGAAGGAAGTTCCAGCTGAAATTTGCTTTCCACGCCTATGTTCAAACATCGGTCACACAGTTGTTATTCGATTAAGCGGGGACGTTTGTAAAATGTACTTGGTTTAAGCGGGGGAAAATAACATAGAACCAATGAGAATAAATTAGGTTCCGGAGGATTCTATTCGAATAAGCGGAGTATTCTATTATCCGTCACCAGATTAAGTGGGGAGGACTGTAACAGCACCTGGCAATTCGATGCGTTTCAGTATAAACATGAATTCAAAAATATTTCAGAAAATAAGCAGTTTGTTTTAGAGACAGATATGAACATTTTCTTGTAGGCTACCTCAGTCTTTCTCATTTTTATTTTTTTTAACCAAGAGTTATACCGCACTTTTTTCTTGTCTCCCACGCGATATAATGAATGCTACTATAGTTTAACTTGTACCTATTTTTCTGTTTTTTATTTTATTTTTATTTTTTTTTAATAATTCAACATCTTGGTTTTTACAGGTTGTTTATAACGAGCAAGTGCTATGATGCTCCAATGCTCTGATAAATACTTTTAAATCTTAGGATTGACATATGTGAAAACATAATACTTTAAAAGGATCATTCTAAAACTGCGGCTTACTATAATAAAAAAGAAAAAAAATTATTTACTTATATCTACCAAACTACAAGAAAATATTTCTAGATGTCTATACGCATTTATAGTACGTATATTTTAATGCCTCTTATATATCAGTCAGAGATAAAAATGTACATATCACTATGAAATCTCATACTATACTTTCATAACACGCCTGTCCTTTATGAAATACTAATGACGCCTAGGATTGAGATATATGAAACCATAGTGGTACAGGAAAAAATATCGTTTCCGTTAGCCACCCCCTGCTGATTAACCGTGTCAGGCTTCCGTGTAATGTCCGGCCGTAAGACGTGGAGCAAATTGAACCGGAAAACTGGACTGCTGGGCGAAGCGTTCAATTACTGCGTGACAGCAAGTCATGCATTGCAAAATAACAAGTTGCACTGCTGTATCGTCTTTCAGGAATTGGTAACACGTAAATTATTTTAACAGTAGGGACCGTCAACATGTTACTGATAAATGTTTGCCTTCATTTATGAAATGAATTTTATGCTGAATAGCTGAATAACACATGTGAGTGTATCAGGACTTAAAATATTTAGAAAATGAAACGTAACTTCGCCTATTAAAAAATCATAATAAATTGGTTTGAAATTATTTCAAATGACAGTTATTTTTAACGGTGTAAACACAATATTTATTTGCGCCACTAAAAACAATTAGAGTCATTAAAAGTATTAAAAAAATCAAGTAATAATGGAAACGCAATAGAATTTTTTCTAGATTAATTCCTAAATAAATAAAATTCTAAATTGCCTTATTCTAAAATTTATAACCAATCATCATAAAATCACATAATTTAATCCAGATTCATTGTTAGTTTTCTATGAAAATTTATGTTACTTCGTTATATTTTAAAGCAAAATATATGTATATGTATGAAAGGATAAAAATCAAACCCTTTTTTAAACTTTTTATAAATATCTAACTTCTTTGACATCGATTATTCAACTATCATTAAGGCAGTTATTGCCTAATAAAATCAAACTAGAGTTGAAATAAACATTAAATAAATATTTAAAATCATAAATATTGATTTACTTTTCTAAATATGACAGTTGATTATATTTAGGCTATAAAGTCTAATTACTTTTCTTGAAATTTGACAGTTATTAGATTTATGATTATGATATTGTAATCAATGTCAAAACAAGTAGTTGATAGGTCAGAAATCATAATTATCTTTCTCTAGTTGACATTTATTAAAACATAAATAATCATTAATGTCAAATGTGGAAATTACCAGTGTGGTGCAATCACAAGCCCACACCTAATAAAGAACATTGAGCCAATTAAAGTTTCCTCCCAAGTTGACACTTTCGCCCTCTGCTGGAAAATATCCAAACTTCATAACAAAACTCATGTGCTCAGCCTAAGAGAGCAGACTTTTTAGATATTTGGGCTTTCTTTAACAGACCAAGTATGTGAGCCAAGAAATATATGGTATCTCGGGGCCTCCGCGAACTCGCGACTCTCTTGTACTACAAATGTGCTAAATAAACAGAGTTTCCTTAAAAAGCGAGACCCCGAGTCAATTATTTACTATCCCACGACTACATCCTACATCAAGTAAAAAGAAATACAAGCGGACTCATTTCATATATAGAGAGATATCATCATCATCGACAACAACTGTTTTGAAACTACTGCAAGGTGTAGATCTCCTTCTGTTGTGTGTGTATGTACGCGTGTGTAACAAAAATTTCTACAATAAATGTAATTATTAAATCACAATACATTCGACACAATATAAATTAAGCAATAATTAGATTACAAATGTAAAATATAAAGTATATATTTATATATATATCCAGAGCATTTCATTTAATTTTAACTTAAAATTATCATCAAAAGTATTTAATTAATTATTAATTACTAGCCACCCTTGGCAACCAGTTTGATCTCCCTTAAATGTATGCTAAGCATTGTATCACGCTACGTTTATACATAATTTAATTTACTTGCTCAATCCTTCGCCAAATCCGAAGATTCTGATACAGATCATGAACTCTCCAAGTTCATGATCTTCATTTTATTTAAAATGCATAACTTTAATGCATTTTTTATCACCGGCACCCAGTATTTTTATCTTAGCCGGGCGCCGGTGATAAATCGCCAAATATTGTCCCCGTCGTATTTTTTCGTATTTAATTAATTTAATTTAAAATATAGTACTTTCACTCATTTTATTTAAAATGCATTCCTTTAATTTAAAACTGAAATATTTAAAATTTATTACTTTCAATTATCCCGTTAAAAAAGAAGAGAAAAGAAAGAAATGTAATAAGCAATAAAATAAACCGTGGCATTTAATTTCAACATCAAAACTTTGTTTTAATTTACCACGCGAAAAATTGTTTATGACAGTCGCATGAAATGAACTATTATACTACTGGTGACATGATGGCGATAGAACAATATTTGGCGATTTATCATCTGCGCCCGGCTAACATTAAAATACCAAATTGGCCATCTGGCATACAAAAGGCGAAGTGGCCAACCCGGAACTGTTGATGAGAGTCACATGACTTAGGCTTTTATTATAGAGATTAATTAATTTTTAGACAACACACTAATCACAAATTAATGATCTTGTGATAAAAGATTATATCTGAGGCAAAAAACCTATTTTTAAAAGGAGCATAAGACTGTTAAATTTTAAGTAAATTCGATTTTTTTGGAGGGGGGGGGGGGAGGGGATCATATATGAAAGAATAATATTTTCTGGGCATTTAAAAGAAACCGCAGAAAAAATCTCATTAGTTTGAACTGGTTTATCTTAAAATGTAAAAACTTTCTTAAAAAAATAAATAAATAAATAATAATAATAAAAAAAAAAAACTAGAGAACAGGAATTCTGCTTTTTCAGAATTTAGTGTCGCCCCCGGCATTTCCGTTACTTCATTTTCTTTTGACGGACTGATGGCTTCTTTTATTATGAAACAGCCATCATAAATGAAGCGTTAGGTGAAGATGAAAGAGCAGCCGTAAAAAGTTAGAAATCTGATTTTCATGTCAAAATGGGGGGGGGGGGAGGGAGAGAAATGGTCACATGAAATAAAGCACAAATGCAGCAAAAAGATGCCGTCATTCAAGAAAATCGACAAAAAAACGGCTATCTAATAATTCATAGATACTTAAAATTAAATATAGTTTATAATAGCTCCATTGTTTTAACAAAAATTATTCGTTTATATTTTTTTCAAAATAGCATGTATTTTAATTACATTTTCTTTCGGTTGTTATGAGGAAATGGCTACAAAAATATATAATTAATATTTTAGAATTATTTTTCCTTTACTTACTAAAGAAATGGAGTACTTCCGTTGCCAATATTAAGCAAATAGCTCTAAAAACTACAAAAAAATTAATATTTCAAAAATAAATGGAGGTACAGTTTTCAAACAAAATGCAATTAAAAGAACATTTTTTCCCGATACGATGGTATAAAAATCGAAAATGTGCGATGCATAGAAGTTTAAAAAATTGCTATAGAGTATTTAATCGTAAAGTTTTGTTTTACGGCTGGCTTCTGTAAAGTAACGTTATTTTCTGGAATACACAAAATAAGCTGGGAGAAAGAAATAGCATACCGTACCGGAGGCTATTAAAAAAAAAAAAAAAAAAAAAAAAAAAAAAAAAAAAAGCAAGATTTCGTTTAAACTTCTTAATATCTATGTAGTATATCTTAATACTGAATCTAAATTTGTGTATCTTTTAGCAAAATTTCCAGATTTAGGAAAGTTAAAAGTAATACATATTTTTTTTTTTCAGAGTTTATCTATACTGTTTTGTTCTTTTGTGCGCAGAATAATTAAAATGTTTAGGCTCACTGTTAAAATATAGATAAAATCTGTAAATCCGTATAGATTTTGTGTAAAAATGTTAAGTAGTTTAAAAGATATTGCACGCATTTTTAAAAAGTTTTATTTTTTACATTTTGAGGTAAACCGCTTTAAATTATCCTTTCAATTATTATTTACAACAACTGCAACATATTTAACCCATTTTCTGCCAAAGGTGCGTAAGCGCACCATTTCACTAAATATTTTTTTTATTAATACTGCACAAATTTTATTTTTCTGCTATTTTTAAGGGTTCTAGAGACATCTATAATATATCAGTCATTCAATTGGAGTAAAAACTTTCTGTTGAGAAATTTTCAAAATACGCTAGTCTTTTAAAATTGAAACGGTTATTGAAAAATTTGACTTTTTGAAAGTGTATAGTTATTCCCCTTGAGATTAAGCATATGTTTTTTATAATGGATTAAAGTTGCAATTTTGAAATAAAATAATAATAAAATAAATGTCATAAAAAAGTTAAAAAATATATCAATTTTAAATTTAATGGTGTGTTAGCGCACCATTGACCGAATGCATTTTATTTCTCAAATAAAATATTATATTTCATGCACGAAACATTTTTTTTTTTTTTGTCTTAATGAATGTAATTTAAGCATATTTCAATAAAAACAATACTACATTTTTTAAAATTTCTATGCCTAGCTAAAAATAGGTTTATCAAAACGCCTAATTATTTTTAAAAAATCGAATGGTTTATTTTTAATCGCTCCAAAAATATTGCCCATACATTTTTTTTTTTTTTTTTTTTTTTTTTTTTTAAGATTCCAAAAAGTTATGCTCACTCAATAGCAGGGTTTGCACGCTCTTAAGTCATTCCCCATTTTGTAAGGATTCTTTCACCAGTAATCGCATAAAACTATCTTCAAGCTAATGAATCGTGAACTCATTTGGAAGAAAATGATCTTTATGGTATACTGGTGGTAGAGTCCTTACAAAATGGGGCGTGGCTTAATAGCGTGCGAACACTGAATATGCTTAATTTTCAATAAATGGATAATTTAACTAATAAATATTTGTACTCGCATTTTAAATTGTGACATAGAGATTGACGTAGAATCTTCCATGAGATTTCACCTACAGTACCACTAGAAAAGGCCATGGAAGCTATATCATCATTCCCTAGAAGCAAAAATATTAGGTGATTCCTTGCTGAGAACACACATTCATTTTCAATAAAAATGATCAAATATTTTAGTATTAAATGGTAAGAAACAGTTTAAAACGCGAAAGAATCGATTAATTTATAAATTAAAGATAAAACTTATCCATAATACTGTGGGAAGATTGTTCAATTCAATACAAATTGAATTTACAATGAAGTATAATTGGTCATTTTGCATTCGACTCTATTTCAATAGTCTGCATTTGAGAATACTATTTACATATTTATTACTAAAATTAAAATCTAATATCGAAGCAAATAAACGGACAGATTATGAAATAGATACAATGCTACACAATTGAGGTAAATTGATGTAAGCGAATAAACTAGGATTTAATGCATCTGATAATTAATACATTTGAATATAGATATCGTATAAATGAAGATGAGAATGAAATCTCGTTTAATTTATTTTCAGCTGCGTTTGATTTGTTACGGTTAATGAGACAATTAGTTCAACCGCCGAAATTTATGCACATTGTATCAAGAGACGCTCAGAGAAAGACAACATATCATTTACTTTATTCTTTTTTTACCGACTGCAAAGAAAGGTTATGTTTTTGACGCCGATCTGGGTATGTGGATTTCTTTATACCCTCGAAACATCCCAAAGGCTGGATGTATTTTAGTGAATGAGGTCTCTATAGATTTGTCTTAACCGTCCGATGGTTATAGGCTAGGTTTTTTTTATAAATTCAAAATGGTGGCCGTAAAATACAAAATGGCGGTAGAGACGGAAAAAAAATTTACGCACCCTATTGAGTGTCATATCATTGGATAGGTCTTTCAAAATGAAGATTATGTTTCATTAATCATTTTACAGTCAGAAGCTCCGTTTAAATATTACACAAGCTGGAAGTTGTGTAGGTAGGATCTATAGTTTACTGCAACTCTAACCTTCATAGACATCTATCGGCCTCATCAAAACAGTGTTTATAGATAGGAACTAACAATTAAACGCAACTTAAAAGTTATGAATACAAGTAAACAAAAAAATAGGTAAATAATAAAAATAGTTTCACATTGATGAGAAATAATTAATTAGTTCGCTTTTTACGCAGGCGGGTTTTTTAATTTTTTTAATTTAAATTTTACTTGTTCCTAATATTACTGTAAAATAGTTATTTTTTACAGCATTAAAATTACAACCGTAATTTGGCGGAAATGTTAGCACTATTTAAGTCTTTTTATAGATGCAAAAAGAAGAGAAAAGGAAAAAAAAAAAATCTGAATATTGATGATTTCTTTAAAAAAAATAAATAAAGAAATAAATCTAAATATTTTGAAAAAGAGTAAGGAATTTTACCACTTCAGTCGCAATCGGAGACTAAACGAAAACACAAATATATAATATTAATAAATAACAAATAATTTATTTGAGCCACTTGAAAGATTTTCTTAGTGATATTGACGGGGTTAAATTTAAATGTCTCCAGACCTCTTCAACAAACTTGCTCAAACAATTATCTTTTATTTTAAATCACATAATAAACATCATCCAATTCATAACTCTGGGAAGAGATCAAAATACTTGCTTCAAGACTAAATCCCTTTAAATATTTTCTGTAGTCAACTTTCAAAACTATCGGACTACGAGAACTCGAGCAATACATTATTGGGAGAGCACTAAAATATGTATGCTACGAAGCGTGACTTTTCGCAACATCTCGATACGTTCTTCTGAATCAATCGTTGAACCAACTACATGAGATAAATCATTTCATCAAGGGGCCGCTCCGCTAAAACTCCCCAACCGCGCAATCTTATGCTAACTTATGGGAAAACTTAGAAGCGCGATTACTCATTACCGTCAAACGGGGCTACTTTGGTTCTTGCGGGGTTACTTTGGTCCATCCCATAAAAAAGTTTTAATTCTTTGTATTGAACAATCAATACAAGATAATTTGGAGTTTTTGCCTTGAAAAATATTTTATACCCTACTATAGGGTGTTTGAATAGTTTGGGGGTAATTTAAATTTTTTTTAGAAGCAACACTGGATGTGTTTGTAAACAACTGTTTTTGTGTGTAAATTTTAACTCTCCAAACTTTCTATAGCGAAACAATCTGGATAAGAGCTACAAATAAGATAAGTGTCAAAATATTACCATTAGTAATTTGTAACCCATGTGTGATCATAGTTTTTCCTTTAACTATTTATTATGACAGAAAATTTTTACGTTTTCATAAAGCTAACATGAAAACTAGTATTTCGGGGCTACATTGAGCCAGGCCTTTTTTGGTCCGAAAATAGACCCAATTACTTAGAAATGCCTTTTATACAAAGTAAATATCTTATAACATGTTTTAAGTAACATTTTTTTTTTTTCAAATGTTATTGTAGCAAAATGTTACATTAATTGTTTTTCTTCCAGTTGCTGAGAATGACATGACGAAAACTGTTTCTAATTTCTTTAATATTAACAATTGGTTTATTGCGTTTAAAAGTTAAAAAAAAAAAAAAAAAAAAAACATTGTTTATCGAGTTTGCAGTGTTAATTTATTAGCAAATGCTATTGCAAGGGGGTTTCAATAAAAATGTATTCATTTACAAATGAAATGTATTCATTTTATATGAAACTAAGTGAATGGATCAAAGAAGCCCCCAGCAGGGGCTATTTTGTTAGACATATGGAATGGGGGTTTTTTTATTTCTAATTTGAATTTGAATATTTTTAAACGATTTTTCTTTGCATAGGATAACTGAGCCCGATGTCTAATATGGCCGATTTTGGATTTTTACGAGTTTTGGAAGCAGATGGTTTTGGTAAATGTACTTTTAATTTTGAAATCTGTTCCGAAAGTACAAAAGCCTTTATTATAAAAATCTGCAGCCAAAATCGAAAAATAAGAAATGGCCATATTAAAGAATGATTTCAACAACTACCCTATGCAAAAAAAAAAAAAAAAAAACCAGCAACAACAAAAAACAATCGTTTAAAGTATTCAAATTTAAACGAGAATTTTCTATATATTCTTCTGCATATCTTCCATCTTCGAGATATAAAATTTTTGAAAAGAATTTCTTCTGAAAATTACCGATCTTGACAGAACAGTAACAACCGCACATGGATAACAGCTAAAATTAGGCGTCAACATTAAGCCGAATGTTCGCAGCTTTATTAACAAGAGCACGAACGCCTTATTAACAGAGGTAAATAATTGATATTCTTTTTTTTTTTTTTTTTTTTTTTTTTCGAATGAGATTCTTAGATTTAAAAAAAAGACAATCTTTAAGAAAATTGAGATTTTATTAAATAAAGAAGTAATTTAAACACAATAAAGTACAATTTAAGTATTTAAATGTTCGCAAAAGTTGTCCTTCTTAATTATTTAGCAGCAGCTTCCAATAATAAAACATATTTCAAGTTACCTTCAAAATATTAATATAATTGTAGAAATGTCTTGAATCTAACGAAGGCTTTCAGCTTTCTATAATAAAATTAATTCGATTTAAAATTGCTGTTTTTTTTCTCTTTTTACAAAGAAATAAAACATTATAATTTTCATACCCTTGTATTTATAATCTGCATCTTCTAGTATTTTTCCATAACGCGAAACTTTCTGACACGTTTTCTGACCCATTTTTAAACGTAAAGACATAGAAATGGCAGATCTGACTATTGAAACTATTTGGAATCGAATGGTGTTTTCCATTTAAAAAAAAAAAAAAAATTACTTATTGAGTTATAAGCAACATTTTTCTCGTGACGACTGCTTTTTCTCCCTTCAGGCGCTGTCGCGTTCGGAAATTCGGTTTAAAACGCCAATTTCGACAGTACTTCCTGGAAGATCTATTGCATTTATAAAAAAAATGGAAAATTCTATTTCATCACATAGTTTCTGAAGGCTATTCTCAACTGCTCTTCTCAACAAGCGTAAAACGTTTTGACACATTTACAAATTCATTTTTTAACTGAAAGATATAAAATTGGAGAGCCTGACCGTGGAATAGCGATTTGGAATTGAACTGTGTTTTCCATTTTTTGATAAATAAATTACCCATTGATTTATACCCATTGATTTATACCCATTGATCACATGACAAACACGTTTTTCACCCTTTCTTGTGGGATATTCTTCTTTCGTGAGGAAATTCGGTTCAAAACGCCAACTTTGACAATATTTTCTGAAAGAGCTATTGCGTTTGAAAAAAAAAAAAAAAAAAAAAAAACCGGGAAAAATAGATAAATTACATAGTTTCTGAGCAACAACACCTGCTAGTTTCATGTATTTCCCAACAAAAACAATTTAAAACTTATATCATAAAGTTGCCATTTTGGATTTCAGAACAGCTTTAATAAAAACACTCGCCAATTTCATGCGTTACTGAAAAAAAAAGTGAATTTAGAAATGTGTCAGAAAATAGCTCTTTTGTATTAGAAACATAAATTTAATGATCGACTTAATCTATTTTAAATTTAATTTACTTAAGATATTATGAGAAATTTTAACTACTACACCTCTCGCCTTCTTATGTTTTACGAATACAATAAACATTGTTTTAGTTATAACAGAAAGAGTTAATACAGCATCACACAGCTGACAAATGAGGGATGTTGGTTACACAAACATTTGTCTACATTCCCGGAGACAAGTGAAGAGAGAATAGAGTCAGGATAAAACTAAAATAAATAGGGTTACTTCAATGCGACACACTATATTGTCATTTACCTTAAAACCTTCATAAAAAATATATTTTTAAGTTTTCATTTCTGAAATTTCCGGGAACAAAAAGTGCGGTGTGTAAAAAGTATGCTATTAAAGACAACAGTTGCAAAATTTTATTTATATTTTTTAACAAGCTCAATAAATGTTCTATTTATTATACAGGGTGTCCAAAAAATAATATCCTAGCTATAAATTTCAATAGTATCAACTTTGTAGAGTGTTGGTTCAAGGTCACAAATAAAGAGTAACTCCAACAGTTTTAGATAGGCGCGTGAATGAGTACTGCTTTATTATATACACCCTTGCAGTGTCACATACGCCAAAATGGCGACGCCTGAGCTTAACCCTTAAATGCCTGATTTTTCAAAAATCATTGTAATAATGTTTTTAGGCATTTATTTTTTAAATAAATCATGGGAAAAATACTTCAAAAAAAAAACATATTTTGTTTTAAGTATAGTTTACGCCTAATAAACTGTTTGTTACTAATCGGCAATACTGGTGTTTAATTGAAAAAATAATTTTCCGTTGATAAAATTCTATAATATTAAACACACAAGAATTTTAGGAACTATAATAAGAAATAAATTTTACTTGCTAACTGCAGGTCAAAATAGAGTATTTCGCAAGCTCCCAAACAAAACAAAAAGAACAAGTAGCAACAATTGAAAAATAAATCTATCTTTATTCTTAAACAGCACAAGTGTTGCCATCTACAGGCTGAAAATCGATTTAATAATATTTTCAGAATGTATTTTATTGCCAACATTACGCATTATAGCTTCAATATTATTCTAATAGTATTTTAGAGCCTAAATTGGGTATGTTGCCGAAAAGCAATGCCAGGCATTTAAGGGTTAAAGCATTATTGCTGGACTGGACGTTAAAAAACCGTTTGAGCTCTACGATTTTTTCTTCAAGGGCTTTATAAAAGATCGTGTCTACGTTCCGCCGCTACCTAATTATTTGCCAGAGTTGAGACTCAAGAAGACACAGAGTTGAGACAAGAGAAGAGGCCATTGCTTCCATTTCTCCGGACTTGTTAACCGAAGTGAGGGAAGAATTGGACTTTAGTTTGGATGTGTGCCGTATGACTTGAGGTACACATATTGAACATTTGTAAGAAAAACTAGGTTAGTTTACCTTTTTGATGTATGATTTGTTGTAAATAGTCTAAATTACACTGTTATAATACACCATTGAAACTGGGATATGCATTTTTGGGCTCCTTGTATTATATATACATAAGCAATTTTAACCTCGAATCACCGCCCTCTGGGTACTAGGCTTGAGCGCTGATAAAAAAAAAAAAAAAAATGGCGCCTAAAGTAGTTTTTTTCGTTTGTATGCACGTTGAATTTGAATACAGTGGAGCAGCGATTATCCGAAGTAATTGGGACAGACCATCCTTCGGAAAATCGAAATTTTCGGATAATCGAGATTGCTTCATTTTTGAGATTATGGAGAAATATATGCAATTTTTCTTATTATGTTAACAAGTGCTTAATAAAAATAACAGCAATAGTAAAATAGAAACGAGAATAAATTACCTGAATTTTAATTTTGAAGTTAAGTACCTTTTACATATATCAAAAGGGTTTGAAAAAATGTTTTGCTTGTCGCAGTTTCGATTGCTTTTGCTTTAAAGCTCTATCATGGAGTTCCTTAATGTTATTAGCCACCAGTATCACAGTCTTTCTGCTGCTCCAGCCATGCCAAACTTTATGCAAAACATTCAAAAGCTTCAGATTTTCTGATTTATTCGTTTTCAACGTTCCACTCTGCAGGTGACGGAAGCTCTAGTTAAATTCAAAGGAACTCTAAGAAAGGTGATCGAAAATATTTATATGCACTCGTAGTTCAGAAAGGACCGCTTTCACACGAGGAATGTGATAGTTAAAAAAGAATAAAAAGAAAAAAAAGCTTTTAAAATGGATTTTGCACACAAGGAATGTGATAGTAAAAAAAGAAAAAGCTTTAAAAATGGATTTCAGTTAACCGAGAGTTTCGGTTAAAAGAGTTTCGGATAAAAGAGTTTCTAGTGTACTAATACATTTTAAAACAAATTTCAGCTTTTTTAATGAGATTAAATAAGTCAAAGAAAAGTTTTCGTAAATACTAGAGTTTAAATTCTGAGGACGGTACAAACGCTAAAAAATCCGCCTACGGCAGTCGCCATTTTGGTGTGAGCGATGAAAATTAGTATTTAGTGGGCGCTGGTTGGAATATTATATTGGTTGTAATTGGAGGTTAAAGTTGAATATTTTTTTTTCTAACAGAACGAAAAGTAACTAGCCCAGAATTGAAACCTGCACCTTGGTTGGGATAATGTCTGGGTAGCTCAATGGATAGAGCATTGGCGCGTATAGCCAATGTCCAAGATTCAAAACCCTGCATGAACACTCTCTGTTGGAGACAAATTATTCACCTTTGACCTCCAACTACAACGTTCTTTAATCCTGTGTTCTTTGAATGCTTTTTATGTACTGAATTGTGTATTCATGAAACTTTTTTATCTTCTAAAGCCTTTTTCGGGAATTTTTGAAACTACATTAGAAGCTTTACATAATCATTTAATAAATTTTAGAAGGATTTTAGGAGGATTGCAGGATTTAGAAGGATTAATTAATTTTGAATTTATAGGGATTTTGTGCAATATTTATAACCCCGCTCAAATCTTTTATTTTAAATATTTTTCTTAGTATTTTTTTAGAATTAGGAAATGTACAAATATAACGTTCTTGCAATAGAAATATAGAAATATTTCCGAATTGAAATCCCCCCCTCCCAACGCCAAGAAAGCTGAAAAGACGCAAAGGCAAAAGAAATCATCCTTTTAAAAATATTTTTTTTTGTGTAACCAGTAATGCTTTTGGAACAAGATAAAGTAATGCATATATCTCCTTCTAAACTGTATTACTACTAATCGATGTATTAAATGAATTTTATAACAAGTTATTTTAATGGTACTTATAAGTACCGCAAGTAGATAGAGGGTTAATTCATTCATTTCAAACAAAGAAGAAACCTATTGACATATAAATTACACCACTAATAAATCAAATCAACAATTATAGATTTGAAATAAAATGATGATTAATAAATTCAGTATCAGTGTTTCCAGATTGAGGAATTTCTTTATCAGAAATTTGTCGAGGCAATAGAGACCGTGTAGGGGCTCTACCTAGCAAAAATCATGATAGTTCTGAAAAGAGTCTTACTATATGTTTTTTGAGTCGCTGAATCTGAATTTTTAACTTCCCACCAAAATTTCCCCCGGCAACCCCCCAAATTTTGAAAAATACCCTCCAAAAAAGGTTTTTATTTAAAAAAATCAAATTTTTTTAAAGTGTTTTAGGGAAAAAGTATCTAGAAATTCAGAAAGTAGACAAAATTTGCAACAAATAAGATATATGACATTATGACGTAGGATGAATGGGGAGGGGGGGGGGGATCTGCCTGGGAACATGCGCCGCGGTGCTGCGTGGACTAAGTTGCGCAATTCCCCTTAACGACTCACATCGCTTACATTCACACTGTTATCTTCTCTCCGGACTTTCCCTATCAGGTTTACTTTAAGTTTTTTGAGTCTCTGAATCCAAATTTTTAACTTCCCCCAAAATTCGCCCCCCCCCTGCAACCCTCTCCCCCCACAAAAAATAGTTGTTTTTTAATTAAACTTTTTATTGTTTCAGGGGAAAAGTATGTAGAAATTCAGAAAATAGACAAAATTTGCAACAAATACGATATATGACATTATGACGTAGGATGAACGGGGAGGGGTAGGGCCGTCTCTGAAGATGCACTGCGGTGCTACGTGCACTAAGTTATGCAAATCCAGGCAATAGGGGATTTTACCTGGCAAAATTAATGCTAGTTCTGAATTTCGAGTCACTTTATGTTTTTGGGGTCGCTAAATACGAATTTGTAACTTCCCACACAAATTTCACCGGGCAACCCCCCCCCCCTAAAAAAAATTGATTTTTTGAAAAAAATTGGGTTTTGAGAACAGCGCGCGGGGAATGTTCCGAGGCAGCCCCCGCTCTCCCCGTTTATCCTACGTGATAATGTCATATATCCTATTTGTTGCAAATTTTGTCTACTTTCTGAATTTCTACATACTTTTCCACTGAAACAATAAAAAATTTAATTTAAAAACAACTACATTGGGGTGGGGGGGGGGGTTGCGGGGGAGGGAATTTTCGGGGAAGTTAAAAATTCGTATTCAGCTACCCAAAAACCTAAAGTAAACCTTATAGGGAAAGTTCGGAGGGGAGACGGGAGGACGAATGTAAACGACGTGAGTAGTTAATTTGAATTGCGCAACTTAGCCCACGCAGCACCGCGGCGCATGTCCAAAGCCGGTACCCTCCCCCCCCTCTCCATTCATTCCACGTCATAATGTCATATATCTTATTTGTTGAAAATTTTGTCTACTTTCTGGATTTCTAGATACTTTTCCCCTAAAACAATAAAAAGATTGATTTTTTTAATAAAAACCTTTTCTGGGGGGTTGCCCGGGGAAAATTTTGGTGGAAAGTTACAAATTCGGATTCAGCGGCTCAAAAAACATAAAGTAATCCGATTTCCAGAACTAACATTAATTTTGCCAGGTAAAATACCCTATTGCCTGGACTAAATAGCGAATAGTATAATTTTTTTTTAATTCACGGAATGTTAGTAATTAAATAAAGCAAAAATTACAATTCAGATTTTCGGGCAGGTATTTCGAATATAACATTGGCTAATATTATCCAAACCTGGCAATTCTGCTCATCATACACAATTTAAAATACTATTATTTATTTAAACTAATGCCGCTGTAATACATTTATGTTTTTAAATTTACGATCAAATAAAATCAATCAATAATAATCATCCATTTAAATTAAATGAGAAAGTATCAAATAGTTGTCCATTTAAAATTAATTTATATTCACTCAATTTCGTTAGATATATTCTTTTTATCTCTTTTTGTATGACGGACGCTATTCGTATAAATCTCGACTTGTAATTTGAATGACGAATATGATTTGTTGATTAATAAAGTTTGCATGGGTAATTAAAACTCATTTGAAATTCAGTGCACATTTCTTTTTACGTAAGCACGTTTATTCTATTATTTTGAATTAAAAGTTGTTCATAAAACTAAATTTATTACAAAAGAGCAAATAAGATTAAACTAAAGATCTTCGGTACATTAAGAATACTTAACTCGCTGAAACCTTGATAATCAAAAGATATTGAATGAAAGTAAAGCGTTTCGTTTTGTTATATAAAAGTAAAATATAAAAAGTTCCAATGCATTTAGCTTTGACTTAAAAAGGATTGATGTTTTTCTAAATAGTTCCGAGTTATTTTTCTGAAATTTCGGCTTTATCTTATATTGATTTATATTTATCCTTTCTTTTGCATTGCTAGCTTTTCAAATATTAATTAATGTAGACAAATCTGCTTTCCAAAATTCAAGGTTTCATCAGTTTGTGCTCGATAAAATTAGAAACAAACGTGCATGAGTTGTAAACATCGAGGGTTCCGTGGCAGGTCAGTCGTTTGACAGGAATATATAGTACTTGAGGGTAGATATAGTGAGGGATATATAGTGCAGGGGCTGAAATTTCCAGGCCCTGGCCCGGCCCGAACGAAATCTCTCTTCACCTAGCCCGGTCTAAAAACTAAAAGTTCGGCTCTGTCTATGTATAATTTCGCAGTTTATAGTTCTCCCCGGCTTGTGCAAAAATCATTGAAATCTGTCCCATTCCGATCCAACTCAATTTCTACAAAAATTAAAACACGCAATTAAGATTCTTTTAAAGAACATTGCATCAATATTTATGGAAAATTTTAGATAAGTTACTATATGCTCGGTATATTTTTTTAATTGCTATATGTTCGGTATATTTTTGATTACTATATGTTCGCTATAACTTAGATTACTATCTAATAGGTATTTTTATGATTACTATACATTCGCAAGACACAGAATGCATAATAGCACATTCAAATAAAGAATCATAAAAAAAAAAAAAAAAAAAATGTAATTTATAATGAAATAAAAAAGATGTTTAAAAACATCATAACTTTTGAAGCTGTATAATAAAAAATATTATATTTTTGAAAATATTTCTCAATTTATTGAAGTATATTTCAAAAGGTACCGTTCACAGAAGTTCATTATCTCTATTACTATTTTTAAGAAACCACTTGCTTGCCCCACATCTCCTGCTGCTATTAAAGTGTATGCCCAGTGTAAAGCCCAGTATGCAGAATAAAATGTAAGCCTGATTCCGGCCTGACCCGAGTCTATTGAAAAAACTAAGGCCGGGATCAGACATGGTGCAACTGTCCGATGGTGCTCTCTACGCTGGACATGTTGTATTTCTGTATTGATGTTGTCAAGCTAGCATCGGCTCTATTACACTGAAAATTGTTCATATTTTATCGGCTTAGTTTGATACGTTTAGTTAGTCACGCCCATTTGAATGTTTGTCCTCCTTCTGTGCTTTCCTTGAGCCGGCAAGGTCCAGGTCTACACAGGCCTCCCCCCGTGGTGATTCGCTAGCGCGTATACAAACGTCTGGAAGGATAATCAGAATCACATAACAATATAGGCTGATAAACGACAATCAGACTTTCCAATTTCATGGAATTTTTATTTAAAAAAATTCCGAATTCATACCAGAAAATCTAAATAGCGATGTTTGGTTTCTATATTAGCGGAAATTTGGAGATTAGATAAAGTGAAAATTAATAATTTAAATTTTCTGGTTCGGAAATCATTTAGTAAAAATTGGAAAGAACGATTGTCGTTTCCAACTCTATATTGCTATGTGATTCTAATTCGCCTTTTAAAAACGTACTTCTCCCTAAAGTTCATACATGCGGCAGCCAATCACACTGTGTGTTTTCTCTCTTACGTGCGTTCTGACCCGTTTTGGGGAGAAAATGCATCGGAAAATAGGAAAATCTAAAATGAATGACTAGTGCAGAAAAAATTATATGTAAGTCCAATTTTTTTATACGGTATATCATATTTGTATTTTACCTTAGGATACAGTGTTAAAATCATTTATTTTTCTTCAAGAGCGATTTTAGCAGCTCCGGGGGAGGAAGAGGGGGACATTATGGAGTTTCATGGGAAATTCCATAGGAGCCGCATTATTTGAAATGTTCCAGATTATATGAAATGACATTTGAACGGTTACTGAGTTAGTGACATGTCGTTACCTGATATTTTAGAGTTTGTTTTGATATTTTTACTTTAAATTCTCTTTGAAGTAGAATTATTAATTATAAATAATTGCATGAATTTTAAGACATTGAAATTTGTCTCTGTATGATACTTTGTGTTCAGTGTTTTAAATTAAACACTTTGCGAACATTGTGTGTTACAAATTCTACTCAGAGCATCATGATCATCCAATTTCGTCGTGTAAATTGAATTATTTGAACAGGAACCAGTTTGTAGTGTTACAAAGGTCTTGTCACTATATCTAAAAATGATTTTTTTTACGAAATTAAATTCTTGTTGTTGGAAAGTGTTTCATAAATTATGTGTGACTCATACTTTATTTTTCTTCTTTAAGTTTCGTTCAGCAATTAGCTACTTATGTTATCTTTAGCAATACTGCTGTTGTTACATACTGTGGAAGCATTTAGTTGTAATGTAGAGAATCCTGTAATAATGATCTTCTACTATATATAGAAAATGGAAATGGAAATTTGGTTCCGACTGATTATAACTTGAGTTCTGATTAGTGGATTTTAATGGGACTTAAGCCGTTCGTTAGCACATTTTTCAGGAAATGTTTTAGTATAATGGATATCGTTCCACGTTGCTTGGTTATATAATTATAGGGGAAAGTTTTATAATCAGAAGAACCCGATTATGAATGTTTAGCCTATTTAAAAATTTCTACTGGGCGGATTTTATTGAGACTTCCATTTTTACTGTTTCGAAGATTGTTTTAGTATATTTCATAACGTTCAACGTTGCTGAGTTATACAATTATTTGGAAAAGCTATATAATCAGGTGAACCGGATTATGAAAGATTAGCCTTTTTATAAAGATCTAGTGGACGGATTGTGATGGAACGTGGTCTTTCACTTAGAAAATAAATTCGGGATGGTTTTAGTATATTGCATTTGTTTCTATCTTTCTTTACCAAATCGTATTGTAAATGATCGAATAAAAGATTGCCCAAAATAGCTTAATATTTTTATGTGACATTAGAAAATATAATAGCTCAATGACTTTTGTATAGTTTTCGATAATGCAGAAGGACATTTCAAGTAAAGGTCCATATTGCTTTAAAGCACAAGGTCAAATTCATCGACATATTTCAAGATAATCGTTATTCATCGATATATTTAGTCGATTCAAGTTTCGTTTGGAGAAACCGACCAGCGTAGCTGGGGAAGCCTGCTAGTTAACTATGAAGAAATTCCAGTAAAATTATAAATTTCATTCATTCAGTTGTTAGATAAAAAATATGAAATAAAAATAAATGATAGAAAAAGGAGCATTGAATATATTCAAATGTTTTGGGAACAGTTTATATTTTTCGCACTGTAAATAAAAATGTCTGAAACGGAGTGTTCAATTTTCAGACATTTTGAAATGATTTAATTTTTTCGGACACTTTTTGCGTCTGAATTTCAAACACTTGAAACGTCTGAATCACATCCATTTTTTTGTAAGCATCATATGTAGCCATGTTTGACCACGTTGAATCCTGGAAAAATGTTTGGTTGCGGTCCTGCCCCCTCCACCCCCTTACAGCCTGTTTTTTTTTTTTTTTTTTTTTTTTTTTTGGTGCTCCCAATTTTGGTATGCAATTTTCGTTAAGATGATAATTTAAATCTTTTACGGCATTGTACTGATTATAATCAATATTTTGAACTTCAGGAGTAGAACAAGAATAAAAACAAAAAATATTTATCTAAATATTACATTTTTTTATTTGTTTTGTTTTTAATCTTATTTTACTTAAAAAGTTCAAAATATTAATTATAATCAATACAATTTCGAAACAGATTTAAAATATAAGCTTTACAAATATTGCACATCAAATTTGGAGGCAATAAAATCGTAGGGAGATGTGGGACTGCTCAGTATGCCCATACTTTAATCAAGAAGTTCTTTTGCAAAAAATGCAACCCTGCATTATGGTTATTTAAATTGAGATGTCCGGTATTCGGGAGTATCCATTGTGGAGGTTATTGGACATTCCCGAATAGCCGACACCTCTATTTAGCGAATACTTTTTTCATCCACAAGGCATGCATATTTGTACATTTTTACCTTACAAAAGCTGACATCTCCGATTATCGGACAAATTCCGCGGCCCCGAAGTGTCCGCTATTAAGGGCTTTTAAGGTACATGGATATATATGTATTTATTTATAATCTTGTCCTACTCTAAAAGTTCAAAATATTTATTATACTCAGTTGAATGTCGAAAGAGATTTAAAATATCAGATGCACGAAAATTGCAAATAAATCTCCCCACCCCACCCCATCCCACAAAAATAAAAATTCATATAATTAAAAAATGAGATTTTTTTACAATTTATATTGCCACATAGGCAATTTTACATATATATCAGATGATAATCACAACAGCTTTTAATGATGAATAATAAAAAATAAATATTCTACTTTAATAACATTGAGAAAAAAATAAACTTCGGTATTTGGCTAAATATATTTTGTGTTTTGAATCTTGTCCTACTTTAAAAGTTCAGAACTTTCCTTATAATCAGTGCAAGATTTAAGATATCAGCTTTACGAAAATTCCATACATTTTTCGGTAGTTTTAAGGCACTAAAGTTTAAAGCAGAAAATTTTTAGTCAGAGTATTACATCTAATCAGAAACCAAATAAATAAATAAATAAATAAAAAAATTACAACGACCATTTGGAAAATGATTTTTTCAAAGACTAAAATTTAAGACATAAGTAATTGCACGGAGTTGATCATACATTACGTACGCCATAGATTACATTTTTCAGTACTGTAAATTTTTAAACTTCTACGTTAGCTGGTCATACATTACGTACGCTATGGATTAAACATTAATATTCCTGGACCAATTTTAAATGAAATTCCGTTCTTAAACTTCTAAACATCCCACAATATTCTTTTTTACACCGTCGTATAGAGAAAAAAAATGTACTTTTAATTGCAATTTGTTTGAAAGCTGTATCTCAATTTGTTTCTGAGTTATTAATTTTTCTTTTGTAGTTTTTACTACTTTTTTGACATAGTGGCAACAGAAGTATCCATCTCCGTTGAAAGTAAAGGGAAAATACAGATTACTGTATAGACCAATCAGAAAAAGAATAAAATGCGCGATTCATCTAATAAAACGCTTCAGATATGTTTTTGATTTCCTACCCTGACCGAGGACAGTAACCATTTTTCCAAATGGTTAATAATCACCTTAGTTTTAAAGTATTATGCAGTTATGTACACAGTATTTTTAGGAATGTAAAGATTTGTGATCTAAAAAAGAAAAATTTAAATGTTTTTCTTTAATAATTATATTTATTTATATTAGATTCTAAATAAAATTTCAGGCTTTATTAACCTGCCTTTTGGAAAGTTTCTAGTAATAGAACGTCGATTTATCTTAAATGTGCTAGTTATTATTATTTTTTTTAACTGCTAATCTCTAGCTTTTTCCAAGTTAAATTAACATGATTTGAAATCTATTTTTAACCCTTTCAAACATAGTTGAAAATCGTTTGCAATGTATTTTAATCGCATTACGCTGTTTCAAATGTACTGAAATTGATATAAATAACCGAATTTCACTACAAGGTTATTTCTATAAAATAGGGCATTCATAGCATTTATCGCTCATTTATAGGGACACACCAAAGAAATCTGGTACAGTGCTATCTTTGAGCAATAATTGCAGGAAGTGCTTTTTCAAATTCTATATGCGCTTTTAAATTTAATTAATTTTTTGCATGGTACTCTTTTTGCACAAATTCTAAACCTTGTATACACGGCTGTACAAAAAAATCACGTACCATCCTCCTTATTAGCGGAAACTGCTGAAAAGAAATTTTCAACTGTGGTATGCATTTCCTAACTGAACTAAATTTTTACATGCATGTAGTTTATAAATACAAATCTGCATATCATATAGAAGGTTGCACAAAGAATTCGGCTAATTTATCGTCCTATGCTTAACGCATTTATTTTTTTTTTAGTTTCTTCTGTCTGTACAAGAAGAAAGTATTGGATTCGTGAAATTTTCAACTTCCAGTTTTGGACGGATTTATATGTTTTAGGTGTCAGAAATTACGAAAAACATGTTTTACAAAATGTCTGTCTGTGAGTCTGTGTATCTGTGAGTCTGTGTCTCTGTCTGTCTGTATGTGTGTATGTATGTGACACACATTTTGTAGGCACTCTATCTCAAGAAATAAGGCACGGAATTTAATAAAAATTTATTTTCAAGTAGTCCCTGATATAGTTTGGTGCTGATTAGTTTTTGATGAAAATCGCCTTACAGATGGCGCTGCTATGCTCCATTTTCCACGATTTCTGTAATAGTATCTGCAAGCTCAAGTACAAATGCACGGATTTTCATAAAACTTCAGATTCTGTTAGTCCTTGATATGAATGGGTGTTGTTTTCTTTTTTGTGTAAATCGACCAACAGGTGGCGCTGTTATGCTGAATTTTGTAGGATTTACACGATTTCCGCAATAGCTCTATCTCAAGAACTAATTCACACACTTTCATCAAACTTTTCAGATTCAGTTATTCCTTGATATGGAAAGATGATTACGTGTAGGTGTAATTCGCCCAATAGGTGGTGCTGCGGCGCAGAGTTTTGCACGATTTCCTCAATAGCTCTATCTCAAAAACCAATACACGAATTTTCATCAAACTTCATATTCAAGTATACCTTGATTAATATTGCTGTTGATTATGTTTTGGTGTAAATCGCTCAACAAGTGGCCCTCCTATGCTGCATTTGTCATCATTTCCGCAATAGCTCTATCTCAAGAACAGAACTAACGCACAAATTTCCATATAACTTCAGATTCAGTTAGACGTTGCCTCAAATTGTTGCTAATTAGGTTTCAGGCCCAATCGCGCAATAGGTGGTGCTGCTATGCTGTTTTTTAACGATATTTGAAATAGCTCTATCTCAAAGTTAATGCACGGATTTTCCCCCAAACTTCATATTATGTTAGATGTTGACACAAGTTGATGATGATTTGGTTCTGGAGTAAATCACCCAATAGGTGGCGCTGCTATACTGCATTTTGCTGGATTTACCCAATTTCAGCGACAGTCCTAACTCAAGAATTTATGCAAGAATTTATGCAAGGAAGTATTAAGATGTATGAGAATGAAGAAAGTTTTGGGATTGGTATATCCGACTAGCTTCTTTTATGTTTTTTTATGAAGGGTGTCTTCTTTACCTCTGTGTGGTTATTAATTAATTTTTTTTTTATATAAAATTTCAGATTTTAATTCATTTGAGACAAAAAAGGAAAGTTGGCAGGCAATGCAATTTAAAAGGGCTAAAATATAAAATGTTTTTCTTTCATTCGTTATTTTTTGTGCAATATATTCATCGCAAAAATGCCTAAAAATTTATTACAGTGCAGTGACATAAATAATAACAAATTCATATCTAACTGATAACTATGCACATAAGTAATAAATGTAAAAAAGATAAAGCTCCAAAATTAAATGCAAACTGTGAAAATACTTTTTAAAGGATTTTCTGCCAGTTATACTTTAAATAAATTAACTGATCTATATAGTTCTTTACTCACACAAATCATATATATTTATATACTTTTACGTTATTTTAAGATACTGAAGTTAAACATAGAAATATTTACTCCAGAAGATTAGATTTAATCAGAAAACAAACGAAATAATCGTTCAAGTTTTAAAGGATTAGGTATTACTTAAAGAAAATTTTTAAGGTGGGAAGATTTGTGATGCAAAATAAAAAGTTTCAAATTATTTGCTGCAATAATTATATTAGGTTTAAAAGAAAATTTTATGTTTTAGAATGCTAGAGCTTTAGAAAGGGAAAGTTATTTAATGCAAAACTGTTTAGGCAAATTGGGGATTCTTAATTATATTTTAAGACTTGTTAGGAACTAAAACTGTGTTTCTTTATTGATTATATACACTTATTTTCTATGCAACTTTAAAAAAATCATATTTACAAAACATTAATCTCAAACAGAGCTTAAAAAATATTATTAAGCGGTAACACAATGGATAAATAATACATATTTTACTGAAAAATGAGATCTCCACAGAAAATAAGTTGCAGGATGTTTTGGGTTCAGCAAAAGTATATGGTAATGAATTGGATCTCTTAATATAGATATAATTTGACATATCTTTTAGCAAGCTTTAAAGATCCGTACACTGAAAAAAAAAAAAAACATGAAGAAACGGAAAATGTAATGCAGCTTTCCGTTTTTTCACAAAATGTCCGTTTTGGTATTCCCAATTTATCAACATGCAAATTCCCGTTTTTAGAAATAGGGTAAAATGCCCATATTTCGTCCACTCTCCTAATTTCGGCTCCTTTAACTTCTCCGCTTCAGCGAAAGTGGCGCCAGATATGACGAAAGGCACAGATGACGGAAGGTAAAAGTGGTCAGTGTTGAAAGTTTCGTTCGCCAAGATGCATTCATAAATTAAAGACGGCAAATTTCCTATTTTTAAAAGACCTGAGTTCTTATTACGTCGTTTGTAGAACGTTATTTACTGTAGAGTAAGTATTTATTTCTTATTCATTGCATGTATTTTACGTTGGTAAGATGCTGGCAGTAACATACAGTGAGTTTTAGGACGCTCAGTTCATCTCATGGAAACTGAAGCTCAGTCATATAGGGAAGTAGTGTGGTCCTAATTTCGTCTCTCTTGCAGTTCTTATTTTCGTCCCGGGGGCGAAATTAGGAATGCTTTTCATGACTTTTTATCAATTTTTTTTCTCATATTTGGATAGGTAATGTTTCGTTATATTATTCTTCTACTGATAATTAGTGCATTTTTTTGTGCCTTACTTTAATGTAAATTAAATTACTTACTCATTTAGAAATTAATTTTGATTTAGTTATCCGTTAAGCCTCGGTCTATTGCATTTTTTGGGGGGACGAAATTTGAACCATTTTTTTTTCTTTTGCATTTTTTAGATATTTTTGAAATAACAATTTTTCGCATTGTTAATTTTTTTTTCACGATATTTGCCTATGTTTCTATGTGCGTGGGTAGTTAGACTATGTAAAATCCAAATTTGGTAGATTTTCACTGAAAATTACAACATCCAAGGGTCTAAAGGTGACTGGGGAACGATAATAGGACACCTTACCATAAATGTGAGCAATAAAGCAATACAGGCCACAAAAGAGATGTTCCATAAAATAATGTCCCAGTTAGAAATGTTAATAGTATCAACTGTAAACTTTGTGCAATGTTGGTTCAAGGTTACAAATAAAGAGTAACTCAAACAGTTTTAGATAAGCGCATGCGCGAGCATTGTTTTGTTGCTTACTCGTCTGCAGTGCCACATACACAAAATGACGACTCCTGAGCGTAAAGCGTTATTGCTAGGCTGAAGATTTAAAAGCCGTTAGAGATTTGCGAACTTTTTCCTTTCGGTCTTTATAAAAGATCGTGTCTACATTCCACCGCTACCTAAAGATTTGCCAGAGTTGAGACACAGATTCTAAGAGGTATTGCTTCCATTACTCCGGACTTGTTAACCGAAGTGTCGAAAGAATTGGACTTTAGGTTGGATGTGTGCCGTATAACTAAAGGTACGCATATTGAACATTTCTAGGAAAAACCAGGTTAATTTACCTTCAATTTGATGCATGGTTTTCTGTAAATAGTCTAATTTAAACTATTATAATATACCATTGAGACTGGGACATTCTTTTATGGGCACCCTGTATATAAAAAAATATCTCAATAATAATTATATATACTGAGGCATATTTACAAGGAACAGGTTATCAGCGCTGCCACAAGCGACTATTTTTTGTTATTTGTTAACCGAAGTGTGGAAAGAATTGGACTTTAGGTTGGATGTGTGCCGTATAACTAAAGGTGCGCATATTAAACATTTCTAGGAAAAACTAGGTTAATTTACCTTCAATTTGATGCATGATTTGCTGTAAATAGTCTAATTTAAACTATTATAATATACCATTGAAACTGGGACATTCTTTTATGGGCACCCTGTATATAAAAAAAATCGCAATAATAATTATATATACTGAGGCATATTTACAAGGAACTTGTTATCTGCGCTGCCACAAGAGACTATTTTTTGTTACTTGTTAACTGAAGTGTGGAAAGAATTGGACTTTAGGTTGGATGTGTGCCGTATAACTAAAGGTGCGCATATTGAACATCTCTAGGAAAAACTAGGTTAATTTACCTTCAATTTTATGCATGATTTTCTGTAAATAGTCTAATTTAAACTATTATAATATACCATTGAAACTGGGACATTCTTTTATGGGCACCCTGTATATAAAAAAAAATCTCAATAATAATTATATATACTGAGGCATATTTACACGGAACAGGTTATCAGCGCTGCCACAAGCGACTATTTTTTAATTCTATTCCGCACCACTTAACACCTTTAGGGGCGACGGTATTTCTATAAAATCACTTAATTTTAATTCCCAAGTGCTACAATGACACCAGAATTTTGGTTAAAGAAAAATCGGTTTATTATATATGTGAAATATAGCTTTTTCTTATTTACAAATAAAGTTGTTTTCAAATTCCGGTGTCAATCATTAATTTCAACACTTTAGCAATGAAACTGCATCGCTCCTGAAAGTATTAAATATAACAAAATTTTTTTCACATATGCTTTGCCAACATTTGCAAGAGAAATATGCAATAAAGTTTATTCTCTTAATATAATGTAAAAATATATAAAAGAATAAAATAAATAAAGAATAAAAATAAAGAATAAAATAAAAATATATAAAAGGATAAAATATAAAAATTGTCGTCTGTGGCAGTCCAGTTATTTGTATTTAATATTATCACATTCGTTTTCGAACATCATGCCTTCGTCAGCATTCGAACCTCGGTAATCGCCATTAGGAGAAGGATGTTCTAATCTCTACACAAACTGGTCGATCGACGTAAACGGTTAAAGGCCAAAACATCAATTTCGAAAATTTACTTGGATTTTTTCCGGTTTCTCGCAATTGAAAATGAACTTTTTATATACACAGTTGAAGTAGCACAGTTGAAGTTTATTCCATCTGAGTGAAAATTGTCCGGACCAGGGCTTGAACCTGTACAGACACCCCAAGGTACCCAGGTTCGAGTCCCGTCTAGACATTTTCCAACTCAATTGGAATAAACCTTAAGTGTGCTACTCCAGCTGTGTATATTATGTATCCAGTTGAAAAACTTTCCTTCTCTTAATTATTAGGAATGTTTTAGTTTGTCTCTTTTGAAATAAACATTTCCATTTGTCTCTCTTGAATGGAACATTTCCGTTTTTAAGATTCAACGAGAGTAAGGATAAAAGAGAAATATTCCATTTTAAATTCCAATTTACGACTTCCACAAAAAACAGAATGGTTCCGTTAAAAGACAAAAATTTCACGTAAAATGAACCGTATATATACGGATTTTTTTTTGTAGAGTGTACTGAAACTGTGACTTGAAAACTTGGGTTTATGTAGAAAAAAAAAAAAAAATTATGAACTAACTTTCGAAGAAAGTTTCTTTTGAATTAAAAAATAAATTTTTGCTGCTTCTATATGGCTTTATTTATTTCATTTTATTTCGCAGGTGCAACTTTTATATGAACATTTCCAGCTTGTCTAAAGAATTGGTAAAGTGTTCGTAAAGTGCATATCCATTTGAACCTTATAAAATACAGTTAATTGTTTTATTACAACACGAGCTTTAAGATATAATATATAAATAATGTGCCTGTTTTACTAGGTTTTCCTTTTAAATAGGCAATACTTTTTAGACAGCACATTTAGCCCAATATATAAACACAAACACTTTTTAATTGCATTTTCTTAAATAAAACAAAATTTGTTCATTTACTTTCTATCTTTTGTTATCAATCTTGTTTGTTATTTGTTGTTCTATCTTATCTAAATAGTTATAGTAATATTATGATTTCTACGTGTACATTCGACATAAAGAATATGTAGTATTTTAATTTATTAATTTTGAAAAAAAGATTGTAATTAATGTTACATCTTACAAAATATTTATTTTTAAAATACACTAAAACTGAAACCAAAAGCAAATTTTAAACGCATTAATTTTTTTTTCAAGTTTTATATCAAGTTTTTTTAAAATTACGTTTAAACATTTTTATCTAAAAAATAGCATTAAAACTTTTCACAAAAAAATCTCCTTCTCATTACTACGTTATTATCTAGAACATCTTATTAATCGCAGGCAATAACAGTTAATTTGGTGTAATACCTTGTTCAGTACCATGCCTTATCCCTTTAATACATTGTATTTGGGTCTATGCCAAAAGTATCTTGGAGTTAACAAGTTCTGTCAGAGATAGGAGAGAAGGCAAAGAAAAATATAATCAAGACGTAAGAGAAGAAAAAAAATTACAAGACCAGTAACTGAAAATTAATGTGGAAAGAGTTGTGATTTATATGCGTGTTTTTATTTTGTAACGAACACAAGAATTCTTGACCTGTTTGACAAGGTAACAGGAAAAAAAAAAAAAAAAAAAATCCAAATTCCAGTTCGCGAAGACTGTTGAATATAAAACATGAATAATTATCGTTTCTTGTATTCTAAGGCTCCGAATTTATATTTTTGTAAAAAATAATATTACAAGTTATTGCTTAATATTTAAAAACAAAATAGTCAGAATTTTTTGAATAAATATATTTACCAGGATGAAAACGCCTCGTTTTATGGTTTTCATTCGATATTGTTTAAAGATATAATAGAAAAATAAATGAATGTTTAGGGATATATGTTATGTTTACTTTCGACATAATATTTTTATGAAAAACAGTGTAAGAGATTTATAATGTAATAGATTACATAATGGTCTAAAAATTTATTCAGAACAAAAATAAGACAGAGAAAAATATTTTTTACCCGATAAAAAATGGTATATTTTGCATTAAATATTTTTTTGAAAGATGTAATAGAAAAATAGATTAATGTTTAGGGTATATATTATGTTTATATTCAGATTTATATTTTTTATGAAAATAGCGTAACAGATTTTACAATACTTTAAGAGAAAATACTTTATTGAAAATTGTGATAAGAAAGATATATTTTTTTACTCAATAAATAAAAGATGTATTTTATGTTTCACAATTTATATGCTTTTAAAGATGCAATAGGCTTTTAAATAAATGTGAAGAATATGCTTTATTTTTTCTTGTCTGTTAGGCAGTCTGCACACTAACGCGATACTTGCAACATGTTGCTCCATTTCAGAGAAAAAAAAAAGGTAATCAGTTTTGTTCTTTGTTTACACTTGTTTTTTCTCCTAATTCGCAATCCATTTTGCTCCTGCCGCATCAGTGTGCGACCAGCCTCACGTATGAATTTTTTTCGTAAAGAAAAATATGATCAAAACGACTTTAAAGAGAAAAAAAAATCAAGAGCAATAATTGAAAATTAATGTGGAAATCGTTGTGAATTATGTACGCAATTTTATAACAAACGGAGAATAAATAATCTGTTCATTATGGTAAAAGTAGAAAAACACTACATTAATTTTAACACAATTATTTTTATTGGTAAATAAATCATAATAGATGTAAATTTCCAACTGGGCGAAAAATAATAGGCCCAGATCCCCATAGGGTTAGTTCAGATGGTAGAGCACTAGCAGCTTCAGCCAGGAGATACCTGGTTCGAATCCTGGTCCGGATATTTTTCGCCCAGTTGGAAATTTACATGTAAAAGTAGAAAAAGACTGCCTTGTAGTTCTCGAAAACTATTTGGTATAAAAGACGAATAATTACTTTTTCTTTTATTCTAAGGCTCCGTCTTTATATTTTCTCATAAACAAAAGGGACATGTTGCGTAATACTTGAAAAACAAATTGTGACAGCAAAGCCACTTACTATAATAAATAAAAGCATACTTACTATAATAAATAAAAATAAATGTAAATGTAGTTAATTTAAATAAATAGTTTAGCTATAACTTCGGAACGTTGTGTTTACCATGCAATTATAAAAGAATATTTAAATATTGAAAACCGAAAAATTGATTTTTCATTACTAAATAAACGGTCAAGTGCGAGTATTACTCGCGTACAGAAGGTTCCGTACAATAATATATGAATTAGTAAGTGTATTATTAAAAAAATACCGTTGCTAAAAGAATACTAAGACTTTGTAAAAACTATACAACGTAAGGTTCGGTATAGCTGTATAGTATACAGGGTGCAAAGGAAAGTCCCTTTAACCTGAAAATACTTGCGAACGGAGAGAGCTACAGATATACAAGTGAGGTAACGGTACAGTAAAGCGACTACGCCCGACCTAATGCAAACGACAGCAGTAACCCTAGTGGCAAAATTTGGAAGATAGCCATTGCAAATCGAAAACGACTAGAGGTAGAACAAATTTTCTAATTAGAAAGCTTTAGAGCATCAACTAATTAGTACGAAACGGCATTTGGTTCTCACGGATAAGATAAATCGTCGCCTGCATACCCAAAAATGTCCGAAATTGATGAGCTACGATTCCACTTTGCCTATTCACATTCCGGAAATGTAGCAGTGCAAAATTGCAGATTATGACGTTGTACTGAGCTGTAATGTCTGCAAAGATTTAATTTCCAATGCATTTAAAATTTTAGAATAACTGTTTCAGGGCCAGAAGAATTCAGTTCGTAAACTGATGAAATGACTGACTGACACTAGAATATTCAAACGAATTTCTCAGAAAACAAAAACCCGCTCATGTGCACTTTCATTACAAAAGCAAAATTTTATTAAAATATTCTTGGTGCCATTTGTCAGTTTGGAAATAAAATTAGGTGGCTAGACCGTCTAGACACCGCCCTTGAAAGGGTTAAATCTATGTCGTCGTATTGAAGAGGCTTGCAATAGACGTTCCATGCTGAGAAATGTGCATGCAGAATTACTCTCCCGAATACAAACGTGTATCGTGAGCAATGGAGAACTTTTCGAACATACTGAATATTAACTTTTTATCCCTGTGAGACAGTTTGTCTTTTTTTGCGTGTGTGATGTTATCAAAATGTATTGCGATAAGTACGTATTTATAGCATAAATTGTGCGTATTTCTTCATACTTTTGACTATTCTATTCAAACATTTACACAAAATGGAGTGCATCGATTTCAGACATTTTTGGTAAACAGGCGAAGATTTATCTTATTCATGTAAACCAAATGTCGTATTCTACTAATTAATTGACACTCTAAAACTTTCTAACTGGAAATTTTGCTCTATCTCTTTTCGTTTTCAATTTGCAGTGGCTATCTTCCAAATTTCGTCACTCACTAGGGGACGCTGCTGCGGCTTTCAATAAATTGGGCGTAGTCGCTTTACTATACCGTTACCTCACTTGCATAGCTGTAGCTCTCTCCGTTCACAAGTATTTTCAGGTTAAAGGGACTTTCGTTTGCACCCTGTACACTAGAAAAGTATAAATGGATATACCATGAATGTTCAAAGATATATGGAACCTAAATAATAGCAAATATAGCTATTCTGTACATTTGTTATTCCATATAGGTTTTCAGTTAACCTTAAAAGGCATAGTAGATGTATTGAGAGAGCCACTCAATGGAAACTAGTCGCGAATCCCACAGTATTTATGTGATTAATTCTCATTACTTTAGTCTGTTTTTAACAGTTTGACGTTTATTGCTTTTATACTGCTACTGGGCACTTCATTACATAAATATATCTTTAAAATGTGTTATCTAGGCTTTGAAAGCCGATGGAGCATAAAGTACTCCGTCCCTGTCATTATGTATGTCCAAATCGTCAGTGTCTTTAAGGGTTAGGCAGCCTAAGAGAGACTGCTCAGGGCCGGCTAGGCCTGCCCCTTAGAGCTTAACGTCTCTCCTGGTATGTTCCCCGACACGTTGGGGCTCGTTAGTGAGTCCAGCCCTGTCCGGCCGTATGCAGACGGACAAACACAAAATGCTCAAGGGGCGACGCTCACCCGCTAAGGGCGTCTATGCACCACCGACCACAGAACCCAGAATTTATTTGAAAAAGAACAAAGTGGGATTACAAAAATTAGACGAATGCCTTCCCGCCAGGAAAACACCAACTCGCGACAGAGGGCGGGAGTATAAGAACATTTAAAGTAAAAATAAAATAAAATAAATTATAATAATAATAATAAACATCACTGATCCTGGCCGCCGGGGTATGAACCCCTCTCACGACAAGGGGCGGCAGGAAGGGAAAAGAATGGAATGTGTGGCACAAGTAAGATGGCACGAGCAAATACATATCTCGGCTAATTACCGACGATTTTTTCCGAAATTCATGATCAACAATGCTTTTATACTTCTACTACGATAGGTACCTCCAGCGCTGCTCAACACTTTTGCTGAAACCCGTAAATCGAAATTTGAGTGTAACGGAAAAATGCGATTTTCTCAAAAACTATGTGACCTAGGGTAATCGGTACAATTTTCCTGCAAGGTTTAAATTAATGTCTACTATCTCTAATTTTCTCGTAATTTTAGTTTTAATAAGTTCGGAATTAGATGGGGGTGAACATGATTTTGCCCTACATTTTCCACTATAACTTTGAAAATATAATACCTAAAACTAAATGAAATATATTTTTGATTTCAGCGTTACGAAAGCTTTCACACGATATACAAAGAAAAGATTTTTTTTTTTCAAGTACCTTAATTAGCCCCTCTACATTTTACCTAAATATATTTATGAATATTTATTAAACTGTAAATACGTGGGCCAATAGTCTTTATTACTTCCCCCAATTTGAACATTCCACGTTGCATAGTTTACGAGTGTACGGAACCCTAAAAAGTGTTAAAAATATATAAATAGAGATTTAAAATAGAAAATCCAAAGTAAAAAAAAAGTAAAAAAAAAAAAAGAATATGTTAAAATGATGTTACAAAGTCAACACCTGAGAGCTTTCGACTGATTCACGCAACCATCATAAGTGGAAAGAAACCTTTACGGCGTCAATGTTTATGAATGGTCGTTGGTTTACTATATGGAGACGATACTATTTATAAGGATTGGATGCTCGATGGTTATGTTCCAAATTCGACAGAAACATTTAGTAATATACTGGATCCGGGGTATATCGTAGGAGAGTATACTATTACAGGTACTTCTTCCTTTAGTTAAAATTTCAAATGATTCCCTAATTATGGGAATATTTCTTCCTTATAAACAGACTCGTCCCAGCTATTAAACCAACGATCATTCACGAACACCGAAGCCTTAAAAAGGTTTTCCCCTGATGATAAATGTGCGATTTAGTCGAAAGCTCTGGGGTATCGACAATGTAACATCATTTTAACATCTATGATGATTTTTCTGTTTTAAAGCTTATAGTTATATATTTTAAGAAGTTTTTAGAAATAAAAAATCATAATTGGAATTTTGCATGTTTAAACGTTCTTATAAGTAAATGTTGTTTAAAAAAAAAAAAAAAATTCTAAGTATTTAATTTTTTTTTTTTTTTTTTTTTTTTAAATCACGCCTAATATTTTTTTACTGCCATTCATGTCTTTTCCCAAAATTTTATGTTACAATACATGAATTTGGTGTTGGCATCAAACTCGATTATAAAAAAATTATTGCTTTTTTAAGTTTGGTAGAAAGCGGAAGCAAGAGAATTTATTAAAAAATATATACTTTTTGCTTTGTTTCACTTTTAAAATAGGTAACAGCAAAAAAAGAGAGAAACATTTTTTAAACTATCTTTTCAGATTTTCTAAATTGATTTCTCAAGCTATAACCGTTAATTAATATTATATTATTAATTCATAAAAACAATTTTTTTTTAATATTACGCTCTTTATTTTTTATACATAATTTATTTTCGACTTTTTCCACTTTTAGATTTCTTACTGTTGTAGCATCACAGGCATTTGGCTTATTTTGGAGAGCGTTCATTGGCACGTCATTAAATCTGATTATGTTTCAACTCGTACATAATTCCACGAGTTGCAAAGAACATTTGGAGATTAACGATAAAATGCCTTAAAATTAATGTTTTAACTTAAAATTGAGTTCAAAAATAATAAATTGTTGTATTATCATTGAAAACCTGTGAATATGATTTTTATAATACTAGCGCATGAAGAAATGAGTTAAAAATCGATTTCCAAATTCCTTCTTTACATAAAAAACCAGGTTGAGTTAAATAAAACAGTGTAAAACTATTACATTTTATGTTTTTCAATCTATACACACACACACATATATATACATACATATATATATATATATATATATATTCCAATCCAGGAAGTAATGAGACTGAATTAACTACGGAGTCTGGCGGAAGTCAGTTGGACTTGAGCCTTTGCAGTGCACGGATCGCTCATGAAGCAGACACGTGTTTGAAAGTGACGTTAGGTTTTCAGAACGCAGCGGAATGTCTGCAGCGACACGCCATAAATGTTTGAGTAAAACTGAACAAATCGACTACTGTGACGCTTGCCATGTTACAAGAAGCCTACGGGAAGAATTCTTTGTCCAATGTTCAAGTGTTTAGGCGGCACACAAAGACGGAAATGAGGACGTTGATGATGAGCAATGCACTGGACGTCCATCAGGTTCTCAAACGTTAGACAATGTGGCTAAAATTAAAGCGCTTTTGGATTCTGATCGTCGGATGGGTGTCCGAATGTTTGTGGAGGCGTTGGGACTTACAGAATCGATTGTGCATCTAATCGTCACGGAAGAACTTCGAATGCGGAAAATTGTGCCAAGTTGGTTCCAAGACATCCTTCAAAGTAACTCAGTTCCTGGCAAAGCACAGCGTCGCAACGCTGCCCCAACCACCGTACACTCCCGATCTGTCACCACCCTCACTTTTTTCTATCCCCTCGGTTAAAATACAGCTTAAAAGGCCATCGTTTTGACTAACTGGGGAACTTGCAGAAAAATGTAATGCGCGTTCTGAACAGCATTCCATTTGAAGACTTCCAGGCGTACACAAATGGGTGGCAGAGTCGTCGCCACCAGTGTATTAATGCAGGAGGAGGCTGCTTTGAAGATTATTGTCTGTAAAATTATGTTGAAATAAACGAATTTTATGGAATGAGTCTCATTATTTTCTGGACAGACCTTGTATTTCTTGGAAGATATAATAGAAAAATGAATGTATGTTCAATGATATATGTTACATTTGCTTCATCTTTTTATTTTTAGGAAAAATAGTGCAATAGATTATATATTGTTCTAAAAAATAATTCAGAATTATGATAAAAAAAGAGAATTCTTTTTTTTTTTTTTTTTTTTTACCCAGTAAAAAATAACGTATTTTGTAAGATATTTTGTATTAACTCATACTTTTTAAGATACAACACTAAAATATAGAGATATTTATTATGTTTATCTCATGTTATGTCTCGATGTTATGTTATTATTTTCCCATGAAAATAATATAGGAAATTTTAGAATGCTTTAAAATTTTATTCGGAATCATTTTAAAGTAGATAAATGTTTTGTAGTCTAATAAATAAAGTATGTATTTTATATTTAGAATTCAGTATGTTTTAAAAGATGTAACAGGAAACTAGTTGAATGCAAAAGATATGTATTATTTTTTTTACGTGTTACATTTATTTTTCAGTTGGCACGAATGAAATAAAGACGTTGACTGAGAAAAATGTATGCAAAATCAGTTACTGAAAATTAATCATTAAGTGTTGCAATTATATGCGTGTTTCTATAAGGAACAAGAAATAGTTGGCTTTTTTCACTGACAAAGGAAAGAAAATCCAGACTGCATTTCGCGAAGAACAATTTTAGATATAAAACAGGAACAATTATTGTTTCTTTTATCCTAAGTATCTGACGTTACCTTTGTATGAAAACTGTATAATAGATTGCATATTTTAAAAAAATCATTCATCATTTATCAACAATAAAAAAACGACCTTCTGACTGTTTTGGAAGAGCAGGTTAGTTATTGTTATTGTTATCTTTATTTATTTTATTTTTTAATGTTGTTTCATAATTTTTTTTACAAATTAAACAGTTTGATCTTACCTTTTCTAAGTTCGATATTTTTGAAAGAAAGATAGTTTGTCGGGAAATTTTTAATTTGGATTAATCAATGCAGGAATGGACATAATTGGATATGATGTAATTAAATCCAACATCATTAAATCAATCCACATTTCGACTGAACATGAAGGACTTGTATAATATAACACCAATTAAATGCACCGCAAAAGATTTTTAGTCATAGAATTTAAAGTAATGGAAACATTTTGTGTGTTTCTGTAAAAGAAACATAACGGCTGCATACTTGATTAACCAACTTCTTCAGGATACTTGCAAGATTAATACACTGTTGATTCATATATATACATGAATCAACAGTGTATTATATCAACAATGTATGAATCAATATATATATATATATATATACATATATAATGTTTATATGTGTGTGAGTAAGTACATGTGTGTATATATATATATATATATATGCGTGTGTGTGTGTGGTTATATATTGAATGGATATATTAATTAAAAACAAATCGGGGTATCATGCATTTAACATCATAAATTTCTTATAAGTTTTCACATATTGTTACATAATATAAGGCTATATTTTACTATCTCAAAATATCCCTCATAGTTTTTTAATGTTATTTATATTCTCATTTTTTATTTTATAATATTTGTTCTTAAAATAGTTACTTTAATCAATACCCTTTTATTTATTTATTTATTTTTATATAATTCGTTATTTTACTTTTGTATTTACTCAGTACTTATTAAGTTTACTCTATTTTTTCATTCTACTTTAACTAAATGTTAATCTAAGTCAATTCTTGATTTCATCAATTAATTTCATTCCTCCTTTTTTTTTTTTGGGGGGGGGGGGTATATGTGGCAGCAATAAACATTTTTGTTAATAATCTAGTTCCAATATAGTTTTCCTTTCTCACACCAGATGGCAGCAAATTTATGTGTTTCAGTCAGATACTCAACTGCATCCCACATGTTATAATAGTCCTAACTCTGTTTTGCATCCTCGCATGCTGAAGTTTTGGTTCCTAGTATGTAACTGAGATATTGTGCTCTAATAATTTTTAATATCCTCTGTGAGGTGTATCTTTCTTTAGATCTCTTGGATTTTTATTATCTATTTTCTTTTATGTTGCGTTATTAGGAGCTAAATTTTGTTATTTTAGGCTTAATGCCGACAAAATTGGATGAAATTACACAGCTTCACTATGAATCAACCTACAAGCTCCTCTGACGGTTCTGTGGGTTATTCATAGTTTTTTTTTATTTTACATGCTGGTTTCCTATGTTCATATCTAGTTCATCTTTAGAATTTTACCAATTAGTTCATAGATTTGTGATTTCAACTTTATTATATATATATATATATATTACAAAATTTAAATTTTTTCGTCAAGTTTAAAGTATTTTATATATATTTTCCTTTTTCAG
This sequence comes from Maratus speciosus, assembly GCA_963932465.1. NCBI lineage: Eukaryota > Metazoa > Arthropoda > Arachnida > Araneae > Salticidae > Maratus > Maratus speciosus. The sequence goes on along the minus strand of OZ010792.1, from coordinate 199,711,829 downwards.
CAATATTCCGAATATTATACCGGTTTATTAAATTAAAACCCTAGTCTATTAATCTCTATAAGATCTTAATCCATATAATAATATTTTATTCCAAATTGTGTAAATCTAAAAATGTCTCTAACTATTTATATTTCTTTTATAAAACTTTTATTATTTAAATTCCTATTAAATTCCGCTATTAAATCCCGGTATATCATATTCCCCTAAAATCTTTATTTAACTGCTAAAATATTACTATTATTCCGTTTAAAAAAAAACCCTACTTATTTCAATTTATTCGTTTTAGCACACAGGCTATCAAAGACTGAGAGCTAATATAATGTGCCCGTCGCGTCGGTATAATAATATTATGTGCCCGCCGGTTCTATATGTATGTATGTATGTATGTATGTACGTACGTATGTACGTAACGCCATAACTCTTGATAGAAACATCCGATTTGCTTCAAAAAAGTTTTCTAGGTTCATTATGATAAGACGCTTCCCTGATTAGTTTTGGGGGTTCATTGGTTAAGTATAAAGGGGGGAAAAGGGGCTACCCCCCCTAAGTTAGATAAATGGGTTTTTCATGCAGAATTATTCGATTTGCTCCAAATTTGGTATAGCGGTTTATTATGTTAAACAGCTTCCCTGATTAGATTTGGAGGTTCATTAGTTAAGTATAAAGGGGGGAAAGGGGGCTACACCTCCCTCCTTAAGTTAGATAAATGGGTTTTTCATGCAGAATTGTTCCATTTGCTCCAAATTTGGTATACCGCTTTTTTCTTATGTTAAGCTGACTTGATTAGATTTGGAGGTTCATTAGTTAAGCATAAAGGGGGAAAGGGGGGCTAGCCCCTCCCCTTAACCCCTTCGGGACGGGAGCCTTTTACGAATTTTTTGAGCTCAATGCCATCAGTTTAACTGTGTACTTTTTTTTTATTTAAAATATCCAGGTGCCAGCTAGAATATTTTAAAGAATAAACTTTACGCAGAAATAAATTCATTTTCTGTTATCGTCTGGCGAGGGGAAAAAGTTATTTTTAGCACAGTCTCGGCAACAGAGATTAAAGTTTGTTTACACTAACACATCTGGGGCTAGGCTATGGAATATTCTCGAACAACCTTTTGACGGTAGTATAAGTACTGATTGCGGCAACCAGAGAGGTGTGAGTAGAGGTAGTAGAGAGAGAGAAAAAATGTGGTAGATGGGACTTCATTCTGCAGTGGTATAGACACTTGAAAAGCAACCTACATTGGTCTATGGTAATAATTATTCGGAGGATTTGCTGCGTTTTTATTGAGATGTTGTTGGAGTTTTTAAGAGCCTTGTGAGAGATTTAGTGAATTTACGAAGGTAATAAGTGTCTGGTAATATAATGAAGCGAAAAGGATTTCGTAGCGAGAGATGGAATAGCTTTTAAGCTAATTTTGATGGAACGAGTTGTGTTCCTTTTTATCATCGGTAAAGTGGAGCACTTCCCGCATAAGATCAAATTATGATAATGCCAATAAAGTGGAATTGTTTTCAATCGACTGCATTTTTTATGATCGTCGAGTCTTTTATTCTCAACCACAACATCGGCCTGAACGCCTGTGTTCTTTTATATCATGTTCAAATTTTCAATCGTTAATAAAATACTTATTATCCGTCTTATCAAGTTGAAATATTTTTTTAAAACTTGTACTGAATGACAATTGATGTTAATACTGTTTTTTCAAATATTAATTCATTAATTAAATTTTAATTAATTAATTTTAGATTTATATGGGAGACAAAATGGCAACCATTGGTTATTGAACAGCATTTAATGCATCTTCATATCTATAAGGGGGGTTACCATAAGGGGGACCCTGTTCTGTCGCCAAATACCGCCAAGTTTGTCGCCAACTTGGCGATATCTCTAATATTTCGAGAAATTCCCATAGACATCCATTGTAAACCAATAGGGTTTACTTGTTTATTGAAAATCAACAAATTGAGTATTTTAATGCAACAAAAACTAATATTAGCTTAAGGGATTATATTAAATTTTTCTTTGATGACCGAAGTAGAAATTGACTTTAAAGAAAAAAATTTATATTACTTGTTTTTCTTTAATTTTGTCAAGTGAGCTTGTTTTTCTCGGAATCTGCGGTTCGCAGTTTTCGCTGTAGTTTCTCTCTATTCTAAAAAAAAGTAACTACCGCTGTCACCGCCGCCGGTTTTGAATTTTTTGTGACCGGAGGTCTTTCTTCGTTAATATTTAGAAAAATAATGCATACAAAAATATGAAAATCGGTAGTGTTATACAGAAATGTTTGATAAACACGCTGATGTAGACAGTTTTCAAATCGAAGAATTATTTTAAGAGATATTTAATGCTAAAATTGGACAAAATCGTTCCACTAAAAAAGTTTTATAGTAGCAAAAACTATACATCGGAATTTAATAATTTTTAGTTCATTTTATACGTTATAATTTCCCGGTGTGCAGAATTGATTTATTTTTTTAATTTGACTCATTTTTCAAGGTTTTATATCTATTTTAAATTCAAATTTTCAGCATTTCGAGAGATATTTTTTACACACTAGGGGGCTCTGCCCCCTACGAGCTACGCTCGTCAACCCCCGTTCAGACACCGCAGACTCTAACAGCACGCTAATTTGATCGCCTTTAAAAAGATTTCGGAAGATTGAATTATAATTTGAATCTGACAATTATAATCTGACGTAATTTTCACCAAACTTTTCTTTCTCTTTTTAATATTCACGTCAAAATACTTTTGTTAGAAATGAAATATTATGATCATCTTAAAATGTCAAGTAAATGTCTCGCACAATTTTAAAATTAAAACTGTTTTGCAATATTATTTTTTGTTCATTTTACGTAATAAGTGTAATATGACGTAAATTCTCCTATTTAGGACTTCTAACGCATGTTACTGAATTTATTATTTTACAATACTCTTTCTCATTTAAAATTCACGTGTAACTATAGTTTTTATGACGTAATTTTCAATGAGCTCCTGCTTTTTATATTTTTTGTTTATAATAGTCACGTGTAAAATAAATTTTTAATTTGAAGCAAACATTACTGTGTTTGCGCTGTTTATACAGCTGGCAACAGTTTAAATTAATACAATTTTCTAAAATTTGTAAAAAATATCTCTCGAAATGCTGAAAATTTGAATTTAAAATAGAAATAAAACCTCGAAAAATTATTCAAATTAAAAAATTAACTGCAATCTGCACACCGGGAAATTCTGACGCATAAAATGATCTAAAAATGATTAAATTCCTATGTACAGTTTTTGCTCCTATAAAACTTTTTTAATGGAACGATTTTGTCCAAATTTGGCATTAAATATCTCTTAAAATAATTCTTCGATTTGAAAACTGTCTGCATCAGGGTGTTTATCAAACATTTTTCTATAATACTACCGATTTTCATATTTTTGTATGCAACAGTTTTTTTAATATTAACGAAGAAAGACCTCCGGTCACAAAAAATTCAAAACCGGCGGCGGCGGCGGTGACAGCGATAGTTACTTTTTTTTAGAATAGAGAGATTTTAGAAAGTGATATTAATTTAAACTGTTGCCAACTGTATAAACAGCGGAAACAATAATGTTTTCTTAAAAAAAAAAAAAAAAAAAAAAATATTTATACGTGTAATAAATTAAAAATTTATTTACACGTGACTATTATAAACAGAAAAAATCATTTGGAATTAGAATTAAATAATTATGTACAAAAAGCAGGAACTTATTAAAAATTACGTCATAAAAACTATAATTACACGTGAATTTTAAGAGAGAAAGGAATTTGTAAAATAATAAATTTTATTAACATGCGTTAGAAGTCTTAAATAGGAGAAATTACGTCATATTTACGTCACATTACAGTTATTACATAAAATGAACACAAAATAATATTGCAAAACGGTTTAAATTTACAAATTGCGCTAGACCTTTGATATTTTGAGAGGACAATTTTCAACTATTTTTCTTAGGAAAGCGCAAATAATATTTTATTTCTAACAGAAGTATTTTCACGTGAATATTAAAAAGAGAAAGAATAGTTTGGTCAAAATTACGTCAGATTAAAAACGATTAATTTAAAATGTCTCATTTGAAAGAACTTTCTTTTCGCTTTGTTAAAAAATACCGGGAGACAAAGATTCTGTTTACTTAATTCCTTTTATATTAGCTTATTTTGAAATGTTGTTACACGTGTTTACGTCATCAAGTTATTTTTATTCCGACGTTTTATTTGTATTTTTATTAATGTTGTACTAATTTATTTGTTCTTTCTTTATTTAAAATAAAAATTATGTCAATTTGTATAATTTGTCGAGTGGTTTGGCGATTTATATAATTTGGCGAAATTAGTCGACGGGATAATCAAGTAGTACCGCAGCAGATTTGGCGTTAAAATTTCCCCAATAGAAGAGAAATGAATAGAAATCCGTTTATAGGGAGATCGCCACTGTTTTTTAAATTATAATTCAATCTTTCGAAAAAATTTTAAAGCCGATCACATTAGCGTGCATTTAGAGTCTGCGGTGACTGGACGGGGGTTGGCGAGCGTAGCTCGTAGGGGGCCGAGCCCCCTAGTTATGCTAAATAGCACTCAATTATTGCTCATTTTGCGGCTTGTAAAAGTAAGGTTGAAATTTGGTATCGTGAGTTTTGGACCGTGTCCTGCCTCATGAAAGAACATAAGACTTGAGTTCTCCCCTTTCATGATTTGAAGCTCGTATCAACGCCACGCGCCCTGAGAGCTTCTATTTCTAGAGTTACCTGAAAGAATCCACCATTTTTGCTAACCTAACATTTCGTCATAGTTCAATAAAATTTCTACGGTAACCACGATTTGCTAGTATTTAATGGCAGTTTATGCAAGTTTTGAATTTGTATACTAACATATTGTTTTCAGCAACAGTACTTGTTCGACATCGAAGGCCACCTTGGATATAGTTTGAGATGCCAGGCTTCCATACGTAATTTAGATTTAGATATAGATATAGTTATTTCCATTTTCATTTTTTTCGAGATTATTTGAAGTTAATTTAGTTCAGAATAGCGTAGTTTAAATTTTGAAGATCTCTATTTTAGTTTCAATAAACCGTGTTTTATACTTTAAATCAAAGGTTGTCTTATTTACCTTGTGGCGGCAATGATGGGGTTATCACAACGTATTCCGAGTTACTTATGACACCAAAAAGCATTCTTTGTCTTCAGAAACCAATGTATATTCAAAATGCAGAAAAGCATTAAGAAAAGTAAAGTTTGTTTTGGAGCCACTTATTTTCGAAAGCTCCTCCGAGTAGTTTTTATTGCATTAATCAGTTTTCTCAAACCGGACTATCCGTTTTTTTTTAATCTTATCAAATCTTAATTAAGGGATCTCAGGACTTTTAAAGCTTCGAAATTTCCGAAATTAAATTTTTTTTAGATGTTAAACTCCTATTTTTTCTGTTTATTTATATAATTGTTTTCTTGAAATTTGCATTAGAAAATAAGTAATGGCTTTTAAAATTTTACCCGCTCAATAACTGAAGCGGCGTTTCTGAAACTTTGAAGTCATTTGGGCATAACGCGCAGGATATCTCAGAAGCATCTGAATATTTTTTGCATGAAAATTTCAAAACATATGTTTAATGTTGGCTTGCATAAACTGAACCTAAAATTTCATTTTCATCATTCAAAAAAATATTTTTTAAGCGATTATATATAATCGCTTATAAAAATATTTTTGAAACTGTTGAAATTTTCAAAATTTTGTATTAGCTAAATACAACTTTGTATTAAAAATATAAAAATGATATAAATACAAATTTATTTCGGTTCAGGGTAATTATTACAATCTGAAGTATACTTAAGCGCAAAAAAGTTTATTCTAATTTCAAAATTTGTTTTGTAATCCTGCGGGTAAGCTGTTATACCAATTTTCTGATCAACAAATGCCTGACAATTTGGAGACCCCTGTAAATACTAATTCTGCATTTTGCAATTTTTTAAATAGATGAAATGAAAGAACATACTTATATCATTCATCCCAATAAAATTTGTGTTTTAAAATCATATTTTAAGATATTAAATGTTGAAAATGGTCTTTAAACATTTTCAGCTGCGTAATGGAATTTATACTCAGAAGAGCAACAAAACAATATGAATTTCAATTTTAATATTAATCCTGTTAATTTATCATATTTATCTGTAACACATATATGTTGAACATAAAAATATTTACATGAAAATTGATAGCATCCTATATTACGAGTTGAGTAAACTGATTAAAAGACAATCTGGGAAGTGTACTACTTCTCACTACTGGCAAGTGTTTCCGAAAATCAGTAGCAGCAAAAGAAACATTGTTTTTATACAGGTTGTCCCAAAAAGGAGTACCTCTTTTTACCCGACTGAAAAGATGGGTTATTTGTTTCACGGGTATCTGTGTATGTGGATTTTTTATACCCTCGAAACATCCCAACGGCTAGATGGATTATAATGAATGAGGTCTCTATCGATTCCTCTTAACGGCCCAATGGTTATAGGCTAGGTTTTGTTTTTATAAATTCAAAATGGCGGCCGTAAAATACAAAATAGCGGTAGAGACGAAAAGAAAAATTACGCACCCTATTGTGTGGCATATCATTGGATAGGTCTTTCAAAATGAAGACGATGTTTCATTGACTATTTTACAGTCAGAAGTTCCGTTAAAATATTATACAGCCTGAAAGTTGTGTAAGTAGGATCTCTAGCTTTACTGCAACTCTAACCATCATAGACATCTATAGGCCTCATCAAAACAGTGTTTATAGATAGGAACTAACAATTAAACACAACTCAAAAGTCTTCAATACAAGTAAATAAAAAAAAAAATAGGTAAGTAATATAAAAAAATAGTTTCACATTGATGAGAAATAATTAGTTCGCTTTTTACGCAGTCTGGTTTTTTGATTTTTTAAATTTAATTGTTATTATTAAAAATGAATAATAAAGAAACGAATAGAGTTAAGAGTTATTAAAAAAAATTCTTGCAGGAAACGGATGTGTGAAGTCCGGAATTTTGTTTAGAACACTTTATTATGATAGTTCAAAATCTGACCGACAGATGGCGCTACAGCACATTTTTGTGGCTATATGAACAAACGGAGCATGCGTAAAGAACAGGTAGACGTGGTCAGTGAAAGTTCAATACTAGCCATTTCAAGGGAAACAGTAGTTTTCATTTTGTAAATTGTTTGAAATGGTGTATTCGTTGGAAGAGAGGGTTTTCATTGTTTTGGAATGTCACCGATTGGGTGAAAGTTTCATATCAACATGAAGGAGAAGACTTCAATTCTTTCCTTCTAAAACTCCGACATGTTATTGTGATGAATGGAAGACATGTTGAAAATACAGTAGAACCTCGGTTATCCGAAGTAATTGGGACTGACCCTCTTTCGGATAATCGAGAATGCTTCAATTTTAAGATTAAGGCAAATATGAGCGCTATTTCTTATTACGGTAATGCGTGCTTAATAAAAATAAATCAATAGAAAAATAGAAACAAGAATAACCTATCTGAATTTTAATTTTGAAATTAAGTACCTTTTACATATTTCACAAGGATTTGAAACAGAATTTTGTTTGTTGAAGTTTCGATTGCCTTTGCTTTGCCGCTCTATCATGACAGGTTTTTTAATTCTATTGGTTCACCAGTATCACAATGATTCTGCTGCTTTCTGCATAAAACTTTTTCATTTTTGCAGCATCTCTTTTCATAACATTAACCGCTGCAATACTTTCTTGAGCTTATTTTTCATACTCTCACCCGTTCCTACATGATTTATGATTTGAATTTAAAAATTAAAATTTTTACCCTAGAAAAATCTCATACGGGAGCTCAAGTTAAATTCAAAGACATTTTAAGAAAGGGGATCCAAAATATTTATCTGTACTTGTGGTTCGGAAAGGACAGCTTTCCCACGAAGAATGTGATAATAATAATAATAATAATAATAATAATAATAATAATAATAATAATAATAATAATAAAAACTTTAAAAAAGGATTTTGGTTAATCGAGAGTTTTGGGATAAAAGAGGTTCTAGTGTATTGTCATTTAATTTTCGACTATTGCTGATGCATGCAATAGCCGCAGCGCCATCTGCCGTTAAGAATTTGAACTAACGTAATAAAGTGTTCTAAACAAAATCCCAGACTTCACATATCCGTTTCCTGCAAGAATTTTTTTAATAACTCTATTCGTTTGTTTATTATTCATTTTCAATAATAGGTACTCCTTTTTCGGACACGCTGTAATGGCTTTTTAAAATCTTGAGAATATGTAGGTTTCTGAGGTTTTTAAGGATGAAGACCTTTTTTAGGAATCGTGGGTAACTCGCAAGATGTTATTGCATATTTTCGTTCATGATTGCGTTATATTTTCTCAGATTAAGAAATATATATATTTTTCTTTTTTACAATGTACAAAATTAAACTATATAATCAAAAATATTATTATAAAAATTGACTTACTTAGATAAAAAAAAATAATAATACAGAAGTAAAAAATGCCTGTAAGTATCCTTTCTTACCCCGCGGTATGCCATTTCTTTCTCTCAGCTATTAAAGATTCGTCTCCAAAAAGTAACGTTCCGTTGTATAACCCGGCCGTAAAACAAATCAGATGTATCATTGTACTTTTAAATACTGTATTGCAATTTTTTTAACTTCTAAGTATCGCATATTTTCAATTTTTATACCGTCGTATTGGGGGAAAAAGGCACTTTTTAATGCAATTTGTTTGAAAACTGCATTTGAAATTGATTATATTTCAGATATAAATTTTTTGTAGTTTTTTGCGTCATTTGTTTAATTTTGGCAACTCAAGTACTCCATTTCTGTAGAAAGTAAACAAAAAATATTTGGAAAATAGTAATTATATCATTTTGTTGCCATTTCCCCATAACTACTGAAAAAAAAAATAATTAAAATACGTGCGATTTTGAAAAAATATAAATGAATGATTTCTGATAAAACATGGAGCTATTATAAACTACATTTAATTTAATTATCTATATTACAAACAAATGAAGGCATATGAATCATTAGATAGTCGATTTTTTTTTCGAGTTTCTTGAATGACGACATCTGTTTTTTAAATTTCTGTATTGTTCAGTGACAGTGGCGTCATATGAATACTTTACTGCAGATAGTGTTTAAGACTGGATCGTGAATGAGGAATTCTTCAGAGTTTGCGAATGACGTCATTTTATATAAAATAAAAGCACGTGTTTTAAGTTTCAAAAATGAAATTTGTTTTACATTATCTACATTTATTTAAATATATACATTATTTTTCATCGGGTCGATACTAAATTCTGAAAAAGCAGAATTCCTGTTTTCTAGTTTTCATTACTATAAATGAAAACAAGACATTTTTCATAATTAAGGCATTCTTTTATTTTTTTTTTAACTTTCACTTGTGTTACAATAGTAACTTGTAAGATTATTTCGAATTCTTAATAATTAAAGTATTTTAGATAGTCTTGTTTTTTTTAGTGATGTTACAAACTCTGTAAGATATTTAGATAGCATGTGTTATGCATCCGCATGTTTACGATTTAATTACAATTCAACATTTTCTGAATCTTTATATTTAGCCATTCCGGTTTAGAAAACAAATCAATTAAAAAAAGAACAATGAAAACATATTTATGCAGGTTTTAGTTCAGCCAAAGATTGTCCAATTACGGTGAAGAGCCTGTTAAGCCGGGTAATAAAATCTAATAAAAATAAAAATTTTAGCAAGGAAAGTTCTTAATTGAGTTGTTTAAAAACCTGAATCTCGAATAGCCAAGAATCAACTGCATTTTCTGATTCACTACCATCATAAACGAATATGGTTTTTAATACGCTTTTGTAGGATTTTATACTTATTACATACTTAAATATTCACTTGACTTTTAACTACAAAATAAAGCCTCTATTAGCTTTTAAATTTTGTACAACATTTGTTATTCGCACGAACAAATGCCAACCTTAGTAGTCCAAGGCAATTCACCAAATCAATAATGCAATACATTCATAGACATAAATATTAGAATTCACCTGGAATTCTCACTTAAATCTTTTATGTGGCACTCTACGGATCTTCAACATTCATGTTGAGATAAAAACTATGGAACAACAACAACCTCTTTTGTTACTTTTTAGGAGCGTTCGTAATTATATAAATACGTAGCACTCACTGTCGTCGTCTGGTCCGCCCGTCTGTCTGTCCGTCCGCAAGCAACAGAGTAAAAACAACCCACCATGTGTACTGCTGTGTCATGCCATTTCAGTGTCGTGCTGTGAGGTTTTACTTGGCTGATTTATTCCTTATTTTAGGGGCTTTCGTAATTATATAAATACGTAGCACCTATACTTGTCGTCTGTTCCGTCCGTCTGTCCGCATATAACAGCGCAAAAACTACCCAACCGAATGGTTTGAAATTAATATATGGGGCATTTTCTCAATCTTTTGACTTTTATGTCCCTGAATAATAATTTTTATTTTAGTACATATTTTTGTGGGGTTTTTTATTTCATATACTGGGAAACACCCCATTGCATGATTGCATAACAATATTAACGGATAAATAAGTTTGTGGCGATGTTGAGGGTCCAAATACCAGGAAAACTCCATATTCTGTCCCGTGTCCCTGATGCTGATTTTTAAGTTTGAAGCTGTCTGTATAAAATTGTTTCAATAAAAATAATTCGATGTATTTTTTTTTCCAAAAGTGGAACTATTGCTTTATATAAATATGTAGCAAAAAATTAACCTGCATACATTTTTAGGGTTGTTATTATTTTTTAAACTCTGCTCCTGGCTTTTAGATTCCTTACCGCCCCTTTTCTAAAATTATGCAGAAAATCACTTCAGATGCAGCCACAGAATTTTTTTCAACTTTTTTCTCATGCAGAAATATGCTAGAGAAAGAATGTGTAAAATTCTTTGACAGGAAATTTACTGCAGAATTTAAATCAGCATTTAAATATCAATTTCAAGCATTGCGGCTTTATTGGTAGTCTTACCGTCCCTAAGGTTTATTCCTGCACTTTTCTAGGTAAATTATTATTAATATTTTTTTTTAATTTATAATAATTTAATTTTTTTTTAATTAATTCCAATGTAAATAACTGTTTTTAAAAATCAATGAACATTGAGGCTACCACTTAGTCTTTAGAAGATTTGCCCGAAATAGGTGGTAATTTTCCTTACAATTCCATCCTTACCGTCCCTTTTTCCATGTACCGTCCCTCTTTTTTAACCTTACCGTCCGTTCTTTAACACCCCTTTAAGACAATTTTATACCAAAATTTTGTACTAAAAATACTACATTTTTATTATTTCTTATTTAAATGTCTTGTGTGTACTATGCAAATTCATTACAAGTAAATATTTAGAAGAAAATAGAAAGTTATAGTTGTAAAATGGTAAGAAAAATTAAACTCGCAAGTTTAACTTAAACCTCAGTTAAATAAAATATTTTTCTGCTGACTGTTTTTTCTGTATTTTGAATCATTAAGGCATTCGTCTATCTGATTAAAATGTTCTTTTAGGAAGTTTAATTTCACCAGATTTTTATTCCCGAAAGTCAAAAGATTGTGAGAATGCCCCATATATAATCGTTGTAGAATGCTGTCGAGTCATTCCAAATTTATTAAAATCGAATCAAAACTTAAAAAGATATTAATAAAAAAAAATTCATTCTATTAAATCGTATCATACGTAATTAATTCCATGATAGGGGTGATGATTCTATGTTGCCACGGTGATTACGTCCTATTTAAAATGAAGTCATATTATTTTCGTATTACTGAATTTAATATACATAATCGTAATAAATTTTGCTTTCATGCATATTTGAATACCAGTTGAACAGCAATTGCACCAAGATCTCAATATCTATAAAACTTGTTATAGTACGAATGCATCTCATGTGCCACGTTTGACTTACAATTTCCGACTTTTTTTTTTTTTTTTAATCTTCCATACACGAGAATATCGCCTCATATCTTGCGATTTCTTCATTTTCCTCGTGTTATGCTTTTAGGTAGCTTTCATTGCAAAAAGCTACCTATTGCAGCCGTTCGGAAGAAGGGATTTCGAAAACTTTTGGTATATTTTCACCGATCATGATCCCCAGACCTCGAAACCACCCTCCGTTCAAATGTTGATATGTATATATACATATGTTGCATTCTAGCAACATTGGATTGGATTTATCGTTGAAAATGCCATACTGGCTGTCACGATAGTAGATGTGGATCACATTCAGCGATAATGACGTGAAAGAAGTGGTCAGAACAGATAATTCGAATCTGTTATATTAGTAGAACAATTCTTGAAATGCAGTTGTCGAGTGAAAACAATAGAATGCATCGTTCCGTGAAGTTTCCCCAGAACAAATTGAAACAACTCATAATATCAGCTAAGCACTTTATTAGCACATCTTGCAAAAGGTGCAGTTTCCACCAAGATAATTAGCCATCACTCCGTAGTAGTAATTAGGTTTAAACAAAGTTCCAGATAATCGAATAACAGGACGGTGACCAGGGGATGGATGAAAACTGGAAATACGACTGAAATCTGCTGAAACTCAGCGAGTATCAACTTTTTGTTCCTCACGTGTAAGGATACAAATATGACGTTGATCGCACTCTCAACCAATGAATAATTAAGAATGTCACGTCATATAAAGAGTGCGAACAGAGCTAGCGGATGAATTTGGAGGAAAAAAGGATAACATCAGAAATGCGCGGCAAAGTAAAAATGGAAGCTAAAAGAATATTCTCGAAAGAAAAAATCGCGGGAATGGAACATTTAATTTAAGAATACTAAAAGCGTAATATTATAGCGATTAAGACAAGTGGGACATTGAATTAAAGGGAATTTAACAGAGTTAACGATAGAGATTATTTAATAATAAAGATTTAGTGAATATAAAGTAGTAATTTAGAATAAGATAAGGAAATCGCGGAATTAGATCTAATAATGTAACATATATATTCATATATATATATATATATATATATATATATATATATCTGATCGTTGTCACACTGTAACTCTCGTATATATGAACCGATTTAGATATAACTTCTTGTGTACTACATACCAAGGTCTCGACCGAATTCGTTGGCCAGCTTCATCCGCCATCTTGTTTCAAAATGGTGGCCATTTAAGGTTTTTTTTTTAATTTAAATTTAAAATAAGGTACAAAAAAATTAGAATTTGAAAAGATTTTTTTCTTTCTTATGTGTTTGATCTAGATACAAAGAATTCGGAGCACGTTTTGTTTCGTCTATATCTTAAAAAAAGGCTGAATTATAGCTATGGCGTGGCCATATATTTGTATTCGAAATTAATCTGTTTTCAAAATTTATTTACCTTTCTTCAGTTTAACGCTTGCATTCAAAAATCCTTTCTAAGTTACGTCTAATTTAAGTGCAATCGTTATACCCACATAAATATTCTTTTTGTTTCTGTTAAAAGCTATCATTCAGATAAATGATTTATTTGTTATTTCTAATTTAAGTACATTTCCTTTCCCTCACATAAGTATTCTTTATTGACATTTTATTTGTTAAATGCCGCTTTTTACAAATCTGTTTACATAATATAAAGATCATATAGTTAATTTAAGCTTGCTGGCGTCTCGTAAATGCATTAAAATACGCATAAATTTCATTTTCACTTTGTCCAGTAAATAGATAAATGTCATTAATTATCCTCACCGTTAGACTTTATGTAAGCAATGATAGGTTTGCTTTTCATTTCACTTAATAATTCGTTGCCAAATGTGGTTTCTGTCTTTGGCGTTTATCTCGTTTAAATTTTAGTATATCTCCCAGTTTAACGTATATTTTGTACTTGGCGTATTGGCTCAGGACAGATGTATTCTTGGCGTATTAAATTACGCAGATTGAAAGGGGACTTCCTCCTTGATCGTCCTACTGTAAAGAGCTGGCGTGGCCATATATTTGTATTCGAAAATTATCTGTTTTCAAAATTTATTTCCCTTTCTTCTGTTTAACGCTTGCATTCAAAAATCATTTCTAAGTTATGTCTAATTTAAGTGCAATCGTTATACCCACATAAATATTCTTTTTGTTTCTGTTAAAAGCTATCATTCAGATAAATGATTTATTTGTTATTTCTAATTTAAGTACATTTCCTTTCCCTCGCATAAGTATTCTTTATTGATATTTTATTTGTTAAATGCCGCTTTATACAAGTCTGTTTACATAATCTAAAGATCATATAGTTAATTTAAGCTTGCTGGCGTTTCGTATATGCATTAAAATACACATAAATTTCATTTTCACATCGGTCGGTAAGTAGATATTTGTCATTAATTATCCTCACCGTTAGACTCTATGTAAACAATAATAGGTTTGCTTTTTTATTTCACTTAATAATTCGTTGCCAAATGTGGTTTCTGTCCTTGGCGTTTATCTCGTTCAAATTTTAATATATCTCCCAGTTTAACGTATATTTTGTTCTTGGCGTATTGGCTCAGGACAGATGTATTCTTGGCGTATTAAATTACGCAGACTGAAAGACACTTCACCTCTGCTCTTGCTACTGACAACACCTCAATACTTTGCTTCCACGGGGGCCACCACTGGTTTTACATCTTAGCCTTAATAAAGATTTTCCCATGGAAATTTCTCCTGAATTCTTGCCTAGCGGACATTCCTTACAGGAAACGGATCAGTGACTGGGGTTTGCGATGAATTACATTGTATTGTACTAACGGAAATATGTTACGATCATTGTTATAATAAACCGGCCTTCAACTCCTCCATAATAGCCCTTTGAATTTCTAGCATGGCTGATATTTTGAAACGATCCAATTTTTGTCACGCGATAACACGCATATTTATTAAACCGATTTGGATATGACATAGCATGTGCATAGTATAAAATTGTCTCAACCAAGTTTGTTGGCCACTTTCAGCTGCCATCTTGTTTCAAAATGGCAGCCATTATTATTTTTTTAAATTTAAATTTAAAAACGAGGTACAAAAAAATTAAAAATTGAAAAAGGTTTCTTTCTTTAGTGTTTGACCTTGATACAGGGATTCAGGAGCATTTTTGGTTTTGCCTTTAACTTAAAGAATGGCTGAGATATAACAGTTTGAATCTCTTATGTGGGTGACATATTGAAAAATGTGATTTTTTGCCTTCGGCAGCACTCGTATATATCAACATATTCCGATGTGAGTGAGCATGTGCACGGGTATTACTAAGATATCGACAGAGTTCATTAGTTAGCTTCACCCATCATGTTGTTTTAAAATGACGGGCACTTCAAGATATCGCCAAATTTGTCGACCAAATATAAATCACTTTGAATAAAACCAGCTTGGATAAAGCTAATTAATTTCGCAAAATTCACATTCATATTCAGTATTGAACCTTCTATAATCGGGTTCCACTTATTTGAGCTCCGTGTGTTTAATAAGATAAGCTGGCTTTTTGAAAATAAGGAATATGAAAGCTACCTCTTCCTCCCGGCACTGGCCGAAAGGACTTTATCTTTTCATATAAAAGAGTATATCGATTAATCAAACTCTTTAGTTTGTTAAGGGGGTAGATCACCTTAAAACATTTTAAAAGGTCATTTTTTTTTTTCTATTGTGAAAGAATAACATGATACCAAACTTAAAAAAAAATTATGATGATTCCTCAATTAAAACCGGTTTTATGATAAAAATCTGTGGATCGATACCTATCCTAATCAAAGTAAATTCTAACATTAAAGTCATTTTGCTCAAATCAGATATTTTTGACATTGCGCGAATCCTGTTTCCAAAACTAAGTAGCATAAAAACTTAAAATTGTGAATTATATTGCATTTTACTTATCTTTATAACCTCTACCTATTTTTAAGTAAGTACTTGAAATATAATTATTTATTTTTTTAATTTTTAGTGAAATTTTATTATAGATTTTGCGTTTTATGGTTTAATTGCCTAAAAAATATTTTCATATGTAAACTTTATTATTTTTAGTTTGAAGTTAAAGTAGAATATTTTAAGAATATATACAGTGTGTACCAAAATGAAGTACCTATTTTTAAAAATGAATAATAAACAAACGAACACAGTTATTAAAAAAAATTCTTGCAGGAAACGGATGGGGGAAGTCTGGAATTTTGTTTAGAACACTTTATTATGCTAGTTCAAATTCTTAACGGCAGATGGTACTGCGGCTATTGCATTCATCAGCAATAGTTGAAAATTAAATGACAATATTTTCAGTATGTCCTCCATTCATCACAATAACATGTCGGAGTCTTAGAAGAAAAGAATTGAAGTCTTCCTCTTTCTTGTTGAAGTGAAACTTTCACCCAGTCGGTGATATTCCAAAACAATGAAAATGCACTCTCCCAACGAATACACCATTTTATAGAATTTACGCAATGATAACTACTGTTTCCCTTGGTTAGTATTGAACTTTCACTGACCACGTCTACCTGTTCTTTACGCATGCTCCGTTTGTTCATATAGCCACCAAAATGTGCTGTAGCGCTATCTGTCGGTCATATTTTGAACTATCATAATAAAGTGCTCTAAACAATATTCAGGACTTCACACATCCGTTTCCTGCAAGAATTTTTTTAATAATTCTACTCGTTTCATCATTTTTCATTTTTAAAAACAAGTACTCCTTTTCGAGACACCCTGTATATATGTAATATTAAGTGGATATATCGAATACTTTTTCGTAATCCTGCGCGCAACACATGTATGCCATTGAAAATACTTAATTATTATGTCTTAAACTAAATACTAATTATGTATCATTAAAATTATTTAAAGGAATGCGTAAACAGAGATTCGTACAATTTATTGTAAAAAAAAAAAAAAAAAAAAAAAGGATTAATTTGAAGAAATATTTACAGCTCCAAAATTTTTTTTATATTGTGTTAAAATCAAGCATTGTCGAGCACCCCAGTTACATTTTTAAGGATATTTATTAGTTCACATTTATAGTAATTCTTTCATTTATGTTCATCCTTCTGTATAGATATGAGGCATTCTCACAAAATTTTAACATTCAGGAATATAAAACTGGTGAAATTAAACTTACTAAAATAGAATTTTAAAATTATAGAGGAATGCCTTAATAAAAAAAAATGGTCAGCAGCGGAGACTTTTTTATTTAACTGAGGTTTAAGTTAAACTTACGAGTTTAATTTTTCTTACCGTTTTACCTGGCTAACATTTTATTTTCTCCTGAATTTTTACATATAATGAATTTGCATAGTACACACAGAGCATTCAAATAAAAAATAATAACAATGTAGTATTTTTAATACAAAATTTTGGTATAACATTGTCTTAAATTTTGTGAATGCTGTGTAGTTCTCACGCTTTTCAAATCTACTTTCAAAACTAGTCAGGAAAAAAATCATTCCATGTGTTATTTCTAAAAACTGAAAAAGAATTCAGAAATATTTTCCCTATACTGTGCAAATCTCCCTACCACTGGGGTCATAAATTTTATCTACTAACCGGGGTGGACTTCGCGGTAATTATAGTATCAGACTACTTGACAGGAGTTGGGGGGGGGGGGGGGTTGGCATCAAGCTGCTTTCTCGGAGAAATGCGAAATATTTTCTTACTGACCAGGACTCTTAAAGAAGGGACGGCAAGGAAAAAAAGAGTAACGGTAAGCGAAAAATGGACGGTAAGGGGAAAAATGGGATGGTAGGGATAGAACGATAAGGAAAATTACCACCTGTTTTTAGGCAAATCATGTTAAGACGAAGTGATAGCCACAATGTCACTGATTTTTAAAAACAGTTATTTACATTGGATTAAATAAAAAAAAAATTAATTCACCTCTAAAAATGCAGGAGTAAACCTTGTGGACGGTAAGACAACCAATGAAGCCACGATGCTTGAAATTGATATTTAAATGCTGATTTAAATTCTGCAATAAATTTCCTTTCAAAGAATTTTAGCCATTCTTTCACTAGCATACGTCTGCATGAGAAAAAGTTGAAAAAAACTTTGTGGCTGCATTTGAAGTGATTTTCTGAATAATTTTAGCAAGAGGATCGGTAAAGAATCTAAAATTCAGGGACAGAGTTAAAAAAATAATAACAGCCGTAAAAATGTGTGCAGCTTATTTTTTGCTACATATTTATTAAAAAAAACAATAGTCCCAGTTTCATAAAAAATTACATCGAATTACATTTATTGAACAAATTTTATCAGACAGCTCGAAACTTAAAAATCAGCATCAGAGACACGGGACGGCATAGGAATTTCATGGAATATTTGGACCCCCAACATCGTCCAAAACTTATTTATCTCGTTAATGTTGTTATACAGGCATGCAGTGGATGTTTAAATTATAAGAAATAAAAAAACACAAGTATATGTATTGAAATAAAAATTATTATTCAGGAACTTAAATGTCAAAATTATGTGAAAATGCCTCATATACATTAAAAATATATATAACGTCAGGTGCATAATATATTATATATAGATATCTCCAACCACTTATTTTAATGTATCTGTATGTATTGGTTATGCAACAACAATTTTTTTAGTTAATGTCCATAAGTGTAATTTGTCTGTTACAAGTTTTTTCAAATTCGTCAAAACCTTCGAGTCAAACCTTGTAACAGACGAATTACACTAATGTACATTAACTAAAAAAATTGTTGTTGCATAACAAATACTTTATACAAACATATTAAAATAAGTGTTTGGCGATATCTATATTTGTTATATAATGCATCTGATATTATAATTTTCTTGTCTACATCTATACAGAAAAATGAACATAAAAATATAAATCAAATATATTTTGATCTAAAAGCATGTCTTTCACAATACACATCAAAATTCTCAAATCCAAAAAATCCTACAAATGTATTTTCCGAAAAACAATATAACCCTTTCTCGTTTTGTTATGTAAACATAATATCAAACACTAAAGTTTTTTTTCTCCAGCTGAAAACTTTTCAGATATATTTTATATAAAAAGATGCGAGTGAAAAAAATTTGTTTAAAAAAAAAGTATCTTTTTCAAAGTAATAGAACTGGAAATCAATTCGTAAAAATATGAAATTTTCGAAATAGTGAAAACTCCAATATGGAATAATATAAAATATAACCAACTATTATAAAACTGAGAATAAATTAAAGTTACCGACATTGTTTCTGGTAAATATTTAAATGAATAGGATATAACAACTTTCGTTAAATAATAAATAGCTCACTGAAAAATTAAATCGTCTTACGACAAAAGTATGTAATACTGCAATTTATATAGCTTGTATTTTAAAAAATGGCCAACAAAGATCATATAATTCAGCAATAAAGAAGAAAGAAGCAGCGACAGTGTAAAAATGACAAATTAGGCGAAATGCATGGAATTAAAACAAGTGTCTATGACGTGCTATTTAATTAACTAATCATTTATATATTTAGATTGTTGACGTTGTTAAACAAGTTAAAACATGAAAACAAATTGCGGTGATTTGATGATGACACGCTAGCATTTCCGTTGCGATGGAAAAAATCAAAACAGTCGCATATAAATGGCTACAATTAGAATCAAAAGAATTTTCATGAGGTATCTACGCTAAGGTGAACACACGTCCTCGAAAATTGAGAGCGCTCTCAAATAGTAATACTCAGGATTACAAGCTGTTCATTCAGTTTTATATTGAAAACACTGATACATTTTCAGAATGTGATAAATTCGTGATACAAAAAAATATACAGGGTGTATCTGAAATCCTTCAACAAACTTTGGAAATGATAATACTCATCAAGACGAACAAAAAATGCAATGGAACAGGGCGTCGTAAATGACTTTTAAAGAGTGAAAATCGCAAAACTAATAAAAATATCGAAATTTTGCTTGATGCTTTTCTGCAGAACTGACTTGTAGCAAGAAGCTGGTTTTCCTTTCACTTTGTGCATATCCGGTCAGAAAGGGGTAACAAAAATTTGGAAGAAAGCCAAACAAATCTGTGAGCAGGAATCCACGCATGCAAAGCCACTTAGTCTTCGAGCGTGTCCGCCAGTCGTTCTTTCCTAGATGTACTCTGTGTAATAATGTCCGCGGTCGACACTTTGAACAATTGTTGTAAAATATTTGTTTTCTCTGGACATCACAAGCTATGTTGTACCTATTCTGTGCAATAAATAATTTTCTGGAGTGTTTCTTTCTTGTCTCAGTTTGTTCATTTCCAGACGCATTTTCTCGATTTTCATCCTTTAAACGTCATTTGCGACCCCATGTTGCGCTGTGTTTTTTGTTCGTCTTCATGAGTATTATCACCCTCTAAGTTTGTTGAAGCATTTCAGATACACCCTGTATAAATGTTAAAAATTATAAATTTCTAATAAAAAAGATTTTAAAATGTCCCGTTATAAATATTGCTCCACTTAATTTTTCGTGAGCACTCAAATCATATGAGCACTGTTGATGTATCATATGCAGATAGCTTTAACCCTTTATGCCCCGACGGTACTTTAAAATACCACTGTTTCTATCCCATGCGACCCCATATTCCACTGCATTTTTTGTTCGTCTTCATGAGTATTATCACCCCTCTAAGTTTGTTGAAGCATTTCAGATACACCCTGTATAAATGATAAAAATTATAAATTTCTAATAAAAAAGATTTTAAAATGTCCCGTTATAAATATTGCTCCACTTAATTTTTCGCGAGCACTCAAATCATATGAGCACTGTTGATGTATCATATGCAGATAGCTTTAACCTTTATTCCCCGACAGTACTTTAAAATACCACTGTTTTCTATCCAATGCGACTCCATATTCCACTGCGTTTTTTGTTCGTCTTCATGAGTATTATCACCCCTCTAAGTTTGTTGAAGCATTTCAGATACACCCTGTATAAATGATAAAAATTATAAATTTCTAATAAAAAAGATTTTAAAATGTCCCGTTATAAATATTGCTCAACTTAATTTTTCGCGAGCACTCAAATCATATGAGCACTGTTGATGTATCATATGCAGACAGCTTTAACCCTTTATGCCCCGACGGTACTTTAAAATACCACTGTTTTCTATCCCATGCGACCCCATAATCCACTGCGTTTTTTGTTCGTCTTCATGAGTATTATCACCCCTCTAAGTTTGTTGAAGCATTTCAGATACGCCCTGTATAAATGTTACAAGTTATAAATTTCTAAGTTATAAAAAAGATTTTAAAATGTCCCGTTATAAATATTGGTCTCCCTAATTTTTCGCTGTTTAAGCACTCAAATCATTTGAGCACTGTTGATATATCATATGCAGACAGCTTTAACCCTTTATGCCCCAACGGTACTTAAAAATTCAACTGTTTTCTATCCCAATTAAAACACACTCGTTGAATGCATTCACAATAGTAATTTTAGAAACTTCCCTCGACCATCACTAGATAGCAATAGCAGTTCCAGAAAGTTGAAAATTGCTTAGGAAGCTATTTTGGAGCGCATGTGTCTCAATTTTGCTTTCATTTTGTTTTCTGACATGGTATCCCGAACTTTTGCTTGGAAACATCAGAAATTTTAAACGTAATGCTATCACTTTTTTTTTCTTGTTTTAAATAGGTCACTTGGTAATATGTGGTAAAAAAAAAAAAAAAAAAAAAAAAAAAAAAAATCTGTTTGTTTACTTTACGAAGCACTTTTCAAAGCGGTATTTTGAGTACCTTCGGGATTACGTTCAACAGTATTTTTACTTAGATTTTTAACTTTTGAATACATATGGTGCTTAAAAACCATATAAGTATTAATTAAACGGAACTGACATATTCTTAAAATATTGAAGCTTCAACTGTAACCGTTTTCGCAAGGGTGGATTAATACCGGGAGAAACTTCCACCAATAAATTTAAGTTGAAATTTTTTCTTTAGTTCAACGCCTTACTATAGCAAAATTTCAGTCATAAAAACGGCAGAATCAGATATCCATTTTTAGTAGTGGAAGTTTATTTTTGTTGTAGTCAGACCCTGAGTTTCTGCCATATTGTGACAACCTAGACAACTTCCAGCCAGTGTCAGTGAAATTGATTATAATGCCTTGGTAAACTGACGCCAGTAAAAAGAAATAGAAATGTTGACCATATTTGTAAGAGTATATTTCCACGAATAAGGGGCTTAAATAAGACGAAATTTTATATTCAAATTTATGGGTAGGAAGTTTTTCCCGGCTGTAATCAGTGACTGTTGATTTGATTTAAAAAACAGCCGACATATTGTGACAATCACCTCAGTTACTTCAGTCGAACTGGTAGACAGTACACCGTATGCCACCTCCTCTTAATTCATAACTCCATTTTTAAAACGTATATATTATTAGGGATGCTTGGTTGCTAGAGAGATGGGTTTTCATACGTTGTATTGGAAGATATTGTGTATGATTTATGTATGACATTGATAAAGCAAAAAATATGTTATTTTTATTCTTAGAAATAATATGGTATCTTTACAAAACAAAATGGAAAATATTATAAATTTAAAAAAAAATCTAAAAATATATTTTAACTTTTTTATGAATCCTTTTGAGTTTTCCACAACTAAAAGTTCGGAAATTTCTTTCAGATATGCTTTCCATCTGACAATAATGTCACAACTATAGAATATTCTTCTGACGGCGAAATGCTCACTGATGATTCATCAACAACATCATAATTTAGTCATATATACGTCATAGACATATATAGACTAGATATATGCATAACAAGTCCCATTAAAATAATAAGAAAAAAATGGATATAGTTTTTTTTTTCTAAGTCTCAATTTTTGTCCAAGAATAATGACCTAACGGTACTTTGAAGTACCAGATGAAGTAATTAATCGTAATTAACAAAAAAAATATAAATCTTTTATTTTAAAATGCATATATCTTTTAATGTATCATAGTAATGCAAGAAAAAAAAAAGACATAGCTTTTTAAATTCATAATACGGGATTTGAAGGGTCAGATCGATCCTCTCACAAGGAGGCAGGATGCCGACAATGTATCATCGCATTGCAGCTTCTTCTTATTTCTGCCACATGTCAACATTCTTTATGTCAACATATTGCCATCCACTGGAAATTCTATAAAACACAAAAATAATTTCTGCTAGCATATAAATCATTCCCACAAATTTGTGAATTTTATTGCCGCTTGAATATTTTCGTCCGAATAGACATCGTTGTAAATTGAATAATAATAAATAACGAGTAATTTTTCAATCAGCGTAATCCTTATTTCATTATTACTAATTGCACATTCTTATATACAGATAAATACACTGATATCCATAAACCCACTGGCAATTTCTGATAATTTCACACAACAGAATTTCTGCTAACATATAAATTATTCCCACAAATTTGTGAATTTTATTGCCTTTTGAAAATTTTCGTCTGAATAGACATTGTTGTAAATTGAATTATAAAAAATAGCGAGTAATTTTTTCATCAGCGTAATCCTTATGTCATTATTACTAATTGCACATTATTATATACAGATAAATACACTGATATATATAAGTAAAAGGACAAAAAGATAATTCAAAGTTTGTAGAGAAAACGTTAATTGTAAGCGGTGAAAAGAAACTGATATAAAGGAAAAGATAGCAAATTGCAAACTACTCTAACGGAAGAGCCAATGGATGAGCACCAGTTCAACGTCACAGATCGTCACATCATCACATATCATAATCACTCGTGTACTAAAATAGGATATATATTCGCCTCACTGTTACTTTCAAGTTATCGTCATTTGATGACTCAAACTGTGAAGTCAACGTGAATATTTCTTTGTGGTGAGTTAACAGTTGACGTTACAATAAAGTCACTCGATAACTCTTATGTAACCGCCGTAGTACCTCTTTGCTATACCTGTCGTTTATGCCAGTTTTTTTTTAGGGCTGACAATAAATTTTCGTGTTTGAAAACTGCAATTTATGTTTGTCTCTTAAATTATGGACAACAGTTTTTATCATTTCGTGACGCGCAGTAGCGGGTTTATAATTTTGCTTTCATGCAAAGACACCCTTTATATTCTAAAAATTTTAGTATTTCATTGAAATTGATTTTAAGCAGTTTTGCACTACTTTTGTCTTTGGAGATTTTGCTTTCATCCCTTTTTTCTGAAAAGTTTAATAATTAGTAATTTTTTAATTGTCAATTTTTTAGTAGATGCTAAGTGAAAACTGCGATGGAACATTGATTTTCGATTTCATGACCCAGTTTCACGTCCTCTTTTTACAACAAAAGTAAATATTTCTTGAAGTTAACGAATACTTAAAACCAGATATAAACATATATTTCAAAAATGTTGGTGCTAAAATACCCTAAAAGTCAAATGAGATGAAGAGGAAAGACTACTTTATTGAGAATAAGTCAAATTTTCAAAGAAAGCATTGAGTGAGATACTTTTAAAGCAATGGCAACTCGTATTTAAAAAAAGATTCACAGTGCATAAACTGCGAAAATATAATCTGTTAGTACCACTTAATGTATAGTATAAAACACATTAGAAATTTCAAAAGTTAAAGAAAAACAATTAAACGAAATAACAAGTTCTTACAAAAGTGTAATATTTACTTTGTATGAAGGAAGATCATATAATCAAACAAATAAACAAGCAAAAATTGACTAACATAATATAGGAAACCAAGAATGGGTTCAGATAAACAACAATCAAGAAACATACAGCTAAATATTCCACATTTCGCACACTGAATGTTGCGCGAATGAAAATATACGTATAAGTGGTTCCTACGCCTCTAACTCTCATCCACGCTTACGTCCGCATAAGTTGGTTTCGAAGGTATCTCTTTCGATCGTACATATGATCCTGGGAAGACTGGGCGCTCACCATGTGTTCTTTTTAGGTGCGGTCGTAATTATATAAATACGTAGCACCTATAGTCGTCATTCAGTCCGTCCGCCCGTCTATCTGTCCGTCCGTCCGCACATAACAGAGGAAAAACTATCCAACCGAATGGTCTGAAATTTTAAATATATAATTGTGGCAAAATTTTGTCGAGTCATTTAAAATTTTATGAAAATTGGATGTATAGTTTAATTACACGGACAATCAAAGTTTTCCGTTAAATTAAGACCAATGGAAAAATTATTTCAAGTGCATTTTCGTGATGTTACAGCCTTTCGAACAGAATGAAATTGATATGCACTTATGAAGTGCACTAAAATATACATTCAGTACAATGTGCGGTGCAAAGAATATTTATAAAACTAGTTATAGTACGAACGCACCTCATTTGCCCTGTTTGACGAGCATTTTCCAACTTGTTTATATTTATATTATTAGAGCAACGTTGTATTTAAAAGAGATCACGTGGAAGTTAACTATTTTATCAATAATAATAATCTATTTATATAAAATCCAAGTCTTTGTGTGTCCCTCACAATTCCGGTAGGACCGCCTCTTTGTAATAAGTAATTGTTGAAAATTACTAATGCAGTGTTACCACAGAAGCGTCAAATTTTGGCCAACTTGGCGAAATATCGACAAATTTGGCGACAAAAATAAGTTGTCATATATGAAGCACACTTGGCGATAACTAGCTAATTTGGCGAAATTCCCATATAAAAACATTAATATTTCCTAATCGAGGTCACCGCAATTTAATTTAAACTCTGCGCTTTTAAAGGTTTACTTCAAAATCTCTGGGTGAGAATATACGAAAATGTGTAATATACGAAAATGTACGTCCTTACATCTTCATCCCGATACTGCTAATAACATAACAGCCAATAGACGGCGCTGTACTGTCTGAGCTTCTAACTGCCCGATTTTAATGTTCTTTAGGTACTTTTCCAGCATAGGGTCCTTAGCGAGATAGAGAAAATGAAATTTGGCAGCATATTTTCTAGCAACTTATTCACTGTTTCATATACACGAGTAATTTTTTAATATTTATATAATTCATTTAATATAAAGAAGCCATTTAACTATTTTTTTATACAAACTGAAGAAAATTGTAAAAAAACAAAACAAAAAAAAAACAAACAAAAAAAAAAATAAACAAAAAAAACAATAATATAGATATAAATAAAATGTTTATAGATTATATAAATAAACTCAAAAGTTCATTAATTTTGTTTTCATAGCTGTTTATATCATTTGGCAAAAAATCTCCCTTCCGAAGTAAAAATGATGATAGACTTTAAAAAAGTACGCCAAGGCTCCTACACTGGAAAAGTACAGCGCTTTGTACAGCCGAATACAAAATTTAAATTCTCAGTACTTTTCCACTTTAGGGGCCTTAGTTAAGAAAAAAATGGCAACATACTTTCTGCCAAGCTATCCGCTGTTTCATTTCATATACACATGCATTTTTTTTTCAATATTTATACAATTTATATAGCATAAAAAAGCCATATATCTAATTTTAAAATATAGACATTGTCTGTAATCCGTAAAAGCCTCAAATCCGCTCAACACTTGGAACCGAGTTGTGCGGATTAGTGGTCTTCGACTGTATTACAGTTTTTCATAAATGGGTCTCGTTTTTAAAATCTGTTATTTTTATCTATCACTGCGGGACAAGCGAGAAAAACTCATATTTTTGCACATGTGTTGTATCACTGCCCCCTAAATACTATAGTATAGTATAGTACTAATAGTATTTAGGGGATAGTGGTTGTATATATCTTTATATCTCATATTCCGTCATTTTTGACGGGCTATCTTTCTAGTAATAATAATAATAATTATATTAATTTATTTAACTTGTTAATTTATCGCTTCTTTTTTTCTTTGGATGCTCATGTGCTCCGATAGAGTAGTCTCCACTGCTTCAAGGCAAATTTCGTGAGAAAAAATGCTTGGAACTATCGTTTTCTTGTATGGAAAAAGTCTGAAACATACATATAAGAACATTCTCACTAGATCGAACCATCTAAAGGTTTCAAAGACTCAAAGGTTTTTATGTTTCTCTCTAACATTTTATGTTTCGGAAAAGCCAAGTACTTGCCTTATTGGAGTTTTTTGAAAGGAAGTAATATTTTATTACATTTAAATGTAAAATTTACAAAAATACTAAATGCCACTTTTAAGTACAATTAGTATGGAGAGTAGGGCTGGATGATATCAGAAATTTAATATTGCGATACATCAACGAGTAAATATCGATATTCGTGATATATCGCGATAATTACCTTAAACTGTGTAAGAATAGAAATATTACTAATTTCGAAGAAAAATGGTACAATAGCAGCAATTCAAATAACAACAGATGTAGAAAGCAACGAATGAATGTTTTATACCTCTATATGTTCACACAGCATCATTAAAATATGTATATATATCTAAGCAAAATAGAAATATTTTAGAAAAAGAAAGCAATGTTTGATATCTGTTTGCACTTATACCATTTGTTGCATTGTATTTTTCTTTAAAAATAGTATGTTTGCTTTTCTTCCTACTTTATGGATTATTTTTATTATTAACATTTTAACTATTTAATTATTTCGCGTATAACCGAGAATATTATAAAAAAAAATTCTTAAATTTAGGACAGTGACGATTTTAATATAATTAAAATAAGTAAAAGCAGGGTAAAAACTAAAATTAATTTAATGCACGTCATGCTTGTAATTATCTAGGTTTCAGTCGATGATAGATGCAGCAGACATGTTGTTTTTCAATCTTTCTCTAAGGAATGAATGCATTCTTAATCGAAACAATTCACTGTATTTATATCTTCCTACCTATTTATTACAAATAAACAACATCGAAACCTTTTTAAAAAATATAAATATTCAAATCACATTTCGGAATAGTTTTATACTAATTTAAATTTAGTATTTTCATAAATATTCCTTTTAAGCTAAAATATCAAGACAGGATATGTTAAATTCATTCGAGAAAACGTCGCTCTAATGAAAATACAACAAAAGACAGAGAAGAAAGAATATCAATACACAGTATGAATAAGCATTGTGTTCAGTAACATAGTAGACTGGGAAGTTCTTTTTAAAAGCAACGAATCATCACAGTGAACGAGTGCTTCGACGTTGACTTTTCCCCAACTTGAAGAGAAACAACAAGTGGGTAAGTGTGGTTGGTCACAGATCGCACAGAGGGTTCGTTTAATATTCCTTTCAAAACACTTTATTCTTTCATTAATAAAGCGAATTTGATAACTGATAATTATTAAATCCTTAAAAACCGCACATAAAACGGTAAAAAATGCTACGTTTTTTAAAAAAAATTTACGCCTCCCCCTCCTCTCCGAAATTTCTCGCGCCATTCTTTTTCAAACATTTTATGAGTTATAAACTATCTTAAAGTTTCCAACTGATCGTCGTGTTAGATTTCCTAATTTAAATGAAATCGCGTCCTTTTAGTTCCACATTCCACCACCAGGGTGCGCACTCTATTCTTGGCAAAACTGTATCTGAAAGAAACTCCGTTAAAAAAACCTATCCATAGATATATTAGTCGAGAGGGCGGCGGTCTTAAACAACAATTGAAGATATGTGCTGAAATTACTATTCGAAAATAGTGTCATTATTACTTATGCAATTTTTATATTGAACAATTATCTTTTATCTCAGAACTCCGTTAAAAAAGCGCACATAAAATGGTAAAAACGCTAAGGTTTAAAAAAAATTATGCCCCCCCCCCCCCCACGAAATTTCTCGCACCATTCTTTTTAAAACTTTTTATTATGTGTTATAAACTATCTTAAAATTTCAAAAAGATCGCCGTGTTATATTTCCTAATTTAAATAAAATCGTGTTCTTTTATTTCCACATTCCACTACCAGGGTGCGCACTCTATTCTTAACAAACTGTATCTGAATGACCGTTAAAAAATCTATCCGTATATATATGAGTCGAGAAAGTGGCGGTCTTAAACAACAATTTAAGATATTTGCTAAAATTACTAATCGAAAATAGTGGTATTAATACTTATGCAATTTTTATATTGAACAAGTAGCATTTATCTCAGGACTCCGTTAAGAAACCGCACATAAAACGGTAGAGAAAGCTACAGTTTAAAAATAGTCTTAAGCAAGAATTTAAGAGATTTGAGGAAATTACTTCGAAAATAGCGGTATCAACAATTATGAAATTTTTATATTGAATAAGTAAAATTTACGCTGCATTTTTTAAAATGTGATACCGTTCTGAACAATGCTTTAAAAGAGATCGGAAAAATTGCTTAAAATACACAAGTTAGAGACCGAAGGGGTAAATTTAAGACTTTTTGAAATTTTTATGATTTGTCGTGTGATCGCAGGTGTTCAGCTATAAGCATGCAAATTTTCAAGTCTCCAACTTAATTAGGGGCTGAGTTAGAAAAAAAGCTTAAAATACACAAGTTAGAGACCGGAGGGGTAAATATAAGCCTTTTTGAAATTTTTGTGATTTGTCGTGTGATCGCGAGTGTCCAGCTATAAGTATGTAAAATTTTAAGTCTCCAACTTAATTAGGGGCTCAGTTAGAAAAAAAATTCTTAAAATATATAAGTTAGAGCCCAGAGGGGTAATTATAAACCTTTTTCAAAATTTTATGATTTGTCGTTTGATGTGAGGTGTTCAGCTATAAGTATGTAAAATTTCAAGGACTCAATGCTAACAGCTACATTCTGTATCAACTGGAACTCTCAGCAATAATCAGAGCTCGTTTGATTATTCATGACATATATCAATAGCTGTAGTTATATCAATATGTGTGGACAAATCACAACGGCGAGAGAAAGAAGTACGATGAGTGTTATTCAGTATTACGCAGACAGGTAGTGAATTAAACTCGGAAGTTTTCAGCGAAGGAATATTGCAATGATTGGGATATTTCTAGAAATAATCAGCTGAAAGAAAGATAATCGAGGTAGATTTTGTGTTTTGAAGAGGATGGAGGGTGAAAACATTCAAATGGAATATTAAACTATGTTTTTCGGGGTTGTGGCCGTGTAAGCAAAACATTATTATTTTATTTTATTTTGAGATATTCTACGCTCTTTTTCGAGGCTCGTGTTCAATATTCCAGTGAGCTCAAAACATTATTATTTTATTGGGATATATCAATAGAGTCAAGGTTTAGATATCGTTATTGCGATATTTAAAAAATATCAATATTTGTCGATATATTGATAAATAATCCAGCCCTAATGGAGAGTTTTCAGAACGTTTTCATCATTTTATTATAACTAAAAACTGTTAGAATATAAAATTAGAAAAATAGAAAATAGAGAAAATAGAATCATAAATATTTGAATTATTTTATATTATTTCTACATTTTCTCCGTTTGAATTTCTGTTTTATCTTCAAAATATTTCCATTACGGATTTTATTTATGTTTAAGGTTGACATTGTGTTAGTCAGAACACTTTTATTGTTTTAGGCCAACAAAAATCTCTTAGCTGCTGAAAATGAATAAATTAAATGTGCTAAACATCATACGTACATAGAGTTTCTTTGAATTATTACATACAAGTTCTCTGTTTGAGTTTCTATTCTATCAAATAAGGCGTCCATAACACATATTACACTTATTTTGGACGCAAATATTTACAAAGTCAATGTTGTCTCAATTTTTTTGCAAAAGGTTTGAAATGTCGAGAAAAAAACATCATGTGGACATAAAGTTACATATGCTTTTTCCACAAAAATAGAACAGGAAAAAATTGCTTTTCTATTCAAAATTTAAATTTCAGCATGAATATTCCTTTAATATTTTATTTCAGAACTACTATAAAATAAGGATAAACAGTAGCTGTTTCTTTCTGATACAGGTATAACTTCGAATTTTTCACAATAAATCGAATATAAATATAATTTACAAACTTTTGTGACACTCAAAGGTTAGAACTTGAAATTTTCGATTTTCTTTCGTCTCGTTCATAAGTGCATTAATCCGAAAGAATGGTTCTTAGAACTTCTGATGCTTAGATTTAAAAATTAATTAAATATTCTTTCAATTTATTGAACATTGATTCAATTTACGATATATCCATTAAACTTATTATAAAACTCAATTTACTCTTAACAACCAGGAATAAACGTGAAAGTTTCTAAACTTTTTCATACATTTTGTAAGGAGATGCAATCTCCCTGCTCAAAATAGAGAGGATAATGCATAACCTTTTTTAGTGATATGGTTGGTAGCACACTGGCTTTCAAATCGAAGAGCAGTGATTGGAATCTTTGTTACAGCGAACTCCCCAATAGGCCTGAGCAACGTGATTATAGATAGACTACAAGAAGAAAAAGATATAAATGCTGTTGTGTTGGCGAGGGAACCTGCCTCAGTCGAGAGAAAGCTGGCAGGGGTATATGAAAGGAGTTGTCATTCACCTTCCCAATACAGAGAACACTGAAGAAAGCAAAGATATAAATGCTGTTGTGTTAGCAAGGGAACCTGCCTCAGCCGAGAGAAAGCTGGCAAGGGTATATGAAAGGAGTTGTCATCCACCTTCCCAGTACAGAGAACACTGAAGAAAGCAAAGATATAAATGCTCTTGTGTTAGCAAGGGAACCTGCCCCAGTCGAGAGTAAGCTGGCAGGGGTATATGAAAGGAGTTGTCATCCACCTTCCCAGTACAGAGAACACTGAAGAAACTGGAGGCATGCTACAGTGGCATATTTGATAGCGCACTGGTCTACAAATAGGAATACCGTGGTTTAAATCTTAGATAGTTCCGTCAGTGTTAGTGGGATGCGTAATAAATTCCATGGAATTGCATTTGGAAATTTTTAATATTACATCTGTTCGTTTTTTGAGTTTTTTTTCTCTCTCTTTGAAAAATTGGGTTACACAAAGTTCAATTGTCGTTAATTTCAGGTGGCCTCGTTCTGCTTTTAAGAATTTTCTTTATTTAGCTTAGTTGTTTATGTAGAGAATCCCATTCCAGAGTGGTGTGTTTTCTTGAGAAATTCAGCAATACTTTCCTCTTTCTGAGGCAAGATCTTGTAATTCTAGCCAAAATTCTACCTGACTTCTCTTTTCAAGTATTATTTTTATTTTGCTGTGAGATGTCAAATATATAAGGATCCAGCATTCTTTTGAGTTTAAGTTGTGTGATATAGTTTTTTCACG
The DNA here is from genome assembly GCA_963932465.1 of Maratus speciosus. Classification (NCBI taxonomy): domain Eukaryota; kingdom Metazoa; phylum Arthropoda; class Arachnida; order Araneae; family Salticidae; genus Maratus; species Maratus speciosus. Next base: position 199,679,763 of record OZ010792.1, on the reverse strand, counting down.
TTAAATATATTCAGCACTCGATGAAAATCATGAAGCATCTTTGCAGCATTTAAATTTTGAAAATTTCTGTTTAAAAAATTCCTACTTTCTCAAAGTGATTCTATTTTTGCTTTTTAATCTTTAATTTTATTCAAATTTTATATATATTTCCTGTAGCAGCAGTGAAATCATTATGGTTCAACTGAGCGCCGAACCGTTGGTTTACACTTTTTTCGAGTTTGCTTCAAGCAAAATGAGGCAAACTAGCCAAACGATTTTTTTTTATCACAAAAAGAATGCTAGTATTAGGCACAGAGGAAAAAGGGCAAAGAGGAAAAATGAACCTTTTTTGGGACGCTTCGATTTTTTTTTTTTTTATAATTTATAACATTAAAATTGTATGAAATAATTATCTATGAATGTCTTTATCTGTTACCGAAAGATGACAGCATAAGATAATTATTTATTTGCTTAAATGAAGACTTTTTTTCGGATTTAAAAAATTTTTCATTTTTCAAGATGGCGAAATGTAAAAAATAAGTTTATTTGCGTTTTTCTACCAAGGGTCCTAATAAATAAGTCATAATCTTAGCTCGTAGACTTCTTTGAAATACGTATTTTTTTAAATTGTGAGATTATATGTTCAAGCCTATTTTTCATACATTTTTGTAACGTAAAAAAATATAGGGAGATAGGCACGAATGGGTACATATTTTTATTAGTCATTTAGGGGACAGTTGTTTGTGTAAAGTACTGTTCAAGATGATTATGAAACAAACAGTTTTTAAGCCTCAAATACGATTACTCTTAATTTATTATTACTTATACATATAATTTTATTAGTCTCTGTAAAGAAATAAATATATATATTTTTAGTAGTTCATAAAAATAGTAATTATAGTATATAGTATATAATTTAAAAGCTTATTTTATATAAATTTAGACAAAACATATAATTATGTATATTACACTATTACAAATATTATGCATATTCCCATATTTAGTACGTTTACATTTTATCAAATAAATAAATAAAAACGTAATTGAGAAAGCAAAAATTCATGCACATAAAAATTGTCGGAGAGACACGGGCTAAAAAGAATGATGTTCAGACATTGACCGAAAATGTCAATCTTATGGATGAGCTTAAGTTAAATATTTAAATCATGCTTGAATATTTTTGCACTTATCTACATACTGAATTTATAAACAGCAATAAAATAATATGTGAGGGCTCTATTAATTTTATTATAATTCATTTTTGAACAATAGTTGTAGGGTTGTCAAATACTTTTAAGTAGCAGTGCATTCTTTCCACATTACTTTTCTATTAAGTTATTTGGGCTTTATTTCCTTCGTTTTAGTATTTTTCTCTTTGTAATCTTTAAATAATTTTTATTTTTATAATTTTTATTTCTAATTTTATTTACTAATGAAATTATTTTTAATTTTACGCGCACATGTTTTATTAAAAATCTGTGATTAAATTTTAAAATATAAAACTTAATCGATTTAAAATGTGTTTATATTTACATAATTATAAAAAAAGATGTAGTATTAATTATTATAACGATCAGTATTAAATTATGTGTAAAATTTAGTAATTATAATCTATTGGCATAACCGGAAAGGTTCTGTTTTAAATCTATTATGAAATGTAACATAAAAAAGTAAAAATTTTAGAGCTGATAAAACGTAGAAAAAATACTATTTCTTATAAAACGTGTTGTCAAAACGAAAGCTTTAAACCGTTAGGCTCTGCGACAATCACGGAAAACTTTTCTTAATTGTCATTTAATTATTTTTTTATTTTTAACACTTTCCAACAAAGTTGAAAAGTGTTTTATGCATTCGGTTTGTCTGGCCTTCTGGCCGTCTGTCCATGCTCTAACTCCCGTAAATGTACTCGGATTTTCATGTAATTGATAAAGGTTATTTAGGGTCACCAAAGCATGTTTGGTATTGTATAAGGAGTGTGTAGGATTAATCGTTCATTTACAGGGCCACTCAAAAGTATTCCATTACATTATGGTATATGGGGAAAAATCGCTTGCAGAGAATTTTAATGACATTATGCTATTTCAAATGTATTGAAACTGATATAAATCACGAAATTTCACTACGATCGCGTTAGAACATGACATTCATAGCGTTTTTTATTCATTTACAGGGACACACAAAAGAAATCGGTTACAGTACAGTACTGTCTTTGAGTGATATTTGCTGGAGTGCACAGGTTTAAATTTCGGTATGCGCTTTTAAATTTAATTAATTTTTTGCATCTTATCCGTTATATAGAAATTCTATACCTCAAATACAGGGCTGCACAAAAGTATTCACGCACCGTTCTCATTATTAGAGGAAATTGGTGAAGGTAAATTTTCAAGTGAAGTATATGTAGCTCTTAAGTGAACTACTTACTTTTGGCTTGCATGCAGCTAATACACTCAAATCTATAAATCATATACAGGGCTGCAATTCGCATAATTTTCCGATTGTGGATGGGAACAGCTGAAATTGTGTTCTGAAATGTATTATGCGTTTCCATATGGTTGAATTAGACGTAATATTTTAATTTTTTAAACAGTGAAGTTTTGTTACATTATTCTGAATGTGTTGGAAAGTGTTTCATAATCTATGCTTGACGCATGATTTTTTCCTACTTGTTTTATTTTTCTACGACAAATTAAAATATTGTCTGAAATTAATATCGTATTATATGATGAGTTCAAAACTACAATAGAATATTGTCATGATGTATAGAACTGCATGTATAGAACTATCATGTATAATACATTAAACTTTAATTTGGGTTATTTTCAAAAGAAGGTTAAGAAAGTAACACTAATATAGTTGTGCCCATAATATAGTGATTCTTATAGAAACTGAAAACATAGTTTCTTAACTTTTCAGAACAAGTTAAATTATGATAATTTAAGTAGCATGTCTCAGCAATTTCATTGCAATGTCGCCTTACAAGTTAGCCTAAATAAAGATTATTTGTTACCGAAAACTACTTTCTTATTTTAATACACTATTTGAAAACAATTCAACTATCATTTACACGATTTTTAAAAGATAAAAAATGTTTTTCATCAATGAGGAAGGGCTCTATATGACCTCAACTCTTCACTTTTATCCTATTTATGCCTAGCATCCCATTTTTGAGACGCTTCGAATTTTAATATTTTTTTATAATTTATAACTTGAAAATTGTATGAAATAATTCTCTATGAATGTCGTTATCTGTTACCGAAAGATAACAGTATATGATGGACATTTATTTGCTTAAATGAAGACTTTTTTTTCAAATTTTTTATACATTTTTCATTTTTCAAGACGGTGAAATGTAAAAAGGAAGTTCGCTTGCGTTTTTCTACCAAGGATCCAAATAAATAAGTCATAATCTTAGCTCGTAGACTTCTTTGAAATACGTATTTTTTTAAATTGTGAGATTATGTGTCCAAGCCTATTTTTTATGCATTTTTGTAACGTAAAATATATAGGCAGATAGGTGCAGATAGGTGATAGGCACGAATGGGTACATATTTTTATTAGCCATTTAGGGGACAGTTGTTTGTGTAAAGTACTTTTCAAGGTGATTATGAAGCAAACTGTTTTTAAGCCTCAATACGATTATTCTTAATTTATTATTACTAATACATATAATGCTATTAGTATCTGAAAATAAATAAATATATATATTTTAGTAGTTCATAAAAATAGTAATTATAGTATATAATCTACAATTTAAAAGCTTATTTTATATAAATTTAGACAAAACAGCATATAATTATGCATATTACACTATTACAAATATTATACATATTCCCATATTTAGTACGTTTACATTTTATCAAATAAAAAAAAAAATAAAAAAAACGTAATTGAGAAAGCAAAAATTCATGCACATAAAAATTGTCGGGGAGACACGTGCTAAAAAAATGATGTTTAGACATTGTCCGACCTGATTCTGCCGTAACAAATGGAGCCTGTGACAGCCTGGGTATAGTGAAAAAAATTTGACCCGCTAACCCCGACCGTTATATACAAAAAGTTATAATGCAAAAGCTTACTTTGCCGTATGCTGCAATTCCAAAAATATTAAAAAATAACTATTAATTTAATCTCCATTATACTATCAAAATATAAAATGATATAAATATCTTCCTATTATAAAAATATAGTTAACTGTAATTTTCGGACGTCATGTTGACCTTGATTATTAAATGAAAAATATATGAATTGAAACTTCCGATTTATTTTGCTAAAAAGGTGCTAAAATGCATATAAAGTTTTTTAGAGCTTAAAAACTGTTAAATGATGTTAAAACCCAAGCGCTTTCAACTGTTACAAAAAGCCGTCATAAGGGGAAATTTCAGAGGTGTGAATGTTCATTAACGTTTGTCGCTTAAATAGTCCGAAACGAGTCTTTTTCAAAAAATAGGAGGATGGGTGGAAAATTTGGAACATAATATCTTGGGAATTTTTTGGAATTTTTGGAACATAGTAATAATAATAATAATCGTATAACCATACCTTTTCCTCACCCCTCCTTCCATCCTTTGAGGACTCGTCTCCGACTATTTAAGGAACGAACATTCATGAACATTCACACCTCTGAAATTTCCTCTGATGATGGCTGTTTTATAAAAGTTGAAACCGCTTGGGTTTTAACATCATTTGACGGTTTTTATGTTCTAAAAACATTTTTATGTATTTTACCACATTTTTAGTAAAATAAATCAAAAGTTTCAATTCGTAGATTTTTCATTTAAATTTCTTACAACTTCATTTTTTTTTAAGTACTTCATACAGATATAGCTTAAGTCTGAATAAATAAATGTTCTTTAAGCACATTTTGTGAAGATTTTAAGAAATAGAATGTTTTTTAAAAAGGATTCCAAAATTATGTATCCCGATAGTTAATTAAAGTTACATCAGCTAATCTTTAAAAAATATAACGTTAAATTATCGTACGAAAGTTTTTAAAAGAAGTGTAAAATATTTTATAAAAAGTAATATAGAATATGCAAACTAATATTTAATGATAATTTTATTTGATAATCATAATAAATTTAACGGTAAATTATATTCCTAAACTATTTAAAATAATTGTAAAATATTTTTAAGAGATAAATTGTAAAATTTTCAGCATTTTTAAAGGTGCAGAGTACATTTCATAATATTTGCATTAATAATTCTACTTAAATTCTATTAGATTTATCTTTTAAATTTAGTAATGGACTCCGATGCTAAATAGAGTATCGTAGGAATGATACTTTAATGAAATTCTTAAAAAATAAAAATATATATAATAAAAATACTTTTTATCAATGCTGATTCTTGAACGAGAAACTTTACCTTTTAAAATTTTAAATGCTATTTGAAATCTCGAAAAATTATTGTACATTTAGTTATATAAAATTTTTATTTAAATTAAATTATGTTACCATTTTATTTAAATAAAAAAGTCATTAGTAACAAGACAGCGTATGTAATTTTGAATTATATCTGCAGTAAAATTTAAAATGATTTAAAAAACCTAACGGAAATTTAGAGAAATGTATTTTCTGTATTCGGCGATATTTAAAAATTAAAATGAAATTTAATAAAATATTAAATTCGTTTTTCTTCCTTATTCAAAATAGATAATGAAACGGTGAAACTGCGAATTAGTGAAACCAAAAAAGTTGCAAATTATGTGAAACGTTAAGAGTTTTTATATTTCAGTATAATTCAGCTAATACATTAAAATAAAATTTTCATGGCACAATCTGAAAATCCTACAACTGTAATAGAGCCATTAAAAATTAATACTAAAAAAATTTCTGTCATCATATTATCATTAATATGCTGAAGGCCGGATTATGTGTAATTGGATGTGTGCGTATATATCCATTTGCATATTTTGGTTATGTTTTTTTATAAATGCAGATATAGTATAATTAAATTTCTGTATTAGTTTTACAAAACAGATATATAAAAACAACTAAGAATGTCATTAATAGTAAAACATAAAATATGCAATTATGTCATATGTAAAGCGAACATACTTTTAAAAAGATGTTAAAATTTTACTGAACATGAGTATTTACATTAAAAAGAAGACATTTTCAAAATCTCCTTTCATCAGCTCATGAGTATTCAATTTCCGAAAAACTGACAGTTTTAGAAATGAATTATACCTGTCAGTGCATTGAACTGAACATATGGTCCAATGTATATATATATATATATATGCAAGTTATGCAGCCGATAAGGAGGGACGACTGAAGCGTTGTATTAATTTGTTCCTCATAAGATAAAATGAATAATGTACGACAGTAAAAGGAGTCAAAAGCTTTGTCTTTTCCGCATAAAAAAATTCATTGAAAGTACAAATCAGAAAATATACAGTGAATGTACTTAATTATTAAAAAATAAAAACACTAAGAATTATAATGGAAAAAAAATCTATAAAAAACTTCGAGCTGCCTGACTATGCCTTTGCCCTGGTTAGATAGACCATAATATTGTTATATAATGCATAATTAATGGAATTAGCCGATGTCTTGGATTTAATTAACATCGGAGACAAAGTTTATCATATAGTTAAAAATTACAAAAACGGTTTTCAGAGTTGTCAAAGAGCATTCCGGCTGTTACTGGTTGAATTGACAAACGTAAAATGTATATGAAAAAGAAAGATAAAGATTAATGTGTCACTTAATAGCTTTAATAATGCGTTTTTCTAAAACTTTATAACTGTGCCTTCGAATAGCCAACGAATATTTTATTCGAAGAAATTACTAAGCATTCGCACAATTTTGCTATCAGTGTACATACTTAGATATGCACCTATTAAAGAACCGTCCAATGCGGTACCTAATGCATAAGAAAATGGGAATGAAAATTTTCTATTACATTCACATCTTGAAAATTACTGGAAACAGTAGATATTTCTATAATCGCTTGATTCATTGATGGTATCATACTTTATGTGTAACCTAATAATTCCACACTTAGAAATTGCATTAATATTTGTCAATATGTTTCTCCGTGTATGTAACTGCCAACTTTTATTCTTTACCGTACCACAAAAATTTAACAGAAAATCTTGACTTATTTGATCGTCGAATTTTGTCATCATCCTCGCATGTTCAGTTTTCGGGGATATGGGACATATGTACCGGGTTCCTCGGTGAAATTCTTCGCATAGTCCTCGTATCCTTGTATGAACTAAAAGCTGATCTCTTCCGACGAAGACTGGTTTCTATCGCTGCCCTTCCCGAAAGATTCAAAATCTGTTATTTATATAGTTAAGGTGATAAATGCTACATTTTTGCGATGGTGATTTAAGTTCTTGTCCGAATAAGGTTATTGTTGCGGGCTTGGTGATATATCATAATAGTAAAGTAAGAATAAGGTTATTGTTGTGGGCTTGGTGATATATTATAATAGTAAAGTAGTTTGAGGTCATTAACATTAAACATGTCGTTTATGAGGCTCTCCCCCATTGACTTTAATGAAAATGCCAGTCGAATTGAATAAGGTATAGAAGCTGTAGAGCTTGTAGTTGCATGGAACGAATTTCTGGTCATGACATACGAGAATCAAATGCAAATCGTAGCAGCTTTTCTAACAGACTGCGACATCTACAACAAGTAACTCCTGAAAATCGATGGATTCAAGAATAATGGTAAACTGAAGCAAAATGTGAGTAATTTTCTTATTGACATTATGTTCTTGTTTATTGAGCCATTTGACCTCGTTAAATTAAGTAACATAAGATCTTCTAAGCAATTTATTGTAAACCATGATTTAAGTATCACAACTATCATGACAATCTTAAAGCAATTTCTGCGTGGATTTAAATGACAGTTTTTCTGCCGTGAGTAACACCCGTAAAAGAAAGAGTCCCATAGATTCCGTAATACCCACAAATAACAGATACCTTGTATTAGCTGAAAAAAGCAATGAAAGAAATGATATGGAACAAGATAATACTATTAAAGCGACTAAGATAATGGCTCCTAAAGCCCCAACCAACACAAAAATAAAATTAATCCATTTCTTATTGAAAGAAAAAGAAATGGCACGAACTGGCCAGTAAAATTAAAGAAATACATGAGGAAAACCTTTAATTAAGATGGAGGGTGAACTTTTAAAGGTTCACTGCAAACATTATTCTGATTTAAGAAAAATTCAGCAATAGTTAAGGACTAATGCGGTAGCTTGCACTGAAAAACGGCCACATTTGTGCAAGGGTGTGTCAATAAATGTTTGCCCTCACATAGAAATAATTGAGTAAATTTTATGAAATTTCTACATTGTATTAGTCCTTTTCTATATAGTCACCGTGCGCAGTAACACATTTCTGCAAACAGTATTTCAAAAAGAGGAGGGGGGATGTATTCCAAGAGGCGCAATAGTAGACCCAAAAGAGGCATTTTTCTAACTTTTACTGACCACCACAAGTGACATATTGTTGGAAAGGCCTGGCATCACTTGTTCATGTTATGCGCCCTCCGAGCCCCTCTCCCCAAATTTGCCCCCTTGGAGGCGTGAATGGTGCCCGCAAAATTTAGAAACGTGCCCCCCGGAGGGCTAATTGGGGGGGAGGGTAGGGCTCAGGATGTGCAAGAATATATGTTCTATGTGCTTTATGCATATAGTTCTACGTCATGAATAAGTGGTCACAGGCCTTTCCAAAAATATATCACATACGGGGGGTCAGTAAAAGTTAGAAAAATGCTCCCTTTTGGGTCTACCATCGCGCCTCCTGGAATACATCCTCCACCCTCATTTTGAAATACCTTTTGCAGAAATGTGTTACTGTGCACGGTGACTATATAGAAAAGGACTAATACATTGTAGCAATTTCATAAATTTTATTCCATTATTTCTATGTGAGGGCAAGAACTTATTGATACCCCTCGTATTAGAGGTATCCGCCACATATTGATCCACAACTTATAATCGATGCTCTCAAAAGATCATGATTTCATTGTTAATAGAGATTTAATTTTTAATTCTTTTTTTTTCAATGTTTCAATTGGAATATTTTATCAAAAATAAATTACTGGATAATGTGATCGGAATCACAAACTTAAAGTAAGTTTCTTGTCTTAAAATTTCCTAATTTTATTTATTGCATGTGTGTCAGTAAATCTTTTTTTTTTACTAAAAACATTTAAAAAATCAAATAATTTTAGCTGGCAAATTTCTAATTAAATAAAACTCAATAATTGAGAATATTAATATTTTTTATTGTTTCTTTACGTAAAGAATTCCTAAAGCTCTCATCTTCTTACAATTACTTCAGAAATCAAATAAAAGATGGATTATATTTGTAAATAGTTTGCTGTAAAATATTAGATAGTTATTTCTTTTTTTTTTCAATAAATATCTAAAAATTTATTCTGAAATAAGTTTTTACCCTTCGCACCTAGTTAATGCAAACTATTACATTTATTTTTATTGGTTGCGACAAAGTTTCATAAAAGACAGTTTCTGATTTAGACTTAGTAATTTCGCTTTTTTTTTTATGTAATTTTAAAATTATTATTCATCATAACAATTATAATTATTACTGTTGTTGTTATTTTGGATTTATTTTCCGAACAATTACAACAAATAATAAAATTATTATAATTCATAGGTTTAATAATTTACTTTCATACCTTTACCTAAAATCAAATCAAAACAGCCTATCAGAAATACATTGTTGCGTGTGGGAGACGTGATGGCTTCCCGTACATAATCAGGAACTTACTTGCTGTCCTTTAAAGGGGTGCTTTATTGACTCAGATTGTCTCCAGCCGAACACGGATTCTCGTGATTACGGGTCTCAAGACTCTTAAAACTTCTAAAAAAAAAAAAAAAATCATTATTTACTATCTTAACCTTTTCGTGGTCACGCACGCGTATCCGCGGTCGCACTTTGGTACTTGTAAGTGGTCGTGAACGCATATAGGCGGTCAGACTTTTGTACTTGTAGATGGTCACAAGCGCGTATAGGCGGTCAAAATATTCTACTTCTAGATGGTTATGAACGCGTTTGTGCTTCCCCCCACTTCTCGAGACTGGGAGTTAAAGAAGGCGTTTATCAATCACCCCCTCTTTCCAAGCACACAATAGGCGTTAGGCAGACTATTTGTCAACTGGATTACCGTATTTTAAGTCGAATGCCTTAGGGGATTTCGTTTTCTGTTAATGCTTAAGAATGGCATTGTATTTCGAACCATATACTAGGCAATTTTATAGAATATCATCGTTTAATTATTTTACTTTATTATTTCTGTCCATAAGATTCTAATTCATTACTATAATAATTATTATTTTATATCATTTGCCATATAATATTTATTTATTTTGCATGTTCATTATTTATTATGTAATATTTATTTATTTTGCTCTTTTAATGAATATACACGTTCTTTTCTTTCCTTTTTACTTCCAAATGTATGTCATTTTTTTCATTTAACTATAATACTAAATAACTAAACTGTTTTTTTTCTTTACTTACAGCCCTTTTGTTGTGTAATAATAATAAAAATCTCAAATATCCAATTTAACATTACACTTCAAAAATAATATTTTTATTTATTATTGTTGCGCAAATTTTATTCAAATTCTAGCATAATTTAAAACTAGCACCGTGAAACCTGTCTATAATGACGCTGAATGGGCCAGAAAAAGCATCGATGTAGATAGGTTTTAAATTTCATTATAGGTAGATTGGTAAACGGAAAAAAGGTGACCGGAAAAAACGGGACCGGAAAAAACGTGACAAGGAAAAATGGTGACCGGAAAAAACGTGACAAGGAAGTGTTAAATATTGAATTTGGAAACAATGAACCTGGAAAAAAAATTAAAGCAAATCGGATGTTTCTGTCAAGAGTTATCGCGTTACGTACATACAGACGTAAGTGCATACATACATACATACAGAACCTGCGTGCACATTAATCCTTGGGCTTTGATAGCCTGCGAGCAAAAAGCAGGATAATGAAAAAATTCCTCTAAAGAAAATGCCCCCTCTCTTCGTCTTTATTTTGTTCCCTTTACAGGCTGTGTATGCAATTTTTTCCCTCCCCCTCCGCCTTATAAAACATCTTTACTCATATATAAACTATCAATAGCGAATTGAAAGAATCAATAAATTGTATTTCCTTAATTACCCCCCCCCCCCCCCCCTCCGTGGATAGCACTAACTTGTCTTTTGTAGAAGTCATAATAAACTTCTCTTAATGAAATGTTAAAATTGTATTTTCTTGGGCCAAATCTTAGAGTTGTCAAACTCACCCATTAACTCTGCCCCCCCCCCCTACGCTGTAAGAAACTGACAGTGGAAAAACTTTACTTTAGTTTTTAGCATTTATTTATCGACAAGTTCAATATTTAACACTTCCTTGTCACGTTTTTTCCGATCACCTTTTTTTCCTTGTCACGTTTTTTCCGGTCTCGTTTTTTCCTTATCCCGTTTTTTCCGCTCTTGTTTTTTCTGTCACGTTTTTTCCGGTCACCTTTTTTCCTAGATTCAATATTATTCCTAAGGAAGAATTTTTTAAAGATAGCGTGCTTGCATTTCAGTATTTTTAAACGATTTTCTTTGATTTGAGTAGCTGAGGTCGATCTGTACAAAGGACTTTTTTACTCCTTCTATTTTATTTGCAAGGTTTTTTAATGGGGATACTTTTACTTTCGAAACCGGTTCCGAAATTAAATGTATCCTAAATAAATTTAAAAAAAAAACTTTAAACAAAATCGAAAAAGAAAAAAACGGTCTTTCTATAGATCGATCTTAGGTAGCCAATGCAAAAGATTCGTTTAAAAAAATGGAAATAAAAACGAGGTATCTTAAAAAAATTCTTCCACCAGATAATCATTAGCGAGCGGGTGCTTTCGCGTGAGTGAAGTAGCCTATTAATTGTTGGAAGTAGATCAAAAACTCCACGCAATTAAACATCATAGACGGCTTTATTAAGTGCAATTGCTCGCAGTAATCTGCAATGCTTTTTTAATATTTTAGAGCAAAAGTAAAGTAATTTTATTTTTCAATTTGAAACTTTTCCTTTATCATATGAGACAAAGTTAATGATAATTCTACCGTGAAGGCTGTATTTCAAAATCTCTACAAACGTATCATATTTTTTTTTTCCTGTTCTTATCTCGATTTTCCTTTTGTTTATATGGCAGTTTACATACAAAGAGATTTGCCATGAAAGAATTATTTCAATCAATAAAATGATATTTACACAGTACTTCTCAGGTTGGGAGATATAACCTATCATCTCAACAATATGATTAAGCAAAGTAAACAATAATAATCATTTTAAGATAGGTAATGCATTCATATGCATTAAAGACAGATAATCTTAACAAAAGTTACTCTTCCTTGTTTTTACTTGCATTAAAAAATAAATAAAGGTGTATTTTTACACATATTTATATGTGTGGTTTTCATTATATTCGACCTACTTATATTTTTGAATAACTGGATACTTGATTTCTTTTGAAAGTTGAGGGGGGGGGGGGAATCCAAAAACCATTCTTATGTTTATATCACTGGCTGTGTCCGCTTGGAAAATTAAAAACATTGTGTATTATTTGTGCTTTCTTTATATAACGAGTCCCAATATAGCGACTCTTACATTAAAACTGCCATATTAAAAAGCCCTAAATCTTATTTATTCTCACAGTTGTGTTTCACAGAGAAGAACCAGAGGTGTAGCCAGAAAAATGCTTATGAGACTACACTTCCCTGAACGATATCTACAATTATCATTATTTTTTACCTAATCATTCTACTAAATACAACAGAGTTGACCAAATATTCCAGTGTAATTAATTTCAATGATACTTTAAAAGTTTCTATGAGTTTTCTTTGAAGTAAGGTTTGAAAGAGAGTAAATATCTCCCATTGTTATCTAATCCAAACTCTTGCAACCCATGAATGACATATAAATACTACCTGTAAGTGACGCTTTGAGCTTTGAGAAAACTATGATTGACAGCCCCACCCCTTCCCTTGTAAAGATGATTTCTAAAGAAAACAGTTCACGGGAACAGTAAAATTCCAAATAGTGGTAGCTTGCTACATATTTTTTTCATTGTCGCTTATTTAATAAAAGGATTATGAAATGTTTATGTTTTAAACTAGTTCTTTTAAAATTAGTATTAATCAATAATTATTAAATCATGAATATTGCACAATGTAACATAAAAGATTGTTGATATAAAAATAAAGTAGGGCATCATTAAAAAAAAATCTTTTCTGACATCACAGCAGAAATCTTAGAATAACTCCCCCCCCCCCCCCTCCCCAACGGAAAATAAAAACTGATAGCCGAAGAGTTATCTTTATTGTAGCCTAAGAATTATTATTAAACTTATGGTTATTTTTAATAATAAAAACTTTGTTGCACATTTTCTGTATGTTATCAAATTCTGCCCCATTCCGCAAGCGTGTTTATAGAAGAATTTAGTAATTTAGTTATTCTACCTAAGTACTTTTAAATAATCACTTTCAATGGTCTACTTTAAAAAAAAATCAAATTCGTGATATTTGATATGCGCATGTTACCTCCGATATCGTAAAATCAAGAAAAATTTTCTCCGATTAAGTCACACACTAATGACAATTTGTAATTCTAAATTATAAGGAATTTATTTATTTTACATTTTCCAACATAGTTGAAAAGGGTTTATGACTTCAGTTTGTCTGTCAGTGCTCTATCTTGCGCAAATATAATTCGATTTCCCTGAAATTTTGTGTGTTATTGACATTTACTATCGCACGATCACCATTGAAAATGAAATATGTAGCATGTACAGTTCCCTTACAGGGGCATTCAAAAGTATGCCGTTAAATTACGATCAATGGGAAAAAATCGTTTCAAGTGCAGCACTAAAACATGCTTTCTGTAGAATATGAAATGCAAAGAATTTATTATTCATTTCCAGAGTCGCACAAAAGAATTCCGTTACATAATGATCTACGCGGGAAAATCGTTTGCAGTATATTTTAATGTAGATACTCTATTTCAAATGAATTTAGGTAAAAAGGTCAACGGTGAAAAGGTCTCAGCAAAAAAAAATCAGTGGTAAAAATAATAATTATTATATATACTTAGATGAACCTAAAATTCAGATCTATTAGTTATTAAAGTTGCATATATTTTCAGTTATAGAAAACTAATTCTAAGCTTCAACTAAAGCCCGTGCTAAGTCCGCATATCTATTATTGATATCAAAAAAGTATATTATACATAGCGTTACACTTAAAGGACACTAACAAATAGGTGCTGTGTATTGAAAAAATATATTCTGCTGGAGACGCCGGCTGTTCATTAGTAAGCCCCTAGAAAGGGCGGGGTGGTAAACAGAAAATACAATCTATAGATTCTCTCAATTTAGTACATGGATAGCTTATGTATAAGGCTATTAACTTTTATATATTTATGGGAACTTTGACCAAAGACAGCCTTTTGGTGAAGAGAAAGGGGGAGGACATGGAATTAAAAGAAACAAATTTTTACATACATTTAAAGGGGTCAAAACATAAACAAAAGTAGTTTTTTCAAAAGTGAAGGTTTTTCATTATCTTGATTTTTATAATGTAAGAGGGGAGCAGAGTTAAGAGCGGGGTGTACGTGTGTGTGTGTGTGTGTGTATGGAGGGGGGTAACAATAAGTGGGAGTCAAAATTTTGAAGTTTCAACAAAGAAAACAAAATTTAAGGAATGCACAGCAGAAATGAAAATATTTTCTCGAAAATAATTTAAATAATACTTAGGATCTAAATTTATTGAGTATGGCGTAGAGTCCTGCATCGGGTCGGGAAACCTTTCTTTTTTTGTCGGGGGTTGGATTAACTTCTACAATTTTGCTGCAAATCGGGTTGATATCCATTGTTTCGGGTTAGGTTTTGTCTCTTGCGGGTCCGGTTCGGCTTGACCCGATTTTTCAAAGAATTTCTAAAATATTTTTTCTGTTGAAAAATCTGCATACAATAACAGTTTTTAAAGAAATGGAAAAATTGAATACACAAGGAAAATTGTAAAATCTAAATAATTTAGAAACTAGTTTTATTAAGCTTGTCTTAATACAATTTAACAGACATATTACAAAAATGGGATCTGTAGGTCGAAGGGAAAATTTATGATAGTCATAGACCGTTTATTCAGAGCTATATTTCAATTTACATTTGTGAATATACGATCTTCAGCTGTGTATCGACCTATCTTTAACTACATTGTCAAAGGACTATTTCATCTTATTCCTCTATCTAAGATAAGCAAACGATATTACGTCGTTCAAGCCATTAAATAAAACTGTCATACAAAATTTCCCACAATTGGACTATTATCGTTCTTCCTCTTAATCATTTGATTTTCCTCTAATTTTTTACGCGCACGCAAAAAAAAAAAAACAAAAACAAAAACAAAGAACTGGAAAGTAAAAACTTTTTTTTTCTTCACCATTTGAAAAATTAAGAAAGATATAATGAAAGTAATGTTTTATTAAATTTTGAACTCGAGTGTGAAAACCAAATTTCAAAATAAGACAGTTTTCTTTATAGATATTAAAATTATTTTAATTTCAGCAATCCACCCTTTACTAAAAAATATTTTAAATATTCACAAAAGTGCCCTTTTTCAACCGTCCTTTTTTAGTGCACTGTTCTTCGGTTGTCTTGGAATTCCTCTGTTAATGATCAGTAAACACTACGCGCATTATTATTACTATTAATTTTTATGGGAAACAGACTGCAGTGCACATTAGCAATGTGTATCAATTATTGCGGTTGGAATAATATACTACTATAAAAAAAAGTACTACAAGCAGATATCGATCTAGACCGTAATTCGAGTTTATTCGAATTATTTTATACATCCATGTAAACCAACAATAAAGGCCACACTCACTATTTCCAATAGTGAACAGGCCTCCATATCATATATCGATTTCATGGCAATGCAAGTAATATTTACAAAGGTCAGATGGAAAAGTAGTACTAGACTTTTTCCGCGATGGCACACCAAGCTCACAATTAGCCTAAAATATTCAAGTGTAACTATATATTGTTTAAAAAGATACCAATGAACAGTACAAGTATAGAATTATTCAAAAATATCAATAGAATGGATGCAATTAAAGCAGTAGATATGATTAAGTGTAAGTATATGTCTTTAAAGACAGGGAAGAATCATTATCTAAAAGATTCTTACAATAATGCAAATGAAAGCATTATCTTTTTAAATTTATTGTTATTATTATTATTATTACTTTACTTTGTACAATCATGTTTGTTAAATGACAAATTAAATCATGGCAATCTATTTTTTTATAAATATATCTCATATAGACTAATACTATATGATCAGAATTAATGCTAATACTACATGATAAGTATGATTAAAACAATCATAATGAAATGAATGTATTGAAACTGGAAAAAAAAAAGAAGTTAAACTAGATTTTGATGATTGAACTTTTCATTTCGTTACCATGAGAATTAAACTAAGAAAACATTTATTTTAATGCATTAAACTACACTAATACTGTATAATGCACATTTATTTTAACGTATTTAAATATCCATTTTTAATTATAGATTACTTAGAGATCACAAATATATTTTACAATTAATGTTGATTTCTTTCCTGCTCATGCTGACTGATAATTGTTACATCACATAAATCTAACTTATTGCAATTGCTTCAAGGTCTATGACACTAAATTTGGGGTGCTCTGGGCGAATGCCCCGTACAAAAACTGCATAATCTTCCAAATTGATTTTTTTTTGTGACACATTCCTGAATTCAGTTTTGTTCATAAACACATGGAATTGGCAGGTACTCTTATTCAGAAACTATAAAGTCGAACAATTTTTTTCAATTTTCGATAAACATAGGAAGGAAGTCTTTTAGAAAATGCTGTTAAAGTTGGCGTTTTGAAAAAAAAATTCTGCACACGGAAGCCCGATAAAGGTTACAATGGGAAAACGCTTGTATTTCTCATGTAATTTATTTGTCGAAAAGTGAAAAAAAGAAAAAGTGAAAGAAAAAAAAACATTTGCTCTCAAATCATTTACATAGTCATACCTGCATTTGTCAAGCTTTTACACTTATATATTAATTCGTTAATGTGTCAAAGTTTTTATTGTTAAACGAGCAATTTTTTTTCATCTAAATAATATTTACAAAAGTTAGCGGTAGGGCAGGCGGAAGAGCATTAATTAACCACCATATACAGGGCAGGGTCCGACTTAGGCTATGGGGGGAAAGGTAAGAATCATTCTCCCCCCCCCTCTATCTATCTATCTATAGATTTTTTTGTGAATTATGTGGAAGTAGCTAGTAATAAACTTCATACTATTGTATTATATGCATAAGTTTTATATCCGGTACTGCTTACATCTGTATACAGAGTGTCACAAAAAGATAATCAAAACTTTAAGAAAAAAATACTTGTAGGAAAATAGTAGAAAAAAAATGATAGATTGTTTGATACGAGTATTTCTTTGCAAACATTTACTTTGCTTATCTACGTACGTTATAAGATGTCTAAAAGAAAACGTCCCAAATTGGTTATAAGTATTGGTTTTAACTTGCCACGTTAAGAGAAAAACGTTAATAAAGAATTGCTTTTGAAAACTATAGAATACTAAATTGTCATAATAAAATATTAATCATTAGTTTTCTAATGATATTTGCGTAGGTGGAGAGGTTACTGAAAGCGGAGGGGGGAAGGGGACCGCACTTCCTTCTTAAAAGTTCGAAAATGTATGAATTTTGGTCACTTTTATTTAATTTTAAACATTTGACACCATTTAAATAAAAATCCTGACTACTCTCATGGAGTCCCCTAAAAAGGGGGACCCGGGGAAGGTTCCCCGCATGCACCTACATAAGTCGGGCCCTGACAATATATATGTAATATACATATATATATATGTGTATTTAATGGACCACCATAACCAATAATTTTATATATTAAACTTTATTTTCAAAGATCTTTGTAAAACATTTTTATTTATGCAATGTATTGCCTAAATTGTGTTTCCTTGCGCTAAATACTGAATTTTTTACTCATACTTTGTTACCCCCCGACCCCTTTAACTCTGCCCTCTCCTACATTGTAAAGATCAAGATGATAAAATTTCCGTTTGTTAGTCAACATGTTTATTTCAACCCCTTTAAAATATCTGTATGTAAAGTTTTTTTATGTTCCCCCACTCTCTTCCTTCTCACCCCAAAGACTATCCTTGGTCAAAGATTCCATAAATATATAAAACTCGCTGTTCTTATACATAAGCTATCAAAGTAGCGCGTTGAAAGAACAGATACACCTGCTTTACTTGAAACGCAGAAAAAAAAAATATAAGTATTACTGACTATGGAAGTTGCTTAGAGAATAGTTTTAATTGTGTGATGCATTTTCTCGCTGAACTATATTTGTATGCCAATAGAAGTTTGTGGAACATAAAAAAATTTATACAGGGATACGCAAACCAACAAGATACATGGCCGTTTGGGTGCGTAATTGATTATTTTTTTTTAATTATTATAGAAGCTAATTGATAAAACTGGATTTCTAAATGTGTTATATGTTTACCATACTGTTTACTCACATATCTTCCTGCCACATATCTTGCGCCTTATTTACCGGTAAAATTTCAGTACAGTTTTATAGATAGATAAATGTGTTGGAAAGTATTTCACAATCTATTCTTGAAATCTATTCTCACAATCTTCGTTCTTATTTTTATGAGCTTTTATTTTTTATGCTGGAGAAAGTTTTCAAAGTTTCCATACATACAAATACGCAGAGATAATAATTACTACTATTTGTTTATTAATATTATTTGTTTAAAAATTAAATGAAAAAAATAAAAATATCTTGAGAAGGAAAATTAAAACTGGTTTCATCCAAATCCTAAAACTTAAAGGATAAATCTTAAAAAGTGATAAAAAGTGTCATTTGATTTTTTTTAACTCTTTCCAGTATAGTTGAAAAGCGTTTATAAATTCGGTTTGTCTGTCTTTCCTTCTGTCCGTGCTCTAATTCACATAAATTTAGTCCAATTGCCATAAAATTGATATATG
This sequence comes from Maratus speciosus, assembly GCA_963932465.1. Classification (NCBI taxonomy): domain Eukaryota; kingdom Metazoa; phylum Arthropoda; class Arachnida; order Araneae; family Salticidae; genus Maratus; species Maratus speciosus. Next base: position 199,660,688 of record OZ010792.1, on the reverse strand, counting down.
TTATTTTTGTTTAATTTGGCATGTTCATTATTGAAAATGAAATGTGTAGCATGTAAGATTCGTTTACAGGGACACGCAAAAGAATGCCGTCACATTACGGTGAATTAGAAAAATCGTGTATGGTGTAGTTTAATGATATTACACTATTTTAAACATATTGGAATTTTAATATTTCACTAAGGAGTTGTACACTACAAGGCGATTACTGTAGAATATGATGTGCATAGAATTTATATTTCATTTTCAGGGACACACAAAAAAATTTGGCCTATGACCAATAATTGCTATAAGTTCGTTATCAGTTGCGGTATACGTTTTTAAATTTGACTGTTGTTATTATTATTTTTTTTTATATTATGTGGTGTTTATAAATTCAATAAGTCATATACTGGGAATCACTATCGCAAGTACAATTCCGTTTATTGACAGAAATTGCTGAATGGGAATTTTCCTGCGGAACTAAATTTTTGCATACATACATACAAAGTTATAGAGCATATACAGGGCTGCACAAAAAATAGATATTTTTCCAACTAACTGACAGCAATTGCAGAAATTGGGTTTTCAAATGCGTTATGTGTTTTCTAATTTATTTATTTAGACACCACCTTTCTCCGTAATAAGCTGTAAAGTTTTGTTTCAATATTCTGAATGTATTGGAAAGTGTTTCATAATTTATGCTAGACACATGATTTTTAGCTCATGTTTCTTTTTACAAATATTCTTTTTCAATTTCTCCAAAGAATTTTTGAAAAAATACGGAGTCTTACTGTACTAAATATAAGAAAAAATACATGAATGCATTTCGAAATTATTAAAAATAGTGCTTAGTTTCCATCTGGTCTAAGAATGTTCAACTTGTGTCCCGCGGAGTTGCGAACTTATTGTTGTAAAGTTTAAATCCTTTTTATCTCTTTATGGCCGATGGACGCTGGAAGTTTTATGGGAGATAAAGTGAGGGGGGGGGGGGAGGGAGGTATTACTCTTCACAGATATTTGAAATGGATTGTATTTTTCTCATTTTCAATAGGAGAATATATTAGGTACCTAAAATAATTCCTGTTATTGGAAAATTTTAAATGTAATTATTTTTCTTAGGTGGTGAGAAGGAGAAAAATGACACCCGAAAAAAAAGGGCACTTTTATTACAATGGAACTTACAAAAAGCACATTTATTTTGTATATTACTATGCAGACTCTCCATTGACCTATTTATACATAGTAATACCTGTACTAAGCGGAATCTTGCCTTAAAAAAATCCAAAGTTCTTTGGAAAATTTCTAATTCAAAATTATTATATTGCCCCTTATCATTTCGTTTTAAAGGGTTTCATTGTTAAAATTAAAACTTGCATTTAATCAGTAATACAGTCGTTCCCGTTTAAACGATTATTTTTGGTTCCAGAAATAATATTCGATTAAGCGGGGTTTTTGATTAAACGGGGAATCATAACTGTAATATGCGTAATAAAAAGGGAAAATACCCATCTACGGTATGTTTAATTAACAAAATAATAAATCGTTAATAGAATAACATAAACTAAAATAAATACGAATGCTAATATAAAGTAAATACTTATTAATTTAACGTCAGTATATTCATTTATATGGTTTACATCACACTTAATGCAGCTCGTTTGAGTTTGGTCTAAACTTTGCTACTTCTAATTTATGTTACTTATACTGCCTTTAAAAAATCGTTTAAAGTTGTTTGTTTAAGTGAAATTTTAAAGGAGTAAATATAGAGTTATTTTTCGAATGAGTGCAATATATCACAACGACCATCTCGAGTCTCGAAGTGACGACGCATTGCCATTAAAGCCTGATTAACAGCAAGAAGCGATGGTGGTGAGATCAAGGTGGGGAAATCATTTGACCTGTCCATTATATACCTGCCGACCAAAATCATTGCAGGAAGAACTGAAAATTTGTTTTCAGCGTAAAGGAACCGGAAATGACAAAAGGTGGAAGGAAATTCTAGCTGAAACGGGCTTTCTGCGCCTATTTTCAAACATCGGTCACACAGTTCTTATTCGATTAAGCGGGGAGGTTCGTAAAAATTATTTGGTTTAAGCGGGGGAAAATAACATAGAACCAACAGGAATAAATTCGGTTCCGGAGAATTCTATTCGAATAAGCGGGAATTCGATTATCCGTGACCCGATTAAGTGGGGAGGATGCACAAGTATTACACCTATAATTCGTTAATGATGCAATACTATGATCACTAATTAATTACAGTAAAACCTGTAAAAATGAAATCCATGTATAACATAATCCTGCCTTAAACGGAGAATTTTATATTCCCAAATACAAAATATTACACAATTACACCTAGTAAAACCTGTCTAAAACAGAATTTGTTTTCGTACCTAGTGATCTCGTATTAACCGGTTTTATTGTAATATACAGTGGTACTGTGCAGTGTTACTGATTAATTAATTCTGTAAAACTTAAATAATATATCTTTACTATCTCTAAACATGATTTAAGTATAAGAAATAGTGTACTTTATAAAAAAGAAACGCCTTAACATGTTTGGTTTTACTGTACTAAAACAATTTCCTGCCGAGACGAAAGGAAAGGTTGAAATAATTACTGCCACTTTGATTACATCAATAAATGTTTTTCTTTTAATGTTCTACATTTATCAGTAAAATAATAGGAATTAATAAAAATTCAAATTTGTTATCTGGAAGCTAAATTATAAGATCCAAAAATCCGCCTGTTTTTTTTTTTTTTTTTTTTTTTTTTTTTTTTTATGTATGGCTGGAAAAAAGGTTGTCAGTTTGTATTTTTTTCTTCTTTTTTTAAACAGGAATTTGCACATTTTGAAAATCTTATTAAAATTTGTTTTAATTCTTTTATTGCTCACAAAAAAAAAAAAAAAAAAAAAAAAAAAAAAAAAAATAAGTTAGAAGAATTATCATTTAGAAGAAGTTTTTTCCATTTATTTTGAGTGCGCATTTGAAATACTTTATAATAAATCACTTTTTTTTGGTGTGTGTGTGGGGGGGTGGTGTTAGAATATTTTAATGTATTTTCAACTGGTATATTCATCAGGATAATGTACAATATATCAGCTATCTCAGATTTATATCATAGAAAATCAAAGAAGGCAGATGTTACACTAATTTGCATAATGAGAAATTATTATTATTATTATTATTATTATTTATAAAAGAAAAAAAATAATATTAGCATTAATTGAAATTGAGATACGATGAATAACCCTATCTAAAAGTGTAACTAAAGTGTACTAAACGTTTAATTGAGATTCGTTGTATAGTGAGATCTATCGCTATGCGTGCGTTTTATAAAATGTAAATTTATTTAAAAAATCGATTACTTCCAGTTTAATTTTGTAATTAAATCATTACAAATTAATAAAATTTACAAGTTTATGTAACAGAAACTGTTTAGAAAAAAAGAATGCATTTAGAGGAAATGAAACATGCTTGTTATTACGAAGATATAAATTCTTTTCAAATTTAGATAAAATTTAATAGCATATAAAGCAAATTATACTACATTAACAGTTTGCAAACATTATTCTAAGCAACACGGAACACACACCTGTATTCCTGAAAACTGCTATTTCGTTACATACTTTCAGATGTTGCCTGGGATTAACTAGACAATCGTTTTCGAAAGCTATTAGTCAACTAGTTTTAAACGCCCATTCACGCCTCATAAAAGACAGTGGACAGACGTTTCAATCATTCAGTGTCAGAAAGAAGGGGAAGAACTAAATCCCTTAGCACTTTTCAACTACAAAATCACATAACCCCTTCTACCTTTTCGAACAAGTTTTTTTTCCTATTCAAGGCCTTTTTAAGGTACATTTTTATAATCTAGTGAAACGCTCAATGGGTTAAATGTATAGGATTTTACAACACAATTTTTAGAGGTATGGAAGATACTATAAGTATTTCCTTCCACTTCATGTATTTAAAAAACAATAATATGCAAAATTAATATTTATAGGCGGCTTCAAACGATTTGACGAGCAGAAAATTGGTATGACAGCTTACGCGGAGGATAATAAAATTAATTTTGCAACTGGGATTAAAATTTTGGCGCTTAATTATACTTTATATCCTACTAATTACTCTGAACCTAAATAAATTTGTATTTAAAACATTTTTATAACAATCATTTTTAATACAAATTTGTGTTCAGCTAGTACAAAATTTCTAACATTTCATACTATAAGCACCAACGTCATTTTGAGAAAGATGACTTCAAGGTTTCGTAAAAGCCGCTTATAAGATATTGAGCAAGTATAATTCTAAAAGCCATAACTTCTCTTCTAATGAGAATTTCAAGGAAACAAATATCAAAATGTTCAGAAAAGGTAGGCGTCTAACATACACAAAAATTTAGTTAAAAAAATTCTAAAGCTCTGAGAGTCCTGAGACCCCTTAACCAATGGGAAATTTCTAGGTATGTGATTACTCATTGCCTAATTTAATTGCCTATATACGGTTTCACCATCAGAAAGTAGACGTCAATATACCGAAGTAAAGCGTTTTTTAAATGTCTCTTTAATTTTATGACCTTTTAAATTAAGTAAAAGTTTAATATTTGAGAAGATAATATTTTAAAACACAGTACTTCGACATCGTCTACTTTCTGATGGTAGAACAGAATTTCGATAATTATATTCGGTAGGTAGAAATGACCTAATTAAATTTTTCCATAGGTTAAAATGGGATTTTGCTATGCGCTTGTGAGCTGTGAATCGGCCCATTAAAAGTGGTATATACAAATAATTTTCCTGCTTTTAGACTTCGTTTAAACTGATGCAGTTATTGTGTACTGGCAAATATCCTTTTACCAATAGCAATGTAATGATCTGCTCGGGGATATTCTTCAGCTTTGCCTTTTCTGCTGCGGACATAAAAAACTGGAAAACTGTTTTCAGAAGGAATGTAACGCGTCAATGACCTCACAAAGGCTTACTTAAGGCTGCTCGTCACCCAGTTTCAGAATTCCCCTCGGTAATGTTAAGTCTATGGGCATTTGATGCATTCGTGTATTTAAAATATCACTGTCAGGTTCTGAGAAACATCTGCTATTAGAACTGGGGTACTATATTATTTTTGTCTTAATATATTATATATTGTATGGGCTGTATACTGGAATTTCAAAATAACAGTCTTTCCTTATCTAAAACTGGATCTAAGCCGGTGAAAATGTATAGATGGTATGAAGGGGGAAAAAGATAGTTGGAGAGGGGTGTTCCCAACCTTTTGAGATGTCAGTGGAAGATGGGGAGACAAAAGCATTCCAGGAACGAAGAAAAGAGTTTGGAATGGGAGCCAGGTAGAAAACCACGGAGGTGTTACGTTGAGAAGGAACAAGGGGTGGCTGGAAAGCAGTCTCTTCTGCTGAGATAGTCAGTTTGGAGCGTAGCGCGCAAAATGGACGTGTGTTCCTGGGGAGAGCTCGGAGAGATAGAGCGTAGGGTTCAGTTGGAGCCGAGAGCGCCAAGCGTAGGTAGTGACTGTGTATAGCTCTTAGAGATAGAGCGTAGGCTTAGAGCACATATGTGTTGCGAGATCGAGATTGATCTCCGGAAAGCTAATTTAACGTGTGTAGAGTGAGAGTGATTTAACGTAGTTTAACAGTACACAGCCAGAATTTACTGTATTCAATTTAATGTTAAACCGGATCCTCTATATCCGAGTTTGTAAGTGTAAATAGCGTTTTGTTGTTGTGTAAATAGTGTGTAAATAAACTGTTAATTTAGTTAATTGAAAGCGTTGGTTTTCATTTAAACAATCTTCTCAGTGCGTGACCGATATCACGTAATCATATCGGTGGTGGCAGCATATAAATAATAAGGATTTTCTTCGAAGTTGTGCGGACTAAGAGGAAACTCCGACAATCACCTCGAAAAACTAATATTTTTAACTCATTTTTTCTGTGTACCCTTCTTAAAGGATGTCTCTTTTTTTAATATATCTCAAAATATTTTTTAAATCTATGCTTAATTTTATATAAAGCGTTAAATTTTTACTCCCAGTTCGTCCGTTTTTACCACATAAAATGTTAAATTAGGCATAGATTTTAGAAATACTTTGATAACTAAGAAAAAAAATAGACATTCTTTAAGAACAGCACGCAGAAAACAGAAATAAAAAACTAGAGAACAGGAATTCTGCTTTTTCAGAATTTAGTGTCGCTTCCGACATTTCCATTATTTCATTTTCTTTTGATGGACTGGTGGCTTCTATTATTATGAAACAGCCATTATAAATGAAGTGTTAGGTGAAGATGAAAGAGTAGTCGTAAAAAGTTAGACCTCTGATTTTCTGGTCAGAATGGGAAAAAAATAGCCATATATATATTTTTTTTTTTAATTATGGCCATTTTTTTTATATTTTTTATATTTTTTGTATTTTTTTTATTCATTTTTCATAATAATAGAAGCCATCAGTCAAGCAAAAGAAAATAACTCGGTGAAAGCGGACACTCGGTTAAGGGGAACTCGGATAATCGGGACCCTACTGTAGTTCAGTTTTAAGACTTAAAACACGCGATTTTATTTTATATAAAACGACGTCATCCGAATCCGCTGAAGAATTCCTCATTTACGATCCAATCATAAACATCTACAATAAAGTACGGGTAGGATGTCACTATCTCAGAATAATACACAAATGCAGCAAAAAGAAAGCAATTCATTAATATTTTTTTCAAAATAGCACGTATTTTAATTACTTTTTTTTCAGTTTTTATGAGAAAGTGGCAGCAAAAAGATATAATTGCTATTTTTCAACTATTTTTTCTTTACTTTCTAGAGAAATGGAGTACTTGAGTTGCCAAAATGAAACAAATGTCGCTAAAAACTACAAAAAAATTAATATCTCAAAAATTAATGGAGATACAGTTTTCAAACAAAATGCATTTAAAAGAACTTTTTTTTTTCAATATTACGATGTATAGAAGTTGAAAATGTGCGATGCTTAGAAGTTTTAAAAATTGCTAAAGAGTATTTAATTGTAATGCTTTGTTTTACGGCTAGCGTCTGAAAGGTAACGTTATTTATTGGAATACAAATAAGCTGGGAGAAAGAAATAGCATTCCGGGGGCTAATATTAATATCGTGAGGAGATATTTTAAATATAAGAATGCATCAAATGCCCATATACTTCACATTATCAAAGGGAATTTAAAAATTTTGTGACAAGCAGCTTTAATACATACTTTTGTAAATGATCCCAAATAAATCACATGACCGCACGAGTCATAATTATAGTCTGCATAATTTAATTTCAATTATCCCGACAGGTTTCAAACTTAAACTTTAAAATACAGTTTTGTATCCACTTGTTAGTATCAACGCATCCTAGGTACTTGATAAAGTCTTTACAAGCGTCACAAAAAGTCACACAAAGCAGGCAAAACAAAGGAAAAAATTCAAACAACTTGCATGTTTTGTTTTCTTTGGCTCGTGGAATTATTAATTACTGTTAGAAACTAAGAAGTTGTTCGAATTTTTTCTTTGTTTTACCTGCTTTGTCTGACGTTTTTGTGACGCGTGTCAAGGCTTTCGCAAATACCTAGGGGGCGTTGGTAGTACGGCGGAAGACAACTGTTTTGTCTACCGTTGTTTGAAAATAATAATTTTTGTGATACGTTTTTTGCAGAAATATATTACCTAAATTATTAAGGTAATAGTGGTAGACCAAATAATTAAACAAATAGTGACAATTGCCAACAATTTATTGATAAACATTTTTACTGGCGGTAGACAACCGGTAAAAAATCGCATAAATAATTCCTTTATGGCATACCGTCGATTGGCGCTACTTTGGTCTTCGCGGGGTTATTTTGGTCCAGCCCATAAAAAAAATATCTTATTCTTTGTATTGAACAAACAATACAAGATAATTTGGAGTTTTTGCCCTTGAAAAATAATTTATACCCTACTATAGGGTATTTGAATAATTTGGTGATAATTTAATTTTTTTAATGGCAACACTGAATGTGTTTGTAAACAACTGTTTTCGTGTGTAGATTTTAACTCTCCAAACTTTCTATTGTGAAACAATCTTGATAAGAGCTAAAAATAAAGTAAGTGTGAAAATATTACTTTAATAATCTGTAACCCATGTGCGATCATAATTTTTCCTTTAACTTTTTATTTTGGTAGAAAATGTTTACGTTTTCATGAAGCTAGCATGAAAACTAGTATTTCGGGGCTACTTTGTGCCAGGCCTGTTTTGGTTCGAAAATAGCCCCAATTACACAGAAAGGCTTTTTATACAACCAAAGCTTTTAAAACATGTTTTAAGTAATTTTTTTCCAAATGTTGCTGTTGCAAAATGTTACATTAATTGAAAGAAATTAAGTTGAAACTTGTGTGAATGAATAAGAAAAAAGGAACTTCTTAAAACAGCATCAAAAGCGTTTAATTGCGATAGGCCTTTTGAAAGATCTGAGGCTTTCTCCGTCAGGCGCAAAAAAACGTGCTTCTACTATGAAAGCATTTGAGTCTTGCTGCTGCTTTTATAGTAGTAGCATGTCGTCGTTGCGCCTGACGAAGAAAGACTCAGATCTTTCGAAAGGCCTAACGCAATTAAAAGTTTTGATTGTGTTTTAAAAAGTTCTTTTGTTTTTGTTACATTAATTTTTAGGTGCGTTCGTAATTATATAAATACGTAGCACCTATAGTCGTCGTTCAGTCCGTCTGTCTGTCCGTCCGTCCGCATATAACAGAGCAAAAACTACCCGACCGAATGATCTGAAATTTTTAATATATAATTGCTGCAAAATTTTGTCGAGCCATTTCCAATTTTATGAAAATCGGATGTATAGTTTAATTACAGGGACAGTCAAAAGTTTTCCGTTACATTACGGCCAATGGGAAAAAATTATAGCAAATGCATTTTAATGATTTTACAGCCTTCCGAATGGTCTGAAATTTTTAATATATAATTGCTGCAAAATTTTGTTGAGCCATTTCAAATTTTATGAAAATCGAATGCATAGTTTAATTACAGGGACAGTCAAAAGTTTTCCGTTACATTACGGGGAATGGGGAAAAAATTATTGTAAGTGCATTTTAATGATGTTACAGACTATGCACTTATTAGGTGCGTTCGTAATTATATAAATACGTAGCACCTATAGTCGTCGTTCAGTCCGTCTGTCTGTCCGTCCGTCTGTCTGTCCGTCCGTCCGCATATAACAGAGCAAAAACTACCCGACCGAATGATCTGTAATTTTTAATATATAATTGCTGCAAAATTTTGTCGAGCCATTACCAATCTTATGAAAATCGGATGTATAGTTTAATTACAGGGACAGTCAAAAGTTTTTCTTTACATTACGGCCAATGGGAAAAATTATTGCAAGTGAATTTTAATGATGTTACAGACTTCCGAATGGTCTGAAATTTTTAATATATAATTGCTGCAAAGTTTTGTCTTGCCATTTCCAATTTTATGAAAATCGGATGTATAGTTTAATTACAGGGACACCCAAAAGTTTTCCGTTACATTACGGCCAATGGGAAAAAATTATAGCAAATGCATTTTAATGATTTTACAGCCTTCCGAATAGTCTGAAATTTTTAATATATAATTGTTGCAAAATTTTGTCGAGCCATTTCTAATTTTATGAAAATCGGATGTATAGTTTAATTACAGGGACACCCAAAAGTTTTCCGTTACATTATGGCCAATGGGAAAAAATTATTGCAAATGCATTTTAATGATTTTACAGCCTTCCGAATGGTCTGAAATTTTAAATATATAATTGCTGCAAAATTTTGTCGAGCCATTTCAAATTTTATGAAAATCGAATGTATAGTTTAATTACAGGGACAGTCAAAAGTTTTCCGTTGCATTACGGGGAATGGGGAAAAAATTATTGTAAGTGCATTTTAATGATGTTACAGACTATGCACTTATGAAGCGCAAAAAAATATACATTCAGTACAATGTGGGGTGCAAAAAATAATTATAAAACTAGTTATAGTACGAACGCACCTCATTTGCCACGTTTGACGAGCAATTTCCAACTTGTTTTTTTTTTTGTTCCAGTTGCTGAGGATAAGATGACGAAAACTGTTTCTCGTTTCTTTAATATTAACAATTAGTTAATTTTGTTTAAACGTTAAAAAAAAAAAAAAAAAACGTTTGTTTATCGGATTTTCAGTGTTAATGTATTAGCAAATGCTATTGCAAGGGTTTTCCATAAAAATGTATTCATTTACATATGAAATGCATTCATTTTATATGAAACTCAGTGGATGGGCCAAAGAAGTCCCTAGCAGGGGCTACTTTGTTCCAAAACTTTAAAAATAGTTTTTAAAAAAAATGCTCTTTAAAACCATACCGTTTGTTTCATTGTTTCATCTTAATTGTTTACTGTTATTACTGTCATGTTAATTGTTACAACTCTATTTCGACGTTGAAAAATCACATTAATATTTTTTAATAATGGTAATTTGAGTGGAACCAGGAAAAAGTGACCCAAAGTTCGACGGTAATGAAAAACATTATCATAACGAAAACTGTAGTCCAACAGATATTTATTTGAAACTTTTTTTTTTTTATTTTATTAAAGTCCTCGATTAATTATATCACTTTTCTTGGAGCGCAAAATAAATAACTGTCATTTATGGATGAGTCCACAAAACAATAAAATGGAAACATAAAAAATAAAATTATAGATAATTTAACGTTACTTTATATACAGTATGACGACTAAAGTCCATTGCCACCCTCTTAACCTCGGAACGGCTGCTGCTATATCCATAAAAATAGTGTTTAGTTATTGTAAAGTAGTCATGCTTTACTGAATGAAACCGCATATGGCGCCACCTTGTGGAAAACAGCGCAGTTAGCATTCCTGTCTAAAAAAAAAAGGGGCTTTACAAAGTTGTACAGCTTCACGATTTAGTACGAAAAGACACCTTGTAGACATTAATGCGAAGAATAGAACGGTTAAAACGCGCATTTGAAACTTTTTTTTATTTTATTACAGTCCTCGGTTAATTATATCACTTTTCTTAGAGCGCAAAATAAATAACTGTCATTTATGGATGTGTCCACTAAACAATAAAATGAAAACATAAAAAATAAAATTATAGATAACTTAACGTTACTTTATATACAGTATGACGACTAAAGTCCCTTGCCACCCTCGTAACCTCGGAACGGCTGCTGCTATATCCACAAAAATAGTGTTTAGTTATTGTAAAGTAGTCATGCTTTACTGAATGAAAACGCATATGGCGCCACCTTGTGGGAAAAAGCGTAGTTAGCATTCCTATCTCAAAAAAAAAAAAAAAAAAAAAAAAAAAAAAAAAGGGCTTTACAAAGTTGTACAGCATCATCGATTTAGTACGAAAAGACACCTTGTAGACATTAATGCGAAGAATAGAACGGTTAAAACGCGCATTTTTTTTTTTTTTTTTCGTGACTTCCTACACTGTGACGTGATAAAACGATCTTAGAAAGAAAAACAACTGGTTATGACAATGTACCTTTAATTGAGATGTTCAAGCTTCTCACCGTCAGCTACAATGCACATTTGGATGTACATTTGTCCGAATGATAATCATTTTTAGGTGCGTTCGTAATTATATAAATACGTAGCACCTATAGTCGTCGTTCAGTCCGTCTGTCTGTCCGTCTGTCCGTCCGTCTGTCTGTCCGTCTGTCTGTCCGTCCGCATATAACAGAGAAAAAACTACCCGACCGAATGATCTGAAATTTTTAATATATAATTGCTGCAAAATTTTGTCGAGCCATTTCCAATTTTATGAAAATCGGATGTATAGTTTAATTACAGGGGCAGTCAAAAGTTTTTCTTTACATTACGGCCAATGGGAAAAATTATTGCAAGTGAATTTTAATGATGTTACAGACTTCCGAATGGTCTGAAATTTTTAATATATAATTGCTGCAAAATTTTATCGAGCCATTTCCAATTTTATGAAAATCGGATGTATAGTTTAATTACAGGGACACCCAAAAGTTTTCCGTTACATTACGGCCAATGGGAAAAATTATAGCAAATGCATTTTAATGATTTTACAGCCTTCCGAATGGTCTGAATTTTTTAATATATAATTGCTGCAAAATTTTGTTGAGCCATTTCCAATTTTATGAAAATCGGAAGTATAGTTTAATTACAGGGACACCCAAAAGTTTTCCGTTACATTATGGCCAATGGGAAAAAATTACTGCAAATGCATTTTAATGATTTTACAGCCTTCCGAATGGTCTGAAATTTTAAATGTATAATTGCTGCAAAATTTTGTCGAGCCATTTCAAATTTTATTAAAATCGAATGTATAGTTTATTACAGGGACAGTCAAAAGTTTTCCGTTACATTACGGGGAATGGAGGAAAAATTATTGTAAGTGCATTTTAATGATGTTACAGACTATGCACTTATGAAGCGCAAAAAAAATATACATTCAGTACAATATGGGGTGCAAAAAATATTTATAAAACTAGTTATAGTACGAACGCACCTCATTTGCCACGTTTGACGAGCAATTTCCAACTTGTTTCTTCCGTTCTAGTTTCGTGACGCCACAGTGTAGGAAATCACAAAAAAAAAAACAAATGCGCGTTTTAACAGTTCTAGTCTTTGCATTAATGTCCACAAGGTGTAATTTCGTACTAAATGGATGATGCTCTACAACTTTGTAAATCATTTTTTTTTTTTAATCTCTTTCCCTTTTCAAAATAGGAATGCTAACTCCGCAGTTTTACACTAGGTGGCACCGTAGGTGCTTTCATTCAGTAGCGCATGTTTACTTTTCTATACCTAGACATCACTTTTATGAATATAGCAGCAGCCGTTCCGAAGTTAAGAGGGTGGGAAGGGACTTTAGTGGGCATACTGCATATACCTTACATCATATATTTAATGTTAAACTTCCACTATATTCGTGAGTACAGTTGAAATTATTCTTGTCACAAAAAATGTATTTTCATTTGTTAAAACATTTGGTCTTCGTTAAAAATAAAGGTAAATACAACTTTAACTTGTGAAAAGTTCCGATTCACCATTTATTTATTTATTTATTTATTTATTTATTTTTGAAACTTTTGTTTAACCTTTTCTGGCATGATGGGCTAAATTCTGTCAAACTTAATTATAATCGCCAAATCTTACAATGGCACCAGTATTTTTAAAGGAATTTTTCCATTTTAGATTGTTCGTGGAGAAAATGTTTCAATTATGAATGTTATATAATGATCATTATTTTCAAATAAATATATTGGCAAGTCCCGGTATCGCTCAATTATTTAAACATTTTACTAGCAGAAGTACTTTGAGCAGGAAAGGGTTAAGTTAAAACTCAAAACTTTTCAAATTGAAAATTAATGACAAAAATGATAAAAACAATGCAGTTGAAACACGCTAAATATCTGAATTCACAAAAGCAAGGCAAAACAAAGATAAATAATACGGCATTTCTACACAGACATCCAATTCCTTTTCTAAACCTTATCTTAAACAACAGACGTGACTTGGATGTTCCTTCTAAAAATTTCCTCTAAACTATCTGAGATAAGAGCGATAGTACTCAGTACGACAAAAGCATAGTTGAATCGCCATTTCTTTCCTGAAAAATCAAATTCAGGATAACTGATATGTCCATTTTCAGAACGACGTACAAAGCCATTTTCTTTAATGCTTTATATTAGGAGGATTTTACACGGCCGCTCTAATTCAAACCTATAATTCTCTTAGCAATGAAGGCGTGTCTGTTTTACATTTACTACTTTTATTGTGAGGGAGAAAAGTTTAAATGTGCATTATGTGTTATTATTTTTAGAAAATATAATTTAGTTTTTAAAATGTAGCTAAATAATGGCGCAGTACTTTAAAACGATAATGTTCTGTAGAAGGGGTAATTCGGTTTTTAACAGTTTGCAAATCATTAAACGTTTTATGATTTTAAGAGAAAATAATCTCATTTTAAAAAAAATGGTTAAAGAAGATTTTAGTAACTTCCCTAGCTCATACTTAATTATTTTAAATGATGATTACAAGTAATCGTACGCGTTTCATGTATGTACAGTCTCGGAAAAAAAGTAAACACCCCCCACTAACTCTGCAAGTAATTATAATAGAAGAAATTTACTTCTACCGAAAGATTGGAAATAAAGTCTACCTTTAAATGATATACTACATAAAATTTGTTTAGGTGACCATATACAAATCAAAAACATACCAAACTTAATTCTTTTAATGACAACACCCAATTTTGACAATATATTTAAAAATTTCGGCTCAAACTATACCTAGAAACGAAATTTCAGATGATTTGAATGATAAGTTTTTGAATTATAAACATTCGAGATGTAAAGCTTCTAGTGTTAAATCAAATGTTCATATCTAGATATTTAAAAAGCTAGTGTTTTCTTTCAACAGTCTGTGATAAGAAAGTACTGCATCAAATTACACCAATCTTTTTTAAATGAAAAATATATGGCGACAGATTTGTTATCCTACTTTCGTTTGTTCAAATATTTTATTAATCAGCCGTAATCTATATATTTAAAACGCTATGCGCTTTCTTTCGACAGTCTGTGAGAAGAAATTACTGCATCAAATTACACTAATCTTTTTTTTAAAATGAAAGATATATGACCACAGATTTGTTATCGCACTTCCGTTTGTTCAAATATTTTATTAATCAGCCGTAATTTTAAATTAAAATTCTACAACTGCGCATGCGCAGTATATAAGTACAAGTCTGGCTTTGGAGTGACGCGCTGCACATGCGCAAAGATGCTTGCTCAGTTGAACTATCATATCACAGGTAGAAGTTGTTTTAAGTTCGTTTGCTATTTGATCTTACTGTAAACAAGTTTTTCTTTCTTTCACAAAGTTAATATTATTTGGCTCTTTTAGCATTATTAATAATTTAAAAATTTACTGTGCCGATATTAAGGGCTAGATACGGTTTATTTCGGGGGTGTCATATAGTTTTGGCCATATTACATACAGAAGAAAAAACACAGTGTTTTGATGCTGAAAGTTATGGCTGGTGATCCGTTTTATGAATTTCCAATAGTTACACAGGATGATTGGGAAATTAGTATGTTAAGTTGTAGCTGCTTCTTTGAAAAAATAAGGTATCATAAATATTAAAACGTAAAACTATTTCTGTAAGATCAGAACTCAAATTAGAGACAATTGCGTATACATTAACTGTTTTTCAAACCTCTTCAATTTAGAAGGAAGAAAAACGAGTTCCCGCTAACGTAGTCGGTTAAAGCAGCAGTTTAAAGCGCTAAATTTTTTGTAAAGGATGCAGGTTCGAGCCCAAGTCTGGCAAAATGTGTAATATTTTCGTCGATAATTCACTTCAATTCACATCATCTAATGACATATTTTATTAGGAAGAGAAGTTATAGGATTTATTTTATTATTATTTTAATTTAATGCTTTATAATTAGTAAACAAAATTTAGCACTCAATATTATTTTGAAAAAAATAATGATTTTATATTTAAAATATTTAAGCTGAAATATTTTGCATTTGATACTCCAGTAATATGTTTAATTATAAGTATTTAAATTCAAATTTGGATCTTTCCTTATCGTCAAACACAAGACTAATACAAATTATATTACAGCTTCCCATGGATATATATATATATAAGTTCTCAAAGTTTCCTTAACAGATAAAAAATGCTTCACAAAAAATAAAATAATTTCTTCAAGAAGCACTTGGATAATCTCTCGCCTCGCCACACGGATGATATTATACGAGTCATCGCGATATCGATGAATACAAGGTAAGCGACTTTAATTATTTCCATTGTATAAAGCAGCATAGCCACAAGGAGATTTATTTTTCCATTTGTTTAAATATGAGACAGCGAGCTCCTGCTACCGAGAATGGAGTGTTTTGGCTTAACACGCCACTTAAAACTCCAACAATATTTACAATATATACATAATTAAGTTGAGTTTCAAATATTTATATAATATTATTTGTTATACCGCTTAAGAATTAATAAATATTCCATATCTAAAAATATTCATTGTTCTTATAGTTCTAGGTGATGTGCTAAAACACAAACTGTATTTTCCCGTGTCGTCTTTTATACCACTCATTAACCAGCAATGATCAATCGACTATAAGAATTTATATTTCATAGAACCATCACTATTTTTTAAACTCTTATACCGGAAAAGTTAACTAAAAAAATAGTAATTAAAATAAACTTTTCCGGAGTAATGTTACTGTATACAACTCCGATTCAAAAAATTAGAATAATGTAAAAAAGAATGAGTTTGATGTTGCTAACGCGTCAATTTGCATACTGCGTCCAGGAAAAAATATATTAAAAGTATCTAATTATCTTCAGAGCATTTATAAATATAACATAAATATTTATTTTTATCTGATATATTAATAATTAACTATTTAAAAAATATTAGAATAATTCAAAGAAATAGAATACCTCGATAGCATGGTTCAAAAAATTAGAATATTCAAATTTTTCTTATAAGTTGAGAGAACGGCTGCGGGATTAACATCTGTGGGACTATAAAATGTGCTCCGTTGAAAATGAAAAGTCGTTTGGCATTTGATTGTAGCGTAGTATTTGCTTAATATGGGACGAAAGAGCGATTTATCTGAGGCTGTGAAATATCGTATTGTGTACTTGCACGAAATAGGAAAAACACAACTTTTTATAGCAAAAGAAGTGAAATGCTCTCAAGCAAGTGTGAGTAGAGTTTTGAGAGAATATTCTAATAATAAGTGTTTTCAAAATAAACACTTTAAAAGTGGTCGAAAGCCAGTAACTTCAAGAAGAGATGAAAGGCAATTGAAAAAGATTGTGAAGAAACATCGTTTTCGGAGTGTGAGATATGTGCATAGAAAATGGAAAGAAATGGGTATAAATGTCTCCAAATCTACAACACTACGACGACTTCGCAAATTAGGTTTTAGATCACGTGTGCCTAAGATAAAGCCATTCTTATCATCTAAGCAAAGGGCTGCGAGAGTTAAATGGTGTAAACAAAGGCTATTTTGGGATCACGACGATTGGAAAAAGATACTTTTCAGCGATGAAAGTGTGTTTTGTGTGTCTCACGGAAATCAAGGTATACGTGTCTGGAGACTCAAACATGAAGCTTATAAGAAAGAATGTTTAAAACGTTCGGTTAAATTTGCGACCTCTGTTATGGTATGGGGCTGCATGACTGCTGAAGGCCCAGGCAGGTTGTGTATTGTTTCCACAACAGTCAATTCAGAAGTCTATAAAGAAATTCTTGAACCTTTCATGATTCCTTCAGCTGAGGATTTATGTGATGACGATTTCTTGTTTCAGCAAGATTTAGCTTCTCCCCACACTTCCAAATCAACAACTAAATGGCTCAAAGATAAGGACATACCTGTACTCCCTTGGCCTGCAAACTCGCCCGATCTAAATCCTATCGAGAATTTGTGGGGAATTATGAAGAAACGACTTCAAGAAGTTGCGCCTAGGCAACAAAAAAGAACTTATTTCTAGTATAAAGAGCATATGGGCGAATTTGGATAAAAAACATTGTGAACCTTTAGTTAAAAACATGTCAGAACGTTTAAGAGCTGTCATTAAAGCTAAGGGTGATGCAACAAAGTACTGATTAGCAAGTAAAAATACTTAGAGCTTAAATTATGTTCAATATATTTTCATTATTCTAATTTTTTGAACCATGTTAGAAAGTATTCTAATATTTTGAATTTTTTGTTGTTAGCTGATTAAAGTATATTTTCTATTTCATTGTAATGTGTTTACATTTTTATAATCTGCAAAATATACAGATTCATATTATAGTACTTTATATTTGATATTGTTGATTATTTATTTGATAAATTCGATTTTCATTTCCCTTGACCGTATTTCTTTTCATTATTCTAATTTTTTGAATCCGAGTTGTATATACTAAATATGTATTCAAGTAACGTAGCCTTCGAAAAAGCTATGTATCTTAGAAAGGTAGAGTTCATAAATGTGTGTCACATTTTTCAGGAAACACTTTGGATCTGTGGTGGAACACCAGCTTAACTGCTTTTTCATTTTTTTTAATGCATTAAAATTCCAAATGTAGGACGCTTAAACTTAAAATGCTTTAATTGTAAACTAATGTATAACATCAGATTGAAGTTAACTTGAAATAGTTTTATTATTTTCGCTATAATAATATGTTCTTTATCTTTACCGAACAACAAGATTGAAATTAATCTACAGAAGCTATAATAATCGACCATATCGAATTTATTCTTAAAGTACATTAGAAATTTGAATGCGTTTGCACAAAACCCTAATTTTGGATTGTTTTTAACGTATCTGAATTGGAAGCAGCTGCAAGGTTTGGAATCATTGAAGAAGTTAGATATTTGAACATTGATAATTCTAATAGAGGTTCTACACGATTTAGATGTGATAGAATTATTCATTATCGCAACTCAACACTTTATGATCCCAAATTTTACACAAGGAGTAAATACAAGCTTAATAAGGCGAGCGAACTAGAGATAAAATGGTCTCAACCTAGGCTTGAGCTGGGGGTTAATCTTTCTGCAATTGAAATCTTTTTTATTCATACACTGAAAAGATTAAAAAGCTTTTTTTTTCCCCTCTAAAAGTTGCTTATTTCATTTCAGGCATTTTAGTGCTATTTTGATCCGAATGAAGGGTAAACAGAAATGCTTATTTTCTATTCTAATATGAAAATGATATTTTAAAATGAAATTTGTGATATTTGAAGATTTATAGCTGGCATTGACGGCGACGACCTGCCAATCGGAATAGGCACGAACAAAAAAATTACTTTTAGTTTCGATTTTCATTTGTGACAGTACGATATTTTTTAATTGGGTGATTTTTTTAAAATCTTTTTATTTAGAGATCTAACACCAAAATTATATTTTCTTCTGTTTTAGTCAACCAACATCAGCTCGAGGCTCGGGAAATTTTAGACTTCTATTTTGTAGGAGTTATAACCGCGCTTCATATGAAAATAACGTTAGTGATCCACATATCTTTTTTTTTACCGCAAACTCTGCATATGCTAAGGTTCGTCTCTGCTCATTTACGAAGTCACTTTCACTCGTAAGTAGATACAGTTGCCATCCATTGTTATTCGATTGAAAGCAAACGATCACTGTTTCCTCTTTTTCTGTGAAAGCCTGGGATCTTTCAGATAACTGTGTCAAATTTGTAATTTAAGCTAGTTTTCAGACACGAAAATCACTAAAGATAGTTGCGAGCAGGGGTAGGAAAACTACTCTTTTACTGTCGCAAACTACAACTACTTTGTCGTAAATGTAGTTAACTACAATTATTTGTTGTAAATAGTAGCTACTATAAGGCACTTTTCAAAAGTTGTCACTACTTCGCTACTTTCAGATTTTCTCAAAGGATTCTATCTACGCTTAAAATTAAGGACACGTATTAAGTAATACAGTGATCTCTTGTTATATTTGGCTTTGTCGGTTACAATTAAGTACAGGATGCCCAGCAATAGACCCGATTTTAAAATTAAATAACTCGGAAACTAAGATCGATAGAAGAAGGAAACAAGCGGTGTGTTTATTTTGAGAGTCGTAAAAATCTGATACAATAGTTTCAAAATTAATTACAAATCTTGTCGATAGGTGGCACTGTACGGTGAAGTCGCAATACAGAGTTGGAGAAATAGGCCGCAGTCTGTCCTTTGCAAGCCGTCGTTCCAGTCATCAGCCATTATGCCTGTTCACTGAAATTTCTCAAAAAGTTTTCAAATTGTTTACTTATCAGGATATTTTGCAAATTTAAATTGCGATTGGAAACTGCACTTTGTTGCCGTAGGAAAGCAATTTAACCCATTACCCGCTGGTGTTGCGTTCACGCAGCGGTCAAAATAAATGCGCACGTTTAAATTATTTACATACCCACCACTATTTTTCAATTAAAAAATTACCCTTACTTAAACACACAAAATGTTATCGTCATTTAAAGCGAAAATTGTCTTTTAGAATTTGTGGCAAGCAAACGGCGTTTAGCTTGAAAGTTGAAACATTCAACATTATAGTTTTGGCGGTTAATGGGTTAACTGATGACACTCGAGTAATAGAAAAACACGTTGCTTCACAGAATAGATAACTTTATTCATTTCCTTCAGTAAAAAGATTGATCACTCTGCGCTTCAGAGTACTTTTGTTTAGGGATCCCTCAGTAACTACAGCGCCACCTGTCGACAAATTTTTTAACTAAGATTGAAACGATTCTACCAGATTTTTACGGCTTTCAAAATAAACTTACCACTTGTATCCTTATTCTATCGATAATAGTTTCTGTGCTATATAATTTTAAAATCAGGGAGTCATTTGCTGGACACCTTGTAAGTGCGACATAACCGAAGGCATTAAAAAATTAGGAAATATAACATACAAGAAAATGTTTTGTGTTCGTCGCCAAAATGTTAATTTATACACTTGTTATAAATTTCTTATCGAAATTAAGACAGAGATGTATAATAACAAACACTATTTAAATGTAAGTCTTAAAAAAAAATTGGAGTGAATCCACTGGACTTTCTGAATACTTTACATAATACTGTAATTTCAAATAAATAGAAATATAACAAGAAATACAATCTTAGATCATAATTCTACAAAGGTGAGTTCTGGGGTCCAGAAAACGTGAGAAAATTTTAATACACTCTCATATATCCACACATATATATGGAATTATTGTAAAAATACCTAAAATGGATACATAGGACCTCAAAATGTAAAAATATATCAATATTTCCATAAAAGGTTTTTTACCGTGATTATATTATATCCCCTACATTGTATGAGTAAGTGGAAAGCAAAAATGCGATTGTACTACAGCTTGTTTTCTCGGGAGGTGCCAAAAGTAAGCTGTATATATGAACAATGTTAAGTGGCAACTCTTGTGTTACCAACAAGAAAATTAATTCATTTTGTGCGTTCCTACTTTATTTCTATCTATGATTTTATGCGATGCGTCTCCGTACACTGCAGCTGAGATTTGCAAATAGTTGAGCAGAATAAATTTTGCACAAAAGAAGCCAGTTACGGCGATGTAATTTGCAGAATGGCACATATTTTCCTTTTAGTAGAGTTTAAAGGAGCGTTGGTTCTCGCTACAAACTACTGATTTTTTGTATTACGCTCCTCTCTTCACTACATTGTTCAAACTACAGCACTCTGACTAAAAACTACAATAAAAAGTATCGACAATTGTAGTTGCGCTATTTGTAGCACGCTACTTCTGACCCCCTAGTTATGAGGAAGGAATCGATTTATATCTTAACATGCACACCTTTTATAGGAAATTAAAAAAACGTGGTTCGACTCTTCGGCATATAAATAATAATTTCTGAAAATTTCATGCATCTATGCATAAAACGCATTTCGGTAATGTGTCCAACAGATTTACTTATGAGGGGGGGAAATATTTGAAAGGTCTTATGTATGTTAGTTTACTACTTTTGTTTGATATCAAGCTTGATATAATCTTTTCATAAGACGAAATGTTCATAAAATTAATTGTGTGATAGGGATTAACAGTTACTTTTATGTAAAAAGTTGGTTAGAAATGGTATATTACTTTTAAAACAATTTTCAATTTTATGCCTTTTTTTCTATAGCGCACTTTCGGCATCGAGTTCAGGCGGGCTCCGGCTCTGATAACATGAAACTTTTCGTGTTCGTGCGAAGCCGAGTGCCGGCAAAATGGTCCCAAATCATCTCTAGTGCACACATCACGACAGCTGGATGACGCTTCCTTGTTTATTGGTGTTTTTCTTATTACAAATCAGTTGTGAGATCATGTTTGGACCGAAGCGACGCAACAATTACGTTCTTTATCATAATTTCTTTATATCAATAAGTTTGTCATAAAAGCTGCCAAATTTGCGCTCATTACGATCACCCACCAGAAAAAAAATGTCTCATTTGCTCGCTTTACATTTATCCCATCCGTGCATGTTAATTTTTATATTCCCTTATATGCTCTTTGAGTGCAGTTAAAACGTTCTTTTATCAGATAACATTTTTCGATTCATTTATTATATAAAGAAATATTATTTTCGTTATAGAGTTGCATAAAATCTTAAATAAAATAGAGTAACATAAACTTTAGATAATAAAATGCTTCGCTTCAAAAAATTATTCAGCAACTCTTGTTAAAGTCAGAAGCAAAAGCGCGCCATAATGGCAAGTTATAGCAATAATAATAATAATAAAAGTTATAATAATAATAAAAAAACAGCAGATTAGAAACACGTTAATAATTCGAATTTACAGAGAAAAAAAAAAAAAAAGAACGGTAATGTTGCAGCATCTTAATACATACACTCAATTCCTTTTCCCAAATCTTATCGTAAGCAACTGAAGTGAATTGGATGTTATTCTCTCTAAAAATGTCACTAAAATTTCTGAGATGCTATAGCTCTCAGTAACACAGATACAATAGTACTCAGTACGAGAAAAATGCGGTAGAATGACCATTTCTTTCCTGTAAAATTTTATTCAAGATAACAGATATGTTCATTTTGAAAAAGACGGACATAACCATTTTCTTTAATGCTATCTATTAGGAGAATTTTACAAGGCCGCTTTAATACAAACACACAATTTTCTCAGCAATCATGGTAGGCCTGCTCTCCTTTAAAACTTTTATTGTCGATGAAATAAAAAGATGAAATTTACCTTTTGTGTAATAATTATAATCTATCTAAAATATAATGCTGCTTAAAAAAAAAAAATAGGGAAAAATTCTGCGGTACTTTAAAAATTCCCTAGCAACTGTGATTTGATAAGAAGATTTATTTCTTTATATTTAATAATTTACTAAATGTGTCTTGTTTTAACGGTAAATAACTCAAACTTCATTTTAATCCAATGAAAACGATTTCATTAGTTTCAACAAATCATAGTGAACTTTTTTCAGATAATGATATATAATCTTTAGAGTTGGGTACAAAAGTACGCATATTTTTCAAAATTTATGTGTGTATTCTTATACATAAGCATTTTTTATACTTTTTAAAGGACTGTTGGTAATTTAATAATTTTTTTCCCGTTGGATGGACTTATATAACAATATGGATTTATAAACTTATATAACATTTATTTATACATAAAAAAAATAATAAATGTTAAACTTAATTTGTGTTGTTTCAAATTAACGCAACGCTCCTTTTAACCCTTTGCAGTAGAGTGTCGGCAATTATCCTTTCAAGCTTTATATACATGATTTTATTTTAATATTCTATTCGCACCACTATATTTTAAAGTTTATTTTTTAATAAATTTCTTTTGCACATGTAATCAAAGTACAAGTGAAAATATTTCTTAAAAAATGTGGTGTCAACTGCAAAAATTTGTGTAAGAGATGCCTGTGACTGAGAAGAGTACTTCGACTGCAAAGGGTTAATGAATACAATGCATCAAATAAAGTATATTGATTTCAACAAAAGTTATTATTTGCGCATTTAAAATGCTGCCATTAACCTTTTATCTACTGACGGTACTTATATGTAACATTAAAATAACTTGTTATAAAATTCTTTTAATTCATCGATTAGTTGTAATACAGTTTAGAATGACTTATAGGTACATTACTTTATCTTGTTCCAAAAGCATTGCTGGTTACACAAAACAAAAATATTTTTAAAAGGATGATTTCTTTTCCTTTTGCACCTTTTCAGCTTTCTTGGGTTTGGGGAGGGTGATTTCAATTCGGAAATTTTTCTATATGTCTATTGTAAGACCATTATATTTGTACATATCCTAATTCTATCGAATACTAAGAAAAAGATTTAAAATAAAAGATTTGAATGGGGTTATAAATATTGCGCAAAATCCCTATAAATTAAAATTTAATTAATCCTTCTAAATCCTTCAATCCTTCTAAAATTTCTTAAATGATTATGCAAATCTTCTAATGTAGATTAAACAATTTACGAAAATGGTTTAGAAGATAAAATTTTCACAAATTCCTAATTCAATACATAAAGGGTTAGAAGAACTTTGTTATCAGTTCATTTATTAAGGTTCCGTACTTAAAAAGTAAAAACGGAACCATTATACGATCACTCCCGTGTCTGTCTGTCTGTCACAGCCCTTTTACTCGTAAACTATACAACGTGGAAAGTTTAAATTGGGGGAAGTAATAAAGACTATTGACCCACATATTTACAGATTAATAAATATTCATAAATATATTTAGGTAAAATGTAGAGGGGCTAACTAAATTACTTGAAAAAAAATCTTTTCTTTGTATATCGTGTGAAAGCTTTCGTAACTCTGAAATCAAAAATATATTTCTTTTAATTTTAGGTATTCTATATTCAAAGTTATGCTAGAAAATGTAGTGCAAAAATATGCCCCCCCCCCCCCATCTAAGTTCGAATCTATTGACACTAAAATTGTGAAAAAAATAGAGGTAGTAGACATTAATTTAAACCTTGCAGGAAAATTATAGCGATTATCCTAGGTCACAAAGTTTTTGAGAAAATCGCATTTTTCCGTTCCGTTACACTCAAATTTCGATTTACGGGCTTCAGCAAAAGTGTTGAGCAGAGCTGGAGGTACCTATCGTAACAGAAGTATAAAAGCATTGTTGATCATGAATTTCGGAAAAAATCGTCGGTAATTAGCCGAGATATTAACCCTTAAAGACACGGACGGTTTGGACATACATAATGACAGGGACGGCGTACTCTATGCTCCATCGGCTTTTAAAGCCTAGATAACAAATTTTAAGGATATATTTATGTAATGCAATGTCCAGTAGCAGTATGAAAGCAATAAACGTCAAATTGTTAAAAGCAGACTAATCTAATGAGAATTAATCACACAAATACTATGGGATTCGCGACTAGTTTCCATTGAGTGGCTCTTTCAATATACCTACTATGTCTTTAAAGGTTAACTGAAAACCTATATGGAATAAAAAATATACAGAATAGCTATATTTGCTATTATTTAGGTTCGATATATCTTTGAACTTTCATGGTATATCCATTTATACTTTTCTAGTATACAGGGTGCAAAGGAAAGTCCCTTTAACCTGAAAATACTTGTGAACGGAGAGACTTACAGCTATGCAAGTGAGGTAATGGTCTAGTAAAGCGACTACGCCCGATTTAATGAAAACGACAGCAGCGCCCCCCTAGTGGCGAAATTTGGAAGATAGCCACTGCAAATCGAAAACGAAAAGAGATAGAGCAAAATTTCCAGTTAGAAAGTTTATCCAACCCTACGTTATATAGCTCTTACAAAGTATTAGTATTCTTTTAGCAACGGTATTTTTTTTAATAATGACCTTACTAATTCATATATATTTTTGTACGGAACCCTCTGTGCACGAGTAATACTCGCACTTGACCGTTTATTTTATAGAAAAGGAGCCATAACTATTTAAAGTAACATAACTTAAAGTTGAAAGCTACCAATTACTTCCTTTGGAAAAAATTATCTGACAAATTACGCTCTAATTTAAAAGCACAGAATATACTAAATTTAATATTAATAGAAAAAACATTTAAAATAAAAGCATACGAACGCACTAAAAACATTAAAGGAAAGATCAATAGTACGGCATTTCAATGCAGATATCTAATTCCTTTTCCTACCCTTATCTTAAGCAACAGACGTGACTTGGATGTTATTCTCTCTAAAAATTTCACCAAACATTCTGAGTTAAGAACAATAGCAGTCAGTATAACAAAACCGTAGTTGAATGACCATTTCTTTCCTGAAAAATAAAATTCAGGAAAACAGATACGTCCATTTTCAATATCAGCGTACATATCCATTTTCTTTAATGCTAGGTATAAGAATTTTACACTTCCGTTCTAATTTAAACACACAATTCTCTTAGAGATTAGTGTATCCTTGTTTTCCATTTATTGCTTTTATTGCGAGGGGAAATGTTTCACCGTCCCTTATGTTATATTGATAGAAAAATAATTCCATTTACAAAAAGCAATGAAAAATTGTATAGCACATTACAAAATTTTCTATTGTAACTAGAATAGTTCAGTTCATAATAGTTAACAAATCATTAAATGTTTTAAAATTGCATCGAAAAATAATCTAAATTTTAGTTAACTCGTTAAAAAAGAGTTCATTTTCTTTAGCCAGTTAAAGTTATCTGTTTTTGATGAATTGGTATTATTAGGATCTACGGCACTCAATTTTAGAACATTTTATTTCATTCTTAGATAAAAGTAGCTAAAATTTAGGAGAATTGGACGCAAAATATCTTTGTTACAAAAAAGTTAGACAAAACAATCAGATTATCACAGATTCCTCGATTTAAATATACTACTTTTATTAAGTCATACTTGAATAAGGATTATACAAGATTCCTCGTTAGCGACAGAGTTGTTGCTATTATTTTCATTTGTTACGGAAAATAATTCAGTTGTATTTGATGTGAGCATTGTATATTTTGAGCTGTACTTTTTGTATGCGTAGGCTAATAAAGACATCTGGCTCTTTTCAAAGAAACTGGACTGTCTGCAAAGAGTGAGACTAATTAGAAAATATAACTTAAATATGAAAACAAAGTGCAGATTTCCTTGGATGACCCTATTCTTAACCCTTAAATGCCTGGTGTTGCTTTTCGGCAACATTCCCAATTTAGGCTCTAAAATACTATTGGAATAATATTGAAGCTAAAATGACTAATGTTGCCAATAAAATACATTCTGAAAATATTATTAAATCGATTTTCAACATGTAGATGGCAACCCTTGTGCTGTTTAAGAATAAAGATTTATTTTTTTTCAATTGTTGCTACTTGTTCTTTTTGTTTTGTTTGGGAGCTTGCGAAATACCCTATTTTGACCTGCAGTGAACAAGTAAAATTTATTTTTTACTATAGCTCCTAAAATTCTTGTGTGTTTAATATTATAGAATTTTATCAACGGAAAATATTTTTTCAATTAAACACCAGTATTGCCTATTAGTAAAAACTGTTTTTTAGCCGTAAACTATACTTAAAACAAAATATGATTTTTTAAAGTATTTTTCCCATGATTTATTTAAAAAATAAAAGCCGAAAATCATTATTACAATGATTTTTGAAAAATCAGACATTTAAGGGTTAATTTGTCTTTACTCGAAACATTGGAATAACTCACTAAACTAAAAATCAGTTCCATCATTGATAAATATTGCCACTTGTTACCTTCACGTAATTCACAATTAATTGCGTAAAAGCTTATGTAAGTGATATCGATCAATTCGCTCTTATTATAGAATATTTGTGATGAAGTAGAAAAGTCGAATGGAGCCATAAAAATCATGAAGTATTCACATGGTTTCAGGTGCTGTGTTGTCTCAATATTAGGCTACTCAATATATATATATATACAGTACAACCTCGATATCTCGAATCTGTGGGGAAGAGAAAAAAATTCGAGACATAGAGGTTTCGAGTTATCAAGGTTTTGACAAAATTTTAAAATCTAACCTCACAAACTGCTTTTTGAGGTAAAAAATAAGATTCGTCAAAAACTACACATAATCTACTAATAATTAACAAATTACACTTCTCAAAGATTTAATAATTTCAAAATTGTGTTACACACAAACTTGTTTTGATTAAATAGTATCCAATTCGTCATTAAGAAATGTCGAATTGGATATTGTTCAGAAGTTTCTCACAATTAGGTCTCAATCATTAACTTTGAAGCTACGGATTATCTTCTAGTTGAGTGGTTGTCCTGGTCGAAACTTCGAAGTCGTGTTTGGCGGCAAAAAATTAACAGCGATATTATTTAGCGTTGGAAGATTAGAGTGGGTCTATGAAGAGGTGAACATGTATTTTACCGATTCCTATCAGTCAATCAGCAAAAATTGCGTTTGCCATCGAAGCTTTTATATTTCACCAGTACAGCATTAGAAATGACCTAATTTTAGCAAAGCCCCTCGACTTTTTAGATCGTCCTATCATAAGAGGAGGAAGTTTTTCTTTACCACTTTGATTTGCTGCCAAAAGTACAATTACACGAAATTTACTTGGTTTGCCACGTCGGATTTCTTCATCTTTAAATGCAGACGTTTTGTTGGGAAAACTATGGTACAATAATACAGTTTCCTCTGAGTTAAACACATCATCTGCATTATAGTCTTTTTAAAGAGAATGAAGTTCTGAGAGCCACTCTTCACAGGTAGTTGAATCACCCGGTGCACTTTCATTGCAAAGTTTCCAAAAAACGATGTTGTCCCTTTTTTCGTTTTCAAAAGCCTTCCATTCTTACCCTTTAAGTTCTTTGTATCAACAAAGGGATAAAAGAATGTGAAACCAGCATCCAGATCAAACTAGTTCTACAGTTGACAATAGCCGAAATTTAAAATCAAACTAATTTCTGTGGAAAATATTTCGACATATCAAGGGTTTTGGAAAATATATTTCGAGATAACTATGGAAAATACATAAGAATTTTGATAGACATGCAGGGAAAATTTCTTTTCTCGAGATATCAAGGGTTTCGAGATAAGGAGGTTCGAGATATCGAGGTCCGACTGTATATATATATATATATATATATATTCTTCTTATATGCACTAAGTAAATATAACTCTATCAAAAGTATATGAATTATGAAATTTATGAAAAAGAGGGTGCAAAACACAACAATAAAACCAATGAACATTTATAACTAAAAAACAATAAACAAACAACCCCTTGCTCATCTGAAAGTGGGAGGAGTAAAAAAACAAGTACCAAAAATAGAAATTGAATCCTGTCTGGTTGCGCAAGATATGGCCAACCCCGATGCTCCAAAAGTGTAAAAGATCATCAAAGTAACTTAAACTTTTGAAAACTTAACAAAACAAAACTGCTTTAAAAACATAAACAACCAACCAATTCAAAATCATTAGAACTGAATTTAACTTATAAAACATAATCAAATAAAAATTCTTATATAACTAAATCATTAAGTAAATAAAAACATTGAACATGTGAGAAGACCATATCCCCACTTTGACCCGTGCAGACTTGAAAAACTGATACCTTTAAAATATCCACTCCACTCCACATAATCTCCCTAACAGCAAGAGTTGCATGTCCATAATCCCATTTAGACCAGCGTCAACTAGACTTGTCTTTCCGTCATCTTTATATTCCTAAATTCCATTCCAGGTCACTTCAGGTCCAACTTGAAATTCATCAAAATGCGGACGTTCTTAAAAAGACTTTGGTCCACACTCTTCATACACTCAAGCAGTTCCCTCCGCATTCATTACGGTGTTTGGCCGCTTAGCTGTTGCCACTTCAGAAAACTTTTATTAAGCTGATTTACATAATCAAAAATTAATTGATATGGCAATAAATTATTGTAAAAAAAGATTAGCAATAAATTTAAAAATCTGCGAACTCAAAAATTCTTTACTGCTACAAATCCTATAAAATCTGTTCACTTGCCCCAAAATAATGTTGATGAAAACCCTTTTACTTAAATTTGAAAACCAGTGTGGCATTGATTGAGTATCAAAATTTAAAAAAATCCCGTTTATCAAAAAGTTTAAACTTAATATATTACTATCTTTAATTAATAGATCTAAATCCAAAAAATTAACATGCAAGCTATCAACAGAAGCTTTATTTAATTTTAAACATGGAGGATAGATATAGTTAATCGATACCGAGAGTTTGTCATCGAAGATGATTAAATAATCGATATACGTTAAAACTGCAAAACTTCCATAACTGTTTAAAACATATATAAATTCATAATAAAAAAGAAAAAAGATTTACAGCAGAACTCGAAAAATTAGTACCCATCCCAATGTCACATACCTGGTAAAAAAGCGAGGTATGAAATGTAATAAAATTATTAAAAAGACAGAAATTGCATAAACTCAAGAAAAAATCTCTTTTTATTCCAAGCTCCTCCTCAATGCAAAACAAATCAAATATATTTTTCAATGTATTATAAAGCAAATCTATGGGTATATTAGAAAAAAAGATTTTCAAAATCAAAAGTATACAAATTAGTAGGCGTTATGGGTGTTTTTTTAATTTTATTCAAAACCTCATTACTATTGCCAATACATCAAAAATAACTGATATTTCTATACTTAAACTTCAAAAAACCATAAATACGCTTCAAAAACTCCTGTAACTTATCATTTAAACTTTTGCCAATACCTCTTGAATTACAGCATATGAATCTGAATTTAATAGGTGTTTTGTGAAATTTAGGAGTCAAAAACAAAAATGGAAAAGTATGATAATTATTAATAGCAAAATTATACGAATACATTTTTTTAGCCTCTTTGGTGTAAGCATTAAATTTGTTAACATTAACAGTGTGACTTAATTTACATTCCTTATAAAATTTACTATTATTTAACTCATTTTTAACTTAGCCAATATAAAAAAGCTTTCATATAATTGGATAATTTGAAGCCGCTTTGTCCATAGGTACTATTACAAAATTCTTATGCAAAAATTGAATATAATTTAAATCTTCTTTACTGAGACTATGATAAACATAACCCTTACTCTTTAATTCACTATTAACAAATAAATCAAATTCCTTCATTATATACCACTCCCACTCAGAAAAAGCTTCAAAGAAGGTGTTAAATTTGCAACATAATTGCATAAGAATTTTTTTTAATCCCTCTAAAAAATCTGATTAGCTGTTCTCTTGCTAATTGTTTTATTTAATCTAAACTTAGTACCCAATCCCATCATAAAATGCAAATTTTTGTTCTGTATAATATTTAAGTTTCCAGTAATAACATGTTTTTGCTCGTTATCAATAAAATCTAAGAAATCTGTGTCACATTTACATGTTTTAGGAATTTCATGAGAAAAAGCAAGAGATCTATAATTGAACAATTTTTTACTAAGAGAAATGTTATAATTATAAGCAACAGCAATATCAATATCTCTAAGAGGGGAAAAATGCCATAATATCTGAAAAAATCTTTAACTTTAAAATCATCGAAAGACTTCTGTTGAAAATTCAAAGTAAAGAAAACCCTGTCACTCCTAGAATATGAAAAATTCTTTAATCTAAAATTGATAAAGTCACACAGCAATTCCCTAAAATGCAAATTAGAAAATTTAAAAATTCCACAAGCTTTTCTAATCTTATTTAAAGTAAGAGTGAAAACCGCTTTCTTTACAGCTTTAATACTGCAATTTACAATAAAATCTTTTTCAATATCACAATTTATTATCAATATTTTAAAGGTATCCGTTTTTCAAGTCTTCACGAGTGAAGATGGGGATATGGCCTTTTCACATGTTCAATGTTTTTAGTTCCTTAATGATTTAGTTATATAAGAATTTTTATTTATGTTTTATAAATTAAATTCATATCTACTGATTTTGAATTATTGGTTGTTTATGTTTTTAAAGCGGTTTTGTTTTGTTAAGTTTTTAAAAGTTTAAGTTTCTTTCATGTTTTTTTACACTTCTGGAGTATGGGGGTTGGCCATATCTTTCGAAACCTGTGAAGATTCAGTTTCTATTTTTGGTACCTGTTTTTTGACTCCTTCCAATTTGAGACGAGCAAGGAGTTGTTTGTTTATTGCTTTTTAGTTATAAATGTTCATTGGTTTTATTGTTGTATGTTGCACCCTCTTTTTCATAAATTTCATAATTC
Organism: Maratus speciosus; assembly: GCA_963932465.1. Taxonomy (NCBI): domain Eukaryota; kingdom Metazoa; phylum Arthropoda; class Arachnida; order Araneae; family Salticidae; genus Maratus; species Maratus speciosus. The sequence goes on along the minus strand of OZ010792.1, from coordinate 199,629,039 downwards.
ATATACTTTTGATAGAGCTATATATATATATATATATATTGATAGATAGATAGATAGATAAATTAAATTGTACACTCGTATTTTAGAAAGCTCTAGCGCTGTTAGCCGATGCATGTCACTAGCCACAAGGTTTCATAATAATATGAACTTTTGAACATAAACTGTGTTGGAGAAGCCAAATGATTAGAGCATGATAGCTATATGTCATATGTGTTAATGAGTTTGTAACACAAAAACAAATTTAAACAATAAAGTTTAATTAATTAAGAAAATTTAATTAAAATATTGTAATTAACGTTTGCAAATTAACATAACTAATGTTAATACAAAAGGATGACGTAAAGCAAATAGGAATACTACACCCAATGCATACAAAAAAAAAAAAAAAAAAAAAAAAACTTATCACGGAAATATAGTTTCAAAATCTACTCTCGGTGATAGGTATCAAAATGGCTTTTATTACAAAGCCATCGAAAATCTACTCAATCAGAACACATAAGCAGAGTATCCCTACTCGTACCGACTAGTTTTCATTTATGTTTGTAGGAACACGACTACACGAATGTAAGGGATGACGTATGGTTCGTTCGGCATTGTTAGAAATGACCAAAATATCATGAAGTACGTTGCGTACGTCATACAGCGCAGGAGGTTAAGAGGAGTAAATTCGTTTTTCAACGAGAAAATGCATCACATCGTGTTAAAAAAGTTGCAAAAACGTGGATCATTTGTAGTAATATATCATTATTTTACTCCCGACCTTGATCACACAAGAATTACTATAGTAAAAAAAAGAAAGGCATAATGGTCATCTTTTTTTATGTAAAATATAAGCTATATTCATGCATTCTAGATCTTCAGGAAGCTATTTATAATCCCTTTCTAGCTATATCCAAATCATCAAAATTTGCTCCAAGCAAGTCTAATCGTATGGCTGGGGGTCTCCAAAATAAAGGTAGTTACTTTTCTTATAAAAATGTATCTATTCAAAAATGAGCATTATTTGGCTTTATATATACTTCTAAAAATTTGTAATTGTGTTTATTATTACTTAAATTTATTAAATGTGAAATAAAGTAAATTTATAATTTATTATATTTTTCGGGATCGTATACTTTTGGCTTGTGATGTAGTCACAAAAGTAAAATTAATTCACATAATAATTTTAGAGATATTTAGAAAAATGCAAACAATTAGTCAGATATTTGTGAATACCGTCGCAGTCGCTATTCGAACCACGGCCTTTTTATTTACAAACCAATGTGCTACCACTACAGCATTGTGCGACATCTCTTCTCATTTCTTCTATCTCTTTCAAAGGATTTAGATGACGGCTGCTTACACAATCCCATTACTCAATTAATTCAATGGACTACGGCTCCCAACCAACTTCAGTCTAATTTCTTTTGACTTCTTCCTGTCAGCCAGTCATATAGTTTGGCCACCAAATGTAGCGTCCGCTGCAGCCAAGATTCGAACGAAGCCGTTTGTTACCAGACCATTGTGTTATTACAATATCACTGGAAAATTTCTTCTAACTGTTCATAACCTTACATACCCTTGTGGCATGGATATTTGCTACATACATATTTTTTTAAATAAAGAAACCAAACTAAAAGCAGTTCTTAGCAGTAGTTCTATTATCACCATTATCTTTTAAATTTTGGCTCTAAAGTCATAAATCCGTTGTAGTTACTAATAAAAATAGGATAATTTTATTAGTGAATTTTATTATTATCATTATTAAATTTTATTATTAGTGGAATTACATTGTATTTTTGTTATTGGTGCAGATTTGCCTTTTGGTAAAACCAATAGTTACTTAGCAATTCGATATTTAGTCGAGCGATCGCATTGCCGTTGTCTCAGACGCAATTCTAAGCAACAATTAACTGTTGGGCCAAAGTAGGAAAGACGGCAAAGCTGTACTTTTGGCCAACGAAACAACTGTTCAATGATATCCGAAATATTCTGTGTTCCTTAATACGTTAAGCGCCACGTCAGTCACCGGTGGTTGACACTATGATATCAAATTATTTATATTAATCTTTTCCCCTTATCATAATTTTATTCACCTGTCCTATCTTATAATAACTTAAAGAAACCCCCCTTTCCATTTATGTAATGTGTTCTCTTATTTAATATAAGCCTATTTACATTTCAAGATACGATAAATTATCCCTTTTCATACATACACATTCCCTATTCTTATTTTCGTAATACATATATGACCCCATTCTAAATTAACTGTTAGAAGCCATATGCCATGATTTTAGTTTCGATCGTGAACCAGATATTTTCATGACCATATTTGGTATTCGATGAAAGCCGTTATCAGTTCTTAGTTCTGCTCGCTAATCAAAAAGTTATAAACCTCTCCTTATTTGGTTTTTAAGCCGCCATCACAAAATTCCGATATCCCCTCATGAGCCCCTGCTATTGTCTTGACTTAAAATACGTCTACATACAGCTTGAATACAAAAAGTGCGCGTTAAGAAGCCGCGATCACAAAATTCCGATATCACCTCGTGAGCCCCTGCTATTGTCTTGACTTAAAATACGTCTACATACAGCTTGAATACAAAAAGTGCGCGTTAAGAAGCCGCGATCACAAAATTCCGATATCCCCTCATGAGCCCCTGCTATTGTCTTGACTTAAAATACGTCTACATACAGCTTGAATACAAAAAGTGCGCGTTAAGAAGCCGCGATCACAAAATTCCGATATCCCCTCATGAGCCCCTGCTATTGTCTTGACTTAAAATACGTCTACATACAGCTTGAATACAAAAAGTGCGCGTTAAGTATGCCAAAATACAACTCCGATTCAAAAAATTAGAATAATGTAAAAAAGAATGAGTTTGATGTTGCTAACGCGTCAATTTGCATACTGCGTCCAGGAAAAAATATATTAAAAGTATCTAATTATCTTCAGAGCATTTATAAATATAACATAAATATTTATTTTTATCTGATATATTAATAATTAACTATTTAAAAAATATTAGAATAATTCAAAGAAATAGAATACCTCGATAGCATGGTTCAAAAAATTAGAATATTCAAATTTTTCTTATAAGTTGAGAGAACGGCTGCGGGATTAACATCTGTGGGACTATAAAATGTGCTCCGTTGAAAATGAAAAGTCGTTTGGCATTTGATTGTAGCGTAGTATTTGCTTAATATGGGACGAAAGAGCGATTTATCTGAGGCTGTGAAATATCGTATTGTGTACTTGCACGAAATAGGAAAAACACAACTTTTTATAGCAAAAGAAGTGAAATGCTCTCAAGCAAGTGTGAGTAGAGTTTTGAGAGAATATTCTAATAATAAGTGTTTTCAAAATAAACACTTTAAAAGTGGTCGAAAGCCAGTAACTTCAAGAAGAGATGAAAGGCAATTGAAAAAGATTGTGAAGAAACATCGTTTTCGGAGTGTGAGATATGTGCATAGAAAATGGAAAGAAATGGGTATAAATGTCTCCAAATCTACAACACTACGACGACTTCGCAAATTAGGTTTTAGATCACGTGTGCCTAAGATAAAGCCATTCTTATCATCTAAGCAAAGGGCTGCTAGAGTTAAATGGTGTAAACAAAGGCTATTTTGGGATCACGACGATTGGAAAAAGATACTTTTCAGCGATGAAAGTGTGTTTTGTGTGTCTCACGGAAATCAAGGTATACGTGTCTGGAGACTCAAACATGAAGCTTATAAGAAAGAATGTTTAAAACGTTCGGTTAAATTTGCGACCTCTGTTATGGTATGGGGCTGCATGACTGCTGAAGGCCCAGGCAGGTTGTGTATTGTTTCCACAACAGTCAATTCAGAAGTCTATAAAGAAATTCTTGAACCTTTCATGATTCCTTCAGCTGAGGATTTATGTGATGACGATTTCTTGTTTCAGCAAGATTTAGCTTCTCCCCACACTTCCAAATCAACAACTAAATGGCTCAAAGATAAGGACATACCTGTACTCCCTTGGCCTGCAAACTCGCCCGATCTAAATCCTATCGAGAATTTGTGGGGAATTATGAAGAAACGATTTCAAGAAGTTGCGCCTAGAGACAAAAAAGAACTTATTTCTAGTATAAAGAGCATATGGGCGAATTTGGATAAAAAACATTGTGAACCTTTAGTTAAAAACATGTCAGAACGTTTAAGAGCTGTCATTAAAGCTAAGGGTGATACAACAAAGTACTGATTAGCAAGTAAAAATACTTAGAGTTTAAATTATGTTCAATATATTTTCATTATTCTAATTTTTTGAACCATGTTAGAAAGTATTCTAATATTTTGAATTTTTTGTTGTTAGCTGATTTAAATATATTTTCTATTTCATTGTAATGTGTTTACATTTTTATAATCTGCAAAATATACAGATTCATATTATAGTACTTTATATTTGATATTGTTGATTATTTATTTGATAAATTCGATTTTCATTTCCCTTGACCGTATTTCTTTTCATTATTCTAATTTTTTGAATCGGAGTTGTAGCACAGTTCATATAAAACAAACTTTTCAGAGAAGTACGACAAATTGCAGTATTGTAACCATTGTGGCGAATATACTGGCGATAATTAACTTCCCTCATATGCATATGTTATTCACCAGACTCTCTCTAGCTTCCTTCCTGTACTAGTGCTCTCTGAGGGACCTCCCATCTCCAACGAACTTTCAATAAATTTTTCGTATCTTTAATGAACCTGAATATTATTATTCACGGCCACTAATTCTGTTTATCCTTTGCTGCTGCAAACAAAATGTCTAAAGAATCGTGACAATGCTTATTCAACCAATCCCAAAGTAAAAACTATATTACAGACACCGAACTTCCTGTTGAGAACGCCTCATTCACCGATGACTGGCGGTCTAAAATATGATTTAAAACAAATATATATATGTATTGTTTCAAGTAATTACTGAAAATTTATTTAAAATTTACTTACCTTTTATTTATTACATGATTATATTTTCTTAAAAATTACTTAAAACATTGTAAATATTTCAGCTTCAGTGTCAGTCACCGTGGCACTCAACGTGTTAAGATCCTTCTCTTACAAAAAAGTATTGTATTAATAATAATAAAAACAAGTTGGAAATTGCTCGTCAAACGTGGCAAATGAGGTGCGTTCGTACTATAACTAGTTTTATAATTATTTTTTGCACCCCATATTGTACTGGATGTATATTTTTTTGCACTTCATAAAGTGCATAGTCTGTAACATCATAAAAATGCACTTCCAATAATTTTTTTCCCATTCCCCGTAATGTAACGGAACACTTTTGACTGTCCTGTAATTAAACTATACATCCGATTTTCCTAAAATTTGAAATGGCTCGACAAAATTTAGCAACAATTATATCTTTAAAATTTCAGACCATTCGGAAGGCTGTAACATCATTAAAAAGCAATTGTAAAAATTTTTCCCATTGGCCGTAATGTAAAGAAAAACTTTTGACTATCCCTGTAATTAAACTATACATCCGATTTTCCTAAAATTTGAAATGGCTCGACAAAATTTAGCAACAATTATATCTTTAAAATTTCAGACCATTCGGAAGGCTGTAACATCATTAAAAAGCAATTGTAAAAATTTTTCCCATTGGCCGTAATGTAAAGAAAAACTTTTGACTATCCCTGTAATTAAACTATACATCCGATTTTCATAAAATTTGAAATGGCTCGACAAAATTTAGCAACAATCATATATTAAAAATTTCAGACCATTCGGTTGGGTAGTTTTTGCTCTGTTATATGCGGACAGACAGACGGACGGACTGAACGACGACTATAGGTGCTAAGTATTTATATAATTACGAACGCACCTAAAAAAGAATAAGTTAGCAAATCAAACTTCACAGAAAAAAAATCGTAAATATCGTAAAGCTTGAAATCAAGACTGAATTGCTAATAAAGTAGAACGAAGATTTTGTTCTTGCATTAATAAACGAGGCTGTGACCAATGTATTAATATACTTTGTTATCTCTTAACATAAAATAAAACAGAAAGTCCAGCATTGGTATTTGTCAGTCAGCATGTTAATGTTTTTCTAACTTTCTCTAAAGTTTGAATGTCACATCACTTGTTATAAAAATTAGTGGATGATTTGATGAAGCTTCAAACACGCACGGGGATATAATCCAGACTCAGAGTTATAATAACAAACTATTGGTGCTATAAGAATGTGTCAAAACTTGTAAGGTCAAATACAACACACACGTGTGTTCTTTTTCAAAATCCAAGGAATTTCTAATGCAGTCTAATTCTGCTCACGACCAATAAAATGTTATTCCCCTTTTTACACAACTCTGTTATAGATGCACCCTTGCTTATACTATTTTTGTCAGCTAATATTTCAGCCATTTGAGGAAATGCATGAACACAATGCCATATGACTGATAAAATGTTATTTTTAGACTTTAGGATTTAGGATTTATTTTAATTCAGCAATTTACCCCTCATAATCCCTTTTAATATCTTTATAAAATAAAACAGATATTTTAATAAATTTTATTCTGTAACAAACTCTTTTAGTATGAAAATAACAACTGAAATTTAAATAAAAGTATTTTATTTCATAGAAAAAGCTATACAATTTTAATAATCCCCTTTTATTAAGATATATAAATCAGATGCGATTCTAATAAATGAAAGGAACAAATTAGAAGTTAAACTATATACGTATAGCCTTTAAGAAATATTTTATCAAACATATCACGATCAAAAAACGTGACTTGCAAAAGGTTTACCCTAACTATTACAACAACTTTTAGAAAAATACAAACAATAAGATGTAGAACTTCAAAATTGCTCCTAAAAGCCTATTTTCTCTGGTAGTGAAATCCAGGATAACTGATTTGTCCATTTTCTGAGTAAAATATGCTATTATTTTCTTCTAAAAGGCATTCTCTTTTTCTTGCATTCTTTTGCCAGTATTTTAAACGATGTAAAGTAGAGTTGGTGAATAAATAACAAAACAGTTTAGGAGAAGAAAATAATATGCTGAGAGAAAAAAAAATGATAATTATTAATTTGAAAATGTATTATATAGAAACAAGAAAGGAATATCATGCGTCAAGCATAGATTTTGAAACACTTTGCAAAAAATTCGTAATTGTGTAATGAAATTTACCCGTTTAACCCTTTATGCCCCGACAGTACTTTAAAGTAACATTAAAATAACTTGTTTTAAAATTCATTTAATACATCTATTAGTAGTAATACAGCTTAGAATGAGTTGTAGATACTTTAGTTTACCTTGTTCCAAAAGCATTATTGGTTGCACTAAATATTTTAAAAAAAATTATTTATTTTGCTTTTGCATCTTTTCAGCTTTCTCGATGCTGAAAGATTGGTAGGGGGGAAGGGTCAGTTTGGAAGTATTTCTATTGTAAAACCATTGTATTTTTACATTTCCTAATTCTACAACATACTAAAAAAAGATTTTAATTAAAAAATTTGAACGGAGTTATAAATATTGCACATAATACCTATAAATTCAAATTTAATTAATTAATTTTAATTGGCAAAATTCTTCTAAAATTTACTATATGATTGTATAATTCTTCTAATTTTGTTTAAAAAATTCACGAAAAATGCTTTAGAAGATGAAATTTTCATGAATTCATAATTTGAGACATAAAGGACACACACATTTGAAGGGCGGTGGGATATATTATATCTAACTTCATTTTAATCACTATCTGCTCCAGAAATTTTTTAAAGTATTTTAATTTTATAACTTTACCGAAAAATAGCTACAAAATTGCATTTAATTTTTTTTTCAAATAATTTTTTTCAGAATTTTTGGTGTGAGTTCAAAATTACAGGAATATAATTACTTGCACCTGAAAGGGTTAATAAGGCAAAATATTAAGTAAACTGTTTTGAAAAACGCATAATACATTTGAAAACCCTATTTCAGTAATGACCATCTATAGTCGGGAATGTATTCAAATTGTTTTGTGCAGCCCATTATGTAATCTAAAGATTGTATATTTACTACATAGTATGCTAAAATTTTGTTTAATTAGGAAACGAATAATATAGTTAAAAATTAGCTTTCAGCTATTTCTGTCTTTAAAGGAAAGGAACTCTTTTTTGCAACCCTGTATGTGATCTATAAAATTTACACTCATCAATTAATACGCATAAAATTAATTAAATTAAAAAACGCATACTACACCTGAAAACACACTTCTAGCAATTATGGCTCATAGAGAGTATTGTAAACGAATTCTTTTGTGTGCCCCTGAAAATGAAACAAGTGGGTAAGTGTGATCACAGATCGCACAGAGGGTTTCTTTCAATATTACTTTCAAAACACTTTATCCTTTTGAAAACTCTGTTAGTTCCACATTTCGCAACCAGGGGCGCACTCTATTCTAAACAAACCTCTATCCGAACGAAACTCCGTTTTACATACTATCCGTAGATATATTAGTCGAGGGGATTGGGCCCATAGCACCCGAGAAAAGTAGGCACACCTGGCGGTAAAAATTTGAACTAAAATATGTAAGATTATGGTGCATAATATGAAAGAATTGTCAAAGGGGTGTCGGCAAAAGTTGGAAAAGTGTTCCCCCGGTGAAAAGGGCGGAGGTTAGAAAAATTGCTTAAAATATACAAGTTAGAGCCGCAGGAGTAAATAATATAAGACTTTTTGAAAATTTTATGATTTGTCGTGTGGTCTGAGGTATTCAGCTATACGTATGCAAAAATTCTTGTCTCCAACTTAATTAGGGGCTCTCTTAGAGAGAATTGCTTATGCGGTAGCTCAAAGGGTAATTATGTGGTAGCTCAAACAGTTAAACGTAAGACTTTTTCAAGATTTTATGATTTGTCGCTTGGTCTCAGATGTTCTGCTATAAGTATGCAAAATTTCAAATCTCCAATTTAATAAGGGAGATCAGTTAGAAAGAATTGCTTAAAATACGCATGTGGGAGTCCAAAGGGTTAAATGTACGACTTATTTAAAATTTTATGATTTGTCGCATGATGGTGTTCAGCTAAAAGTATGCAAAATTTCACGCCTCCAACCTAAATAGCGTCTCACTCAGAGAAAGAATTGTTTAAAATCCACATGTGTGGAGCCCAAAGGGTTAAATGTACAACTTTTTCAAAATTTTATGATTTCTCATTTGATGTGAGGTGTTCAGCTATAAGTATTCAAAATTTCACGCCTCCAACCTAAATAGGGGCTCACTTTGAAAGAATTATTTAAAATACACATGGGGGAGCCGAAAGGGTTAAATGTACAACTTTTTCAAAATTTTATGATTTTTCGTCTGATGTGAGGTGTAACAGCTATATGAGGATTACAGCTATAAGTATGTAAAATTTCACGCCTACAACCTAATTAGGGGTTCACTTAGAAAGGATTGTTTAAAATACACACGTGAGACCCCAAAGGGTTAAATTTACATCCTTTTCAAAATTTTATGATTTGTCGTTTGATTTGAGGTGTTCAGCTATGAGTATGCAAAATTTCACGCCTCCAACCTAAATAGGAGCTCACTTTGAAAGAATTATTTAAAATACACATGGGGGAGCCCAAAGGTTAAATGTACGATTTTTATCAAAATTTTTTATTTTTCGTTTGATGTGAGGTGTTCAGCTATAAGTATGCAAAATTTCACACCTCCAACTTAATTAGGGCTCACTTAGAAAGAATTGTTTAAAATTCACATGTGGGAGCCCAAAGGGTTAAATGTACGACTTTTTCAAAATTTTATGATTTGTCGTATGATGTGTGGTGTTCAGCTATAAGTATGCAAAAATTCACGCCTCCAACATAATTAGGCTCACTTAGAAAGAATTGTTTAAAATTCACATGTGGGAGCCCAAAGTGTTAAATGTACGACTTTTTCAAAATTTTATGATTTGTCGCTGGATGTGAGGTGTTCAGCTATAAGTATGTAAAATTTCATGCCACCAACCTAATTAGGTGCTTACTTAGAAGGGATTGTTTAAAATACACATGTGAGACCCTAAAGGGTTAAATTTACAACTTTTGCAAAATTTTATGATTTGTCGTTTGATCTGAGGTGTCCAGCTATAAGTATGCAAAATTTCACGCCTTCAACCTAATTAGGGGCTCACTTTGAAATAATTGTTTAAAATACACATGTGGAAGCCCACAGGGTTAAATGTACGACTTTTTCAAGATTTTATGATTTGTCGTATAATGTGTGGTGTTCAGCTATAAGTATGCAAAATTTCAAGTCTCCAACATGTACAGTTTCTAAGAACGGGCTCTGTGACGGACATACAGAGGAGCGAGACGAATAGGCTTTCGTCAGATGAACGAAACCCTAAAAAAATCCCTGCCGGCCCGGCGTACAGGCAGAGGTAGATTTCGAAGTTAAGTATACTAATTTCACCAACAAAAATTAAATCATTATTAGATATAAATCCACTTTAACAATTTTATCTGTCTGCTTTTGACGAGTTTTTATTTGCTTTTTATAAAATAGCTGGTTTTATCAGAATCATGTTAAGGCGATATTAAAAAAATATTTTTCCATACTCAACAACTCGAAATTTTCTGGCACATTTCAGATTCATTTTTAATAAAAAAAAAAATATGAAACATGCTGACGTGATTTTTGAAAAGATTTATAAGCGACTTGTGTTTTTATTTTCCTTTCAATTAATTAAAACTTGATTGATAAACAATTATTTTCTCAGTAGGGCAATATTTTTCGTTTCGAACATAATCGCTTCGGGAAATTCTGTTCAAAATGCCCACTTTGACATAATTTTTTGAAATATATTCTGCCTCTATCAGAAAATCGATTATTACTGTACATTATATAGTTTCTGAATAAGAGAATCTAGCAATTGGCTGCGTTTGAGAGCAAAATTGAATTTAAAAATGAGTAAGAAAATAGACAGTTTGGATTTGAATGCACCCTTAATAAGATGATTTTTTTCTTCAACCGCTATGTATTTTTATTTCTTTTTGCTGTAAGAATTGGCCCTATCAAAAACTTGTCTATATAAATGTTGAAGACAATATTAAGAAGTTGTTAATTCATGGAGATTTTATATCTTGTGAATGAAAAATGAGCTATGAAAATTTTTCTTCTTCAAATTTTTCTTTTTCTTCTTCTTCTTCTATTTTTTTTTGTTTTAATTTTTTTCCGGTACGAATTGGTCCTATCAAAAACTTGTGAATATAAAAGTTGTAGATAATATTAAGGAGATGTATAATAAAATTATTGGTTTTGATATCTTGAGAATTGACTAAGTAAGGAATTTTTTTCTCTAAAAAACCCTGTTTTTTGTGCCCCTTGAGCCTGTTTTAATTTTATCAAACATCTGTGATGCATGAATTTTTGGCGCTATTTTTAGAAGTAATAAAAACTTTAAACTGATTTGATATGTATAAAAATTAAGAAGTTATGTGGTTTTTTCGGTTTTCATAAAACCCCTCCCTATTTCCATTCCCTTTGTCCGCTTTTGCCCATTAACGAGCTTGACCGAGATTTTATGTCCCTTGATTTTATGTATCAGTTTGGAAGAGATTTGTGCAGAATTGCGGAAGTTATCGTGTCCAGAAGAAAGTGATAACACAATTGCTTCGGGAAATTCCGTTCAAAATGCCCACTTTGACATCATTTTGTAAAATATATTCTGCCTCTATCAAAAAATCGATCATTGCGGTACATTATATAGTTTCTGAATAAGCGAATATACCAATTAAATGCGTTTGAGAGCAAAATTGAATTTAAAAATGAGTCAGAAAATAAGCAGTTTGGATTTGAATACACCCTTACTTAGATGATTTTTTTCTTCAACCGCTATGTATTTTTAATTTGTTTTTGCTGTAAGAATTGGTCCTATCCAAAACTTGTCTATATAGATTTGCAGACAATATTAAGAAGATATATGATAAATTCATGGGGATTTTATATCTTTTGAATTGACTCAACTCAGGCACTCAAACAGTCATTGAAGACTGCTAGATTACAGGATGGCATAAGAAATTTCAAAATATCTAGTCACTTCTATTATAGACTATTAAAACATCATTTTGCCGTTTTTTAACCACTATTTGAAAACTACTTGCAAGAAAAATGTGAAATTTTGGATTTTCATAAAGCAGGACAATAAATCTAAAACCAACAAAAAAATCGCAGGTTGCAATTCATAATTTTTTCGAATATTAATTTTATAATTCCTAATTCATATCATAAAATTATAAAAAATTGCAAATTGACCGTATTTATGTTTGGGTATTTTAGCATTATTGCTACACAAAAAATTAGCACATTAGTAGTATAATTTCAGGAGATATTAATAAAAATATGAAAATGGAATTTAACATTAGAAGCACTAAATTTTGAATATTTATAATTCAAAAACTTATCATTCAAATGACTTGAAATTTGGTGTCTAGGCATAGTTTGAATGGAAGATTTGAAATATCTTGTTAAAATTTGGTATTGCCATTGAAAAAACTGAAGTTTAAGTCAGTTTTAATATGTAGATGGTCCCCTAAGCATCATTTAAAAGTAGACTTTGTTTCGAATTGTTCTGTACCAGTAACTTTCTTCTACGATAATTTGTTGAAGAGTTAGCAGGGGTGGGTAGTTTTTTTTCCCCCACGATTGTACCTTGTTGTACCATTCTAGATTTGGGGAAATAATGGATAAGATCGGCAGCTTTGTCAAGAGACCGTTCCCTGCTCTGATACGTCATCAATAGGCAGTATCTTTAATAGGTTGTGTGTTTACTTTTTTTCCCACGACTATACTTCAACTTCAACGTGCTTGAAATAGAGTAAGATTATTAAAATGCATTGCAAACAATTTTTCAAATAGGCCATAATGAAATGGAATTCTTTTGAATGTCCATGTAAATGAATTATAGATGCGATAAAGATTATTTTCAATAAAGAACATGACATAGTAATCCTCGATTAACATGTATAAATTACAAGGAAATCCTAGTATATTTACGCGAGCTAGATGACGGACAGACGGTCACACTCATAAATCCTTTTGAACTATGTTGAAAAATGTTAAAAATATGAAATCATTTTATAGTGAAAACTTGGTACATTACAAATGATATACAATGGAAGAAATTCTGAGAATTTTATGGTACAAATAAAAAATATTTTATGGTAAGCAAGACTTTAAAAACTATATTACTACTGTAAGCTTCTTCTAGTGCTTCTGAGTGCTGTAAGAGGGAGTATCAATAAGTTTTTGCCTGCACATAGAAATGATTGAGTGAATTTTATGAAATTGCTACATTTTATGAGTCCTTTTCTATATAGTCAGTGTGCACAGTAACACATTTGTGCAACCAGTATTTCAAAGGGAGGGGTGAGGATGTATACCAGGAGGCGCGATAGTAGACCCAAAGGGAGACATTTTTCTAACTTCTACGACCCCCAAATGTGGCATTTTGTTGCAAAGGCTTGTGACCATTTATTCATGCTATACACCTCCCGAACCCTTCCCCTCCAAATTTGCCCTTCGAGGGCACTTTTCTAAATTTTGCGGACATCATTCATGCCCCCCGGGGGAGCAAATTTGGTGGGGGACGAGGGACTCGAGAGGTACATAGCATGAATAAGTGGTCACAAGCCTTTCACAATTATACTATTAATACACGGTATTAATATTGCATAAAGAATGAACGGTAAATTTCTAAAAAAAACAGCTAGAAAACTTGCGTTTTACGGTTTAGATCTAATTATGGTATGATGTTCAACATAAGACAATTATATTTTTATTCTTATGAATATTTATTAAATTAAGCTCATAGGATTTTTTTTAGTTCTTTGTGTTTCAACAGAAAGTTACAACCTGAAAATTGCAGCATAATGTATACAGGGTGCAAAGGAAAACCCTTTAACCTGAAAATACTTGCGAACGCAGAGAGATACAGCTTTTCAAGTAAGGTAACAGTATAGTAAAGCGACTTCGCCCAATTTAATGCAAACGACAGAAGCGCCCCCTAGTGGCGAAATTTCGAAGATAGCCATTGAAAATCGAAAACAAAAAGAGGTAGAGCAAAATTTCGAATTAGAAAGTTTAGAGCACCAATTAATTAGTACGAAACGACATTTGGTTTACTTGGATAAGATAAATCTTCGCCTATATACTCAAAAATGTCCGAAATCGATGCACTCTATTTTGCGTAAACGTTTGAATGGAATAGCCAGAAGTATGAAGAAATACGCACAATTTATGGTATAAATACGTACTTATCTCAACACATTTTGATAACATCACTCAAAAAAACAAAAAAGGTAAATTGTCTCACAGTGATAAAAAGTTAATATTCAGTATCATAACTGTCAACTTGTACGGATTTTTATTACCACTAAAATTAAACAGAAATTTCTGCGTTATTTAATTATCAACATTCACTGCAATTCGGCGATTGAATTAAGCAATGTTTTATATTAAAATTTAGTGGTAGGAAAAATCCGTACAAGTTGGCAGCTATGCAGTCTGTTCGAAAAGTTTGCCATTGCTCACGATACACGTTTGTGTTTGTATTCGTGAGAGAAATCCTGCATGCACATTTCTCAGCATGGAACGTCTATTGCAAGCCTCTTCAACACAACGACATAAATTTAACCCCTTCAAGGGTGATAGCTAGACGGTCTAGCCAACTAATTTTAATTCCAAAACGGACAAATGGCACCAAGAATATTTTAATAAAATTTTGCTTTTCTAAGGAAAGTGCAAATTAGCTGGTTTTTATTTTCTAAGAAATTTGTTTGAATATTCTGGTGCCAGTCAATTATTTCATCAGTTTATGAACAGAATTCTTATTCCCTTGGAAGGGTTAATCTAAAATTTTAAATGCATAGAAAATTAAATTTTTACAGCACAGTACAACATCACAATCTGCAGTTGTGCACTGCTACATTTCTGAAATGTGAATATGCAAAGTAGAATCGACACACATCGATTTCGGACATTTTTGGGTATACAGGCGACGATTTAACTTATCCGTGTGAACTAAATGTCGTTTCGTACTAATCAATTGATGCTCTAAAACTTTCTAACAGGAAATTTTGCTCTGTCTCTTTTCGTTTTCGAATTGCAATGGCTATCTTCCAAATTTCACCACTAGGTTCGCTTCTGTCGTTTCCATTCAGTCAGGCGTACTCACTTTACTATACCGTTACCTACCTCACTGGCATAGATGTATCTCTCTCCATTCGCAAGTATTTTCAGGTTAAAGGGTCTTTCCTTTGCACCCTGTATATTATAAAATTAACACTAAAAGAACCGTGAGGGGTCATTCGACCCCTACCAAATGAATATATTTCGGTTCAAAACAGAAATTTCTTTATAAAATAAGTTTAAAAGATATGAAGAAAAATGTTAGATAAATAAAGTTAAACAGTTTTGAATAAAAATTCTGGTGACGAATATTTTTATAAAACTTGAGTAAAATTCCCGGTCTTTTTAGTGTTATATAAAAGATGTTTAAATTAAATGAATGTAATGTGACTTGCTTATAAGTAGTATATATTTTATATCAGTTCTTAAAGCTATGCAAAAAAATTAATAACTATAGCATGTATATATTTGCTTTTATTATAACTTATTATACAGATGGGTGACAAAATAATACGAACACCTATGGAATAAGAGAAAAGCTTTATTAGTAGAGGATTAGACCACATTTTAACTTAATTACAGATTGTGTGCGACGTTGGATGGACTCATAGAGGTCATGAACAATATTTAAAGGAATATGAAGTTATTCTTCCTGGAGAGCAGTCTCTAATTCCAAAAGCGTAGATGGTGAAGGACATCGGGCACGGAGTTTTGACTCCAAAAATCCCCACAAATGTTCAATAATGTTCAAGTCTGAACACTGAGCCGGCCAAGCAAGATTTCCTACTTCCTCCTCATGCTCTTCAAACCATTTTTGGACAATTTTAGCAGTGTGGATAGTCGCATTGTCGTCTTGATAAAGTGGGCATTCTCCTGGAAATAAAATCTTGACAAAAGGATGCACCTGATCCCCCAGAATATCGGCATAGTGAGCAGCTTTAAACTTCCCATGCAGAGTAACAAGCGACCCATGGGCATGCCAAGATATCGCACCCCATACCATATGGGAACCACCTCCAAGCTTCACAGTCGACAAGAAGCAGTCAGGAGAAAATGCTTCTGCGGGATTTCTCCACACATAAACGCGTCCTGTTGTCTGAAATATGGTGAAGATTGATTCATCAGACCAAATGACACAATGCCACTGTTGAGAAGTTCAGTTTTGCGCGTTTTACACCATTGGCGTCGTTGAAAAGCATAACGTGATGTCACCAGTGGCTTGCGAATTGCAACTCCTCCATAAATGTTCGAAGCATGAAGTTCCCTTTGGACAGTTCTTGCTGAATTGGGATTTTGGAGATGGCTATTTACCTCTGACGTTATCTGGGATAAAGATTCCGTGCGCTTTCCGACCGCTATGTTGGTCAACTCTCTTTTATCCCTCTCAGAAAGCTTTCTTTTCCGTCCACTTTTGTACTTTGCAGACGTCACTTTACCGGATTTCGTGTACGCTGTCATAACGGCTGACACAGTAGGTACTCCTTGTACGCCCCAAATAATTTGCCGTTTTCGTCACGGAGCAACCAGCGCACCGCATTCCAACAATCATTTTTTTTCGACCTCTGACAGGTCAGTCATTATTGAGTTTCCTAGAGCGTATGGCAAGCGCATGCAATACCTATGGCTGATGTTGAGCGACTGATACCTTACCTTTCCTAACCACTAAGTGCCAGAATTGAGTTCAAAGTGACATTCGCGTTCTGCTTCTTTGAAATGGACCATGCTTTTTTTCATGGGCGTTCATATTATTTTGTCACCCATCTGTACCACTCAACTTACAAGTCTCCAATTATATTAAGATTTCTACAGGGTGGTCATAAGAAAACTTCCCCGATATATGAACCCTATCGGCCTAACCGCTCAAACAACTGAAAATAAATTTTAGATGTACTTAATTGAAGTTATGCGCTCGAGATCGTGATGATTTGAAGAAGTAGAGCTCTCACGGTTACGGTTACAGTGAAAAAAATTCGAAATTTTCAAATGACAACACCCGTTTTTTTCATGCACAAATTCATCAACGCATTGAAAAACCATAAATGGCGTTGGACTGATACACGTATGTTGAAAATTGCCGGCGTAAAACACTTGCAAAAAAGACCATTGCAAGGAACGAAGGGAGT
Organism: Maratus speciosus; assembly: GCA_963932465.1. Lineage (NCBI taxonomy): Eukaryota > Metazoa > Arthropoda > Arachnida > Araneae > Salticidae > Maratus > Maratus speciosus. Next base: position 199,611,810 of record OZ010792.1, on the reverse strand, counting down.
GCCTACAAGATATGTTTTTTAGTAGCCGATTTTTTTTTCTAATTTGTGAACTCAGTAATGTTGTAAGATTGGCTTTAAAAAGTTTTTTGAGTTGTGTTTGTCTATATATAGTAAAAATAAAAAAGTAATGATTTCTTTTAGTGTGCTGAATATTACGTTACATAGGAACTGATTAGGATTGAGTGCCACGATATTACACCGGCAATTTTAGTCATACGTGTATAGTTCCAACGCCATTTATGGTTTTTCAACGCGCTAATGAATTTGCGCAGGAAAACAAAGGGTGTTGCCATTCAAAAATTTCGAAATTTTTCCACTGTAACCGTAACCATGAGAGTTCTATTGTTCTAAATCATCACGATCTCGAGCGCATACCTTTGAATTACTAAATATGAAATTTCCTTTCGATTGGTTGAGCGGTTTAGGTTGCTGCGGGTACATATATCGGGGAAGTTTTTTTTTTTGTATATTGACATTCACATCTTAAGGCATGTGTTTAAATTCAAACGCTAACTTTTTTATGGCATAAAATATCATTTAAGATTAAATATTAAAATACCTTAAATTTAATCTGTAGACAACAAAAAAAATGCATGTGATATCTTAATATTCCTAAAAAAAATAATAATCTCCTAGTTTTTCAAGTTTCAAAGTTAAAATGAAACAGGACGAATACATATAGATTTAACCATCTATAAAATTAAAATAAATTTTCAACAAAAGTAATTTTATGTATTTTAATCCAACACATTACAAAAATTAAAGCTAGCTACGAAACACATTTGTTACAGAAGAACAGATTCAATCGCTTTTTTTTTTCTCTCTTTTTACGATCGGCTGTAAAAGACTACACTTAGATGCACACTATTAATATTGCATAAGGAAAGAACGATAACTTTTTTAAAGAAAGCTAGAAAACTTCAGTTAGACGGTTTAGATCTATTTATAATATGATGTTCAAAATATGACAATTATATTTTCATTCTTATGAATATTTAATAAATTAAGCTCATTAATTTCTATTCATGATTCTTCGTGTTTGAATAGAAAGTAACAACCTGAAAATTGCAGTATAATTTAAATTTACATAAAAAAATATATTTATATATTATAAGATTAAATGAAAGATTTTTAAATTAAATGTAATGTGACTTTTTTTATAAGTAGTATATATTTCATATCAGTTCTTAAAGAAAATTTCTTGTTCTTCTAAGTGTACTTATTTGAATTTAAAAAACTGGAAGGTTGGCAGTTATGCAAAAGAATTAATAACTGTAGCATGTATAAGTTTGCTTTTATTATAACTTATTATACCTTTCAACTTACCAATGCTTACTCCAATTATATTAAGACTTGTATATTGACATTCACATTTTAAGAAATGTGTTTAAATTCTAACGATAATTTTTTATGGCATAAAATGTAAGTTAAGATTAAACTTTAAAATAAATTTAATCTATAGACCAAAATATATATATATATATATATATCTGATATCTTAATATTCATTAAAAAAAAAAAAATTATAATCTCCTATCTTTTCAAGTTTCAAAATTAAAATGAAAGAGGTCTAATACATATAGATTTAATCATCTATAAAATTAAAATAAATTTTGAACAAAAGAAATTTTATCTATTTTAATCTCCAACACATTACAAAAATGGAAAGTAGCTACGAAACATATTTGTAACAGAAGAACAGATTCAAACGCTTTTATTCTCTGTTTTTACGACCGGCTGTAAAAGACTATACTGAGATGCACACTATTAATTTTACATAAGGAATGTACGAAATTTTTTTTATAAAGATGGAAAACTTCAGTTGGACGGTTTAGATCTAGTTATATTATGATTGTCAACATAAGACAATTATATTTTCCTTCTTATGAATATTTATTAAATTAAGCTCATAAAGAAATATTTATAAGTCTCCGTGTTTGAATAGAAAGTAACAACCTGAAAATTGCAGTATAATTTTAATTTTTCGGTTGCTGCAAACTTGCACAGAGAAGTGACAATGTGTTTTTGAAAAGTTCTAGGAAATGCTGTCCAAGTAAAACAAGAACGAAAGCGTCATGCGTCAAGCATAGATTTTGAAACACTTTCCAACACATTCAAAATATTATAACAAAACGTCACAGTTTATTAACCCTTTTTGTCCCAAATTATGAATTCATGAAATTTTCAATTTCTGAAGCCTTTTTCGTGTATTTTTAACACTACATTAGAAGATTTACGCAATCATTTCATAATTTTTTGAAGGATTTTGCCAATTAAATGTAATTAATTCAATTAGAATTTATAGGGAATTTGTGCAATATTTACAAACTTCACTCAAATCTTATAGTTAAAGTTTGTTTTTAGTATTTTGTAGAATTAGGAAATGTATAAATATAATGTTCTTACAATAGAAATACAGAAATATTTCCGAACTGAAACTTTCTACCCCTCTCTCCCTCCCTATCTTTCAAAGTCAAGAAAGCTGAAAAGATGCAAAGGCAAAAGAAATCATCCTTTTAAAAATGTTTTTGTTTTGTGCAACCAATAATGCTTTTGGAACAAGATAAATTAAATTATCTATAACTCATTCTAAACTGAATTACTACTAATCGATGTATTAAATGAATTTTATTATCTATAACTCATTCTAAACTGAATTACTATTAATCGATGTATTAAATGAATTTTATATCTATAACTCATTCTAAACTGAATTGCTATTAATCGATATATTAAATGCATTTTATCATCTATAACTCATTCTAAACTGAATTACTGCTAATCCATGTATTAAATGAATTTTATTATCTATAACACATTCTAAACTGAATTACTTCTAATCCATATATTAAATGAATTTTATAACAATTTATTTTAACGGTACTTTAATGTACTGTCGGGCATAGAGGTTTAAGGTGAAAGGTGATGTCTAAATAAACTATTTGAAAAGAGCATAACGAATTTGAAAAACCAATTTCTACTAAAAACACAAATAAACGGATGCATATGCGAATTTGTTTTTGGAAGCTCTGTATATAATCTATAGTTTTGTATGTATACTACGTCGTTTCCCAAAAGTTTGTTGATAGCACAGTTGAATATTTCCATTCAGCAATTTCCTTAAATAAACGGAACTGTACTTGAGAAATTTTTGTGAATACCAGCGTATGATCCATATAACTTATACCCAGATAAAATGATATAAAAAAATAGTTAAATTTAAAATTTCGCACCACAACTGAACAAGTTCGTCTAGTAATTATTGTACATAAGCTTGAATAGTTGAATTATTGTCCATTTTCTTCTGCAGCCAAATTCTTTTGTGTGTTCCCGTATATGAACGATAAATTCTGTGCGTACCATACTATACTATACAATAAGGGCATTCTATTAAACCTTAGTGATACAGATGAATTTCAATACGTTTAAAATAGTGTAATATGATTAAAATGCTCCTAAAACAATTTTTCCCCATATACCGTAATGTAACAGAATTCTTTTGGATGTCCCTGTTAACGTATCGTGAATGCTACACAGTTCAATTTCAATACCGAACATGCCATGGTAAACCCCAATAACATATAGCAATTTCATGGCAATCTAACTAGATTTCGGTGAGTTAGAGGACGGACGGACGGCAGACAGACAAACCAAATTTGTAAACAATTTTCGTTGGAAAGTGTTAAAAAGGAAGAGAATACCTCCCATATTAATAGATCTAAATGATCTATTGGAACGAAATAGGAAATAACTTAATGTACAATATCACTATAAAATATTTTCAAAGCTTCAGGCATTGTAGTGTCTTTAATATACAAATCTAAATCTCTGGCTCAAGGACTGTAGCCTACAGTGCCCAGACATGTTTTCTTAACCATGGCCCCTAAGGTATTGGTGCTATACACCATATGTCCTGGCCAGGTGGTCAGTCTAACGCGGCATATCAGTGCCGTGGAAGGTTCTGTGTGAAAGGTTCTGGGAACGTAGCCCAGTTCGCAGTCCTGAGTCGAACTGTGAACCTGTAGTGAGTAGAGGAACGGGATGACCACAACGCTAATGGACTTAATTATAGATATACATATCATAGATATGTATGTCCCATCATACCATTTCTTCACACCATTGTTTAATATTATTTGACTGCACAATCCTTATCCTTATAATGCATTCACTGTTAATAGAAACAATGGACAATATTAGTTGAAAATAATTTCACATATTCTACTTATAAAGTCATACTTTAAAGTCAGTAATTTTAGTTAATGTATTTTTATAATACCTATGATTTTACTCAACATCAAGACTTTTGATTATACTAAGGCATTAATATAACCATGCACACCGTAGGTACATTGTGTAAATTTAACCGTATTTTTTTTTTATTGACATGGAATATTGTTCAAAAATAAATTTTATGAATACTAAAAGTCACATTAAATCCAAACTCCAGGCAGCATGAAAAATGTGCCATGTGATATCTCTTTATGTTCTTCCATAAATGAATATTCTTTTTCTTCCATGTTCAAAGTTCATACAAAAAAAAAAAAAAAAAAAAAAACCCTCGAAATTACAAACTCTGAGATTTGATCATGAGTAAAGTTAGAATAAAATTTCAACCATAGTAATTTTATTTCTTTTAATGCAACATGTTACCAAAATGGTAAACAGCAACGAAAAATATTTATTACTGAAGAAGACATTCAAGCTATTTTATGTTCACTTTTATGAACGACTGTAAAAGAATTTACTTAGACGCACCCTATTAATATTTCGTAAAGGATGGATGCATAACTTTCTAAAACTTACGTTTGATAGTTTAAATTTATAACGTCATGATTAATATAGGACAGTTATGTTTTCATTCTTATAAATATTCATTAAATTATGTCTATAAAAAAGCAAATCTTAAAATCTTTGTGTTTTAATTGAGAGTAAAGATCAGAAAATCGCAGTACAACTTAAATTCTCGGCTGCTAAAATTTGCACAAAAAAGATTATGTTTTTAAACATTTTCGGCGAAATACTAAATAAAAACGGAAAGTGGAAAAACAGGAACAGAAAGGAAAATTTCAAAATTTGTGTTAGCAAGAACTGTTGCCCCCAAATTTAGAAATGTAGACAATATAACAGTGCCATTATGGAATATTTTAGAAGTCTTCAAACACTGAGGAAACTCTGTTATAGAAATGTAAATTTTATTGTCTATCATTCTTTCATAACATCATTACAAGTGCGGTCGTACTTATTTAATTTAAAATTTACGACTTTTACGATTTCTTTTTGGGGCTAAAAAGAAACGGACGTGGACACTATATTCATTGACATTTCATTTATATATTTAAATTTTTGAGGGAGGGGCACCTGCAGATGCTCGCTTTGAACTTCCAATTGGATGACCATTTTTTTTCCTGTCACAAACATCTGAAACAAACTTGGTCACCAAACTGCGAAAGGGCATTGAAATCTTTAGTGCAGTGGTTCCCAGCCTATGGGTCGCGGAGTAATCAAGGTTTGCCAGAAAAAATATATCTTTTATATTATCTATTTAAAAAATATAACAAGTGCAATAGTCATAAAGCTATTAGCTTTAACTAAATCCTAGTGAGAAAACATGGTTTTCTTAAACTGTTAGTCGATATTATTTTATAACCTCGAAGTGAGATATAGCTGCAGTCTCGCAGTCGTTATGGCAACCCTGGACCCCCGATCTGGAGCTTGTGGATTAGAAATCCCTTTAAAGAATAAGATTTGAAAAGCCCAAAACTCTCAAAACCTATAAAGAAGATTCCTTAATTGATCTATTTTGAAATTTCTCTTTGAAGGCAGTTTTCAAGGAAAAAATAATTAATTTTCTTCTGGATGAATATAAGAGCAGAATAACCAGAAATATCTAAACCAAATTTGAGGTACTTGGTGTTGTTGAACACGACGTAAACGTACTTTCCCGTGAACGTACTTTTTCTATTTTTGTGTTTTTGAAAACCAAGTGCATAAACAAATCGCATATAGAAAGCGACTTAAGGTTAAAATTAATCAGTTTTCACCCTGATATAGATGCCTTCATCGGCGAACACATGTGCCAGAAACCTCACTGATGGTAAAGTTGCATTTTGATAATAATTAAAATTATTTTTCATTATCTTTCTAATATGTGTGTTATTTTAATTATTATTCCACACATTGGGATCACCGATTCTTGATTTTGTGCATAGAGCATGCTTCGTACGATAGCTTATAGAGTTCATACAACTGATATAAGATACATTTCCTTTTAGGTGGATCGCATACCAATAAAGGTTGTGAACCGCTACTCTAGATTTTACCAACATTTAGCTTAAAAAGCTTTCTTGACAAATTTGTGAAAATTTGATAAAAAAAAGTCATTATTTCGCATTTTTTTAACATTTTGTGAACTCGAAAGGATAATTAATCAATGAAAAGTATACTTGTCGGTGCTATAAGTTCCGGTAAAAACTATTACCTTTAATTCAAATAAAAATGGAAATAAGTAGAACAATTCTCGAGAAAAAGGATCACACGTTTCGAAAAAAGTAGTTTCGAGAAAAATAGCTTTAAGCATTCGACAATAGCGTTACGTTCAACGAGCAAAAATATTATAAAACATTGAAATATCGCGAAAAAGTGTTAGAACAACAATCTTGAGGAATGCAAAAAAATGCAAAATTTGAAATAAAATAGGAAATACTGACCCGAAGAAGTAAACTTCCCCTTAATAAGGTATTGTTATATTACTTGATTGGGCCATAACTTTTGTTATATTATGGACGTTATTAGTCTCACATCTTCACTTTTCCTTTATTCAATTAAAAGCCTGAAAATGGCTTAAAGAGGCCCCGAACCTTTGAGTTTCTCGAAACGATCAAAAACATCGTCTTTTTTAAAGTACCAAAAAGCAAATAATATGTAATTAAGATTTTTTTTTTCCATTTCTACCTGAAGTATATATTCTTAACTATATTATCCAGCAAAATAAATGTTGCACATGCAAAATTAATATTTCGATTTTAAATTTAAAAATTCATCTCACTGAAGTTTGAATTAAAATCATTAAGTGTTGCGCGCATGATAAAACTCTAAATTATGTATATGGAAAACAATTTTTTGAACAAAATAGAATCAAAACACACCTACTTCTAAATTAAAAACAAAATATACAGAAAAAGTTCTGCTTAAAATTTTTTTTAGCACAAAATACAATAAAATTCAGAATTTTCAAAAATTATTTCAAGTTTTTAAAGTGCTAAAAAATAAATAACCAAAATATGTGAATTGGTTTTAGCATATACTAGACTATAAAAAACCGCATATTTAGTTAATTTTTTAAAGATGTTGCTTACATAGTTTTTACTAGTCTGAGAAAACTCGTTTGAAACTTTCAATATCTAAAGGCCTTCAATTATACTCACCGTCTACAAATGATTAAAATTCAAGAAATAATACACATTTTTCGATGAAGGTTTTTTGCATATTTTTCAGAAATTAAAAAAAAAAAAAAAAAATCAGAATAAAACAAAAACCGAAAACAAATATTGTTGAAAGTTTAAAGGTCCTGTGCTCCCTAAAATATTCTACTTATAAAATCACACTACATTACAAACATCTCTATAATAATGTTTACTTTTATTAAGGGGACCAGAAAGGTTTCAAATGGGGAAATTTAACTGAAGTTGAATAGCAAATTATAAAGCTATAATTAAATTAGACTGTTGTTTCTTTCTGCATTCGCTTATTTACATTTATATAGAAGTAAAAAACATTTTTAAATTGTAACAAAACAATAAGAGATGTTTCAATATTGTACAATAAAATTAATTTTGAAAAACTAGATATTTGTGGATTTTGCCGCCCGAGTTCCATATATATACATTAGGGTGGAGCGAAAAAAATTATTTTTTAAAAATCAAAAACGGGTAGGTGCCAAAAGTTGCCTTTATACTAGTACATCATCTGCGTGCAATATTACCACTGAAAAAAAATGGCTTGAGTCTGCGCTTTTGGTCCAAAAGTCGAAATTTTGGGTAAAATTTGACATTTTTTCAAAAATTAAAAAAAAAATTCTATAGAGATGGCTATTATTTAAAAGTGTTATTTAAACTTTTATTATTAATGACTTAACATATTTAAACGAAAAAACTATATCTTTGTTTTGTATAACTGGAACAAAACTGACAACGTTTGGTGAAAAAAAGGTGTTTCCACTCTGTTGTGTCACACAACTAATTGTTGTTTGGAATACAGCTCTTACGTAGTTGCTTTCAAATCTACCAACGGGGTATCACGTGGGAGTGGCTGCATTTCATGACACAACAGTGTATAGCTTGACCACCCTTCCATCTGAGCACAATGTTTTATTTATATATTGAATTGTGATTTTTTATCAAAGACTGACATAAGATTCCTATGTATCAACCTAATCCATCTCTTCTTTGTATCCACAGACGTTGGGTGCTGCTGTGACACTTCTTCACCTATATTTCTACTGCTTGTGTATGATAAGGCAAGCAGAGTAATGCAGTGGAATTAATGGAATATATTCAGCCCTCTAGTATCTTCACCAAAATTACATCCAGTTACTGCATAGTGATTGGGAGTTCCGTTCCTAACAACATTTTATAATATTTAGGTATTTCATCTTTGAGTATGTCATCATTTACTCTACCTCTTGAATTTTTTATATGCTGATAAGCTTGTTGTTTAATGTGATGGCGATCGTCATCAAAATTGCAATACGAATTTGCTCTCGATGTGAAAAGCTACCATTGTCCTAAATAAATTTTTTTAGTATTTGTTTTTTTTTTGCCGATTTCTGTGATGTTTTGTAGCCGAGTAATTTCCCATAAGTTTTTAGATCAATTTTTTAGATGTGAATTTTATTTCGTGTATGCCATCATGTGGCATAAACTTGGATTACATACTTTGTGAGTGAACCAGACTCTCATGGTCTATCAGTTCAGTGCTTATATAAAGGCGAATAATTTTATGCGCCGTTGTGGGCCATCTTGCGTGGGACAAGTTTCTTGGGTTCCTATTCGCTAGTTCTTCTGAGCAATATCTTGATGAAATAACTTTGCAGATATCTATCAGGTATTTCTGGTATGTGCTGAGTACCCTTTTCTTGATTTCAGGAAATAATGTTTAAAAATTACTCTCTATGGCTTCAAAAATTGAAATAAGAAGGGAATAAGCATGTGGACAAAGATTTTCCTATTGGTTCGGCGCATCCCTGTGGGTTAGAATCTGATTTTTGCCAAAGATTTTATCTAATAAATGATGCAGAGGAAATTAACTGGACTTGGAGGAGACATATGATCAATTGTAATGGTTCATTCTAAACATGCCCGTCGCAGAATGGATGACAACGACTAACAGAATAATCCGCCTTCAAATGAGCACTCACTGCCCACCAGAGTTTCTACGTTCACTCAAAAAGTACTATGTTATCCAAGTTTGGCTCCAGAATAGTTTACAATCAAATGTAATCCACAGCTAAAGAAGGGATCTAAAAACTCATGGGAAATTGGCTACACAAAAACAACTTAGATACTAAACAACACACAAAACGGAATAAAAAAAATACTGAAAAAAAGGTTATTTAGGACAATGGTTGCTTTGCATACACGGAGGAAATTCTTATTTCATTGCTCTCTGACGATTGCCATCACATTAAACAGCTAGCTGCTCAGCACATAATAGTCGAAAGATGAGAGTAAATGATGGCATACGCAGATCGTTAAATATCGACAATCAACTTTGAAGCGGATAATTATATAAATCTAACTCATTGGAGAAGTGTTGTGGTAACAGAACCTCTAATCAATATGCATTTATCGTGTGCAATCTTGGTGAAGATAATAGAAGGCTGAATAGATTACATTAATATCATCCGCACTGCATTACACTGTTTGTCTTCTCTTACACAAACAGTAGAAAAATTTGTAAATGAGATCACAGAAGCAGCATTCAAAGTCTGTGGATCCAAAGAAGAGATGTACCAGGTTGATACATAGAAATCTTATGCCAGTGTTTGATAAAAAATCACAATTCAATGTATAAATAAAAATCTGAGTTCTGATGGTAGGGTGGTCGAGCTATGCACTGTTGTGACATGAAATGAAGCCACCTCCACGTGGTACCTCCTGGATAGTTTTGAAAGCAACTAGGTAAGAGCTGTATTCCAAACAACAATTAGTTGTGTGACACAACAGAGTGGAAACACCTTTTTTTCACCAAACGTTGTCAGTTTTGTTCCAGTTATACAGAACAAAGATATAGTTTTTTCGTTTAAATATGTTAAGTCATTAATAATAAAAGTTTAAATAACACTTTTAAATAATAGCCATTTCTATAGAATTTTTTTTTTATTTTTGAAAAAATGTCAAATTTTACCCAAAATTTCGACTTTTGGACCAAAAGCGCAGACTCAAGCCATTTTTTTTTCAGCGGTAATATTGCACACAGATGATGTACTAGTATAAAAGCAACTTTTGGCACCTACCCGTTTTTGATTTAAAAAATTTTTTTTCGCTCCACCCTAATATACATTATATATATATATATATATATATATATATATATATACATATATATATATTATAGGGGAGCTTGTGGATGAATCGGACAAGGGATGGATGGGACATTCTCAGTATTTCAGGCAATAAACATTTATTTTAAATTGCTTCCTATCCCCATATAAGGGTCTACCACAGTGTGTTTCAGAACTAAAAGTAGGACCACATTGCTGTTTTCGTTTTCCTTCAAAGTTGCATTTTCTGAAATCTCTACTTAAAAGTAAGTTTTTTTTACATTTGAAGATGTGAAATATCTTATACAATATCAAAAATTAAGCTATGTTGTAGTTATTTATTTTAAGGATCAATATCGATAATTAAAATGAATGAATAGTAACCATTGTGAAAAAATAATTTTGGGGCAAAATGGCTGAGAAGGGAATATATGCATCATGGGGATGATTGGGACATTTCAAATGGGGATGAATGGGACATTCTCATTCATCCCTAGAGATGTTGAAAATTTTATTTATTAACTAAATAGTATTATATAGGTTGATAAATTAATAATTTACGTTAATTAATAGTATTAAATAGTATTATATGAGTTGTTATTGCTTAAAATTTTTTAGTGCTATTATTTAATGTAATAAGTATTAATGCATTATCAAAAAATTGGTACTAAAACTTAATCAAAATAGATAAAATTGTTAAAAATAGTATATGTTTATTGATCAAATGGGGGAAATTATATTGAATTTTCAAATGTTGCACAAATAAATACCTACTCCTAACATATTGTGTCGATCGGAAAGTCATGTCATGTTGGGAAAATCAATTCGTACCGGAAAATTCTATCATTTAATTATTAGACATTGATTCTGATATCTAACGTCTAATAATTACGGGGCAGAATTTTCCGGTAAGAATTGATTTTCCCAACACGACACGACTTTCAGATCGACCAAATAATTTCCGTTCTGCATGTTTCTAAGATACATTTAATTAATATTAATTAATAAGTTATGATTGAAAATTATTAGCTATGCCATATTTAAAAGGTATTTTGCACTTTCATTTCAAATCTAAAATGCCTCATAAGTGGGAAAAAATAACAGATTGATAGCCGAAGTTTGCATTAAAATTTAAAACTGCAAGAAAAGAAGTTATTGAAAAAAAAAAAAACATATCGATTCGTGCTGTAAAATAATATATTACAAATATAATTACATATAAGATTATAATTATAAATTTTAATTTGGCAAAATTGAATACAGGGAGGAAAAGTCTTTGTGTCCCATCCATCCCTATTAATGTCCCATTCATCCCTGCTGTGAAGATGATTGGGACAGGGAGGTACGTTTTTTTGATTTCATAATATTTTTCTGAATAAATCATAATCTAGAATAAATATTGTTCATATATGTTATCAAATACCTAATGTATGAAATGTGATATATAATACTGATAATAACTTAAATAAAAAATATAAAAAAATATTTTTGTGAAAATGTCCCATTCATCCCCCATCTCCCCTATATAGTCAAACTTTTGTAATAATAAACCATTTTAACAAATGAAAAATTTACCATTAAAAGGAATCATTAATTATATAAACAGTAATCCCTTAACATTCATGGATTTGACATTCACGAGTTTTAATTATTCGCGAAATAAAAAAGTGAAGACCATTTCAACATTCGCGTATTTAACTTGATAATTCGCGAATTGTGTTTCCTAAAGAATATTTTTTGAAATTAAAGAATATTGTAAACTCACTTCGTTTGCTAATTCATCAACTACGTAACAATGGACACTTTTCTTTACTTTTTATGTGGATTTTATATTTAAATTCCTAAATTTTCTAAATTGAAAAATTTTTATTGCAGGTGAAATATTTTCTGCAAAAATTGTCGAGGAAATTTTTAAACTTCAGCAAGAATTTGTTAAAAAAGCAATGGACTGCGATCCTTTACTCGTGAGGAGACTAAAATCGAAAAATCGAGGCCGCAACATTCCCTCATTTGGAAATCCACAAACAAAAAATGTGTTCTGCCAAACAATTGAATATCACTAAATTTTTTCAGTCATCAACTAGTCAATAAACTTTGCAGAATATGTTTATAATTATTCAAATTTATTTACAGCATGGTTTTTTTAATGCTTAATAATTGCATTTTTTACGTTTCAAACTTTTTTTTTCCATTTAAAAAAAATTATAAAACCTAACCACCTTTTATGCACGGGAAAATAGTTTTCACATTCGCGATTTTGACATTCGCGGATGTTTCCGAGAACCTAACCCTCGCGAATGTTAAGGGATTACTGTATATACATGTAAAACCGTTAAATTGTTGAAAAGGACTACTGAAAAAAATATAATTGGTTTAAAGAAAGTAATTGAGTTTAAAGTTTTCCTTCGCAGTCATCGCCACCGTCTGATTCATAATACCTACTCGGTTCAGATTCAACACTGGTATCTCTCAGTATATTTTTCTGGTACGAAATTATGAGCATTTTGAAATACTTAGATTTTTTTTTATTATCTCAACGTAATAATGATAGCATCCTTACTCTATTAATTTTATAAATGTGAAAGAGTGAAAATGTTTGGCTGAAGCCAGCATCAAAATTTATAGCCCGATTTAATTCGATTAAAATTAAATGCCTTTGTATCCTTTATGCATTCTATTCATTTTTTCAATGTTTAAAAATTTGACATAAGCTAACGAAATTTACATAATTTATTAATTTGTAATACATAAAATAAAAGTTACAAGCAAATTGCAAGAATATTTACTATAGAGTGGAAATATTAATGGTGAAATTGCATTTTTTTTTCAATATTGTGCAAATATGTGCACTATGTAAATTGGCAAAAATGTTTTGAAATTTCACTATTAATATTTCCAGCATAAAGTAAATGCTTGCGCAATATCGACATTTTGTTGGGGATAGTTAAAATTTAAAATTTTGACATGTCATAATATATATTTCGAATGCAAATCCAATATTTTACCAACATTGTAACTATAAGGGACGTTCAAAAAGAAACGAGCCGGAATCTGGACTGTGCAAACCGCTGACACAATGGTAATATCATTGCGTCAGTAACAAAGAGGGTTTCCGAGAAGAGCACGGAAGTCCCATGCCCGCCGCTAGAGGGTCACCACCATCAAGAAAATCCAAGGCCATCCACACAAGTGCATTAAAGTTTATGCTGACGTTCTTCTTTGACCAAGATGGTCCCCTTCTAATACACTTCCTGCAGCACAGGACAACAGTGAATGCCCAGCATTACTCGCAAACCTTGACCAACCTTCGCCAAGAGATCAAATCAAAAACGACCAGGCAAGCTTACCCGTGGGGTCATTCTGCTCCACGACAATGTAAGTCCTCATGCGGCCAACATGGTTACGGCACTCGTGCAGAAATTCAAGTGGGAGGTTCTCGGTCGCCCTGCATACAGTCCAGACCTGTCTCCCTGCTATTATGCTATTCTTGGTCCCCTAAAAAAGGCTCTGGGGGGCAAACGATTCACCTCGGATGACGACGTCAACCAGTACGTGCGGAATCGGTTCACATCGCAACCCCAGGAATTTTACGAGGCAGCCATTCACTGCCTTGTGTCTCACAAGGAGAGGGTCCGAGGTTGGTCTCATCGAATGCGATGAACATTCGTGTATCGATAGAGCATAGTTAGTACATAAATATAAGAGCGTCATAAAGCGCAACCCCCAGGGGTCTTGAGAGAATAACTCGCAAATTTTAAGCTACAGTTCATAATAGGATAAATTTCCTTCATTGGCAAGCGTCTCGGTAGCGCGATCGGTAGGACACTGGATTTGAGTTTTTTCGGCCCGGGTTCAAATCCGGCTTGGACTTGTTTTTCGGAACGAAAAATTTATCAATCATTTTTGAACCGCAATTGAAAAGATATGTAAAATAATTGAAATTTACGAAAAATATGAATGAAATGTATGTTATGTAGCGTGTAAGTTCTTTTTTAACTACGAAATTTTGCATGTTTAAATATATAATGAAAAAGAAAAAAACTCATATTTATATGTCTATAGGCCAGAAAATTTTTGTTGTTATTTAAAATTATTTACAGTTATTTCAATGAATATCAACAATTTTCAACAGAGAAATAAATTAAAACACGTGATATAAATTCGTGAATAATTATATTATTTTAATTCTGTTTCTATATGAAAGTATTTCGAATTTTTCATGATTTTTTTAATACCATTTTTTAAATTCTTAATATGACTTTTTTTTCAGATTTTTAGTTTTGTAATTATTACCTACGTAATAACTATTTTCAGCAATTAAATATCTTTTTAGAACTTATTTTTTAAGCACTATGACAGTTGTTCTAACTATAATCATAAGAATACAAGATTTAAAAAATTCAAAAGTTAAAAAGCGAGTTGGTAAAAAACGATACATTTATTTCATTGTGAAAAATAGTAGCTTATTTATGTAAATAACAGTAAATAAATTTTAAAATAAGCTTAATTTTATGGTCTATAAAAGTTCCAATTGACTTTTTTTTTTAAGTTTGTTATTATTATTATTTATTTATTTTACCTTTACTTTTCATTGAATATTTAAACATGCAAAGATTTGCACTTAAAATTGTATTTATATAATTAAACTGCATTATATAAAAATATTAAACATGAAAAAAAATTCATCTCCGAAAAAAATTACTACGTAAAGATCTATTCTAATTAAAAATCAAGAATCCCAGACTTTAAAAATCATATTAATAAAAGTCCTTCCGGCCAGGTTTTTGGTACCACATTTCAAATTTAAAATTTAAAAATTTTTTTAAATGGCCGACATTTTGAAACAAGATGGCGGATGAAGCTGGCCAACGAACTCGGTCGAGACATCGGTATGTACTCGGTATATATATATATATATATATATACCGAATTATATATATACCGAATATATATATATATCATTTCGAAAAGGTACCTATTGCAGCCGTTCGGAGGAGAGCGATATCAAAAAATTTTGGTATATTTTCACCGATCATGACCCCGAGACCTCGAAACCACCCTCCGTTCAAATATTGATATATATATATAATTTTTTGATATCGCTCTCCTCCGAACGGCTGCAATAGGTACCTTTTTGAAATGAAAGCTACCTAATATAAAAGCATATTTTTAAGAAAGCATAAAATATTTGAAGTATCTAAATGAGGAAACAAAATGAAAATAACATATTTGTTCACTTATTTTAATTTGTTTCTCTGTTAAAAATTGTGGATATTCATTGAAATAACTGTAAATAATTTTCAATAACAACAAAAAATTTCTGGTCTATAGACATATAAATATGCGTTTTTTTGTTTTGTTTTTAAATATATATATATATATATATATTAGTTTTACGTTCGTTTACGTTTAACGTTATCCACGTTTAAATATATATATATATTTAAACGTTGAAAAGTTCGTAGTTAAAAAAGAACTTATATGCCACAAAACATACATTTAATTCATATTATTCGTAAATTTCTATTATTATGCATATCTTTTCAATTGCGGTTTGAAAATGATTGATAAAAGTTTTCGTTCAGAAAAACAAGTCCGAGCCGGATTTGATCCCTGGCCGAAAAAACTCAAAACCAGCGTCCTATCGATCGTGCTACCGAGCCACTTGTCAATGAATGGAATTTATCCGATTATGAACTGTAGCTTAAACTTTGTGAGTCATTTTCTCAAGACCCCTGGGTGTTGCGCTTTATGGCGCTCATCTATTTATATACTAACTATTCTCTATCGCTACACAAATGTTCATCGAATTCGGTGAGACCAACCTCGGACCCTCTCCTTGTCAGTGGGACAAGTGCTTCAACAGCCAGGGCCAATACTTGTGAAATACATGTACTAGTTTCTGTTCTTAGGCCTCTGGCTCGTTACTTTTTGAACGTTCCTAATATTAAACACTTGGTTTTGTTATTATCTTCATATAGTTATAAAAGTATCCTAATCCTTATAATATTACAAATGTGAAAGTTTGAATATGTTTGGTTCAAGTCAGAAACGAAACGAATAACTAAATTTGTTT
Source organism: Maratus speciosus (assembly GCA_963932465.1). NCBI lineage: Eukaryota > Metazoa > Arthropoda > Arachnida > Araneae > Salticidae > Maratus > Maratus speciosus. The sequence goes on along the minus strand of OZ010792.1, from coordinate 199,595,191 downwards.
ATATTCATTATCCATTATATAATTTTTTTTCAATGTTTAAATTTCCTCTTGAGTTAATAAAATTTACATATTTTATTTCTTTGTAATACGTAAAATAAAAGTTATAAAAATAAAACCTACTTTCAAACAAATGTAGTAATAGAATATTCTCTTGCGTTTGTATAATATGGTGGCATTTCAAAGAAAACATGTCAAAAATTGTACGTCAAACGTGGCAAATGAGATGCGTTAGTAGTAGGAAAAGGACAGTTCTGGGACAGCAGGGGGGATGGGGGATGGTGCGCAGTCCGCAGGTCCCTCCTCTCATCCCCCCTCCGATCCCTCCTCCCATCCCCCTCCGGCCCCATCCCCCATCCCGCATCCTCATCCCCCCTCCTGTGCACCCTCCGACATCACCCCCTAGCGGGAAAAATGGCGTTTTTAGAGTATTTTTCTGCTATAACATGAGAGTTGAACGTTAGATCGACTAGATTATCATACTATAAAATGAAGATTAAATTTACATTTGAATTTTGAACAATCTTTTCATTAATGAGTATTATTAATTAAGCAAAACAATGGAAAATAACAATTTTTAAGGGAAAAAGCTGATTTCTGTAGATTTTCTTTTAACTGTAAGATCAGAATATCGACTTAAATGGAGAAAGTTAAACATATATTTGAATTATGAACAATCTTTACCTTAATGAGTATTATTAATTAAGCAAAACAGTGGAAAATAATCAATTTCTTAGGAAAAAAGCTGATTTCTGTAGATTTTATTCAACTACAAGATCAGAATATCAACTTCAATGGAGAAAGTTAAACATATATTTGCTTTTTGGGCGATTAACACCTTAATGAGCATTATTAATTAAGCAAAATAACAAAAATATCAATTTTTAATGGAAAAAAGAAGATTTCAGTACATTTTATTCAACTGCAAGATCAGAATATCAACTTAAATGGAGAAAGTTAAACATATATTTGAATTTTGAACAATCTTTACCTTAATGAGTATTATTAATTAAGCAAAACAGTGGAAAATATCAATTTCTTAGGAAAAAAGCTGATTTCCGTAGATTTTATTCAACTACAAGATCAGAATATCAACTTAAATGGAGAAAGTTAAACATATATTTGATTTTTGGGTGATTAACACCTTAATGAGTATTATTAATTAAGCAAAACAAAGGAAAATTATAATTTTTAAGGAAACAAGCTGATTTCTTTCTTTATTTTTTTTTCCAACTATAAGATGAGAATATCCACTTAAATGAGAAATGTTAAGCACACATTTAAGTTTTTGAACGGCTATTAACCTTAATGAATTTTAATACTTAATTTTTTATACATAAACCATTACTCAATAAATTTAATGCTTTCTGATTCAATGAAATTCAGTGATTTTTTTCAGTTTTTAAACCAATTCTTGCATATTTTGTATTTATTATTACTTAATTTCCCAACCTCTAAAAGCATTTGAAGAAAAACACGATACTCCGTTTAACATTTGAAAGAAATATTCGAAAAATGACCCCTTCGCTAACCCCAAATCTTCCCCTCAAGCAGGGAATGCGAACAATAGAATGTTATACCAGCTTATTGATGTATTTTCATATCACAAGAACGCAGATTTTGATATGGTCAGTAAACACATGATTGTAATCTGAGTTATTCTACCCATATTATTAATCAAATTATCATATGGTTCATCTTTTGTTTGAACAATCATCACCTTAATGATTATTATTAATTAAGCAAAACAATGGAAAAATTTCAATTTGTAGGATAAAAGCTGATTTCTTACGAATTTTTCAACTGTAACACTGGAATATCGACTTCTAAGAGAAGAGTTATACATATATTTTAGTTTTTAACAACAAAAACTTAATAAATATCATTAATTAAACAACAACAACAAAGAAATTATAGATTTTCAAGAAAAGATGAATTTTTACGCAAATTTTCAACTTTGAAATATACTTGTTTATATATTTTTACAAGATACTAATTATATTGTTAAACTTTAGCTATCTTTAGAAGATTGATTGTCTTTATATAGTGTTCATATTTATATCTATTCACATCATGACTACATTTGAGATCTTACAACCAATAGTATAAATTTCTTTTCTATATGGAAAATGGAAATGAATAAAATTGTTTTATCAGATCATTTGATCATTGATACATTGGAGATTTTGAACATATATCCAGATTTTGAATGAACAACACCTTAATGAATATTAATAATTAAGCAAAGCAATGGAAAATATCAATTTTTAAGGAAAAAAGATCAGAATATCAACTTAAAGAGGAAAGATACGAGGATTTCAACTTAAAAGGGAAATTTAAACATTTATTTTAGCTTTTGACAAACCATTACCTTAATGAATTTTATTAATTGAACAAATAACAAAGACAAATGTTATTTTTTAATGAAAAAAGACAAATTTAAACGAATTTGATTAACTTTTACACTAGTTTGAGATTTTTTCATTCTTTTAGATGCTAGCTATGTAGAATTTTAATCTCTCAACGAGACACACTTCAAGAAATACTCATTACTAAACAAAATAAATTAATTTTAATCTAATCAATAGCTGAAAATTTCACATTTTAAAAATATTTTCCTGAATGTACATAAAAGATACGAGTTTACAAACTAATATCTATGTTTTATTAAATTTAACTGGATTTTTCTATATTCGAACTTAATTTTTATACACAAAGCATTATTTAATCAAATTCAGTACTTTCAAATTTAACGAAATTCAGCGATTTTTCACTTTTCAAACCAATCCTATGACTTAAAAAACAACAGCGCCTCCTATAATTTTATAGCTTTGAGTGAAACGAGTCGAATTTTTTATACTGTTTGCTGTTTTCGTTATATGAAGACGTCAGCTTATATTCTCTAGTTTAACTAAAATGAGTAATATGCAAGAAATGTCTTTAGCAGAGGAAGATTCAAGTCAATCTTACTTAAAGGATATGAATTCAGCTATACCCAGTCAAGAAGCACATGCTTCGAACATTGAAATATTACCATCTTCACCAGAACAACTAAAAAAAGCTTTTTCTTGCAATCAATGCGAGAAATCCTATTCAAAAAAGAATGCATTAAACAGACATCAAATATCCCATCTGGAGAAAAAACCCTTTGAATGTGAAATATGCTCAAAGACATTCATTCAAAGCAGTGATTTAAAACGGCATAGTGTAACTCATTCCAGGACATCTACTACATATAAATGCGATCAATGCGGGAAAGATTATTTACAAAAGTTTCTGTTAACAATTCACAAGAGATCTCATAAGAAGTTTTATGATTGTGATAAATGTTCCAACTCTTTTTTAACAAAGTCTGCTTTAACTAAACATAAAAAATTCATCCCAAGGAATATGAATGTAAATACTGCAACATTAAATTGTACGATGAAGTTGAATTTTTACATCATAAAAAAGTTCACCCTAAGAAATATAGTTGTAAACACTGTAAAATTATCTTTTATCTCCAGAGGGACTTTATTCATCATCTGATCAACATGCATAAATGAAAAATGCAAACTTTGTTAAGTCATAAACTTGATTTGAATATCTGTATATTTTAAAAATGTATATGTCCTCCTATAACTGTTGAAAATGATGAATAAATATTGTTTAACTGAAAAAACTTTTGTGGTTTATTTTTGCCATATCAACTTGTGATTTTTCTTGACTCTATCGCATCAAGTCAAAACGATTTTACTAAAATTTTAAAATACATATTGTATATTGTTTTAAGTTTATAATTTTTTTAATTTCTTATCGAATGAAACATGAGTTAACTATATTTTATTAATTTCATATTAAAAACCTAAAGTTTTTTTATATAATTTTATTATGTTCCCTCTAAATTTTATCTACCCAATTAAATTCTATAATCCCTTCTTATTAGCAAACATTACTATTTAACTGGAAATTTCACATTAATGTTTTTCTTTTTTCATGATTGTACATATAAAAATAAGAGTTTACAAACTAATTTCCATAATTTATCACATTTGAACTTAATTTTTATACTCAAAACATTATTTATTCAAATTTTTATACATTCTGATTCAGTGAAATTCGATGATTTTTCATTTTTTAAACCAATACCACAATATTTATCGACATTGGACTTGATTCTTCCCTTGTATATTTTTACATTACACAATTAAGATAGATATAGACTTAGGACAGCAATAGAGTTAAAAACAATAGAGTTAAAAGCAATAGAGTAACATTTTAAACGAAAAACGCTTTCCCATCTTAAAAAATTTCATAAGAACAGATAAAAATTAACAGATGAATGAAAAAATATGCATGTTCACAAAGTTTTCTAGATATATTTACAAAAATGTTTACAAAATAAAAAATTTGCAAGAGTAAAAGACAAAATTTCACAAAATTAAAAAAAAATTCAACATAACATTTTTTTTTTCTTCTTACAAATGTGAGTTTTTAGAAAAGTAGGAAAAAAATTACACACAGATTTTTTTTTTCAAAAGTGAAAAAAATATTGTTACAAAATATTTACAAAAAATTGTTTTACAAAAAATATTTTTACAAAAAAAAATTACAAAAGTAAAAAAAAAAATATAACATAAAAAATAATAAAAAAAATTACAAAATTTGTGAAAAAAAAATTGCAAAAAGTTTGAAAAAATTTACAAAAAATTTATGAAAAAGTTTCAAAAAATGATATTTTAAATAGTATTATAATGGTTGGCCAACCATTATATACAATATTTAAAATATCATTTTTTGAAATTTTTTCATAACTTTTTTGTAAATTTTTTCAAACTTTTTTGCAATTTTTTTTTCACAAATTTTGTAATTTTTTTTATTATTTTTTATGTTATAATTTTTTTTTTTTACTTTTGTAATTTTTTTTGTAAAAATATTTTTTGTAAAACAATTTTTTGTAAAAAAATTTTTTTGTAAAAATATTTTTTGTAAGAATATTTTTTTCACTTTTGAAAAAAAAAATCTAAGTGTAATTTTTTTTCCCTACTTTTCTAAAAACTCACATTTGTAAGAAGAAAAAAAATGTTATGTTGTATTTTTTTTTAATTTTGTGAAATTTTGTCTTTTACTCTTGCAAATTTTTTATTTTGTAAACATTTTTGTAAATATATCTAGAAAACTTTGTGAACATGCATATTTTTTCATTCATCTGTTAATTTTTATCTGTTCTTATGAAATTTTTTAAGATGGGAAAGCGTTTTTCGTTTAAAATGTTAGGAGATATAAATAAACAGGTCGATAAGTGCATATAAAAGAATAATTATTATAACAATTTAAGAAATACATTATGCATAATATCCAAATTCATTGTGGTTACGAGAATCATGGGTAACAAATTCTCTTTACATCCACTTTGTGCCTTCAAAATTTCAATTTTGGGATATTGTGGTAACTCTTATGCAAATAGGTTGAGTACATAGTCTAAATCTCTTCCTTGATTGTTAAATTCTTCAAACGTCTGGTTATTTCTTGAATATCTTCACAAAGTTTACATACAGCTGGTGATAGACTATGTGATGTAGTATGCATTTTTGATTCACATTTTCTTGAAAACGGCTTTTGGCAATCTTCACAAGTATAGGTTTTTCATCTGTATGGATCTGCGTATGTTCTTTTAAATTCCATTTACTTAAAAATTGTTTGTAGCAAATAGAACACATCTGTGAGAGAAATAAATGTAAACAATTAGAATTCTCTTCAATGATATGGATAAAAAACATTTGTTAAAGTACAAACAATAAAATATTTGATTTTAAATTTACTCTAATTACGTTTCATATATGAGTTATAGTATTTCATATCTAAGTACTTACATATTTATTATTCTTTAACTCTACATGTGCTAAGAGCGAATCATTCAGATCATCCATTTCTGATAAAGAGGATTGCTGCTCTTTTGATTAATTTTGCTGCAACATCTGTACAATAAAAGAAATATATTTATATACTTAGGAAAGGTTTAATATATAAGTAATCATTTATTTATTTATTTTTATTAATACATATATGTTGTAATGATATACTAAAACTTACTTTATTGACTAACAAAGAAATCGATTCCTCACTTGAATTAAAATCTGGAAATTTATCAGAGTTGCGCACTTAAAGTCACCTTCTCTCCCAAGTTTAACAGTTGAAATGAGAAATACTGCGCTGCTTTTCGAAAATTTATATTATTCTCAATCGTTTTGATCACGTGACAACTCACGCATGCGTACAAATCAGTAGTATAATATATGTTATCAAGAAATTATGTTATAAGAATCTGATAATTATTAGAAAAGTGTGAAGCATAAATCATTCTGTAATATTGATAAGTGATGTAGTAAAAATTCATATAGTTTAGTTTTGAAAATAGGTCATTTAAAATATGAAATGTTAAAATTAAAGATTATATTCATGTAGGTTATGTATCAATAGAACTATAAACACAGTATTAATATTTTAAGCAACTTGATGGATGATAATTCAGAAATCTTAGAAGTGTAAGATGAAACATATGATAATTTGATTAATAATATATACTGAATAACTCGGACTAATTTTAATATATCAAGTGATTGTAGCAATAAGAAATGTCATGTAGGACCAATTCATGTAAGGTGAAAATTGAGTATAATCAATTTTTAACTCTATTGCTGTCCTAAGTCTATATCTATCTTAATTGTGTAATGTAAAAATATACAAGGGAAGAATCAAGTCCAATGTCGATAAATATTGTGGTATTGGTTTAAAACATGCAAAATCATCGAATTTCACTGAATTAGAAAGTATAAAAATTTGATTAAATAATGTTTTGAGTATAAAAATTAAGTTCAAATGTGATAAATTATGGAAATTAGTTTGTAAACTCTTATTTTTATATGTACAATCATGAAAAAAGAAAAACATTAATGTGAAATTTCCAGTTAAATAGTAATGTTTGCTAATAAGAAGGGATTATAGAATTTAATTGGGTAGATAAAATTTAGACGGAACATAATAAAAATATATAAAAAACGTTAGGTTTTTAATATGAAATTAATAAAATACAGTTAACTCATGTTTCATTCGATAAGAAATTAAAAAAATTATAAACTTAAAACAATATACAATATGTATTTAAAATTTTAGTAAAATCGTTTTGACTTGATGAGATAGAGTCAAGAAAAATCACAAGTTGATATGGCAAAAATAAACGACAAAAGCTTTTTCAGTTAAACAATATTTATTCATCCTTTTCAACAGTTATAGGAGGACATATACATTTTTAAAATATACAGATATTCAAATCAAGTTTATGACTTAACAAAGTTTGCATTTTTCATTTATGCATGTTGATCAGATGATGAATAAAGTCCCTCTGGAGATAAAAGATAATTTTACAGTGTTTACAACTATATTTCTTAGGGTGAACTTTTTTATGATGTAAAAATTCAACTTCATCGTACAATTTAATGTTGCAGTATTTACATTCATATTCCTTGGGATGAACTTTTTTATGTTTAGTTAAAGCAGACTTTGTTAAAAAAGAGTTGGAACATTTATCACAATCATAAAACTTCTTATGAGATCTCTTGTGAATTGTTAACAGAAACTTTTGTAAATAATCTTTCCCGCATTGATTGCATTTATATGTAGTAGATGTCCTGGAATGAGTTACACTATGCCGTTTTAAATCACTGCTTTGAATGAATGTCTTTGAGCATATTTCACATTCAAAGGGTTTTTTCTCCAGATGGGATATTTGATGTCTGTTTAATGCATTCTTTTTTGAATAGGATTTCTCGCATTGATTGCAAGAAATAGCTGGTTTTAGTTGTTCTGGTGAAGATGGTAATATTTCAATGTTCGAAGCATGTGCTTCTTGAGTGGGTATAGCTGAATTCATATCCTTTAAGTAAGATTGACTTGAATCTTCCTCTGCTAAAGACATTTCTTGCATATTACTCATTTTAGTTAAACTAGAGAATATAAGCTGACGTCTTCATATAACGAAAACAGCAAACAGTATAAAAAATTCGACTCGTTTCACTCAAAGCTATAAAATTATAGGAGGCGCTGTTGTTTTTTAAGTCATAGGATTGGTTTGAAAAGTGAAAAATCGCTGAATTTCGTTAAATTTGAAAGTACTGAATTTGATTAAATAATGCTTTGTGTATAAAAATTAAGTTCGAATATAGAAAAATCCAGTTAAATTTAATAAAACATAGATATTAGTTTGTAAACTCGTATCTTTTATGTACATTCAGGAAAATATTTTTTAAATGTGAAATTTTCAGTTATTGATTAGATTAAAATTAATTTATTTTGTTTAGTAATGAGTATTTCTTGAAGTGTGTCTCGTTGAGAGATTAAAATTCTACATAGCTAGCATCTAAAAGAATGAAAAAATCTCAAACTAGTGTAAAAGTTAATCAAATTCGTTTAAATTTGTCTTTTTTCATTAAAAAATAACATTTGTCTTTGTTATTTGTTCAATTAATAAAATTCATTAAGGTAATGGTTTGTCAAAAGCTAAAATAAATGTTTAAATTTCCCTTTTAAGTTGAAATCCTCGTATCTTTCCTCTTTAAGTTGATATTCTGATCTTTTTCCTTAAAAATTGATATTTTCCATTGTTTTGCTTAATTATTAATATTCATTAAGGTGTTGTTCATTCAAAATCTGGATATATGTTCAAAATCTCGAATGTATCAATGATCAAATGATCTGATAAAACAATTTTATTCTTTTCCATTTTCCATATAGAAAAGAAATTTATACTATTGGTTGTAAGATCTCAAATGTAGTCATGATGTGAATAGATATAAATATGAACACTATATAAAGACAATCAATCTTCTAAAGATAGCTAAAGTTTAACAATATAATTAGTATCTTGTAAAAATATATAAACAAGTATATTTCAAAGTTGAAAATTTGCGTAAAAATTCATCTTTTCTTGAAAATCTATAATTTCTTTGTTGTTGTTGTTTAATTAATGATATTTATTAAGTTTTTGTTGTTAAAAACTAAAATATATGTATAACTCTTCTCTTAGAAGTCGATATTCCAGTGTTACAGTTGAAAAATTCGTAAGAAATCAGCTTTTATCCTTCAAATTGAAATTTTTCCATTGTTTTGCTTAATTAATAATAATCATTAAGGTGATGATTGTTCAAACAAAAGATGAACCATATGATAATTTGATTAATAATATGGGTAGAATAACTCAGATTACAATCATGTGTTTACTGACCATATCAAAATCTGCGTTCTTGTGATATGAAAATACATCAATAAGCTGGTATAACATTCTATTGTTCGCATTCCCTGCTTGAGGGGAAGATTTGGGGTTAGCGAAGGGGTCATTTTTCGAATATTTCTTTCAAATGTTAAACGGAGTATCGTGTTTTTCTTCAAATGCTTTTAGAGGTTGGGAAATTAAGTAATAATAAATACAAAATATGCAAGAATTGGTTTAAAAACTGAAAAAATCACTGAATTTCATTGAATCAGAAAGCATTAAATTTATTGAGTAATGGTTTATGTATAAAAAATTAAGTATTAAAATTCATTAAGGTTAATAGCCGTTCAAAAACTTAAATTTGTGCTTAAACTTTCTCATTTAAGTGGATATTCTCATCTTATAGTTGGAAAAAAAAATAAAGAAAGAAATCAGCTTGTTTCCTTAAAAATTATAATTTTCCTTTGTTTTGCTTAATTAATAATACTCATTAAGGTGTTAATCACCCAAAAATCAAATATATGTTTAACTTTCTCTATTTAAGTTGATATTCTGATCTTTTAGTTGAATAAAATCTACGGAAATCAGCTTTTTTCCTAAGAAATTGATATTTTCCACTGTTTTGCTTAATTAATAATACTCATTAAGGTAAAGATTGTTCAAAATTCAAATATATGTTTAACTTTCTCCATTTAAGTTGATATTCTGATCTTGCAGTTGAATAAAATGTACTGAAATCTTCTTTTTTCCATTAAAAATTGATATTTTTGTTATTTTGCTTAATTAATAATGCTCATTAAGGTGTTAATCGCCCAAAAAGCAAATATATGTTTAACTTTCTCCATTCAAGTTGATATTCTGATCTTGTAGTTGAATAAAATCTACAGAAATCAGCTTTTTTCCCAAGAAATTGATTATTTTCCACTGTTTTGCTTAATTAATACTACTCATTAAGGTAAAGATTGTTCATAATTCAAATATATGTTTAACTTTCTCCATTTAAGTCGATATTCTGATCTTACAGTTAAAAGAAAATCTACAGAAATCAGCTTTTTCCCTTAAAAATTGTTATTTTCCATTGTTTTGCTTAATTAATAATACTCATTAAGGAAAAGATTGTTCAAAATTCAAATGTAAATTTAATCTTCATCTTATAGTATGATAATCTAGTCGATCTAACGTTCAACTCTCATGTTATAGCAGAAAAATACTCTAAAAACGCCATTTTTCCCGCTAGGGGGCGGTGTCGGAGTGTGCACAGGAGGGGGGATGAGAATGCGGGATGGGGGATGGAGCCGGAGGGGGATGGGAGGAGGGATCGGAGGGGGGATGAGAGGAGGGACCTGCGGACTGCGCACCATCCCCCATCCCCCCTGCTGTCCCAGAACTGTCCTTTTCCTACTACTTGCGTTCGTACTATAACTAGTTTTATAAATATTCATATCTTGGTTCAATAGCTGCTGCATTCTTACGCAAAAACGCGGGAATGGAAAAATTATTTCGATTATATATATTAAATTCAGTAATACAGAAATAATATGACTCCATATTAAATATTATGTAATCACGTGGCATCTTAGAATCATTACATATTATGGGATATTGTTGAAATAACTACGTATGATAGGATTTAATAGAATGAAGAAAACTTTTATTAATATCGATCTAAGTTTTTATTCTATTTTCAAAAATTTTAAAAGACGCGACAAAATTCTGCAACGATTATATATATTAAATTTCAAACCATTTGTTGGGTAGTTTTTGCGCTGTTATATGCAGATAAACGGACGGACCTGACGATGACAATAAATGCTACATATTTATATAATTACAAACGCACCTAAAAATATGAAAATTGATTTGGCATTAAAGTAATAATAGGTAGAGCAATGTTAACCTTACTAAAAATGCACCTGATACGAAAATCCACTATTGATTGTATTTCTGGATTTTTTGTATAACCACTATTTCCTTCTAACAGCAATATTCGCCTTATAAATTACGAGATTAAAAAATGTGACGATTACTATTTTGAAATAGCGATTAAAAAAATAAAAAACACAGTTTCTCTGAAAACTTGTATAGTTATGCAGGTAATATTGTGCTAAAATTTGCAACCATAGCTAACAGTGTTGCGAATTTAGCGGTCTACTAAATTCTAAATCTCTACTAGTCTTTTTCAACAGTATTTTCACTTAATTTAATAGACGAAAGTCTGCCATTAAATAAAGCGAAAATTAGTATTAAAAAATTCTGATATACATTTTTAATACAAAAATACGATTATTTTAAACACAGATCGCTATCATTGATACTTGAACCTTAATACCAGTATTGTTAAATAAGTGGTTCTACATTCGAGATATTTGTAATGAAATGTCAAAACTTTAAATTGTACCAACAAAATGTCAATATTGCGCAAGTATTTACTTTATGTTGGAAATATTAATAGTGAATTTGCAAAATATTTTCTCCCAATTTATGTTTTTCACATATTTGCGCAATATTTAAAAAAAAAAAAAAGTTTTGCAATTTCACTATTAAGATTTCCACCATAAAGTAAATATTTTTGCAATTTGCTCGTAACTTTTATTTTATGTATTACAAAAAAAAAAAAAAAAAAAAAAAAAAATGTAATTTTTTTAAACTTAAGTGAAAACTAACTTAAAGCTTTTAATTATCTGTTTTGACACATTTTTTTAAACTTAAGTAAAAACTAACTTAAAGCTTTTAATTATCTGTTTTGACACATTTTTTTAAACTTAAGTGAAAACTAACTTAAAGCTTTTAATTATCTGTTTTGACACTGACTTCGGCCAAACATTTTGATACTTTAAAATTTATAATACTACTAGGAGATCTACCCGGCTTCGCTCGTGTCAATAATAATGGTCCACCCGGGTAAAATACATTAAAATGAAATAGTACGGCAGTGACAATAACTAAGACTGGTACATTACCGTCCACGAATCGTTAAAAGATCGATAAGAAATATAAGTAAAATAGTTTTAATTGCGTCTACTATTAACTATACCATAATAATGTATATTCCAAACAAATGTCATAACATATATTAAAGTACAATTATTTGCTTAAAAAGCGTCATTTAAATAATATAAAAAATTAAAAATATTAAAAATTTACATGTTTCGACTCTTTCATTGAGTCATCTTCAGAATATATATATATATATATAAAAACTACAAACACAATGCCAATTGTGACATTATACTGATGATGGCAATGACCTAACCCATAAATTTTGCCTTTTCTAAAATTTTTTTAACTTATCATCATACAATTTCGTTTTTCACACTGTCGAATAGAAAAAGCTTCTGTCAAATAAAATTTATTTGAAAATTGTATCTCAATTTTTTCATGTGAATGGATTTTAAAGTAATTTTCAATCATGGATTTTTTGATTTGCATGCAGCCAGGGATAAGATTTCCGCATCTTTTCACACCAGTATTTTGTTAGAGTAAATGATATTTCATTTAATCGGGACACTCTCTTGATTTAACAGAACAACATTTTCTTTAAGTATATGCCGGTGTGCAAAAACGTGGAAATCTCATCCCTACATGCAGCCCAATTATGAAAGATATACCTGTTTGCTCTTAATGCAATATTATAAAGTAAAGACATTGATGAACTATGAGTAACTCTAGCAGCATATTGTTGGTGGCAATAACCTAACCCAACCATAAATTTAACTTTTACTGCAATTTGACCTTTAAACCTCGCACATTTGATTATTCCAAAATCTAATAGAATACAAAAAGTACTTTCAGTAATTTTTTTTTTGAAAAGCTTATCTCAATTTACGGATTGTTTATCCATTTTAAATTAATTTTCAATCACGGATATATTTCTAAATATACCTGTAACCCAATTCAGAAAGATATATCCGTTTGCTATTAATGCAATATTATGAAGAAGAGACATATCTATGAGTAACGCCTAGCACCATATTGTTGGTGGAAACAACCTAACCGTACCATAAATTACGCTTTTACTGCAATTTGATCTCTAAACATCATGCATCCTATTATTTCAACGTCTAACAGAAAAGTCTGTCAGTCATGAAATTTTGAAAAGAAAAAAAGCTTACCCTAAAAAATAGTAGCTATAATTTCTATTTAATATAAATCGTACAAAAATCGTATTTTATATAACCGTATTCGATACAAATCGTAGAATGTTATCACTGCATTTCAGGTATTAAAACATTTATCTAAATGATATAATTAAAGATTACAAAGAAATAGGGAATAAATTGTAGCATCCAGTTTTTAGAGCCAGTTTGAAATTATATTGATGACATTGACGTCATATCTAGCAAACGATTTTTTTTTTTTTTTTTGCTATTATCATTTCCCTTCTTTGATTCTTGATATTGAAACGACTTCATTAAAATAGATTTTTTAACATTCAACTAAAGTACTTCTAAGGTCATTTTAAAACATGCTTAGTTAAAGTTTTTAGATAAATATATGAAAAATGTGTATTTTCTGATTAGAATGACGTCGATTTCAAAAATGTAAAAATATAGCAGTCGAGTCTGAATTTTTATTGGCTAATAAAACAAAGTACTCGAGTTATCAATTTTTTTTAAATTATTGAGCAGTTTTTTAGATGTGTGGCAACAGGAAAGAAGCTATTGAATTTGAAAATTTAAAATGAGATATTTCTATAATGTTAAATTATGAAAGATGATAGAAAAAAAGGATAAATATTGGTCTGATGATTTTTTAAAGGTGACAGGGATCTATTCCACGTTCTAAAGCCTATGTACAGCAAGTTTCGTGCAAATCGGTCAAAAATTCAAGATTTGTATAAAGGACATACACACAGAGAACGGCTTTTATATATACGAGGTGGACCACGTCGAATTTCGACGAAAGAAAATGTTTACAAAGAGCTGTTGCATCAAATTTATCGAAAACAATAATTACAATAAAAAATCCATCTTACACTTGCTAGTTTAACTCTCCAAAGACATATTTTAACAAAATACTTTTTTCATAAACCTCAACTGTTAAAATTATTGAAAAAATAAACTTTATTCATATGCATAAACAGTAACATATAATCAAGATAGTAATTTTGATTAAGTTATCAATTAATGCTTGGTATTACGAAATGAAAAATCAGCAAAAATGATTTTATCTTGACATAATCATAGAATTACACTCCCCCCTCCTTTAAATCTAAAAAGGATCAAGTCATTTCAAGCTTGAAGTCACGTTTGTCAACTATTACAACTTTCCATCGGAAAATTCCCACTCACGATTTGAGGTCTTTGTATAATCTCTGTAACCTGCGCGCAAAAATTCCAAGACGTATTAAAGGGGAAATATCTCGTTTTATCAAATAAAATTATCATTTTCTTTTAAATATGACGTCATTTGCAGTGGCTGAAATATTTTGCCTATTGTCTCAAACTCAATATCAGTGAAATAAACAAATAGTGAAATATAACAGCATCATCAGGGAAATTGTGTCTTTTTTAAAGCGTAACGTCATTTTCTGTTCAAATTTTTAAAAAAGATACTTTTAATTATAATGAGAAAAATGGCATCAGTAAGAATATAATCAATAAAGATAACTAAACCACTTTTAATAGAAATGAAGTACTTCAGTTGCCACAATTAGAAAATTGGTGTTAAAAACTATAAAAAAAATTAATATCTCAAAAATAAATTGAGATACAGCTTTGAAACAAATTGCATTTAAAAGAGCATTTTTTTTCCTTATACGACGGTGTAAAAATTTAAAATATGCGATGTTTAGAAGTTTAAAAATTTGCAGTAGAGAAAATTGCAAAACCAAAATTTCATTACAAATTTCAAAGTGTTGCCATTCGCAGAATGACGTATGCGTTACGCACAGATGTGTTTGGCCTTTATAATATAGATAGATTAGAATTAGGATGCTATTATTATTACATATACAGTGAAACTTCCCTGTGCGACCACCTCCATTAAGAGACACCCCCCCCCCCCCTGAACGACCATTTTTTTATGGAACAATATTTATTCCCATAGGATCAATACTAATTTTACCTCTATTCAGAGACCATCCCAGTTGAACTCCCTCAACGAACGATAAATTTCTTTGAAGAAAATGAAACAAATTCCGTTTTTTCCTAGTCGCTTGAAGAAGGTTTTGTTAGAAAAATAATTCCGGAGAGCGCATTATTCATCAAACTTCTAAACTAAGTTTAGAATTTCTTTTATTATTATTCCGGTAAGTGTTTAAACCCCTTTGCGTCTTTTTAGGCACTGAATTTAATTTTGATGACAAATTAAGAATGACGCTCAATTAATTCGTCTGCCCTATTCTGCCAGAAAACTCTAAAAAAAAAAAAAAAAAAAAAAAAAAAAATAGATAAATTAATGAAATTGTCATTATTTGTCCCTGTCCAAAAAAAAAAAAAAAAAAAAAAAAAAAAAAAATGCATTTATTTACTGAACTTCGAAAAGACTCGGAAATAAAAGTTATAAAAGATAAAACCGTAAAATCAAAGCAAACTTCAATGTATTCATTTTTTTAACTCTGCAGTAATTGACTTATGGATACTTAAATTTTCATACTTTTTCCTAATGTGAAAAAAAAAATTTTAGTAGCATTTTTGTTACCTTTTTTGAACAATTAAAATCCAGATTTAAACATGACCTCCATTAAGAGGGCACCTCTCGGAGCGAACAATTTTTATTGGAACGGAACGCGGTCGCTGTAGGGAGATATTACTGTAGATAATAACAAAACTAAGTGTTTCAAAATATTTATAATTTCATACCAAAAAAATATACTGAAAGATACCTGTGTCGAATCCGAGTAGGTATTGTGAATATGCTCACCGCTTTTCTGTGTGGCTCAACATGTAGTTTCACAACTTCTAATTTTCTAGTCGTCCCTGATGGACAACTAGCTGGCTTGATTGACACGGATATTTGTTTCGTCGCTTGAGCAAATCGACGATACGAAGAGGTTTGAGCCGAGGAGCCCGGGACCTATGTCCCACATCCCCGGAAGCAGAACAGCTTTTTAGTTGAGAAGGTAGGATTCCGTAACAGCAGTGTAAAAATGAAACATAAAGGGGGGGAGGGACCTTAAGTTCTTGAGTTCAACACACACACAAAAAAAGTAAAAAAGAAAAAGAAAAAATAATTTAAACTGGCAGAATAAAAAATTTAAGTAGTTAAAAATACTAAAAAGGTTCAGTGAACAGCAGCTCCCGCGCTGACTCACGCTTCACCGCGAGTTCAGGCTACCACGGCTTCACAGACATTCGTGGTAATATGGTCTTGAAAAAGACCCTTTGAAATGCCTTGGATCCACCGAGATTAGGAGTACTGCTCACAACTGGGTTGAGGGAGATGGAGAGAATGACGTCCTGCTCGAAGAGCAAGTCTACTTATAGAGAAAGGGGAAAAGAGGAGAAGCTTAGAATGGAATAGATGAATTTGATTGGCTGGACGAAGTTGCTCGACGAATCCTTACATTAATAACGAAAAAGGGTAGTAAAAATAAGGTGGAAAATGGTAACTTAAGATAAAATCATAGTTAAAGTTAAAAGAAGATAAAATTAAGAATTTTAACAATTTAAAAAATATGCAGAGCATTTAATATCATACCAACTTGTGGTCTATTTCTAATATTAATATCAAAAATGTTATACATCGGTAAAGTATTTAAAGCACTGTTTTCTAAGTTTTGGAGTGAAATGTGAAAATTAATGTTTAGGTCCTGAATAAAATTGTTTAATTTAGGAAAATCAATTTCTTTATAAAGGTGATAATTACGGACATAGTAAGGAACATCATAAATTTGTCTAATAGTAGAATTTTGAGATTGCAATAAAATTTTGATATGGGATTTGGCGATGTATGACCAGATTTGACAGCCATAAGTTAAGATGGGGCGTAGGTAGGAACTGTAGAGAAGCAATTTATTTTTAATAGTTAAATCACTATTTCGAGCAATTAGGGGAAAAATTAGTCTTTTAGCAGCTCGAAATTTGTTATTTATATCTCGAAAAGATATTTACATGTTGTTGACCATGGCAATTCAATATTATTAAATTTAATTTTATATTTATCACGATTATCTTTACTAAGATTACAAAACAACATTGCCTGTGTCTTATTTACATTTACTGCAACTCTCCATTTTTAAATACCATGCTGAGAGAATTTTTAAATGCCTGGTTATCGCGATAATTGCATATTTTCTATTTTTATTAATGGCAAAGACACAGGTGTCATCCGCAAATTTAGCCAAAAAGGTATGGGGGTCGGGGGGGATATCATTGATGAAAAGATTGAAAAGAATTCCCGAAATGCGGGATCCTTGGGAGATTCCAAAACGAGCAAAAAGTTTACGTGACAATTTACCTTTTACTTTAACATTAAAATTCCTGTCAAGCAGGTAGTGATAGACAAGTTTAATTAGATAGGGGGTGTAAGGGAGTTGTCCAGTTTTTGTAAAGTAGTTGTTTGTTGTTGCACAGGTGGTTCATTTTGCTAAGCTTCAATACCGACTCTTAAGGTAAAAAAAAATCAATTGTTAATTATTTTAAGAAGAAGGCAGGGAAATGCTGAGATAATAAAAAGTAGAAATTTTTCTGAAGGTCTTTATTGTGCACCGGGATCGTTTCCACCACTGCCGAGAATTACACGGCCCATGTTGGAGAAGGGAGCGAAGCGTTACAATTTTTTTTATTCACATCATGCGAGTTCAGAAGCTAGTCTCACTCCAAAATACACTTTCTCGAAATCTGGAGTGTTGGCAAGCTTACATACACAATTTCGCCAAATATATATACTATATGGCGAGATTAAAGAGAGGAAGACATGTGGTCAAAGTACAATAATTGAAATTGAATGGGGAATGTAAAAGATTAATAAGAACTATTTAACGCCAGATGATTACTTAGTAAATATAGCACATAAACCGCAACAGAACATTCGATAGGTTTGCCAAAGTTCTCATGGGATTGAAGCGGCCGAAGCGCCCGTTAATAAACAAAACAAAATAAAGACAGGGTTAATAACTGAAATGACTAATATCTTACATCTGGACCAACGGCTAAAAATGTAGAAGTAATATGTCTGACTAATTTCTGCATATTATCAAAACTAAGGCAGAAGGATGAAAATTAGAATCCAGTTATTAGGCGCGAAAAGGAAATGACTTCTTTTCTTTTAACTGCAGTGAGCTGCGGTTAAAATATTAAAGAGACAGAGAATTGAATGCTTAATTTATGAAGGGAAAAGAGCGCTAAAAACAGATTGAATCCGAATGTAGACAGATAATTAAATTTAAGAATTTAAAAAACTGTAATTTTAAAGGGGGAAAGAGGAAAGGTCTTAATATTAATATGTGAAGGTAGGCGCCTTCACATATATCTCCCCAACAGCCGACAAAGAACGAAGTGAACCGCGAGAGAAAAAGAGTTACCCCATGTCTTCCCTCAAATACATTACACATAAAGAAAATATGTAAAAATGTAATATTTTGTAGAGGGAACCCGGTGACCAACAGTTTATAAACATATACAGAAATACTAAATATGTAAGGAACAAATAAATCATGTCTCATAAAAAGCATGCCTATAAGCATGACAAAGCAAGTTGGTACCAAAGACTTGCCAAAATAAAATATATTGAAAATTTTTTTGAACTGCAGTTAATACTTCTGGACAGCTGTTTTCTTATTTTCTTATTATTTTTTTTTCAACGTGTGCACACAGTTATGTTTTTTTTTAAAAATTATTTCCAGAAGATTTTAATATATAAAATTGCTTGAACATTCACTTCAAGCAAGAGTAATTTCCACAATTGCTACAACAGTTGGTCATACTCCAACTTATAAAATTATTTTGAGACATAAACTGTATATAAAGACAAAAGATTCCATAATATAGTAAATATAAAAATTGTTCATTTTCAGCACTATTTGTGACATTTCAAGTTTTTTAAAAAGTGGTATGACTGGTAAAAGGAGAGGAAGATGGAGGTAAATTATTTGTTAAAAGTTGAAAGTTGCCATCCTTTTATCTTGTAACCAAAGACTGAATGTGTTTTACTGAGAACCTAATTTAACTAAAGTGTATTTTAAAACATATTGCACTCCTATAAGGTATAAACAAGAGGTAATAAGAACTTTCCAGAGAAAGTACCCCTTACAAAAATGGTAAAAAATGTACAGTAAATTTAATGAAATTTAATAAGCATTATACAACAGGTGACACAAAAGTATGTATGTGTGTGTGTGAATGTAGTCATAAATAACACCGTTTGGTGTTACGACTGGTATATACCAGTAATAAACCACATGTGTCAATGAGCATAACAAAAACAAAAAAAAATAATGCACACCTGTGTACTGAGTGATTGGAAAATCGTGCATAAGAAAACTACCTTATCACGTGAAATACCTTGAATAGCCAAGAAAGATACCGAATGAAAAAAATAAAAGTAAAGTGTAATCCTGTAAAGTTACCAAAAAAGGAAACCCTTTTTTTTTAAATATCTAGCATAAAAAAAATAACAAACGTGTGCTAGTATACAAATGAACACTAGAAGTGTATCACAGTGACCTCAAGTGAAAAAAAATATAACACTGAACCAAAGAAATGTATCAATGAAGTAAAATGCCTAAGTGTTTTGAAAATCAGTTGTAAAAACAGTGACAATTAGTCCCTGATGCACGCAAAGAATTGACAAAGCAATGAACTCGTGTAAGGGTTTTTTCTATGAAGTAAGATAAACTATGAACTACTGTGTGTGTTAACTATGAACAAAAATTCTCTACATGCACCAAGCACCAAACAGCAAAATGTAACTGAAGAGAAAAAAAAGTGTACCGTATTAAAAAAAAAATCGTTACAAAAGGGTTAAATTTAGTTTTTTTTTTTTTTTTTACTGTAAATTTCATAAGATATTGCTGCATTCGTTAAAAATATATATATATATATCTACTCAAAACGCATCAGTGTAAAATTGACAGGATCCATACCTTTACGTTAAATAAACAAAAAAGGAAAAAGGAGTGTTACCGCAAAAGATAACTGTCTCTTGCAAAATATAGAAAAAGAAGTGTTGTTCACCAAAAAAAAAAAAAACTTCCTTAGAATCATGACACATGCGTGTGAAAAAAATTCTCACCCGACATCCAATGAGACTCAAATTCAGTAAATAAATTTACGGGGAGAAGAAAAATGAGAATAATGCGAAGGTTTTAGTTTGGCTGAATTTTCATGTATAGACCTTCTGTGTATTTATTAAAATTTAACACCTGGTAAAAATAATAAAAACATTTACTAAGGAATTGCATACGATTTAATATAGTGTGACAAGATATCTTACTCGATCTGCCACCTTCAAGTAAGAAGTATCTAATGAAAGTGTTAAAAAAATGTTACATGTTAAAAGTAAACAGATTCGAAATGTGTGTGTAATTTAATATGTCATGTGACGGATAACTCCTAGTAACTTTAAAATCTTTGTACATAGACAAAGTGATGGTGTCATTGATATGTTATGGCATTATGCAAACACACAAAATAAGCAAAAACAACTCTGTTAAAATTTAAAAAAAAATAAAAAAACTGATAGAACATTTTAATATCGAAACATGGTGTAAAGTTTAAAAGATAAAAAGTAACAGGAAAAAGAACTGTATGTGTGTGTAGGGAGGGGAAAAAGAAACCTCAAACTCATGAATTACCTGAAATAAAACATATGAACAAGTGTGTACGCAAGCATACACAACGTGTAAGTAAACAAATGAACAAATTGTATAAATCCACATGAACTACCTGTAATAATGTCTCAATGAACTAACATTTATATGCACTTTGCCAACAAAATATACGGACAGTAGGTGTGTAATAACCCAAAACACTAACATACGAGTGAGATTCAATTACATAATTAGTTAGTTAATCACCAAAATGTAATGAATAAGGGTTAATAAAGGCAATGAACTCCGTGTAATGTGTGAAAACTCTGGTTATACTCTAAACCAGCCAGTGTGTATTACTCAATGAACTACTTGTGAGAAAAAAAAAAAAAAGGAATACTGTCGAATAGATCGTAAGCAAAGTACAATGTGTAAAAGCAAATGAACAAAATATGTAAATCAACACATGAACTAGTGTAATGTATGTATATGAATGGACAAAATTGTATTCAAAATGAGCAAATTTTGTGTAACACAAACAAAATACCCAACACATGAAGTACTTGTGAAAAGAAAAAAAAAGTTGCATAAAGGGTTAAAATTAAAATAAAGTTGTATTTGCGAGAGTTATTACTGTATGAAGTTAAAAGAAGCGTGCATAAAATGTACGAGTGCACGACATATTGCATAACTCTACGCTAAACTGTGGCAGTTATGCCAAGCCAAACATGTTCCAAGTAAAGGGTTGGAAAAGAGAAAAAAAAACGAATAGCAAAATACCAAGCGTTATACTTTATGCTCTATGAGTGCATGTATCCGTCACAAGACACCTGTGAGACTATAACTCACTAATTAAAAAAATTAAAATGTGAGAAAATGCCAAAGATTTAGTTTAATGACTATATGTGAATAGCTTTTTCTTAAAAATAAATAAAGTGTACATAACAGCTCACATTATGCATTTGAATAAATTTTATAAAAACAGCATTTTCAACGATATCAAATATCATGTCAGTTATAATAAAATACCTTATGTTATAAATAAAATAGCAACGAGTCACCAGCCGCGCGTAAACAAACAAAATTAACAAATGTGTAAAAAATACCAGCTAGAAATTAACTCATGCATATAAATTTAAGATGCATGTGCAAATATTGCATTGAAGTACATTATGTAAAAAAATCCGTAACAATCCGAAAATAAAAAATGTCAAGGCAACAAAAATACACAAACTTTAAAATAGTGTAAAACTATGTATTTGTGAAAATGTACACTAATGTTGAGAAAGTATGTAAAAAAAATGTACAAGCACACAGAATCATGACCATGTTTAACCAAGGTGAGTGTCATAAAATTATTACAAAACAAGACCATATGAAGTGCAAATGTAAATATGTGTATGTGTGTAGTACCAGGTTAAACTTGAAATCATAAAAATGTGTACATGAGATTAAAAAAAAATGATGCATACAAACATCTAACTTCACTATCTGCCCATAGTAAGCTAGAGTGAGAAAAAAAACAAAAACATGTACGGAGTATCAAATAGTACGAGAGATACGTCATTATGCATTTAAAAAAATAAAAGAGAGCGCGAACGCCTTGTAAATTAATTTGAGGTATTGAACATTTGTATCATGTAAGTAATATATTCCACTTTTGAGAAAGTGGACGGCCGATCCACTTAGCCAAAACTGAAACATACACATTTAATCATTGGGCTAACATGCGCCGCAGTGCTGCGTGGACTGAGTTGCCAAATTCCACTTAACCACTTACACATTTACATTAGCCCTCCCATCTTCCCTCCGAACTTTTAACTTTCCCCCAAAAATTCCCCCCCCGAACCCCCCCCCCAAATAGTTGTTTTTAACTTAAATTTCTTATTGTTTTCGGGGAAAAGCATTACAAAATTCAGAAACTAGACAAAATTTGCAACAAATAGGATATATGACATTATGACGTAGGATAAACGGGGAGAGAGGGGGCTGTCTCGGAACATTCCCCGCGCGCTTTTCTCAAAAACCAAATTTTTTCAAAAAATCAATTTTTGGGAGGGTTGCCGGTTGAAATTTTGGTGGGAAGTTACAAATTCGGATTCAGCGACCCAAAAAACATCTAGAAAGCCGATTTCCAGTACTACCATTAATTTTGCCAGATAAAATCCCCTATTGCCTGGACTTCATGATTTAATGCACGTAGCGACCCAGTGCATGTTCCGAGGCAGCCCTCACCCTCCCCGTTCATCCTAATTCATAATGTCATATGTCCTATTTGTTGCAAATTTTGTCTAGTTTATGAATTTCGTAATGCTTTTCCCCTAAAACAATAAGAAATTTAAGTTAAAAACAACTATTTGGAGGGGGTTTCGGGGGGGAAATTTTTGGGGGAAAGTTAAAAGTTGGGATTCAGCGACCCAAAAATCTTAAAGTAAACCTTATAGAGAAAGTTCGGAGGGAAGATGGGAGGGCGAATGTAAACGTGTAAGTGGTTAAGTGGAATTGCGCAACTTAGTTTACGCAGCACCGCGCATGTTCCGAGACAGATCCCCCCTTCCCCTTCATCCTAAGTCATAATGTCATATATCTAATTTGTTGGAAATTTTGTCTACTTTCTGAATTTTTAGATACTTTTTCTCTAAAACAATAAAAAAAATTGATTTAAAAAAAAAAAAACTTTTTTTTTGGGGGGGGGGTTAACAAAATTTTGGGGGGGTTGCCGCGGGAAATTTTGGTGGGAAGTTACAAATTCGGATTCAGCGACCCAAAATACATCTATAAAGCCGATTTCCAGTACTACCATTATTTTTGCTAGGTAAAATTCCCTATTGCCTGGACTAAAAGCATTTCTTTCCTTTTTTAAAAATCGAATTTTTTATAAAACAAAAACTTGCGGATCGATTTTTATAAAATTTAGATATTATTAAACAGCGTTTAAAGATAGGGCTAGATGCATAACTTTAAAATCTCTAAATGGTGTATTTTAAAAAATTTGACGGCGTTCCAAAGAATCCTAGTATAAAAATCCTTTGTGGTTTCCGAAGACTGGCTTTTAAATTAAGAGTCTGAAAGGTATCATCCAATTAATGAAATAATAATTAATATCTAAAATTTTAATTGAGCGACCGTGAACAAATTTAACATATCTGAAATCAGCGAAAAATTCTACATCTGAATGCATAAAAATTAAATCTATAAATTTATATTTTGAAAAATTTATATTCGTTCAAAAATGTCCACTATTAGAAGACGTCGGTTGTCTGCAATGAACACATGGCATCCATATGAGAGATTTCGAACCTTTCTTTGAAGGAAATAAAAAGATTTTTTATAAATCGATTTTTCGTGGATTTTTTGACTTCCTAAAATCGTACCGGAATAATTTTTAGAATTTCTGAAAAGGGATTTTTTTTTTCGTCTGTCTGTGCAATTTTCGAATTGTTAGGCCCAGTGGAATTTAAGATACAGTCCTTTTTTAAAAGGCCCAGTACATTTATCGTCCTAGCAGCTCTGTAATTCTATTAATCCCATCCCCCTCTCTTCGAGTTTTCGAAGAAGTTGTCTACGGTTTCAAAAAAAATCTATACTCTTGTTGAATTATGAATATTTTTCCATTCTTATAATTTGGGCTTTTTAATTAATTTTTCAACTAATTATTAGAGATTTAAAATTCTGAAACTTAGGTGCACGGTGCACCAGGAGGAGCGGCTTTCGACTAGTCTCACAAAAATTTTGAGCCTCATATGTGCCGTAGATTCTGCTAGCCATCGCACACAGACAGAGCGAAACTTTGTTTTATTAGTATAGATATTTGTAATTTAGAACTTCGATTCATTGCACGAAAATTAGAAATTCGAAAAATAAAAAAAAATCTGACAGAGAAGGAAGGATTAACAGTGCGACAAGGTAAAGATACGCTTAGCTTCTTAACAATGTAAACGTCGAAATGTATGTGGATTTTTCACAACAATTGTTATATAGCATAGGGGTTCTATATTTGCTAATATAAAATCAAATATTCCGGGACTGTAACATTTTCAAATGCACCCCTAATTATGATCTACATTTTAATTGATGTAATATTATTTTAAAAGAAATGAAAGTACTATAACGCGCCCCATTGTATTATAAACATCATAATGTGAGAAAATATTTTTCTACTTTTATGTGTATTTACCGTATTACGACACCCCTTTCTTTGTGGCATAGTCCTACCATTGATTAATTCAACACAGCTATATTTCAAATTAAAGCTTAATTGAACTGTTTTAAGTATAAATATCAATAAAGATCAGATCTTAAAAATTCCGTGAATGATGGAGGTAAAAGAAGCTGATTTACTTAGGAGGTATGCCATTGTGGGGAGAAGGAGCAAACAGCTGAAGTACTCATCTTTTAGGGATGCCCGTTATTTGCATAGCTGGTAACATTCGTTTTTAATTCAAAAAACAATATTTTTAACCAGAAATTTAATTTAATTAAATGAAATAAAAAAGAACCCTGCAGAAACAAAACACATTTCATTAAATAAATTTTCTGGTTCCAAATTCGTGTATTTGATTGGAAGAAAACTCCCGGAAGGTTGGCTTAGCAGCTATGCATTTATACTCATTGAAAAAAAAAAAGTATAAAGTTTGTTTTTTCTTTCCTTTCCCTTTTTTTTTTGGGGGGGGGGGGTAGGAATATGGGGCGCCAATTGAAGTTCTGCACACAGGCGCCGAATACTGCTGGCGCGCCCCTGGAAGGAGTCAATATCATTAGTGCAATTAATTTGCGGGAGGGCGATGGGAAAAGCGTTAATGTTGTTTTGGAATTGAGCCCAATGAATTCTTTTAATAATTTTTGGAGGATAAACTGGGGTTTTGATTTGGATGTTAATTTCAATAGGGTTATGGTCAGAGCTCAATTCCGGGAGGGATGCAATTGTTTTTGCATAATTAAAACCATAATAAATTCCGAAATCAATGGTAGTGCTACTGTGATCCGTAAAATGGGTGGGGGAGTCCGGGAAAATAATGTCCGCAGTGGAATTTTGAAGGAAAGAGTAGATTTTATTGCCATAGTCACTGTTGAAGTTGCAATTCCATGAGTCATGATGGGCATTGAAGTCTCCAAGGAGGAGCGTGTTGACGTCATACGACAACAAAGTACTGATATCTGTTATGACGTCACTCGCGCGCTCTCTATGCGGGACGTAAACAAAGAAAAAAGTAAGGGGTGGGGATGAGGGGATCCGAATGGTAACACCTGTTGCATCGACAAAGTTTGGGGGGGGGGGGGGGTTGCAGGAGAGAAATTTAGGTTATTTTTTACGCAAACAGCTGTACCACGAATGGTACGGGCGCTGTTGGGATTATGAAAGTCATGCCGAAAGATATAGTAATTTGGAATTTTGAATGAAATGCCAGGTCGGAGTTTTGTTTCTTGGAGCAAAATAATATCGGGACTATGCTTCTCTACAAAGTTTTTGAACTCAAGAAAATCTTTTTTAATGCCATCGCAGTTCCAGGAGATTATTTTTAGACAACCCTTCGTACCCATTAGTTATTTATTGGTGATTGTTGATCAAATTCTGAAAGGAATATCATTAATTTTTCTTGTGGATTGTGGGTTGCTCTCATTTTTTGGAGGATATTTTTATATTTTTTCATTAATTCATTAAAGTTGGGGGCATTTAATTCACGCGCTATATCATTTAGGGTGGTTGCTATCTCTGAAAAATTGAAGTTAGTTTGGTTATTGACCTGGGGGGGGATTTCTGGGGCGGGGGGGGGGGATTCCGAGTGGGATTTTTTGGTTTTAGGGTGTCAGCGAAAGATTTTTGGGGGGAATATTGACTAGAGCTAAAATTTCTATTTAATTTAGGGAATTTATTGCAACCTCTATAAGATGCTGCATGTCCGAGCCCGCAGTTAACGCAGACAACCGGATCTTCTTCAGTTTTTAGGCATTGTTTATGTGGGTGGGATTTATCACATTTTACGCATCTTGGGGCCATTTTACATTGATTGCTGGAATGATGCCAATATTGGCAATTGAAGCATTGCATCACTCTGGGGGGGGGGGGCGATTATAATTTTTCACATTTATTATGTGGTAGAGTAAATTATCTAATTTAAAGATTTGTTTAGCTACTGGGCCATCAGTGAGTTGGACTTGGAAAAGTGGGAGTCTATTTTTTGTACGAAAGCTGGTCATTTGGGCTACTTTAATGACGGGGAATGAGTTTTTTATAAGCTCATCATGGATCTGCTCTACTTCCATATTTATAGGGAGGCCTCTAATTACTACTTTTAGGAGGGATGCATTTTTCTCTGGGAATAGAAAGTGCTCTACTTTTAGCTCATCTAGGGCTTGTTTAATTTTTTGATATTCTGGTACTGTGGCAGGGTAGAGTCTGGTGAAAACCCCCCAGGGGCTGGCAGTGAAACTGCTCTGGCATTTGTCCTTAATATTAGTTAACAGGTTGATAGTTTCCAGGCTCGTATTTGGGGTTTTTATTGAAATAAACTCGACCTTAAGGGTCTGGACTCTTTTAGTAGTTGCTTTAGGAGCTTGGGGGACAGTTTTGTCGTTTAGGATGACTTCAGAAATATTATTGAATCTGTTGGTTGTTTGGAAATTTAGGGTGTTTGCAATTTTATTTCTGGGAAAGCCAAATTGGTCGTGAGTTTCCTCACGGGTTCTTTTTGGATATTTTGCCTTGACTTCTACGAAAGAGGCACTGCTATTATCAGAATCCCCCACCTGAGAATTTGTATCCATGGCTGGATGAGTGTCTCCACCTGGTGTTGGGAGTTGGAGTGGCAAACTCTGCTCGTTGGTTTGGATAGGTTTCCCTTCAAGCTCAGCCAGTTCTGTTGTTATGACGTTATAAGTCTCAGATTTTGCACATCTCTGATGCTGCTTTGATGTTTTTTAGCCTCCTCCATTGCAGCAGTATCAACTGCTCTCTGGGCTCCTCGGCATATTTTGTTTTGGGTGTGAATGGCATCGTAGTAGAACTCAATGAGTTCTACTTTAAGGCTATAGTCCTGTGATTCAAGATAGTTCTTGTCACGTAACCACTGTATCCTGTGGTTCTTAATCGCACGAAATTCCTCTCCCATCCACCGATGGGGAGAATACCACCAAAGAAACCAACTGCCATGTCTGACAGTCAAAACAAGAATAAAGATCGAATGATCTGCCAAAAACGATGATCCTATTTTACATTCATATTTAATTTTTGTCTGCTATATTTTTTCCGATAGATTCTTTTAGGATTTTTTTAAATATAAAAGTATACTAACTTTGTTTTATTGGGACAAATTGATCTTTTCCTTCTATAAATTGCTATACTCGGATTAGCAAATCAGAAATACTTTCTGATTTCTTTTTTTCCAAAAATCTTGAAAGGTTTCACTCGTGACCATTCCGTGTAGTACATTCCATGTATATAAGTATACTAGCAGGCTGAGTCCGCTGCGCTGGACCATTTTTCAAATAAACCTTCAATCAAACGAAATGGAAAATCCAACCCTGTATTTTAAATTAATATGGACCTTCACCTGGAAGGTCCTTCCGCATTCTGAATACGCATCGGACGCAATTGCGCTATTATATTATCTGATGCGTTAGACGAAATACACGCAATTCAGAAGCAACTCTTTAGTACATCATGTAGAGTTTGGGAGGGAAATGCGTCCATTACTATCATATCACCATACTACTAAAAAAGAGAGAATTAAAATGACTGCAGAGATTGACCATTTAACTTAAAGAATGTTCGGGTTATTCACTTACGTTTGTTAGGTCTTTTACTCCGAGGTCTGTCAGGTCTTTTCCCAGTCGCAGAGCAATTGAAAATGTTGAAATTTCCGCCGAAATGTGGAAAAACGAAAACTCTGGCTATACCCATAAAATTTCACAATTTTAGCTCAATTTCAAAAAAAAAAAAAAAAAAAAAAAAAAAAAGGTAAAAAAAAAAATTAAAATTCGAAGTGTATTTGTCAGCAAGCAAAAAAAAAAAAAAAGAAGGAAGAACCATGCTTCTTGCTGAATTCAAGTATAATGAGAAAATTAGCTATCTTTCTAATTATAAAATGTTTTGAAGCACAATTCTCTTAAACAACGCACCGATATCTGAAAAATCGCTGAGAAAAAATAAAAAAAAGTCTTGTGAATTCGTGAAGCGACTTCCTGAAAATATTTCTTTCGCAATAATATAAATATATTATGTAAATTCATAAACTATTAATATTAACTTAAATATTAATATTTTTTTTAATCAAAGAAACTGTTAACCAATTAAGGAACCTATTGTTAACCTTTTTTACATTTCTTTTAATTCGTGGACACCGGTTTTCTCCACATTGGAATTTAGATTTTTGTAATCGCTCAAAATTTGAGATTAGATAATGTGAATATGTCCAAAATAAAATACTTGTATTCAAATTTAAAAGTTTTGTTCGCCTTACATGACAAGTTTTTTTTTTTTTTTTTTTTTTTTTTTTTTTTTGCCAAACGGCTTTAATGAGTTGGAACTGGAAAGATGCGATCTACAAATAAGTGCTAATTTTCTTTTTTTCATTTCTATAAAGAAAATAAGATAGCATTTTAAAATTGCCCCAAAAAACTAATACGGGCACAAATCGATGCATATATATATATATATATATATATATATGTCTGTGTTTGTGCGTTTTGTGATAGTAAATATTAGTATTGTTAAACGGTTGAAAATACCGTTAGAGCCAGAAAGGTTCACTGAATAAGTGGCTATTTCATATTTATTCATTTTTGCACTTCCATCCGCGAAAACAGTATATTAGTGTCTAAATAGAGAAAGGAAAAGTGATAAAGAATTGAAAAACATGAAAACAAACACAAAATCGAACGTACAGAAAATATATTTTTTTTTAATTGTAACTTTTTTTTAATCTTTCTTTAATAGACAATGTTATGAAAAGAACCCCAAATAAGTGAGCATTTTTTTTCTATGTGGCAGATTAAAACTACAGAGAAAGAGCAGAAAACTTAAACGCTTAATAGAACTCCAGATTTTTTTTTTAGAAATAATATATATTAATATTTTTTTAATTCCAAAACCGGAAACTCACAGTACAATTACAATTTTAGTCCATTACAAATATGCACAAAGGAGCGACTTGAACAATATATTTATTTTGTCATGCCGGACATATCTTCTAAATGCATAATGTCCTATTTCTCGAAAAAAATAAATTTTAATAAAATTATAAAAAATGTGATATAATGTGGGATGCTGAAAAGTTTAAGAAACGCCAAACTTTCTACATATAAAATCGCACTATAGCAAACATATGTTTATATTTCATAAGATTTGCGATTCTTCTAAATGTTAAGATATTGTATTATATTACATTAATGCATATATATTTCCATGAATGCCTCAACTGCACAGCGTAAATTTACCAGCGAAAGTTTTTCAATGACATTGAACGTCGTTCAAAATTTATTTTTATTTTTTTACTTTTCGTAACACTTTAAAGATGTGTAGAAATATTTTATATGATGTGTGAACACCCCAGACATAAGCACAAGCTTTACAGCTTTACAAGCATATTGTCCTTCTTTTAATTCTCCCAATGTAATGCCATTTCTTACAATCCGTCAAATACCTTCTCAACGGCATGTTACTGAATCGGCATATTTCTGTACAGAGAAGGTGAATGCCTTTGAACTAACGTAATAACGTTGACCTTGAGTTTCTACCCTACTACCTTTCATTAGACTTCAAAACTGGATTTTATTTAATAGAATAAAGTAAACTTTTATAGTCGTTTCTTTTACTTTTTCCGGCAGCGTATTATTTGACTGCGTCCCAGTATTTCTCATACTGTAGACGAAAATAGTTTCACTTGAATTCTAGTCTTGCCTGGTGTCTCGCGTAAATAAGGGCTCCGAATTCTCTGGACACCACTAATTTCTTACAGTTTATTTCGCCATCGTTAATCGTAGAGATATCTGCCATTAGATAAGGTGAAGAAAATTACTTTAAAATACTGGTGTTCAGAGTTTTTGTAGCCACGATTTACGCGAGCCACCGGGTAACACTAATTCTTAACCGTCCTTTTATGTCAATAAAAGCTTGAACATGCCTCATACTCTCTACATGTCAAATCACACTATACATTGAGTAGCTTCAGCAAATATACCTGTTGATGCAAAAGTCAGGAAGAAGTTTAAAATTAATAATTCGTAATCGAATAACCTCCTCGGTTCTCAGGTATCACATGTGATACTCATGTTTCCGAGTTTTTTAAAAATTCCCTAAAAGAAGAAAATTCTTTGGGAACGGTTGTATCATATGTGATACAGTTTAAAATACTTTGTTTAATGTTTTTAGCTCCTCAATAGATGGCATCACAGGTCCCATTTCAGATTTTCTCATTGCATGTCCATGTGCAAGCACAATGTATTTCCACTGTCCCAATAAGTTTTTTTCTAACTATTTATTTGCAATTACAAGATCTTAATTTGTGATAAATGTTAGACCACTAATGGCACTGTAAACATTTTGGTATCACATGTGATACTTTGGGTTCCAATGCTGTCAAGTCATTTTTTTCCCCTGAAATTTATAAACTATTTTTTGCCTGTATTTCTGACATTTATGCGAATTAATATTGTGCATAATTTTAGGCAATTAAAATAATTCTATATAGGTTTTATTTTAAATTATTATTTTATTTGCTTACTTTTTTTAGGGAGGTAGTCTTGAGCTTATGAACCAACATAATTCAGATTTGAGTTCCCTATCTGATGAGGATTAAGATATTGATGAAGATCATTTTGAATCGAATAGTACTGATGATGATGATGATGACAAGTGTGTTCCAGAAGTTATTTGCAGTCCGGAAAAATAGGGAATTCATACAGATTCATTTTTTGTTCCTTTATCTATTTTCTGCCCGACACTAAGCAACCCGAAAAATCCTAAAAAGTATGTAAGGCATATGCCAGAAATAGTTTGCGATAGAATACACAGAATTAAATGTAGAAGATCAAAATTTAATGCTTTAACTACAGTGCGCTGTTCCAGCTGTAAAGTATTTCTACCCTTCAATGGGTCAAGAAACTGCTTTAAACAATTTCATAAAACATAACGATCTTATTTCTCTAATTTTTGTAAAACCATTGGGTACTTTGTAGAAATAATATTCCATAACAATGAAACATAAAACTACTTTTCTTTCAGTTTGCAATAATAGGAATAGCAAGTTATAAACATTTCTTCTGAGGAAAATCAGTTATCGACATTTTGGGGTGTCAGAAGAATAATGATAAAATGATACAGTTTGCACCGAATGGATTGAAAAAAGCCAGACTTTTATGAGAAAAGCAAAAGAAGATTGCTTGAATAAATGTATGCAAATGCTTGAGCAAAAAAAGCTTGAAACTGCAATGATTGCCAGCAAGATGCCATCCGCCAATATATGCCTGCCATACCACAAAAAATGCTGTGAACGGCGTGAACGGTGTTGCGCCTTGTCTGACAGCTGTGCTGCTGAATGACGGAAAGTATATTGAACAATAGTAAGCTTACGTGTAACTTGCAAGCGTTTTGCCAGTTGTAAGCCATCTGTTAGTTAAAAAAAAAAAAAACTACTGAAGCATTTGTTTTTGCTTTCGTCATAAAAAAATCCGGCTTTTTTTTCAACCGTTCTGTGCAAACCTCTTCTTTTTTTTTTCTTTATTCGTTTGAAATGTTAATTTTTTTAGTTGTTACTGACTTTTGGATCACCCGGTATTTTTATATATCATAAGATTTGCAATTTTTCTCAACATTAATATTTTTGATTATATTAAGCCATGTAAATATATTGTCGTGAATACTTCAAGTGCAAAATGTAAATTTAAATTCATAAATAAATCCTCTGTTCATTTCATGTTCAAAGTTCATATAAAAAACAACTCAAATCTCAGATTTAATCATCTGTAATTTTAAATTTCAACAAAAGTAATTTTATCTGTTTTAATCCAACATAGTACAAAAATGACAGAAACGAAGAATATTTACTGTAGAAAAAGTCATTCAAGCAATCTTTTTTTTTTTTTTTTTTTTTTTTTTACAACAGACTGAAAAGGACTTTTCCTAGATACACATTGTTAATATCCCATAAGGAATGAATGGATATCTTTAAAATATAGCTGTAAATGTTACGTTTGAAATTTATAGCATAGTGCTCAACATAAGATATTTATATATTCATTTTTTATGAACATTTACTAAGTTCATAAAAATGGTCTCTTAACGTTTTTGCATTTGTATTTAACAAATTCACGCCGGCGCGGTGGGTCACACTCGACTGTCTCAGATTTGTCAAGTCTCCGGCTCTTTGCACACCACTCTTATTTTAGAGAAAATGTTGTTCCTTTAAATCGCCCAATTGTTCTAATTAAATAAAACAACATTTTCTGTATTAAAATACTGGTATCCAAAAGGCCGGAGACTTGCCAGCTCTCAGACAGTCGAGTGTGACCCACCGCACCGGCGTGAACGTGTTAAAGTAAAAACACGAAATTCGCTGCATATTTGAAATTTTTGGCTGTTGTGCAGTTTGAACAAAGAAACGAGAATGTGTTTTTTAAGGAGTTCTGTGTGATGTTTGCCACATAGAAAGGAAAGAAAAGGGAAATCTCCCAAATTTGAGATTCGTTTATTTCACTGTCCATCATTTCTTTATCACCTCAATTTAATAGAATATTCTTTAGTTATGAATCACATTTATTCTTATAATGTTGAATTTATCTGTCTTCATTTTATCTTCCTTATCGCTTTATGCCAACAACTGCTTCAAAATTCTTTCATGTTTTTTACCTATAAAGTCCCATTATTCAGAATTAGCCTAAATAATTCACCGGGTTTCAAAACACTGTGTATTGAGAGATATATGACATACAAAGACGGGTAATACATGACAAGATACATATACTCACCAAGTTAAAAAGGACGCATGGTGGCTCACCTGCACGCTAGATGTCAGGCCTGTGGCATCACTGTACAAGGCGGTAATGGTGATATTCCGCTGGTCTGCGTGATGTTATGTTGCTATAGTTCCCCAGGTCGCCAGGTCTCACGCCATGTGATTTAGATGATTAAATTTATTAAATCATTTTAATAATATTTATTAAATTAAGTCCGTTCAAAAGATATCTTAAAGTTCTCCTGTTTTATTGAAAAGTTAAAACCTGATTATCGCAGTAAAATATAAATCTTTGCCTGGTGAACTTTTGCTCAAAAAGTAGATTATGTTTTTAAATAAGTTCTCATGATTTGTTGCCAAAAAAAGGAAAAGGACCTTGCGTTAGCAAGGTCTATTGCCATGAAATTGAGAAAATAGGTAAGATCAGTATGAAATACTTCGGTCTTCAAACTTTGCAATATCTGAGATAGATGTGTACATTTCACTGTCCATTGTTCCTTCATATCATTCGTTTAATAAAGCATTTCCAAATTAATAAGTTAAGCATTTATTGCAGTATCTTTACTATCTATATGTAAATTTCACTGTTCATCATTCCTGCATATCATTCGTTTAATAAAGCATTCCTATTTTAATAAGTTACGCATTTGTTGCAGTATATTTGCTATGGATATGTAAATTTCAATGTCCATCATTCCAATATACCATCATTTTAAAAAAGAATTTTTATATTATTAAGTTAAGGGGGAAGTCACCTCAAACTAAAAAAAAAAAAAAAAAAAAAAAAAAAAAAAAAAAAAAAAATCAAATCATTGCAAGTTTGAACTTTAAATTCATTTTCCTCAAAACAGACATTTTTGACATTACGCGCATGATATTTTCAAATGTAACATAATCATGTAACATAATTACGTAACATAGAAGATTAATATTTTGTATTATATTGTATTTTATAGAGTTTTATAGCATCTACTCATTTCTAAGTAAGTACCTGTAATATATTTATTTATTTTTTTAATTTTTATCGAAATTTTATTGTATTTTATGGTTTAACTGCCTGAAAAAATATTTTCATCTGTTAACTTAATTACTACGTTGAAGTTTATTAGTCCAGGCAATACGGAATTTTACCTAGAAAAATTAATGGTAGTTCTGGAAATCGGCGTGCTTTATGTTTTTTGGGTCGCTGAATCCGAATTTGCAACTTCCCACCAAAATTTCCCCCGGCAACCCACCCCCAAATTTTGGTAAAAAACCACCAAAAAAAGGTACTTATTAAAAAAATTATTATTATTTTTTTTTTAGGGGAAAAGTATCTAGACATTCAAAAAGTAGACAAAATTTGCAACAAATTAGATATATGACATTATGATTTAGGATGAAGGGGAAGGGGGATCTGCCTCGTAACATGTGCCGCGGTGCTGCGTGGACTAAGTTGCGCAATTCCACTTAACCACTCACACATTTACAATCGCCCTCCCATCTCCCCTCCGAACTTTCCTTATAAAGT
Source organism: Maratus speciosus (assembly GCA_963932465.1). Taxonomy (NCBI): domain Eukaryota; kingdom Metazoa; phylum Arthropoda; class Arachnida; order Araneae; family Salticidae; genus Maratus; species Maratus speciosus. The sequence continues at coordinate 199,559,795 of OZ010792.1, read as the reverse complement.
TTACTTTAAGTTTTTTGGGTCGCTGAATCCGAATTTTTAACTTACCCCAAAATTCCCCCCCCCCCCCCGAAACTCCCCCAAAATAATTGTTTTTAATTTAAATTTATTATTGTTTTAGGGGAAAAGCATTACAAAATTCAGAAGCTAGACAAAATTTACAACATATAGGATATATGACATTATGACGTAGGATAAACGGGGAGAGAGGGGGCTGCCTCGGAACATTCCCCGCGCACTTTTCTCAAAAACAAAATTTATTCAAAAATTTTTCGGGGGTTGCTGGGTGAAATTTTGGTGGGAAGTTAAAAATTCGGATTCAGCGACCCAAAAAACATAAAGTGAGTCGAAATCCAGAACTAGTATTAAGTTTGTCAGGTAAAATCCCGTATTGCCTGGACTTCGTAACTTAGTGCACATAGCGCCACAGTGCATGATCAGAGGCAGCCCTCCCCGTCCCCGTTCATCCTACGTCATAATGTCATATATCCCATTTGTTGCAAATGTTGTCTAGTTTCTGAATTTCGTAATGCTTTTCCCTTAAAACAATAACAAATTTAAGTTAAAAACAACTATTTGGGGGGGAGGAATTTGGGGGGAAGTTAAAAATTCGGATTCAGCGACCCAAAAAACTTAATGTAAACCTTATAGAGAAAGTTCGGAGGGGAGATGGGAGAGCGAATGTAAAAGCGTGGGTGGTTAAGCGGAATTGCGCAACTTAGTTCACGCAGCACCGCGCGCATGTTCCGAGAGGCAGATCCGCCCTACCCCTTCATCCTAAGTCATAATGTCATGTATCTAATTTGTTGCAAATTTTGTCTACTTTCTGAATTTCTAGATACTTTTTCCCTAAAAAAATAAAAAAAATGATTTTTTTAATAAAATCCCTTTTTGGGGGTCATTTTACCAAAATTTGGGGATTTTGCCGGGGGAAATTCTGGTGGGAAGTTAAAAATTCGGATTCAGCAACCCAAAAAACATATAGTAAGCCTTTTTCTAGAACAACTATGAATTTTGCTAGGTAGAGCCCCCATACGGTCTCTATTGCCTGGACTATATGTGCAATATTTTAAGAATATATATATGTTATATAAAGTGGATATATCGAGTATATTTATAATCCCACGCGCAATACATGTACGTCAAAACACCTTTTAGAAAATCCTTAATTAATGTATCTTAATTAAACTAAAATGTAATTGTTTTTAATTAAAGAATTTAAAGAAATACGTAAACAAAGAATTGTAAAATTTATTCTAAAAAATATGCTTAATTTGCAGAAATATTTACAGCTCCAATTCTTATTTAAATATTGCATTAAAGTCAAGCATTATCGAGGCTGTGGATGGTGTTGTCCCCTTTCAGTATGAGTTTATTGCAGTATTTCCTTTGTATATATTGAAATTTCACTGTCCATCATTCCTTTATACCATCGTTTTAATAAAGTATTCTTATATTATTAAGTTAAGTACTAGTATATAGTTTCTAGTATATGGTTTGTAGTAAATGGTTTGTAGTATATGGTTTGTAGATATGTAAATTTCTCTTTCCATCATTCTTTCGTGCCATCATTTTAATAAAGTAATATTATTAAGTTAGGAATTTTTATGTTGTAGTATCTCTATTATAGATATGTAAATTTTACTTCCCATCATTAATTTTATATTATCATTATAATAAAATGGTCTTGCATTAGTTAGTTAACCCTAGAACGCTCCTGGTTCCGTACCTACGAATTAGTCCCTCGAGTCTAAAAAGACCCATGCATGTTTCGCGCTTAAATTCGGCAGTGTACAAGTAATAAATTTATTATCCTAATAACAGTTGACGAATACTAAAAAAAAAAAAAAAGATAAATTATGACAGTAAAAAGACGAAATAAAAGTAAAAAGTACTTACAAAATCTTGTTTACAGGTACATCCAAAAAACACAAATGAATCCTTCAAATATTTAAAAGTAATTATCCCTTATAACAGTTATAGCAAACTGTATTCAAATGCTTTTTGCATGTAAAGCAGTGGCATGTTACACATTTAAATGTACATTTATTGTCCGCTTTTTCGCATAGGTGATATCTTCCTCGCTTCTTAGCAATTTCCAATTCGTATGAAGTACTATTAAATTCTTTGAGGATTTTCTTTGCACTTTGAACCGTCTGTTTTGCTCCTTGCCCTCTTGGAAGATTTTCTCTGGTCTCCATATGCTTTTTTACACGTTTTCCAAAACAATTCTTCGTCTATCAGGACAGTCTTTCTTCCATGATTTATTTATTTTGCAATAAAGTACAAAAGCGTTATATGCAGATATGCCTAAAATGTTGCAAAATACAACAAATGGCCAACGGTTTGCTTTCATCTTTGTAGTGTAAGTAGCTACCATTTTGTCCAGCGTATCAAGTGCTCCCTTAGTTTTATTATAATTAATGATGATCTCTGGTTTTCTTTGAATGCTTCGTTCAATTTTCTCATTCTTATGCAATATGCTTTGAAGAACAACACATTTTTCTGTTGAATGCAAGACACAAGCGTTGTATCTTTAGCAAACGCAAATGTTGAACTGTATCTTTCTTTTCCTTTTGCTCCCAAAATTTCTGCAGGAATAGATGATTTATTTTTTCTTATTGTACCAATCATTTTTATATGTCTTTTGAACAACATTTGACCTAAATCATAAGATGTAAAGAAATTGTCACAAGTTATTTTACGTCCTCATAAAGCATATGATAAGTCCAAAACTACTCTCAATCTTTGGTTTCTTTTGGGTGCATTTCATGGTTGTTTTCCTAAATGTGGCTGGATATTCCACACATAGCAAGTGTCATTATCGCACAAAATCCAGAATTTTATACAATAGTTAGCAGGTTTGCTAAGGCATGTACTGCCTAAAAGGACACTTGCCTCTAAAAGCAACAATTTGTTCGTCCACCGTTATATATACTTCTGGACTGAAAATATTGGGTAAAATTTCTACCCATTTATACCATAATTCTCGAATTGAGGCAAATTTGTCATTTAATCTTCTTCGTTGTCGAGTTTCCCGGTCATCAAATCATATTACTGTTGTTATTATTTTAAATTTCTTTAGAGACATTACAGCTCTAAACAAATGTCTTCCCTTGAATTCATACCATAGACTTGTTGTTGATTCATTGCTTGATTTGTACACACCTGCAGCATTAAAAAGCCTATGTATGTATCCAAATCGACGATATTTAGATCTGTCCAATTTTCTCGCAATACACGTTTTCCCTCTAAATTTGTATAATTTAAGATCATGCTTTTCAAATTATGAGGAAAAAGTACACTGACGTGACAAAAGTCATGGGATAGCAATATGCAAATATATAGATGGCAGTAGTGTCGCTTACAAATTGTATAAAGGGCCAGTGCCTGGTCAGGACTTTCATTTGTGTTCAAATGCTTCGTGTGAGAAGGTTGATTATGTGATTATGGCCACACGAGGAGAATTAACGGATTTCGAACGTGGTATGCTAGTTGGAGCTAGACGCATGGGACATGCCATTTCGAAAATCGTTACGGAATTCAACATTCCGAGATCCACAGTGTCAAGAGTGTGCCGAGAATACCTAAATTCAGGCTTAACCTCCCATCATGGACAACGCAGTGGTCGACCGCCGGCACTTAATGACCGCGACCAGTGACGTCTGCGTAGACTTGTCAGTGTGAACAGACAAGCAACACTGAGTGAAATAATCGCAGGAATGAATGTGGGACGTCCGACGGTCGTCTCCGTTAGGACAGTCCAGCGAAATTTGGCTTTAATGACTATGGCAGCAGAAGACCGACTCGGGTGCCATTCCTAAGAATACGACATTGCCAACAGCGGACGTCCTGGGCTCGTGACCATATCAGTTGCACCGTAGACGACTGAAAAGAAGTGGCTTGGTCAGATGAGTTACAATTTCAATTGGTAAGAACTGATGGAAGGGTAAGAGTGTGGCACAGAGCCCATAAAGCCATGGACCCAAGTTGTCAATAAGGCACTGTACAAGCTGATGTTGGCTCCATAATGTTGTGGGCTATGTTTACATGGAATGGGCTGGATCCCCTTGTCAAACTGAACCGATCGTTAACTGGAAAGGATTACGTTCAGCTACTGGGAGACCACTTGCAACCATTCATGGACTTCATGTACCCAAACAACGATGGAATTTTCCAGGATGACAATGCGCCATGTCACCGGGCCATAACTGTTCGCGATTAGTTTGAAAAACATTCTGGACCATTCCAGCAGATGATTTGCACACCGCGATCGCCCAACATGAATCCCATCGAAATTTATGGGACATAATCGAGAGGTCAGTTCGTGCACAAAATCCTCCACCGGCAACACTTTCGGAATTATGGACGTCTATAGAGGCTGCATGGCTCAATATTTCTCCAGAGGACTTCTAACGACTCGTGGAGTCCATGCCATGTCATGTTGCTGCACTTCGCCGAACAAACGGAGGACCTATATGCTATTAGCAGACTGACTTTTGTCACCTCAGTGTAGTTCAAAAGCACTATTTTCGTCTTCTATTCGTGCTGTTGGTAATCGAGTTGGGCCAGGGGTTAGTTTCAAAATATTACTGCTTTTTAATCGACCAGTACTTGGCTATGGCTTTGCATGCTACGTTATGTTTTCATCTCTGGACTTCATTATCTCAGGTACTTTATGCATAGTATCTATTTCTTCTTCAGATGAAGAATAATTATCAATAGATATATGATCCTCTTCCTCCGATACAGCTTTCTCCACATCAGACACATTTTCATCATCTGTATAGCCTTCCATAAAAGCAAAATAAAACTTTCATATAAAACTAAAAAATGCACTAACCTTCTCCTCAAATAAGTATTCGAACTGATTCTAAAAGGTAAACTTTTTTCTTCTAGCTGAGAGAAAAACAACAAACAAAATGAATTTCCGCTATGACTTGTCTGGTACCCGATGTCTCATAACTTCATTCCCTCTCCAATAATTCTACCCTTTTTCCCCCCTTACCTTTTTTGAAACTGTATAGCAGAAATAAAACAATATAGGCGTTTTCAAAAAACTATGTGAATGTATTTTTATGCTTGAACAAAATAGACCTGAGGAACAGATTAAGGTGTTTTTTTGCTATGGTAAAACTAAAAGTCCCATTAATTTAAAATTTTAGTATGTGTTAGTTAAGAACAAATCAGGAAAAGTCATTATATTTTAGAAAATTCTTATGAGTAGTTTTTGAGTAACAAAAGCTGAAACATGTGTATGGGTATAAAAAGACCCGAGAAGCATTCTAGGGTTAAATATTCTTATATTGCATTATCACTTTTACAGATATGTAAATTTCACTGTCTATTATTAGTTCGTAACATCATTTTAATAGATTATTAGAGTGCCACTTTTGAAATACAGACTCCACAATTTAAAAATTGACACATTTCTTCAACATAAAACGCCACTATGGAATTTAGCTAGAAAAATTTTAATATATAGATTTCTTGACTACATATTGTACGACACATAATTATGTGCACTATTTATATAAGGTAATGCGTACAAATGCTATTAATTTCAGAAGAAATCCTATGTGACTTAATCGTTATTACTCGAGCTACATTCCAACTATCTCATTCAAAATCTAAGTACGTACTCTCTTACGCGCAAAACATTGCGCATTTTTTAATCTATACACTCTCAGAAATAGAATTCTCACTTTTGAAGATTTAGCAATCCTCAAGCTGTATTTCGTCGTTTTTGACGATCATTTCCTATCACCATCACGTGACTTTTAAGGAAAGGTAAACTCTCAGATATTTGACGAAAGATTTTCCTCAATCACGGTCAGACTCAATGCATTTTAAGGAAACCGTTGCTGTACCTCCTCAAATCCTGCGATTTTAGCAAGCAGATATTTGCTTGTTTGTATTAGTCCCGAAATAATTTATTTTTAAAACAGCACTTTTTAGTGCTTTTCAGAAAATACTGAAATATAGGTAGTTATTGTCTCTTCATAAGTTATTTTTTTAGCTGTTAAAATTTTTAGAAATGCTTATTATTATTATTATTATTACTTATGTTGTTGTTCGTTATAATTTAATTCGAAAAGAATATATTTCCTGCGTTCAAAAACATCCAAAAAGAAAATTTAATCAATAAAATTTCAAAGATCCGGGATATTTTTTTTAAAAATTTATTTAAGAAGTATATTCTGTTTTTAATCAGATTAAAAATAAACATAATTGATCCCTCTCCCTTTTATAAACAGTAAAGTGTTAAAATCTTATCTATCTATTCAACGTGATAAAATCTCACGCAATATGCACTTCACAGTTCGTTATTTGTGTGCAACAAATTAACCAGACCATATTCTAACCATTCATTGAGCAAAGAAAATTTCACTAATAAATGATTTAATCAAGCCATATTATAATTATTCATTGACCATGAGAAAAACATAATAATAAATTAGCCTTCCTTAAAACTTTCAGCACCGATAAAATTACAATCTATCTTATAAAAATATAATCACGCGGCAGCTTTCATTAGATCAGTCTAAAAGCACATTCATATAAGTCCCCAATAGCCTAGTCGGTAGAGCAAGTGTCTCCCACCCCAAAGCCCGCGGGTTCAAATCACGCCGAGGGAAACGAGAAGTGATTTTTTTCTTCCCTTGGTAGAGGAGCTTCCAAACTGTTCAATAGATGGCGCCACCAGCCCTTTTTTGACGAACCTTTTGAGGAAATTTATATCGTCAAAAAAGTGAAGAAAGTAATTTCATCAATTTGACGAAACGTTCGGTCGGAGCATATTCCAGGAAACCGTTTCGTCAAAAACAAAGAAAATTTCGTGAAATCTGAGTATTCATTTCTGAGTGTGTACATTTGAGCTTCCGTTGAAGACTGGCGCGGGAAATCTATGACAGCGCGTAAAAAAAAACAGTGCGGAGTTGCCGATTGGTGCTACACCTATTAAAATAGTACATATGTCTCTTACAGTATTCTTATATTATTGCACACTATTTGACAATTTCCTTATAATGTGGGTGTTACTACTTTGATTGGAATCCACTTTTACTTCATGTCAACCGAAGCTCGAAAATAGCTTCATGCAAAGTCACACTATGCAGGCAGAAACTTAAAAAAATATATGTTTATTTTTACTAGGTTGAGCAAAAAGTTCTGGGAAATTCGTGAAAATTGCATTGTTATGCGCAAATTAACAACAAAAGCAACAAGGACTATTCTTCAAAGTAGAGACCATCATAGTCCACGATTTTTGCCATCGTTCTGCCAGGTTCCGGATTTGATGGAAGTACCATAGCGGCTCCTTGGAATCGAAAAACTCTTGATATACTTCTTCAACTTCATTAAATATTCAAATCGACGGCCTTTGAAAAGGGTTGCCTTGATCGAAAGAGGCCATAATCAGATGGATCCACGTCTGGACTGTATCACTAGTTCTCCTATATACGATAGAAATTCTGGTAACTATTCATTGGGTCGTTCGGAAAGTCGTGTCCGTTTTGGAAAATCAATTCGCACCGGAAAAATCTGCCCGGTAATTATTAGACATTAGATATCGGAATCAATGTCTAACAATTAAATGATAGAATTTTCCTGTACGAAGTGATTTTCCCAAACGGGCACGACTTTCCGAACGACCCAATACATTAAAAATTTCCAAGAAATTTTTGCTCAACCTATTATTATGATTTATGATTTTATTCAACGACGAATTTCTATTACATTAAGCTGCATATTGGTTATGCACACCTTAATGCTGTTTGTCATAAATATCTCAAATTATTTCACTAATGTAAACCCTATGGTCGTGTTATGCATTCGTATTTTTAAAATATCTCATGGGGAAATTAATTATTTTAACCTTTTTTCTGTGTACTCTTCTTAACTATGGATCCTTTATTTTTAATCGTCAAAATATGTCTAAAATACCTACTTAATTTATTAGAAGGGTGAAATTCTCACTCAGTTTCTCTAGGATTTCGACACATAAAATATAAATTAAATATATATTTTAAAATTATTTTGACAACTATAAAAATGAGATTACATTCAAGAATAGCAAACAAAAGAAATAAGATAAAAATATTAATTACCAAAGAAGATATTTTAAAAATACGAGAACATTCCACTACCATAGGCTTAACATTAACAAGGGAAATTTGAGATCTCAGTAGCAAACTGCCTTAAGTGCACTGTGTAAATTTAACCGCGAAACTTTTATAATAGCCTGAAACATCCAACAGGATTACATTTTATTACTACTAAAAGGCACTCCAATTTAATCTGTAGACAACAATAAAAATGTGTCATCTGATATCTTAATATTCGTCCATAAATAAATCTCTTATTTATTCTAACTTTTAAAGTTCATATGAAAGCAGCTCAAATTCACAAGCTCTTAGATTTAATCAACTGAAAGTAGTTCCATCTATTTTAACCCAATACGTTACGAAAATGGAAAACAGCAACGAAACATATTTATTACACAAGAAGCCATTCAAACTGTTTTATTTTCTCTTTTAGTGATGGACTGCAAAATACTTTTCTTAGATGCACAGTATTAATATTTCATAAGGAATGAATGAATATCTTTTTTTTTTTTTAAGCTCGGAAGTTTTTGTTTGGTGGTTTAAATTTATAGGATGCTGCTTAAATCTAAAAGATAGTGAATTTGGGCTGCTTTTATATGAACTTTAAAAGTTAGAATAAATAACTGATTAACTTATGCATGAACATTAAGATACAGATGACACATTTTTAATGTTTTCTATATATTAAATTGGAGTCCCTCTTAGTATTAATAAATAATCTTGCGCGATAAGCAGCACCTTAATCACATGCAAATTTAAGCTAAAATTTCAACAAAAGTTGTTCCAAATATTTTAATCCAATACGCTAGAAAAATGGAAAACAGTTCCGAAACATATTTATTACACAAGTAACCATTCAAACTGTTTTATTTCCTCTTTTAGTGATGGACTGCAAAATACTTTTCTTAGATATTTCATAGATATTTCATAGATATTTCATAAGGAATGAATAAATATATATATTTTTTAAGTTCGAAAGTTTTTGTTTATTATTTTAAATCTAAAGGATACTGCTTAAGGTGCTATTTATCGTACAGGATTACATTTTATTAATACTAAAAGGCACTCCAATTTAATAAGTAGACAACATTAAAAATGTGTCATCTGATATCTTAATGTTCATCCATAAATAAATCTTATTTATTCGAATTTTTAAAGTTCATATAAAAGCAGCTGAAATTCACAATCTCGTAGATTTATTGACCTGAAAATTTGGGCTAAAATTTCAACAAAAGTAGTTCCATGTATTTTAATCCAATACGTTACGAAAATGGAAAACAGCAACGAAATACATTTATTAAACAAGAAGCCATTCAAACTGTTTTATTTTCTCTTTTATTGATGGGCTGTAAATTACTTTCCTTTGACGCAAAGTATTAATATTTCATATGGAATGAATATATTTTTTAAAAAGCTGGAAAGTTTTTGTTTATTAGTTTACATTTATAGGATGCTGCTTAAGGTTCTGTTTATCGTGCAGGATTACATTTTATTAATACTGAAAGGCACTCCGATGTAATATATAGGCAACATTAAAAATTGTCATCTGATAGCTTAATGTTCATCCATAAACAAATCTTATTTATTCGATTTTTTAAAGTTCATATAAAAGCAGCTGAAATTCACAATCTCTTAGATTTAATCACCTGCAAATTTGGGCTATAGTTTCAACAAAAGTAGTTCCATGTATTTTAATACAATACGTTACGAAAAGGGAAAACAGCAACTAAACATATTTATTACACAAGAAGCCATTCAAACTGTTTTATTTTCTCTCATAGAGATGGGTTGTAAAAGACTTTTCTTAGATCACATTATTAATATTTCATAAGGATGAATGAATATCTTTTTTTAAAAAAAGCTAGAAAGTTTATGTTTGATGGTTTAAATTTATAGTATGGATCTTAACATTAGACATTTCCATTTCGTTCTGATGAATATTTAACAAATTAAGCTTATGAAATCAGAAAATTTTTGCGCTTGAAATGAAAGTAAAAGCCTTAAAATCACAAAATAATTGTAATTTTCTGCCAACTTGCAAGAAAGATTTTTTTCTTTTGCACAAGCTCTTAGATAACCTTAACAAAAACAGAAAAAGTATAAAAAATAAGATTCAAAAACACATACTGCATTTTATTTACGCCCTAAAGATTACTAGACACTTTTTATTATTTTTTATTTTCTTCCTGGTGACTATTGCAAATTAAGTACATTAATTCAATTCTTTTAGACATATTCTCATTTTATTCATGCTTAAAGGTATCCAACATGCATATTTGCATGCGATTTATAACACTGATACAAACCTGTATATAATAGCTTTAAAGACAAAGAATATATTATAATACTGTAATACTATCGAAATAAAATATTAGTAATATTACTCAAACAACAAATAGATTTAATCACCTGAAAATATGGGCAAACATTTCTAATAAATTTCTTGCATAGATGTTTTTAGATGGTAATAGATGAAAATATTAGATTAAAAAAGATTGACTTTATTCACAATAAAACAGCATGGTTGAGCGGGAGATGGCGAAGGAATAACAACAACAAATAAGTTAGGGGAACGATTATAGTTAAAGATAATATCGATTACGATTAAATGAGGTTATGGAAACAGTTAAATATAAATAAATGGTACATAACATCTCCTCCCCCCCCCTTTTTTTTATTAATGCACATATAAAGAAACAGACAAAATGAAATAAAAAATACACAATTACTAAAGTTCAAGGTATTAAGGAATTGAGAATGTATTAAAGTTTATATATAGACTTTAAAACGTTGTGGAGTTTTAATTTGTCGACCTATTAGTCCAGGCAATAGAGACCGTATAGGAACTCCACCTAGCAAAATTAATGGTAGTACTGGAAATCGGCTTTCTAGATATTTTTTGGGTTGCTGAATCCGAATTTGTAACTTCCCACCAAAATTTCCCCCGGCAACCGCCCCAAATTTTGGTAAAAAGCCCCCCCCCCCCCAAAAGGTTTTTATTAAAAAAATCAATTTTTTATTGTTCTAGAGAAAAAGTATCTAGAAATTCAGAAAGTAGACAAAATTTGCAACAAATTAGATGTATGACATTATGACTTAGGATGAAGGGGAAGGGGGGATCTGCCTCGGAACATGCGCCGCAGTGCTGCGTGGGTTAAATTGCGCAATTCCACTTAACCACTCACACGTTTACATTAGCCCTCCCATCTTTCCTCCGAACTTTCTCTATAAGGTTTACTTTAAGATTTTTGGGTCGCTGAATCCAAATTTTTAACTTACCCCCAAAGTTTCCCTCCCCCGAAAACCCTCCAAATAGTTGTTTTTAACTTAAATTTCTTATTATTTTAGGGGAAAAGCATTACAAAATTCAGAAACTAGACAAAATTTGCAACAAATAGGATATATGACATTATGACGTAGGATAAACGGGGAGTGAGGGGGCTGCCTCGGAACATTCCCCGCGCGCTTTTCTCAAAAACCAAATTTTTTCAAAAAATCAATTTTTGGGGGGGTTGCCGGGTGAAATTTTGGTGGGAAGTTACAAATTCGGATCCAGCGACCCAAAAAAACATAAAGTGAGTCGAAATCCAGAACTAGTATTAATTTTGCCAGATAAAATCCCCTATTGCCTGGACTTCATAATTTAGTGCACGTACCGCCGCAGTGTATGTTCAGAGGCAGCCCTCACCCTCCCTGTTCATCCTAATTCATAATGTCATATATCCTATTTGTTGCAAATTTTGTCTAGTTTCTGCATTTTGTAATGCTTTTCCCCTAAAACAATAAGAAATTTAAGTTAAAAACAACTATTTGGGGGGGGGGGGGGTCGGGGGGGGGAATTTTGGGGTAAGTTAAAAATTCGGAATCAGCGACCCAAAAAATCTCAAAATAAACGTTATAGAGAAAGTTCGGAGGGGAGATGGGAGGGCGAATGTAAACGTGAGAGTAGTTAAGTGGAATTGCGCAACTTAGTTTACGCAGCACTGCGCCCATGTTCCGAGGCAGATCCCCCTTCCCCTTCATCCTAAGTCATAATGTTATATATCTAATTTGTTGCAAATTCTGTCTACTTTCTGAATTTTTAGATACTTTTTCTCTAAAACAATAAAAAAATTGATTTTTTTAATAAAAACCTTTTTTGGGGGGCTTTTTACCAAAATTTGGGGGGGGGGGGTTGCCGGGGAAATTTTGGTGGGAAGTTACAAATTCGGATTCAGCGACCCAAAAAACATCTAGAAAGTCGATTTCCAGTACTACCATTAATTTTGCTAGGTAAAATTCCCTATTGCCTGGACTATATGCAAGTTGATCGAGCAGGAGCAGTAACATCAGGTTACATCGTAGGCAATGTAGCAGAACTACTAATAGATGAATGCATAGGGACTACTGAAAATGTAACGTTGAGCTAAATTATTGCTCGTTGGAGTTGTAAATAGATCTTCGGCTGTTGTTTCGGGATTCACAGGCTGAGCAGATTTAAAAAATTTAATGTGAACACGATTCCTACGATATTTTCTACCGTTATCTGCTGATATAACATAAGACCTTGGTTGAGGCCCAACTTTTCCTTTACACCATTGATTTTTAAGGCGAAACAGTCCTTCTTGATCTTTTTGCAATGATTGCAAAGGATGATGATGCAGATTATATTTATGCTGTCGCTGCTGTCTGAAATGTAAGCGTTCTTGCACAGCACTGCAATCAAAATGGGGTGCAAGCTGGGATGGCGGTATAGGAACCAGGGTACGAATGCGACGACTCATTAGAATTTCTGCAGGAAAAGATAGGCCATCCATGGGAGTATTTCTAAACTCCATCTAGCGAAGGTGAACATCTTTCTTGTCTTGTGCAGCTTTGGTGAGGCTGGATTTGGGCAGTTTGTATGCATCGTTCCACATCTCTATTTGAACGAGGGTATCCAGAACTAGATGGATTGAATGAAATGCCCCAATTTGTACAAAATTCACTAAATTCTTTAGAATCAAAAGGTGGTCTATTGCTAGCTCTTCAGGAATAACAAAACGAGCAAAACAAGTTTTTAAAGTATTGATAACTGTGGAGCTGTTGTGTAATGCAAATGCTGGAGCTCTATATATTTTGAAAAATAATTCACAATTAAAAGGTAAGTCACTGAAGATAGATGAAAGAAATCAATTGCAACCTTTTGCCATGGTCGCTCTGGTAATTTTCTGTCTAAAAGTGGTTCATTGCTGTTTAATCTTTGGTTTTGTTGACAGACAACACAGTGTGATACCATATTTTCAACTTCAGCATTCATGTTTGGACAATAGAGAGATTGACGGGCAAGATTTCTACAGGATACTATACCTCTGGGACCAATATGAAGACGCTGCAAGATGTCTTTGCGGCAAGACTTTGGGATCACTAATCTTCGGCCACGAAAGATGAGAGCATTTTCTATGTGGAGTTCAGACTGGCAGTGCCAATAAGGTTTTGCATGAGGGATCACATTTAGCTTATTTTGAGGGCATCCATTTTCAATGTAATTTTTTATACTTTGGAGCTCTAAGTCATTTTCAGTTTCTTGCATGATTTCATCTAATTTGGACTTTGAGGCTTGCACTAGCAAAGAAACTATTAAATGAGCATTGTCTATGTCAGATGTCGAAACAGTCTGTACTGGTAAAGATGCTCTGGATAAGGCATCAGCAACAACTAGATATTTGCCAGGTACATGAGTTGTTTGAGATTATATCTTTGTATACGTAATAACAGTCTTTGAAATCTTGGCGATATATTTTCAAATGGCTTATGAATTAGTCCTAACAAGGGTTTGTGATCTCAATATGTTGACCAAAATCATAATAATAAAAATGCTCACAGGAGAATGATGAACAATCGCATTGGCATGAACAATTGCAAGGAGCTCTTTTTCGATTCGTGAATATCTTGACTGTTCTTCAGAAAGAGTTGCAGATGTATACGCAACTAGTTGACGGTTCTGGAGAAGAACACCACCAATGCCAAAAGAACTTGCAAATAGAAAGCACTATAGGTTTATATTTGTCAAAAAACTGGAGAACTGAAGTCGATTGCAAAAGATATTTAACTCTCAAGAAGGCATCATTATGATGAGAATCCCATTGCCAATTCGTATCATTTTTTATTAGATCTCTTAACAAGGAAGTTTTCTGTGAAAATTTTGGCACAAACATCATCTATCTATTATATATATAAAATCCAAACGGAAATTTCGTTCCGAACGCCTAGATTTCGAGTTCTACTGCATGGATTTTTACGGAACCTATACCGTTAGATAGGTATTGTTTCAGGGAAGGTTTTAATCTATAACACATTATTCTACCTATATTAGTTTTAGAATTATGGCGGAAAATTCTGTTATTTTGGGCGATAAGGTTACCATTTTATTTCTTGGCGAAATTCATCGTTGATAAAAAAAAATTGAAACGGCTATTAAACCTCGAAAAATAAAAGAAAAACGGTTACTAATTTTATTTAAATTAAAAAAAAGAACAAAAGAAGAAGAAAATCCGTTTTAATGAGTGATAATATTAAAAAACGGAAACATTTAATCAAAATCTGAAAGAAATATTTGTAATGCTTAAAAATTAATTTAATAAGAAATATTACACTTGATACGCAATATTTGGCTCTGTATCGCTTGCGTTAGATATGGAAACGAATCTGAAAATTTGATTAGATGAAATTTTAACGACATTTTCTTTCTGTTCTGTTCTTTTCTTTTTTTATATATATCTAATTGTCCCATCACGTGACTTATAGAAGAAACAAGCAGATGTAATTGTGAGTCACATGTGTAATTACTATTTGTTTCTTTACAATTTTTTTATTTTTCTTTTGTCGCCAAACAATGTGATTTTAAGCCAAAAATGCATAAGCGTGACATTAGCTTGAGGATGTTCTCACAAATGGTGTTTTTTTTAGGTGAAAGAGATCATTTTTTGAGTACATTTTCATATTCAATTGTAACTTATATAGATATCAGTTAATATTTTTAAAATGGAATCGAATACCTAAATTTCAGTGTGAATTTCTGCCACACATACATATTGTAAAATAATTTCATACTTTTTAAAATGTTTTTCGCCGTAATTCCGAAAGCATGTGATATTTATAAACTCGAACTCAGATCAACGAATATCACCCATTTTATTTAAGCAAATATTATCTATTTTCTCAAGTCATATCGCCAATTTCATTTATAGGAAAATTCACAGATTCGAAATCTAGGAAATAAAGATAATTTTAAGGAAATTTATGTTTTAATACGTTATTACTATAGAAAAATTCAACATTTTGAAAAAAAATTACAAGTCTTTTGTAATTCGTCATTTCTTCTTCGTCTTTCTTCGTACTTTCTCCTCTGTTATGTAATATTTCAAATGATATTGGACTAATTTTCGATCATCGATTCACCGCAAAATCGCATATCTAATATAGTATATAAAATAAAGTCGGGATTAGGGGGCTAATTAACGCACAGCGCAAACTACTGATCCTAAAATCTTGAAAATCGTGGTAAAAATACTTCTTATGACATAAACTTCTGCTAAGAAAGGATTTTCTGAAGTGTCACCCCTAATGGTTTTTGCACGGGGAGGGGAAAAAAATCGAATATCAAAATTATGCGTCAAATGATAGCATATTTTCATGTAGTTTTGTATGCTGAATCGAATGCTACCAAATAAATTTTTATAAGTCCAACAGTTCATGACACATTTCATATTTTTCTAATTTGGCGGTGTCTTTGGCATCTAAACCTCAAAATATCTATCATTACATCCGTTACTCTAGCAACGGAAAAAATTCAAATCAACCCTTTTGGCTAAAAAATAAAAACGGCTCTATGAGTTTGAAATAAAAATGCAAGCATCTTAATTTTTTTTTTAAAATAGTGATTTTATGTAAAATAAAAGGGAAAAAATTACTGAGAATTTAGCGTTATAAAACAAAAATGGAAAAGGTACTACTTAGATATTCCGTCGACCAAAAATCTATCGTCAAACTATAAGATTAAATGCCAATAATGGTTGATCGTAAATATCAAATTCACTGGAATTTAAACAAACTACACGTGTTTACGTCATCAAGTGATTTTAATTTCGACGTTTTATTTGTATTTTTATTAATGTTATACTAATTTATTTGTTATTTCGTTATTTAAAATAAAGATTACGTCAATTTATATAATTTGGCGAATGGTTTGCGATTTATATAATTTGGCGAAATTGGTCGACGGGATAACAAGTAGTACCAATGAAAATATTTAAGTATGAAAGCAATGTTTGTAACGACTTAAAAATTATTTTCATATATATAAACTCGGTTTATGGCGTCAGATGCCGTCATCCGAAGAATCTACAAGAGTCTTTTTCCATTTTTTCCGGTCATAGGTTCCTCAATGAAAGAAATTGGAATTGGAATAATATTGTGCGATTTATAAATTGCTCCTCGATAAGAATTAAAAATGGGTACATTTATAACAACCGTGCGCACATCTCGCTGATAGCATTTTTAAAATTCCCAGTAGCAGTAGTTACATTTTGCGTATGTAAATTAAAAATATTTTTTTGCTTTTAATTATGGCATTATTTCCTGTTATTGTTTATCTTTTCAGTTTTTTAAATGAAATTAGTATAAGGCATGCATTTTAAATTAAATGAGTGAAAGGTTTGTGTTTTAAATGAAAATAATAAAATAAGAATATGCTATGAAAACAATCTTTATTGATTTATTACCTGCGCCCGGCTGACATAAAAGTATCACAAAAGCCACATATTCACTTTTCTTTGAGTAGTTGCTCGTGAGAATTCAAGTTAACCTTTCGTAATCGGATACTTCACATATTGGTGTATTAGCTTTAATGTTGAAAGCATCGTTTTTGTTTGAAGCGAAAACTTTACTATGAATTCTATTACACAAAATCGCATCATCATCCTCTACTATATATTTACAACGGAAATTTGAATTTCATTCCGATTGTTTATAATACTTTCGTAGGATATACCACAATTAGTTAGGTAATAATTTTGGAAAGGTTTTAGTGTATACATATTGTTCAAGGGTACTTAGTTATAGAGCAACAGTAAAAGTTCAAAAATTAAGTGAACCTGATTATGAAAGTTTAGCCTGTTTAAAAAAATCTACAGAACATATTTTGTTACAAGTGGCCCTGTTGCATGACTTTTAGGAATGGTGTTAGTATATACGATTTCATTATATGTTGATTAGTTACAGAGGTATTAATTCCTGTTGTCATAACGGTCTCATTACCCGACCATAAGTGCGCTGTTTATAATCAACTAAAACAATTACTTCTTAATTGCTAAATTTTGTCCAACGCTTAAGATAACATTATATCGCAATGACGTTCGCATCGTTTTCAGTAATGTGCAAGGTCAAGCTGAAGATCCATATTGTTTAAAATACAAGTTCAAATTCACCATTTAGTTTAATCCAAGGTTCATTTGGAAATATTGACCAGCGCAGCGGGCATAGCCTGCTAGTCTATTCTATTATCTATATTATAAAGGACAAACATATCTGTGCGTAACGCATACGTCATTTTGCGAATGGCAACACTTTGAAATTTGAAATAAAATTTCGATTTTGAAATTTTCTCTACTGCAAATTTTTAAACTTCTAAACATCGCACATTTTAAATTTTTACACCGTCGTATGAGGAAAAAAATACTCTTTTAAATGCAGTTTGCTTGAAAGCTGTATCTCAATTTATTTTTGAGATATTAATTTTTTTGTAGTTTTTAATACCATTTTTCTTATCGTGGCAACAAAAGTACCCCATTTCTATTGAAAGGAAAAGGAAAATAGTCAAAAGTAGGAGATTATGGTATTTTTTTTGTTGTTGTTGTTGTTGCCATTTTCTCATAAAACCTGAAAAAAAAGTTTAAATTAAAATACGGGCTATGTCAAGAATATTGTCTGTTATTCCGCGATAATGACGTCATATCCATACTTTTCTATAGACGAAGTTTAAGGCTGTATTGTAAGAGTGGATTGCTTTAGCGGATGCAAATGACGTCATTTTGTAAAAAAGCGTGTATTTTAATTCTTAAAACTGAATTATGGTTTGTAGGAGTGTGTTATTTTCACTGCCCAGCTGCTTTGAAATTCTTCACAGGTGAAAATGCTTCACTTTTGAAAATAATGTAATTGAAATCACACACTGATAAAACGCAATGTTTTACAAAAATTTAGAGTGTCTTTATAAAAGAAAGGTGACATGCAAATAATAGCGATTTTTATTACAGAAATTGATGATTCTCGCCTGGATGGATTTGCTTCGCTGAGTTAGACCAACAAACAAATAATTCGAAGTTTAAAATAATATCACGTTCCTCAAGTTTTGTCCAAAATTCTTTCTACTAATAAAATTTTATTGCTATCCTTTAGATATGTTGCTGTAATTTTATCAAACTAACATAATTTGCTTAATTTAATTTTTCATAATTTTATATAATCTATAAATTTAAAACACAAGTGTGTTTTTTAGTCATCTGCCCTGATCTTTCTGCTGAACCAATTTTACTAATATATATTTTTTTTTTAACTGAAAGTTGTTCATTTGTAGATGTGATTGCACTATCTGTTTGTTTTAATACTTTAATTTTTCTATTTTAATTTTAAAAGCATTTTATGAAAATTCTTCAAAATGGTGGTAATTAGGTAGCTTTCATTATTGCATAGAAGAGAGAAATCATGAGGTTTATTTATCTTTATCCATGCCCTTTTCTTATAAAAATTCGAAATCACTCATAAAAATTGTTGTATAGGATTTAGTAGCGCAAAATCCCATGTTATTCTGAACGGAAAATGACGTACTGCTTTTGAAAACACGCATTTTCCCTCATAAATTTTCTATATTGTTTTTCCTTCTACATGTGTACTGAAACTTAAGTTTCAGACACTAGGTGAAATGGTTATTTAAGTGAAAATGAAGTCATATTTAAAATAAAACGATCATTTTCTTAGATAAAACTCAATATTTTAACACAAATGCGTCTAAAAAACACAAATTACGGAAATTTTTACTCTCCGGAATTGAGATTAGAATCTCAAGTGAAGAGTGCGTCTGTTCACATAAAAGATGTTGCTGACAATCGTGACTTTAAATTTTGAGTTAAAATGATAAAAAAAATACAATTTTTAAAAAAATGATGAATATAGATATGAGAAGTGCGTATGCAAATTTTGAAAAGGTGAAAATTGCTGCTTATCCAAGCATAAGAGCCTCAATTGATAACCACATCCTAATAACTGCTCTTTGATTACGTATCTATATTATTAAGAACAAACGTATCTGTGCGTAATGCTGACGTCATTTTGCAAATGGCAACAATTCACGATCAAGTTTCGGTATTGAAATTTTCACTACTACAATTTTTTTATCTTCTGACCATCGTACATTTTCAATTTTCGTCGCATAGGGATAAATATACTTTCAAATGCAGTTTGTTTTAAAACTGTATCTTAATTGACTTATGTATTATGTTTTTTAAAATAAGTTTTATCTTATCACGTGCCGGTTTCAATACATAATAATAATAAATATTTTGCGCATAAAGCAACAAACATTCTTCAGCATTTGTTTCTGAGTATTTTTTTAATAACAAAATTAATACTTCCGTTATAAACAAATAAAAGAATAATATTAAAAAAAGACCAATCTAACATATTTGTGAAAGACAAATTAACGAAATTCATACTTCTTTTATAAGCAAATAAAAGAATAATATTAAAAAAGCACAAACCTAACATATTTGTAATCGTACAATTTAAAATTTTAGAACACCAAATAGTGTTTTTTTTTTTCATTAAAATGAAATTTGTTTCCAAAGTTGATCTCAGTTTACGGATTGTGTATGGTTTTAAAAACAGTTTTAAAGCATGAAATATCTTTTAATTTATGTTATCGTGCGGAGCTCGATTACGAAAGATTAATCTGTTTGCCCTTAAAACAAAATAAAGAGTTCATCATTTTCTTACGCTTAATATCCATTAAAAAAAAACTTCCCTATAAATAAATAAATAAAATAATATAAATAAAACACAATTTTAACAGACATGTATAAGCTCTGAAATTAGCAGAATTTAAAAGGATTCCGTAAGTAACAAAACCCCTGGTCAAATAACTCTTAGCATGTGGCTAATAAGAAAATATAGCTTTTGATAAATATCAAAAATTTATTTGATTGTATAATTCGTATTTTTCATATGAAAAATGCTTTTTTAATGTAAGTGGGCAATCTAAAAAAATTATTGCATATAAAAAATTATTAGTTCTCAATTTTAAAAAAAAATGTTTTTATCTATATTCTGTAACCCGGGAAGCCCGGGTACGATCCTCTAGTAAGATATGTGGCCATACCCAAGAATCTCATCAATTCTTGTCTATTGGTTGGGACAGGAAAATCTGTAATAGCAGAGACTTTTTTGGGGATCAGGAAAAAGTCCATCGGGTGAAATTATATGACCTAAGCATTGTAATTTAGGTACACCAATAAGAGTCTTATCTTTGTTGAGCTTCAGTCCACTTTCTCTAGTAATTTGAAATACTTTCTTTAATTTCTCACAATTATCATCTAAATTTGCACTGTACACCAATATATCATCAAAATATGGGTCGATTTCAGGGCAGTTTTCAAATTCATTAACCATACACATTTGATATACCTCAGAAGCACAATTTAATCTTAAAGGCATTACTAGGAAACGAAATCTGCCAAATGGTGTTATAAAAGTACAGAGATCAGAACTCTCCTCATCTAGCTGAACATGATAAAATGCATTTTTTGCATCAACAAGAGAAAGGATTTTAGAACCTTTCAACTTTGACAACAATTGATCTTGTGAAGGAATTTGGAAATGTTGTCTTTTGATATATTTGTTAAGGGGACGAAGATCAAGACAAACTCTTATTGATCGATCTTTTTTTAGGAACAATAACAATTGGATTTACCCAATCAGTAGGTTTAGTGACCTTTTCAGTTATACCATCCTGTTCCATTATTAAGAGTTCATTTTTAAATTTACTTTCTAAAGCTAATGGTATTTTACAAGAAGCTGCTATAACAGGTGTTGCATTTTCATGCAAAATAATTTTGTGTTTACCAAGTATACGACCTACACCTTCAAATATATCATTATATTCATTCAAAATTTATAATAATTTAGATGGATGAGAATTTACATAATTAGATGGGTTAGAATGAACACTAGTAGATGAAAGAGAATGTGAAGTGACCCTTGTTGAGTCATTATTCACATTAGATTTGGAATTCAAACAAGAAGTTGTATTTATACAGTTAACACTACTTTTTCCACTTACTTGCACACAGGAATCCATTCGTTGTATGAGATTTAAAGCTGCACATGTAGCTGCACTTAACACTGGTTGTACATTAAGATTCACTATAATAAATTTTATATCATAGGAAACATTATTCACAACACACTTAAGAATACTTTCACCGACAACTGGTAAAGCATCACCAGTGTAAGTACACAATTTAAGGGCACTTGGATGAATTGCTGGACAATTATTTAATTTTTGAAACACAGATAAGGGAAGCACATTCACTTGGACACCTGTATCGAGCTTGAACATGATGGGACGATTATTATAATATGGATTTGCTGAACCCAATCACATTCCTCAGGAGTTGAAATAGCACCAATATCAGCTATATCTGAGATGCAAAAAATTGATGAAACTTGTTGGTGTTGTTGCTTTGATTATTGCCTTTTAGGTTGTCTGCAGACACTGGAAAAATGGATTGACATATGGCAATTATGACAGGTTTTCCCATAAGCTGGACAATTTCTGGTTACATGATGTGATTCACATCTGGAACATGGACGTTTATGTTGAGCTGCTGGATGCTTGTTGTTGTAAGCATGCTTCGAATTACTGCTTTGATGTTTTGCTGGATTTCCTTGATTATGATATATTTTTTTTCTTTTTTGGCAACTGATTACGTCGATGTGCGTAGACGATGTCGATATTGACTGCGACATGGCGAGAGAATGTAGTTTCGACAGTTCGGCAGACTTTCATATTTGCATGGTTTTCTTTAAGGACAGTTCAGGCTCTTTCAAAAGCCGTTCACGTAAAACGTAGGCTTTGTATGATACGATCTTTGACGTTACGCTCATAAGCTGAATCAAATTCACACTGGTGAGCTTGCAGTTTAATTTCTGTAACAAAAGAGTAAAAATTTTGTCCTGGGTTTTGGACCATGTTATTAACCGTCTCGCTGCGCAACCCGAGAGTTTCTCGGGCAACGTAAAATTAGCAAAATTTGCGCAACCCGAGACTTCATCGGGGATGCATTTTCTCTTTCTAATCAACCCGCCTTGATCATTCCCACCAGTTAATTTTATTGTAAATTTTGCCTTATGTAATCGGAGCATTTTCCCGATTAAATCATATGAAAATTTTTGTTTTGAAAAACCGGTGGCAAAAGAATAAAAATTCTTAAAAGACGCTCGTCGCGAATGAATTAAGTACGCAATTTTTGAAGCTATTTTGATAAAACAATTACGCAGCGAGAGGGTTAAAAACAAATGTTGCTAGAGTGAAGTTACGACAAGGTTTATAAAATGTTCATCAAATTTATCCAAAACGTCTTTTATCTTTCTTGTCTGATCATCGGTAAGAGCTGGAAACTCGACTGTAAGGTAATCTTTGTATGAAGCTTTGCCGATAACTCTAAATAATAGTGTGATTCGCGTATCATCTTCTTCCTTATGAGATTTAACTGCAGTTTCAAAAAGTTGATATTTTCGACGCCAGTCCATCCAGGCTTCTGCTGGATTATCACCAGAAACGAATTGTTCCATTTGCAAAAAGTTATGAACCATTCTGTCTCTGACAACGCATTTTAGCAAGAAAAATCTAATTAAACGATAGAGTTAGATTAGACTGTAATATTAACTTCTGACACCATAATAAATTTGTTGCATAGATGTTTTTAGATGGTAATAGATGAAAATATTAGATTAAAAAATATTAACTTTATTCACAAGAGAACAGCATGGTTGAGCAGGAGATGGCGAAGGAATAACAACAACAAATTAGTTAGGGGAACGGTTACAGTTAAAGCTAATATCGATTACGATTAAATGAGGTTATGGAAACAGTTAAATATAAATACATGGTACATAACAATTTCAACAAAAGTAGTTCAATGTATTTCAATGCAATAGGTTACAAAAATGGAAAAAAGCAACGAAACATATTTATTACACAATTAAGAAATTCAAACTGTTTTATTTTCATTTTTATTGATAGGCTGTTAAAGACTTTTCTTAGATGCACATTATTATTATTTTGTAAGGAATGAATTAATATCTTTTTTCCAAAAAAGTTAGAAAATTTTTTCTTTGATGGCTTAAATTTATCGGATCGTGCTTAACATTAGACATTTCCATTTCATTTTAATAACTATATAAATAATTAAGCGTATAGAAGTTGAAATCTGAAACATTTTGCTCTTGAAACGATAGTAAAATCCTAAAAATCTCAGAATAATTGAAATTTTCTGTTACTTACAAGAAAGATTTTGTCTTTGTATAAGTTCTTAGATGTCCTTACAAAAAAGGGAAGAAGCATAGGAAGCAAGATTAAAAATACATTCTGGATTTTATTTACGGCCGAAAGAGTACTAGATACATTTTATTTTTTAAAATTTTCTTCATGCTCCATAGTGTTAGATTAAGTACATTAATTCAGTACTTATATTCATCTTCTCCTTTTATTCATGCTTAAATGTATCCAACATACATATTTGCATGCTTGTTATAACATCGATAAATACCTATAGAGTAATTCCGGGATTTATGCCGCATATTTTTTTGAAATTGTGTATAAAGTCCCATGGTGGACACAAAATAACAAAAATCCTGTTGTACTATTTAATGTTAAATACAGGGTGTCACAAAATGACCACATAAACTCTGCACAGCTAGATTCCTCGTTGGGAGTACATATAAACTGCCCATAGATGCGTTCCTGTACGATCCTTAGTTTACGAGAAAAATACGAAAAACAAAGTATGACGTCTCAGCCGATGCAAGAAAAAGCACTTTATTTTATACATCAACAGCAGTATTTGCAAATGATAAGGACAGATGTTCAAAGTGTCCGCCGTTATCGTCTGGAAAGATATGCAAATACTGCTGTTGATGTGTCCAATACAATGTTTTTTCCTTGCGCCGGATGTGACGTCATACTTTGTTTTTCGTATTTTTCTCGTAAACGATGGATCATACAGGAACGCTTTTTTGGGCAGTTTTTATGTACTCCCAACGAGGAATCTAGCTGTGCAGAGTTTATGCGGTTGTTTTGGGACACCCTCTATACAACGCGTGTACTGCGACAAAAAAATTCAAAACAAATAATTAATAGTTTTAAACAATTATTTTCTAAAGCATTACACTGCGGCGCGTCACCCGTACATTCAGGCTGAGACGCCGCAATTGTGCGGTAGTTATGCCGCGCTTGTAATAAGAACAGAATGAAATTATAAATAAAAATATTAAAAAAATATATATTTATATCCGGACTATAATTAACAATGTAATAACAAAATGAAATTAATTGAGTTCAATAAAACGTATTAGTAGTTTCAAATTAATAATTGTTTTCCTACTTTCACTATTAAAATTATCGACTTATTTTTTACATTAAATTTTAATTGTTATTCCAGCAACAACTTAACATCATTGTATTAGAGAGGGAAAAGAATAAAAAGAAAATTGTGTTTATATAATTTATTTGTTAACCCTTTCGGGACCAGTGGCTTTTACACAACTTTTATTCGGTTTTCACCACTTTTTCAAAAGAAGTTACCTTTACTTAAATATTCACAAAAATGATTTGATTAAAGAAATCAAATATTATTTTTCTTTTTTACTGGTGCCAGAAACAAATATTGTATGCACTTTATGAAGGTGCTTATATGCACCTATGGTCCTGAATGGGTTAAGAGATCTGTTTTTTTTTATTACAATCTACAGAAAACGTTTCGAAAAAGCACAGTCTTTATATAACTACATTTGACACATGATGCAACGAAGCCAATTACACTTCCACTTTTTTGGAGTAGTTTTCTAAACATTCCTTGCAAAGAACGTCTGCGTTACGCGTAATCCAACTTTTCATTATTATCATTTTGACTTGCATCTTTCTTGCCCTTCTTGCTTTTTATTTTTCTCTTTTTCTCCTTTGGTTTTAGTAAACTTGATAGCATGGATAACATGCAAGGAAAAGTTAAGTAAAAAGTTAAGTAAAAGGAAAAGTTAATAACACTTAATCACCCCATACAAAAGAAACTGCGGCATATATACCAGATTTGCAGTGCGGCATGTATCCCAGTTTGCATGGTGCAGACGTCGCGGGTCGGCCATCACAATTACCTGCCATCGCTAAGGGGGATGGCGTAACCGTACACACAGTACTCTATACAAACGCTACCCTTAGTTTTGACTTCGAAATTATGCATGCATTTAGTAATTAGTGTATGAAAAGTATTTAAGCATAACGTCTTTAAAAGTTTAGACAGTGAAATCATGCACTTACGTCAAAATAAGGATTGTACTTCTACAATTAAACATCGAAATGGGATTCACGCTATACACTGGTCAAAATAATCCCATTGCGCACCTATACTGTGCGTTTGATGACCACCTATCGATAATTACAAGAAATACATGGGGTGCGGCATCTATACCGGATGCGGCGACTCTCCCGGAGTTACTCTATATAATAGATTTAAACACAATGAATATATTATGCTGCAACATTATTCAAATAACATATTAGTAATATTATTCAAATAACAAATAGATTTAATCACCTAAAAATTTGGGGGTAAAGTTTCAACAAAAGTAGTTCCATGTATTTTAATCCAATCCGTTACAAAAATGGAAAACAACAACGAAACATATTTATTACACAAGAAGCCATTCAAACTTTTTTATTTTTTCTTTTAGAGGTGGGTTCTAACAGACTTTTCTCAGATGCACATTATTAATATTTCATAAGGAATGAATGAATATATTTTTTTAAAAAACGCTATAAAGTTTTCATTTGGTGGTTTAAATTTATAGGATGATGCTTAAGGTGCTGCTTATCATGCAGGATTACATTTTATTAATACTAAAAGACACCCCAATTTTATATGTAGTCAACATTAAAAATGTGTCATTTGATATCTTAATGCTCATCCATAAATAAATCTCTTATTTATTCTAACTTTTAAAGCTCATATAAAAGCAGCTCAAATTCACTATCTCTTAGATTTAATCACTTGAAAATTTAAGCTAAAATTTCAATAAAAGTAGTTCGATGAATTTTTACCCAATTCGTTACAAAAATGGAAAAGAAGCAACGAAAATTCTTTATTATACAACAAGCCATTCAAACTGTTTTATTTTCTCTTTTAGTGATGGGCTGTTAAAGACTTTTCTTAGATGTACATTATTAATATTTTGTAAGGAATGGATGAATATATATATATTTTTTTAAACCTAGAAAGTTTTTTGTTTGATGGTTTAAGTTTGTAGTATGGTGCTTAACATTAGATATTTCCATTTCATTCTGATAAATATTTAATATATTAAGTGTATAGAAGTTGAAATCTGAAAACTTTTGCTCCTGAAATTATAGTAAAATCCTGAAAATCAGAGAATAATTGAAATTTTCTGTCTGCTTACAAGAAAGATTGTGTTTTCGTATAAGTTCTTAGATATCCTTACCAAAAATAGAAAAAGCATAGAAAATAAGATTCAAAAATACTTACTGGATTTTATTTAAGCACTAAAGATTACAAGATAA
Source organism: Maratus speciosus (assembly GCA_963932465.1). Taxonomy (NCBI): domain Eukaryota; kingdom Metazoa; phylum Arthropoda; class Arachnida; order Araneae; family Salticidae; genus Maratus; species Maratus speciosus. Next base: position 199,532,831 of record OZ010792.1, on the reverse strand, counting down.
ATTATATACTTTTTAAATGTTCATCATGCTGCATAGTGAACATTAAGAACATTAATTCAATACTGATATTCATCTTCTCCTTTAATTTAAGCTTAAATATATCCAGCATACATATCTGCACGCATGTAATAACATTGATAAATACCTATATATAATAGTTTTAAACACAAAGAATATATTATACTGCAGTATTATTCAAATAACATATTAGTAATATGACTCAAACAACAAATAGATTTAATTATCTGAAAATTTGGGCTAAAATTTCAACAAACGTAGTTCCATGTATTTTAATCCAATAGCTTACAAAAATGAAAAACAGGAACGAAACATATTTATTACACAAGAAGCCATTCAGACTGTTTTATTTTCTCTCTTAGAGGTGGGTTGTAACAGACTTTTCTTAGATGCACATTATTAATATTTCATGAATAGTAATTTTTTTTTTTTTTAAAGCTAGAAGGTTTTTTTGATGGTTTAAATTTATATGGTGGAGATTAACAATAGACATTCCCATTTCACTCTGGTGAATATTTAATAAATGAAGCGTATAGAAGTAGAAATCTGCAAATTTTTGCTCTTGAAATGAAAGTAAAAGCCTTAAAATCACAGAATAATTGAAATTTTCTGCCCACTTACAAGAAAGATTTTTTTTTTTTTTGTATAAGCTTCTAGATATCCTTATCAAAAACAGAAAAAGCATAAAATATTTCATTCCAAAATACGTATTGAATTTTATTTACGCCCTAAAGATTACTAGATACTTTTTATTTATTTATTTAGTTTCTTCATGCTGAATAGTGCACATTAACTGCATTAATACAATACTTATATTCATCTCCTCCTTTTATTCATGCTTACATGTATCCAACATACATATTTGTATGCATGTTATGACATTGATAAATACATATATATAATAACTTTAAACAAAAGAAAAATATATTATACTGTAATATTATTCAAATAACATATGCAGGAATGGCACTTAAATGCCCATCATACTTTCCTTTAAAGAAAGCCCTTAAATTCACATAATATGGAATCATAGCAACATTATGATTTTATAGACCAAGCTTCTGAAACACACTGGCTGGGAACCACATGTGGCCGCCAAGACATTGAAATTCTAATAACTGTTTCATTCAGAATATGCACACGCCTACTTAAGAAAAGAAAATTTGGCTACCTTTAACCCCTTAAGAGGTTCATTTTCTTTGACACAATACACCAAAAGTAGGGACCATAACTGCTTTTGCAGTACAGAATTAGTTGCTCAACAGGTGCTGAACAGGTGCTGAACAGGTGAGCAGCATTAAGGGGTTTCCTAGCTGATAACAGATTAACACCCAGACTAGGATATTGAAATGTCTTATGTTTTTATGAGCCATCGGGATAAAGTTAAACTGTAGCAAAGCTACTAAAAGAGTAATAAAGTTAACAAAAAGAATATAAAAAAGTTAAGAAAGAAAGGAATAAAAAGAGGAAAATTAAATTAAAACTTAAGATAAAAAAGTTAAAAAGTTAAAAATCTTAATAAGTTACAAGAATCTTAATAAAATATATAAAGTCTAACCGTAGTTGAAGAACTACTATAAGAAATTGAAGAAGTTAAAATCTGTTTGCAATTAAATAAAAGGAATATTACAGTTTAAAATTAGTGGTGTCGAACAGCTTTTGAAAACGAAACAAGCAAAATCATCTTAACTGATTTGTCTAAACCAAGACGTACGATACACCGAATGCACACTCATTTGTTTATAAAGTGTGAAGTCACTCACTAGAAGACGCTGTAACCTATCTGAACAATCAAGGATGCCATATCTGTAGCTGAATTGTCAATTTTAATTTTTTTTTTTTAATTTACATTATTTATTGATGCTTTAGTTCTTCTTGGATAACCAGAACTAACCTATACCATGATACAAAGAAGTATCAAAATCGAAGCATTTTTTTTCAAAATCTACTCATTGATAATCACTAAATACTAACCTTTTCTGAAATTCAGTTAATAAACAACGACAATTTGTGGAAAATCCCTTATAATTCAGCTGCTTTTAGAGAACAACTAAAAATTAGCTCACTCTAATGCCTATATCTTTCTGAATTTTTACGTTATTTGACTGGATTTTTTTTTTATGAGTTGCTCCATAGAGTTGACTATTAAATTATGTAATAAAAATATCCTTGTTATCGTTCGCGCATGCGCAAATGAAAATTATTTCATACAATTGCACATATTTACTAAAAGATTTAATATATTTATATTTCATTTGCACTATATTGTTTCTACTACATTTTTCCAATGTTTCTAAAACCTGTGTTAAATTGGGCTGAAAACCTCGTATGTTATAAGCAAAAAACATGCACAAATTTTTTATTAAAAGAAACGGTATATCTCTATTAATATACCTGCTATTCTTACAAAAATTAATAAGCATATTGTACACTGTCTATTTATTTATATTCTGTAGCGGTAGATCATTTCGTGCATTTTATTTTACAGGTTGTTCCCAGATATTATTATATTTTATTTTTTGTTGTCCTCCTTATCAAATCAACGTTGATAAATATGAGGTCAAACCTGCTCTTTTTAATCCTGAAATTCCAGAAGAATCTGACAAGTATGTTTCTAAATATTCGAAAGAATGTCTAAAATTGAAAGTGTCTGGTCAAAATAATTATTTTTTAAGAATACAATTAATAAAAAGCTATAAGTGTAACATAAAATCTCGTCCATTAGCTTATGTGTAAAATACGATGCTCATCACACTGGAAAACATCTAGAAGGGAAAAAAAACAAGGTTTGAGAGCCTTGAAAGAATAGAAGGGATAATCCAATAAATAGTAGATAAAAGTTGGAATATTCTCCTAATGAAATTTTAAGAATATTCTTCTATACTAATTTCTCAGATATAACGTTGTTTTCTTAATCTCTTATGGTTTCAGGAGAAGAAAGTACGCAAGCCTGGTTAATAATTGATAAGAACAGCGTTTTTCTAAACGACAATAAGGGAATAGTAATGGAATGTTATATGGAATCGTTTCAATTAAGTCTGTCTACCAATTCAATGAATTACACTTCGCGGGATGTGAGGAGGGGAGGATGATAACGATCTCCAAAGTAATGTAGCTTGTTAAACAGAATCCTTGATAATTCAAAATAGCAAGAACAAGCACTAATTATGAATTTTTATACTTTTAAAAACGTCTAATTCAAATGTATTTTCTTGAATATAATAAAACCTTATTGAAGTAACTAAGACTTTATAGTTTACCATTGAGTTACTTCCCAAACGTTCTTTCTATATCATTATATAATCCTTGGCGAAGATCATTACATATACGTGACGTATGGATTACTCATAAACCCTAAATATTCCTACTAGAAATTTTGAAGAGAATATTGAGTCTTATTTAATCAATGAATTTCTGCGTTTAAAGGAGGCAAAACTTTCTTTGCGGAATTGCCGGTGGTAAAAGATTAAAAATTCTATAAAGGACGCTCGTCGGGAATAGTTAATTATGTTAAAAATGACATATTCACATTAGTTAAGAAGTCGTTTTTATAAGTAAGATAACCTCACCTTGAAGTCGTGCACAAACATTGCAATTATCAATATATATTAGCCAAGGTTTGTAACAAAATGCTTACTTTTTCCTCTCAATAGTCTGAACTATAGCTCTCGAACTATCACGTTCCCGTAATTGTCATAAGTTTGGAAAGTATGAAGAACACTACAATTTTGCTAACCATGTTCTCAACAAAAGAAATATAAAGAGTATAAACAATGGATCCGATTAACCACTCATATTGTGCTAAGTTACAAAGACTAGATATCTTCATGCAGAAGAAACATTCACAGATACATAATCTCAGAATAGTTTTAGTTTGCGTGCTTATATATAAAAGTGGCGACATACGTTGTACAGACGCATTTGTCCACACTATTGTAAATCTAGCCATTTTCTTTTCCAGAACTTCGAGATTTCCGCCAGTATGAGTTCAATTATACGGGTGAAACAATAGAGAACAAGCATTAGCTTGGCGACAATGGCAGGCTCTACAAGATACTTAGCCATTCGCTTTTTCCAAAATCATCTCAACCAATCAAATGTTATGGCCCGTATGCCAGTATTTTTAAGTAAAGGCACGCTAGTTTTAGTTCCCGTTATAAATTGAACTGTATTGAAAGCTTTTATCGCAAAAATAATAAAAACAATATATGAAGTTCAAAATTGTTTATAAGTTTGCTTCAAATTAAACAAATATTAATTTACTCGTATTATCAAAATTAATACACTTTGTGAGTCTGTCTTCGTATACTCTCGCGATCTGATGGATAAGAGTAGCCCTACAACATTGAGCATAGATGTACGCCTATGTGTACGCGATAACCCCTCAAAGAGATTTATTCAATGTTCGATTGAGATTATTTATGTTTTAAGAGATTATTCACTCTATTTTACACTAGGTAATTTCTTTCACCATTCGTAACTTTTTTTCTAAATATCACATAAGTTCTTTTTGTACAGCACAGAATAGAACAAAAACTGCGGTTTCAAATAAAGCTTATCAGAAAACTGTAAAGTAATTTAAGGATTTCCAATGATCGATGAAAACAAAAATTATTTAAAAATAATTAAACATGTATTTTTTCTTTTAAATTCCTTAAATCTCCAACAGCAAATGATTATCTTGTTTCATTGTTCAACATTGAGACACTAATAATAATAGTTTCTTTTTTTTTTCTAAATTTTCCACTCTAAAACTGGGAGGAGTGAAAAATTCACTCTTTGAAAGAGTGACAGGCATTTTCACTCTTTTTGGAGAAAATTTTGTAAAAATGCACCCCTTAAATAGTGGCATTTTCCACTCTCTAGAAAAGACTGAAATGTCTCACTCCTTTATCGAGAGTGAAATGGTCACTCCTGAAAGAGTGATTTACGTATGCATTGCTTATTAACCAATCAGAACAGCAAGGCGACGACGCCATTGTAAGATAAGAAAAAGGATTAATTTTTCGTCGCCATTTTAGGATTAACAGAATAGGATATCATTAAATTGATTCTTTATGGAACACGTAAAGGTAAATCTTATTTAATTTTAATCATTTATTCGTGTAGATATGGATTGTTAAGATTATGAGCTAAATAGTTGCATGTTGTATAGAAAAAGATTGATCGTCGAGTGATCCTGATTTCTATTCCTAGGAAAGTGATTGTCTATTATATTTCTTCATGTAGCGGTTTGAAATATAATCGTTTTAACAATTGAATAACACACAATGCTTAGCAAAAAACAATCAGAACATCATTAGTTCGGCCAATGCGAATAAAAAAAAAATGCGCGTAAATATTTTATTTTTAAAATGTAATACTGTGATGCAAAATACTTTTACCAACGATCGAAAAAAAGTTTTATCTGTTTCGTTTGCAAGGCTGACTGACCCAGAAAATATCTGGATTTTTTCAATTCATAGCAGACACGGCGTAAACATTATATTGCCGTTCTATGAGATTTTTTTTTGTTTATTACGGATTTCTGATTATATACACTTAGAGTACAGTAAACCCTCGATTTAACGGACCTCGGTTCAACGGACTTCGGATTCAACGGACTAATTAAAATAAATAAATAAATAAATAAATAAAAATTAAAAATTAAACAAAAATTAAAGTAAAACAAATGGGTAAGTGTGATCGCAGATCGCACAGAGGGTTTCGCTTAATATCCATTTTAAAACACTTTATTCTTAAATTAACAAATCAAAATCGTTAATTTAAAATTATTCCCCTCTCCCTAGCCTGATATTCAACGCCCGTATTTCAAATTTTTATATTTGACAAATGTCAAATATTTATTTATCACTATTATTTACTGGAAGCCTCCATGATAAAACAGCTTCTGAAACGATGAAACACGCTTCGGAAAAAAAAGTATTACTGCCCCCCTCCCCTCCCCTACTTGAGAATCAACACGCAACCCTCTTTTAAGCTTTTATCTGTAAAAAATCAAGCAATGAAGAACGACCAAACATTACTTTTTACTATTTTTTAAAAGCGATTTCTCGGTAAAATAAAAAAATATATTTATTATATCTGTGGCGACACAATGTCTCGTGATCAAATGAACGAAACCTTAAAAAAAAGGGAAAGAACACGAAACGTCGAAAGCGCGCGCTTTGATTCTCACTGCAGCGTGGTTTTCGTTCTAAGCATGTGCAAGCCATTTGTTTATTGCTTGTTTATTGATTATTATTTCTGTGTAAAAAATGTTTCATTCCCATAAAAGTTGCATATGTGTTAATTCGTTTGTATTTCATTACCAATATTGTATTATTAAAAGTAATGTATTGTGTTTATATATATATATATATACACAGTAGTATATATGTATATAAAATATATATTTATGTATATACATATCTTGTATATATACAATACATGTATATACACTGTATATATTGTATATATATATATATATATATATGTAATTTGCACTGTAATAATATATGTAATTACAAGTACGTAATAATATATATATATGTACTATAATTATAACAAAATAATGTTATAAATAGTACTTTGCGATTTAACGGACACATCTTAGTCCAAATTAGTCCGTTAAATCGAGGATTTACTGTATTTATCATCATTATTATTGTTTCGGTATTAAATATGATATTTGATGATTATGGTATTACGAAAAGGTTGGTATATTAATTTTTTTAATTGTATGTAAGCATATTTCTGCGTTTTATGATTTTAAAATTTCGAGACTGAGTAATATAAAAAAATAATTATCGACGTTCTGCATCAGTTATTAAATTTCCTTCTATTGTAAACGCATTTTCTACGTTTTTGATACAGGTAATTTTTGGCACTAAAAAATAAAATTTAAGCACTGAAATAAAATGTTTTTTATGCCTATTTTGAAGTTCATCGATAAGACTTCTTTAGTATATTTTTTAAAAAGTTTATATTTACTTACATAATATAGGACGGAATATTTTCTTAAAGAGATTAATAACTACTTTTTACATTAAAATGTTTTTCAAACAATAAGAACAATTTATATGCAGTCCTTTACTTTATTTTTATTAAAATTCATACAGATACAAATAAATGTAATGTGTTTATTTATATATATTTTTTTTTATAGTTAAGTAATACGTTTAAAAGAAAAATATACACAGATTCCAGAGAACTTAAAATTTAGACTCCAGGATTATATTAAAGAAAATAAAAGCAAATCACAGCGAATAAAAAAATTACACATTCTTAATATTTAAATCATGCTTAGAACTCATTTAAAAAAAGGTGTGAGTTTATAAGCATTGTTTTTTAAGTGGAAAAATGAAAAATATTTTACAACAATAGGACTTTGCAAAAATAGCAATAATTCACGGGAAAAGTACGGGAAAAAGATAGGAATTTATATTTAAAACAAAAATTAAAATGAAATCAAACATTGTGAAACATATAACATCCACTATTAAAAAGTTATTTATAAAACTTTAAAAGTAATACCTTTATTGGGCATGCAATAAAAGCAAACGCAAAAGATAAGATTGGAATAAAATATATTAGTTTATTTCTGTCAGTAATCTAATTTAAATTCATATGTAACATTAACTGAATTTTTCCTTAAAAGTTCAATTTGTGTTACAAACTATTAATTAAATCAAAATAAAAAAAGAATTGACCCCATAAAAAATGAATATTCACTCCTATGAAAGAGTGACTATTCACTCCTTCCAAGGTGTGAAAAACCGCACTCCTTTAGCAAGAGTGAATAGTCACTCCTCTGAAAGAGTGATTATCCACCCCTGTTTAGAGTGGATATTCACTTGCCAGGAGTTACTATTCACTCTTTCAGAGAGTCAAAAATTTCACTTTTGCTCAGAGTGAATAGACACTCTAAAGAGGTTGAGTATATTTTGACTCTGCGTTAGGAGTGAATAGTCACCCATTTTTATTTAGAGTGTGATAAATAAAAAAAAAAAAAAAACCACGTCATACGCGCAGTATAAATTCTGAAACATAAACGACTGGTACTTATTTTTGCGCAGTCGTATGTATAATACTTCAAAATCATGTAAGAAAAATCCCCTTTTTTTTTTCTTTAGATACAGTTTCGATGGTGTATTTTTACCATTTATCACTTTAATACTTTCAGTGTTTCATTTATGCGAGAAAATTAAAACAATTTACCTTTTCAATATGGAACTTTAATCTTATCTTAATCGAAGATAAAAATAAAGTAAAAAATGCCTCTTTTTTACGCAATCATTGCAAAATGGCCCCAAAAGTGGCCGAGAGTTTCTGCTCTCGAAGCTGGTAGACGGGAGGTGTTGGGTTCGAACCCAATCGCGCCCGTCGGCCTAATCTTGCGGAGTTTTAGTGGTTTTCGTCGAACCTTGGATTTCTAAGCGTTAATACGGGTTAGGTTCCCTTAGAAACACCCCCAGGAAGGGCACCCCCTCCCCTCGGGCCTATATCCCACGTGTTGATAATTGGCCGTCATAAACACAAACCAAACCATTGCAAAATGTTTAATTTTTATAGACGAAATTGCGGAAATACTCTTACATATGTGATATTCATCAATGGAAATGTTCGTGTTTCTATGCTTTGAATTGATGATAATTTTTATCTTTATTGCAATACATGCAAAGAAAGAGTTTACTTCTAGTTTTAAAAAAATTAAGGACAGTTGGAAGTCCCTATACCTACCAAGTTAAATTAATATACCTTTTCTCAGAAACTACCAAAAATATTCAACTGAAATTTTTTACATATATAAAATGAATAATTCCTAATAAAGTGATGTCAACTTTATAAACAGACTTTTATTAGTTATTTTTAAAACAAATCTAGAATAAAAACCACTTTGAAATAACTAAAAACTTTCATTTTTCCAAATAAAAATTTTGTGCAAATGTTTGTCACAAAATTTCATTTGAGATTGATCAGGAATATTTGTGAAATATTATGGCAAGATTGAAAACAATAATATCTCGTAGTTTCTAAAAAATGTTACATCGAAGTTCAAAAACTAGCATTTTCAGAAAATTGATTTTAAAGATTACGTGTATATTGTTTATGTATGATGTAAACAAACTGAATTACTGTAAATTTTTTAACTTCTCGTTGTCGTAGAAATAAAAGGAACATACCATTCGAAAGTGCTGGAAAAAAAACTTTTTTTTACGAATTTGTCTCCAACTCTGCCCTTAACTCTTTCGGCATGGTGGTTTAAATTCTGCCCTACTTAATTTTAATTCCCAAATGCCACAACGGCACCAGTATTTTAAAATTATTTTTGCTTTTTAGATTGCATGTGATGAAGAAAAGGCTTTACTTATTTTCAAATAAATTTCTTTGCAGTTCCCGATGTCATTCAATTATTTCAGCATTTTAGCTAAAGAAGTACTTTGAGCCGGAAAGGGTTAAGGCAAGTTTTGATATGTTTACCAAAGACAACATGCATTAGGATATTTGTTTCCTGAATTAGCATAAAGATATCGATTCAAGATTGTTGCACTGTATTTATTGAAGTTTTGACAAGGCCACATTTTTTTTCATTCAGAAATGTTTGAAACTTCATATGACAGATTATTACTAAATGTTTTCAAACTGGCAAAAAACAACAAAAACTACACTATATGTATGTATATTTTAATACGGCTAGATATATCCTCCTGAGACCCAAGCAAAATGTAATGCATAAATTTTTTTAAATATGAGTTTTTTTCAACAAATAGGCATCAAAAATGACGTTTTTAAAGAAATTAATAAATTTCGATTTTTTATTTTGTTTTACAGCACATCCATCTAAATGGATGTTCAGGCCATAACACGCTTTAAAGTAATTTAAAAAAATGCGAGAAGTATGGGAAAGAATAGAATTTATTATAAAGAACATAAGGCAATTATTAACATCTGATTTAAAATTGCAAAATAAAAATAGTTTAAACAAATTAAAATAACATAAAAGTGAAAATTACTAGCATAATGTAGAATTCCAACATGACTCATTTATTACGCCATTTTGTAAACAAAGTAGTTACCGTTGCCAAAATCCAAAAGCTGAATGTTGATTTTTGATTCATACATTACCAAAATCAACTGGTTTTAGATTGCTACAATGAAATTTAACGCAATAGAAGGAGAAAGCAAGACATCCATTTAAATGGATGCCAGGTGTCAAAAAGATATATATATATGTATAATTTATGTAGGAATATTATATGTAAAATGTTAATATATAGATGACTTGAATAACTAGACATTGGAATAACAACACATACACTTTAATACAATTCTATAAAGATAATTTTACACCACTTCGTTGATACCTTTTTAAAATACAGTTCATTTCTCACTTAAAACTTATAATATACTTCTTTCAAACAAGTTAATTAGGCCTAACAGTGCCTTTCTTGGCATCTCGTAAGCCGATGCTTCATGCACAATATTATTTTATAGACTGACTCTTTTCTAATTTTGAATATGTCCAAACCTTGATCTCGTGATCGTGGATTTTCATTACTCGCGTTTTCAAATCATGGATAATAAAAATACCAGAGCATCAGTTAATTTGCTGATCATGCACGTTATGAAGAAAATAAAGTATGTATAAATTCAAATCTTACATATATATATATATATATATATTTAAATTACGAAACAATTAAATGGGCTAAGTCGAACAATCACGTCGTGCTTTTTATTACATATTACTGGATTCTTACCACCCTTTAATCAGCCGTTGTTGAGGTTGTATAGTAGGCGTACCACTTAGCGCAAGCATCGCTAATGGAGGTGTCAACTCTGTGAAAATTTAGCAGCTGTAGAGCGATAATAATATTGGTAGAGTCCAATCAAGCTCTTATTTATTCATGATGAAGACAAGGCAGATTAGGCAGCGTGAGTGGTGAAAAAAGGCGTATGAAGAAATATGGGGTTTTCCCAATTAAAAACATGGAAACGTAGTCATAGGAAACTGTTTATTCCATCAGAACATACCAACATTAAACAATTCCCACAGGATGAGAAATCAGAGCATGAACTGGTTACTCATGCGAAATAGATGTTAATTAACGAAATGAATATTCTACATGTCTTAGGACACCAGGTAATAGGTTATGTAAACAATCGAACAGCACAAAAAAATCTACTCCTGAGCTCATGCTCTAGCTATTTATTAGGATGCGCGGAGGAAATCCGATTGAAATGAAAACTTCAGGCTAACCAAACAAAATCACGAACGAGACTCCAAGTGAAACTGCGATCCGTCACTCAGTCAATGGAGAGCGACCGAGAAACGTCACAGAAAAGTATTAAAAAAAGGAAATAATGAATATGCCGGCAATTTAGAATAATTTAAATGCATAGTAAAAGTAAAATTTTGTATATAACATATATATATATATTAATAACATACTTAGTCTTGTATAAAATAAAGATTTTGCTCACATGTTTTTGCTATGCGCCATGTTATACCCAGAAAAATATTATTTTCACGACATAACATCTAAATATTTTTGGTAACATAAAAGAAAGAAAACAAGACCACTATCTTATAAATTTTCGCACATCTAGCAGCAGCAACAAAAAAGTAATTTTAATCAAATTACCAATAAATCACTTTTTCTAGCAGATTTAAGTATGTTAGAAGTGAAATAAAAGTTCCCAGAAAATAATTTAATCCCTTTTATTGCTACACGACGTTCAAGCAGTGAAAACCCATAAAAGTACAGCCGTTACAAAAGAAAATATTCTAGTGATTATGCTTACCGGTTTTTTTACGAGTGGCTGTAAAACACTTGAGTTTTAAAGAAACGTAATAATTCATAAGTGTTAAATGAATTTGTAAAGGAAAAAATGTAAATGAAAATCACACTGTGATTTAAATACGTTAATTTCTAAAAGAAGGAAATAAATCGTTCTTTTATTGTTCCGAAAACAGTAAATTATATACTTAAAAATATTTTTTGCCATGTATTACAATTTTTATTTGTGATACCTTTATTTACAAGTGGAATATATAACTTTCAAATATTTATGTTTGTTAGTGTATATAAATCTTTATATTATATGTTTTAAATATTCAATTTATTCCAAATATTACATAGTAAGAAAGATTTCTTTTAACTATTATTTTTTTAATTATCAATTTTATGACAGCGTGACATTATTTGAAACTACTTTTTCTAGCCGAAAATTAGCACAGAAGGAAGAAATGATATAGCATAATGTGGTTCGTGTGCATTTTGACAGAATGTGTATTCATATTTTGTCTTCTTACTCCAATAGACGTACCATTAATAGTGCAAACATCATATTTTTGGGATCCCTGACCCATTATTATCTCATAATTAAAATCAATCATTTTTCAAATTTCATATATTTTACACTTATTTCGCAATTTTATTTTGATAATTGATTGTATAACGAATAAAATGATATATGAAATTTTATTGTAGACTCAATATTTAAGAAATAAAAAAATATTTTGTAAAAAATGGGTCAACCCTCTCCAGTTTCTCGTATATGTATTCATATTTTGTCACTTACCCCAATAAACATACCATTAATAACACTTCTATCGCTTGGTCAGGTAATAACACGTACCTAAGGGTCATTAACAAACGCCTCAATTTTCGTAAGCGATTTCTCAGCAGCTGTGGGAATGTCACCTGGCGTACTAAATCCCTCTCTTCTATTTTAGGTAGCCTTTCTATTTCAATTCACAGTAAGTTACTAATTTAAAATGCATGCATTCTCTCTGTAATAAAATATGCATGTCCGATTTGGGACTTCGCATGCAAAACCAGCAAGACATACCTTTTTCGGTGTCACAACAAACAACTTAAAATTACAGCATAAGCACGAAAATCCAGCATCATCTTCACCGAGACTAAGCTGGATTTTTGAGAATTTCGGATTTCTGGAATAGTATCAAAAGTACTTCCGATATCATTAATAGTGACTTTGTTGAAAATTTAATTCAAAGCCAAGTGATAGTTATGTGAGAAAATGAGAAAAATATTTTTAAAAACTTTCTTTAATTTATATTTTCTATATTACACAAAAGTTCTAATAAACAGTGATTTCTTCTCGTGTATTTCCCGACACATAGATGTTAATTTTATTTGCTTCAATTTTTTCGACCATTCTTTAACAAGTTTTTCTTGTATTTTATACAAGAGAAGAACAAAGATTTCGGAAATTTTCTTTTTCTCAAAAGTAGATATTAATTTTCCAGTCAAATCTATACATTTTTGAAGTGACATCTTTTCTTCTGTCGGCTTCTCTCCCTCGTTCCCCTGAGAGGGTACCAGCGTTATCGGCGTTTCTATTTAGCACTGTGTTAGCGATGTGGCTGTTAGTTAATCCATCGCTTTCCATCTCAATTTTTTTACTTCGTAAACAATTGCTACTTTTCTTTCTTCCTTAAGTTTTAAGAATAAAAAAAAGGGGGGGAAGGGATTGGCATGATGCCGGATTTTTGTAGTTGCCAGATTTTTGAGGTCATATTGTGTTAGAAATGGTTCAAAGTATCTTCGCAATCTGAATAGCAATCCTACTCATTTAAGTCTTCCAAAATCTTCACATGGGAGAAATAGACAATGCTGTAGACTTTTCCCCTCACTTATAAGTTTCTATTTTTAACTTATTATTGTAGTACATTTAAATTGTACTACTGATAGACTTCTTTCGTGTTTTCCAAAGATGAGTTACACAATTTACGCATATCAAGGGCGTGGACCTGTCTGGCAAGTAGTAGCATCTTGGATTTATCCATTGTTTCACCTTACGACTGAGTATGTTGCCTTTAAGATACTGAGAGAGATTTGGGAAAGATATGTACAGCGCTGGTAGATGTGCTACAATTTCATTAAGAAACTGCTCTTCCAGTAAACTGACATTTAGTTGACCATGTGTGTTGTACAATAATCTTGAAAATAATCTAACATTAGACTTGATTTTACTTCTCTTAAAAGGTTCGGTTGTGTTGAGTTATCTAAAAACAGCTAAAAAACAACGATTTTTTAAAAATGGAAATCCTTACACTGGATCTTAATCTTCATTTTTACAGCATGTTGCACGTTTTCATCATATAGTTTTTCAAAAGAATTGCGCTAGGGGCGCATTGCTCCCATAAAAACATAACATAAGGGCTTTTGTATACACAATTTGGAGGAGGGGTATGTGCAGCACTAACCTCTGTTTTCAGAAGGTAAATGAGCTAGTCTGTAATTTCGTCGGAGAAACTATTTTGAATTATGTTTACGATGTCCACTTATCTTCAAAATTGATTTATTGTAAATATTTTAAAAATAGACACCGAATGCCATTATATTATAGAATATGCCTAGAAGTTGTTGTCAAATAGTTAGAAATACAATAAAATCGCAAAAAGTGCTTTATATTCCAATTGTGGGTAGTCTCAGATACTTCAAAATTGTCCAACAAAAGGCACATGTAGATTGCCTTAAGGGGTCTTGTACCTTTTAAACGTGTCGAAAATTAACGAAAAGCTTCAAAGTTTGATTTAGTCTACCTTCAAAGACTTTTTATATATAAAGATGAAATTTTGGATATTGATTAAACAGATTATGCTTTGTAATATGCCACTATTAGAAATTTATTAACCCTTTACAGAATTTGTGTATTGTTGAAATCAAAATAGCTCTTTTTTTACCCCATAAGTCATTGCGCGCATGATATCTTGAGAAAGTATGTATGGATTGGCATGAAATTCGGTAAAGACACTAAACATATACGTGTGTTTAAAATGACCTACTCTTAGGCTGAAATTATTTCATTAACTATATAAAAAAATATTTTCGTAAAAAAAATAAAAAATTTCTATTTTTAATGAATAAAAATAGTCATAACTAAAAATATTACCACTGTAAATACTTAAAAGTAGACCATTTTAAACACACATATTTCTTTAGTATATATACCAAATTTTATGACAATCCATAAATACTTTCTCAAGATATCATGCGCGCAATGACTTATGGGGTAAAAAAAGAGCTATTTTGATTTCAACATTACACAAATTCTGTAAAGGGTTAATAATTTTCTGTTGGTAGTATATTACAAAGCACAATCTGTTTAATCAATATCCAAAATTTCATGTTTATACATAAAAAGATTTTGAAGATAGATTAATTCAAACTTTGAAGTTTTTCGTTAATTTTCGACGCGTTTAAAAGGTACGAGACCCCTTAATGCTCTAATCAACGTGTAGCTACAGGTGCTCCACCTTTCGTCTGAAAGAAGAAAAAAAAACGTTAGACAAGATCTTTTGGAGTAATTAGAAATTTTACTCTTCATACATTCTTTGTAACGTGGAAAGGTGAATCGTCATCGATAAACAAATAAAACAGAAAAATGTAACACAACTCTTAAACAATTCCTAGAATCTCATTTGGAAGGGCTATTAAAGCACTGAAATGGCAGGATGGACTGTTTCTGAACATAAACTGTTTCTGATTTTTTTTTTTTTTTTTTTTTTTTTTTTTTTTAAAGCAATAAATAAATAAAAGTAAAAATAGTTTTAAAAAAACGCCATTTAAAAGGCATTCAATATTTATTCTTAAAATCCTTCATGTTTGTATGACTAAAATTCACGTAGTTCCAATAACTTCCCATTTCAATACATTTATTTGGCACAGACGCCGATTATGAAAAACTCATATTTTTAATTTGCGCTTGATAGAAGTCGCTAACTAATACACTTATTTTAAAAAATTTATAATTTTTTTCTATGTTCATTTTTTATGATAATACAATGGCAAAAAAGCATTATTTAAATTATTTATTCATGATTTCTAAATTGATTTCTCACCGTTTAATCACATTTCTAGAGTAATCTCATTTCTAGCGTCACGTTTCTAGCGTACGTTAAACTGTGATTTAACGTACGTTATACTTAGAACATAAAGTCTTAAAATTGAAATATGTTTTGCGCTATTTATATGTACATATATATTTTGTTTTCATCGGGGGCGACACTAAATTCTGAAAAAGCAGAATTCCTGTTTTCTAGTAATATTTCTTCTTTTGACAACTTTCGAAAACAATAATCTCAAGAATGTGAAAAATGTGATAATTAAAAGAATTTACACGAGATTTATAATTTTCACAATGGAAAATATTTGCAAAGTATAACGGTTATCCGTATGTGCTTCGATATATTTCCAATATAAAATGCGCCTACGTACTTACTATTTATCCCGTTTAATAAGTGAAAATGCATACTTTGAACTTGCAAAGTTGAAATGCAAAGTTTATCATTTAAATTTGAAAATGGTTGATTAAGTAGTTTCTGTACCTGTATTTTGGAAAAGAATAAAAGCATTTTTTTTCAAAGCTTTTAAGCATTTTTTTATGTATAAAATTATTCCACAATTGCAAAAGCTAATATTTTCTAGCCATTCAAGGTCGTATTTTTTTTAATTTTGCTTCCCTCTTGTCCCACTTTACCCTAAAATGACATTAAATTAAAACAACTAACATAAAAAAAGACTAAACAAAAAGTTATGTATTAGGTATCGTAATCGAATATGGAAAATAAAAAATATAAATTATTACAAAATTATTTTGAAATTTTATAATAAATAAATAATGTAAAATATTTAGCAATACGACTCACCAAAACTAACTAAAACACGAGAAAATTTAGAAAATTAGATTTTTCATACACGATAATTTTACATTGTCTATCGCTGAAATGTAGTATATGAATGCAATAATGGATATGAGATGCGTATGTCTACTTAATACATAGTGCATATCTGTATTTGAAACAATTTTTAATCTGACTGCAGGATTGTAATATAATATTTAAAAAGAAATTTAGCTCTAAAATAATATGCGATCTTAATTTTTCTATCCTCTTTATTTGAGTATTAGGTGACAATAAAATGAAAATATATAATTAATTCTGGGAATTTTTCTATGTTAAAAAAACACTGAGATAATTCTAATTCAAAAACAACAGAAGAAAACATTGAATATAGAAAAATAAAACATGTCAATGCAATCTGGCTACCTAACTGTCCGTTTAAGATCATTAGAAATATCGTAATAGTAAGAAAAAATCGTACCCGGTCTGTACCGGTAGTAAAGACTTCGATTTTCTTTGTTTTTAATTATTTCAGCTAATTGTACTCAAACGCACGACACTAAAATGAATAGAACGCGATTATAGAAAACTCAATCCTAGTTTTCGTCCATACGGACTTTGAATAAAAATTTGGCCAAATAAATCAGCTAAATCCAGGTTTGCTTCATTCATGACTATTTATTTTTGGTCTACCAATGTGGTGTTATTTCGCCACGTGTCGCCAAGCTTGGAGAAATTGACGCTGGCGGATATGATTTTTTAGATTTAGACGTATGAGGGTAACAACAATAGTTTCACCAAATAAAGTATTTTTGCGAGAAATTAAGTTTTCTAAAGCTTATAAATTAAAGCTAATTATAGAAAAACAGCTGCCCTAGAATTTTAAATTGCTACATTTCAGCCACATTCTAAGATAGAGGCAAAGCAAAAAAATGTTCCATAGTCATTCTATCAAGGCGGAATCCTAAGGGGAAAACCTTTTTTACATTTCTAATATTTTTGTATAACTTTTTGAATTTGAAATATTCAAATGGCCGCCATTTTGGAACACGGTAGTGGGTGTAGCTTGTATATACTTTGGTATGTCTGGTACACATGCTTAGTCACATCCAAATCGATTAATAAATACGAACGGACAAAACATGACAAAATTCAGATTGTTTCAAAATGTCCGCGACTGCATAATTTCAAACTGTTTTATCTCAGTTTGTTTTTAAGCCGAAGGCAAACGCAAAAATGATCCGGAATCCTTGCATCAATGTCAAACACATAAAGTAAAGAACATTTACAATTTATAACTTTTTTGTACCTTTTATAAAATAAAAAAAAAAAATTAAAAAAATAAAAACTGTTAGGTGACCACCAATTCGAAATCATATAGCGGATGAAACTGGACAACGATCTCAGTCGAAACCTAAAGGGAGCTGGTCACTCAGCTTCGGAATTCTCCTCCGTAATGTTAAGTTTATGGACTTTTGATGCATTCGTATATTTAAAATATCTTCTAGGGAAATTCATATTTTTAACATCTTTTTTCTGCGTACTTTTGTTAAAGGATGTCTCTTTTTTTCTTAGTTTTCAAAATATTTCTAAAATCTATGCTGAATTTAATATTTTATGTGTTAAACGCGGGCGAACTGTGGGTAAGATTTTAACACTTCATATAAAATTAAGTCTATACTTTAGAAATATTTTGAGAACTAACCAAAAAGAGACATCGTTTAGGAAGTGAACACGAAAAATAGAAGTTAAAAATATTAATTTCCCGAGGAGATATTTTAAATATACGAATTCTTCAAATGGCCATAGACTTTACATTAGTGAGGGGAAATCGGAAGCTGAGTGACCAGCCCCCTTAATATATACTGTACACATGCTAAATAACATCCAAATTGGTTTATATAGATGAGAGTTAAAGCGAGACAAAAATCAGATATATTTATCTATATGCATATATACGTAGTATGTATATATAACATTTGAACGGTTGTAGTTTTAGGATATTGAGGTCATGGTGGGTGAAAATGTGAAAACATGTAGGGGAAGACGGGGTACAATGAAACAAGGGGTACAATGAAACATTACTTGTAAAATCAATCAAATTTGTCATACAGAGTTGCAGTTTATATATATGTTATACAACTATATGTTCCAATTACTGATGTGATTTCGATACATTCACACTTCTACAACAGTAGCAATAGAAGATTATTGCTTTTGCACCATTGAAAGTAACTTTCTTTACAAAAAGTAATTTTGTTTCTTTTTCCTTGTTTTTATATGTAATAATTATTTTTTCTATACATTGTTATCTTTAGGTTGTTGTCTTCATACCTCCAAAACCAAACTAAAAAAATAAATATTAGAAGTTTGAAAATAAATTTTTATTTAGTAACCTCAGTGCGGGGTACAATGAAACATGTTTTATTACAGTAATAAAAATAGTAAATAGAATATATTAGAAGTAAGAGTAGGAAAACAGAAAAAAAAAGAGTTTTGTTCTAACCAGGTCAGTAAAAAATGCTCTTGTTAAGCAATTAAAAAATAGAAAGAGAAAAAAAGCTAAGAAGGGATTGCTTTGAAAACAAACTCTGCCTGCTACAGATTCTGATGATAATCCAGATTTTTTTCTAGTCCCAGCTGGTCATCGAGGTACTAAGAATGAGATATCCCCACACAACATGTATGGTACAAGCAGTATCCGTATAAATGGAAACATAAGGAAATATATACCGTTGGAGAAATCATACATAAATGAAGTCAAATGTGAAGTACTTGATATGAAAAAACTCCAACCAAGTTTTTTTTTTTTTTTAGAAACTTACATTTAAAAAAAAAAAAACTCAATTGTGTTGAAACTACCATCCCATATTCCTTCAGGAGCAACTGAAATATAAGCAGAAATGCTAATTTTTGAAACTGACTTGAGCCAATTTAATATAAAATGAAAGGTATTTCTTAAACTAATAGAATTTTCTTATTTTTCATCTTAGACTATAATATTTTTATCAAGTTTCTTATTAATCAAGTTTTGTTTCTGTATTTATCTCATTTTTCGTAAAATAAATTACACTGGGTGAAAATTGCTTCCATCATTTAGAGAGTTTCATTGTACCCCAGTATGTGTTTCATTGTACCCCGGCATACGGGGTATGAAACACTGTAAGACATTTATTTTTTGTTATTTTTCAAGCATAACGATATTGTTTAGAACCTAATAAAAATTTATTTTGATGGGGAAAATACAAGTTTAAAAATATACATTAATTATATTTTTGTGCATGCAAAGTTGTGGATAGGAAAAAATAATTAGTAAATTTTGTTTCATTGTACCCCGTATTCCCCTATACCGACACTTTTCGGAATTGTTTATCTCCGTACGACTGCAATAGTTAGCTTTTTACTTTTTGTAATTAAAGCTACCTAATAATGTTCGTTTTATTTATAACAGAAAACTTCCATGTGTCGTTATTGCTGAATCTTAGTTTTAGCCATCTATGCAATTTCTGGACTTAACTTCTTTTTAAATGTTTGTTTTTGCTTTTTAAGTATATAAAGTTTTTGAACAAGTATGTCTTACCTCATTTTGCTATCTCTTTGAGTTAGTTTTTTTTTAATTCTAAAAGTGGGCGATTGATTGATGTTTATGGGAAAAAAAGATCTATAAAGCAATTAATTGCAACGTGCTGATGCATTGTTTTATTTCTGTCTACAATGTTTTGTCCTAAATAATAACGGACCTTTCCACAAGATAACTTCTACAGAGTCATATTCCACCTTCAATTAATATTAACACGTTGGGTGCCACGGTCACTGACACTTAAGCTGAAAAATTTGCAATGTTTTAAGTAATTTTTAAGAAAGTCTAATACTGTAATAAATAAAGTGTAAGTAAATTTTAAATAAATTAAAAGCAATTACTTAAAATACTATATATATTTTTGTTTTATATCATATTTTAGATCGTCAGTCATCGGTGAATGACGGGTTCTAAACAGAAAGTTCAGTGTCAGTCACTGGTGATTAAGGTGGCGCTTAACGTATTAAATGTTTTCAGAACCGACACAGATTCTTTATGCAACTTCATCACGTGAAAGATTTAGAGAAATCTAGTTTTTTATCCTGGCGTGAAAATTAAGTATTATTATTGATATGGTAACGATCCCCTTAAACTTTTTTTTTAATATAATAAATTTAAAGACATAATTTTCAATTAAACGGCATTTTGTTTGTCTTTCTCTGAGATACTTCTTTTTTTTTATGATTATACTTCTACAAAGATAAAAGATAAATCAGCTTTGAAGGTTTAAGTTTACAATAATTTATCTAAGAAAAATTGAAATGTCATTTTTAACGAATCTCAAGTGATAGTGCTGAGTTGAAATATTTCCTTTCCTACACTTTACAGATTTAAACTTTTTTAAAGCATGTATATTTTTTTAAATTCCGTAACACAACAGCTTCTTTCCTCAATAATCATGACAAAGATATATTTATAATGACAAGAAATATCTTGATATTTTTATCATCAAAAGATGTTTTTAAATAAAAATATTTTTTATTTCAACGATTTACTCTTTAAAAACTTACCTTGAGCGCCATTTATATTTAAGGTAATCAGCATGTTTTAAGCACTTAGTCTTTTTTTCTACAAATGTCCCATACTTTAGTTTAATGTAAAAAGAATACAAATACTAATAGAAGTATATGAACATTTCAATGATATTTTGAAAGAAAAGTACTTGGGGGGAAAAAAGTAATTTGAAGTATTTTCAAAAATATGTTATTCTATTGAAGAAAATGTTGTTCATTGCTAAAGGAAATATTATTGCAGTTTTATTAGGTGATGTTTTTCATAATGTGTTATATGCTGCCTCATTAAAGAAGAAAAATCGAAAAACTTTTGCTTTAAGAATGATGCTCAATAAATTACATGAAACATAATATTTTATCGTTTACGTATAAGTAACTGCCTAAACTATAGTAATTAATAAAATTACTAATTTAAATTTGAAACTGTTTTTAATAATAAAAATTATTTAATACTTATCCATAGGAATCCAAAAGTACATCTATTTTGCTATATACGAGGGAGCATCAATAAGTTTTTGCACCCACATAGAAATAATTGAATGAAATTTATGAAATTACTACATTTTATGTGTCCTTTTCTATATAGTCAGGGAGCACAGTAACATATTTGTTCAACCGGTGTTTCAAAGAGAGGGGAGAGGATGTATTCCAGGATGCGCGATAGTAGACCCAAAGGGGGACTTTTTCTCACTTTTACCGACCCCCACATGTGACATATTACTGGAAAGAAATATGACCACTTATTCATGTTATGCACCTCCCGGGACACCCCCCCCCCCAAAATTTGCCCTCCGGGGCACTTTTCTAAATTTTGCGGGCATAATTCATGCCCCCGGGAGGGACATATTTGAGGGAAGGGGCTCGAGTGGTGCATAGCATGAATAAGTGGTCACAGGTCTTTCCAACAATATGTACCCTGTAGGAGTCGGTAAAAGTTAGAAAAATGCCTCCCTTTGAGTCCACTATCGCGCCTCCTTGAATACATCCTTCACCCTCTCTTTGAAATACAGTTTGCAGAAATATGTTACTGAGCACGGTGACTATATAGAAATGGACTAATACAATGTAGCAATTTCATAAATTTCAGTCAATTATTTTTATGTGAGGACAAAAACTGATTGATATGCCCTCGTATTTACTTATATAATAAAAGTATTTTAAAATAGGCGTACTGGACAGAAGTGACCTCGCCAAGTTTGGTCACTAAACTACTTAATATTATTTTAATTTTAGTTAAAATCTGTTAACAAAAAAGGTTTTTTGACTACACAGATTTCATGTGTGTCCACACATGCGCCCTGAACGTGCACACTTGTTGAAGTGTGTACGTACATATGCATATTTTTAATATGAATTTTATTATATAAGTAAATATATAGCAAAATAAATGCACTTTTCCATATCCATCTTTCGGATTTCTACTATGGATAATCTTTAAATATTTTTTATTATTAGAAACAGTTTCAATTCGTTCAAGAGTGTAAGTATATATATCAGGGACAGCGAACCTGTGGCACGCGTGCCATAAGTGACGCGTTGCAGATTATTTTTGGCACGGCATAGATTGGGATTCTATATCCAAATATAGTATAATTTCACAAAATGATTTAATTAATCTTGATGTTGCCTCAGTTTATCTAAATTCGGTAAACAGGTCGAATCATTCTCATATAGATTAAAGAAACTGAAATATTACTTAATGTATCCCAATCTAACTCAATATTGATTCTCAAAATTTTAAGAATAAGATAGAATTAGGAGATTAAGGCAAAAGAAAGATTAAAAGGCATAAGCAAAAATGGCAATGGTAAAATCTTAAATTCAATTCCAGACAGTAAAAGCAATAGATTCTGGTGCTTGGGTTTTTGGCAATTTTTTTAAGACATTCTTTTCGGAAATGAATAATACGAAAAATTCCAATGAAAACATCTTGTCAAATGAGTCTAAATCAAATTGCATTCTCTTAAAAATAAATAAGTACGAAGCTGATACCAAATTATTTGACATTCTAAGATGAGGCTACAGTATTAATATTTTAAAAATAAATTTGTAAAGTATTACATCAAATATTATCCATATTTTTTAATACTAAAAACAAAATTTAAGTAATTTAGATTCATTATTATTTGATCCATTAAATTTTTTTATTGTTTGCACGTCATGACCACGTAAAATATATTTTTGGAAAAATTTGGCACGTGGATATGAAACGGTTCGCCATTCCTGATATACACGGTGTCCATAATTAAATGACCCTACTTTAAAGTTGTCTACATACGAAACTGTTGGTCAAAAAGTTGTGAAATTTTGTGACGGACATAATGAAGGAATGGGAATTTGTTTGAGCGACAACATGTCTAAATGTCTACATGTATATTCATGCAAGTACGAGGAAACTTCCATAACCAGATCCGCAGACAGTTTACATATTTTACCGATCGTAGTTTGGTACGCAATTCACTACAGTATAATAACTCTAATAATACATTGTACATTGTACTCTCATAGTAACTACATTTCAATGAAATCGGTAGCGGACAGGGGCACAAGAACGCGGATGAACTCGCAAAACTAGACACTAAACATACAAACATTAATCATCACCTCCCAGTTCCCCAGATATTCATCAACAAGGTCTTGAAATCCAGCATCATCCCAGAATGGCAGAAGTATTACGAACTCTTTCACAATGGCAAGGACATGTTTGATCCAATCCCCACAATCTCAGTCATCATGTATCACCTCACATCGCGATCCTCCTAACAGGTCAGGACCCTTTCAAACCATACCTCCACAAATTTGTGTGTGCAGGATTTAATTGATGTGAGTGCAGTGAGGTGAGATATCCCACCCACGCCTACCTCGAATGCACACTCACTGCACACTGACACATTAAACCTCCACTCAATTCCCCTAAAAGATTGCTACAAAACATTCTTTCAAGATTTGTGAAAGTATTTTACAGGCATTTATGAATAATGAGTAGTTTGTATTGGCAGATATAGATGTCGATCTTAAACTCGCATACAAAAGTATAATGAAGAAATACTAAGCTGAAAAAAAGGTGGTGGGATAATGGAGTTCATATAAGAAACATGTGTAAGGCTTTTTTAAGGCTTTACTGCTAACATTAAAGATTTTATGAGAGCTGAAGTTAAAATTTATTTTAAGGTTTTTAAAGGCAAATGGGAGGAATGCATATTGAGTGTAAAACAATCTGCATAAAAACTTCTTATTATGCCTTGAATCTTCCCCCTTTACTCATATTCTACTTTTTTGAAGTATAACGTCTAAGTTCATGTTTTCTCTCAGTTTTTTTCGAACGCCCAAATAAGGTAAATGCGCCTACATTTATTTATTTTCAAGAGTGTATACAAAAACAGATTTTTGACAAATTCTTAGAGATTTCATTAAGAGATAAATTTTTGTCTAAAATATTGTTTCTTTATAATTATGTTTTATTTGGAATTAAATTGCTGTTGATATATTCTATTACACTATAAATAATTTGTTGGATAGACCGAAAACTTAAAAGTTCATGGAGCAGAAATTTACTACACTGTTAAAAATTTTGCAGCATTCTGGCAGGTCATTCGACCGTTTTTTTGAAAAAATGGTTTCATAACCATAATTTAACTATATTCTCACCATAAAATGGCCAATAATATGGACAGAATAGTGTTAGAATTACGGTTGTGTAACCGTTTTCGGAAAAAACGGTCAAATGACCAGAATTTAACTATATTCTGACCATAAAATGGCCAATAATATGGTCAGAATAGTGTTAAATTTACGGTTGTGTAACCGTTTTCGGTAAAAACGGTCAAATGACTTGCCAGAATGCTGCAAATTTTTAACAGTGTAGGCCAACTACTGGAGCATAGAGGAAAGTAATATTTTTCATTTTTTCAGAAGAATATATTTTGAAACTTTAAATATTTATATTCTGATACATGAAGGTTAGGACTAGTCTAAAAATATATTTTTTAATACATTAACACTTTAATAACAATTAAATAAATGTCCGTAAGTGACCCTTTACCGTAAGTAGATCTGCCACTGATGCGTCATTGATGAAAACTTTTGAGGCCGCCAATACAGCAAAAGAAGATTCGCAGATGGCAGTGCTGCAATCAAATGTAGACAGAAGCTCCTGATAAATGCTTAAAACGCTGAACATAATTTATTATTATGATATTAATTAATAAAAGGGCTTTGCAATGCTTAATTTTAAAAATTGCATACTTCACAATTTTATGTAACATACGATTTTTGTACATAAAGTACTTGTTTTAAATATAGTCAGAGCAGTGATTTTTTTACGAAAACAAAATTAATATCTCATTATACAATTTCAAAAAATTTAATAATAGCTTTATATTTTTCATTTAGACGGTACGAGTTATAATATTTAAAGATTTTTCTTTTAATACTAGGGGCTCTGTCTCTACTAGCTTCGCTCGCCAACCCCTGTTCAGACACCCCAGGTTCTAAAATCACACTAATTTGAACGGCTTTAAAAAGATTGAATTATAATTTAAGAAAACAGTGGCGATCTCTCTGTAACCGGGTTTCCGTTCGTTTTCCTTTGATTGGGGATTTTTAAGACCGAATGTGCTGCTATTAAGAAATATAATGGCTGTTTTCGTCTTTGATTATAAAAAAATTGGTAAAATTTGAAAATAACCTAATGTGAAATGAATTAAGTAAACGAAGTCATTGTCTCCCGGTATTTTTTAACAACGCTATAAGACAATTTCTTTGAAATAAGCCATTTTAAATGTATCATTTTAAATCTGATATAATTTTCACTAAAGTTTTCTTTCTCTTATTAATATTCACGAAAAAATACTTGTGTTCTTAGAAAGGAAATATTATGTGCGCTGTCTAAAAATTCGCAATAATAGTGGAAAAGATTATCTCAAAATATAAAATATATAAATGTCTCGTGCAAATGTATTTTTAAATTTAAATTGTTTTGCATTATCATTTGGCCATTTAAGTACTACGTAATTTCCTCCATTTACGGCTTTTAGTGATCAATAACTAACTTATTATTTTGAAATTTTCTTTCTCTTAAAAATTCAAGTGTAAATATATTTAGTTCATATGAAGTCATTTTCAATATTTTCCTGCTGTTAACGCATAATCGTCTAATTCTAATTTGAAAGTTTTTTCTGTTTATAATAGCCACGCGTAAATAAATTTTTAATTTGAAGAAAATATTATTCTTTGCCCTGTTTTTCAAATTGGCAACAATTTAAAATAATACACTTTTCTAAAATATGTATAAAATGATATAAAAATAATTAAATTCCTATGTATAGTTTTGCTTCTATAAAACTTTTTTAATGGAATGATTTTGGCCAACTTTAACATTAAATATTTCTTAAAATAATTATTCGATTTGAAAACTCTCTGCATCACCGTGTTTATAAAAATATTTCTCAATAAAACCAATATTTTCCAATTAATTTTTATATGCAGTATTTTCCTTAATATTAACGAAGAAAGACCTCAGGTCACAGAAAATTCATTTTCAACGGCGGTGACAGCCTTAGTTACTTTTTTTTTTTTTTTTTTTTTTAGAATAAAGAGATGAAATTAAATATTTAATGTTTGTTCTTTATGTTAAGATAGAAAAGATGGTGTTTAAATTAAAATGCATAAAATACAAATATATACATAAAATATTTAATAACCTAATACTTTTAAAAGACACACACGTATTTAAATTGATTTCTATATTTAATAAATATTCTAATTAGAAAATTAAATTTCTGTTATTTTACATAAAAAGAGCTTTAAAATAATCATAGATGAGTTTTACAATGTACTTACTTAGAAACTGGTTACTTAGAAAATTTCTTCTAAATATTGCAATTCTTTGTGACACTGATTTCAGAAAACTTTATCATTTATAACAATATTATGTTATAGAATATTTTCGACTTTAGTTTGAAATCCCCTAAATCAACTAAGCGAAGTTAATAATGACAAAAACACATGATGTAATATATCATGCCGGTTTAATGGAACCGATCAAGGCACGAAACAGTCAGTAAATTGACACGTACAACAAATTAATGTTAAGTAAACAATATTGTTAAATTTCGTTTTGATTTCAGAAGTCTTTGGTTTAAACACAGCCTGCTCACAATAAATTTCGTGTAATAACTGTTTCACAAAATAAAAACGAATTTCACGGGTATTAGTTAATCAGTACCAGTCAAAGGCCGTAGGTCAGCGAGATCTCAGACTCCTGTGGCTAATGTTTAAACCTAAGCAGATTAATAAGATGATGCGTACTTGGTTTAATCTTTATATTACAGGAGAGTTTAGTCTCTCAGAGGACTGAGATTTCTGTACCTTCCACGTCCTTCATTATTAATGGTTTCGGCCGCCTGCAAGCATCCTGAAAGGTGTTTCCCGTTATTGTGTATCAGTCAAAGTCGTGTTTTTTCTTCATCAGATTTTCTCCTTAACAATGGCTAAGGATTAGCTGAAAGCGCTTGGATTGCTTTTTATATTATATAAATTTAACATCTAAGTGTTTTTAATTTTGAAAACCATTTGTATATTTTATCACACCTATTTAGAAATGTGTTTTAGTGAAGCATTCTTTGAATGTTTTCATATTTTTATAATGTAATAATAATAATTCAAAATAATTTCAAAGCATCAAAATAAAAAATACAGAGAGGGAAAATTATTTGATTTCTTTGCTTCGCGTTGTTTAAAAATTAGTCTTTTATCATGTTTATTTATTTTTATTATTATTCATTTATTTACAGTGAGCTTAATGGAACAGAGTATTGCAGCTGCACTCGAAAATGATGGAATTGTAAAACTGAAACTTACTGAATACCATAGGTCATATATCTTGATAAAATATTAAACATTTGACTTTCTTCGACATATTCGTAGCGAATTTCAAATAGTGAGAGATAGTGCACTGGAATATTTCAGAATATTTATTGGAAGAAAATGGCCTAAAATAAAATTTAACACTTCAAAAGAAAAAAAAAAGTTAATAAATAAATAAATAAATAAAATCCAGCAAAAATGAATCAATATTCAAAAATATTTCTAATCTGCTCTTGAAAATAATATGCGAAAATGTAAATACTGGTTTCAAATTAATGCATTTTATGCTCTTTAACCCTTTATCTACTGACGGTCATTTTAAGTACCATGAAAATAACTTGTTATAAGATTCATTTAATACATCGATTAGTTGTAATAGAGTTTAGAATGAGTTATAGAAACATTACTTTATCTTGTCCCAAAAGCATTATTGGTTTCACAAAGCAAAAATATTTTTAAAAGGATGATTTCTTTTGCCTTTGCATCTTTTCAGCTTTCTTGGCGTTGGAAGAGGGGGCGGTAATTTTTCAATTAGGAAATATTTATATATCTATATTGTAACAACATTATTTTGTACATTTCCTAAGTCTATAAAATACTAAGAAAAATATTTAAAATAAAAAAAATTAATTGGGTTATAAATATTGCACAAAATCCCTATAACTTCAAATTTAATGAATCCTTTTAAATCCTTCTAAAATCTTTCTAAATTTTATTAAATGATTATGTAAATCTTCTAATGTAGTTTAAACAGTTCATGAAAAATGCTTTAGAAGATAAAATTTTCATTAATTCATAATTCAGTACATAAAGGGTTAATGCATGACCGAAACTATTTTGCACTATTTTATCTAACTTAATCTGGTTTTTGCATGTAAAGATAGAATTTTGTTTCGATATTTTTACCCACTTCTTGATATGATAAGATTGTAAAAATTATGTTTCCGATTACAATAAAACATTTTAATATTTTTACAATTAATTTTAGGGTATTTTTGATGAGTCCGCATTGGTAATCAATCGCAAAATACACTTTGTAATACGTATAATTGCTTGGCAGTTGCATAAACAATCTATTGAGTTATATTCCAATAAAAGCTTGCCAAAATATGCCAAATAGCTTCACAACTACAACAATGAAACATTTCAGAAACAAAAAATATAAAATAAATTTAAAAAATGAAGAGCTTAATATTTAAAAATTACACTTTTATCAATTAATAGTTTAACATTAATTAATTTACGATTGCACGTTGCGATATGAATTTAGAAATATTAAAAATATAGTTTAAGTAGTGTTTCCTTTTTTTTTCTTTTATGTTAAAAATGGGCAAAATTTATATATTTTTTAATAAATTCTCCTGCATGCACTTTCTACCAAACGTAAAAAAAGTAAAGTTTTCATTATCCAGTTTGGTGCTCATTCCAATTTAATGTATTGTAAAGGTCATTTTTGAGAAAAAATGACCAAAAAAATATGTGTAATTTTCAAGATCAACATTGAATACTTATAAAAAAATTGTTTTTTAAAAATTTCTTTTTACTTTTTCTTACACTTTTTAAATCATCAATCTATATCATCTTTATTCGCGTCTTTTAACTGAATGTTGAATTTATTTTGAATAAAATATTTTGAATCTTAGGCATACTTATGAATTATTCGCCATTTTCTAAAACTTTTCTAAATAACAATGTATGAAACCAAAGTGATCTTTCTGTTAGCTTAAAAAGAAAGAAATAATGCATCCATTGTGAATGTTGCAAATGTAGTCAAAATTTATTTATAGACCGTTTTAATGGAACATTCAGCTGCACTCATAAATTCTGGAATTTAAAAACTGAAATGTTTTAAATGCATCACAAGTCATATATCTTGATAAAATTAGATATTTGACTTTTTTCGGTGACAGTTTCGCAGTGCCTTTCAAATATTCAGATATATTACATTTTGATATTTAAAAATTTTATTTATGAGGAGAAACGTGTATTAAAAAATCCACAAATTCCGCGCATTAGAAAAAAAGAACCTCATCAAAAATGAAACAGTTTTATTTGGTAGAATTTCTAATCGTTTCAAGAAAATAGTATCATGCTAATATGTAAATGCTGTTCAGTTGAAAGTATTTTCTCCTCTTTACTTGCCGAAAGTTTTTATATCATCAATCTTTCTGAAGGTTCATTAGAGTCTTTCGACTGTCAGTTGGATTTTATGTTGCTCAAGAAATTTTGAATCTTAGGCATATTTATTAATTCTTTGTCATTTTCTATAGCTTTTCTAAATAACAAAGTATGAAACCAAAGTGATCTTTCTGTTGGCTTAAAAAGAAAGAAAGAATGCAACCATTATGAATGTTGAAAATGTATTCAAAATTTATTAGTAGAGCGGTTTAACAGAACATTGAGCTGCACTCATAAAAACTGAAATTATTTGAATGCATCACAGGTCATATATCCAGATAATATTAAACATTTAACTTTCTTCGACCACATTTAAGTAGTGACCTTCAAATATTGAGATATATTACATTGGGATATTTAAGAAGTTTATTTATAAGAAGAAAGGTGTATAAAATAAAATTTCCCGCTTTATCAAAAAAAAAAAAAAAAAAAAAAAAAAAAAAAAAAAAAAAAAAAAAAAAAAAAAAAACAGCCAGAATAAAACAATATATTTGGAAGAATTCCTAATCGTTTGAAGAAAATAATATTCATGCGAATATGTAAATGCTGTTCAACTGCACTGCACTGCCAAAAAGTTTTTAAATCATCAATCTTTCTGAACGTTCATTAGCGTCTTTCGACTGTCAGTTGGGTTTTAAATTGCATAAAATATTTTGAAACTTAGGAATATTTATTAACTTTCATCAATATACAGTCTTTCTGAATAAGTATGAGACCAAACAAAAATTCTATGTTAGTTTAAGGGGACTGTATACTTTGAACGAGTCAAAAAATTGAAATCTGTGTTATTTATTCAAATTGGCATTTCAATGAAAACTGCTTTCAAAATTATATACAAACACACATGTATATATATGTTATAGCAAAAGAGAAAAGCATTTCAGCTATCACCTTGTACGACATGGTAGATGTTCATATTTTAATTCCTTTTATTTTAAACGGTTATTTTGCACACTGTCCGAGCAATTTGCGAAAAGTTTTTGATATATTTTCATGTGTTTTTAACATGATGTACAGTAACTGAATGCAAATAAAATTAGCAAATACTTTAACTGTTAAATGCGTGGTGTTGCTTTTCGGCAACATACCCAATTTAGGCTTCTAAAATACTATTAGAATAATATTAAAGCTATTATGCCTAATGTGGCTAATAAAATACATTCTGAAAATATTATTAAATCGATTTTCAACATGTAGATGGCAACACCTGTGCTGTTTAAGAATAAAGATAGGTTTATTTATTCAATTGTTGCTACATGTTCTTTTTGTTTTGTTTTGGAAGCTTGCGAAATACCCTATTTTGTTCTGCAGTGAGCAAGTAAAATTTATTTCTTATTATAGATCCTAAAATTCTTGTGTGTTTAATATTATTGAATTTTATCAAGGAAAATTATTTTTTTCAATTTAAGACCAGTATTGCCGATTAGTAACAAACTGTTTTTTAGCTGTAAACCATACTTAAAAGAAAACAGGATTTTTTAAAGTATTTTTTCCATGATTTATTTAAAAATGAAAGCAGAAAAACATTATTACAATGATTTTTGAAAAAATCAAGCATTTAAGGGTTAATTTACGCTTTGATTTTCATATAATTATAATAGTTTATCTTTTAAAAAAATTCTAATTTTCCAAATTTTACGAAATACTCGTACTTACATTTTTCTGTTGAAAGAGTGCGACATTTCTTTCCATTTTAGTTCCCCTTAGTTAGACACTAAATATATTAGTATTAAACAAAACATTTTATTTGGTTAAGTTATCCGTGAGTGTTATCCAGCATGGATTGGGAAAAATATGCATCGTTTTATGACTTAAATATTCTAAAAAATGAAATATAATTAGTATCTTAGTGGAAAAGTCTTAAGAAGTAAAGTTGTTTACATAATCATTTAACATTTTTCAAAACTGGTTCAACTATTATAAAATACTTTATCAGCGAACTCATGTTAGATACTTACACTGTCTGAATTACGTTCGAATTGTATCAGAATTTTTAGTTATCGAGATTGCAAATTTTGAATGTTTTTCTGTTTTTATGCGTTCCTGTAAATAAACTGTAAGAACTTCAGTGGAACCCCGATTTAACGCTTCCCGCATATAACGCTTTCACGTTTTTAACGTTGTTTCAGCTTGGTCTCACCAGTTTCCTATACCATCAATGTTAAAAAGAACCCGCTTTTAAAATCTCATTCTGATGTCTTTCCCGCACTTAACGTCGTTTTTTTAAATGAAAATGAACACTTTTTCGAACAATAATTGATCGTTTTCGACGAATTTCGCACCTTTTCTATCCATATTTCTGCTTTCTTTCGAATCGATGTTTGCTATAATCAATGAGATCAAATCAAATTAAATACAGTAAATATCATCTAATCCGGCATACTAATGTTCGGCATGCTGGATAATCCGGCACGACTTTCGGAAAAAAATAAAAATTTATATCGATCGCAAAACATCGAAGGAGCGAGGGATAGACGTCGTGCCGGACATTTTATATCTTCATGCGTGTAGGGGCACCATCTGGTCAAAGGCCATCACAACGTCTTTGATTACGTTTCATGTTAAGTTTCTGCACTTAGCTCTTGCTCTGCGTCTTAGTTTTGGTTTCACTGTTCAGTGACGCTCAAATTCACAGTCACATGCATCAACGTCGAATTCACGTGTTGTGTTTTGGTGTTTTTAGAGCTCGCGAGTAATTTTACAGGGAGTGGCAAGTGACATGGGTCCTAAAGTTAATGTCATGTCTTTAATAAAAAAACATCTGACTCTCAATTTGGCGTTTGGCTCAAAAGCTAGAAATCGTGATGAAGTTTGAAAATGGCGTAACTAGAACATCATTATGAAAGACTATGACATAGGGTCGTCTACAATTTAAGATATAAAACAAAGACAAGTTTAAGCAGTTTTTGAACGAATCGGAAACTCAAAAAATCTAAGTAAAAGGCAAACTTTAAAAAATCCAAATTAGAGCAATTACATTCGGTCTTGTGCAATTGGTTTTCAGCAAAAAGATCACGGGGTAAACCTATAACTGGCCCTAAGGTTATTGAAGAAGCTAAAAAGTTCCAACGAGATTTTAACATTGATACTGATTGCAAATTTTCTGAAGACTGGCGGAGGAGCTTTAAGACTCGTCATGGTATCAAAAAATTAGATATTTCTGGCGAGCTGAAATCTGCCGATGTTGTCGGTGGTGAAGAGTTCAAAGTTAAATTCAAGTCTACTGTTACTGAAAATGAACTTTCAGCTTGTCAAATCTATTATGCAGACGAGAGCGGCCTTCTGTGGCGTTGTCTGCCAAATTCTAATATTGCTGATGGGGATCAGAAAAGTGTAAAATTTTTAAGTAAAATAAAGATCCGTTAACAGTACTGCTGTGCTCCAATTCATACGATGACCACAAATTAAAAGCTTTTGTGATAGGAAAGTCAAAGAATCCTAGGGCTTAAAAGGCGTGAAACGCTTGCTTGTGACGTATGGAGCACAATCAAGTGCCTGGATCATTAAAAAGTTGTTAAAAAACTGGTTTTTCAAAGACTTTGTGCTAGATGTTAAGCAATTTTTTTTTAAATGTCTGAAGACACTAAGGTTATTTTATTTTTAGACAACTGTAGAAACTGTAAAGCTCATGCAGAAAAGAAAGAATTGGAGTCTAGTAAAATTTCAGTAGCCTATCTTCATACCTTCAATCCATGGATCAAGTGGTGATCCAGAACTTCAAGTCACACTATAGATGTTACTTTTTACAGAATTTACTGGCATCGGATTGCAATTTGAAAGATTTTCAATAATAATTTTCTATTAAAGACGCCATCTTTGCTACTACTTAGGCTTGGGGTGAGGTAAAACAGGAAACTTTGAAAAAGTCATCGCATAAACTTTGACCTGAAGTAAAGGTTGAAAATGTTAAGTTACGGAAAGCGATACAGTTGATGGTGAACTAGAAGATGACTTAGGTTGTTTGACTTTAGAGAGCCCCATGCACAACTGAATCGAAAATAAATAAAAAGTGGGTTGAAGCAGATTTTGAAAAGCCGATAAAGGAAATTTTCACAGATGAGGTTAATGCTGATGAAGATGATATAGACGAGTTAAATAACATCAGGTGGAATTAAGCATCTTATTCCTTGAATACATTTATCAAGTTTTCTGAGCGCAGCAGTTCGTTCAACGATGCGGAAATTATGAAACTCCACATCATATGAAATAACGTCCTAAAATAAGAAGAGAAAAGACTACTTCAAAAGAATCTGATATTCGAGATTTGTTCAAGGTGGCTTCTATGAGTAGGCCTAAATGTGTAGGCCAACAGTGCCCGTTTTCATTTTATAGTCATGTACATATGTTCTACTTTACATTGTGTAGTCTTTTTTTTATTCTATTCAAGCTGTTTAAAGACTAAAAGATATGCTTTACTGCATTTTTTGTTTAATTCTAACTTCTACACTTTTTTTTTCGACATGCATCCTGTAATCCGGAAAATTTCGTAATCTCGTTCAAGTCCCGACGTGCCGTATTAGAATATGTTTACTGTAATAGTTATTTCTTCCATTTTTGGAAGACAAAGAAACCTGCAGCTTGTTTGCTGGATTCAAGATTACTTCTACATAAAAACTAGAATAACAACTAATTTTTTTTTTTTTTGCTAGAGGACAGGAGTGTTAGGTTTCCAATAGAAACTGAACTGAAGGATAACATTAAAAAACTTTATTCGTTATAATTCAGCAAGAAATAACTTCAAAACGGAAGCGATTCTCTGTTGCCGATAAGGTCAGCATTATCGAAAAACCAAAGCATTTTTCAGGGACTGAAGCAGAATTAGCGAAATCCCCTGGGGATGCAACATCTACACTTAAAACAATTTTAAGCCAACAAGATGTCGTTGGAACAAAATCAGTTCAATAGGAAATGCTGCAAAAAGATTAAAACCTTAAAAGGTTCTTCATATGCTTAACTAGAAAATTTTTTAACTGAATGGCTCCACCAAGCACACTCTGCTAATATTCCTATTAATGGAGCAATATTAGGAGAGAAAGCTATGGAAATTTCTCTTAAATTAGACATAACAGGATTTTTCGCATCAAATGGGTGGATCGACGGATAAAAAAAGAGACACAAAGTGGCATACAGTTCAGTGTGTGGTGAAACCGCAAACGTCGATCAAGCCACTGTTGATGACTGGAAAAGTAATGCATTACCATCTCTGGTAGAAAATAATACTCCGCAGAATATTTTTAATGAGGCAGGCTTATTTTTAAATCTCCTTAAAGATAAGAGCACACATCAAAAGGAGAATCTTATAACGGAGGAAAGATGTCAAAGGATATCTAACTATTTTACTGTGCTGTAATACTGATGGTAGTGAAATACTAATTAGTGAAAAGAATTCGTGCAAACAATTTTAATCTTAGCGATACATCACACACTGGCCAGACGACTGATATTGTTGGTATAGCTGGGATGCTATAAATAAAATATTAATAATAATTATACTCAGGACTGTTTATAAATATGAAAAATATAAAATTGTCGTCTTCTTAACTCTTGAAAATATTGAAGCTGTGGTAAAGAAGGAACTTAAGCAAGAACTTGAAAAACCATTAAGTTTTGTTTTTTTTTAGTAAATTTTTAAATATTAAAAATGACATAAAATGAGAAGGAAATTCAATCTTTTTTCTTCTTCGTTTTATGAAGGACTAAAATGTTTCGTATACGCAAAAGAAGATACAGTGGGTTGCCAAATTATTAGAGACACTCGTAATTTTTGCTAGTTTTCTATTTTGGGTGCACTTGACTGCCGCTCTAAGTGATTTAAGTGTTGCAGGAATGTATTTTAGCGTTTTCAACATCTCTATAATTCAACATTTAAGTACTTTTGGTATGTTAAAAGGTTTGTTTGCTTTCTATAAATATTTTAATAACGGGAGAGACGCTGAGTCTTTTACACACGCAATAGTATAAGACACTTTTCTTTAATTTAAAGAAAATTCTTTGGCCTTTTTTTGGAAAAGTTAAGAATTATATGTGAGTATTATCTTTCTTTTATTGATTAAATATTTGTTTTTTGCGAAATTATTTACGATTTTAATTATTTTTTTTATTTTTATTGATTTCAGTATGGATCGAGGGGTTGATTTGTCTCCTAGGAAAAAATCTGAGGTAAAAACCCTTCTTCTGCATACGAGTCATTCTCAAAGGAAGATAGAAGAATTTGCTGGAGTTTCCAAGTCAGTAGTCAACAGGATAAAAATAAATCGGGACATAAACCAGCCACTTTCGCCAAACCGAAAAGGTAAAAGTGGTAGAAATCACATTACAAATCCACGTACCGATAGGAAAATCCGGGATATCTGTTTAGGAAACAGAAAAAAAGTGTGGGACTCCTTACTCAGATCGTTCAAGAATTTGGAATACCAGTTTATAAGAGAACTGTGCAGTGGAGATTAGCGGAGGAAGGGTTGACAGATCATCGTCCAGCCAAGAAACCCCGGTTGACAGAAGCGATGAAGAAGAAGCGCCTTGCCTGGGCTCGTGAACACCGTCAGAAGACAGCTGATGACTGGAGTGAGGTCAGTTGTTAAGATAATTATTATTTATGTCATTTAAAAACATTTATTTCTAAACAAGTAGCATATTTAAATTTTTTCAGGTGTGTTTCTCAGATGAATCCACCTTTGAGATTTTTTCCGATAAAAGCAGCTTTGTCAGGCGACACTCAGGCGATAAATACTGACCTGACTGCATCATGGAAAGTGTTAAACATCCTGATAAAATAATGGTGAGGTCTGTCATAAGCGCTAAAGGAGTTGGACGCCTCTACATTGTTCAGGGAACCATGAGACAAAACCAGTACAGGTAAGTTCTGGATACTCGGCTGCTGCCGCAAATTGAAGAATGGTTCCCAGGTGGTGAATAGGTCATGTTTATGCATGATTCAACGGCTTTTCATAAAGCTAGAACTGTTACAAAGTTTTTGACAGACCACAATAACCCAGTTTTACCTTGGCCTGGCAATTCTCCTGACATGATCCCCATAGAAAACTTATGGGAGATCACACGCCGGAAAACGCCAAAGATATGATTACAACCAAGGTACAACTCATCGAAAAACTAGTAAATGTATGGAATCACAACCCTAAAATAAAAGAAAGTGCCAGAAATTACATAGAAAGCATACCGAGACGCATCGAAGCACTCCTCGAAACCAAAGGAAATGTCACCAAATATTAATATACTTTACTTAACATAGGTAAATTGACTGTATTATATTTTTGTTGGGGTTTTTTCATATACTAATATTGCGTAAGTACTTCAACTATAACAAGAAAGCTTTCTAAACTTAAAAACAATGTTTATTTTCAAATTATATCCTAATATTGTGCAAAAAACCTATACTTCATGACTGTCCCTAATAATTTGGCAACCCACTGTATGTGCTGTACATGGTGTGGTTTCCGTTGACTATTCCACGTCCCGTAAATGTTTCAAAAAAATCGTGTAAAGAATTTTAATTTTAGCCATACATCACTTACTGACCACATGAGTGAAATTGATGGTATAGCTGGGATGCTTAAATAAAATATTACGAATCATTATACTCAAGACGTTGGTAAATATGAAAAATATAAAATCGCCATCTAGTTAACTCTTGAAAATATTGATGTTGTGCTAAAGAAGGAATTTCAGCGATAGCTTGAAAGACGAAAATTTACGAAATTTTATTTTTTTAAATAAATTTTTAAATATTAAATATGATATAAACTAAGAAGGAATTTCAATCTTTTTTTCCCTTTTTATGAAGGACTAAAATGCTTCGTATACGTGCAAAGGAATATTTGCTGTATATGATGAGGTTTAAGTGGACTATTCACGTAGCGTAAGTGTTTCAAAGAAATTCGTACAAAACAATTTTAATCTTAGCAATATATCACGTATTGAACAGACGACTAACATTGATGATAACAAAATATTGTCGATTATATTAAAATTTATCAGCATAAGAGGGAAATAACTTCTTAAAAATACCATAAAATTTTTAATAAATGTGCGCAAGGCCTATCGAAAGTAGTCTTTCTTCATCAGGCACAGAGAACTCGCTCTACTACTTTGAAAACAGCAGCAAAACTGAAAATATGCGACGAGTTTTCTGCACCTGATGAAGAAAGACTAGCTCTTTCGAAAGCGTTGCGCATTTATTAAAATTTTTATGGTGTTTTTTAATGAGTTCTTTTTATCTTATCATTTCACGCCAGCCTGCTTAATTATTTTATTGTTATCAGCATAAATCATCTCGAGCGACCAGATACATTCTTTTAATCAAACACTTACGACTATCAAGGCGATTACATTAACTTGAAATAGTTAGAAATACTTATGCATGAGTTTGACAAATCAAATTTTTGCCCGTGGCTCTACATTGATTTGATCTCATTTTTAGTGCAAATGGATACAGGTGATGAAAAATGGGTTATGTTTATTATTCATAAGCATAGAAGAACATGGTTCTATAGATACCCTTTCATGCAGCGCAACAATAAGATTGCATACGAAGAAAATTTTTCTATGAATTGGTGAGAATGGAATAGATTTGTTTATTCTAAACTGTTACCTAAAAACTGGATTATTAATTTGGTTAAATATTATTCATAGCTTAGTGAATTACGGCATGCAATCAACCAGAAGCGATTTGAATTATCCAAACATAAAAAGCATTGTGTTCTTCATTAAGACAATGTTAAAGCGCATGTGTCTTTGACCTCCAGGCACAAACTTTTACAAGTTTGCTGTGATGTTTTGACACACTTTACTCTTTTAAACGTACAACCTCCAATTATTAGCCCCCGGTACGGTATGATATTTCTTTCTCACAGCTTATTTTGTCTCCAAAAAAATAACGTTACCTTACAGACGCTAGCAATAAACAAAGCAGATGTATTATTGTACAATTAAATGCTCTACAGCATTTTTTAAAACTTCTAAGCATCGTACATTTTTAATGTTTATACCGTCGTATTGGGAAAAAAAAGTACTTTTTAATGCAATTTGTTTGAAAACTGCATCTCCATTTGTTTTTGAAATATAAATTTTTTTGTGGTTTTTAGCGACATTTGTTTCATTTTGGCAACTCAAGTACGCCATTTCTGTAGAAAGTAAAGAAAAAATTATTGAAAAATAGCAATTATATCTTCTTGTTGCATTTTCTCATAAAAAATTTAAAAAAAAAATTAATTAAAATACGTGCTATTTTGAGAAAAATATAAATGAAGGATTTGTGATAAAACATAGAGCTATTAAAAACTATATTTAATTTTAAGTATCTATATTAATGCAAATGACTTCATTTTACATCAAATAAAAGCGTGTGCTTTAAGTCATAAAATTCAAATATATTTTGCAGTAGAGTCCCGATTATCCAAGTCCCGATTATCCAAGTCCCGCTTAACCGAGTTATTTCCTTCTGATGAACTGGTGGCTTCTATTCTTATGAAACAGACATTATAAATGAAGCGTTATGTGAAGATGAAAGAGCAGCCGTAAAAAGCATTTAAAAAAAAATTATGGCCATTTTTTTTCTATTCTGACTAGAAAATCAGATTTCTAACTTTTTACGACTGCTCTTTCATCTTCACCTAACGCTTCATTTATAATGGCTGTTTCATAATAATAGAAACCACCAATCCACCAGAAGAAAATGAAGTAATGGAAATGCCGGGGGCGACACTAAATTCTGAAAAAGCAGAATTCCTGTTCTCTTGTCATGTATTTGATTTATCTCAGAGCAGCTTCAATAGTAAATGCTTCTCTCTCTTTTTTTTTTTTTTTTTTTTTTTTTTTTTTGAAAACATGAAAAATCTCCTGCATCAGTTCTTTAACAGAAATTTCAAATATTTTATGAGCGCGTTTTAATGCAGCTACCTGGCAAACAAAGAAAGTTCATCGAAGAAAATGTCAATACTATAGCAACGTAATGGAATTTTTAGTAAATAAACTTTTTTTTCGATTTTTGCAAAAAAATATCGGACGAACATTTCCCAACATCATACACTATTTAAATTTTAAAATATCAAATCTACAAAAAACAACATTCTTCTTAATAGCTGCTAGATATGGGAAAAGGATTTGATAATACTTGAAACAGTAACTTCAAATTGGAAAGATATTTTACGTTTTTGTAAGTATTATATATATGAATTAGATTCTAAGAAATTTATGTATAACACTACATTATTATTATTCATTTTAATAAAATAGGGGAGGTAGGGGAGGGTTGATACATTGGCAATTTTTCTCAACAAATGGCATTAACACAGCCATTCTAACACATATGAAGTCTTCTTTTATTTGCTGAAACCATCATTAGCTGGACTAATCAGTGAAGAACTGACAACTTTTCTTTTCTTTTAATTTTGAAGGTTTTTGGAATGTCAATGTAAATTTTTTCATTGACTGATTTTCTTTCATAACTCTTATTATTGTGAAGATAATATCTTGTATTTTTTTAATTGTAAAGCACATTGTTAGGATTAGTTTTACTAGAAAGTAGATTACCATTTTCCAACTGCATTTGTACAAAGTGGTTGAAAATTTAATAAGGCATAATAGGGAGAAATGATACATTAGAACTGGGATGAAATGATACACTTGTATATTTGAAATTTAATAGTTTTTTGAAGTTTGCAAACTAATATAGGACTGTAATATTCATTATTGTTTCACAGCAAGAGCTACTGAAATTGGTAAGGAAGAACAAAGAGGCTATTCATAGACATTATGGGTGTTACATAGAAAAGCAGTGCGACGATAGATGGTTAGTTCGCTTTGCTCGTCATGTAAAAGAGAAA
This sequence comes from Maratus speciosus, assembly GCA_963932465.1. NCBI lineage: Eukaryota > Metazoa > Arthropoda > Arachnida > Araneae > Salticidae > Maratus > Maratus speciosus. The sequence continues at coordinate 199,491,698 of OZ010792.1, read as the reverse complement.
TAGTTTAAATGGCCTGAAAGGGAAAATCTTTCTATAATTTACGAAGGGCAAATTGAAAAAACGTTAAATCTACCCGAAGTTACTTATCAAAATGATAGAGGTGTTAGTTTTTGTTTTAACCATTTCAGGGGTGGTGGTATGTTTATGAAACCACTTAATTTTAATTCCCAAACGCCACATTGGCACCAGAATTTTGGTAAAATATTTTCCATTTAGTATGAAAGTGAAATATATCCCTTTTCTTATTTCTAATTAAATTTGTTGCAAATTCCGGTGCCATTCCTTTATTCAACACTTTAGCATTGAAAATGCTTTGCCCCTGAAAGGGTTAAAGAAATCTTAAATGTGCTAAATTTATGTTATATTGTTTGCAAATCAGCAATGTTCACTTCATTTTTCCTTGCAGCTAGATTTCTAGGGGTTTTTTTCATTATTTATTCTCTAAAAAGAGTCTTAATAGGATTGTTTAAATAATAGCAATAGTTTAAATATTTTTGTGAAAAACATTTCTGAAACAAAAATATGTCAATGTCATTTCGTTTCAAATTTCACTTAAATATTTCAAGATTTATCATAAAAAATTCTATGACGCATAAATTGAGTTGTCTGCATTTTTTTTCAATTTACTTAAAAATGTATCAAACCTCCCTTGCTAGTGTATTAATCCTCCCCAGTAATGGGTTGGTTTGATACAGTAGTAACCATTCAAAATAATTGAGATATATTTTTTGAATGACTATTTTTTAAATTCACAATATTTTTAATAATTGAATAAAAGGTCACTTTATAAGAAAACATTAAAATTTTGTTTATAAATAGCTTTCTAAGGGCTTTAAAAAATTAGTAAAAAAAAGTGTATCATACCTCCCCTACCTCCCCTACTCTTTATAAATATGTCCTTATCCAAATTTTATTAATTTTTTTTTCTATTTTAGATTATTTCGTGTGCATCCGTTCTGAAATATTACCATTGTTTAAAAGGCGACAATCTTTATTAACGATTTAATTAATTGCTTTTGAAACAATCAAAACATTATTCCTCTACTATACCTACTTTCGAAATAAAAATGTGTTATAAAGGAAACTTTAAAAAAAAAATGTCACGTAATTGTTAAAAATAAAACTACATCAATGGGTTATATGTTGGACAAAATAAATCACCAAAAGTATACAGTTAAAATATTCCATTACATGTGGTTTCCTTTAGTGGTTTTTTTGTCTATAATACAGAATACTTTGACTTAGAATCACGATGTATTAGTGTTAGATACTTCTATTTATAAGGTTGTGTCAGAAAAAAAGAATAGATTAAAAAAAAAAAAATTGCTGGAATTAAATGTAACATGATCTCTTGCCTTTCAATGCAGGTGCATTAACTTTGAAAGTGTTTGCTATTTCATCTAAGATAATTTTCTTAATATCGCCCGTAGACATTAATACGACGTCGACGGCGTCATTGAAATAGAGAATTCGATCGCAAAAGTCATCCCAGGGACAGTTACAAAAATCTTTGAATTTTGCCGTAGACTTTAATACTTCATTTGTTTTACAGCATAATTGAACTAAAGTGTTCTATCACAAAAGCCATCCCAGAGACAATTACAAAAATGGCTACTCGATGATGCAATATCAGGTTGGTTGATTCGTTGGTTGTATGAGATTTTATGGCGCAAAATCCCTTAAGGGACATACTGCGCCATATGCAATATCGGAAAAACATGATAGATACTCTTCCATTATGTAGCTGCTCTTCTTTGAAGAAAATTTTTAGTGTGATCGCCATCTCTAATTGTTAGTAAATACATAAGAGAACCTGAGCGTGAAAATTAAAAATTTAGAAAAAATTAAACACTTTTTTAAATAATAATACTTCACATAATGAAAATTGCGAAATTTTCAAAAATTCCTTCTTCTCAATGCAAGGTACTCTAACTTTGAAAAGTATTTGTTATTTTAGTTAAACATAAATATTTGATTCTTGTCCGCATATATTTGTTTGACTTTATTCTCGGATCAAAATCCTTGAGCACAAATATCCTCCCAGAAATAAGAAAAGATACGGTAATTCAAGGATAGTAAATATCATGGAAACTACTTCATTTTGCAGCTATACCAGGGCTCGCAGCGTTCCTAAAATTTTCGCTCTTTGCTACCACTAAATTAAAATGATAATCTTTGTTGTATGAATCTATTATAGATGTTAAAGGAATTTACTACGAAGAATTTTTATTTAAAATACTGGTAGCAAAGTGTGAAAATTTTAGGAACGGTGCGAGCCCTGAGCTATACTGATCCTCCAAACTTTCAATGGGACAAGTATCATTAATCGCAAGTAATTACGTATGAAAATTTGACTTTGACAAATAAGCTACTGTAAAACCTCGATAAAGGCTACACCCGAATAAAGGCCACTTTATTTAATAGACTTTTTTTTCAACCCTCAACAATGTTACAACGATATTTTAAAATCTAAATTACAGAATTTTTTTTTAGGTCTTTAGATGTCCAGGTTTGTTATATTAGATAATCTTGCATATCTTAAAATAAAAATATTTATCGAAATAAAATTTGTGAAATTTTTAAGTGCTATTTATTGAACATGCATTGGTACATTTATTCGGAAGGGTTGATTAACGTACAGTCGCGGAAAAAAAAAAGTTAACACCCCTTACTAGCTCTGCAAAAAATTATCGTAGACGAAAGAAATTGGTACCACACGATTGGTAATAAAGTCTATTTTTAAATGATGTATATAAAAGGGCATAGCCGGATAAGCATTTTAAACATGCCTTTCAATCAAATTTCCTAATTTTTTTCCCCAGATGTGGCTACAAATCTGATACTATATTTCCCCTATTATCACCCTATAATTATTGATATTTAATGAGATAAAAATGGTTTTTCGATTTTTTTATAAACGAATTTTCTCAAAAACTACTGAGTGGAATTTCATGCCATTAACTAAGGATATATAGATACCAAAGATGCATAACTGGTATTTTGTGTATAATTTTCTGTTTATAAAAACTGTGTGAAATAGCGAAATAAAAATTTAAAAAAATAAAAATCATATCTTATGGTTATCCGAAAATTACCAATTTCTTGTAAAAATTTTCCCATATGTGCCCGTATATTCTATATAAATGCCGAAAGTTTGCGTTAGGTACTACATATAAATATTCACAAAAATGTATATTAAAATTATTAAAATTCATTTTAAGGCGTTATTTGAGGCGGAGTTACTTAACTTCGACATCCGAAAAATTTTTGGAACAAAGTCAGCCGACAATATGTCAACTGATGTATTTTAGATTCCATTAAGCATATAAGCTATGTTTTCCAACTTCATGTTCATTTTGTTATCGATAGCGTTCAGAATGTTGCTCATGTGTTCATTAAAATTTAAAATACAGCAATTCTGTAACTGTTTACTCCAAAAATTCTTCGGGTGTGGAAGTTGAGTAGCTCCGCCCCAAATAACACCTTAAAATGAATTTCAATAATTTTAATATGCATTTTTGTAAATATTTATTTGTAGTACCCAACGCAAACTTGCGGCATTTATATAAAATATACGGGCATATATGGGAAATCTTTTACAAGAAAATGGTAATTTTCGGATAACCGTAAGATATGATTTTTATTTTTTTGAATTTTTATTTCGCTGTTTCACACAGTTTTTATAAACAAAAAATTATACAAAAATTACCAGTTATGCATCTTTCGTATCTATATATCCTCAATTAATGGCATGAAATTCCGTGCAGCAGTTTTTGAGAAAATTCGTTTTTTAAAAAATCCAAAAAACATTTTTATCTCATTAAATATCAATATTTATAGGTATGATAATAGGGGAAATATATTATCAGATATGTAGCCACATCTGGGAAAAAAATCAGGAAATTTGATTGAAAGGCATGTTTTTTATGCTTATCCGGCTATGCCCTTTGTTTAAGGGGCCATCTACATATGAAAAAGAACAATAGCTTTTTTTTTCAATAGCAGTACACAATTCTGACAGCATAAATGAGTTCTTCACCCTTTAATTAGCCTAAAAACAAATTTTTATGCAATTCGTACAATAAGTTTCCGAGAAATTAATTATTTTAAAACAAGCGTATTTTAGGTGCTGTATCAAAATTGAAGTTCGGTACTGGAATGTTGACCGAGAGAGCCCACTTCTTCATCAAGGCATCTTAAGCTCTACTCGAGAAGCAGTCATTGAAGACTGCTAGATCACAGGATAGCATAAAAAATTTCAAAATATCTAGTCACTTCTATCATAGACGGCCACTTAAACCATCATTTTGCCGTTTTTAGTTCACAGGCTATCAAAGTCTGAGAGCTAATGTGCTCGCCTGTTCTGTATGTACGTAAGAACGTATGAACGTATGTACGAATGTACAAAACGCGATAACTCTTGATAGAAACATCCAATTTGCTTCAATTTTTTTTCTAGGTTCATTCTGATAAGGCGCTTCCCTGATTAGTTTTGGGGGTTCAATCGTTAAGGATAAAGGGGTAAAAGGAAGGTAGTCTACCCCCCTTAATTTAAATAAATGAGGTTTTCATGCAGAATTATTCGATTTGTTCCAAATTCAGTATACCGGTTTATTTTGTTAAGGAGATTCCCTTATTAAATTTGGAGGTTAATTAGTTAGGTATAAAGGGTGGAAATGGGGTGGAAAGGGAGGGGGTAGGCACCCCTCCCTTTATTTAGATAAATGGGTTTTTCATGCAGAGATATTCGATTTACTCCAAATTTGGTATACCGGTTTATTATGTTAAGGAGTTGCCTTGATTAGATTTGAAGGTTTATTGGATAAATATAAAGGGGAGGACGGGGGCTAGTCCACCCCCTTAACCCCTTAATTCTCGCTCCCGTCATATTCACGGGCTGAGTCTTTTACTCAGATTGTATCATTCCCACCAGTTTTATAAAATAATGAAATTGGCTATATTTTAATTTTTTAACCGTAATTTAATTCGAGCGTTAAACGGTTAATTTAGATAAATGGGTTTTTCATGCAGAGTTATTCGACTTGCTTCAAATTTGATATACCTGTTTATTCCGATATTTTGCTTCCTTCATTAGATTTGGAGGTTCATTTGTTAAGTATAAAAGAGAAAAAAAAAAAAAAAAGCGGATTAGGAGTTGATTAGGATAGCGCATTTCAGCAGATATTAATAAAAAAAATAAAAATGTAATTTAACATTAGAAGCGCTAAATTTTTAATGTTTAATTCAAAAACTTATCATTCAAATGACTTGAAATTTGGTGTCTGGGCATAGTTTGAACCGAAGATTTGAAATATCTTGTTAAAATTAGGTATTGACTTTAAAACAAATGAAGTTTGGGTTCATTTTAATATGTAGATTGCCTCTTAAGAAAATTTTATACACATAATTTAAAAGTAGGCTTTATTTCCAATCGTTCGGTACCAGTAACTTTCTTCTACGATAATTTGTTGAGGAGTTAGTAGGGGTGTTTACTTTCTTTTTTCCACGACTGTACGTCTTCTTTCAGTATATTTTCTGTACACAAGTTTATAATGTAACACATAACTGTGTAAGTATAATCTTTAAAGCATATTTTTTCCTATTTTATAAATGCTTTATTTAAACTCGCATTTGCTACGTATTTATTTTTTAATAAAAGAAATAATCTGAAACATTATCTTCAAAAGTTCATAAAAGTTTTACTTTCTTCTATCTTTACAAGAAGAAAGTACTGGATTCATGAAAATTTTCGAATTCCGGTTTTTGACGGATTTACATGTTTTAGGGGTCTGAGAAAAAGAAAAACATGATTTTACAAAATGTCTGTCTGTGTGTGACACAAATATTGTGGGCGCTCTATCTCAAGAACTAATGAACGGAATTTAATAAAAATTAATATTCAGTTAGTCCCTGATATAAATTGGTGCCGATTAGTTTTTGGTGTAAGTCGCTCAACAGGTGGCGCTGCTATACAACATTTTTCACGATTTCCACAATAGCTGAATCTCCAGAACTAATGCACGGATTTTCATCAAACTTCAGATTCAGTTAGTCCTTGACAGGAATTGATGGTTTATACATTTTGGCGTAAATCTCTCAACAGGTGGCGCTGCTATGTTGCATTTTTTCCGATTTCCGCAATAGCTCTATCTCAAGAACTAATGCTTGGATTTTCACAAACTTCAGATTCATGTATACCATGATATGAGTTACTGCTGTTTATGTTTTCGTGCATATCGCTCAACAGGTGGCGCTGCTATGCTGCATTTTTCAGAATTTCCACTATAGTTCTATCTCAATAACTAATGCACGAATTTTCATCAAACTTCAGATTCAGATACAATTTGATATGAATTGATACTAAATTGACGTAATTTCTTGCATTATTTAAACGATTTAATTGACAGAATAGATATAGAGTTTACAGAATTTATAGAAAAAAGTTTTGTGATGTCCACAACATACTAGTTTACTTATATAAAGATACTCTTTCTTTAAAAACTGCGTTAAACTGTATTCGAAAATTAAAAAATAATAATAATAATAAATAAATAAACTTAAAGAAATGTTAATCTTTTTGAAGGGATATTATAAATTTGATTTTATCAAATCTATTCTCGCCCGTTAAGTGTCATTATTATTGTCTGTAGAGTTTTCTATGACAGCGAAAATTTGGACAATAAATGAATTCTAGTAATACTAATAAAGTATTCTCCTTGGGCAGTTTTCTATGAACTGTACGAACTAAGAGAAAAAATCAAGATCTTTGGTGTCGAACTCAGGATCTTTGATTTAAATTGTCACCGCTCTACATATTTAGCTTCATGACCGACAAACGGAGTGTCACATTTCCCCCAGATACCCGAAATGTCGAATAAATTCGGGGTTCGACATGTCTTGGATTCGACTCCGGTCTCGGCCTTTTTTCACTCAGTTGTAAAAATTCAATTCTATCATAGCTTTACCACTATGTATGATTTCGTTAAAAATAACACAGTGTATGGTCTATGTTGGCATTTTTCTGTATTTTCCTGCCTTAAGGCTGTTCTCAAATCCAAAGGGTCAAATTTCTGACAAAAGTTTTAATTTATTTTTGTTCGGAAATGCATGAAAATAGCAGGTGTTGTTATTCAGAAACTATGTCATCGAGCTGTTTTTTCCGTTTTCTTGTAAACGTAATAGATCTTTCAGAAAATACTGTCAAAGTTGGCATTTTGAACCGAACTTCCGAACGAAAGAAGAAAATCCAGTCAGAAAGCGGATAAAAATGCCGAGTCACGTGATCAAAATCGCTTATAACTCAATAGATAACTTTTTGATCAAAAAATGGAAAAAACAGCTCCATTCCAAAACGCTTCCATGGTCAGGCATTCTAATTTTATATTTTTCCGTTCAAAACGGAATTCGTAAATGTGTCAAAACGTTTTGTGCTTGTTGAGCAGAGCAGTTGAGAACAACCTTAATCTCAGGTTCAGTGCGAAAATTTTCAGTCCTTGAATCTTCTCATCAAATCTGAAATAGGAAATTTTAAAAAAATCTTAAAACAAAATACAATATTGATTAAAATGAAAAGTGATTTATAACTGATGCCAAGGACAGTTTTCTTAACATAAAGTACAATGAAAGAAAGTATGTTACATATAGATATTAGACAATTTACATAAGGTCAAGAATAAAGTAGGGAACCGCTAGATTTTTGATTGAATTCAAACACATTTGCTCCTGTGAAACCAAGTAAAAAAAGTCGGTAATTGAAAATTTGAAATATATATATAATGATTTGTAATATTCTATAATGGTTACACACACACACATATATATATATTTGCTCAAAACTTCACATTGCAAAACAATTTAAATTTATTTTTGGATATGAATGCAATATTTAACCTTTGAAGAACATTATCGTCAAATTCTTAGTTATTTTTGCTGCGTAATATACACTTATTCTTTTTTAAGTAGAGCGTATATTTTTTAAAGTAATAAACATGTCTATCATAATATGTCAATGGTTAAATAACTGTCATGCCATCATAGAATATTGATTGTATATGTTATAGATCTCTAATGTTCAAATCTTGTAATAATTGTGGGTCTGTTAAACAATGGATCACGATGTTCATATCGTAGATGTTTCATAGAAACATGTTTAAAAAAAAAAAATAAATAAATAAATAAAAAACCTTTATTTAAAACATCGCCAAAATTAGATAAATTAAAACAGAGAAAATCAACTTGGTATTTTTTCTTATTTGCTAATTGGTTATATTTTCATTTGATTATCTTTCCAGTCAATATATTATATTTAAATATTTTTTCATGCTATACTGAAAAGAAACTTTATGTATTTTTTTTTTCTCTTGAGTATATGGCTATGAAATTATCTGTGAAAAGAAAAATCAACCAAAATAAGTTTTACTGTAGTTTAATTTGTATATTTATTTTTGGAATATTTTATGTGAAATTGAAATTACTGAATCTAAATCAGAGTGCATCGCGTACAAAAATCTATGACAACCAATAGAAATAAAAGTGCTGTATTTACATTAAGTATGTAAGAATTATTTTTTTTCCATAAGAAGTTTTAAAGATATTTATTGTTTAAACCTGCAGTTGTTTTTACAGCAAGCTAGTTGAAGAAGTCTTTCATTGTATTTTAAATAATTTCAAACGGGTAAGAAGAAAACCTCTATGAAAAAAGCGATAAAAATATTTATATTTTCAAATATTGGGTTTATGTAATTAAAAGTATCCCATATAACAAATTTAGCTGAAGCTTTCAGTTTTAAAATTTTAATTAAAAATTTTAAAAAACGCTCTAAGCAAATAAAATCTTGAGGTAAACTGCACAAGAATATGCTTCAAATTAACTTTATTTAAAACTACCAAATTCAGAATACGTTAAACAGAGAAAAAAATACTTAGAGTGTTATTTATATCTTATCTGTTAAACATCTTATCTAATTATTTTTTTTATACTAGACTGAAAAGATTTTTTTCTAAGTGCATGCATTTGAAACTACAGTACAATCTTGACTATCCGAGCCTCGTTTAACCAGAACTCTCCGTATACCGACGTCGGTTTCCTGATCTTTTTTTTTCAGCGATTTTTTTTTTCTTTCTCTATCCTGGTGTATGCAAAAAGACCTTTCCGAATTGCGAGTAGAGATACATATTTTGGTTCTCTTTTCTTACAATTCCTTTGAAATTAGCCCCTGAAATAATGTTTTTAGGAAAATATCGTGACTGAGCTGCACGCCACATGATGGTCAATATAAGCAGATGAAGCTTCTATTTAAATAATTGTAAGTTTTTGTTTCAAAATAAATTTATTTTCATGCGTACTTTGACTTTAGATACTTATTTAGGAGTTTAAATAGTTATAATAGCAGTGCGATGACTATATTACACATTAAACTAGATGATTATTGATAAATTCGGGATTATACGGAATTTTGATTATCCGACGTACGTTCGGTCCCAGTTACATCGAATAATCGAGGTTCTACTGTATATGTGAAAAGAAAACGCAAACGATTTTCTTTACCGTAGTTTGAGATGTATACTTTCTTTTGTAATATTTAATAAGAAATTAACTGAATCTAAATCAGAGTGCATACGCTTATAAAAGTCAGCGACAACCAATAAAAATAAAAATGCTGGATTACATTAAATATGTAAGAAGACTTTTTTCACAGCAAGTTTTTAAGATATTTATTGGATAAACCTGCAGTTTCAAAAGTAACTATCGACTTTTTACAGCAAGCAAGTTCCTAAATATAATAAGTATTTTATTGGATTTTTAAATAATTTCAAAATGGTAAAAAAACAACTCCTGTGTAAAAAGGCAATAAGAAGAATTATGCATTTAAATATTGAGTGTATCTAATTATAAATATGCCGTATAAAAAATTGTATTTGAAGCTTTTAGTTTTAAAATTTTAATTAAAAACAAATTAAAAACCATATTAAACAAATGAAATCATTAAATGATCTGCATAAGTATATACTTCAAAATAGTATTTTGAATAGACCGAAAAACATTTTTATTTAAAACATTGACAAAAACAGAAAAATTATTTAATTTTATTTTTATCTTAACTGCTAATTGTTCGTTTTAACTGTTAAACATCTTTTTTAATTACTTTTTTTTACTATGAGATGTATACTTAGTTTTGGAATATTTAACTTGAAATTACTGAATCTATAAATTATAGGGTATCGCTTACAAAAGTCTGCGGCAACGAAAAAAATAAAATTGCTGGATTACATTAAATATGTAAGAAGACATTTTTAACAAAATGTTTTCAAGATATTTATGGGATAAACCCGCAGTTTAAGAAGTAATGATGTAGTTTTTAGAGTAAGTTAGTTCCTAAATATAGTAAATCTTTTATTGGATTTTTAATTAATTTCAAATAGGTAAAAAGAGCATTCGTATGGACAAAAACAGTACAAAGGGGTCATCCACAAATGATGTCACGCTTGGAGAAAATGAGAGGGTTCATGAAATTGTGACGGTTGTGACAAGGTGGTGGGAGGGGGTAAGAAGAGGTGTGACAATACACATTTCGGTTAAAATAAAAGCATTAAAATCAGCATATTAAATTTTGAAGTTGTTATTGTGAAAAAAAAAATGTTCCTAAAGTACAGATAAGACTTAACGCCAAATATATTATATTCCATTTCAAATTCCAAAATACTACTGTTTTCAGTTGCTCTTTCATATTAATATTTTATTACTATTGTATATTAATTGTGCTTTTTGTTGTAAATCTTAATCTTATTTCATACAAAATAAGTACATGAATAATTTTTATTGTATGTTTACAAATGCAATTAAAGCCCACAGTTAAAGTTAAAAAATAAAATTTTAAATATGATCTATACCGTAGTGCTTTGTTTCTGAATTGCAATTATATGTTTATGTAATATAGCGGGACACCTGACAAGAGGGGGGTAGGGGGTATGGTGAAGTGTGACACTTTGTGACAAAGGGAAGCAGGGGTGTCAAAAAAAAGGAGGAGGGGTGTATTGAAAAAATGTATGACATCATTTATGGACAGCTCCAAAGATTTATATATTCAAATATTGGTAGTATCTAATTATAAATATGCCATATAAAAAATTGCATTTGAAGCTTTCAGTTTTAAAATTTCAATTACAAAATAAATTAAAAATCATTTTAAACAAATAAAATCTTTAAATAATCTGCATAAGAATATACTTCAAAATATCTTTATTTAAAGCATATTTAAGCCAAAGACAGAATACTTAAACAGAGAAAAGATACTCAAATTTATTTTTATCTAATCTGCTAATCGTTCATTTTAACTATTAAACATCTTATCTAATTAATTTTTGTGCTATACTGAAAAGAATTTTTTGTCTTTTTTTTTTTCTGAGTGTATGAATTTGAAACTAATTGTGAAAGAAAACTCAACTAAAAATTCAACTTTTGTACAATAGTATGAGATGTACTTTTATTTTTGGAACGTTTTACGTGAAATTGAAATTGTCCATTATAAATAAGTAGGTATCCCTTAAAAAAGTCAACGACAACCAATAAAAATAAAAATGCTGGATTACATTAAATATGTAATAAGGCTTTTTCACAGGAAGTTTTAAAGATATATATTGGATAAACCTGCTGTTTAAAAAGTAACTATCGACTTTTTACAGCAAGCAAGTTCCTAAATATAATAAGTATTTTTTGGATTTTTAAATAATTCCAAAATGGTAAAAAAAAAAAAAAAAAAAAAAAAAAAAAAAACAACTCCTGTGGAAAAAGGCCAAAAAAAGATTTATACATTCGAATATTGAGTGTATCTAATTATAAATATGCCATATAAAAATTGTATTTGAAGCTTTTAATTTAAAAATTTTAATTAAAAAACAAATTAAAAATCATTTGAAACAAATAAAATCTTTAAATAATCTACATAAGAATATACTGAAAAATATTTTTATTTAAAGCATTGCGAAAGACAGAATAATTAAACAAAGAAAAATTACATAGAAGGAAGAAGGAAGGTCTCCTCACAGTGCATACTCAGAATTAAAAAAAAAAAAAAAAAAAAAAAAAAAAAAAAACTAATGAAACTACTTATGTATGTAATAAAGGATCAGTCGAATTTAGCGATGGAACTCTAATAGAAAGACTGTAAAAAAATAAAAAACTTTCAAATATTTGGCTCAAAAATACGAACGCGTTAAGCGATTTGGAGAACATCATTTTCTGTTGCCCAATGCAATCGATTTTAATGCATTTTGAAATTGCTACTTACATGAGTGTTTAAATGCTCGGTACTTAATGAATTTACACTTAAACGATGTTTATTAATTTTTCTATAAGCTTATACAATGCATACTAGTTGCGAGTTCCTGAAGTTCTTTAATTTTACACAGTTTCTCTGGCTGGATAAGTTTTAAGTATATTTTAAAAGTTCACACCCGCTTAAGGAAGCTCGCCTTATATAATTCGATATCGAATAAATCGTTGTTTCCATGCAACAATACTTTTGCTGTTTCTGACACTAACAATATCGAAGTCAAAGAAACAGTGCTCAGAATCGGACCTTTATTTTGAGTTTGAAACAATCTTAATCCATTTAAATTTTGTTCTAAACCGTAAAATACGAGTGTTAAATTTAATTAAATATACATATGAATGTATATAACAAAACTATTGTTAAAAAAACGTATTTATTTAATCTATACTTACTTAAGCAAGTTCAGCATGTTTCCCTAAACAGCATTTGACATAAAAGCGTATTTTTTTTTTTTATTATTCCATCGTCAACCGGTTATAAATCGCCAAATAGACCAATTATTTATTTATTTATTTTTTTTTTTTACTGCATCTCATGCAATTAATTTTTTTTTTATATTAGACTGAAAAGAAACTGTCTTTTTTTATCTGAGTACAAGAATTTTAACTCTCTTTGAAAAGAAAACTCAACCGGAAGAATTTTTACTGTAGATGCATATTTATATTTGGAATATTTTACATATTAAATTGAAATTAATAAAATACAAAATTAAATACAATAATATATATATATCTTACATTATTAGCTCTTCCTTCACGATTTTCCCTGTTTTATTCTAAATTACTACCATATTCATTAATTCCTTATCCTTAAACAATATCTATCATTAATTCTACTAATTTCCCCTTAAATTAATTTATTTCGCTCGGATTATTTAAATATAAAGCTTTTAGTTATTCTTAAATTCTATCATGACCTCAGATCATTTCTGGGATCAGTTCTTTGAGAGATATTTTCATTTTTATTCCGAGAATTTCATTTCCCGCGCTGGGCTACTATTTACTATAAAATCCCGCTCCAAATTCTCAGGATTCCCTACTAGTTAGTTCTCTCTCATTCGTCGTGACGCGTCTTTCTTAATTCATCATTGGTTCAGAGCGCGTGCTACGTCATAAATTGTATTACTACGCTAGGAACAAAAAGCAGCTACCTGCGATGTTTACTCAGAATTTGGTCGAATTTTCACTTGTTAACAATTCCCTGGCCGCTCGTATGACTATTTCTAGTATATTACTTGTTATAAAATTCATTTAATACATCGATTAGTTGTAATACAGTTTAGAATGAGTTATAGATACATTAATTTATCTTGTTCCAAAAGCATTATTGGTTACACAAAACAAAATATTTTTAAAAGGATGATTTCTTTTGCCTTTGCATCTTTTCAGCTGTCTTGGCGTTGAGGAAGGAGGGGATTTTTGAATTCAGAAATATTTCTGTATTTCTATTGTATATATTTGTACATTTCCTAATTCTACAAAATACAAAGAAAAATATTTAAAATAAAAGATTTGAGTGGGTTTATAAATATTACACAAACTCCCTATAAATTCAAATTTAATTAATCCTTCTAAATGCTTCAATCTTTCTAAAATCCTTCTAAAATTTATTAAATGATTATGTAAATCTTATAATGTAGTTTAAACAATTCACGAAAAATGCTTTAGAATATAAAATCTTCATGAATTCATAATTCAGTACATAAAGTGTTAAAAATCTATTGCAAAATTCCATCTTTACATACAAAAACCAGGTTGAGTTAAATAAATGAGCGTAAAAACTACGGCGCTCGGATAAAACTGCAGATAACAGTAATAGAAGTTTCAAAACGCAAAACTGTTTCGAATGTTCTAATTACATTTAATTTTATATGAAGATAAAAAGTTCCATGAATAATCACTTTAATAATATCCGTATATTTTAATTCTAAAATGCCGGATGTCTTTTTCTTATCTTAAAAAAGCGTCGTAGACAAGACTGTTCTGATTGGCTAATCATTAATATCCACAAAATACTCACTCCTGCTTATAGTGAATAGTCACTCTTTCAGAGGATTGGCTATTCACACTTGAAAAGGAGAGTGTTTTAGCAAATAATTTCAAAGGTTACATTATGAAATGTAGTTTTTGAAAATTAAGAAGTCACATATTTTGGTGCTTTTAATTATTTTACTCCATATATTGGTTCAAATATGAACAGAATTTTTTTTAAAGTGTATAATGCCAGGTTTTCACTCTCGACAACGGAGTGACATATTTCACTCTACACAGTAGAGCGAAATATTTATTTATTGGATAAATCACCCAAATTAAAAAATATCAAACTAATATTTTATGGCGAAATACTTTATAAATATGTTTCATCTTCTATTGTATTTGTGAAAGAGTTTAAGAAGATTAAAATATTAGGGAAAAACTGTGTCAAAAAGCTTTAAAAAATTTTATGTACTTAAATATAGTAATACCTCGACTTACGTCAGCAATTCGTTCTAAGACTAGCGACGTAAGTCGAGGTACATTTAGATGAATAACAAAGGATAAGTAATAAAAATTCACCGAAATCTAATGAGCATATTCTATTGTATTTAGGGATTATGTTACATGCATTTAACATTAGCAAAAAAATGCGTTTCAGTACAAGAATTTGGAATAAATCAATAAGTTGTTAACTTACCATTTATTGTTCTTCTAGCAGTCCCGTTCCAGTCTTTGAGAATGTGAAAAAGTCTTACAATGGAGGTCGAACTGACATCTTTTTTCTCTTAAAAGCTCTTTGTAACAGCAGAGTGACTTCATTTTTTTTCTAGTCGTTGCTACATTTTGGTCGTCTGAATCAATATTTTCAAGAACCGCCATTCCAGTTTCAATAAGGTTTAGTTCTTCGGTTAATTTTGCAACCGTCATAATCTTTCCCTTCCACCTAGGCTCAAAATCCTCATCTATTTCTTCGACAGACATTTGTTTCTTTAATTAGATAACTTCGTTGATTGTTAATTCTGGATCAGGGAAGTTTATGAGTTCAACAATATCATCAGAATCGATCTCAAATTTGAGTTCTCTTCCATTTTCGCCGATTTCATTAATTAAGAGAGATACAGGAGCACAATTTTCAGATATTTTCTTAGTCTCCGCGAAGAAAAACAGGCACAGTCTTTCCAAGTATCTCTCATTGATTTTACTGAACTTCACCTTATGAATCTCCTATGATTGTGACTGCATCTGAGAAGTTAAATTTCTTCCAAAAGTCTTAAACGAAGTTCAAAGTGCGTCTTAATTAAAGAAATTTTTCCCCAGGATATACGACATAAATGCGGGGTGTCGTAAGTCGAGGTACTATTGTATCCATCTTTATTTAATTATGAAATTTCCGGATAACAAATTTCTGTTTGTATTTAGCAACTATCAGGATCAAAAGATTGATTTAGTGTTTGAGGTATGTTGATTTTTAATGATCGAATTGTTACCAAATTAGAGAGATTTTTATTGATATTAACTATAACTTTTTCCTGGATAGAAAACATTTTTTACTTAATCTCAGAATTTCTGTTATTAAACAATCTGAAATTTGTATTTTGATATAGTGGTGAATTCGTTGAACAAAGAAATTCCAACTTGGCAAAACTGTTACAACAACGTATCACATGCAACGAAAAAAAAAAAGTTTAATAAACAAACTAAACAAATAATAATAAAAAATAAGATAGAAAAACAACATTAAAGTTTGATACATCAACGGGATGATTTGATTTCACGTAAAATTTCATTCAATAAAAATTATGCTAAGAAAATTCCAAAATGTATTACTTGGTTGTACAAGTGAGATAAACAATTATATTATCTTTCCAAATTCTTCTATACCATAGTATAACAGATATAATATATATTTGGAATATTTTATTTGAATTGTAATTATTGAATATAATTTAGAAACTGTCGCTTGCTAAAGTTTATGGCAATCAATAAAAGCAAAAGTATTGGATTACATTAACCAGGTATGAGGAAAAGAAATGATCTGTGTTTCACAAAACTTTTTAGATATTTATTGGATAAACCTACAAAAAGAAAGAAAACGAATATTTTACAGCAGAATATTTTCGAAACCCAGTTCATTATTTATTAGATTTCTAAAATAATTTTATGAAGGTGACACTATTAGAGAACATCTGCGTAAATAAGAAATAAAAAAGATTCAATTCCTGAAATATTGAGCTTTATTTAATTATAAATATGACATGCAATAATATTTGTTTGTTTTATAGCTTTTAGTTTAAAAAATACGATTGAAATTTTGATTAATAAACAAACTTTATAAAAGTAAACAATAAAAGTTTAAATGAAAACTAGATATAAAATCATTTCGACATAATGAATTGATTTTAGGTAAAAATATGGCAAATATATTTTTATGTTTAAAAATTTTATTACTTTGTTGCAAAATACTATCAAATAAAAAGAATTTCTTTAATAGCATTGATCGGCAAAAAAAAAAAAAAAGAAAGCATTTTCCTCACTTCAAAGGAATGTTTGGTGTTTATGAATTTGACATTTCTGATTCTAAATATCCATCTAAATTCTTCCATAACGCTCAGTTTTTAGCCCTCCGCCTACCAGATGCGTCTAATGGACCCGACAGGTACATTCAAAATGATTTTTCTCATAAAAAAAGGACTGAAAATTCTGTAAATATATGACTTTTTCTGGAATTTTCTGCTCTTTTTAAGAGACAGTATTAGAACAATAAAAATTAAAGTATAAAATGAAACATTAACATATTAATCGACAATGCTATAAAACAATAAAAACATGAGTTACCTTATTTAAGAAAAGTATTAAATCTGTCATGAAAAAGTGATTTCTTTTATATTTTTTTCTCTTATATTTTTCATTTTCTGTCTCCCGTATAAGTGTCCATCAATAATCTGTAAACTTATGTTCATTCTATTTGCCGTTGTATCTCTTTTCCATTTCAGGTTTGTCCTCGTACAACTTTAGTCCTTGTTCATCAGAAACAGCTCCCACATTATCCGGAAAAAAGTGCACCTGAGATTGTAGGCATTGAAGTTTTAGAGAGATATTGCATCTCAATGTCGTAAGGGAGCAGAGTGAATTCTCCTCAATTTCTTCATAGTTTTGGAACTTTCTCTCCCCCCCCCTCCCTTTTACACTCAAAGACACACACAAAAAAGAAAACAAGAATTTACCATTCGTTTTCAAAAGCATTCCGTGCTACTTTCTCGACATCATTCAGTTTAATACTTAAGGTAGGATCTGGAAATTGTTGCTTTAATTGAGGTCCAATAAAAACTGTATAAAAAAACCAAACATGATGCTATAATATCCATGAAGATCAGGGACTACAGCATCCGTCCCGGTTTTCTTTATTCTGGGCCACGGGGTCCCCCGGCCAGCTGGTCAATCTAATTCGGGACCCTCGGTGTTTAGATCCCAAGCTAGCTTGGTGTTCATTTTATACGTCCGGATGAGATGAAAGGCTGAGTGAACCTTGCCTATCCGAGAGTCGAACTTTAGGCCTGCAGAGCAGGAGTCAGACGTGTGTTAATTGCAATCAGAAAGTTATTTAGAACAATGGTTGCTTTGCACACCCAGAGCAAATTCTGATTGCAATACTCCCTGACGATCGCCATCACATTAAACAGCACTGAAAAAAAATGGGTACTCAAAATTGAGTAAAAAGTACTCAATTTTATATACGTCACATAATAGCTCCGATCCAAATGTACTCAAAACTGAGATACACGTGTATTCATTTTTGATTCCATAGTTGTGTTCAAATATGAATCGTTATGTACTACTCCCCTGAACCTACAAGTGAAAGTAAAAATGAAATGACATTTACTTCCCCTTCAAAATTATTAACAAGAAACGTTTAATTAGATTATTTATTAAGAAAAATAGCAAAATTATTAGCAAGATACCCAAATCGAATATTTTTATGACAAGAGTATCATTTCCAAGCACTTTTAAATTATTTTAAAATGCTGTGCATAATTTAATATTCACATTAATAAGCATCTTTTATGCCGCAAATTGAGAAAGCATAGGTTCATTTTTGACCAAAAATACTCAATTCGATATGAGTACATCGATTTACTAATTTTTTAGTACTTTCATTTTTTTCAGTGAGCTAGCTTCTCAACATATAATAAATGCAAGAGGAAAAGTAAGTTATATCGCACTCTACTCAAATTTTAAATACCTACAATCAGCTTTGAAGTAGATAATTATATATAAAAAAAACTAATTGATTGAAAAAAATGTTGTGGGAACAGAATTCGTAATCACTATGCATTAATTGGACGCAATTTTGGTGAAGATAATATAAGGCTGAATCGAGACCATTAATAACAACCCCATTGCATTATTCTATTTGCCTTCTCATACACAAGCAGTAGAAATATACGTGAAGGAAGTCACAGCATCATCATCCAAAATACCGGGTGAGCCAAAAGTTCGTTAAAACTTTAAAAAATCAAACAAAAAGAAGAAATTATGATAAAGGAGTGCTGTTTCCCAGAAAGGGCTTCACACGATAGTCGGATTTTTTCAGCAGCAAAAAAAAAAGTAGTTAAAAAAATCCCATGTAGAGGGCTCTGACGACAGAAACACAATGAACAGGACAGCAGTTGTGCCGCAGAATGTTCTGGAGGTCATGTTGAATATTTGTCATTGGAAGAACAAATGAATGGAGCATATTGTTGTCCTGTTCATTGTTTCGGGTCGTCAGTGCCCTCTACATGTGATTTTTTAACTGATTGTTTTTGCTGCTAAAAAAAATCCGATTGTGTTGTGAGCCCTTTCTTGTAAACTGCACTCCTTTATCATGTTTTTTTCCCCTTTTTTATGAGTTTTTAAAGTTTTAACGAACGTTTGTCTCACCCGGTATATGGATACAAAGAAGAGATGGATACGTGAAGACTGGGATGATACATAGAAAATTTATGCCAGTCTTCGATTTAAAAAAAAAAATCACAATTTAATGTATTTATAAATCATTGTGCTCAGATAGTAGGGTGGTTAGGGTGGCCACGGATTGCATATAATATGCACCTTGCTCCACGTGGTGTGTCCTGGATAGTTGTGAAAGCAACTAGCGAAGATCTGCATTCAAAAGAACGTTTCGCTATATTCTGTAGCAGAGTGAGTGGCAATGACTATTTTTTTTTACTGAAAATTGCCAATTTTGCTCCAGTTATACAGAATAAAGATATCGTTTTTTAGTTTCATTATTTTAAATCTTTTATAATAAATGTTCAAATAACACTTATAAATCATAACCTATTCTACACTATTTTTTTTATCTTTTTTGAACAATTGTACCAATTGAAACCCAAATTTTCGGCTTTTGATCGAATTCGCATATTTAAGCCATTTTTTTTTCAGTGGTAAAATTGCACAGAGTTGATATACTTGTATAAAGGCAACTTTAAGCACTTACCCCTTTTTTGTAAAATAAAATAATTTTTTTCGCTCCACCCTATTGCAATATTGGCATTTCCTATGATTTCTATGTAGAATCAATATTTTTGCATTTGTGTATTTGGTTTTTTATTGTAAATAATTCCTGATTCAAACTAACATTTAACCAATATTAATATTACTCTGGACATATTTACAACGGATGCAAATTTGGAATAATATTGGGTGATGTTGATTTGATACTAGAGAATAAAACCCAGACGCAAGACAAAGTTTTAAAATGTCTAATGAGTTGTGAAATATTTAATGAAAGGCCGATTTCTCAGTAACTCTTTCGCATAACTAATCTTGAAATATCTCCTGTTGCGTTTTGCATGATACAATTGTTACGCTTTAAATATGTTCTTTCACAAAAAGCAACGATTTCATAATATTCGCGAAATCATACTTCTGAATGCATTTGAATTTCTGTTCGTTTCTTTAAAAATGTTTAAAAATAAATAGTTTCATTAGGATTTACGATAGTTATATTTTTGCCGCATAAACAAAAATTTACAAAAGCTTAGACAAGATTTTTATTTATCAAGATTTGGAGGGGATTGGGGGTGTAAAATTTTTATTATTTTCTTTAAGGATTCCACAGGCAATCCCTTTTCCAATAGTTCAAATATATTTCATTTATCAAGCGTTTGTTGTCGTAAAAATCTCAAGCAGGGGAGAAACCTGCTAATATGTATACGAGATGTATTCTTAACTGCTCTCAAACTATATAGTTTGCTATTGAAGATTAAATTTTACTTTGTGTTTATGCAGATGTGGAATAAGGAGTTTATACCATAGTTTTGGATAATATACATATTAAGAGAAATGAGATAGTTTTATATGATTTAAAGCAATAAAAACTGAAAGATGTGTTTTTAGCACCAGAAAACACTGAAAATCTATGAAATTCAATTTATCATAGCTTGGTATGTTTGGTCGTATAAAAATGGAAATTTTACTGTGTTTTTTTGTTGTTGTTGTTTTTTTTTTTTTTTTTAGAGTATGCAGAAAGATATTTTAAATATAGATTATGTGATATATGGACAGCACAAAAATTTAAATCAAAATTTTATTGATGGACAGTGGTGGGAGATTCACTAATAACACTTTTATACAGCTAATTTTTAAATACAAGCTTCCTTTAAAAAATATATACGCTGTTTAAATGGTCATAACTTTCATTTTTCTTCTTTTCATGGTGTAATTAATTGGAAATAATGAGTGGACCAAGATTAACTTTTGGAAAAAGAAAATTTATTTCAACCCCTTAACAGGTTTGCCCGTACACTGTACGTGCGTGAAAGAAGAGTTTCTTTTTTCTTTTTTTTTTTTTTTTTTTTTTGTTTCTAAAAGCTTTAAAACACACTAATTTTAAACTGCTATTTTCGCTTTATTTAGTGACAGACTTATTTCGATTACACTAGGCAAATATTTTAGTACTGTAAAAGTGGTGTATTGTTCAGATTTTCAGTTAATATTTTTTTTAATGAACCTCTAAAGCAGTTAAAATGCTATTCAAAGCACGAAAATGTAGCAGAAAGACAATATCGCAGAGAGTTTCAAGCAGATCCACCTGCACGACTTAGAATTAATCGGACTAAAGTTAAGTTTGAAACAAAGCAGACTGTTCAGGATGTTCATAGACAACGTTCCAAAAGGCGAAGAACGATAGAGCTTCACCAGACAAAAAAGACAACTGAAAAGTTATCGCGAAACATTAATAAAATATATGAGCCAAACAAGCTGTGAGATTGGCATCACCAAATCAAGTATCCATCGCATTGTAAGACGTTGTAAATGGGAAAGTTACATTTCAACAATGTTACATGTATCAATGAAGATGATCTGAACAGAAGAAAACAATTTTACGAAATGTGTACATACAGTTTTTGGGAACACCCAGAATTTACAGTGCATCTCATCGTATCATAGTTCGGAATTTTCGATTTTAGATGCTATGCTGAATATTTAAACAAATGATAAACTCTTCAGGCAACTCAGAAACATGAAGAACATGTTTGACATAATATCTTTCAGCGAAAGTTTAATGACGGAGTCAATTAGAGGACCAACAACAAGCGGAATAAAAAAAAAAAAATATTTGCAAACACTCTGTAAAATAAAATACTCGAAATAACCTGTAGCTGTAGCACATGACCAAGTGGATCTTCTGTAACATTTGTGTTTATCTGTGTAAGAATAGCATGTGTATTCATTTCATAGAGATATACAGATTTCTTTTAAAAAATCCAAGAAATATCCGTATGTATTTTGATTATTGTATGCAAGTCATACAACCAAATTTAACGTCTCTTTCAGAAAACTTGACAAAGAAAAGTACAGACAACATATTACTTTTAGGAAATAAATATATTAAATACTTCGTTAAATATAAGAATTTAAAAATTGCAGTAATTTATTTTTATTATATTTATCGTAGTTGTATTTTTACGCATGAAGTTATAAAAATTGAATAAAAATTTTAGTTATAAAAATTGGAGGCGGTTAAATCTTGATGAAACAAAAGTTAGAGTTAAATGATGGTTGCAATTTTTATTTTTTAATTATTTCATAGGCCATCACTTCTGGAACAAACCTTCACATTTTTTTCTAATGTTTAATTATTTGTTGGCGAAAGATATCTAATACAAAGGGGAAAAAACAGTGCAAATTTCTTATATTATATTTTCATGGTATATATTCTGATGTGTAAGATTTAATTTTAACGTTGCACTTATGTAGTTTTTTTTTATTAATAATTTATATAACATTTCTTTTTAATTAGTCTGTTAAGAAACATAAAAAAAAATTGTATTTTTTAAAACAAAGTAGAAAATTCTTTAATGTTTTTAATGTAATACTGCGTGCTTTTCTGTTTCCAAAATGTAACTTAATACAAAATATACGAATAGTTTTCAAAAGTTTAATGACGGACAGCGGAGAAAGATTCAATGATGGACAGTTTTACTAATAACTCTTTCACGTTGCTAATCTTGAAATATTTCCGGTGTTGGTCTGCATATTACAGTTGTTACGCTCGAAATATTCCCTGTTCCAAACTTTAACACATAACATTCGTCAATTCATATTTCTGAAAGCAACTGAATTTCAAAACTGCAGAAGCTAAGGAATTATATCTGAATTTTTCCCCTTCTTTAAACAATATTTAATAGTAAATTGTTTCATTAGAACGCAAAGTAATTGACATGATATGCATGAAAATATAAAAACTGGAATTAAATCATACATTTAAAAAATTAGATGTCCAGTGTTTCTCGAAACGAAGTCGAAATGTTTTATTTTTCAATACTAATTTTTTTAACTAATTTTAAAACTCTTTTTTTTTTTAACAGATAACAAATTTACAAATTTAAAGATCTAACAAGAATAATGAGTGCAAAAAAGTTGTAAAAAATATACTACATAGTATTGGAATGTAGCAGAATTTCTACTGATTCAAGAAAACTTATGTTTGACTTAAGTACTTTTTTGAAATGGTTTATTCATTTTTTTTTTTTAGTTTTGCCAAAAAACATTCTCTGAGGAATGATTTATTTATTTATTTTTGACATTTTTGTTCAGTTTCCTGAATTAGATCCAAAAACATATTCTGAAGTATGATTTATTTATTTTGTTCATAATATTATTTTTTAAATAAAAATAATAAATTTTCCAAGATTTCTTCAATACCTGAAGGTATTCAGTGCAATTCCTATGTGAGGCTAATTGGTTGAAATGTATGTTGAAGGAAAATATTAACTTATTTATGAGGGTTTAAAAATATAATTTTTAAAATAGCATACCATCATGAAGAAATATATTCAAAATGTAAAAATCAAAGGAAAAGGTGATTTTATAATAATAGTAATAATAATAATAATAATACAATAAACACAAAAAAGTTAAATTTATATTTTAACATTTTAAATAAGAAAACAAAATTTTTGAAAAGTTCCTTAATAAATCAAATATATTACCTTCATTTACAATACTGAAAAATTTTTATTACTTTAATATCCCTCCACTAGTTTTAAATAATTAAAATATTTCAACACGATACCTTTAAGACTATGATGCCTTCTGGAAGTTATGTTATTAATTAAGTACTATGTTTGGAAGAAGTGCGAACTTCAATTATCCGGCCTGTTGTTAAGATATTTTTCTTTGTTGGTTTACATAAAACTATTACTACGTATTTTCCAATAAAATTATGACAATGAAAATTTTAATACCTTTTGAAAGTAAATATACAATGACTATTGATAAACATAATGACATATTATTATTGAAAAATAAAAGTAAAGAAGAAAAAATAATAGAATATTGAAGAAAATAAGTATGGCTCGAATTAATAAAAAGTAAGAAGTAAGAGATTATAACTGACTTTTAATTCAGCTGATTTTATGAGTCAATCTCAAGTATCAAAGATTGTTCGCCCATCGTTGGTTGTGTCTGGAAACTGTTGGAAAATGGAAAAGATGGGAATGGTAGGGTTGGAAAACGGAAGGTACTCTTCTAATTTGAAACGTATCTGATTTGGACTCTGTGCAGTTAATGGTTGGGACTTTGTTGAAATATGCCACGTTAACCAATGATATGTTAAGTCTCTTACGGTGTGTCATCGCTAAATAATAATCATCTAACGTTGAACCAACTACTACTTTGTGTTACTTGGGAACATTGTTACATGCAAATCTCAAACGAAATTTTTGTACCTAAAAGTTTTTACTTATGACAGATGTGTTAGATTTAACTAAGTAATAGATGTATAGATGTACAAATAGAGTAAGTAATAGATGTAAACATTCAGCACGTTGAAGTTTCGTTATTGCTAGGTTTGTGTGTAATACTCTAAAAGTAGTAATACCCCTGTAAATATCGGGACAACTTCCTGTGCCAAGAATATTCATCTTCAGCATTTATTGCGCTTAACCGATAGCAGTACCAATTCGGTACATTAGTACCCCGACTTACATCCCCTCGACTTACGTCATCTCGCATTTAAGTCGTCTGGCCTATAAAAAAAATTACTTATTTAAGACGTACTTTGAACTTTGTTGAAGACTTTTGGTTCTATGAAAGGAAGCTTTCCCGCGACATTCAAGTAATAGTGAAAAACAAATAAAAAAGTCACTAGAAAAAGCTTAGAAAACTCGCTCTGCTGTTAATAAGAGATCCTAAATGTAAAAAAGAAAAAAATTCCGGTTCAAACTTCATTGCAAGATTTCTTTTTCATTCTCAAAGACTCAAACGGAGGAGCTAGAAGAACAATAAATAGTAAGTAAACATCTTATTGATTTATTCCAAATTCTTGTATTGCAAACGCTTTTTTTTTTTTTTTTTTGCTCATGTTAAATGCATGTAACACAATGCCTAAATACAATAGAATATGTTCATTAGATTTTGGAGAAGTTTTATTATTATCCTTTTTTGCTTTTCAAAATGTACCTCAAATTACGTCATTTTCTACTTACGTTGCTAGTCTTGGAACAAATTTCTGACGTAAGTTGAGGTATTACTGCAATATAAATGAAGAATCCGGGGCAATATCAATAATAGTCATAGATAGTTAGATTACAGTTATTAATCGTTCTTTCTTTTATGCGCATCAATTTTCACAATTCTTCCCCTTTATGCATATTTTCAAATGTGTTTTTCACAAAATTTCCTTCTTTTCTGCTTTGATTCAAGATTGCGAAACGATAGTAGGATTTTCAATCTAACAGATGGTACTGTCTTCTAAACTATCCCAAAACATGAATTAGTACCGTTGTGTTTCCCTTGACCTTCCAAATATGAGTTTCTTCACAAATATGTGTACGTGATTAATTCAATATATTCGCAATTGGAACCTAGGGCGATCCTCAAAATTCAAAAGGATCGCGCAAAATTGTAACGTACAAAAATCTAGCTATTTGCTAGCTTTATTTTGTATTATTTTTTATTACTTTATTTTGTATTACAGTCGAACCCGGTAATAGCGTCCTCGGTTGTAGTGTCGAATCGGTTATGACGTCACATTCTGCTGTCCCCACGAAACTCCCATAGACATCAATATTATGGTAACTCGGAAATAACAACATAATTTCAACGACGACCCCGGTTATTGCGTCAAAAATATACATAAACTAATATATTTATTCTCAGAAAATGGGGCAGTTATAATTATAATTTGTTTTCACAAGAAGGAAATCCAATTCGTCACAGATGGGAGACATTGAAATCACAGCTGGATCAAGTTTACATCTATACGTAATTTTTCGGACCTGTTCTGCAGTCTTGTCCAGGAAATAACTTTGGGGGTAGGCAGTAAACAGGGTGAAAACAAAGAATGAAATTTCTGCTCCTTATCTGCCTAAACAAATAGCGTGGAAGACCTGTTAGATTAAATAAGGCGGAAAAACAGGGAGGAATCGAATGACACTTGTTGCTTGGCCGAAAAATTTATAAAAGATTATAGCGATTCTGACCTGACAGTAACATCATTCGTTTGGTTTTCAGTTCTCTTGTTCTTTAAGTGAGAAACTTTGCTCATTATGGCATCCGTAAAAAGAAAAATTCTTTCTTTGGGAGATAAAGATAACATTGTTAACATTGGATAAAGGGAAGAAGAAAGCTTAAGTTTGTGGAGAATTTGGATTAGTAAATTCAACTGTGTGTTCTATCTAGAAAAACAAAGAGAAAATTTTAAGTGCCTTTCAACAAAATGGCAAGAATGTTAAGCGATTGAGGAAGCCGGATAAGAAAGACCTTGATGGGGCAGTGCTAAAATGGTTTAAACAGCAAATAACTATGAATTTACCATTCAGTGGTCCAATGCTGATGACAAAAGCAGAACAGCTTGCCAAGTTGCTTGGGCATGAAAATTTTGTTTGCTCCAACGGTTGGATAGATCTATTCAAAGCGCGTCAAAGTATAGCGCTTCACAAAGTATGTGGTGAAGAAAAAAGTCTCGACGATAAGTGTGTTCAGGATTGGCTAAGGGATGAATGGCCAAAAGTTCGATAAGGCTACGCAGACAATGACATTTTCAATGCAGATGAGACAGGCCTCTTTTTTAAGCTTACTCCCAACAAAACTCTTTCATTTAAGAACGAAAAGTGTTCTGGTGGGAAGTTGTCGTAGGAAAGAATTACTGTTCTTGTTTGCGGAAACATGACTGGAACACAGAAGAAAACCTTGACCATAATTGGAAAGTTTAAACGTACAAGATGGTTTAAAAACGTTAAAACGCTTAACTGCCAACGCAGTCGAAAGGCTTGGATGGCATCTGAGTTGTTTGAAGCTGAAGTGTGGCGATGGGGAAAGGAACTCTGCAGACAAAAGCGAAAGATTCTACTCTTAGTAGGTAACTGTCCTGCCCATCCCGATGTGGAAAATTTACAGAGAATATTGTTATTGTTTCTACCACCAAATTGTACAAGCAAGTTCCAACATATGGATCAAGGTTTAATCAGAAGCCTCCAGAGCAACTATCGGAAGTGCGTGCTTATGCACATTTTAGAATACTCCGACGAAAATAAGATTTGCAGTATAAATCTTTTAAATGCAATTAATTTTTTGGATAAGGCCTGCAGACGAGTTACAAAAAAAATTATTCGAAATGCATTTCGACATGCCGGTTTTGTTTCTACAGAAAAAAGTGTTAGTGAAATCCCACAAAGAGAAGAAGAAGATTTGCCTTTGTCAGAGTGAAATCATCGATTTGGAAGATATGATGATTTGCCTTTTATGAAAATTTGAACGAGTTTGTTGCTGTAGATGACGATTTGATAACTTTGGAGCATAAATCTGATTTGTAATTTGCCCAAGAAGTGCAAGAAACAGAGTAAACTGTCAGTGATAATGAAGAAAGCCAGAAAATTGATGAAGTAGTACCGCCATCTGAAATCAAAGACGCTCAGCAAGCAATAATATTGTTGTCAATGACATAGAACAAAGTTATTTTGCTCGAAAAATAAACAAAAGAAGATTGAACATTTTTCTCTCCGAATATTTCCTCCTAGCTCTATTATTATCATGTTATGCAGGAATAAATTCATTTTTCTTGGAAAAATATAGAAAGTGTAATTTATACTCATTTTATAATTTATTATACAATTTATACTACTATTCTTATTTCATAAGGTGTGAAATTGGGTAGTATGTATGCGTTCTTTACTTATACTTTGTGCTTCTGACCCGACCTCGGTTATTACGTCACTTGGTTATAGCGCCATAATTATTGTGTTAATGACGCTATAATCGAGTTCGACTGTACTTACTTATTTGATAAATGTAGAAAGCTTGATTCACATTTATGAAACTCCAGTATTTTTAATAATGCAGATTTTGTATTTTATCAAAATTTTATGCATAGTTCTAGAATATTTTCTGTTAATGTGTTTATCATACATAGATATAAAAATGAAGTAGTCGTAATTCATATTTTTCCATATTGAAACACTCCCATACACAAAAATTCAATTTCGTAATCTTTTTACATAATACATTATTATTCACAAAACAAATTCAAACACTACAAATAATGTTTTTCCAAACTAAACATAAAGTAATTCTAAATCTGCAAACGAAATGAGCATCATAAATAATGTAAATGAAAATTATTTCCGACATTGCTCGCAAAATAGTTTATCGAATTCATTTTTGTACTTAAAACATGTGGTAGAAAATATTTTTTCTTTGGAAATTTCTATTTTATCTGCTTTTTTCGATATTG
The DNA here is from genome assembly GCA_963932465.1 of Maratus speciosus. Taxonomy (NCBI): domain Eukaryota; kingdom Metazoa; phylum Arthropoda; class Arachnida; order Araneae; family Salticidae; genus Maratus; species Maratus speciosus. The sequence continues at coordinate 199,463,169 of OZ010792.1, read as the reverse complement.
CATTTTGTATTCAAATATTTTTTTTTTCTCGGAGCGTTAATGTTTATTCTCCTTTTTTTTCAGAATATTCTTCAAACAATTTCATCCAAGAATTTCTTTTTTCTTATCTTGTATATTCTCGCTAAAATACAAATCAAGCGTTGGAAAAAATAGTTCAAAAGAAAAAACTTTTCTATTTTTATACATTCAAAGTAACAACTATCAAAGTGAATACGTCAGAAAAAGCATATAATTGCCACCAGAAAAAAATACTAGTAGCATATATTTCTGTTAAACTGAAAAAACTTTTAAATCTATGGGGGATGCATATCATGTGAAATATGACATTTCTGAAAGTTACATTAAAAAATATCAAACCCAACAGAATAAACATCTGTAGAGATGAAATTTTTTATTTTAGTTTTTTTCCTCTTTTTCGTCTCATATTTGAGAGAACGCAATTCTGAAAGGATATATAGACCTCTTAAAAATCCAAGGTGGTATGAATTATGTATGAACCAAGTGCTTTTAGAGAAAATTGCTGTTTCGGCATTGCAAAGCACTGGAAATAAAATGTTAGAAACTTGAGATGAAGTGTCGATATTGTTAACAGCATGTTCAAAAGACTGGAAGCTGTGTTTTAACGTTGAGATAAGGCAGTGAGGAAAATGTCCTCTGAGATGTATTATATAAAGTTGTTAAAAAATTATTTTTAAAATATCTGACATGCTCGAGAAATTTGAAGGCTTTTGTAATTTATAATATATGAGCTCAGACATTTCGGTAAACATACTTAGTTTGAAAAGGTATTTGAAAATAATTCGATACAAACTGTAGGCTTTGAATTTGCTATTTTCTTTTAAGGAGAGGTTCTAGGTTAAGCTGACATGTTTTAGAATTTATAAAAAAAACTTAAAAAAAGAACAAACATATGTTCCAATTTCGATTCATTCAGAAGCTTTTTTTTCTGATAAGGCAATGAAAAAAAGAAATTGAATAATAAACTCAAAGTTGAAATAACGTTACCAGCATACACAAAGTTTGCCAAACTTTATCGGTATCTCTGTCAGTTTCTCTATAACTTATAATCTATAGATTGAGGAAATTTCTGAAGTGATATGCCTCTTTCAACTCCCACAATAAAGACTTTTCATTCCACAGATGTAACGTGTGCAGTCTTCGGTCGTTCATTTTGAGAAAGTTGTGAAAATTATTCTATAAACAGTTGTCTAAAAATTGATGATGAATCCTGTAACTCATTAACAGAAGCTGATATCGAAAGATGAAAATCTTTTATCTCTTCTTTACTAAATGTTTATTTGTGTTTTTACGTTCTTCTATCTTTACAAGAAGAAAGTATTAGATTCGTGAAAATTTTCGAAATCCGATTTTCGACGGCTTTATACATTTTAGGTGTCAGAGATCACAAGAAAAATGTTTTTACAAAATGTCTGTCTGTAAGTCTATGTGTAACATAAATTTTGTGGGCGCTCTGTCTCAAGAACTAATGAACGGAATTTAATAAAACTTTAGATCCAGTTAGCTCTTAATATAAATTGATACTTATTAATTTTGATGTAAATCGCCCGGCAAGTGGCGTTGCTATGCTGCATTATTTATGATTTCCACGATAGCTATATATCAAGAACTAAGGAATGGATTTTCAGAAAACTTCAGATTCACTTAGGATCAAGGATGCGCTACAGTTTGCGATAGTTTATTTTTTTAACCACTTCACCGGCTGCCCCGAGATAAGTCGGGGGTAAAGGCACTGTTTCCTCATACATGTCACCAGTGAAGTGGTTAAATAGCCACGGGCAAGTTCAGACATATCTAAAAGATTCTCGGGCAATGTGTTGATTCAACACTTTCTATTACAACCAGGTGCTTTTTAAAGCTTTACAAATTTCCTGTTTCCCTTCTGACTCGTTTAGCTTAACCTGCAGAAAGTGATCTCTGATAATATTTCACAGTTTTCATTAGTATAACAATCTTGTAAGTTTTGTGTATGACAATTTTAACATTATGATAGCACGTTATGACAGTTTTAACCCCCAAATTCCCATTATGATCAAAAGTCAACAAATACAGAAATCGGAAATAACAAAAGAAATAGCAAAGACAAATCCGACATTATATTGGCTGATATATTCCCAGTTCATGATCAGTTTATGATAACTTTTAACGTTATGACAGTTATGACGGTACGTTCTGACAGTTTTAATTCCCAAATTCCCGTTGCACGCTCCAGAATACGCCTCAGTTTGCGACACTTTTTTTTATTTAATAGCCACAGGCAAGTTCAGACATATCGAAAAACTTCTCGGAAAATGTGTTGATTCAACACTTTCTGTTACAACGAGATGCTTTTAAAACTTTACAAATTTCCTGGTTCACTTCTGAGTCGTTTAGCCTGATTTGTAGAAAGTTATCTTTGATAATATTTCACAGTTTTCATTAGTATAATAATCTTATAAACTTTGTGTATGACAGTTTAAAAGTTATGACAGTTGTGACAGTAAGTTATGACAGTTTTAACCCCCAAATTCCCGTTATGATCAGAAATCAACAAATACAGAAATCAGAAATAACTAAGATAAATCCGACATTATATTGCCTGATATAGTTCCAGTTCAGGATCAGTTTACGATCAGATTTAACGTTATGGCAGCACGTTATGGTAGTTTTAACCCCCAAATTCCCGTTGCATGCACCAGGATGCGCCTCAGTTTGCGACAATTTCTTTTTTTAATAACCACAGGCAAGTTCAGACATATCTAAAGGCTTATCGGGGTATGTGTTGATTCAACACTTTCTGTTACAACCAGATGCATTTAAAAATTTACAAATTTCCTGGTTTTCCTTATGACTCGTTTATCCTGTCTTGCAGAAAGTGAGCTTTGATAATATTTCACAGTTTTTTTAGTATAACAATCTTGTTAGTTTTGTGTATGACAGTTGTCAAGGCATTATTGCTACAATGTCTAATTCACACACTAAAATAAAGACAAACGTTTCTTAAAGTACGAAATTAAAATACAGGGTGTCCCTAAACTCATGGTACATACGCTAAGGGGTGATAGAACACATCAAGACGAGTAATAGTAAATAGGAAACCAAGGGTCCCAAACGTATTCCAAAGGAGACAGGCGCAATTAAAGTTTAGGGTCCCAAATTGCAAATGATGATAAAAAAGGGAAAAATGGGTCGATTTATTTGCGGTTTTCGCTAAAATCATTCTTTAAATTAGTATTTTCTTTAAAAAAAATTTTTAAAGAGAAAGTTATAAAAATGCCGGTAGAGGGCGTTCTAGACTTTGGAGTACCAAATAACTACTTTTTACCTTTTTTTTTTTTTTTTTTTTTTTTTTTAAACACTGTTAAATGTTTTCTAAAGCTTAGACCTTAACTTAAATTTTGTGTGCACAAGTGAAATCCTCGGGAGTGGTTAAGTGGAGCAAATTTAACTGTGTTCGGGGGGTTGATTTTTGAACGATCGTATGTAATGAGCAAAATAATAAGTGATGAAGCAAACTCTAAGAGGTGATAGTACACATCAAAACAAACAACATTCACTAAGTAATGCATGATTTGAATTCAAACACAAACGTGTTAGACCATGTTCAAACTAGATACATGCAAGCACTATAGCTACCATTATGCTGTAAGTTTCCGGAAGAAGAATATGAAAATGTGACATGTGGAAGAAGACGAACGCGTATTCAAATTTTCGCTAACATAAAAGTTACTTATTCGAGTGCGTAATTGTAAAACTGGGAACTGTTCACAAAAGCTGTCTTCATTTGCTCTGTGGATAGCCGATAATATGGTTTCGTACTCTAACCAGGAGAAGGCCGAGATGCATTACATGTACAGAGCTGCACACGGTAATGCAACAGAAGGTCAAAGATTGTACCGAGAGCGTTTTCCAACCAGACGTGTTCCTGATGCGAGGATAGTTCAACGACTGCACCAACAACTGTGCGAAAGGGGTTCCTTTGCAAGTTGCATGCAGACCGGACGTTCCAGGAGTGTAAGAACGCCTTCCGTTACGGATAACATTTTGGATTGTAGGCCTGAATCTAGCACACGGGAACTGTCCGAAGAAGTTAACGTTTCCCTTAATACCGTGTGGCGAGTTCTGCGAGATGAAGGAATGTATCCGTACCATACGCAGAGAGTTTAAGGCCTAGAACCAGCAGATTACCAGGCACGTGTCAATTTTAGCACGTGGTTGCTCCAACAAACGGCTGTGGACCCTACTTTTTGTGCACATGTGTTGTTCACGGACGAATGCACATTCACACCCGAGGGTATTTTGAATATCCGCAATTATCATGTGTGGTCAAATGAAAACCCATACACAATTATGTCCACGCTCGTTCCAGCGACGTTTCGCGGTCAATATTTGGGCCGGAATCTTTCACGATTATCTAATTGGGCCATACTTACTGCCAACGCGCCTGGATGGAGATTCATATCTTGTATTTCTGCAACAGGTGTTGCCAGAACTATTAAACCATGTTCCAGCACCCATCAGGCGACGTATGTGGTTCCAACATGACGGAGTACCGGCCCATTACAGCCTGCATGCCCGTAACGCCCTGAATATCATGTATCTGGGGCGATGGATAGGTCGTAGCGGTCGAATCAGTTCACCCGATTTATCCTGTCTGGACGTTTTCTTGTAGGGTCATATGAAAAGCCTGATATACGAAGATGATCGCGTAGATTGTTCTAAAGACCTTGTTGCCCGGATATCCGTTGCTTCGGCCACCATAAGAGAGATGCCTAATGTTTTCGTGAATGTACGGCGGTCAATCCATCGACGGCTTCAAGCCTGCGTTCGTGTTGGAGGCCGCAATTTTGAAAAATTCCTGTGATGGAGTACTTCGTGTTGTTTATTCTCATTTGATTGAATAAAGTGTTTTTCTTCCTTTTGTTGGTTTCTTTTCATTCCATCTCTGTCTGTCCCGATTTCCATCATTTTGTTATTATTTTGCTCATTACATACGATCGTTCAAAAATCAACCCCCTGAACACAGTTAAATTTGCTCCACTTAACCCCTCCCGATGATTTCACTTGTGCACACAAAATTTAAGTTAAGGGCTAAGCTTTAGAAAACATTTAACAGTGTTAAAAAAAAAAAAAAAAAAAAAAAAAAAAAAAACGGTAAAAAGTAGTTATTCGGTACTCCAAAGTCTAGAGCGCCCTCTACCTTATAACTTTCTCTTTAAAACTTTTTTTAAAGAAAATACCAATTTAAAGAATGATTTTAGCAAAAACCGCAAATAAATCGACCCATTTTTCCCTTTTTTATCATCATTTGCAGTTTGGGACCCTAAACTTTGATGGCGCCTGTCTCCTTTGGAATACGTTTGGGACCCTTGGTTTCCTATTTACTATTACTCGTCTTGATGTGCTCTGACACCCCCTACCATGTACCATGAGTTTAGGGACACCCTCTATAATCACGAATGTAAAACATTATATTAGCTGATATATTGCTAGTTCTTGATCAGTTTATTATCCGTTTTAATGTTATGACAGTTATGACGATGCCTTATGACAGTTTTAACTCCCCAAATTCCCGTTGCACGAACTAGGATACGCCTCAGTTTGCGACAATTTCTTTTCTTTAATAATCACAGGCAAGTTCAGACATATCTAAAGGCTACTCGGAGAACGTGTTGATTCAACGCTTTCTTTTACAGCCAGATGCTTTTAAAATTTTACAAATTCCCTGGGTCCCTGCTGCTTAGCCCCGTCGTTTAGCCTTACTTGCAGAAAGTGATCTTTGATAATATTTCACAGTTTTCATGTATATAGCAATCTTGTAAGTTTTGTGCATGGCAGTTGTTAAGGCATTATTGCTACAATGTCCAATTCACACTGCAAAATAAAGTGAAATGTTTCTTAATGTACTTTTCCTGATTCCTTTCTGACTCGATTAGCCTGATTTGCAGAAAACGATCTTTGATAATATTTCACAGTTTTCATTAGCATAACAGTCTTGTAAGTTCTGTGTATGACGGTTGTCAAGGAATTATTGCTACAATGTCTAATTCACATTGTAAAATAAAGACAAATGCTTCTTACTGTACGGAAATAAAATATAATCACGAATGTAACTATGTAATAATCTCTTCCGCGGTACTCAAAATTCCGAAATGTCTACTTTATCATTAGACAACTCAGAAACCAAGATATTTTTTAGATTTGGAGAAGCGCTTATGAAAACAAAGTTTCTTACGCTGCCACTGATTTTCCTGTGTTTTTTATAGAGTGTTAATCAGTGTTCTTAAACCAAAATACAGTGGAGTCCCGATTATCCGAGTCAATATGGATCAAGCTCACCACGGATAAGCAAAAAACTTGGATAAACCGGATTTACAAAAATCGTCACCAACTAAGGAGATGAAATATAAATTTTCACTTAATTCATTAATTTTTATGGTACTAAAAACATTTCTTTGATTTCCGTTACTTAAAAAAAAAAAGAGGGAATTGAATTGTTTTGAAAAAGCCCTTCCCTCATAGCATGCATGGTCACAGTGACGTCATTGTGACGTCACTGTAAGTCACTGTGGTCACGTCACATCTGTGACCAAAATGCCACCACTCAGTGATGTCACATTGTGACTGAGATGTGAACTTCTTAGAAAACTTTAAAAAATTATAAAAATTATTAAAAACATGTTATTTACTGTAAAATGTATTTTTCTGCCGGATTAACAAATTTTTTAAACCGTGGTCCAAGTTGCATCTGTGCCTCTAACAAAAACTTTTTATTTTCATATAACATAAAATGTAATTAATTCATCAGCACACAAAACGATTTCCTAATTATGAGAATTTCATATTATTAAAAAAATGTTTTAGGTAAGCAGACCTCGACTTATCTTTTATAAAGATTTTTGTAAATGATCATCTGTTATACTAGAAGTTTCTCAAAGAGTAGTCGAAACATTTCTGTCTTTTCAAACTAAAAACTTTCTATTACAGTTAAGGCTGCAGCTTTTAATGAGCACGCAGAAAGCGTCTTCAAAGTTCAGTCATATATGCATTTCTTGCTTTATAATTTGCATTCAAGTCATTTTTTTCCCTCTTAGTGTTTCACTATTTTAAGTATTTTTTTTTTTTTATTCTACTTCTTTCAAACGTTTAAAATAGAATTGACATTTTCCGAATATAAAATTAATGTACAAAATTTAGGCAAAGCCCACGACATAATTAATTATTCATGTTTTATTTTTTGTTTTCAAAATATATCTTTAAAAATTATTTTACAAGTTTTATTCTACAGAAAATTAATATTAAGAGAATGACAGATTGACAAAGAAAAACTCATCTCTTCTCGATAATCTTGTTGTATTTTTTAAGAAGATATTTTGTATATATTACCTGTGATACAAATTTTACTTTTAAAAAAAAGGAGGGAGTCATCATTATTACCATTAAATTAATTTGTATACATTTTGAAAATTTAAGCAATGTTTTATCTAGTAAACTCTAATTATGGATAATATTATTATTATAATTTACGTAAATGAAACTTTACAATTCAATAAAACTGATAAAAATAAAAGATGAAATACAATAAAACATTTTCAAACAGGAAATTGAATTAGAGACAATTTGACAAAATTATTACGCATTTAATTTCCTTCCGAAACTGTGGTATAGAAAAACAAATAAAACCAAAAAACATCTGCTTCGAACTTCGAAACTTAAAAATCGTCTGCATCTGCACTATTTCAGTTGTTACCACTCGACCGCAGAATAACGGATAAAAGTAACAGTGAAACTTTTTAGAATAAACGCGGGACACTGGACAGTTCTGTGGACACTGAAGTTCTGTGGACACTGGACAGCATAGATGTGTTGACACGGATTTAAAAACTGAAACAAGAACGTTCTCAGGATCCAAGTTAGTTCAGCTAACAAAATATAAACCCGAGAAAATTACGGTAGCTTTGACTTGTTGAAGATGATTCAAGTCATTGCTATCGTACTTATAATCGGATTTAATTGGTTCCCCAAAATCAAAGTATCACGTACAACGTCAATGAAATTAGGTATGTAAAAATATTATTTTCCCTGTTTGCTTTTTTTTTTATATATTACAACAATTTTAGTTAGTTTCTCATTAACATGCTGTAGAACATAAATATTTCATTACATTTATTTTTTATTTTGCTGAAATATCTAAAATATTATTTTCCTTGTTTGCTTTTTTTTTTTTTTTTTTTTAATTACAATGATTTCAGTTATCTTCTAATAAACATGTTATAGAACACAAATATTTCATTACATTTATTTTTTATTTTGTTAAAATATCTAACTTCCTTTTCAACAGCTTTGATCAGATTATTAAAATTAGTGATTTAAATTGCATTTTAATCTGGTTTATTTTCTTATTTAAATATTGGGTTAAAACCACATGGTGGCATAAATATAAAAGTATATGGACAAGTATTATCATCAATCATTAACATAATTAATAGACATTTAAAGATAATTAAATTATTTAAAATTTTTGGATGTTATTAACGTTTACCATAGCAAGACCCCTATTTGTAATGAAGTTTGTAGCATGTTATTTCATTTACAGGGACAGTCAATTGTATTCCATTACATTACGGCTTGTGGGGAAAAAATCGTTTCAAATGATTTTTAATGATTTTACACGCTTTCAAACAGAATAAAATTGATATGCATTTATGAAGCGCACTAAAATGTGCATTCCATAGAATATGCGATGCAAAGAATAGTTATTGTTCATTTACAGGGCTAAAAAAGGAATTCCAATACATAATGATATAGGGGTGGAGGGAATTGTTTGCGGCGTACTTTATTTATGTTAATCTATTTGATATGTAATGAAATTGATATACGTCGTTGAGGTTTACATACTATGAATTATTTCATGTATAATACGAAGTGTATATAGCATTTACAGGGACACACAAAATATTTCAGATACTATATTGTATCCGAAGTACTGTTCATTAGCGATGATTGCTGGAAATACATTTTTAATTATGATATACACTTTTATGATTCACTACATTTATGCATAGTATATAGTGTATATATATATGCTATAATTCATATACAGGAATATACAAAAGTATTCGAAAGGGTTACTGGGTATTGCTTAAAGGAGGTTTTTAAATAAGTTATGCATTTTAACGCTGCACTGTATTTAATTTACTAAGAAATGTTTGTAGTATATAGATAAAATGATATACAGGGTCACGCAAAGAATTGGATACGTTGCCATCTATGAATTATAATTTCTGGAAATGTAATTTCAGCAGTTTTAAGAGTGTTTTAGCTTGAATAAAATTTTAACTAAATAGTGGCGTGTAATAAAGGTTCTAGGTAAACTACAGGGTTGTTCAAAATTATTTAAGTATGTTTCCATATATTAGTATAAATTGCTGAAAGAGAATTTCAACCTGTTATGCGTTTCCTTGATAAACTAAATTTTTCCATTATATAGTATATATATATATATCAGTCTACAGATCAAATACAGGACTGTTTAAAAGAATTAGAAAACATATTTGGCTGTGGATGGTAGGGTGTCAACGATTTTAATCGGTTGATTTAAATCAGCGATTAAATCATGATTTTAATCAACCGATTTTTTTAAAAAAATCATTGATTAAAATAAAAAAATTTCTAAATGTTTAAAATGTCAAAAAAAAAAAGTATTAAAATCTAACATGAACATAATTTGAAAGTTTCTACAGGTATTTTGACTTATTAATAAACAAAAAAAGAGCTTTAAATAATTGTTTCTAAGCTTAATTCATTAGTATTGTAAAAAAATTAAAAACAGTTGAGTTTGTAAAAAGCATTGTTTTTAAGTTTTTATCCAAATTAAAACAGTTTCATTTAAAAATGATATTTAAATCTAACATAATTTGCAATGTCATAATTTCCTTTAGGTAATCAATTTGTGCATTATTTTATATAAAATACACATAGCAAGTATAATTACATTTCTACAAGTAAAAGAATAAATAGTAATTAATAGCAATCTCAAGTTAAAGAAGAATGAAAGAATGACATCTGCTCAGCAGCTAAATTGTAAATGAATGCATAAGAGAAAAAGAAATAATTGGTATAAAAATGCTAAGCACAGCAAGAGCTTCTTTGGTATAGGTTGAATAAATGTTTATTATTATTATTATTATTATTATTATTTTTTTTTTTTTTTTTGTAACTCATATATATTAAAAAATTGAACCATTGAAAGCTAATAGAGGTAATAATGCTGTTACTTAAATATTTTGAGATTTCAGATATTAGTGGCTAACTTATATTTATTCTATATGAATGGGTTTAACTCATTTTCATTTTTTTCTTTCTTTTTTTTTTTTTTTTTTTTTGGTTAGCATACACGTACATGTGTGTAAGTATAGATTTTGGTGGTTTACAGAAATTTTCCTAAATACAAATGCAAAATGAGCTGCAAATAATATTTGTTAGTTTTGTTATTTGTGCTACTAACTAATGAATTTTACTTATTTGCAGTTTTTATTAATTCTGTAATTACTTATACTGCTTCTTCTAGGCCATTTTGTTTAATGGTGCCACACCATGCCCCTTTTGAAATTTGCAAAATGCACCCTGCCTTAAAAAAAGAAAAAAAAAAGTTGAAATTTACCTGTAGTTGTATAGCCAGAGATTTCTTGTAAAAAACTTCCCCATTCAACAGTATTCTAAATTCATGTGGAAAAAATCTTGCAAAAATATAGAACTTTATTTCTTTAGAAAAAACAGGATATTATTAAAATATGTTATTTAATTGTATTTTTCAATTTGTTATTCATAAAATTATTAAAAATTAAGGACACTTTACTTATAATGCTAAAAAATATTCTTTTTTTTTTCTTACATCATTACTAAACACATTACTAATATATATTTCCTCATGAAATAGTGCCCGTTTTTTGAACTAGCATCCTGTTTCTTTTTCTTTCTAAAATGAATTATTATCATTTTAATAATTAAGGCTTAAAAATGTATAATATGTTCCTAATTAGAGAGTTGATTGTTTAATAATTAATTTGAAGTAATGTTAGCTATTTAGTATAAAATGCAGTTAATAATTTTCATAAATGTTAAGTATCTCTAGTATTTATAAAGTTTTACATAATTATTACGATATTAATGTATCTAACATTATTGTATAATACTACCTAATGAAACTACTAATTTGCAGTTTTTATTTCTGTAATTACAAACTAACAATTATAATTTTATTAATTAAAGTGTAAAAACATAGATTATGTTAGCAATTAGTGGTGTAATTGTTTTGGAAACCTAAAACTCATGATAGCTATTCAGTATTTGAACGCTGGGAAAAAAATCATACAAATCTGATTTAAATAAAAAAAAAAATCTGATTTTTAAAAAAAAAAATATGATTTAAAAAAAAAAAAAAAACGATTTTTTTTTTTTTTTTTTTAATTATGATTTTTTTTACACCTTAGTGGATGGTAACTGCGTAAATCAGTTTTTAAATGTTTTACGCGTTTTCATGTTTACTTAGTTATCTTATTTACGTTATTTCCCCCGATGTCTTGATAAAACATTTAGGAAGAGTTGGAAAGTGTTTTATAATCTATGCCTAACGCATGATATATCTTACTTGTTGTTTCTATTTCCCAGATCAGTCTTTTCATATAAAACATACCAAATCTAATTAGCTCATATTCACAAAATACAATATATACGGGAATAAAAAATTTAAATAAATAGGGCTTATCATGTAGTTCTATAAGTAACAGTTGTATTAATGTCCGTTAGACTCCATGTTCGTATTTAAAAAAGCAATGACAAATCATAACACATTAAAAAGCTTACACATTCTTAATATTAAGCTTGAATTCAAGATCAAGCTAACTTAATAAAAAAAGATGTCAGTTAATAAGCATTGTTTTTTAAATGGAAAATTAAAAATATTTTAGAAGAATAGGACTCCAAAATAGCGATATCTTGCTAAAAAGTACGGTAAAAAGATAAAATTTTATATTTCAAACAAAACTTTACTTTAAAATTATCGTAGTTTTTATGACAAGAATCATCACAGTATTAATACTTGGACATATTTCCAGAGAGAAACATTCGCCTTGCATACAATATTTCAAATGAAAATCAAATTTCAAATAAATTGCTTAAAAGGCGCAAAGGCCAACATAGTGAAAAATATCCACGCCGGGTCTCGATCCCGGGTCATCAGTATAGCGCACTGACATTCTACCGACTAAACCACATGGAACGATACCCAGCCTGGAAATTTTCTCCTTATTACATGTTGGCAAGGCTACAAACGCCGCACAAGATGGAATATTTATCGTGAGCCACCGTCATGGGGCAAACACGAAACTTAATTAAACCAGCATCGATTAAATCTATATTAATACTTGGAAATTTTTCCAGAGAGAAACATTCGCCTTGCATACAGTATTTCAAATGAAAATCAAATTTCAAATTAAAATTGCCTTTTAAGCTATTAATTTGAAATTTGATTTTCATTTGAAATATTGTATGCAAGGCGAATGGTTCTCTCTGAAAAAATTTCCAAGTATTAATATAGTTTCAATCTATGCTGGATTTAATTAAGTTTCGTGCTTGCGCCATGTCGGTGGCTGACGATAAATATTGCATCTTGTGCTGCGTTTGTAGCCTTGCCAACATGTAATAGTGAGAAATTTTCCAGGCTGGGTATCGTTCCATGTGGTTTAGTCGGTAGAACGTAAGTGCGCTATACTGATGGCCCGGGTTCGAGTTCCAGCATGGAATCTTTTTCACTAGTTCGCCTTTGCGCCTTTTAAGCAATTAATTTGAAATTTGATTTTCATTTGAAATCATCACAGAGTTTATGACAAGTTCGTCACAAATGACACATATTTCACAAATTGGTCACAGTGTGACTTCAAAACATTGTCACTTTCGTCACAGGTTCGTCACAAAGTTAATGCCAAAATAGTCACAAATGACACACTTTTCACAAATTAGTCACACCGTGACTTCACAGAGTGGTCACAATGTGACGTCACAAACGACCTCTAAAACGGCCATAACGACCTCGCATTCTAGTCACTGTGACGTCACATCCACGTCACGTGACGTCACATCGACAGTCACAAAATCACAGTGTGACTTCACAACGACGTCGCCGTGACGTCACCATGCCTTACGGGTTGATATTTTTTAGCTCACAGGCTATCAAAGTCTGAGAGCTAATGTGCCCGCAGGTTCTGTATGTACATACGAAGGGGGGGAACGGAGGGGGGATCCCCCTTAATTTAGTAAGTTGGTTTTTGAAGCAGAATTTTCCGATTTGCATCAAATTTTGTAAATAGGTTCATCTTGATAAGGCTCTTCTTTGATTACTTTTGGGGGATTCATAGATTAAGTATAAAGGGGGAAGCCCCCCCCCCCCACCTTAATTTAGATAAATGTGTTTTTCAGGCAGAATTATCCAATTAGCATCAAAATTTGTAAATAGGGTAATTCTGATAAGGCTGTTCCTTGATTACTCATGGGGGGTTCATTGGCTAAGTATGAATGGGGGTCGGAAGGCTAATTCCCACTTAATTTAGATAAATGGGTTTTTTCGGCAGAATTATCCGATTTGCCTCATATTTTGCAAATAGGTTCATTCTGATAAGGTACATTTACTAGTTTTGGGGGTTCATTGGTTAAGTACAAAGGGGAAACCCCACTCTTAATTTAGGTAAATGCGTTTTTCTGTCCGACTTGCTTGAAATTTAGTATACCGGTTTATTCTGATAAGGTGCTTCCCTGATGAGATTTGGAGGCTCATTTCTTAAGTATAATGATTGGAAACAGGGGAGTAGCGGCTAATTCCCCTTTAATTTATTTTTCGAGGCGTTGTTTTTTGAAATAAGAGTATAATATACAATTAGTGTGAAAAGCCTGTGAGCCCAATGCCATCAGTTTAACTCGGCACTTTTCAATTTATTTGTTTGTTGAATGTCAATTTTGCTGCAATTTTTTTTTTTTTTTTTTGGTTGCAGTACTACGTTACTGCATAGCTACCAATTTGTAAGATTTTTTTTCTTATCACTAAAACTTATCACTAAAACCAGTAAATTTTGCGTACTTTGCGAAATCTAACAATTGTCAACTATTAAATATGGCAAAAATTCTTATTAAATTTTAGAGGTAACAAAACCGTACAAATTGACAGCTATGTGATTCTATTAGTGTCATTAAAATTGCAGGTGTAGCCTCTTCTTTCTGCTCAAAGTATGAAATAATTTTTTCAATCGAACTTTTACCTCTGGAATGGATCATTTTCTTCTGATGGACTGATGGATTACATTATTATGAAATAGCCATTATAAATGAAGTGTTAGGTGAAGATAAAAGAGCAGTCGTAAAGAGATAGAATTCTAATTTTCTGGTCGGAATGGGGGGGAAAAATTGGCCATAATTTTTTTCCATCAGTCCATCAGAAGAAAATAACTCGGTTAAATCGGAAACTCGGTTAAGCGGGACTTGGATAATCGCGACTCTACTATATCAGTCTTTAGGATGCTATTAATTCTCAATTAAACACTTCCATCTGCATAATGGAATTTATGCATTTAAGAGTAACGAAAAATAATATTTTTTAATGTTACTTCTATTAATTTATCATTTTAGTCTGTAACGCATGTTTCTTGAACATGAAAATGTTTATTTGAGAACTGATAACATCCAAAAAACGTATATTCTGGGATGACAAAACTGATTAATACACGATAAAAACTGTTCGGAAATGTTTCCGAAAATGGCAGAAAAAGTAACTTTATTTTTATGAACGATTCTTTAAATTTCAACAATATATTGGTTTCTGAAAATAAAGAACTCTTTTGAAATCTTTAGTAAGTATGAAGATGTTATAGTATCATTCACGGTTGTAATATATTTTCGGAGATTAAGAAATATCTGTCTTTTTTACAGTACACACTACAATGTGCGGTACTGTAACAATCAAATAAATAAAAAAAAAAGTGCTCAATTAAACTGATGGCATTGAGACCACAGGCTATTTACGCTAATTGTATGTTATACTCTTATTTCAAAGAATAATGCCCCTCGAAAAATAAATTAAGGGGTTTAGCCCCCCCTCATTTCCCCTCTTTATACTTAACCAATGAGCCTCCAAATCTCATCAAGGAAGCGCCTTATCAGATAAAACCGGTATGCCAAATAGAGGCAAATGGGATAGATAACCTATTTAACTAAATTAAGGGGGTATTATCTCCCCGTTCCCACCTTTCTACTTAAACAACGGACCACCAAATCTAATCATGGAAGCACCTTATCAGAATTAACCGGTATAGCAAATTGAAGTAAATCGGATAATTCTGCAAGAAAAACCTATTTATCTAAGTTAAGGGGGGGGGGGGGATTGGACCCGTTTCCCTTTTATACTTAAACAATGAACCCGCAAAACTAATCAGGGAAGTACCTTATCTGAATTAACCTATTAATTATAACCTATTAATTATAATTTTTTGAAACAAATCGGATGTTTCTATCAAGAGATATGTTATCGCGTTACGTACATACATACATACAGAACCTGATGGCACATTAGTTCTCAGGCTTTGATAGCCTTGGAGGTAAAAAATGGCACGTGTTTGTCTTATTTATAAGACTAACTAACTAAGAACACTGAAGAAAAGAACTATTGCTCCGCTAGATCCTATGCAGGAATTGGAAGATAAAGGGAACTCACTTGAAAACACCCACTCCGTAATTTTAAACCTATAGGCAGGTTGTTTTCGAATTTCTTGTTTAAATTTGAATACATTTAAACGATTTTTTTCTTTTGCATAAGATAGCTGAGGTCGATCTTTAACATGGCTATTTTTTACTTTTTCGATTTCGGTTGCAAATTCTTTTAATAAAAGTACATTCAGTTTCGAAACTGGTTCTGAAAGTGAAAGCACCTTTACTTAAAAAAACCTGCAACCGAAATTTAAAAAGTAAAAAATTAGCCGTATTAAAGATCGACCTCAGCTATCCTATGCAAAAAAAATCGTTTAAAAATATTCAAATTTAAACGAGAAATTCGAAAACAAGCTGCCCATAGGTTTAACATTACTGAGCGAGTGATTTAAAGGGAGTAAAATGTCCCCTTAAGAGCTTTTTTCCCTCCAATATGTGATGCATTTTTTAGGTGCGTTCGTAGTTATATAAATACGTAGCACATAAATTCGAAGTCTGCTCCGTCCGTCTGTCCGCCTATAACAGCGCAAAAACTACCCGACCGAATCTTTTGAAATTTAATATATATAATCGTTGCAGAATTTTGCCATTTCAAATTTTATGAAAATCAAATCAAATCTTAAAATATATTAATAAAAGTTTCTTCATTCTATTAAATCCCATCATACGTAATTAATTCAATTATATCCCATATGATAGGGAATGATTCTATGTTGCCATGGTGATTATCTCCTATTTAGGATGGAATCACATTATTTCTGTATTACTGAATTTAATTTATATAATCGTAATAAATTTTGTATTCATGCATTTTACATAAGACTGCAACAGCTTTTGCATCATGATCTGAATATTTATAAAACTAGATCTAGAACGAACCTTATTTATGACGTCTGACGTACAATTTCCGTCTTGTTAAATAATGCTAATTTATTTCCATGAATATGAATGTGTTTTGGTTTATTTCTTGCTAAATAGAAAAACTTAAAATATATAAATAAAAGTTTCTTCATTCTATTAAATCCCATCATACGTAATTAATTTAATTATATCCCATGATAGGTAATGATTCTGTGTTGCCATGGTGATTATCTCCTATTTAAGATGGAATCACATTATTTCTGTATTACTGAATTTAATATATATAATCGTAATAAATTTTGTATTCATGCATTTTACATAAGACTGCAACAGCTATTGCATCATGATCTGAATATTTATAAAACTAGATCTAGAACGAACCTCATTTATGACGTCTGACGTACAATTTCCCACTTGTTAAATAATGCTAATTTATTTCCATGAATATGAATGTGTTTTGGTTTATTTCTTGCTAAATAGAAAAACTTAAAATAAATTAATAAAAGATTCTTCATTCTATTAAATCCCATCATACGTAATTAATTCAATTATATCCCATGATAGGTAATGATTCTATGTTGCCATGGTGATTATCTCCTATTTAAGATGGAATCACATTATTTCTGTATTACTGAAATTAATATATATAATCGTAATAAATTTTGTATTCATGCATTTTACATAAGACTGCAACAGCTATTGCATCATGATCTGAATATTTATAAAACTAGATCTAGAACGAACCTCATTTATGACGTCTGACGTACAATTTCCCACTTGTTAAATAATGCTAATTTATTTCCATGAATATGAATGTGTTTTGGTTTATTTCTTGCGAAATATAAAAACTTAAAATATATTAATAAAAGTTTCTTCATTCTATTAAATCCCAACATACGTAATTAATTCAATTATATCCCATGATAGGTAATGATTCTATGTTGCCATGGTGATTATCTCCTATTTAAGATGGAATCACATTATTTCTGTATTACTGAATTTAATATATATAATCGTAATAAATTTTGTATTAATGCATTTTACATAAGACTGCAACAGCTATTGCATCATGATCTGAATATTTATAAAACTAGATCTAGAACGAACATCATTTATGACGTCTGACGTACAATTTCCCACTTGTTAAATAATGCTAATTTATTTCCATGAATATGAATGTGTTTTGGTTTATTTCTTGCTAAATAGAAAAACATAAAATATATTAATAAAAGTTTCTTCATTCTATTAAATCCCATCATACGTAATTAATTCAATTATATCCCATGATAGGTAATGATTCTATGTTGCCATGGTGATTATCTCCTATTTAAGATGGAATGCCATTATTTCTGTATTACTGAATTTAATATATATAATCGAAATAAATTTTGTATTCATGCATTTTACACAAGACTGCAACAGCTTTTGCATCATGATCTGAATATTTATAAAACTAGATCTAGAACGAACCTCATTTATGACGTCTGACGTACAATTTCCCACTTGTTAAATAATGCTAATTTATTTCCATGAATATGAATGTGTTTTGGTTTTTTTCTTGCTAAATATAAAAACTTAAAATATATTAATAAAAGTTTCTTCATTCTATTAAATCCCATCATACGTAATTAATTCAATTATATCTCATGATAGGTAATGATTCTATGTTGCCATGGTGATTATCTCCTATTTAAGATGGAATCACATTATTTCTGTATTACTGAATTTAATATATATAATCGTAATAAATTTTGTATTCATGCATTTTACATAAGACTGCAACAGCTATTGCATCATGATCTGAATATTTATAAAACTAGATCTAGAACGAACCTCATTTATGACGTCTGACGTACAATTTCCCACTTGTTAAATAATGCTAATTTATTTCCATGAATATGAATGTGTTTTGGTTTATTTCTTGCTAAATAGAAAAACTTAAAATATATTAATAAAAGTTTCTTCATTCTATTAAATCCGATCATACGTAATTAATTCAATTATATCCCATGATAGGTAATGATTCTATGTTGCCATGGTGATTATCTCCTATTTAAGATGGAATCACATTATTTCTGTATTACTGAATTTAATATATATAATCGTAATAAATTTTGTATTCATGCATTTTACATAAGACTGCAACAGCTATTGCATCATGATCTGAATATTTATAAAACTAGATCTAGAACGAACCTCATTTATGACGTCTGACGTACAATTTCCCACTTGTTAAATAATGCTAATTTATTTCCATGAATATGAATGTGTTTTGTTTTATTTCTTGCTACATATAAAAACTTAAAATATATTAATAAAAGTTTCTTCATTCTATTAAATCCCATCATACGTAATTAATTCAATTATATCCCATGATAGGTAATGATTCTATGTTGCCATGGTGATTATCTCCTATTTAAGATGGAATCACATTATTTCTGTATTACTGAATTTAATATATATAATCGTAATAAATTTTGTATTCATGCATTTTACATAAGACTGCAACAGCTATTGCATCATGATCTGAATATTTATAAAACTAGATCTAGAACGAACCTCATTTATGACATCTGACGTACAATTTCCCACTTGTTAAATAATGCTAATTTATTTCCATGAATATGAATGTGTTTTGGTTTATTTCTTGCTAAATAGAAAAACTTAAAATAAATTAATAAAAGTTTCTTCATTCTATTAAATCCCATCGTACGTAATTAATTCAATTATATCCCATGATAGGTAATGATTCTATGTTGCCATGGTGATTATCTCCTATTTAAGATGGAATCACATTATTTCTGTATTACTGAATTTAATATATATAATCGTAATAAATTTTGTATTCATGCATTTTACATAAGACTGCAACAGCTATTGCATCATGATCTGAATATTTATAAAACTAGATCTAGAACGAACCTCATTTATGACGTCTGACGTACAATTTCCCATTTGTTAAATAATGCTAATTTATTTCCATGAATATGAATGTGTTTTGGTTTATTTCTTGCTAAATAGAAAAACTTAAAATATATTAATAAAAGATTCTTCATTCTATTAAATCCCATCATACGTAATTAATTCAATTATATCCCATGATAGGTAATGATTCTATGTTGCCATGGTGATTATCTCCTATTTAAGATGGAATCACATTATTTCTGTATTGCTGAATTTAATATATATAATCGTAATAAATTTTGTATTCATGCATTTTACATAAGACTGCAACAGCTATTGCATCATGATCTGAATATTTATAAAACTAGATCTAGTACGAACCTCATTTATGACGTCTGACGTACAATTTCCCACTTGTTAAATAATGCTAATTTATTTCCATGAATATGAATGTGTTTTGGTTTATTTCTTGCTAAATAGAAAAACATAAAATATATTAATAAAAGTTTCTTCATTCTATTAAATCCCATCATACGTAATTAATTCAATTATATCCCATGATAGGTAATGATTCTATGTTGCCATGGTGATTATCTCCTATTTAAGATGGAATGCCATTATTTCTGTATTACTGAATTTAATATATATAATCGAAATAAATTTTGTATTCATGCATTTTACATAAGACTGCAACAGCTTTTGCATCATGATCTGAATATTTATAAAACTAGATCTAGAACGAACCTCATTTATGACGTCTGACGTACAATTTCCCACTTGTTAAATAATGCTAATTTATTTCCATGAATATGAATGTGTTTTGGTTTATTTCTTGCTAAATATAAAAACTTAAAATATATTAATAAAAGTTTCTTTATTCTATTAAATCCCATCATACGTAATTAATTCAATTATATCCCATGATAGGTAATGATTCCATGTTGCCATGGTGATTATCTCCTATTTAAGATGGAATCACATTATTTCTGTATTACTGAATTTAATATATATAATCGTAATAAATTTTGTATTCATGCATTTTACATAAGACTGCAACAGCTATTGCATCATGATCTGAATATTTATAAAACTAGATCTAGTACGAACCTCATTTATGACGTCTGACGTACAATTTCCCACTTGTTAAATAATGCTAATTTATTTCCATGAATATGAATGTGTTTTGGTTTATTTCTTGCTAAATAGAAAAACATAAAATATATTAATAAAAGTTTCTTCATTCTATTAAATCCCATCATACGTAATTAATTCAATTATATCCCATGATAGGTAATGATTCTATGTTGCCATGGTGATTATCTCCTATTTAAGATGGAATCACATTATTTCTGTATTACTGAATTTAATATATATAATCGTAATAAATTTTGTATTTATGCATTTTACATAAGACTGCAACAGCTTTTGCATCATGATCTGAATATTTATAAAACTAGATCTAGAACGAACCTCATTTATGACGTCTGACGTACAATTTCCCACTTGTTAAATAATGCTAATTTATTTCCATGAATATGAATATGTTTTGGTTTATTTCTTGCTAAATAGAAAAACTTAAAATAAATTAATAAAAGTTTCTTCATTCTATTAAATCCCATCATACGTAATTAATTCAATTATATCCCATGATAGGTAATGATTCTATGTTGCCATGGTGATTATCTCCTATTTAAGATGGAATCACATTATTTCTGTATTACTGAATTTAATATATATAATCGTAATAAATTTTGTATTCATGCATTTTACATAAGACTGCAACAGCTATTGCATCATGATCTGAATATTTATAAAACTAGATCTAGAACGAACCTCATTTATGACGTCTGACGTACTATTTCCCATTTGTTAAATAATGCTAATTTATTTCCATGAATATGAATGTGTTTTGGTTTATTTCTTGCTAAATAGAAAAACTTAAAATATATTAATAAAAGATTCTTCATTCTATTAAATCCCATCATACATAATTAATTCAATTATATCCCATGATAGGTAATGATTGTATGTTGCCATGGTGATTATCTCCTATTTAAGATGGAATCACATTATTTCTGTATTACTGAATTTAATATATATAATCGTAATAAATTTTGTATTCATGCATTTTACATAAGACTGCAACAGCTATTGCATCATGATCTGAATATTTATAAAACTAGATCTAGTACGAACCTCATTTATGACGTCTGACGTACAATTTCCCACTTGTTAAATAATGCTAATTTATTTCCATGAATATGAATGTGTTTTGGTTTATTTCTTGCTAAATAGAAAAACTTAAAATATATTAATAAAAGTTTCTTCATTCTATTAAATCCCATCATACGTAATTAATTCAATTATATCCCATGATAGGTAATGATTCTATGTTGCCATGGTGATTATCTCCTATTTAAGATGGAATCACATTATTTCTGTATTACTGAATTTAATATATATAATCGTAATAAATTTTGTATTCATGCATTTTACATAAGACTGCAACAGCTATTGCATCATGATCTGAATATTTATAAAACTAGATCTAGAACGAACCTCATTTATGACGTCTGACGTACAATTTCCCACTTGTTAAATAATGCTAATTTATTTCCATGAATATGAATGTGTTTTGGTTTATTTCTTGCTAAATAGAAAAACTTAAAATATATTAATAAAAGTTTCTTCATTCTATTAAATCCCATCATACGTAATTAATTCAATTATATCCCATGATAGGTAATGATTCTATGTTGCCATGGTAATTATATCCTATTTAAGATGGAATCACATTATTTATGTGTTACTGAATTTAATATATATAATCGTAATAAATTTTGTATTCATGCATTTTACATAACACTGCAACAGCTATTGCATCATGATCTGAATATTTATAAAACTAGATCTAGAACGAACCTCATTTATGACGTATGACGTACAATTTCCCACTTGTTAAATAATGCTAATTTATTTCCATGAATATGAATGTGTTTTGCTTTATTTTATGCAAAATACATGCTTAATTATAGCACACTTCTAAAGGATAACATAAATTTATAAACTTTGTTGTTCATTTTATTCTTTGCAATTAAAGCAAGACATTGTTAGACTTTAGAACAAACATTCTTTAGCAAAACTAAAAAAAAACAAAAAAAAAAACGGTTCAAATTTTTATTAGATATAGATAAAATTTTCATGATCCAAATAAGCATTTCCACACATTATAATACGAAAAATGACTTTTTCTCAGTAAGATACTTTCTAGTGTATTACCACGCTTAGAAATTTATACACTTTTATCTATCCAAAACAGATGCTGATAAAATCATCTTACGGGGAGTCCGGGACACAAAAATCCTCAAATTTGGAAAAAAAAAAAAAAAAAAAAATTATTTCATAAAAAATTTCTCTGTTTTTGCCTGCTTAAGACATTTAAATCATGTTTCTATCTGAATTAGAACCAAAATATATATATTTTTTTCGTTTTGGTTTGTTTTCAAAATCTAGCTTTCAAGTTATGGCTGTCATGGAAACGACTTCTTGTAAATATGCGTTTTCTTCATGATAGGTTTTTCCACCATTTCTCATATTTAAATTCTTATAACTAGAGAACCGTTAAAGATACAGCGTTCAAACTTGGAACATATCATTTTCAATTGTTTCACTTTAATTTTGATTCAACATATTTGAAAAAATATTTACTTTTGAAAATATGATTTAAATAAAAAACAAGTTGCGCCACTTTTTTTGAAATTTTTTGGTTAAATATTTTTAACTTTTTAATAAATTAATATTTTTAAAAATGCTGAATCAAAATTAAAACTTATATGTTTCTGTATATTAAATGAAAATAAATGAAATGCTATAAATAATATTTCGTGTTATAAACATTTTAAATTACCCCACTTTTTTAATAAATTTTAAATTAAAATTTAAAAAAAAAATTCTGAGAAGTTTCATCATGTGATTTTGTTTACAAATGATAAGGTTAACCATCACAAAAAAATTCAGAATTTTAACTCAATAAATAAAAATTATTTTAAAATGTGTCCCGGACCCCCTTAATTATCTAGCATAGAAATTTATAAATTGTGTTTATCATTTCATTTGTGATAAAAAAGAGTTAAAAAATCGTGATAATTTAGCTTAAAAAATGTTAGAGACAAAAATAATCCAACTTTAGGAAAAAAATATATATATATATTCGATTTTCATTTTTTTAAGTAGATAAAATGTTGATGATGCAAACTAATATTTCCAAACATTTTATTCGGAAAAAAAGACTTTTTCTCAGAAATATTCTTCTTCGTTTACTACCACTAGTAGATATTCGTTTATTTTTATCGACTCGAAACAGATGATGATAAAATAATAATAATAATAGTAATAATATATATTATTAATTTATAAACTCGTTCAAATTTATAAATGATGTTGTTCGATAAACGCTTTTTCACAAATAACAAATTTCTTCTTATTTCCCATAATTGATATTGTCTAAGAATTTAAATTTTTCTACGAACTTTTATCTTCCGTAGAATTCTTCAGGATGTTACAATTGCATGTCGAAAGAAAAAGAATGTAACAATAGTACGAATAAAATGTTTGAATAGTTGAAAACATGGTCGGCGCTAATTTCAAATGAAATATATTTTCAAATGCTGATTGTATATATATATGTATATATATATATATTACATTAATTAAACATAACCTACCACCGTCAATTATTATGAATTAAAGCTGTAAGTATTAAAAAAAAAAAAAATATTATAAGAATTATTATGGAAGAAAAAAGAAAAAAGTGGACACCGACAAAAATGGAAAAGCTTATACATTGAATTACGTTATCAAGGGCACAGAATTCAATGATATAAGCAAAATGGTTGTTTTCTGTGGGAAAAATAAGCTAAAGCTAAAATTAATTTTCCCCTGTGCCCAAACAACCACAAAAATCAAGTGAATTGATTAAAATGAAAGCAGAATAGAAACAAATAATATGAAATGGAAGAATCAATAAAACGTATTTAAATATTTATAGGATATAAAATATAAATAATAAACACCATACCGATAAATATTTCAGTATTTTACAAAAATCCATGTGCACATGTCAACCAGTATATCAAAAAGATTAAGGTGAATAAAACAGTTAAGAAATCACAGTAAATGATACCAAAGGATGCGGTTAATACATTTTTAAATAAAATTTGAAATACCTTGTAAAACAAATTTAATCTAATATAAAATAAATAGATATTAATTACATTATTTAAAATGCACTATTAAATTAATAGATAACAGTTTAACAATATCGTCAAAATTTAGCTAAAAATACACCCTGGTGTATAAATTATAACTGAAATGGAGCTAGAAAAAATAAAAATTAGAGCAATCTGAAAGAGACAAGAGAGTTGGTGCTGCCATCTGTTATTAATTATATTAAACATTTATCGCAAGATAAAAATTTGTAAGCTTTTGAATGTAAATAACTGTTTAAACAGCAAAACCAAACAAATCCTTATATATAGAGAATTATAAACCTAATATAAATCACACAATGTATTTAAAACTATTGTTAATAAAATTTAAAAGCATACAATATATTCTATTAGCTAACTGATTTAAACTAAACTAAGAGATTAAATAATGCTAGAACCTTGATAATATATAGCATATAGCTATATGCTATAAAACAAAATAAATTCAGTAATAATTAATATAAATAATTATTAAAAATTATTTAAAAATTATTTTTTAATGAATTATATATAAGATATTTATAAAATCAACAGGAAATAAAAAACATGTGGAAGTATATAGAAGGTTAAATAATACTTAAAATCCCATTACTTAAAAAGTACAAATATAGAATGAGGATTATTTTCAGACATCCATAAAAATCCATAAAGTATGAATGTGGGACATTCAAAAACATTAAACTAAGAGTGGCATACTATTAGTAATTAATATGATATTGTCCTTAGTAAATTAAAATTTAATAACAAATAATTGTAAATTAGATTAATGAATAATTAAGCTAATTATAATATTAATGAAAATCTCCAATTTACATATAAAATATCAAATCAACATCCACATAAAATACATAACAAAAATATAGTAATAATACAAGAGCCCCGTTTTTTTTTTTCTTTTTTTAAATAAATAATTAACCATTGCGTATTATCCAGACAACACCACCCTCCTCCGTACTCTAACATCTACCCACCCAACCAACCTATAATATTTTTTTATATTATTTTACAATTTTTAATTTTTTATAGATATTTTTTTTTTTTTTAATTTTTTTGTAATCTTGTTTACGCATGTGTTAATTTGTGTTTATAGATCATGTAAGAAAAGTACTAATTGTATATTAATGAATATATGAATTTTTTTGGAAAACCATGATTTAATGCATCATAAATTAGTTTTTTAATATTATTGTTAATTAGAGGAGAAGAACATAAACATTTTATTCTATATAAATGATTAAGTATTATATTACGAAATACAGAATGATGTAGACAAGATTTAAAATTTGTAAATGTATTAACTGTGAATTTAAATTCTTTACGTTTGTCATATAAATCTGTGATTGTTTTATTGTCTTTTATTGTAATTTTAAGATCTAAGAAGTTAATTGTATTGTTAGATAAAAGGTTTTCCGTTAATTCCAAATTAGTGGGATAATCAACTGGAAATCGGGTAATTGCAGATTGATCAGTTTCAATTAAAATGATGTCATCAATATAACGATATAAATGTAGATAATTATTAGTAAAATTACGTTCATAATGAGATAAGTATAAGTCTGAGAGTAAACTGGAAGTACAACCGCCTTGTGGTATACCGACATGCTGTAAATATAAAGTATTATCTTGCAATATATAATTATTATAGATAATGAAGTTAGTTAAAGATTTCAAATATGCAATATCTATATTAGATGGTAATTCCAGTTTTTTATAATACTTTTTAAATAATGCATTTATAATTTTATGTAAATCTAATAGGTCTATATTATTAAAAAGATCTTTGAAGTCATATGTCGTTATATTACAAACAGAATGAAGATTTTTTAAAATATTAACAAGTTGATAGCTATTTTTTATACAATGTGTATTATCATTGTTTGTAGTAAGTACATATATTTGATTAAGAATTTTTAAGAGAAGTGTATTGGCTTTATTATTATATGTATTACAACCAATAGTAACAGTCCTAAATTTAATAGGAGTTTTATGAAATTTGGGAATAAGAACTAAATATGGATAATTAAAATTAGTAGATAAATTATTTAAAAGTTTATAATAACTTCGAATTTTACGATTATTTACAATTACATTTTCATTAGTTTTTTGAAAAGACTTATTAGAAGAAATAGAATTTGTAAGAAGTTGGTGATAATATGATTTACATATAATATTGCATAATTGTTAGGAGATTTGTCTACATATGTAATAACGAAGTGTTTTTGTAATTTAGTAATTTGGTGGAAAAAATGCTGTGTATTAATAGAAACCAAATCAGCAATATTATTTTTTAAAGCCATAGTTAATTTTTCAATTACTAATATCTTCCATTGATTAAAATATTCAATAGGCTTATTATAAGAGATAGAAATTTTATAAATAAAAATATCAATATCATATGTAAACTGTTTGATAATAGATTTAACATTAAATTTAGATGGAAGTCTATATTTAGTACCAATATATATATATATATATATATATATACCTGGTATCCTAAAATGGATTTACTGATTTTTAAAATTCTATAATTTGGAAATGGTGACAGCTATTAAAAGATTTCTTGGAAGAGGGTTATGTAAAATCGCAAAAGTTTCTTTTTTTTTTATGACGGCGATTTCCAGATTTAGTTCTAAATAACAGCGATAGATAACGTTGCAAGCAATAGGCGCTAAATCGAGGCCCATTTTGTTAACCCCTCTTTTCCTAGCCCTAATGCGAAAGAAGGATGTTAAGTATATGGAGTTGGTCTCAGTCACCAATGCAATCTTGTTCTCGGGAGCTAACTCCATATATTTAATCTCCTACTTTCGCATCAAGGCTGGAAGAAGAGGGAAGCAAAAAAAAAAAAATCAAGCCTTAATTTACCGCACTGCTTGAAGTGCCATCAGTCGCTGCTATCTGAAACTAAAACCTCAAATCGCATTAAAAAAATGTTCTTATAGTACCTTACATAACCCTCCTGCAAGCATTTTTTAATACCTGCCACCATTATAGTTATTGAATTTTAAAATCAGTCAGTCCGTTTTAGGACACCCGGTATATACATTTCAGAGTATGCTTCTATATTGAAACTTTTCTTTCATAATAAAAACGAGAATATAAATTAATAAGCAATTCATTTGACTCTACGTTTCAAATATAATTGTAACTGAATAGAAATTATCTAGAGAGACTGGAAGAAATTATAAATGAGCTCTGCGTTAGGATTAGTCACGGAATAATGATGACATTTCACGGAATATTTATAACACCTAACCTCGCTAATGATGAGAGAAGGATCAACGCTCAACTTTGAGGGAAGATTCGCATCAAAGTTTTAGTTAGAAATGACTAGATGGATGAATAATTCATAAATAAACATCTCAGGCAGAGAAATTTAAAGCTGGATCAAATATGTTCACCACGCCATTCGGGGTCACAAATTGAGATTTATTTAATTTCTCTTTCTACTAAAGGAGAGATAAAATATATAAGATAAAATATATCTGATTGTAATTCATAAGAATGCAACAAAAATATAACAAACATATTTTGATATAGCACAACAAAATATTGTAAATATATATAAATTTCAGGTGAGAGAACGACATTTTACAGGAAAAGCATTAGAATGCTAATTTTAAAAACATGTTAGTCACAAATAATAAATTAAATCAAGAAATGTGCCAGTGATTCCTAAAAATGTGACAACCTATGACCTTTTATTTGATGTTGGGCCAAACATTATCATAGGTTTATAATGATGACTGGCATCTCATACGCCCTGGATAATGCTTTCTTTATTCCATTCAACCTGATTAGTGATGTATGCTCTAGGTCGGGACTGTCCAACTTTTCAGTGAGCGCGGGCGTATTTCATCTAGTGGCAACATTTAATTGCGCCATATTCACATGTGTAGGAACATGAAACGATATTACCTCACTCTAGTGGGAGCCAGGGTTGCCAGGTTTGACTCTTTTTTTTTTTTTTCTAAAAATTCTCAAATCATATTGGAAACTCCGGAAGACCGATTTTTACTTTAAGTAAGCTTAAAATGTCTGTCATTAAATAAATCAAAATTTTCTATTCGGAATTTCTAGTATGAATTTGTATCTTCTGAATAAAAAAGAAGGCCATACTGGCAACCGTGATATGGCGCAATCATATGAAGGTGGCTTATAAGAAGCACAGACATCTCATAATGTGAAACATAAGGCCCTGACTGTGCAGAAATCGACATGAAAAATAAATGAAAAAAAAAAAACGCATAAATCATAGTAAATTTAGCATTGCATTTTTTTAGAGAGTTTGGTTTGGTATGTATTTATTACGGCCAATTATTAACACGTGGGATATAGGCCCTAAGGGGGGGGTGCCCTTCGTGGGGGTCTTTCTAAGGGAACCTAACGCGTATTTACGCTTGGAAATCCACGGTTCGAAGAAAACCACGAAAACTCCGAGCGATTAGGCCGACGGGCGCGACTGGGTTCGAACCCAGCACCTCCCGTCTACCAGCTTCCAGAGCAGAACCTATCGCCCATTTTTTCAGAGAGAGGCCTTCAAACTATTTTGTAGAGAAAAGAGTCGAAAATTTAACGTCTCTTATATTAACAAATCATGTGGAACAATAATGATTTTAAAGAAGCAACTTTTAAAACGGATTTCTATTTTAAAAACTCCTGATAACATATATATTTCAAAAAGGGGCAATGAAAACCTCCAAAGGGCGCCATGTCGCAAACGTTGGCGTTGAACAGCCCTGCTCTGGGCAACTGCAATGTTCTGTTATCTCCAAAAACCCTAAAGGATGTTAAAGAATCTACAAGTATATATTATGCTATAAATAAGCAAAATGCTTTTTCCTTTAAAATTTGGTAAAAGTGAGAATTTTTTATATATTTTGTATAATAATTGTAAAAGCTACCTTCATAGACAGAGTCCCATGAACTTAAGTAGTTTTTGAACTACAGCAAAAATCTAAACTTCACCAGGACGTCAATTTTACACCTCCCATTTTAAAGTCCTCAGTTGGTGGACACTGAAAATTTATGTTGAAGTTCAGTTCCTTGATTGTCGTTTTTTACATGATATGAAGCAGAGAGCAGCCAACAACAACAACAAAAAATAAATAACTAAAAAGCAATTTAACAAATTACAACGACCATTTGGAAAATGATTTTTTCAAAGACTAAAATTTAAGACATAAAAAATCGCACGGAGTTGATCATACATTACGTACGCCATGAATTAAACATTAATAGTGTTAGTACACGTAAAAATTGCGAGCGACAAAAATCGCCTGCGACTCGTCAGATTTCTTGAAACTTATGTATTATCCACCTGAAACTTACCTATTATCCAAGCATTTCATTGGCTGTTCGGGAAAAGGGTTTTCCATCGTAGAAATCAGACGACCAATTTTAAATAAAATTTCATTCTTAAACTTCTAAACATCCCACAATATTATTTTTTAGACCGTCGTATAGAGAAAAAAATGTACTTTTAAATGCAATTTATTTGAAAGCTTTGTCTCAATTTGTTTCTTAGTTATTAATTTTTTCTTTGTAGTTTTTATTACTTTTTTGTCATAGTAGCAACAAAAGTATCCATCTCCGTTGAAAGTAAAGGGAAAATACAAATTACTGTATAGACCAATCAGAAAACGAATAAAATGCGGATTCAACCAAGAAATCTCTTATGACATGCTTTTAATTTCCTACCCTGACGAGGACAATAACCATTTTTCCAAATGGTTAAAAAAAAAAAAAAAAACAGCCGTCTGTGTCCTACCAATATCGACTGCTTTTCAGCCTAACTTGATGACATGGCAATTCAACAACTAGTGGAAACAAGCTTATCTTGATTATATGACAACCAAAATCTATGGAAATATTGAGACCTATCTGATAGGTTGGCTGAGATGCAGTAAAGGCTTTAGTAAGCAAGCTCGGATAACCTCATGGCGCTTTTTAGACTGCAAATCAAATTCTATGTACATAATTACAAGCAACTTCATTTTATTCTTTCTCCATATTTTGAGTAAAGAACGCAACTTTAGTTTCAAAAGCAATTAATTAAAGCTTTTTCCATAAAGTGGTTTAGGCATAATCTAGTTTCCCCTTCTCGGGTAACTAACTCTCTGCTGCTATTCACCTGGTGAAGAGAGTCGATAATATTGTTATCGATACTATAGTTGTGTTCCGTACACATTATATGGAATAAAAAGAACTAATTGTATGTAATTTTATACCGTCTATTCTCTTAAGTGCTCAAGAATTAGGTAATAAGATTATTTTTAATACCATTTCTGGCAAAATACTTTATATAAATAGTTCGATTCCTAGTTTCTAGTAGTTTATAATAGTTCAATGATAGTTCTTTCAAAAGTTTCGTTATAAAATATCATTCACAGGGAGAAAATCTCATCCTGTATGCCAGGGCTGCTAAAGACGCCTTCTCCGGAATATTTATGAAATCTTACAAGATACTCAAATATAAAGAAAAAGATATTAATTTACGTCCATTAATAGTAACACCATAAAATATATATTCCAAAAACTTCAAAATATCTGCTAAAAATGCTTTCATTGCTTAAAAGACGTCACATATCAAATTGGGAAGCGGACTATAGATAAAGATGGGGGAACGGGCAGTGTTGAAAATATAGAGGGCATTATATTTACACTTTTCAATGGGGACTGATCTCGTATTCGAGTGTTTTATGTGCATTGTATTTGTGTTTATTATGGGGTTCTGTTAATGATTGAGTGAATCAATCGAAACATGTCAATATTTTAATGTTTTTATTTTCATATTCCGTATATTTGGGTAGAATGTTTCAACAACTTTGGGAAGCGGACTATAGATGGAGCAACGACCAGTGTCGAAAATGTAGAAGGCATTGTATCTTCACTTTATAATAAGGATATATCTCGCATTCCGGTGTATTATGCCCGTTGTATTTGTGTTTTTTATGTGTTCTGGAGATGATTAAGGCAATCAGTCGATACATATCAATAGTTTAATATTTTTACTGATATTTGACATATTTTAAGCAATTAAAGTGTTTTTAGTATATAAGGTACTTGTACCCAATATGGACAGGGCTCTCAATATGGACACCGCTAATATCTTTAAAAGAAAAAATTTTCATCGAGAGATGGCGCTATATGTCCGTGAAGAAAAGCAGTTGAAAAGATAATTAAGCCTAGAAAGTGCAAAAAAGCGCGCTGTTAGCCATTTGGAAGGAAACTTGTTGTTTCGTGGTGTGCTGATCGTAATTACAGGTAAGTTTAAATTCTTATTAGATATGATAAAATTACTTTAAATATTGAAAAGTTGAGTGTTTTAGAAAGCTGATAAAACATATTTTCGATTGCTATTGCATATATTGCTTAAAAATGTTTTTTTTTGTTTATTTATTACAAGATTTAGTAAAACTATGCTCGATTCCCAATATGGACACCTTATGTGCACATTGAAAAAACAGCAAGTGAACCTTCAGTTTCACTTGCTGTATCTTCCAATCCTCCAAGAAACTTCCTCCAAGAAAAAAATCCTCCAAAAAGCCTTTGCAGAAAAATCAAAAGAAGCCTCTCCTCAGTAGGGTATCTGTTGGTGAAATCGCAGCTACCAGCGGTATGACTTCCCCAATAAAAGAGAGCTGGTACTGCTTCTTATGCAGTATTGATGCTGTTGCACACATGCAGCTATACATCACATGCGGCAGATATGTCCATGAGGACTGTGTGGGACTTACCGCCCATGATGAAGAATTTTTTATTTGTCCATCCTGTGAGGACTGAGTAATAACAGATGTAAATTCTGCAGTCAGATGCAATAAAGCTAAGCAAAACCAAACATATTATTTCATAATATTTTTTAGTAACTGGGGTGCTTTGCATGGGTGTTCGAAGAGCCACAACCGAAAATGACCCCTCCCCATTCTAAAGTGCATTTTATGAAAATACTTACTGTGCCC
This sequence comes from Maratus speciosus, assembly GCA_963932465.1. NCBI lineage: Eukaryota > Metazoa > Arthropoda > Arachnida > Araneae > Salticidae > Maratus > Maratus speciosus. Next base: position 199,430,429 of record OZ010792.1, on the reverse strand, counting down.
CCCCCCCCCTCGCAATACTTTAAGATATATTTCTTTTATCTCCTCTCCTCTAAAATCCCTTGGAAGAGTGGCTCTTCCATACACTATGTGTAGTAGGTCAATAAGCAGCCACCTGTCCTTAATATTGTCATGCATGTCCATAATAGGGACAGGTGGTTCCTTATATGGACACTTGTAAACATTTTTTGTTTTTATCATTAAAATTAAACCAGAATAAATACAAAGTCGCTAATTTTAATAATGATAGTCAGCAGTCCAGGGATATTGGGCATATATTTGTGGAGTCCTATGACGTGTACACGGGGGTGAAAAAAATAAATTTTCCTTAGGGTGTCCATATTGGGTACAGGTACATTATTTTGAAGTTTTTGGAATATACATTTTATGATCGTACAAGATGTCATTTTGTTGGATTGTTGATATTTGTGGAAAAGGAATCATAATCAAGAGATTGCACAGACTTGTGAAACAACATTCGAATTTACCATTACATAAAGAAAACCTGAACTGCGAGTACTGTTTTTGTGCTTATAATGATCTTTTAAAACTCATAACTTTTATGTGTTTTGTAATATTTTCGAAAGATTCCGTAAAGGTACTGCTCAACAACAAGTAAATTTTTTCCCTTAATCCTTTCAGGGAAAAAGCACTTCCATTACTAAAATGTTTCAAATGGGTGAATGCACCGGAATTTACGAACTAATTTATTTGGAAATAAGAAAAAGCTATATTTCACATACATAATAAACAGAAAAATTCTGTACCAAAATTCTGGTGCAACGTGGCATTTGGATATTAAAATTAGGTGGCTTCATAAACATACCACCGCCCCTCAAGGGGTTAAACTAAAATTTTGCATCAAAATATTTTTCACTCCGTCGTTAAATGGATTAAGTCCGTTTTCTTCACTAAGACATCGAAAAATATTTTATGTCTCTCTGGGATTACGAAACGGAAGAAGATTATTTTTCTTTTTATAGTACAAAGTCTAAAGTCCGGAATCATCGGGACTTTACGAAATTCGAACTTCGGATTTTTCCGAACTTTGGGTCATCAAAAATATTGCTTTTCCAATAAAAAGAAAAAGAAAATTCACTACTTAAAAAAGCAAAAATATGACGTTCATATATTAAAAATTGCATATAACAACTATTAATGCTAAATTAAACAATCATTTTCATTAAATAAATCATAAGAAAATAAGAAGTAAAACAAAATCTTTTATTTAAGGGAACAAAGAAATTGTAAATTTCTTAACTATTGAACATTTTAGTTAATGTGGGCTGCTTTATTAACTTAGGTATATCATTGAGTAGTTTTTCTTTTATTCTGAACATAGATATGAGTTGAGATTCAGTAATAAAGCTTCTTTGCTCTAGACCTTTCTTTGTTTCAACAATTTTTTTTTTTAATTCTTTCTTGAATACTGTCGCTAGAAAGTCCGAACTTTCCACTTTGTACTGTACTTTTTTTCAATTTTTTAATCAGACATAAAGAATTCACCTTAAATTTATTTTATGCAATCAGAATCATATAATAATTTTGGTACTCAAAAATATACTCATAATGTTCTAATTTCTGCTTTTCAGGCATATAAGTCAGCTTTATAGTTTTGAATGTTAAATGTTCTTCATATGCATATTATATGTCATACACATATTCATATACAGATTCTATTTTTAATTATTTGATCAGACGTTAAGAATGCATCCTAAATTTATTTTATGAAATTAAAATCATATAATGAATTAGGTACCGAAAAATTTACTCATAATGTTCTGACTTCTGCTTTTCAGGCATATAAGCCAGCATTATAAGTTTTGATGTTAACGGTTATTCATATAGTACATTTTATGAAATCAGATTCTTTAACGTCAGATTTTTTTAATATTTTTTTTTTAATATTGAACAGAGATGGGACATTTTTTTTTATTTCTTAGAGACATATTTAAACTAGATAAACTGGTTTAAATCGCCTAGTATCTTTATTTGTAAAACTTTCTTATCATTTAACTGATAAAATATGGCCATAAAATGTAATATGCTAAATATAAAAAAATCCTTTAAAATTTTCAATTAAAAATGATTTTCACCAATGTTCCGCACACCTAGAAAAAACCCAAACCGTATATTACTTTGAAACTGAGTAATCCATTTGGAACGGCTGGATTCTTTAATATATGTAAAACCTTCTTATCTTTTAACACATAAAATGTGGTAATAAAATATGATACATTGGATTTTGCTTAAAAATAAGATGAAATGAAATTTCGATAATTCTACAAGTTTTATAGCAAAAGGAACCATTCCTTACATATAAGTATCTTTCATTCGTAATAAAATATTTAAAATGAACTTTAAATGTCTTTACTATTCTATATTTAAAAAAAAATATATTTATACTGATATACATTACTGTATTGTTTAAATTTAATAAGTGAATCCATTGTTCCTTTTCATTATATATTTCGTGACTGAATGCAAGATTGCTAAATTAATAAAATAATTAAACACTGTCAAATTGTTCAAAAAATTCTAAAATAAGGAACTTATTACGGATAATTGTTTTCGTGATGAAAAAGATGAGTAGCAATTATTGAAAATGTTTCGGAATTGATTATTTTAAAATTTAAACGATAATAATTTATGAACAAAGCGCTGCATTTAAATTTCTGAGTACTTCTAAAATGTTTATAATTATTACTCTTTATTGCACATATTTTATCATTGCATTATGGATGGTTTTATTCAGAATTACAAGCATTTTTCATGCCGTAAAATTGAATATCTAATATAATACTATTATTATTAAATTAATTCTAAACCAAACAGTAAAGTAAAATTAATAAAATGGTACATAATTTATATTTTTAAATTTGTGATAAAATTTTCACATTATTTAATATATTTGTTTTAATATATTGAATTGGTAAGCAAATTACTTTTAATTTGGTTTTTGAAATAAATGACTGATTAAAAAAAAAAAAATTGTATTAATGCTTCTTCACTGCAAATAGAAGCGTCTTAAATTTAGACACATATGTGACTGAAAAAGAATTTTAGACACTTAAGTGTCTTAATCTGAAAATTCAGACATTATAGATGTCTTAATTTAAGATACATAAGTGTCTTACTATGACCATGGTGCAAATGAACTGAGAATAATGTCTAAAATATCCGCAAACGTCTTATTTTAAGACACTTCATTGCTTTAAACGTGTCTTAATTTAAGACGTTTTGATTCTTCCGACGCAATAACCACCAGGGGGCACTCACACTCCCAGTTGCGCATGCGCTTTAGATGTCTTCCTCCGAAGTGGTATACGTTGTAATTCAAACGAAGTTTGTTTTTATGTACGCATGTATTTTAATTCGTTTTTTGCAAAATATGAAGTACTGTGATTTACTGTGTTCGTATTAACTTGGATTATTTATTTATTGAATACATACATCTGACGTGTGTGCTCGACATCAAATGTCTCTTAGAAGCTGTCGTCGATATAAGGGCGGGATAGACACAGAACAGAAGTAGACGACGGTTGAAGATTACACCCGGAAATTCTACAAAGCGTGTGCAATGGGCTTAGTGTTAACTCGTATTAATTTATATCAATAATATTGTGTTATTCATCTTCGTCCTGTTAAAGCTGGCAAAAAAAAAAAAAAAAAAAAAAAAAAAAAAACAACTTTTGTCTGGCAGGTCCTGTTTTGAGGATGAAACATCTCATTCTTTAAATATGGCTAGTCGGATGTATTATGGGATTACCTTTTAAACTGGTGCAAGTCTTTCTCCCTCACTGTGGTTGTGGTAGTTTTTAAAATTTCAAATCGAGGAATTTTTCTTATCTCTTGCAAACAGCGATTTAAGTAAGTGTTATAATTTCTTTATCGTACTAAAATTAGTGTCTTTTATGATTTTATTTATTGTACTAAACAAAATCTTACATGAAATTTAATTAGTTTTGAATCTTTTTGCAAAAAAAAAAATAATAATAATTCTAGAAGTATATGTGCAAAGCTTTTGACTTGGAAACATAGATGTAACCCATAGATGATCAGAGAGGTAACATAGTCAGGAAAAAGGAAATCATTTGTTTATTTTGATTTTGCTGCGTGTAAAAAATATATTTCACTTCGAAGGTCATTTTCCAATTAGACTTTACTGATAAGCATCGCAAGTGTGTATCATAGTGATTATGTGGTAACTTCTTTTTTTTGCGGCTTTATTTTGCTTTAAAGATATCTAATGAAAAGTGTTTAATAGGAATGATAACAATAAGCCAATGTGGCAATATAAATTTTTAAAAAATTTAATTTTTAAATGATAAGGATTTTCATTTTTTTTTCGGGGAGGGGGGGGGGGGGGATTTTGTATGAAATTTTCGTAAAGCTGATACCTTAAATCTTGCACTGATTATAATTAAAGTTTTGAACTTTTAGAGTAGGACCAGATTAAAAACACAAAATATAAATATACAAAATACCGAAGTAATTTTTTTCTCAATATTAACCCTTTGCACTCGAGGGCTCCGGAGCGGAGCCATTTAAAATTTGTCTTCAAACTCGAGGTCTCCGCTACGGAGACAATGCAAATAATTTTGTGATACCATGTAATCTTGGCTTTTCTACACAGGTATCACAAAATTATTTGCATCGTCTCCGTAGAGGAGCCCTCGAGTTTGAAGACAAATTTTAAATGGCTCCGCTCCGGAGCCCTCGAGTGCAAAGGGATAAAGTAGAATATTTTTTTATTTATTCATAGTTGTGATTATCATCTGATAAATATGTAAAATTGCCTATGTGGCAATATAAATTTTTAAAAAATCTATTTTTAAATTATATGAAGTAGAGTAGGACAAGATTATAAGAAATATATTTATTTATCCATGTACTTTAAAAGCCATCAATAGCCCTTGCCGTTGAATTTGTCCGATAATCGGAGATGTCTGCTTTTGTGAGGTAAAAATATGCAAATATGTATGCCATGCGGATTAAAAAAGTATTCGCTAAATAGATGCTTCAGCTATTCGGGGATGTCCAGTAACCTCCACAACGGATACTCCCGAGTACCGGACATCTCAATTTAGATAACAATAATGCAGGGTTGCATTTTTTTCAAAAGAACTTCTTAATTAAAGAATGGGCATACTGGGCCGTGCCCCGCCCGCTCCCCTACGATTTTAGTGCCCACAAATTTGATGAGCAATATTTGTAAAGCTTATGTTTTAAATCTGTTTCGAAATTGTACTGATTATAATCAATATTTTGAACTTTTAAAGTAAAATAAGATTAAAAATAAAACAAATTTAAAAAATCTAATATTTAGATAAATATTTTTTGTTTTAATCTTGTTCTACTCCTGAGTTCAAAATATTGATTATAATCAGTAAAATGTCGTAAAAGATTTAAATTATCAGCTTAACAAAAATTGCATACCAAAATTGGGAGCACCAAAAAAATCAGGCTGTAGGGGGGGGGGGGAAGGGATGGGGCAGGACCCCAGCCAAATATTTTTCCAGGATCAACGTGGTCAAACATGGCTACGTATGATGCTTGAAAAAAAAAATGGATGCTATTAAGACGTTTGAAGTGTCTGAAATTCAGACACAAAAAATGTCTGAAAAAATTCAGACATTTTAAAATGTCTGAAAATTGAACACACCGTTTCAGACACTTAAGTGTCTGAATTTCAGACATTTTAATTTAGAGTGTTACGTCTCTAAATTTCGTATAATAATTTTTTTAATAATTTCAGTTAAAATGGTATAATGTTGCATAAAAAACCAATTACTTTGAATGTAACAACCTTTTGAAGATAAATGCATAGCTGCCAACTTGTACGGATTTTTGCTACCACTAAAATTTAACAGAAATTTCTGTCTTATTTAATTTTCAAAATTCCCTGAAATTCGGCGATTCAATTAGGCAAAATTTTCTATTAAATTTTAGTGGTAGTAAAAATCCGTACAAGTTGGCAGCTATGTAAATGTTTTGTTATATTCTTTCAGTGTTAAAAAATATGGACACTAAGTGACTTCTTAATTTCATTTAATGTGCGAGAACTGCTGTGAAATCAGAAGTAAAACAGTTGACATTGATCTGCCTTTTTCTCGAGAATTACCGAACCTAAAGCGAATTCAATTCATTTTTTTTTTTCACGGCATTTAAAGTATAACTTGATCCTTCGGCAAAAAATTTAAATGAAAAATGCAACAGTTATGTTAATTTCACACACAAAACTATCTACAGTGCCAGCAAAAAAAAAATCTTGACACTCATTGAAAAATGTAATAAGAGTAAAAGACACTCACCTTCTAAAATTTTATTCCCAAAACTCATAGTTTGTCATACTTTCTTTGTTAAATAATTTAATAAGCTGGTGTGATATGATAAGGTAAGAAGAACTTCTTAAAAACACCATAAAAATTGCAATAAATGCGCGAACATTGAACATCTGCACATCGACATTGTGGCTTTAGCGTCAAGATTTTTTTTTTTTTTTTTGCTGCCACTGTAGTTATTATTATTATTAACGTATATATTGCCTATTTAGGTGAGTTCTTAATTATATAAATCCTTAGTACTCATAGTCTTCGTCTCGTCCGTTTATCTGTCTGTCTGTCCGCATATAACAGCTCAAAAACTACCGAACCGAATGGTTTTAAATCTAATGGGGGAGACCGGGGCTGGTTGGCTACAGGGGTAAGTAGGCGCAGTCCTCATAAATCGCCTGTTTGTGGATAGATTATGCAACCACTCACAGAGTACCTTTCTTATTGCTTTTTACAACATCCATTGTAGTTTTGCAGCGTTACCTACGTGCAGTGGACATTTATTACGATTTTTCTGTGTTTTGCATTCCTAAGTAACTTTTTGTTGCTTCATTCTTTTTCTAATTTCTAATACTTATCTTAATAATCGCGATTTAACTTGTGCAGTTTTTCTTAGTGTATGATTAACTGTATCTACCCCATATGTGATTTCCTTGGATTATTTATGCTTAGAGGATTACGTGTCCCTTTTGTGAAGAAATTAATTATGGGGCTAGTAGGCGCATTTTACTCGGAGCAAGTTGGCTCGGTGTTTCGTGTATGCTGGTACCTTGAAAAACAGCAAACAACGAGAAAAGTGGTTGCAATGCAAGATTTTGGGCACACGAGGCTTGCCCAAACGGAGACACTCGATTTTTTATTTGTGGCAACTGTAACTCTGATGATGATACAGAGTAGGATAGAAGTTTCTCAATGTTAATGTTTTATTCATTATTTTTATGTCTGTATAATTTAGATTTTACATTGTACGGCTATAACGCCTTTGATTAAACTTACTGGTAATAATGAAATTGATTTCGCTTAACTGCATGTCTTATTTGAGCTTCATTTAAATTTTTATAAAACGTGTGCAAACTTATCCCATAGGTATAGGCAACTTGCCCCGTGAAGGGTTAGGTTGGCGCACAATTTTCCTTTTACTTTAGGTTTCCGTTAAACATAAACTACAAAAGCTACAAACTCAAAACTTCGGGTATTTATAGCCCAATGCCTGTTATTTAAATAAAGAGAGAAATAAAGTTAAAGCATTGATAAAAGGTATCATAAAAATTTGTCTAATATAGCATATACGGATAGTCATATCTCTGCTCGTCGATCATATAAACGTCATCTTCGTCAGACAAAACCCGCTGGGTGGATCAGCTTTTGTCAACATACGGACAACGCTTACAGTAATCTGTACAAATATCTCTCAGGCAAGAAGACTTCACCGTCAGACATGGTTTTCATGACTCTAGAGAATTCTTCGGTATTTGCGAGTTACGATGAAGTGGCTTCCCAACTTATAAACGAGCACTTTGGCATCACGAATACTCCAGCACAGATTCATAATTTTGTTAGTGATAAGGATTTTCTGGATCACCCTGATTATAAGCCTTTTACCCGACGTGAATTACGCTTTGCTCTACAGTGGCAGAACAACAATAAAGCTCCGGGAGCTGATGACGTTGATGCTCTGGTAGTAAAAAATATGTGCACAAAATATAGAACTCTTATGTTAATGTTATTTAATACTTGTCTGAGGTTTGGCCATTCCCCGGCGAATTGGAAGAAAGGCGTTATTATTTTTTTTCAGGAAGAGAAACCGTCCACCGAATCTTCCGAAGTCATATAGGCCTATTACTCTTCTGCCCATTTTGGGTAAAGTTTTCGAGCGTCTTTTGAAGATGCGAGATCTAACTATGTTAGAATCTCTGAATTTTCTTGATAACAATCAACATGGCTTTCGTGAGACTAGGTCAACGCTCACAGCTTTAAGTTCTCTCAAGACTTTGGTTGCAGAAAAGCTTACGAAATTCAAGTACCGTTCTGCCATTTCATTTGATATTGCGGGGGCCTTCGATGTCCTGGACTGGTTGGTTGCTTCTCGGATTATTGATGACCTACCGATTTACAGCTATATAAAGTATGCTTTTAAGAGTTATATTTCTAATCGACAAATCGGTTTTCGTTTTCTGAGAGGCATCCGATGGTTCAGGATATTTGTGGGCTGCCCGCAAGGATCATGCCTCGGCCCTTTGATTTGGACGATAGTGGCTGACGAGATTTTGAAGAACGCACGTAAGGTGCATATGGATTTGATTTCCTATGCAGATGACTCTGTTGTTGTTGATGGTGCAGATACAAGACAGTCGCTTGAAGACAAAATTAATAATCATGTGGAAAATTTTAATAATATTTGTAATAATTTGAATCTCACTATTAATCTATCAAAGACTGTTGCTATGATGTTTGGCACAAAAACGTTGAAGAAAAGAAGACCAATCTTTAAAATTTTACATATCAGCATTCCTGTTAAAGATACAATGTTATACTTAGGTTTTACTTTGGATAACCTGTTTAATTGGCTCCCTCATTTGGAAGCTGTTAGATCTAAAGTAACAGATTTTTCCTGTAACATCAAGATGTCGAGGATTCGTGACCGGGGTACTCCTCTTCAATATCTTAAATTGTGGTATCAAACAGTTCTTCTGAAACAAATAAGTTATGGCCATGAGATTTGGCTGGGGGACTTGAAGTATCACGGTATTAAGCGTTTATCCTCTTGTCAGCGAGTGGCTTTGTTCTCATTTATTCATGGCTATCGTACAACTTCTACAGATGCGCTTTGTGTATTAGCTGGTGTTCCTCCAATTTTTCTTCAGCTTTCGATCTCAGCCTTAAAATACAATGTGCTGCGTGGCAGAACGTCTATTGAATTGAGTGGCTGTCGCATGGATTCGGATAAACTAGTAAGAAGGATACCAACTTTTGATTATCCGTATTTTTATTCTCCTCATAATGTTAATTTTATTCGTCCAATGATGAAATATAATACATTTGCTGGTCACCCAGTTCTGTTTACTGACGGATCGAAGATGGATCAAGGGGTTGCAGCAGCTTACGTTGTGTTCAGGGGCCATGACTCTATATTTGAAAAAAAGGATAAAACTTAAGAATTATAATTCGATCCATCAGTCAGAGCTGGTTGCAATTGCTGATGCAATAGATTGGTGCAGGTCATCACAGTTTTCAGTTTTCTATTTGTTTACGGATAGTTTTTCATCGCATTGCTCTCTCCAGCGTCTTTTTCCTAACGATGATCTTTTAATGAGAATTTACGATAATCTGAGATTAATGAGTGATAAAATTATTAACATAGGATGGGTTAAGGCCCATATTGGCATTTATGGAAATGAAAGAGCGGATTCCTTGCTAAATCAGTGATTCTTAACGATGAGTATGATAGTGAAGAAAACATTCCTATGCTGATCTGCATGTTAAAAGCCGGTCTGTCTAAAAAACTTATTTGTGATTGGCAAACTGATTGGAATTAATAGTAAAAAAGGTCGTTTTACATATGACTTATTAAGTAAAGTTAATTTGGATTATGTATGTTATTCTCAGATATGTGTTTATTTTTACGCAGAGCATGGTGCCTTTCCGGCATATCTTAAAAAAATGGGAAAAGCAGAGAGTGATAAGTGCAGGTGTGGTACTATGGCGATGTTCGTCATTTTTTATTTGACTCATGCCAAGTGTCTGCTGAGAAATTTGATTTTATTAGGAAACGTCCAGTGGCATGGAATATCAGAAGAGTTCTCGCCTGTCGTGGGAACTATAATAAGTTACGAAATATCTATAACAAGCTAAATAAGAATTTTTCATTTATTAAATATGTGTTTTGAATGTCTACTTCTTGTGGTTTTTACTGCAAGCTGGTGAAAGTACTATAAAGCTGTGCCCTTATTGTGACATTGAAATACTTGGTCTGCTGGTCTTTTTATCTTCGGTGCTAACAGTGACTGGCATGTTGTCCGGCTACATATGATGGTCTTTTAAAAACTTTTTAATAACATTATTATGTCTTTTTACGAACATTTCGGACTACTTTCTACAGACTTTGTGTTTCAGAGTGTATGTGGTGTCCTTCTTAGGAACTATGATACGAACAATTATTTTGTAGGAGTTTGGCGATGGACTCGTTTATTTTAGTCTAATGCAATTTGTATATTTGCAGGTCAATTTAATTTATAATTTAGTTCAATGTGTGATTCCAGTTTTGTATAAGTTTTCAAGTCAGTGACTTGAACATCTGTGATATTTTTATTTTGGTTCTGTTGGTGTTTAACGAGAGGTGTTCTCGTTCTTTGCTTAAATTTTATTTTGGTTTACAAATTATGTAACCTTATGTATGTAAATTTTATTTCTAGTGAGAGTCTCACTACTGAACGTTAGTCTATGTTTAATTATTTGCCGTCTGGTTTTTCTGGGCCTGTTTTCTTAGCGGTGGTTTTTCTTGGTGGTGCATAGGGTTTTCCGCCGGAGCAATAGAACCTATGCCAAATTTGGTGGGTGCTCCGGTTGGGTGACTCTGCCTGTTATTTAAAAGTACAGTTAATGTTTTATAAAAAAACGTAAACAAAAAATAAATAAAAATTAATAACTAAAAACTGCGGCTACTAGCCCCGGTCTCCCCTATATATATAATCGTTGCAGAATTTTGGCGACTCATTTCACATTTTATGAAAATCGAATCAAACTTAGATTTTCATGATAATTACGTCATATTTAAGATGGAGTCATTATTTCCGTATTACTGAATTTAATATATATAATCGTAATAAATTTTCTATCGTAAAATTTTGCATGTTTTCATAACTGAACCCAAATTTAATCCATGAATATTTTCTCCCCACCGCAAAAAAAGTATTTAGAAGTGAAATAAATTAAGGTAAGACATATTCGCATGCATAATTATTGTCTTTATGGGTTTACAATTTCTACTTTAAATAGTTTAGTTTTAAATCAATAGCGGCAAATTATATTTTCTGGTACAATATTGAATCTAAATCATTCCTTTTTTTTTTTTTTTTTTTTTTTTTTTTTCTGCTGATTCTGAAAATGTTCGTACCATGAACAATAGCTGAAAAAGTTTATTCATAAAAAGATTGTGTGATCTACTTTAATAATGATGATGAAATAAATATAAAAGTAATCTCAGCATTTTATTTATGTTTGTTTGTTTACGACGGAAGGAAGACACTATTTTTCTAAACACTTTGAAAACTTTTAAGTGATTAGTTATTATTTAAAGTTACTTACGTTTTACAATTTAAGATTTCAAGATATATTTTTATTTGATTAACTCTAACTTACGAATGATAAAGCAAAATAATTAGATGAAACCTTCGTTTATCTTACATGTTTTCAGAAATCAAATCAAAAAGCATCTTTCCTTTCATACTTTTTAAATTTATTCATAGCTATCAAAATATGATACGATGAGCATTAATTGTATAATTCTTCCTCAAATTTAATAATTCTTTATTTGTAAAAATTTTCATATTTTACTTTTAAAAAAAGAAAAAAAACTCATTTTTTTCTCTAAACGAAAAATGCATAATAAATCATAAAAAAAATTTCATACTTTTTTTTATCCGTAATAAAACTAAATTAAAATCTCGGAAATTTTTGGAAACCTAATAAAGTAGGATTTATTTTTTAAGTCAGCTCGTTCAACTGCAAGCTTTTTTTTTTTTTTTTTTTTTTTTTTTTTTTTTTAAATACTGTACAGAGTAAATTTCCTACCGGAATAAAGCTATAATTTGTTTTTTAGAAATAATTTTTCTCAGTTGTAATTTTTCTCTAATTTTTTCGGAGACACTGTAATATTCGAAAACGAAAGCAGAATTGTACAACGCAATCAAGAGTGTAGTGAATTTGTTAAGCATCTGCCAAAATTGACCACATTGCTGTAGGTGGATTTCTATAGGTCGAATATAAATTGCCTTCCGGGAGGACTTTTGATGAGAAAATTAATCCGAATTACTATTATTTTACCCCACACGAGATCCCTACCTGCCGGGCAATAAGCCTAAATTAACAAATTTTTGTATTATAGACCCACGACGAGAAGAGACCTGTCAATCACACATGACGTATCCTAAGACGAACCCATTTCTTCCAAATCGGAGCGGGGATTTGCTTCTCTACGCCGCGCCGTAGAGGAAAAAGGAAAGGTTGCCATATTCCCCAAATATGCGAGATTTTGGCGCTATTTATATATATATTATTGAATTTAAAGGGGAATTATATAAAAGCGTTAAAAATTTGCATAAACTATGTTACTTTTTATTTATTACGATAATACAGAGAATTACTTATTTTTGTTTAAGTATAATTTATTAAATATTTTGTTAAAAAATAGTATTTCTTTTTTTTAATAAAGGAATTACAGCACGACTTTTTGTAATAGCGAAATACTTCAGAAATACTAATTTACATTATTTAAGCACATCTTTCATTTTAAGAATAATCAATTGAATTGTGTATTTTTGTAAAGGTAATAATATCATATTTTGACTTTTAACTTATATTAGCTTAAAACTCAATGTATTTTTAAATACTTTTAATAACCAATAAAGATATAATTTAACACAATAGTCAATGAAAAATATTAAAAATAAAATAAAATAAAGTAATAATTAAAGATTTTATTTTTAATTTACCAGCTTAATTTATAATATAATTACAAAAAAATTTTAAGGCAAATTAATGATCCAACTATGACCTTTTTCTTAATTTATTTTTAGCTCGATGGACAGAAAAAAAAATCTACGAGCTGAAATATTAAAAAATAGATGCAACTGTAGTTTTTAAAAATGAAGAATATATATACGAAATAAGTTAAATTAAGAAGTGCACTCGACAAAAGGAGGGGGGGGGGGGGGCTCCTGATATAAAATTATAAGCGACTTGCTGTTTCAGAATGGCAGTATTTTTTTTTCTTTATTTCTGTGCTGTCACGTCCGAAAATTCTGTTCAAAACGCACGTTTTGATCTTTTCTTCTACGTTTATTTTTTGCTCTATGGACAGAAAAAAAAATCTACGAAGGGAAATATTAAAAAATAGATGCATCTAAAATCCGTAGCTCAGACCGCATTTTTTAAAATGAAGAATACATAGATTAAGTAAGTTTAATTAAGAAATGCACTTAAAAAAAGGCAGGGGGGGAGCTCCTGATGTAAAATTATAAGCGACTTGCTGTTTCAGAATAGCAGTACTTTTTTTCTTTAATTTTGTGCTGTCAGGTACGAAAATTCTGTTCAAAACGCCAGTTTTGATCTTTCCTAAGTTTATTTTTTGCTCTATGGACAGAAAAAAAAAATCTACGAAGGGAAATATTAAAAAATAGATGCAACTATAGTCCGTAGCCCAGACCGCGTTTTTTAAAATGAAGAATATATATATGAAATAAGTTAAATTAACAAATGCACTTAAGAAAAGGAGGGGGGGGGGGGGGGGAGCTCCTGATGTAAAATTATAAGCGACTTGCTGTTTCAGAATGGCAGTATTTTTTTTTCTTTATTTCTGTGCTGTCACGTCCGAAAATTCTGTTCAAAACGCCTGTTTTGATCTTTTCGCTCTATGGACAGAAAAAAAAAAAAATCTACGAAGGGAAATATTAAAAAATAGATGCATTTAAAATCCGTAGCGCAGACCGCATTTTTTAAAATGAAGAATATATATATATGAAATAAGTTAAATTAAGAAATGCACTTAAAAAAAGGAGTGGGGGGGGGGGGGAGCTCCTGATGTAAAATTATAAGCGACTTGCTGTTTCAGAATGATAGTATTTTTTTTTTTCTTTATTTCTGTGCTGTCACGTCCAAATATTCTGTTCAAAACGCCCGCTTTGATCTTTTCTACGTTTATTTTTTGCTCTATGGGCAGAAAAAAAAATCTACGAAGGGAAATATTAAAAAATAGATGCATCTAAAATCCGTAGCCCAGACCGCATTTTTTAAAATTAAGAATATATATATTAAATAAGTTAAATTAAGAAATGCACTTAAAAAAAAAGGCGGGGGTGGGGGGAGCTCCTGATGTAAAATTATAAGCGACTTGCTGTTTCAGAATAGCAGTACTTTTTTTCTTTAATTTTGTGCTGTCAGGTACGAAAATTCTGTTCAAAACGCCAGTTTTGATCTTTTCGCTCTATGAACAGAAAAAAAAATCTACGAAGGGAAATATTAATAAATAGATGCAACTATAGTCCGTATCCCAGACCGCGTTTTTTAAAATGAATAATATATATATGAAATAAGTTAAACAGGTTTCTGTGAAGGAATGAGCAAGTTATTCGCGCGAAAATTATTTCATTGCAACCCCTAGCTCTTAGTGGGGAATGGTCAAACTGAAACATCGGGGTCATTTTTCCCCTCCAGTATCGCCTTGTACACCTTCCGTAAAATAGACTCATCTAAAAGAGGGTGTTTCCCAAGTCTCATCTCGTGGTGGGTTAATAATACCTGACCGCGGGCCGAAAGTTGCCTGATCGTCTTATGATGGAGATCTACCTGAAAGTACCTTGTCTTTCGTGGGCGGCTGTGACGCTACTTATTTTTCTCCTACAGGGGAAACCCTGAAAGAAGGATGAATAATTTAGATTGTTGATTACTGATTTATTGTTACTAGAGAAAAACAAATAGAGAAAAATATTTTTTTTTTTTTTTTTTTAAAGAAGAAACATAAAGATTTTAAACTTAGTGAGCTAGAGGAAGAAAAGGATGAAAGCGGAAGTTTGTAGAACGGGAAAGAAGGGGAGAGGTACAATTTCGATGAAATTATAAAAAAGAAAGTTGAAATCAACCGAAAAGTGGATAACTCCCGTAACTATTATATCCAAAGGTTATGTAAATATTTTCCAATTCTAATAACAACTTAAATATAAAGTTTGAATAATAAATAATAAAATGAATGTTGCAAAATTTCTGAGAAACAAGTAATTTGTAGAAAATAGAATAGAAAGTAAGTACACAATTCTAACATTTTTTTTTTTTTTTTATTCAATTACATTTAATACATTTTCGTTCGAATCTGTGTTAGCTACATTTAGTAGAGTGGTTGTAGTACAATAAAATGTTTACTTATTCTTCTAAAAATTCGTAAAATGTTCAATTTATCCAAATTCTTAGTAATCAAACTTTCATATAAAAAATCTCAAGTGCGTATAGCACTACCAATATCGTATAGCGCTATCAAAAATATATATTTACTTTTTTTCCGAAGAAAGTCAAGTTTTGTGTGTTTTAAAAAGAAACAAACAAAAACGGCACAGATGTCATATACGCACCACGTTGGCGCGATTTTTTTCTGACGCCAATTTGGCGAAAACCTCGTTTTCGAATACCAGTTACATATACATTTTTAAAAATCGAATAACAATAAATAAAAAAAAAAAGTTTAATTAATAACTATAGAAAAAAAAAAACAATTTATATAATTTTTAAAAAGAAAATAAATGTAAATAAACAATTTATTAATAAACAAACAACAACATCCGGGTTACCATATCAAGCAAAATAACGACACTTTGGCGCCAATTAAGTACCCCGGTGCGTATACAACATTGGCGTCAGACAAAATTGCGCCAACATGGTGCGTTTGTGACATCTGTGCCACAAACACATTACATAAATCGAAGGAATTCATCAGCAAATTTCACTTTCAGGAACTTTTCTAACTTTGCAACAGTTTATGCTTACACAAAAAAAAAGTACCATTTATTTTACTGATTAAAACACCCCATTTCTCTTATTGTCATGTAACCGGCCGAGCAGTAATAAATAAATTTCTATTTAACCATCAACATGCGATCCAGCCGGAGATTCTCGGGTTGCAGAAAATACTGACGGGTTACAGAACATAATGAAAAGCCATTTTTAATTGCAAACTTCAATAGATTTTTTTTATATTTTTTTTTAGATTGCACAATGCCAAAAGCATTTTGATATAAAAAATATCAATTATTCAATTTTTAAAAAAAATTCATTAGAAAGATATTTTTGTATTATTCTCATGCTTGGGATTAATGGCAAAAGAAATCTCCAATAAATTTTACCTTTTTACAGTAGCCTTTTTTAGTCTCATTATTTCAGTGTTTAAGTTCGACACATCTATTAAATGTGTGTCTATTTTTTAGGTATTTATTGATGAAGTTTTAATTTCGTTATAGAATTATTAACAAGAAACAAATGCTGAACTATTGAAATTGTTTAACTGCAAACGGGTTAATCTTCCGAAATGTTTCTTCACACATTAGAGATAGATTTTTAAAAAAATCACACCAGAAAATTATTTTCAAAATCACAAAAAATATATCAGTAAATTAAGGTATAGTTTACAGATATATTGCATTTCCAAGTACATTTCTCTTCGCTATACATCTAACTGGTGTAAAATCTGAAATTGTGAGATGGTTAGAAAGTAATATATTTCCGAAAAGTGGGAGATAAATGGTTAAGGCTTTTTCCACCGTCGATATGACACCGGTGTTATTCACGAACATGTTTTTGCTTTATAATGTACAGTCGTGGAAAAAAAAAAAAAAGGAAACACCCCTTACTAACTCTTCAACAAATTATCGTAGATGGAAGTTACTGGTACCGAACGATTGGAAATAAAGTAGACTTTTAAATTATGTATATAAAATTTGCTTATGGGGCCATCTACATATTAAAACGAACCCAAACTTAATTTTTTTTTTCAATGGCAATACCCAATTTTAACGAGATATTTCAAATCTTCGGTTCAAACTATGCCTAGACACCAAATTTCAAATCATTTGAATCATAAGTTTTTGAATTTTAAACATTCAAAATTGAGTGCTTCTAATGTTAAATTAAATTTTCATATTTTTATTTATATTTCCTGAAATTATGCTCCTAATGTGCTAATTTTTTGTGTAGCAATAATACTAATGTGTCCAAACATAAATATGCTGAATTTGCAATTTTTAAAATTTTATGACATGAATTATGAAATTAATATTCGAAAAAAATATGAATTGCAACCTACAATTTTTTTTGATGGATTTAGATTTATTAAGTCCTGCTTTATGAAAATCCAAAATTTCACATTTTTCTTCCAAATAGTTTTCAAATTATGCTTAAAAAACGGCAAAATGATGGTTTAAGGGGCCGTCTATGATAGAAGTGAGTAGACATTTTGAAATTTACTCTGCTGTACTGTAATCTAACACGCTTCATTGACTCCTTGAGTGGCGCTTAAGGTGCCTTGATCAAGGACGGGGCTCTCTCGGTATACGGAACTTCAGTTTGGATACAGCCCTTAAAATACTCTCGTTTTAAAATAATTAATTTCTCAGAAACTTATGGTACGAATTGCATAAAAATTCGTTTTTAGGCTAATTGAAGGGTGTAGAGTTCATTTATGCTGTCAGAATTGGGTACTGCTATTGAAAAAAATAAAGTTATGGTTCATTTTAATATGTAGATGGTCCCCTAGGCAAATTTTATATACATCATTTAAAAGTATACTTTATTTCCAATCGTTCGGTACCAGTAACTTTCTTCTACAATAATTTGTTGAGGAGTTAGTAGGGGGTGTTTACTTTTTTTTTTTCCCACGACTGTACCTATAAGTCATTCTAAACTGTATTACAACTAATCGATGAATTAAAAGAATTTTATAACAAGTGATTTTAATGTTACATATAAGTACCGTCAGTAGATAAAAGGTTAATGGCAGCATTTTAAATGCGCAAATAATAACTTTTGTTGAAATCAATATACTTTATATGATGTATTGTATTCATTAATCCTTTGCAGTCGAAGTACTCTTCTCGGTCACAGGCATCTCTTACACGAATTTTTGCAGTTGACACCGCATTTTTTAAGAAATATTTTCACTTGTACTTTGATTACATGTGCAAAAGAAATTTACTAAAAAATAAACTTTAAAATATAGTGGTGCGATAGAATATTAAAATAAAATCATGTATATAAAGCTTGAACGGATAATTGCCGACACTCTACTGCAAAGGGTTAAAAGGAGCGTTGCGTTAATTTGAAACAACACAAATTAAGTTTAACATTTATTATTTTTTTATGTATAAATAAATGTTATATAAGTTTATAAATCCATATTGTTACATAAGTCCATCCAACGGGAAAAAATTATTAAATCACCAACAGTCCTTTAAAAAGTATAGTAAGGATGAGATGCTATTGCTTTATAAGATTATCTATTTCATAGTAAATTATGATTAGAATTAAATTATCTACAAAATTTTAATTTAAGGAGTGTAAAACGTTTTTAATTTATATACACAAAAAATGCTTTGCAGTAGCGCAACCAGGATCATCATCTTGGAGCGTTTATAAAACATTATTATAAAATGAACAATTTCATGTTCATAAAGTTTATTTTTATAAATATGTGATGAGCAAAACACAATGTAATGCAAAGCACAAGCAGTCAAAAAAATGTTGCATTCAAATGTTCCAAGGCTTCATAAAATGATATCCTTTTTAGCAATATCGCATGTAGTAAATACGAGTAATTTAGTGTTAATGTTTCTGTAAATTTCATTACTTTTTAACTGAAAATGGGAAACCTTTTATGAGGCCTGGAAAAAGTTGTGCCTGAAATTATTTTGGCCTTTTTATGCTTTTCCTGTCACTGGGCTAGTATTTATAAGTTGTTTATCAGTTTCAAACCTGAGTTATTATTACTTAAATCCTATGAATTAGATTTGTTATTATGAGTTATTGTTGATAGGTGACATGTGAATGTGAATGTGATAAAAGTTCTCTATAGCACAGTCATTTTTTATTAGTGAACATCTAGACTATTTTTTAATTACCCACCGTTTATTGAATTTTATTGTACATTTTTTTTAAAAAAAAGGTACTAAGAATAATAAGACCTTTTAAGTTTAAAGATAATTAATTATATTTTTTTTTGCATACAAAAAGACTTTCACTTCAGAAAACTTCTATTATTATTACAAATGTTATTAAAAGTTACTAACTTCAAATTAACTTTCAAATTAAGACTTATAAAATTTATAAATAAACGAATATAATTATTTTGTATACAAAAAGACTTTTATTTCAGAAAACTTCTATTATTAAAGTAAATGTTATTAAAATACAGGGTGATTCAAAAAAGATGTGAAAAATTTTAAGAGGTGATAGTACACACCCAAACAATCATTTTGTATCAAAGAATGCATGGTCGAAAACTAAACGTAAAAAAGTTAGAGGGCGCCAAAAGTTATGTTCTTATACGAGGCAAAAACACACAATGAACGATTAAGCTAAGTTACGAAAACAAATTTAATGGCATTTGATTACAATAAGTGCTCAAAACATTGACCGGCAGCTGTTATGCACGCAGTACAACGGCGAAGAACAGATTGGCGAATTTTCTGAAACACACCAGGCACCACCGCGCTCGCCAGATCTTTCATGTCTCGATTTTTTTTTTTTTTTTTGTGGGGACAGCTAAAGGCTCTTGTGTATGAGACTCCCATTGAATCCGCAGAAGAATCCGCAAGCTTTCGGCTGCTGTAGGGGAAGTTCGCGATATGCCTGGTGTGTTTCAGAAAATTCGCCAATCTCTTCTTCGCCGTTGTACTGCTTGCATAACAGCTGCCGGTCAATGTTTTGAGCACTTATTGTAATCAAATGCCATTTAATTTGTTTTCGTAACTTAACTTAATCGTTCATTCTGTGTTTTTGCCTCGTATAAGAACGTAACTTTTGGCGCCCTCTAACTTTTTTACGTTTAGTTTTCGACCATGCATTCTTTGTTACAAAATGTTTGTTTGGGTGTGTACTATCACCTCTTAAAATTTTCACCATCTTTTTTGAACCACCCTGTATACTAACTTCAAAGTAACTTTCAATCTTTCTGCCTAAAAAATTGCTATCCGGAAATTGGTGTCTTCTTTTGAAATATCATCCTTAACACATTTATGCCTGAATTTTTGTTTTCTCAAATTTGTTGGTAAAATAACTTTAAAGAACTTGAAAAATACTAAAATAAATTACGCTAAAATATTTTTGTATTTATTTGATAAAATGTAAACGTACTAAATATGGGAATATCAATATGTGGAAAAAGTATAATTATCTATTTTGTCTAAATTTTCATAAATTAAGCTTTTAAATTGTATATTATATACTATAAGTAGCATTTTTATTAGCTATTAAAAAATATATTTATTTCTTTACAGAGACTATTTACATTAGAAGTATTATTAATAATAAATTAAGAATATCGTATTTGAGGCTAAAAAACAATTTATTTCAAAATCATCTTAAAAAGGACTTTACATAAATAACTGTCTCTTAAATGGTTAATAGAAATGTGCACCCATTTGTGCCTAGCGCCCTATATTTTGTAAGTTGCAAACATGCGTAAAAAATAGGCTTGAACATATAATTTCGCAATTTGAAAAAATACGTATTTCACACAAGTCTACAAGCTAAGATTACGACTTATTTATTTGGATCTTGGATACAAAAATATAAAAAAACTTACTTTTTATATTTCGCTATTTTGAAAAATGAAAAATCTATAAACATCGAAAAAGGCCTTCATTTAAGCAAATAAATATCAATCTTTTGCTGTCATATCTCGGTAATAGATAAAGACTTTTATTGACAATTAATTCATACAATTTTCATGTCGTAAAGAATCTGAAAATTATAAAAATTTATTAAAATTCGAAACGTCCCAAAAATTGGACTCTAGGTATAAAGGTATAAATGGGTTAATTTAATATTCCATTAAATTCTGCTGTCTTTACATAGAGATAATCATGAATCTGCCTTCATACGAAAATGATTCTTGGATATACATTCAGCCTATGTATTCTTTTCTCTCTCTTTTTTTTTTTTTTTTTTTTTTTTTTTTTTTAATTTTAGGTAAACCAAATATATTTTTTTTTTGTTTTTTGTTTTACGGAGAAGACGATCTTATCATAAAAACATGTATTTTCTACATTATCTGATGAGAATGGCATTTATTTTGTTGTGTACACTGCCAGAAAAACTCGCCTATATATACTAAATTATTCCTCATTTTTTAACAAATAATTTCCGTACTCCTAGAAAACATGTTTTATCCGTGAATTCTTCCCAAAAGTCCGAAAAATAGGGAGAAGTATTTATTTCTAGCAGGCCTGTGTATTAGACATATTAATACTAAAATCAGAAATCATTTTAAAAGCGAAACATTGAAAATTTAATAAATTAATATTTCTAATTTAATTAAAACAATAAAAAAAAACTAAATCAACAACAAAGAAAAGAAAGGTTTTCGAATTTTAAAATAAATAACAATTAATTTTCTCATTCATTTAAAAGTATTCAAAATTTAATTTTTTTATGTTAAAAAAAATATTCGTATTTCAAATGTATTTTTAATGAGCACATTTAAAATAGATATTTTAATTCAAAAAATTGAATGAAAAAAAAAAATCGATTTTACTCAAAAAAAAAAAGAAAAATCTCGCATCAAAATATAATACACTGCTCAAAACAATTAAAGGATATTGCAGTTTTAGGTGGATTATGTATCTGGTAAACTGTTTAGCTGATTGATACATGGTCGACAGACATAGTAGGTTATATGAGAATAAATTACACATGTTTGGCAGAAAAAATGCATTTTATTGAGCATTTGTGTACTAAAGGAAAAAAACACAATTTGTGCATATGAGAAAAAAAGAATAAGAAAAGGTGTTTTCTTCAAAGAAAATCATTTTCAGTAGGGGGTATGGTTTCCACGGGCGGCCAGCAACGTTGAACACCTTTGAGGCATGGACTCAATGAGGCTATTAATGACGAGTTGGGGTATTCTGCCCCACTCTTCCAGAAGAGCTCTTTCCAGTTCTTGGAGAGTTTGTGGGGGTTGTTGGCGGCCAGAAACTCGTCTTCCTAGAGCGTCCCAAACGTGCTCGATTGGATTGATGTCTGGAGAACACGCTGGCCATTCCATTCGAACGATTCCTTCGAAAAGGAAATCCTCCACCAGGTTTTCACGATGTGGCCTGCAGTTATCGTCCATTAAAATGAAGTTATCTCCGATTGCTGCAGCGTAAGGGACTACAATAGGTCTGAGGATCTCATCCCTATATCGGCGACCAGTCAGAGCTCCATCTCGAATGATGTAGAGGTCAGTGCGCCCGTCAATGGAGATGCCACCATACACCAACACTCCTCCACCGCCAAATCTGACACTTTCGTGCACGAACGCAGGATTATTCCTACTGCCACGGTCCCTCCAGATGAAAATACGCCTATTATCCGGATGCACAGAAAAACGGGACTCGTCAGAAAACAGAATATTGCTCCATTCATTTCTCCTCCAGTTGACATGCTCGGTTGCCCACTCCCTGCGGTCGCGACGATGCCTTGATGTTAATCTAACACATACCATCGGTCGGCGAGCATACAGACCTAAAGCATGGAGCCGGTTTCGGACAGTCTGAGTTGAAATCGTGGTGCCTGTAGCCGAGCGAAGGTGTTGTTGGAGAAGAGTAGTGTTCATGGTTCGGTGTCTCCGAGCTGTTAACGCTAAATACCGATCTTCATTGGGCGTTGTTGCCCGTCTACGACCTTGCCCTGGTCTTCGGCCTGCACATCCACTCTCCAAAAAACGGTTCCAGATCCTGGAAATGACACTTTGTGACACTCCAATGGCTTGCGCTACTTCGGCTTGAGTTTGGCCCCCTTCTAACCTACCAACAATTCTCAAAGCTTCTGAATCTGTCAAATGACTTCGCTGAGACATCGTACTCATCGAAACAAAGCAATCAGTGAATGCCGATCATCCTTGTCTTCATTCTCTTTTATCCAGTTGAAAGTCAAATTTCATTCGCTGCCGCTGAAGCGACGTTTTTGACGTCGAACTCAAAATTTGCATACTCCACAGTTTTAAAACCAGAAAAATTTGCATTTGTGATTCTCTTCTTCTATTTTCGGCAAAAAAATTTCGTTTATATCTTTATTTTATATAAAACTTCAAATATCCTTTAATTGTTTTGAGCAGTGTATTTATGTTTTACATCTAGCAATCTACATAAAAATGTTTATAATTCATATTTTTATCCTATTTTAATACTAAAATATTAAAACCACAACCACAATCTCATTAGAGACGAAATCTTCCCGAAATTAACTTCAAGATTCAAAGCTTTTTAAAGAAATTAATCAAGGCATACCCATTCGAAGCGAACATATTTATGTCAAACTGTTTCATTACTGTACAACTGTAGAGTGGTTAGAGTCTCGTAACACTAAGGTAGCTTGTTCGATCCCAAAGTCAGCAACTTTTACGAGGGTCGATCCAAAAATAAGGTTCCCAAAGAGCTCCAGCCACACGGGAAGGTGTGACGTGAAATACGGCAACAGAACTGTGCGCAGCTGTTCCCGCACTCGTGATTCCCCGGCACGCTTCACTGCGCCGCTCATTCTTGACTGCGCAGCCGTCCGAGATGGAGGTTCCCATTGTTCATGTTCATCTCGCCAAGTGCGAGATTCGTTACGTAATTCGCTTTTTGCACGCCAAAGAGACCTTCACCCGTGGATATTCATCGTCAGTTAACAGAGGTGTATGGCGAGAAGTGTGTGTCCATTCAACCCGTCCGAAAGTGGTGCAGAGAGTTTAGTGCTGGTCGGAAGGAAGTCCACGGTGAAGAACGGAGTGGAAGACCGTCGATTTCGGAGGCGGTTATCGGACCTCGCACCTAGTGATTATCACTTGTTCCCCAAATTAAAGAAACACTTGGGTAGCCAGCGCTTTCGAAGCGACGATGACGTCAAAGAAGAGGTGGAACGCTTCCTCAACGGGTTGACGCTGGAGTTCTATGACATTGGGATACAGAAATTGGAGCACCGTCTACAAAAATGCGTAGAAGACGATGTCGATTATGTAGACAAATAGAGCAAACTTTCTTCTTTCCAACGATGTAAATTTCTATGAGAATAAACAATAGAGTCTATTTGTAAATTTGATGGTAACCTTATTTCTGGATCGACCCACGTATTTTATCCTCAGTTTCTTTAATTGACGTATACTTTACCTCTTGTAACGGAGCACAAAAAAAAAAATGGATATTCGTCTATTAACGGAAAATCCCGGTAAAAATATCCGTAAATTAAAGAAAGGATTTCTGAGAGCCTATTTATTTTCTGAAAAAATGGAAATCTGAAACCAAATAACCTCTGCTTGCATTTGAGACCCAGCGCCAAAAATAGCAACCATTTCTAGGGTTGCTTCAAAGTCATAGTGGTCAAATCTCTTCAAAGAAAAAATATGATATCTTCCATCGCAGTATTTGATAAATACGAAGCCTTAGAATGATTCAGCGACGTCGTAACAAAACACCTCTGTTTGTGTTTTCCAGTACTGATTCACAAAAACGTGATTTCCGACCCCTTTAAAAGTTCTCCTTGAAGAAATTACGCAAATGCAGACAGATTCAGCAAGAATTTTTCTAAATACATACTTTCATGTGGATTTAGAATCAAAATACCAATTTTCTTTTAAAGAATTTGTCCTTAATGAAATTTTCATAGCGAATTAAAATAATCTGCCTCATGTAATGCAGGTCTGAATTAATATATTTTATGAAATCTTTTTCTATTAAAGATATTGCGTTAAAGAAAATGTGTGTAATTATTCATATTCTAATGTTCTAATTTTAGACTTAGAGATTGCTGAACAAGTCCCGTCACCACTTGCTGGGTAGTTGCCAAGCTAAACGGGGTTGTCTTGCCTGGAAATGTGACAAAATTTGCCTGATCATCGCAGTGAGGCGATCTACAGCATAAGTACTTATGGTTACCTAACTTAAAACATGCTTTAACAAAATTCTTTTTTGACTAAAGATATGAGCAATTGTTCTGCTTAAAAGAAACTGCTTGTAGCAATTTAGTATTATTATTTCCATTGTCGAATAGGTTATATTGTGAAATAGCTATTAAAGATAGCTTACATGTAATAACCATCTCAACTCTAAATCAACATCATCCATGTTCGTTTTGTACTAAAGATTTTCCTTTAAAAAAGAAAATTTAAACCACTATGTGTTGTTTATAGTTTAGGCTCAGAGCAGGAAGATAATCTTTTCTTTTAAGCACAAATTTTTAAGAGTCTGATGCTGTGATTAAAAAAAAAAATTGAATAGATACATATACGATAATAGCACCGTAACTAAATGTGACCAATGTATGATCAAAATATGACCAAAATATGAAATCACGGTGACCCAAATCCAGCTCCTATTGTTCATATTGTCATACCGTGACATGGAAAATTAGCCTATTCACGTCACTGTGAAGTTGATAAATCCAATTTTGTTGTGAAATTGCTAAGGACTATAAAAGCAGTGACAATAACTTCATTGAGTTTTATCAGTATAATCACGAATAACTGCAATAACATGGTGAAAAGAGTCATGTTTTAATCACCGCTGTGACAGTAATTATTTGTGATGCTTCAGTGACGTCACATAAATTGGCTGTGTTATTAGTACGCTAATAATAAAAATCATATTTGAAATGTTTCTGAATTAAAGAATTTACTATAAACAAATAAATGTATACCACGATCTCTGAAAAGAAAATGGATGACAGATTGGTCTTGAATTTCAGAGAAATATTTAAGTTCTATACTTTAATTCATAAATAAAAAGTAGAAACTTTTTTATAAATATGAAGAATAAAAATACATAAATTTAAGAATATTTTAAATCTTCAGTGAAATAATAAAGATAAATAATACAAAAAAATGCTCTAAGAATTCCTGACATAAAGTTACTCTTTGCGTTTTCTTCGAAAAATCGATCAAACTTATTTATATGCTGCCGGTGTTTTCTTAAATCAGGCGGTTAGAATAATTTCTCCCTTTTTATAAATAGATACTTCTGATATGTGAATATTATTTAAGAAGCTGGGGCTTCAGAAAAGTTTTCTTAAATAATATGCGAGGGTAATATTCTGCTTTATCTTTGAAGAAAAGTTTGTAGAAAGCTCTTATAAAAACTATTGGAAGTTTAATTCAATTTAAAGTTTTTAGAATTGTCAGAAGTTTTCCTATATTAAATATTAATGGGGAGTTTAAAGATATGATACACTTTTGTAATATATTTTTTGTTAAATAAAATATTGCATTAAATTGATTTTTCCTATCTTGCAAGAGATGCCCGAATTGCTTTCTTTTCATTATATAGCACAGGAAGTAAAATACACAGAAATATTATTCATTTAATTATATGTGTACTATATATGCGTGTGTGTGTTATGAAATTCTTTTATATTCTTTTAACGCTTTACTAATTACCTCTTTTCATTAAATATTCATTTTATTCGTTTTGTGCAAGTTTTGGCGTAAAATCTGAGTTTTTGTAAATATTCGGCTTCGCCGAAAAAAGAGCTAAACTTCCGATGCATACCGAAACTTTCGTCGCATTACCTGTGAATTATACCTCTGGAGGTGCCTTGCCAGGTGAAGGTCTCGTCATCTGATCAAGGTTCTAAATTACGAGACCAACATGAGTAGCAATGTGCAGGTGCCTAACAACAGGTTATAGTGTTAAGTAACCGGCAAAACATAGTATACACAACGAGCAGTAGGCACTGCAAATAGGATGACGATCGAAGCAATGATGTCAGGTTTATTGCCGCTTCGCGGCGGTTAGGCGGTCTTTCGCCCCGATGCCAGGTACTAAACCCGTTAAGCTGGGGCATCCCGCAGGTAGGGGCCTGGTCATCGGTTAGAAAGAAAGAAAGAAAGGGCATCCATCCCTTTAAGAATCAAGACTTTTTGGAATAATCCATACGCATGACTGCCACTGATGACTATATTTAGGGTTCCGTACTTAAAAAGTAAAAACGGGACCATTATAAGATCACTCCTGTCTGTCACAGCCATTTTATTCCTAAACTATCGAACGTGGAAAGTTCAAATTGGGGGAAGTAATAAAAACTACACTGCAAATAAAGGAGTCTTAAACTAAGACAGAAAAACGACTAAAAAAGCATTTAAGACAGGTAAATGTCTTAACATAGAGCTTAGACATAATAGATACTTTAATTTAAGATACTTGTGTGTCTTAATGAACTGGTAGTAGAAAGGAATTAATATAAAGCGTCTTAATATGGTGAAATGTCTTAAATTAAGATATCCAATTACAGACATTCACTGCACTGTATTATCAGCGCAGTCGTCCGCCATATTTGCTTGTTGTTGTGTGCCGTGCGCGAATCGAAAACGAATTCCTTCTATGAATGTCAAAAAATCACTGTGAAATACGAATAAATTAACAGTGGGCAAACATTTCAATCTCTATTGTCGAGGCCTTTCAGGTGAAAATGCAATACCGTGTCTGCCAGCTCAGAGCTCCCTCTGTGGAATGCAGTGGCACATGTTAAAGAAACCTAAGAAAAAGAGTACCTCGTGGTAATTCATAAGACTTTAGTCTAATTGGGCTTTCTATGATAGCTGGTTATTTAAATGAAATATATATTTATCAGTTATCTAGAAGTCTTTGTTGGACACAAAAAATATTTCCTTCGTGTAAACAAAGGAATATAAAATACTAGAAAATGCAAAAGGGTAAGTGACTTATAAAATATAATAGTCCATTTTGTTTGTCCATTATAGTCCTAATGTTTTCTATAAGCTATATTATTTTTAGAACAAATTTGATTTCAACAAATATTAATGTTATCTATGTTTTTATGAGGTTCCATTTCTAAAGTATACATTTATGTCTAAGATTTTAAATTAATATTAATCCATATTTACGCTATTGTTTTCTGTCGGGAATTTTTTTTTTTTCGTACTATAAAATGCAGTACAGTAGTGTTTAACTCTGTGTTTTTACGCAGTTTATTTTCTTATATATGAAAAAAAAACTTTCATCATATTTATTTATTTATTTATTTTTGTGTAAAAAAGTAATGGTCTCATTTTTAATTATATGTATTACGTGAATTAATTGTATGAATTAATTAAGCTTTTTTTCCCTCCAATGGAAACATGAATGAATTAACATATATTTTTGACAACTTTAATTATTAAATATGTTTACATGTTAAATTGAAGCAAAAAGACATGCAATGTTTTCAGATTTTTCTAATTATCTGATGAAAAATATTTATATATGAACGGTGAATTTAATAATAGTTTGAAATGATGTGTAAAATTATTTAAAATATTGACTCCTGTTTAACAAGCACATTATTAACTGTTGTAGCATAAAATGATTTCTTAAGTGATTTTAATATTTTACAGCAAGATAATTTTTAATAATAAAATCATACGTAAATATTTATTTTAATTTCACCTTACAAAAAAAAAAAAAAAAAAAAAACAAAAAAAAAAACACTGTTATCAGAAATTTTAAATATGCTTCAAATGTTTGTTTATGAAAATGTGCCCCGATTTGTGTTTGTGCACATTTTCCTTGAATTATAAATGAAATATATAAATTTGTTATGATTTACTTTATGAAGCATAGAAAATTTTCAAAAAGAGAATGGGGGG
The DNA here is from genome assembly GCA_963932465.1 of Maratus speciosus. Classification (NCBI taxonomy): domain Eukaryota; kingdom Metazoa; phylum Arthropoda; class Arachnida; order Araneae; family Salticidae; genus Maratus; species Maratus speciosus. The sequence continues at coordinate 199,401,524 of OZ010792.1, read as the reverse complement.
GGGGGGGATGTTGATTTGAAAATAACATTATATTTCTCTTGTCTACAATGTTGAAGGAGTGAGGAATTTCGTTTTTAATTACGTTGAATATATGGAAAAATAACATAAATAATACTCCCAGATATGGTTTGTATGTATATCTAATAATTTAAATTGACTAAATGATTAATAAACTTCTTCAACTATTTTCCAAAGTAAATAAAGAAAAAATGATATTTTTAAATACTTGAAAATTGACTAATATATCTTGGCATCGAATCTGATGAATGTAAAACTTCTGATGAATGTCTACTTCAATTATTTATATATCTTTAAAAAATCAGTCATAAAGTTTTATATTTTAAAAATTCCACCAAGTTGACAATTTATAAAGACTAAATATATCTTCATTTGATGTCAACTTTTCGTTAATAAAAATATTTTTAAAAATAGATATCAAGTGAGTATTCCAATGCCAAGTTTAAACTTAGGCATTCTTTAAGATACATAGTAAAAAGAAAAGATTATTGCTACGCTGAATTTACATTTATGAAATGCCAAATGACGTTTAAATATGCACAACTTTTATTGTCACTTCCGAATTAATATATCATAATCATTAATCATCATAAACAGATTAGGCTAAGATTAAAAAAATAACTATACAGAATAGGAATATTTGATATTATTTAGGCTTCATATCTCTCCGAACTTTTATGGTATACCCATTCATACTTTTCTAGCATATACAGCTATACCCAACTCTACGTTGCATAGTTTTTAACAAAGTTTCATTATTCTTTTAGCAACGATATATATTTTTTAATAATACGTTTAAAAATTCACATATTTATTGTACGGAACCTCAGAGCACACGTAATACTCGCACTTGACCGTTTATTCGTAGTTCTCTTGTTCTTGGGCCGGTCGTGCAACGACGGGAACTCTCGTCCTGCTAAGCCGGCTATTGGGAATCAGCTGATGTACAACTGAATAACGAGAAGCTATTGATTTTAATAAATATTATGATCGATATTAACTCGTTTTTATTCCGATTAATTGAGTGAAGTAGAAATTTAAGATGAAAATCAATGTTGGTATAGTAGTGAACAAATAATATTACAGTATTTACATCTGAAACTACTTTTTGAAATATTAAGATGTATGAGATAGAAGTAAATTTCCGGATTTGCACATCCAACTAGTACTTTTTAAATTTAACGTCTTAAAACTTTTTGAAATAAATCAACCATCGTTTTTTATGCAATCGAGAAAATTGGTATTTGAATGCATGATTATTCAAACAAGCACGACACAACGCGGAATCTAAGTTTAGCAAAATACAGAAAAAGATCCGGATGTATAGGATTTATATCAATCCATCTAAATTAGGCAAACAAAATTAAGTATGCTAATCTGGAAATTCAGTTCACATCTCAATACATTTTAATAGTTACAAATTTCTTTTTACTCCTTCTCAAAGCCATCTTTGGAGACGGTTTTGCTACTTGAACTACTCATCATGTATGCAGGAAGAATTTTGTAAAATAAAAAAATTATTATATATAAGAAAATTAAATTATATATTTTTCCAGTTACAAATATTTCCATGAATTTTAGGGTTCCGCTGTTGAAAAGTAAAAACGGAACCATTATAAGATCACTCTTGTGTCTGGTTGTCCGTCTGTCATAGCCATTTTACTCGTTAACTATGAAACGCGGAAAGTTTAAATTGAGGGGAAGTAATAAAGACTATTGACCCACATATTTACAGATTATTAAACATTCACAAATATATTATGGAAAAATGTAGGGCTAATTAAGTTACTTGAAAAATAAAATATTTTATTTGTACATCGTGTGGGGTATCGTGTAAAATCTTTCATAACGCTGAACTCAAAAAAATATTTTTTTTTTAATTTTAGATATTGTATATTCAGAGATATCGTCGAAAATGTTGTGCAAAAATATCCCCCCCCCCCCTCTATTTCCGAATCTACTTAAACTAAAATTATAAAAAATTGTGAGAAAATGTAGACGTTAACTTAGACCTTGCAGGAAAATTATAGAAGTTTCCCTTGGTCACATAGTTTTTGAGAAAAGCGCATTTTTTCGTTGCACTCAAATTTCGATTTGCGGGCATTCAGCAAAGGTGTTGAGGAGCGCTGAAGGTACCTATCGTAGCAGAAATATAAAAGCATTGTTAATAATGATTTTCGAAAACAATCGTTAATAATTAGTCGAGATATTAACCCTCATAGACACCGACGGTTTGGACATGCATAATGACATTGGCGGCGTACTCTATGTACCACCGGCTTTTAAAGCCTAGATAACAACTTTTGATTCTATATTTGGATAATGCAATGCCCAGTTGCAGTATAAAAGCAATAAACGTCAAATTGTTAAGTGCAGAGTAGTTTCATTAGAATTAATCACATAATTACTATGGGATTTGTGATTAGTTTGCATTGAGTGGATCTCTCAATACGCCACCCGCGTCTTTTAATAGTTTATTAAAAACCTATCTGGAAAAACGTGGCACGAACCAAGGCGGCGTTCCAACTTTCCGACCTCCTTTTGAAGTGTTCTTAGCACAATGCCACGTTTAAACTTTGAACAAGGGTTTTGTTTTAGATACACTGTAAAAAGAAAATATATTTAGTTTATGAAATGCCAAATGAAGATTAAATATGCACTACTTTTATTGTCAGTACCGAATTAAGTTCATCATAAACAGATTATGATAAAATTAAAAAAGTATTTATACAGAATAGCAATATTTGATATTATTTAGGCTTCTTATCTCTTTGAACTTTTATGGTATACCCATTCATACTTTTCTAGTATTTACAGCTATACCCAACCCTATGTTGTATAGTTTTTTTATAAAGTCTTATTATTCTATTAGCAATGATTTTATTAATGATACAGTTAATAATTCATATATTTATTGCACGGAACTCTCTGAGCTCGAGCAATACTCGCACTTGGCCGTTTATTTGTTTATTATTTTGTCTACCACTTTGTCGAAACAATAATAGAAGATTTCTGATATTCTTCTAGGTAGATTATTTTTGTTTTGAAATTGTGGTAAGTAAAATAATATACAAAAATAGTCACAAAGGGCAGACCTCAATATACAGGGTGATCCAGAATTCATGATATGATATTTTAGGGTGGTACAGGACAATGTAACAATCGTTTATTGTATAAGAATATATGGGGACCAGCGTAAAAGTGAGGCGCAAATACAGGAAATAAGACATAAAAGGAAAGACAAAGTGTTTATTCAAAGCATCGTTGACAAGTGCAATGTTTATTCTAGCTGGTCAAAATTGCGTTTACCAGTAGTTATACATGCCTAGAAGAATCTATTTAGTGACTGGTATACTCTTCCAAAGATGCTAGGTATTTCACGCTCGCGTGCAACAGCTATGGATATTCGAGTAACGAGATCCTCCTGGAGTTTCATAAACGTGCATACCCAATCCATCGCGCCCCAGAAGTGCCATTCAGGTAATTGTAACAACTTTGCTGAAATGGGCTGGTACCCCCATCATGCTGAAATTACAGTTACTCGCGAATGGCGATCTAACATCTTAAAGTTGCTCTGGTAAAACTTCTTCCAGAAAATAATATAAGAACCGCCTGTCTTTGCCCTCGATTACTTCTTATGAGAACATCTGAAAAGTATTGCTTGTGCGACTTCATTTGATTCTGTTGACGGAAATACCTGGCATCTTTGAATCTGTACTCCATTCGCTTTATTGACGCTAAAACGCATTCCTGAACATTCGTAGATTCATTTACTTATTTCTGGAGAGTGGCTGGGGAAAAGAATTAAACGTGTTATCGATTAAAAATAAAATAAAAAATTTTGAAGTATGTGGACGAAAACAAACTACAAAAGAAAATCCAAATTGCTGCTTATTTCCAAATCCCTGCCAGCACGCTTTGAACAATAATAAAAAAAAAACGTGAAACAATCGGAAAAACTATGATGGCGAAATAGGAAAAAAAATGAAAATTCGGAATTCAGCCTATCATGAAGTTGAAGAATGTGTTCGGAAATGATTTGTCCAGTGCAGTAATCAAGACAATCCTTTACGTGGATTGATGTAGCTGCAAAAAGCATAGAATTTTGTAAAAGAACTGGACTAGAACACTGAATTTAAAGCAAACAAATTTTGGCTGGAAAATTACAAAAAATAAATAAATAAATAAATAAATAAAATAAAGAAATAAATAAAATAGCACAACATCGTTTTTTAGAAAATTCGCGGTGAAAGTGCATCGGTTGATGCAGCTAACTGTGAAAAGTGTCTTCCTGAACTCCTTCCTCTTTTAATCCTTTGCGGTCGAGTGCAAATATTAGCCCAAACTTCATATACATGATTTTATTTTCATGTTCTGTTCGCACCACTATATTTTAAAAATATATTTTTTAGTAATTTTTCTTGCACATGTTGTTAAAGTGCAAGTAAAAATATCTATTTTAAAAAAAGTGGTACCAACCGAATAAATTTGTGTAAGAGATACCTGTGCCTGGCAGAAGTACTTAAACCGTTAAGGGTTAAAGCAGGGGTCGGAGTATATAGGAGAAATTTTATTGTTCTTACCAGTATCGTTTATTAATAATCTTCAATAAACATTTTTAGGAGATATGCATTAGATATATCTCATCAGGATTATTGGTGAAAGATACAGGTAAGAAGAATAGAATTTATCCTATATGCTGCGACCAGTGGTTAAAGGAATAAAAAGCAGATAATGTGTATAACGGAGAGAAAACTGGATTATTCTAACAGTGTTTGCCCAACAAAACGGCTGCGTTTAAAGATGAAGAAAGCCGAAGTGGCAAACAGATTAAGCTTTGTGTAACTATGCTTTTGGCAGCAAATCAAAGTGGTAAAGAAAAGCTTCCTCAATTTATGATAAGACAATCTAAAAAGCCGAGGTGCTTCGGTAAAATTAAGTCATTTCCAATGCTCTACAGGCCAAATTTACAGGCTTGGATGACAAAAGCAATTTTTGCTGAATAGCTAATAAAAATTAATTTTTAAAAAAAGGCCTAAAAGTAAAAGACGTATTCTCCTCTTCATAGACAATTGTAAAGCTCACTTTAATCTTCCAAAGCTAAAAAATATCATTGTTAAATTTTTGCCGCCAAACACGACTTATTAGTAGATTGCGTGTAATTTTAGATGAATCATATTTTTTACAGCAAACAGCAGTTTGTGAGATTAATTTTTTAAATTTTTTAAAAACCTTGATAACTCGAAACCTCTAAATATCAAATTATTTTCTCTTCCCCAGAGAGTCAAGATATCGAAGTTGTACACACAAATTTAATTAAATTTACCGGCAAAAAAACTGCAAAATCGAGAATAAGATTTTATTTCACCGCGTCGCTTCAACAACAAGTGTCCAAACAGAACTGAGCCCAATGCCTCATTGGAATACTAGGAAGTCGTATGGCAGATTTACGCTCGGCTGCAACACCGTATGTGCCAGATATTGAAGTATTTTATATTGTCCGACCATTCTATACTACCCGAAATTCCTCTATATAAATGCACAAATTCTTCTAAAGTAAAAACAAAAAAAAAAATTTAAATGGAATATTCTTGAACATTCTTGAAATTTTTGTTTCATTTAAATCGCTCATTAATTTTAGAGTATTTTATAAAAAGTTTCTTTTTGTTCAAAGTTAATGAAAATTATTTATTATTTTCTAATCAGAATTATTTTAATAAATTACAAAACAATTTGATAGTTAAAGGCATTTTAATAAAAACTTTAAGTTAAAATCTAATAATCCTGAACAATACATACATTTAACCTGAAAATTTAGAGGCTTTTCTTACTTTATTATCCTTCAAATATTTGCATAGCATTTTAAATTGTACACTTTTAGAGACATATTTGTTTTTGTTAATTTTATTGAGAAAGAAATAAACTAATTAGCTTTACCTATTCTTATGCGTCGAAAACATATGTTTGAGGTCATTTTTATAACACATTGTTAGCTCTAAACGATCCAATAATGAGATCCTATTGTAGATGGTATTAAGCAACGATGGCTATCATTCTGAACAAATTTGTCCTCATTACATATATAAATTGGATACTTCATTTTACATATTCTGTAAAATGATATCATACTCATTCTATTAATGATTTTAGAACTAACTTTTTCTGCTCTCTAAAAGATTCTCATCACCGCTTTTCGACAATTTCCAAATCTCATGACTTTCTGACGATTAGATTTTGTTGCAGCACTCTCGGAAATGTGTAGTTTAATTTAGGATCATTGTATTGAATATGTTTTGTCTTTATTAGATCTATAAATTGTATATTTCATATTACATACTGTATAAAGATATCATAGACATATATCACACATTTGTAGAGAGATATCATATCACAGCAAATAGAAAGCGTATTTGTGCTTTTCGAACTAACTTTTTTCTTTTCTAGGAAAAATTCCTATCATCTCATTACGATAATTTCCAAATCTCAGGAGTTTCTGACAAATGAATTTTACTGTAACCCTCTTGAAAATGAGAAATTCTATCTGAAAACACCTTGTACAGTTTTATTTTCGTTTAAAATATGTATTTTGGCCACTTCCCCTGTTGAAGAGTAAATGAAATCGGCAGTTTTTAATACGTTCATTTGTCAATTTCTTTTTAATTTTATGCTATCCCGTTTGAATAATCAAGGGGCCTATCACGCTTTCAATGATTGGAGCTCTTTTTTCCGCTGTATAGAATGACGTGACAAATATACCTTTTTAAATATACATATATATATATATGATATGGTTGCCAGAAAAGCACAATATATCTCACGTGAAAGCACATATTTTAAAATAACGCTATTGAACTTAAATTTAATAAATGTACATTTAAAGGAGTAATTTTAGATAATGTCCTGTAAGTTTTATTAACATAGCTGCTTCAACAAAAGAGAATAATAGCTACTGCGTAGCTAAACAAAGTCTGAATTATTTAGTATTATCATGGTATTTTAAATCTAACGCTATTTCCGGATGACTAAAATCACCTGCCAAAAACATATCTGAAAAAATTGAAAATATATACGCAAATTAATTGATCAAAAATATTAAGAATAGCTGTAAGAACTCATGCAGTTAAAAGGGCGCTAAATAAATGCATTTATCTTGTTTATTTTTGCAAAAAAGTGCTGTTACGCAAGTTTTGTCTTAAAGTTTTTATGTATTTCTTTTATACTTCCGCTGTTGTGTAAATTTCGACGTCGATCCATTTTCCATATTCTAGTCTGAAGTATCTGAAACATCTATTTTCAGAAGAGAAAAAAATGTTGAACTGAAGAAAGAAGAAACCATAAGAATCTCTAAAAAAACAATATAAACTCTCAGATATTTTTTTTTCGTCCAAGGGTCACTTGAAGTATCTTAGTTTTGGAAAATATGAGTTTTTTTTACATTCAAACTAAATAAAATCAATTCCGAAGTTTTAGGAATAGTACAAATAATGGCTATATTTGGGAGATTATTTTATGATAGTCAAATATAATGATAAAATATAATGATAGCTAATTTCTTTACAGGTGTATAAAAAATACGAAAGCAGGTTACCGAAAAAAAGAGAGAAAATAATATGCTAATAATGTTATTGTTGTAGTAATATGAGTGTTACAGCACACAGTCCTGGAACTTATTACATTTTACCAGGGATGAAAAATGTAGAATGGCCTTGATTGAAGACTGTGAATCTACAGTATTTTGCAATGCTTCTTTCTTTATTTTTTTCTTTTTAGCCCGGCATGCTATTTCTTTCTCCCAGCAAATAAAGTGTCGTCTCCAAAACATAACGTTCCTTTGTATAAGCCAGTCGTGAAACAAAGCAGAATTGTACTGTTAAGTACTGTTAAATTCACTGTACTGTTAAATATTCGACTGCAATTTTTTTAACTTCTAAACATGACACATTTTCAGTTTTTATACCGTCGTATTGGGGAAAAAAGTACTTTTAAATGCAATTTGTTTGAAAACTGCATCTCCATTTATTTTTGAGATATTAATTTTTTTTTTTACGTTTTTAGCGTCATTTGTTTAATTTTGCCAAATTAAGTACACCATTTCTGTGGAAAGTAAAGGGGAAATAATTAAAAAATAGCAATTGTATCTCTTTTGTTGCCATTTTCCCGTAAAAACTGAAAAAAATGTTCTTAAAATACGTGGTATTTTGAAAAAGATATAAATGAATGATTTCTGATAAAACATGGAGCTATTATAAGCTAAATTTAATTTTATGAATCTATATTAATATTACAAAAAAATGAGGGCATATGAATCATTAGATAGCCTATGTTTTTGTCGAGTTTCTTGAATGACGATATCTCTTTTTTACAATTTGTGTATTATTCAGCGATAGTGACGTCCTATACGTACTTTACTGTAGATGTCGTTCAATACTGGATAGTAAATGAGGAATTCTTCAGCGGATACGGATGATGTCATTTTATATAAAATGAAAGTGTGTGTTTTAAGTCTTAAAACTGAAATATGTTTTGTACTATACATATATATATATATATATATATATATACAACCTGTGGCCAGAAAGTTCGGTGAATGAATTTTTATTTCAAATACAGTATTGTACACATCAAATACAATTTACTGTCCTTCAAAATAATTTCCATGGATGGTAATGCACTGTTGGGAACGAGTATATAAGTCCTGAAATCTCCTGTAAAACAGTTCTTTCGGAATGGCTTTCAGCTCGGCCGTCACGGCGCGGCGGAGTCCGTCGTCGCCTAACGGCAGTTTCTGGTCGCGAATGGAGTTCACACTTGATCACCTCCCCCCCTTATTCACCTGATTTGGTAACTGCATACTTCTTCCTCTTCCCCAGAATGAAGTCAGCCCTGAAGGGAAAGAGATTTACGGACATCACCGACATTCAATGCAACGTGACGGCCGACCTGAAAGCCATTCCGAAAGAACTGTTTTACAGGAGTTACCAGGACTTATATACTCGTTCCCAACAGTGCATTACCATCCATGGAGATTATTTTGAAGGACAGTAAATTGTATTTGATGCTGCACAATACTGTATTTGAAATAAATTTTCATTCACCGAACTTTCTGGCCACAGGTTGTATATATATATATACATATTTTTTTTCATCGGGAGCGGCACCTAATTCTGAAAAAAGACGAATTCCAGTTTTCTAGTTTTCTTTTTTTTTTTCTTAAATACCTCAAACAGCAGACTCGTATAAACAAAGTACTATTCTAAATCCAAATACTTTTATTATTAAATACTTTAGTAAAAATATGCTAAGAGACGTAAATAAAAAGGAACTTGAGTATATTGATTCCGTTTCAAAGTTTTCTTATAATAAGGTACTCTCTACAGACTCAAAATTTATTAATTATGGATAAAGGTCATAACATTTAATTTAAACGACTCATATTTGATAAGGTATTATTGATATTTTTTAGTGAAAAAAAACTCATAATATGCCACAAGAAACTTAGTAGCAGTTGTGTCATACTCTGCTTTGGTGTGAGTTCTTTTTAGCTAAATTGGCCACTACATAATTTTACACCACTCGTTATTATCATCGTTGAATGTTATCCATATATATCTTTAAAAAATGTACTTGAAAATAAATTTATTTAAAAAATTTTCTTTTTCTGATTATACTTAATTTATCATTGGACAAAAGTTGGCTAATTTGGACATTCAAAGTAGAATAACATTTTCTTTGCACCTTATGAAGAAAGACTGGGTTCTTTCGAAGGGCGAAGCGCATTTATATATTTTTATTGTGTTTGAAGACGTTTTTGTTGTTGTTGTTTCTACTGTTTCACACCAGTTTTTACTGATATTAATTTTAAAAGTTAGTTCAAAATATTGTCCATGAATACAGATTCAAAGCTGAGAAAAAGCTTAAAAATCAGCTTTAAAAACAAGCAGCCATATAGCATTTATTGTGTACAAGCCACAACAATAATTCAACGTGTGCATTTTTTTTAAACTTTAAACGTATCCAAAGTTTACTCAATTTGATTCTATACGTTAAAATATAGCAATACGTTGCACAGTCATCCAAACAAAATGGAGAAAATCCAAACATTTTAATGGCCAAATTGTCGAAGATAAAGACGAAATTAGATATTCGATTAGGAATTATGTCTTTTTTTAATTTACTGTAGTACTAAAATAATGGTTTGTTACTACTTACTTTGAATTTTGGATGGTTTTTGTTTAGAATTGAACCCGTAGAGCCCTCTACGAACATTTTTTGGAACAAAAAATTTGTAATGCTCAAACAAAATTTCAAACAGGAGAACTATTTCCGTAAAAATCAAATTTTAATACGCCCATTGCTTTACTTTTAATTGAATTTTAAAATGTATCAACGACTTTTGACCCACTCTGTATACAAATTAAAATTTATAAAGAAATATTTGATTATTTTATCTTTAACAAAAATTTTAATGGTGTATTTAAGTACACTGTTTAAAGGGGTAGAATCCAAAAGCATCTTTCTTCTAGAAAACGTCTAGCCAAAAATTCAATAATACCAATTGTATCGAATGGTATGTACTATATCATTGATATTATTTACTTTTACGTAACATTATGCAACTAATCGGATTATGAAGCTTTCTATTATTACATAAGAATAAACCTATACCCAATACTTTTATTTAAAACTATTTTTTAAATTCTTTTTCAAAAATAAATTCCCTTCTAAAATTCAGAAAATAGATTTATCGCAATATTTTCTTGAAAACCCTTTATGCAAAAAAATTTCTCGTTATTGAAAACGCCTATTTATTTGCTACATTTTTTCATATTTTGATGTCGTAATGTTACATTTCATTCAATTTCTTCTTCTACTCGGAAATATCGAACACAAAATATCTATTTTCAGATCTGAGAAAACCTTTCAATGAAACAAGATGAAATTCTAAGAATTTCCATATTGTGCAAATAGACGCGAAAATAAATTATTCCTGTACATATATGAATTTTTATTTGAAACGTTCAAGCGGATAGAAACATAAAAATCCAATAATTGCATACTTTAAAGGTTCTTTCATTTTATACGTATAATTTATTAAATTAGTTAACTAGGAATAAGAATATAAAAAGTGAAATCCATTGTCATCTAAAAACATACCACATCTTTTGTATTTACCGTCTGAGGGTTTTCCTGTATTTTTATAAGAATGCTTGTAAATTTCAGGATAAATATATTTATTAATCGCAGTTTGATGCTGTAATATCTTTAAAAATTATTTGAGAAAATGTTGTGTGTTAAAAAACCTTTTTGAACGGAATTCAAGGCGCAGTAGAAAAATTCCGTTTTAAACACCCACTTTTTGTGACTTCGACCTGCAACACTAGTTGAAACATACAGTGGCGGTCAAAAGTCTCCGACCAGCATAAAATAGTTGGTTAATTTGTAAGTATACTCATATGAAGAGGAATCTCAAAGTGATACTTATACACTTTATTGACATAACAGTTAAGAACTTATTTATGGAATAAAAAATAAATATTAATAATTTAATTGACAAAATTAATTGCAAAAGAAAACGCATGTTCTCAAAAGTTTCCGACCACCTTGGCAAGTTTGGAAAAAATGGTGTTATAACAGAAAATAACAGTGATCAACAACATTTACAATTAGTATTTTGTATTCATACATTTAGCAATAAGTACTGCGGCGCAGCAACCGATTCAATGAACGGTTGTAGATCGTCAGTGTTAAGTTTTGTCCACGGCTCTTGCAATTTTTTTTTTTGTGAAAATACTGCTGAATTGGAATATTTATAATTCCACACAGGTTTTCAAGTTAGTTTCAATGATTTTCTATTGGATTCAGATCGGGTGACTGGGCTGCCCATTTTAAAATCGGAATTGTTTTGTGTAAAATCCACTGCTTGACGAGCTTGCGTGTATGCTTTTGGTCATTATCATGATGAAACAAATAGTTACGACCACAATTTTTCCTCCAATAAGGCAGTAAATGATCTTACAAGATATCCTTATGCTTTGCATTATTCATCTTGCTGCGGATTTAAAATAACGGACAGGCACATTTTCCAGAAAATGCTTCCCACACCATAACGTATGCTCCACCATGCTTCATTGTATGAATAACATATCTCGCATCTTATATTTTGTTTTTAGGTCGTCGGCTGTAGTGTCTGTTATCACTCCCAAAAAGATTGAACGTCGATTCATGAGAAAATAGTACTTTTTTCCAGTTTTCACTTGACCAATCTTTGTATTCCTTGACAAACGCCAGTCGGGCCCTCTGATTTTTTTACTTATAAAAAGTTTTTTAACACCGACTGTTCCATAAAGTTCTAACTTACGTAAGCGTCTTGACACTGTAGAACGACTTATTTCAGCAATATTTGAACACCGTAAATCGCGGGGAATTGCAGCGGCATTTTTACGTGGTTCAACAACTGCTTTTCTTCTGATAATCCTGTCCACAAGAATAATCGTTTTCCGGGGTCCCCCGGACTGTGACAAGTTCCGAAGTCCATGACCACCTTTATATATTTTTTAAATATCGTTCACAGCAAATTTTCCAATCGACAAATTTGGCGCAATCTCACGAGAGGATTCACCTTTTAGCGACAAACAAATCACACGTTTAGGAACAATAAATTGTTCAACTTTCCATTATTGAATTTCAAATACGTTATTTACGTTGATTAATTAACAAACATGGTAAAAAAAAAAAAAAAAACATTTTACCGATAGCAAAAACTAATGGATAACGAATGGCCGAAAACTTTTACACACGCGAATTTCGAATCCCCCCCCCCCCCCCCCGTTTGCATAAAATATTTTCAGTATCAAATCAAAATGATCACGTGGTCAGAGGTAATTTGCTTATTCCTAACTTTTGGAGCAATTGCGGTTCTTCTTTGCTGAAACGTTCTGTCAAACTAATCAAAGAAACTAATTGGCCGGAATCTTTTGAACGCCACTGTAGTTTGGATTCATCTCACTGTGTTCATCTTGATGTAATTTGTTTACATGCCTTTCTAAAGTTTTTTTTACCAATGATATGTCCTTTGCAGCCGCATAAACACTTAACATTTCTTAAGGCTGCTATTTTGATCCTTTCTAGAGTTTTTCATTGTTTCTATTTTTCGAATGTAGGTAATATTTAAATGAAATAGAAGTTGCTATAAACTTCCTCATTTATATTTTATTGCATATTTTTTTGCTTCTGTAGCAATTCTCCATATATTTCTTTAATCAATTTTAAGCATTTTCCTTTCTATCACTCATTTTACTGTAGCTATACAGAATAAATTTACATTCATTTAGAAATATAACTATACGCACTTCATTATCTGCATTTTATAGTAAATCGATTTTCAAAAACACCTTATTAAGGGAGCCTTAACCATCTGGTCAACCCGTCACATTTAATTGAGTCAAGTATCCTCAAATAGCCACTTTGTAAAGAATAGCCCATGATTATATTAAGCCTAATTTATTGTACAAGCTTTATGCCTGGAATGAAAGCTCAATATTTCTGCAATATTTAAAACCTACTTACTTAAATTTCTGTGTTATATTTTATCTGAAAAATTTTTACAAAATATTTCTAAAAAATACACCTTTTAAGTTGAGAATTCTTCACAAATGATTCTTTCCACACCTGTTTCAGTTGTCTGCATGAAACAGAGACTTTTACTTGAGCATTCCAGTAGGTTTTGTTGCTACCTATTCGTAAAACTCTGAAATTCTTTTAAATATTAAACTGAAGGGCGGGTCAAATCTCCATTATTTTCATCCATTCTCACTCTCGTCTGTACCAAACGACAGTTCTTCTATCAACTAGGCTGAAACAACCAATAACGGACACCATAAGGATTCCTTCTTATTCAAATCACGGTTACAAAGTTTTTAATCTACAGCTCATATTCAAAATATTAGAATAATTACTTTTTTTTTACAAATTGAAAATATCGTTTGGTAATTTAATGTCTTTTGACGCAAATATGCAAACGATATTTTTATTAAGAATTTATTGTTGATTAAACTTATTTATTATCTTAAAATTAATATCATTTTTTAAAAGATTAATTGAAAAAAATTTTGAAAACCTCAAATATTGGAATATTTATTCAAGTGGTTCAAAATATTAGAATATTTCACATTAATTATCACCATTTTCTAACTGGTGACATCATTAATTAAATTCAGACGACTTTATTTAAACTCAGTATTCTTTTTGCAGTTTGTTTGCTTTTTCGTCTTAAAATGGGTCGTGTGAGTGATATTCCTGAATCTATTAAACTTTGAATGGTTGATTTGTATCGGCGCGGTAAATATCAATGTTATGTAGCGAATTATTTACATTGTTCGCAATCAAGCGTTAGTAAAATACTAATACAATATTCAAAAAATGGAAATTTTCAAAATAATCGCCAAAATGGCGAAATTACAAAGTTTTTAATTTATTTTATATCCATTTTTGATTATGAAAGTATAATAGAGTAAAAAATACAGGTGAAAATTTTTTGTAAAATTATACTTTTTATTATTAAAAATATTTTTTTCATAAATATGGTTAATAACTCCAGTAACTAAAACCATCGCTATTTTGAAAAAAATAAAAATAAAAATGCCCAGTTAAAATGATGGCATTGCGATCACAGGCTATTCCCACTAATTGTATATTATACTCTTATTTCAAAGAAAAATAAATTAACCCCTCGAAAAATAATTAATGGGGCCCCGTTTTCCCTTTTTATACTTAACCAATGAGACTCCAAATCTCATCAGGGAAGCGCCTTATCAGAATAAACCGGTATGTCAAATTTGAAGCAAATCGAGTAGAAAAATCCATTTATCTAAATTAAGGGGTTATTAGTCCCCCCCTTCTCCCCTTTTGACTTAAACAATGAACCTTCGAATCTAACCAGGGATGCGCCTTATCAGAATTAACCGGTATACCAAATTTGAAGAAAATGTGACAATTCTGCATGAAAAACCCATCTATCTAAGTTAGGGAGGAATTAGCCCCCTTTATGCTTAACCAATGAACCCCCAAAACTAATCAGGGAAGCGCCTTATCAGAATGACCCTAGAAATTTTTTTAAAGCAAATCGGATAATTCTATCAAGAGTTATTGCGTTACGTACATACATACATACAGAACCGGTGGGCACATTAGCTCTCAGGCTTTGATAGCCTGTGAGCTAAAAATTAATATAACTAACTCAAAAAGAACCTGTGTCTAACACTTTATTTGCAAAGATAAAGCATTACTTTGCAGAATTTTCTAAAATGTTCTTATTTGAATTAGATTTTTCTTGAAATGTCAGTTACTGGTTTGGCGTCAATAAGGGGAGGGGGCAGTGAGTTCACTTAAGCTCATGAATTATATAAATTTAAAGTTTGGAACTCATTAACCCCTTCAGTACCACGGCATCAGTAGTGATGCCATGGCGCGCATAGGGCAAAATACCGTTTATTCTGTAATTATAAATAGCATTTAAATTATAAATAGCATTTACTAATTATAAATACCACTTAAAATTATAAAATCCATTTATCATGTAATTATTTCCATATGTATTGAATTAAAAAATTTTTAATATTTCAAAATTGTATTACAGATATTTATGATATTGCTGGTAATGTTCGTTTGAATAAAAAACTTTTGAACATAACATGCATGAATGAGTAGTCATTTTGCGTTTTTTGTCTACATTGTAGCACAACCGACATCTTTTCTGCTTTCTTGTAGAACCTTATAAGGTACTATCAAATAATTTATGAAGATCTTCTGGAGGTTGATATTTGTAGTCATTTTTATATTTCATGTAATTGTCAGAATTATTTTTGAGGATTTCATCGCATACCATTATAGTGAATGAATATAGTCCAATTTGTTTTTAAGGCGATATGTTCTGAAATACGCTGGCGTTGAACACCATTATTTGCACAATATGGAATCCGACTTTTAGGTAGATTTTGTAAGAATTACTATCTATTGCTGTCGTTACCATGGAGCGACTTTTGAAAAATTCCTTCATAACTTTTCATTTTATGACCCCAGGAACCCATAACCATCAAAACCTAAAACGTTCATATATATATATATAAAAATATAAGGTGTGTCCCAGCGATTTAAAGCCACTGTGATTGCGTGCTATAATTGGACAAGAAAAAAACTAATAAGAACGAAACAAATATATTAAGAAAGAATATATACAAGTACGTATTTATAAGGACCTTATCTGGGCAGGAAAAAAAGAAAATTGTAAAAAAAAGACTGGGGGGGGGGGGGGGAGTGTCCCGCCGAAATAAAGCCACTGCTGTTAATAGACAATATATCCACCATAGTTATATATGATGTGGAATATACGATATGGCATACCATTTACCAATACTTGGAAGACAGTAGCATCAATATTCTCCCAAGCTTCAGTGATGACGTCTTTCAATTTTACCACATACTGAAACTGTCTGCTATTGCCATATACAGTCCTACTGAGGATACCTCACACATTTTCTTGGGGACTGCGATCAGGGAAAAAGGACAGGCCATTCCATGACATGCACTCGATTATACAAAAACCCTTCCCAGGAGGATTTTTAAACGTGAATAGAGGTCTTTTCCTGCTGGAAAATCCAACTTAGTCCACAAAATCTGTTTGCAAGTGGCAGTAAATGGTTTTCTAGTATTTCTTTGTAATCGGTAGCCTTCATGCGGCCTGAGAGAAAAGCCAGGTTATGTTTACCTCCATAGCCGAAGCCTCCCCACACCATTAATGAGCCTCCACTTTGCTGTCGTTCGGAGAAAATTTCCTCTTCTTTCATGATGTCATACGAATAGAAAGCAAGGCCGTCTAGTTCATCCAAATTAATTTTTTTCTCATCTGAGACTGTAACACGATGCCATTGGTTCTTCCAGGTTCGATGATATTTGGCCTAATCCACTCTCCTTTGCATGTGGATAACTTTCCACATGGGCGGCTGCTTCCTCTTCTTGTGTCGCAAGAGCCGAAACATTTTTCAATTCCTTTCAGTGTTGATTTTGTCACAGGGATGTTATCCTCTTTTGTCAACTGTTTTAGGGAAATACCACCTCGTGAAAAACGACGCAAAACTTCTCTTTCCTGTCTGGTAGTCATTTTTCTGCATGTACTTGTTTATACCAGTACGTATTGTCCTTATTTACAAAATTATTTGTTGCGGTTTTAGATCGTTTGATTTGCTTAGATATTGGTCTGTGTGGAAGGCCTTTTTCCTTAAAAGCTGTTATTTATCCTTTCTCAAACTTTGATAGGTGGGTTTTTTTTCTCATTGCAATACTGCAGGAAAAATAGGAAATACAGCTTTCTAAAGTCTGCACAAATTTCGACTGCCTCAGAACAAGTATTTGACAACTTCCTGACATCATAAACATGTTGAACTGCAGCAGCTTGAATGTCGGTAGTTACCGAAAATACTAATATTGGCAGTGGCTTTATTTCGGCGGCACACCTTTTACTCTCTTTTTCACATTGATCTTTTTCTCTTGCCCAGGAAGGCAGGGAATGAGTTACTCCTTGTAAATATGTATTTGTATATGGACTTTCTTAAAATATTTTTTTTTCGTTCTTATTTGTTTGTTTCGTGTCCAGTTACGGCACAGAATTAGGGTGGCTTTATTTCGTTGGGACACACCTTATATTTATATATATGTGTGTGTGTGTGTATGTATGTACTACATTTTGTCCGCACGATAAAAGTCAGAATTATGCACGGATCGCCTTCAAACTCGCCAAATACATTGAGATGGCTAGTATCTCGGCGGGGATTGTAAATGAGAAAAATCGGCCCAAGGCAGTAGAAATGGGGGAGGGTTACAAATTTTGAATACCGCCTTAACATGATTCTGATAAAACCAACTGTAACAGAAAAATGGCAGGAAAATTTTAAATAATTTCGTTATAGCAGTTGCCAACAATAAAAGAAGCAAACAAACAATAAAATTCTTACCACAACAATTACTTTTCTGCTGCAAGATTTCCACGTGGAAAATAAAAATCTATATATATATATATTACGCTATCGTATCTCCATACATATAAGGGGGTTACCGTAGGGGGGGGGAACCCTGTTCTGACGCCAAATGCCGCCAAGTTTGTCGTCAACTTGTTGATATCTCTAATTTTTCGCCAAACTCTCATAGACTTCCATTGTAAACCAATAGGGTTTACTTGCTTACAGAAAATCAACAAATTGAGATATTTTAATGCAACAAAAACTAGCCAAAGCATAAGATTAAATGCCAATAATGGTTGATCGTAAATGTCAAATTCACTTGACTTTAAGCAAATTACATGTGTTTACGTCATTAAGTGTTTCTTATTTCGACGTTTTATTAGTATTTTTATTAATGTTATGCTAATTTACTTGTTCTTTCGTTATTTAACATAAACATTTAACTTTTAACTTCGAAATTCACCTGCGCCTGTAGGCCGAGCCGGCATGGATTTTTTTTAACCACGAATAACTTTTTCTTGTACAATTATGTGGTTTCACAGCTTGATCCACTCGATCTACTGCACACCTATTTTCATTGTAATGTTCAATGTGTTTGAGTTTTAGATAATACTTCTGAGTAGCGCTTTTTTATGTCTAATTATTTACACAAAATCTGCTGTCAATTTTGTTGTCAACGCGTGCACATCATGTTTGTCTGTATATTTCACTACTAATACATTTTTTCTGATAAACAAGCTTGATATTCCAATAGTTTTGTGCCTGCAAGTTGTTTTTGAACACCACGATTTACGCTTATTTTTCCTGTTCTGTATGTATTTCTACTTAGTAAGAATTCTGCAAGACATACAGAAAGGTAGAAGTTATCAAGAATGGCTTCTCTAATTTTATCAAATAAGTTTTGCAGTAAGTGAACAACGACTCTTTCGGATATTGTCAAATTATCAGTTTGAGGAATAGGAAAACATTATAAATGTGTCTCCCAATATAGAGAGCAAAATTGTATCTATATTCACGAAATTTTGGATACGAAGGACAAAGGCAAAACATTTTGAGACCAAATCGACTACTTTTAGCTTTAATATATTGCTTGAAATGAACTCGTACTATAAACAATTATAGGCATTCGTCCAAAACACAGATATCTCTAAGTCTGTTTGAGCGTTGTGGTGAGTTCACGAATTGTAATGAAAAACATAAGTAAACGCAGCAAAGGTGAGATTTATCAGCGCACTTTGAGTCGGAAAAGCGAATAAAGTTCAAAATTGCGAAAAAACGATTTCTGCTGATATTCATAATTTTGGAGGAAAAGACTTTTCCGAGCCACCGTACAAAAAATTTCCACTAAAATACGATTTTATTGTAGGATAACGAATAATCCCATCATTAGTACTATGGACATAAATACATACATTTCTGAAACAGTAATTTTCTGCCATATCAGTCCATGTACCTTCATTTTATAATTATCCTTTTCAGTGAAATATATACCCGCTCTTTCGTAAGTCCATTTACATAAAGAATTTACGATATTTGATGTAATGAAAATCTCAAAACATTTCCAGGATTCAGTGTTATCATCAAAGTTACAGAGAATAAATATCATACTCGGGGTCCTTTATAAATAGTGGAGTTTGTTTCAACAAAAGAATCTCTTATTACTTCAAATTCATCCATACAGCGTGGTTCATTTTCATCATCACTATCGCTGAAATTCGACGCCATTTACTCACAACACACGGGTAGCAAGAACAATAACAAAATACTTCAACAATTGCATGTGCGCTTCGTTCGCTGTCCAAGTCGGAAATGAATGGCCGAAATGAATTTAAACGCGGTTCATGTAACGCCATCCAGGGACGAAACTTCAAAAAACTTCTCTAATTAATGAAAATATATTATACGTTCCATTGGAAAAAATATTCCATTTCTTTTAAATGTTTTATGGTATATATATAGGAGGATTCACTAAAATCTTTTCATGTGGGACCCAAGAAATTAATGTTAAATTTATTTTCAGCACTTTCCCACATAGTTGAAACAGGTTTATGTATTTGCTTGGTTTGGCTATCTGTCACCGTCTCGCAGTCTGTCTGTCTGTCCGTCCTCAAACTCGAGTAAATTACCTCAGGTTGCCATGTAATTGATATAAGTTATTATGGATTACTAAGGCATATTTGGTATTGAAAATGGAGTGTGTAGTATTTATAGTTCGTTCACAGGACACTTAAAAGATTTCTATTACATTATGATCCGTGAGGAAAAATTCTTTGCAATGTATTTCAATGTATAATGTTACACTGCTTCAAAGATATTCAAATTGATATATACTACTCAGGTGCACTACAAGATGATTATTGTAGAATATGGTGTGCATTGCATTTTCTGTTCATTTACAGGTGCACTTAAAAGAGCCCCTTTACAGTGCTGTCTCTGAGCGATAATTCCTGAAATTGCATTTCAATGGTGGCATGCGTTTTAAAATGTAACTAATTTTTTGCATATTACTTGATGTGTGTAAATTTTACAGATCATATATGAGGTTGCACAAAAATATTCATTTCCGGTTATTAACGAAAATTGCTAAAGGAAATTGTGGTACACTGTAAAAGAAATCTGTAATTCTACAGATGTAAATTTAGAGAAATCTGTATGCTTATTAAAGTTTTATCTGTACACTGTACAGAAAAAGCTTTAAATATACAAAATTATATTTTTTTACAGCTATAGAAATCTGTAGCGTTACAAAAGAATGTGCTAAAATTACAGTAATCTTACTAAAATTTCATCTGTAACCCGGGTTGCAGTTGCATAAAAAGTTGTAGGCATCCCAATTTCCTGAAAAATTCTTAGTAACCTTATAGATTTTTTGATTTATAGTGCAAAAGTGTATCTGTTACATGATTTTTTGTTGTTGCCGTTACATAAAATGTTCTAGGAATCCTAGTTTACTAGAAAAATTTTTATTAACATTGCAGATATATATATATATATATATATATATATTTTTTTTTTTTTTTTTTTTTTTTTTTTACAGCGTATGAGGTTCCTAATTTTACGAAATGTTAGCATACTATGTAGCATATATGCAAATCTAGTATATTTTATATACAGTGATTCACAGAAAGAATTGAATACTTCTCCGACTATAGATGGTAATTGCTGAAATTGGGTTTTCAAATGTTTTAAGCGTTTTTGAAATTGCTCACTTAAATATCATTTTTCACTTTGTTAAACAGAGAAGATTTGTTACAATATTCTGAATATGTTGGAAAGTGTTTCACAATGCATGCTTGACATATGTTTTTTCTTTGTTGTTCATCTTTGCAAAACAGATTGCAATGCGGATAGTTTCTGAACTCAAAAACTACTTAAGGAATAAGCTATAGCTCGGGATTCGCATATTTGAAATTTCAAGAAATCAATTTCTGTTAAAAAATTGATATTTTATATTTCATATTTTTTGAAAGGTTATTTTAAAAAATACATACTTTTTTAATTAATTTCAATATATATATCTATTTTCGAAATTATTTTTATGAAAATATAAATTGTTGCCAATGAATTTTGTAACAGAAATTAATTTCTAGAAGTTCCAAACATAGAAATCTCGCTCATTACACCAAGTAGTTTTTGATTTATGCTTAAAAATTACTCTCAATGCAATCTGTTTTGAAACGATTAAAATTGAAATTAACATTAGGAGCGTATTTCCTAAATTACTTGACCGAATAATTCGCAAATTTGAAACTTCCAGAAATCAATTTCTATTTAAAAAAAATTACAGTTTATACTTTTCCTTCATATTTTTTCCGAAAATTTATTTACAAAAAATACATACTTTTGAAATTAATTTCAAAATATATATCTATTTTCAAAATTAACTTCAATATATATATATATATCTATTTTCAAAATTAATTTTCCAGATGCATATGCATTGTAACAAATGATTTTTTTAACAGAAATCAATTTCTAGAAACTCGAAACATAGAAATCCGACTTATTACAGCAATTAGTTTCTGATTTATGCTTAAAAAAATTACCCGCAATGAAATCTGTTTTGAAAGGATTAAAACTGAATTAAACATTAGGAGCATAATTACTAAATTACTTGATCCCGACTGGTATTCGAAAGTAAAGTTCACCAAAAAATCCAAATATAAAGTCAAAATTAAGTGTAGTAATTGAAAATTGCCACATTTGGCACAATTAGTACACACAGACAGCCCTAAATTAAGTACATACAGACAGCCCTAAGCTAAATTTAAGCATAGTAATGGCAGACAATATCACTAATTGACTGGCAAGAATAGTATTTTTATACAATGATTTCCGACAGAGTTAGTTGATGATTGTGCATTTTTATTCCGCATTGTACATTAAATTAGTGAGCACTAGTTCATTTTAAATTAATAGTTAGCTGTTTCTTTCCGATATAAAAACTGTACTTATATACAGCTGTTCACTAATGCTTGGTTAATCTGTTTATTCCGACATTAAGTAGCATAGCGTAAAGAACCTAAATCTAGTAAGCTTTTTCCGAATTTCATTGGACTAGGTAATTCTAACAGTGATAGTTTAGTAGATCCCCATTAATTACTTAAATGCATTATTTCATAATATCTGAATTCTATTTTCAAATATGCGATTCATTTATTTATTCGATACTTTCATTATGCGACATTTTTATTAATGATGTAATTATCCATAAGTTTTAATTTATCAGTGTGGTTTACTCTAGGAGAAAAAAAATAAATGGTAGGGAGGATACAAATGGAAAAACAGAAACTTCGTAATTTATAATAATGCCTTCATTGTTTATTAACTTAAAAACTTAAAAACTTACTATCGCTTTCAAATGCATGATTAATCTCAGAAGTATGACTGCATTCCACTGATTTCATTTATCGGAAGACAGTACATTTAACTACGTGTACCAAATGGCATACTACGCAATGCAGAAGAGTACAATTAACTACGTGACCCAGATGGCATAAGATACAATGGAAGAAAATGAACTCTCCTGAGGTTTTTTGAGGAAGATTGCAATTTCACAAGCATCTGAAAGAATGTCAGCAGTGTATTTTAAAAGTGCCTGTAAAAAAAGCATAAGAATGATTTTGTTGGATTTCTCTGATATTTCTGTTAATGAAAATGGAAAATATTCCTAAATATGAAACATAGAGTCTTCCTTCGGATTTTCATCTGAGTGAACATCTAAAAGAACAAAAATTTATCCGAGATTTTTTGTTTACAATACCGATAAATAGATTCTTCATTATTAAAGAAATTCTGAATAGGCGCATATATGTTGATAATTCAGTGACTTCATTTGTCGGAAGATAGTACAACGTGTCCCAAATTGTATAAATTACAATGGAAGAGAGTAGATTTAACTATGTGTCCCAATTTTCATACATTACAATGGTAGAAAAAGAACTCTTCTGCGATTTTTTGAGCAAAATTGCAATTTTTACAAGCACCTGAAAGAATGTCAGCAGTATATTCTAAAAGTGCCTGTAAAAAAGCGTATGAATGGTTTTGTTAGACTTATCTAATATTCCTGTATATGAAAATAGAAAATATTTCTGAACATGAAAACATACAGTCCGCCTTGGGATTTTCATTTCAGTAAACACTATAAGAAGAAAAATTTATCTGATTTTTTGTTGTTGTTGTTGTTGTTGTTGTACAATATCGAGAAATAGACTCTTCATAATTAAAAAAAAAAAATTCAATAGGCGCTTATAGGCGCTTCAATAGGCGCTTGATTAATCAGCAGGATAAACTTAAATAACAGAACTAAAAAGCAAACATTTTATACAGAAAGTAGTCTTTTTATTTCACCGGCCCTTATATTATAATTTAGTGCAAAAACTTAAAATGATTCATATTTATTTTTCTTTACTCAGAGGAAATTACTCTTATTTATTATTTTAATAATGAAGAATACTTTCTGAAATAATATGCATTTCACGATTCTACTTCTAAATATATTATGAAGCAACCTCTAACAGATCAGAAATTATGGGAACCATCACTTTAGGAAAGAATCACAGTTATAGTAGTAGTTTATTTTAACTTATTCACACATGTATTTATCTTTTTCACCTAATTGTCTAACTAATTATAGAAATCATTGGTATTCCAAAACCAGCTCGAAGCACAAACTCAAACAACACGTGATGAATGTTCTAATCAACCACAAATTCATAGATTAATACAGCCATGCACGAAATTCCAAATTGTTCGGAAGTATTTTTTTCTTATAACGGTTCAGCTAAGTAAGCAAAGCAAATCTCAATAACATCCGAAGGAACTTTAGAAATTAAAGACCGCGTAATGAGATTAGAAAAATATCTAGTAAAATAATTTCTAACCAAAAGTGAAACAAAGCAAACCTTCATTAGAAGTTAAACATGTTCCGTTAAGCATTTTGTGATTGCATAAAATCTTGTTGCTTACCTGTTGAATTATCTTCATTTCTTCTGCACATATTACTAAACGATTACCAATTCCTGTTGTTTGTAATGTAAGATAAACTATTTGTTTTTTAAATGACGAGCGCAAAATGTCGTAATTATATATTTCGTTATGTTATGTCCGTTGTATTTTAGAAATGCATCAACTCCCCCCTCTTACCTAATTCAGATTAGATCTTGCTTATTATTAGTCTAATTACTTTTATAGTGGTAATGCTTACGTTAATATATCCGACAGAAAACGACAAATTATGAAATGTATAGGCATATTGTATGCACAGGCTGAATCTATTTCGGATATGGAAATTTCTAAAATATATTTGAAGTAGTCTTGTAAAACTAATTAATTAAATGCTAGGGCAATTTGGCATAAGGGGTAACTCGATACATTTTTGTTTCCAAGAGATGTCAAGTTACAGAGTGTTCGCTGTATTTTATTCTTTATTTAGAGAAATTTACATCCATTTATTGTTTTTAAAAAGAAAATATTCTCTAAATTAATACGCATTTCATGATTGTTTCATTCATGATTGTTGATTTCAAATTTATATTTCTATTTCTATTCTAAAAGATTATAAATTATGTAAAACACTGTTTTAAGAAAGAATCTCAGATATAGTATTAGCAGTAATTAATTTTAACAGATTCACACTTCTATTTATTTTTTTTTTCGCCTAAGGGTCTAAGTAGTTTTACAAATTATCGGCGCCAATCCTAAGTACAAACTCAAACAATGCGTAAAGAATATTTTAATTGACGTAGCAAAGCTTAATGCAGCCACGCACGAAATTCCAGATTATTCAGAAGTACTTTTTCTTATAATGATTCTGATAAGTAAACGAGACAAACCACCCTAACATCCGAAGAAACTTTAGAAATTAAAGACCGTGAAATGAGATTAGAAAAATATTTAGTAAAATAATTTGTAAGCAAATAGAAAGGCCAGAAAACCTTAATTAGAATTTAAATATCTTTCATTATTGTTATTAGTATGCAAAATCTTGTTGCTTACCTGTTGAAGCCTACTATAAGTTTAAAAATTATCTTTTGTTTAAAACTAATGTTGTAATGTAACGTAGTTCATATCGCTTTTAAATAACGAATGGAAAGTTATTTAATTATACATTTCAATATAGTAGTTCATTCAGGGTTGTTGCTTACTTTTGACCAATATTAACAATTTTGGTAATCATAAATGAAAAACTGTAGCCAAAAAAAAAAAAATAATAATAATAAATAAATAAATAAATAAAACATCTATCTTTAACCGCTTAATGTACCCTTTTCTTTTTAATATGTTCAAAAATAACCTCTTTTTTTTTTTTTTTGTAAATGCTTATAAATCAGTTATTCATCTAAATTCAACTATCCATTACAAAAACATAAGAACACTCTAAATGTCTTGTGAAATCGAGAAAAAAAAAATTCTAAACCCGGTTTAACATATTAAAATATTATGAAATAAAACATTTCAACCCAAGTTAATTTAGGACTTTGGGATAGTATTACATTCAATGAATTCTAAAAAATACAAAATATAAATAAAATATACGTCACTTTCAAAAAAACTTTATTTTTCTAGAATTCGTAGACTATTCATTGAAGGCCATAATTCAAAAACAGTTTCAAAACAATAAATCTTTGTAAAAGATCACCATAAAATAAAAACAATACATAGGACGCGTTTCGAGCTAAAAATATTACCAGCTCGTCATCAGCTACAGTAAACACGTGTCCGTAAGGGGACAAGGTCAAAAATGAGCTGTAAGGTAGAGAATAGAGCTTGCAAAGAATGCGACAGATGGCGCTATCTGAAAGGAGCACATGCAGAAGACGAAAGTGTTGCCAAAATGATAAAGCTGTGTATAAATTTATTAAGCTTAAAGAAACTAAAGTCTAAAGACTAAGAAAGCCTAAGTGACTAAATTGTAGTTTACATAATTTCTTTGCTCTAATCATAAAAAATCAAAGGACTTTTTGTTTAACAAAATGCATGAGGCATCTTTTTTTTTTCTGTTTTATTTCAGAAAAATATTAAACTATTGTTTTGAAGATTTATCATTCACTTTCCGTGATTTTTGACGGGGATTATATACTAGTTTGAAATAAAATCACAAACTGTTTTGGTATTTTCCCGTTATGCCAACACCATTGTCGCTAAGCGTAATAGTTGGAGCAAAATGAAATGAAACATTTAAAAAGAATAATTTTATTAATAAAAAAATGAACATTTAGAAAAATATAACTTTTGAAAATTACGGACTTTAAACTAATATATTTTTTAAATCAATAAACATTATTTAAAATAAAAGAAAAAAATAATAATTTTGCAACTAATAAAATATAGTCAATTTAAACTGCAGGCTTGAAAATGTAAATGCCTCTTAGTACTGCTGCGTGGCGTACGTAATACGTATGTCTCACATTGCAGTAAAGATTTCATTTCTTGAATAAAGACATTCATGGTTTTTTGAACAAAATTTTTTATATGTGTAATTCCTAAGTTATGAAATAATTTTATTGTAGCTTCCTCATCAAATTCATTCCTCATCATAACTGATAAATGGTAAAATACATGTCAGTATCCGTAATAAATGTAAGTTATAATTAATAATAAACATTTTCCATTCAAAAAATAGCAAATAAAAAAGTTTTGCGAGATTATGATGGAATAATACTCATAAAAAAATATTCACGTTCAATAAATAGCAAATTTTTATGTTTGGCACGGTTTGTAAAAAAATAAATAAATAAATAAATAAAAATAAATAATCCTTTACACAGTTAGAGTTGAAATATATAGCACAATAACACACATTTTGGCATGCTGTTTGTATAACGTAAAAGTACCGAAGTTTTTTATGTTTTTGAGGCGTTTGCAATTTTTTCCTAACTGGTATAGCTGTTTTAATTATTTAACCAAAAGAATTGATTAAAAAAATATTCAATATGAATTTCGTCCCTTGTTATAGTAACGGATGTATTTTTAGAAATTATCACTTGACATTTTGTGGTTTTGGCGCCAAAGGCATCGCAAAATTAGAAAAATATGAAATATCTCACAAACTATTAGACTTAGAAGAATTTGGTTAGTACCATTCTATTCAGCAAAACAAAATACACCAAAATATGTTATCGGTTGAAAAGTAACTATAAAATAAGAATTTTAAGGAATTTTTTAAAAGTTCGTTCTCTAATTTAACACCCCCCCCCCCCCTCTTAGGGGTGGAATTTTGGAAAACCCTTTCTTAGCGGCACTCTAATGTCATAAGAAGTACTTTTACGCCAATTTCCAATATTTTAGGTTCAGTACTTTGGGCCATACATTGATTAATCCCCAATCCAGACTTTCTTTTATATACATAGACTAGGGTGCTCTGCCCCCTGCAAACTACGCTCGCCAATCCCCGTTCAGACACCGCAGAATCAAAAACACGGTAATCGGATCGGTTTTTAAAAGATTAGAGAAGAATGAATTAAAATGAAAAAGCCTGTGGCGATCTCCCTGTAAACGGGTTTCCATTTTTTTTTTTTTTTTTTTTTTAATTGCGAAAATTTAAGGTCGAAACATATATATATATATATACGATATATATATATATATATATATATATATACATATATATATACGATATATATATATATATATATACTAGGGAGCTGTGCCCCCTGCAAGATACGCTCGTCAACCCCCGTTTAGACACCGCAGAATCTAAAAACACGCTAATCTGATGGGTTTAAAAAATATTAGAGAAGATTGAATTACACTGAAAAAACCTGTGCAGATCTCCCTGAAAACGGGTTCGCATTCAGTTCCCTTTGATTGCAAAAATTTAAGGGCGAATCAGTTGCTGTTAAGACATCCAATGATTCTTTTAGTGTTTTATTAAAGAAGATCAGTTAAAAATATGAAAAGAAGCTAAAATAAAATGAATTAAGTAAACAGTCTTTGCCTCTCGGTATTTTTTAACAGCGTTATAAAACGATTGACATAATACTATACAGCCATTTTAATTGTATCGTTTTAAATCTGATCTAGGCTTCCCTAAAGTTTTCTTTCTCTTTTTAGCAATCACTTGAAAATACTTTCGTTTTTAGAAAAGAAATATTATAATTCGCGGTGTCTTAGTATTGGGTACATTAATTAAAAAGATCATCTCGAAATATGAAATAAATGTCTCGCATAGATATATTTAAAATGTTTGACAGTATTATTATTTGGCCATTTTAAATATGAAATAATTACCACAATGTACTGCTTTAAACGCACATTAATGTATTTATTATTTTAAAGTTTTCTTTCTCTTTTAATATTCACGCGGAGATACCATTTTCATGACATTATTTTTAACATTTTCCTGCTTTTAACACGTGCTCATTTAATAGTAATTTTAAAGTTTTTTTCTGTATTTAATAGTAAATAAATTTTTAATCATAAGGAAATATTTTTCTTTGCGCTGTTTTTACAATTGAAAATAATCTCTGTAATAATAGCCCAAGTCATGTGACTGTCATCAACAGTTCCGGGCGGACCACTTCGCTTTTTACATTCCATGCGGCCATTTTGGTACTTTAATGTTAACCAAGCACAGGTGATAAGTCTTCAAATATTATTCTACAGCCATAATTTCATCTATATTATAATAGTCCAAGTCATTTAACGGCCATAAACAATTACGGGCTGATCTCTTCGCTTTTCATAGAAAAGGTTTTCATTTTGATTAAAAAATCAAAATTATTTTTTCGAATAAAACTACGTAAAAGTTGCCATGATCGCAAAGAATTCTTGGTACTTTTATATTAACCGGCTGCAAATCTCGACAATAGCTTTAATTTTAACTCCCCAATTAGCTTTTTTTTTTTTCGAGTGTTAAATTAAAATATTACTTTGAAGTTGAAATTAAATGTCATGGTTTCTTGCATTATTTAATATTTGGCAATGATGCCATAGTTATATACGCATCCAGGTTTGGCGTGATTTTTTTTACGACAATTTGGTGAAAACCTCGTTTTCGAATACCAGTTACACATGTATTTTTAAATTATTTTCTATTTTTAAAATGAAATAACAACAAATAAAAGAAAGTTTAATTAATAACTATAGAACAAAACAATTTATATAATTTTAAAAAAGAAAATAAATGTAAATAAACATTTATTAATAAATAAACAATAGCCGGGTTACCATGTCAGGCAAAGTAACGCCATTTTGTCGCCAATTAGGCACCCCGGTGCGAATATGACATCTGTGCCTAATATTTTTCTTTTTGTTTCGTTAAAAAAAAAAAGAAAGAAAGAAGTGAAAGGCATTAATTTTAAATGTTTCAGTTTAAAATGAAAGTTTTGTATTTTAAATAAAATGAGTGAAAAGACTATATTTTAAATAAAATGCGACATGCGACGGGGACAATGTTTGGCGATATATCACCTGCGGCCCGCTAACATAAAAATACCGTGTTCTTGATTTCTCTATCAGAATCTTCCAATTAGACGAAAGCTTGTTCAACTACATTGAATTATAAATAAAAGTAGCATGATACATTTCTTAGTATACATTTAAGTGAGACCAAACGGGTCGCCAAATTAGTTTAAAATAAAAACATCGTCTAAAATATGAAAAAAAAATATGTTTATGATTAAAATTTAAGTTGCCATCATTAACGAAAATTGTTTAAAATTAGATAAAAATTAACATCTCGAAAACTAATTCGAATTTAAAAATTCTAATAACACTTTTGAGATCTGCGGATAAATACGGATTTTTGATGTTAATTTAAAGCATAATATTCCATATTTTAGCAGAAATCGCCGTGAAACGAAATCAGTCGTTTCATAAAATCATTTCATAAAGTCGTATCATAAAGTCTTTTCATAAGATCGTTTCATACAGTTATTTCATAAATTCGTTTCATTAAGATTTTATATATACTAGGGGATCATACCCGGGCTTCCCGGGTTAAAGAATATAGGTGAAAACATTTTTTTTTTAATTGAAAACTAATAATTTTTTTATATGCAATAATTTTTGTAGATTGCCCACTTACATTAAAAAAGCATTTTTCCTATGGAAAATACGAATTTACAATCAAATAAATTTTTGAAATTTATCAAAAGCGATATTTTCTTATTAGCCGCATGTTAAAAGTTATTTGACCAAGATTTTACTACTTACGGCATACTTTTATAGTCTGATAATTTCAGAGCTTATACATGTCTGTTAAATTTGTGTTTTATTTATAATATTTTAATTTATTTATTCATAGGGAAGTTTTCTTTAATGGATATTAGGCGTAAGAAAATTATATACTCTTTATTTTGTTTTAAGGGCAAACGCATTAATCTTTCGTAACCGAGCTCCGCGCGATATAGATAAATTAAAAAATATTTCATGCTTTAAAATTGTTTTTAAAACCATAGACAATCAGTAAACTGAGATGAACTTTGCAAACAAATTCCATTTGAAAAAAAAATCCTATTTGGTGATCTAAAAATTTAAATTGTACGATTACAAATATGTTAGATTTGTGTTTTTTCAATATTATTCTTTTATTTGTTTATAAAGGAAGTATTAATTTCGTTATGCAAAAATAGTCAGAAACAAATGCTGAAAAATGTTTGTTGCTTTATGTGCAAAATGTTTATTATTATTATGTATTGAAAACGGCACGTGGTAAGATAAACTTTTTTAAAAAATCATGCTTAAAAAATTATTTTAGAAAATATAATATATCAGTCAATTAAGATGCAGTTTTTAAACTAATTGCATTTGAAAGTAAATTTTTTCCCTATGCGACGAAAATTGAAAATGTACGATGGTCAGAAGATTAAAAAATTGCAGTAGCGAAAATTTCAAGACCGAAATTTTACGTGAAGTGTTGCCATTCACAAAAAGACTTTAGCGTTACGCACAGATACGTTTATTCTTTATAACATAGATACTTAATCAGTAACATATAATAAGGATCAGTTATTAGGATGTGGTTATCAATTGAGGTTCTTATGCTTGGTATTCCGGAATGAAAAACAGCAATTTTCACCTTCTCAACATTTGTATATGCACTTCTCATATCCATATTCATCATTTAAAAAAAATTTCTATTTTGTTTGATCATTTAAAAATAATTTTAACTCAAAACTTGAAGTCACGATTGTCAGCAACATCTTTTATGTGAACAGGCGCACTCTTTACTTAAGATTCTAATCTTAATTCCGGAGAGTAAAAATTTCCGTAATTTATGTTTTTCAGACGCATTTGTTTTAAAATGTTTAGTTTTATCTAAGAAAATGATTGTTTTCTTTTAAATATGACTTCATTTTTACTTAAATAAGCATTTCGCCTAGTGCCTGAAACTATCAGTACACATGCAGAAGGAAAAACAATATAGAAAATTTATGAGGAAAAATGCGTTTTTTCAAAAGCAGTATGTCATTTTCCGTTATTATGCATTTTTATCAGAAAATAGCATAAATAAACATAAAAATACTTCATTGTTTCGCTCTTGCTTGCAATAATGAAAGCTATCTAATTTTCAACAATTTGAAGAAATTTCATAAAATTAAAATATAAAAGTGGGGATATTTAAAAAAAAAAAACAGATAGTGCAATCACATCTACAAATGAAGAGTTTTTAGCTTAAAACAAAAATATTAGTAAAATTGGTTCAGCAGAAAGATCAGGGCAGATGACTAAAAAACACACTTGTGTTTTAAATATAGATTATATAAAATTAGGAAAAATTAAATTAAGCAAATTATGTTATTTTGATAAAATTATAGTAGAATGTCCTAAAGAATAGCATTTTATTATTCGAGAGAATTTTGGACAAAAACTTAAAGAAACATGATATTATTTTAAACCACCAATTATTTGTTTGCTTGTCTAACTCGGCGAAACAAATCCATCCAGGCGAGAATCATCAATTTCTGTAATATAAATCGCTATTATTTGCATATCCCCTCTCTTTTATAAAGACATTCTAATTTTTTGTAAAGCATTGTGTTTTTATCACTGTGGGATTTCAATTACATTATTCTCAAAAGTGAAGCATTTTCACCAGTGAAGAATTTCAAAGCAGCTGGGCTGTGACAATGACGCAATTCTACAAAACAAAATTCAGGTTTAAGAATTAAAATACACTTTTTTTTTTATCAAATGACGTCATTTGCATCCTCTAAAGCAACCCACTTTTAAAATACAGTCTTAAACTTCGTCTATAGAAAAGTATACATATGACGTCATTATCACGAAATAGCAGACAATATTCTTGACATAGCCCATATTTTAATTTCATTTTTTTTCAGGTTTTATGAGAAAATGGCAACAAAAAGATACAGTATCTCCTATTTTCGACTATTTTCCGTTTACTTTCAATAGAAATGGGGTACTTATGTTGCCACGATAAGAAAAATGGTATTAAAAACTAAAAAAAATATTAATATCTCAAAAATAAATTGAGATACAACTTTCAAACAAATTGCATTTAAAAGAGCATTTTTTTCCTTATACGATGGTGTAAAAATTTAAAACGTGCGATGTTTAGAAGTTTAAAAAATTGCAGTAGGGAAAATTGCAAAACCAAAATTTTATTTCAAATTTCAAAGTGTTGCGTTAAGTGTTGCGTTAATTAAAATGACGTATGCGTTACGCACAGATATGTTTGTCCTTTATAATATAGATAAAGTAGATATGTATTGCTAGATGTAAAATATTAATATTATATTTTCATTCGAGAATTTCTTTCTTTCTTTTTTTTTCTTTTTGAGTAAAATCGATTTTTTTTTCATTTAATATTTTAATTAAGATATCCGTTTTAAATGTGTTTATTTAAAATTTATTTTGAATGCGAATATTTTTTATAACTTTAAAAAATAAATTGTGAATACTTTTAAATGAATGAGAAAATTAATGGTAATTTATTTTTAAATTCGAAAACGTTTCTTTTCTTTGCTGTTGGTTTAGTTTCTTTCTTTCTTTCTTTTTTTTTTTTTCATTCATAAAGCTTAATTTGTAGAATTTTTGGTTTTTCGTTCTTAAAATAAATTCGGATTTTAGTATTAATCGAGCCAATACGCATGCGTGTTGGGAATGAACGGAATTTCTCCCTCTTTTTCAGACTTTTGGGAAGAGTTCACGGATAAAACATGTATTCTAGGAGTACGGAAATTATTTGTTAAAAAATGAGGTATAATTTAGTATATATAGGCGAGATGATTTCTGTCAGTGTGCTCAGCAATCGAGACTTTGCTGTATTTTATTCTCCATTCACAGGATCTTACATTTAATTATTGTTTTAACAATGAAGAACACTTACTAACAAGGAAGGTCTCCATACGGGCATACTCAGAAAAATCTGAAAAAAAATTACAGAATGTTCTTCTCATATAAATATATATGTTTATAATTTTTTTTTTTTTTTTTTTTTTTTTTTTTTTTTGGCGGAACCCCAATACAGTGTCCGTAGTTTATTTGGCGATGTATCACCAGTTGGCGATGAAACAAAATACACTTTTATGTAGAAAAAAACTTTTTATGTTCAATTTGTTTATATAAGTTTAATTTAAATAACTTTAGCTTTGTCATTTTTAATTTTTTTAACTATAGTTTTGTCATTTTTAGTTTGTTTTAACTGAAGTTTGTGTTGTATATTTATATGTGTTTATAATAAAATTTAAATATCATATTTTACGATTTAAAACAAAATGTAAATTGATTTAAATTGTTTCAAGCTCAAAAATAAGGCAGACAGAACACTGTCGATTTGATTTTGTTGCTATGGAAACGACTTCGTCTTCGGTACGGAAATGTATTATGGCAATCAAATGTCAGCTGGCTCTAACTTAAAATAGGTATTTGCAACTTGCAAAGCATGGAAAATATTTTTACAGCGATAAATTAAATAACTACAGCAACAAACAACATATATATGTAATGTAAAAAATATATAATAACCTCTTTCATTAAGTTTAAATTCCTTAAAAACCGTGCATTCTAATAATCAATTAATAAACAATTTTCAGATGCATTAAAATCGTTTGCTTTCGGTGAGGAAAAATCCTGCTCGCCAAATCGCGTGTCATTTTCATATCTCTGCGCCAAATATTCGAAAGTATTTTATTTTTTTACAGATTTTCTACTGAAATTCCGCCGTTAAATTTAACTGATCCCCTGTTACATACATGAGTAGTTTCACTAGTATTTCTTTCAACATATTCTGAGTATGCCCAGTAAGGAGACCTTCCTTGTAAGTTATGTAAGTTAAATAAATGTTGCAACAATTATACAAAATATTGCAACAATTATATATTTAAAATTTCGGACCATTCTGTTGGGTAGTTTTTGTTCTGTTATATGCGGACGAACAGACAGACGGTCGGACTGAACGGCGACTATAGGTGCTACGTATTTATATAATTACGAACGCACCTAAAACGGAGCAGAAATAACTAAAATTGATTAAAAATGTGCGGAAAAGTTTGAAAAATTGCTTCTAGTACTTAGAAAAGTGCAAGATTCTTTACTTGTGGGCATTGAAAGAGTGATGCGGTCGCAGCAGAAAGTGGACCGGTGAGTTAATTATCCGTACTATTAAGGCGAACTTATATTTACTTATTATTTTAACAATGAAGAGTACTTACTAAGTTAATGTTCCTTTTATGATTCTATTTCTGTTCTATTTCTTTTTATGAACTATCTTCAAAAAACATAATCTATGTGAATCATTCTTTTATGATATAGTAGTAGTTATTTTAACTTATTCTCATTTCTATTTATCTTTTTTGCTGAAGTGTCTGACTAATACAAATCACCGATTTTTCAAAACCAGCCCTATGTACAAACTCAGACCATACGTATTGTTTAATGCATCCAAGAACGAAATTCCAAAATATCAGGAAGTATTTCTTCTTATAACGATTCAGACAAGAAAACGAAGAAAACCCTAATAACATCCGAAGAAACTTTAGAAAGTAAATACCATGTAATTGGATTAGGAGAATATTTAGTAAAGTAATTTCTACCCAAAAGTAAAGCGCCGAAAACCTTACTTAGAATTTAAACATGTTTTATTAAGTATTTTATGATTATATAAAATCTTGTTTCTTACCTGTTGAATCCTTTAGAACTATTTTTGCATTTATTACTAAATAGTTGAAATTTTTTTTTTGTTTTATACTAATGCAGTAATATAACTTAGTTCGTATATTTTTTAATTGGAGATTGCGAGGGGATTTAATTATACATTTATTTATATAAGCCCACTGATCTTTATTTTATTTCAGAAATATAATTTTGTTTCTACTAACCTTGGTTTTATCATCTTTTAATTTTTTTAATAGCTTTTTACAAACTTAAAGTTTAGCTAATGATATAACTCTCGAGAACAAAAGGAAAGTCTTTAAGTTTATTTCCATATTATACGCATATTGTTTTATTTATACTGGATATGAAAAATTATAAAGTACAATTGGAATAGTTGAGAGAAACTTCTTTTATTCGTAACTCAGTACTGGTACAACTTGTCAATCGGATAACTCGATACATTTTTCTTCACCTAGCGCTGTCTAGTAATCGAGGCTTTGCTGTAGTGATTTTTTGAAATTTTTGAAATTTTCTCTTGTTAACCATTTTTTATAATGATATTTACTTTAAAACTTTGAAAAAAATATAAAAATTTTAGCAATTACCAAGAAAAACATTTTTTTAAGAAAAATAGTCAAAATTGTGTCAAAAATTGACATTTCCGCAAAACATGATAACTCAAAAATGAAACAATGTATTGACATTTTGTAAATTGCATAATAAACAGGATAACTTTCTATAGGACTTAGACTACACACTTTATAATCGCATCTCTATCTCAGATGATATGGCAGTTAAAGTACTAATGTAATGAAAAATTCGCAAAATTTTTCTCAAGTTTATGATTTATACCAGTATAAATATAAAACTGTTTAATATATTATCATGAGTGTAGTCTATTCCCTCAAAAGACATTTGTAAAAGAAGTACAGAAAATTTCGTGGCAATTCATGTATATTTTTTTGTTTTAGGATGTTTTGCGTATAGTAAAAATGAGAAAAACTTCATTTTGAGAAAAAGCTAAAAATAACTTTTAAACATAATTCAAAAGCTGTAATAGCTGTAACTTTAAACGACTGTAACTAGGGTTCTATTTTAGATA
The DNA here is from genome assembly GCA_963932465.1 of Maratus speciosus. Lineage (NCBI taxonomy): Eukaryota > Metazoa > Arthropoda > Arachnida > Araneae > Salticidae > Maratus > Maratus speciosus. The sequence continues at coordinate 199,364,831 of OZ010792.1, read as the reverse complement.
CAGACAAAATTTAAGCAGATTTCGATAGATAAATGATTCAATTTTAATATTAGTGCAAAAATGAAAAAATCGATAATTTGATCGAAAATTATGTTTTAAAGGTGCTCGGATAACTTAAAAATGAAGAATATATTCTATTTGTTTTATGAAGTATCGGCAAAAGATATTATCTATGTGAATCATTCTTTTATGATGAATCGCAGAGATATTAATAGTTGTAGTTAATTTAACTTATTCTCACTTCTATTTATCTTTTTCGCTGAAGTGTCTGACTAGTTATTCAAATCACCGGTTTTCCAAGACCACCCCTATGTACAAACTCAGAGCATACGTGATGAATGTTCTAATCAACGACGTAGTATAGTTTAATGCATCCAATCACGAATTTCCAAAATATTCGGAAGTATTTTTTCTTATAACGATTCAGCTAACAAAATGCGGAAAACCGTACTAACGGCCGAAGAAACTGTAGACATTAAAGACCATATAATGAGATTATAAGAATATTTAGCAAAATAATTTCTAACCAAAATTAAAACAGAACAAACCTTAATTAGAAGTTAAACATGCTTCATTAAGCATATTATAATTGTAGACAACTTTGTTGTGTACTTGTTGAATGCATTTGCATGCATACTACTAAAACAGTTATTGATTCCTTTTTTATTTCAATTTCTCTATATCTAATACGAGTATATAGTAACATAATGTGTTTTATGTACAATTTAAATTATTTCAATAATATGACTAATTATATAATTCATTATATATGTCTGAATATATGTCTTTTTTTTGTGAAATATCTGGTAGATTTTTTTTTTCTTATTAAGATTTTAAAATTATTTTTTCCATCTCTTTTAATAATCGCAAAAATTGCAATATCTTACTCTATGTGTCTTTGGATATGGGTATATTTAAGAAACTACATTTGTCAAGAACATAATGATGGAATCTCGTTAGAAAGATCTCTGGATATATTCTGTTTTCTGTAATTGTCAAATAAATGCCACGGATTTGGTTTTTAGACGTATGAAGGTAATAAATCGATTCCTACTTATAATTTACTCAAACAAAAAATTTTGTTGACTGGTCATTTTCATTACTAAATCTTAATCCAAGGACATAAAATATGCGTTTAAAAATAAAATCTAAGTTTTTAAAAAATAGAAGTCTCGAATTCTTCTCAAAGTCCAAGTATTTACTTTGGTACACTAATTGCTCAGATCAGTGGCGTACCCAGGATTTTATTTCGGGGGGGGGGGGGGCTGACTTACATTTTCATAATGTTCTAAATCTTACGAAACATGTTGAATTGTGTTAAAAAAGAAACCATTTTTGTCAATAAGGCGGTAGCCAGAAGGGTGGGGGGGGGGAAGGGGAGGGGCAAGGATGACTTTGTTCCGAATTTTTCGAAAATTTGAAATATTCGGTCATCAGTCCGAAAATTCGGATTTAAAACATTATCGCGATTTTTGACAAATGGTCGCCGAAAAAAATCAATTTCGTCAATCGTTCGCAAAAAAAAAAAAAAAATCTCAAATTTCTTTAAAGGATCAAGGAAAAAACCGGAATTATGTCATAGAGCCGGGGATAAAATGCAAAGTTTGTCAAAGGATCGCGAAAAAAAGGTCAAATTTCGTCAAATGATCGCGGAGAAAACACGAATTTCGTCAAATTATCCCAGAGGAAACGGTAATTTCGTCAAATGAGTACAAAAAAAACTCGAATTTCGTCAGAAGGTCAGAGAAAAAACTCGAATTTCATCAAAAGGTCGCGGAAAAAACGCGCATTTCGAAAAATATCGCTAAAAACAGGCATTCCGTCAAAGGGCTGCGAAAAAGAAGCTAATTTCGTAAAGGATCGCAAAAAACGCGAATTTCGTCAAAGGGACATGGAAAAACGTGAATTTCATCAAAAGGCAGCAAAAAAACGCAAATTTCATCAAAAGACGAGAAAAAGCGCGAATTTCGACAAAAAGCTGTGGAAAAACGCAAATTTCGACGAAGGATTGCGAAAAAAACGCGAATGACCACAGAAAAAACGCGAATTTCATCAAAGGGCCACAACAAAACGCAAATTTCGATAGAAGGCCGCAGGAAAATTCAAATTTCATCAAAAAAGACGAGAAAAAAACGCAAATTCCGTCAAGGAGCCGCGCAAAAAACGCAAATTTCGACGAAGCATTGCATAAAAAAATGCGAAATTCGGCAAATGACCACAGAAAAAACGCAAATTTCGTCAAATGGACACAGAAAAACATGAATTTCGTCAAAAGACCGCAGAAAAACGCAAATTTCATCAAAAAAGACTAGAAAAAAACGAAAATTTCGTCTAAGAGCCGCGCAAAAAACGCAAAGTTCGACGAAGGATTGCATAAAAAAACGCGAATTTCGGCTAATGACCACAGAAAAAACGCGAATTTCGACGAAGGATCGCTAAAAAAAAACACGCATTCCGTCAAAGGGAAGCTGAAAGAACGCGAATTTCGTTAAAGGATCGCAAAAAAAAAAAGAAAATGCAAGGTCACACGGCCACAGAAAAACGTGAATTTTGTCAAAAGGCTGCGAAAAAAACCACTACTTTCGTTAAAAACCACGGAAAAAAGCAAATTTGGACAAAGGATCTGGAAAAATACGCGAATTTCTTCAAAGGATCGCAGAAAAAACGCGAATTTCATCAAAAGGCCGCGGAAAAACGCGAATTTCGAAAAAAGATCGCTAAAAACACATGCATTCTGTTAAAGAGCTGCGAAAAAAGGCTTTTTTCGAAAAGTATCGCAAAAAACGCGAATTTCGTGAAAAAGTCGCAGAAAAACGCAAATTTTATGAAAAAAAACGTGAATATCGTCAAAAATCCGCGCGAAAAAACGCAAACTTCGACGAAGGATTGCGTAAAAAAACGCGAATTTCGGCAAATGACCTCAGAAAAAACGCAAATTTCCTCAAAGGGCCGCGGAAAAAACGCAAATTTTAACAAAGGATTGCTAAAAAACACGCATTCCGTCAAAGGGAAGCGGAAGAAACGCGAATTTCGTTAAAGGATCGCAAAAAAAAGAAAAAGCAAGGTCACAAAGAAGGGCCACAGAGAAACGTGAATTTCGGCAAAAGACTGCGGAAAGAAGCGAATTTCGTCAAAGAGCAAGCGCGAAATTCTTCAAAAAGACGAGAAAAAAGCGAATTTCGTCAATAAGCCGCGGAAAAAAAGGAAATTTTGACAAAGGATTTCGTAACGGGAAAAAAAAACGCGAATTTCGGCAAAAATCCAGGAAAAAAACTCGAATTTCATCAAAAACTCGCGGAAAAATGCAAATTTCGTCAAAAGGGCGCGGAAAAACACAAATTTCGACAAAGGATCACGAAAAAACGCGAATTTCGTCAAAGGGTCGCGGAAAAAACTAATTTTGTCAAAAGATCGCGGGAAAATGCAAATTTCGACAAAGCGTCGTGATAAAAACCTGAATTTCATCAAAGGATCGCATTAAAAACACATATAAATATCTGTGTTTATTATTATATGTATAGTTTTTAAACTGAAATAATATACTGAACTAACTTTTTAGAAATCTGGTTCACCCGAACCCAACTTGAATCTACACTCAGCCTGAAATTGACCTGAAATGAAAACAAAGTTAACCCAAACTACAACAAAAATAATTAGCGACAGGAAGGGATTTCCTCTCCTTCCCCCCCTCTGCTGTAACCTTTCAGAAAATTTGCTGTGAATTTCAGAATTTTTTTTTAAACTCAGAGTCAAATCTGGGGGGAAGTGGGGCGGCACGGGTCCGATCCTGAGGCCGTCCCATGTCGAAATATGTTGAAAAGTGTTACTGGTTTTTTTATATATATACTTTCATTTAAAAGAAAGTCATTATAACTTAAAATCTGTAAAATTGTTCTTCCAATCCCCAAAACTAAATTCTGGCTACGGTTCTTGTTTAACAATAAATTAATATTGTAACAAACACAAAATATTTTTTGTATATACAAAATATTCTTATACACATATATAACATAAAAACTTTGTTTATTATTTGTGCATTGCACAAGTAATAATAAGGAATTCAAACCGTTCCAGATGAAAAATACTGGCTGCTGCAAAGTTAAGACAGGATAGGAAGATAAGTGGGGGGGGGGGGGGACGTTACTGAACTCCAAAGATGTCTTTGCAGTCACTATGTATCTTACAGATACGAGGAAGTAATCGAGTGTTAAAAACAAAAGTTAATGAATATCATTCACAGTCAGCTCTTCCGCGCATATATAGTACCTGACTTTCGACTTCTTCCAGAAATTCTGAAGAGATTAGCTAAGGTGTCACAATGCACAAATATGGGACCAACAAGAAATGCAAGTGCGATGCCTGACAAATATATATATAATTGAATTGATCTAAAATGTAAGCAGTAATTTTTTTTTACCATTTAACTCTGACCATTTTGGCAGGTAAAAGAGGTTTAGTCCCTTCAACCCTCCGCACCCCCCATATTTCGGTGTGCCATGGAGATGCGACAGAAAAATGAAAGTTAATAACTTTCTTTTACAGTCAACTCTTCCGCACCGGATTTCCGATTTAGCCGAAATCGACTTGAGATTAGCTGGGGTGTTACGGGACATTAACGTACTCCCGCATGGACAATCTTGGCGCCCGCCGACTATGAGAGAAATTTAAAAAATCCTTAAATTAAACTACTTTTAGATTTGTCGAATTTATTTGTAGGTCTCTTGAACTGAGCATATATGTTTTCATTTATCGAGTAAAACAGGGATGGAGCTATTTTTCAGGCATTTGAAAATGGATTTTGTGGTCTCAAGTAAATTTGGTCGCAGGACTGAGGAGGATATTGGATTAACGAGAAAAACACTGTGCACTAATATATGGGACTAACCAGAATAGCTGCGTCACAGAAAAAAAAATTAAAAATTAATCTCAAAAGAAAGAAAAAAACAAGAGTTTTTTTTTTCATTTCATTTTTGATTATTTCGAAAGGGGGCCTGTAATCCCGTCAGCCCCTTCCCCTCATTGTGTATACTGTGGTGTAACTGTGCGCTGATATGAGACTAGCTAGAACGTCTAGTTCATTGTATTTCAGAAAACAATTGCATTACAAATTTATCTCAAACAAAAAGAAAAATATCAGCACTTTTTTCCTTACATTTTCGACTATTTTGGGAGTGGGCTGTAACCCATAACCCCATTTCTACTTCTTTGGGTATAATGTGGTGTCACTGTGCACTAATATGGAACTAAAGAGAAGAGAGTGGCTAGTCTGTTGATTGATTGGAGAAAAAAATACAAACTTATCTCAAACAGAAAGAAAAAAAGCAACCATTTTTTTATTTCATTTTCGACTATTTCGGGAGGAGGGGGCTGTAATTCCATCAGCCCCCTCCCCATCTTTGGATATGTTGTGATGTCAATGTGGACTAATATGGTGTTAAGGAGAATGGCTATTTCGCTGTATGACAGAAGAAAAATTACAAATTTATCTCAAACAAGAAGAAAAAAAATCAGCCTTTTTTTCATTTTATTTTCGACTACTTAGGAAGGGGGCGCCCCATTAACCCCTTTCACCTCTTTGGGTATGCTGGGTGTCACTGTGCACTAGTATGGAAAGAAAGAGAAGAGAGTGGCTAGTCTGTTGAATGATAGGCGAAAAATACAAATTTATCTCAAACAAAAAGGAAAATATCAGCACTTTTTCATTTCATGTTCGATTTTTTGGGAGAGGGCTGAAACTACATTAGCCCCCTTCTATCTTTTTCGGTATAATGTGGTGTCACTGTACACTAATATTGAACTACGGCGAAGGAGCGGCTAGTATCTTAACTGATAGGGGAGAAAATGCAAATTTATCTCAAATAGACAGAAAAAAATCAGCACTATTTTTTCATTTCATTTCCGACTATTTCAAGAGGAGGGGGCTGTAATTCCATCAGCCCCCTCCCCATCTTTGGGTATGCTGTGATGTCAATGTGGACTAATATGGTGTTAAAGAGAATGGCTATTTTGCTGTATGACAGAAGAAAAAAAGTACAAATTTATCTTTAAAAAGGGAAAAAAACACTTTTTCATTTAACTTTTCGACTATTTCTGGTGTGGGGGGGAGGGGTTGTAACCCCATCAACCCCCTTTCTCTTCTTTGGTGTCAATATGGACTAATATGGAACTAAAGCGAAGGAAGCGCATAGTCTGTTGAACGATAGGGGAAAATGCAAATTTATCTTAAACAGACAAAAAATTCAGCACAATTTTTTCATTTCATTTTCGACTATTTCGAGAGGAGGTGGCTGAAATTCAATCAGGCCCCTAACTAATATAACAAGGACTAATATGGTATTAACCAGAATGGCTATTTTGCTGTATGGCAGAAGCAAAAATTATAGATTTATATTTAAAAAGTAAGGGAAAAACACTTTTCATTTAATTTTTTTACTATTTCGGGAGGAGGAGGGGGGGGGGGGGGCTATAACCCCGTCAGCCCCCTTTCTCTTCTTTGTTGTCAATGTGGACTAATATGGGACTAATGAGAATGCCTAGTCCGCTGTATGATGGAAAAAAAATTCCATAAAAGAAAGACGAAAAATCAGCACTTTTTCATATCACTTTCGAAAATTTCGGGGGGGGGGCTGTAGCCCCATCACCCCCCTCCCCTTGAGTACGCCCATGGCTCAGATAGATTTTCAGTTTTGTGCATGAGTACGCAATACATATCGTTCAAAGCACAGTTTCAAGATAAAAATTTTCACAGATTGACAAAATATAATTAAAAATGTGATATGAACTGTGATGGGATAAAAACCTATTAACATTTAACGCAAAAAACATTACATAGGATTACTGAGGTTTTAGAAACGGCCCTTAGCCAATGATGCTTGGATATTTATTGTACGAATATATTCGCCACTTGTCAGCTGTGTGTTGCTAATACCTTTCACTCCTAGATCCTGTAAGACCACCCAATTGGAATCAGGAGAGAAACTGGAAGCCAACGTCTTGGGGGGGGGGGGGGGGGGGCGGTTGGAACTTCCCTTAAATCTCCAACAAACTCACATATTCCATTATTTTAGGCATATAAATAACTGAAGAATAAGCCTCAAGCCACTTTAATTATGCGCACTCTGTTTTACAAAACTAATCCCTAAAGTCTAGCTTAATGGAAATTCAGTGCTTCTAAGATCAAATGATTTTTTGTCAACTCCAATTCCTAACAATTTATTGCACCATCTTGTGATTAAAAAAAAAAAAAAAAAAACTTCATTTTAACTTGTAAATGTTAATTGCTTTTATTTTTCTCATTAACTTGAGAAGTCTCCAACTTCTTTTATGAAGAACTCCAAAAATTTCATCATATGAACTCATACATTACCATACTAAACTTATATTATTTCAAATAATGTATATGAAAATAAAACATTTTACATAGACAGTATTGTAAAAGTACCACAAAATTTGTAAACTATATATACTGTAAAAAAGACAATATTTTTTTAGTATACGAAAACATACTGTAACCATGAACGATAATGTTCAATAACCTCTTCCGAGTTATTCATGATTCCAAAAAAGCATTCTTTATCTTTATAAACTCCCAAAAAACAATACACTGCAAATAGAAGCGTCTTAAATTTAGACACATATGTGACTGAAGAAGAATTTTAGACACTTAAGTGTCTTAATCTGAAAATTCAGACATTATAGATGTCTTAATTTAAGATACATAAGTGTCTTACTATGACCATGGTGTAAACGAACTGAGAATAATGTCTAAAATATCCGCAAACGTCTTATTTTAAGACACTTCATTGCTTTAAACGTGTCTTAATTTAAGACGTTTTGATTCTTCCGACGCAATAACCACCAGGGGGCACTAGCACTCCCAGTTGCGCATGCGTTTTAGATGTCTTCGTTCGAAGTGGTATACGTTGTAATTCAAACAAAGTTTGTTTTTATGTACGCGTGTATTTTAATTCGTTTTTTGCGAAATGTGAAGTACTGTGATTTTAATTCGTATTAACTTGGATTATTTATTTATTGAATACATACATCTGACGTGTGTGCTCGACATCAAATGTCTCTTAGAAGCTGTCGTCGATACAAGGGCGGGATAGACACAGAACAGAAGTAGACGACGGTTGAAGATTACACCCGGAAATTCTACAAAGCGTGTGCAATGGGCTTAGTGTTAACTCGTATCAATTTATATCAATAATATTGTGTTATTCATCTTCGTCCTGTCGAAGCTGGCAAAAAAAAAGAAACTTTTGTCTGGCGTGTCCTGTTTTTAGGATGAAACATCTCATTCTTTAAATATGGCTAGTCGGATGTATTATGGGATTACCTTTTAAACTGATGAAAGTCTTTCTCCCTCACTGTGGTTGTGGTGGTTTTTAAAATTTCAAATCGAGGAATATTTCTTACCTCTTGCAAACAGCGATTGAAGTAAGTGTTATAATTTCTTTATAGTACTAAAATTATTGTGTTTTATGATTTTATTTACTGTACTAAACAAAATCTTACATGAAATTTAATTAGTTTTGAATCTTTTTGCAAAAAAAAAAAACACTAATTCTAGAAGTATATATTTTTAAATTTATGACGTTGTCTTTTATTACAAATTATGTATTATTTATTCTCATCTTTTTTCTCAAATTTAAAGTAATAACATCACTAAAAAACAGACATATTTAAAAGTTAAGTTCAATCTCTTGTTTTGTTTTGTTTTCAATATGGCAGTTCTTACTTTCAATTTCAATGGCTAATGCTTATCTCATACTCGACCACAAGGAAATAGAAAAAAAAACTTTGAAAGATCTCCTAAAGTTTTCTTACTTCCTAGCTAGGGATTACAATCCCGGATTGAAATCCCGGGATCCCGCTTTAATTTTAACCCCGAAAATCCCGGAATTTTTACTGGAAAATTCCGGGATTTTCGGGATTGCCTTTTTTTTTCCATTGAACAATATTCAGCTGAAATTAAAAAAATATATTTATAAACTTTCGCTTTAGGAAAAAAAAATTAATTGATTTTCATGAAATTTATATATAATTGAAAATGAATGTTTATCTCAAATATTTCTTAGATATATTTCTAAAGCTATTCAATCTTTTAATGTGTGAAAACTTTTGATTTGGAAACATAGAAGTAAGCCAGTCAGGAAAAAGGAAATCATTTGTTTATTTAGATTTCGCTGCATGCGTGGATTCGAAGGTCATTTTCCAATTAGACTTTACTGATAAGCATCGCAAGTTTGTATCATAGTGATATCATGTGCTAACTTTTTTTTCTTTTTTTTGGCTTTATTTTGCTTTAAAGATGTCTTGTTTAGTACCTCATAGGAATGATAACAATAAGCCCATGTGGCAATATAATTTAAAAAAAAAAAATCTAATTTTTAAATGATAAGGATTTTTATTTTTTTTCGGGGAGGGAGGGTGGGATTTTGTATGAAATTTTCGTAAAGTTGATACCTTAAATCTTGCACTGATTATAATGAAAGTTTTGAACTTTTAGAGTAGGACAAGATTAAAAAACACAAAATATAAATAAACAAAATACCGAAGTAATTTTTTTCTCAATATTAACCCTTTGCACTCGAGGACTCCGGAGCGGAGCCATTTAAAATTTGTCTTCAAACTCGAGGTCTCCGCTACGGAGACAATGCAAATAATTTTGTGATACCATGTAATCTTGGCTTTCCTAGACAGGTATCACAAAATTATTTGCATTGTCTCCGTAGCGGAGCCCTGGAGTTTGAAGACAAATTTTAAATGGCTCCGCTCCGGAGCCCTCGAGTGCAAAGGGATAAAGTAGAATATTTATTTATTTATTCATAGTTAAATAGCTGTTGTGATTATCATCTGATATATATGTAAAATTGCCTATGTGGTATTATAAATTTTTAAAAAATCTATTTTTAAATTATATGAAGTAGAGTAGGACAAGATTATAAGAAATATATATATTTATCCATGTACTTTAAAAGCCCTCAATAGCCCTTGCCGCTGAATTTGTCCGATAATCGGAGATGTCTGCTTTTGTGAGGTAAAAATATACAAATATGTATGCCATGCGCATTAAAAAAGTATTCGCTAAATAGATGTTTCAGAATAGCTATTCGGGAATGTCCATTAACCTCCACAACGGATACTCCCGAATACCGGACATCTCAATTAAGATAACAATAATGCAGGGTTGCATTTTTTGCAAAAGAACTTCTTGATTAAAGAATGGGCATACTGGGCCGTGCCCCGCCCCCCTACGATTTTAGTGCCCACAAATTTGATGTGCAATATTTGTAAAGTTTATATTTTAAATCTGTTTCGAAATTCCACTGATTATAATCAATATTTTGAACTTTTAAAGTAAAATAAGATTAAAAATAAAACAAATTAAAAAAATCTAATATTTAGATAAATATTTTTTGTTTTAATCTTGTTCTACTCCTGAAGTTCAAAATATTGATTATAATCAGTAAAATGTCGTAAAAGATTTAAATTATCAGCTTAACAAAAATTGCGTACCAAAATTGGGAGCACCAGAAAAATCAGGTTGTGTGTGTGTGGTGGTGGGGGAGGGGGGGGCAGGACCCCAGCCAAATATTTTTCCAGGATTCAACGTGGTCAAACATGGCTACGTATGATGCTTACAAAAAAAATGGATGCTATTAAGACGTTTGAAGTGTCTGAAAAAATTCAGACATTTTAAAATGTCTGAAAACTGAACACTCCGTTTCAGACACTTAAGTGTTTGAATTTCAGACATTTTAATTTACAGTGTATATGTTCGAGAGTTGAAGCAGCATTTATAGAAACGAAGTTTCTTTTGATGCCCTGATTTTCGATAACGTTTCCAAGTATTTTTCATAGTACATTATTCAGTTTCATCAATCCGGAATATCAGTTTTTAATATGCTATCAATTCTCAGCTAAACATTTTGAATTGCATAACTGAATTTAGAAATGCAGGAGTAAACAAAATAATACTATTTTTCACGTTAATACTAATGATGATAATTTAACATGTTTGTCTGTAAAAGTGTTGAACACAAAAAAAGCTCATTTTAGAATTAATAGCTTCCGAAAAACCTAAATTTTAGGTTGAAAAAAACTGATTAATACATTATGAAAACTACTATGAAATACCTCCGAAATTCAATGGTGGCAACACTGCTTTTTTATAATTGCTTTAAATTTTGAAAATATAGCAACATCTGGTCTTTCTGCAAATAAAAGACACTTTTCGAAATTGCGAGTAACTGGAAAGAGGTTATTTTATATTTTAGTTTATGGTTAAATGTAACTTAAAGAGATATTTAACATTTTTTATGTAACGTTTTATTCCATATAAAATATTCAAAATATTTTACATCTCTTTCTTGTAATAAATAACCTGGATTTTTAGGTTGAGAACATTGGGGGTTTTTTTATTTATCTTGTTAAATTTATGAGAAAATTGCAGCTTCTGTCACGAAATTTTCGAAATCTTTCGTCACATTTCTCGCGCAGTCCCAATCTCAATTTAAAATAAAGTAACGTTTAACGTAAGAAACGGTGTTTTAGGCATTCATATTTATTATTTCACCCGTTACTATTATTTGAGTAATTTTATTGCTCTCTTGTGATATAAATCACCATTTTTATCTTATTATAAATTATTCAATTTTAAACTTATGTTATAAATTTTACCAAAATTTGTAACTTCTTCGGCGAAAATTTCGAAATCACTCGAAGTATCATCATGCACTGATTTAATACCAATCTCAATTTTAATAATTTTTAAATAACGTTTAAGTAATAAAAAAAAACCACTTTAATAGAAACGACATTTTAAGCTTTCTCATTAATTATATTATTTCATAGTTCTCTTGAAATATAAATTTCCATTTTTACATTTCGGAAATTAGTTATTTTTAATTATTTTCATGAATTTTATCCGAAACCTGTAACTTCTTCGAAGAACATTTCTAAGTCACTCATCGTTTCATTATGCATTACCAACTTCAGTTTATATAATTTTAAAACAGCATTTAAAATAAGAATAACATTTAACTAAAACGGAAATTTTTATATTATTATTTAATGTATGTTGTTTCATGAAATATTATTAATAGTATAATATTATTGCGCTCTTGTAATATAAATCTCCATTTGTAGATTTCTGAAATCATTTACATTTGAATTTAAATGTTTATCAGAAATCTGCAATTTCGACGAAAATTACTAAATACCCCCATTTCTACAATTACTAAATCGAGATTACTACATCTCCCACCTCTCATCATTTAGTTATGCATGACCGCTATCAGTTTATTTTTTAGAGTTCCGTACTTAAAAAGTAAAAACGGAACCATTATAAGATCATTCCTGCGACTGTCTGTACGCCTATCACGGCCATTTTATTCGTAAACTGTGGAACGTGGAAAAATCAAATTGGCTGAATTAATAAAGTCTGACCCACATATTTCTAGATTATTAACCATTCACAAATATATTTAGGAATAATGCAGGGGGCTAATTAAGCTACTTGTATATTAAAATGTTCTCTTTCTATGTGGTGTGAAGCATAGTTTGAAAGCTTTGGTAAAACCAAACTCAAAAATACATTTCTTTTAATTTTAGGTATTATATTTTTCGAGATATCGTCGAAAATGTAACGCAAAAATATGTTCCTCCTCGTTTATTTTCCAATCTACTAAAATTGAAATTATGATAAAATTAGGGTTAGTAGAAGTCAATTTAAACCTTGCAAGAAAACTGTACCGATTACCCTCGGTCACACTTAATCACTTAATTATTATCGGATTGGCAAATAGTTTACATCGAGTGGCTCTCCCAATATTCTACCCGTGTCTTTAAAAGTTAATTAAAAACCCATGTGGAAAAACGCGGCTGGGACCAGGATGGCGTTGCAACTTTCGACCTCCTTTCGAAGCGCGCTTAGCCAAGTTTAATGCCAAGTTTAAACTTTGAACTAGGGTTTTGTTTTAGGTGCACTTTAAAAAGAAAAGATTATTACTACGCTGAATTTAGTTATATGAAATGCCAAATGAAGTTTAAATATGCACTACACTTATTCTCAGCAGCGAATTAAGTTCATCATAAACACATTAGGATAAGATTGAAAAAAATTACGCCGAATAGCAATATTTGATACTATTTAGACTTCCTATCTCTCTGAACTTCCACGGTACATCCATTTATATTTTTCTAGTATATACAGCTATACCCAACCCTACGTTGTAAAGATTTTTACGAAGTCATTTTATTCTTTTAGCAAAGATTTATTTTAATAATACACTTACTAATTAATATATTTATTGTATGAAATCATCTGTGCGCAATTATTACTTGTACTTGACCGTTTATTTTTTATAGCACTTAATATTTTATAATCTGTCGTAAAATATTTATAAAAATAAAACCTAACATTTACAGGAAACATAATTTAGTTTTTTTTAGGTGCGTTCATATAATTATATATATACGTAGCACCTACAGCCGAGGTCTGGTCCGTCCGTCTATCTACATATACAACAGTGCAAAAACTACCCAAGCAAGTGGTTTGAAATTTAATATATATAACCTTTACAGAATTTTGTCGAGTCATTTCAACTTTTATGAAAATGGAATCAAAACTTAAAAAGATATTAATAAAAGTTTTCTTCATTCTATAACATATCCTATCATATATAATTAATTCAATTATACCATGATAGATAATGATTTTAGGTTGCTTGGTGATTACGTCCTATTTAAGATGTAGTCATATTATATCAGTATTACTGAATTTAATATATATAATCGTAATAAATTTTGCATTCGTGCATTTTTGCATAAGAGTGCAACAGCTATTCCACTAAAAACTATAGTTATAGTACGAACGCACCTCATTTGCCACGCTTGACTTACAATTTTCGACTTGATTTTATTTAAAGTGTTAATAAATATTTAATTTTTTGGATGGTTTATTACCATTGTTTTTCTTAATATAAAGGGGATTTTTATCTTGAGGAGAATATTTACTTTTAAATTTATTAATGTTAATTTTTTTGTATTTGAATATTAGTACGTTTTAGTGAAATTTATATATATATTTAAGTTGTCGCAAACATTTCAAAATCTTTTATCAGCTAAATCCTGTATTAGCATCTCAGTTGGATCATTTCCAAATAATAATTATGCAACTTAAATACTTTTCGTAGTTGAATTTTACTTTATTGTAAAAAATACTGAAGAATTTGTAAAATGTTTAGACTTTTAATACGCTTTCAGAAAATAATCATGTAATTCTTGTAAAACCAATATCTAAAAACTCAATAAAGCAGAAATTTCCTTATTCTCAGATAAAACGATATTCGATAAAATACTTTTTTAAGCTGAGAAAACTTTTGTACTGATAGAGCTAAGAAGAAACCTTTTATAGAAAATTTTTATAGCACTACTTGGTGACATAATGAACCATTTTTAACATTTAGAGAGTATTAGCAACAGATTAGCTATTACTTTCAATTAGCGAAAAACACAATAGATTTATGCGAAAATCACATCAACCATGGATAAAAAACACAACTTTTTCTTCCTTCTCTGTCCAGAGTATTCCTTTGCAGTCGAGTATCGGCAAATAGACGCACAAGTTGTATATGTTATTTTATTTTTCATTCTATTTGCACCAATATATTTTAAAAGTACAATTTTCACAAAAATGTTCTTCAACATACTGTCAAAGTACAATGAAAAATATTTCTTACAAAAAAGTGGTGCCAGTCGAATAAAATTCTGTAAGAAATGTTTGTGCCTGGGAAGAGTACTTCGACCGTTAACCCTCTTGCTGCGTAATTGTTTTATCAAAATAGCTTCAAAAATTGCGTATTTAATTCCTTCGCAACGAGCATCTTTTAAGAATCTTTATTGTTTTGTCACCGGGTTTTCAAAACAAAACATTTTTCCTGATTTAGTCGGGAAAATGCTCCGATTAGATAAATCAAAATTTACAATAAAAAGTTACTGGTGGGAATGATCAAGGAGGGTTTATTAGACGGAAAAAATGTATCCCGATGAAATCTCGGGTTGCGCAAATTTTGCAACATTTACGTTGCCCGAGAAACTCTCGGGTTGCGCAGCGAGAGGGTTAAGGGCTATAGTTTTAATTTTCATTTATTGAAATTATATATATTATTACCAAAAATAAAGGACAACCCTTTAATGAAAGATTGTGAAATTCAAATGTATATTTATTTTTTTATTTAAATCAGAATTTTTTTTTTTTTTTTTTTTTAATATACAAACTAATCCATAAACAATGACTTAATATTTTGAAAAAAATGTAATTTCCATGTAAAGCATGTTAAACATTAATTTACTTAGATCTCAACATTATTTTATACGTTTATTTACTTTGAAATATATATACATTACAGGCTAATCTGTAATTCGGAAAGTAACTTCGATCATGGAAAACCGACATGCATCCATAGGGGTCATGTGGCGAATTAAACCTTAAAAAGCAGCTTAAAGGGCTGTACATATATAATGTTATCACTTTAGAGAGACAGATGTCTGGCACTTGATATCGTAAGATAACTCTATGGGGAGGGGAATTTGTCTTTTGATATCATTATCATTTTTGATTCAACCAAAATTTACTTTTTTTGTAACTTTTGCTCTCTTGTGATATAAATCACCATTTTTATCTTAGTATAAATTACTCAATTTTAAACTTATGTTATAAATTTTACCAAAATTTGTAACTTCTTCGGCGAAAATTTCGAAATCTCTCGAAGTATCATCATGCACTGATTTAATACCAATCTCAATTTTAATAATTTTTAAATAACGTTTAAGTAATAAAAAAAAAACTTTAATAGAAACGACATTTTAAGCTTTCTCATTAATTATATTATTTCATAGTTCTCTTGAAATATAAATTTCCATTTTTACATTTCGGAAATTAGTTATTTTTAATTATTTTCATGAATTTTATCCGAAACCTGTAACTTCTTCGAAGAACATTTCTAAGTCACTCATCGTTTCATTATGCATTACCAACTTCAGTTTATGTAATTTTAAAACAGCATTTAAAATAAGAATAACATTTAACTAAAACGGAAATTTTTATATTATTATTTAATGTATGTCGTTTCATGAAATATTATTAATAGTATAATATTATTGCGCTCTTGTAATATAAATCTCCATTTGTAGATTTCTGAAATCATTTACATTTGAATTTAAATGTTTATCAGAAATCTGCAATTTCGACGAAAATTACTAAATACCCCCATTTCTACAATTACTAAATCGAGATTACTAAATCTCCCACCTCTCATCATTAGTTATGCATGACCGCTATCAGTTTATTTTTTAGAGTTCCGTACTTAAAAAGTAAAAACGGAACCATTATAAGATCATTCCTGCGACTGTCTGTCCTCCTATCACGGCCATTTTATTCGTAAACTGTGGAACGTGGAAAAATCAAATTGGCTGAATTAATAAAGTCTGACCCACATATTTCTAGATTATTAACCATTCACAAATATATTTAGGAATAATGCAGGGGGCTAATTAAGCTACTTGTATATTAAAATGTTCTCTTTCTATGTGGTGTGAAGCATAGTTTGAAAGCTTTGGTAAAACCAAACTCAAAAATACATTTCTTTTAATTTTAGGTATTATATTTTTCGAGATATCGTCGAAAATGTAACGCAAAAATATGTTCCTCCTCGTTTATTTTCCAATCTACTAAAATTGAAATTATGATAAAATTAGGGTTAGTAGAAGTCAATTTAAACCTTGCAAGAAAACTGTACCGATTACCCTCGGTCACACTTAATCACTTAATTATTATCGGATTGGCAAATAGTTTACATCGAGTGGCTCTCCCAATATTCTACCCGTGTCTTTAAAAGTTAATTAAAAACCCATGTGGAAAAACGCGGCTGGGACCAGGGTGGCGTTGCAACTTTCGACCTCCTTTCGAAGCGCGCTTAGCCAAGTTTAATGCCAAGTTTAAACTTTGAACTAGGGTTTTGTTTTAGGTGCACTTTAAAAAGAAAAGATTATTACTACGCTGAATTTAGTTATATGAAATGCCAAATGAAGTTTAAATATGCACTACACTTATTCTCAGCAGCGAATTAAGTTCATCATAAACACATTAGGATAAGATTGAAAAAAATTACGCCGAATAGCAATATTTGATACTATTTAGACTTCCTATCTCTCTGAACTTCCACGGTACATCCATTTATATTTTTCTAGTATATACAGCTATACCCAACCCTACGTTGTAAAGATTTTTACGAAGTCATTTTATTCTTTTAGCAAAGATTTATTTTAATAATACACTTACTAATTAATATATTTATTGTATGAAATCATCTGTGCGCAATTATTACTTGTACTTGACCGTTTATTTTTTATAGCACTTAATATTTTATAATCTGTCGTAAAATATTTATAAAAATAAAACCTAACATTTACAGGAAACATAATTTAGTTTTTTTTTAGGTGAGTTCATATAATTATATATATACGTAGCACCTACAGCCGAGGTCTGGTCCGTCCGTCTATCTACATATACAACAGTGCAAAAACTACCCAACCAAGTGGTTTGAAATTTAATATATATAACCTTTACAGAATTTTGTCGAGTCATTTCAACTTTTATGAAAATGGAATCAAAACTTAAAAAGATATTAATAAAAGTTTTCTTCATTCTATAACATATCCTATCATATATAATTAATTCAATTATACCATGATAGATAATGATTTTAGGTTGCTTGGTGATTACGTCCTATTTAAGATGTAGTCATATTATATCAGTATTACTGAATTTAATATATATAATCGTAATAAATTTTGCATTCGTGCATTTTTGCATAAGAGTGCAACAGCTATTCCACTAAAAACTATAGTTATAGTACGAACGCACCTCATTTGCCACGCTTGATTTACAATTTTCGACTTGATTTTATTTAAAGTGTTAATAAATATTTAATTTTTTGGATGGTTTATTACCATTGTTTTTCTTAATATAAAGGGGATTTTTATCTTGAGGAGAATATTTACTTTTAAATTTATTAATGTTAATTTTTTTGTATTTGAATATTAGTACGTTTTAGTGAAATTTATATATATATATTTAAGTTGTCGCAAACATTTCAAAATCTTTTATCAGCTAAATCCTGTATTAGCATCTCAGTTGGATCATTTCCAAATAATAATTATGCAACTTAAATACTTTTCGTAGTTGAATTTTACTTTATTGTAAAAAATACTGAAGAATTTGTAAAATGTTTAGACTTTTAATACGCTTTCAGAAAATAATCATGTAATTCTTGTAAAACCAATATCTAAAAACTCAATAAAGCAGAAATTTCCTTATTCTCAGATAAAACGATATTCGATAAAATACTTTTTTAAGCTGAGAAAACTTTTGTACTGATAGAGCTAAGAAGAAACCTTTTATAGAAAATTTTTATAGCACTACTTGGTGACATAATGAACCATTTTTAACATTTAGAGAGTATTAGCAACAGATTAGCTATTACTTTCAATTGGCGAAAAACACAATAGATTTATGCGAAAATCACATCAACCATGGATAAAAAACACAACTTTTTCTTCCTTCTCTGTCCAGAGTATTCCTTTGCAGTCGAGTATCGGCAAATAGACGCACAAGTTGTATATGTTATTTTATTTTTCATTCTATTTGCACCAATATATTTTAAAAGTACAATTTTCACAAAAATGTTCTTCAACATACTGTCAAAGTACAATTAAAAATATTTCTTACAAAAAAGTGGTGCCAGTCAAATAAAATTCTGTAAGAAATGTTTGTGCCTGGGAAGAGTACTTCGACCGTTAACCCTCTTGCTGCGTAATTGTTTTATCAAAATAGCTTCAAAAATTGCGTATTTAATTCCTTCGCAACGAGCATCTTTTAAGAATCTTTATTGTTTTGTCACCGGGTTTTCAAAACAAAACATTTTTCCTGATTTAGTCGGGAAAATGCTCCGATTAGATAAATCAAAATTTACAATAAAAAGTTACTGGTGGGAATGATCAAGGAGGGTTTATTAGACGGAAAAAATGTATCCCGATGAAATCTCGGGTTGCGCAAATTTTGCAACATTTACGTTGCCCGAGAAACTCTCGGGTTGCGCAGCGAGAGGGTTAAGGGCTATAGTTTTAATTTTCATTTATTGAAATTATATATATTATTACCAAAAATAAAGGACAACCCTTTAATGAAAGATTGTGAAATTCAAATGTATATTTATTTTTTTATTTAAATCAGATTTTTTTTTTTTTTTTTTTAATATACAAACTAATCCATAAACAATGACTTAATATTTTGAAAAAAATGTAATTTCCATGTAAAGCATGTTAAACATTAATTTACTTAGATCTCAACATTATTTTATACGTTTATTTACTTTGAAATATATATACATTACAGGCTAATCTGTAATTCGGAAAGTAACTTCGATCATGGAAAACCGACATGCATCCATAGGGGTCATGTGGCGAATTAAACCTTAAAAAGCAGCTTAAAGGGCTGTACATATATAATGTTATCACTTTAGAGAGACAGATGTCTGGCACTTGATATCGTAAGATAACTCTATGGGGAGGGGAATTTGTCTTTTGATATCATTATCATTTTTGATTCAACCAAAATTTACTTTTTTTGTAACTTTTGCTCTCTTGTGATATAAATCACCATTTTTATCTTAGTATAAATTACTCAATTTTAAACTTATGTTATAAATTTTACCAAAATTTGTAACTTCTTCGGCGAAAATTTCGAAATCTCTCGAAGTATCATCATGCACTGATTTAATACCAATCTCAATTTTAATAATTTTTAAATAACGTTTAAGTAATAAAAAAAAAACTTTAATAGAAACGACATTTTAAGCTTTCTCATTAATTATATTATTTCATAGTTCTCTTGAAATATAAATTTCCATTTTTACATTTCGGAAATTAGTTATTTTTAATTATTTTCATGAATTTTATCCGAAACCTGTAACTTCTTCGAAGAACATTTCTAAGTCACTCATCGTTTCATTATGCATTACCAACTTCAGTTTATGTAATTTTAAAACAGCATTTAAAATAAGAATAACATTTAACTAAAACGGAAATTTTTATATTATTATTTAATGTATGTCGTTTCATGAAATATTATTAATAGTATAATATTATTGCGCTCTTGTAATATAAATCTCCATTTGTAGATTTCTGAAATCATTTACATTTGAATTTAAATGTTTATCAGAAATCTGCAATTTCGACGAAAATTACTAAATACCCCCATTTCTACAATTACTAAATCGAGATTACTAAATCTCCCACCTCTCATCATTAGTTATGCATGACCGCTATCAGTTTATTTTTTAGAGTTCCGTACTTAAAAAGTAAAAACGGAACCATTATAAGATCATTCCTGCGACTGTCTGTCCTCCTATCACGGCCATTTTATTCGTAAACTGTGGAACGTGGAAAAATCAAATTGGCTGAATTAATAAAGTCTGACCCACATATTTCTAGATTATTAACCATTCACAAATATATTTAGGAATAATGCAGGGGGCTAATTAAGCTACTTGTATATTAAAATGTTCTCTTTCTATGTGGTGTGAAGCATAGTTTGAAAGCTTTGGTAAAACCAAACTCAAAAATACATTTCTTTTAATTTTAGGTATTATATTTTTCGAGATATCGTCGAAAATGTAACGCAAAAATATGTTCCTCCTCGTTTATTTTCCAATCTACTAAAATTGAAATTATGATAAAATTAGGGTTAGTAGAAGTCAATTTAAACCTTGCAAGAAAACTGTACCGATTACCCTCGGTCACACTTAATCACTTAATTATTATCGGATTGGCAAATAGTTTACATCGAGTGGCTCTCCCAATATTCTACCCGTGTCTTTAAAAGTTAATTAAAAACCCATGTGGAAAAACGCGGCTGGGACCAGGGTGGCGTTGCAACTTTCGACCTCCTTTCGAAGCGCGCTTAGCCAAGTTTAATGCCAAGTTTAAACTTTGAACTAGGGTTTTGTTTTAGGTGCACTTTAAAAAGAAAAGATTATTACTACGCTGAATTTAGTTATATGAAATGCCAAATGAAGTTTAAATATGCACTACACTTATTCTCAGCAGCGAATTAAGTTCATCATAAACACATTAGGATAAGATTGAAAAAAATTACGCCGAATAGCAATATTTGATACTATTTAGACTTCCTATCTCTCTGAACTTCCACGGTACATCCATTTATATTTTTCTAGTATATACAGCTATACCCAACCCTACGTTGTAAAGATTTTTACGAAGTCATTTTATTCTTTTAGCAAAGATTTATTTTAATAATACACTTACTAATTAATATATTTATTGTATGAAATCATCTGTGCGCAATTATTACTTGTACTTGACCGTTTATTTTTTATAGCACTTAATATTTTATAATCTGTCGTAAAATATTTATAAAAATAAAACCTAACATTTACAGGAAACATAATTTAGTTTTTTTTTAGGTGAGTTCATATAATTATATATATACGTAGCACCTACAGCCGAGGTCTGGTCCGTCCGTCTATCTACATATACAACAGTGCAAAAACTACCCAACCAAGTGGTTTGAAATTTAATATATATAACCTTTACAGAATTTTGTCGAGTCATTTCAACTTTTATGAAAATGGAATCAAAACTTAAAAAGATATTAATAAAAGTTTTCTTCATTCTATAACATATCCTATCATATATAATTAATTCAATTATACCATGATAGATAATGATTTTAGGTTGCTTGGTGATTACGTCCTATTTAAGATGTAGTCATATTATATCAGTATTACTGAATTTAATATATATAATCGTAATAAATTTTGCATTCGTGCATTTTTGCATAAGAGTGCAACAGCTATTCCACTAAAAACTATAGTTATAGTACGAACGCACCTCATTTGCCACGCTTGATTTGCAATTTTCGACTTGATTTTATTTAAAGTGTTAATAAATATTTAATTTTTTGGATGGTTTATTACCATTGTTTTTCTTAATATAAAGGGGATTTTTATCTTGAGGAGAATATTTACTTTTAAATTTATTAATGTTAATTTTTTTGTATTTGAATATTAGTACGTTTTAGTGAAATTTATATATATATTTAAGTTGTCGCAAACATTTCAAAATCTTTTATCAGCTAAATCCTGTATTAGCATCTCAGTTGGATCATTTCCAAATAATAATTATGCAACTTAAATACTTTTCGTAGTTGAATTTTACTTTATTGTAAAAAATACTGAAGAATTTGTAAAATGTTTAGACTTTTAATACGCTTTCAGAAAATAATCATGTAATTCTTGTAAAACCAATATCTAAAAACTCAATAAAGCAGAAATTTCCTTATTCTCAGATAAAACGATATTCGATAAAATACTTTTTTAAGCTGAGAAAACTTTTGTACTGATAGAGCTAAGAAGAAACCTTTTATAGAAAATTTTTATAGCACTACTTGGTGACATAATGAACCATTTTTAACATTTAGAGAGTATTAGCAACAGATTAGCTATTACTTTCAATTGGCGAAAAACACAATAGATTTATGCGAAAATCACATCAACCATGGATAAAAAACACAACTTTTTCTTCCTTCTCTGTCCAGAGTATTCCTTTGCAGTCGAGTATCGGCAAATAGACGCACAAGTTGTATATGTTATTTTATTTTTCATTCTATTTGCACCAATATATTTTAAAAGTACAATTTTCACAAAAATGTTCTTCAACATACTGTCAAAGTACAATTAAAAATATTTCTTACAAAAAAGTGGTGCCAGTCAAATAAAATTCTGTAAGAAATGTTTGTGCCTGGGAAGAGTACTTCGACCGTTAACCCTCTTGCTGCGTAATTGTTTTATCAAAATAGCTTCAAAAATTGCGTATTTAATTCCTTCGCAACGAGCATCTTTTAAGAATCTTTATTGTTTTGTCACCGGGTTTTCAAAACAAAACATTTTTCCTGATTTAGTCGGGAAAATGCTCCGATTAGATAAATCAAAATTTACAATAAAAAGTTACTGGTGGGAATGATCAAGGAGGGTTTATTAGACGGAAAAAATGTATCCCGATGAAATCTCGGGTTGCGCAAATTTTGCAACATTTACGTTGCCCGAGAAACTCTCGGGTTGCGCAGCGAGAGGGTTAAGGGCTATAGTTTTAATTTTCATTTATTGAAATTATATATATTATTACCAAAAATAAAGGACAACCCTTTAATGAAAGATTGTGAAATTCAAATGTATATTTATTTTTTTATTTAAATCAGAATTTTTTTTTTTTTTTAATATACAAACTAATCCATAAACAATGACTTAATATTTTGAAAAAAATGTAATTTCCATGTAAAGCATGTTAAACATTAATTTACTTAGATCTCAACGTTATTTTATACGTTTATTTACTTTGAAATATATATACATTACAGGCTAATCTGTAATTCGGAAAGTAACTTCGATCATGGAAAACCGACATGCATCCATAGGTGTCATGTGGCGAATTAAACCTTAAAAAGCAGCTTAAAGGGCTGTAGATATATAATGTTATCACTTTAGAGAGACAGATGTCTGGCACTTGATATCGTAAGATAACTCTATGGGGAGGGGAATTTGTCTTTTGATATCATTATCATTTTTGATTCAACCAAAATTTACTTTTTTTGTAACTTTTGCTCTCTTGTGATATAAATCACCATTTTTATCTTAGTATAAATTATTCAATTTTAAACTTATGTTATAAATTTTACCAAAATTTGTAACTTCTTCGGCGAAAATTTCGAAATCTCTCGATGTATCATCATGCACTGATTTAATACCAATCTCAATTTTCATAATTTTTAAATAACGTTTAAGTAATAAAATAAAAAAAAATTAATAGAAACGACATTTTAAGCTTTCTCATTAATTATATTATTTCATAGTTCTCTTGAAATATAAATTTCCATTTTTACATTTCGGGAATTAGTTATTTTTAATTATTTTCATGAATTTTATCCGAAACCTGTAACTTCTTCGAAGAACATTTCTAAGTCACTCACCGTTTCATTATGCATTACCAACTTCAGTTTATATAATTTTAAAGCAGCATTTAAAATAACAATAACATTTAACTAAAACGGAAATTTTTATATTATTATTTAATGTATGTCGTTTCACGAAATATTATTAATAGTATAATATTATTGCGCTCTTGTAATATAAATCTCCATTTGTAGATTTCTGAAATTATTTACATTTGAATTTAAATGTTATCAGAAATCTGCAATTTCGACAAAAATTACAAAATCTCCCACCTCTCATCATTTAGTTATGCATGACCGCTATCAGTTTATTTTTTAGAGTTCCGTACTTAAAAAGTAAAAACGGAACCATTATAAGATCATTCCTGCGACTGTCTGTCCGCCTATCACGGCCATTTTATTCGTAAACTGTGGAACGTGGAAAAATCAAATTGGCTGAATTAATAAAGTCTGACCCACATATTTCTAGATTATTAACCATTCACAAATATATTTAGGAATAATGCAGGGGGCTAATTAAGCTACTTGTATATTAAAATGTTCTCTTTCTATGTGGTGTGAAGCATAGTTTGAAAGCTTTGGTAAAACCAAACTCAAAAATACATTTCTTTTAATTTTAGGTGTTATATTTTTCGAGATATCGTCGAAAATGTAACGCAAAAATATGTTCCTCCTCGTTTATTTTCCAATCTACTAAAATTGAAATTATGATAAAATTAGGGTTAGTAGAAGTCAATTTAAACCTTGCAAGAAAACTGTACCGATTACCCTCGGTCACACTTAATCACTTAATTATTATCGGATTGGCAAATAGTTTACATCGAGTGGCTCTCCCAATATTCTACCCGTGTCTTTAAAAGTTAATTAAAAACCCATGTGGAAAAACGCGGCTGGGACCAGGGTGGCGTTGCAACTTTCGACCTCCTTTCGAAGCGCGCTTAGCCAAGTTTAATGCCAAGTTTAAACTTTGAACTAGGGTTTTGTTTTAGGTGCACTTTAAAAAGAAAAGATTATTACTACGCTGAATTTAGTTATATGAAATGCCAAATGAAGTTTAAATATGCACTAAATTTATTCTCAGCAGCGAATTAAGTTCATCATAAACACATTAGGATAAGATTGAAAAGAATTACGCCGAATAGCAATATTTGATACTATTTAGACTTCATATCTCTCTGAACTTCCCCGGTATATCCATTTATATTTTTCTAGTATATACAGCTATACCCAACCCTTACGTTGTAAAGATTCTTACGAAGTCATTTATTTTAATAATACACTTACTAATTAATATATTTATTGTATGAAATCCTCTGTGCGCAATTATTACTCGCACTTGACCGTTTATTTTTTATAGCACTTAATATTTTATAATCTGTCGTAAAATATTTATAAAAATAAAACCTAACATTTACATTAAACATAATTTAGTTTTTTTTTAGGTGCGTTCATATAATTATATATATGCGTAGCACCTACAGTCGAGGTCTGGTCCGTCCGTCTATCTACATATATAACAGTGCAAAAACTACCCAACCAAGTGGTTTGAAATTTAATATATATAACCTTTGCAGAATTTTGTCGAGTCATTTCAACTTTTATGAAAATGGAATCAAAACTTAAAAAGATATTTAAAAAAGTTTTCTTCATTCTATAATATGTCCTATCACATATAATTAATTAAATGATACCATGATAGATAATGTTTCTAGGTTGCTTGGTGATTACGTTCTATTTAAGATGGAGTCATATTATATCAGTATTACTGAATTTATTATATATATTCGTAATAAATTCTGTATTCGTGCATTTTTGCATAAGAGTGCAACAGCTATTGCACTAAAAACTAGTTATAGTACGAACGCACCTCATTTGCCACGCTTGACTTACAATTTTCGTCTTGATTTTATTTAAAATGTTAATAAATATTTAATTTTTCGGATGGTTTATTACCATTGTTTTTCTTAATATAAAGGGGATTTTTATCTTGTGAAGAATATTTACTTTTAAATTTATTAATGTTAATTTTATTGTATTTGAATATTAGTACGTTTTAGTGCAATTTATATATATATTTAAGTTGTCGCAAACATTTCAAAATCTTTCATCACCTAAATCCTGTATTAGCAATCTCAGTTGGATCATTTCCAAATAATAATTATGCAACTTAAGTATTTTTCGTAGTTGAATTTTACTTTATTGTAAAAAATACTGAAAAATTTGTAAAATGTTTAGACTTTTAATACGCTTTCAAAAAATAATCATGTAATTCTTGTAAAACCAATATCTAAAAACTCAATAAAGCAGAAATTCCCTTATTCTCAGATAAAACGATATTCAATAAAATACTTTTTTAAGCTGAGAAAACTTTTGTACTGATTGAGGTAGGAAGAAACCTTTTATAGAAAATTTTCATAGCACTACTTGGTGACATAAAGAACCATTTTTAACATTTATAGAGTATTAGCAACAGATTAGCTATTACTTTCAATTAGCGAAAAATACAATAGATTTATGCGAAAATCACATCAACCATGGATAAAAAACCCAACTTTTTCTTCCTTCTCTGTCCAGAGTATCCCTTTGCGGTCGAGTATCGGCAAATAGACGCACAAGTTGTATATGTGATTTTATTTTATATTCTATTTGCACCAATATATTTAAAAAGTACAATTTTCACAAAAATTTCCTTCAACATACTGTCAAAGTACACACAGAACAGAAGTAGACGACGCTTGAAGATTACACCCGGAAATTCTACAAAGCGTGTGCAATGGACTTAGTGTTAATTCGTATTAATTTATATCAATAATATTGTGTTATTCATCTTCGTCCTGTCGAAGCTAGCAAAAAAAAAAAAAAAAAAGAAACTTTTGTCTGGCGGGTCCTATTTTGAGGATGAAACATTTCATTCTTTAAATATGGCTAGTCGGATATATTATGGAATTTCGTACTAAAATGATGCAAGCCCTTCTCCTTCACTGGGGTAGTTTTTGAAATTTCAAATCGAGGAATCTTTCTGACCTCTTGCAACATCGATTGAAGTAAGTGTCATAATTTCTTTATAATACTGAAATTAGTGTCTTTTATGATTTTATTTATAGTATAAACAAAATCTTGCATGAAATTCAATTTGTTTTGAATCTGTTTGCGAAAAAACCCATTAATTCTAGAAGTATATATTTTTAAACTTATGACGTTGTCTTTTATTACAAATTATATATTCTGAATTTTCATCTTTTTTTCCAAATTTAAAGTAATAATATTACTAAAAGAGAGACATTTTAAGTTGAATATTCATTCTCTTGCTTTCAATCGCAGTTTCGTTTCAATGGTTAATTCTTATCTCACGTAACGACCACAATGAAAGAAAAATAAAAGCTTTGGAAAGATCTTTCTTTCTAACGTAAAACCGCAGATTAAAAAATAAGATAAATAAAGTGCCTGAAAACGTATGACGTTGTCATGATTCATCTATTATGTGCTCCTTAATTTTAAAACTGCCAGTAAAAATATACATATGTATTTGATTTGAAATCAAGTATAATATTGATTTTTTGATTATTTTTAGTAGAAAAGTAATTTGAAATTTATAATGGGAAAAAGTAAAAAGCTATAACTAGATTTTGTACTTAATATTGTGATTTTTGTAACTGTATTTATATACACTTATACGAAAATTACAAGAATGACAATTAGATGTTAAGATATATATTTAAGACAAATGAAGCCTGGAAACTATAAGTTATTTTTTCTTCTTGCTATTAATGTAGGATATTTATTTATTTATTTTTATTGATAGTTGAATAGCTTTTGTGATTACCCTGTGATCTACATAAAAACTTGCTGAAGTGGCATGTGGCAATATAATTTTTTTTTAATTTAATTTTTAAATGATAAGAATTTAAATTTTTTTTCGGGAAGGGAGGTGGTCGGAGGGGATTTTGTATTCAATTTTCGTAAAGCTGATATTATAAATCCTTTTCGATATTGCACTGATTATAATGAAAGTTTTGAACTTTTAGAATAGGGCAAGATTAAAAACACAAAATATATTTAACAAAATACCGAAGTAATATTTTTCTTAATGTTATTAAAGTCGAATATTTATTTTTTAAATTTTTTACTCATAGTTAAATAGCTGTTGTGATTATCATCTGATAGATATGTAAAATTGCCTATGTGTCAATATAATTTTTTTTTAATCTAATTTTTAAATTATATGAATTTTCCTTTTTTCGGGAGATGGGGGGATTTTATTTGCAATTTTTGTACATCTGACATTTTAAATCTCTTTCGACATTCAACCAAGTATAATAAATATTTTAAACTTTTAGAATAGGTCAAGATTATAAAAAAATATATATTTATCCATGTATCTTAAAAGCCCTTAATAGCGGAAACTTCGGGATCGCGGAATTTGTCTGATGATCGGAGATGTCTGCTTTTGTGAGGTAAAAATATACAAATATGTATGCGTGTGCTTTGCGGATTAAAAAAGTATTCGCTAAATAGAGGTGTCCGCTATTCGTGAATGTCCATTAACCTCCACAATGTCTACTCCCGAGTACCGGACATCTCTATTTAGATAACCATAGTGTAGGGTTGCATTTTTTGCAAAAGAACTTCTTGATTAAAGCATGGGTATTAAAGCAGTGTCCCGTCCCCCTACGATTTAAGTGCCACCAAATTTAATGTGCAATATTTGTAAAGCTTATATTTTAAATCCGTTTCGAAATTGTACTGAATATAATCGATGTTTTGAACTTTTAAAGTAAAATAAGATTTAAAAAAAAAAATCATATCCAAAATCATATTTATCATCAAAACAAATATTTAGATAAATATTTTTTGCTTTAATCTTGTTCTATTCCTGAAGTTCAAAATATTGATTATAATCAGTAAAATGTCGTAAAAGATTTAAATAAACAGCTTAACAAAAATTGCATACCAAAGTTAGGAGCACCAAAAAAATCAGGCTAGGGGGAGGGGGGAGGGCGTGTGGAGGGGGCAAGGCCCCAGCCAAATATTTTTCCAGGGTTCAACGTGGTCAAACATGGCTACGTATGATGCTTACAAAAAAAATGGATGCTATTAAGACGTTTGAAGCGTCTGAAATTCAGACATTTTAAAATGTCTGAAAATTGAACACTCCGTTTCAGACACTTAAGTGTTTGATTTTCAGACATTTTAATTTACAGTGCAATTAAAAATATTTCTTACAAAAAAGTGGTGCCAGTCGAATAAAATTCTGTAAGAAATGTTTGTGCCTGGGAAGAGTACTTCGACCATTAACCCTCTTGCTGCGTAATTGTTTTATCAAAATAGCTTCAAAAATTGCGTATACGCAATTTTTGAAGCTATTAAATAAATAAGTAATTAAATACAGTATGTACGTAGTAATATATACGTAGTAATTAAATACATTAAATATATATACGTAGTAATTAAATACATTTAATTACTACGCGACGAGCGTCTTTTAAGAATCTTTATTCTTTTGTCACCGGTTTTTCAAAACAAAAAAATTCTCATTTAATCGGGAAAATACTCCGATTAAATAAATCAAAATTTACAATAAAAAGTTACTGGTGGGAATGATCAAGGAGGGTTAATTAGACGGAAAAAATGTATCCCGATGAAATCTCGGGTTGCGCAAATTTTGCTACTTTTACGTTGCCCGAGAAACTTTCGGGTTGCGCAGCGAGAGGGTTAAGGGCTATAGCTATAATTTTCATTTATTGAAATTATATATATTATTACCAAAAATAAAGGACAACCCTTTAATGAAAGATTGTGAAATTCAAATGTATATTTTTTTTTTTTTAGTTTAATCAGAATTTTTTTTAGATAGATATACAAACTAATCCATAAGCAATGACTTAATATTTTGTAATATTTTGAAAAAAAAAATGTGGTTTCTATGTAAATCATGTTAAACATTAATTTACTTAGATCTCAACTTTATTTTATACGTTTATTTACTTTTAAATATATATACATTACAATTACAGGCTAATCTGTAATTCGAAAAGTAACTTCGATCATGGAAAACCGACATGCATCCATAGGGTCATGTGGCGAATTAAAGTAAATATAAAGATTACCTAATGAAAACCTTAAAAATCATTTTAAAGGGCTATGCATATATAATGTTATCACTTTAGAGAGAGAGAGAGCTCTGGCACTTGATATCGTAATATAACTCTAGAGGGAGGGGAATTTGTCTTTTGATATCGTTGTTATTTTTTATTCAACCAGAATTTACTTTTTTTGTAATTTTTTTTTTCCTTTAGAGCAATATAGTCTTAGTCTGTTATATATTTTTTAAGTCTGTCATCTATTTTTATGATAAGATAAAGTTATTAAAACCTTTAAGTGATCAGAAAATCATTTTTGATATCGTAATATAACTCTAGGGGGAGGGGAATTTGTCTTTTGATATCGTTATCATTTTTGATCCAACCAAAATTTACTTTTTTTGTATTTATTTTTTCTTTAGAGCAATATAGTCTGTTATATATTTTTTATGTCATCTATTTTTACCCGACTGCCAAGAAGGGTTATGTGTTTGACGCATATCTGGGTATGTGGAATTCTTTATATCCTCGAAACATCCCGACGCACAGAGGAGTATTTTCTGAAAAATTTGGACAAAATTATTTTATGAGCTGTATCAAGTTGAAATGTTGTAAAAAGCTATTTAGAGTCATTATATATAATTTAAAAAAAAAACATATAATTTTTTACGAATTTACAAAAAATCTTTGCTTTTTAACAAGTAAACTACTATTTAAATCAGTTTAGAATAAACATTTATGATATTTAATAAAATATTCCGGTTTTTTAAACATATTTATACCAAATTCTTTCTGTAACTTACTATTCTAATCATATTTCTTCATCTGTTTCGTCTTCATCCTCATTTTCCTCTTATTTTGGATGTTGTCCGTATGGTGTTTTTGGTTGTTTGGTTAGAAAAAGGCTTTTTTTCCCCCTTAAGCTTTGGCTTGAGCTACTTATAAAAGGATCAAAATTTAGTAAACGTCTGTTCAAAACATTTTTATTACATTGCTCTCGAGAAAATTTTCGGGAAAAAGTTTGCCTATATTGGCGGAAATGTTTGTTTCTAGCTTCAGCAGCCTCGTTCGAAAGTTGATCGATAGGCAATATTGCATGTTTAATTACTGTGGCCCTATGTGTTAAAACTTTATGTACTGTTGGTAACATTGGGTGCTACCCATATAATTCGACATAAAGATTTGCAGTTTCTTCGGTATAATTTTGAAATTTTTTAACATCAATTCTATGTCCACTGGACAGTGCTTCTAAACGTAAAGGAACAAGAAAACTCTGAAATATATTTGCATCACTATCAGAAGTATTCTGAAATATCTGTTTAAATTGAGATCTGTTGGGAGCCATCGCAACACCATTTAGATATTTGTTCGAAATTGTGGTTTTCTTCTTCTGTATTATTTAGAATAACTTCTAAATATTTACACAGTCTTAAAGAAGTGTGATCTTGAAGATCTGTAGGTTAACTTCTGCGCTTGTTTCTGTCACATTCATCGACTCCTCACTTATATAGCAATCCTTCTTCGCTTTCTTAATCAGAGAATAATTAGCAAATATTCTTATTTCCACTATGAATAATTTCCCATTGCTCTCTCGCTAG
The DNA here is from genome assembly GCA_963932465.1 of Maratus speciosus. Classification (NCBI taxonomy): domain Eukaryota; kingdom Metazoa; phylum Arthropoda; class Arachnida; order Araneae; family Salticidae; genus Maratus; species Maratus speciosus. The sequence goes on along the minus strand of OZ010792.1, from coordinate 199,333,059 downwards.
ATCAGCTTCTACAAAGATTGATAAGGCTTCTGATGGTGTATGCTTCTTAATAGTGGGGTTTTTTTTTGTTGAAGTTATAATTTTTCTGTATTCTGTATCTCTTGTTGACTTAGAGTTTTATGAGTGTCGAGGCATCAATATTACCAGCAGTTCGTTGTAGCTGCATATGTTAATTGATCAAGAGGAGCTTGCTCCATTAAAACTCTTGCTTTTTGTCAATTGCTTCTGTCACACAGTTCGGCGAAATCTTTTGTTGGTCTACATTTTTGATATTGTACAGATAGTATATTCTACAGTTAATTTTATGGAACTGTTAAGCCAATGTTGATTTACCTTAAGAAAGTGCCATTTTGCCCTATTGGCAGCCTCCCTTTTTAAAAAAAAAAAATCCGATTTAAAACGGCTTAACGAACGTATGAATGATATTTGTTTATCTACTGGATATTTCATCATTTTTGTAACTTTACTTTCCATGAAACATAATTTTTCATCTGTTTTCGTATTAGAACAATCTTGTTTAAGGTCAAACAGCAACTTTCTTGAAACATCTTTTGCTGTTATTGAAGTTTCTAAAAGAAAAATGAAGATTTTTCGTTTTCAAAATATCATCATCTTCTGATACCATTTTTTTATAAAACGGTAAAAAAAAAAAAAAAAAATTGGGGCAAGTTGGGGCAAGATTTTATTTTATGAATATAATAAGGAATATCTATATTTTATATTCCAACAAAAAGTTTTGCCCGACAAAGGGCGACAAGCATTTATAAATCACTAAAAATTTAAAAGAACTACTAAAAATACACTTATTTTTAAAGATAAAACAATGTGGCTATTTTCATAATTATATTCTTTTATAACTAAAACTAAATACAGTAATTTAAGCTACATACCTCCCACTTCTATGTCCATAAAGGATTTTATTCAGATCTCCACTGTATGCAACAACAATTGCAATTAAATAATGCGCTTCTCACCACATCGCTGAAAAAAGAGAAATCTGCGATGCATGACAGCTGTGTTCAGTCTGATAACGCGGCGGGGAGTGTTACCGAACATTCCTAAGATATTGTTTACCGGAAGCACTGACTAATAAGCTATACAAACACATAAAGTATTGCGGTTTTTGACGAAGTTCATTTTTCGACTTTTGTCCAGCTTTTTTTAGAAATACTCCACTGTGCGACGGCTGGATGGATTTTAATGAATGAGATCTCTATCGATTTGTCTTAACCGTCCGATGGTTATAGACTGGATTTTGTTTTTATAAATTCAAAATGACGACCGTAAAATACAAAATGATGGTAGAGACGAAAAAAAATTATGCACCCTATTGTGTGACATATTATTGGATAGGTCTTTCAAAATGAAGAGATTTTTCTTTGACTATTTTACAGTCAGAAGCTCCGTTTAAATATTACACAACCTGGAAATTGTGTAGATAGGAGTTCTAGCTTTATTGCAACTGTAACCGTCATAAACACCTATAGACCTCATCAAAACAGTGTTTATAGAAAGGAACCAACAATTAAACACAACTTACAAGTCATCAATACAAGTAAATAAAAAAATAGGTAAGTAATATAAAAAATAGTTTCACATTGATGAGAAATAATTAAGTAGTTCGCTTTTTACGCAGCCGGGTTTTTTGATTTTTTTTAAATTTATTATGATAAGATAAAGTTATTAAAACCATTAAGTGATCAGAAAATCATTTTATTACAACATATGGAATATCCCAACGTTCGCCATTTTTATTTTTCTGCCATATACATAATACGTTGTTAGAGAAACCTGGTTCGAAATTACACTTGAAAAGTTTAGTAGTAAAAAATGGGGAAGAATGTTGCACAACTGTTTTGTTTATAAGAAGTTCTGCTCACCCACCTTCCCCCCAATGCAGGAGGCAAATGCAAATGAACAATATTACTGTTCAATGCATTATGCAACAAAAAGCAATTATTAAATGCTTTTAATTAGTAAGTGTTTCTTGATGTTATTTGATATAAAGTTTTTTCATACATAATAGTGATATATTTTTTAACTTCTTCTCTTCTTTTACACTGTAAAAAAAAAAAAAACGGACTAAAAAACGGAAATACTACTGGCAATCTAGACGCCAGTACTATTTCCGTTTTTTACGGAATTTTTACCCATAAATTACAGAAAATTTTCCGTTTTTAATCAGAAAAACGGAAAATTTTCTGTAATTTATGGGTAAAAATTCCGTAAAAAAACGGAAATAGACTAGCGTCTAGATTGCCAGTAGTATTTCCGTTTTTTAGCCCGTTTTTTTTTTACAGTGTAAATCAGTAAAGTATGATAATAATAAACGTATAACACTATCTGCATATTACTGCAAATGTAACAGAAGTTGGAAATTGTACGTCAAACGTGGCAAATGAGGTGCGTTCTTACTGTAACTAGTTTTATAAGTATTTTTTGCACCGCAAATTACACTGAATGTATATTTTAGTTCACTTCAGAAGTGGATATCTATTTCATTCTGTTGGAAAGGCTGTAACATCATTAAAATGTATTTGAATTGATTTTTTCCCATTGGCCGTAATGTAACGGAAAACTTTTGACTGTCCCTGTAAATAAACTATACATTCGATTTTCATAAAATTTGAAATGACTCGACAAAATTTCGCCACAATTATATATTTAAAATTTCAGACCATTCGGTTAGGTAGTTTTTGCTCTGTTATCTGTTGACGGACGGACAGACGGACCAACGACGACTATAGATGCTAAGTATTTATATAATTACAAACGCACCTAAAAAGAAAAAAAAAGAAAACTAGTCGGATTTGGCAATCCCAAAACTTTCTGCTGTCTCATACATGTTAATACTTCCTGAAAAATGCAGAATACAAGCGCCCCCGGTTAGATGATTTACACCAAAATCTAATCATCAACAACTTATGTTAACTTCTAACTGAGTCTGAAGTTTGATGAAAATCCGTGCGTTTGTTTTTGCGATAGAGCTGTAGCGGAAATTGTAAACAATTCTGTATAGCAGCGCCACCTGTTGGGAGATTTGTACCAAAAACTAATTAGGACCAATTTATACTACGGAGCAACTGAATCTGAAGCTTGATGAAAATTCATGCATTAGTTCTTGAGATACAGCTATTACGGAAATCTTGAAAAATGCAAAAAAGCAGCGCCAGTTGGGCGAATTACACTAAAAACCAAACAGCCCTAATTTATATCAGGGTCTATCTGAATCTGAACTTTGATGAAAATTCGTGCATTTGTTCTTGAGATAGAGCTATTGCGATAACCATGAATAATGCAGCATAGCAGTGCCACCTGTTGGGCGATTTTCCCAAAAAGTAATCAGCATCAAATTATATCATGAACTAACGGAATCTGAAGTTTTATGAAAATCCGTGTAGTAGTTCTTGAGATATAGCGATTAAGGAAATCGTGAAAAATGCAGCACAACAGCACCACCTGTCGGGAGATTTACATCAAAAAGTAATCCGCACCAGTGTATATCAAAGTGTAACTGAATCTAAAGTTTTGTGAAATTTCGTGCCTTAGTTCTTGAGATAGAGCGCCCTCAAAAGTTTTGTCACATACAGATTCACAGAGAGACAGAGTGACAGACAGAGTGAGAGTGACAGACAGAGTGAAAGTGACAGACAGACTCACAGACAGGCATTTTCTAAAGACCATCAAATCGTGTCCAGGACATTCTAAAACGTATAAATCCATCGAAAACCGGAAGTCGAAAATTTTCATGACCCAATACTTTTTTCTTGTAAAGATAGAAGAGGGTCGAGGATTGATAATATATGATATCGTAAGGAGGGTCGGAGGTTCAAAATTGCTAAAATGTTCATAACGTTATGCATGTACATCCCCTTAAAAGGATAAATAAAACTTAATTATTAATCCCCCCCTCCCCCCGAACACCAACACTACAGTGAATAAATAAAATCTTTATACATATATATATATATAGAGAGAGAGAATATATATTTATCTTTTTTACATATCTGGTTGGTTTTAAGACTTTTTAATTTATTCCAAGACTTTTGATAATATCTCGCTACCGAGTCAACAACTTGTGCAATGAATATTTCAAAATATTTCATCCTATATGCATTACCAATCTCAATTTAAACTATTTTAAGGTCGTATTTGCGTGATCCAAATACTGTATTGCAGAGATAAATGTATGCGTCCAATTATTTAAATTTGATCTGAGAGAATGCCATCATAAATATGTGTTCATGGGGGCAATATAGGATTAATATTCGGTCAAAACCGTTCAGTAACTTTACATTTAAGGGAAATTTTATGGTTAAATTAATTTAATCATAAACATTCGTGGCGTACGATCATACACTGTTATCATTTACACACCTTCAAATTAATCCGCATATCTATTTATACATAAATTTTCATGAAATTTGATTCACTTGTTTTGTGTTGGGTGAGTAAGTTAAATATGAATGAATAAAATATAGAGAAATTAAAGTTTAATCAATTGAAAATTGATACATGTTTTATTTGGTGTTATTAATGGCGATCTGTAAATATATTTTTTTTTTGTTGTTGTTGAACGTGAAAGAATTGTTCAAAAGATCTGTCTTTTTTCTTTTTCTTTTTAGGTAGATTTCGTATGAAATACTACCTATTGCGATCACTTCTATGTTGGAATTTCTGAAAAATGTTTGCAGACCTACACCGATCATGACCCCTAGAATCCAAAACCACCCTCTGTAAAAAACTTTATCTATCTATCTATCTATCTATCTATCTATATATATATATATATATATATATATATCTTCCATATTAATTCTTGTTATATAGTACAAGACTTGTTATGTAGTACTTTATTTTATACATAGAAGCTTGTCTATTATATTTTTGGTATCCATTCAGTGTGTTTGTGGCACTGTATTGTTGTAAATTCATTCACACTATCACAATTTTTGTAGGTGGGCAGTAATTTTTAATTAATGGTTATATATATATATATATATATATATATATTTAAAATTTATAAAATTAAATTTATTAAGTGAATAATAGAATCATACTTTTATATTATTATATTTATAATTTATTTGATATTATTGTTAATTTACTTAATTTTAACTAAAATATGATAAAAAATAATTATAAACATTATATTAAAGATGCTAAATGATTATTATCGATATGCTGTTGAGATGATTTAGAATTATAATTATTGTTCTACATGTTATTTTTGGTAATCTCCGATAGATGGAACCACTACAAATTATTTCTACTTCTATTTAGCTGAGATTGTGAACACGGATGGACATTTTTAACTTTTTTAATTTTTTGAAGTTTAGGTAAATGGCAGCATTAAATAATTGTTTATTCAGTTCTAAAATAATTATGTTGCCATACTTTATTATATTATTTATCTTATTTATTACCTGTTTATTTTAAACATTTACTTCTTTTTGTACTTTTTAGTAATAATTTAATCCAGATTCCTTAAGATAGCATATAAAATAATTTTTAATATTTAGACTATTTAAGTTAATTATTATTATTATATTTATAATAATGTTAATATTATCTGCAAGGTGTGATTATTTGAAATCGTAAGGATTCGCTTTTAACTGTGACCATTTAATTAGGCGGGATTTTCGCTGTGTTAAAAAGGGATACAAGTTTGCGATTATGATATGGTCATAGTAATTCTATTGCTGGATAAGTCTTTAATTTCTTTGTTCCAATTTTGTTCATTAAGTATTACGGATCTTGCTTTGATTAATTATTTATTTCATTCAATTTATATGGCATGGTAAATGTATACATTTTGGAGTACATAATGGATTGGGTGCATAAAGGAATTTAATTTTTAGCCTATAGCTGGATTCTTTTAGAGAAATCCACTATGTTTTTGCTTATATTTGTATTTCAGGTACCCCTGATGAAGTGAAATGCTAATAAGCTTTCTGATACATCCATCCAATTGATCTATTATTTGTTTATGATACGTCTTTTAATGGTTCAACATTATTTCGCTGGTTATTTCTATCTTTTGTCTTTAATGGGTTATTGTATCAAAATTAGGTGGTTTTTTTTCATATGTTTTATATGGATTAATCGTCCGTAATGTGCTAGTGAATTAGTACTATTGTGCTTGATTTTGTGTTACAAGTCATAGGTTACATTTTTATTTTGGATAATGTCAGTGTTATGTATTGAAGCTAAATTTATTAATTTAATTTTAGTAATTGGAAATAGATGATGAATTGTAATTATATAATTGTTATATATATATATATATATATATATATATATATATATATTGACATTATACAAAATAAAGTTGGAACCTTTAACTTGTAATACAAAATCAAGCATAATACCACTAATTCACTAGCACATTACGGACGATTAATCAATATAAAACATATGAAAAACCACCTAATTTTTATACAATAACTGATTAATGACAAAAGATACAAAAAACCAGCGAAATATTGTTGAACCATTAAAAAACGCATAGTAAACAAATAATAGATCAATTGGATGGGTGTAGCAGGAAGTTTATATAGCATTTCAATTCTTCAGGGGTACATGAAATACAAATATAAGTAAAAACATAGTCGATTTCTGTAATAGAATCCAGCAATAAGCTAAAAAATGAATTCCATTATGTACCCGATGCACTATACACCAAAAAGTATAAATTTACCCTGCCATATAAAATGAATTATATAAATCAATAATCAATGCAAGATCCGTAATAATGAACAATATGAAAAAGAATTTTGTAACATTTAAATTTAAGACATACCCAGCAATAGAATTGCTATGACCATATCACAATCACAAGCAAGTATCCCATTTTAGCACAGCAAATATCCCGCCTAATTAAATGGTGCAGTTAAAAGCAAATCCTTATGGCTTCAAATCATCACAGCTTGTAGATAATTTTATCATTCTTATAGATATAATAATTATAATTAACTTGAATAGTCTATATAATAAAAATTATTATGTACTATTTTAAGGATCCTGGAATAAATTATTACTAAAAAGTACAAGAAAAAGGAGATGTTTAAAATAATCAGGTAATAAATAAGATATATGATATAATATAATAAGGTATGGCAACAAAATTATTTTAGAACTGAATAAATGATTATTTAATGCTGCCATCTACCTGAACTTAAAAACATTAAAAGGTAATATATATATATATATATATATATATATATATATATATATGTGTGTATATATATATATATATATATATATATATATATATCACTTTGTTATGGACACGATAACTTCCGTAATTCTGCACAAATCTCTTCCAAACTGATGCATAAAATCTAGGTCAAGTTCGTTAATGGGCAAAACCGAACCAAGGGTGTGGAAATAGGGAGGGGCTTTGTGAAAACAGAAAAAACTATAACTTCTTAATTTTTATGCATATCAAATCAGTTTAAAGTTATTATTACTTCTAGGAAAAAGGCCAAAAATTTATGTATCAAAGATTTTTGATAAAATTAAAATGTGCTCAAGGAGCGCAAAAAATAGGGTTTTAGGGAGAAAAAAATTCATAACTTCGTCAATTCTTAAGATATAAAATTCACATAAAATTATTATAAATCTTCTTAATATTATCTACAACTTTTATATTGTCAAGTTTTTGATAGGACCAACTCTTAGTGCAAAATAAATTAAAATATAAAACGAAAAAAAATGAGGGGGATTGAAGATGAAAAAAATTCATAATTTCCTCAATTCACAAGATATCCAATCCGCTTAAATTTATTATACATCTTATCAATATTATCTACAGCTTTCATATTGACATGTTATTGATAGGATCAACTGTTACAGCAAATAATAATAATAATAATAATAATAATAATTAAACAAAAATAGGGGTTGACGAAAAAATGATCGTATTAAGGGTGTACTCAAATCTAAACGGTTTATTTTCTGACTCATTTTCGCTCTCAAACGCATCCAATTGGCAGGTTCTCTTATTTAGAAACTATATAATGTGCTGTACTGGTCGATTTTTTTGATAAAGTTAGAATATATTCCAAAAAATGCTTTCAAAGGGACATTTTGAACCGAATTTCCCGAAGTGATAGTGCTGGAAACGAAAAAAATGGTCGTACTGAGAAAATAATTGCAAATCAAGTTCTGATAAATTGAACGGAAAATATAAACACAGGTCGCTTATAAATCTCTTCAAAAAGTCACGTCAGTAAGTTTTATGTTTTTACGTTTAAAAATGAATCTGAAAATGTGTCAAAAAATTTCGAGTTTTTGAGCGGGGAAAAATATTTTTTTTTAAATACCGACTTAATATAAGTTTGATAAAGCGAGCTCTTACAGAAAAATGAAATTAAAAATTCGTCAAAAGCGGCCTGATAAAATTATTAAATTCGGTTTATCTCTAATCTTGATTTAGTTTTTGTTGGTGAAATTAGTACTTAATTTCGAAATCTATCTCCTCCTGTAGGCCGAGCCGGCAGGGATTTTATATATATATATATGTATATATAAGCTCAAAAAGGTTAAAGGTAAAACTAAAAATAAAATATAAAAAAAAAAATAAAACCCATGCGATAAGCGCTACAGCGGCAAATAACCACACAGATTATATATAGCACATTATGTATTAAATGCATTTGTCAGACACTTTGTGCTCTGTTTATTTGTGGCATCGGGTCCGGTGGGGGAGTGTTCGTGATATGCTTTCAATTGTTTTTATGCATTTGATTTATGCTTTGCGACAGTCTGGCCGAAACCCACTGCCACTACTGAATAATATTTTGTTGTAACTTGTAATTAGTCTGAAACATTGCTGTGCTTTTCAAAATGCCCACCTCTGAAGAGGTCACAGCCTTTTGTTGTTTTTTGTTCTTTAGGTTATATGTTGAAATTTCTTGGATGTTTTATGGTTATACTTAATTTATTTATGGTGCAAGATTCTGGGTCTGACAAATGTATTTAATACATAATGTGCTATATGTATATATATATATATATATATATATATGTGTGTGTGTGTGTGTTCAGTGTTAGCCTAAACGATCCATCGGGATTCAACACACTGCCTATTGATGACCTATCAGAGCAGGGAACATGCTCTTGACAAAGCTGCCGATCTTTTCCATTATTTCCTCAAACCTAGAATGGTACATGACAAGGTACAATCGTGTGTGTGTGTGTGGGGGGGGGGGGGGGGGGAATTAAACACCCCTACTAACTCCTCAACAAATCATCGTAGAAGAAAGTTACTGGTATCAAACGATTTGAAATAAAATCTATTTTTAAATAATGTATATAAAATTTGCTTAGGGGGCCATTTACATATGGAAACGAACACAAACTTTGTTTTCTTCAATAGCAATACCCAAGTTTGACGCAATAAATAGATTCTACACACTTCAATTAGCCTAAATCCAAATTTTCATAAAATTCGTATCATTAGATTTTGAGAAATTAATTATTTTAAAATGAGCATGTCTTAGGGGCTGTATCAAATTGAAGTTCTGTATCGATTATTGAAATGCTACAGAATGATTGTGTCACTTCCGTTAATGTATTATTTCTTGCTAATATGAACATTTCAGTTGCTTAATACAATTCAGTTGCTTAAATTCAGTTGCTTGTTTCGATTATTTCCAGCCCGAATTTTTCATTAAAGTGAGTAAAATGTATTTTTTTTCTTCAAATTATGCTTTTCTGGGCATCATAGACGGCCCCTTAAACCGTCATTTTCACGTTTGTTACTCATAATTCGAAAACTACTAGCAGGCCATAATAAATATAAATCTATCAAAAATTGTAAGTAGCAATTCATATTTTTTCCAAATATTCATTTCATAATTCATATTATATATATTTTTTTAATTACATTATTCCATGTATTTATGTTTGGGTTTTTTGGTATTATAATTAACGAAAAAATTTTCACATTAGAATTATAATTTCAGGAGATATTAAAAAAAAATATGAAAATGTAATTTAACGTTAGAAGATCTAAATTTTGAATGTTTATAATTCAAAAATTTATCATCCAAATGGCTTGAAATTTCTTTTCTAGGCATAGTTTGAACCGAAGATTCAAAATATATTGTGAAAATTCTGTGTTGCCATTGAAAAAAACAGAGTTTGGTCTGGGTGTGATTTTTATATGCGCCCTAAGCTAATTTTATATACATCATTCAAAAGTAGACTTTATTTCCAATCGTTTGGTACATGTAAATTTTTTCTATTATAATTAGTTGCATAGTTAGTAGGGGGTGTTTACTTTTTTTTCTACCAGTGTACATTCACTCACCAAGTTTAACTCTTAAATGCGCGATTTTTTATTTTGTTTCGAAAAAAATATATTATTATTCTCTGAAAGGTTTATTACAGAGGAAAAATAATGAAAAAAATCAGAGATACATTTTTCATATAATACGTCAATCTTTTCTTCAATTGCACTTCTGCAATATAAGTAAAAACTTCTGTCATGTGGCTGATTTATGCTAAAATATTGCAAATTAGTAAATATTTTAATAGGTATGTCTCCAAATACCTTATTTTATGTAATTATTTATTTTATAAAACTTAGCCTTTAACCCTTTAATTACCATGATAGAATACTTTCTAGAAATTACGTAATTCAGAGAATCTGAATCTGACTCTACACCAGAAAGTTTCAATGGATAATGTCACTTTATTCCAATACGGAATGTCTGTTACTAACTATACCAAATATTGCTATTTTAATTTTCTGGTATGAATTAGGTATATACGAATAAAAAAATCTATTAAATTCAAAACACTGCTGTTTGCATATATGCAAAGCTGCTCGCTAAAAGGTTAGAAGCCCGCCTCATGGCACGCGTGCAGGAACGCATCACTGCTGCTGTGACGGACATTGACAGAACAAGTAACTGGATTACCGTTGGTATGTGTACCGGATGCCTATAGGCGCACCATTTATAGTATGTACCAGAAAATTTGTGATTGTATGGATCTTTTCGTGTATCATTCCACGTCGTATAGTTGTAAATAAAGTCTTTTGAAACCCGATGAATCATTTAGGCTAATCCTGTAAATTTACATCAGAAATTGTATTTTTTTTCGTTATTTGATCCTTACAAAACTGATTTTTTTCTTTCCTCAGAAAATAATATTTAAATAAAAGTACAGTAGAACCTCTTTTATCCGAAACTCTTTTAACCAAAACTCTCGGTTAACTGAAATCCATTTTTAAAGGTTTTTTTTTTTTTTTTACTATCACATTCCTCCGGGCACGCTGTCCTTTCCGAACCACGAGTGCAGACAAATATTTTGGATCCATTTCTTAAAATTTCTTTGAATTTAACTTGAACTCCCGTATGAGATTTTTACTAGCGTAAAAATTTTAATTTTTAAATTCAAATCATAAATCATGTAGAATCGGGTGAGAGTATGACAAAATAAGCTGAAGAAAGCGGCATTGGTATTGCAGCCGTTAGTGTTATCAAGAGAGATGCTGCAAAAATGAAAAAGTTTTATGCAGAAAGCAGCAGAATGACTGTGATACTGGTGAACCAATAGAATTAAAAAAAAAAACCCGTCATGATAGAGCTGCAAAATAAAGGCAATCGAAACTTCAACAAACAAAACTTTGTTTCAAACCTTTGTGAAATATGTAAAAAGTACTTAATTTCAAAATTAAAATTCAGATAGTTTATACTTGTTTCTATTTTTCTATTGTTTTAATTTTATTAAGTACGTGTTACCATAATAAAAAACAGTGCACATATTTACACTTAATCTTAAAATTTAAGCATTCTCGATTATCCGAAAATTTCGATTTCGGATGACTGAAAATTTCGTCGGTCACAATTACATCGGATAACCGAGGTTCTATTGTACTGTGGAATTTCAGAAATTCAAATGCATGTAATTTGAATTCAGTGTATCTTGATGCAGCTTTTATTATTATTTTTCACTTCATTTCCATGACCAAATTATTTCTTATAACTCAAAGCATTTATACTTTCTTTTAGAACATACGAGATATAAAAGTCCTTCCGGCCAGTGCCGGGAGGAAGCGGTAGTTTTCAAATACCTTATTTTAAAAAAGCCAACTTATATTATTCAAACACACGAAGCTCAATTTAGTGGAAACCGAGTATAGGAGATTCAATACTAATTTTTATCAATACTAAATCATTATGAATGAGAATTTCACGAAATTAGTCAGCTTTATCCAAGCTGCTTTTATTTAAAGTACCTTATATTTGGCTGAGATGTTGATGTATATTATCCACATGCTTTCTCACATGGAAATAGGCGAATACGTGTGTTATCGCGTGACAAATACAAGATCGTTTCAAAATGTTAGCCATACTAGAAATTCAAAGTGCTATAATTCAACCATTTTTTTAAGATATAAACAAAAGAACAAATTTTCAGAAATAAAATCTGCTCCGGAATCTTTGTATCAAGGCCAAACACATAAAAAAATCTTTTTCATTTTCCAATTTTTTAATACCTCATTTTAAATTTTAAATTTAATTTTTTTTTAAATGGCAACCCTTTTGAAAAAAGATGGCGAATGAAGCTGGCCAACGAACTCGGTCGAGACATTGGTATGTACTATGTACAGACCAAGTAACATCCAAATCGGTTCATAAATACGCTTGTTATCGCGTGACAAAAATCAGGTCGTTTTAAAATGTCAGCCACAATAGAAATTCAAAACGCTATAACTCAGCCATTTTTTTAGATATAGACGAAACAAAAACTGTTCCGGGGTCTTTGTATTAAGGTCAAACACATACAAAAAAAATCTTTTTCATTTTCCAATATTTTGGTATCTCAATTTAAATTTTTAATTTTTTAATTTTTTTAAATGGCGGTCATTTTGAAACAAGATGGCGGATGAAGCTGGCCAACGAACTCGGTCGAGATATTTGTATGTACTATGTACACACCAAAGTACATCCAAATCGGTTCATAAATACGCCGGTTATCACGTGACAAATATCAGGACGTTTCAAAATGTCAGCCACGCTAGAAATTCAAAATGCTATAACTCAGCCATTTTTTGAGATATAGACGAAACAAAAACTGCTCCCGAATCTTTGTATCAAGGTCGAATACATAAGAAAAAAATATTTTTCCATTTTCAATTTTTTGGTACCACATTTCAAATTAAAATTTTTCTTAAAAATTTAAATGGCTGCCAGTTTTAAACAAGATGGCGGATGAAGCTGGCCAACGAACTCGGTCGAGACATTGGTATGTACTATGTACAAACGAAGTTACATCCAAATCGGTTCATAAATACGCCTTTTATCGCGTGACAAAATTCAGGACGTTTCAAAATGTCAGCCACGCTAGAAATTCAAAATGCTATAACTCAGCCATTTTTTAAGCTATAGACGAAACAAAAACTGCTCCGGAATCTTTGTATAAAGGTCAAATACATAACAAAAAAATATTTTTCCATTTTCAATTCTTTGGTACCACATTTCAAATTAAAAATTTTTAAGAAAATTTTAAATGGCCGCCATTTTGAAACAAAATGGCGGATGAAGCTGGCCAACGAACTCGGTCGAGACATTGGTATGTACTATGTATATACTGAATTACATCCAAATCGGTTCATAAATTCGAGAGTTACAGTATGACAAAGGTCAGATATATATATATATATATATATATATATATATATATATATATAAACTTTTGAACGGAGGGTGGTTTCGGGGTCTGGGGGTCATGATCGATGAAAATATACCAAAAAATTTTGAAATCGCTTTCCTCCGAACGGCTGCAATAGGTAGCTTTTTGTAATGAAAGCTACCTAAAAGTAAAGCTATACACTATATGGCCATTAATGACTGGCAACTTTCAATTTTAGACATTTTGTCAAATATTTAGACAGATTCTTCTGGAATTTCAGGATTAAAAAGAACAGGTATGACCTCATATTTAGCAATGTCGATTTGTTAAGGGGGGCAATTAGGGGGCAAACAAAAAATGAAAGAAAAAAAATAATACTTGGGATCACCCTGTAAAATAAAATACACGAAATGATCTATCGCTACCTAATATAAATAAACAGATATTGTGCAATATGTGTATTCTTTTGTGTAAGAATTGCACGTATATTAAAAGAGATATAGCGATTTATTTAAAAAAAAATTTAAAATTCTTGCAAGTTATTTGCTTATAACATGCAAGGTTTTCAACCAAATTTCACGCTGGCTTCAGAAAAATTGACAAAGTATGGTAGAAACAATATAGTGCAATTGGAATATAAATATATAAAATATGTTAGGAAATATGAGCAATTTTATAAAATAATTTTTATCTGCGCATGCGCAAACGATAACAAGGATCATTTTACATAATTTAATAGTCAACTCTATGGAGCAACTTATAAAAAAAAAATCTAGTCAAATATCGTAAAAATTCAGAAAGATATTGGCGTTAAAGTGAGCAAATTTTTAGTTGTTCTCTAAAAGCAGCTGAATGATAAGGGATTTTACACAAATTGCCATTTTTTCTTAACTGACTTTCAGAAAAAAGTTAGTATTTAGTGAGTATCAACGAGTAGATTTCGAAAAAATGCTTCGATTTTGATACTTCTTTTGATCATGGTATAGGCTCGTTCTGGTGGTTATCCAAGAAGAACTAAAACATCAATAAAAAATAAAAATTTTAAAAATTTAAAAATGACAATTTGTGGAAAATCCATTTTCATTCAGCTGCTTTTAGAGAACAACTAAAAATTTGTTCACTCGAACGCCGATGTCTTTCTGAATTTTTACGATATTTAACTAGATGTTTTAAAAATTTGCTCCATAGAGTTGACTATTAAATTATGTAAAATGATTCTTGTTATCGTTCGCGCATACGCAGATAAAAATTATTTCATACAACTGCTCATATTTCCTGAAATATTTAATATATTTGTATTCCAATTGCACTATATTGTTTCTACTATATTTTGACAAATTTTCTGAAACCGGTGTTAAATTTGGTTGAAAACCCTGCATGTTATAAGCAAAAAACATGCAAGAATTTTTTAATTTTTTTAAATAAATCGCTATATCTCTATTAATATACATGCTATTCTTACATAAAAGAATACACATTTACATAAAAGAATGTCTGTTTATTTATATTCGGTAGCGATAGATCATTTTGTGCATTTTATTTTACAGGGTGATTCCAAGTATTATTTTTTTCTTTAATTTTTTGTTGCCCCCTAATCCCCCCCCCCCGTATCAAATCAACATTGCTAAATATGAGGTCATACCTGTTCTTGTCAATCCTGAAATTCCAGAAGAATCTGTCAAGTATATTTCTAAATATTCGACAAAATGTCCAAAATTGAAAGTTGCCGGTCATTAATGGCAATATAGTGTATACGCTATATTCAAAATATTAAATAATCTATTAACCGCACATCTATTTATGGATAAGTTTTCAAAAAGTTCGATTTACTGTTTTAGGTGCGTTCGTAATTATATAAATACGTAGCACCTATAGTTGTCTATCGTTGCACCTATCGTTGTCTTGTCCGTCCGTTTGTTTGTCTGTCCGTCTGTCCGCATATTAAAGCGCAAAAACTACCCAAATGAACGGTTTGAAATTTAATATAGTATATAATCGTAGCATAATTTTGTCGAGTCATTTCAAATATCATGATAATCGAATCAAAACGTAAAAAGATGCTAATAAACTTTTTTCATTCTATTAAATGCTATCTTATGTAGTTAATTCAATAACATCCTATCATACGTAATTAATTCAATAACATACCGTGATAGGAACTGATTCCAGTTTGCCATGGCAACAACGTCCTATTTAAGATGAGTCATATTACTTCCGTATTACTGAATTTAATATATACTAGCAGGAAGGACCGAGCTCCGTCAAAATTAGCTTTGTGTTTATCTCGATATATATTTTCCCCACTAAATCATTCTTGCTTCATGTTTTAGATACAATTAGCTTGACCCTGAGACATAGTGACACAAAATGACCAACTAATCGAATTTTTTCGAACA
The DNA here is from genome assembly GCA_963932465.1 of Maratus speciosus. Taxonomy (NCBI): domain Eukaryota; kingdom Metazoa; phylum Arthropoda; class Arachnida; order Araneae; family Salticidae; genus Maratus; species Maratus speciosus. The sequence goes on along the minus strand of OZ010792.1, from coordinate 199,317,013 downwards.
TACGACCTAGCACAATGCTGTTCTCGAGCCTGAAAACGATGGAATAAAAAATTTAGTGAAAATCGTCAATCGTTTTTTAGATAAAATAAGCTTGATCCACATTGATTCAAAAACCCACTAATCGAAATTTATTGAACATGTGAGCTATTTCCATGGTCTTTTTGTATTGTGAAACGGTATGACAAAAAAAATTGTTAAAATTGTTTGAACATTTTTGAGATGCCGTTAGCTAGACCCCGACCCATTATCACCAAAATGACCCACTAATAGAATTTTTTTGAGTATGCGACCCAGCCCAATGGTTTTAACTTTTCCAGAAACGGTGTAATACAAAGTTTTGTCAAAATCTTTTGAGCCGTTTTTTAGATAAAGTTAGCTTGATCCTGATCCATTAGGACCCAAAATGACCCATTGATTGGATTTTCTTGAACATGCGACCCTACCCAATGGTCTTAACATGCCCGGAAACGGTATTATACAAAATTTTGTCAAAATGTTTTGAAGCGCTTTTTAAATACAATTAGCATAACCCTGACCCATTGTAACCCAAAATGACCCACTAATTGAATTTTCTTGAATATGCGTCCTAGCCCAAAGGTCTTCTCGAGCCCGAAAACGATAGAATACAAAATTTAGTCAAAATCGTTTAAGCCGTTTTTTTAGATACAATTAGCTGGACCCTGACCCAAAATGACCCACTAATCGAATTTTCTCGAACACGAGACCCATCCTAATGGTTTTTTCGTGCCCGAAAATGGTTAGATACAAAATATAGTCAAAATCGATTGAGCCGTTCTCTAGATATAATTAGCTTGACCCTGACCCATTATGACCCAAAATGACCCACTAATCGAATTTTCTCGAACACGAGACCCATCCTAGACCATCCTAGACACAAGACCATATAGCTTGACCCACGGTGACCCAAAAATGACCCACTAATCGAATTTTCTCGAACATGTCACTTAGCCCAATGTTCTTCTCGTATTCAAAACTGTGGAATATAGAGTTTAGTAAAAATCATTAGAGCCGTTTTTTAGATAAAAATAGCTTGACCCACAGTGACCCAAAAAGGACCCACTAATCCAATTTTTTTCCAACACTTGACCCATCCCAATGGTCTTTTCAGGACCGAAAATTATTAGATACAAAATTTAGTCAAAATCGATTGAGGCGTTCTTTAGCTATAATTAGCTTAACCCTGACCCATTATGACCCAAAATTACCCACTAATCGAACTTTCTCGAACACGAGACCCATCCCAATGGTCTTTTCGTGCCCGAAAACAGTAGAGTGCAAAATTTCGTCAAAATCGTTAGAGCCGTTATCTAGATAAACTTAGCTTGACCCACGGTGATCAAAAAATGACCCACTAAACGAATTTTCTCGAACATGTGACTTAGCCCAATGGTCTTGTCGTAATCCAAAACTGTAGAATATAGAGTTTAGTGAAAATCGTTAGAGCCGTTTTTTAGATAAAAATAGCTTGACGCACAGTGACCCAAAAATGTCCCACTAATCGAATTTTCTCGAACACGTGACCCATCCCAATGGTCTTTTCGTGCCCGAAAATGGTCAGATACAAAATTTAGTCAAAATCGATTGAGCCGTTCTTTAGATATAATTAGCTTAACCGTGACCCATTATGACCCAAAATGACCCACTAATCGAGTTTTCTCGAACACGAAACCCATCCCAATGGTCTTTTCGTGCCCTAAAACGGTAGGGTGCAAAATTTAATCAAAATCGTTAGAGCCGTTTTCAAGATAAAATTTACATACACACACACGCACAATTTTTGCTCGCATTAAGATAATCGTAATAAATTTTGTATTCAAACATTTTTGCATAAGAGTGCAATAGCTATTGCACCAAGATCTGAATGTTTATAAAACTAGTTATAGCATCCACTCACCTTATTTGCCACGTTTGACCTGCAATTTCGGACTTGTTTATGTGTATTTACATCTGAAACCTTGGTTCGTTTTTGTTTTTTTTTTTTTTTTCACTAGGGGGCTCGGCCCCCTACGAGCTACGCTCGCCAACCCCCGTCCAGACACCGCAGACTCTAAATGCACGCTAATTTGATCGGCTTTAAAAAAGATTTCGAAAGATTGAATTATAATTTAAAAAACAGTGGCGATCTCCCTATAAACAAATTTCTATTCATTTCTCTTTGATTGGGGAATTTTAACGCAAAATCCGCTGCGGTACTACTTGATTATCCCGTCGACCAATTTCGCCAAATTATATAAATCGCCAAACCACTCGCCAAATTATACAAATTGACATCATTTTATTTTAAATAACGAAAGAACAAATAAATTAGTACAACATTAATAAAAATACAAATAAAACGTCGAAATAAAAATAACTTGATGACGTAGACACGTGTAACAACATTTCAAAATAAGCTAATATAAAAGGAATTAAGTAAACAGAGTCTTTGTCTCTTGGTATTTTTTAACAAAGCGAAAAGAAAGTTCTTTTAAATGAGACATTTTAAATTAATCGTTTTTAATCTGACGTAATTTTTACCAAGCTATTCTTTCTCTTTTAAATATTCACGTCAAAATACTTTTGTTAGAAATGAAATATTATTTGCGCTTTCCTAACAAAAATAGTTGAAAAGTATCCTCTCAAAATGTCAAATAAATGTCTAGCGCATTTTTTAAATTTAAACCGTTTTGCAATATTATTTTGTGTTCATTTTATGTAATAACTGTAATGTGACGTAATTTCTCCTATTTAAGACTTCTAACGCATGTTAATAAATTTATTATTTTAGGAATTCCTTTCTCTCTTAAAATTCACGTGTAATTATAGTTTTTATGACGTAATTTTTAATAAGTTCCTGCTTTTTGTACATAATTATTTAATTCTAATTCCAAATGTTTTTTTTTTTCTGTTTATAACAGTCACGTGTAAATAAATTTTTAATTTATTTACACGTATAAATATTTTTTTTGAAGCAAACATTATTGCTTCCGCTGTTTATACAGTTGGCAACAGTTTAAATTAATATCACTTTCTAAAATCTGTAAAAAATATCTCTAGAAATGCTGAAAATTTGAATTTAAAATAGAAATAAAACCTCAAAAAATGAGTCAAAATAAAAAAAATAATGCAATCTGCACTCCGGCAAATTCTAACGCATAAAATGATCTAAAAATGATTACACTGCCATGTATAGTTTTTGATTCTATAAAACTTTTTTAGTGGAACAATTTTGTCCAACTTTAGCATTAAATATCTCTTAAAATAATTCTTCGATTTGAAAACTGTCTGCTTCAGCGTGTTTATCAAACATGTCTGTATAAAACCACCGATTTTCATAATTTTGTATGCATTATTTTTCTTAATATTAACGAAGAAAGACCTCCAGTCACAAAAAATTCAAAACCGGCGGCGGCGGTGACAGCGGTAGTTACTTTTTTTTAGAATAGAGAGATTATTTGATCCTTACAAAACTGATTTTTTTTCTCTCTCAGAAAATAATTTTTTAACAAAAGTACAATGCAATTTCTAAAATTCGAATGTGTGTAATTTGAATTCATTGTATCTTGATGGAGCTTTTTTTTTTTTTTTACTTCATTTCAATGCCCAAATTATTTCTTATAACTCAAAATATCTATACTTTCTTTTAGAACTTCCGAGATATAAAGGTGTTGCTATATACGCTATATTCAAAATATTAATCCAATGCGCACATCATTTATGAATAAGTCTTCACGACATTCGATTCAGTTTTTTAGCATTCGTTATGGTGTTTCCTATCTCATCTAAAGATTTCACTCTAGACACCAACTAAAATCTCATAGATTTAACATCTAACCATTTCAGTATTTTTGAAAAAAATTCAAAAAATGCCTATATTTTTATTGCAAAAATCATATTTTCATGCCATTTTTTAACGAAATAATATTTAAAAATAATTACAGATAGAAAAAAAATGATGGTATATACACAGGGTCGGCAACAGGCGGACCGCGATCCACATCCGGACCGCGGAAGGTCGAAGCCTGACAGGCCAAAAATTTTCAACTTGAATGAATAATTTATTAATATTTACATATAGTATATACATTATATAATATTTACATACACAATATAAAATTTACATATATGTTTGAGCGATTGCCTTATCAATCTTTCTTATATTTTACAAGTAATAGCGCGATTAATTTGATTTTTTAATAATGATGCATAGTTGCTATCATGTGAATATATTTAATTTTTTGTGAATATAATAAAAGAAATTAAAAAATGCAATTTAAAAAATTACAACGACCATTTGGAAAATGATTTTTTCCAAGACTAAAATTTAAGACATAAAAAATCGCACGGAGTTGGTCATACATTACGTACGCCATGAATTAAACATTAATAGTGTTATTACATGTAAAAATTGCAAGCGGTAAAAATCGCCTGCGACTCGCCCTGAAATTTACGTATTATCCACCTGAAACTTACGTTTCATCCAAGAATTTCATTGGCTGTTCGGGAAAAGGCTTTACCATCGTAGAAATCTGACGACCAATTTTAAATGAAATTTCGTTCTTAAACTTCTAAACATCCCACAATATTACATTTTACACCTTCGTATAGAGAAAAAAAGTGTACTTTTAAATGCAATTTGTTTGAAAGCTGTATCTCAATTTGTTTCTGAGTTATTATTTTTTTTTTTTAGTTTTTATTACTTTTTTGTCATAGTGGCAACAGAAGTATCCATCTCTGTTGAAAGTAAAGGTTAGTGTATAGACCAATCAGAAAACGAATAAAATGCGGATTAAACCAATAAAACGCTTAAATATGCTTTTGATTTCCTACCCTGAAGAGGACAATAACCATTTTTCCAAATGGTTGAAAAAGTAACCTGCTTCTTAGTCAACTTGGATACACAGGGCAAGGAGCACTTGGAGTTCCTATCGAACGAGGGCAATAGGGTAGCTGTGGATTTCCCAAAATATATTCTGATATATTTAAATGTGCTCAACACCGAGTTACAACGAAATGGGAAGTTTGTTAAGTTGTCTCAATTCTTTAAATCGTCTTACGAAGTTGCTCCAACTGCAGAATGGACTGATGTGGCTGCGAAGTAGTTCAGTGTTGAAAAACCTTTACTTCAAATGGAGATAATTGACTTGCAAGGAGATAATTCCTTGCAAATGTATAAAACTTCATCCCTAAAGAATTTTGGGGTAAACATATCTCAGAAAAGTAAAAGAAAAGATTTCAAAAGAAAATTTTACCTAGAAAATTGCAAAAAACTAGCTATTAACCTGGCTATTACTTCTCTTACAAAAATTTCAAAACCTTTCATCATATTTCTCATTTCAATATGTATAATAATATGTATAATAATATGTATAATCTATATTATAAAGGACAAACATATCTGTGCGTAACGCATACGTCATTCTGCGAATGGCAACACTTTGAAATCTGAAATGAAATTTCACTTTTGCAATTTTCGCTACTGCAAATTTTTAAACTTCTAAACATTCCACATTTTAAATGTTTACACCGTGGTATGCAGAAAAAAATGCACTTTTAAATGCATTTTGTTTGAAAGCTGTATCTCAATTTATTTTTGAGATATTAATTTTTTCATAGTTTTTAATACCAATTTTCTAATCGTGGCAACTGAAGTACTTCATTTCTATTAAAAGTGGATTAGTTATCTTTATTGATTACATTCTTACTGATGCTATTTTCTGATACAATTAAAAATATATTTTTAAAAATTTGAACAGAAAATGACGTTACGGTTTAAAAAAGACACAATTTCCCTGATGATGCTGTTATATTTCACTATTTTTTCATTTCGCTGATATTGAGTTTGAGTCAATAGGCAAAATATTTCAGCGACTGAAAATGACGTCATATTTAAAAGTAAACGATAATTTTATTTGATAAAACGAGATATTTCTCTTTGAATACGTCTAAAAGTTATAAATTTCGGGAATTTTTACGCGCAGGTACAGAGATTATACTAAGACCTCAAATCACGAGTGGGAATTTTAACATGAAAAGTTGTAATAGTTGACAAACGTGACTTCAAGCTTGAAAAAATATTTATTAATAACCTGTTGCGCATTAAAATGTTTTTAAATGGTTAATATGGATGTGAAACGTGGACAATGACTTGATTTGGTTTAGATCTAAAGGTAGAAAAATTCAATGATTATGTCAAGGTGAAATCATTTTTGCGGATTTTTCATTCCGTAATACCAAGCATCAATTAATAACTTAATCAAAATTACTTATCTTGATTATATTTTACTGATGACGTATATGAATTAAGTTTAATTTTTCAATAATTTTATCAGTTGAAGTTTATGAAACAAGTATTTTGTTAATCTTAGTTTAAAATATGTCTTTGGAGAGTTAAATTAACAAGTGTAAGATTGATTTTTTATTCTAATTATTGTTGTTGATGTATTATAAATTTGATGCAACAGTTCCTTTGTAAAAATTTTCTTTCGTCGAAATTCGGCGGGTTCCACCTCGTATCTGTAATAGTATAATATGCATAATTATATGTTTTGTCTAAATTTATAGAAAATAAGCTTTTAAAATTTATATTATATACTACAATTAGTCTTTTGATGAACTACTGAAAAAATATATTTATTTCTTTATAGAGACTAATAACATTATTAATATAAGTATTAGTAATAATAAAATAAGAATAATCGTATTTGAGGCTTAAAAACTATTTTAAGATATTTTAAGATATTTTATTTTAAGATAGAATTTCCAAGATACAAATATTACGTTTGCGTACACACAGATAAATTTATGTACGCTACTCAAATAAATTTTAACTGAGAAACCCACTTAATAAGAACGCTTCCATGACGTCAATAAAGTATTAGTATTGTGTCAGGACCGTTCGGATTATCTATATTTTCCGAAAATTTACAGTCAAGTCGATTTAATGATAAACATTCACGGCGTACGATCAAATTCTATAATTATTCTACACAACTTTAACTAATCCGCAGATCCACTTATATATTCATTTTCAAGACTGGAACATGAATTCGGAACATGAGAATAAAATAAAGAGGAACTGGAGATTAATTGATCGCGGCTTGATGCATAATACGCTTGGCGAATATTTGGTATTGTTAATTGCAACCCATAAATATTTTTTGTTTTTAATAGCCAAATAATTATCTAAAAATTTATTTTTGAAATTAATTTCATATGTTGAAATATTTTTGTAACAAAAACATCAAAAATATTTATTATGAATGTTTCTTTGAGTAAAATCTATTTATGTTAATTTTCAGTTAAATTTTCATTTTGTAAATACAAGCTAATCCACGAGAAATGAAATAGAATGTGCAATAAAATGTGGTTTTCATCATGTTGCGTTTTTTTTTTCTTATTAATGACTCCATAATGATTTCAATTTTTTTTCAATAACAATTTCTGCATGCCATTCTTTTAGACAAAAAATAACTCCGATCATAGAAGAGAGGCAAGTACTGTATTCTCTAAAAAATAGGAAGTTAAAAAAAATTTACCAACAGAAAATTTTAGAAATTTACTTTATCTGAAAATTAAAATGTTGAACCAGCTTGAAAGATATTTCTTTAGAAACACAATTCAGGTGGCAGATCACGTTGAGCAGCCAGAAAATGACCGTTTTTAAAGCAGTACGGAAAACTCTGTAGTTTCTTAACCAATGAATGAAACGCAACAATTTTTTTTCTTTACTTTCACACATTCTTATGGTTTGATAAAATATTCATACACATACATTTAGTAATATTAATTACTTAAATCATAGCGACAAAAGTGGCTTTTGAAAAATATGAATACTGAAATAAGCATTTTGCGCGCACGATTTTACAAATTGTACTGCAGAGATATGTTTAATGTTTCATATTTTGTTACTTATAATACTATATTTTACACTGAACCTAAATTTGAAAGTAAATTCAAATTATTTAGCATAATTAATGGTTTTTCTAATCATATTCACTAAATTTCACCAAAAAATATATAATTATTTTTTCAATTCACAATTTTCTGTGATAAAAGTCAGACTAAATTGGGGTTCAGCATAAACTAACACATGTAACCTAAAAATATACGTAATTTCAAGGTTCTATTATCATTATTTTTTAAATGAGAGTGCACGCCATACCAAAAAATCTATTTTTTGGAAAACGTCTTCAAAGTTGGCTTTTAACATTACAGCAAATGCTTTTATGCAACATATTTTTGGCCGCAACTTCTGTTCTAATTGGTATTTTATATATTAAAAAAAATTGCAGTGGATTTGCAACTTTTGAAGGTATCCATTCTGAATTTTGCGAAAAATAATTTGTTGTTGTTGTTGTTGTTGTTGTTATTTTACCGTTAACGTGATCTGCCCCCTTAAAAGGTATTTATTTATCTTAGTCACCACGGCTGGTAAATAAATTCTATCTACAAGATATTATAACAAGACTGCATGGTGTGTTATGAAAATTTCGAAGTCTTTCATCATATCTCTGGTGCGTTACTAATCTCAATTTAAACTATTTTAATCCATTTGTGCCTGAATTTTAGTTTTTTCAAATTTCTTGGTAAAATCACTTTAAAATGTTGCAAAATGAACTAGGAAAATACTAAAAATAATTACGCTAAAAAGTTTAGTATTTATTTAATAAAATGCAAATGCACTAAACATGGAAATATGTATAATATCTGTAATAGTATAATATGCAAAATTATATGTTTTGTCTAAATTTATATAAAATAAGCTTTTAAAATTTATATTATATACTATAATTAGTATTTTGATGAACTACTGAAAATATATATTTATTTCTTTATAGAGACTAATAACATTATTAATATAAGTATTAGTAATAATAAACAAAGAATAATCGTATTTGAGGCTTTAAAACAATTTGTTTCATAATCATTCTGAAAAGAACTTTTCATAAATGACTGTCTTTTAAAGGGATAATAAAAATAAGCACCCATTCGTGCCTCTCGCTCTATATTTTGTACGTTACAAAAATGCATAAAAAATAGGTTTGAATGCATAATTTCACAATTAAAAAAATACAATTTTAATTAATTTTTCAACTACATTTCAGCAGTGAAATTACGCTTGAAATTAATGAATATTAATGATGTGAATTATCACAATGCTAACAAAGCGTAAACCAACTTAGTGTTAAATGTCCAAGCTGGGAATCGAACCCGGGTCCCTGGAATAGATCTCCAGTGCTCTACCACTAAACCACAAGGACGATGTCCAGCCTGGCATTTCTCACTTATATAAGTCGGTAAGGCTGCAACCGCAGCACGAGATGGAGAAGTCTTCATGAGCACACATTCCTAGCGGCGTAACATGAGACGCAAACAAACCCAGCATCGGTGAATATACAATTTTAATTAATTTTTCAACTACATTTCAGCAGTGAAATTACGCTTTGTTTGCGTCTCATGTTACGCCGCTAGGAATGTGTGCTCATGAAGACTTCTCCATCTCGTGCTGCGGTTGCAGCCTTACCGACTTATATAAATGAGAAATGCCAGGCTGGACATCGTCCTTGTGGTTTAGTGGTAGAGCACTGGAGATCTATTCCAGGGACCCGGGTTCGATTCCCGGCTTGGACATTTTTCACTAAGTTGGTTTACGCTTTGTTAGCATTGTGATAATTCACATCATTAATATTCATTAAAAAAATACATATTCCAAAGAAGTCTACAAGCTAAATTATGACTTATTTATTTGGATCCTTGGTTGAAAAAACACAAATAAACTTAATTTTTACATTTCGCCATCTTGAAAAATGAAAAACTTTTGAACTCAAAAAAAAAGCTTTCATTTAAGCAAATAAATATCCATCTTATGCTGCCATCATTCGGTAACAGATAAAGACTTTTATAGACAATTATTTCTTACAATTTTCATGTTATAAAGAAGAAGAAAATTATGCAAATGTATTAAAATTCGAAGCGTCCCAACAATGGGATGCTAGGCATGAATGGGTTAAGATAATACTTACGACATCTAAACATTACACATAAATTTTATATTGCCTAATAATTAAATTTTAACTAAGAGAACCATTTAATAAATGTGAGTTCATAAGGAAATAAAGGTTGGTATTCAGTCAAAACCGTTCATTTCCTTTACATTTTCTGAAAACTTTATGGGCGAGTCCATTTAACCAGAAATATTCACGGCGTACGATCAAACACAGTAATTATTCACGTACGTATTCTACGTACCTTCAAACTAATCCGCAGATCTATTTAAACATAATTTTCCACGAAATTTGATTTACTTGTTCGGGCTCGGTATTGATAAGTGGAATATGAAATACAGAGGAACTGAAGTTAAGATGTATGAAACATATTTATTTTTCTTCTATTATACTTTTTACAATATTTGGGTTTGTTACTAGTGATCCATAAACATTTCTTTGTAGCTAAACGTGATTAAATGACGAAAAGTTCTGTTCAAACTTTTATTTATTTTTATATCTAATATTGCTTTTATTTGCAAAAGAGAAACTACACTTTTCGCTTGCTAAAAACATTTGTTACCACAAAATATAGAACGTTCTGGTTATGAGCGATTCTCCATTTTAAATGTATAACCTTTAATTTTTAACTGAGAAACATTTTTTTAAACATGAACTAACGCACGGGCATGAAACTTATATATATGTGTGTGTCTGTGTATATTATTTAAGATATTTTATACTTTTAGTGCAATTGCGCCATATTGCTTTATTAATTTTATTTCATTCCCAGCACGGAAGGGACTTCCAACTTATGTATTACACCCTGTATGGGTTGGTTTGTAGCCAACCCAAATACAAAATACTTCTACCGGCTAACAACCGATATAAAAGGAAATTAAATTAAGTTTTAATGTAATTATGAAAGGTAATCTACAATTATATCTGTAATACCAATTTTTTCTTTTATATAGAAAAATGGACAAATCTATGTTTTTTAATATTCAAATATAGTAAAACATCTGAGTAACGGACAACTTGGGATCATTGAATACACTCCTGGATCATTGAATACACTCCTGGATCGAAACGGGTTGACCTTTTTTTTTTGGGGGGGGGGGGGGGCGTTGGGATGTCTAATTCTCTTTCTGCGGGTCGGGTTCAACCATAGAATAATTCTCGCGAGTCATAATTAGGTTTTTTACAAAGTGGGTTGTTAGAATTTTCTCAAACTGTTTGCCCAAAACTATGCTTCAGGTGAAAATAAATACGTATTTGTATATGGATGAGCATATATTCAATTTATTGCTTAGAAATAAGATATATAAAAGAAATGTGATCATAGATTATTCTTTTTTAACCCATTTATGCCTGAATTTTTGTTTTCATAAATTTGTTGGTAAAGTCACTTTAAAATGTTGCGAAATGAACTGGAAAAATACTAAAAAAAATTACGCTAAAATATTTTTTAATTTATTTGATAAAATGTAAACGTACTAAATATGGGAATATCGATATGTGGAAAAAGCATAATTATATGTTTTGACTAAATTTGTATAAATTAATCTTTTAAATTGTACATTATATGCTATAATTAGTATTTTTATTCACTATTAAAAAATAAATTTATTTTTTACAGAGACTAATTACATTAGAAGTATTATTAATAATAAATTAAGAATAATCGTATTTGTGGCTAAAAAACAATTTATTTCAAAATCATCTTGAAAAGAACTTTACATAAATAATTATCCCCCAAAATGGCTAATAGAAATAGGTACCCATTTGCGCCTAGCGTCCTATATTTTGTACTTTAGAAACATGCATAAAAAATAGGCTTGAACATATAATTTTGCAATTTGAAAAAATACGTATTTTAAGGAAGTCTACAAACTAAGATTATGACTTATTTATTTGGATCCTTGATAAAAATAAAAAAATAAATAAAAATAAAAATTAAATAAATAAATAAATAAACTTACTTTTTACGCTTCACTATTTTGAAAAATGAAAAATCTATAAACACCGATAAGAGGTCTTAATTTAAACAAATAAATATCAATCTCATTCTGTCATCTCTCGGTAATAGATAAAGACATTTATAGACAATTAGTTCATACAATTTTCAAATTGTAAAGAAGCAGAAAATTATAAAAATTTATTAAAATTCCAAACGTCCCAAAAATGGGACGCTAGGCATAAATGGGTTAACAACCATTTTTTCTTCTCTTAGAATACGAAATATATTGCCAGAAATATATGAAATATAGATATGTGCATATACGCATGTTACGTGTGTGTAGATTTGGACGTGCCCAGTATTCAGATGTACAAACATACAAATATATAAGTGTTAGGAATTTTTAAAAAAATTTTCCTTAAATAGAGGAATCCGCTTTTCGGGAGCGTACATTATATAAGTCTTATTGTATCCTATAGTAGATTTTTAACCTGAAGAAATATTTTGGACACATTCTTTTGAAAATTTGGTCAATCCGAACCCAACCGGCAGCAAAAAAGTAGAAGTTAAACGTACCCGATTCGACGCGAACCGCGGATGCCGGTAAAAACCAGTAACTCGACCCAGGACTGTAACTTCTACCATGAAAAAAGAGAAAGTTACTATGATTTTGGATACAGGATATATAAATATTACAAAACAAATGTTTTTTGAAATCATTAATAATATGTTTTATATAAAGATTTTTTTACATATTAACAATGCAAAAATTAAAAAGAAATTATCAAACTTGTCCACTCTGATGCTTAAATTAGAATCTGCCATTTTTTTTTTTCTAGCTTCCGTTTCCTTTTAGACTTATCCCGTTTACTGAATGAGAAATGTACAACTACTCTTAAGAGGAATTCGAAATTTTTCATGTTATATCTCATTCCTTAGCAATCTCAATTTACACTACTTTCAACTTTTATGTACTTACCGTTCTTTTAAATGCCATAAAGAAAATTGAAAATAGAATAGTCGAAACTAAACATTTTATAAAGGGCTAATTTTTTCAACCTTTTACATAAGTGCTCTTCTCTTATTTAAAAATACTGCGTGAAAATTTTGCAACTACAAAAACCTTTCTATTTACATGCAGGATCACATTTATTTACTTTGTTTTTATAGAGAATTGTGAGATTTCCTTAACAGCATTTTTTGTTAATTAATCTAATTATTCTTGTAAATATTTTACAAAAGAGCTATAATTACCGTTTTATTAAATCAATTTTAATAAAATGTCTCATATATTATAGTCCAAGAATTTTATAAAAACACCAGTAAATATATAAAATCTCAATAGCTTTCGAAAGAACTTTGTTTTTATTCTTCAGGCACAAAGAGCACGCGCTACTACTTTGAAAGTAAGAGCAGAACTGATTTATATTTATAGTGTTTTTAAAAAGTTATTTTGAGCTTTTTGTATTACACAAGCTTTGTATAATATTCTAATGTAACCTACCAAAATTTCGTATTATTTTAAAGAAACTTTCTAATATACCTTCAGCAATTAAGGAAGATAATTATTGAAGTGAAGCAAATTGTTGGTTCATAATTTGGCACTTAAGAAAATATTTACGAGATTTATATGTTACACTTGCATACACATACTTCAATTTCCTCGTCATAATAATGACACTTTAACTGACAAGGGGACCACCAAACATGGTGCTCACCGATTTTGATGAATTTAAGGTATGTTGTAGAGTCCTTATCCCTAATTATTCCTGTGAAGGGATTTCTTCAATCGGGCCTTAGATTTTGAGAAATTAGGGGTCAAAGTTCAGCATACGTTTTAAATACCCGTTAGTTTTAAAGTTATTAAGAGTCATCAGGGGCGTTGAGGCACAGTGCTCGCTAGCCCATCGGACGTCCCGGGCTCGATGCTACCTCTTGACTTCTTTAAATTAATTTTATATTTTAACCCTTTACATTTTTTAAGTATGTTTATGAAGTACTGCAACTTTGAAATTTTTTATATTTTCCTAAAAAATATACAATTACGCTTATGTTTTTTTATTCATGAAAATTTATCTATCTATTTATATAAAATCCAAGTCTCTGTGTGTCCCTCACTATTCCGGTAGGACCGCCTCACTGAAATGAGTAATTGTTGAAAAATATTAATGCAGGGTTACCACAGTAGCGCCAAATGTGAGCCAACTTTGCGATAGCTGGCTAATTTGGCGAAATTCCCATTTAAAACCATTAATCTTTCATAATGGAGGTCACAGAAATTTAATTTAAACTCCACTCTTTTAAGATATTTTTTCGAAATCTATGGGTGAGAATTTAAAGTACATCTTTACATCTTCCTCCCGATGCTACTAATAAAATAACCGCCAATAGACAACGGTGTACTGTGTGATCTCCTAACTGCGCGATTTTAATGTGCTTTAGGTACTTTTCCAGCATAGGTGCCTTGGCGAAAAAGGAAATTCGGTAACATATTTTCCGGGAACCTATTCACTTTCATTTTATATACACACGCAATTTTTTCGATATTTACACGATTTATTTAACATAAAAAAGCCGTTTCTCTAATTTTATACAGAAACAGATGTAATTGGTACATAAAAACATCAATAATATACATATAAAACAAACAGAAACGCTCATCAAATTTGTTTTCATAGCTGTTTATATGATTTGACAACAAATCTCGATATTTATCCGTTATACGGACACCATGCCAAAATGTATGCTAATGCGCCAATTATTTCAAAATGCTAAAAGATATTTGTAATTTTATGCCAGCAGTTTAATATGAGTTTTATTTTATTGCTTTATTTTATAGCAGTTATTTGTTCACTTATTTTAATTATATATTTGTGATTTGATGAAATAGTTCGTAAAAGTCTGGAATTTCCAAATGTTATATTTTTTAAATGCACACTTTAGTATCGACAATGATTTTTCTTTTATTTTTCAAATGCTTTAATTCACGATTTTGCGCCAACTATTACGCTTGGCGACAATGGTGTCCGCATAACGGAAAAGTACCCAAATCTCACTTTGTGATGACCAAATTACACCAAGCTTTAAAAAAAAAAAAAATGCCAAAGCCCCTACAGTGGAAAAGTACCAAACTGTCTATTATTTTGCGCTATCCGTGTTATAGTTTGTACTATACTCAAGGGGAGTGGAGCGAAGTGTTTAAACATTAAATGTTAAAGTTTCGGCACAGATGTCATATACGCCCCATATTGGCGCGATTTTTTTCTGACGCCAATGTCATATACACAACGGGTACTTAACTGGCGCCAAAGTGTCGTAATTTTACTTGATATGGTAATCCGGATGTTGTTGTATGTTGTTGATGTTTTCGCCAAATTGGCGTCGGAAAAAATCGCTCCAATATATGATAACGTATATGACAACTGTGCCAAAGTTTCTATAAAGCAGTATAAGACTAAAAAATTAAGAATAAAATAAATGCAAAATAAGACTAAAGAAGAAAGAAAAATCATGCGTTAAGCATAGAATATGAAACACTTTCCAACACATCCTAAATGGTTTAACAAAACTTCGTTATTTAGGGAAATAAAGTAAATAAGATAACGTTACTTCTTAGAGATCCCGTCGATCAATTTCGCCAAATTATATAAATCGCCAAATCAATAGTAAAACATTAATAAAAATACAAATAAAACGTCGAATTAATGGTTTTATTGGCCATTATTGACATTTAATTAATTAATTAATGGCAACCATTATTGGCAATTAATCTTACAATTTGGCGACAGTAATTTGGTCGATGGGATAACTAAGAAGTACCAAGATAACTAAGTAAACATTTTAGAAAACACATAAAAAAATTAAAAAATTGATTTCAGCAATTACCGTCCATAGCTAATAGTACCGTTATTACATGCCACTATTTAGCTAAAATTTAATTTAAACTACTCTTAAAACTACTGAAATCACATTTACAGATATTATCATCCATAGACGGTTATGTATCCAATTCTTTGCGCGACCATGTATATCATTTTATCTATATTCTACAAACATTTCTTAGGAAACTAAATGCAGTTCAGCGTAAAAATCCATAACTCCTTTAAAAACCACCTTTAAGCAATTTACTCTTATACTCAGTAACCCTTACGAATTCTTTTGTGTAACCCTGCATATGAACTGTAGCATTTATACACACAGTATAGTATGCATAAATGTAGTGAAACATAAAAGCGCATACCATAATTAAAAATGCATTTCTAGCAATCATTGCTTATGTACAATACTTCGGAGAAAAGTTTATTGGCGAGAAAGAAGTTTGCCAACGTATTGGCGCGATTTTTTTCTGACGCCAATTTGGCGAAAACATCAACAGCATAAAACATTCGGGTTAAGATTACAAGAAAAATTACGACACTTTGGCGCCAGTTAAGTACCCGGTGCGTATATGACATCTGTGCCGACAATTTAATTTAAAAAAAGCTATTTACCCATTTTTATAAAGAAACAGAAGTAATTTTTGCACAGATGTCATATACGCATGGGGGTTGGCGTGATTTTTCTATGACGCCAATTTGGCAGAAATCTCGCTTTCGAATACCAGTTACTTATATATTTTTCAATTATTTGCTATCATTTTGAAAAGGAAATAACTATAAACAAATAAAAGTTTCAATAATAACTATAAAACAAAGCAGTTTATATAATTAAAAAAAAGAAAATAAAAGTAAATAAACAATTTATTAATAAATAAAAAAACAACAGCCGGGTTACCATAGCAGGCAAATTAACACCATTTTGGCGCCAGTTAGGTATCCCGGTTCATATCTGAAATCTGTGCCGTAATTTGTATATAAAAAATTATATATATTTAGAAACGATTTTTTTATGCATATAAGTGCATATATAAACAAAGATAAAAGTTTATTAGATTTGTTTTCATAGCTGTTTATATATTTTCGCAACATATCTCACTTTCTGATGCCCGAATCGCGCCAAGCTTTTTTTAAAAATGCGCTATAATGGAAAAGTACTTAAATAAATAATTAACAGAAATAACAAATTATACAAACTAAAACTTTTTATTTCGAGATCAAAGCATTGTTTTTAATTTCGGTTAAAAATACATATATCCTTGGATAACTTCAATTGAAATTAGTTTCACAGCTTAATATCTCATTCCATAAACCTAAACAAACACAAGTGATTCATTCATCGTGAAACGTCAAAAATATTAAATCATTGAGGTAATCATTCACAAAGTAAGTTCTCCAACAATCAATGGGCAATATTCTAATGACGTCATAGTAGGTAAAATAGTGGCGGTATCGTTTGTTTATGGTTTGTAATCACAAAGATTTAATTTTGCAATGTCTCTAAGTTACATTATTTTATTGTCATATTTATGAGCTCAGAACAAAAGCCTATTTTTTCATTATTTAGTTATTAAAGACGGGAAAAAATCATAAATGCATGATTTGAAAATTTTAAATAATTTTCTTTCTTAATACTAAAAAATAACATCGGGAAGTAACAGCGGGTTTAAGTTAAATAAGTTTCACTGTTTAATTCTGTTGTAATATTCAAAATAACTGTATTTATTAGATTTCAGTGCTCAACATCAGGGCCCGATTAAACTTTGAAGGTAGAGGAAGTACAATGTCATTTCAGGACCTTTCTTTTGGAAAAGCTTTTTTAAATTTTTATATATACATGGAAAATCTTCAGTGTTAGAAATATTATTCCTAGGATTGACATAACACGAGAACGGCCTGCAATTTTACACAAGTTTTTGAAAGCTACTTTATATCAGAAATTTTACTAAAAACTGGTTACTTTTTTGTTATAGCGGCCCACACTATTAGGATTATGACAAGTTGCAGCCAATTTCGCCAACGTCGTAACCAAGATCGTGAAGCACACACATATAATACCATATAATACCATTTCATGAAATCGTATACGATAATTTAATAGTTTTTAACCTTACTTCAAGTGTGTTATTTATTTATTTTTAAGGCTCAACAATCTAAATTGTCCAATATATGAATTAAAAAAAATGTAAACAAAGATTGAATAGACATGACCGCAAAAAGCCTGAAATCTGCATAACACTTGGAACCAAACTGTGCAGATTAGTGGTCTTCTACTGTACACAGTTTTTCATAAATGTGTTTCGTTCTTAAAATGTGTTATTTTCATCTATCACTGCGGAACAAGCGAGAAAACTCATATTCTTGCACATGAGTTGTATATATCTTTATATCTAAATTTCCGTCATTTTTGACGGGCTACCTTTCTAGTTATATATATAAAATCCAAACGGAAATTTCGTTCCGAACGCCTCCATTTCGAGTTCTACCGCATGGATTTTTGCGGAAGTTATACCGTTAGATAGGTATCGTCAGGGGAGGTTTCAGGGAAGGTTTTAAGCTATAACACATCATTCTACCAAGATTAGTTATAGAATTATGACGGAAAGTCCTGTTTGTTTGGACGATAAGGTTTCCCATTTTATTTCTTGGCGAAATTTATCGTTGATAAAAAAAAAAAAAATGAAACGGCTATTACACCTTGAAAAATAAAAGAAAAAACTGTTACTAATTTTAATTAAAAGAAAAAAAAAAGAAGAAAAAGAGAAAATGAAAAACAGTTTTGACGAGTGGTAATATTATAAAAAGAAAATATTTAATTTAAACAAGAAAGAGAATATTCGTAATGAGTAAAAATTTATTCAAAATGAAGATTGCAGTTTTAAACAACATTTGGCGATTTATCTATTGCGTCAGATTAACAAAAATGCGCCAGAAAATTTGATAAGACAATATTAGACTGACAATTTTGTTTTTGTTTTGGATTCTTTTTTTATTTACACTTTATTTTTATCAAACTCATCCATCATTAGACTTAAAATAATGGTACTTGTGAGTTAGATGTTGTATGTTTATTTACGATATTGATTTTATCGCCAAATAATATGATTTTAAGTCAAAAAGGCATAAGCGTAGCATTGGTTTGAGCAACGTTTACAATATTGGTGATTTTTGAAGCGGACGGTATCCTTTTTAGAGCAATCTAATTCTACTACACACACATATATATGTATATATATAATACAAATGGAATTATATATATATATATATATGCATATAATACAAATGGACACTACGGTTGCTTATAACTCAAGTTCTGCTGAACTTACACTGTTAAATAGGTAATTTTTTTGGAAGGTTTTAGAATATAACATATCATTACGTTGTCTACGTTGCTTAGGTATTGAATTCTGGTTTAAAGTTCTTTAATGAGATGAACCAGATTATGAAAAAATAATCTTTTGAAAATATTCTGCCGAAAGTTTTTCGATAGAACTTGCACTTTTAATCAGATAATTTTACAGGGAGGGTTTAAGTATCTAACATATCCTTCTACCTTGCTCAGCTATACAGCTACCGTGAGAATTGTGTACTCTGGTGACCCCAATTATCAAAAATTTACCTTTTTAAAAAGTTCTAATATACTGTTTTTTCTAGGTTTGCATTGTTAGTTTGGTAATTTTTCAAAGACAAATTTAACATATAATATATCGTTCTACATTGCTTAGTTATATATCAATGGGGGAAATTTTGGTAATTTTCCAATATCCTTGGCGATCCTTGGCAATCCCTTGGCGAGATGCAGAAAATGGGCTTGGCGGAAGAAGTAAAGTTTCAATGAGTATTTTTTCTTCAATAATTATAGAACTTATTTACTATAAAGAAGCCATTTATCTCTTTTTATTTAAAAATAGAATTAAATTGAATATTAATAACAATAGTAATAATATATTTCATTGAAACGTTTATTTTATGAATATACATCGGTAAAAAACCATAAAAGTTCATCATATTTATTTTTATAGCTGTTCATATCATTTGTCCACAAATCTCACTTTTTGAAGTCCGAATTGCGCCATGCTTACAAATTTCGTAGAAACCAGCTACGCGAGAATGTTTTTTACGGTCTTTTAAGTTAGCCGGGCACAAATCTCGCCAATATCATTTTTTTTTTTTTTTTTAAGGCAGTAGCATATTTTATTTTTCACAAGTGTAAATAAGAAACAATACATTGATGATGAAGTAGAATATTTTTGTTTATAGCATTATTTGTTATTTTCATCCTTTTGAATTTTTAATGAAATGGGTGAAAAGCAACTATTTTAAATGTATGTAATATGTATATTTAACATGTGTGTATTTTAAATTAAAAGAGTGAAAGCTTTATATTTTAAATGAATGGCAATGGTAACAATACTTTATTGTTTATCAAATGTGGCCGGCTAACATAAAAGTACTGTTTTTCCTTGAGATTTTTGATGCAACCTATCACAGAAATAATTTTAAAAAATGAAAGGTGACCAAAAAAAGACCGCTTCTATGACTGTTAATACTGTCAGAAATAGTGCTAATATTGAACATTACAATAATATTTCGCAGATCAAACTAAAATACCGTGACAATGACAAACATATATACATCTAACTGTAACCATTGATTAAAAAAAAATCAGGAAAATTGGAAAGTAGGTTTAGTTTGTAAAGTATGCATTAATTAAGGAAATAAATTACATAATCGAGTCTACAGACAATTGAAATACTTGGTACAAATAAATTACATAATCCAGTCTACAAACAAATGACATATGTTATCGGTCGTGGTTTGATGATAATTAACTTAATAAAATAAGTTAAATTGATTCTTTGTTTTTAAAGCGGACCTATTCCATAATCGAGTTTTAAAGAGAATTGGAGTAATTTGGGACAATTTTTTGGAGACATTTTGCAACATTTACATTACACCAACACTATACCAAAATGTTTGCTATTGTGTCATTTATTTCAAACCTGAAAATGCAAAGATTTTTTGGTACTTTTTCAATATCGGTACCTTGGCGAAATAGGAAAAACAGCCTTGGCGGAAAAGGAAATTTGGCAATATATTTTCTGACAACCTATTCACTGTTTCATTTCATATACACAAGCATTTTACCATTTGGCAACAAATCTCACTTTCTGATGCCCTAATTGCGCCAAACGTTGTAACTTGCTATTTATTGAACGTGAATCACTTTTGGATTCAATTATTATTTAGTCGTAACCATGCATTTTTTCATTTACTATTTTTCCAGTCGAAAATATTTTTTGTTATTAAGTAAAATTAAGTTATAATTTCATTTTTTGCTGATTCAAAAATAGAAATGTTTACAGCATTGCTAAGAGACACAATTTCATTGTGTACTTTAAATTGCTATTTAAAATAAAATATTTTATTGCATAATATTTATTTGTGTTTTTATTTTCAGTATATATTTGTATTCATTTAATAAAATAGTTGTCGAAACTCTGTAATTTTGAAATGATATATTTTTTAAATGATAACTTTCGCGATAACAATGTTTTTTTTTTTTTTTTTTTTTTTTTTTTTCAAATGCTTCGTTTGGTGCCAACAATTGCGCTTGGCGACAATGGTGTTGAAATACCAGAAAAGTACTAAGCATTTAGATTGCACATTGCAGCATGGATGCTATAATATATAACATGGGACAATACACAATTAAAAAAAAACTGGTTTATAGCTACAGGTTGGAACTGAGACATTAAAATACATTTTCTTTAAATAATTTAAAAATATAGATGAGGAAAGTTCTGTGATCGGAACGCTCACCATATTGGCTCTTTTTAACGAGAATGCTCTGATACAAAATGAAATATTGTATATTGTACTATCATTCTTTACCAAATCCTACTGTGAGGGATAATATAAAAGAGTTAGACCGTGACAGCTGAAATTTTGTCTGCATATTAGAAAATATAATAGCACAATGGCGTTCATATAAATTCAGCACTGCAGAAGGACATCCAGTTAAAGGTCTTATTTCTTTAAATCACAAGATCAAACACATCATTTCGTTTGATTCAAGGTTCGCTTGGGAAAATGGACCAGCGCAGCGGGCATAGCCTGCTAGTATTTTATATATATTTATTTCTACTGGCGACAATCCAAACTACCTTATGTTTAGATTTTTTTAATTATTATTTACCTTTATATATTTTTATATTTTAAGCGAAGTTCAGAAGTAATACATTATATATATTTATTTACTTTATGGAATTTTAAGTAAAAATTTATTATTTCATGTAAATTATAAATAATAATTTTGATGTCAAATGTCCAAATGGGTTTATCTTTAGATGAATAAAATGGACAAATTATGTTTCAAAATATTTTTCATTCTAACAAATAATGATAATAAAGCAAAAATTGTCAATTGGAAATGTAAAAATCGTTTGCGGATCCCACATAAAATATAACTTATGAAACATATATTTTAAAAATCGTGAGCTAGACTTTCATAATAAAATCTATATAAATCATTTTTTTAACTGACATATTTTATCTTCTTTTGAGGACAAGTACTGGGTAAGAAATTATGCTTTATATAGGAAAATTTTCCGTTTTGAATATTTTTACGATATATGTCACCCGATTAATTGAATATTTACTAAACTTAAATATAAATGTCAGTAGTATTAAAAATGTTTATATTTTATCATTTAACATATTTTAATATATTTAAAACAAACCAAATATTAAAAATATATTGGTTTTGTTATTTTTTTTTTTTTTCGAATAAAATACTATACATTATTTGAGACTTGTATTTAAAATATAAAAAGGTAAATAATATTAATTTTATGAAAAGAAATTTTCTGCACAAATTAAACACAAATTAATTTGTAATTCTGCCAACAGAAACGTTAGTTTAAAAATTAGAGGAAAAAATAAATGTTTCCATTAAAAATCAAAAACGTAAATCGATTTTTTTAGGAAAATGTCAAAATTTCAAAGCTGTAGAAATTCGTAACTTTGGGTTAAAATTTATAAAGCGTCAAGAGAATTAAATTAATTTTTAAAAAATAATAAAAAGTCGGGAGCCAGCATTGAACTCGAGCCCTCCGGCTGCCGGGCGAGAACTCTGTCGTCATGCCACGCAATACTCGTTAAATACTGCATACTAATGCAGTATTTGAAACGTGTGCTGAACTTTGATCTCCAATTTCTCAAAATCTAAGGCCCATTTGAAGAAATCCTTTCACCAGAGTAATTAGGGATAAGAAATGTATAATATACATTAAATACATCAAAATCGGTGAGCACCATGTTTGGTGGTTCCCCTTGTGAGTTTATTTAATTAGTATAAGTTCATAGAGGCAATAAAGGATTAGTATTCTGTCAAAACAGTTTAATTTCTCTACATTTTCAAAAAGTTTACAGCCAAGTCTATTTAATCAGAAACATTTTACGACGTACGATCAAGCGCTGCAATTATTCTACACACTTTTAGACTAGTTTTAGATAGATCCGTAGTTTATAGTTCGTAGATCTATGTGAGCAAATTTTTCACGTAATACGAATCCCTTTTTGGGTTCGATAAATAAGCTGAATATGCATGAATAAATTAAAGAGGAAATGGATTTTAACTAATACATAATATGTTTGAACAATATTTGGATCCGTTAACAGCAACATATACGTATTTTTTATTGTTAAATCTTTAAAGTGTAGCATAATGTTTTATTTTTTGCGATAGTGTCGATACTATTTTCGTTTTCTTAAATGTAGTATTACTTGTAAATATGGGACACATTGATTATGCAAATTTCTTCAATTTAAATGTATATTTATAAAGTTGCAGTTGTGTTATTATTACTTTCGACTACCTTTACAAGAAGAAAGTATTGCATTCATGAAAATTTTCGAATTCCGGTTTTCGACGGATTTACACGTTTTAGAGGTCAGAGAACCCGAAAAACATGTTTTTATAAAATGCCTGTCTGTAAGTCTGTGAGTCTGTCTGTGTGTGGCACAAATTTTGTAGGCGCTCTATCTCAAGAACTGATGCACGGAATTTAATAAAAATTTATATTCAGTTAGTCCCTGAAATAAATTGGTGCTGATTAGTTTTTGGTGTAAATAGCTCAAAAGGTGGCGCTGATATACAGCATTTTGCACGATTTCCACAATAGCTCAATCTACAGAACTAATGCACGGATTTTCATCAAACTTTAGATTGAGTTAGTCCTTGACAGGAAATGATTTTTCATAGATTTTGGTGTAAATCTCTCAACAGGTGGCGCTGCTATGCTGCATTTTTTGCGATTTCCGCAATAGCTCTATCTCAAGAGCTAATGCTTGGATTTTCAACAAACTTCGGATCCACGTATACCTTCATATGAATTACTGCTGTTTATATTTTGGTGTAAATCTCTCAATAGAAGATATTGCATTTCTTACAATGACGTCGTAATAATTTTTTAGACATATTTTGTATGGCACTTCATAGGAATGAAAATGTCTCTGTTGTCAAACAATGACCCAATCATGGAAAATTAAATACAATATTACAATGAATTTTATTAGAATAACTTAAAATATGCCATTAAAGCAATTTTAAATTTTATTTTATTTATCTGGTAATTTGATCAGGCGATAGTAACTGCTCTAAGGAAGATTTCGGAATCTTTAAGCATATATTTCATGTATTACCACTCTCAATTTACACTATTTTAAGATTGTATGCACATGCCTTAATAATGAAATTGCAACCGAAGAAGTTTACTTAATACATATATGTTCATGGCAACAATAAAGTATAAGAATTGCGTCAAAACCGTGTAATTTCTCTACCTTTTCAAAAAGTTTACACCTAAGTGTATTTAATCAGAAACATTTTCGCACCACACTATCAAACGCTGCAATTATTCTACACACTTTTAAACTAATCTGCAAATCTTTTTATTCATACATTTTCACGGTTCGGTGGATAAGCTGAATATTCCTGAATAATTTAAAGATAAATTGAATTTTAATCGATTGAAGTTTGATGCATTATATGTTTGGGCAATATTCGGATCCATTCAGATAAGTATTACTTTTCTTATAAAGGCGTCGTAATGAATTTTTTAAGCCTACTTTATATGACAATCCATGGGAAGGAAATGTCTTCTGTCACCAAAAAATGGCCGATTATGGAAAGGAAAGTACAAAATTAGATGCATTTTCAATTGAGTTAAGTTATGCCAAAAAAGTAATTTTAAGTTATCTTTTTATTTATCTATTAATTTTATGAGACGACAGCGTCTTTTCTAACGATTATTTTGGAATATTTCATCATATGTATCATGAATTACGAATCGAAATTTACACTGTCTTAAGACTGTATGTACGAAATTCAAATTTTACACATGCGTACACAAAGTTAAATTTGTGTGTCCTAGTAGTGAAATTTCAAATAATAGTTTACTTAATAAGTATATGTTCATAGAGACAATAAGGGATTTTAGTATTGTGTCAAAACCCATTCAATTTCTCTACATTTTCAAAAAATTTACAGTCAAGTCTATTTAATCCGAAACATTTTCACATGACGCGATCAAATGTTGCATTAATCTGCATGCTTTTAAACTAGCCCACAGATCTATTTATGGATAAATTTTCATGTAATTCGATTCTCTTGTTTTGGGTTCTTTAGGGAAGGTGAATATGCATGAATAAATAAAAGAGGGAAGTTTGAAGCATGATATGTTTGGACAATATCTGGATTCGTTAACAGTAACACATACGTATTTTTTGCCGTTAAATCTTTAAATATTAACATAATGTTTTATTTTTTAGCGACAGTGCCGATACTATTTTTGTTTTTTTTTGAAAAGTATTATTACTAATAAACATGGGGCACATCCATTATGCAAGTTTCTTCAATTTAAATTTACATTTATAAAGTTGTAGTTGAGTTATTACTTATTAATGTAATCCAATCCCCCGGTAAGGAATTAAAATTTTTAATGCTTTTTATCATTTAATACTTTTCTTATAATAACGTCGTAATGAAATTTTTACACGTACTTTGTATGGCACTCCATAGGAAAGAAAATGTCTCCCGTTATCAAAAAATGGGCTTTTTACCCGATTATGGAAAGATAATTAGAAAATTAGAAGCATTTTCAATTGTGCAAATAAAAAAACAATGTTTAAAGCACCAAAACAGTTTATTTCTTGTTTCAAAACATTTTCGATATCTATAGCGCACCGTCACCAGTGCGAAATATGATTGCTGAGAAAAGGAAATTGCTGAAATGGCTACCGAAACTAGTTTGCAACATGAAATAAAGTGTTTTGGTGCTTTAAACGTTGTCTTTTATTTATATTGTTCTGCGCCAAGTAATTTCTTATGGCATTTTCAATTGTATTAAGTTATGCCAAAAACATAATTGTAAGTTATTTTTTTTATCTCTTAACTTGATGAGACGATAGCATCTCTAACGTTGATTTATCAATCTTTCATCATATATATCAAGATTTGCCGATCTCATTTTACACTATTTTAAGATTTTTAAGATACACGTAGATTTTTAACGTCTGAATTTATTTAAAATAAAAAAAATCATTGATTTTAAAAAAAGAATTCCAACGCTTATCACTATAGATTATTACACGCTCAACGAATCTGGTACGATCCCGAAGGAATATTTTGTGTTTTTGAAAGAATAACTTTAACTTTGACTGTGTTCAGGACATATTTCGAGATTATGTTATTGCTGATTTGTGTACTGATGCGGCTGTGCATTGCATAGAGAAACGTCCATTTTTGCATATATTTTCGTGTGTAATTAAATGCTTATATATATATTTTTAATTTAATTTCTCTGTTTTAATGTAGTCAAGTCTGTCCAGTTTATCAAAATTAGTTTAAATATTTTAAGATTGTATGTACGAAATCCAAATATTACACATCCGTACACAAAGTTAAATTTATATGCCTTATTAGTGAAATTTCAACTGATGGAATTTACTTAATAAGTATATGCTCACAGAGGTAGTAAAGGATTAATATTGCGTTAAGTCAAAACCCTTTAATTTTTCTACATTTTCAAAAAGTTTACAGTCAAGTCTATTGAGTCAGAAACATTTTCACAACGCACGATCAAACACTGCAATTATTTTACACACTTTTAAACTAATCCACAGATCTATTTATTCATAAATTTCCTGAAATTCGATTCCTTTATTTTGGTTTCCATAGGTAACCTGAATATGCATGATAGATTAAAGATGAATTCAATTTTGATCAAATGGAGTTACATTATCTGTTTAGAAAATATTTGGAATCGTTAACAATAACACATACATATTTTTGGCTCTTAAGCTTTTAAATAGTACTATAATGTTTTATTTTCAGCGACAGTATGGAATTAGTATTATGCTAAGTCAAAACCGTTTAAGTTCTCTACATTTTCAAAAAGTTTACAGTCAAGTCTATTTAATCAGAAACATTTTCACTAAGCACGATCAAACACTGCAATTATTTCACACACTTTTAAACTAATCCACAGATCTATTTATTCATAAATTTTCCTGAAATTCGATTGCCTTGTTTTGGGTTCCATAGGTAACCTGAATATGCATGATAGATTAAAGATGAATTGAATTTTGACAAAATGGAGTTACATTATTTGTTTAGAAAATATTTGGAATCGTTAACAGTAACACATACGTATTTTTGTCTGTCAAACCTTTAAATAGTACTATAATGTTTTATTTTCAGTGACAGTATGGGATTAGTATTGTGTTAAGTCAAAATCGTTTAATTTCTCTACATTTTCAAAAAGTTTACAGTCTTACATAATCTATTTAATCAGAAACATTTTCACAACGCACGATTAAACACTGCAGTTATTTTACACACTTTGAAACTAATCCGCAGATCTATTTATGTATAAATTTTCACGAAATTCGATTCCCTTGTTTTGGATTCCGTAGGTAAACTGAATATGCATGAATAGATTAAAGATGAATTGAATTTTGATCAAATGAAGTTACATTATATGTTTGGTACATTATATGTTTGGGGAATATTTGGATTCTTTAATAGTAACACATACGTATTTTTGGCTGTTAAACCTTTAAAGAGTACAATAATGTTTTATGTTTAGCAACAGTTTAGATACTATTTTTTTTTTTTTTTTTTTTTTTTTTTTTTTTTGTGTGAAAAGTGTTATTACTAATAATTATGGGACACATCGGTTATGCAAGTTTTATCAACTTAAATATATATTTATAATGTTGTAGTTAAATTATTATTTTTTATTGAAGCCTTATCCACTTGTAATGATTTGATATTTTGAATAGAACGCTTTTTTTCCCTTAAGTCTTACTTTTCTTTTAATGACATCGTAATGAATTCTTCAGACATAACTTGTATGGTACACTATAGGAAGGAAAATTTCACCTGTCCTCAAAAAATATCTTATTACCAAATTATGGAGAGATAATTATAAAATTGTAAGCATTTTTAATTGAAATAATTAAAATGTGTCAAAAGACCAATTTTAAGTTATCTTCTATTTATCTGGTAATTTGATGAGCAAACCAGTTCAGTTTCTCGACATTTTCAAAAAGTTTTCAGTGAAGTTTATTTAATCAAAAGCATATTTGCAAGGTATGATCAAATGCTGTCATTATTCTACCCACGTTTACTGTAATCCGCGGATATATTTATGCATACATTTTCACATAATTCCATTCTTTTGTTTTATTTTAGGTAGGAAAGCTGAATATGAATAAATAATTTAAAAAGGAACTGAATTTTAATAGATGGAAGTTTGATACATGATGTGTTTGGACAAAATAGGAATACGTTAACTGTAACATATACGTATTTTTTTGCTGTTAAATCTTTAAAGAGTAACATAATTTTTTATTTTTAGCGACAGTGTCGATACCTTTTTTTAAAGTATTATTACTAATAAATTTAGAACACATCGATTATGCAAGTTTCTTTAATTTAAATGTATATTTATAAAGTTGTAGTTCAGTTATTATTTTTAATGCAACGCAATCCAGCAATAATGAATTAAAATTTTGAATAGATATTTTTTTCGCTAAAGAAATGTCTTGCTTTTTTTAAAGCGTCGTAATGAGTCGTAGTGACTTATTACGCGATTATGGGAAATAATTACAAAATTAGAAACATTTTCAATTTATTTAATTAAGTTATGCAAATAAAGTAATTTTAAGCTATTTTTTTATTATAATTTATCTCGTAATTTGATAAACAACTTCTGTAACGATGATTTCGAAATCTTACATCATACAAATCCTGCTTTACCAATCTCAATTTACAATATTTTAAGACTGTATGTACGAAAACCAAATATTACATTTGCGTACACAAAGTTAAATTTATATGCTCTTGTAGGGAAATTTCAACTGATGGAGTTTACTTAATAAGCATATGTCCATAGAGGCAATAAAGGATTTGTATTGTAGCAAATCAGTATAGTCAAAATTCTCTACATTTTCAAAAAGTTTACAGACTAGTCTATTTAATCAAAAACATTTTCATGGCGCGCGATCAAACGCTGTAATCATTTTACACACTTTTAAATTAATCCGTAGATCTATTTCTGCATAAATTTTCACGAAGTTCGATTCCCTTGTTTTATGTTCGGTAGGTAAGCTGAATATGCATGAATAAATTAAAAAGGAACTGAATTTAAATCAACTAGCCGCCCTTGGCGACCAGTTTGGTCTCCCTTAAAATTTATGTTTAGGAAAGCATGCTAAACGTTGTATCATGTTATTTTTATTCCTGATTTAATTTACCTAGACTCCTTTAAATATAATTCATGTAATCCCTTAAGCTAATATTAGTTTTTGTTGCATTAAAATATCTCAATTTGTTGATTTTCTGTAAGCAAGTAAACCCTATTGGTTTACAATGGCAGTCTACGGGAAATTCGTGAAATATTAGAGATATCGCCAAGTTAGCGTCCCTTTTGGCTACTAATTTTTGTCACCAAATATGGCGATATATCGCCAAGTTGGATATAAACTTAGCGGCATTTGGCGGCATGATAGGGTCCCCCGCTATGGTAACATCCCTTTTGGGTATAAAGATGCATTAAATGCTGTTCAATAACCAATGAGATGCGTTTCATTCGAGCGTTGCCATTAAACAATTAACAAATATTTGCGATTTCTGTGCCACGTACGATAGCGCAATAGTATACATATATAGATTGCAGTTCGATACATGATATGTTTCGACAATATTTGGAACTGTTAATAGTAACACATACGTATTTTTTCTGTTAAACCGTTGGAGAGTATAATAATGTTTTATTTTTAGTGATAGTGAAGTTACTTGTTTTTTTTTTTTTTTTTTTTTTTTTTCAGAAAAGTAATTATTACTAATGCCTTTTACTTACCCATCATACGTAGTATAGGGTAAGTCTTGTAATCGATTTAAAAATCGAAAAAAAAATTTTGACGAATTTACACGTTTCAGACACTGGAGATTCCGAAAAACATATTTTTAGAAAAAAAAAATGCCGTCCGTCTGTATGTATGTTGTTGTGACGATTTGGACGTCATAACACACAGGGTCACACAGGGTGTCTGTAAATGCTCTATCTCCCGAACAAATTGAGATAGAGACTTGAAAATTGGTGTGTACTTAGGAAGTAACAATGGGAAGAAGCCTATTGAATATCAGTAACATCGATTATCCGGAACTATTTTTTCGGACTCTCGAAATATTCGTTCTGATAAAAGGTATAAAAAATCTTTCGAAATTGTTTATTTGAAGGAGTGAATATAAAAGACAATAAAAAAACATAAATTCTGCATCATGAATGAACTCGATCGGATAATTAGTTGCTGAGATATTTGTAATTCTATTTTTCACACTCTTCGATTTTTCATGACCCTGTATTTCATTCAAATTTCAATTCAAAGTTATATTTATGTGGAAATAAAACGCTTAATCCGGCACAGTAAACTGTTAGTTAATATTATTATAATTTTTCGAGTTATAAGGATGTTTCTTTTACGCAATTCGGTTCTATACGATTATCCCGCCAACCAAAAAACTATCGCCAAACTATAAGATTAGATGCCAATAATAGCTTATCATAAATGTCAAGCATTTAATGCATCTCCATACCTATAAGGGGCTTACCATAGGTGGGATCTTGTGCTGTCGCCAAATGCCGGCAAGTTTGTCGCCAACTTTGCGATATATCGCCAAATTTGGCGACCAAAATTAGTCGCCAAAAGTGAAGCCAAATTGGCGGTATCTCTAATATTTCGCCAAATTCTCATAGGCTTCCATTGTGAACCTATAGTGTTTACTTGCTTACAGAAAATCAAAATTGAGATATTTTAATGCAACAAAAAATAATAGTAGTTTAAGGGATTATATTAATTATATTTAAGGGAGTCTAAGTAAATTAAATTTTGAATAAAGTAACATGATACAATGCTTAGCATGTATCACATGTTTTATTTTCATATTTTATATTATGTATATCCATGATGGGTAAGTATTACGGTGGCCCCCAACGACTAGTTTTCATTTAAGATAGTCTCAATTTTCTTATAACGGCATCGTAATGAATTTTTTAGATATACTTTGTATGGTACACTGTAAGAAGGAAAATGTCACCTGTCGTCAAAAAATGATTTATTATCAGATTATGGAAAGATAATTACAAAATTACAAGCATTTTCATTTGAATTAATTAAAATATGCCAATTAACCAATTTTAAGTTAAGGAGACAAGGGACCTTCAAACTCTTTTTTTTTCTTATTACACCATTAATACTATTCATTATGGCATGTATTTATTACATAAGAAATTAAAAAAAAAATTTTGGGAGAAACATAGGGAATTTTCCTGAATATTTTAAACGTTATCAAGAACTTTGAAAATGTCCCAACCTCACTCCATGTAAATTAAAATCCCCAGTATTTTTTGTTCCAATTTGGTATACATATACAAATAAAACTGTGCATCGAATTTTATATATTTGAGTATAAAGGTAAGAAAAAATATTTTCTAAATTTTATGAAGAGAATGACTATTTTTTCCAAGTGGATTAAATCATATTCAATGCTGGAGTAGCACATTTGAAGTTTATTCCAACAGAGCGAAAAATGTCGTTGTCAGTGGAAAAAATAGTTGTTCTCTTCATTATGACCTAATTACATGGTATACAGGAGTTTCCGTGTTAAAACACACTTTCATCATGCAAATGCTATAGTTATAGCTCGGACAAATGAAACTAACGCTGCAGTTCGCAGCCATGTCCAACAAATAAGAGTGAATTATGTCAGCGAGGTATAAGTCCGGATAGCTTAACAGGTAAAGCATTGACACGGCACGCCAAGTATCCAGGTTCGATTCCTGGTCTGGACATTTTACGCTCTGTTGGAATAAACTTCAACTGTGCTAGTATAGCACTGAATAATACCTTTAACTTTTTCAATTACATTTAGTTTTTAAAAACAAACTATGCACAGTGTTATTTGTGTACGTAAACTAATCTGGTACCAAAAATATTAGGGATTTTAATTAATATGGAGTGAGGTTATGACATTTTGAAAGTTCTTGATAACGCTTAAAATATTAAGAACAATTCCTTATTTTTCTCAATTTCTTTTTTTTTTTTTTTTTTTTTTTTTTTTCCTTGTGTGATAAATATATGCCATAATTCCTGTAGTGAACCCATGAAAAGTATTGAAGGTGCAAATTAAAAAAATTAATTAAAAAAGGAGTTTGAAGGTCTCTTGTCCCCTCAACTTTTATTTATTTATTTATTTATTTATTTTTTAATGAGACGGTAGCAGTTTCTCGGAACTCTCTCTCTTCAACTCCCTTTCGGAATCCTTCAGCATATGTCTCATCATTGCCAATTTCAATTTACACTAATTTAAGATTGTATACGCTACTTAAAAATAAACTTTCAACTGAGAGAGTTTGCTTAATAAGTATATGGTCAGAGAAGGAATTCATATCTTGTATTGTGTCAAAACTGTTCAATTTTTCTACAATTTCACAAATTTTACAGTCAAGTCTATTTACAAAGAAGCATTTTCGCAACGCACTACCGAGTGCTGTAATTATTCTAAACACCTTTAAACTAATCCGCAGATCTATTTATACATAAATTTTCACGAAATTCAATTTTCTTGCTCTGGTTTCTCATAGGTAAGTTGAATATGCATGAATAAATTAAAGAGAAATTGAATTTTAATCGATTGAAGTTTTATTCGTGATATGTTTGGACAATATTTAGATTCAAATCTATTGTAATTCTAATTTAGATTCTATTGGTATCGATCGTGGTTTTAGTTTATCTTATATAAATAATCTATTTATACATAAATTTTCACGAAATTCGATTTTCTTGCTCTGGTTTCTCATGGGTAAGCTGAATATGCATGAATAAATTAAAGAGAAATTGAATTTTAATCGATTGAAGTTTTATTCGTAATATGTTTGGACTATATTTAGATTCAAATCAATTCTAATTCTAATTTAGATTCTATTGCTATCGATCGTGGTTTTAGTTTATCTTATATCAATAATTTAATTTCTCATAGTCTTAATAAATGCGTTAATAATCCTGATTCTTCTGTTACTTCGGTTTCTATTTCTAACCTTATCATTTTCCCATTTTATAATAGTATCAGCTTTAAAATAGCTAAAATTTAAGACATTATGATTTTAGTGTGGTTTTTAAATCGGTTAATAAATTAACTTTTTCACAGCTTAAGGATCAAATTCCTTCTCAAAATTATTGGGGTGTTTACAATATTCAATGCCAATGTGGTTCGTCCTATATTGAACAAACTAAACGAAAACTCCGTTACAAAGTCAAAGAACACATAAACTATGTAAAGAAAAAAGAATTGCAAAAATCCTCTATTGCTTCTCGTTGCAGGTAGGAGGGACACAATTTCAGTTTTGACTCAGTTATCATTATTAAGAAATGCATTACTCCTCTAGATTTAGACTTATTTGAAGCTGTTCATATTCATAGATTTAAAAACTCCTTGGTTAATGATTTGTCTAGTGTACCTTACATCTCAACTTTCTAGGTGGATTTGTTGTGTCATGATACTTCACTTCCGGTTTGATTTCATTGGCTGTTGGAACTTGATGGTCTTTCGGTATCGTGTTTTCTGGCATTTGGGTTTTCGCCCTGTATATAGTTGGGGGGATATTGCTTTTATACATAGATGTTATACACTGATGATGTGAGTCCTAGAACTCACGAAACGTATACGTCTGGTTTTATTCACATTACCTTATGTATTCCATCGTGTGTTTAAACGTTGATATTTGGTGATTAATATTTAGATTCGTTAACTGTAACATATACGTATTTTTGCTGTTAAATCTTTAAAGAATAACACAATGTTCTATTTTTAGCGACAGTGTCGATACTATTTTTGTTTTTTGAAAAGTATTATTACTAATAATTATGAGATACGTCAATTATACAACTTTCTTTAATTTAAATGCATATTTATAAAGTTGCAGTTGTATTATTTTTTTTAAGGTTGTCTAATCCACAAAAAATGAATTAAATTTGTAAATAGAATTTTGTTTTCATTTAAGATAAATATTATTTTTCTTATAATGACGTGGTAATGAATTTTTAGACATATCGTGTATGGCCTTCCATACGAATAAGCATTTCTCCTATCATAAAAAAAAAAGGACTTCTTACCAATTATGGAAAGATGAGTACAAAGTAACATTTTAAACTGAAGTAATTAAGTTATGCCAAAAAAGTATTTTCGAGTTATTTTTTTTATTTATTTATCTCGTAATTTGATGAGGCGATAGCACATTCCCTGACGATGATTTCGGAATCTTTCATGATATATATCATAAATTACCAATCTCTATTTACACTATTTTAAGATTGTATGTACGAAATCAAATATTACACTTGCGTACACAAAGTTAAATTTATGTCCCCAAATAGTGAAATTTCAATGGA
This sequence comes from Maratus speciosus, assembly GCA_963932465.1. NCBI lineage: Eukaryota > Metazoa > Arthropoda > Arachnida > Araneae > Salticidae > Maratus > Maratus speciosus. The sequence continues at coordinate 199,282,175 of OZ010792.1, read as the reverse complement.
TGGAATTTACTTAATAAGTATATGTTCATAGCGGCAATAAAGAATTAGTATTGTGCCGAATCAAAATAGTTAAAATTCTCTACATTTTCAAAAAGTTTACAGTCAAGTCTATATAATCAGAAGCATTTTCGTAATACACGATCAAACGCTGCAATTATTTTACACACTTTTAAACTAATCCGCAGATCTATTTATGCATAAATTTTCACGCAATTCGTTTCGCTTATTTTGGGTTCGGTAGGTAAGCTGAATATGCATGAATAAATAAAATAGGAAGTGAATTTTAATCGAATGAAGTTTGATGCATGATATATATTCGGACAATATTGGGATTCGTTAAATGTAACACATACTTACTTTTTAGAAACAGTGCCGATACGATTTTCTTTTAAGTATTATTATTAATAATTATTGGAGACATGGATTATACAAGTGCTGGGCAACATATAACTATGATATGTTCCCGCACCATGTTGGTGAAATCAAAGTAAAATTGCGTAATTTGTTATTTCTGTGTGTATAAATATTTTTTATAAAATATAATTATGAGTGTAAAATTATAATGTTTATATATTTAAGTAAAATAAGAGTGTAAGTTCATACAAAAATTATTAAGTTGATTTTAAATAGTAAATATATATTTTAAAAAAATTGTTGCATTGTAAAATGAATGTATAACGTTGAATGGAGTTCGGATCTCAGACAACAATACGCAGACGCCATGGTGTCGTTTTATGACAAGCCAATGGAAAGTAGTGTATAATTAGAAGTCGTAAAATCATAAAAACGTTGGAATCAATTTATGGCCTCAATAAAAGTGTTGGGATAAATTTATGACTCTTCAGACCACCCAAACTTTAAGGCAGATAATAATATTAAAGTATATGTTAGGGGCCATTTGCAGACTGCTAGCTAATAGGCCTATCGAAGTATAATAAAAAATCTTCTCACATCCAATAACAGTGGACTAGACAAAAATAGCTCCACCCACTGCAGGAACTGGTGTGCAAGAAGAATAAGTTTTAAAAAAATATAGTCTGAAAAAAGATGTAGAGGATGCAAGAGCTCTCCTGAAAGCCCGTGCAATGAGTCCCGCAAGCCCTAGTAAAGCCCAGGCGAGATGGACCTAGCGGAGCGAGCCTAATCCAGCCTAATCAAGCCTAATTGAGGTTGTCTTCCTGAGGTACCTATCGGAATGAGCCTACACAAGCCAAATTGAGGATGTCTTCCTGATCTACATATCGGAGTGATCCTAATCAAGCCAAATTGAGGATGCGTTCCTGATGACACATTGCCATGATCCTAAGCAACGCAACAACTCGGAATTTGACAAATAAAGGCCACCATCCCGTATATTAAAAGAAGGTACTATTTTACACATTTTCTTTTACCACATAAGTTCACATGAAAAATCTAAAAAAATACTTTTCTGATATTTTATGGTAGAGAGTTATCTGAGATCCGACCAAACCAATAATTAAATAAGATTAAGGTAATTTTAAAAATGAAAGAGAGTATTTCTTTTAGCAAAAAGAAACAATTATAATAATTAGAGTACGTGAAAATATTGTCTTTTTTTTTAAAAAAAAGATTAAACATACTTAAAATAATGAGAAGCAAACAAAAGTGTTGCTTTCTATTTTTTGAATTAATATTATGTTTTTCTGTAAATAGATTTGTTCAATGTAAATAAATTTTTTAATCAAGTTTTAAAAAGTTTCTGTAATTATTTAATTAATAATATTTAAAGTGTGTCAATTCACTTTTTTTACAGCTTAAATTTTAGATTAATTCATAAGTGGAAGAGTTCATCTAAATAAATCACAACGCAAACTCTTAATTTTATTCGTAATTATTCAAATTTAATAATTACTTTTTGACGCGAATTATAATTTAATTATATTAATGCTTCGCGTTGCTCTTCTACTAGAATGTAGGTAAATACGATCACTTATATTATTTAAATTTATCTAAGGTATATAAAACTATATACCAATTTTGCTATGAGGTTGCTTGGATGATTTGGACCAATTAACAATTTTGAATATATTTAATAAAAAATAAAAAGGTGTAATTATCTGTCCAGCATCCCCCCTTCATAGTACAAATGGCGCCGTGACTCAGGAACGTTCATTAAGTACAATGGTGCTATGACTCAGGAACGTTCATCTGAGGTCATTAGAAATAATAATAATAATAATAATAATAATAATAATAATAATAAAGGAAAATAAATTTAAGTATTATTTTAATGTCACAATTTTAAAGATATTGTAGGTATGTAAGTTTAATTGATTAAAATTTTATTAAAATTAATTTTATTATTGTAACAATACTGACACACATATAATAATTTTATATAAATAAAATAAATAATATATGTTAGTAAAAAAAAAAAAAAAAAAAAAAAAAGGAAATAAAGAAATAATTCTGGGATTTATAATAGGTAAATTTAGGAATTACAATTTTGTTTTTTTTTCTCTCTTTTCTCTTGTGGTTGGATCTCAGTTACCATTGAAAAATAATGGCATTCACATCACAGATGACACATTTGTAAAAATAATTTTTTCTTATATAATGTATAAATAATAATAATAAGAAGAATAATGAGTAAAATTTTATAATATGTCTGATATAAAAATGATTGAAATGTCAATAGATCATGATTTTTGAAATTGTATCACATTGATACAAAAGAAAATTTATGAGTCGTACTACGAAGTAGTAGTACAATATTTACAAAAAAAAAAAAAAAAATAAGATTGTTTTTTCTGTAGAAAAAGACAGATATTTTTCTGTTAAATGAAATTATGTTGTTTTTTATATATACGTGTATTATAAATATTTTAGGGGTATTTATGTGTGTAAAAGAATAATCTACAAAACAACTTCATCTCCTAAGAAATTTTTTTTAAATTTTAGTGTTGTTGTTTTTATGTATTTATGCAATTTAGAATATTTTCATACATATGTTGTAATATAGAGAAAATAGTATGAGATGCAAAATATTCTTTTAAGAGGTATAGGATCTATTTTGAATTGATATTTTGAAAAAGTATACATTGATTACTAATACTTGTTAAAAATGACTCAGACGCTGGATATAGATACACGTATTAAGTTAGTGTCACCATTTGACAATAAAAAGAACAAAAACATTATATTTTTCTTAGAGGAATTTGATAATATTTTGAATTCCACAGATATACAGGAAGAAACTAAATTATTAATTTTAAAGGCTAAAATTACTGGGGACGCAAAACATATTTTAAGTAAACAGATTGAAACATATAACGAGACCAATTATAATTTATTTAAAAATAATTTGGTGGAGTTATTTGGTACAAAACTAAGCTTCCTTAATGCTCAGAGCAATTTCCTAAATTTAAAACAGGCCGCAAGTCAAACGATAGAGGATTTCATTTTGGAATTTAAAAAGGGTGTAAAATCTTATATCGAAAGTGCAGGCGAAAATGTGGATAATAAGGAAGAGAATTTTATCGAAATCTTAAAAATGTCGAATTTTTTAAATTCAATTAGACAGGATATTGCACTAGATGTGCGTAAAAATGCGCCCAGGTCCTTCAAGGAGGCATGCGAGTTAGCAAAACTTATGGAAAGTGCGTATAATGAATCAAAGTTTGAGGAAATTAACGCAATAAATAAAGAAAACAAAGATCTTTATGAGAACATTATAGAATCAAGTAAGCAAAACAAAAAGATAATCGAGAAATTAAAAGGGGAGATTGAAAAACTAAAAGAATCAAAGAAAAAAAATCATGCAATTAGAGATGATAGTGTTCCGCGGAATAAGAAACTCTTTAATAAACACAATGATTATCAGGGTCCCCATTTCAATAACAATTTTCATTATAATGATTATGAACGATATTATAATGATTACTACAATTCCTTTAATTACCCGACGCATTATGGGATGTATGATTATTCACAACCTAACTGGAATTCGGGAAATAGGGATTTTGGATATATTCCTGAGAATTATGAGCAAAATGGGTATCAATTTGAAAAGCGCAAAAAGAAAAAAAAATGGGCAAAGAAAACAGCGAAATCGGATCAAGATTCGGGATTTTCAGAGACGGAAATCGATAAAATAAATAAAACAATCGCAAATATAACAAATGCTGACAAAGATAGTCTGCCAATTATATCACTAAGTATACAGGGCGTCGAAATACAAGCGTTACTGGATACCGGAGCTGCTGTATCCCTTTTATCACCCTCCTTATTCAAAAAAATTAAAGATACAAACGTCAAAATCAAATATTTGGGCAATCAGATCCAAATTAAAACTTTAACAAATTCAAAGATTTTTTTTAAACAATGTGTAAAATTAACTTTTCGATTAAAAGGTATATTCACAACAGGCACATTTTATGTCACTAATGATGATTTTGATAGGCAGTACCAAATGTTATTAGGGTACGATTATCTCAAAGAAAATCATATGATTTTGGATTTATGCAATAAAACATTAAAATTTAAAAATCAACAAATTAAATTAAACGTTGCAAGTGAAGTAAATAATTATGAAGTGAATAACATTACGCCATGTAATTCAGGGGAACATTCAAATAAAAGTATGTTTGCCATTACTAAAAATAGAATTTTTCTCCAACCTGAAGAATCGAAAATTGTAAAATTAAAATGCCCAGAAGATATAAATATGTCAGATATAATTATTTTTGACCCCATTCAAGAAAATAGTAAATTTTCATGCGAGACTTCGTTACACGAAGTTCAAAAAAATAATAACATAAATATTATAATAAAGAATAAACTGTTAGAAAAGTTAATTATTCAGAAAGGAACTAAAATAGGGGAAATTATAACGAACTTTGAGTGCAAGCAAGATGACTCAACTGATAATATAGAGAAAGGGACATTTTATGAAATAAATAATTTAAATATAGAAGATGTAAGAAAATTGCGAGAAGCAGAAATTAAAGAGACGGATTTCGATTTAAGCCATTTATCAGAGGAAGTACAACAAAAATTTCGAAAAATTTTAATGGGCAATGTTCATGCATTTTCAAAAAGTTATCAAACATTGGGGCAATCAGCGTTTGTTGCACCAAGTTTTCAATTGAATCATGAATTCCCGGTACAAGCTAAGCCATATAAATTGCCTCAGGCAGTAAGACAGTATGCGAAAAGGGAAATCGAACAACTGTTACAGGCTAAAATTATAGAGAAGACTGACTCCGAATATGCTTTTCCAGTTATTTTCGTTAGAAAGAAAAATCCGAGTAATAACCCGAATGCAGAACCCAAGTTTAGAATGGCAACGGACCTAAGACTATTAAACCAAATTTTACAACCTTATACTTATCCGATGCCGGACGTAAAAGACTTATTACAAAAAATAAGCGGTAAAAAATACTATACGGTGCTAGACTTACATAGTGCTTTTTTCCAAATAAATTTAAAACCAGAAGATTGCAAAAAATTAGCATTTGTTACGGAATTTGGAAAACATATGCCACTTCGTTTAGCTTTTGGCACACGAAATTCTAGCGCAATTTTTGCAGAAGTAATCGATAAAATTCTGGGACATTTTGACAAAAGCAAAGTATCATACTACATTGATGATGTGTTGATATCTGCAAATACAATAGCAGAGATGACGAAAACCTTAGAAGAAGTTCTACAGGTATTAATAAATCACAACATGACAATCGAACCTTCAAAAATGCAAATTTGCAAAGCAGAAATAGAATTCCTAGGATTTAGGGTGAATCAAATGGGATATTCTCCATCTCAAAAGAATATTGAAAAAGTGAAAAATTTAGTCAGACCAAAATCGAAAAAGGGGGTCAGATCTTTATTGGGCTTAGCGAATTATTTTCGGACGCTAATACCCAACTATTCCGACAAAGTTAACCCTTTAATAGAGCTGACTAAAGATAAAGTTAAATTTAAGTGGAGTCCAGAAGCAGAAAAAGCTTTCCTGATAATTCAGGAAGAAATTGTACAAACACCAACGCTCAGACCCCCCGATTTTAACAAGGAATTTTTCTTATTCACGGATGGGAGCAAAGTTGCAATTTCAGGTGTTCTAGCTCAAGAAAAGGATGGTCATTTGCTACCTGTTGAATTTTTCGGGAGAAAACTTAGAGAACCGGAAAAAAATTATCCGAGTATTAAATTTGAGTTATTAGCAGTGCATGAAGCAATTATGCATTTTAAATATATGCTTTCAGGTAGAAAATTTACTGTGTTAACTGATTCGAAAGCACTAACTCAGCATTTACATTTACAAGATAAATCGGAAATTATAAACAGATGGGTAGCAGATTTACAAGACTTTAATTTCGACTTCGAATTCGTCGAAGGGATTAACAATCCAGCAGACTATTTGAGCAGGAATTTAGATAATCTTACAACAGACAGAGAACTCCAAAATAATTTGTTTGCAAGTAACATAGCACTTACAGACGAAAATATTAAATCGGAGCAATATGCAGACGAAAAATTAAAAATTATAATAAATAAAATCGAAAAAGACAAAAATAATAGAAGCACGAAGAGATTTGCTTTAAATCAAAATAAATTATTAATTTTGAAACCTGGTTCAGATAAAAAGGAGCTTTTAATTACCCCGGATTCATTAAAAATTGCAGCCATAGAAGAAGCTCATAAAGCGCATTTCGGATTTCAAAAAACTTATGATAATGTGAAAACAAGGCTTTTTTGGCACGGAATGTACAAAGACATTAAACAGTATTGTGCAAATTGTGTGCAGTGCCTCACATCTAAACAACACACAACAATAAAAGTCCCTGTTAAAAAAATGGTGAAAGATCACGAAGTCGGTACAGTCCTGCATGCTGACGTCATTGGACCTTTAAACCTCACGTTAAGGAAAAACAGATACATTTTAATTATAATTGATTCGACATCGAGATTCCTGGAAGCTGTTCCCCTACGAAACGTAGAGTCACAGACTATATTAAATGTACTAAATAAATATTTTGCAAATTATGGGATGTGTAAAGAAATTATCTTTGATAATGCAAAATATTTACGTAGCGAAATTATGAAAGAATATTTGGAATCTTTAAACATACAAAGGAAATTTGTGAGTGTATACCGTGCGCAAGGAAATGGACTTTGTGAAGTTACCAATAAAATATTAAAAACATCAATTGTAGCTATGTCGAAACGCACTACGGAATGGGACATAAGACTGGATTTTTTTAAACTAGCGTATAATTCCTCGAAACACCGCGCTACGGGATATAGTCCCTCACTGCTATTTTTCGCAAGGGAAATAAAAAATCCCTTCACAGCCCATATTCCTTCTGAGGAAATATATACCCACTCTTATGTTAAAAGCAGAATACAGCATATGAAGGAAATCAAAATTCAATCCCTTGCAAACCAGGAGAAAATAATGCAAGAATATATAGATGAAGAGGCATACGAAAAAGTAAAGGATTTAAATTTGGGTCAAACAGTATATCTAAAATGTATTGGAAAACCAGGCGCATTAGAGCCAAAATTTCAAGGACCCTACGAAGTTACTAAAAAGTTTAGAAACTTTAATTATTTATTACAATATGTTCCAGATAAATCAATAGAGCCGATCAAACGACATATGGATCAGCTGTACGCTCCGAAATACGCAACAGGTCATACAGAGGCGGAAATTACGAATTTACAAGGGTCTCAGAAAAAAATTAAGGGTGATAAAAATTACAAAAATAAATGTGACATTTGTAAAAGAAAATCGCACTTAACTGAAAATTGTTGGTTCAAATTGAACAAAAATACGAGTCAAAAGGGTCACAAACTTACTAAAACGCATTATAAAAAAAAATAATAAATATTCTGAGAATATAGACCCATATTTACAGTATCAAACAGATCATTATGATCAAAATATGTCGTTATATGGTTATACACCATATACAAACTTATACGGGGATGTTATACAAGATCATTACCCTTTCCCCCCTCCCCAAGAGTATCCATGGTATATGAATTGGTATTAAAAATAAATCAAAATGCATAATTAATCGAATTTCAAAATTTAAAAAATTTTTCAAAATTTAAAAATAAATTTTTCTTTTTTTAGATAAAAAAAAAAAATTTGAAACAGAATTAATAACTTGCCTTTTTAAAATTCAAAATAATAATAAGAAAGGATAGGAACATGGGAACGCCAATTTGTCTCAGGGTTACAATATTGAGCAAATGTGCAGGGCGCACCCGAAAACATACTTATAAAATTATGTAATGTGCTTCACAAAACTTCAATGGAGCAGTGAAATATTTCGCTCCAGGCAAAAGTTATATATTTTTTTTTCTTTTCGAATATGAATTAGAAAATATAAAATCTTAACAAAGCCAAATAACATTAAAACTTAATTAATTTCATAGTAAATGATGTTGGAGTAATTTTCAGAAAAAAAAAAAAAAAAAAAAAAAAAAAGAGAATTTTTTCTGTCTTCTATAAGGGTAGCCTTTGCTAATAGCCTTACAATTTAGATGACAAAAATTTCAGAATTACTCTTTAAAATGAGTAGGTGTAAGCTATAGGTTCAGGGTAGTTAGAACAGCTTTATAGCATACTCATATATATATTTTTTTTATATAAATATATGGTTGACAAGGAATAAATTATTAGTGCACTCTATATTAGGATAGCGGTCAGCTATAAGCCTAAATATAATAAAATATACAAAAAGTGCTAAGATTTATTCCGGTAGTTCAAGTACAACTTATATGCTAAAGTCTAGAATTTAGACAGCAGGGATAAGTTTTATGAACAAAAGTGTTATAAAAAAATTTAAAAAAAAGGATTTTGGTGTAGCACATTGGTTTTTAAAAAAACATATATATGTATAACAATGGACAAGGCAAGTTATTTCAACATGATTGCACACAAAAATAATAGTAAAAATACACAAATAAATAATTGAAGTAAAATTAAAATTTTCTCACCAAAGGCTTTCTGTATAGGGTACAATTTTGGCCTACGGCTGGGTATGCACCAACACCAACAAAATATTTGTAGAAAATTTATCAATTCACAGATACATCAATATATGGTCCACCTAGGCATAAATTTCAGGATTCTTGGCTGAAAAAGGAATCGAAGAAAAAATTAAGTATGGTATAATTACTAGATGTTATGCTCAGAAACAATAAAATTAGTAATATTATATTGTAAAAAAGCAGCATTTTGAGTTTTCTTTAGGAAAATTTTTGATTTTTAGGTTTTACACATTTATGGAGTGTCTAGCTCAGTGTATAGTTCCTAGATTTAATAAAAAAATAATAAATAAAAATATAAGTTCGTGTTGTTTTCAAAATAAATAACAAAAGGTATAGCAATTAGCATTTACAGTTAAAATTTATGGAATTTTCAGCAAAATTAACATTAGACAAACATAGTTTATATTATATTTAACTTGATAAGCTAATTTACTTTTATTAACGGTATTCAATTAGAATTAAAGTAGGCTTAAATTCAAGTTAAATTAATTAATAACATTGTTGTAGTGTAAAATTTTATGTAAGACTATTATATTTGTATTGTATATATAAAAATATGCGAATTTAACAATTAATAAAATGTATTAGCAAAATTATTTAATATAAATATTAAATGACATCTTGCGAAAATCAGCTAGATATTAGATTTTTTTTTTAAATGAAATATTTTATAAATTTATGTTAGTTTAGAATTTAAGCATTTTTTTTCTCTTTACTTTCCCTTAGAATTAAATGCAATTCTAAATTTAACACATATAAATATACATAGTATTGATAAATTTGAGTGTGTGAGTTCATAAATTTTTTTTTATATAATTTGGCCAATTTAACATAAGAAAACAAAATAAATAAATAAATATATTTATATATATTGGCCTTAATTTTATTAAAATATGTAGTATGGCTTAATAAATTTATTTACTTAATTTTTTTTATAGTACGTACAGTAATTATTTTAAAAACTTGATCTATAAAAAAAATTGGATGTGGTTGTTTGTGAGTATACAAAGATTTTTTCTGCTGGCAGAAGTTCTTTGGTCCGGCCGGGTACTCATAGAGGGCTGCATACGATTTTACGTAGTAATTATCATTTACTTTTATTTTTTTTTATAATTATACAAGTGTATTAAGTACATTTTTTTTTTATAATTAAATAATAATTATTAATGTTGATTAATAATAATAATTTATTATCTTTTATTTTTAAAACATATCATTAAATTTTAGATAGTAGAATTCACATACGGAATGTTAATGATAAATAAAATTTTGAATAAATAAATTTTTATTTCATTCAGTAAAAAAAATAAATAAATATGAAAATTTAACAATCTTTTAAGATAGAATTGTTGGCTAAATAAATAATAATTTAAGACAAAAAAATTGTTCTCTTCTTCGTCAATGGCATTTTCTGACAACACTATTTAATAGTATTAAATGAAGGTGCATTTTTAAGGTCAGCGTAATGCATATTTTGCATTTTTGAGAGGCCGTAGAAGTCATTTTTCCGTGTTGTTTACATTTTAATAGTAAACAATATCATGAATCAAAATTTGTGTTTGTTAAAAAGGTCTAAAAATGTACAATGTAATCAGTTAAAGAAAATTATATGCATTTTTTTTTAATCCTGAAAGGCAATTTGGGTTAGATTTAAACCTGGATGCATAAAAAAGCCACCCTCGCGTCAGTTCCAGTATGAGGCAGGAGAATGCACATGCGAGAATCGCCATTTTTCCCCTGCAAAATAATAAAAAAAAAAAGGCAGAAGGTTTACATTAGATACGATACAAATACATACACTGTTTATGCATAGATTATGTTTAAAATTACATACAGGCATGCACAGTGAGTTAAGAAGAAAGTATATCAAGAAATTATACTAATTAATACGGTAATTACAAGCATGAAATGGTTTTAAATACTTACTTTTTGAAGTCGTAAAATTTTGTCACAGCACATATCGACATATCATCTCGCAGAAAGGGATTAGTAGCTTGACCACCCCCCACTTTTCGGGAGGATCGGCGACGGTCAAAAAACTGGTTTTATTCTCTCCTGCTTCTTCTTTTTTTTTTTTTCTCTCGTATCGGGTAAAGTTGGAAAGCATTGCGTAATGATATATTAAAGGAGATGAATTAGCTTGTACATTTTGACAGATCATACATGTTTGAAGTAACAAATAAATAAAATAATGTAACAAGTTTGTATACAATATTTTTTCTGATTATAATTTGAATACATCAGATTAATTATGTGAAAATATAACATGTCATATTACAAGCATTGTATTTACTTTTATTCAGTATAAAATGTGTTTTAGATAAAACACTGTGTCATAAGGTTGTATGTGATGAAATAATATGTCAAATGCGTATGCCATTATTTTTCTTATAATGAGGTTTATTTCGGCATATTAATTTCAGACAAAATTATAGCTTTGAATGTATTTTGGGCACTTAAACTGTAAAGTTACAAAATTAGTAAACATGTGTGTGGTAAAGAAAAAAGGCTTCGAGAAAGACGTCTGATTGTCAGTACAGAGGTCTTCTAAATGTGAATGTCAACAGACAACTATGCTATCATGTGTTGAACTTTCTGTTATGAAACAATAGAAGAACTTCTTATAAAATATATCAGAACCATTCATAATTGAACTTTACAGTCTTCGATCAAAAACTGTGTAGATACACAGTCATATGGACACGGACATTCTTTTAACCTTTACAAAAAAAAATAAAACCAGCAATCAGTTTTTATTTTTTTTTCTTCCGAGACCGGGAGAGATGCTGGGCAACATATAACTATGATATGTTCCCGCACCATGTTGGTGAAATCAAAGTAAAATTGCGTAATTTGTTATTTCTGTGTGTATAAATATTTTTTATAAAATATAATTATGAGTGTAAAATTATAATGTTTATATATTTAAGTAAAATAAGAGTGTAAGTTCATACAAAAATTATTAAGTTGATTTTAAATAGTAAATATATATTTTTAAAAAATTGTTGCATTGTAAAATGAATGTATAACGTTGAATGGAGTTCGGATCTCAGACAACAATACGCAGACGCCATGGTGTCGTTTTATGACAAGCCAATGGAAAGTAGTGTATAATTAGAAGTCGTAAAATCATAAAAACGTTGGAATCAATTTATGGCCTCAATAAAAGTGTTGGGATAAATTTATGACTCTTCAGACCACCCAAACTTTAAGGCAGATAATAATATTAAAGTATATGTTAGGGGCCATTTGCAGACTGCTAGCTAATAGGCCTATCGAAGTATAATAAAAAATCTTCTCACATCCAATAACAGTGGACTAGACAAAAATAGCTCCACCCACTGCAGGAACTGGTGTGCAAGAAGAATAAGTTTTAAAAAAATATAGTCTGAAAAAAGATGTAGAGGATGCAAGAGCTCTCCTGAAAGCCCGTGCAATGAGTCCCGCAAGCCCTAGTAAAGCCCAGGCGAGATGGACCTAGCGGAGCGAGCCTAATCCAGCCTAATCAAGCCTAATTGAGGTTGTCTTCCTGAGGTACCTATCGGAATGAGCCTACACAAGCCAAATTGAGGATGTCTTCCTGATCTACATATCGGAGTGATCCTAATCAAGCCAAATTGAGGATGCGTTCCTGATGACACATTGCCATGATCCTAAGCAACGCAACAACTCGGAATTTGACAAATAAAGGCCACCATCCCGTATATTAAAAGAAGGTACTATTTTACACATTTTCTTTTACCACATAAGTTCACATGAAAAATCTAAAAAAATACTTTTCTGATATTTTATGGTAGAGAGTTATCTGAGATCCGACCAAACCAATAATTAAATAAGATTAAGGTAATTTTAAAAATGAAAGAGAGTATTTCTTTTAGCAAAAAGAAACAATTATAATAATTAGAGTACGTGAAAATATTGTCTTTTTTTTTAAAAAAAAGATTAAACATACTTAAAATAATGAGAAGCAAACAAAAGTGTTGCTTTCTATTTTTTGAATTAATATTATGTTTTTCTGTAAATAGATTTGTTCAATGTAAATAAATTTTTTAATCAAGTTTTAAAAAGTTTCTGTAATTATTTAATTAATAATATTTAAAGTGTGTCAATTCACTTTTTTTACAGCTTAAATTTTAGATTAATTCATAAGTGGAAGAGTTCATCTAAATAAATCACAACGCAAACTCTTAATTTTATTCGTAATTATTCAAATTTAATAATTACTTTTTGACGCGAATTATAATTTAATTATATTAATGCTTCGCGTTGCTCTTCTACTAGAATGTAGGTAAATACGATCACTTATATTATTTAAATTTATCTAAGGTATATAAAACTATATACCAATTTTGCTATGAGGTTGCTTGGATGATTTGGACCAATTAACAATTTTGAATATATTTAATAAAAAATAAAAAGGTGTAATTATCTGTCCAGCAACAAGTTTCTTCAATTTAAATGTATATTTATAAAGTTGTAGTTGAGTTATTATTTTTTAATGCGACCTAATCCACCAGTAATGAATTAAAATTTTGAATAGGATGCCTTTTTTTTCATTTAAGATAAGTGTTACTATTTTAATAATAACGTCGTAATGAATTTTTTAGACATATTTTTTATGGAATTCCATAGGAAGGAAAATGTATCTTGTCATCAAAGTATGACTTTTTACCCGATTAAGGAAAAATAATATCAAAATTAGAAGCATTTTCAATTGAATTAATATGCTGTGCCAATAAAATAATTGTAAGTATATTTTTTTCTTAATCTGGAAATTTCATGAGACCATGGTAGCTTCTCTAACGAGGATATCGAAATCTTGCATCATATGTATCATGCATTACCAACCTCTATATACTACACTATTTTAACATTGTATGTACGAAATCCGAATATTACACTTGCGTACTTAAAGTTACATTTATGTGCCCTAGTAATGAAATTTCAATTGATGGAGTTTACTTAATAAGTACATGTTCATAGAGTAAAAAAATATTAGTATTTTGTCAAAACCCATTCAAAATCAGAAGCATTTTTGCAGAGCAGGATCAAACGCTGAAATTACTTTACACACTTTTAAACTAATCCTCAGATCGATTTATGCATAAATTTTCACGTAAATTGATTCCCTTGTTTTGGGTTTCGTAAATAAGCTGAATATGCATGAAGAAATTATAGAGGATCTGAATTTTAATCGGTTAAAGTTTGATACGTGATATGCTTGAAAATATTTGCATTTGTTAACAGTTACACATAAATATCTTTAGCTGTTAAAAAGTTATACATTGCTCTATTTTTAGCGGCAGTGTAGATAATAACTACATTTTTTTAGAAGTATCTTTACTAATAATTATGGGACACTTCGATTATACAAAGTTCCTTCAATTTAAATATGTAATTATTACGTTGCAGTGAATTATAACAATTAAATACACACCAGTAATGACTTAAAATTTTGCATGTAATGATTTTATTAATTTAAGCCTGCTTTTCTTAAAATGACGTCTTAATCATTTTGTTAAGATATATTTTTTATGGTATGCCACAAAGGAATAAAATGGTCCTATTACCCAATTATAGAGCGATAATTAAAAAATTACGAACATTTTCAAATTAATTTATTGAAGTATACCAATAAATCAATTTTAATTTATTTTTAATTTATCTGGTATTCAAATCAGAAGATATCAACTTCTCTAACGAAGATTCCGGAATCTTTCGTCATATTTCTCGTACATTGCCAATCTCAAGTTAAACTATTTTAAGGTATTATTTAAGAAATTCAAATGTCACACTTGAGTACGCACAGATTATTCGCCCTAATAATTAAATTTGAACTGAGAAAGTTTCTTCATAAGTATGAATTGAAGGAAACAACAAAGGATTAGCATTGTGTCAAAACAGTTCCTTGACCCTATATTTTCATGAAATTTACAGTCAAGACCATTTAATCACAAACGTTCATGGCGTGCGATCAAACACTGTTATTATTCAATACACCTTTAAATTAATCCGCAGATATATTAATTCAACCACTTTCATGTTCCCGAAATTAAGTTCAATTATTTTTAGCTCGGTAGGTAAACTGAATATGCATCAATAAAATAAAGCGGAGCTGAAGTTTAATGGTTTGAAGTTAAACACATAAATGCTTGAACAGCATTTGGGTTTGTTAATGGTGATCCGCAAACATTCTTTTTGCTTTTAAGCATGAAGAATTGACCAGAAGTTCTATTTTAAACAAAAAAATCATTTTTTTTTTTTTTTTTTTTTTCACTGTGGACTTTTCTGTAGCCTACAAAAAATAGTAACTCACTTTTGGACGACTAAAAAGAAAAATATTTATTTTTAGGCTTTCGCTTTTTATTTCTTTTACATCACTTCTAAACACCGCATAATTTTAATTTTACAGCATCTGAATATGTATCAATACAAGTTGTAAATTGCTCGTCAAACGTGGCAAATGAGGTGCGTTCGTACTATAACGAGTTTTATAAATTTTTTTTGACCGGATATTGTCCTGAATGTATATTTTATTTCACTTCAATAAGTGCATATCCATTTCATTCTGTTCGAAAGGCTGTAACATCATTAAAATGGACTTGAAATATTTTTTCCCCATGGCCGTCATGTAACGGAAAACTTTTCACTGTCCCTGTAATTAAACTATACATCCGATTTTCATAAAATTGAAATGCCTCGACAAAATTTTGCAACAATTATATATTTAAAATTTCAGATCATTTGGTCGGGTAGTTTTTGCTCTGTTATATGCGGACAGACAGACGGGCAGACGGACTGAACGACGACTATAGGTGCTACGTATCTATATTATAAAGGACAAACATATCTGTGCGTAACGCATACGTCATTTTGCGAATGGCAACACTTTGAAATTTGAAATAAAATTTTGGTTTTGCATTTTCTCTACTGCAAATTTTTAAACTTCTATGCATCACACATTTTAACTTTTTACACCGTCGTATAAGGAAAAAAATTCTCTTTTAAATACTATTTGTTTGAAAGCTGTATCTCAATTTGTTTTTGAGATATTAATTTTTTTGTAGTTTTTAATACAAATTTTGTAATTGTGGCAACTGAAGTACTCCATTTATATTGAAAGTAAAGGGAAAATATTCATGGTTTATTATTTTTATTCATTATATCCTTATTGATGCCATTTTCACATTACAAATAAAACTAACTTTTTTATAATTTTTGAACAGAAAATGATGTCAGACATTAAATAAAACACGCATTCTTCTTCATAAATCAGCTACATTTTAATATTTTTTACATTACGCTGATAAATGAGTTTGAGGCGCTCGGCAGAATGATTCATTGAGTAAAAATGATACATTTAAAACAAAACGATCTTTTTTTTTATATAAAACTAAATATTTGACCAATACTATAAATGGCGAATACTATGACAACTAAAGTCAAATTTCTGAATTTTTTTTTCGCGGGTACTAAGATTAGAACTTAAGGTTTGTGCGAATATTCACATGAAAAGTTGTATCGCACAAACGTAACTTTAACTTTGGAAATGCATTCATTAATAATCTATTCTTTTGCGCGTTAAAATACTTTCAAATTGTGAATTTGAGTGGTGCGTATGTAAATTACGAGAATGTGAAAATAACGTACAGTTTAGATTTTATGGGGGAAAATTTTATGATGTGACAAAGCGAAATCCTTTTTACTGATTTTTCATCCCGTAAAAACAAACATAAGAGCTCCATCGATAACTTCATCATAATTACTCATCTTGATTACGTAATCTAATACAGTTTAATTTTTCAATAATTTAAGCAGTTGAAGTTTGTAGAAATAATATTTTGGTAATTTTGGGTTTAAAATATTATTTGTTTTAAGGTTTTAAGAGTTAGACAACCAATGTAAGATGATTTTTTGTTGTAATTATTTTTGTAGGTTTATTATAATTTCGATCTGACAGTTCCTTTCAAACATTTTAGTACGTCGAATTTCGACGGGTTGCAACTCGTTTATATAATTACCAACGCGCCTAAAAATAAAGAGGAGATGAAATTTAATCGTTTGAATTTAAACACGTGAATGTTTGAAAAGCCTTTGGGTTTGTTAATGGTGATGCGTAAAAATTCATTTTGCTTTTAAACGTGAAAAATTGACTAGAAGTCCTATTTCCAGCAACAAAATTTATTTTATTTTCACTGCGGACTTTCCTGTAGTTTACAAAAAGTAGTAACTCACTTTTGGACGTCAAAAAAAAATAATTATTATTATTATTATTATGTATTATTATTATTATTATTATTACTAGGCTTTCGCTCTTTATTTCTTTTACATTTAATTTAAGGAAATTTAATAACTTTAAAAAAATTAACTACGATTTTTTTTAAATTTCAGCATTTAACGTTTACTACGGTAATGTAATTTAGCTAATGACAGATGAATTGCCATTTCTGACAATTGATTAAAAAGTCTCGGTATTTCTTTTTTTCTTTTTTACATAAATCTTGCGGAATTGGGCCTATTTTCAAATATTGTCATCATGGCATCCGTTAAAAGAATATAAATACCACTAAAGATTTTAAACTACACGTTTGGACCAAAGGTGTCACTTGGATATGGGCCGCCAGATGAGATTAATCAAAAGATTAAATTCACTACAAAACACGTCACTTTGATACTAAACTGAAATCTTTCAATTAATAAACCGATTTCAATTTTCCAGATTTTTATTTTTGAGACATATTGAAATTTTATAACTTTCTTTTAGTTTCCTTTTTGTGTGTGTGTGTGTGCATTCTCAAAAAAAAAAAATTAAAAATTAAACCAATCACACGTTCTAAGAATAAGAAAATGTATTTAAAAAATTGTATTTTTATTCCCCTGGGTTATTAGACATTGTAGGTCTCAAGAAGTGACTCTGGCTGGTTTTGAACCAGGAACATACTACATGGAAGAATAGCTCAGTACAACAGAGCAAAAGGCTATCTCAGTTGTTCTGTGCCTCTGACTCATCATATCGCTCTACTGCAAGAAAAGTGACACATCTCGCAAAAATTTATTTTGCGTTTTATTCTAGTAAAAGGTCTGTCGTAGGTGCGTCTTGCTACACGAAATGTTTCATAAGCGTAGTTATAAAGAAAGTCACTTTATTACGCTATATGTCCATTTGGGACGAAAGAAGAAAGGTGGATTGTGTGGGGAAGAAAAATTACCCAACCCTCCATACTTCATCCTACGTCTTCATTCTTAAGAGGGTTGGTCACTCAGATTCGGAAATCTCCTCCGTAATGTTAAGTCTATGGGCATTTGATGCATTCGTATATTTAAAATATCTCCTATGGAAATTAATTTTTTTAACTTCTACTTTTTGTGTACACTTCCTAAAAGATGTCTCTTTTTTTCTTAGTTCTCAAAATATTTCTAAAGTATAAACTTAATTTTATAGGAAGTGTTAAAATCTTACTCACAGTTCGCCCGGTTTTAACACATAAAATATTAAATTCAGCATAGATTTTAGAGATATTTTGAAAACTAAGAAAAAAAAAACATCTTTTACGAAGAGTACACAGAAAAAGGGTGCCAAAAAATATGAATTTCCCGAGAAGATATTTTAAATATAAGAATGCATCAAAAGTCCATAGACTTAACATTACGGAGGAGAACTCCGAAGCTGAGTGATCATCCCCCTTAAGGGTTTTATGCTTTTATGCACTTATTTATTCCTGCATGCAGAACTAAGTGCTGTAATTTCATGTTACAGTAAAATCCTGCTATTTTTTTTACCATTTGGAAAAATGGTTATTGTTCTCGTCAGGATGGGAAATGGAAAGCATATCTGAAGGTTTTCATTGGTTTAATCCGCAATTTATTCGTTTTCTGATTGGTCTATACAGTAACTGTATTTCCCTTTAATTTTAACAACGATGGATACTTTCTGTTGCCACTATGACAAAAAAGTAATAAAAACTAAAAAAAATTTAATAACTCAGAAACAAATTGAGATACAGCTTTCAAACAAATTGCATTTAAAAGTACATCATTTTTTTATCTATCCGATGGTGTAAAAAGTAATATTGTCGGATGTTTAGAAGTTTAAGAATGAAATTTCATTTAAAATTGGCCGTCAGATTTCTTGGAAATCTGACGATGGAAAAGCCTTTTCGCGAACAGCCAATGAAATGCTTGGATATTTACGTAAATTTCAGGTGGATAATACTTAAGTTTCATGAAATCTGACGGGTCGCAGGCGATACTTTTGGCTTGCAATTTTTACGTGTAATAACACTATTAATGTTTAATTCATGGCGTACGTAATGTATGATCAACTCCGTGCGATTTTTTATGTCTTAAATTTTAGTCTTCCAAAAAATCGTTTTCCAAATGGTCGTTGTAATTTGATAAATTGCTTTTTTTTTTTTTTTTTTTTTTTGCCTCTCTTGTGAAATTTACTTTTGTCGAGATGTGTCACTTTTCTTGTGAGTGAGCAATATATTGTTCGTTGAAGTTCTTGTAATTAGAGATGACGACGCTACACATTCCACCCCTAATGAAAGCGTCCTATTTAGACATTGGTTTGTGCATTTTAGCTATATGCTGTGAGGGTTTGCCTGTTAGGATGAATTCGTTGTTATGCTGCCATCCGTTGTGAAGGTTACTTGTTTCTTTTCCTGATCCCCAATGTAGATGTCAGTAAGTAGCGCTGGCTGGATTTGAATCAGGGTCAATCCTACAGTAGACGAGCGCCGTAGCATGGGGCAAAATGCTAGCTCAGTTGTTCCGCGCCAGTGACTCATCATATATTGTTCGTTAAAGTTGTTGTTCTAGGAAATGATGTCACTACAGACATCATTTTTGCTCCGTGATTTTCATTATTTAATTGGATATTTTTCTATAGGTAATTCTTAACATTAAAAACAACTACAACAATAACAGCATTAAAAAATAACAAATGAAAACTTGGAGACAGACTTTAATAGCCTCTCGATAAAATTACTTTACGTTATATTATTCAGATTTTATTTTAAAGAATATTTTTCTTAAATAATTACTCATTTATTGTAGTGTTTGATCGATTATAAATTAATGATTCTATTTATTTTTTGCATGAATTGTTGTCTGTATTGCTGAGAGAATAACTTTTTCCGTTTGACGACAGGCATTGTTAGCAAAAAGTATTGGAAAAAAATCCATTTATGGAATATTTCTGTTTTTAAACGTATATTTTTTAATTTTTAGTAGAATCATGATTTTTTTTTCTTTTAACAGAATAATTCACCAGCAATGTTTTCTTTTGTTTTTCATATAAAGCGGTATTCAAAAAAAAAAAAAAAAAAAAAAAAAAAACCTTTTCAACAATGCGAAACTTTCTAGTAGAGTGAATAAGATAAAAAGAGGAAGACAGTGATTATCGAAATTGGTCTAAGCAAATTGAAAAAGAGATTGTCAATTAAAAATATTAATAATATTCCTCATAAGCAGATTTCATTTACAAACCATTGGAGGCCAAACTATATTTCTTAAAAGGTAAAAGTTAAAAGTATTTATTAATTTATCCACTCTGGAACATGAATAAGAATCTACTTATATAAAATCCAAGTGTAGGAAAGTGTAGGTAACCGTTCCCGAGTGAATCGTGCTATCTATATAATTTAAACACAAGTCTGCTTTTTCATTCAATTCCTACTATTAGCTCACACTCTCCCTATATTTATTTATTTATATATTTATCTTGTTCAAATTTTCAATCGCTAATAAAATACTCATTATTCATTCTATCAAGTTGAAATAAATTTTTTTAAACCTGTACTGGATGACAATTGATGTTAATACAGTTTTTTCAAATATTAATTCATTAATTAAATTTTAATTAATTAATTTTAGTTTTGCATGGGAAACAAAATGGCGGCCATTGGTTATTGAAGATCAATGAAAGTATTTTCACTAAGGGGTTACCATAGGGAGGACCCTGTTCTGTCGCCAAATACCGCCAAGTTTATCGCTAACTTGGCAATATATCGCCAAATTTGGCGGCCAAAATGAGTCGCCAAAAGTGACGCCAACTTGGCGATATCTCTAATATTTCGCCAAATTCCCATAGAGCTCCATTGTAAATCTGCTTGCTTATAGAAAATCAACAAATTGAGATATTTTAATACAACAAAAACAAATATTAGCTTAATATTAAATTTTTCTTTGATGGCCTAAGTAGGAATTGACTTTAAAAACAAAATTTTTATATTATTTGTTTTTAATCTTCTGTCTTTATCTTTCTACTGAACCGATTTTTCTAATTATTTTTGTAAATGAAATATGTGTATTTATAGATGTGTTCGCACTAGCTATTTTTTTTTTTAAATATTCTCATTTTTATATTAAAATTTAAATTTACAAGTTTTTTTATGGAATTTCATTAAAATGATGGCAATCGCATTACTTCCATTGTTTCACATAAAAGAGAAATAATGAAACAGATTCAGACACTTCGCTTTTTGGAAATATTTTTACATTTGAAAGTTATTTTCGGTTAAAAAAATTATGCACATGTACTTTATTTTTATAAGCTAATAGAAATTCATATTGATTGTGACATCACAAGAATATTGTCTGTTTTTTTTTTTGTTTTTTTTTATCTTTATGCATTATGACTTCATTAGTTTTTTTTTTATTACAATTCAATAGAAAAAGAATATTTTTATTTGAATATATTGCGGTTAAGAATAAAAGAGCGTATATAAAGTATGTTTGAAAAGTTTGCGCCGGTGACGTTATGCTTAGCTTGAAATGTATGTATACATTAATATAACTAAGGAGAAAAATTTATATGGTTGTGCCAACCTGGCTGTGATATCGAGACACACGAGTATGGCATCAGAATTTGGTTATTAAAAGTTTATTAACATAGAATCTTATTTACAAAAATATTTACACTTCTCAGAAGATATATATTAGGGTGGGTCGAAAAAACCGAAATATTTATAATCGAAACGTAATAGCGCGGAAAAGTTACCTTTTGTAAAAAATATAAAATACGTAAAATATTACACCGATTGGTTAATATCTTTTACCGCCGCAAGGGGTCCAAATTTCGAAAAAATCGCAAAAAACATACTTTTAGCATTTTTTTTTTTTTAATTATCCAAACATACTTATTCAATTTCTAATAGAACGCAATAGCCACGCCAAGATATTAGTAATGTAACATTAACATTTCATTTTTGTGACATCGTTGCTTTTACCGCCACAACAGGGCCAAAATTTCTAAAAAATGTTAAAAATTAAAGTTTTTCATTTTTTCAATTTTCATAACTTTTGTAATGTTTTCAGATTTTTTACATTTCTAATAGGCTGGGAAAGGCATTTTATGTTGTTAATTTCATGCACATTGTTAACCATGATCACTGTAATTATATTTTTTAAAAATGCTCAATGATAGAAACACCTGCAGCTGCCTGCACGTAAAATTAATTTCTCGCTGCTAGAGGACCACGTTTCACTTTGTTCGGTTTTTTTTGCAATGTACTCCTTTCACTCTATACTTTGATGGCCCTAAAGATAGAAATATATGCCAGGTTAAAGAGGTGGCAAAGTTTCATCTTTGCGAAGTCAAGGAGGAACATATCTCTTTGTACTAGAACCAGGTCTGAATTATTTTCGTTATTTGACCCCATCGTCTGGCAAGGCGACTTCTATATGCAATGACATTATAGATTTTTTGAAGAAAAATGAAATCCCGACTGGAATAATAATTGCAGTTGAATTTCATGGAACTGCCTTCAAAACAGGATGCAAAGGTGGTGTTATAGTAGGATTAGTTGAGAACAACTTTTAAAAAACCACCTTATTGGCTTCCTTGACCTCACTTCAATGAGCTTCCACTGAGACATCTTTTCAAACATCTTGATGACAAAAAACAGATTCTCTATCATATTGTGGCCCAGTTGGTTGATCTCTTGCGATTTGCGAATTATTACCAATTGCAAAATTTAAGCCAATTTAATCTGATCACCTAGCTGTTGATAAAGATGATTTGTCAACTGACCAGAAGTATATGTCTGAAATATTGCACGCTCTTTCAACACGCATGTATACAATTGACCTTTTTTGCTGAGTCCCTGGACAAATATTTCACGCAAGGTGGATCATTACTGCTATTCGAATTTTGAGACTCTACGTTGGAACAAAGAAACCCTCTTCTTAACATGTCATACTCTTTCAGTACATCCTGAAAATGTACTGCATCAGTTGGTTCACAATTAAAATGAATCACGCTTGTTTTCCAGAATCTGTGCACTATAGTTAGTAACTTACGTTACTTGACAGATAATCTACGAAAGATTATAGTTCCTGTATTTTCACGAAATGACTATTTCGCAAATCATACAAATAGCCTCTTTGGAATGATAGCATATGAAGAGGAGAACATCAGGGCCCCAGCCATGAAGAAAATTGCAAAAGCACGAAGTTCTGTGGACTAGAATAGTATCCGTCACTTTATCATAGCAGACTTCAACACTGAAGCTTAAATTTGTATGGCTTTAGTCTACTGACAAAGCTGAAACTAACGGAACCACCTGTTATGGTTTCTTTATCGACTAAAAACGCTGGTGAGTTTAAAATGTTCGATTAAAGATACCAGCTATTATAACTTTCCTTGTCCCACTCAATCACTAGAAAGACGCGTGAAATTATTCATTGAAGCACTGATAAAGTTTGTTTACTAGAACAGAGGGAGGATCACATCTGATCAGTTTTGGCCTCTCGAGAAATAATGGCTTCATCTGAAAGCAAGTTATATTGTAAAATTCATTTACATTAAATTCTTCTTCATTTTAAGTTTATTTAACCCGTTTCGGTTAAACATCTCTATATTTTAATTAATAAAATACTAAAACATTTTGCTCATTTTATATAATTTTTGTAGCATGAATTGACTGTTATGAAGTAAAACATCAGTAGATGAAGCGATCGTCAAGAAAAATGAATGATTAACTTTTTTTCAAGTCTATTACAAATAGTTATAAAAAATAATGATATATTAATAGATATAAAGTAAAATTATTTATTTCTAGATATATTATAAAAATTATAAAAATTTAGAAAAAAAAATGAAAAATTGAAATTTTTGAAATTTTTACAAAAAATATGGTTTTTTTGCGGCAAATAAAGATATGATTTCATCATAATGAACATTTACCGGGACATTTCTCATATCTTCATGTAGCTATTGTGTTCTATTAAAAATTGTATTGTTATGTTTGGATAATTTTTAAAAAAATGATAAAAAAAACATGTTTTTTGCGATTTTTTGAAACTTTGGCCCCCTTGCGGCGGTAAAAGATATTAATCGATCGATGTAATATTTTAGAAATTTATTCTGTATTACAAAAGGCAACATTTCCGCGCTATTACATTTCGATTATAAAAATTTCGGTTTTTTCGACCCACCCTAATATATATACTTGGGCTACAATTTATCAATAGCAATAGTCCTTCAAAACTACACATATCACTCCTCAAAACCAAACCAATATTATCACGGATGCCTTCCTGCATCCTACCCATACCACGAACACCAACACAACTGCCGATGTCCCCTCTTCACTTCGAGTCACTTACCGTTGGGAGACGGTCTCTTCACTTCGCTTACGTTAGAGGATAAAAAAGGTTGGTTGCATGACACTGACGTAATTTTCCCCCGATTTTGCATTTCCTAATTCTAAAGATTACAATCGGAGCCTTTATTGATCGTTAAACTATTTCAGAAATTGAATATATATATAAAACATACATAATAACCTTCTGTATATAAATAAAAGTAACGATTTGGGTTGGGTTGGGTTGATTTTTGACGGCCAATTATCTACACGAGGGATATAGGCCCGGGGGAGTGCCCTCCGTGGGGGTCTTTCTAAGGGAACCTAATCCGTATTAACGCATGGAAGATCCACGGCTCGAAGAAAACCACGAAAACTCCGAACGATTAGGCCGACGGGCGCGATTGGGATCGAACCCAGCACTTCCCGTCTACCAGCTTCGAGAGCAGAACCTCTCGGCCACTGGTGGGGCCCCAGTAACGATTTGGAAATGGGCCAAACGATTTGAAAATGGACCAATGAAAATCTGCGTAGATACCGCGAAACTGCATCGAAAAAGTGAACTGTGGATTTTTAATCGACTCGTATCTCAAAAACTACCGGGCCGGAAAACTCGAAAATCGCACAGATGGGCGCAAAAAAAAAAATCTATTTTCAGAAATTCAAAAAATTATTCCAATGCATACGGTAGAACCGAAATAATCGGCTAAAAATCGATTGATTAAAAATTCTTTTTATTTCATGCCCACGGGTAACCAGAATGAGAAAGGCAGGGCTTCCACTTGCGGATGTTAAGCTATAAAGTGTACTGTGGATTTTGAAAGGGACCCCATCTCAAAATCTAAGGGCAGTAAAAACTCGAAACTTGGACAACCAGGAGGAAAAAAGATTCCCATTTCAGATATTGTAAAAATTATTCATATACCTTAATTACCAGCTGAGATATTAATTATTATTTCACTAATTGGTTTATTATTGGTTTATTTTTTATTAAATTCTCATTTTAAAAGGCAGTCACGTGATTTTTTACAGTAGCATTCTTCAGAACGATCTAGAATATTTAAAAATATAGCATAAATGTTACTTATTCAATCTACTTATCTAATATAAAAATGTCAAAAATTTAGTTACCACTATTTTCGAATAATAATTTCATCAAATGTCTTAAATTCTTGCTTATGACCGCAACCCTCTCGAGTAATATATCTACTAATATGTTGTTTAACGGAGTGTCGTTCAGATACAGTTTTGTTAAGAATAGAGTGTGACCCCTGGTGGTGGAATGTGGAACTAACAGAACGCGATTTGTTAACATTTAGAAATCTAACAACCCGATCTGTTTTAAACTTTAAGATAGTTTATAACACATGATAAAAAGTTACAAAAAAGATTGGAGCGTCTCAGGGGGTGGGGGCAGGGGGAGAGGCACGAACAAAATTAGGAAATATAACAAGGCTATCTGTTTGAAACTTTAAGATAATTTATAACACATAATAAAAATTTTAAAAATGAGGGCGTGTCAAAAATTGGGGGAATGGGAGGAGTGTGTTTTTACAAAGTAGAATCTAAAAATTGAATGCATAGAAAATAAGGGTTAGCACTTACATCTAGGGTTGGCTAGAAAATAGAGATTGCTTCGTATATTCTATACCTTATTTCTATACCTATAAGAATCGCGAAGCGATTACGTGAGGGTTGGTGAGCGTAGAAGCATGGGGCGGACCCCCTAGTTGAGTAAAAAAAATATTCTCATAATTTGTATACGTAGCAATCATTTACCATTTTTGAAATGTACTTTTCTACAATTCAAACTTTCAATAACGAAGCTTCATGCTGCTTGTTTGTATGAAGTCTTGTGAAAATGAAACGCAGATCAATGTTCCGTCATTTTTTACGGTGGTTATATACTAGTTTAACAATAAAGTGGGTTTATAGGTGTGTTTTTTTTCGTTATAGATTTATCACATTAACTATTAATATATAAACTAAAAGCGTGTATATTTTAAGTGTTAAAGCTGAAATATGTTTTGTACGATCTGTATTTATTGATTTTTTTTTTCATCAGGGTCGACACTAAATTCTGAAAAAACAAATTTCATGTTTTCTAGTTTTGTTTTCTTATAGATCTATCACATTAAACTTTATGAAAGTCTACAGCTTCTCTTACGAAGATTTCGGAATCTTTCATCATGTATTTCTATCGATTTCAATTTAAGCTATTTTAAGATAGTATTTACCAGGTCCAAATATTACACTTGCGTACACACAGATAAATTTGTGCGCCCTTATAAATTTGAATTGAGAGAGTTACTTAATAAGAACACGCTCATGACAGCAATAAAGGAATAGTATTGTGTCAAAACCGTTCAGTTTATCTATATTTTCGGGAAATTTACAGTCAAGTCCATTTAATCAGAAATATTCACGGCATCCGATCAAACTCTGTAATTATTCTACCTACTTTTAAGCTAATCCGCAGATCTATTTATGCATAAATTTTCAGGAAATTCGATTCACTTGTTTCGGATTCGTTAGGTAAGTTGTACATGTATGGATAAAATACAGATGAATTGTAGTTTAATCGGTTGAAGTTTTATACACGATACGTTTGAGAAGTATTTTTCGTTGCTTATGTAAATCAATAAATAAATTTTCTATAAAACAAGTAAAAGTAACCAAGAGTTCTGTTTTTAATTTAATTTATTTTTACCTCTGCACTTTCTTTTTCTTTTCATTTGTGAGACTAGCTACTGTTTTTTTTTTTTTTTTTTTAAGTATTGTTACCAATAATTACAGGATAACCCTTTTTATTCAAGATTCCGAAGTTTTAATGGATATTTGCTAAATTTTAGACGGGTAAGATTTTTTTTTTTAATTCAAACTAATCCAGGGAAAGTCCCATATCTTGTGCCGACAAATTTGGGGATTTTTTTTTCCGATAAATGTTTTGATGTGGTTATTGCGATCTTCAGCTTTTAGGTTTGCTTTTAGTATTACTAGAGTGGACTTTATCCAAATGTGTTTTTTGTGTAATTTTTTGCATTTATTTTTTTTTTTCGGAATAATTTATATTTTTCGAAGTTTTTTTTTAAACATTATTTTTCTGTAGATGTAATATTATGTAAATATATTTTTCATGCATTTTTATATGTTTTAAGATATATATAACGTTATCGTTTATAATATAATGTTATGTTTTAATATCTAACTTATCTACAGGGCTCTCACTGCCGCTCGCCATTGCGCCAAATCGTGACAAAATGCTTCATTTGACGAGTAAACGAACAATCAAACTCGTCAAATTGCGAGTGCTCAATTTCTGCTTTTTTCTTTGTGTTTGTGCGTGTGTGTGTGTGGTGTGCCAAAGGAGTGAAGGTTCTTATTCGCGTTACTGAACGATTGATTTCGCTTTATATGTTCAATCGCACCGTGCTATTTACATTGCTCTATTTATAGAAAACTGACTCAACACCAATTCAGCTTAGCAACAGTTAAAGACGAAGAAAGGATTATGCGAAAGGTATTTCACTATTGTCAGTTAATCACTATCTATACGTCGTCGTCGCGCCGGTAATAACACAAAAAATTTACTCTCATCAAGCGCCAAATAGAGAAACTTTTCGCTGAATGCGGTGTTGAAATGAGCCACTTAGCATACTTTTATTAGTTGTATGCAAAGTATCATTGGCAAGTCAAATTTTTTCTATCGGTTAAAAGTCGAAATCTCATAGCAATTTTCAGTGTATATTTTCACAACGGTAAATCAGAGATAGCTGTTTTTGATTTTTATTTAGACTGCTAAAAGAATGTCTGGAAAAATTATACATTTAGGAGATATTTATAATGTTCTTATTTTTAATAGTTTCTGTAGCGGATAAAGTCGAATTTCTATTTTATAAATAATTACAAAAAAAATTGGTTATTTTAGAAACTATTGAAAAACAGGGATACAATAAGGGGTTATACATAGATTTTTCAGTGTTTCACGCCGAATCTATTTTGCTAACATTTCTTTTCATTTGGCTATATTTTTTATTTCTTATTTGCCAGATCGCTAATGTTGGTCAAAAGCCAGCGGGAACCGTGCTTATGTATAATTATATCAAATGTGAAATGTATAAAATTATAAACATATATTTAAGTATATAGTTACTTATATGTGTATATAAGATGCATTTATATATGTATAATATACATAAAAATATACATACTTATATATATATATGTACATGTATATACACTGGCCTCCAAAAGTTAAGGTGCTGGGACTGGATGCTTTCGACTGTACACGGTTTGTCGAATATCTACCAGCATTATTGGCGAATTGTTCCTGAACTTCTGGGATGTAAAGAAAACGTTTGATTTCATATTCCTCGGTGAATATTTAGTCGTAGGGACAGTTAGAGACCTAATAATAAATTTAATAATAAAAAAATATTTGCGATCACCTATGCAATAGAAAATGCTGTAAATGGTTTGTCACTGTGTTAAATGACTATTTGTGTCCTGTTCAACGTTTGTGTGCATTTGTGTAAGCATAGCAATCATATTTGTGCAGATGTTATTGTGTTTGTGAAAAATTTAGAAGTATTTTGTTTATATCAAGCAGAGTTTTCAACCAAATTAAACACAACTTTCCAAAAACCTGACAAAAAACAGTAGCAACAGTATACTGCAATTAAAACATGAATATATTGAATATTTGATGAGATATGGGCACTTGCATGAAATAATTTTTAACTGCAGATGCGTGAAATATTTCAAAATTTTTATTTCATAATTTGGTAGTCAGCTATTTTGGGCAACTTCCATAAAAAGTCCAGTCAAATATTGTGAAAACTCAGAAAGATATAATGAGCTGATTGAAAAGTTCTGGAAAATCCCTTATAATAAAGCTATTTTTAGAAAGCAACTGCCTATATCGCCCCTATCTTTGGGAATTTTCGCGACATTTGACTGGACTTTTTAGATAAGTTGACCTAAGAAGCTGACTACCGCATTCAGCAATAAAAATTTTGAAATCTTCCACGCATGCGCACTTAAAAATTATTTCATATAAAAGCACATATCTCATCAAATATTTAATATATTCAGGTTTTAATTAAAGTGTATTATTGCTACTATTTTTTGTCAGGTTTTCGGAAAGTTGTGTTAAATTTGGTTGAAAACTCTGTATGCTATAAACAAAAAACTTTTTAATTTTTCACAGACACAATAACACCTTCACGAATGTGAGTGCTATGCTTACACAAATGCACACAAACGTTAAACAGGACTCAAATAATCATTTAACACAGTGACAAACCATTTCCAGCATTTCTGTTACATAGGTGATGGCAAATATTATTTTATTATTAAATTTATTTTTAGCCCCCTGATTGTCCTTCCGACTAAATCTTCACCCAGAAATATAAAATCAAACATGTTATTTCCATCCCAGAAGTTCAAGAACTATTCGCCAATAATGTCGGTAGATATTCGACAAACTGTTTATAATCGAAAGTATCCAGTCCCTGTACTTTATCGTTTGGAGGCCAGTGTATGTATATAAACTTCGTACTTATCTTTTAACATATGACATATGACGACGTGAGCCTCAAAACTCGCCTTATCCAGAAAATCATATTTTGGAAAACCGTGAAAAACCTTGATTGTCATTGTAAACCTAGAATTTGCAATGCCAGAAATACACGATAAAATTAGTTTTTTTGCAGATTGTAGCGTTTTATTTCGATACAGGTTCAGCAACAGCAGAGCGAAAACACGATTTCTTAAAAATTTTGGATGAAGCGACTATTGAAACTCACGTCCTCATGTGCATTTATGTTTCAATAAGTGACATATATAACGTTTATAATATAAAATATATGTTTATAAATAATTAAAATTCATGTTTTTTCGCCATTTTGCCAAATTTGGTGAGACGTTAAAATGGCCTTTTGGATCCATTTTAGATCCATCGCCGCAGTCGCGCGCCAACCGGCACAGGATATGGAACTCATCCCCTAAAATCTACGAACACTGAATTACAATTTTGAATTAAGTTGCGTGATTTTAATTTACAATACATAATACTTTTCCAGTGAAAATGTTTCATTTAATTTTTCTTTTATAGGATGTATGTTGCATACCATTCCAAAAGACAGAAAGGAACTCCGATCATAAAAAAGAAATGCGCACTCCGTTTCAGTGAAAGATAAGACGGAAATTTACAAAGTAATTGCCAATTGAAAAACATTAAAAAGGTGTTTCATCTGTAAATTTTATTCCCGCTTCAGCAAGGAAAAATACGCTGAAAAGAAAAGTTTTTTAATCGACAAAAATATGATACAACCACAAGCGAAAAACTATTTAAAAAAATCTCTTTCGAGTTATCTACTATTCCGAAACGACGTTTCGAATACTTTTTCTCGGGTATTGTATTAATTAATCAGTTATCTCAACCTGGAATAAAGGTATTTTGAATTCTATCAATTCTCAAGTAAATATTTTCGTGTTCAACAAGCATGTTATACAGACAAACATGATAAACTAATATTAGTAACAGTTAAATTAAATTAAAAAATAGTTTGTTGCTCTGGTATGTATAGATTCAGTTACGAAGCTGTAAAAATTTAATTGAGAATCCTAAAAAGCGTAATTCCGGTTTTAAAAAACTGATTAATACAATATAAAAGTTACTCAGAAAATGTTGCCGAAAATCATTGGAAAGGAAACCATGTTTTTATAAATAATTGTTTAAATTTAGAAAATATATTGGTTTCAGAGGTTTCTAAAGATAAAGAACGGTTTTTGATTCATGGATAACTCGGAACAGGATATTGTTTATTTGCGTATGTAATTACAGTCGAACCCTGTTAAGACGCTCACGGTTAAGACGCGATCCCGCTTAATACGCGGATTTTTTCTGATCCCTTGAATATCGCTCATAAGACTAATGTAAAAATATCCCGTTTAATACGCGAATGGTTATTACGCGATCCCGCTTAATACGCGATAAATTTTTGGTCCTTTGAGGGAAAATAATCACGCTTAAGACGCGGATTCATTGATCAAGATTCGAATTCCTTCTCTCTTCTCAAGTGTTGGCAATTTTGCGGATTATTTTTATTCAGATAAAAAACGCTGTTTTCGAATAGTATTATTTACTTTATTTAATAACAGATTAATTAACGCAAAAATTACTAATCAGAAATAGTGGTAATATTTGAATAAAACAAAACCCCTCTATATTAGTAAAACCGCAATTCTTCTTTGATCCCCTGATTTCTCCTTACATTCTTTGTCTCTCGCTTCATGTATGTTTTTACAGTAGTAAGAGAGATATAGACGAATTGAGGTTACTCAGTTACATCATAAAAATTATTATGATTAGAGATAATCATACCTGTTTTTAGTGAGGTTTTAAATGTACGTTATATCCCTACTATGTTTAATAATGCACGTTATAGGCAAAAAAAAAAAAAAAAAAAAAAAAAAAAAAAAAAAAAAAAAAAGAAAGAAAGAAACTCGTAAATATTAAACAAATACGACTGCGATTGGATAATTCTTTTATGTTTTCTTTACTTTTTATTGTGCTAACAATATTATGTACACAAAGATTTATAAAAACAGTTTCTTATCTTAAAAAGATGGGTCAACTATAATGGTACTCATTAATACAAGTACTAAATATGATTTTTAAAACTGGGCTGTGCTTCAAAGATTTAATGTTTTATTCTTTTTGTTAAAAATTATTAGTCTAGTAGGAAAATTATTTTTGTTGTTTTATTTTTGCTTGCAACGTACAAATCGACAACGAAACCATGTTGGAATCCACATTTATTTTCCTTTTTTATTCCAGTCGGTCATATAAAAAGAAACAAGCAGTTAAAGTTGAATACAATTAAATTTTAAACTAAACATATGTAAAAGACACAATTTTCGACCGTAAACATATAAACGAAAGCTCAAAAGTTCATTTAGACGATTAAATGTGTAAATAAGCCCAGTTCCTGCAACATTATACAAATCACGTTTAATACGCGATCCCGCTTAATACGCGACTTTTGTCTGCTCCCTTGAAACGCGTCGTAACCGGGTTCCACTGTATATTATTTTTCCTTTGATTAATGACTCGTTTCCTTTTTTTACAGTACATATTTAAGAAAAAATAATTAAAGTATTTTTTTAGTTTTACTCACTCTGACCAATATATAAAGGCCCTCATTAACGCAATTACTTTATACGTAACTTTCTGAGAAATTTAGATCGTTTCTCGACAGTATTACGAAATATTTCATCATATGTAATATGCATTACAACTCTCAATTTGAACAAATTTAAGGTAGTATTTACTAGACGAAATATTATACAAGCATATATACATAGCAAAATTATATGTTTCAAAATGAGAAAATTACTCAAACGATGTGTAAGAATTTATCTAGAGAAGTAAGGTCTTATAAAAAAATGTTCCCCATACAATGTGATATCTAATATTATAAAGAAAAAACATGTCCATGAATTACTAAGAATTACCATGAATACACATTTTAAAATCAAAATAAAACTGTACAAGGTGTCTCCAAATAAAATTGCACACTTTCAAGAGGGTTACAGCAAAATTCATTTCTCAGAAACTCATGAGATTTAGAGATTGCCATAAGGAGATTATAGGAATTTTTCCCAGAAAAGAAAAACTTATTTCGAAAAGAACGAATAAGCTCTCTATTAGTGGTGATATGATATCCGTATACAAACGTATGATATCTGTATATGATATCTTTATACAATATACAGGGTGTTGCCGAATTCTATCCGCATTTTCATAGGGGTAATAGTAGGACTCAAGAGGATGAAAAATTGTCGTAGAACATGGGGTCGCAAACCGCGATCACGCAACTTACTTACAGGGAACCACTTTTGGTGTTGCTCACACCTAGCAACGAGACCTGGCGCATTTTGTAGCCATGTGCATAAAAGTTAGAGAACCGATAAAAATTCTCTGTTAAACTCACATTTTATATACTTTTTTATACCTTTAGTTTTTTATTTACATTTTTGTTTATTTCGCGCCAAAAGTGAGTTAAGTCGTGAAGTATGGCTCCACAATTTTTCTGCCCGCTTATGATGTAAATATGAGAGTAAATGTACAGTACATACTACTAGAATTATATCAGATTGCGATTTTTTTAATAATTGGTAGCATAAGAAACAAATATTAGGTTTTACTTTTTTTTTTCTATGCAGACGATAAATATATAAATCTATAAAAGCTTCAGTATCTTTTTAAAATATTGCAACTACAGTATCTTTTTTAAAAGATATATCATAGGAATCTAAATACCACTAAATATTTTAAATTACACTTTTGCGCCAAATACGTCAATTGGATATGCGCCCAATCAGAGATTAATCAAAAGAATAGATTTAGTACAAAATGCGGCACTTAGGCGTTAAACTGAAATTTCTCGAAGAATAAACAGAGTTCAATTTTCTAGATTTTATTTTTGAGATGCATTAATATTTCAGAGAAATTTTCTTTTTCTTTCTTTCTTTCTTTTTTTATGCTTGTGTGTATGCGCGTGTCTTCTGAAAAATAAAATCCCATAATCATACTATCTAAACATAAAAAAATTTACCATATATACTTTTCTTAAGAACAACGACAATGACTTGTATTATTTTTTTTATTAATAATCGCCTACGTTATTAGACATGTTGTTAACATTTTGATTCTCATTATTTAATTCAATATTTTTGGTGGAGATTTTTGTTAATGTTAAAAACAACAATAACATAATTAACAAGTGTAAAACAGTAGAGAAATTTTATTAGCTTTTAGATTAAATTGTATTAAATTATATTATCCAGATTATATTTTAAAGATTACTTTTAGTCAAATAATTACTCATTTAACGTAATTTTTGATCGATTGTGTATTAATGATTCTATTAATATTTTTATATAGTCCGTCTCAAAAGTTTATGCACTCTTCAAATATGGTTAAAAATAATTGAAGAAGATAATATATGAAGCCAATTTACAATAAATACACCATATTTAATCCAAATGAAATAAAATAAGCAGTTATTTTTGATTTTTTAAAGAAAATTACATTAATTTTTATTTAATTTACTTTTTTTCTTGAAGAAACACTTTCTCAAAAGTTTAAGCACTTTATGCAATTTTTTTTAGAAACACGAGATTGGATGGGTGCAATGAGGTTGTATGACGTCATTTTCCAATCTAAAATTGAAAAATTCATTTTCACTCGTTTTAAAAATGCCGAAGGGTAAAGAATTCACAAAAGGTGAGATTTTAAAAGTTTCTAAATTGAAATCACAAAATAAAACTGTTTCTTAAATTTCAAAAACTGTAAATTGATCAAAGCAATGTATCTATATCAAGTACTCTCTAGTAATGATAATTTCAACCGGAAACCAAGATATGGACGATCACCTATGACGTTTGTTGAGACGGATAAGAGAATATGGCGGTTTCTGTTTAGATAAAATATGCCCATACAGCAAATTAAAAATAATCTCTGTGTACAGGTAATCAAAGATACTGTTCATAGACGTATTAAAGAATGTGATTACATAATACTAAAGAAAATGGCTTACAAAACATGTCTCAAACTACTCCATTAACAAGCAAGAATGAACTGTGCTAAAAAACACATGTTCTGCGGGGGACAAGTGCCTTACTGTTTTATTCAGTGATGGGGAAAAATGGAACTTAGATGGCCCTGATTGATGGAAAATGTATTGGCATTGTGCAAACTTCTGAATATTCACTATATTGCATGTATTAAAAAAGACAATCTTCCAACATAGGACTGAATATAAGTGTTATTTTCCTCCGAAGATTTTTCTATAACTCCACTAATCTTCGGAATGCATCTGAAGTTTCGATTTGTTCATAGACGTATTAAAGAATGTGATTACATCATACTAAAAGAAATGGCTTACAAAGCATGTCTCAAACTACTCCACTAACAAGCAAGAATGAACTGGGCTAAAAAACACATGTTCTGCGGGGGACAAGTGCCTTACTGTTTTATTCAGTGATGGAGAAAAATGGAACTTAGATGGCCCAGATTGATGGAAAATGTATTGGCATTGTGCAAACTTCTGAATATTCACTATATTGCATGTATTAAAAAAGACAATCTCCTAACATAGGACTGAATATAAGTGTTATTTTCCTCCGAAGATTTTTCTATAAGTCCACTAATCGTCGGAATACATCTGAAGTTTCGATAGATCGCAATCTATCATATAGACTTGACAGTCTTTGACAGGATCACTTAGCCGAGATGTCCTTCGGAATTCAGATGAGCGATCACCGGTCAGTGATCAATTTTCAGAGTTGGGACAGGCCGTGAAACACTCTTAATTCACAAGCCTCTAAGCTAGTCCTGGGATTCAGCCGACTTTCTCTTTGGAACATATGGTCCCAGAAGCGCGAGAAAATGGGGTGTGGCCCACCTGAAATCACGCGGGCGACTCACAAAAAGGAAAGACAGGGATTGGTTGAGGCCCGACACCCAGGAGAGACAATTTTTGGAGCTTAGGAAAAAATTCTTAATGAGTAGTTAGTTAATGAAAGAAGGTGAGCACAGCAAGTTGGGCTTGCAAGCTTTCGCCGAGCTTTTACGAAAAATTAGATGCTCCAAGTTTTCGTCAAGTCTCTCTTCATGAGAGCAGTGCGCAGACTGGGTCTGCAGTGAAACACACGTTCCTTTGAAACATCTTGACTCCTGGCTTAAAGAGGTACTGCGGTTGGACCGTGAGTACTCTGTGTGTATTTTCGACGGGAGAATAGATATCGATAGACGGGATAACCTTGCCCCGATTGTGCACATTTCACCATAGATCAACAAGATCCGATAGACTATCCGGTCTGAATGAACACGTTACTAAAGAACAATATATTGAACTCTGATTTAGGGCTGCCACCTTCAACCTAGGACATTCTCTAAATTGTACGCAAACAAATATTGTTGCGTAGGTGTAAAGAGCTTAATTCAAATTGCGAGAATTCTATCGTCATTTATTTTAAATAAATTTCAGTTTTTATTCTTCATTCAACTGAGTTATAATCTAATTACACCCCTTCGAAACAAGCCTTAATCCGCTCTCGTTACCACGTTATGAAGACTCGCACAGCATGATCTCCGAAAGGAAACAAGGAGTTTTTTCAACAGGCAGCAAGGCGGTAATCCTATTATGGTTTGGGTGGGGGTATTCTGTTTCAACAGCCTGCCCTCTCTGGTTTTTCTAAACGGAAGACAAAATTCCAAAATTATCAAGAGACGCTGAACCAACATTTCCTTCCATTCGGTTGCATTGGGGGGGGGGGGGGGTCCTGAATGGATCTTTGAACAAGTTAATGCCTCAATGTGCATATTACATACTACATAAACGTGGCTTTTGCAGAATTTTTTTAAATTCTTGACTTACCAGCTTTAAGTCCTCACATTAACTCGATTGTCAATGTCTATGGTATTTTAACCCGTCATTTTTACAGTAATAGAAAACAGTATGACTCTCTTGAAGAATTCAAATGGGCCATAGAGAAAGCGTGGTACTCTTTGCCACCAGAAACCCTACAAAAACTAATAATTTCGATATACGCGCATTTATTTGAACTAATCCGAAATCACGGAAGAATAATTTGAATGTAACAGTTTTGTAAAAATGATGAATGTAGTTGTTTTTGCCATTGTGCATAAACTTTTGAGACAGTTTTGTTTCAAAAATATTTAAATTATTTTTTTTTTTTTACAAATATGTAATTTAAAGTTTTCTACTTTTGATATTATTTATTTAAATGAAGTTGCGAAATGCACATGTAAAAAAATGCTATTTATTTTAACTTTTTATTATCCATTAAAAATCAACATTTTATGCTTATGCTTAAACTTTTGAGATAGACTATATGCATTGTTACCTGTTTGTTCAAAAAACATTGCTACCAAAAATTATTGGACAGAACTCGATTTATGTACTACTTCTCTTTTTAAATGTATATCAGGTTGTAACGAAAGTTTCCCGCCACAGTTAAGATGATCTGTGCAAACAGTTCGCGTTGAGGTATTTGCTCACATTTTGTCAAACGATTTTTGGCATTTGAAAGAAAGAGACTTGCTTTATAACACTGTGTTGTGAAATTTGTAAAAAAAATATCGTTATTATTAAATACACGGTGTCTGAAATGGAACTATCACGCTACCATATTAGAACCATCATTTACTTCCAGTTCTGTTGCAAAAAGTCAGCTACAGAATGTCACCAAATAAAGTGTACAGCTTTAGATACTAGTGTTGTATAATATGACACTGTGTAGGTTTGGCCGAATGGTGGTTATATATAAAATTACGTTAATATTATATATTATAATTAGTATTATGTAATGGTGATTTGGCGGAAAACTTTCGTTACAACCTAATAAGGATTCGTAATGAATGGGTCAAAAAGAATAGCGCAGTGTGACTGCCGTAATGGATTTATTCAGCCGAAACAAATGTATTCTGCAACTACAATTATACAAGTTTTATTTGGCAACAGGGAAAAATAATCGAATGACGAACTCGCCGCTAGAGCGCTGTTAAACAAAATGGCATCCATGTAGGAGAAAACGTACTGCGTTTTCGAATATGCCAAAACCTCCTCGGTAACTGTTGTGCAAAGACATTTTCGCACGAAATTTCGTAAACAACCACCGCATCGGCATAACATAAGCAGGTGGGTGAAGCAGTTCCAGGATACCGGCTGCTTATGGAAGAACAAAAGTCCAGGACGAAAAGAAACAAAATCCGAAGTGGTTGAAAGAATTCGTGAACGCCCTGTGATTTTTTTCTCTGGGGTTTCGTTAAGGATAAGGTGTTTGCACCTCCACTTCCTCAGGACTTAGAGGAACTGAAGCAGCAGATAACTGCAGTGTTGAACTCCATCATAGAGGATATGCTATCACGAGTGTGGCAGGAGCTTGATTACCGTGTAGACATTTGTGGTGTCACCGGAGGGGCACATATTGAACACCTGTAGAAACTCGAATAAATGTAGTTTCGAGGAAAATTTGAATTTTCTAAATATATTAATTACAGCGTTCACAATCATGTTTTCTTTTTGTCCCATTCATTATGAATCACCCTGTATTAATTAATTTTAGTAGAATCAGGCTTTTTTAAAAATAATAATTACCTAGCAATGATTTTTTTTTTCAGTTAAGGCCGTTATCAAAAAAATATTTCCTTCCGTTCAACAAGGCAAAACATTCTGACAGAGGGGATGAGATACAAACAGTGAGATTATCGAAATTGAGGAAACTAAAGAGATTGTCAATTTAAAACATTCACCCATTAGGACTGTACCTTCTTACATTTGATATAAGTAACAAAAAATTTCATTTTAATGATTTAATTTAATTTTAATTATTGACTAATTAAGAGAAAAAAGGCGATATTACATTTTTTTTTTCTATTTGAGATATGATAATCTTGCCAAAACGCAATGCAAGTACAAATCAACTACATTTTTCTCATATAAAAAGTTTTAAAACATTTAATATATAGCGGTACCTTACATTTATTGCGCATAGTTATCTGCAATATCCGTATCTTGAATTGCTGAATTTTATTTCATTCTCTAAGGGCGTCTATGAACACAATTCGAAATTTATCGATAAAATTTTCAAAATATTCCGTACTGTATCACTCGTATTTCTAATTTTTTACAACTAGAATCAATAAACATTTTTTTTATTTAAAATAAAAGTCATATATACAATATATGATAATAAATTTGTTGAAAAAAAAAATCACAAATATAATGTTGCAAAAACGCAGCGCCAGGGTATAATGGCTTTTAATAATAAGCCTCATAAGCAGATTTTATTTACGATTCAGCGGAGGGACGAAATATAGCTTTTGAAAGGTAAATGTTAAAAAGTATTTATTAGTTTATCAACTCTGGAGCGTAAATAAGAATCTGACAATAAAATGGGTTTTTAGGTGGGTTTATTTTTTGTTAAAGATTTATCACATTGACTTCATGAAATTCTACGACTTCTCTTACGAAAATTTCGGAGTCTTTCATCGCATATTTCTATCGATTTCTATTAAAACTATTTTAACATAGTATTTACGAAATCCAAATATTACACTTGCGTATACACAGATAAATTTATGCGCCCTTATAAATGAATTTGAACTGAGAGAGTTACTTAATAAGCTCGAGCTCATGACGGCAATAAAAGATTAGTATGGTCTCAAAACCGTTCAGTTTATCTATATTTCACGGCAATTTGGTCAAGTCTATTTAATCAGAAACATTCACTGCGTCCAATCAAACACTGTAATTATTCTACATACTTTTAAGCTAATCCGCAGATCTATTTAGGCATAAAATTTTCAGGAAATTCGATTCACTTGTTTCGGATTTGTTAGGTAAGTTGAACATACATGAATAAAATACAGATGAATTGTAGTTTAATCGGTTGAAATTTGATACATGATAAGTTTGAAAAGTATTTTACTTTGCTTATGTTAATCAGGAAATAAATTTGCTATTAAACGGGCAAGAGTAAGCCAAAGTTCTATTTTTAATTGTATTTATTTTTACTCTGCTTTTTAACCATTTGGAAAAATGGTTTTTGTCCTCGTCAGGGAAGGAAATCAAAAGCATATCTGAAGCTTTCTTTTTTTGGTTGAATCCGCATTTTATTCTTTTTCTGATTGGTCTATACAGTAACTTGTATTTTCCCTTTACTTTCAACAGAGATGGATACTTCTGTTGCCACTATGACAAAAAAGTAATAAAAACTACAAAAAAAAATTAATAACTCGGAAACAAATTGAGATACAGCTTCCAAACATTTAA
Source organism: Maratus speciosus (assembly GCA_963932465.1). NCBI lineage: Eukaryota > Metazoa > Arthropoda > Arachnida > Araneae > Salticidae > Maratus > Maratus speciosus. The sequence goes on along the minus strand of OZ010792.1, from coordinate 199,241,692 downwards.
AAGTACATTTTTTTCTCTATACGACGGTGTAAAAAGTAATATTGTGGGATGTTTAGAAGTTTAAGAATAAAATTTCATTTAAAATTGGTCGTCAGATTTCTTGGACGATGTAAACGCCTTTTCCCGAACAGCTAATGAAATGCTTGGATAATACGTAAGTTTCAGGTGGATAATACGTAAGTTTTAAGAAATCTGACGGGTCGCAGGCGATTTCTGTCACTTGCAATTTTTACGTGTACTAACACTATTAATGTTTAATTCATGGCGTACGTAATGTATGATCAACTCCGTGCGATTTTTTATGTCTTAAATTTTATTCTTCGAAAAAATCATTTTCCAAATGGTCGTTGTAATTTGTTAAATTGCATTTTTTATTTTATTTATTTATTCATTTATTTTTTGTACTTTTCCGTTATACGGACACCATGCCAAAATGTATGCTAATGCGTCAATTATTTCAATCCTGATCGTTGCTCAATGAAATGTTTACTGCAATACTAAAAGATATTTTTAATTTTATACCAGTAGTTTAATATGAGTTTTTTATTTGTGAGACTAGATATTGTTTTATTTATTTAAAAAGTATTTTTACCAAAACTTGCAGGTCATCGTTATTATTCAAGATTCCTCAATTTTAATGAATATTTCCTAAATTTTAATTTTTTATAATAATTAATCCACGAACACTGAATTAAAATCTTGAATTAAGTTGTGTGTTTTTCATTTATTATACATAATAATTTTCCAGTGATATGTCTCATTTGTTTATTATTTTATAGGATGTATGTGTCATACCACTGCAAATGACATAAAGGAATCCCAGTCATAGATAAACAAATAAGCACAAGAGGACAATTTTACAAATTGATTGTAAATTGAAAACATTTAAAACGCGTTTCATCTGCGAATTTTATTCTCGTATCATTAAGGCAAAATGAAAAAATAAATAAATAAATAAATAAAAATAACTATTGCAACACGTAATTTTTATATAGTATATACACTTACAGATTTAAAAAAAAAAAAAAATGCAATTTAACAAATTACAACGACCATTTGGAAAATGATTTTTTCAAAGACTAAAATTTAAGACTAAATTTTAAGACTTTAAGAAAAAATGTACTTTTAAATGCAATTTGTTTGAAAGCTGTATCTCAATTGGTTTCTGAGTTATTAATTTTTTTTTTTTTGTAGTTTTTATTACTTTTTTTGTCATAGTGCCAACAGAAGTATCCATCTCTGTTGAAAGTAAAGGTTAGTGTATAGACCAATCAGAAAACAAATAAAATGCGGATTTAACCAATAAAACGCTTCAGATATGCTTTAGATTTCCTACCCTGACGAGGACAATAACCATTTTTCCAAATGGTTAAAAAATTATATTTTTAAAGTTATTACAGCTATTATAATAAGTTGGAAATTACACGTCAAACGTGGCAGATGAGTTGCGTTCGTACTATAACTAGTTTCATAAATATTTTTTGTACTGCATATTGTACTGAATATATATTTTAGTGCTCTTCATAAATGCATATCAACTTCATTATGTCTGAAATGGTATAACATCATTAAAATACACTTGAAATATTTTGTCCCATTGGCCGTAATGTAAAGGAAAACATTTGACTGTCCCTGTAATCAAACTATACATCCGATTTTCATAAAATTTTAAAGGACTCGACAAAGTTTTCCAACAATTATATATTTAAAATTTCAGACCATTCGGTTGGATAGTTTTTGCTGTGTTATATGAGGACGGACGGACAGACAGACGGTCCGAACAACGACTATAGGTGTTACGTATTTATATAATTACGATCGCACCTAATAAAAGATACATGAAAACAATGAAGAAGATTAAAGGTATATATAAATATTATACAGGCATACAAACAATAAATACGATAAACCCAACTGGAGGGAAAAATTAGCCAGAGCCAGGAATCGAACCCGGGACTACAGTATACAAGACTGCTGCTCTAAATATATATACTATATACCTTTAACTGTTGAATGCAGGCGTTATTTATGTTTGTATGTGTGTTTTAATATATATTGTAGTATGAGTATTTTATTATAATGAAGAACATTCCATGTTTTTTTCCGATTACAAATGAAAAAACGTTTCGAACTTTTATGACAAACCTAATCTGTAATCAAGTTCGTTCCACATATTTGTCGGTTTTGCACAGTCAACGATTCTTAATGCACTGTAAAACAAGTGGGCAAGTGTGATCACAGATCGCACAGAGGGTTTCGTTTAATATTCCTTTCAAAACACTTTATCATTTTGAAAAATCTATTAGTTCCAAATTTCACAACCAGGGGGCGCACTTGATTCTAAACAAACCTGTATCCGAACGAAAATCCGTTTTACATACTATCCGTAGATATATTAGTCGAGGGGATTGGGCCCATAGCACCCGAGATAAGTAGGCGCACCTGGCGGAAAAAAATGGAACTAAAATATGTAAGGTTATGGTGCATAATATGAAAGAATAGTCAAAGGGGTGTCGGCAAAAGTTGGAAAATTTCTCCCCGGGTTAAAAGAGCGGAGGTTAGAAAAATTGCTTAAAATACACAAGTTAGAGGCCAGAGGGGTAAATAATAAAAGACTTTTTGAAAATTTTATGATTTGTCGTGTGGTCTGAGGCATTCATCTGTACGTATGCAAAATTTCATGTCACCAACTTAATTAGGGGCTCTCTTAGAAAGAATTGTTCAAATACATATGTGGTAGCTCAAACGGTTAAACGTAAGATTTTATGATTTGTCGCCAGGCCTCAGCTATTCTGCAATAAGTATGCAAAATTTCAAATCTCCAATTTAATTAGGGGCTCAGTTAGAAAGAATGGCTTAAAATACACAAGCTGAAGTTGAAAGGGTTAAACATAAAACTTTTTCAAAATTTATTATTTGACGTGAGATTTGAGGTGTTCAGCTATAATTTCAAAATTTTATAATTTGTCATTTGATGTGAGGTGTTCAGCTATAAGTATGCAAAATTTCACGTCTCCAAACTAATTGGGAGCTCACTTAGAAATAATTGTTTAAAATACACATGCGGGAGCCCAAAGGGTTAAATGTACGACTTTTTCAAAATTTTACCATTTATCGTATGATGTGAGGTGTTCAGCTATATGTACCCAAAATTTCATGTCTCCAACATAATTAGGGGCTCACTTAGAAAGAATTGTTTAAAATGCACTTGTGGGACCCCAACGGGTTAAATGCACGACCTTTTTCAAAATTTGATGATTTGTCGTTGGATGTGAGGTGTTCAGCTATAAGTATGCAAAATTTCACGCCTCCAACCTAATTAGGGGCTCACTTAGAAATAATTGTTTAAAATAGACATGCGGAAGCCCAAAGGGTTAAATGTACGACTTTTTCAAAACTTTATCATCTGTCGTATGATGTGAGGTGTTCAGCTATAAGTAACCAAAATTTCATGTCTCCAATATAATTAAGGGCTCACTTAGAAAGAATTGTTTAAAATGCACATGTGGGACTCCAAAGGGTTAAATGCACGACTTTTTCAAAATTTTATGATTTGTCGTTGGATGTGGGGTGTTCAGCTATAAGTATGCAAAATTTCATGTCTCCAAACTAATTAGGAAGTCACTTAGAAATAATTGTTTAAAATACACATGCGGGAGCCCAAAGGGTTAAATGTACGACCCTTCAAAATTTTATCATTTGTCGTATGATGTGAGGTGTTCAGCTATAAGTACCCCAAAGTTCATGTCTCCAACATAATTAGGGGCTCACTTAGAAAGAATTGTTTAAAATGCACATGTGGGACCCCAAAGGGTTAAATTTACGATATTTTCGAAATTTTATGATTTGTCATTTGATGTGAGGTGTTCAGCTATAAGTATGCAAAATTTCACGCCTCCAAATTAATTAGGAGCTCACTTAGAAAGAATTGTTTAAAATACACATGCGGGAGCCCAAAGGGTTAAATGTACGACTTTTTCAAAATTTTATGATTTGTCGTATGATGTGAGGTGTTCAGCTATAAGTACTCAAAATTTCATGTCTCTAACATGTATAGTTTCTGAAAACGGGCTCTGTGACGGACAGACAGACAGAGGAGCGAGACGAATAGGGTTTCGTCAGATGAACGAAACCCTAAAAAACGGACTAAAAACGGAAATACTACTGGCAATCTAGACGCCAGTACTATTTCCGTTTTTTTACGGGAATTTTTACCCATAAATTACAGAAAAATTTTCGTTTTTAATCAGAAAAACGGTAAATTTTCTGTAATTTATGGGTAAAAATTCCCGTAAAAAATCGGAAATAGTACTGGCGTCTAGATTGCCAGTAGTATTTCCGTTTTTTAGTCCGTTTTTTTTTTTTTTTTTTTTTTTTTTTTTTTACAGTGTGCAGTACGAAAGGTTCGCACATCTAATGTTTGTGACGGAAAAAAAAAAAAAAAACTTGGAATGTTCTTCTTTATTTTCATATATCACTTATTTATGTGTAATACTTTTGAAAGTATAAATTTTAAAAATTGTCTTATTAATTTATGCTAACCCTGTATTATATTTCCTTAGATTAATAATGATTTTTCTTCTTTTTTTTTTTTTTACAGTGTATATCTTCAAGACAAAATTTAGTAAAGATTTTTTTTTATTGTTACCCAGTCTGGTTCATAAATAAAGGATATCTGTAACACAGTTACTTTATATGTAACTTTCTGAGAAATTTAGATATTTCCTCAACAGTATTAAGAAATATTTCTTCATATGTAATTTGCTATAGTATTTACCATATCAAAATATTAAACTGACATATATACATAGCCAAATGTATACTCCCAAATGAGAAAATTACTCAAACGATATGTAAAATTTATCTAGAGAAGTAGAGGTCTTAATAAATTATATTCCACATAAAATGTGATATCTAATATTATAATGCAAAAACATGTCCATGAATAGCCCTGACGTCATATTGCCGGAGGCAACGATTTAACCAATAAATAGTGCTTTTCTTTTTATTTTTTTAACTGTAGTGCTTTTCCTTTAATTTTTTTTAACTCTTAAACGCCATTACACCATCGAATAGTGGACTTTCAAATGCAATTTTTTTAAAACTCTATCCCAATTTACTGATTTTTTTGTGGTTTTTAAAATAGTTTTTAAGCATGATTTTTTTTTTTATCTATCTGTGCAACCGATTACGAAAGATGAACCCGTTTACACTTAAAACAGTATAAATAGTTCAGCGTTTGTTTCTGGCTAATATTTCATGACAAAATGAAAACTTTATCTAAGAATAAATAAATAAATAATTAATATAAATAAAATACAAATCTAATAGATACGCGCTTAAAGATTAAAACAGAATAAAACAAGTTGGAAATTGCTCGTCAAACGTGGCAAATGAGGTGCGTTCGTACTATAACTAGTTTTATAACTATTTTTTGCACCCCATATTGTACTGAATGTATATTTTTTTGCGCTTCATAAGTGCATAGTCTGTAACATCATTAAAATGCACTAACAATAATTTTTTCCCCATTCCCCGTAATGTAACGGAAAACTTTTGACTGTCCCTGTAATTAAACTATACATTCGATTTTCATAAAATTTGAAATGGCTCGTCAAAATTTTGCAGCAATTATATATTTAAAATTTCAGACCATTCGGAAGGCTGTAAAATCATTAAAATGCATTTGCAATAATTTTTTCCCATTGGCCATAATGTAACGGAAAACTTTTGGGTGTCCCTGTAATTAAACTATACATCCGATTTTCATAAAATTGGAAATGGCTCAACAAAATTTTGCATCAATTATATATTAAAAATTTCAGACCATTCGGAAGGCTGTAAAATCATTAAAATGCATTTGCTATAATTTTTTCCCATTGGCCGTAATGTAACGGAAAACTTTTGGGTGTCCCTGTAATTAAACTATACATCCGATTTTCATAAAATTGGAAATGGCTCAACAAACTTTTGCATCAATTATATACTAAAAATTTCAGACCATTCGGAAGGCTGTAAAATCATTAAAATGCATTTGCTATAATTTTTTCCCATTGGCCGTAATGTAACGGAAAACTTTTGGGTGTCCCTGTAATTAAACTATACATCCGATTTTCATAAAATTGGAAATGGCTCGACAAAATTTTACAGCAATTATATATTAAAAATTTCAGACCATTCGGAAGTCTGTAACATCATTAAAATTCACTTGCAATAATTTTTCCCATTGGCCGTAATGTAAAGAAAAACTTTTGACTATCCCTGTAATTAAACTATACATCCGATTTTCATAAAATTGGAAATGGCTCAACAAAATTTTGCAGCAATTATATATTAAAAATTTCAGACCATTCGGAAGGCTGTAAAATCATTAAAATTCACTTGCAATAATTTTTCCCATTGGCCGTAATGTAAAGAAAAACTTTTGACTGTCCCTGTAATTAAACTATACATCCGATTTTCAAAAAATTGGAAATGGCTCGACAAAATTTTGCAGCAATTATATATTAAAAATTTCAGATCATTCGGTCGGGTAGTTTTTGCTCTGTTATATGCGTACGGACAGACAGACGGACGGACAGACGGACGGACAGACAGACGGACTGAACGACGACTATAGGTGCTACGTATTTATATAATTACGAACGCACCTAAAAAGGGGGCTGTATGTAGTGAAATCTTTGGCGCTTTCTTCGGATACTAACACCTGGCATGAAGTTAACACAAGAGTATCATTTTTTTAAATTTCAAAACTTTATTTGAATACATGATTTATATTTTTCATATAAAGCTGCTTTTTGATGTTGTTAGTGGTCAATCTAAAAAAAATGTACTAGGTATAAAAAATTCTATCAGAGTTTTTAATTAAAAAAAAAAAAAAAATGGTTTTTACCGCTGTTTTGTAATCCAGAAAACCCTGGTTGAATCCAATGGCATTACTAATCGTCTAAATGTGTTAGTTCAGAAATTTAATGACTGAATTATAATGTTATTTTGTTACAGAAGTGCAATATGTTGACAGTGATTTTTACAGAATGATTTTTATCTTATTCAAATGTGATTTTATTTCTTTTTATATTTTAATATTTTGTAATAGATAAAAAGAAATCACACAAAAGACAAAAATATTTTTTTTCTTTTTGTTTTTTGTAAAAGTCTGACAAATAGATTGGTAGCTCTTTATATATATACCGGGTGCATAAATTCGTTAATACTTTAAAAAATCATAAAAAGTTCAAAAATTGGTTTATTTGAATGCGGTTTGTGGCAAAATTATTATGCGAGGTGATTTTCATTGGCAAAGAGAGTGAACATTTTTGACAATAGATGGCGCTTCACTTATTTCTATTACTTATCCACCAATGTCTACATAACACTGAAAAACTTAGGTCTGCGTTATTATCAGGGAAATTTGAAATAAGGTGTTAAGCCTGCACTCGGTATTCTATAGGAATCAAATGTGCATATTTCTTACAATTAAAATGCGTGAAGTGTCATCTTTTGACAAAACTTTTCACTTATTTTTTTCTCTTTGCAAAAAAAAAAAAAAAAAAAAAAAAAATCCTCCACACGAGAGTAATTTTGCTGCAAATCACTTTCAAATAAACTCTTTTTTTTAACTTTTATGAAATTTTAAAGGATTGACGAATTTATGGTTCACCTGGTATTATTAGTATGGCAGTAAGTTTTCAAAGAAATTTGCTTGCAATTCCACTGACTCCAACATTATTACTTCAAAAATTTCTAGTTTCGTGTGCTAGACTTTCGTGTTTCGTATACTCATTTCTCCCATGCTTCGAAGATCATCACTCATTTTTTTTTCAAATAAGGAAATAATTGCTTAAAGTGAATATCAGACATAAAATATAGTACGTTGACAATATATATATATTTTTAATCTTGTTTTGTTGGTTTAAAGGCGTGCTTTATGACTAGGACGCAGTCTCGAAAGAGTTAACATCCCTTTTCTAAGAATTACTGCATATCCAAATGTATAACGCGCTACGCACTTTTGATACGTGAAAGTTAATTGAAAATTACAGGTGCGTGTTATACGTCGATTCGAAATACGAGATAAAATTAAGGAAAAAAGATGATCATTAGAAATAAGATTTCTAATTTAATAAACATGCTATTTATTTAAAATAATATTTTAAATTTATTTAATAATTTATTTAATAATAATAATAGTAATTTTAGCTATCAGATTACATGAAAATAATAGTTATTATATCTCGGAATAATCTTTATTATACTGTTTGCTATGGACTGAATGAAAGTTTCTTTGTAAAGAAGAAGGTGCACTTTATGCGTCGAACATACCTAAAAAAGGAAAAAACATCAAGTGTGAAAGTTTAGGTGCGCTTTATATAGTATTCAAAACACGATATTTTAAATATGAATCACATTTAAAAATGGGCGGAATTTTGAGCAGAGTAATACCAACATTTATTTCGCGCACGTATGAATGAAAGATACATATTAACTGCACGCGTGTACATTAATTTTATGTAGCGAATAATGGAAGAAGATATATTAGTTCGTGGAGAAACTTTCGAATACTATTGCTGGTGATCTATAACAGCAATAAATGCTCTTTACAGCGTGACACTATTTCTTCTCTCGGAAACAATTACTTAGTTTGCTGCATTGGCGAGACAGAACATTTCTTAAAAATTGTCCCTCATAGATTATTTGTAAAAGACAGTCGTAAATATGCGAAGCACAATACGTTAGACCATAAATACTTCTTGGTATGCCAGGGATATTTTAATGAATTCTTATCTTATGAGAAAACATCTCTACTGAAAAATCACTATCAAATATAGGTTGTTTCGCTTATTATTGCTTGTCGCGTATGTTTCTGGGCTATATATTATACTTTGGCCTACAAGTAATACATATTTATATATATATAGATAGATAGATAGATAGATAGATAGATAGATAGATATTGGCGAAAAATTCATAACATGTTGGTTGATATCTATTGATTTTTATTAGTAATTGATTGATTGTTACTTATTGCGTTATATTCGTAATTTAATATTCATTGCTATTGTTTATTTATTGATTATTATTTTTAGTGTTCTTAATTCATTTTCTATTATATATAGTAACTAGCTGTTACCCGTGACTTCATTCACTTAACATTTAAAGAAGAATAACTTCATCAATTAAGCTAAAATTTTCGATAATTAATAGCATATGCAATTCACCTTTTATCATTTTTTATAGTCGAAACACTTCTAATGATCCCAATTTGCTTATTTTCCTTATATATATATGGGATCATTTAAATTTCTTTCGTGAGCTTGAAATTCCATACTCGTTTTCTAAGATTAAATGAAGAATAAATTTACATCTCTGTTATTCTATTTTATTTTTTATATTTATTCTATTTTATACTTATTGTGTTCATGGATATTGATTTATGTTTTCGTGACAAAGAATATTATCTAAAGAGGTATATTATTAAATAGTGATTATTAACAGATCACTTCAGACGTGTCTTTGAATTGATTAGAAAAATCAAAAAATCAACATACAACATCATGTTTCTATTCCAAAAAATCACATCTTGGAAAAGAAAAAAAGATAAATTGTATTTAAAAAATTAGACATGGTGAAGCATCAAAAGACAAACATAAATAATAAAAGTACTAGAAATATCTTTAACTTTAAAATATTTATTACATTTTCATTTCATAGTACCACACTTTTAATAGTTGTAGATCCACCAATAATATTAAAATGTTTATCACGCTCTGAAGACTCTCGAAGCCTAAATGCTTATTATTTAAGCAATAGAGTTGCTTATTTCTTTCAATTGCGGACGAAATCTATTTATTGAAAAAACAGTCGGGTTACAGCTAAATATTTTCAGATTGATTGTTGAGTTGTAATTTTGGATTAAGAAAGCTTGGCTATTTGTAAGAATATGCTCCAATGGGGGACAGAGATTGTGATTCAAAGATTTTTAACTACGGATTTAGATATTTTAAAATCGAATGAAAATTTCCCTTCTTCTCTTTTGCTATTCGATAATCATGGCGCCTTTAAAAATTAGAGGGATGTGAAGTGAAAAGCAAATTTATTGCTTAATTGATGATTTCACCTCTTCTTTAAATGTAAACGATGTCATATGTGAATACTAATCTCTAATTAAAATTACTTGCTAAACTTTCTTATATCGAATTTCTGGGAGATTTTTAAGGTAAAAGGATGTTAAACATTACTTTGAGAATGGTAAACTCTATGAAAATCAAACTATTTTGTATAAGTGCTATAAAATGCTAATATTTTCTGAAAGAAAACTGGTTAGTGATTTAAAATATGACGATGTCACCTGGTTAGTTTTTCATACGGAATAATACTTGTCGAGATAAATACATATATATATATATATATATATCCGGTGCAGCCTGTTAGTACCCTTGCCTAGTGCATGGGGAACGAACGCGGATGGGCTTCCTCCAACCCGCTTGCCCAGCGTGGAGGAATTTGGCCACCTACCCCCATTATTTTTATCATGAATTCACAAAATAAATCACGGCCCTTAATTCCCGGCGGTCTGAATGTTCCTGGTTACGGCAGCGATCAGAAAGACATGAATACAGAAGGTGCTAAGAATAACCGGGCTCTGCTAGGCTGCCATAAGTTTATGACCTTGGCTACGTATAATGGACGATCCCTATCTTCGGAAAATCGTTTACAGGAACTTGAAGAAGAATTAGAAAGAAAGAATTAAACGGCTAAAATGGAAATGGCCTGGACACATTGCAAGAAGACAAGACAATAGATGGAGCACAAACACCCTACAGTGGTATCCCAGAGATGTAAAACGGCCAAGACGACCTCAAGTAAGATGGAGTGATGAAATCAGAAAAGTAGCCGGTGTAAATTGGATGACTAAAGCACTAGACAGAAAACATTGGAAAAATCTGCGGAAGACCTACATCCAGCAGTGAATTGAAAACGGTTGATGATGGTGATGATGATGATATATATATATATATATATATATATATATTCTTTCATTTCATGAATCATGTAAAACTATGCATTTTAACCTAATTAAAACATGAAATCTCTTAATGGAGTCCAATATTATTATACATGCACATTTAAAAAATATATTGAAATTTATTTTTACTAAATGCTAAATTTCAAGTGAGAAAATGTATTTAAAATGCAAGCAAAAGTTACATTTTGAAATAATGCGACTTTTGATGTAAAACATTATTTCTGTAATGTATATTGTTATTTTAAGGTTTCATTTTTAATTTCGAAGTTTATGAAATGAATATTACGCCACTTTGTAGAAATTAAAACGATTATATATTAATGTTTTCTAATTAAAATGAATGCTTTGCATGAAAAAATATTACATCATTTTTACCCGATAAAACCTTTCACTAAAAATGCCTTTGTGATATTTTTTAGCTGTCATCTGTTAAAAATAATTAATTAAAATAGTAGGGGAGCTAGGAGATGAATGGGACAAGGGATGGATGGGACATTCTGAATATTTCAGGCAATAAACATTTATTTTAAATTGCTTCCTATCCCCATATAAGGCTCTACCACAGTGTGCTTCAGAACTAAAAGTAGGACCACATTGCTGTTTTCATTTTCCTCCAAAGTTGCATTTTCTGAAATCTCTGCTTAAAAGTAAGTGGTTTTTTTTTTTTTTTTTTTTTTTTTTCTTTTTACATTTGAAGATGTGAAATATCTTATACAATACAAAAAATTAAGCTATGTTGTAGTTATTTATTTTAAGGTTCAATATCGATAATTAAAATGAATGAATAGTAACCATTGTGACAAAGTAATTTTTGAGGCAAAATGGGTGAGAAGGGAATATATGCACCATGGGGATGATTGGGACATTTCAAATGGGGATGAATGGGACATTCTCATTCATCCATAGAGATGTTGAAAATTTTATTTATTAACTAAATAGTATTATATAGGTTGATAAATTAATAATTTACGTTAATTAATAGTATTAAATAGTATTAATGAGTTGTTATTGTTTAAAATTTCTGAGTGTTATTTAGTGTGTTGTAATAATTATTAATGGATTATCAAAAAATTGGTACTAAAACTTAAACAAAATAGATGAAATTGTTAAAAATAGTATATATTTATTGATCAAATAGGAGAAATTATTATTGAATTTTGATATGTTGCACAAATAAATCCCAACACCTAACATATTGGGTCGATCGGAAAGTCGTGTCGTGTTGGGAAAATCAATTCGTACAAGAAAATTCTATCATTTAATTATTAGACATTGATTCCGATATCTAATGTCTAATAATTACCGGGCAGAATTTTCCAGTACGAATTGATTTTCCCAACACGACACGACTTTCCGATCGACCCAATAATTTCCGTTCTGCATGTTTCTAAGATACATTTAATTAATATTAATAAGTTATGACTTAAAATTATTAGCTATGTCATATTTAAATCACATTTTGCACTTTCATTTCACATCTAAAATGCCTCATAAGTGTGGAAAAAGAACAGATTGATAGCCGAAGTCTGCATTAAAATTTTAAACTGCAATAAAAGAAGTTATTAAAAAAAAAAAACGTATCGATTCGTGCTGTAAAATCATATATTACAAATATAATTACATATAACGTTATAATTATAAATTTTAATTTGGTAAAATTGAATACAGGGAGGAAAATGTTTGTGTCCCATCCATCCCTATTAGTGTCCCATTCATCCCTACTGTGGAGATGATTGGGACAGGAAAGAGCGTTTTTTTTTAATTTCATAATATTTTTTTGAATAAATCATAATCTAGAATAAATATTGTTTATATATGTTGTCAAATACCTAATGTATGAAATGTGATATATAATATTGATAATAACTTAAATAAAAAAAATAAAATAAAATATTTTTGCGAAAATGTCCCATTCATCCCCCATCTCCCCTATAGGAATTTTTTTAATTCAATTCGTAGGGGCAATAACTTTCCACTTAAATGTACGGAAGTTTAATTTACAGCTTGTTTGTAAATGTCAATATGTTAACAGAAGATTTTTGCTTCTGTGGAATAATTTCATTCATAAAGCTTCAATGTGTGTAAATATGTTTTTTGTTTTAGAAAAATTTTCTTTAATCATGTTTTTGTTTCATGTATGTAGAAGATCAGAGCTTGAAATATCACACTGAATGAGACTATCACCATTTTATAAACTTCATCCTGACACCGGTAACTTTTAAAGTAAATTATATTTACAAATTAAACTATGTACAAACTATATACACGGATTAAAACATTATGTTAATATTTACATTTGTGGCCGTCTTAAACAAACACACATCAGCATCATTACTTAGCGTCTACCCTTCTTCTTTTCCCCCTAAAAACACACTCGAACATTCTTTTTTTCTGTTCCAAAACAGCTCGCTTCGCTTCTGCGGCTGGCTCCAAGCCACGTCTTCTCTATTCAGCCGATTTCTAGAGAGCCTGGATGATGAGAGTTACTATCACCAATCGCTCCTGCTAGGCGCTGTAGGCACGCAGTTTGTACAATATGCAATCCCACATGTATACAAAAGGAAATTAAATTCGCTTTAATTTTAAAGAGAAAATAGCGTCAAAAATATATTAATCAGTTTTATTTACCCTTTTTTCCCCCAAAAATGTCTTATACTGATAATCATAACATGAATTTTAAATACAAACTCCCATTTGTATGTAACTTATATTCAAACTTATTAATTAATATTAGTAGAAAAAAATTCTCATTCGTTTTAAATATGTCGCCATTTTTTTTATCTATTTTCATTAGTTACTGATATTCATGCTCCTTTTATTTTTAACGAATTCTTGAAAATGCCTGTTTTATTATTTTTCCAAGTGAAATATTTTATTAATAATATAATTCTTGTTCATTCTTTTTCCTTCTTATTATATCGCCGTTTTTGACAAAAAACCCCTTATTAACGTAACCGATATTCATCTTTTATATATAATAAAAAATAAATCATTTTTTTCGTTTCAAATATGGCGTCATATTTATTTCCTTTTTATTCTCAGTTTTTACGTAGAAATTGTTCAATTAAAAATTAATTGCCGAGGAGAAATTATTATTCCAGTTGTTGATTTTCTTGGCAACGGGAAAGAAAAAGGGTCAAATTTTATCGGAAAAATGTCAATTGATTCTGTATGAAAAAGTATGAAATTTTGAATTATTAAGAAAAATAGTTGGGTAAAATAAGTAAAACATAGCCTATGTTCTTTTCTGTTTCATAATTCATCTATATGCAAAGAAATAAAGGCATTAATTCATCCGTTTTGATGTTGACTTAATTCAAACTTTGGGGACACATATTGACATTTATAATATTATAAGAATATGTATGTATGTGTGTATCTTTGTATTCTAAAAAAAATAAATAACTAAATAACACAGTAAATTAATTTTTTGTGACCGGGAGTATTTATTGGTTAAGATTAAGAAAACTACTGCATACAAAAATATTAAAATGGGTAGTATTATAGAGAAATGTTCGGTAAGCACTCTGGTGCAGATAGTTTTTAAATCGAATAATCATTTTAACACTTTCAGGGGCAGAAAAAATTCTGTTCATAAAATGATCAAAAAATTGACTGACACCAGAATTTTCAAACAAATTTCTTAGAAAATGAAATTCTACAATTTTGTATTTCGATTACAAAAGCAAAATTTTATGGAAGCATTCTTGGTTCTATTCGTTAGTTTTGGAATTTAAACCAGGTAGCTAGACCGCACGATCACCGCCCTTTGAAAGGGTTAAGAGCTATTTAACGTTAGGTCAAAATCGTTAAGCTATTTAAGTTGGTCAAAATCGTTTCATTCAAAAAAATTTATTAGCAAAAACTATACGCGAGAATTTAACCATTTTTCCGAAGACTTTACTTTTGAGAAGCACCCGGTGTGCAGACTGCATTTATTTTTTTTTATTTGACTAATTTTTGAGGTTTTATTTCCATTTTAAATTCAAATTTTTAGCATTTCGAGAGATATTTTTTACATATTTTAGAAAAAGTTACGAGTATTATTATAAATTGTTGCCAAACAGCGCAGAGAATTATATCTCATTCTAAATAACATTTATTTATACGGGACTATTATAAACTGTAAAAAAACTTTCCAATTAGAATTAAATGATTACGTATTAAAAGCACGAAAATATTGAAAATTGCGTTATAAAAACTATAGTTACACGTGAATTTTAAAAGTGAAAGAAATTTTCTAAATAATAAATTCATTAATATGCGTTAAAAGTTATATATGGAGGAAATTACGTCATATTTAAAATCGCCAAATAATAATATTGCCAAACAGTTTAAATTTAAAATATATATTTACACGAGACATTTATTTCACATTTCTAGGTGATCTTTTAAACTATTTTTGCCAGTTCTATGGCAGCGCAAATAAAAAAATTTCCTTTCTAGCAACAAAAGTATTTTCACGTGAATATTAAAAAGAGAAAGTAAATTTTAAAATAATAAATTCGTCAATATGCGTTAAAAACAGTAAATAGGAGAAATTAGGTCATATTTAAAATGACCAAATAATATTGCAAAATGGATTAAATTAAAAAATATATTTACACAAGACATTTCTTTCATGTTTTGAGATGATCTTTTTAACTGTTATTGTGAATAGACTAGACGACTAAGACTAGAAGAGGCTTTAGGAGTAGTTGAGTATGCACAACAGAAGGACCGGCAACTATGTTCAGATTCGTATACCTGAGAGCCTAAATAACTTAACAGTGCATCTTACCGGCAGAAGTTGTGGTGATTTTCCCCCCTTGCCACCCCCCTCATGCGCTTTATTGAATAGCAAAGAGCGCACAGCATATAGTACACGCGCGAGAAGGGAGTGAGCGCGCAAAATATGAGAACCACATTTTCCAAATTGATATAAGTTCAGAAGAACTCAAACATTAATATTCTAGATGATACCAGTGAATTTATGGTTCAATTGTTTTTTATAGACATCCCCCCCCCCCTAGTTCTAGTTTGACTAAAAGTCTCTGCTTTATTTATTTATTTATTTGTTTATTTATTTATTTTAGTTAACCGAACTCACGGTCGCTTTTCCAAAAGTTAATCATGCAACTCAAATGCACTAATGTAACTCAAAATTCACAGCAAGTGAGTCAAATTCACAGTGAAAAAGCTGGAATCTGGAAGTACGTTTTCAATTTGTGGTACGCGTTTTTAAATTTAAATAAATAGATATATATATATATACATATATATTGCATATTACTTGGTGTGTTATGCAGGGCTGCACAAAAGATCTCAAGTACATTTTTGTTTATTGATGGAAAATTTTAAAGAGGATTTTTTTCAGCTATGTTAAGCGCTTAACTAAATTAACTTTTAGCATACTATGTAGTATATGTACAAATCTATAGATCATCATATACATGACTGCACAAAAAGAAAAAAATCGGATATTTTTCAGACTGTTGATGGTAATTACAGAAATTGGGTTTTCAAATTGTTTATTTAGATATCATCTTACAGCTTAATAAACTGTGAAATTTTCAGTATTCTGAATGTGAATTCATACAGTATTCTGAATGTGTTGGAAAATGTTTCATAATCTATGCTGGAACGCATGATTTTTTTTTCTTGTTTAATTTTGAATTATTTTTCCAAAAATAATAGATTTATTTTTATACAGTTAGTTGAACACTGATAGTAGGACGTACATCCAAAAGGAATAATACAGAGCTGCAAGAATATCACGAATTCAATAATGAGCTTGGTTAGACTTTTACTCTTTCAAACTCATCATATTTAAGTATAATTTTTAATTTTTTATAAAATAAATTCGATAGTAGTTCATAAAATAAGAGTAATTAATAATTTCATTAATGGATATTGGCCTTAAAATCTTTAAAATAAACGGAATTTTTTAAAAGGTAGTATATAAAATTCAAAGTTTCCTATTACTATGAAAAAAAATGTCAATTTTCTGCTTCCTGACTGGTTTAATCAAGATTGTCAACAATAAGAACCATTATAGCACAGGGAGGATTTATGAAAAAAAATAATAATAAAAGCTAAATTCTTATTTCCTATTTTTTTATGAACCAAAAACTTTGAGGGTGGTGGCGTTCCATTATTGGATATTTTTAACCTGTTATCAAACAGCAACAAAACAATTATCTTAGCATACTCTCAACTAGTAACTAAGATAATTATAGTGTATTTTCATTTATTTATGGTGATCATTTAAAGAAAGGCCAAAGTTATAGATTGGGCCTGTAAGATTAAATATTTCACTCGTTCAAAATATATAAACATGCATATTTAGCACATGTATTATTCGGGAGATATTTGTCGTAATGTATCTAGTGTACTGACACTAGATGGTAGCACATAGTACGTATAAAACTCCATAAATAAATACTTTAGCTTAGGAAAAGATAGATCAGACTTATAGAGCATATATCTATAAGATTAAGTACTTCACTTATTCATAATGCATATATAATTATTCAGAAGATGAAATAAGCATTTTTTATTTCGCAATCCTATTCTTGCAAGTATTTCATAAACAAGAACTACGCGGTCAACTGGACAAAATATTGAAGGTCGAATTACCTTTAGGCGTCGAAGTTCATTTTCTCACCAAAGCGCTTGGCTACAGAGGTTGGCGCCAAGCACGCTGAGACGTTGAGTGATTGTGAATTTGCTTTCCATTCATAGAAAAAAAAAAAAAAAAAAAAAAAAAAGATTTTTTTTTTTCCCTTAAAGAAAAAAATTAAATTGCTACAGTGTGTAGAATAAATCCTAGAACAGTTCAGTGAAATTCGAAATATTTAAAAAAGTAAAGCGATCGCGGAGTGGCTTAAAAGCAGTTGAACAGAACGCTGCGGGACTCAGCACACTTCAATTCCAGTAAAAGTAGGTTCATGACCCTCTCAAATGCAATAAGTTTTTCGAAAAATTTGATTTTGTTCTTGTTGTTTGTTTCAGATTATTTTGACAAGCTGTGCACTATACGACGCAAGGTAATGCACGCACAACATATCCATATGCAAGTGACAATATCTCCTTCAATTTTAATAATTATTCTGCAATAAAAATATTTTGTGTGGTAAATGGGAATAATAAATGCGCAAATTTCGATTTTTGTTACTGCATTCTTTGCATTATTAAAAAAATCTCAATGTTCATCTACGTTATGTATCCATCCATTACGTACATCAACGTATGTTAAGTATAAAAATACAAAAATAATTTAAAAAATTTATTTATTTATTTATTTATTTTCGTTTGGTAAAACATTGAATCGACATTTTGCAGTACGCCATGTAAAGTACCGTTTAAATTGATCAACCAGTAAATATTTCTTCTATTTGGAAATTAAAGATTCTTTACTTTGTGAGACAACGAACCTTCACGTGTAAATATAATAACAATAATATGTTTAAGCCACGTTGAATTTGGAGAAAAAGGGCAAAAATTTGACACTTTTTCGAATGACTACTATTTTATCAAACGTCGATCAATTTCACTAAAAATAGGTTCATGGCTCGGCTCTCCTAAATTCAATATTTTTTCTGAAATTTTTGATTTTGTTTGTTTCAGATAACTTTGACTGATGCTATACGACGCGCGGCTGGGTTATGGGCACACAGCACATTTATATACAACTGAAAATATCTCCATCAATTCTAATAATTATTGTACAATGAAAATATTTTGTATGGAAAATATCAATAATAAGTAGGAAAATTGAATTTTCGTGTTACTTCATTCTTTGTATTATTTTAAAAAAATCTCCATAATAACCAACATTTGTCAAATTGCAAAATCTAATGATTAATAAAAAAATTTTATTAGCCTCCGATATGCTATTTCTTTCGGCCAGCAATTAAAATGTCGCCTCTAAAAAATAACGCGCCGTTGTATAAACAAGCTCTAAAACAAAGCATATGTATCATTGTATGGTTAAATACTATACTGCACTTTTTTAAACTTCTAAGCATCGCACATTTTCCATTTTTCAACCGTCGTATTGCGGAAAAAAGTACTTTTAAATGCAATTTGTTTAAAAACTGCATCATAATTCAATTTTGAGATATTATTTTTTTTTTTTTCAGTTTTTAGCGCCATTTTTTTAATGTTGGCAACTCAAGTACTCCATTTCTGTAGAAAATAAAGGAAAAATAGTTGAAAAAAAATTACAGTAAAACCTCCCTAAAGCGACCACGTTCCGTTCCAATAAAAATTGGTCGCTCCGAGAGGTGGTCTCTTAATAGAGGTCATGTTTAAATCTAAATTTTAATTGTTGAAAAAAGGTAACAATTAATGTTACTAAAATTTATTTTTCACATTAAGAAAAAATATGAAAATTTAAGTATCAAATCAAAAGTTAATTACATAAATTAATTACTATAGAGTTTAAAAAATGAATGCATTAACGTTTGCTTTGATTTTACTGTTTTATAATTTATAACTTTTATTTCCAAGTCCTTTCAAAATTTAGTAAATAAATGCATTTTTTTTTTTTTTTTTTTTTTTTTTTTGGACGGAACAAATAATAACGATTTCATTAATTTATCTATTTCTTTGAGAGTTCCCAGACACAATAGGGCAGGGGTGTTTATTGACCGTCATCCTTACTTTGTCATCAGAGTTAAATTCGTTGCCTACAAAGGCACAAATTCTAAACTTAGTTCAGAAGTTTGATAACTAATGCGCTCTTCGGAATTATTTTTCTAATAAAACCTTCTTTAAGCGAACAGAAAAAAACGGAATTTGTTTCCTTTTCTTCAAAGAAATGGGTCGCTCATGGAGGGAGTTCAATTGGTAAGGTCTCTGAATGGAGGTAAACTTAGTATTGAGCCTATGGGAATAATTTTCGTTCAATGAAAAAATGGTCGCTCAAGGAGGTGGTCGGTTAATGAAGGTGGTCGCAGATTGAGGTTTCAGTGTAATCATCTCTTTTTATTGCCATTTTTCCATAACAACTGGAAGAAAGTATTTAAAGTACATGCTATTTTGAAAAAAATATAAATGAATGATTTCCGATAAAACATGGAGCTATTATAAACTATATTTGATTTTAATTATCTATATTAATATTACAAACAAAAGAAGGCATATAAATCATTAGATAAACAACCTTTAGGTAGCTTTCATTACAAAAAGCTACCTATTGCAGCCGTTCGGAGGAAAGCGATTTAAAAAAATTTTGGTATATTTTCATCGATCATGACCCCCAGATCCCGAAACCACCCTCCGTTCAAAATTGATATATATATATATATATATATATATATATCTGACCTTTGTCATACTGTAACTCTCGTATTTATGAACCGATTTCGATGTAATTCGGTGTGTACATAGTACATACCAATGTCTCGACCGAGTTCGTTGGCCAACTTCATCCGCCATTTTGTTTCAAAATGGCGGCCATTTAAATTTTAAAAAAAAATTAAAATTTGAAATGAGGTACCAAAATTTTGAAAATGAAAAAATATTTTTTTCTTATTTATTTGACCTTTATACAAAGACTCCGGAGCAGGTTTTGTTTCGTCTATATCTTAAAAAATGGTGAGTTATAGCATTTTGAATTTCTAGCATGGCTGACATTTTGAAACGTCCTGAATTTTGTCACGCGATAAAAGGCGTATTTATGAACCGATTTGGATGTAACTTCGTTTATACATAGTACATACCAATGTCTCGACCGAGTTCGTTGGCCAGCTTCATCCGCTATCTTGTTTAAAAATGGCGGCCATTTAAATTTTTAAGAAAAATTTAAATTTGAAATGTGGTACCAAAAAACTGAAAACTGAAAAAAATATTTTTTTCTTATGTGTTTGACCTTGATAAAAAGATTCAGGAGCAGTTTTTGTTTCGTCTATATCTTAAAAAATGGCTGAGTTATAGCATTTTGAATTTCTAGCGTAGCTGACATTTTGAAACGTCCTGATTTTTGTCACGTGATAACAGGCGTATTTATTAACCGATTTGGATGTACCTTGGCGTGTACATAGTACATACAAATATTTCGACCGAGTTCGTTGGCCAGCTTCATCCGCCATCTAGTTTCAAAATGGCGGCCATTTAAAACAATTAAAAAAATTAAAATTTAAAATGAGATACCAAAAATTTTGAAAATGAAAAAGATTTTTTTGAATGTGTTTTACCTTAATACAAAGATTCCGGAACAGATTTTGTTTCGTCTATATCTAAAAAAAATGGCTGAGTTATAGCATTTTGAATTTCTATTGTGGCTGACATTTTAAAACGACCTGATTTTTGTCACGCGATAACAGGCGTATTTATGAACCGATTTGGATGTAACTTGGTCTGTCTCTGTACATAGTACATACCAATGTCTCGACCGAGTTCGTTGGCCAGCTTCATTAGTCATCTTGTTTCAAAAGGGTTGCCATTTAAAAAAAATTAATTTAAGGTATTAAAAAATTGGAAAATGAAAAAGATTTTTTTATGCGTTTGGCCTTGATACAAAGATTCTGGAGCAGTTTTTGGTTCTGAAAATTTGTTCTTTTGTTTATATCTTAAAAAATGGTGGAATTATACCACTTTGAATTTCTAGCATGGCTAACACTTTGAAACGATCTTGTATTTGTCACGCGATAACACACGTATTCGCCTATTTCGATGTAAGAAGGCATGTGGATAGTATACATCAATATCTCGATATCTCGACCAAGTTCGCTGGCCAGCTTCATCAGCCATCTTGTTTCAAAATGGCAGACATCAAATTAAAAAAAAAAATTATATTTAAAGTGAGGTGCAAAAAAATTAGAAATTGAAAAAGGTTTCTTTCTTAAGTATTTGACCTTGATATAAGGATTCAGGAGCATTTTTTTTTTTGTCTTTATCTTAAAAAATGGCTCGGATATAGCAGTTTCAATTACTAATGTGGGTGACATTTTGAAAAATCTGATTTTTTGCCTGCGACAGTACTCGTATATATCGACCGATTCAGATGTGAGTGAGCATGTGCACAGCAATTACTAAGGTCTCGACCAAGTTCACTGGTTAGCCTCATCCACTGTTGTCTTAAAATGGCAGGCACTTTAAGAAATCGCCGAATTTGGCAGCCAAATATCAGTTACCTTAAATAAAAGCAGCTTGGTTAAAGCTGACTAATTTCGCGAAATTCTCATTCATAATGATTTAGTATTGATAAAAATTAGTATTGAATCCCTTATATTCGGTTTCCACTAAATTGAGCTTCGTGTGTTTGAATAATATAAGTTGGCTTTTTTAAAATAAGGAATATGAAAGCTACCTCTTCTTCCCGGCACTGGCCGGAAGGACTTTTTTTTCTTTTTTTTTCTTTTCGTCGATTTTTTTGAATGACGACAGCACTTTTTTGGATTTGTGTATCATTCAGCGATAGTTCATATCGATTCAGTGGCTTTAGAGCCAAAAAGATCATTAGGCTTGGCAGGTGGCAGGTAGACGACACGCCTCTTCTTCAGAATTTGGAAAAAGCAAAAGCAACGCCATTTTGTTGCTTTATATACTTTCTCTACCACTTAGGTTTTGTCAACGGAAATAGCTCATTTACAGAATGATCGATTACTCCTTTGAAAAGCACGCGATTTCTCTAGGTCGTTTACTTTTTTCATTAAAGGGACGGCCCCTCAAGACAACTTGTCAACATCTGGAAACCATATGTTGACAAATGTTTTACGTTCAGTTTAAGGTGATTCTGAAAAAAAATACTTTTCCCCGTTCAACAACTCGAAACTTTTTGGAACTTTTTTTGTTTCATTTTTAAGTGTAAAAGCGATTTAAACGCAATTTGAATTATTGAAGTTATTTGTCATCGAATAGTTTTTTTCACAATTTTCAGAAGCATAATTTTAGTTATGAATAATAAGCATATTTTTAAAGCGGCCCCCCCCCCCCAAAAAATGACATCATTGAGCGGGGAAAAAATATACTTTTGTATATTTTTTCCCCCGCTCAATGATGTAATTTTTTTTTTTAGTTAAAAAAAAATGTAACAACTTTATGTAATTTTTGTAATATTTGAAAAACTTTGATGCTAATTAATAAAACAGGTCTTCTATTAAATTAAAATTACTTATAGAATAATTTATCTGTATAGATATGTAATAATATAATTCATATACATTTTAGCTAAAATAGGAGCCCATTATACGTACTTTATAAATTTAGTTTTTTTTTTCCTTTCACATCAAGATGGTATGTTATTTCCATTAAAATGTAAAGAATATTCTTCATTTCTACTATCCATTCGTATTTTAATCCTTCCTTACAATAAAATTTTCTTTCCCACATGATCAATGAGATGTCTCCTAAAATACGCATCGTCAAATAAAATTTGTTGCAGGGAGTTAGTGTGTTAAAAAATCACTCTCACTTTAAAACAAGAAATGCGGTATGTATACTCGTATTATGCGTTTTGTCAATTAAAGTTACAATGCCTCTTTAAATACGTAATGCCAAACTGAAGCAAAAAAAAAAAAAAAAAAAAAAAAAAAAAAAAAAAAAACTTTTACTTATGTAACATCATTATTTGCACTTATTTCATACTTAATCAAACTAACAATGCGACTTATATACGATTTAAAATTGAAGTAGTATTAAGAAATTACTTAATATACTAAATTATTATTCTGCAACATTTTGAATTAAATATATATTTAAGGCTGTTTTTTTTTTTTTAACTAATAATAATACAGCTGAACAGTGTGAATCTTCTTGGCACATTAACAAAGTATTTTTTATAAGTTCATGAAATTTGCACACACTGTTCGTAATCGTATTAAAATTCTTTAGAATTGCACAGTATTTTTTATTTTATTGTAAATGTATTTCATCTGTAATCAGTTGTTTACCAATACTTTTGTTTTTAACATCATTCAGAATATACAACTTTGGCACCATTTTCTAAAACTTTCTTAGCCTTTAACGAAAACAGATAAAGGCTGTTCGACTTCTTATTACATAAACAAATATACCTGCAAATGCTTTGCATTTAATCATCATTTGAATGCATCAAAAAATATCAAGTTTTGATCTAAGATTTAAAAAAAAAAAAAAAAAAAAAAAAAACGAAAGAAAAAGCTGTAAATCCAAGATCCAAAAATCTTTAATCACAAATCCATTCGGTTAAACATCCAAAGTATCCAGCAAACCAAATATTAGTCAAAAGGGCCAAATATCGAATCGTGGTCAAATATTCGTAGAATCACTCTGTCAAAAATGTCAGTTTTGGAGGTTTATGGCTGTATTTTTCATTATTTTTTAATTTTAGGGGTAGCGATATTACTTGTAATGATCAAATTAAATGGATCAAAATTTTTTTTCCAGTTTTTCAAACTATTACATAAAAACATATGCTCCCTTCATTATACATAATTGTGTTGGTCTTTTATACTTCATTTATATCTGGGCCTTTTTTTTTTTATTTGCAGTTTTCTTAGCCCATTCTTTCGCCTTCGAGAAAAATGACTAGTGTATAAAGGGAAACTTTGCGTGGAGCATGTATAAAGAAACACTCTTTTTTATCAATTGTTATGAACTTACATATACTATATACATTTGCAATATACCATCGAAACTCGTTTAGATGAACATAGAATATATTCATATAAGTATTAAGCTTAACGCAAAATACTTTTAACATAAACTGTGTCCATATCCCCTGTGAAAATTACACAAGGATTTAATTACTGATAATGTGAACTACTTATATCATAAACAAAATTTTAATCCGCCCGTCAGATTCATGTTAACAAGATTCAGCTATATTTGTATATAAAAAACAAAACTTGCTAAAATTAAATCGGGAATGAATAAAATGGATTCCTTTTAGAAGGACTTCCGTCTTAGCAGATAAACGTATTCCATCTTTTATGGAATAAAAATTGTTATGGCGGAATCACTATAGGTATTCAAATAATTTTCCATTTTACCAGATATAATTGTTACAGGTTGGAACATGTTCAAGGTTGGAAATAGCACAATTGAGGTTTACTCTAACAGAGCGAAAAATGTCCGGACCAGTACACAAACCTGGATACCTTAGCTTATTGTGCTATATTGCTCAACCTATTGAGCTATCCGGACGATACCTGGTTGATATTTTTCACTCTTATTTGTTGGACATGAAAAATTCCTTCATTATATTAGGTATTATTTCGCCTTTATCATGAAATATTTCTATTTAAGGCCGTTTTCACTGTATAATTCACTGTATAACGAACGGTGTCCCTGCTAAGACGTAAAAGACTTTGAAAAGCATCTTTTCTTATCCCTTGTGATTTTGTGTTAGTGAGTTACACTCCACTCGGATGAAAATGCTATACTTTTAGCATACACGTATGTGAAACTTATATATATATATATATATATATATTAATTTTATAAATTATTGGTATTTAAATTCAAAAAATTACAAATCACAGTATTTGTGTTTGATTTCTTTGTAATAATCCGTAGAAAGATTTATAACGAAACTATGTAAAGGGTATTTATTATAAAGGACTGAAAAAATTTGAAATATTTATAACTCTGAAACCACTCGGCAAAGGAAATCGGAACTTCTGTCTAAAACAACTTTTACCTTAGAATGCATTACATTTTATTGAGATTCCCAAATGCAAACTACCTACTTTCTGACACATTTTTTATTTCGTTTTTGCTTTGAAATGCATGATTATTATGCAGGTGTTATTCTTATTCAGGAACTATGTAATCAAACCGTTTTTTTTTTCCTTTTTCATAAAGGTAGACGACTTTCAGTAAATTTTGTCAAAGTTGGCTATTTGATTCGGACGCGACAGTAGAAGAAAGTAAAAAAATCTACCGCTGCAGGGGATTTACCGATTCTAGCTGGCCAAAATTATTTTTGGCGTCATGCATCTCCATGAAATTGAAAAATGGTATAGATATTCCTAACGGTATGTTTGGTATTGCAAAATGAACGAGTAGCAGTCATGTTCGTTACAGGAACATTCATAAAGAGTTTCATTACATTACGGCCTATAAGGGAAAATCGTTTGCGGTGGTTTTTAATGATGTTTCATAATTTCAAACACACTAAAATTTATATACATATTTATGAAGTGCACTACAAAATGCTTGCTATAGAATATGGTATGGATAGCATTTATCGATCATTTACAATTTACAGGGACACTAAAAAGAATTACGGTTACATTATGGTCTATGGAGAAAAATCGTTTGTAGTGTATTTTGTTTATGTTACACTATTCCATGCATATTTAAATTGATATATATCTCCAAGGTGTTCTGTAAAATGCTTACTATTGAATTTGACATGCATTGAATTCATCTTTCATATACGAGGTCAAAAAATTAATCAGTTAGATTTCTCTCTAAGAACAATAATTGCTGGAAGTGTGTTTTCAGTTGTGGAACGTGTTTTTAATTTTTTTTAAAAATTGCATACTATTGTGTATGTATTCAATAGATATACAGGGATCCACAAAAAATTTCAAGTACATTTCCGTTTATTGACGGGAGATCTGTGGCCTATAAAAAACAAGATTTTAGAGAAGTGGCAGTTTTACCCCATTAGGTTTGCCTACCCACTACATACCATACCCAATTCAGCATACAAGGATATATCAGCAGCTTATGTTTGTATATACAGGGTGTCCGGTCTCAACGGCGTCCAATGGCTAATTCCTAAACCGTTAGTCATAGACATATAGTTCCAATTACAAAAATGTTTTAAATCAGGTAAAGAAATATTTTAAAAACGATTTGGGACAATAAAAATATTTCTTAAAAAATTATGAAATTTAAATTTTTATACGGTCCCCCGGTCCTATGAGTTATATTTAGTCAAATTTTCCTATTACACTGAAAAGTAAGACAAAAAAAGTCCCATTCATATAACGCTAAAATTGAGCGAGTTATGAAACTTTAAAAATGCATGACATATGCCACTTTTCTGCTCTGAAAACAAATGAGTTCGGTTTGGGTTTGAGGGATTACATACCAAGTGCTTAAAGTATTCGAAGATCTTATTTCATGTGTATCTGCGCTTTGAAAAAAATCGTACAAGTATTACGATTAAGTTAACCTTTATTAAATTTCAGATTGGCTAAAATAACATATGTTTTATTTTGTCAGGATTTGAGACTGTTTCTTTTATGATTTCTTTTAACAAAAATTATGTTATTTTTATAAGTTTGTATGTTACTTCAACGATTATGTATGTTTTTCCAGTTCAAAATTTGTATTCGAACTTTAACTGACTTTTAAATATCCGATCGAGATTACATTTTACATACTGACGCAAATCCAATAACAATCTAATATAATTATGATTTTCTGTGGTTACCATTTATACTTATTTTACAGGATAACACAAAAAATTTCGGATAAGGGTGGGTGCTTACTTACTTACTTACTTACTAGATTATCGCCAAGAAGTTTAAGAAAAAGTTTTAGATTGGATAATACAAGACAGCGATTGCTGGTTTTTTAAACTTTTATGTACGAGTATTTTTTAGCACTGAATCCGAAAATTACATTAATTTTTAACCATCATGTCAGGATATTTCGCAAATCATAAATTGTTAAATTTAAAGAATAACAAAAATCGGATACTATAAAGTAGAGGAGATGGTTGTGTTTTTCAACTTTCGATAATTGATTTTTACGTACTTTTTAGCACTGAATCTGAAAATGACCTTCATTTTTAACCATCACGTTAGAATTTTTTTGCAAATCGTAAATGTGTAAGTTAAAATATAGCGGAAATCTCATACTGTAAAACATATGTAAAACTTTTTTTGATTTATTTTATTTTATTTTATTCCATAATTTATTCGATATTTTTGCTTATCCTAGGATTCTTACAGCTAAATAGCTGAGTGGTCCGATGAGATGTGGGAGGAGATTCAATTTTAACTTTGAACTTTTTGACTTTGAAATTTGCGAAAAATCCTGCACTGTAAATTGAAATGTCTGAAATTCAGACACATAAGTGTCTGAAACGGAGTGTTCAATTTTCAGACATTTTAAAGTGTCTAAATTTTTAAGACGCTTGTATGTGTCTAAATTTAAGACACTTCAAATGTCTGAAATGCATCCATGTTTGACCACCTTTAATTTCTCTGCAAAAGCAGCCATTTTTTCGGAAAGCCTTATACACAGAAAAAAAAATCCTTCAAAATATAAAAATTGTACCGCCAATCAAGACGCCAGTACAATTTACGTATTTTAATGAAAATTTTCTTCAATTTCTGGAAAAATTTATTTATTTATTTATTGGAAAATTTCTGTATTTTAAAAAAAAAAGAGAGAGAGAAGGGTACACATGTATTTCAATACAGTCTCGCACATTTTACATGATTAACTACTTTTACTCAATTTACAACAACATTGTATTTAACATATACCTTAACAGCATTGCACCTATCCGTCGCGGGATACGAACTCGCAACCTTACGGTCTGTAGACTATGCGATAATCCCTCTCGGCCACGATTTCACAGCTAGGAAGTTCAAATATTGTTAGTTACTTGTGACTCACAATTTATTTTACAGAAACGGTAAATATTTTGTCTATCTGCTTATAATTTTGAAAGATTTCACACATCTTCTCTCTAGAATTTTGAATATTTTGCTTTTCCTGCAATGTAAGATTAGCAGAAGGTTTATCTACTTCTACCGAAGAAATTTTCAGAACAGAAATATTATTGTTAATACAGATGACAGACGTTATTTTTGAAATATTAAAATATTTAAAATGTTTTAACAGTGCATATGTATATATATTACATATATATTTAATTAATATCTATATATATTTAATTCGGGCTTGTCCCGTTTCAGTTGTGTGTTTGGGGGGGGGCGGAGGGGCGTAATTCAACGCCCATTAAAAATAAAATCAATTTTTCATAAAAAAAAATGCATATATTTTTGCCCAAAGCCTGTGTTTAATGTTAATGCGAAGGTATGTGTATATAAAAGTGTGTGAAGAAATATAGTGTTCTATTTTTTGATTTTTCTTTCTTTCTTTCTTTTTTCAGATCGGTTGAATATATGGCAATTTTTTTTTAATTGGACTCATTAATCCCTATATATTCCATATTCCATATGCCATATATTCTGAACAAAATTTCTCAGTTATAAATATTGTATATAATTTTTCTTCAAAAATAATAAAAACCAGTGTTTTATAGTTGCGCAAATAATTTTTATCTTCCTTTTTTTCGATCGAAATACAGGTTAAAAGTTTTCGATGAGACTAATTTTCTTACGGTGAAATGAGATCATTCCTGAATTAAATCAATACTCAATGATTAGCTAAAATGTTATGTAGTAAAAAATTTCAGAAATATTCTATATAATTCCAAAATAATAGTTATAACGAACTTAAATAACTTCTCAAAACACCATCAAACACTTAAATGCGCAAATTAATAATAAGTTCGATATTTCTTATTCAATATATTGAATAAGAAATGTATAGATGGCGCCACAGTTTTGAGATATATTCCAGTTATTTTTCTTTTGCGAAAATTTCGTAATTAAACTTGATATTTTCTTTAAATTTCAGAGGGAAATAGAATCAGCATACACTTTGGATACCACACAGATTCAGTGGTGCATCCAGAATTGCGATTTGGAGGGGACTAGCATATTTTAGAGGCAGTGTTATAGTTGTAAAAAAAAATGCAAGCGTCGTGACAAACTGGAAAGTTTTGGTTGGTGTAATTCTGAATGCTTTTAAAATGTTAAATAATGAAATACTGTACTGTACTAATATATACTTTTGTTTTTGCGATTTTTTTTGTGTGTTTCCGTATTTGGATAATTTTAAAGTGTGTTTGCAATCAAACAATTTAAAGTTTTATTATTAAATTATCAAAATATTATAAAGGTTAAAGTGTGCAAAAAGTTGCACTGGATCTTAAATTTACAATTAAGTAAATAGTTTTTTTTTTCTAAAGTAAATCTTAAAAACATCAATTAATTAGTTTACTTAAGTATAATTAAGTAATTAATGTTTATAATTAAGTAAATTTTAAACATGCTATAATTTCGAATTTCATAATAAAATTTAAAAAAGAGAAAAAAAAAATGTGCGACAAAATTAATATCTTTTTAAAAATTCCGATTTTTTAAGGATCTATTAAAAAATAATTATATTCTTTCATAATTAAAAAATAATAATATCTAGTCTAATCTGGGAGAGGCTTCAGCCCCCTTAACTCCCCCAGTAGGTGTGCCAATGCACTAGTTTCAATATAA
Organism: Maratus speciosus; assembly: GCA_963932465.1. Classification (NCBI taxonomy): domain Eukaryota; kingdom Metazoa; phylum Arthropoda; class Arachnida; order Araneae; family Salticidae; genus Maratus; species Maratus speciosus. The sequence continues at coordinate 199,211,389 of OZ010792.1, read as the reverse complement.
ATAAATAAATCATGTTTAATATACGTGAGTTTAGAAAATTCTGATTGCGAAATATGTGGATTTGTCCTTGAAAGATTATATTATACCTTTTAAATGGAGAAATATGCAAAAAATGGAAAATTTTCTGGAATTTACGGAAGTAAATTTATATTAAAATACGTAAATTGGCGTCCCAATTGGCAATATAATTTCCATATTGTAATGGTTATTTTTTACAGTGTATAAAGCTTACAAAAAACAGTGTACAATTGATTGCCTATAGCAAAACTTGCAGGGTGATCAAAAATGGATGCGATTCAGATGTTTTAAACGTCTTAAATTCAGACATATACACGTGTCTTAAAAATTAAGACACTTTAAAATGTCTGAAAATTGAACACTCCAGTTTCAGACACTTATGTGTCTGAATTTCAGACATTTCAGTTTACAGTGTTTATACCATGATCATATGTGGCCGCCCCTCCGGGTGGTTCCGAACCGACCCCTTGAGTGGGGGAGGAGACCGGAAGCTCGGCAGAGTTCGTTGTGTACGAATGCGAGGGGGCCGGATGGGGACGATTCGCCACCTCCTCGAGAGACCTGCGGTCGACAGGCCAAGGGTCCGGTGGCCACGGGTAACGGACGTTGTGCATGGGGTGCGGGGGCCTTCGGGCTCGACCTACACGCATCCCCCGGCAGCCGGGTTCTCTGGCCAAGCCGGATAGCGACGCTCCATAGGTCGATCCCGGTGCCGGTCTAAGGGCCGGACGGTGTCGCCGGGCAAAGACTAGCTAAGGCGATAGGACCCCATCCACCAATTGACTAAGAGGGAGCCTGAAGTATGAGTGAGGGCTTTGTAGTGGAAAGTCCTCGGTGCTCGCTAGTGACGACGGGCTCGCGGGAACGCCATGCAGGGACTCCCGGAGCAACCGAAGGGCGAGGGTTTCGGACAGCGCCCAGGTTACTTTATGACTTGGGTGGCTCATCCCTCCGAGGACCTCAGCTGGAGCAGTTGGGAGCCGACCCTCAGGGTGGTAGGGTTTGGCGGTGCCCCCGTCGACCAAGGGGCGGTCGCGTGGGGAGGCCAGTATGGCTCTGGTTGCTCCATGTCGTGCCGTGACCCTTGGGAGGGGGTCGGCCGGCAGGTCCACCATCGAACGCTATTCCCGCAGGGAAACGGGCCGGAGGCTCGCCGGTAACGCGGCGGCTCATCGTGCCTCAGGTGAACTCTTGGTCCGATCCAGGTCCTCCGTGTCTATGCGGTACCGGAGTTTGCCTCGCCTGGTGATGAGGACCTAGAGGTGTCTCCACCTAACTTTCGAACGCACTAACAAAGGTAGCGGTCGGTCACTGCACGGGGTCAGGGGTCTTCGGGCCTGGGTACCCTCGACGGCCGTGAGGTAAGGTAGTGGTGGGCGGGCTTCTGTCGGCCTCCGCTGGCTTCTCTGTCCTAGGATGGAGTCGAGTCGGTGGGGGCTGGCGGGACTCCGTTCCATCCAACCCCCTAGCGAGGCGGAGTCTATTCCGTCTAGGTGGAGCTTTCCGTGCCCGCCTGGGGTCGCTAACGGCACCTAGTCTGGGCCAACTGGCTCCCGGCGTGATCCGCGAGGGGTTCCGTCGGTTGAGCCGGGTGGACTGGGCGAAGAGCCAGGAGCTGGGTCGCTTTACGGCCGGAGGGATTTTCCCCGTCCTCCCTGGTTTTCAAGCTAGGGGCTCCTCACTAACTTTCCGATCGGCTGGCCCACAAAAATGTCTCTGCCGGAAAATGGTATCTGATCTTGGGGGCCTGTCCGTATATTAAATTCGGGTCGGGAAGCCTCGGTTCCGCCCGTGGGCCCAGCGTCTTTATAGGCGTCTGGTTCCTGCGATGGTGTGCGGGGTCTACCGGCTCGAGTAACCAAGTTTAGGGACCACTTGGTTTTTCTAGCTGGGTGGTGAGGACTGTCGTAGCGGCCGTTCGTCTCTTCTTGGGAATAGCCGTCACCGTGTGCGCTGGGCAGCGGTGTCGGTTTGACCGGAGTTGGCGCGGGGTTCCGCTCTGTTGGAGCTTGTCTGGCGGCGACCTTCGGGACGCGTCGCGGGGCTTGCTTCACGGGTGGTTCCTTGTGTCGACAAATGGGCCTGAAAAGGGCCTGGGACCGGAAGATGGACCCCCCGTCATACCATGATCATATAGTTAGACACTTAAGTGTCTTAATTTCAGGCACCTATGATGTCTGAAATTCCATATTCAGACACTTAAGTGTCTGAATTACTCTTTCAGTCACATATGTGTCTGAATTTAAGACGCCCTTATTTGCAGTGTGATATGATGGTAATGAAGGTGAATTTCAGATTCAGCGGTACAGAATACATAAGAATCAATTATCAAAAGCTAAAAAACATGACATAACCGAACTTTTGCAGGCTAGTGTAATCTAATAATATTTTAAAATACGTATCATTTTGTAAAGAATTGAGGCTGTTAATTTAGCATCATTTTATTTAACGAAAGTTCTGTTTTTTCTTTCTTCTTAAATGTTTATTACAAATTGTATATTTTGCATTAATATGTGAGAATGATTAAAGATTTCAAATTTATATTGCAATGTTAATTTTACCCTCAACCATTTTTTAATATATCTGACGAAATTATATTTCGACTAAATTTGTGAATGACCCCCAATTTGCAGCAAAAAATATGCTCCAAATTTAAACATCTATTACTCGGTCAATTTTAATCCTAGAATAACGGGACTTTTTGTGTATTATTTGTCAGTGTAAAAGGAAAATTTTACTAAATATAACTTATAGGACCGGGGGACAATATAAAAATTTAAATTTCGTAATTTTTTAAGAAATGTTTTTATTGACCCAAGTCGCTTTTAAAATACTTCTTTACCTGATTTTAAACATTTGTGTAATTGGAACTATATGTCTACGACTAACGGTTTAGGAATTAGCAATTGGACACCGTTGAGACCGGACACCCTGTATAACAGAGATATAGCAAAAATTATTTTCAAAGAGTGAAAACATTCCTTGTCTTTATTCGGGGGGATTAAATTTTGCTTTATTAAAAGTGGTAAAAAAAAAACATATGCATGACAGTGCCAAAATAAAAGTGAACTTTACGATCGAAGTTAAATTGACGAAACTCTCAATTTTTCTGCAGCCAATCAACAAAATTTTACATTTTCCCGCGCCTGATCGACAAAATTCGCGATTTTTCCACACCTTATCAACGGAATTTGCGAATTTTCCGCGCCCAGTCAACGAAATTCGCAATTGTTAACTGACTGACGAAATTAAAAAATTTTTCCCGTACGAATTGTCGAAATTCACAACTTTTTCTCGCGATTTTACCTTAGCTAATTGGAGAAATTTGCAATTTTTTCGCACTTAATCGAAAAAATTCACGATTTTTTCTCTGCTCGATCAACCGATATTTGCGATTTTTCCGCACCCGATCGACAAATTTCGCAATTTTTCCGCGCTTTTTATAGACAAAATTCGCAATTTTTCCGCGCCCTGTCGACAAAATTCGAAAATTTTCTGCGCCCGATCGACAGAACTCGCGATTTTTTCGTGCTCGATCGACGAAATTCCCGATTCTTAACTGATTGATGAAAATTGAAATTTTTCCCTCGACAAATTGCCGAAATTCACAACTTTTTCTCGCAATAAACTAACGAAACTCGCGATTTTTCCGCAGCCGATCAATAAAATTTGCATTTATTCCATGCTTTATCAACAGAATTCGCGATTTTTCCGCGCCCGATCGACGAAACTCGGGATTTTTCCGCACCCAGTAAACTAAATTTGTAATTTTTCCATGCCCAATCCACAAAACTCACGATTTTTCCGCACCCGATCAACGAAAATTGCAATTTTTCCGAGTCCAATCGGTGAAATTATCATATCTTAAATGACTGACGAAAATTGCAATTTTCCCGCGGCAAATTGGCGAAATTCGCTGTTTTTTCCAGCAATAAACTGACGAAACCAGTGACATTTCCGCGCCCGGTCGACGAAACGCTCGACTTTTCTGCGCACGAACAACAAAACGCGCGATTTTTCAGCGGCCGATCGAAGATACTCACGATTTTTTTCATGCCTAATCAACGAAACTCTTGATTTTACCGCACCCGATCGAAGAAACTCGCGATTTTTTCGCGCCCAATCGACGAAACCCGATTTTTCACGCTCAGTCAACGAAATTCGTAATTCCTAATTGACTGATGAAATTCGCAATTTTCCCGCGTTAAATTGGCGAAATTCACGACTTCTTCTCCAGATAAACTGACGAAAACTGATTTTCCCGTGCACGATCAATAAAATTCGCGACTTTTACGCGCGCGATCGATGAAACACGCGATTTTTCCGCGCCCAATCGATGAAATTCGAGGTATTTTTCAACTAGCGACTGACGAAATTAGAAACTTGGGAATTTCCTATATTGATACAAATGTTATCGGCCGAGCGATTAATGAAATTCGCGATTTTTAACTGACTGACGAAATTTGCAATTGTTTTCCGGGGCAAATTGACGAAAGTCACGATTTTTTCCTGCAATCTATGGTAAAAAATCTCAAATTTTGCCAATTATAAATTGACGAAATTCGCGGGCCACTTGTTAACCCGTCGCGGGCCACTTTTGGCCCACGGGCCACATGTTGTGCATCCCTACTTTAAAGGACCCAATTTCTTCTTAAACAGATCCATGCTTACCCATTACACACACCTAAATTAAATACTTAAAAACTTTAATATTTAAACAATAAAATTCAAATGTTCAACGAAAACGTAGAGTAAGATCAGAAATTAAACATTTTATTTATTTAAAGCATAAAATGTTTTTAATTTTACACCTTTTTAAAATGAACTTCCCTTAAAGACCTAAATAATAATATTCAGTTTTATTTTATCCTTGCTAGCCAGGGGAGTCTTGCCGGGTCCGTAAAAAATAGCATGAACGCGAGAAAACTCTAAAAATCGCAAAAAATAGCGGCACGAATTTCATACCATTTCATATAACATTTATTGAAAAGATAACAAAATGCACTATATTGCATTAGAAGATTGAAACCTGATTAATCTCACTGATGTGATAAAACGCAGCAAATTATGAAAAAATGCTAACATTTAAAAAAATCGCAGAGGAAAAAAAATACCATTGGGCTAAAATATTAAAACAGAATTTCTTTTATGAATGTAAAAAAAAATTTGCAGTAGAACGCGAAATATCTGTGAAATAGCATAAAAATTTTCAAAAATGTCTGTAAGAATTACGAACAAATATTATTCAAAATAAGAAAGAATTTATTGTATTGGGATGAAAGATTAAATCCGGATTGCTTTTACTAATGTGAAAAAATAGCCGCAAATTGTCAGTAAAACCAGAAAATAATCGCATTAAAAATCGGTAAGAATTCAAAAATCGCAAATAGCAAAATTTTCTGCAGTAAGCTAAAACACTGTAAATCGAAATTCGTACACGAATGTCAAAATATCGTCGAGAAATGCAAAAAAGCTATAAAAAACGTATTAAAAATCGTGGAGGACAAAATTTACTATATAAGGCTGAAAGTTTGAAACCAAATTCGTTTTCAAATGTCAAAAGAAAAAAAAAATACACAAGAAAAGAAAAAAAAGATGCAATAAATTTTATTAAAAATCGCTAAATATTCAAAAAGTGCGAAGAATAATTAGTATATTAGGCTAAAAGCTTGAAATCAAATTCTTCTTAAGAATGTCAAATATCACTACGGAACGCAAAAAAAATGCTAAAAAATCAAAAATCACACAGGACAAAATTTACTATATTAGACTAAAACTTTAAAACAAAAATTCCATTAAGAAATCTTTTTAAAAATCACTGTGGGGCGCGATAAACTTCTAAATACCGCATTGAAAATAGCACTGAAATTTAGTAATTCTAAATAAATTAGTAAAAATTCAAAAATCGTGGAGGACAAAACAGACTTTATAAGGCTAAAAGTTCGAAACCGAATTCTTTTTCAGAATGTCAAAAAATCGCGTGAAATGCGAACAAATGCTAAAAGTAGCTAAAAAATGCATTGAAAGCAGCATTAAAAATCACAGAGAATAATATTTTATATTAGGCTGAAAGTTTAAAACATAATTCCTTTCCCTTATGTCAAAAAATCATCAAGGAGCGCGAACAAAACAAATGCTAAGAACTGCATTAAAACACACACACACACACACACACACACACACAAAAGCAATTTAACAAATTACAACGACCATTTGGAAAATTATTTTTTCAAAGACTAAAATTTAAGACATAAAAAATCGCACGAAGTTGATCATACATTACGTACGCCATGAATTAAACATTAATAGTGTTATTACACGCAAAAATTGTAAGCGACAAAAATCGCCGGCGACTTGTCAGATTTCCAGAAACTTACGTATTATCCACCTGAAACTTATGTATTATCCAAGCATTTCATTGGCTGTTGGGGAAAAGGCTTTTCCATCGTCAGATTTCTTGGAAATCTGACGACCAATTTTAAAGGAAATTTCATTTTTAAACTTCTAAACATCCCATAATATTACTTTTTACATCGTCCTATAGAGAAAAAAGTGTACTTTTAGATGCAATTTGTTTGAAAGCTGTATCTCAATTTGTTTCTGAGTTATTAATTTTTATTTTTTTGTAGTTCCTATTACTTTTTTGTCATAGTGGCAACAGAAGAATCCATCTCTGTTGAAAGTAAAGGAAATACTGATTACTGTATAGACCCATCAGAAAACGAGTAAAATTCGGATTCCATTCAACCAATAAAAAGCTTCAGATATGTTTTTGATTTCCTATCCTGACGAGGACAATAACCATTTTTCCAAATGGTTTAAAAAGAAAAAGGAGGACTAAACATTTATTCAAATGAAATGGCAGAAATTAAATCAAGTGGCAGAAAATTTCGGTCAAGTTCGTTAATGCGCAAAATCGGACCACGGGGATGGAAATAGGGAGGGGTTTTGTGAAAACCAAAAAAAAAAAAAAAAAAAAACACATAACGTCTTAATTATAATATCAAATCAGTTTAAAGTTATTATTATTTCTAAGAAAAGGGCCAAAAATTTATGTATCACTGATTTTTGATAAAATTTAAAATGTGTGAAGGGGCGCAAAAAATAGGGTTTTAGGGAGAAAAATATTCATAACTTCGTCAATTAACAAGATATCAAATTCACTTAAATATATTATAGATCTTAATACTAATTATAACTTTTATACTGACAAGTTTTGATAGGACCAACTCTTAGCAGAGAAAAAAAAAGGGGGCGGGTGGTTAAGAAGAAAAAAATTCATTACTTCATTTTATTCACAAGATATCCAATCCGCTTAAATTTATTTACACCTTCTTAATATTATCTACCACTTTTATATTGACATGTTTTTGATAGGACCAACTCTTACAGCAAAACGAAATTAAACAAAAATAGGGTTTGACGAAAAAATTATCGTATTAAGGTTGTACTCAAATCCAAACTCCTTATTTTCTGACTCATTTTTAAATTCATTTTTCTCTCAAACGCATCCAATGGGTAGGTTCTCTTATTCAGAAATTATAAATGGCCCGTATTGATCGATTTTAGGATAAAAGGTAGAATATATTTCAAAAAATGCTGTCAAAATGGGCATTTTAAACCGAATATCCCTAAGCGATAGTGCTGAAAACGGAAAAAAAAAATGGTCGTACTGAGAAAATAATTGTTTGTAAACCAAGTTCTGATAATTTGAATGAAAAATAAAATACAGGTCGCTTATAAATCTCTTCAAAAAATCACGTCCGCAAGTTTCATGTTTTTACTTTTAAAAATGAGCCTAAAAATGTGTCAGAAAATTTCGAATTGTGGAGCGTGGAAAAATATTTCTTTTATACCACGTTAACATGATTCTGATAAAATCAGCTCTTACATAAAAATGAAACTAAAAACTTTCAAAAGTGGCCAGATAAAATTATTAAACTGGGTTTATTTTTCATCTTGATTTTACTTTTGTAGGTGAAATTAGTACTTAACTTCGAAATCTACCCCACCTGTAGGCCGAGCCGGCAGGGATTTTTTTTTTTTTAGTATAATCAGTTTCTCAGTCAAAGTTCGGCTCAAGGGGATAGGTGGGAGGTAAGTTGTTGACAGTTAGTCCAGTGGTCACCGTATATTTAAGTCATTGTTAAATTGAATCAGTATTTTTAATGAATGCAATCATGACCTCATCTCGTCTCAACAAATTAAGTTTCCCCGTTATCTACCCTTTGCACTGTTATTTAAAAGAAAATCATTGTCGCTAAAACCTATCAGGAACTTTCCCACCCCCCACTCCTCCTCAAAAATATATTCTGTCTATGAAGTAGAATTTTTAACAGTCATTTGAAACAATCTGATTCTTTATGTAGCTTAAGGTTATTCGCGACAATGCGACCGCTATCCTTTTTTCAAACTGTTGAACAATTTTCACTTAACCCATATATCTACTATGTGTTTCTTCATTTTTAAATATAACAATAGCCGTTTAAATGAAATATTTTCGTTAAATGGAATATGATTCAAGAAAGTGGTAAATTTCGATTAATCTAAAAACACTAACACTTGATTTTGATTCATAAAAGTGGCTAATACGATTAATTAGTGATTCAAAAAACCAGCCATTATTGCATTTTTTAGGTCTGGGATGGGTTTTAAACCCGACCCCCCCCTCCCCTTCACACACACACCATTCGCCTCACTATTGATAAATACGAAATTTAATGAGTAATTTTTACGAGTTGTTCTCAAATCCATTTTCTGGCACAATTTTTAAAATCATTTTTGTTCGGAAATGTAAGAAATTAGCAAGCTTGTAATAATTGCTAAGAAACTATATAGTACAACGGTTTTTCTCGTTTTTCGGTAAAAAAATTTTTTTTTCAAGAAGTGCTGTTAAAAGTGGCATTTTATACGAATTTCTGGACACGACAGGGCAGGAAAGGGAAATAACCGCCGTTCTGAAACAATAGTCGCTTATAACTCAAGAACGCAATTAATTTATTGAAGAATGAAAATATTGAATTACAAATCACTTCAGTAATCATGCCTGCAAGTATCACTTTATGTTTAAAAAACGTATCAATGTTTCGCGTTCTTTAACAGAGAAAAATATTTTTTTAAAACCTCTTTCTAGTAAATTTTTCTAACACTTCCTAACACTAAAAATTTGACTTTCTACAAGTAAAAACTAGTACTTTAATTTAAAACATTTTATTCATTCGGCCTTAAATTACTTAAAATTGCATAGTTGGAAATTAAAGTACATAGTAAATCAGATATTTAATCAAATATTATACATTTATTTACGAAGGAAAAAAAAAAGAGAGCCGATTAATCATAAGATCAGAGCACTCATTAGATATAGCACTTTGGCATTAAAGTGAAATTTGTCACTAAAACCCAGGTTTTCATTCTATGTTGAACATAAAATTATTATGAAGCTAATTTGAATTAGTTCAAATATGTTGCATCAGAATATGCTCGGAATTATATATACATATATGTACATACAGGGCCCGACTAATGCAGGGGCATGCGGGGCAGCTGCCCCGGGCCCCCCGATTTGAGCCCCCCCCCCCCCCAAGGGCAGATGTAAGTTTTAGTTAAAGGAGAGCCAAATGATAAAAAATATCCAAAAGTGGCCAGATTCTAATTTAAAGTTTTCATTTTGTGATATTTAATTTCTTCCTTATTGATTTCATAAAATTTGTTTAAATACATAATTTTAATTAAAATATTACAGTAATATCACACATCTGCTATCTGTTGCTTACTGTTTTCATATGAAACTTTATACCAAAGTACTTTAAGGCATCATGGGGAATGCAGTAACAACATAACAAGTATTGAAATTTGTTGCTATTATTATTAAATGCATGCCACCACTTGCCTTCCTATATGATGGAATCACCCAAATGCATGTTGATTGAATACAAAGATTAAAGTTAAATAGAAAAGTATTAACACAAACAGCCAATAATGCCTGAGAGAACTGTATTTACATTTTAACGGCTCACATTTATCCTTATATTCCTATAACCATAATAATAATAATAATAATAATAATAATAATAATAATAATAATGTGTGCTATAGTTTCTTAAAGTTATCTTTCTTGTATTATACTGTATACAGATGTGAATAGTACTTGGTATGAAATTTAAGTCTACATACAATAGGTATGATGTTTAGTTTCAGTCATTTCAACATAATTCACGAAAATCTTCAAAAGATCGAAGGGGAGCCCCGAATAATGTTTGCCCCAGGGCCCCCCCACTGTCTAAGTCGGGCCCTGTGTACATATACATTATATAGCCATTAATGACCGGCGACGGCAACTTTCAATTTTAGACATTTTGTCGAATATTTATAAATATACTTGACAGATTCTTCTGGAATTTCAGGATAAAAAATAATAGGTATGACCTCATATTTAGCAATGTCGATTTGTTAAGGGGGGGGGCAATTAGGGGGGCAACAAAAAATCAAAGAAAAAAATAATACTTGGGATCACCCTGTAAAATAAAATGCACGAAATGATCTACCGCTATCGAATATAAATAAACAGACATTCTGTAATATGTGTATTATTTTGTGTAAGAATAGCACGTATATTAACAGAGATATAGCGATTTATTTAAAATAATTAAAAAATTCTTGCATGTTTTTTGCTTATTACATGCAGGGTTTTCAACCAAATTTAACACCGATTTCAGAAAAATTGACAAAATACAGTAGAAACAATATAGTGCAGTTGGAATATAAATATATTAAATATTTTAAGAAATATGAGCAGTTGTATGAAATAATTTTTATCTGCGCATGCGCGAACGATAACAAGGATCATTTTACATAATTAATAGTCAACTCTATCGAGCAACACTAAAAAAATCTAGTCAAATATCGTAAAAATTCAGAAAGATGATCAATCCTGAAATTCCAGAAGAATATGTCAAGTATATTTCTAAATATTCGACAAAATGTCTAAAATTGAAAGTTGCCGGTCAATAATGGCAATATAGTGTATATGTGTGCGTGTGTGTTTGTATTTTTAAGTTCGACAATGTATGCCAATTTATAAGAGGGAAGCGATTCCAGACCATAAGAAAAGAACAACCAATCAGAATTATGGAAAGGAAATGAAGAACTATACAAAGAATGAAAACATTAAAAAACTGGCTCATCTACAGATTTTCAATTATCATTGTTAAAAATGTATACATTTTTATATAAACATTGATTAGCTTAAAATAATGGTTACGCTCCGGACAATATGAATTTCAGACGTGGGATTATTAGATAGGACATTTTAAAAATCTTTTATGTCGTCGAATTTTGACAGGGACCACCTAGTGGTTAATAATGTTTCAAAATGTTTAGTAAAATATAAATGCTTTCTAAACTTTGACGTAAAAAGCAAAACATCAGTAAACATGACAATTGAAGTGATCTAGATTCAAACAGATTTTTCATTTTTCGATAACTGAATTATATTTTAAGTGATATGCCATTTTTGTGATGCTGAATTTCGTTTCAAAACACTAGTTTTGAGAGCATTTTCTAAAAAATCGCAAGCCTTTATTGAAAAAGGAAAAAAAATATTCGATTTCATAGCTTCTGAATAGAAATACACCTGTCAGTCTCATGATTTTACAATCAGAAAACGATTAGCTTCTGAATAGCGTACCTATCGTGTGTACCTGTATTAACACGTACGACATTTACATTAATGTAAAAAAAATGCTGTTAGATTCTTTAGCAACCTTATGGAGACATCTGAACAATTCAAGAATGTAGCTGAAGCTGAGTATCTATCAGTCCAGCTTTAACAACCCAAAATGGATTTAGGAATTATGCCAGAAATTAGGCAGTTTAGCTTTGAAAACAAGCTTAAATGTCATCTCAGATAGCTACTTTCTAACGCATTCGTGATTTCTAAACTATACTGAATACTGTCACATATTATTTCTAATGTCAACATCCACTTTTATAAGCACATACAAAACACAGACGATGGATAAGATATTATTCAAAAAAATTTGTTAACAGAGACTTTAAAGAGTACATTCACACATTGCTAAAACACGTTGTTTTCTTGAAAATTGCTGTTAACCCATTCGCTGCCAAAACTATAAAGTAAAAAAATTCAAATTTCTTGTTGAAAGTCGTATGCCACCACAAATTCAGAAATGTAAATTTCGCTTTACTAATACAGTAAAATTTCTGCCAATAAATAAAGCAATTTTTTAATTCTAAAATAGTGGTGACAAAGTAATAAATAAATTAAAGCCACGAGTATACTCGTGGTTGGCAGCGAATAGATTAATTAAAAATGAATGAAAAGACGTATCCGCAAAAAATCTCAATGATTACAGTGAAAAAAAAAATTCGCAAGTTTTCATACATTTTTATTAAAATTCTAAATTTTAGTTATTATTTTTTCCATTTTTCTATAAAAACACAACGCCTTTTAGAAAATAAATTTGATTTTTTAAAAGATTTTTGAGGCAGGAAAATAACTTAAAACTATTCATCAGGTAACAATCGAATGCAAACAACATTTACATTAATGTAAAAAAATGCTTTTAGATTCTTTAGCCACCTTATGGAAATATCTGAAGAATTGAAGAATGTAGGTAAGAAATTAATTGCCTAATTATATTTGAAATATTTATGTAGGGGGAAAACGAAAATATCTTTATCGAAATAAGAAAGTAAAAAGTACGGAATCTTTGCAATTAAAATTTTAAAATGAAACAAAACCCACTTCAGACATAATTGACTAAAATAAGAAAAATAATGTTTTAAATGATTAAAAAAAAAAAAGAAATTAGGACCGAAATATAATTACACTTATTCACTCTTAAATACATTTAAAAATTAATTTTCTTGCACAAAATGTATATAGTTTACTCATATATTTATTTCCCAAGTTGCCAATTATTTTTTCTGAAAATTCATCTGAACTTTAATTTTCGATTTCAAAGATATACTCATGCAGCGGCTAATAACATAAGTGATTTTTTTTCTTGTTTTTTCATATAGAATTTTCACTTCAAAATTTTATTAATAATTCAAATTAATTGTAATGTTGATAAAACCTGGCGATGAATAAAATGATTTTTTAAAAACACGATTCTTGAAGTCAGTAGATAGGTTGTATAAACAAACATTAATGTATAAAGTAAGTTATGTAGACAAGCCATTTTCAGTTTTCAATTTTTCTTCTAATAGATCATTATTACATCCCTAATTTTGTTCTATGGAAATCTAATATTTATTAGAAGATTGCTCCAATTATCATGAAATTCAAATATATTATTTGTGAGATACAGATAGATGCCTCTTGGTCTTGCTGACAAACAAAAATTTTCAAGAAATATAACTTTTTGCTTTCTTTTGTGTAATGCTATTGAGTTAGCTCAGCTCCTCAATAGTAAATAATAATAATAATTATTATTATTTAAAATTTAAAAAATGATTTTAGTAGGGTTTTGATTATTCATGTGAACTGGAAAACATTCTAAATTTTAAGCTTACTATCTGAATGCAATCACATTACATTACGCAACACATGTGATTATACTACGTAAAAAAATAAATATTTTTTCACATTTTAAAAATATCCTAGCCGGCGTAGTCATCCGATTTGTTGCATTTTCCATAGCATGCTATCTTTCTCTCTCTCTCTCTTTTTTTTTCCTTTCGAATGAGGAGGGGGGGGGAGGGGGGAATTTAATTCAATTCTACATTTAAAAAAGGTTCAAAATGTTAATTTGGATAAATATTTCAATATAATCAAGTAATCATGCTTAGAATTTACAATATAGATTATATGAAAATTACGGAAATTATATCTTGCAAGTTACCTAATTTTGATGCAATAATAGTACAATGCCTTTATAGTAAAAGGGTACACGGGTAGTAAAATTCGATCGATCTAGATAATTTTGGATAAAAATTTAGAGAGCTTGCCACTATTGTCAAGTTAATGTTTGTTTATTTGCCTGATTCATTTAAGACTTTTCTGAAATGCAAACTTGATAGTTTCTGATACATTTTCTAATTCATTTTTGTTTGCAAACGTGTCAAATTGGCAGGTGTACTTATTTAGAAACAACGCAATCGAACAGTTTTCTTTTTTCAGAAAGAAAGAGGAATTTTTAAGATATGCAGTTAAATTTGGTATTTTGATTCGAATTTCTAGACGTGACAGCGCAGGAAAGGGAAAAAATTGTCGTTCTGAGATGATAATAGCTTCGGCCATCTGACTGTGGTCAAGTTCTATATGTGACTAATCTTCTGCTTATGTTTTAGACAAATCTTTTATTATATACCCTGTACGTATGTTCAATCCATGCTCAAAATTTCATGTTATTTATATGGTCATGATATTTACTGTTTTACATGTTATTTACATTTTAAAGAAATTCAGAAAATATTATTTCATACAGATGAATAATATGAAAAATTTTCAGCTTTTTGACAAAATCTTTAATAAATGTAGAAGTCATATTATCATGCTTTAAATAACTTTTTTAAGAAAACGTAAACTAAAAGCCATTAAATCGATTTATTTAAACAAAACAAAAATAATATTTTTTTTATCATTTCGAATAGCATTATTTTCCCCTTTCCCTCCACAAAAATGAAGTATTTTACTTGTGTTTCTGAGAAACTGAGTTAAAAGTTATAATGGCAAAATGTAGTTAATATTTTGAACACTATTTAAAAATTTAAAGTCCTGAGAGTCATTAAGACATTCCCGGATTCATGCGAATAATTGGTGTTAATTTCATCGCGCTGCTTTTCACATTCTCTAGGAATTGTGAAACAAACAAACCTAAATTTTTATATAAAAGGGTATAAAAAATAGTTTTTAGAAATATTTCTATAAATGCTGAAATACTAAATGAAATTCATAAGTCATACTTATCATTAACGAAAACGTGAAATTTGTTACAATTTTTATACTTTTTAAGCATTATTTTATTTCAGCTCTCCAATAAGATAAATAACTCTATTTAGAAATTATCTTGGGTCAATCTTAAGATGACTAATATACTGTTTAATAGTTTAATAAATATTAATTTTAAAGAAAAATAACCATATTATAACCGTATTATGGCATACAAGTATGCACCAAATGTTACACGATGGTATGCTAAAAATATTCACTTTTTTTTTTATTAATAGTTTAATAAATATTAATTTTAAAGAAAAATAACCATATTATAACCGTATTATGGCATACAAGTATGTACCAAATATTACACGATGGTATGCTAAAAATATTCACTTTTTTTTTTATTTCTAGCATCTTCTTTAAAAATAGGATAAGGAAGGTATGTGGCCATGGTCAGGGGGTATATATCAAGTTATTTTTCGTTGCGCCGAAAATCTCAATTAGCAGAAGTGCTAATGGTTTTTTCACGGTGGGGAGTGACCCGTATTTGGAGGGAGAAATTTTGCTCCGTATGTGAATGTCCATCCGATAACGACGTATTTTTTGGTCTGGTTTTTCGCGTTTATTTTGCCGTACGATCATTCATCAACAGTGTGAGTAATTAGGAATGATATATGTCTTTTGGCTCTAAAGGGAATACCTGGTTCAGATCATAGTGTGCATCATTCATAAGCATACTTTACTGTAGATGTTGTTTGAGACCGGATCGTAAATGAGGAATTCTTCAGCGGATGCCGAATGACGTCATTTTATATAAAATAGAAGCATGTGTTTAAGTCTTAAAACTAAAATATGTTTTGTATTATCTATATTTATATAAATATTTTTTTTTTCATCGTGAGCGACACTAAATTCTGAAAAAGCAGAATTCCTGTTTTCTGGTTGTCTGTTTTTGTTTGGTAAAATCTTGAAATATCATGCTGCACCGCATCGTGTAAAGAAACTTTTAAATGGATCAACCAGTCAATATATTTACCTTTTGGAAATTAACCTTTCAAATTTGGGCCATAAACCTTTCTTATGTAAATATAATATTAATAATAATTCTTCCAAGCCACGTTGAAATTAGAAAGAAGGACGAAAAAAATTACCTTTCTTTAAACGGCTAGTATTTTACCAAATTTCGTTCAATTCCACTAAAAATAGGTTCATGACCCTCCTAGATTCAATAGCTTATTTGAAAATTTTTATTTTGTTTGTTGCTTTGACTAGCTGTGCACTATACGCGCAGTGTTATGGGCGCACAGCATACCCATGTACAACTAACAATATCTCCATCAATTTTAATAATTATTGTACCATTAAAAATATTTTGTAAGGTAAATATTAATAATGAGTTGTAAAACTGCGATTTTATGTTACTCCGTTCTCTGTATTATTTAAAAAAAAATCTCTATCATGACAAACTTTTGCAAAATATAACAATTAATTAAAAAATGTTATTCTCTTTTCTTTTTGTTTGGTAAAACCTTGAAATGGCATATTGCAGAGCGCCGTGTAAAGAAACGTTTAACTGGATCAACCAGTCAATATATTTACTTTTGAAAATTAAAGGTTCTTTATTTTGTGGAGCCATAAACCTTTCTTATGTAAATATGTGTAATTTTTCTAAGCCACGTTGATGTTATAAAAAAGGCCGAAAAAACTAATACTTTTTTAAAATGACAACCGTTTTACCAAATTTCGTTCAGTTCCACTATCAAGTAAAAATTAAATTTAGAAAATCAAAAAACCCGACTGCGTAAAAAACGAACAAATTAATTATTTCTCATCAATGTTAAACTATTTTTTATATTACTTAACTATTTTTTTTTAATTGCTTCTATTGGTGACTTTTAAGTTGTGTTTAATTGTTAGCTCCTATCTATAAACACTGTTTTGATGAGGCCTATAGATGTCTATGATGGTTAGAGTTGCAGTAAAGATAGAGTTCCTACCTACACAACTTCCAGGGTGTGTAATATTTAAACGGAGCTTCTGACTGTAAAATAGTCAATGAAACATCGTCTTTGAAAGACCTATCCAATGATATGCCACTCAATAGGGTGCGTAAAAAAATTTTTCCGTCTCTACGGCCATTTTTATTTTAGGTACGCATTTTGAATTTATAAAAACAAAACCTAGCCTATAACTATCGGACGGTTAAGACGAATCGATAGAGACCTCATTCATTAAAATCCATCCAGCCGTTAGGATGTTTCGAGGATATAAAGAAATTCACATACACAGATACGCGTGAAACACATAACCCTTCTTGGCAGTCGGGTAAAAATAGGTTCATGACCCTCCTAAATTCAATAGGTTATTTGAAAAATTTGATTTTATTTGTTGCTTTGACTAGCTGTGCACTATACGATGCAGTGTTATTGGCGCACAGCATACCCATGTTCAACTGACAATATCTCCATCAATTTTAATAATTATTGTACCATAAAAAATATTTTGTAAGGTAAATATGAATAATAAGTGGGCAAATTCAATTTTACGTTACTGTCTCTGGAAAAAATAAAAATAAATAAATCCCGATGTTGACCTACTTTTCGGGCCCATGAGCGGTAACCTTCCTTTAAATACACACGTTGGAAATCAAGTATTAAATTTCTGAAATCTGTCTTCAAAAGACAGTTTAAAGGTTCTTTATTGAGGTTACTTCTGTATAAAATAAACATCTTCAGTTAATCTCTGTTTTGAATTCAGATGCATTCGAGTATATGGGAAAGCGAGTAAAAGTTATCTAGTCTAATTAAAATTTATCTTGGTATCAAAGTGTGAATTTATAATCCGATTTAACCGTTGAACAGTTAGATAGTTTGAAAAACTTGTCCGTTCAAATTAAGGTTGAATCCAAAAACTGAGTCGTTTATGCTTACTTGAAACTTAGAATTAACACGTGAGTGAGTAACTAAAGATATATTTCTTCCTTTCTGAACTAAATCTGGCACTTAAATCGGGTTGAAAGTTTGAAACAAAGTGTTGTAAAATCAGGAAATTTTAAGTTCAGAGAATGGATTGATGAAGTTATCAAGCAATTATGCTTAAAATATTTTTTTTATTTCATAGAAAGAATAAATACAGGATATTATTCATTTTTTTTTCTTTTGCTGTTGTTGCTGTTTTTATCATCTGGTTTTAAAATTTATATACTATGAAAAGAAAAGCAGGAAACAAGTATACTGCTTGAGAAGTATATTAAATAAATTTACAATCTGTTTGGTGCTATTTTTTTCCTTTTTATTGATTTTTTTTTCATCTGTCTCTACAAGACGAAAGTATTGGATTCATGAAAATTTTCGACTTCCGATTTTCGATTAGTTTACACTTTTAGGGGTCAGTGATCCCGAAAAACATGTTTTTACAAAATGTCTATTTGTGAGTCTTTTTTTTTTTCTAATATTCATTAGACCCTGCAGTAAATTGCTGCTGATTAGTTCTTGGTGTAAATCGTCGAACAGAGCATATTTCACGATTTTCACAATAGCTCTATTTCAAGAACTAATGCATGAATTTTCATCAAACTTCAGATTAAGGTATACCTTGATAAATATTGGAGCTGATTATGTTTTGGTGTAAATCGCCCTACAGTTGGCGCCGCTATGCTACATTTCACGATTTCCGCAATAGCTCTATCTCAAGAACTAATGCACGAATTTTCATCTAAATTCAGATTCAGTTAGACGTTTACACCAGTTGTTACTGATTAGGTTTTGGTGTTAATCACCCAATAGATGGCGCTTACTAAGCTGAATTTTTCCCGATTTTCGCAATAGCTCTGTCTCAAAAACTAATGCACGGATTTTCATCAAACTTCGGATTCAGCTACACGTTGACATAAGTTATTTCTGATTAGGTTTTGGTTTAAATCACCCAACAGGTGGCACTGCTATGCTGAATTTTGCAGATTTACACGATTTTAGCAATAGTCATATCTCAAGAAATAATGTACGGAATTTTTCTTGTATTAGAAGATTATTGTTGTATTAGAATTTTTGTATTAGATTTTCTTGTATTAGAAGTATCTAAAGATTCTAATGTACAGGAATCTTTAGAATCCTGATGATGGGCATAGGTTGCCATTAAATTTTGGCACTTTGATAGCGAATTCCGAAGTATTAACAGGGATAAGATAGAAAAAAGTCATGGGATTTGCACATCCGACTAGTTTTAATATTAAAACCATGCGATAAATTCATTTGCCTCAATAATAATTATGATTATTGGGGGTTAATATTACTAACAGGGGATCCAACCGGGCTTGCCGGGTGAGAGAACATAGAGGAAAACCATTTTAATTTGAAACTCCATATATATATATATATATATTTACATTTAATATTTTTTTTTTTTTCAGATTTTACACTAACAACCCCAAAAAGCATTTTTATACGAAAAACATCAATTATGTATTCAAATAATGTTTTGAAAGTTATAAAAATAGATACATTCGTATTAGGTTCATGCTCGGGAATAATAGCCGAAGAAATCGCCAAAGATTTTGCTGATTACAGCAGCCTTTTTCATTGCGATTATTTTAGTGTTTGAGCAAGTAGATCGACTTATTTGTTAAATTTAGGTTTTATTTGTGCCATTTTATGTATTTATCGATTTATTGCTGAAGTTTTAATTTCGTTATGTAGTTTTATCCGGATATAAATGCTGAACAATTTATGTTGGTTTCGTGCAAAGGAGTTTATCTTACGTAATCAAGCAACAAGTGATCGACAGATTAAAAAAAAATCTCGTTGGAAAATTATTTACCTCCCCCTCCCCCCCCCCCCCAAAAAAAAAAAAAAAAAAATCGGTAAATCGATCTACAGCTTTCAGGCAAATTACATTTCAAAGTACATTTTTTCCTATATAAGGTATCAAAATTAAAATTATACTATTGTTAGAAGTTAATAAAATTTATTCATAGTATATTTACTCATAGTTCATTGACTCATAGTAATACTAGCGTTACTCATGGACATGTTTTTTCTTTATGCTATAGATTTGGTGAAAGCTGTATACCTAAAAGATGAAAATTTGTTAAAAGAAAAACATCCTGAAACGCGGGCATATATTAAAGAGACGAAGTTTCTCCGTTTATGATTTTTTAATGAAATAATTCACTCGGTTCACCCATGGCAGATGATATTTCCATACATGGTAAACCTTATAAAAATGGAGTCTCTAAGGCTATGAAATAAACCGTTTTAGTCAGGCTTTTATCTTAACAAGTGAAATTTCATGGTATTTCTTTTGTTGGAATCATTTTTTATTCTGTTTAAGGTGGGATTCTGTTATACGCATGTTCCGTTTCCACAAATACCTTTATATATTTCCTATAACTTTATATATTTAGACAAAAAAAAATCTTCAAATGTTTTGTAAAATTTTTAAGAAATGTGAAATTGAAACTCAAAATTAACTTCCCAGCCATGAAATGAGGAGTCAGTTTGTTCTTGTATTTTTGTCAATATTGACATACATGGTATGACATACATTTTTTTAAATTTTTTATACCAAAGTGTCAGAAAAGAAACGCTTTTTATTAATGACTAGCTAATTGACTAGCTGTTGGCCGGAATTTTAAGAATATTTGTTCTGAAAAATCAACGATTGCGTGTTAATTTACACAATTTTCACTCTTCTTTTTCATTTAATCCGGACGACAGATTATCTACTTACTTAGTAAATATAATTTGTAATCTGGATTGAGACAAGGATTAAAATCTTTTGATGAA
The DNA here is from genome assembly GCA_963932465.1 of Maratus speciosus. Taxonomy (NCBI): domain Eukaryota; kingdom Metazoa; phylum Arthropoda; class Arachnida; order Araneae; family Salticidae; genus Maratus; species Maratus speciosus. The sequence continues at coordinate 199,190,683 of OZ010792.1, read as the reverse complement.
AAGTTGTTTCAGTGATTTTGCTATTTAGATATTTTTCTCATTATTAAAGAAAAATGGCAAGTACAAATATTCTATGAGTTTTATTTTTTTTTTATCTGAAATCTTTATTTCAGTTTTTCACTAAGAATGAGCTCTATGGACCTAAATCTTTGTGAAAATTCTAATATACACCCATACCCACACGTATATATATGGAATAGATTTTAAAATGACGAAAAGAAATTCAGAGTACCTCAAAATGTTAAAATATGCCAATATTTCCAGAATCGGGTTTTTATCATGTTTCAATAAGTTTTTTCAAAATGATATAACATTATATATTCACTTTCTGACGTCCATTATATTTCCAATATGACATAATATTCACTGTTTTTAATTCATCAAACTACCTATTTCATTTTCATTTTCACGTGGAAATCTTCCAATCGAATAGTAATTGTTGTGGTAAGAATTTTATTGTGGATTTTGAAATGTTTGCAACTGCTGTAAGGAAAACTGTTTAAATTTGATATGAAATTGCGGTTAAATTGGTGGTTTTTATTAATTAAAAATTAACAATAAATTATTTCGATTCCAGATTACTTTAGTTGCCTCGGCTGTATTTTAATACACATGTACGTAACATTTCACAATTCTGGCTTCCAAACTGTGGATTTGTATAGATTTACAGACAGACAAATTTTCCTTTTTATATATTAGATTCTGAAATCAGAACCGTTTCTGTTCTTTCTCTTCACCCAACCTTCCCTTATAATTACATACTGCTCTGGATATCAGACAAACTTTGTCAATATCCATTACCTCTAAACGGAGATAATATCCAGTAGATAGATTAAAGATGATTTACGTGCGCTTATGTCACATTAGTAATCAAGTTGTTGCCGATTATTCGAACCTGTATTCGTATTGAAACTGCCAGATATCGTTATCCAATCCTGGATGATAGATTTGTTTCAAAACATAGATTATAATGTTATTCACAACATATAATAATTTTGATTTCCAAAAATAATTTTTATCAGTTAAATGCAAAAAAGTTATTTCTCATATCAGCAAAATGCGTCATCAGGTTATATTACTTGTAATGCTATTATGACGTAATTGCTTTCTTCGTTTGAAATGCTGCAATTGGTTAGTTAAAAATACTCCAAAATATTGCGAATCATTATTGTATATTATCATCATCAGAGATTTTTTTAACTAGTGAAAAATAAAATTCAAATCTTAACAGACATAATTTGGATCCCGTATTCTGTTAATATCTTTTAAAATCTAAGCAGATATTTTTAGCTTAAAATTAAACAGAAAACGTTTTACGCTTGTTATATATATATAAACATTATATAATATTACAATTCATCATCAATTTCTTATTTTTATTTTAAAAATAATAATAATAAATTGAGTATCAATACATTACACTGACATTATATAGGATAACTCTAGGATAGATGGCCATAGTTTTTAGAGTTAGTTAGGCTATAGAAATATTTATGCATATTTAAAATTCTTATACACATACTCATAATATTTTATGCAAAAAATAATTAAATACTGAAAACAAACAATGTTAAACACAATTGAAATTTAAATAGCAGATGGCCATCTCTTCTTAAAGCCGAGGAAAGATGGCCGTCCAATACAAGAAAGAAAAAGTTAATTTAAATAGCAAAAAAAAAACATTTCCTATAGTTAATCATGAAAAACATATAGCAATTTGTAAAGATGCAGTTGTATGATGGAAAATGAGTCAAGGAAACTCGGACAAACAAAATTTGAAGTATAATTTCAATACTTCACTTTTCGTAAAATCTTACCACATGCTTGGAAAAGGTCTTGATAGATTGTGCACGTTTCATGGAAAAACCTCAGGTACCTTACGCATTGTATCCAGACATTCTTTTTGGATGTGATATTATATTGTTTTGCACAACTAACACAGAGATCCTAATCCAATTCTATTTACTCGGAATCTGTAGAATCTGATAATTTAAATGTGTTTCGTTTTCTTCGCAGCTGGAATTGTTGTGTTTTTACTTTCTTCTATCTTCAATAGAAGAAAGTATTGTAATCGAAAAATTTTACGACTTCCGGTTTTCGACGGATTTGCATGTTTTAGGGGTCAGAGATTCCAAAAAACATGTTTATAGAAAATGTCTGTCTGTCTGTGTGTCCGTCCGTCTGTCCGTCTGTCTGTCGCCATTGTACCATCAAAAAGTGTATGAAGTTATGTATAGAATTAAACCAAAATTTTATTATAAGTTTTTGGCTATGGCAAGCAGGTCCCCCCGGAATTTGGAAAAAATTCGCCGGTAGGGGGCGCTGATATAACAATTTTTGTGCGATGTTACAGTATATTTAAAAATATTCCAGTACCTAAATATTATCAAATTGTATTTATATACACCCCCTATATCCTTGTTAGAACTCTTAAAGTACAATGTTGTTCTGCGTATTTGTTTCATGTTTTGGGGCAGAGTAAAAAAAAAAAAAAAAGAAGAAGAAAAAGAGAGAGAAGTGTTTCTCAATACCAAACAAGGGAGTGGAAATGTAACAGGTGCACCCCGTGACCATGGCAACCCCCCTTTTGTTAGTATGGAGTGAGCGCGGGAAAAACTCTGCGGATGCATTTCCCACACTTTTGTGTTGCTTATTATCGCAGCTTAAAAGCCTGCTTGGGTGGCCAACCATGTAAATAAAATTTTATGAGCCTTTTAAGTAAAATGCTTGGTGCAAATTTATAACCCTCCTTTTAAAAGCTATTGTCATACAGACAATTTTGGAAATTTTTATGGGATATTGCCGTGAGAAAAGATAGTTTGCTTGGTGTTTAAAGATGGGTGGCCCATTAGAAAAAATGTATAAGGTGGAAAGTGGATTACACCCCCTTTTAGATAAGTGGTTGAACCCTACCAGATTAGCGAATAGGAGCGTCTGACGTCAGCAAGTAGTAGTGCACGTGTGAAATTTTATTACACGCTACGGGGAAAAATTTAGTTAAGGCAGGAGTATCCGAGAGTAAAGATGTGATATTTTTCTCTTAGTAAGTGGAGGTAGGGGGAAAGGAGGCTTTCTTTTAGACCTCCCCCTGTCCAGTGGATAGTTCTTTTTAATTTTAAAATGAAAGAAAAGGATGAGAGCGCAGAAGGAGTCTAGATGCTAAAGAGAGCGGACATTTTTTGTTTATCCTGTGAAACTTGGAGTCCCTATGAACCAAGTAGCGAGCTATTTCTGATAGAACAGTGTCCGCAGAATAAAATCAGTAATACAGTGAGCCCGTCCGATGACATGCAACAGTTTGGAGTCTCTTATGTATACCATCATGTTATTATGACTTTCTATTGAAAAGTTGCGCGAACGAATGCCGAAGGCTTGTTTCTTTCAAGTCATCGTGTCTTTCTGAGGAAGTGGTTGAATGTACACCGAAAGCAGAAAATTTATTAGTGTATAGTGGGGCCACCAGTAATAAAAAAAAAAGAAGTGTTTGCGTAATCGTCAACGTACGCTGGACTACAGAGTGGAGAGATCAATCGCCAGGAGATGTTTTTGGACTCTATATGGAGTGGCGTTTCTCATCCCAAGGGTTCCAATGATCGGAAAATTATAGTAGTGCAACTAACAGTGTGACATTATTATGTACCTCCAACTTTCAAGCGTTAAATTTCGTACCCTTAAGAGGACTGCCAACCATGGGATGACAGTGAAGAATGTAAAAATCATGATGCCAGTATAACTCCTGTTTAGCGGTCTGTAATGTAAGTAATTTTTGAATTAGTACTTTTATATATTGAAAGATGTCAATTGCAAGAAATGTAAATAATGTGCAATTAATAAGTACTTAAATATCTATTGATATAATTTTACTGAATGGAAAATCCCATGAGAATTAATAGTGATTTCTCGAATTTTATGAACTAAATTATTATGAGGTATGTTATCTAAATTTACAGTTGATATTTACACACTAAAGTACCATTACAATATATTGATTTAAAATTATAGTAAAGTTTTAATAAGATCTAATACTTAATAAATTATGTTAAATTTAATAATCTGCTTTGTTTCTCTTTCTTCTGTTTAACTAATATAATCTTTAAAAGTGAAGAAGTTTAATAGCAGTGATAAGTAAAATTAATACAAAAAGTATCTTAAAATTTTAAAACTATGAATAATTATTTAGATCAAGTATTAAGTGAAGAATACTGTGCGAAATGAATTGAGGATTTTGTTACCTCTTATTTTTCGATTAATGGCTTTTATATTTACTATGCATATTTCCCTTTCATTTTATGATTATTTTGTGGATTAATTTTAATGTATGTTACCCCTTTTATTAACTTACTTTTCTGGTGGTATTTATTTTGATTCGTAAGTTTTTTAAATTAGAGAGTTAGGCAATATGGTAACAAGATCCATTTTAGGTGGAAATTCATTCGCACATGTGTTCCCTAAGTGATTAAAAAAAAAGGTATTATGTATAAGTAATTAACTTCTGAATAGAGTAAGCATTGTTCATGAAAAAATTATAAATACTGAAATTTATGTAGTCACTGGAATAATTAATACAAATTTTGATACATAAGTGAATGGCTTAAGAGAGAATTTTGTCAGAAGTGAAATTCATCAGATTTTATGGTTTTCAATGCTAATGACTCATTATACGATTATTTGGCCCCTGGATTTGAGAGTATAAAGTGCAGTCATAATTTTATTATTCCATTCTTTTAAATTATTAAAACATATTGTTTAAAATTGATGCAGACTTAAGAGTTTGCCTTTCACCTTTCAGGCTCTGTGGTAATCAAATTTTACTTTTCATTTTTTATTATGAATGTCTTATATTTTCAAATCCAGTAGTGTTGGTGGTATTCTCTTCATAAGTTGTGAATGGTTGAGGGTGTTGTTACTGTTAAAGAATTAAGGTTTAATCTTGCAATTTCTAATGGTAACATTCAGATATACTTAAAGTTAATTTATGTATGTCCTCTTTATTCTGTTTTTGTTTGTTAATAATTGCTCTAAATTTCAATTTACTAAATTGGTATTTCTCTAAGCATATTTGCTTATGTTTTTAAATTTCTTTTCTTTGGTAACAACATCTATTTTGTGGTAAACTGCTCACACCTTGTTTAAAAATATGAGGTCAGGTTAATGTCATTGGTGAAAATTATTTGAGTAAATAAAAAGTGGAGTGTAATTAGAAGAAGAGAAAATCCACCCAACAGCGATTTTGAATATTGTACCATCCAAAAGTGTATGGAGTTATGCATAGAATTCAACCAATTTTTAGTTTAAGTTTTTGGATATGACAAGCAGGTCCTCCCTGAATTTGGAAAAAATTCGCCGGTAGGGTGCGCTGTAAATGTGTTTTTTGTGCGATTTTGAATATTGTACCAACCAAAAGTGTATGAAGTTATGCATAGAATTGAACCAAATTTTTATTTTAAGTTTTTGGCTATGGCAAGCAGGTCCTCCCTGAATGTGGAAAAAAATTCGCCGGTAGGGGGCGCTGTAATAACGATTTTTGTGCGATTTTGAATATTGTACCGTCCAAAAGTGTATGAAGTTATGCATAGAATTAAACCAAATTTTTATTTTAAGTTTTTGGCTATGGCAAGCAGGTCCTCCCTGAATTTGGAAAAAATTCGCCGGTAGGGGGCGCTGTAATAGCGATTTTTGTGCGATTTTGAATATTGTACCGCCGAAAAGTGTATGAAGTTATGCATAGAATTGAACCAAATTTTATGTGTTTATTTTTGGTCATGTCACGAAGGTCCTCCCTGAATTTGGAAAAATTCTGCCGGAAGGGGGCACTATAATTGCGATGTCTGTACCATTTTCATTATTGTACCATCGAAAAGTGTATGAAGTTATCCATATAATTGAACCAAATTTTTTGTGCATGTTTCTGTCTATGGCAAACAAGTCCTCCTGAACTTGAAAAAATTCCGAAAGAAGGGGGCGCTATAATTCCGATCTCTGTGCCATTTTCATTATTGTACCATCGAACAGCGTATAAAATTATGCATACAATTGAACCAAAATGTTTGTGCTTGTTTTTGGCTTTGGCCAACAGGTTCTCCTTAAATTTGGAAATATTGCGCGGTAAAGGGGCTCCGTGCTAGCGATTTTTGTATACTTTTCTTGATTTTTCGTAGTTCTGTTGTGCATCGGCGGCTCATGCAGCGGCGGGAACTCGCTTCCTGCTATGCCGGCATTTCGCAAACAGCTGATAGCGACAGAATAAGGAAAAAATAATAATTTTAACAAATATCATGATATAGATTAACTCGTTTTTAGTCCGTTTAATTGACTTGAGCAGAAATTTAAGATGAAAATCAAAGTTGGTATTGTATTGAACTAATAATATTGAAGTATTAACATGTGTAACTAGGTTTTGAAATATTAAGATGTATAAGATAGAAGAAAGTTTTGGGATTGGCACATCCTGCTAGTTTTTTTCTCGCTTTAATTGTAGATTTATTACGTTAATTTAGTTTATTTATCAACTTTATCAGTTTCGGTTATGAAAGTTTCTGACGTTTTTCAGTATTTTCTGAAACAAATAAGTCGTTAGGTCTTATTATATTATTATTATTATTATTATTAAAATACTTATATTAGTTAAAATTTAAATAATTATATCAATTAATATATTTATAAACGTAAACGTTATATATTTATTTTAAAATTAATTATATTTAGTTAAAATCATTGCTAAGAATAATTTTGAAATATTGATTAAAGGTGGCCATCTCTCCTCGACTTCATGTGGCCATCTCTCCTGAAATTGAAGGACTGGCGGTCGCCCATTTTAAAGCATCAATAGCCATTGTACGCCTTTGTTTTAGTCCTAGAAGTAAATATTAGATTATATACGTGCCTTAAAAGCCAATATAGTAAAAAATATACATAACGTACGCACTGCAAACCATTCAGATACCTAAGTCAAAAAAAATATTCAACCACCTATTTAATTTACATTAAAATTACACTTACTTTTTATAATCGAAAAACCCAACTGCACGTCGCAATAAATAAACTCGTTGAACTATTTGATACCAACAATTTTTATATTGCAATCTATGATTAAGTTTTGGAAATATTTAGACCGGTCATCGCTCCTCTATGGCCATCTATCCTAGAGTTACCCTATAATTAATCAGGATCAACTATTTTTAATTAAACGAATCATTAATGAATTGTTTTGTCAATAATGTACCAATATCCTAATTACCAGTATATGAAGTATTAAAAAATTAAAACTTTTAAAATTGGCGAAAGGAAAAGCATCAGGAAGGCGAAATCATTTAAATAACCAGTAAATAATTAAATACATGCAAGGAATCATAATTTTTCGAAATATTGTAAAACAAATCGTAACTAAAACATTTAACCAATGAAATAAGACCTAAAATAATGAATCAATGTCAGCATCAACAAATCCCTTGAGCGAAATATGTGTTCTCAAAATTTAAAAAAGAAAAACCACAAATGATCTCAAAAGAAGAGAAAGATCACGAATAAAATTGGAACTAGTGATTCGTAACACGTTATCAAGGGCAATATTACGAAATCATTAGTAAAATGCGGTTAATTCCTGAGTAAGAAATAATAAGCTATTAACTTTATATATACAGGGTGTCCCCGAATTCATGGGCCAAATTGTAAGGGAAGGTAAATTACACATAAAGAAGCAATTTTGGTATAGCAATGTGGGGTCGGAAAGGAAAAGTTTTGGAGAAAAACAAGAAATGCGGAGGAAATGAAAACAAGTGTTTTATTCACGTAACAATTACAGTAAATGCTCAAATGTGCAACCACCAACATCAATACATACCTGTCAGCGTCTAGCAAGTGATTGGCTTACCCTTCCGAAGATTCTGGATGTCTCATCTATGAGACACCAGTTGACACTGCTGAGCACCTCATTCTGCGAAAAGGTACGCCAATCACTTGGTAGACACTGGCACATTTGAGCGCTTACTGTGATTGCTATGTCAATAAAACGCTCGTTTTCATTTCCTCCGATTTCTCGTTTTTCGCCAAAACTTTTGATTTCCAAACCCACATTGCCATACCAAAATTGCTTCTTTATGTGTACTTTAACTTCCCTTACAGTTTGGTCTAAGAATTTTGGGACAACCTGTGCATACATGTAATAATAAAAATTTTCGCCCTTTTTACTTCAGTTAATTTATTCCAAATTCTTATAATATCTACCTTTTTTACCTCTCTTTTAATAATATTTTAATCATCCTTTATATTTTAATCCTATGCTTTTAATTCAGCGTATTCTTTTTAATTTTTGTTATTCTAAAAACCTTAATTTGCTAATAACTATACTTGTTTGTATAACCCACTAGTTCATTTTATTCTGAGACATTAAATTCTTTCTCTTTCGAATGTTTATTAAATATCATTTTTTCTTATTCGTTCCATATCCCGTGATGCCTTGCAAGTTTGTCACCCTCATCCTGATTTCTTAATAAAGCTTCTGCCGTTAAGTAATAAGTTCTGTCCGCTACGTCGCACGACTCCGCCCCCTCTCGTGACTTTAATCCTTAAATGCCGGGTGTTGCTTTTCGGCAACATACCCGATTTAGGTTTCTAAAATATTATTAGAATAATATTGAAGATATAATGCCTAATGTTGCAAATAAAATACATTCTGAAAATATTATTAAATCGATTTTCAACATGTAGATGGCAACACTTGTGCTGTTTAAGAAATATAGATTTATTTTTTCAATTGTTGCTAATTGTTCTTTTTGTTTTATTTGGAAGCTTGCGAAATACCCTATTTTGTTTTGCAGTGAGAAAGTAAAATTTATTTCTTATTATTGTTCCTAAAATTCTTGTGTGTTTAATATTATAGAATTTTATCGAGGAAAATTATTTTTTTCAATTAAAGACCATTATTGCCGATTAGTAACAAACAGTTTTTTAGCCGTAATCCATACTTAAAACAATATATGATTTTTTAAAGTATTTTTCCCATGATTTATTTAAAAAATGAAAGCCGAAAAACATTATTACAAAGATTTTTGAAAACTCATGCATTTAAGGGTTAAGCCTATCACTGGTTCAGCCTCCCCTCCACTTCCCCTTTCGCTTCGCTGGATTGGTCTTGCGTTGAGAGTATCCGATTGTACCTCTGCACATTTTTCTAGTATTTAATCTCTTACATTCGCTTGCAGAGCAGAATTTTTTACGGTTTTGTGTTATTATAAAAAATGCACGTTACTTAGAGAGTGGTTCGTCAATTAGTCGTGATGATGTTTCTGATCGTCTTTATCATTCTAAAGCTATGTGACCTTACTCGAAACTGAGTACTGTTAGACTAGTGGAATTGACTAAATTTACCTATCATCAATAAATTATTTGATTGGATTGATCTCTGCTTCTGTCCTTATTCCTGGAAAAATTCCTAAGAATTCAACATATCCTTGCCTTACCTCCGACCATGACGACACGACTGCACTTCAATAAATTTGGTTGGCGATATTCTCGACTGTTTTTTATACTGCCTATTTTCGATATGTTATAATATCCAGTGGTAGTGTGTCATAATTAGCCTACAGCCATTAATGCCACGGTTAACAGGACATGCTTTGAGAGAATGTTACATATATAAATATATATGTATATATATACTCGATTGGTTAAGTTGTGTTTCTTTAAGTTTGTTTATTAAGTTAAATTATAGTTTTTATTTGGTTTGGTTAAGTTAATTTTGTGCTTCAATTAAAGTTTACAGTTTGTGGTAATGCTTGAAATAACTATTGGAATTTTTTAACTATGTGTATCCGGTGAGATATGTTGGCGTGGCTACAGTTTCATTTGGCATTTGAAAAGTGTATGGATTATGTGGAATATTAATAGTTGCTGGATTAGTGTTTAGAGGCTACTAGAGGCGTTTTGTCAGGTATGTCTTTTCACTGAGTTTATAGTTGAGTAAAGATGTTTGTAATTACCACCGTTTGTAGCTTAATTGATTTTAAGTGCTTTTTATTGGATTTGTCAAGTTAAGAGGTTTTACTGATTTGTGTGTTTTTGTATTTTGTTGCGTTCGTTAACTAATTCTGTTAAGTGTTTGTTTTTAATATGTTTGATAGTTAAATAGGTGTTTGTTCTAGGTATATATAAAAATATGCTGCAATTTGCTCGTGTCTCTCTTACGACTCCCCCAAAAATGTCCCCTTTGGAGGGTTATTGTGTATGGCTATTTCAGTATGGTCATGGTGGCTAAAGTATGGTTAGTGGTATGTGCTGGAAACATAATTTTTGAATTTGAATTGGGAATTGAATTGTTTTGAAATATGCATAACATGGAAGGTAGAATAAATTATATGGAGACCGGCAAGAGACGGTACATCAAAGATGACCGTTGTGCTCGGTCGACTCTCAATAAAATGGTAGAGAGTGGATCGTTAGAAAGTGACCATGATTATGAAAGTTTGGAGCATAGTGATTGTGAAATAGATATAGTTGAAAGTGTGGAGAAGTGGGAGAGCGTGAGCGGTTGCAAAAAAATATTTGAAAATAAAAAAATAAATAATTGTGGAAAAGCTAATAAAAATTGTAGTTTTGATCGTGTTTCTATGAATTTGGATAGCGGTGGTGGAGATGGTGAAAATTACGTTAAGTACAGTACTAGGTGCTTCTATAACAGTAGTCATATAATTAAGGGTACTGAAGGTGGTAATATAGGTATCAAATATAAATGTTATAAAACTAGATATTTTTACAACAGAAATTTTTATAAGAACAATAATGTATTAAATTTTGATAAGTGTACAGATAAAAGATGTAAGGTATGTATCTGTGCGGAAAACACGAAAAACGATTTTGGACAAAATAATGGGAAATGTTTAAAATTTTGTAAAGTATACAATTGCGTGTATAAGCTAAGATGTCAAGTATGTAATGTTGCATACATTGGTCAAACTTCAACTCCACTGAACAAACGCTTCAATAACCATAAGTCAGATATAAGAAATTTAAAAGTTAAGAGAGAGCATGAAGATATAGAAATAAAACACTTCGCTGAACATGGTATAGATAACATTAAAATATCAATTTTAAAAATCGTCCAAAATAAAATTAAAAGAAAAATATATGAAAAGGATATGATGATTGCACATGGTACACTATATCCCTATGGGTTGAACGTTATGTTTGGTGGGTGCAACATTATACAAACCTTTAAAAATCGAGACATGACTGACTCCATCTATGCAAAGATAAAGTGTGATATTAATGGCTATAACGTTTATAAAGATGGAAAAAGTAATCGTGATTCAGGGATTACTAGAGAAAAATTGGTTGGATTGAAGGACGGTGAAAGCATTGTAACAGCTTTAATGAATTGTAACGGTAATGACAAGTTCAAGAGTATCAAATATATCATATTCAATGTCAAAAAGATGTTGATACCTAAGGTTTTGATTTTGTTATCGCAAAAAATAGGAATACATAACATAGATCTGGGTATTGATCTATTAAAATATAGAATAAAATTAAATAATTGGCAAAGTTACTGTAAGTCAAAGTGTGAAAATCAGGAAGATGCAGATAAAGTATATTTCGTTATAGATTACATAGGAGGGTGCTACAGTAATGTAAATTACAAAAGGATTTTTAATAAATATAAGGACATGTTACCAATAAAAAATTTAAATATTGTTAAAGCGTTTAAGTATGACAAGCCTTTAGGTAGAATGATCTTTAATTATAATTATTATTCTAAAAATATTAATAGGAACGAAAATGCAGACATTTGTAAATGTAATGAGGATGTGTACAACAAATATGTAGACAAACATTATGGACATGTAATAACTGGGAATCTAGATATCGTACAAAATGTCGAACTGAAAAATCAAATGAGTTATGGAGCAAAATACAGAATAAAACGGAATTTCACGAAAAGTAATGCAGTTAAACGGTTTAAATATAATATAGAAATCTTTATACAAAAGTTAACTTATAAATACAGACTACCTGGAGAATTATTTGAAGAATGGAAATATCATATTTTAAAGGAACTAGAGGAGACATACGTTAAAAACTTTGAGGGTTTGTCCGAAGAGAAATATATTGATTTAAGAAAAGCTATAAAAAACATCCAAGATGATTTTATAATAACATATGTAGATAAGGCAAGTACTAACTATGCAATTATCTGTAAAAAATTATATGGAAAAATATTAAGAGAAAGTTATGAAAACACAAATAATTATGAGTTAATTAGGGCAAAAATTAATGAGGTGGAGAACAGAATTAGGGCAATGTATAAAAAAATTAAAACAAAACAAGATAATTTGAATTTTCCTTATTTGGTTTTAATACCCAAGTTCCATAAATGCCCTGTGAAATTTAGAACCGTTACATGTGGTTATAATTCCTATATTGAATGTGCGAATAAAAAATTATTAAAGGTATTGAAGAGAATATTTTTGAAGATTAAAAGTGAGAATTCAACTTTTATAATAAGTAATAGTTATGAACTGTTGGAAAAAGTGAAAAGGTATAAAAATAAGATTACAGGATTGTATGCATATGATTTTGCAGATTTGTTTAACAACATAGAGATTGAGGATTTGAGGGAGAAGATATTGGAGGTGTATAATAGGTATGGTGATTTATACATGGATTTAAGTGAATTTCAAAATTTGTTTCAATTGGTGGTTCAAGAGAATTTTTTATATGAGGGCAATAAGGTATATAAGCAGATTAAGGGTATCCCCATGGGGGGGAGTTGCAGTTCAATTTTGGCCGACATGTATCTACATATATATGAAAATATAAGTGAATTACATAAAGACATAATGAGTTTCAGATATATCGACGACGTTTTGATTGTCGAGCTGAATGGAATAAAGATTAACCATGAATTTAAATATTATCCTAAAAATTTAGAATTGAAACTTTCCGGTAGTCATAATAGTTGCAATACAAATTACTTAGATGTAAATCTAAAATTAGAAAACAGAAATTTAATTACATCGGTTTATGATAAAAGAGACGATTTTAACTTTAAAACAATTGCAATATTGAATTTCAATTCAAATGTCCATATATCGGTATTCAGAAACATTTATATTAACGGTTTAAACAGATTAAACCGATTGACATCGGATAGTGTCATTTTGAATGAGGATATGCTGAAATGGTACGTCACTGCTGTGAAACAGGGTTATCCTGTGAGTCTGGTCAAAAATATGACGTATAATTATGTTAGAACTTGCAAGAACAGAAGTGAATTGATGCCTTTACTCGAAGCGTGTGGTTTACGGAATGTAGTGGAAACAGATCGCTTTTGATATGGATTGATTTCGGTCGGTCGGTTTCATTTAGCGTTAATCTTGTTTCATTTGTTTTTTCAATATGGTCTCGACAGGTAAATATGGGGAATGTTGCATGCTTAAAAACAGTTTTAACCCTGCATTAGTGTGTCATAAGCCACACAGACCTGTCTCCATGTTTAATTAGTTATTTGCCTTGTTTCTTATGGTTGTTTTGTTTAAGTTAAAGTTGGTTAAGTTGTGTTTCTTTAAGTTTGTTTATTAAGTTAAATTATAGTTTTTATTTGGTTTGGTTAAGTTAATTTTGTGCTTCAATTAAAGTTTACAGTTTGTGGTAATGCTTGAAATAACTATTGGAATTTTTTAACTATATATATATATATATATATAAACCAATAAAATATTCTATTTAGCCTAAACTAGCGCACCCCCCTCACAGAACAAGAACAATATAATTTTAAAAAAATAAAATTTCAACAAGAAAAAACTGGGAAAAACAGGCTACGGCCTCCTCGGCAGTGGGTTATATTTCAAAAGCAGCCGAGCATTCAAAAAATGTATATAAAATATGTATTAGTGGCAGTGGGTTTCGGCCAGAACAGTGAGTAGCAAAATCAAATGTTAAACATTCGATGGCTATATATCACATGTTCCCCACCGGACCCTACGTCACATTATTAAATGAATGCCTCACCTGGAACATAATAAAAAATGAAAAAAATTATGTTCGATGAAAAAAACATACTTTACCAATTCAGCCACGTTGCCACAACCAAAAATACAAACCATAAAACAAACTAAACAAACAGAATCCATCTTCCAACCTCCAATCCAAATCCAAAGTCTGTTGCCAATCGACACAGCACATCATCGTAAAACCGTCCTTAAACAGGCTTTAGGCAATACGAGTCATTCACTGACGTCGAAAAGCAAACGATCAATAATGAGGAAAATCTGGACATTTTGGATATTTCTTTATAAGATAAAGAGAGAGATTTTTTTAATATAGATTACTTTTAAAATGAAATAATTCCTTTTGAAACAGATTTTAGCTGCACAAATTCTAAAAAATCGAAATATTTGACTAATAATGATATTAATATATACTAGCAGGAATGACCGAGCTAAGCTCGGTCAAAATTAGCTTTGTGTTTATCTCGATATATTATTCCCACTAAATCATTCTTGCTGTTTTAGATACAATTAGCTTGACCCTGAGACATAGTGACCCAAAATGGCACACTAATCGAATTTTTTCGAACATGCGACGTAATACAATACTCTTCATGATCCTGAAAACGATGGAATACAAAATTTAGTGAAAGTCGTTAGTCATATTCTAGATAAAATAAGCTTGACCCACGTTGATTCAAAAAACCACTAACCGAAATTTATCGAACGTGTGAGCTATTTCAATGGTCTTTTTGTTCTGTGAAACGGTATAACAAAAAAAAATTGTTAAAATTGTTTGAACATTTTTGAGATGGATGCCGTTAGCTTGACCCCGACCCATTATCACCAAAATGACCCACTAATAGAATTTTCTTCAGCATGCGACCCAGCCCAATGGTTTTATATTGTCCAGAAACGGTGCAGTACAAAGTTTTGTCAAAATCTTTTGAGCCGTTTTTTAGATAAAGTTAGCTTGATCCTGATCCATTAGAACCCAAAATTACCCATTGATTAAATTTTCTTGAACATGCGACCCTGCCCAATGGTCTTATCATGCTCGGAAACGGTATTATGCAAAATGTTTTCAAAAGGTTTTGTAGCGCTTTTTAAATACAATTAGCTTGACCCTGACCCATTGTGAGCCACAATAACCCACTAATCGAATTTTCTTGAACATGCGACCTAGCCCAATGGTCTTTTCGAGCCTGAAAATGATAAAATACAAAATTTAGTCAAAATCGTTTAAGCCGTTTTTTAGATAAAATTAGCTGGACCCTGACCCATTGTGACCCAAAATGACCCACTAATCGAATTTTCTCGAACATGTGACTTAGCCCAATTCTCTTCTCATGCCCAGAAACGGTATAATATAAAATTTGGTCAAAATGTTTTGAGCATGTTTTTAGATTCAATTAGCTTGCCTCTGGCCCATTGTGACCCAAAATGACCCACTAATTGAATTTTCTCGAACATGTGACTTAGACCAAACGTCATCTCATGACCAGAAACGGCCGTACATTAAAAAAAATTGTGAAAATGTCTTGAGCCGTTTTTAGATGTAATTAGCTTGACCCTGACTCATAAAGACCCACTAATCGAATTTTCCCAAACACGTGACCCATCCCAGTGGTCTTTTTGTGCCCGAAAACAATAGCTTACAGAATTTCATCAAAATAGTAGAGCCGTTATCTAGATAAACTTAGCTGGACCCACGGTGACCCAAAAATGACCCACTAATCGAATTTTCTTGAACACGTTACCCATCCCAATGGTCTTTTCGTGCCCGAAAATTGTTAGATACAAAATTTAGTCAAAATCGATTGAGCCGTTCTTTAGATATAATTAGCTTGACCCTGACTCATTATGACCCAAAATGACCCCTAATCGAATTTTCTTGAACACGAGACCCATCCCAATGGTCTTTTCGTGCCCGAAAACAATAGGGTGCAAAATTTCGTCAAAATCGTTAGAGCCGTTATCTAGATAGATTGACCCACGGTGACCCAAAAATGACCCATTAATCGAATTTTCTTGAACATGTGACTTAGCCTAATGGTCTTCTCGTAATCCAAAACTGTAGAATATAGAGTTTAGTAAAAATCGTTAGAGCCGTTTTTTGATAAAATAGCTTGACCCACAGTGACCCAAAAATGACCCACTAATCGAATTTTCTCGAACACATGACCTATCCCAATGGTCTTTTCGTGCCTGAAAATGGTTAGATACAAAATTTAGTCAAAATCGATTGAGCCGTTCTTTAGATATAATTAGCTTGACACTGACCCATTATGACCCAAAATGACCCACTAATCGAATTTTCTCGAACACGAGAGCCATCCCAATGGTTTTTTTCGTGCCTGAAAATGGTTAGATACAAAATTTAGTCAAAATCGATAGAGCCGTTCTCTAGAAATAATTAGCTTGACCCCGGCCCATTATGACCCAAAATGACCCACTAATCGAATTTTCTCGAACATGAGACCCATTCCAATGGTCTCTTCGTGCCCGAAAATAGTTAAATACAAAATTCAGTCAAAATCGATTGAGCCATTCTCTAGATATAATTAGCTTGACCCTGACACATTATGACCCAAAATGATCCACTAATCGAATTTTCTCGAACACGTGACCCATCCCAATCGTCTTTTCGTGCCCGAAAACAGTAGGGTGCAAAATTTCGTCAAAATCGTTAGAGCCCTTATCTGGATAAACTTAGCTTGACCAACGGTGACCCCAAAATGACCCCCTAATCGAATTTTCTCGAACATGCGACTTAGCCCAATGGTCTTCTCGTAATCCAAAACTGTAGAATATAGAGTTTAGTGAAAATCGTTAGAGCCGTTTTTTAGATAACAATAGCTAGACCCACAATGACCCAAAAATGACCCACAAATCTAAATTTCTCGAACATGTGACCCAGCCCAATAGTCTTCTCATGCCCGAAAATGGTTGGATACAAAATTTGGTCAAAATCGATTGAGCCGTTCTTTAGATATAATTAGCTTGACCCTGGCCCATTATGATGCAAAATCACCCACTAATCGAATTTTTTCGAACACGAGACCCATTCCAATGGTCTTTTCGTGCCCGAAAACGGTAGGATGCAAAATTTAATCAAAATCGTTAGAGCCGTTCTCAAGATAAAATTTACATACACACACACACAATTTTTGCTCGCATTATAGTATTAGATACGTTTGTAAAAGTTGGAGGATCAGTGAACAAGTTGATTAACTTTAAATTGAAAACTATTACGTTTATCGTAGATTGAAATCTGTACTTTGTTACCTATTAAAATTATTTTTAAATCAAGATAATCGGGCTCCAAACCATTATCATTTGTTTTCTTTAATGTCAGGGAATCAGGAGAAATTTCTTGAGAAATTTCATTGAAATCACTATTGAAGTTTAAAACGATCAAAACATCTATGCATCTATAAGCTAGGAATTGGACATCAGCTTTATTAATCTATTATCTATATTATAAAGGGCAAACATATCTGTGCGTAACGCATACGTCATTTTGCGAATGGCAACACTTTGAAATTTGAAATAAAATTTTGGTTTTGTAATTTTCTCTACTGCAAATTTTTATACTTCTAAACATCGTACATTTTAAAATTTTTACACCGCCATATAACGAAAAAAATGCTCTTTTAAATGCAATTTGTTTGAAAGCTGCATCTCATTTTAATTTTAAGATATTAATTTTTTTTTAGTTTTCATTACTTTTTTTGTAATCTTGGCAGCTGAAGTACTCCACTTCTGTTGAAACTAAAGGGGAAAAAAGGAAAATAGTAGATTGTTGTATCTTTTAGTTGCCATTTTCTCATAAAAACCGAAAAAAAGTGAAATTAAAATACGTGCTATGTCAATAATATCGTCTGTTATAAAACTCAGTGAGTTTTGGCTTTATTTCGTTGTTATTTATCAATTAAATGATTTTGCCGTGCCGGCTCCATTGCGAAATATTAATAAACAATTCGCACATAAAAAAAGTTCAGAATTTCTCTCCCGCTAATTTTCTACAAATAAATTAAAGCTTCATCAATAAATAAATAAAAGAATAATATATAAAAAAGCACGAATTTAACATATATGTAGTCGAACAATTTAAATTTTTAGAGCCGAATTGGGAAAAATGTGTGCTTTTAAATATAATTTGTATGAAATAGAGTTGCTAGGAAACTGTTAAAGTAAAAGAGAAAAAATAATCTATAGATTGAAAACATAAGATAGCTTTTTTAGACATCTTCCTTGAACTTTCTACTGTACCAATTTTGCTAATAATTCTTTTTTTAAATGAAAGCTGTTCATTTGTAGATGTCCTCGCACTAGCTATTTTTCTAAATATTTTCACTTTTATATTTTTAATTTAATTTGAAAAGATTTTTTGAAATTTCATCAAAATGGTAGCAATCGTATTATTTCCACTGTTGCAGAAAAAAAAGAAATATTGGGGTTTATTTATCATTATTGATATCATTTACTCATTACAATTAAAAGTAACTATTTTAAGTCTGAACAGAAAATGACGTCACTATTTTAAAAAAATTTTCGCTAATAAAGCTAATGTTACGATATATTTCCATTCGGCTGATACCGATTTTGAGACACTTGGCGTAATGCTTCAGTAAGTTCCATATTTAAAAGAAAACAATCCTTTTCTTTGATAAAACTATATATTTTTACACGAATACATCTAAAAGACATCAGTTTCTGGAATTTGTACTTCGCGGTACTGAAATTAGACCCTCAAGCCAAAAGAATACATTTTCACATGCAAAGCTTTAGCTGACAAACGGAACTTCACGTTTGAAAATCTATCTAAAGGGAAAATATGTCCATGCGTACGGCTGACGTCATTTTAAGAATTTTAACGCTTGACGATTAAATGTCGGATTTGCAATGTTTGCTACTGCAGTTTTTTGAATTTCTGAACATCGTGCATCTTCAATTTTTACATCCGTTATATAGGGAAAAAAATCTACTTTTAAATGCAATTTTCTTGAAAACTTTATCTTAATTGATTTATTTATTATGTCTTTTTAAATAATTTTCAAGAATAATGTTTTTTAATCTATATCCATTGAGTACAGGATCATTTAAGGAATAAGCCATTTGCACTTAAAATAATATAAATAATTCAGCATTTGTCCCTGACTAATTTTTTATAGCGAAATTAAAACTTCATCAATCTATTATATTAAAAAGTGACTGTCCATTTGTATTTCACAGCTGTTCCTCCTAGAATATGGAATGTTGGGCGTTGGGCGATCAAATTAACGCCAGTTATCCGCATGGGTCCGAGGATGTTAAACGTGGTCGTAGAATATTAAAATTTGTTTAGTTTTCGAGATATAAACTTGTACGTTATTTTTTATGACATTTCTGTAATGATGGAAACTAAAATTGCTCCATTTTTGTGGATAAAAGAGAGAAAAGGGAAAATGACAAGGATTATTAGGTATCATCGTTTGAAATCATTTTAAAATTGAAATTAACGTATATTTGAATAAATAGTGAAAAAATGATTGTAGTTTTCAAGAAAATTTCACGAAATACGAACTCACACATATTCAAGCTTCCGGAATCCGTTTACTTTAGAAACAGAAATTCGACTCTCGACTGGAACATTGAGATAAATTCTGTTGACGTCAAAAGAAAAAAAAAACACCGTACGTTATTTTCATTTAATTTAAAGTCGTAAAGTAGATTTTCAACCATTGCCTTAAGATGGCTAATAAAACTTTTCAGAAGCGGACATTAAAAATGCGAAAAAGCGAGAAAAAAAAAAGAGAAAAGTTTTAGCGAGAAAAAAAAATAATTCTTTAAATATTTATTTTAATTCATAAATATAAAATGCTTCTGAATAAATTCATCCAAACAAATTCATTTTTGTATAAGTTGACCCAAATGACATCATTTCTACGACCTCCGAAATTCAAAGCAAAATCTTGGAAGAGCAAAAAGCTCTAGGCAAATAAAGTTATAGAATATGTGCATTTTTATTGGGAAAGTTTTGACTTAAATTGTAAATATAACTTATTATTTGAAATATTGTATTTAATAAAATTAATATTGCAATGACTTTCTAAATTTACAATAAAGTTAAGGTTTCATTTTTCGCAAAAAGATCGATTGTCTCATACAATTCAAAAGCAACACAACGGGTTGCTACGCAACTAGTCTATATTATAAAGGACAAACATATCTGTGCGTAACGCATACGTCATTCTGCGAATGGCAACACTTTGAAATTTGAAATGAAATTTCGCTTTTGCAATTTTCGCTACTGCAAATTTTTAAACTTCTAAACATCCCACATTTTAAATGTTTACACCGTCGTATGCAGAGAAAAATGCACTTTTAAATGCAATTTGTTTGAAAGCTGTATCTCAATTTATTTCTGAGATATTAATTTTTTTATAGTTTTTAATACCAATTTTCTAATCGTGGCAACTGAAGTACTTCATTTCTATTAAAAGTGGATTAGTTATTTTTATTGATTATATTCTTACTGATACCATTTTCTCATTGCAAATAAAAATATCATTTTTAAAAAACAGCAAATGATGCAGCAAATGAACAGCAAATGACGTTATGCTTTAAAAAAGACACAATTTCCCTGATGATGCTCTTATATTTCATTATTTTTTCATTTTGCTGATATTGAGTTTGAGACAATAGGCAAAATATTTCAGTGACTGAAAATGACGTCATATTTAAAAGTAAACGATAATTTTATTTGATAAAACGAGATATTTCCCCTTGAATACGTCTAAAAGTTATAAATTTCTGGAATTTTTACGCGCAGGTACAGATATTGTACTAAGACCTCAAATCACGAGTGGGAATTTTAACATGGAAAGTTGTAATAGCTGACAAACGTGACTTCAAGCTTGAAAAAATATTTATTATTAACCTATTGTGCGTTAAAATGTTTTTAAATGGTTAATATGGATGTGAAACGTGGAAAATGACTTGATTCGGTTTAGAAGTAAAGGTAGAAAATTCTATGATTATGTCAAGGTGAAATCATTTATGCGGATTTTTCATTCCGTAACGAAGCATCAATTAATAACTTAATCAAAATTACTTATCTTGATTATATGTTACTGATTACGTATATGAATAAAGTTTAATTTTTCAATAATTTTAACAGTTGAAGTTTATGAAAAAAGTATTTTGTTGATCTTAGGTTAAAATATGTCTTTGGAGAGTTAAATTAACAAGTGTAAGATGGATTTTTTATTCTAATTATTTTTTGTCGATGTATTATAAATTTGATGCAACACTTCCTTTGTAAACATTTTCTTTCGTCGAAATTCGACGGGTTCCACCTCGTATATATAAAATCCAAATGGAAATTTCGTTCCGAACGCCCAGATTTCGAGTTCTACCGCATGGATTTTTACCGAACTTATACCGTTAGATAGGTATCGTTTCAGGGAAGGTTTTAAGCTATAACACATCATTCTACCTAGATTAGTTATAGAATTATTACGGAAAATTCTGTTATTTTGGACTTTGTTACTTCATATTTCCTTAAATATTTGGGCTCCTATTGGTCGTAGAGCTTAGGTCTCGCGCCAAAAGTAGCTCCGAAGCACCCAAGCAAACGTTTGCCCGCGATTATTTTGCCGTCTTCCGATTTCTTCTAACTCTATTAGGGGCCCGCGTAGGGCCCCTTTAAAATATTTTTCGTAGTAATTTCAGCAATTATCTTAAATTATTGGTTAAGACCGCCACCCTCCCGATTCATGTATCTACGGAAAGGTTGCATGAAGGAGTTTCGTTCAGATACGCTTTCGTTAAGAATAGAGTGCGCTCCCTGGTGGTGGAATGTGGAACTAACATAACGCGATATTGTTAAAATTAGGAAATCTAACAATGCGATCTGTTTTAAACTTTGAGATAGTTCATAACACATAATCTATTATCTATTCTATTATATATATATATAAAATTTATTGTCTATTCTATTATCTATTTATATATATAAAATCCAAACGGAAATTTCGTTCCGAACGCCTAGATTTCGAGTTCTACTGCATGGATTTTTACGGAACTTATACCGTTAGATAGGTATCGTTTCAGGGAAGGTTTTAAGCTATAACACATCATTCTACCTAGATTAGTTATAGAAGTATGACGGAAAGTTCTGTTATTTTGGACGATAAGGTTACCATTTTATTTCTTGGCGAAGTTTTTTGTTGTTGAAAAAATTGAAACGGCTATTACACCTAGAAAAATAAAAGGCAAAAAACTGTTGCTAATTTTATTTAAAATCTTTAAAAAAGAAAAAAAAAGAAATCCATTTTAATGAGTGATAATATGTAAAACCGAATATATTTTATTTAAACATGAAAGAAAATGTTCGTAATACTTAAAGAATTACTCAGTTGAAATTTTGCAATTGAAATAATATTTGGCGATTTATCTTTTGCATCAGGTTAAGAAAAATGCATCTGAAAATTGATAAAATGATATCAAGGAAGTTCCCCATAAGCGCATGCTCAGCATTATTTGAAAAAAATTATAGAATATTCTTCTCATAAATATATATATATCCATAAAAAAATCGGCAGAACCTCTACTTAGCATTCCTAAAAAAATAATGAAAATTTCATTTTTGCGATTTAGCGCTGGATGGCGACACGATAAAATTTTGAATAATACTATGATAAATATTCTTTAAGAAAAACTTTTTCAACTCTCGATACGAAGTTAGTTTAAGTAAGTTTAACTTAAATAAATACATATTTATAACTGCAGTTTTGTCATATACATTTATATATGTAACAATGAAATTTAACGATCATATTTATGCCGTTTACAATGAAATTTAAATGGATTAAAAGTGTTTCAAACTCAAATTAAGGTCCGATTCTGAGCATTCGCAATTTGACTTCGATATTGTTAGTGTCAGAGACAACAAGAGAGTTTTATTGCCATGGAAACAACAATTTAATATCGAAATGTTTAATGATAGCATTCTTAATTAAAATACCCTTAAAACTTATCCAGCCGGTGACACCGTATAAAATTAAATAGCTCAATACAAGTAACACGCAATTTGCATATATTATATAAGCTTACAGCAAAAATAGTAAACTAATCCACAGTTTAAGTTTAAATTCATTGAGCATTAGGCATTTAATTACTTATTTAACAAGGAATTTATAAATGCATTTCAATCTCTTGCATTTGGCGAGGAAACCTATTTATTCGCCAAAGAGCGTCGAGCGTTCGTCTGTTCGCACCAAATACTCGAAAAAATATTTTTTACGGATTTTCTACTGCGATTCGACCGCTATATTTTTACCGATCTTTTTTACATACATGAGTCATTTTATTAGCATTTCCTTTTTCAAAATATTTTGAGTATGCGTTTTAAGGAGACCTTCCTTGTGAGTAACAATTTTTATTATTATTATTATTATTATTATTATTATTATGTATCTCTTACAGAAAAAACTAGCAGATGTAATTACATAAAAATAATGATATTACATAAATAGCAGTTAATATTATAAAAGTGGAGTCAAATATTTAAATTTTAATGCAAACGTTTGCCCCCCCCCCCCCCCCCACACACACACACATATTAGAAATTATTTATTTTCAGATATTTAAAATATTTTTCGCGTACTTTACTACGGATACATGCTATTTTGTTTTTCCCCAAACTTATGACTTTTATAACCTCGAACTCAGATCAACAAATATTGTCCACTCTCTCTTTTTATTTATTTATTTATTTTTTAAACATATATCGCCAATTTTTCTTTTAGAAAAGTCTACTGTTTCAAATGTTAAGTACTAAAGATTATTCTTAAGAAAATTTATGCAATTTTGTGTTATTAATACCACAAAAGAAAATATTTTGCAATAAAAATTGCTTACTGTAATACATTTTCGATTGTCTTTTTAATTCGTCATCCCATTTTCAGTTTTTTTTTTTAAGGTTTTTGATATTGGATTAATCTTCCGTAATCAGGTTACCTGCTAATTAGTGTATTTACTGAACTATTTAGATGTTTCTTTTATATTTGAAAGAGTCAGATCAGTGATCAGACAGTGATCGCGATTGTAGAAGATTACATGAAATTTGTACTTAGCTATTAGTAAATTTATGTTTTTTCATTATGAAGCAAACGGAGAACAGAAGATTTAGTATTATATATATTTTTATTTGCAGTTATTTTACTGTCACTAAAAAATAAATACTTGGGAAAAGAATTTGAAATTCCAATGGTGGCTGGTGGAACAATATTTGTTGATTTATCATTTTAGCCTAGATAAGAAAAAAAGTACCTGAAATGCAGATAAAATCGAAAATAGAAATCATTATAAAGCAAGTTCTTCTGACGCACAATCCTATTCCCTAAACTGAGGAAAAAATTAACGATTGCAGGTTTATTTAGGCAGCAGACTGAAGAAGAATGTAATTTTGAAAATAAAAAGTGTATTTATTTCTCCGTGTTATTGCATTCTTTAGATAAATGAAAAAAGGTCTTCGGTGCATCAAAGAGATTATTTCGTTATATTATAACGTGTTAGGTTTTTAAGTTTTGTATAACTGACTTTATGTGTCATTTACAAAGAGTATTTTTGGCGAAAGATCTATAATTCAGCCAACAGCAATTTGACTTTATTTAATGGGATGTAGTCTGGCGCATAATTGCGTATGTTTTACGTGTGCTAACTCTGGTAAATTTGTAACCATATAGTTTGCAAACACTTCTAATGTTTGCCATAAAACTTAGCTGTGCATCCGATTATGGACGATTGGGAAGATTTTGATTGGATGAAAACAAGAGGTTAATTTTCTATCATAATGAGTTATCGAGTTTTTTTTTTTTTTTTTCAGGTTAACAGTTACATAATTGCAAGTGGTATATATATATAAAGGAAATAGTAATGAAAATGACATTATTTTAATTTTATTCAAACATTTCATTTTTAAAAATCCACTTTTATGTGATTTATATTTCTTTTAATGAAAGTTAAAGACTTTTTGTGTGCAAACAATTTATTACATTTTTTTTACCGTATTTACTCTGCTGTAATCCGAAGATAGAAAACTGCAGTAGACCTGCTAGAAGACGTGTATTACAAAATATAATGCAACGTAGAGAGAAATTGTATTTAAGCTACCAGAACCACACATAGCACCAAGCTGAGAAGCCCGGAGTTCAAGAACTATCAAACGAAAGTGAATAATCCGAACATAAGTAATGTTCAGTGGTCACTCTCTACAATCATTGTAATTATCTCTCCTTTTAGTAGTGTGGTGACTAGAGAACATTTTAACATTTCTGATTATCACAACGGCCGTATTTTTTTCCCAACCTCTACTTTAAATATATACTGTAAAAAGAATTTCTTCTGAATAGTCTGAATTTTGCCTAACCCATAAGATATTATAATAGCTAAATAGCGTTCGCATAGTATTCAGCAAATGCGGAAAGATTTTCCCGGTGAAGGTCCATATTAATTTAAAATACAAGGTTGAATTCATAATTTTGTTTGATCAATGATCATTTGGAAAATGGACCAGTGAAGCGGGTGTAGCCTGCTAGTACTGTACTAAAACTCATAAAAAAAATAAAAATAAGTTAGCAGCTGTAGATGAGTAGCTAGTACCCATACCAATTCCACTGATTTGCAAGTATATTTTATATCCTTTATATATATATATATATATATATATATATATATATATATGTGTGTGTGTGTGTGTGTATGTATGTATATGTTGGTGATTTGGTGTGCATATGATCCTAACAGTAAGTTTTTTAAAGTCTAGGAAAAAATTCAAAATTTTATTATTTAGGCTAAAAAAGTATTTGCTCATTCCCTTTGTAACACTTTGTAACATAGTTGAAAAGTATTTTTGAATTCGATTTGCCTAAACTTCTGTATGTCTCTCTCTCTGGTCATCTGACTGTGCTTTAATTCTCGTAAATATGCTTGGGTTGTCGTGTAATTTCATATGGTGTTGGGGTTTCTTTAGAATTTTTAGTATTGAAAATGGACTGCGTAGCATTTATAGTTCGTCTAGATGGGCACGCAAAAGAATTATTTTACATTATTGTCTATGGGTATAAATAATTTCTGGTGCATTTTTTGGTGCTGCGATTTCTTTAGAACTTTTAGTATTGAAAATTAAGTACGCAGCATTTATAGTTCGTCTAGGAAAAAACGCACGCAAAGGAATTACTTTACATAATTTGTCTATGGGTATAGAAAATTTATGGTACATTTTATTGATGTTACGACATTTCAAACATAATGAGATTGATTCCTCACTGAGGTGGACACATTACGCCTTCTCAGGAGTGTAGTATAATTAGAATTAATATTTCGTTTTTAGACACGCATGGAATATTTCTATTACATTATGATATATGAAGAAAAATCGTTTTCGGTGCATTTTAATGATGCTACGATACTTTAAACATAATAAAATTAAAATGTTTCACTTTGATGCGGAAAAAAACATGTTTTATGTATAGATTATGGTGCACGTAGCATATACAGTGGGTTCAGTTATTTATCTGACAAACTCAGAGTGTAGAGTTAGGGGCATCGAGACAAACAAAAATAATAATGGAACATGGGGTCGCAAACCACTCATTTAATCGCAAATTCTGGGTTTTTGTATTTGAAATTGGGTTGATGGTAATAATTTTGAGGAAAATAAAATTATTGCAGTGAAAATATAACTACTGTCTGGCTCAGACAAGAAAAACCCTGAGTAGATTTCCTGCTTTCGGAGGTTCCAAAACTTGTAGGGAAAGAACTTCGGCCGTGGGAGGCGAAGGGCATAAATGGTTACGATAATTCTCGGAAGGACCGATTGAACGAGAGAAAAGAAAGTGCCGGACTTCCCTAAAATAAAGTCGACTGACCAGTTACTCTGAAAACAGGACCGAGCCAAGACCAGTTCCAGGGTCTTTCTTGTCTGAGCCATACTGTATAGGTACTTTATTTTATATGAATTGTGATAACATCCCGAAAAGTTCTGGAAACGCAGAGTGCTCACACAATCGACGATACTGTATGAACCGGTAATCGCAATCCATAATGTGTAGTGTCAAGTGCATACTGCTGACGCGTATAATGTAAATTTTTATCACTTTTTTATGTCATCACATTTTGGGGAAGGTTTCGAGTTTCCAATTTTCATTGCTGGCAAAAAAAAACTTTGTACACATTCGTCAAAAATGTATTGGGACTATTTTTTAGTGCTACTTAGCGTCTGATTCATTTCAGTGATAACATATCAGAAGCAAAAGGTGAGTACTTATTTCTTTTTAGATGATTTTATGTATATGCAAAAATTTATAAATGTGTTATAGAATACTGTCTCTGTATAAGCAATATAGCGATTGTAGATAAAATGATATGCCGGTTTTTGAAAAATGGAATCTATCCCAAGAACTCAAACATCTTTCCGATTATGTTTTCTGTGCTTCAGTTGTGACAGAAAGTCCACTTCAAAATATGGAAGCAATAGCAGCAACACAAGTGCAACAAATAATAGCCTATCTAGACCTAATCCGACAAATTTCAAAGTTTCAATGTCACTTCCTCAAATTCCAAGGCCGACAACATCTGTTTCCGATAGTTCGAAGACGTATGTATCTTTCCAACAGGAAACACCTTCAAGTTCATCATCTTCATTTATGAGACGACTTGATGTATCTCCCCTTTCATTTGCACCTCATGTTAGACCATCCTCTGAAAAGAGAGAGCATGAAGCTGCGAAAGTTCTAACTGGCAGTCCTAATATTGCCAAAGCGAAGGCAAAAGCTGATGAGAAAACATAATTCACAGTCAAGAGGCGCAGCTCTACAGGCCACAAAGAAAATTCGTGTTGTTACATATTCAGTGACTCAAAACAGATAGAACGGGAGCCGGCAGCACAGACAATCACCTCATCGAGTTCACGGATGAAATTCTAGGATTAGTTAAATCTTGATTGGCATATTAAAACGCAATCGGTCTGCCAAGTCATATCTTGGTGGAAAACACCGGAAAACCCGATTTTAGCGGCTGACTCATAAGTTTACCATTGTGTTTTCCTGCACGAAAAGGTACGAAAACATGGAGGACTGGGAGCAAGAAAACACAATGGCAAGCCTATGAGTCAGCCGCTAAAATCAGATTTTCAGGTGATTTCCACCAAGATATGACTTGGCAGACCGATTGCGTTTTAATATGCGAATCAACATTTAACTAATCCTAGAACTCCATCCGTGAACTCGATGAGGTAATTGTCTGTGCTGCCGGCTCCCGGTCTAACAAGGAGAGGGCGAACCTTGTTAATCACAGATTTTGATTATTTTAATATATGTTGTAGGGTAGAGACCCCTTAGTCTCAGGTTCAACGAATTTTATACAACGCTCCTTAGTTCTTGAGAAACCGGGGGGGGGGGGGTGATCTAATGGTAGTACACAACTTAAATACTTACTTTGTAACTAAAAGGATTGGTTGGTTGTAGCTGAGTTGGAATGGCGTTTTCCGGCTGATCCGCGGGCCCGGGTTCGATACCAGGTCGCGCTACATTTGTTTTTCTCATTTTTTTGTTTTATAAATATACTTGTAATTATAATTTAATAATTTAAATTAAAAATTTCAATATCATATATTAATTATAGTGTTAACAAACTTAAATTTATTACTTTTTATTTTAAAACTATTATTTATCATTCTTTAAAGAGGTTTAAAAACAAATTGGATCTATTATTGAATGATGAAAATTCCAAAATCTTGACAAAAGCTGTTGTGGCTCCATCTAATTATGATAAAATAAAAGAATATTCAAATAAAATAAAAATAAAAGCAGAAAGAAGCTAAAGGGGGAAGCAAAATAATGGAAAGTGCAAGCATACGTTTTATAAATTTAAAAATCTTTACTATGCAAAAAATCGGTTGTAATTTAATTCTGATGCTAATTTTTAATATAATCATGCTTGTTACTTTAAAAACAGAATAATAGTATTATCGCATTGACTTCCTTTGTTAAAGCAATGCGTAAATGATGTTTCTTTAAAATCACGAACTGACACAATTGCTCAATATCATTGCATCGATAAAGAATATATGAAATACATTTTAAAATTGAATTTAAAAAAAATTAACAGTTTTATGATGTTTTATACAACTATTTAGTTAAAAGTAAGAAATTAAATAGATAGGTTTAAATTATAATTGATATACAATATTATGAATTTTAATTGACAATGAGATTATTAAGTTATACTTACGAATATATTTATAAAAAAACAATGAGAAAAACAAATGTAGCGCTTGCCGGTATCGAACCCGGGCCCGCGGATCAGCCGGCAAACGCCATACCAACTCAGCTACGACCTACCTATCCCTTTAGTTACAAAGTAAGTATTTAAGTTCTGTACTACTATTAGACCCCCCCCCCCCCGGTTTCTCAAGAACTAAGGAGCGTTGGATAAAATCTGTTGAATCTGAGACCAAGGGGTCTCTACCCTACAACATATATTTAAATAATCAAAATCTGTGATTAACAAGGTTGGCCCTCTCCTTGTAAGAAGGAAAAGTAGTGGATAAAATATGTTAAGTGTTGAATGTGGGTACATAGTGAATGTGCCGCTGTTTCTTCGTGTGCAAGAAAAAAAAAGTGTGATGTATGCACGTAAAATTAATAGCAATTTATGGTGTGTCATCATAACACAGCACTGTAAATAAAATGACATAGTGCAGAAGGTAATTATTAATTAATTTTATATAAATCGTTATTATGACGCTGCGACTTTATTTGTTACTTTTTAAAAGGCACCATTGGATTTTGTATGCTTCGCAAAGTTAGTTTGTAAAAAGTAAAGTTGATGAGACAAAATTTCTTTGAATAGAAACATTTCTTTCCTTAGGGTGTGTCATTTTAGGACAGTTTTCCCTACAACAAAGGTGAGCATGCCTATTAAAAGTTTCATTATAAAAATTCATTCATTCTGAAAGTTATTTTAAGGATCGACTGAAATAAGTTTTAAGAACGAAAACGAAACCGAAACCGAATTTCGGTAATCTTCCTATATTCGGCCGAAAATGAAAATATCCAAAACTTTTTTAAAAGTAATTAATACATACATAAATATACGTAATTATTAATTAATTATACTTGTGGCCCAAGTTGGCTCTATGTGCCTCTGTCCAAAAAGATTTTATTTTCACATAAAATAAAATGTAATTAATACATCAAAGACATAGAATTATTTTCTAATTATACGAATTTCATCTAATTAAAAAATGTTTTAGGTATGCATACCTCCATTTATCTTTTATAATTGTTTTTGTAAATGATCATCTGTTGTACTAGAACTTTCTCAAAGAATATTCGAAACACTTCTGCTGTTACAAAGTAAGAATTTCCTATTACTGTTAAGTCTGTAGTTTATAATGAGCTCGTGTAAAGCGTGTTCAAAGTTCAATCCTATATGCATTGCTTGCTTTATAATTTACAATCACGCCTTGAGTCAGTCATGACTGATAATTATAAACAGTGAAGTTCATATAATTAAATAGGAGTGTCTCATTTGAGCCGATAAATCTCAAATCAATGAGTAACGATAAATATTTTCGAAGGGAGAAAAGAGATTTTTGGAACACAGGTAGTTTCGGACCGACTGAATTTTCCGCAGCATTTTCGCAGAAAACGTATTTTCGGCGAAACTCAGATTTTGGGCCGAAAACCAAACCGAATTTTCGGTCGGTATCTAATTATTACAGTCAACCAAAGTTGAGTTAGAGGAGAACACCCTGCATTTTTTATTAATAGATTGTTTGCAATTTCTCTTTCTCTTCATGCCTACTATTGCCGCTCTGAATTTGTCGGATAAATATCTGAACACCCTGTAAAACTGACTATAATTTTTAATTGCTGAAAGTGCGTTTGCCGTCATTTTATGTATTTTCACAATTATCTAGTTTTTACAGTATTACGTGGTGTGTATAAATTCTATAAATCATACAAAAGACGGTCCGTAATAATTAGGACTCACTAGCTAAAGTACCCGGCGTTGCTCAGAATTTTAAGAATGCGTGTTTTGAAAAATCAATTGAAAGTTGTTTTCGAGTATTTTGTTATTTAAATATTTTTTTCGTGATTAAAGAAAAATGGAAAGTGCAAAAATTCTATGATTTTTCTTTTTTTTTTATCTGAAGTCTTTATTTTATTTCTTCACTAAGAATGAGCTTTGAAGGTCTAAACCTTTGTGGAAATTCTAATATATACGCATACATACATATATAGAATAGATTTAAGAATGGCGAAACAAATTCAGAGAACCTTAAAATGTTAAAATATGCCAATATTTCCATAATTTTTATCATGTTTCCATATGTTTTTTAAAACTCATATGACGTTATATATTCACCTGCTTCTGACCGTTATATTTCTAATATAAAGTAATATTAACTTTTATCAAAATTCCTCAAACAATTTATTTCATTTTCATTTTTCACGTGGAAATCTTGCAATAGAAAAGTTATGACGTAATATTCTCCATTTTTTTTTTTTTTTTTTTTTTTTTTATTCGTCAAACTATTTATTTAGTTTTCATTTTTCACATGGAAATCTTACAATGGAAAAGTTATGACGTAATATTCACCTTTTTCTATTATTCGTCAAACTATTTATTTCATTTTTATTTTTCACGTGGAAATCTTGCAATGGAAAGGTTATGACGTAATATTCACACTTTTTTTTTTTTTAATTCGTCAAACTTTTTATTTCAATTTCATTTTTCGAGTGGAAATCTTGCAATAGAAAAGTAAATTTGTGGTTAGAATTTTATTGTGGATTTTAATTGTTGGCAACTGCTACATCGAAAAATGTTTACATTTGATAGAGAATTGCTTTAAATTGGTGGTTTTTTATTAGTTAAAAATTAACAATAAATTATTTCGATTTCGGATTACTTTAGTTGCCTCGGTCGTGTTTTAATACATATGTACGTAACATTTCACAATTCTGGCTTCCAAACTATGGATTTGTATAGAATTACAGATTAAACAGACATATTTTCTTTTTTATATATTAGATTACCAGATATAAGACAGCAATTTCTGAAAATGGGTTTTACTGAATTACGTGTTTTCAAAATTACTTATTTATATGTCGCATTTCATTGTTTCAAAATGTATACCTAATGCAGGTTTTTTTCGTTCTGAATTCAAAATTAATTTTGTTTAACCAAAAAATGCTTTATATAAGGAAAAAATTGAATCGAGAACTCCAAATTATAGAAAATAACTTCGTAAACACTTAAAGTCGGATTTTTAAAAAAGAGTGTCTTTTTGTTATTTTATTTCAATTGAAAGGCAACATAAAAATATTTATATGTGTTATTTTACATTCATTTTTAATACTATTTAAAACAAATTGTTTTTGTAATATTATTTATAAAAGAATTTCTGTCAATGCTTTCAGCTAATAGATGCTCTGACATTTGAAAATAAATGAGTTATTACAAGTAACTGAAATTTATTAATATTGCAATATTTTTAAAGAGAATTAAATTATGCATAATGAAATTCATCGAACCGAAATTGATTTAACTGAATTTTCTGAAAGGAATTTTGGGAAAATTGTAGGCTTTTAATCCTTAATACAAAAACAAGTCAACATTTTACGTACAATCATATTTGTAAATTTATCTAAACTGAATGCAGATATTTCGTGCTTTCGTATAAGATTCTCGGAACTTAATGAATTAAATTATAAACATGCTTTTAAAAGATGTGTTTTTGAAATAAGTTTATTTAATAACCATGCTTTTAAAAAGGTAATAACATTAACCAGATTACCAAATTGCTTATTCGACTTTTCAATAAGAAACTAATTTATTCAGGAAATATCTATGATAGTAATACTTATTATGATTTTACAAACATATTTCTAAAGTATATTGCTTTAAAGTATTTTAATGAAATATGTTTTTAGATAAAAGTGCACTTTTTTGTGATTTCGTTTCCGAAAATTTTTATTCTTTTTCCTGATTCATTTATTGTTATTCCTTCTTAAATATTATTCGAGTGATATCTATCCATGTAATGACCCCAAAAATATTAAAACAATAAAGATCAGTTGCAAATATAATTGTAGCATATTTACTATTTTAAATACGTTGTTATAACGTACGTTTAAATATGTTGCTCTAAAGTGTAAAGTATAAAATTTCAAAATACTTAATAGTTTTTTCTGCAAGTAATTTAAGAACTTACTTTCCTTTTTTTGATCTGGCTGATATCTAGCCGTGAAATTTCAGATTTTTTTTTTTTTTAGATTTTAATGGCAGTAGTAGTAGTATACGTAAAGATACAATTACAAGGAAATTCAAGAATTCAAATATATTACTTTAAAATAGTTTTATTAACCCCTTGGGGGCGAGCGACACGTATACGTGCCGCATGAAGCGTTCAGAATCCTTGTTTTTCCTCACCAGTAAAATTTTACAGAAAAATTTGCCTTATTTAATCAGCGCATTTTCTCGATTCAAGAAAACACAAATTTCTGTTTTAAAAATACGGTGACAAAAGATTAAAAATTTCGTAAAAGGCTCACGTCCCGAAGGGGTTAAATAATTTTCAAGATAAAAAAAATAATATTATATTACAGTTAAATATCTGAAAATGCCATCCTTAGTTGCCTTATTGATTTATAGACTATTTTTTTTCTTTTAGATTATCACGTGGTACCCATCCTTGCCATACCAGAACAAATATATATTCAAAGAATAATAATAAATCGCAGTTAATAATTGTAAGATATTTCCAAATAAGCAATTTTTACCCAGAAATTATGTTATTTCCCCCAAACTTTCAGGTATGTATTTGTTCATAATACAGGGTGTACATAATTAAATATCCCAAATTTACAGGGCTATTAAAAGAAAACAAAAAAGTACAACCCTGTTGTTCATCGGAAACTAAAAATAAGTTTAAATTCAACTCACTTATAAGTGTTCAATGTGAGACCCTACAGAAACGATATCGAGGTCGTAGACAGCTTACTTCAGGAGCGACCAAGAAAGTACAGCATACCACGTGATCTGACGTCATCAAGTCCGGCGTATTTTGGAGGGAGAAACAAATTTCTTTTCGATGCTCTTCTGTGATAGCCACTGCTCGCCGTTGTCATTTTGTTCGTTATGTTTATGTATATGCTATTGTTCGTATTATTTCTATTGAATAGTGTTTATGAATATTGTATTTAGAGTGTTAGTGAATGTTTATCAGAAAAAGAACCTATTCGCAGACCCAGTAGGATTGAAAAGTTTCAAAATTTGTGTGATATGGCAATGTAGAACTTCATCCAAAAATATTTGGTCAATTTCTCTTAAAAGGAATGAGGAAGGGAAACTAAAAAAATTCAAAAGTAAATGAACTACAATCAGACCTAACAGGTATGTAAATATTAAGCTATATTTTTAAAATGAAATAATTCTTAAATCCGTTTATTATTGTTATTATTATTATTATTATTATTATTATTATTATTATTATTATTATTATTTTGATAAAAATATTTTTGGGTGACTCATTAAAAGTGTACTGAAATAATCCTTGTATCACTAATAATCAAATATGGGTTTGTAAGATGTCGACAGATTTATTATTATTATTATTATTGTTGTTGTTACAAAAGTACCATACCGATGTCCACTTGCCTAATGCAACTATTTTAACAGTGAAATAAATTCTTATGGGTGAATTACTAGTTTTTATGGTAATAGGCTTTTTGAAATCAGGACAAAATATTTAATTGTGTACATATTATCGCTATACATACAGATAATAGGATTTTTTTTTTTTAATTGTAGCGAGTTGTCTTGCATGAAATATAGCAATGTGAATATTTAAAAGGGAAATATTTATTGAACTAGTGTATTAAAATGATATTTGTATCAATAATCAAATACGTTATTATTATTATTATTATTATTATTATTATTATTATTATTATTATTATTATTATAAAAAATATTTTTCGATGTCCATTTGCATATTGCAACTATTTTAACAATGAAATAAATTCTTGTGGGTGAAATAGCAGTTTTTAATGATAACACGCTCATTGAAAAAAAAAAATATATATATATATATATATACAATTTTAATTAATTTTCCAACTACTTTACAGCAGTGAAAATACGCTT
The DNA here is from genome assembly GCA_963932465.1 of Maratus speciosus. Taxonomy (NCBI): domain Eukaryota; kingdom Metazoa; phylum Arthropoda; class Arachnida; order Araneae; family Salticidae; genus Maratus; species Maratus speciosus. Next base: position 199,155,494 of record OZ010792.1, on the reverse strand, counting down.
GAAATTATTGAATATTAAAGACGTGAATTATCACATTGCTAACAAGGGGTAAACCAACTTAGTGAAAAATGTCCGCGTGCATCGTCCGCGTGGCTTAGTGGTAGAACACTGGAGATCTATTCCAGGGTGCCGGGTTCGATTTCCGGCTTGCACATTTTTCACTAAGTTGGTTTACGCCTTATTAGCAATGTGATAATTCACGCCTTTCATATTCAATATATATATGTATTCAAATATGTGTGGTATTATCGTTATACATACTGATAATAGAAATTTTTATTTAAAGTTTAGGAAGTTGTTGTGCATAATATATGTTTTGTAAATACTGAAGTGTTTTTTCAAGTAAAGTACTACATTGAGTTTTTATATATATTTACTTATGATAGTCAAATATATATAGGCTTGTAATAATGCAGCAAATTTCATATTTGGTTTTTAATTTTAATTATATTTGGGTATACACGTATTTAATCTCGTATGCTTAGTTAAGTTGCATTTATGAATTAAAAATGTGGAAAATTTAAAATTATTATTATTATTTTAACTGCAGGTATAGTAGCTTGTAATTTAGGGAATGTTTTGGTTAAATAACTAAAGTTATTCATGTATATTTGTTATCGCTTTTGTACTTATTACTCCTATGATAGTTTCATAAATGTTAATGAACAATCGAATTTTATTTTTGAAGTGCTGAACTTTTAACTGCAATAAAAAATAATTAATGTACTGAATTTTATAGATATACTTTTTATGTTTCAGAATTCGTAAATTACTTTTATTCTGTTTAGAAGTACCATATAACTCTTTAAATATTTAGTATAGATTTTTTTTTATAATTTTAAGCAGCTATATTTTCGTAATTTCATAATAGTTAATAAAATTACTTTATAAATACCGAATCGTAGCAATTATAATTAAGTCAATTTGTTCATGCCTATGAAATAAAGATACAAACAAAGTTAAGGCAATATTGTGCCAATTTTTTATGAATCCTGGGTTATTAAGGAAATCATTATCTTAAATCGTTTTTTTTTTAATCTACTTTAAATATTTTAGAATAGGAAATTGGCTGTCTAGCGTTTTCTTAAAGTTTTGAAACCACTCCACGATAAAAATTAATGTTTATAAACGCTTTCTTTAAGACTGAAGAACCCGTCGCTTGTGAAAGTTAGGACGGAGGAAGCTATTCACGGGAGAGCTTTCTTGGCCGTATCTGAAGGAGGCCGTGAATCGTACAATAACTCATCCCACACTTTTTTCGGTATGATTTTTTTTTCTTAGCCCCGATATGCTATTTTTTTTCGGCCAGCAATCAATATGTCGTCTTTAAAAAATAACGTTCTGTTACAGAAGCTAGCCTTAAGACAAAGCAGGTGTATCATTGTACGATTAAATACACTACTGCGATTTTTTAAACTTCTAAGCATCGCACATGTTCAATTTTTATACCGTTGTATTGGTGAAAAATTATTTTTAAATGCAATTTGTTCGAAAAACTGCATCTCAATTTATTTTTGAGATATTACTGTTTTTGTAGTTTTTATTGCCATTTGTTTAATGTTGCCAACTCAAGCACTCCATTTCTGTAGAAAGTAAAGGAAAAATGGTTGGAAAATAGTAATTATATCTTTTTGTTGCCACTTTCCCATAACAACAGAAATAAAATGTAAGGGATAGCTAGGAGAGTCTGCTCACATTTCAAAAGAGTAATAATAAAAAATCTAAACATGATTATTTGGCTAAACTATGCATAAATAATTTTGACTTCATTTGTTTTTTATGCATTTCTATTGTTATTTGTTGTTATGCTGTGATTTAATAGAACAGCAGTAATAAAACCAAGAAAACTATTTTGCGCAATCTCTCCTTACAGGGAGGAGAGATTGCGCACATGAATAGAAGAGATTGTTATTAATAATAACTACAATTAAATTGTTCAATAATTACACTTAAATGACATTGTTGTAAGTTTTTGTGGGTAAATATTATTGTATTAGGAGTGAAATCTTCAACCAACTGTTTAAATAATAAAAAAAAGAAAGAATTTTAACAATAATTAAAGAATTTTAATTAAAAAAAAATTAAAATATCAGAAAAAGCAAGCCTTAGTATGATTACAAAATAACATTAATCTACTTGATACCATGTTTAACTTGAAAATTTCTTCATTTTCATTTCCACAGTTTTAATGTATTTTGTTTGCTAACCGAAGTTCTAGTCGTCCATAATCGATGCACTTATTGTAGTAAATCGTGCAACTTTCGCGCAATTACCTGCAACAAGCAATACATTGAATTCAGTCACTGGTCGAAGACGTCTCCTGGTACAGTTCCAGATGTTCAATACATTCATACTCATTGACCTTCGTTTTGTTTCGATCAGTTTTTTTTTATCCCACTTTTTCTGAAAACAGCTTATTTTCAGCTGTTTTTTTTTTCTTTTCTTGTAGCGGCATCTTTCTTAACCCCTTCGGGACGGGAGCCTTTTACGAATTTTTTAATATTTAGTCACCGTTTTTTAAAAACAGAAGTTTGTGTCTTCTTGAATCGAGAAAATGCGCTGATTAAATAAGGCATATTTTACAGTAAAATTTTACTGGTGAGGAAAAAGAAGGGTTCTGAGCGCTTCATGCGGCACGTATACGTGCCGCTCGTCCCCAAGGGGTTAAGTCTTTTTTCATGTATATTTTGTTGATTAGTAAAATTAGTTGCATTCTGTTTCCTTTATGATTTCGATGGCATTAAATTACTTGGAATGGGTGAAAGCTTTTCCAAAACATTGTAGGTGTTATTAGAAAATTTATTTTAGTAAACAAAATTAATTTATCAAGAAATTAACTGTTCATAAATTAAAAAAAATTATAAAAATATCTAATTAATTTATTAACAAATATATTATTAATTTATTAACAAAAATAATTACATAAAATTAATAAAATTAATTTAATAACAACTGTATTATTAATTTATTAACAAAAGTTTTATCTGCAAATGTTTTTTTTTTTTTTTTTTTTTTTCAAATTCATTTGTTGCCAAATTTAGTTTCAATAATTATGTGTTTTTCCAAAAATTATTTCAAAATTGATTCATTTATATGTTTTACACGTAATTTGCAATTCATGCAAATTTACCAATAAGCTGCGTAATCTCTCCTAGCACTGAAACTTATGGGGAAATGCACCACCTCTGCTTAGTAGCAGATGCGCAAACTTTCCTATTTTGGTAGGAGAGATTGCGCGGCCTTTTATTTAAACATGGCCACTTCTAAAATGAATTTTTGGTGTTCGCATGCTTAGTCTAGGTTAGTATGTTATAAGAAATCGTTTAAGTTCAAAATATTTTGTACTATTGACATTCTATAAAAATTCTGGCGAACAGTTATGAAAATGGAAGCACTGACTTTTAAAAAACAAAACAAAATAGCAATGTGCCCAAATAGCAATCCAAGACCCTTGGAACAATCAATGTGCACATCCATGTAGACAACACACTAATGCTGCTGTACAACTACCTGGAGTCGCTGCGCGCGTACACTACTCTTTCCCGTCGCATCTCTTTGTACGCGATCTCTCCTGGCTTTACCTTAATTAAAATACGTGCTATTTGTAAAAAATATAAATGAATGATTTAAGATAAAACATGGAGCTATTAAAAACTATATTTACTTTTAAGTATCTATATTAATATTATAAACAAATGAAGACGAATCGTTAGATGGCCATTTTTTTTTCGAGTTTCTTGAATGACGACATCCCTCTTTTTTTTGTGTGTGTGTGTGTGTGTGTGTTATTCAGCGATAGTTACGTCCTATGCATACTTTATTGTAGATGATGTTTAAGACTGGATCGTAAATGAGGAATTCTTCAGCGGATGCGAATGGTGCTATTTTATATAAAATAAAAGCGTGTTTTTTAAGTCTTAAAACTAAAATATTTTTGTACTATCTATCTATCTATCTATCTATCTATATATATATATATATGTTTTTATTTATTGGGGGTGACACTAAATTCTGAAAAAACGAATTAGGACAGGCATAGCTATCAAAGAGATACACCGGACATGCTGAAAAAAGTGTGGGATGAGTTATCGTAATTCCTCGACATTGTTCGTGTTTGTGAAGGGGCTCACACTGAACACTTATAACTGTGTTGAATTTAAGCTTTCAACTGTTCGTTTTGATTTCCGACGAACAACAAGGTTGTACTTTTTTGTGTCTTCGTTTAACAGCCCTGTAAATTTGGGATATTCATTTATGTACACCCTGTATAACTCTTCATCGTAGTTTTACCTCTCGATTACAGTAGTGAGATGTCTTGGTATTTTTCTATATTTGTAGATATAAACTCTTGTCTAAGCTGTTTATAGATATTGTTGGAATAATTTTACACTTCTTTTTCCTAGTTTTTGTTTTTGTAAAGCGATACACATTTTTTAAGTACCAAAAAAAAGTAAAACACACTGTGCTAAAAAAGTAGCCACCAGAAGACAGTGAAACTTACAAGGGAACCACTTTTGGTGTTGCTCGCACCTAGCATCGAGACCTGGTGCGTTTTGTAGCCCTATACATAAAAGTTGGAGAACCGAAAATATTTCTCTGTTAAAATAATATTTTTATATACTTTTTTATACTTTTAATTTTTCATTATTACATATTTATTTGTTTATTTCACGCCAAAAGCGAGTTAAGTCGCCAAATATGGCGCTACAATTTTCACGCAGAGAAAATGTGCAGAACATATTACTAGAATTATATCAGATTGCGATTTTTTTTTATAATTGATAGCGTAAGAAACAAATATTAGGTTTTTATTTTTTTTTTTCTATGCAGATGATAAATATATAAGTAATAAATATAATTCTATAAACGCTTCGAAGATCATTGAAAACTATTTTTTAGTGAAATACAAAATAAGCAAACTATTTTCTTTTGAAATCGAATGAAATAAAGTTTCCAATGTTTAAAATGAAATATTGGTGTATTAAATGGTCCTTCGGTAAAAGTAATCATAAAGTAAATTAATATTTTTACACAATTTAGAAAAATTACTGTGGCGAAATAGGTCGGACATTGCAATTCTAGCTATTACAACTTCAGCTATGACATTCGGCTAGGGTTGCCGGAAAGCTCTACTTTTGAAAATAAACGCCAACTGTTTCCCCGCCAAAAATATGAATATAAAGTTGCAATTTTTTAAAATCAAATTCGTAGGTTTTTGAAGGAATTTTGAAACTTTTTTCAACATTTTATTCTTATTATTAACTAGTTTTTATTTTTAAATGATTTTCTTTAAAAAAATTCAATGTTAATAGTCCGATAAGTGGTCTCGAAAATCGCATTTTCAGAAAGTTATGCTGCTGTATAATCAAGAAATATTAATTAACAGAAAAATTTTATCGATTCTCAAACTTCATAATATAGGGCTTTAAAATGCACCAGGTCTCAATGCTAGGTGCGAGCAACACCAAAAGTGGTTCCCTTGTTAGTTCCAATATTTTGTGCTCTGATTAAACCATAATTGTTAAATTTTTAAACAATAAACTGGCAAATTGCTCTATCTTAAAGTTGCTGCAGTTACTCTTTGCAAAAGAGGTCTAATGGGACAACTGTTTAAACTAGAATTTGACTCACATCACAACGGTCATGCAAGGCTTAATTAGGTTTTCAATTAGACATCTCTGGACTTATAATCACTAAGCAAGCAAGCGGATGTCACATTGCTCTATTGCTCTAATCTAAAGCCAGATATTGGGATTGCATAGAAATAATTCTTATAACTGGTTGTTTTATACTGTCATAGGATGGTAAAACTGAACGATTGTTAAAATGTAGCATAATAATGAGTTTAAAAAATCTACTGAATAGCGCTTATTTTTTTAATTATTATTTTTTTCTTCATCAAATGATTCAATGTTGAACGGAATTGTTTTACAGTATAGCATTAGACTTCCTTACATAATTAAATAACAAAGCTCTAATATGTTGATCTAATTTTTTTAATTGTATATTATACTAAAATTTTATTCACAATATTTCAATTTTTAAATTAGCTCAGAATTATAGTTAGTGTTTGAAATGACTCACTTTAAAAAGTGCATTTATGTGATGACATGCTGTTTCAGAATGGAAGAATTTTTATGAGATTTATGCTATTATTTATTTTGCATTATTTGAATGAAATTTAAAACAATGGTATCATATGGATTATAATCAGAATTTTTTGCGTGTAAAACAAGGCCAAGTTGTATGTAAGGGGTTAAATAATTATAGGAATATCAAGCTATATTAACACGTTCACGCCGGCATGGTGGGTCACACGCGACTGTCTCAGATTAGTCAAGTCTCCGGCTTTTTGCACACCACTATTATTTTAGAGAAAATGTTGTCCCTTTAAATCGCCCAATTGTTCTAATTAAATAAAACAACATTTTCTGTATTAAAATACTGTTATCCAAAAAGCCGGAGATTTGGCAGCTCCGAGACAGTCGAGTGTGACCCACAGCGCCGACGTGAACGTGTTAACAGAATATCAATATAAGCAATACCGTGATGCATTCTCAATGTTCTACACCACTCGCACTTGTTTTATGTTAAAAACTTCGATTAGTATAAAGTAATTTTTGTATAAAGTAACTTTTAGCTCAGTGAAATCGAAATTTTAACCAAAGATAACTCACGAAGCGTATTCCTAAGTAATTTTCCGAGTATACACTCTTAAAAATTTGCAGCATTCTGGCAGGTTATTTGACCGTTTTTTTTTTTCCGAAAACGGTTACACAACCGTAATTTTAACACTATTCTGACCATATTATTGGCCATTTTATGGTCAGAATATAGTTAAATTATGGTTATGAAATCGTTTTATCAAAAAACATTCGAATGACCTACCAGAATGCTGCAAAATTTTTAACAGTGTATTCATTGAATTTTTTTTTTAATGCTATTCATTTATCATCGGAGGAATAACTCTAAAAATAGCATTATAATTGGAATTTGGAAACAATATATGTACTATAAAAATACGATACTGGACCCACATACTTTTTCGAGGATAAAAAGAGCCGTACTTATTATTTAAAAGTAAATGCTTATCATATGTCTTTAAAATCCCACAAATTGTCCAACATTGAACGTTAGTAAGTAATGAATTGCGTTCTGTAATTAGAAAAAAATTCATTTAGGCCCTCTTGAACTATCAGACTGTCAATCTTACTAAAATGCTCCAAGAAACGAGTAGAAGATATTCTAAAAGACACAAGTTGTATGAGGATAAATTATTACACATCTTGGATTTGAATTGGAAATTTTGATTATTCGCCTATGAATAGTATTTTAAGTACTGTAGGATTTCAATATTTACTGGAATAATTTTTTCCAAAGGTGCAGAAAGTTTTGGAAACCCTGTTTAATGTTTCAAAAAGTACTATTTTGGGAAATTCCACTTTTGAACGTTTTCTTCACTTATTAGTATCAAACTGGGTGAGCGAAGCTCTTATGCGTCCAATACAATGATTTCTTTGTGACGTACATTTATAATTGGCATGGTTCGCATAAAAAAACTAACACAAATTATGTTCTTGAGTAATATTTAAAGATCTGAAGTTAAGTTGAATCAACGCTAAAACACTCAGTTAATTTCAATTTAAGCTTTTTTTTCACCTTTTAAAATATCATAAGTGCCATAGAAAAAGTTAATATGCGTGTGGACTTCATTTGAAGCTTTTTTCCACGCTTTAAAGATTTCTCAGAATTTGTTGACAGAGGAATTAGCACAAAGGTGGTGGTCAAGAAAAATTTCGGTTTGCCTATTGTTGTTCGCAGTCTTTAACATCTAAGAACTTTAGCTGAACTACTAACGAAATGCTGCTGCTGAACAAAATATCTGGTGGTGTTAACGGCAACCCTGCTATCCCATATGAGTGTATAATTCACCTTTTCAGACGTTCTCAGCCTACTGAGCATTTTGCTGGAATTTTTTAGGATACATTGGGTAAATGTATCTTGAGGAATTTGATCCAACTAAATTAGTTGGCACCAATGGCAGAAAAATTATCGCATAGAAGTAAAATTTTTAAATGTAGCCAGTAATAACATTCAAAGTCGTTTTAAGCATGAAGTTTGAAACGCTCAAAATCCTTCAACTTCAGTGAAAGTATGAAAAGTAAAGTTTTTGAAGTGCTCAGAGACTTTTTTTTTTTTTTTTGACAACTGAAGTAATTTTAATATTCATTTCAATATTGGAAATTACCAACATCATCTTGCGAACATTAAATGTTTGCGAATTAACTCGCTCAGTTTAATTTTGTGTAAGCCCCGCATACGCTTTACCCGTATTACTCTTTCATTTACTCTGCCAGTACTATTACTCTACAAGTATTATTCTCATGTTCTGAAGAGAAGATTTGATTCTCATAGGGGGTGACAATAAGTTATTGTTGGGGATTCTTTTCCTCATAACTTTTGATTCAAGAACATAATGAAAATATATATATTCGTAAAATACAACTCAAAAAGTTTTTTTTTTTCTTTTTTCTTTTTTTTTTTTTTTTTTTTTAATAACACAAAGAAAGTTGCATATGCATAAAGTTACGACTCAATGCGTTATTAAAACCCATCCCCTGCCATAATCAAACAATGATTACAATCAAATAATAATTAACCTTACAATTTTATCAAAATGTTATTAATTACGTAACAGCTATCTAGTTAGCTCTATGCTCCTAATTTATAAATAACGTTTTGATAAATTTGATAACATTTTATTACTAATTATTATTTGATTATTATCATTATTTGATAAATAACGTTTTTATTTGCAACTTTACGCGTTTATAACCTTGTTTGTTTCATTTAAATTTTTTGTGTTATACTTTACAAATATATAATGATATTTTTCGTGGTGTTCTTCAATTAAAAGTTATAATGTAAGGAACCCCCACAATAATTTATAGGCACCCTATATAATATATATAATATATTAACAGATATGACCATAAATAGATATGATTTACTTATATACTGGTTTTTATTCAAATCTGTTACATATCAGTCACAGCTGATTTGCTCATTTTATCTGGAATTACCCAAGAGGAAAATGCCGGTTTGTGTCATAGATATACACATGCGACTAAGGCAGGGTTAAAAACAAAAAGTGAAAAACATCGAAAGTTTTTTTTCACTCTCCGACACGCTATTTTCTATAGCTAAAAGATATCACATACTTTCTACAAAGATGAGATTTTCAAGATGTATTTACAAGCACAATATTCCAAATAACGAATGACTGATGGCAAAAGGTAAACAAATTCTTACCACCACTATTAGGTAGATTTCGTAAGAAATACTACCTATTGCAGTCGTTACCATGGTGCGACTTTTGAAAAATTCCTTCATAACTTTTCATTATAGGACCCCAGGAACCCAGAACCACCCCCACCTAAAAAGTTTATATATATATATATATATATATATATGTATGTATGTATGTATGTACTAAATTTTGTCCGCACGATAAAAGTCGCAATTATGCACGGATCGTCTTCAAACTCGCCAACAACTTTGAGATGGCTAATATCTCGGCGGGGATTGAAAATGGGTAAAATCGGACCAAGGGAATGGAAATGGGGAGGGTTAAAAAATTTGAATACCATCTTAACATGATTCCGATAAAATCAGCTCTTACACAACAATGACAGAAAAAATAAATATTTTTCGTTATTGCAGTTGCCAACAATTAACAAAAAAAGCAATAAAATTCTCACCACAACAACTGCTTTTCTTTTGCGAGAATTTCACGTGAAAAATTAAATAAAATAAATAGTTTGACGAATTGAAAACAAATTGAATATTACGTCATAAGTTTCCTAGAGCAAGATTGCCGCATGAAAACTCAAAATGAAATAAATAGTTTGACGAATTAAAAAACAACAACAAAATATTGCGTCATATTGGAAATAAAATGGACCTCAGCAGGTGAATATGTAACGTCATGTGAGTTTGAAGAAACGTATTAAAACATGATAAAAACCGGACTATGGAAATATTAACTTATTTATCACTTTGAGGTTCTCTGAATTTGCTTTAGCTATTTTTTAAACCTATTCCATATGCATGCGTGTGTGTATTCGTGTACATTAGAATTTTAACAAAATGTTTAGCTCCCTAGAGCTCATTCTTAGTGGAGGAACTGGGTTTATCTCTAATCTTGATTTAAATTTTGTTAGTTAATTTATTACTTAACTTCGAAATCTACCTCCGCCTGTAGGCCCGAGCCGGCAGGGATTTTAGGTAGATTTCGTAAGAAATACTACCTATTGCAGTCGTTATCATGGTGCGACTTTTGAAAAATTCCTTCATAACTTTTCATTACATGACCCCAGGAACCCAAAACCAACCCCACCTAAAAAGTTTATATATATATATATATATATATATATATATGTATGTATGTATGTATGTACTAAATTTTGTCCGCACGATAAAAGTCGCAATTATGCGCGGAACGTCTTCAAACTCGCCAACAACTTTAATATAGCTAATTTCTCGGCGGGGATTGAAATTGAGCAAAATCGGTCCAAGGGAATGGGAATGGGGAAGGTTTAAAATTTTGAATACCGTCTTAACATGATTCTGGTAAAACCAGCTTTTACACAACAATGGCAGGAAAAAATAAATATTTTTCGTTATAGCTGTTGCCAACAATTAAAAAAAAACAATAAAATTCTCACCACAACAATTGCTTTTCTAATGCAGTGTTTTCACGTGAAAAATTAAATTAGATAAGCAGTTTGACGAATTCAAAACAAATTGAATATTACGTCATAAGTTTTCTAGAGCAAGATTTCTGCATGAAAATTCAAAATGAAATAAATAGTTTGACGAATTCAAAACAAATTGAATATTACGTCATAAGTTTTCTAGAGCAAGATTTCTGCATGAAAATTCAAAATGAAATAAATAGTTTGACGAATTTAAAAAAAAACAACAAAATATTGCGTCATATTGAAAATATAATGGACCACAGCAGGTGAATATGTAACGTCATTGAGTTTGAAGAAACGTATTAAAACATGATAAAAACCCGAGTATGGAAATATTAACATATTTTAACACTTTGAGGCTCTCTGAATTTGATTTAGCCATTTTTAAACCTATTCCATATACATGCGTGTGTGTATATTAGAATTTTCACAAAATGTTTAGCTCCCTAGAGCTCATTCTTAGCGAAGGAACTGGGTTTATCTTTAATCTTGATTTAAGTTTTGTTGGTGAATTTAGTACTTAACTTCGAAATCTACCTCCGCCTGTAGGCCCGAGCCGGCAGGGATTTTTTTAACATTTAAAATGTGTACTTAAAGCGTCTTAAAACACAAAATCTTATTTTTTGTATTTGTAGATTTTTTTAAATCTTTTTTTTTTTCCTCATAAAGTGTATATAGATTTTATTTCAAAGTAAATTCTTTAAAAAAAATTAAATTATAAATTATTAATTTCATCTAAATTTAAAAATTAATATATTATATCCTGAATGAATAATGTTTTTGCGATTTTATTTTTTTAAAGCAGAAAATATTAAATAAGAAGTATTAATTTGGCATCAGGATTTACAGAAATATTAATTCGGAAATATTAAATAATGATATATATGCATCAACTTTTTAAAATTATCTTCTATGACCACTATGTAACATGAGAATCATGTTTTAATTTTTTTTCTGGAAAAAAAAAATGAAAGACAATGCAATCAATGTATGACTAAAAGTAATTGTACGAAATCTGATAGCTTCATCTGTCATAGACATTTAGATATAGCAATTTAAATATGACGAATCATGAAAAAATACATCCCGAGATTTAATAAAAAAAAAAAAAAAAAAAAAAAAGTATAAATTTTAAGTACTCCTTAAACAACCACACGTGACATTAAAATTATTATATTTATTTGATCTATGTTTTGAATTTGTGGATTAAAAAAAAAAAAGAGTATAAATTTTAAGTACTCCTTAAACAACCACACGTGACATTAACATTATTATATTTATTTGATCTATATTTTGAATTTGCATGCAGTTCTCGCCGTTTTAGTATAAAATCTCTAAAGCGTTTTTCGTTTGTTTGTTTGGGTTTTTTTTTTTTTTTTTTTTTTAAGTCAATGAAGCAAAATCGTGATGCATTCGCGTTTTTTTATATACTAATACACTTTATAACAAAAATATTGTGTGATTTTACCGTTTTCCGTGCACTTCTTTAATCCCTTCTTTTACATAAAGTTAAAAAAAGGCTCCTTAATTTTGTTGAAATGTTTACTTGTTTTATTGCAAACTGCAGTGTGTGACATTATGAAAAAAAGGCCATTTAAAACTTACTTGTCTCACAAAAAATAATAACAATAATTTAAAAAAAATTAAAATATATGAAAGTATATTATTAAGAGTGCAAAAGGAGTAAAGGAAAACTAAACAGCTTTAAATAGACAGCTAAAAGACGCGTAAATACTTCGCTCATAATCTAAGTGTCATGTGAAAAAAAAATTAATTAAAAACTATTATAAACATGAATTGAAAACAGTGGTGTAATAAAAATAGTGGTTTGAAAACTTCTTCCGAATAACTTTCACTTTGATTGACATCTCTTAAAATTTTATATTTCACGTGTGGTTTCAAATTTGTTTTAATTCTTAAAACAAATGACAACACAAGTTTTTTTTCAAAAAGACAATTTTCAACATTTGCCTTTTTTAATTGTGTATTTTAATGTACCGTTGAGACATAAAGCAGATATATTAATAAAATCGCGCTAAACAGATTTTCTTCTACACAATTTAGAGTAGCATTTAATGTGTACCAAATACACAGAATTTTTTTTTCTTAGGTATATTTCTTGGTAAGGGATTTAAAGTATTTCCGTGACAGCGTTTGAATACTATATTTTTCATACTGATTCTTAAAAATGCAGTACTACAATGACAAACACCAGAAATTCAGCAAAATTATTTTATTTAGCCTACGGTAAGTTTGAAAAAAAAATACTATTATAAAAGTTTGCATTAAAAAAATAACAATAAACATAACTTAGCTAGAAATAATTGTAAAAAAAATCAGATTTATAAAAGTTTTTCGTAATTTCTTTCACATTGTACTTACATTACAAGGGAAATATTTACAGGCCTTTTAGCTGTCTATTTAGAACTGCTTAGTTTTGCTTTTAGTCCTTTTAAACTGCTAATAATATACTTTCATGTATCTTTCAATTTTTCACCTCTTATTTTATCCGGCAAATTAGTCTTAAATGGCGTTTCCTTCTAATGTCACACACTACGGTTTTGCAATAAAACAGTTGTAATAGATTTTTAACAAATAAAACCTACAATTTTTATCTTTTTTTTTTTCTCTTCTTTCATGTTATCTCTGGAAAAAAGATTTCTTTTAATTTGAAAATGAATAACATTTCCAACTAAAAATTAAATATAATTAATTTTAAAAGAATGGTTTTCGTTCTCATTTTACCTTTTTAACAAGTATTTAAGAATTTTATTTGAAAATATATATTTATCAATTACATTACTCATTTAAATCATTATTTTCAGAAGGGGGAAAAAAAATCTGTAATTTAGTTTTTTTTCTGGATTTTTTATTTGTTAAAAGTATTTTTTTTAAATGTAATATTACTTTATTTTTAGTGAATATATATAACAAAAAGCTGAAAAAACAATTTTCTGGATTAAATCAAATGAAAAGAAAGTCGTTGTTCAATGATTATTAAAAGTTTTATTAAAAATTGCTAATGGGGGTTTATATTAATAAAAAAAAGGATAAAAACTAAAAATACTGTATCAGGAGAAAAACTTAGTAAAATATTAATGTTAACTTAATCTGTGTTTATTTATCTTTTATTTAAAGAAAAACTAAGTGATTAAAAATATTTTATTTAGCTTACGGTAAATTTAAAAAATAAAATACTATTCTAAAAAATCGCAATTTAAAAAAAAAAAAAGAAACTGCCGTAAATAAAGCTTAGCTAAAAATTAATGGGTAAAGAATTCAGACTTAACATCTTTTCATATTTTCTTTCACATGGCACTTAGATTACAAGGGAAATATTTACACGCCTTTTAGCTGTCTATATAGAGTTTTAGTTTTGCTTTTACTCCTAAACTGCTAATAACATACCTTCATGTTTTTTTTTTTTTTAATTTCCCCCTCATCTTTCATCAGACAAATTAGTCTTATAGGGCCTTTCTTCCGACTGCCACACTGTACCGTTTGTAATAAAACAGGGAGTACTAGCTTTTGAACAAATAAAAACACAATTTTTACCTTTTATTGTTTTGTTTTGTTTTGTCTGTGGAAAAAAAGGAGTTTTCTTTTAATTTGAAAATTAAAAAGATTTTCAACTAATAATGAAATATAATTAATTTTAAAGGAATTTGTTTCTCCTTTTAATTTTATAAATATTTGAGAATTTTATTTTAAAATAAATATTTATCAATTATATAACTTATTCAGGACATTATTTTTATCATGATTTTCAGAATGGCAAAAAAGACTATAATTTAAGTTTTAGTCAGTTTTTTATATTTTTAATAAACACTTGAAAAAAATGTAATATCAGTTTCATTTTTTTTTAATATTTAAAACAAAAATTTAATTAAATCAAATTAAATATTCCTGAATTAAATCAAATTTTAAAAAGTTACTGCTCAGTGATTATTAAGTAAAAAGTTTTATTAGAAATTGCTAAAGGGGATTTTATTCAATAAAAAATATGTGTTTGAACTCAAAACACAATAGCAGAAGAAAACCTGAAAAAATATTTATCTTAAATCAGTTGTTTGTGTTTATTTAGCTTTTGTTTAGAAAAACTAAGTGATTATATTTTGCCAACGGTAAAAGCGATATATTATAAAAAAATCGCATTTTGAAAAAAAAGGACAATAAACAAAACTTAACAAAAATATAACCCAAAAAGAATTAATATTTATAACATTTTTTTATATTTTCTTTCACATGGCACTCTGATTATAAGGAAATATTTGCAAGCCTTTTAACTGTCTATTTAGAGCTGCTTGGTTTTGCTTTTACTTCTTTTAAACTGCTAATAACCTTCAAGTATTTTCCAATTTTTTATTTCTTGTTTTATCAGGCAAATTAGCCTTAAATGTCTTTGTTCCTAACATCACACACTACAGTTTACAATAAAACAAGTGTTCCAGATTTTCTACAAATGAAGCCTACATTTTTTATTTTATTTATTTATTTATTTTTGTTTTCTTTTGCAACCCTTTGTCTCAGGAAAAAAGAAATTTTCTTTTAATTTGGAAATGAATAATATTTCAAGTAATAATTAAATATAATGAATTTTAAAGGAAAGCTGTTCTCCTTTTACTTTTACAAGTATCTAAGAATTTTATTTGAAAACATATATTTATCAATTTCACAACTTATTTAATCATTATTTTTTTCATGGTTTTCAGAATGGAAAAAAGGGCTCTAATTCAGTTTTGAGTAATTTTTTTTTATATTTTTAAAAAACACTTGCAAAAAATGAAATATCAATTTATATTTTTTGTAAACATTAAGAATAAAAAAGCAGAAAACGAATTTTCTGATTTAAATCAAATGAAAAGAAAGTTATTGTTCAATTATTATTAAGTAAAATATTTTATTAAAAAATGCTAAAGGGAATTATGTACATTAAAAAGGGACAAAAACTCAAAATATTATATCAGAAGAAAACCTGAAAAAAAATATATTAATCTTAATTCAGCTGTTTGTGTTTATCTTTTATTTCAAAAAATACCGAGAGATTTAAAAAGAAATTTAATGGTGATGCTGAGAGAAATAATCTGAAAAACTTCAGATATTTCTTTAATAACTTGTGTATTTTTTGTGAGATATATAAGTGTAGTAGTAAGCATAGTTATTTAAGGGGACAGTTCGCCTTCAACCAGTCAAAAATGCTAGAACACTGATTCAATTTCCATACCTTTTCACAAACTAACTAATAAAACAAATTCAATGAATTTTTTTGGATTATTAACCCTTTCCGGCACAGACAATTTTTGTTGAAAAATGATGAAATGATTGACTGACAAAGAAATTTACAAACGACGTTTTTAGAAATTAAAAACATGTTGAACAGTGAACAGCATACAGTTCCAGTGGCTACCCTTTTGTAAAACAAATCCACGCCCTGTCGATGAGTTTTTGTTTTGCACATCATAAGAAAAAACATAAATGTTAGTCTAGGTGTAGTGAAAACACTACTGTAATAGAGAGTGTCGATAACTCCCAGCATCACTGTCGAGAATCAAAGACAGAATGAGAGTGAGAGAGAGAGAAAAGTCTATTTAAGTAAGTGGCCGAACTGGCAGCCAATACGAAAGTAGGAGGGCGGGGCTTCACTGTTACATGAGGTCCGCAGTAGAAAATCGAAGGATAGAATAAGAAAAAGATGCTCAAAATTCATGAAGCCAAATAGATCGCAAGCCAACCATAAAACCTAACCAAAAAAAGACTATTATAAACCAAAATTTTACTAAAATATTCTTGGTGCCGTTCGTAAGTTTGGAATTAAAATTAGGTATCCCGTTCTGGGCACACTGCGTCGAAAAGGGTTAAGTATGGTATTACTTGTTACAGTAAATAAAACAGATTGATGAAAAATATTTTAATTAATTCGGAAAACTTAATTAAGTAACCTACTGTTTTTTTGTTGTTGTTGTTGTTGTTGTTTGTTTTCATAATTACTATATTAGTGCGCACATGATTTCTCAAAAACTGTTAAAGATAATGAATTGAAATTTTCTGAGTGCATTAATATTATCTTCTGCATAAAATGAATTAAAAGCTTAGAATTATCTTAAATAATAGAAATTTTATTTTTAAAAATACTCGAGAAATTTTGCAGATTTTCTTTTTTTAATTTTTATTAGTAATTATATTATAAATAAAGATAATTAAAAGACTTTACTTCATTATGTTAAGCGAAGTGTTATCTTTAAATTAAAACCTATTTAAAGTTAATAAATTAAAATGAACACGAGATACCATGCGCGCAGTGATATGTAGTAATTACGAAAACAAAAGAACAGAAGATACTTACTTAAGTTTTCCTAATTAATTTAAATATTTTTCATCAATCTGTTTAATTAATTGTAACAAGTAATGTTATACTTAACAGTGCAAAAAATTTCATTGAATTTGCTTTATTGGTTAGTTTGTGAAAAATTAATCAGTTTTCTAGCATTTTTGACCTGTTGAAGGCGAACTGTCTCCTTAATTTTTTTATGTTCATTGTGGAAGAAAATGTTGAATACAAATACCGCTGTCACATGCAATATTTATTGATTACCCAGGAACTACAAAATAGCTAAAAAGAACATAATGAATTACGTACAATTATGTATATCACAGACGTATCATGAAATAGAACATAAAAAACGTTCTCTTTCATCATACAAGTTTCACTGAATTAGAAATGGAAGACCTCCTGAGAGAGGACGTTTTAAAGTCCTTGCAGTTCACACTGTCTTTGTGTAGTCTGGGTTCAGGCATAGCAAAGCGAAGTTTTTCCCAAAAGCGACGATCACCCCAATGGACGAGAGAAGCAGAACGCAAACACAGTCGCACATCTGGCTCTAGTTCTTTGAAACTGATTTTGTCCAGCAAAACAATTACCAGGCGATGGCGACGATTGCATTGACTTTCGTGGTGGGCAGCTTTCAGTTCATAAACACACCACTCACTCTTTAAGTATTGCTCGGATATGACAGCAACTGTGCACCTGCTACATTCAATAGCTTCAGAGATTGCCTCAGCTACATAATCAGCCATTGGCAGATCTCTATATCTGAGGCATAGTCTGTGGGGATAAGTACCATCCTCCAGCTCAGGAGCTAGCATTTGAGACACAAATGCTTCGTCTTTTTTACAGTATGACAAAAAGGCATCGAAAAGTTTTTCTGTTTCACCATTTGCATTATTCCTTTGGAATAAACGAATGCCATACCTACTATAAAACCAAATTTTCATCTCAGTATTATATACACAAAACAAAATCAAACTAAAAATCAAAAGAACAAAGATGGATGGCGCTATAATCATGGCCGGCATATAGCTACCGGCAAATTCTGCTTTGTAATAAGTCAAGGCGCTATGATTAGAACAGGCAGTTGAATTGAACTCTAAAACATACAGCCCAGCTGAATGGTTTTTGTAACATCGAACATCTTCACGATCCATGACAAAAGAACCAGAATCTAATAACCAATCTTGAAATTTACCTAAGTATTCACAGGCACAAGTCCAACTATTGTGTCCTAATTTTACGGCATTTAATCGTGGGTTAAGGTTGAAATTCCACACTTGGAAGTCTATAAGGTGATTATGGTCAAGATGCAGGACACGTAAGAACTTGAGATGACCAAAACTAGAATTATTTATATTAGACAAGCGATTGTAAGAAAGATATAACTCTTGCAAATTTGTAAGATTTGTAAATTCATGACCTTGTATTGTTGATATGTAATTATGTTCTAGGTGCAACTTCAACAAGTTTTGTAAACCATTAAATGTTCTATTTCGAATCATATGGATGTTACTGCCATTCATGTGTAGGATCCTCATATTTTTCCGGCCAATAAAAGAATGACTTCCAACTTGGCTCATATCATTACCATCCAAATAAAGGTCAGTTACATCCATCGGTATTCTTGATGGCACTCGCGAATATCGCCTGGAACTGCAATCAACAATATTAGTATTCCAAGTCTGATCAGAATAACAAGTACAATTTTCAGGGCATACCATCTCACAGTCGCATGCATCAAATTCACAACAGTGGCACAAGGCAAAACAATGACTGCGATATCTACACAGAAATTCATTAGATTTTGCTCGAATAATTGGTATTAATGCTTTTTGCCTTGGAAACGTCATGTGGCATAAAACATGCTCTAAATCGTCTATTCGAGGATATTGTCTCATATCATCTAAATTATTGATCCGTTGAAGCCATTCCATAGTACAATCGCAATGTAATGGATTTTCAGATAAATAAACGATAGGTAGATTTTGAGTTGTCGGTATACTTCTTAACCTCAAAGCATTAATATCTAAATTCTGAATATCATTATTACGTAAATCGACCAAGGTCAAATTTGTCTTACTCATAAATGTAAAAGAGTTGATAATTTTCAAAGAGTTATTTCTTAATGAAGCAACCTCTATCGAATTAGGAAATGTTGCAGCATTAATTTCTTTTATTTTATTGAAAGATGCATCCATAAATCGCAATTTCAACACCGATTCCAATTCAAAATAGTTCCCTAAGCTATCAATATGGTTCGAATGCATATCTAAAGTAATCAGTCCTGTAGGAATCAATGCATAATCAAACCATGTAATGTTATTTCGTGATACGTTGAGGATTTTCAGATTTTGTAAGTTCATAAACAATCCATTGATATCAGATAAAAGATTATCATTCAATTTTATTCTCTCAAGTTCAATAGCGTCATCGAAAATTCCATGTTCTAAGGACTGAATTCTATTTTTTGATAAATCGAGAACACGAAGGGAATATTGATCACGCAGGGTGCCTCGACTCAAATTCCCAACCAAATTATTTTTCAAATCTAGAACAAAAAGGCCCTTAAGATTTTCAAATGTATCGTTAGTTATGTTTGATATAGAATTAAAAGATAAATCTAAATCCTGAAGATATTCCATCCGATTAATTGCAACTGGAAATGACGTCAGACTATTGTTTTTTAAACTCAAATATCTCAGTTGTGTAAGATTCACAAATGCATCTGAATGTATTAATTCCATATGATTATTTGGTAGCAACAATTCACGGAGATTTGCAAGGCCATTGAAAGTATCAGCTTCAATTAATCGTAGCTTGTTGTTAGTCAGATCTAAAACTCTTAGACTGTTCAAATGCAAAAAGGACTTTTCAGCTATGTATTCTATAAAATTATCTTGCAGATATAGAACTTGTAGGCTAAGAAGAGATTGAAATGGTGTACCTTCAATTCGTCTAATTCTGTTATTACTCAAATTCAAAATGCTCAATCTATTTGGATTCTTAAATGAATCCAAGAGAAAATGAAGTTCTGATATTATATTTTCGGAAACATCCAAAAGCACAAGCTGGGATAAAGATCTAAAGAGAGCCGATGGAAATCCGGCTATGGAATTATTACGAAGAAGTATTTCTTTTAATTCTGTGGAATGATGGAAAAAGTGTGGATGGAATTCACTTAATCTGTTATTAGACAGATTAATAAATTGAAGTCTCTGAAGACCAATCAAAGCGTATGGTGACATCGAAACAATCTGATTATCACTGAAACTTAGATTTTTAAGCCTTCTCAAAGATGACATTGTTTCGTCGGCAAGAAATTTTAGTCGATTATGTGACATATCTAATACTTGTAGTTCTGGAATGCAAGGAAAAAGTTTACGTTCCTCAAGTCCAAGTTTTTTTACGTCTTGTAGACTATTCATGCTTATATTTAAGAATTTCAAATTTATAAGGCCACAGAATGGATATTCGGAAAGATTTGCAATGTTGTTCCTTGAAAGGTCGAGATACTCCAGTTCTCTGACTTTCATCAGTGTCTTAGACCCCACTATTAAAGGTGATCTTCCATCTTCATATTTATTGGTGTGAATAGTGAGGTTTTTTAAGATGTTCAATCCATCAAACGCATCGTCGGCTAATTCGGAAAAGGAGCATCGCTCAAACCTCAATGACTGTAAATGCTTTAGATGCGCTAAGGAACTGTTAGTAAGGCGTCCTTCCAAGTATCGGTCATCACAGATAATGGTAAGTCCAATAGTGTGTGCGGACTGTATAAGGCTGAAGTTCGTGTTATCCCTTTGTGTGCCAACTGCTTTGACATGGCATGTGAGCAGAACACCAGGTTCATGATGGGTTTTGAATACTGTCCACTCACAGTCAGTCGGAGCTGAATAATTTGTGACATATGCATATTTTTGATGAAATACAAGCACAAAAATGATAATATATACAGTTAATTTCATTTGGTCCTTCATTTTAAAGTGTGATATGTTTTTGTCTGCCAGAAAAATTTAATTATTCTTCTGCCATCAGTTCTATTCATAAAACAGCGTAGTTTTGTTCGCTAAAATATATAGTTAACAGGCAAAACAGGCAAGTATACTATTTTTTTTTTCACGTTACAAAGGGAAAAATATCTCTTTTAGAATTTGTAGATATTCTAACTTTTAACTATAATCTATTGAACATGCAATATTCTTCGTATAAAATTTAATAACATTAACCAACTCTATAATATGTGGGACGTTATCGGACGTTAAGAATTATATTTCCTATACTTGTTGGAATGGCTATACATAAAATTATTTTTCGTTTTGTTTGTCCGTTGTTTCTACAGTGACAAAAATATTTTAAAAAATATTATTTTTAATCATATCATCAAATTAAATTTTCTTATTATTCGTGGTCATTTTTAAATCAAAACATAAAAAGAAACATAAAATATTTCATGTCATGAAAAAATGTTTTAGCTGAAGTTAAAATATCCTGAAATTGTGTGATCCAGACACGCTATATTTCGCAATCAGACGTAGGATTTAACCTGTTGGATACGATTCCCCAAAGGATTCTGACATAGATTCTTCCTTAGGCATTTGTGTCAGATGAAGTAGGAAACTGTCGCATTCCTTTGTAACAGCAGAAATCAGTTTCCGATTCATTAGGCGCAAAAATACGGCAAAACAAATCTTCAACTAAAGCGTAATCCTTTTCAATTATTCAGCTGTCGAATGATGTCATGGATTACGTTGACCAAAATATCTCAGTCTCGTTGATTCCGTATGTGTCTAGTTTTCTGCTAGTTGAAGTAGACTTGATCTCTATAGGTGATTAATGGCTCCCAGAGATATTAGACACCCATCAAAAGAAATGGCATTCCAAGGAGGTACGTAAACCTGTAAAAGAGACAGAAAAAGAATATTTTAGTTTATATTAATAAATATTATTTACAATAATTCATTATTAAATATACGAGTATATCTATTTATATATATATATATACGCAACGTATGTATACGAGTATATATATGTATATATATATACGTATGTAAATGATAAAAAAAATGTTTTAACTCACATTAAAGTGAAATTTTAACGACCTTACTCTTTATTAAAAAGTATTTTAAGAGGTAATTGTAAATAATCTTTTTGTGAACTGTAATCTTTTTGTGTTGTGTTTAGATATTGTTGTCACAGCTTAGTGAACAATGAACAGAGTAAAGTTGAAGGGGCTTCGCATTTGCAACGTAATCCACGCCATGTAGATGAGTATAATTACAACTTAGTTGCCCAAAATAATTTTAAGGATATATTTACTTCTAAATATTTCCGGTACAAGAATTTCAAATTCTGTAGTCTAATTAAACAGATAACATGCTTTAAAAATTCTTTTATTTTTTCAAGCATATCTTTGGTGTGTGGTCTTAACATCACAAGTCAGTATATTTGCATATTTCATAGTGAAAATATGATATCTAAGGGCCATTTTAAAAGAATATATAAATGTGGTGGTGAATCTTGACTTATACTCTTTTACGCTTACTACTCTTTTTATACTTAACCGCCCATAGATATCACATTTTCACCATGAAATATACAAATACACGGACTTGTACTGTTAAGACCGCCCGCCTAAGATATAATATAAGAAAGGTATTCAAGGTGATGATTTGTATGTGTGTGTTGGAGTGAACACGAAGACTGTCAAAAGTACTTCTGACTGAGCTTACATTTGACAGATATGTTATACATCACTGCCGGAGATACTATAAGATTTTCGTAAAAATCGGCCTGCGAATTAAATATTTAATCCATTATTTTTAAACCATTTTGAGATCGATTATAGAGAAAATAAACAAGGAAACATAAGAGTATAAGTGATAAATATTGGTGCGGGCGAGGTAATCAAGTATTAGGCAGAGGTAACGTCTTCTGTGTCAAAATGAGGGTTCCAGTGTTCGAAACTAGCCGATTCCAGAAAGATGTTAGAAATGTATAAATATATATATATATATATATATATATATATATATATATATATATATATATATATATTAACTTTCTGGGCACATTCACCAATTTAGAAAATCGCGTGGGGTCACGCCAGTTATTTTTTTTTTTTTTTTTATTTTATTTTTTTTTTTTAATACAGATTTGTGCATTTCGGAATTTATTTTACTCGTAATATTGTCCTAAGGGGATATCATTATTTTAAAAGGCAGGAATCGGTATTAAGCTCGAATATTTTCCTCCACTGGGTATTTTTGTACTTTAAGTGAGAACATGTTGTGAAGCTCCGACGGATTTCGCCTTTATAGTGTGGGGTATCGTGTGAAAGCTTTTGCAACGCCGGACTCAAAAATACAATTCTTTTAATTTTAGGCATTATATTTTCAGAGATATCGTCGAAAATGTATTGCAAAGATATTCCCCCTTCCCCACCCTTTTCTATTTCAGAATCTATTGAAACTAAAATTATGAAGAAATTAGGGGTGGTAGAAGATAATTTAAACCTTGCAGGAAAACTATAGAGATAACCATAGATTACATAGTTTTTGAGAAAATCGCAGTTTTCCGTTAAACAGAATTTCGATCTGCGGGCGTTCAGCGAATGAGTTGAGGACCGCTGGAGGTATCTATTGTCGCAGAGTTATGAAAGGATTGTTGATAATGATTTTCTTAAAAAAATGTCCGTAATTAGTGGATATATTAATCCTTAACCTGTTCAGGATCAGCATCTTTTACACGAATTTTATTCGGTTTATACCACCTTTTGTTAAATAGTTAACTTTATCTTATTAATCACAGAAATGTATTAACACATTTACGATGCAAAAGAAGAATTATCGCTTTCATTCAAAAAGCATCATTGACTATGGACGTGGAAGAACAGTGCAGACGAACCTTACAGAAAGAGCATTTATATAATGTTGTCCATAATTTTTTAGATTGTAAGACATTTTATACTAAATTCGTATATTGAAAGATATTTACCAATGCATAACCTTAGGAAACCTATATGGAACACCAATTTACAAAAGACTTTCAGAACAGGGAGGAGTTTCTCCTGTTTTAAAATTCAAATTTGATAAAAATTGCCCATAGGCAATATGACAATTAAACAAGGCAAATTTTACATTTCTTCTTTACTGGTATCCAAAATAAGTCCTGTAAGCACCTTTTAAAGATGAATATATGTAGCCATGGTCCCGAAGGGGCTAAAGACTCGGACAGTTTGGACATACATAAAGACACGGGCGGCGTACTCAATGCTCCGTTGGCTTTTAATGCCTAGATAACAGCTTCTAATGATACGTTTTTATAATGCAATGCCCAGTTACTCATTCATAAATTATACAACCCTCTGTGCGCGAGAAATACTCGCACTTGAGGTTTCCGGTTCTTTTGAGGTTCTTATCACAGATTTCTGGATAATAAAAGGCGAAGATCATAAATAACGCAGCCAAAAAATACACATTTTTATACAACTTATATATTATTCCATCCTTTCGTCATTCTTTAATGTTATATTACTATTTCATATGGATATATAAAAAAACTTTTAAATATTAGATTTAACACTGTTGCTTGTAGGCTATAACTGTTAAATTCTTCAGTTAAACTTCACTGGATAAATTGTAATTTTTTTTAATTATTTAAAATATATAAATAACTCAAAACGCATAAATTTAAATAGAACTTACTGTAGAACTTTCCACGACATTATTTCTTATACATTAACAATAGGCTCGTTTTAAATAATGGTGATTAATGTAATTAAATTGCCCAGATTGCAATACATATATACATTAACGCATATTTCACGTTTAGCAAAAGCACGCTCAGCATTGTAAATTAAAACGGATTGGATTAACAAAGAACCAGATTTTCACCTATTTACTTAGAAAATTTTTACAATAGAAAATTATCTAAAAGGAAATTACTCCATGATTACATTAAAAACACAAATATTTAAATATAATAAAAGAAAAATGTAATAAGTAACCGGAAATGTGTTGCTGACATAAACTTAACGAAAAAATAATATTGATAATAACTTCCGATAAAAACTTTTCTTCTCCATTTCTGAGTATGAAAGATTTGATAAGCCATTTTCATGCATTCAGAATGCATCAGGCCTTTCACACCTCACAGCATTGCATTCAGAAAAGGAGAACATTTCCAAATCACGCAACAAAAGTAAATTGAATTTCATGGATGTGAAATTGCGACCGATATAGAAATATATATATATATATATATATATATATAAAGAGAATAATTTAAAACTAACATTTGGAATTGCAAGAAAACGAAATTAATGGAAAAGCAGGAAGGAAATAAATGATTCAAGTACAACTAGCTATTGGTTTATTTCTGACTAAAATGTATAGTACTTTTAACGCAGAAACGGATGGAAGAAAATCAACCATGTAAAAGGCAGAAATCTCGTTTCAAAATCTAAAGTAATTAAACCGAATTCTCATTATAGAGGAAATATTTGTTCATAGTTAAAATTCCACGAAAGCTTTTGTGTCTTTTCTTTTTCTTTTTTTTTCCTTGGACGCTTTCCAAATCGGTAACAATTGTGAAGGGCGGGAAAAAATAAATAAAATCCTTTTTTGATCTTTTATGGTCTTTGTAAAAAAAAACGCTTAATTTAAAACAACCATTTGTTTGAATGCTGTTATTTTTTAAGACTTGTTTTTATTATTATTATTATTATTATTATCCAGCCTTAAAGATAACTGAACTAAGTAATTTGTTTTCAGTTTTTAAAAAGAGGGAAAAGACATTATGTTTAAACATTTAAGTGAAACGTACTAGGGCAGAAATGATTTGATCTTTTCTTTGTAAATACATAAAAGCGTACAAATTTTTATTGTTACATAAAGACAACTTTCTGATTTTAAAACTATTCACGGTGTTAATGTGATACATAAATAAATGATAGAACAGCATTATTTGAAAGGAGAAAAAATGAATTAAGCGGATAAAAACTTTTCAATATTTTTTTCATTTTTTATGTGAAATTCAGATAATTTGAAAGTAAATTTTTGCTTAGAACTTTTTATAAAGAATGACGGTTGTAAATATCACGTTTCAGATTTATTCTGATAATGTATTTTGAGGATGAAAAGGGGAAGTAATACAGAGTAATTTTATCTTTCTCCCGCAGATGAAAGAGCAACGCTCTTTAAAATGAGCTTAGTCCATGTACTCATTTATGTGCATGGTCTCAATTCATAATATATTCAATAATTTAAGTCACAATTTTGTTAAAAACTTGAGTACTCATTTTTTTTTTAGTACATACATGATTTTTATATGACCTCGCCTTTTCGAATGCGCTAATCATAAATCACTACACCGCAAGATATATAAGTAAAATGTGACATACTCTTTTATTGTCACACCCGGATTTCATACATCCCCCAAAAATCTAATTCATTAAATTTGACGTGCACAACTGTATATTATTCAGACCATTCCAAGATATAAAATGGTATAATGCATTATTATATTTAAAATATTTACCGAATACAGTAGCCTCCCGCTTAACCGGCCTGAGCGGGACCGAGGGCTACCCGGTTAAGAGAAAAACCAATTAAACCGGAGAAGCAAAAAATTTAAATATGTAACTACATATTTAATTAAATGCGTATAATGCATTTTGTTTTTTAATTTGTGTGGTTTTAAAAAAGCACATATTTTCTATATTTTGAGAAATGAATACCAGTTGTAATTAACCGAATTGAAATAAAAATTATCACTAATAAAAAATAATGAACAATATTTAATGCAAATTAAATTGTAGAAAAATGTGCCACATGCCTTTATAAGAAGTTGAAATTATTCTACATTATGTAAATTTGAGTTAATTAACCATAAAGAAATGAGAACCGAATTTTTTTTTTTTTTTTTAATTAGATATGGATATTTATATATGAGTACGTCATCGCAGTCTTTTATGATAAAATTTTACTTAAAAGAAAACAAGAAAAATGTTCATCAAAGTTTCCTTTTGTAGTAGTTTTTTTTTTTTTTTTTTTTTTTTTTTTTTTTTGTCTTTTTTGATAGGATAATGTAGTCTCCATATTTTAAAACGATAAATACTTAGCATCGGGTAATATGATACATTGTAAGTGCTGCAATACTCAGTAGCTGGCCATAAGGCATAAAATGCTTTACAAATAGTTAATAAGTGGTTTCAAAAGAAATACAGTCGAACCTCGTTATCCCGACACTCGGTTTTCACGTCACTCCGCTTATCACGTCAGTTTTTCAAAGTCCCAATTTTCTGCATATGATTTTAATGTAAATAAACTCCGGATTTTGCGTCGTTGAATAATTTTCAACTCATCAACTCATCATCCATCTTATTAGAACGGAAATTGAGTGATAAGAAATGTGCTAGTCAAACTTTTCACAAAAGTGTCCAAAATACCCATAGAGATAAATGAAATTTTTTTCTTCATTCCTTTATCTGAATGAATAAACTCACATCCTATAAATGACCCACTTAAGCTCCAGATAGACGCATCAGTCTACTCGCGGTCTTTTTGTTCTGCTCAGGTCGCGCTTTCTTATGGTTACACAGCGTTTTTCATCGTACTAAAACCAAAACATTGAATTGCATTGAAACGATCAGAAATTATCTAACATCCATTTCTGAAACACCAAACATTGATTACAATTCATTGTATAATATTGATTACAATTCATTAGATAATATTGAGAAAAGAATTTTAGGAAGCACACCTAGGGATGAGCAAACCTTAATTCACCAATATTTCATTAAACAAAAAAAAAAAAAAAAAAAGTCATCATAAATCTGATTTTATGTTTTCAATTTTGTTTTTGTGTTTATTTTGTTTAATAATAATGTTTTATTGCTTAAAACTGCAAGAACAGTTATGAATTTAAAATTGTCTTAACTTAATTAAAAATACAGCATTTTATAAATATATTTTTCTCCGACTTAGGTTATCGCAACACTCCGCTTATGACGACACTTTTTCCTGGTCATTAGAGTGTCGAGATAACGAAGTTCGACTGTATTAAAATATTTAATATTTCATTTTGAAATAAATTTCCTAATTCTCAGAATCTCTTCATCAGTCATCAACTACTGGCTTAACAGTATTTGCACTTTGAGGGGCTTCCGAGTCGTTAGCAACTTTACGCCCAGTCTATGGATGATTGTCTTATAATGAATGAGCCATTGGGATATAAAAGTCTAACTGCAGTAAAATACTGCTATAAAGTTTTAATAAAAATAAAAATATTAGAAATGAAAAAATTACTTTTAAAGAAAAGTGGTATTATAAAGTTAAAATAATACGAAGTCTTACTGGTTAAGAAAAAAGAAATAAAAGAAAAGAAAATAGAAATAATAAAAATAAGTTTTAAAAATGTTATAAGCACAGTTAAGACAGATACGCTAACAAGCTGTCGGACAAAGCTGGCAAGGATAATCGGCAATGGGTGTGACACATGTTAATGTCACGGGAAAACACAGCAAAGAATTTATTTTAGTAAGCAATCGGTCATTTTTTTTTTTTCTGGTATAAAAGACCGACTATTAGAAAGTTATCAGATATTTGCCAAATTCCAGCATGAAAATAAGTGAAATGAAGTAAACAATGTCATATAAAGCAAATAACAAAACAGATGAGAGAGTTTAGATATACAACATTTGCTTTTCGTATATTAAATATGAAGTCCTAAAATATCGCAACAGCAAAAGTGCAGTTTTCAAAAGAACATCCGCTATTTTCTTTTTCTATTCACACGAAACACTTCAAAATATGAGATAAAGTTACAATATATTTACTCAAGTCAAGCCTAAATACAAAATATTATACCTTAAGTGAAATGAAGTAAAAAAAAATCTTAATAAATTCTACTGACAAAAGAAGAAATAGATGAGAAATTTTAGACTTACTAGATTGGCTTTTCATTTATCAGCTATGAAGTCTAAAAATGTCAAGTCTCATTAAAAAAAACTACATTCTTAAAATAATAATAATAATAATAATAATAAAATAAAAAATCGCTATTCCCCCCAACCCCTAGTCACATGACAAATTTCAAATCATCGGAGAAAGTTACAATATATTTATTAAAATCCAATACAAATACAAAGTAGGTTATCTTAAGTGAAAGGAAGAAAGAAATCTTAATAAATTCTACTGACGAAAGAAGAAATAGATGAGAAAGTTTATATTTACTAGATTGGCTTTTCATTTATCAGCTATGAAGTCTAAAAAGGTCAAGTCTCATAAAAAAAAAAAAAATGCTATATCCTCCTACCCCCCAGTCACACGACAAATTTCAAATCATCAAAGAAAGTTACAATATATTTATTAAAATCCAATGCAAATACAAACTAGGTTATCTTAAGTGAAAGGAAGAAAGAAATCTTAATAAATTCTACTGTCGAAAGAAGAAATAGATGAGAAAGTTTAGATTTACTAGATTGGCTTTTCATTTATCAGATATGAAGTCTAAAAAGGTCAAGTCTCATTAAAAAAAAAGTACATTCTTCAAAAAAAATTGCTATCTCCCTCCACACCCTCCCACCAGTCATACGACAAATTTCAAATCATCAGAGAAAGTTATAATATATTTATTAAAATCCAATACAAATACAAAGTAGGTTATCTTAAGTGAAAGGAAGAAAGAAATCTTAATAAATTCTACTGCCGAAAGAAGAACTAGATCAGAAAGTTTAGATATACTAGATTCGCTTTTCATTTATCAACCATGATACTATGAAGTCTAAAAATGTCTCATTAGAAATAGTAAATCCTTAAAAAAAAAAAAAAAAAAAAAAAAAAAAAAATCCCCTAATCAAACTAAAAACTTTAAAACATCAGAAAAAGTTATACAATATATTTACTTAAATCCTGTAGAAATACAAAGTATGATATCTTAAGTAAAAGGAAGAAAGAAATCTTAATAAATTCTACTGCCAAAAAGAAGAACAAGATCAGAAAATTTATATTTACTAGACTGGCTTTTCATTTATCAACTATGAAGTCTAAAAATGTCTCATTAGAAATAGTACATTCTTCAAAGGCAAAAAAATCAATCGCTATTTTTTTTTCCCCAAATCACACGAAAAAATTCAAACCATCAGAAAAAGTTACAATACATTTTCTTAAATCCAGTACAAATACAAAGTATGATAACTTAAAGGAAAAGAAAAAAGAATTCTTAATAAATTCTACTGCCAAAAAGAAGAACAAGATCAGAAAATTTAGATTTACTAGATTGGCTTTTCATTTATCAAATATGAAGTCAAAAAATGTCTCATTAAAAATAGTGCATTCTTAAGGAAAAAAAAAAAGAAAAAAAAACGCTATTTTTTTCCCCAATAACACGAAAAACTTCAAAACATCGGAAAAAGTTACAATATATTTACTTAAATCCAGTACAAATACAAAGTATGATATCGTAAGTGAAAGGAAGAAAAAATTCTTAATAAATTCTACTGGCAAAAAGAAGAACTAGATCAGAGAGTTTAGATTTACTACATTGGCTTTTCATTCATCTAAGATAGCGTTCTAAAATGTCTCAAAAGCAAAAGTGCACATTTCAAAAGCATGGGATTTTTCTTTTA
Organism: Maratus speciosus; assembly: GCA_963932465.1. Classification (NCBI taxonomy): domain Eukaryota; kingdom Metazoa; phylum Arthropoda; class Arachnida; order Araneae; family Salticidae; genus Maratus; species Maratus speciosus. The sequence continues at coordinate 199,124,779 of OZ010792.1, read as the reverse complement.
TATCACCAGCCTCTTGCGAGTTGAACTAAATAATAATAATAATAAAAATATAAAAAAAGATGCTGAGGGCTGCACAACAAAAAGCTGTTTGAAAATGAAATAAAGTCACGTCTCTTCGTTTCTAAAATAGACATCCCAAAGAAAAGAAATCACCGGAAGACGTGAAAAAGAACACAAACGTTTTACTTCATTCAAAAAGTTAGAACTTACCAAGATGATCCAAAACTAGCCGCATTTTTTTTTTTTTTACAGTCTTTTTTTACGTTATTATTATTTTTAACTAGACAGAATTATCTGAGCAGTTACAAGCCAAGCCGGAAACTCTCTCATAACAATCCTAATTACTTAAATGCGAAAAATTTTCAGAACAAAGTATCGTTAATTTTTTTCTTCTTACATACTCCCTCATATTTAGAGCTCTAAAATACAATATAATTGCTCGGAGGAGAAAATGCATTTTCCATCTACACATTTAAGGCTACATTTAGATATAGAGAAAAAAATGGGACGGAATTACTTAATCTGAGTTGGAGATCTTGAAGATTTTGGCAAAGTCATTAATAAGAAAACAGCCCCCATTCTGTGGAATAGTCTAATTAGTACTTTACTGCGTCTTGTTTATAATCTTTAACTCGGTGAATTTACTTGCTGAACAAAAAGCGATTTTTCGCCGCTAATTACGAAAATTACAGCAGTAAAGAGAAAAGCTTAAGGAGATGAATAAGTACTAAATAAGACATAAAGTACCAACAATGAAGTTAATTACAGGAGATGAATGTTATAAAGAGCATCTAACAACGGTAGTAGTTTACTACCTTTTACGGGAGGTCAATAAAAATTATCTACCGCAAACAAAATTAATTTTTACTTCTGATTGAAAAATATAAAAATTTTCGTGAGATGCTAATTAAATAATAATAATGCATCAGTGTGATTTAGCTAGGAAGGTTAATATTTATTAAATAGTAAGTACTCATTTATCTTCGTGTGGATACTTGCTGACATAGTTGATATGTTTGGGTGGAAAATACAATCATTTTTATGTTGTTATTTGAGAACAATACAAGACAAATCGTAATAACAAAATTATAAGTGAAATCTTAGGCAAATTCTCAAACGACTGGCATAAAATGAATAGATTTCTTTTGACGGAGATAATTTTTAACATTGATAAAAAACATATCTTAGTTTAACCTCTGTATACATGGACCAGTGATTAATAAAATCAATTGTCTTATTGAATTAAGTACATGCATGGAAGTAATTTCAGTGGAAGATTACTGTATAATGAATACTGGATAAACCGAAATGAGATGACATTTAAATTTTTTTTATTGAAAAATATTTTTTTTATTTAAACATTCATAACGTTTTTATTTATTTGAAAACGGCGATATGAAAGTTATGTGCGAAGCAAACTATCTGAAAAATGCCGCCTCCACTCGGCCATGGGAGAACATGTTCACCATTTTTTTTTTTTTTTTTTTTTTTTACTACAAAATATTCTGGGATAGTTTTTAATATTTAATATTTTAGAATTATATATTAAAAATTACATTACTTTTTGCTCTGTCTAGTTAATTCTGTATGAATGGGTTTAATGTATTCCAATTTGTTTTAGACTGGTTAAAAGATTTTCACAGTAGCATACATCTAAAGGATCAAATTACACAACCCGGAATATATGTGTATGTGTATGTAGCATATGTAGATTTATATATTAGCCTTCACGTGATAGTCTATATGTAAATCTACAGAGCTTCGTGTTTTACTAACACGTCTAAGAATAAAACAGCACAACCAGGTTATTTCGGTTATTTCTACGTTTGGCTGAAATTATTATTTTACCAAAGTTATATTATGCATATGCTATGTATGTTACAAATTGTATTATCAATGTTCATTGAACATTGCCGTGTTTGCAGAAATGTATACAATCAAATATCAAAATTTATCATCAGACAAACTGCCACAAATCATTTAGTAGTACATTTATTAATTGCTAAAATATTTTTCCAGCTCTAATCGACTAAAAAATATGAAAAAGAAAGCGTTATAAATAAAATTTATAGTGGAATGGAATATTCATATTATAGACTTAAAGTTCCTTAGTTAAGTTTCTTAGTGTTAGCTTAAGATAAGTCTGATTAAGGCTGTTCTCAAATCCTAACTGCTTACTTTCTGACAGATTTTTTAATTAATTTTTCTTCTACACATAAAATTTGCAGGCTCTCTTAAAATGTAATCGAACAGTTTTTTCATGTTTTTGTAAAGACAGAAGATATTTCAAGAAAGGTTGTCAAAGTTGACGTTTTAAACCGAATTTCCGGACGCGACTGTACTGAAATGGACAAAAAACTGCCATCCTGCGGCAACATTCCCTTAGGACTGAAGCTTTAGTTCATTTATCGAAAAATGAGAAAAAAATGTTAGATTAAAAATCACTTTAATAATACCTGATAGTGCCATGCTTTTACGTATGAAAATGAGCCAGAAAATATTTCAGAAATTTCGCGTTATTAAACGGGACAAAAAAAAAATTAAGAACCACCTTAAGCCGGAGATATCTTATATATAACAAGTCAGAAACTGTACGTCAAACATGGCAAATGAGGTGCGTTCGTACTGTAACAAGTTTTATAAATATTCAGATCTTGGTGCATTAGCTTTTGAATCTTACGCAAAAATGCATGAATACAAAATTTATTGTGATTATATACATTAAATTCAGTAATACGGAAATAATATGACTCCATCTAAAATAGGACGTAATCATCATGGCAACCTAGAATTATTACCTATCACGGGATAGCATTGAATTAATTACGTATGATAGGATTTAATAGAATGAAGAAAACTGTTATTAATATCTTTTCAAGTTTTGATTCGATATTCGTAAAATTTGCAATGGCTCTAAAAAATTCTGCAACGATTATATATATTAAATTTCAAACCATTCGGCTGGATAGTTTTTGCGCTGTTATATGGGCAGACAGACGGACGGACAGGACGACGAATATAGATGCTACGTATTTATATAATTACGATCACACCTAAAAAGCAGACTGTCATTTGTTTAAACAACATTTCTAAAACTTTTCTGCCTGCAAGGATAGAACAGTAGCGATAAAAAACAATCGCCTTTTGTGGTCACCGAACAGTGTTATTAGTATTTCTTAGATCAAAAATTGCATTAAGAAATTCTACGTTGCTACAAAATTGCTGAAGTGTTAACTCCTAGCGTGAAACTGAATCCCATTTTCTGCCTTAAAGCACGGCAATTTTCAAACACAATCGTCTGCCCGTCTGCTTAGTTGATAAATGAACTGCAGCATATAAATGCTTACATACACATATTACCAGAGCATTACTCGATACGATAATTGCGGCATTAAATATTTATTAGATAATAATAAAACACTAAGCATGCGATCGATCGATCATATGAATTATTACGAGTCAGGGATCGCTATGATTTACAAAAGAATAAATGGTGGGATCACACCTCAAACCTTGCCGTCTGCACTTTAGGCTATATAGAAGATTAATACATCTTGAAGAAATGTAGATGTCTTAATATGCTAAAGTTGTTGTCGAGACAACAATTTCCGAAATAATTTCAACGATGTTGTATGTAAGAAATAATATTTTAAAACAATTAAAAAGCTTCATAACAATACACTTAACAAAAACTTAAATCTCTTCTTAGAGATCGGAATTTCCAGGCCCGCCCACTGCCCGGCATGACCCGACCTGTACAAAAATTAACGAAATCAGACCTGAATCAATTTCCGCAGAAAATTCTGATTTTTCTTAACATACAGTTAAGATTTTTTTCTAGAATATTGCATACATATTCATGGGAAAATGTAACATTATACATTACTATATATTGGCAAGCAATAGAAAGCAGAATAGCATCAATACCGGCCCTCCATGTAGGCCCAGTATGTAGAAAGAAAGTATAATCCTGATTCAGGTCTAGACCGAGTCTGCTGAAATAATTAACCACTTGTTCAGACATGATGCAACTGCAAATTCCGATATCTTACGTTGGACATGTAATATTTATGTACTGATGTCAATCTAGCATCGCCTTTTGCAGTATGCATATTTAGAATCCCTACTCGGTTTAAATTTGACATAGGTATTTCCCCGTATATTTTTCTGTTTTGAAATTTGTATATTCTGAAACATATATGAAACCGATCGCTATCTCACGGAAGATTGGCACACGACCAATTAAGTGAACATGTTTTTTCATTGATTATTATCTTGTCTTAACAATTACGGTTGTTAAGACTCCGTATAATAATGTTAAAATCCTAATAATATTATAAATGTAAAAGTGTGAAAATGTTTGGCTGGAGTGCGCTGTAAAACGAATATTACTACTTAGAAATAAAGATTATAAAATAACTGAAACGTAATTACCGAAAAAACGGTATCAGCTATGTTGGTTATAATGCGCCAATATTTGTTGTCATCGCTAACAGTATTGCAAATTTAGTGGAATTTTGATTTCAAAGTATCTACTAGACTTTTGAAATAGCAATTTTCGTTATAAAAGTCTGCCATTAAACGGAGGAAAAATTATTATTAAAACATTCAGGTACATATTTTGAATACTACAATGAGCTTAATTTTCGATACTGATCGCTGACATTAGAACTAAAATGTAAATATTCGTAAAATACATTTGAAATATTTGTAGTAAAATATCAATTCTGCAGAAATATTGCCATACATTATAATTATCTCCAAGTAAATGTCAATAGTGCAAAAATATTTATTTTATGTTGGAAATATTAATAGTGAAATTTCAAAATATTTTTAGAAAATATTGTTCAAATATGTGCAAAATGCAACATTTAACTGAAAGTTGGTTTTACTTTTATAATTTTTATTTTATGCATTAGAAACAAATAGTAAATTTTATTAACGTAGGTGAAAATGCTGCACATTGAAAAAAAAATGAATATGATGGATAATGAGTTCAAAGGCAAAGGATATTTGACTGAAAGCTGGTTTTATTTTTATAATTGTTATTGTATGTATTGGAAACAAATAAAATAGTAAATTTTATTAACTTAGGTGAAAATGCTGCACATCTAAAAAAAAAAAAAAATAATAATGTGATAATGAGTTCAAAGGTAATAATCTTATTTAATGCTGATCCAGCCAAACATTTCCACACTTTCACATCTAAAATAATATTAGGATTAGGATGTTAGCTTTACAAGATGGAGAAATCTAGATGGAGGTAAGAGTTGGGACAAAATAATATTCAATGAAAATACATGTTCTCTTAATATGACGATAAACTCCGAAAGAGTTAAATAACAATTCCATAATTCTATTATATATCGTTCGGCTTCATAACTATTTCAAAATATTCAATATTTACTACCAGAAAATATACTAAGAAATACCTGTGTCCAATCCAAACTGAGTAGGTATTGTGAATATGCTGCACGCATATTTATGCTTATCCTCGTCTCAGTCACGTCCATGGAAAATTGTTTAAATTTTATTGTCTTAGTTTGATCCTTTTAAATTTTATATCGGGCCGAATTTTTTATCGGTCCACCCCGGCCCGTTTATTTTTAAATCTTCCAAGACCGTTTATTTTTTATCAGCACGGTCCGTTAAAAACTTGTCTTTAATCCACCGGCCCGGCCCAATAAAAAATTTCCCATCAATTTGCCGGCCAAGCCCGGGACTCTACATCTTCTAAACATTTAATTAAGGAACCACTCAGTAATTTGAATAAGAAAATTTTATTTATTCGTGCTATTTTCTGAGAGAACAGTAACATAAACTTGTAATTTTCCTCCAGATCTTCAATAAGATACCCTTTTTAGGTGCGTTTGTAATTATATAAATACGTAACACCTATAGTCGCCGTTCAGTCTTTCTGTCCGTCTGCCCGTCCGCATATAACAGAGCAAAAACTACCCAACCGAATGGTCTGAATTTTTAAATACATAATTGTTGCAAAATTTTGTCGAGTCTTTTCAAATTTTATGAAAATTGGATGTATAGTTTGATTACAGGGACAGTCAAAAGTTTTCCGTTACATTACGGCCAATGGCAAAAAAATTATTTCAATTTTATTTTAATGATGTTACAGCCTTTCGAACAGAATGAAATTGATATACACTTATGAAATGCACTAAAATATACATCCAGTACAATATTTGGTGCAAAAAAATATTTATAAAACTAGTTATAGTACGAACCTCTATTGTACCACCTCATTTGCCAAGTTTGACGCGAAATTTCCAACTTGTTTATAAGTTGCTTTTTACGACAGTGCTTTATGCTAATATTGTAACTTTAATTCTAAAATACAGTTCACCTCATTTAGTGAAAGTATACTTCATTTTTGTAATACAAGCTTAATTTAATCATTTAGCTGCTACACATGCACAGAAATACACATATTATCAGAATATTACTCGATACAATAATTGCGACATTTAATATACACTGCTCAAAACAATTAAAGGATATTGCAGTTTTAGGTGGATTTTGTATCTGGTAAACTGTTTAGCTGATTGATACATGGTCGACAGACATAGTAGGTTATATGAGAATAAATTACACATGTTTGGCAGAAAAAAATGCATTTTATTGCGCATTTGTGTACTAAAGGAAAAAAAACACAATTTGTGCATATGAGAAAAAAAGAATAAGAAAAGGTGTTTTCTTCAAAGAAAATCATTTTCCGTAGGAGGTATGGTTTCCACGGGCGGCCAGCAACGTTGAACACCTTTGAGGCATGGACTCAATGAGGCTATTAATGACGAGTTTGGGTATTCTGCCCCACTCTTCCAGAAGAGCTCTTTCCACTTCTTGGAGAGTTTGTGGGGGTTGTTGGCGGTCAGGAACTCGTCTTCCTAGAGCGTCCCAAACGTGCTCGATTGGATTCATGTCTGGAGAACACTCTGGCAATTCCATTCGAACGATTCCTTCCTCGAAAAGGAAATCCTCCACCAGGTTTGCACGATGTGGCCTGCAGTTATCGTCCATTAAAATGAAGTTATCTCCGATTGCTGCAGCGTAAGGGACTACAATAGGTCTGAGGATCTCATCCCTATATCGGCGACCAGTCAGAGCTCCATCTTGAATGATGTAGAGGTCAGTGCGCCCGTCAATGGAGATGCCACCATACACCAACACTCCTCCACCGCCAAATCTGACACTTTCGTGCACGAACGCAGGATTATTCCTACTGCCACGGTCCCTCCAGATGAAAATACGCCTATTATCCGGATGCACAGAAAAACGGGACTCGCCAGAAAACATAATATTGCTCCATTCATTTCTCCTCCAGTTGACATGCTCGGTTGCCCACTCCCTGCGGTCGCGACGATGCCTTGAGGTTAATCTAACACATACCATCGGTCGGCGAGCATACAGACCTACAGCATGGAGCCGGTTTCGGACAGTCTGAGTTGAAATCGTGGTGCCTGTAGCCGAGCAAAGGTGTTGTTGGAGAAGAGTAGCGTTCATGGTTCGGTGTCTCCGAGCTGTTAACGCTAAATACCGATCTTCATTGGGCGTTGTTGCCCGTCTACGACCTTGCTCTGGTCTTCGGCCTGCACATCCACTCTCCAAAAGACGGTTCCAGATCCTGGAAATGACACTTTGTGACACTCCAATGGCTTGCGCTACTTCGGCTTGAGTTTGGCCCCCTTCTAACCTACCAACAATTCTCAAAGCTTCTGAATCTGTCAAATGACTTCGCTGAGACATCGTACTCATCGAAACAAAGCAATCACTGAATGCCGATCATCCTTGTCTTCATTCTCTTTTATCCAGTTGAAAGTCAAATTTCATTCGCTGCCGCTGAAGCGACGTTTTTGACGTCGAACTCAAAATTTGCATACTCCACAGTTTGAAAACCAGAAAAATTTGCATTTGTGATTCTCTTCTTCTATTTTCGGCAAAAAAAATTTCGTTTATATCTTTATTTTATATAAAACTTCAAATATCCTTTAATTGTTTTGAGCAGTGTATAATTAGGTAATTATGAAATGCTAAGTATCTGATTAAATAAATCTATTGTTCGATCATATAAATTATGAGCCAGAAATTGCTATGATTGACAAAATAATAAATGACAAGATCAAACCTTAAATCTAGCCTTCTACACTTCAGGCTATAGGAAACATTAATATATTGCGAAGAAATATGCAGATGTTTTAACATAGTATATTGAAAGAATGCTTTTCTTATATACCTCTTATGTTTACACCATTCTAAAAATTTAATAAAGGGTCTTAATATGTGTCATTATTTTCATCTGAGACCAACAAATTTTCGATTGATTAATCGAGCATTTCAAAGATCTGGTCTTGAGAAAAAAAAAAAAAAAACGATTCTATGAATTTCGATTGCAACAAATTTTACTCCCTCTGTCCCAAATTAGTTACTACATTTGTACTGATTATTGATACTGATGATTTTATGATTTTGTTTGAACATTTTTCTGAGATTTCAAGGTGCTATGCTATCAATCAACAACATTTACTTACCAAGCGTTCCCTCCGTCTCTATTTAAATAAGTACCAAATTAGTTTAACCCTTAAATGCACGATATTTTATTTTGTTTCATAAAAATTATATATGATTCTCTGAAAGGTTTATTTCACAGGAAAAATAATGAAAAAAATCAGAGAAAATTTCATATAATACGTCAATTTTTTCTTCTTTTGCACATCTGCCATATAAGTAAAAACTACTGTCGTGTGGCTGTTTTACGCTAAAATATTTCAAATTAGTAAATATTTTAATAAGTATGTCTCAAAATACCTTATTTTATATAGTTATTAATTTTATAAAACTTAAACTTTAACCCTTTAATTCTCATGATAGAATACGTTCTATAAATTGCGAAGTTCAGAGAATCTGACTTTACACCAGAAAGTTTCAATGGTCAATTTCTCTTTATTTAAATATGGAATGTCTGTTATTAATTAAAGCAGATATTGCTATTTTAATTTTCTGATACGAATAAAAAATAATCTATTAAATTCAAAACTTTGTTGTTTGCATATATGCAAAGCTGCGCACTAAAGGGTTAAAAAATCCACGGTTCGCACGCTCTTAAGCCACGCCCCATTTTGTAAGGATTCTTCCACCAGTAATTGCATAAAACTACCTTCTAGCTAATGAATCGTTAATTCTTTAGGAAGAAACTGATCTTTATGGTATACTGGTGGTGCAGTCTTACAAAATGGTGTCGATCTACTAAACTGCATCGGAAGTTATTTATGACTCCATCCACTTGAAATGTAGCAACTAATTTGGAACAAAATTTTCGTCCTAAATGTCGCAACTAATTTGGGACGGAGGGAGTATAAAACGATGGTTCTTTAAACATTAATTAGAGTAGCATTTAGCAGTCTTGAATCCAGGGGTAGCTTGAGGGGGGTATTCCCCCCCGGAAGAATGAGATTTCTCCCCTAAAGATTTTATATTTTGTATTTTGAATGGTCAAAAAGTGCAATTCCCCCCATCCTCCCCCGGAGCCACAGAAAGCCCTCCCGGAGAAGAGTGTCTGAATTCAACTCTGGCATTTAGTAATTTCATTAAGTTATGTTTTATCTTTGTACAATTTGCTGCGACAACAAATAAAATAAACTTGTAAATCCTTGTTAAGTCGTACATACGCGATATTTTTTTCTTTTTGTTACTTTTTGTAATATGGGAATAGTGACATTGCAACATTGTAGCTTTAATTCGAAAATGTATTTCCTTTCATCTACCCACCACATATTTCTTTTTTGTAATGAAAGTTTAATTTAATCATTTAGCTGCTACACACATACATATATTGTTAGGACATTACCCGATATATAGTAATTGCGACATTTAATGTGTATTAGGTAATTATGAAATACTAAATATGCGATCAAGTCTATTGATCGATCACATGAATTATGACTCGGGGATTGCGGTGATTTACGAAAGTATAAATCGAAGGCTCACACCTCAAACCTTGCCTTCTGCACTTCAGGCTATACGAAAGATTAATGCTCCATGAAGAAATATTGATGTCTCAATATATTAAAAGGAATCCTTTTTTTTATATATGTACTTGTTATACTTATAAACTGCTAAAGATTTAATGAAGACTCTTTATATGTTTCATCGTTTTTATCCGAGACCAACAATTTTCTAAATGATTAATCGACATTTGAACGGAAGAAAAATAATTGCCTAAGGAATGGAAAACATTTCTAAATGAAATTACGACGAACTAGGAATAAAAATGTGCTTTATTATTTTCTGCTCGTCGTTCTTTTACTTTGTCAGAGATTTGAAAGTAAAAGTTATTTATGGGCTGTTCTCAAAACCAAAGGAGCTATTTACTGTCACATTTCTGAATTTATTTTTATTAGAAAACTCGTGAAATTTACAGAATCTTATTTAGAAACTCTGTAATCGAATTGTGTTTTCCATTTTTGGGTAAAGGCAAAAGATCTTTTAGGAAATGCTGTCAAAGTAAGCGTTTTGAACCGAATTCAATAGACGGCAGGCTATACGAAATATTAATACTCCATGAAGAAATATTGATTCGTGAATATTTTAAAAGGAATCCTTTTTTTATGTATTTGTTATACTTATAAACTGCTAAAGATTTAATGAAGACTCTTTACATGTTTCATCGTTTTTATCCGAGACCAACAATTTTCTAAATGATTAATCGACATTTGAACGGAAGAAAAATAACTGCCTGAAGAATGGAAAACATCTCCAAATGAAATTACGACGAACTATGAATAGAAATGTGCTTTATTCTTTTCATCCCAACATTCTTTTACTTTGTCAGAGATTTGAACGTAAGAGTTAGTTAGGGCTATTCTCAAAACCAAAGTAGCTATTTTCTGTCATATTTCTGAAATCATTTTTGCTCGAAAACTCATGAAATTGTTCTTATTCAGAAACTCAGTAATCGAATGTTGCTTTCTATTTTTGGGTAAAGTCAAAAGATCTTTCCGAAAATTCTGCCAAATTAATCATTTTGAACCAAATTTCAGAGGTGACAGCGCAAGAAAAAGGAAAAAGTTGTAATCACGTGACAAGAATCACTTTTAACTCGATAAGTAATTTATTTATCAAACAATGGAAAACTCTACTCGATTACAAATCTCAATAATCAGGCGTTCTAATTTTATGCCTTTTCAGTTTAAAATGAGTGAGAAAATGTAACAGAAAGTTACGCGTTGCTGAGCATTGAATTTTAAAACCACCTTAAAGCACTAAGTTCAAAGCTTCTGGAAAACAAATTCATTTTAGAATGCACGCATCTTTCATTCTAATACACATTTCGTATGTTACATCATCTATGAATTACTACATTTCAGACATTTTTAATAAAAAATAAAAATGCATATATAATTGTTTCAATGATATTCAAATTTTTCTGTTCGACAATGTGTGTTAGTTATTGAAAGCCAGATAAATTTGTGATTGTTTAAAAAAATAAATATTATGTAAAAAGAATTAGTCAAGTAATGAATTGAAAGTATCTATGATTTTCTTTAGTTTCCAACTGTTCTAAGGGGGGGGGGGGGGAGTTGCTAATGCTACCGCTGCGATTTTTTGAAGCAACCGTGTGCTTTTAACTTTCTCAGCTTATGCTAGAAAAAATTGTTGCATATAAAAGCGTAAAAACTTGTTATTTTAGATTGAAATGCATTATAAGCATGTACAACTAAACGATTTTGAAATTGAAGAATTGTTTTAAGGCTGTTTGATCTAGAAATCAGCCAAGATAGTTCAGTTACGTAAGCTTTATAGGATCAAAATAAATCATTAAACGTCACTACTTACAGCAGTCTTTTTAATTCTGATAATTTCAGTGGTTTAAGCGCGTAGTTAGATTACTTGTCTGTTAATTTATGTTTATTTATATTTTTTATTTTTTTAGTCATTTATTGACGAAGATTTAATTTTGCTGTGGAATGTTAGCCGGATACAAATGCTGAACTATTTGTTTAGTTTTAAGTGCAAACGGGTTAATCTTTCGTAATCGAGCTGCACGGGATAGAGAAAGATTTGTTTTAAATTTTGATTCAAAATTATTTTAAAAACCATTAAAAAAAATCGGTATGTTGGGATACAGTTTTCAGACAAATGGCATTTGAAAGTACTTTTTTTCTCTCTGTTCGACGACGTTAAAATCTAAATTGTGCGATGTTAAATTAAAAAAAAAATTGCAGTGAAAGCGAGATTTATTGGTCAAGTGCTGCCACCGTCATTATGATATCAGCGTTACTCCGGACATATGAATGGTCAATTTATTGTTTAGTTATTGCCAAAACTATTTTTAAAAGTATTGAAATTGCTTCAGTAATTACTGAGAAAAGAGTACTTTAATATCAGCTGGTTTTTTTTATATAGAATTTAATAAGTGTTATCCCCCCCCCCCCCCAACACACACACCTTAATCTGATATCAAAAAGTAAGGTAAAAATTATACCTTACTGAAATTATTGAATACTTTATGAATCATGTGAATTAAATATTAACGTTTTTATTACTTTTATTGGACCTAAAAATTTTAAACTTAAAATGTCTTTTTTCGTTTTTAGATTCTTTTTATTTTCCTAGAGTGGTTGAATGAAGGTTTTATTAAAAAGGTTAAAGGTCATTTAAATGCCGTTTATTAAAATCCAGTTATTTCAATATCACAATATATATATATATATATATATATATGTATATGTCTATATTAACACAATCTTCTCAAATACTAACATAATTTTTAAATTACATAGTTAACAATTAATATTTTATTTGAGTACGAAAAAAAGAACAACATTATTTTAGTACATTTTACAGAATTTGAAACAACTTGTCTAATTTCAAATTATATCTTACCTATACATTGAAAGAAAACGTTACACTAGCTTTATTATCGCAATCAGAACTAATTAAAATATTCTAAAGAATACAATTACAAATGGAATGATTTTTCTTCTATTGGTTATACATATTAATTACTTTTAAAATTAATCTCTAAGCTTTTCTTGGTTAATTGGACAATCTAATTAATAATAATATTTTTTTTAAATATGGCTAGATTATTTTTCGGCATCTATCTACATTAACTGCTCGAGTAAAATAACCATGGAATAATAAAAAGATAATAGGACTGTAAAATTGAAGACAAAAATTATTCAAAAAGTAGTTTAATCATAATCAAGTTTTTAATGAAGAAATGAGAAACGGCATTTTTTTAATGAGTTGTGACCACATGACTGAAATTTTTAAAGAACTTACTTTTTTGAAGTGAATATTTTAACTTATGCTTCTTTTATTTAAAAAAAAAAAAAAATTAATATTAACTTACAAACATGTTCCAACTGTGAAATAATTAAGAGAAAACTTATTTAGTAAAAACTGATTTAAAAAAAAAAAAAAAACCCCTGAAAAAAAAATCTGAGAAATTTCATATTTCCAATTAGCATATAATATCATGTACACCATTGTTGTTTTTAAAAAAATACTTTTGAATTTAGTTTTAAAAAAATATAAATATTTCTAATATCTACTAAAATTGAAAATCGTTTGTAAGAAAGAGAAAAAAATCAGTTTAACCCATTTTAGAGCATTTTAAATAACTTCCGCTTTTCACATAAAATCTTACCGACAAATTCTAAGAAAACATCACAATAGGTTTATTATCGCAAACAGAAAAATAAAAATTTCCTAAAGAATAAAATTACAAAATGTAATGATTTTTCTTGTATTGGGTATACTTATTATTTATTTTGTAAATTAATCTCTAAGCTTTTCTAGTTTAATTAGGTAATCTATATATATATATATATATATATATATATTAATATGGCTAGGTTTCTTTTTCGGCATTTTCTACATTAACTGCTAGGATAAAATAAGCGTGAAATAATAAAAAACTAGATAGGTAAAAATGACGACAAAAATTAGTCAAAATTTTTTCAATGATAATGAAGTTCTTAATGAATAAAAAAGAGACATTTTTTTAACATTATGAGTTATGACCACATGACTGAAATATTTAAAGAGTTACTTTTTTTAAGTGAATATTTTAACTTATGCTTCTTTTATTAAAAAAAAGATAACAGGAACATACAAACATGTTCGAACTGTGAAATAATTAAGGAAAAAAATTTATTTAGAAATAACATAAAAAAAAAATTGAGGAATCTGATATTTTCAATTAGCATATAATAAATACTAAATGCCCCATTGTAGTTTTTTAAAAATACTTTTTTATTTAGTAAAAAAATTATAAATGCTCTTAATATCTACTAAAATTGAAAACCGTTTGGGAGAAAAAAAAAAAAAAAAAAAAAAAAATCAGTTACCCCATTTTAGAGTATTTTAAACAATTTCTGCTATTTCAAATAAAATCTTACCGACAAATCCAAAGAAAACATTACAATAGGTTTATTATCGCAACACCGTTGTTGTTGTTTTTTTTTTTTTAAATTCTTTATTATTTAGTTTAAAAAACATAAATGTTTTTAATATTTACTAAAATTGAAAATCGTTTGTAAGAAATAAATTTAAAAAATTCAGTTTGACCCAATTTTAAACATTTTATTTTAAACATTTTCTGCTATTTCAAATAAAATTTTACTGCAAAACCCAAAGAAAACAATACAATGGGTTTAGTATCGCGACACAATTGTTGTTATTAAAAAAATACTTTTTTATTAAGTAAAAAAAATTATAAATGTTTTTAACCCGGGAGAACTCGCTGCATGAGATTTTTTCTCACCGTCGTACTTTTTTGAAGACTCTTATTTAAACCATTTTTCATTTTAATTAAAATTTTAAAATGTTATTTCAATTATTTTACCTATTTGTGAGTAAAAGTACTAAGCCAAGCAAAAAAAAGATATTAAGCGAATGTAAAATAAAAGAAAAGCAATTGGGCACCGTGAGAGAAATTCTCACTAGCGAGTTCTCCCGGGTTAATATCTACTAAAGTTAAAAATCGTTTGTAATAAATGCATAAAAAAAACCCAGTTTAAACCAATGTAGAGTATTTAAAACAACTTCTGCTATTTCAAATAAAATCTTAGCGACAAATCCAAAGAAAACATTACAATAGATTTATTATCACAATCAGAACAATTAAAATTTTCTAAAGAATAAAATTACAAGATGTAATGAATGGAATGTTTTAATTTTCTTCTATTCAGTATTCTTATTATTTATCCTGAAAATTCATCGTTAAGCTTTTCTAGGTTAATTAGGCAATCTAATTAAGAAAAACATGAATTAAAAATAAGGTTAGATATGTTTTTTCTCATTTTTTGCCCATTAACTGCTTGAATAAAATAACCGAGAAATAATAGAAAGCCTGATAATAGGATGATAAAAATGAAGACAAAAATTAAAAAAATATGTATTTTAATGATAATGAAGAAATTCTTAATGAAGAAATAAGACGCTTTTTTCTATGACTGAGATGTTTAAAGAGTTATTTTTTGTAAGTGAATATTTAAACATCTTTCATTCTTTCATTTAGTAATAAAAATGTAACATGAACTTTTATACATTTTGCTCCACTGTGAAATGGTTAAAAGAAAACTCATTTGGTGGTAACTGAAGAAAAAATTTTGGAAAAAATGAATAAAAATAAATCTCAGAAATTTGATTTTTTAGTTAGCATATAATATTAAGGACATCATTCTTGTTTTTAAAAATTACTTTTTTATTTGAGAAAAAATTTCTGAAACCTTTTTATGTCTACTACAATTGAAATTACTGAAAAGGAACTTTTTAGAAAAGAATTAAATTGAAAATTGATGAAAGTTTCGTATTTTTCAAAATACAAAATATATGCATTAATAACGCATTAATATGCTTTTTATACATTAATTGCTTGTATAAAATAACCGTGAAGTAATACAAAGCTTGATATTAGGACGGTAAAAGTGAAGACAATAATTAGGCAAAAATATTTTAATGATAATGAAGAAATTATAATGAAGAAATAAGACACTTTTTTTTTCATGGTCATATGACGGAGATGTTTAAAGAGTTATTTTTTGTAAGTGAATATTTAAACTTGTGCTTCTTCCCTTTTATAAAAAATGTAACATGAACTTTTATACATTTTGTTCCACAGTGAAATATTAAGATAAAACTTATTTGGAGGTAACTGAAGAAAAAAATTTAAAAAAAAAATTTCTCCAAGAAATCTGATTTTTAGTTAGCATATAATATTAAGTACAGCTCTTTTGCTTTTAAAAATTACTTTTCTATTTGAGAAAAAAATTCTGAAACTTTTTCATATCCACTAAAATTGAAATTATTGAAAAGGAAGTTTTTGGAAAAGAATTAAATTGAAAATTGATGAAAATATCGTATTTTTCAAATATATGCATTAAAATATATGCACAAAATATATACATTAATAATTCATTAATATACTTTTTCTACATTAACTGCTTGTATATGATAACCGTAAAATAATGTAAAGCTAGATAATAGGACGGTAAAAGTAAAAACAAAAATTAGTAAAAAAATATTTTAATGATAATGAAGAAATTCTTAATGAGGAAATTAGAAACGACATGACCATAAGACATAAATGTTCAAAGCGTTACTTTTTTAGAGTAAATATTTAAACTTATGTTTCTTTCATTTAAAAAAATAATATGGACATACAACCATGTTCAAATTGTTAAATAATTAAGAGAATAACTTCGTTAGTAATAACTGACAAAAAAAAAAAAAAAAAAAAAAAAAAAAGATTGAAAAGAAAAGAAAAATATACTTGAGTAATTTGATATTTTCAATTACAATATAATATTAAGTACTCCGTAGTTGTTTTTAAAAAATACTTTTTATTTAGTAAGAAAATAATAAATATTTTTAATACCTACTAAAACTGAAAATCGTTTTAAGAAATAAATTTAAAAAAAATCAGTTTAACCCACTTTAGAGTATTTTAAACAACTTCTGCTATTTCAAATTAAATCTTACTGACAAGTTCAAAGAAAACATTACAATAGTTTTATTATCGCAATCAGAACAATTAAAATTTTCTAAAGAATAAAATTACAAAATTGGAATGAATGGAATGTTTTTTCTTCTATTCAGTATTCTTATTATTTATCCAGAAAATTCATCATTAAGCTTTTCTAGGTTAATTAGGCAATCTAATTAAGAAAAACATGACTTAAAAATAAGGTTAGATATGTTTTTTCTCATTTTTTGCCCTTTAACTGCTTCAATAAAATATCCGTGAAATAATAGAAAGCTTGATAATAGGATGATAAAAATGAAGACAAAAAATATTTAAAAAATATTTTAATGATAATGAAGAAATTCTTAATGAGGAAATAAGACACTTTTTCTTATGGCCATATGACTGAGATGTTTAAAGAGTTATTTTTTGTAAGTGAATATTTAAATTTCTGTTTCTTTCACTTAATAAAAAATGTAACATGAACTTTTCCACATTTTGTTCCACTGTGAAATAATTAAAAGAAAACTTATTTGGAGGTAACTGGAGAAAAAAAAAGTTTGGAAAAAATTAATTAAAAAAATTCTAAGAATTTTGATTTCTTTTTTAGTTAGAATATAATATTAAGTATACCATTCTTGATTTTAAAAATTACTTTTTATCTAGTAAAAAATTTCTGGAAGTTTTTATATCTGCTAAAATTGACATTATTGTAAATGAAGTTTTTAGAAAAGAAATAAATTAAAAATTGATGTAAGTTTCGTATTATTAAGAATACAATATATATATATATATATTAATAATTGAGGGAGATATTCTTTTTCTGCAAAGAGTAAGTTAAATACCGTCTATAGAGGAGATCTGCAAATGGCGTAATGTGGATTTTGCGCTCTCGTGCAAAAATATTAGAACCCCTTTTTAATGGCTTCTGTAAATTTATAGTTTCACCTGTGAAAATTTTTTGATGCCTTTAAAAAATTACCTCGCGGTTTAAGCTCCCTCCTGCCTGTAACCCGTTCGCTAAACTACTAACCCCAGATGAAATAACACCGATTCTAAATGTTACACTGTTCGAAAAAGAACAGACGTTTCACTGTAATACATTGCATGAGTTGCCCCGAATATACTATCTGAAAAATGTATCAATACAAGTCTCCGTAATTATTGTGATCAACATTAGTTATTACTAAAAAATACCTGCCATAATTAGTTACATAATGACATTACACCTGCATTAGTAGGTTATATAAATTTATTTTCTGCACAAGGTTAACAGAATGGTGCATGTTTCTTATGAAAATTACAATAATATGCAATACCATTAATTGTTCACTGCATGATAATTAACTGAATTGAATAAAACGTATTCTGAATTTTACGCTGTTCGAATATGAATGATTATTTCATTGTAATACATTGCATGAGTTGCACCCAATGTACTTTCTGCATAATGTATCAATACAACTCTCCGTAAGTATTGTGATCAACATTAGTTATTTCTTCAAAATATCTACCATAATTAGTTACATAATGATATTACTCCTGCATTAGTCGTTATAATTTTTTTTTCTGCATAATGTTAACAAAATAGTGCACGTTTTTAATGAAAATTGCGATAATACGAATAACACTTATTTGCTCATTACACGAGAATTAACTAAACTGAATAAAACCAATTCTAAATTTTACGCTGGTGCGAAAATGAATAGATATTTCACTGTAATACATTGCATGCATGAGTTGCACTCAATGTATCGATCTATATAATTCATCAATCCAAGTCTCAATAAGTGTTCTGATCAACATTAGTTTTTACTTCAAAATAACTGTCATAGTTAGATAATGGCATCACCACTGCATTAGTTGATTATATAAATTCATTTTCTGCACAAGGTTAACAAAATGGTGCATGTTTTAAATGCTTCTAATGACAATTGCAACAATCAGTCATGAAACTGGTAGATAGGAAAAAAAGGAGGAAAATTTTTTCCATCTATACAATGGCACCAAAC
Source organism: Maratus speciosus (assembly GCA_963932465.1). Classification (NCBI taxonomy): domain Eukaryota; kingdom Metazoa; phylum Arthropoda; class Arachnida; order Araneae; family Salticidae; genus Maratus; species Maratus speciosus. The sequence continues at coordinate 199,105,780 of OZ010792.1, read as the reverse complement.
TCGTACAATTTAGGCACATTTTAACAGTTATTTATACAATAAAATGAACTTTAACAGCACATATGATTGTTATTTTCTTTTTGTAACTTAGAAAGTATTAAAAAAATTTTAACTAACAATAAATAGATCTCATGAACTTATGTGAAGTGCAGTGATTAATTTTTCCAAGATAAATATTATTTTGAATGATTGGCTGTTTGAGATTTTTTCCTTATTTCAAAAGAAAAAAAATTCTGTGCTAAATATATGCACCTCAAATTGATCTTTGCTCTAGAAATTCATCTCCAAAAATGTATCACTGTAACCTGAAAGTGCTGTATAAATAATACAAAATATTCTATTCCAAAGAATAACCTCATGGAAACAAACTTCCTTTCCCTTTTAAGAACTTCATTTACATGATTTTCAGAGGTTTATAATATGAGATCACTTTTGATTTAATGGATCTATTGCACAGCAATTCAGAAACAAACTTCAAAGATTTGAGAAGACAAAATGTCTGATTATTACATTTTCTAGAAACGCCCTCCCTCCCCCCCTCCCCCCCTCCCCCCTATATGCTTCCAATATTTTCTTTGCATTTTTGCATCAATCCAGAGAGCGTCCGAAATTGTTTTTAAAAAGGTGGAATTCCCCTTTAGGAGGAACTCTTTCATGCCTGAACAATGCGGGATTGGAAGAAATAAAACATTGTGAATACTGGCATATTCCTTAAACATTTTAAACCGAATTTTAAATATATTATAGACAGTATTCATGTGACGCCACAGTGGGAATCACGTGGTGTAAAAATAGTGACTAGCGCGTTTGTTTACCTTATTGCGTCATTTGATGGAGCATAAATACAGGTAAAAACATGTGTAAAATACTGCAGATTTATTTCGCACGAATTATTTTCGATAAATACTTATATACACATTAATTTAAATCCATGTGTACGCATTAATTAAAATTTTAAATTTAAATTTTATAAATAAAATTAAAAATATGCATGCAATTGCATTAAAATATAGAAGACATCATGTATAACCTATACCTGTCCTTGAAAATGTCTAAAAGTCCATATAAAAATAAAATATAAGCATAAATTTTCTAAACACAATGCTTTTCAATGGCGCGGTTATGAATGTTATTCCCATGCAGACGATTTTTTATAGCCTCGAACTCAAGAGAAATACTGTCCATTTAGATCATGACCGCTTCAAAAATGGACATAATTTTTTTGTGTACGTAATTTTTTCTGTGTGTATTATTTTTTAATGAAAATATTTATTCTAACAAAGTAAAATTTCAGTACAAAAAGATTAAAGAAAATCGAAAATAATATCGCAAGGAAATTATTAATCACTTATAATAGCTTATTTGTATATTTTCTTTTAACCCTTTATGTCCCAAATTATGAATTCATGAAAATTTCATTTTCTAAAGCATTTTTCGTGAAATTTTGAAATTACATTAGAAGATTTAACCAAACATGTAATAAATTTTAGAAGGATTTTGCCAATTAACATTAATTAATTAAATTTGAATTTAAGGGATTTTGTGCAATATTTATAACTCCTCCCAAATCTTTTATTTATTTATTTATTTATTTATTTATTGTATTTTGTAGAATTAGAAAATGTACAAATATAATGTTCTTACAATAGAATTATAGAAATATTTCCGAACTGAACCCCCCTCCCCCCCCCCCCAATCTTTCAACGTCAAGAAAGCTGAAAAGATGCAAAGTCAAACGAAATCATCCTTTTAAAAATATTTTTGTTTTGTGCAACCAATACTGCTTTTTGGAGCACGATAAAATAAAATATCTATAACTCATTCTAAACTGTATTACTACTGATCGATGCATTAAATGAATTTTAGAACAAGTTATTTTAATGGTACTTTAAAGTACCATCGGAGCATAAAGGGTTAACCCGTTCAGCACCATGGGTGCATATATGCAACTTCAAAAAGTACATCCAAAATTTCTTTTCGGCATCAGCAATAAAAAAAAAGTAATATTTGTTGTATTTAATTTAAGCACTTTCTTGATTATGTAAGTAACTGTAACTTTTTAAAAATAGGTGGTATCAAACGAATAAACTTTATGCAAGAGAATCCGGTTCCGAAAGGGTTAACGCAATAAAATAAAATAAAAAATAAATACTCTTCTAAAGAAATATCCATAAAGTATTCGCTACAAGATACAAAATATGTACTAAGAAACTAAAATAACACATTCATCTTTCTCAGGCTACAGCTACAAAGAAAAGACCTCCAGAATTTATGGTAGTCGCAATTTTTAACTTTTTTTTATAGCTAAGGATGAAGAAACCTCATTAGTAAAGGTCTACAAAAGCGCTAAAAACGATTTACCACAGCGCCCGTATGCGCTACTAAATCACAGGTTTCAAAGATCATGAATTACCCCAAGGCCACAGGTATGCTATTACTAGGACTATCGTTTTCCTTGCTATATCAGTATTCTAAGTTGCCTTGGGACACAGGGGTATATGCAAAAGCGGTGAATTGTTAGATATACTACATACTATCAGGTAAGTAAGATTTCTCAGCTGTTATTGAGAAAGATAGGAACTCAGTTATTTCCGGAAATGTTTTGTATAGTATGAAGCCTCTAGCGAACGAATTCGGCGCTTATGATGGAATTTCTATGGTGTTTAATATACTAGCGAGCGAAATCTTATTTGCTGATCCTCTAGCGGTGTACGGATATCGTGATATGAATGTATTAAATAAAAGAGGAAGTCATGTTTTTTTTCATTTTTGCAAATTGTCTGATACCGCTAATATTATACAATTTTATTCATGTGATATATAAATAATGGTAAAATATGATTAATGAATAGTAACGTGATAACTTTTCCATGATTTATGATCATGCGATTGATGGTAAGGAGTAATCTGAATTAATGACTCATAAATTAATGCATGTAAATACAGCTGGTAAACACTTGCATACGGAAAGTGGATTTCTGAAGAGAAAATTACATTAAATTTATATAAAAAAATGTATGCATGTTGCAGGGGGGAAATTATACTTTTGAGAAAAAATAAAAATCGTTCTGTGAAAATCGTTTTCTGCAGTAACAAGATTTATTTTTACAATTGGATTTCTTGATTATTTAGTATTTATCTCCATAACAATTTTCATACGTAGCCGGTCCTCCCGGATGTGCCAAGATAGTAAATTCTTAAGGTTGAGTTATGGCAAAATCCCTATAACAAAGAAGAACCAATACATGAAAATGATGACATTTCTACATCAATTTTCCTAAGCTATTAATATATCAAGCTTGATTTACATTTAAAATGGCTTATTGCAATCTGTAAAAGAAATTTTTTTAATGATAAAAACTCTCAAAGCAGGCATGTAAACGGAAATAACTTTAAAACGTGTGTATAAAACATACTTATTATCCCAAATTCATGAATAATAATAATAATAAAATTTTAAAAAAGAAGAAGAAGAAAAACGCATTCTAACGGTAAATTCAAATTAAATAGATTTTTTAATTTCTGTATTAAATACTCCTTTAAATCCAGCAAAATTTTCAAAGGCACTTTCTGGCAACCTTTATTTACATTTTGAAAACGTCATCAGATTGTAATAGTGATTTAAAATACCTATTAATATATGAAATGAACAAACAATTTGTTTTATATTTCCAGAATTTAATACATGTATTGAAAATAAACTTGCAACACTAGAATTCAATAGCATATTTGAATTTCACAGTTGTGCACGAAAATCGTATCAATGGTTGGCAGAAGAATTCATCATACCTCAATATTATTTATCCTAAAGAAGCCATATAATAATGTAATGCAAAATTTACAAAATAAACTAGCTATAAAAAAAGATTTGAGTTTTTTCATTGGTCGTCGTTTCACCTTCGGTATTGTTCATAACGTTTGGCGCGAAATCGCACATACTAAAGACTGTTATGCCGAGGCCCATTTAAACAAGTGGGTAAGTGTGATGTCAGATCTCACAGACGGTTTCATTTAATATCTCTTTCAAAACACTTTATCCTTAAATTAACAAGTCAAAATTGTTAAATTAATAATTCCTCGCATAAATGGCAACACCACTATATTAAAAGGGATCGGTGCTTTAGTTTTCCTAATTTTAACAAATTCCCGCAATTGCCTGTGCGAAAAAGCATCTTTTTTATAAGTTTAAAAATCGATTTTTTCATAAATCGGAAAGTTGTGGTCCGATTTTTTTTAAATTTAGATTTTATGAATCAGCGTACGAAATAACATTCGGATGCAAAAGAACCAAATTTGTAAAATCAATAGTTACAAATTTTTGTACTGCGATTATCAAATCCTAGTATAAAAATTTATCTCTTTTTCTTTGTGTGTCACGTTGCCTGCCGTGAAAAAAATGCAATTCTGGAATTAATTACCAAAAACTTAATTATCTTCAGTTTTGATTGTCGAAATTAAAAAATAGACATATTGAAAGAGAATGAAATTTTACGTCGGATGGCGTAAAAGTAGTAGCTCAAAAATCTGTATTTTAAATTTTTTTGGTACTGTATAAAAATTCTGAGTCCGTTTCTGACCGCAAGACGCATCTGTTTTATATTTTCTTGTTATCGCCGAAAATTCAAAGTTATCAGATATCTGTCATCTTCATAAATGAAGGAAAATAAAAGATGTTTTTCCTCGATTTTTAACAAATTTTCAAATTTTTATGTTACGATCGAGATAAGTTTTGGAATTTCTGAAAGCTGATTTTTTCACCGTCTTGTGGTACGGTCCTCCCCACTTAATCGGGGTCACGGATAATCGAATACCCCGCTTATTCGAATAGAATCCTCCAGAACCGAATTTATTCCTATTGGTTCTATGTTATTTTTCCCCGCTTAAACCAAATACATTTTACGAGCGTACTCCCTTAATCGAATACAACTGTGTGACCGACATTTGAAAAAAGTCGCGGAAAGCACGTTTCAGCTGGAATTTCCTTCCACCTTTTGTCATTTTCAGTTCCTTTACGCTGAAAACAAATTTTCAGTTCTTCCTGCAATGGTTTCGGCCGGCAGGTGTATAATGGGCAGGTCAAATGATTTCCTCACCTTGATCTCCCCACCATCACTTCTTGCTGTTAACCAGACTTTAATGGCAATGTGCCGTCACTTCGAGACTCGAGATGGTAGTTGTGATATTTTGCACTCATTTGAAAAATAACTCGATATTTACTTCTTTAAAATTCCACTTAAACAAACCACTTTAAACGATTTTTTTGAGGCAGTATAAGTAACGTAAATAGAAGTAGCAAAATTTTGACCAAATTCAAACGAGCTGCATTAAGTTTTAAGTGTGATGTAAACCATTTAAAAATACTGAGATTAAATTAATGCGTATTTACTTTATATTAGCATTTGTATTTATGTTATTCTATTAACGATTTATTATACTGTTAATTAAATATACCGTAGATGGTTATTTTGCCTTTTATTACGCATTGAATATTAGTTATGATTCCCCGTTTAATCAAATACCCCAGTTAATCGAATATCATTTCAGGAACCGTCAATATTCGTTTAAACGGTGACGACTGTACTAATTTCGAATTTTTGGGATGCGTAGGAAAAAGTAATCGCGCCTTAAAGGAATCTTCAGTCCTTATCTGCCGTTAAAATGACACCTGTTTTTAATATCTGCAAGAGATCGTTTTCGAAATTTGATAAAAAATCCATGCTTTTGTTGAATTATGAATGCATTTCCGATCTTGTAATTGCGTTTTTTTTTTTTTTATTAATAACGTCCGTTAATTACGACTTTTTAAAAATTTTATGATTTGTCGTTTGATGTGAGGTGTTCAGGTATAAGTATGCAAAATTTCAAGTCGCCATGAAATATAGTTTCTGAGAACGGGTTGTGTGACAGACGGACAGACAGGCAGAGGAGTAAGACGAATAGGATTTCGTCAGATGAACGAAACCCTAAAAAGAAGTACCGAAATTTTTCATAGAAGAAGCAGAACTGTTGCATATTTTGTTTGAAAATATGCACCTTCCTTGAGGTTTCGGATAAATAATATTAATATTGAGGTTTGACGTATCGCTCTGCAAACCATTGATACAATTTGCTTGCATAAGTATGAAATTCAAATATACTATGGAATTGGAGTGTTACAAATTTAATTTTAAAAGCAATTTCTACAGTGTAATAACGTTTCCAACAAAACCTTTTTTCCTTAATTACAGGAAATTATTAGACTAACACGCATATTAACTGATTTTTTTTAAATATTTATTTAGTGATTATAGATTGCTAATTAGCCCAATGCTAATGAAAAAAGACATAAAATTAAAAATCACTGTACCAGGCGAATCAAAATGGATGTAGTGGCGATTATCTCTTAAACAGCAGATGGTAGAAACATTTTCCCTATTACCAAAAGTATGCCAATTTATTGTAGCTTTTAGGTATGGGGCATTTATTTTACAAGAAACTATGCACACAGTAAAATTTTAATTTCAATTTTTATACGGCCTCTTTTTACTGTAACTTATACTTGGAAAAATGTTGCTCTGCATCTAAGAAGAACATTAAAGAAAATCCCATTTTTTATACAACAAAAACTTTGACACTTTGAATTTCATGAATTCCCAGTGCTTTCTGACACAAGCAAACAACATATATTTTGAATCATTCGAAATGTGGGAAATAACCGCTTTTAAAAATAAAATTATTTAAAACAAAAAAAAGCTTGATTTTTTTTATTTATTGTTGTTGTAGATATTTAAATCAAAGATTTATTGATTTATATTTAATCATGAAAAATGAGAATAATTTAAACGGGAATGTTTGCTCTTTCGTCACCCCCAAATTATATTGAAGAAATGCTAAAAATTTATAAGCGCCCCATAAGTATTCTTCAATACTCAAATAAAATTGAAAATCTCTACCAAGCAGCTTTACTTTATCTTAACCCTTTACCCCTTTCCATTTATAGCAGCCTCCCGATTTCCTTCTCAGTCTTTAAACTCCTCTTCTTGATATCAACTCGCAGGATCTCTTCTTAAAAAGAACAAACTACGTGCCATTACACTGAGTACCATACACAGGGTCCTTATCGGAAACTTTTCGCTAAAAGGGCGATGTGATAGGGTCCATAAGATCCCTCCAGGCACCCCCTCCGTGACTCACGATTATCTTTCATGTGAATATGTTCACTCACGATCAATTTAGTTTGCCCTTTTCTCGTGGTAATGTGTATCTTCAACGAATAACACTCATTTTTTCTCTCTTTCTCTTTGTAATTTTCTTCTCCTTTTTTTATATTTGGTAAGATTTTTATCACATTTTTGGCGACGCCTTTGAAAATTTCATCTTTTCATTTATTTATTTTTTCTTAATTTGATTTCTATTTTGTTCCATAAAAAGGAGATGGAAGATTCTGCTCTCTTGAATTGTCAATTTTTCGTTTTCTTTTTAAATCTTTTATCTAATATAAATTAATGGACAAAGAGAGGGGATGAAAATATGGATGAATGTATGCAATTGATTTTCCAAATCTTCGGAAATACAAATGTTTCATCTTCATCACTTTTTCAATATTTTTTTTTTATGTATTCTTTTTTTCCCCCTCATTTGAGCGACTAATTTAGTTTGCCCTTTTCTCATGATGATGTCTATTTTAACACGGCTGCTGTGTTCATTTCGAATATACATTATTTCGAATATGTAGAGCTGCCAAGTATCCTACCAGTATTTTAATACAACTGTTATTCCATTTAATTGGAACATTTGGGTGATTTAAAGAACAACATTTTCTCTAAGATAATAGTGGTGTGCAAAGAGCAGGGGGACTTTGCAACTCTGAATGTGGCTTTTGGGTCGAAATGGACCCGAACACAGCAGCAGGGTTAAAAAATGGAGTTATAAATAAAGAGGAGGAGACATAGATTACGGAGTCTACCAGTTGCGAGTGAAGTAACTGAGGAGGTTGTCACAAGATTGCGAATACTTTTTTTTTTAATTCGACCTACAGTTTCAGATTAACGCCGACGCAAACTTCCCACCAGTAAAATTGAATAGAAAATTTTGTCTTATTTAAGCGACTTAATCGTGGGAATATTTTCGCACAAATATTATAAAAAATTTTATTTATTTTAACTGGTGTCAGTTTGCCTGGTAAAACAGTCAGTTTGTTTCATTGGTTGTCATAATATGGTCAAAATACGGGGCTTGACTATCGCCAAAGTAAACTTCCACCATCACAAATGAAAATCCATTTCATCCATTATTTATGATTGGAATTTTGCATTCATAAGGCGATTAAATAAGGAGAAAATGTCTACATAAATTTACTAGTGGAAGCTTTCACTTTTGATAAACAATCCCTGCGAAAGCGGTTATAGTTGAAACTTCACTATTTTAAGGATATGTTGATTCCTCTTTATTGGTAGTTCCACGGGTTAAACGCGTAGCACTCATTTTTCTCATGTTCTTTCTAATTTTCTTCTTCCTTTTTATATTTGGTAAATTTTATTATTTTTTTCTTTAGGACGTCTTTAAGAAATTCACATTTTCATTTACTTTTTTTCGCTGAATATTTTTTTCTTTTCAGGTTCAATGAAAGGAAAATTAATTAGGCCACGTTTTTGAACTGCACACGAATTTCGATTTATATGATTCTATTGATTATAACAACAATAATAAATACATTATTAAAACAGTAATTAAAAAAAGCCGTTGGAGACCTGTATGCAACGCATATAGAGATCGGTATCTGATTTTCTAATATTTATTTTATTCAAAGTATTTCATGGTATTATAAACAACATATAGATATGTATAATCTTTAACGAAAAACCCTCATTTTTTCACCTCTTTCACTTTTTTAATTCTATTCCCCACTTTTTCTATTTGGTAAGATTTTATCAGTTTTTTGACACCTTTGAAAGTTGCCTTTTGAAAAACAACCTTTTCATTTCTTTTTCCCCCAGTTCATTGAATGAAAGAAAAAAAATGCTACATTCTTGAGTTGTCAATAAATTTCGTACCCCACCCCCCTTTTTTTCCTTTTTTTTTTCGTTTTTCAAACCTTATTGTTTATCTAATAAAACAGTACTTAATAGACGAAGAAGAAAAAGTTTAAAGAAATTTGAATTTTATTTTGTAACTTTTTTGCTTGAATACGAATGCTTTGAAGTTCATCATTACATAAACATTTTTTTTATGTTCATTATTTAATTCTCATCATTTTCCTGCCATCACGATTTTACTGTAGAATATTTTTTTTTTTCCTGACATTCTTTTGCTATTTTTTTTATTGCTCAGTGAAATGCAACATAAAAATATTAATAAAAAATCTTTTTAAACTTTAACAACGAAAAAAATGTTCAAACAGTAATTGTCATCTGAGAACTATTAATTTTCCATTCATTCTTTATTTCATCTATCGGAAAATGAATTTCATTTATCTTTCTTCAAAAAGTCCATGAGCCATTTGAAAAATGTGCATAATTTCTGTTTTAAAAATGTAAGAATGAAGTATTTTTTGTCCAACGCACAAAAACTTCGTCAAAATTAATTGCATTTTTTCCATGAAAGATGAATCAACAATGTTTTATGAAAAAGCATACTCTGATATTTTTGCCATTTGAAAAGCACAGATAGAATTCAATTTTATTCATTTAGCTTCATATAAATTACCTTTCTTTAAAAGAATTTTTAAAACTTATTTCTTTCACTGTGTGCTTTATACAGTTAATAACATTTTTAACTTCTCCCTTTGCAATTATATTTAGGCAATTTTTTTTTAATAAGCACGCATATGTATGAATCATATTAAGTAGCAATTTCCAGAAAGAATTCATCAATTATTAAAAAGTGATTAAATAAAGGAAGTTCAAAAAAAAAGGAAATGTGAGACACATAATTAAAAATCAAATTTTTCATTTAACTTTTAAACTAAATAACTTGAATGAGAAAATGAAAATGCAGAATCTGCTTTTGATAACGAAATATTAAAGAAATTTTGCAATAACATTACATATCATTGACTATATCTTTAGAATCTGAATATAGAAATTACTAAAAATTATTATTGTTGGCAACCAAATTGACCACCGTGAGATTACAGTCTTCAAAATTTTATTTATTTTAATATAATACAAACTATACCATAAAATATATATTCCAAACAACTGTCAAAACATACATTAAAATACAATTATTTGCTTAAAAGACGTCCATTTCAATAAAAACGCATTAAAAATATTAAACTTTATATGTTTCGACTGTTTCATTGAGTCATCATCAGAATATACAAAAACCAAAAGTACAGTCGTGAAAAAAAAAAAAAAAAAAAAAAAAAAAACACCCCCTACTAACTCCTCAACAAATTATCGTAGAAGAAATTTACCGGTACCGAACGATTGGAAATAAAATCTACTTTTAAATGATGTATATAAAATTTCCTTAGGGGGCTATATACATATTAAAACGAACCATAACATTGTTTTGTTTTTTTTTTTTCAATTGCAGTACACAATTCTGACAGCATAAATTAACTCTACACCCTTCAATTAACATTAAAGGAAATTTTTATGCAATTCGTACCATAAGTTTCCCAGAAATTAATTATTTTAAAACGAGCGTATTTTAAGGGCTGTATCCAAATTGAAATTCCGTACTCGATTGTTAACCGAGAGAGCAGCCTTCTTGATCAAGGCACCTTAAGCGTTACTCAAGGAGTCAATGAAGCCTATTAGATTACCGGACAGCAGAATAATTTTCGAAATATCTACTCACTTCTATCATAACCGGCCCCTTAAACCATCATTTTGCCGTTTTTAAGCATAATTTGAAAACTACTTGGAAGAAAAATGTGAAATTTTGGATTTACATAACGCAGGACTTAATAAATCTAAATCCATCAAAAAATTTGTAGGTTGCAATACATAATTTTTTCGAATATAAATTTCATAATTCATATCATAAAATTATGAAAATTGCAAATCCAGGGTATTTATGTTTGGGTGTATTAGTATTATTGCTACAATAAAAATTAACACATTAGGAGCATAATTTCAGGAGATATAAATAAAAATATGAAAATGTATTAGATGTAAATGTCCAACTGGGTGAAAAATGTCCGGACCAGGATTCGAACCCGGGACCTCCTGGCTGAAGCCGCCAGTGCTCTGCCATCTGAGCTATCCCGGACGATTCTGGTCGAACTTTTTCACCCAGTTAACCTTGATGATTACAGCATCTGGTCTGAAACCTGGTTCAGCTCAACAGAATAAATCTCAGGTTATGGAACTCCAGAAATCGCTGGATACGAAATTACACTAGTTTAATATTAACACAATTATATTAATATTAATTGTGTTAATATTAAACTATGAAAATGTAGTTTAACATTAGAAGCACTCAATTTTAAATGTTTATAATTCCAAAACTTATCATTCGAATGACTTGAAATTTGGTGTCTAGGCATAGTTTGAACCGAAAATTTGAAATATCTTGTTAAAATTGTATATTGCCATTGAAAAAAAAAAAATGAAGTTTGGATTCGTTTTAATATGTAGATGCCCCCCTAAGGAAATTTTACATATATCATTTAAAAGTAGACTTTATTTCCAGTCGTTCGGTACCAGTCACTTTTGTCTACGATAATTTGTTAAGGAGTTAGTAGGGGGTGTTTACTTTTTTCCCCACGACTGTACAATGCGCATAAAAATGGGAAAACCATGATCAATTAAAATGTTAACATACAGTATTTGTGGTTTTATATGTTAATTTTTAAAATGATGATTATTTTCCAGTTTTTATGTGCATTGTATTTGTGGTTTTTGTATATTCTGATGATGACTCAATGAAAGAATCAAAACACGTAAATTTTAATATTTTTAATGTGTTTCTAATGAAACCGTCGAATTAGCGGCGTCTTTTAAGCAATCCAGATTGCTTGATTCCCGCCACTTTTTTAAAGCATATAATTCGGCTTATTCACGCTTTATTTAATCTGTAATTAAATAAAGTGACTATTTCTGCTTCAAAAAAGTGGTAGGAATCAAACAATCTTAATTTTTTTAAAAATAACCCACGGAAAAAGTCGCCCGCAGCTGGAGGGTTAAAGGTATTTTTTTTATCCACTATACGAGACATTTAAAACCTAGTACCTTCAAGCATGTTATGGTCATCCACAGGGTTAAAAACGATGAAAGTCAGAGGCTGTGTCTTTTATACCAGATGGGTTGATCCAAACTTCAAAGTGAAAAGGGGGGTTTATGTAAAACTTTGGAAAAGTCCGACAGCATAGCCTCATCTCTTTTTTCACTTTGAAGTTTGGATCAACGCTTCTGATATAAAGGACTCAACCTCTGGCTTTTATAGTTTTTAACCCTGATGATGAGCATGACATGCTTGAAAGTACTAGGTTTTAAATGTATCGTATTGTGAATAAAAAAATACCTTTAAGTAAATTGAATACTGTCTGTGTTTAAAAATTTTAAAACTTGTGTACATACAGTTCCAGTATTAACACACACACACATATATATATATATATGTGTGTGTGTGTATAATAACCATTAAATTAACATTACCGACCACTAACAAAAACTGTGAAATTACGAATAAAATGACATTAACAAATAAAGTCCCCCCCCCCCCCCCAGCACACTTAACATAGATTCCAAAAACATAGTAAAAAACAGCAGAATTTGAATAACAGAAGTGAAAAAATATATATACCAGATGTTATGTAAAAAGTATAGTCCCTTGTACTATCTTATGAGTATTAAAATGGAAGAAAAAAAGAAAAATATGGATTATGTATGTATGTGGGAGAAAGTGTATTTTGATTTTAGCAAACGTATTTTTTTATTTCTCTATCTTGACCTGGATATTTGACAATCCGGATTACTTGATTTCTGAAAATTGGAGTTTCCTTTTATTGCAATATCTCCCCCCTCTCTAATTGTAGCACTCCTATACATTTATTTATTTATTGTTATAAATTTTGTGATTTTCATTTGAGCACCGAAGTCCAATATAAAAACAACGGCAATAAACACAATAGTAACATTATATAATAATAATAATAATAATACTAATAATAATAAATTATAAATTGGAACGATTGATACAAAAACCTGTTTAATAACATCTTGTCATTTCAAATAAAAGTTCTACATGATAACAAATCCCAAAAAGTTTGTTAACTATAAAATTATTTTTATTGAAATATGCTAACATTTTAAAATCTAAAGTCACCCGAAAGAAAAATCTCAGAAGACAAATAAAATCCAACAGCCAATAAAATATTTTAAAATACTGCCAGTTTAACTAAATTGTCTCACTTTTTTTAAAACATTTATTATCATTTAACTTTAAAGAGTTGTCATCCATTATTAAAGTTTAAATCGTTCTTTTTTTAATCTTTTAATTCTGAAACTAATATCATTAAGTGAAGTGGCGTTACTAGTACTCCATCCATTTACGGCAATTTATTTTATTTATTTTTTTTCCTTACTTAAAATACTAAATAAAGATTCCTCAACAACAATAAACTAACGTTTGAAAGACAATGAGAAGGTGGAAAAAAAGGGAAACACTGTTTTTTAAACAGCTTAAAACCGTTAATCTAAATCTGAACAACCGCTTGACAGTCTATTGTTTTAAGGCACGTCTTTACTACAAAAGGAATTACTTGGAAAAGAGCCGTTAAGTAATTAAGAGGATACGCCTGCAGTGATTTTTGAAAATTGCAGCCGTTGCAGAAAAGCCTGTAAACCACATAAATGTATACTTTTCTGCTTCCAGTATTTCTTTTATTTTAAGAGAATAGTAGAAAAAGGTAAAGAATGCTGATTTGAACTTCTCAAATCATTAAATACAATTGCTACTGAAGAAAATAACGTAATTATAAGTATTTCGTTGCAATTTAATTTTTTTTTAGCTTTTAACGAAGATTAAATTGCTACATTTTAAAAAGAATCTTTGTTCAGTTATTACTGATTTTTGATTGAATGTTTTATAATAAATAATATTTCGTTCCGTTTTATTTTTTTCTAGTTTTTTTAACAAGGAATAAACGCTACATTTTTAAAGAATTTTTGTTCAATTATTACCGACTCTTTGATTGAAGCTTTTATATGGTTAGTTACAAAACAGAAACGGAAGGATTAATCACATAATTATGCACTCTTTTCTGTTTACAGTATTCCTTTTATTTTAAGAAAATTGTAGAAAAAGGTAAAGAATTTTTATTCAGTTATCAGATTAAAGAACAGTCTTTCCTGTGCCTGGGGTTCTTACTGAATTTTGATTGAATGTATTATAATAAATACTATTTCGTTGCAATTTAATTTTTCTTAGTTTTAATGCGGAATTAATATTACATTTTTTTTCTTTTAAGAATCTTGTTCAATTATTACCGATGCTTGATTAAATTTATTATAATGGTTAATTATAAAACAGAAACGGAATGATTAACCACATAAAATGCGTATTTTTCTAATTCTAGTATTTATTTTATATTTTAAGTGATGAATAGAAAAAGGTAAAGAATGCTGATTTAAACCTCTCAAAACGTTAAGTACAATTTCTACTGTACGATTTCATTAAGTTTCTACTGTACTGAAACGATGTAAATATAAATATTTCGTCAAAATTTATTATTTTCTAGCATTTAACAAGGCATAATTGCCACATTTTTTTTTCAGCTGTTACTGATTTTTAATTAAATATATAAAAACATTATTTCGTTACAATTTAATATTTTCTAGATTTTAATGAAGAAAAAATCATACATTTTTGAAGAATCACTGTTCAGTTATCACTGATTCTTCATTGAATTTATTATAATGCTTATAAACAGTAGTAATTTAACCACACACATGTGTACTTTTCTATTTCCAGTATTACTTTTATTTTAAGAAAATTGTAGTGAAACGTAAAAAATGCTGATTTCAACCTCTCAAATCATTAAGTACAATTGCTGCTGAAGAAAATAACTTAATTATAAATATTTCGTTGCAATTTAATTGTTTCTGGCTTTTAATGCGGAATATATGCTACATTTTTTAAAGAATCCCCCTTCAGCTATTACTGAATTTTGATTGGATGAATTCAAATAAAAAGTATTTCGTACTAATTTAATTTTTTTCTAGCTTTAAATACGGAATAAAGGCTACATCTTTTAAAAAATCTTTGTTCTATTATTATTGAATTTTGAGTGAATATATTCTAATAAAAAAATTTTGTTGCAATTTAAGTTTTTCCAGGTTTTAGTGAGGGATAAATGCGACATTTTTAAAGAATCTTTGTTCAATTATTACCTATTCTTGCTTCAATTTATAATAATGATTAGTTATAAGCGTAGTAATTTAGCCACATAAATGTATACTTTTTTATTAAAAATATTCATTTTATTTTAAGGGATTTCTACAAAAAAAATGCTGATCAAATTATGTTAATACTTGCTAAAAGTAATAAAAATATACTTAAAAAGCCATTTAAACTAAAAGAAATGAGATTATTTAACAAAAAATCATATTTTAAACATATAATTTTATATCTTAATCTCTTCGGTCCCTGGGTCCCCATAAGGGGACCTCTGTTCTTTTCCTTATAAAAACTAAAATGTCCGATCGTTTTACATTTTCACATCACTTCTTAATAGCTGAATGTTTTTTTTTTTTTCGTTCAAAGCAAACAAATAAATGGCATTTATTAACAAACATAAAATAATTGTTATTTTCATCTGAGTTTGCAAAAAGACTAAAAATGCCCAAAAGACAATATGACCAAGAAACTGAAAATTTTTCATAAGTATTTAACTTAAATCTTTTTCAATAAAAAAATTTGAGGATTTTTAGATCATTTACTTGTTTAAAGCTCTTAAATTTGTGATTGCGTTAATTTAGGTTAATGGTTATTAAATTGATGTTTATAGGTGGGTTTGTAGTTTTAGATCCATATTTTTGAACCTAAATTACTAATCGCTTAAAGGATCAATTTCAGAAACTATAATTTTTTCTGTCATTTACGATGTTATTTTGTTTTAGAAAACCCAATGAGTAAGCATTTGTATTATTATTTTAGCTTCGGAACTGAAAAGGTTAAGCATATCATTTGAATTTTAAATACTATATAATAATATACTATTTCACAAGTTTTATGATATACTCTAACATATTTCAATATTATTAAATACAGATTTGACATTTTATTCAATGTAATGTTTACTTTTCAAAACATTTTCTTCTCCTAATATTGCGACCCAAAACATTTCTGTAAAAATCTGGAATGACCCCACTTCACTAAACGAACACCTGTACAGTAAATAAAATATAAAAAATAAATAAATAAGGAACTTTTACAATTTCCTTACACGATGGAATCGAACGCAGAGCCTTCGCTTTGAAACCAAAGACGTTACCTTTATGACACTTAATATCACTTACAGTTTGTGACATTTCATTGGTAATTTCCGTTTTAGAATTGGTCTCACAATAGTTTAAAATTAAATTAAAAATGGATTAATTTCCTAAACTTTCAACCAATTTTTCAGAAAATCTATACTGTTCTCGCAAAAGTGGCTATAACATATTTGGGGCATTCTCGCAATCTTTTTACTTTCGGGAATAAAAATCTGGTGAAATTAAACTTGCTAAAATAGCATCTTAATCTGATAGACGAATGCCTTAATGATTCAAAATATAGAAAATATGGTCAGCAGCGAAATTTTTTTTATTTAACTGAGGTTTAAGTTAAACTTGCGAGTTTAATTTTCCTTACCATTTTGCCACTATAAATTTCCATGTCCTTCTAAATTTTTACTTATAATGAATTTGCACAGTACTCACAGGGCATTCAAATAGGAAATAATAACAATGTAGTATTTTTAGTACAAAATTTTGGTACAACATTGTCTTAAAGGGGTGTTAAAGAAGGGATGGATGGAAACAATAAAGAGAATGGTATAGGAAAAAAGGGACAGAAAAAAAAAAAAAAAGGGTTGGTAAGGATGAGACGGTAAGGACAATTACCATTATTTTTAGGCAAATCATGTTAAGAATAAGTGATAGTCACCATGTTCATTGATTTTTAGAAACAGTTATTTACATTGGATTAAAAAAAATAATAATAATTTACCTCGAAAAGTGAAAGAATAAACCTTGGGGACGGTAAGACTACCAATAAAGCCTCTATCCTTGACATGGATATTTAAATGCTGATTTAAATTCTGCAGTAAATTTCATGTCAAAGAATTTTAGACATTTTTTCTCTAGAATACTTCTACATGAGAAAAAAACTTGAAAAAAATTCTGTGGCTGCATCTGAAGTTATTTTCTGTATAAATTTAGTAAGAGGGATGGTACGAATCTAAAACCCAGGGACAGAGTTCAAAAAATAATATCAACCGTAAAAATGTGTGCAGGTTAATTTTTTGCTACATATTTATGTAAAACAATTGTCCCAGTTTCAGAGAAAAATTACATCGAATTACTTTTATTGAAACAATTTTATACAAACAGCTCCAAACTTAAAAATCAGCATCAGGGACACGGGACGGTATAAGAGTTTTCCTGGTATTTGGACCCCCAACATCGTCCAAAACTTATTTATCCCGTTAATATTTTTATGCAATCATGCAATGGTATATTCCCCAGTATATGCAGTAAAAAAAAAAAAAAAAAAAAAAAAAAAAAAAAAAAAAGAATATGTACTAAAATAAAAATTATTATTTAAGTCAAAAGATTGTGAAAATGCCCCATTTCCCAAATGAGAGCTTAACCGGAAAAACTGTTTGGGAACTGTCATGTTTTCTCACAAACACAAACATACAAATCATGATTACATTGTATACAAATGATGATTACATTGCATAAAAATCATGATTACAATACTTTTCTTACACTATGTGCTCGGGAGTAAAAGTAATCGTGAAACACAATAGATTTAGCTTTCTTATTTCCTTTTCCTCTTCAAAGAACTACATTTTATTTTGAAACTAAGTCAATATTTGCAGTGATAAAAAATACATCTACAAGGAAAATAAATACCTTTATCTATTCAGATTTCATCGCTCAGACAGCGACATTCTCAAAATCTAAAATGATACAAATATTTTTGCAAAAAACTTTTAAAATTGAAAACTTGCAAACAAAAATCTCGCGATCTCATGTATAATGAAATCCAGTGCAATAATAATAATGGAGTTAGTGATAGGATAAGGTAATTCTATTATAAACAAAGAGAAACGAGGGTTCGATATTTTGTAACAAAGTGTTAATCTCAGGACTGCGGAGTCGGTGGGAAAAATGGACGACTCCGGCTCTGGGAATTTTAATAGATCCGACTCCGACAAAGCAGCCCTGCTTATAAAATGGACAACTCCGACTTCGGGAATTTTAACAGATCCGATTCCGACTCCGACTCTTTCGCTCAAAAATAGGGCCTGACTCCGATTCAGACTCCACGACTCCGACTCCGCAGCACTGGTTATTCTTCACAAAAATATAACACATTTCAGGAAATATCTTTTTTTTTTTTTTTTTTTTTTTTTTTTACGGGATAGAAAATGAAAGGAAAAAACACCATCGACAATTCACTCCAAAATATGGCGTATTAGTGACGTACAATTCCATGGTTCAGACTGCACAAAGAAATGATGTATGTAATTTAACATATGTTAAAATAATTGTTTTATCAGATAATCCTTGAGTTTACATGTTCAGTTAAACATTATTTGTTGTGCTACATCTGAAGAAAACTTTATTGTTTCGTATATTAAAATTTGTGTTAGCAACAAGTAAAAATAAATTTATTTTATCCGAAATATAATAATACTAAATTGCAAGTATCAATGAATGAAAAACTGCAACTAAAGTGACGTTCTGCATGTTTTTGAGGCACACTTTTATATTTAGTCACTACGAAGCTACTGGAAATCGAGAATTTCTATCTTTACGGGAATTATTAATTCATTATAAATATTAATTATATTTGAAATTAAAATTTTGAATATATTTGCGAAGGAATTACACGAACTGTAGATAATTTTCGAAATTTAGAAGAATTTCCATAGTGCATGACCACACTGAATAATTAGTAATTTTCGTTAGATTGGTTAATTAATAAAAGTTAATATGTTGTTAATTACTTTGATTGTAAATGAAGTTAGTGACTCGATGAGATAATTCTAATTATGCTTAGTTACTATGATTCTATGTTGCCTTAAGCATGTAATTTATCACACAATGCTTTATCGTTGACATTTGCAGCATTTAAAGGTAATTAACAATCAGTGAGATAAAAAAAGAAGAATGGATGTTTTATCTTGAAAGGGAGAAGAGCAATTTAAAGCTTTTAACTGAAGAATTAAAGAAATCGGAAAGGAAAAAAAAAATCAAATAAGTATCTTAAAATAATAGGATTAAAACAATCGCAAAGAATAAGGAATTTGAATGATTAGTTTTTAAGAGATCACTTACTGTTGTTTAAACTGATAATATAGAAGAATTGAAGAAATTAACAGAGTAAAAATTGTAAGAAAGATAATAGTCTATAGTTCAGAACACGGGTAATTTTTAAAGACAATTTAATCAGCAATATAATTGACGTGAATGGACAAAGCAAAAATAAAGCAGATAAAAGTATAAATTATATTAAAAGCAAAAATTAATCAATCATCTTATCAATTTGGATGGCAATGAAATGGAAACTATGTAATGTGTTGCAATTCCCTAAATTGTACGATGGAAAATTTTCTGTAAGAATGAGGAATTGTGTAAAAGATGATCAATCACAATTTAGATTCCTATTTAGAAAGAACAATGTGTAAATTATTGTATATCGTTATAAAATGCAAGTTAAAAATATCGAAATGTTTATTTTAATTTTGTATGAATATTTCTATGCTGTGAAATATTAAATTAGGAACATTCTAATAATATTTTTACATCCCTTTTTTCCTGTAAACTCGAATTTATAAAGCTGATTTGAATTTATAAAACTGCTTCAGCTTCGTGATTTTGAAAACGACAATTTCAATGAGAAAATGTAAAAGTAAGCAAAGCGAACTGAACCGAAGGCAAGTTGATGCGAAAAGTTCCTGAGTCAAGAGTCAAACTAAATAAACACTTCAACAACGCCATCAAATATCACTGCCATTGCTCCGCCTATTGGTAGGAAACAAACATAATTTCTTGCACCAAAAACCAAATACAATTGCTTCGGAGCTGGAAGCGTATACAACATCAACAGCGTTTGAAAATATAAGGAATTAAAAATACTCTATTTCGATTTTTCTTTGTCGAAACAATGATGATTATTAGACAAATTACAGTCCCCCACTCGTAAAGACTCGAAACAACCACTAATTCGTTGATAGGCTATCACCATCGATTTACGTACGTGATAGCGGACACAATGTAAGAAGGTTTATCGTTAACTACTAAGATTATTCAAATAATATTAAAGAATGATTTATTTACAAAAATATATTTACATTTATAGGCTGGGAAATAGGAGATTTTGCGCAAAGTTATACATTAAATTAATTTCTACGTACTTTGTAATATTATTAAACCACGCTCTTCCCTTATTAGTTTACCGTACTTAGCTAGGCGTCCGAGATAACCATACAGGTAGTTTCCCTTACATATGCAATACTCCCCAGGGGAGTCAATACTTTCTAAGGAACACTTTCAACCTCAACGCATGGCTCAACACGCCATCTCTACACACGAGACTCCAGCCAAGACTAACTCACTCTCTCTATTTCTCTCAGCTTCTACTTTTAAAGAAAACACGTGGGGTCCTTCTCTGTAAAACCAAGGAATTCAGATAATCTACAAGCAATTTGCTTCCCCTCTTTGTCATTCACTAGGGTTTCCCAAGGACCGTCTTTTTATCACTTTATCTATTCCTATTGTTGTCCGAATTCTCATATACAAAAGGAATATTGGTATTTCGTTTATACAATGGAACTTTGATACAACAGAGATATGAATATAATAGCTCATTCCAATCCCCAAGATATAAAACATATTTCTCTAACCAAGTACATAGAAAGTGATATACATACAAATTAAACTTAATTAAATTATAAATGAAATTAATTAACAGTAATTTTAATTAGCACACGTTCATCAACGTCAGAAACTTGAAATACTCTTTCTTTTCTATAAATATATCTTTTTAAAAAATTTAAGCCAAATAGTCTTTTCTTTAAGAATTCGCGTTTATACACTTCTTAAGTATCTTTATATCGAAAAAGATATCGTTACGGAGGAACTGCTACTGAAGGCAAAAATTAAGAAAACTGGTTAGTAGTCAGTAGACAATGCAGTCAAAATTTTCAACATTGAAGCCTTAATGGTAGCTTTTCTCCATAGGGCTTATATGGTCCCATATAGCTCCTATAATAGCTTTTTTCCATTAGATTTTATATCTTTGGCAAAAATAAGATTTTTCTTTTCAAAAATGTCTTTAACTATTCTGTCGTTTTTTGGAGGAAACTCTTTTTGTGACCACTCTCCAACTAACCTGCAATAAATCGAAGCAGTTATGTATATTTTATCCCCAAATCATTTTAAGCTACACGTAATTAATGATATTCTAAATACTCACCGAGCTTATGAAATATATTTTGCTCCATGCTACGGATATCGCAAATATATGTACGTATATATTCTATAACACTCAAAAATTCCTGATTCAGCTTTGGCTTTCTACGAAAAAAAAATCATTCTGCTTGATAATTACATTTCCTTCGTGTTCACAATAAACTTAAAGAAAATGTAAAACCTTGTAAAAAATTATCTCGTTAATTTTTTGGAGACATCATGGCGGGATTTATCTGTAAATTCAGATTCGTCCTTTATGAACAACCTTAAAGCAATCAATATTACTTACTGTCAACTATACATTATATATATTTTACACTCATTATTTAGGGTGTTTATATTAATGCATAACTAAGCTTAGATTAAATTAGATAAATCAATAAGAAACTCATAACAAATGAAACGTCAACATTTGAAGGCGATTTGCTCGTTAACTTTCAAAATTAAGATGTATCTCTCTTTGAAAACTCGCCTCTACTTGTCAGTCTGTAAAACTGTTTTATCTACCATATAAAAAAAAAAAAAAAAACAGTTTATTAAGACAACACCGCCGTTTCCATATATATCTTTACTGGTATGAATTATATTTTCCGTAAAAAAAACTGCACCATGTTACACATTTATATTCATAACCTTGCGAGAAGACGTGACGTTCATGGTAACGTCAGAACAAAAAGATGTTTTCGTTTTACTTTCTGCTTTCGAATTGCATTCGAAAGATAACACAACTATCAAGAGCCTGGGTGGAATATTTTCCCTGCAAGGGAACCGAATTCGTTTTCATATGACTTTATAAAGATAGCAATCTTTGTAAATGGATGAAACGAAAACTTTCGCAGAAGTAAATACAAAGCGATTAAAAAAGAAAACTACCAAAAGTAAATTCAGTCCTTTTTCTAATCAGAGATTAGAATAATGAATGCTGAATTAGTAGGAAGCTTCGTATGCAAGAGAGTGTATTTGAAAACAAAAGTAAAAAAATGATAGTGATTTTTTAAAAATATATTACTCAAGTGAGAAATAGAAAAGGGCATGTTTTTTTTTTCGGAACTGTCAACACGATTATCCCGTAATCTCACAAAGCTGTCTTTAAAATGTTCTCGTTTTTCCTTTCAATAAGATAAACTCAACGCAAAAATCATTATGAAAGATAAATATTTTGAAGTGAAAGGGTGGATGAACATCAAGGTAAAAGGGTACGATCAATATCAATATAAAGTAATTAAAAACATAATGCACGGTGAAGACTTTTCTTCGGCCACTCTGTGTCCGGTGTTTATGTACTTATCTGCAGTGGCGCCATAACGCACCAACCGACCGACGAAAAGGGTAATGCGTTTCATTTAAATACAGTGATGACTCAAATGAAAAACATGTATATATATGTATATATTATTTAATTTCTAAATATGTTATTTGAGTGCAAAAAAAGAGTATGTTTTCTTTAGAACTGTCAACCTGATTAATCTGTAATCTCAAAAGTTGTCATTAAAATGTTCTCATTTTTTAATTCAATAAAATAACGCAAAACTCATTATGAAAGATATATATTTTGAAGTAAAAGGGTGGCTGAACATCAAGGTGAAAAGGGTACGATCAATATCAATATGCAGTAATTAAAAACATAATGCATGGTGAGCACTTTTCTTTGGCCACTTTGTGTCTGATGTTTATGTGCTCATCTGCAGTGGCGCCATAACGCACCAACCAACCGACGAAAAGGGTACTTTGTTTCATTTAAATACAGTGATGACTCAAATGAGAAACATGTATATGTATACATTATTTAATTTCTAAATATGTTATTTGAGTGCGGAAAAGAGTATGTTTTCTTTAGAACTGTCAACATGATTGATCTGCAATCTCAAAAGCAGTCTTTAAATTGTTCTCATTTTTCAAGTCAATAAAATACCACAAAAATCATTATGAAAGATAAATGTTTTGAACAAAAAAAGGATGATCATCAAGGTAAAAGGATACGAGAATCAATATTCAGAAATTAAAAGCATTTTCTTTTTGTGACTATTTTGCGTCTTGTGCCTATATGACTAGGCCTTGTGTCTAGACTGCCGACATAATTCACAAACCATCTAATGAAACTGCATTTGTTTCATTTTAAAATGGATGATGTTTCAGAAAAAATTTTCTCCTAAAAAAATCAGAAATAAAACCCAGTTTAGTTCGCATCTTTTTCCTTTTTTAAAAAAAAATAAAAGGGTGTATGAACTATAAGGTAAAAGAGAACGATCAGTATTAACCTACAGTAATTAAAAACTTAAATGCCTGTTGTTTTTCTTCGACATTTTGTGGTTGGCGTCTATGTCACTGTCTGGACTGGCGCCGTAACACACCAAACAACCGATGAAGCTAGATTTGTTTGTTTAAAAAAGAATAATATGAATAAATGAAAAATATATATGTATATTATTTTAAATAGTTATTCCAGATAGAAAAGACATTTTTTGTTCAGAATTGTCAACATGATTAGTCCTTACAAAGACGTGTTAAAATGTTCTGACTTTTTCCAAATCAATATTCAGTAAATAAAAGCATTTTTGTTTGTATTATGTTTCAAAGAACAAATATTCTATTTGTTTTAATCAGAAATGAAACCTAGTTTACTTTGTATATATATTTTTTTCAGTTTTAAAAGGTAATAACTAGGATAACTAGGTAACAGAGTTCGATGCAGTAATTAAAAACTAAAATACATTTTGAGCATTTTTTTCTTAGACATTTTAAGGCTGGCGCCTTATGTTATTGTCTGGACTGGCCCAGTAACGCACAACCCAAACAACCGATGTAGCTAGATTTATTTCAATTAAAACTGTAATGATGCAGATTTTTTGTTGTTGTTGCTGTTTTTAAATACGTTACTCAGGTGACAAAGAGAATAGCACACGTTTTTGTCAGAACAGTCAATTTGGTTAGTGCATAATCTCACAAATCCATCTTTAAAATGTACTCAATTTTTCCCCTTACAATAAGATAAGCTTAATGCAAAAATAGCATGAAAGATATATTTATACAAAGTAAAAGGGTGAGTGAAGTTCAAGGTAAATGGATACGTACAAAATGCGCATGGAGTAGTTAAAACATAAATAAATGGAAAGAAAATTTTCTTGACCATCTTGTGTCTGGCGCCTAAAGTCCTTGTCTGGACCGACGCGGCTCCATAACGCATCAGTGAACCGATGAAGGCAGGTTTGTTTCATTTAATAAAGAATTATTATTCAACTATATATGTATATATATATATATATATATATATATATATATATATATAATCACCTTTTTCTCAAAGCTACCTTTAAAATGTTCAGAGTTTTTCATTCAGCAAGATAAACTTAACGCAGAAATCATTATTGAAAATAAAAGTTTCGAATTGAAAGTGAAAGGGGAGATGTGCATCGAGGTAAAAGGTCAATATGAATCAACATGATCACTTTCAATATGTGTCATAAATGCCTGATGAGCTCTTTTTCTTAGAAATTTCATGTCTAGCATCTATGTCGTTGTTTGCACTGGCGCCATAACCTACAAACTAGTTAATGATGTTAGGTATACATACATTTTGTGTTAGTATTTTATTTTTTGATATTCTGTTCTACGTCAGCTGCTTGCGAATCGCGGGTTACCTGGATGCGAAGTGCCTGTCGCTGCACGAGCAACCAATGTACAACAAAACTATGAAAAATCATGAAAAAATGCACAAAAATCAGTATCACAACGCCCACTTCCGGAGGAATATGCCATTTTTCACTGGGACAAGACGCTCATAGTCTAAAGCATATATAGCGTCTGGTTCAGTTCTACGCGTAACGTCGTACACTTTCTGATGATACAATAAAGAAAATGGTACAAAAATCACTATTAGAGTGCCCCCTTTGTCGAAATATCCCCAAATTCTACTGGAACTTGTTGGTCATATCCAAAAACATATATATATAATTTTGTTGAATTCTATGTATAACTTATTGCACTTTTCAATGATACAAAGAGTACAAAAGGACACACGGACAGACAGACATTTTTAAAAACATGTTTTTTGGTGTCTGATCTCTAAAACGTTTAAATCCGTCGAAAACTGCAAATCAACAAAATTTCTATTACAATAGTTTCATCTTTTGATAGAAGAAAGTAAAAATGATGATGCTTCAAAGAAAACAATATTTACATTATATTTTTATATAAATAAAGTTTATGAAAAAAGGAATTTATTCTTTTTCTTTTATTCCGTATCATTTTTTGTGATTAAGAAATTAACCTTGATTAAATATATTTTGATATTGTACTTGATTTATGTCTGTATGTATTACGATAGTAATTACTTTGGGTCGTAGAAGAATCAAAATTATTGATCACATGACTTTATATCAAAATATCAAAGTATGGCTTAGTAGTTAAAGATTTTCTGATTGTTTACTCATGAAATATTTACCTACTAAGCAATGCTTACCCACCTGCAATTACTAAATCACGTATGATCCGCAGGATGATGCAAAATTATTGAAGATTATTGTTTTATTTAATTTTTCAAAAAAGGCAATCAAATTAAATATTTTTACATTAACAGCCAATGATTATTTAAAAATTTCAGATTTTAAAGGTTCTATGTACTTTTATTGACGATTATTTAATGGTTTAAAGCACGTATGTTTAGTAGTATTCCCCATCTCACGATCCTTTTCTCTGAAGTCTAAACTATCAAGATTTATTTGTGTCGTTGTAATATAAGTCCCATTCGCCTGTTTGAAAGTGCAAATTATTTAAATTTGAAAGTGTCTGCAATGTTTGAAATGTTCGCACTAGTACTCAAGTTAATCAGTTAAACCATATATATGCAAGGTGTTTCAAAACTATATGTCAGAAATGTAAAGGCAGGTAGAGGGGACCTAAGAAAGCAGTTTTCGTATAGGAATATGGGTGTGGAAATGCAGAGTTGAGGCGGAAGAGGATGCTGCTGAGTTCAGTGGATAAAACACGTCGCTGGCTTGAATCGTCATTTTTCGCTCGGATTTCGAGCAACATGCGTCGTTACACCAACGCGGAGCTTGCATGTGCTTTCATGTATGGAGCTGCGCAAAGAAATGGAGCGGCTCAAAGGATGTACATGGAACGATTCCCGGGTAGGAATCTGCCGGATCGCCGAAAATTTGAGCGTTTTCATCGGAGGTTGTGCGCGACTGGATCATTTAATACTTCGAAGGGGCACTAGAATATACGGACACTTGAAGATATTGCAGAATTCCTGCAGTAGAAGAATCAGTATTAAACACAGTAGAAGTTAGTCCTCCGACAAGCTCGAGAGCTATTAGATGTGCTTTGGGTGTGAGTCATTTCTATGCGCAGCCCCATACATGGAACGCATGACGGTAAGCTCCGCATTCGTGTAACAATGCATGTTGCTCGAAATCCACGAAGAAAATGACGATTCAAATCAGCGAAGCGTTTTCATCAGTCGAACTCAACAGCGCCCTGTGCTACCTCAACGCTGCATTTTCTCACCAATATTCCTATACGAAATCTGCTTATTTAGGTCCCCTCTACCCGCCTTAACATTTTTCACATATAGTTTTGAAACATCCTGCATATATCGCTGTACCATCGAAATTATTATTATGTAAAATCATACGCATTTCAAATTTATATCTTTCTCACCTTTAGTACATATATTTATATATAATTCAGAATTTGATAGATATCTTCTTATCGATAAAACAGAGCTTATTTTGTAATTAGTTACGGAAGCTAACTGTGCATTTTGAAAAAAAAAAGTTTAAATTTAAAAGGGCATAATTTTTCATTGTTATAAAAAAGGTATAGATAGCGTTCCGTTAAAGTTGAAATATAAATAAATGCATGATCTCTGCCTCCTCTCCTTTCTTTCCATGTCATCGTAACATCACGCAACAATTTATGTAGCTATTTGAGTATGGGAAATATATTTCGACAACCCTTCATACATAAAATATATAAAATGTATTACATAATGTGTATCTTTTATCCTTAAACTCTTAGGCAATTGTTAAATAACGATTAACAAATTGAATTCTAAGATGTACTTTAAAAGCTAAAGCTGATTAGCAATGCCTTTTTAGCAAGGTGTAGCATAAATGGCGCACATTCTTTCTTTTTAATGGAGTGTAGATATAAAAGAAGCAATACGTAAATCTAGTTTTATGTCTGAAACGCTGAAATATGCGATAACATTATTCATCATTTACTTGTATAAAATAACTGTTCATTTAAATGGGTGGAGTCAAGCATAGCATTCTTTCTCTTATGACATGCCTCCTTCTGATTGTCACCGAAACTGATAAAAAGCTACTTGTTATAAACTACGCGAGGAACAGCCGTTTTACTTACTTATTTCATCAGATAAATCTGGATGAAATCTAACGTACTCATTAATAACCGAAATGTGCGGGTTTATATTTCTTTTGTTTGATAAAAGAAATGTATTGTGACAAAAAAGTTATTGGCAGTCACAGTTATGACAATAAAATAGTTTAAATCATTAGACAGTTGGAAAAACTAGTACAAGAATCTAGAAGTGAATCACAAGCTAACGCCCAATGAGAGCAAGAAAAAAAAAATAACATGAAGTATAGAATGAATGGCTGTATCATAGAATCTTTCATCTGAAGAGGCTCGACCTTACAACTGCGGAATACGCAAAAATAAATTAACTACAGCTACTCCAAGACAGACATATTTAATCTCGAAAACATCTGGTTTCCATAACTTATACTCATTTGTCCCTTCTTTTTCGAGGGCGTCAAAATTCCACCACCATAAATTTTTACAGCCCAACAAAAGTCTTGGCGATGGTAGATCTAGCCGTTTATCATAATGACAACGGGTATTTTTTTGCGACAAAGCCAGTTCTTAACTTCAAAGAAGCTACTCAGTAATTCGCAGCT
Organism: Maratus speciosus; assembly: GCA_963932465.1. Lineage (NCBI taxonomy): Eukaryota > Metazoa > Arthropoda > Arachnida > Araneae > Salticidae > Maratus > Maratus speciosus. The sequence goes on along the minus strand of OZ010792.1, from coordinate 199,077,234 downwards.
TTTTTTTTTTTCCTGTGGAATATTTATTAGATTTATTATAGAGGAAATATATGCGTCTTTTTGAGGAACCTGTTGCAACAGCTGTAGTTTCAATAAAGCGGATTTGGAACGTGATCATAACGATAGGGAAAGTTTGAAATTTTACGATCTAGTACGGCATGAAGTACGGCAACAAAAATAATTTCACTAGTCATGATTTATATTCTTGTTAAAACTGCGATTCCAAGCATTAGCTAAAGTAAACATCTTAGGGGGGTCTCAGAACTCTTAAAATTGGGGGGGGGGGAGTGGAGGCCACTTTGAACATTTAATATCTCAAAATGTATTTGATTTTAAGACACAATTTTAATTGGGAATGAAAGATATAAGTATGTTCTTTCATTTCAAATATTTAAAAAAAATTCAAGATGCAGAATTAGTCTTTATAGTGGGCTCCAAACGGTCAGACATTCGACGCTAATGCAAAATTTAGAAAATTTCAACAATATAATCACCTAAAAAAAGAAAAAAAATTTAACAATAAAAAGGAAATTTTAGGCCCAGTTTATACAGACTAACATGGAACATGCGTTTTAAAAATTTCGGGAAAAAATATTCAAAAGTTTTTGCGATATCGTGCACGTTATGCCTAAAAACGTCATTTGGAAAAAAATGATTTCAAAATTTCGGAAACGCCGCTTCAGCTATGGAACGGGTATAATTCTAAAAACAATAATTTTGTTCTAATAGGAATTTCAAGGAAACAATTATATCAAAATGTTCAGAAAAGATAGACGTTTAACATCTAAAAAAAATTAAAATTTCGAAAACAGGGGGGGGGGGAGGGGGGGAGAGTTTAATAATATTTCTCAAATACTAATAAATGATTAAAAAGCGAGGAAAATGAAATAGTACTAACAATCAAATATAGGCATTTCTACTCATAAGAACATGGGAAAGTTTAGCATCTAGGAGCGTTATAATAATAAAATGTTATCTAGTGTAGAAAAAAGTGCAAAATCAAAAATTAATGTGCATCATGGTAATGACAATTTTCTATAGGAAAAAAACTTTAAAGATGGATAAATAATAGAAGCGTTTTTTGTTTTGTCTAAAGTGCGAAATATATATTTTAAGAAAATTAAAGAAATGAGTAGACACAGATAATCATCGTCTTTGTTCTAAAGTTTTCCAGTTCTTAAAAAAAAAAAGTTTCGATTAATAAGTCTGAAATCTGGCAATCCATGTTAATGACATTTAAAACTATATTTATTTATTTATTTTAATATTTAAATCCAATTTTTTATACTAGTGCACAATATAGTGATTGAAATGAAATGTTGACAAAAAATTTAAACCTTGTAGCCAAGGACATAAAATTTACCATTATCTGAAAATGAACCCTTTATCTTTCAAATCCTAAGAAGTAGCATTTGTCCACTTGTATCACTCATAGCAGTTATAGATACTTATTAAAGTCTTGATATCTCTACGTAATAATATTAATACTAATAATAACATAAATCAAACGACTGGCAGTCTAGTTGTTCGAATATTCATACTAATAATATTATGGAACGACTGGCAAATTAGCCGTTTAATTTCAGCCTTGGCAAATATTGTAAAAACTAACAATAATTTCTAATCTCTCCTTATTTTTACCGGTGGCAATAATATATATTTATCTTATTTTTATTTCCATTAAAAATTGGCCCTTATGAGGGGTGACCCAATGTTTCATTTCTCTTTCTTTTTATCCCGCGATGTTTAAAATTTGCATATTCTTTCAGTAAGTTCTCTTTGTTTTTAACAATATTGTTTATTTGATTCTTGCTGCAATTAAACTGTGAAGCCAATTTTCTTGCAGATGTTCCTTGATCATGCAATTAAGAACTTTGATTTTGTCATTCAAATCCTATTGTACTGTTTGGCTTGATTTGGATGCCATAATTTTAAATTTTACATAAGCCTGGGCATAAAATTTCTAGTGCAAAAATTGTGCTTCAATATGCATTCACATTTTTAGTAAATGTGGAATCAGTTTTTCTGGATAACCTGCTATCCTTTGTGTGCCAGCAGCAAAGGGTCAAGTTTCCCCTCCAACCCAAACTCTACAGGTTGAAAGGCCAAACAGAGTGTGAAGAACACCTGTTTGTCTCACTTCTGGAAAAGTTTGTGGTTCTTCATTAATGATCTTCATTAATGTGTTACTAAATACTCTCCATATCCCTCTGCCTTCTTTGCTGAAAATGCAGTTTGCTGAACTCTTATTTTTTAGTTCAGGAATTCAATACACCTGTTTAGGATTTAAGGCACATGTGAAAAATAGGCCTTTATAAGGGGTAGATGCAGCACCTAATAGGAGTAAATTTAACATTATGTCTATTGGGAAAATTTTGGCTCCTAAAAATATTGGCCCTTACTAGGGGTGGCCCTTGAATAGGGGTGGCCTTTAAAAGAAGTTTTACTCTACATATTCACAGTTATATATGCACATTTACTTTCATAAAAAGGTAAACAGAGATGCATATCTGTATATTTTCTTTTTTATCGAATTAATTGCAATTAATCAACTGATTTATAGGATATCTTTCATGAAATACTCTGTTAAATATTATGATTTTATAAAATCGTTAAAAGAAGATGTAATTGAAACATTCGAAAAAATATTTAAAGGATTTTCTAAATATTTTAATTAGCAGTGGTTAATTTGTGGTTAATTCTGTAAAAGGAGTTTTTGTTTATCCATCGTCAACAAAATATTCCATTAGCCAACAAAAATAAAATAAAATAAAAAGCATAAACTGAATTCATATCCTTATCGTATAGAAAAAAAAAAAAAAAAAAATACTTCCCAGTTACGTGAAACTTCGCTTACGATTTTTCTATAAGCTTTGATTTAGTCTTTACCATCCTTCATTTTTTTTTTTTTTTTTTTTTTTTTCACAAAATCATTTCTATCTGTAACGCAATAAAGTGTTTTTTCCCTTCTTTTTTCTTTGCATTCCAATAAAGGCAGGTTGAAATAATTTCCTGTTTAATTTTGGCAATGGGAATAGAATTTATGCCATTTAGTTAAAGTACGTTAAAGACCATTTCTAAAAGCATTCCCTTTTTTTCCCTTACCTGTTTTTTAATATCTAAAAGATTAGTACTAATTTTATGGCAGACGATTTTCCTTTTAATTTGTAATGAAACTTGAAAGAAAAATAGTGAGTTGAATAAATAAGGGAAAAAAAAGTACTACTAAAGAATTTTCATTCCATAGAAAATAGATTTTTTGTGACAGAATAAAAAATTCGAAAAGGAAAAGCGATTCTTATTATGTTGAATAAACAATATGGAAGGAATACTTTCATCGGCAGATTTTAAGGGATCATCTGTTAATTAAACATAAACTGGAAAATAATTCTTTCGTTCAATGGAGCTGAAAGATTTAATTCAGACGATTTTTCAGATCTTTATGTTGAGTCCTTTCAATATTCGTCCTCTAAAATATTGGAATTTTGCTTATTTAACACTCGATTAGTAACCTAAAAAAAAAAAAAAAGAAAAAAAAAAAAGAAAAAAAAAAGAAAAGAAAAGAAAAATATATTTACTGTATTTGTTACATCTATGAGATACATAATATGTCTTATGAGATAATTGCCATATTTGTACAATTTATACAGCAATGTTTCGGGGAGATATTAGTAATTAACTAGAAATGTACGTTCTTTTCCTTTTCGTCACAAAAACTAAAAAGATTTATCAACATAATTATGAAAAATTATGATTAACGAAATTTAAAATAAACTTATTGTAACTTGAGCCTTCCGCCTACCAGACGTATCCAATGGACCCAACAGCTACACTCAAAATGATTTTTCTCATTAAAAAAAAAAAAAAAAAAAAAAAAAAAAGAGAGAGAGACGAAAAAGACGAAAAATTCTGTAAATATGTGACTTTCTGGAATGTTCTATTCTTTTTATATAAAAACAGTAGAACATTCCAGAAAAAGTCACATATTTACAGAATGTTCAGTCTTTTTTTCTCATGAGAAAAATTATTTTGAGTGTAGCTGTCGGGTCCATTGGACCCGTCTGGTAGTCGGAGTGTTAAGGCTAAAATCTGTATCTTACAGATACAAGGATATAAATCCAGTGTTAATGCTTATTATTAAGAATTTATACCAGTCATAGCATATGATACTCGCAAATTAATACTAAAGATGTGGAAGAATTCTTTAAAAATTACTCTTTTGCATTTGAATATTTTTAAATGATTCTTTTTGCATAGTGCATCTGAGTTCGAAACCTAACGTGGTACTTTTGTACTTTTTTTTAGTTACGTTTTGAGTACATTTTCAGTATCGGAAGTTGTGAGAATCGAGGTATAATTTTCTTTAGCTTTGCAAAAATCATCTTTCGAAAAATGCCTATGCTAAAGGAATCATTTTAAAATATTGAAATGCAAACGAGAAATTTGTAGAAAAAGCTTCTCTTGATTTAATATTAGCTTGCGTATGTCGGACGCAGACTATAGAAAGCTAAGTCTGAAATACATAGCAACGAATTCTTATTTAATCTTTAACAAGTGATTTATTGATGTGAGTACAAAAGCCGCAAAATCACAAAGTTGGCTATTTCTGATGAAACTGTTTTTTTTTTCTTCTAAAATCACTAAAATAGATAAAATGATCGCTCAATAGTTATTACAAGTATAATATGTATGTAGTATACATAACATTACAAATTTCTTAATTTAATTACAGTTAACGTATGTGATTAACCCTTTCCGATGCAGTGTGCCCAGATCGGGACACCTAATTTTAATTCCAAACTTACGAACGGCTCTAAGAATACTTTAGAAAAATTTTGCTTTTACAATCAGCATTTAAAGTAATATTTTTTTAATTTCTAAAAAAACGTTTGTAAATTCCGGTGTCAGTCAATCATTTCATCATTTTACAACAAAAATTGTCTGTGCCGGAAAGGGTTAAGCGATTTAACCTTCTCTATGACGAAACATGCTATAAAGTATAACATTAACAATGAAATACCACATAAGAATGTAATTTAAAATGAACTCGAGCGAACTGTGCACATATTATTTTTAATGTTATATCACAAAAAAATGTTATATCACGTGAGATTCAACAATGCTTGGGAAATACAACAATAGATAGTAGAGCGTAGCGTGTCAGAATCTTTCTATATATATATATTACGCTATCGTATGTACCACAGAAATCGTAATTATTTGTTAATTGTTTAATGGCAACGCCGGAATGAAACGCATCTCATTGGTTATTGAACAGCATTTAATGCATCTCCATACCTATAAGGGGGGTTACCATAGGGGAGACCCTGTTCTGTTGCCAACTTAGCGATATATCGCCAAATTTGGCAACCAAAATTAGTCGCCAAAAGTGACGCCAACTTGGCGATATCTCTAATATGTCGCCAAATTCACATAGACTTCCATTGTAAACTAATAGGGTTTACTTGCTTGCAGAAAATCAACTAATTGAGATATTTTAATGCAACAAAAACTAATACCAACTTAAGGGATTATATTAATTATATTTAAGGGAGTCCAAGTAAATTAAATTATGAATTAAAAAAACATGATTCAATGCTTAGCATGCTTTCCCAAACATAAATTTTAAGGGAGACCAAACTGCTCGCCAAGGGCGGGTAGTAAGCAAAGAAAACCTCAAATTACTAAATGATGATGGCCACTGCATTACTTTTAAATCGTATCTGGTGATGAGACGTACATACCTTTTTTGACATTCCAACATGTCAAAAAGGTAAAATATGGGACTTTGAGGATGACCCCAAATCAACAATAGTGAAAAGACAACCAGCAATGAGAAAAGTAATATATGCCGTGTGTTTCAGAAGTACACGGTTAGTCAAATCCATAAAGCTAGGGTGACAGAAGACAGTTACAGCTAACTGGTACACCACTAAGTGTCTTCCATTAATTTTTCAAGGGGTAAATATTAGGGGGCTCGTGTTTCAGTATGACAATGCATTTTCTCATTCAGGAAAGAGCATCAAAGTGATAGAACATCCACCCTATTCTCTTGATATTGGCGCTATATGTGACTTTGGTTGATTTTTAATCAAAAGAAAATTTAATGTGGGTGTCGTTTTTATTTCGAAGAAAAGGTTGTTGAGGCTAATGAAAGCACAATTTTGTTGCATCAAAAGTGCATTGATCATGGAGGAAGCTATTTTGAACACTCCTAAGAGTTGGTAAGTTTAACTTGTACCATTTAGCCTATTTCAAAAATATCAATGTGACTCTCTTATTAAAAAAAAAAATCATGTAACTTAGGCGTAAGATTGTACAAATACTTGAATAAAAGATATCGAACTACAGACAGCCGAGAAATCTGAGGCCTTCTCCTGGATATAATAGAAATCGAATTTTCAGTCTATCATTAAACTTTCATTTCTATTGAAATAATAATAATCATGTAAATAATCATACATAAATAAAGTTGTTCCTTTTTTGGAAGGGCCCCACCAGTGGCCGAGAGGTTCTGCTCTCGAAGCTGGTAGACGGGAGGTACTGGGTTCGATCCCTATCGCGCCCGTCGGCCTAATCGTTCGGAGTTTTCGTGGTTTTCTTCGAACCTTGGATTTCCAAGCGTTAATACGGGTTAGGTTCCCTTAGAAACACCCCCACATGGGCACTCCCCCCCGGGCCTATATCCCTCGCGCAGATAATTGGCCGTCAAAAATCAACCAACCATCATTTTTTGGAAGACATATATAATCCGTCAAACATCTTGAGAAAATTGTATATCGTATTAAATTTGTTAACCCCTTAACGGTCGCATTAAATTACGGTTTAAAAATTCAATTTGCTTATTGGCACCGCTTTAAAAAAAAAAAAAAAACAAATATCCACCTTTATTTAATGACAGAGAAAATGTTACCATAATAAAGCTAATTACACTAGTTTGTAAAACTGGTGGAAATCAAGCAAATCTGAATAAATCTAAAAAAAGACACAGCCCGTGAATATGACGGGAGCGAGAATTAAGGGGTTAAATTAATCGCAAAGGGAAAAAACTATTGTTTCACTGAAAGAATCAACAGACTCACACACTGAAAGAAAAAAAAAAAAATACCGTTTCCATCTAAAACGAATAGGTAGTCATTTTCAAAATCCCTAACCTAGAAATATAGAAGAAAATAAGTTAAAACTGGTGTAAATGACTAAGAACAAACAATCTTCTTGAAACACCATCAAAAATTTGTAAATGCGCTAGGCCTTTCGAAAGATCTGAGTCTTTCTTCGTCAGGCGCAAAAAAGACGTCCTTCTACTATGAAAGCAGAGTCAAGACGACTCTGCTTTCATAGTAGAAGGACGTCTTTTTTGCGCCTGACGAAGAAAGACTCAGATCTTTCGAAAGGCCTAGCGCATTTACAAATTTTTGATGGTGTTTCAAGAAGATTGTTTGTTCCTAGAAATATAGATTTCCGAGTTAAGCGAATATTCTAAACAAATAAACTGAACAGACGAAATGATCGAGAATTTCAGTCGATAGTTTTCTAGGTGATTGGTACGATGCATCAAATTATGAATCGTTTGAATTGAGAGAAATTATCACTTGATTTCTAGAATTCATACATGAACTAGAATTATAGTTACTAAAACTCACTTCTTGTGTTCGCATTTATTTGTAGAGATTTTTAAATAAGTTTGTGCACAATAATATAGGAAAATGCCCTTGAATAGATAACTCGCTAGAAAAGGAAACTAGAATTTACACTGTTAAAAAAAAAAGACTAAAATACGAAAATTCTACTGGCAATCGAGACGACCGTACCTTTTAACGGAAAATTTCCCCCGCAAATTCCAGAAAAACGAAAATTTTCTGTAATTTACGGGGGAAATTTCCGTTAAAATACTGAAATAGTACTGGCGTCTATTTACGCCAGTATTAATAGTACTGGCTGCGGTACAATTTCCGTTTTTTAGTCCAATTTTTTTCTTTATAGTGTATAAGGATAATATGGAACTATTTTTTCTACAGCCACAATTTATTTTCTAGATTCTAAGTGGCAGAATTGTTTTTCAGTGCACATACACAGTACACACAGTACACACACACACACACACAAAAAAAAAAAAAAAAAAAAAAAAAAAACTCTTGCAAAACAAAAATTTGTATTGATTTATAAATGATAATTTTCAAAAGATTTCATGATGAGAAAATTAATTTAAAACAATTTCATACTTTTTAAAAGCTATTCTCATATTCCCTGCCCAACAAAACTTTTAGACACATCTTCTGATTCATTTTTTAAAGTAAAAGACATAAAATTAGCAGATGAAGTGATTGAAGCGATTTGTAATCGAAAGACGTTAAAATTACTTATTGAGTTATAAGCGATTTTTGTCACGTAACGACAGGATTTTTAAACTTTTTTGCACTGTAGTGTTCAGAAATCCAGTTCAAAACGCTCACTTTGACAGTATTTTCTGAAAGATCTGTTGCTTTTACCAAAATATGGAAAACGCCATTTGATTACATAATTTCTGAATAAGAACACCTGGAAATGTCATGCGTTTTTGAAAAAAAAAAAATGAATTAATTCAGAAAAGTGTCAGAAATTAGCTCCTTTGGATTTGAGAACAGACTTAGTACAACACACTGAAGTATCAAAAGCTTATTTCATAAATATGTGAGCTGTATATAAACATCTTATATATGATTCCCATAAATATTTGATTAATATTTTTATATATATAATTCATTTATATATTTATTGCATTTTATTTACATAATTTGACTAATATTTGAAATAAAGGATATAGGAGTTATTTGAAATTATTTGAAATTTAATACTAATTTTTACAAGTATTTAAAATAAAAGAAATATGAGTTGTTTGACATTTATATTTAAATTTTTATTAAAATATTTATAAAAAACAAAATGCAATGCATTCCCAATGCATTGGAAATTGTAATATATTTTAAATAAGATATCGAGTACATTTAAGTAAATAGAAAAATATATCAGCAAATTTAGTTGTCTGAAATAAATGTATAAAACAGTTTGGCAATTACCTCATATTCATATTAGCATAAAATATAATCTGCATGCTATGACACAGTGCGCAATTATTTTATATGCATTTATTATGTCAATGATACTGTAAGAACATGTAAAATCTATTACTAATAGGACATTTTTAACAAGGCAGAAAATTTTGTAGATTCATTCAAATTTAATGATATAAAAATTCGAAATGAATTTCAGAAAAAAAAAATGGTTATTTCATAATTTAAATCTGTTTTGGAATTTTTATATTTATCTGAGCCTCAGCAAAAAAAAATCCCACCCATTTATCACGCAATCATACATCAATTTGAGTTAAATTAACCATATTCGATAAAACTGATTCGCTTTTTTTCAAAAGAATAACTTTCCAATTTCATCTGAAGAGGAACTCATTAAAAGATACAGTTTAAAAATCGTTATCGTAAATTCTCCCTTCCTTTTCAGTAATATTTTTAAGTTCTAATTTCCTTTTTTAGCCTTTTTCTAATTACAGTCAGATAACAATAATTAAAAGCAGCTTCCATCTATACTTTTACCAAAATTTATCGAAGAACTTATTCGAATTCTAATAATTTAGATTGCCTGTTATTCAATAATAGATAACGTACCGATTTTCTGTTTCATAATAACTTTTTCCGTATAATCATCCCATCGACAGAAATGAGATGGAAATGCTATGCTTATTCTTTTTCATCAGCATGTATTACTCTTTAACCGGTGGCAACGATATTAACGTAAACAATCCATTTCGATGCTAATGATTTAACGAGTCATATTAAAACACGGGAAAACTTTTCTCTCGTAATGTCGCCAAAAATATTCCGCCAAAAACCGATAGTCCACGGAATTTTGTTATTGGCGCTGTTTGTGCCGATAAAGCGATGATGATGAATCATTATCGGAAAATGTACATCGTATCGCGAAAGGTATTATGTTTCGATTCGCAAAGGCTATTTGCAGAAGTTCGATCATTTTAGGAGAAAAATTTCCTGGCAGGAGATTCTATTCCGGTTTTTCATGGCTTGCTATCAGGATGGAAAATTATCAAAGTTACGAAAATGCCGGCTAGTTCGTTTAATCAAATCAATTGATTCATCGAAACGTAAGAATAATCGTTAAACGTGTCATTTGCTAGCAACCGGTGAGGATTTTTTTTTTCTCGTGGACTATCATTAAGCTAGTTCAGATAAAGATATCTGATTTTTTAGTTAAAATATATTTTCTAACTAAAAGAAATAATTTCGTTCTCTTTTTATGGATTTTGACGAAGTATTGAGAAAATAGTTTAAGAATTTTAAATTAATTCTACATAGTATAGAAATCAGAAATGTTTTATAATACCAATACTTTATAATAAGTTTACTATTTTTATTAATAAAGTACTAAACCGATTTTGTTTTTCATTTACGATTCTTCCAATTTGAATTTGTGCAGATGAATCAGATGGTACTAATGGAGATCTGACAGATATGGTCTTTTGATAGTAGAAAAGATTTTTATGTAAAAACGGTCACAAATTTAGTTTCGTGCATAAAACTTTCGAAAATATCACGCTGTTATTTCGTTGTCTCCATGTATATTCGAACCCACTACTTCGATTTCATGCTATTTATGTAAAAAGATACAAAGTGTGCTTATTCTTTGACTGAAACGTGCAATCATATTTGTACTACCATAAAGAAAAATTATTACGAATTTAATAGCACTTTAAATAACTTAAATAAAACAAATATGAAAATTTTCTAAAGAGTTTAAAAATATTTTATTATTGTTATAAGCAATGTATTCCATAGTTAGGAGGTATTAAGTATTATCGAGTTCATACCATTCAAGTCACTATCAATTGAAATATAAATTACTTGTTCCAGATAGCTCTCTGTCAGTATCATAGTTTGAAGTTGATACAGCACCGAAAACTGGCGATAAATCACAATGAAATAATAAAACATTGTAAAAATCACTATAAAATCCAACTTACATTTTTTACAATGTTTTATTACTTCACTCAGTATTATCATTTGTTAAGCCCCCTCTACAATTCCAATTGCACCTCTCATATTTGGTCATCCACGATGCAAAGTTGCTGCTATGCTACTAATTCAAGTAACAGATGATTAATTCAACGCTTTGAAAGTTGTTTAATGATTGCCTGTCAAATTAAAAAAAATGTGATAAGGATTCAAATTAATTCCATAAATTATTGAATGTCATCAACGTTATAGTCAAGTATGGATCTTTCTATAATACCAGAAATTGGCTAAAGCCAAATAAACTTTTATTTCAAACGGATTAACATCCCCAAAGTTCCATCTTCATGGCCACATGATAATCTAACTAATGTGAAATATATACCAATATCACAAGAAGTGCAAATTGTTGATCTATCGTTTGCAGTTTGTGGAAACATTTGGGAATTTTCCTGTGGGCTTGGGTAGTGGTAGGTACAATGACCCCTCTAATTTTGAGTGTATCTGAGCAGGATTCTGACGTGGTAACCATTGGACTACTGTTGAGACTTTGTTGCAAATGGTTCGTGGACCAATGGTACAGCTAGGCGCCATTTCTTATTGTGGGCCAACGTGGAACAATAATTAGCCAATTATTAGCCAACATTGTCTCAAGCATTTTGTACTACTTAGGGTGTCCTTAGTACATTCTAAAACTTGTTAAAACAAAGATAAATCCCTTCCCCTTTGGATAAATCTCTTTTTTAGAACTTTAATCAGAGACTGATTACCGTAGGTGCAAATTTTCATGAGTATTTACGAGTACAAACGCTCGCCTTATTTATGACAGAAATTATGATTAAAATTTTTGCGTTTAAATAAGGTGACAATTTTTATTCAAATTAATGCTGGAAGTTTGCCTTTCCGGTATTCAGGCTCTGATTTTAATCTTTTCTCTATACGAAATAATACTCTATGTAAATTTAATACTTGAGTTATGTTGCTCTTAAATAAAGGATCATTTTACATATGTGATAAATAATATTTATCATCTCATCACTGCAGAGGAACGTAATGATATATATATATATATACTGCTACAAAATATCTGTTTTAGACCGCATGCATTGTATTTCAAATATATATATGTATATATATATATATATATATATATATATATATATATATATATATATTAATCTAGAAATATTTATCACCTAAACGCAAAGTCGAATAAGTTGATACAACTGGAGAACAAGGACATCACCAAATGCAGTTGATGGCTGGAATATATTTATTTTTTCCCCAAATAACAAAGAGATTAAATAGTTGACAGAATTGATTAAAAAAATAATTATAAAAAAAAAAAAATCATCGCCATTTTTACGAATCATCTAAACATACAGTCTGCACTCTCCATTTATCAAATGGCAATTCGTGTACTCGGTTATTCAGATATTGGTTACCAATTCGAAGTCTAATTATAAATTTCCACAGACTTTTATAGCAGCAACTGAATACTAGAAGAAACATAACCTATATATTAATAGTTTGCATTTTTTAGCTTGTTATGGCTAATGAAAGGAAGAAATCGTACATGTTATGCGTGGAACTTAAGGTAATTTGGGCCTGAGGATTCTGTCTTGTTTCCAGAAATATATCCATTTTTCCAGTATTTTTATGATATACAGTGTTTACAGTATTTTCATTTACTTGTCTTGCTTGATATAATAATAAATTTTGAAATTTTTTTTTATAAAGGTTAAAACTTCATTTTAAATTTGCATATTCACAAGTGTAAATGATCATTTGTATTGGTTTATAATGTGTTTTTTTCATTTTTTATACTTTTTTTAACAGAACTTCAGTTGTTTCCTTTCATATTTTATTTGATTTCCGATTTATATGTTTTGTTTATTTCTTAATTCTGATTACAGTGGATAAGGGCATTTCGGGAATCAGCCTTTAAAGCTAAGCTTGCTTTTTCTTGATCAAAAATCAATTTTTTTTATTTTTTTTATTTTTATTTATTTATTTATTTATTTTTTACTTATATTGCAAAATAATGCCCCAGACGAGAATTTTGCAATGCAAGTTTCAACTTTTATTCATGTTTGTTACATCCTTTTTATAATTTTAATATACTTTCAATTATTCCACTTTAATATATAGCATTTTGGATGGTATATTTTTATAGTATCATAAACGCTTTCATTTGTTAAAATGGTTTATTATTATAAAAAGTTTGACGATATATTATATACATCTTTAAGCTAAATCTATCTTGGATCGTTTCTTAAATAACATACCCAAAAACAAACACGCTATATTTAGACAGCTTTTCAATTTTCTGTTACATTAGAAACAGTCTCCAGAAAGAATTCAGATTTGTTTTTATTTCAAATGGCTCAAAATAACCATTAAATATTTTCAAATTGGACAAGCCAAAGTTTAGTTTTATACCAATTCTACAGCTCCCACTAGAGTAATAAATGGTTTCTAACTAAACCTCCACAAAAAAATTCATCAGCTTATCCAATATCACATTCTACCACACAATCAAAAACAAATACAAAAATTGAAGTAAAAAAAGAAATCGTAATTGTAATAAAATAAAGGTAAAATAAAAGAACATAACAAAAACAGGTTTATTCTCCTACTATTCCACAATTCCATATCGCAGTAACTATAAATTTTTATAGCTTTGCAATAAAGAAAAGAATAAACCCCTTCCGCAAATAAAACTTGAACATACATCTTCTAACGTGAAAATAGAAATTTGGGAAAAAAATCCTTTCTTCCATTATTTATTTATTTATTTGTTTCTATCTGAGCCCCCCAAAAACCTGGAGGTCCATCCCTCGGGTAGCCTTTGTGCTGTTTCGGCTGGGTTTAATGCTTCAGCCTTCAGGCTGATAGATGCGAAGTTGAGTTAAGGCTTGCACCACAACAGAACTGCAGAATCTAGATTTAGTAACTCCAAAGAAATATAATATATTTTAGAGTCTCCGGTTTTTCTTTATGCCTTAATCTCCAGAGGGAAGTTTGTTCATTGGATCTTTTTTCTTTAAATTCTTGTAACTATTTTCCCAATTTTCATTTTTTTAATATTTTAGCACTGAATTTTTATGAATGTTTTAAAGCGATAATCACACAAGAATGGAAATAAAACCTGCCTTAATGGCAAATTTTATTTACGACCTAGATAGGTCAAAATAAATAAACACCTTTTAAATTTTAAATTGCATTTATTTTAAATATTTAAAATCATTTCTTTGTGGGTACACTAGTTACAAAAGATTTCTAATCTTCAAATTTCGTTATTTTAAAATCCCAGTTCTTTGAGTTTTTATCACTTGATGATATATTTGTTTTATGATTTTTCAATGATTTGTCTCACAGATATCGCATTAACTTTATAATCAAATATCCCATAAAGAACAACATATAAAAATTCTCCTATAAAATTATCTATCAAATAATGCAAATATACTAAAAACCAAGTAATTAAGTATAAATTATGACTTTTCCGTGATCCGGATTCAGTACAATAGATGTAGCACACATAATAGATAAAGTAGCTAATACAACCTTTTAGAATGAAAATGAAAGCAATTGTGATTAATGAGTACTTTTCCATAGTCCAACAACAATGTTTCTTTCCATGATCGAGATGCTTTTATCCTAAATGACTCTACATTTTTTGGTAATTGAAAGGAATAAGCTAACAGCAAGAGTAATTTTTTTCTTTTGGTAATTTTAAGAACAAAGCAATAATATTTAATAATTTCCAATGAAATTTAAGGATTTGTTTTTGCTCTTTGATATTCGTCGTAAGCATCATTCGTTGATTAAAACCATATCGATTGATACATTGTGAAATACTATTTCAAGGATATTTGCGCGTGTTTGTGCATATAAAAACTGATTTAAAAAATTGCTCCTTTTTTACAGATCATGGTAAACACACGAATCATTAACCCTCTCGCTGCGCATTCCACGATTTCCACGGACAACGTAAAGGTAGCAAAATTTGCGCAACCCGCGATTTCCACATGGATAAATTTTTTCCGCCTGTTTAAAAGCGCAATCGGCTCTTTTTCCGTCGAACGGTTATTTCGGTTTTCCTGAGATGTTTAACTGTTAACTCAGGTCTAGGTTATCAGATAACGTTAGATGTCCATATTTCAGTGAAGTTCACATGCTTGTTTTGCTTGTATTCCTCGCACTCTTTATAAAGCTCAAAGATGTCTCCAACCATGAGACTAACTGCTCGATATTTTGCTAGCCATAGAAATGCGAGAAGCATGTGCTTTTTGACACAGAAATATATTTTTCTGCACAATCAAGATACAATCTTTTGAAATTTTATTGTTTCAATTTTGAAAATGTATCGTGAAAAATGCGTATTACGGCAAGATTTATCATTTCTTAGAATTTTTTACATTCGTTTTGAAGCGTTCTGTATACATATAACAGATAGCAAGAGAAATTAACATATAAGTGTCCAATTACTGTGCAATAAATCAATAAACGGTTCTTATCAAAATCAATTTTGTCTGAAATTTTTTAAGATAGCAAAGATAATATTTTATGAGCCTATATATAGCTTTTTGGTTTATTCTAGAACGGAGAAACATTATTAATTCCAAGCAAAGCTGGTAACATCTACTAGAAGCTTTTTTAATTGCCATTAATTACGCATTAAATAGCCACTAACTCACCACATACTAACCACACTAAAGGTTGTTACACAAATAACATATTGCAAAAAGTCTTCGAAATAACTTGTTTAATGGCACATTAGTGAAACATATTAGTTCTCGCTGGTTAATACGCATTAAAAGTCTCATGAATTTCAATAGAGTTATAAACGATGGTAATTTCGCAAATCGATGCATTTATTGAGGGAAAGTCAATTATCGTTGTTATTTGCAGCTATCGTAATAATAATGCTCAGCATTTGATAAGAAAAAAATTGGAATTAACGAATATTTGCTCGTTATTTTTTTTTTTTTTCGCTTTCCTGATATTAAGCTTTCAAGGAAAATTGGGAAAAATCTCATTACAAGAGATATTAATTGCAGTTATTGTTTACGGCTGCATCTAAAATCGTCTCTTTTGTTATCCTAACGCTAATAATTTTACATATCAATTAAAGAAAAATAATTAATGCATAAAAAATTAATGTAGCCGTCTAATTATTCCCTGCGATAAATAATCCAGTTGAATGTTTCTTTAATGCAAATTAAATACAAATAAAGAATTTAATTTGATGGATTTGTCAAAGAGCTCCTTTATTTATTCCTTAAATATAAAAAATAAAAAATTCAAAGTAAATTACGATATTAAACTTAAAAAGATAGAAACATTTAGGTTAAATATTGATTAGAAATTTACAGATTCTTTAAACTGATGCTTTTATTTAACAATACGTAATTCATTTATTTACTTTACAATTTGTGATATAAATGATTTCGTTTCTATTTTTCACATTTTTTAAAGTGATTTAAAATTTTTTAAGCCTAGTTGTTCTCATGTAGCTTTTTTAAAGTACACTAGAACATCGATTATCCGAAGTAATTGGGACCGACCCTCTTTCGGAAAATCGATATTTTCGGATAATCGAGAATGCTCCAATTTTAAGATTAAGGAGAAATATATGCAATATTTCTTATTATGGTAACAAGTGCTTAATCAAAATAAAGCAATAGCAAAATGGAAACAAGAATTAATTCCCTGAATTTTAATTTTGAAATTAAGTAAATCTTCAGAATTGCTATTTTGTTCGTTTTCTTCGTTCCATTCCGCAGCTTACGGGAGCTCACGTTAAATTCAAAGGAACGCTTAGAAAGAGGATCGAAAATATTTATATGTACTCGTAGTTCGGAAAGGACCGTTTGTATACAAGGAAAGTGGTAGTTAAAAAGAAAAAAAAAACTTTTAAAATGGATTTTGCACACAAGGAATGCGCTAGTAAAGAAAAGAAAAAAAAGCTTTAAAAATGGATTTTGGTTAATCGAGAGTTTCGGTTAAAAGAGTTTCGGATAAAAGAGGTTCTATTGTACATTATTTAAGTACGTAATTTAATGTTATTTTTTAAAAATTTTCGTACAATACAAGATTTTAAAGATTTCTCAAATTATGAAGCTACAAAACTGTACTTGGGTGCCGGTGTACTCTTCTTATACATTATAGAATAACTGTATAGCCAGTTGATTAGGATGACTCAGGAAGAGTTTCTTATAGATTTTTGTAATTTTGTGAAACGAGATTAACCAATCAGAAGCCTATATTTTGGCTTAATTTACGCCAAGTATGGAAATTTATTCTACGTCTTCTACAGAGAATCCACTCTGAATTGTCGTAAATTTTTATCATGCGCGATTCATTCTTTTATGTAAAAATTTCAGTAAAATATCCATTATCATCATCTTGTATTACCGTTTTCTGTTTTTCTCAAAATTTTTTGAGGAAAAAAAAGTTACGTATAAAAACAAATTGAAGACACAAATTCTTTTATGTAAATTTCAGTAAAATATCCATTATCATCATCTTGTATTATTCTTTTCTGATTTTCTCAAAAATTTTGAGAGAAAAAAAGTTACGTATAAAAATAATTGAAGACACAAATTCTTTTATGTAAAAATTTCAGTAAAATATCCATTATCATCATCTTGTATTATCCTTTTCTGATTTTCTCAAAATTTTTTAAGGGGAAAAAAAAAGTTACGTATAAAAAATAATTGAAGACACAAATTTAATTGCGGAAGAAAATTTGGTGTCACATTTTTCTCAAAAATTCTGTTATATTATGGATGAATGTGTTATGGAATTAAAACTATACTGTAAAGCTAAAACGCTAAAGATTCTAAATAATCCAGAATTATTAGACATCATTTTTTAATATTTAATAATTTACATAATAATAGTATTAACTAAATAATAGTATTAATTTAAATAATAATAATAATAATATTTAGTGATGAAATGTTATTAAGTTTTTCCAAAGGCCTTTAGGGTCATCTGTTAACATTTTGAGCAAATGTTACCAAACAAGAAACTAAATGGTAATTATTATAAAAGCAAAGAACTTCCTTTTTCTAACTACACAATATGAACTTTAAAAGTTCTCTGTTTACTTATAACGTAAGAAATAATAATACAGGCGTTAAAAGTTTAAATATAAATTTTATTTAAATTTCATTAATTAAAATAATGATAAATTAAAATTAAAATAACTTTTAAAGTTCATATTATGTATTTTGTGATAACATCAAGGTGGAATATGGCATTTCGCCTTAACCCCTTCGAGACGAGCGACTCTTATACATTAGGGTGGGCCGAAAAAAAACTTTTTTTCGATTTTGAATGATGGGTAGCGCGGAAAAGTTGCCACTGGTGGCACTAAGATCACACAAAAAATTTGAGATTTTTTGGACAATTGCCGCAAATGGCTTGAAGTTTTGCTCAAATGCTGAATTTTAAACTTTTTTAGTAAAAATTTAAAAAATGTTAAATTTAAGTTATTTTAGCTAAATGTACTTGAAATGCCATGTTTAGTGTACAAAATGTTTAAATAAGTTCTGATTATGTATTATTTAATAGTTATGTGCATTTTGAATTAGGTGACTTTTATAGGTTTTTCGTGTATAAGTGAGCAAAAATTGCAGGGATTGTGACAACAGGGAATAAGGATCTCGTCATCGATAAAGACTTGGTCGGGAGGCAGAAAAAGAAACTTGGAAAGAAGATACAGGAGGAGGAAGATCTTGGAGGAAGAAAAAATACAAGCATCTTTTCTGATAGTATAAAAAATAAAACGATCTTCAGAGAAAGAAAAAAAAAGGGGACTAGCAGCACCGTCGACAGAAAAACGAAACAAATGTCACCATGTTGTCTGAACGTGGTTCGGAATATTTGGGTCATTTGACATCTCTTTCCGGTCGCTGCGGAGAAATAGCAAAATCATTATATAATTTTCTAAGCCAGAATAAAGTCTGCTTTGGGAAAAGATCAAGAACGGCTCTGCAACATTTGATATGCATTCTTCATACGAACGAGCTTCCACTCTAACAGCGACATCAACTGTCTAAACTAGATGATAGAACCACTTGACCACAGAGCTTTACCAACTGAAGCGGAGATAGATTAATAGAGTACTCAAATCTTCAGTCTTTTGCATTTCTGATGTCCATGAAACAGGAATGGACACATGCTCGTAGAAATGGACACGTATATTTTTTCACTCCATTAGTGATATGTGAATCGCATGTCTCTCGACGGTGCCGCTTGTCCCCCCTTTTTTTATGACGATCGTGTTATTATTTCAACCATCACAAAATTTGGTTATAATTTTTCATCCTCCAACATATTCCTCCTCCTGTATCTTCTTTTCAAGTTCTTTTTCTGTCTCCTGGTCTTTATCGATGGCGTTATCCTTATTCCTGGTTGTCACAATTCCTGAATCTTGAAGCACAGATGAAGCTCTTAACGCAATTTACCTATATGATATACCGTTTCTAAATCCGGCGAACGCTGTGTGAGAAAGGGATATGCGCGTGGGAGTGTCTGATTTTGAAGACCTTGGCTCAAATTCTGATTCAGACGAACTGCCTGCTTCAAAATTCCCACTTTTTGAATCTTCTGACAACAGCTGTATTTTAGAACAGAAAATAATTAACATCCCATCTCGCAGTTACTCCCATGTCCTATTTCATCCTCATAATGACTAAGAGCGTTTTCATTGGTTTCTACTCCACATTCTCCTCTCCTTCCAGAATTGCTGTCAAGACATGCTGTGGTCCGGCATTCAAATATGTCACTCTGAACGCATCGAAAAACCAAAGGAAGAGCGAGGAACATAATAAAGACAAAAGAGAGAAACCGACTAACGAACCAGACGATACTTACAATTTTTGCTCAGTTATGCGCGTAAAGGCTATAAAAATCGCCTAATTCAAAAGATACATAACTAATAAATAATTGATAATCAGAGCGTACTAATCTAGAGCGTTTAATTTAACATTTTAAAAATGTTTGCTAAAAAAAGGTTAAAAAATTAGCATTTGAGCAAAACTTCAAGCCATTTGCAGCAAATGAAGGAATTGTCCGAAAAATCTTAAATTTTTTGTGTAAACTTAGTGCCACCAGAAGCAACTTTTCCGCACTACCCATCATCGAAAATCGAAAAAAAGTTTTTTTCGGCCCACCCTATTATACATCACGCATAAGGTGCTCAGAATCTCCAACAGTTATTTTTTATTGTAAATTTTGCTTTATTTAATCAAGGCATCTTCTCGATTTAATTAGCCAATAATTTCTATTTAGAAAAACCGGTGAAGAAAGATAAAAAATTCTGCTCGTTGCGAAGGGGTTAAATTAAGAGGAAATTTAAACAAAATGTATATTTAAACCTTAAACATCTGATTTATTATTTCTCACCTATTTAAGTAAATAGAAAACTTTTAAAGTTCACATTGTGTTGTTTGTTATTGCATCAAGGTGGAATATGGCAATTCGTCTTAAGATTTTATTTACTTCCTCTTTTCGAAATTTCATTTTTCTTATATAGCACTTTTAATTGTGGCTTCATTCAATTGACATTCATTATATATATTCAAATGCAATGAAAGCCAAAAAATACTAAATGCAAGAGTTTCTGAAAAATAGCTTGGTTTTGTACTTGAAACTGAAAAAGACATACTATGAATAAAATTCTTTTTTTTTTTTTTTCTAGCTCTAAGATCAAAGATAATCGATTCATCGAAAACTATAAACCTAAGGCGTGACAAGCAACGATAGGCGAATAAAATGATTCTCACAAATTAAATTTGTGATTTAAAAATAATAATTTTAAAAAAAGTAAAAATACTTCCATTTCCTTTTTTTTCGAAATTTAATTTTTCTTGCATAACACTTTCCACGTGCGTCTTCAGTTGGCATTCATTATATCCAATTGCAACAGAAACCAAAAAATACTAAATGCAAGAGTTTCTGAAAAATCGTTTGATTTTCTACTTGAAACCGAAAAAGACATACTATGAATAAAATTCTTCTTTTTCTACCTCTAAGACCAAAGATAATCGATTCATCGAAAACTATAAACCTAAGGCGTGACAAGCAACGATAGGCAAATAAAATGATTCTCACAAATTAAATTTGTAATTTAAAAATAATAATTTAAAAAAAAGTAAAAATACTTCCATTTCCTTTTTTTACGAAATTTAATTTTTCTTGCATAACACTTTCCACGTGCGTCTTCAGTTGGCATTCATTATATCCAATTGCAACAGAAACCAAAAAATACTAAATGCAAGAGTTTCTGAAAAATCGCTTGGTTTTCTACTTGAAACCGAAAAAGACATACTATGAATAAAATTCTTCTTTTTCTACCTCTAAGACCAAAGATAATCGATCCATTGGAAAATACAAAACTAACGTGTGACAAGCAACGATAGGCGAATAAAATGCAACTCACAAACTTAATAATAATTCTTAAAAAAGCAAAAAATCTTCCATTTCCTTTTTTCGAAATTTATTTTTTCTTACATAACACTTTCCACGTGCCTCTTCAGTTGGCATTCATTATATCCAATTGCAACAGAAACCAAAAAATACTAAATGCAAGAGTTTCTGAAAAATCGCTCGGTTTCCTACTTGAAACCGAAAACGACATACTATGAATAAAATTCTTCTTTTTCTAGCTCTAAAAATACAAACATAAGGCGTGACAAGCGACGATAGGCGAATAAAATGCAACTCACAAACTTAATAATAATTTTTAAAAAAGCAAAAAAACTTCAATTTCCTTTTTTTGAAATTTAATTTTTCTTACATAACACTTTCCATTGCGTTCAATTGGCATTCATTATATCCAAATGCAACGAAAGCGAAAAGATACTAAATGCAAGAGTTTCTGAAAAATCGCTTGGTTTTCTACTTGAAACCGAAAAAGACATACTATGAATAAAATTCTTCTTTTCTAGCTCTAAGATCAAAGATAATCGATCCATCGAAAAATACAAAACTAAGGCGTGACAAGCAACGATAGGCGAACGATAGGCGTTGGAAAAAAGCGTTATCGTGCCAGTCATATGCGCAGCCACCTTTAAGAATTGTTAAGAATCTTGTGTGAAAGGTAACTTGCTGAATAAGAAATAAAAAAAAGTGCTGACACATGAGAATCTTACCCCTTTCGGATAAAAAATGGGGGAAAAAATGAGATGGGAAATAACATGAGTTCAGTCAGTTCAAGTAGGTAGAAGCATAAAAAAGCATAACTACATTTGATAGCTTGGAGTACATTCGGTTTGCTGATCTTACTCGTTTAAATCGCATCTACAAAAGATTTCTCACCCGTTAATGCTAATAATTGTCTTATTTCTTATTTCTTTATCAAAAGTAGAGATGATAATTCTAAAGGGAAAAAATACATGCGGTTATAAGAAGTAGAACCCTTTCAGCATTCAGGGAAAACCCATGGATAAAAGGCAATGATAATATTGTTTCAAAAAGCCTTTTTTTTTTTTTTTTTTTTTTTTTTTTTTTTTTTTTTTTTTTATCTAGTCCCTTATGCAGCGAATTTGTTAAGCCTTTTTTTTATGTACATATATTAGATTGTGTGGATTTATCCTGGACTAAGCTTTCATTGTATTTTCTATTTTAAATAACTTAGAAATGCTGTTTTTAAATACAGGCGCGCAAAAAAAAAAAAAAAAAAAAATCTACAGGGTGGTCTAAAAACTTGAGCACATTTTAAAATTTCATATAAAATCGAGTTACTGGAGTACGAGAGTGCATTTTGGACTAAAATGCATCTCGCGGTGAAATGTTTCGTTTGATTAAAAAAAAAAAATAGATAAATGAAATGATAATTTAAAAATTTTACTCATAAATTGTAATGTAAATAATGCATAAAATTTTTTTTTCAAATATTTACTGACAGGGCCTGAGGAACAAAGGCCATGCCGCCGACTCCCACCCCCTCCCCTTTTACAAGAAAATTCGCGGATTATAAACATGAGCTTTAGTAGTAATTTTAAATTTAAACCATAACTTTGAAAAAAGAAAGTATTTTAGAGAAATGTAAAAATGAGTTGTAATTTTTCCAAGTCAATGGAAAAGAGTCCAGGCCGAGATCCTTTAAGGGACAACGCTCTTCCAACTAAGCTACCTCGGACAAATCCGACGGATAAATTTCCCCACAATGATATCTGGCCTGTTACCTGACACAGTTCAACAGAACAGACCACAGGTAAAGGAACTCCAATAATCGTTAGATGCGTAATTACATGTAATTAATTATTTTAATACAATCAAACTTATTGATAAAAAACAAAAAATCATAAGAGTTGTAATTTTTTTAACTGAGTAAGAAAATTGTTCATTGCGGGATTTAAACCCTACAGAGAGAACCTTATTCTAATCCTTAGTTGATAACTAAAATCAAGTTACTGAGTTCGTATCCCGGACAGTGAGGAGATTAGTTTACAATAACAGGAAAATTTTCCTAAAAATTTGGGCTCGCGGCATGTGCCTTTTTGATAATCAGCCCTTGGTTACTAAATATATTATGTATTGAATTGTGTATATCTACTATCTTCTTACAACAGATTCCAGTATTTACAAATAAGTAATTTTTCAACGAGGAATTATTTCAACATTAATTTCTTAGTAAAATAAAAGATTAAAATTTTCCACCAGAAGAATCAATGTTACTTTAGTTAAAATAAATAAAACAGCTTTAGTAAGATACTCTTCTCTTGACATCGGTTGATTACTGTAAAAGCACTTATTTTCGCGAGTCGTAATTTTCGTGAAAATGAAGATATCGGTAATTTCGCGTGCTGAAAATTTCGTGAATTTTATATGAACTGAACCGAAACTTGAAAAATTCCGAAACTACCTAAATAGAACCCCCTTTGCATAAGGCAATTTATGAAACTTCCTTTTGTCGGAAAAGTCCCCCCCCCCTCTCCCCATCGCTCTAAAAATAAATGGCTTCAAAGAAGCTAGTATAAATATTGTAAGTGAATGAGCTGCATTCTATTAGTTGTATTATTGTTTTTATTCAAGAAGTAGTTGTATAATATACAAGAAATAGTTGTAGATACCCAAGAAATTTGTGTACTTATTTCTTATTTAAGTAACTATAGTCATTAGATTTCGACAGTGAAAATTTTCTGACTTTTGATTATTATTTGAGGCGAAAATATATATATATTTCGCGAGGCTTAAATTTTCACGATTACGGTGGGCTCGCGAAAATCGCGAAAATTAAAGCCTCGCGAAAATAAGTGCTTTTACAGTAATCTAGTATAGGCAGGACGTGTTCGTTCAGCTCGGTATCGTAAGATTGTATATATGCGGTATTGATCGGCGTTTATTAGTGGTTCGTATTGAATAACTTTCATCGCTGTTCATGTCATCGATGGATGATCATCGATGGATGATCCTCGATTTAAGGGAAATATTCTGGCAAATATTGCTAATGGAACTTTAAACTCAAGCTTTAAAGACCAGTTTGGAAATATTTCCACAAATTTTGTGGAATATGCTAAAGGTATAGTCAGTGATTTTTTCATATTCTTGGATAAATATATTCTGGATATAAGATCTAGAGATAACTATGCTGATTCAACTAAAGATCAAGACGAGGTAAGAACCACTTGCCTAGAGGCTTTTTCTTTGCTTAGGAAGCGAATTTTTGATAATTTGTTAAATTCAGCTATTTTCGGCTTCTTTTGCTCTGTTGCATTTAAGAAAACCTCTCATGCTATATTAACTAACTCTAACCTTATAAACGAACTTTTTATTGCGGTTAAAAAAGGTGTTAAACGTCAACTAATTGAGGATATTTCTTCTATTCCTCTAATAAAAATATTTCCACATTAATTAATCTTAGCAAAAATGCTACTATGGATCAATCCCCTACTACTAAAAACAATAACCAAAACTCTGGTAACGCTAAACCAAGTGTTAAACCCGTCTACATCGATATAGATAAAAATTGGACGATTCTAGCCCAAACAATAACAGAGATTAACTCTGAAAAAAACTAAAATTCCTCTTAAAGGCGAACGCCTTGTCATAAATTTAAAAAATGACGATGATTTTAGGAAAACTCAACGCTAGCTAGACAAAAATACCAAGAAATATTCTACTCTCGATTCAAGAGAACTTAGGCTCAAAAAAATATGCATTAGAGGTCTTCCTTGTTATACCGACACCAAAATTATTGTTGATAGCTTAAATGAGCATGGTTTCACAGTTACTAGGGCTGCCATACTCAAAAATTGCAAATCCGGCAATTCAATGCCACTTTATCTGGTAAATGTTTTACCACGTAGAAACTTCGAGGAAATCTATCAAATCAATGTTATTCACCATCTTTCTGTTAAGATTGAGGTTTTTAACAGCAAACAAAGAGTTAAACAATGCTATCGTTGCCAGGGGTTTGGATATGCCTCAGAGATTCGCGGTTTCGACGCTAAATGTGTTAAATGTGGAGAGTTGCATCTCAGTACTGCTTGTTATCCTACGGATCGTATAACTCCCAAATGTGCTGCTAACTGCGGGCTAGGTCGTCCTGCTACATACCGTGGCTGCTCTAAAAACACATATAGACTCGAAAACAAAACCAACCGCAACTCTACTAAAAACAGCGATAACCAGGTTACCAAAGATACCCAACTCTTTGCTGAAATCTTCAAAAACTCCAACTACACTAAAAAGAAAAAGGATAACGAATCTTCTACTAATCCACATATGCTAACCTCGGAAGTTTCTGTGAACGAAACCGCGAATCTTCCTCCCCTACTTTTGAAAAATCCAGCAATACTCATTAAAAACATTTCTACCCAAACCAGAAAACTCAATAACCCAATGCAAACAATGCTTGTCATTATTAAAGAATTGAAGTCCTTGCTAATCTATTCAACATCAAGGAAGATTAACTCTTCTCTGTAGTTATACTTTTTTTCCCTGTTTCTTGTGCTGTCCTTGTTTTGTATTTTCAAAAAAAAAAAAAAAAAAAAAAAAAAAAAAAAAACCGCTTTAAACTTAGATTATTTTAATCTTATACTTTTTTCAAACTTTGCTTATCTTTACTTAACTGTTTGTAATATTTATCTCAGAGTTACCAGACTATGCGGTCACCGTCCTGTTTTTCTCATAAATTATCCTTTGTATAATGTTTTTAACTGTATACTTAGTTTGAACTCTCCTCATTTATATTTTTTATTACCTATTTTTATTATTTTTTTCGTGTTTAAATTTAAAATTTTCAACTTGTAAATATGTAAAATGTTTAAATTGTTCCTCTTTTACTCAGTTTTCGAGCATTTCTATATTTTGTTAAACTATAATGTATGGTCTTTGTAAAAAGTCTTTTTTTATGATGGGACATCCTTCGGTAGCTTTTTTTGCCTGTTTATGGACTGATTCAGATCTGATTGGATCTAATTGACATTTTTTCTTATATATATATATATATATATATAGATATATATAATAAATTTGAAATCACAAATATATGAAGAAATTGGTAAAGTTCTAAAGTTGATTTAGAAATGAACATAGGAAACCAGTATGTAAAATAAGAAACTATGAATGACCCACAGAATCATCAGAGGAGCTTGTGAGTGCATTCATAGAAGATGCGTTATTTCATCCAATTTTGTCGGCATTAAGCCTAAAATGACAAAATTTAGCTCCTTATAACGCAAACATTGCAGAAAATAGATAATAAAAATGTAAGAGATCTAAAGAAAGATACACCTCATACAGGATATTAAAAATTATTACAGCACAATACCTGAATTACATACTAGGAGTCAAAACTACAGCATATCAGGATGGAGAACATACTTAAGACTATTTTAACATTTGAGCTACAGTTGAGCATCTGATTGAAACCCATAACTGTGCTGCCATCTGGTGTGAGAAAGGAAAAATGTAAATAGGAACTTGATTAATAACAATAATAATGTTTAGTGTTGTCATCTTTAGCCCAAAAAAATAAAAAATAAAAGGAATGAAATTGATTGAAGTAATCAAGAAAATACTTAGATTAACTTTTAGTTAAAGCAGAATGAAAAAATAGGAATAAACTTAATAAGTACTGAGTGAATACAAATATATATATATATATATATGTATATATTGTTAAACTAACATAACTTATGTTTGTTACATTTTTACTTTTACTTTTTTATTTTACTTATTCTTAAACTTTCTATTTTTGTGGCCACCAGCCGCGTCTAAACATTCTTCTATGGCTCCCATTTCATTGTAAAACGCTTTTATCTCTATACCGGATGTTAAGTTGCATTGCAACTAGGGAATCTAGAGATCAACTACGTTGTTCTATTGTTCCAGTAAGATACATAGGGAGTGGGGTAGTTATCCCATTAAAATACACTATGACGCAAAAGTTTAGACAATGAAGAAATTCTTACATACTTTGAAAAATATTTATTCAATTTTCAAATCACTGCTTGAAATTAATGTGCTGTACATAAAAACAATATTTATAACAAAGAAAAGTGGAATTGTGCATATTGCAATAAATTAAATGGTAACAAAAATAAACTGCTGTCTCAAAAGTTTAGACACAAATTAAATAAAATCGAAATAAACAATTTTTAAAACCTGGTTGCGCATCCATGCTTATGTATTACGTCATATACACGAGATTGCATGGAAGAAACTAAATCTTGCATAGTTTGTGGATCGATATCGTACCATGCATTCTCAATAGATGTCTTAAGTTCCTTTTCAGAAGAGTATTGTCTAGCGTTGCTATAAACTTTGCGACACATGATGCTCCAAACGTTTTCTATAGGGTTAAGATCTGGGCTACATGCTGGCCAGTCGAGAACTCTTATATTATGGGAATTAAACCAAGATTTTGAATGTTTTGCAGTGTGAATTGAAGCATTGTCTTGCTGAAATTCCCACTGAGGACCCCCTAGAAGCTCAGCAAATGGCAGTAGGTTTTCTTCTAATGTCTGTGTATAATGCTGTGAAGTTTGACGACCATTGGTGAAGGTCAGAGATACTTGTCCATTATAGCAAAAGGCTGCCCAAACCATCACCGAGCCCCCTCCTTGTCTGCGACTAAAAAAACGTCGAGGTTCCTTCCGCAAGTCATGCCAATACGATAAACAACCAACTGGACCATCCAGATTCCACTTTTTTTCATCGCTAAATATGACTGACTGCCATTTCTCTCCATATGACATATGCTTTCGAGCCCACGTAAGTCTTTGTAACTTATGATGTGGTTTCAGAGCTGGTTTCTTCTGCATTTTGCTATAAACGATTGCTCCTTTTTCCAAAATTCGTCTACGAATCGTATCCTTTGATACAGAGAGTCCCGATGAGCTTTGAACTCCACGTACGCTCATTTGTTGAGTACTCGCTAGTCTTTGTATCAGGCGATCCTCTCGTACATTTGTCACACGTGGCCTCCCAGACCGACATTTTGCTTTATATTCGGAACCACTCGATAAAACTCGATAAATAGATTTTTTTTGACCTATTAATAATAGCAGAAATTTCAGAAACGCTCTTCCCTTCACCTTTCAACTGCCAAATCCTTGAAACCTCATTCACTTGAATTTCTTTAGCTCTCGGCATGTCGACTATGAAGCGCAATCGTTTGCAGAACTTATGTACTCCAAATTTGTGACATCATCGATTCTAAATTTGCATATGCCAGCGAATATTCAAAGAAATTTAGAATAGTGTCTAAACTTTTGCGACAAGCACATTTGAATTTTTATGAAAAAAATTAGTATTATAGCAAATAAAACGACTGTCTTTTGTACATAGCATTTTAAGTCAGTTTTTGAATATATTTACAGGTTTTTGTAATTCTGACGTCATAATTCTACATTTTAAAGCTGAATTACGCCATTGTCTAAACTTTTGCGTCATAGTGTATCACCTGTTCAGTAAGGTACACCAAAGACTGGGCGGGAAGTTCATAAAATTAGGAAGCCTTCAAGTTTGCCCACAGTGTTCAGCTTAAGTTAAGGGGGTCCGGGACACAAAAATCTTCAAATTTTGCAAAAATATTTCATTTCATAAAACATTTATCTGTTTTTTCCTGCTTAAAATGACATTTAAGAAGCTACTTCAGTTAAACGAAAAGACCCGTTCGCTAATGCTAATCCTATGAAAGACATTTATAAAGATATCTCGTTTGAATTTAAATATTTTTAAAAGATTTTTTTTTTTTTTTATTGAATAGTTAAGATCGATCTATACAAAGACCGTTGTTTACTTTTTTCGATTTTGTTTACAGGCATTTTTAATAAGGACACTTTCATTTTCGGAACCGGTCTCCAAAGTAAAAGAATTCTCATAAAAAAAAAAAAAAATCTGCAATCGAAATCGAAAAAGTAAAAAACGGCTTGCATACAGATCGATCTCAATTATCCAATGAAAAAAAAATCATTTAAAATATTGAAATACCACCGAGATATCATTATAAATTTCTTCCATAGGATTAGCATTTGCGAATGGGTCTTTTCGTTTGACTGAAGTACCATCTTAAATCATGTTTCTGTCTGAATTTGAACAAAAAATATTATTTTTTTTCGTTTTGGTTTGTTTTCAAAATCTACCTTTCTAGCAATGGCCTGTCATGGAAACGACTTCTTGTAAAAATGCGTTTTTCTTCATGATAGGTTTTTCACCATTTCTCATATTTAAATTCTTATAACTCGAGAACCGTTAAAGATACAGGGTTCAAACTTGGAACATATGTTTTTTCAACTGTTTTTCTTTAATTTTGATTTAGAATATTTGAAAAAAAAAATATTTACTTTTGAAAATATGATTTTTTTTTAATTGCACCACTTTTTTAGAAATTTTTACGTTAAATATTTTTTTTTTTTTTTTAAATCAATATTTTAAAAAATGCTGAATCAAAATTAAAACTTATATATTTCTGTTTATTCAAATGAAAGAAAAAATTTTGTCCGTACAGAGGGGGCGGGTGGAGACGGTGCAAATTACCAGGGCCTGACTCTTGTTCAGTTCCAAAGTGGTGTAAAGTCAAAGGTTAAGTTTTTTAATTTTTATGTCTCCTACTTTAAACTTTTTTATTCCAAATTAACTGATGAATTTGATTAAAATGTAATTAAATTTTCAATAATTTAATTTTTTATTTAATATCTTTATATGAAAAAGCAATCACAAATACAACATAAAGTGTAATACTGAAAAAGAAATAATAAAATTGTAAGCAAATATTACTATGTAGATTTTTTTAAAGTACCATCCAGCAAATTTATTTTCTAATAGAGTAAAGCCTGTGTATAACGGAATTCTGCAATAAACGAAAAAAAAAGGCTCCAGCTCTACCCCCTCCCCCCCCCCCCCAAAAAAATGCTATTATGCTTTGTTCAACTTAAATAACCTGCATAAAACATAATTTATCACTGGTCGTTTTCTTTTCCGTCTAAGCAAGTTTTAATGTATCTTACTTCTGGAGGAGGGGGGGGGGGGCGTAATAATATTCTTAAATGAACCTGAAATTCGTATCGCAGGTATCAGTCAAAACTACCTGTCCATACAAAATTACTTTTTACGTCATGACAACATTTTGTAAACTTCTTGCTGCTGTTTAATTCGCATTTCAAATACAGTGCTTTGCAGAAATTGCACGTTTCACCCACAATTATGCATGACCCGGAACGTTTAAATCAGTAATTTGGATTTCAGAAGCAACGCGTGCATGCTACTGTTATTAAGCCTATTTTGCCGATCGCTTAACGGCGTTCTCTATTTGGATTTCGAATCTATTTTGATTCGACTCGAATTCAGCTTCTTCTTCACTTTCAAGCATTCACCAATATTTTTTATAGGCATTTCAAAGTATATTTTGAAGCTACATAATTGCAGCGAAAGATATCGCACCGAAAACGCGAAACGTAAACAAACCCGATCGCCATAAATCCTGCCAAGGACTCTTACGCAATAGCCAATCAGATGCGATTCTCGGGCGTTGCCATTAAACAATAACAAATAATCGCGATTTCTGTGCCACGTACGTTAGCGTAATATATATATAGATATTTCGAGTTATAACAGTTTTAATTTACCCCACTTTTTTAATAAATTTAAAATTTAAAATTAAAAAAACAATTCTGAAAAGTTTTATCATTTGATTTTGTTTACAAATGATAAGGTTAACCATCACAAACAAATTCAGAATTTTAACTCAATAAATAAAAATTATTTTAAAATGTGTCCTGGACCCCTTAAACACTGATGTCAGTTTTATTGGCACTTATTTCGACAATATGCTTTAGTTTAGATTCTGATAAACTGCTAGCATCTTGTTTAAAATATTATAAATAGACAATACGCATCAGAATTAATCTATCATATTGCGTTAAGAAATATATATAGAGAGAGACAGCGAGAGAGTCTTCAGCTTTTTATTTTTCAAAATGAAAGCAATATTTCAGAAAATGTAAATTTAGCAAAAATTTATTTTTAAACATGAAACATCGTTAATTATTGTCATATTTAAAAAAGCAAGAACTCGGTGTCAATAGCAATTTTAAATTACTCTATTACTTTTCTTTCAAGTTTATCCACGCATTTTTAGCACCAGAAGCTAACACTGTGAATTATTTCGGACAAAGCTACATTCACTGCTTGAGTAAAATTCTCTATGGTTTTTTTCCGTATTCATTTTTTATTTTAACATTGATTATAAATTCATTAACATATCCACCCTGAATCATTAATTACGCGTTTAGTCGAAAGACATGCTCCATCTTCAAAGCACATTAGATTATTTAAAATTTTCAAGAAAAATTTCAAACTATTAACACGTAAAGCTTTTACTTCTTAAAAGTACATTAAAAGCCTTTATATTGATTTAAAATAAATGCACACATAAATTATCCCACTCGTCGTCTCATTACCGGTTTTCGTGACTATAACATTATTTAGGCACTTATTTTTCTTCTGAGATAACGTAATTACGTATTGTTTGAAAACTTATAGACAGGTGCAAAACCGAAGGGTATCGTTAGCTGTAAATAAATAGCTATGAAAAGCTTTTATAAAACCTGTGTTTTCATTCTATTATAAATAAGGAAGAAAAGTTGTATAGTGTAAACAGTCACTGAGCGTATAAACTCTGGGGACGTGAGTGATCAATATCGTGTCGTCAATGTAATTTCTTATTTGTCCTGTGTTTATTTTGAATACATTATGCAAAAATTACATTTATTCTAGATTCTAGTTACAACGTGGCAGATTACAGAAATTACCAATAAAATGTAAAGTTTAAACTTTGGCGTGTATATTTATTTTTGAAATAATGGGCTGTCAAATAAATATTAAATGTGGTAGAAGGATAGTTTATATTGCTTGTTATTATTGCTGCTGTTCTTTAAAGATATTTAGAAGTTTTCTAAATAGTTGAAGTATGTAAATTTTGGTTCATTAGACACATTTCTTTTATGAAACTAAGTGCAATATTTCGTCATATTACGGAACTATTAGTGGTAAATATTATAGGTACGAAGTAATTAAGAGAAAAACCAAGTAAATAAATCAGAATACAGTTAAAAGTACTGAGGTACCTGAACCAAATCAGATCACGTTAAGATTCCAGATCACAATAAACTGGGTTATATGAAAATTAACATTTTAAAACTTAATGAATGTATTAATATTTATACATATTTTTTACAATATTTTGGTTCATTAGGCTTATTTCTTTTATGAAACTAAATGCTATATTTCGTCATATTATGGAACTAATAGCGGTAAATATTATAGGTACGAAGTAATTAAGAGAATAATCAAGTGAAGAAATCAGAATACAGTTAAAAGTACTGAGGTACCTGTACCAAATGAGGTCACGTTAAGGTTCCAGATCATAATAAATTGTGTTGTATAAAAATTAATATTGTATAGGTTATTGGATGTAATATTTATACATATTTTTTAAAATATTTTGGTTCATTAGGCTTATATCTTTTATAAAACTAAGTGCTATATTTCCCCATATTACGGAACTATTAGCGGCAAATATTATAGATACGAAATAATTAAGAGAATAATCAAGTGAAGAAATCATAATACAGTTAAAAGTACTAAGATGCCTGTTCCAAATGAAGTCACGTTAATGTTCCAGATCACAATAAACTATGTTATATCAAACTTAACATTTTAAATCCAATTGGATGTGATATTTATAGATATTTTTACAATATTAAATTATGCATACCCTTGTCGTTGTTTAATTGTGACTAAAATAGTTCAAAATAAAAAGTGGTTTTAAAGTAGCTTTATTATGAGTACAGTATGTGTTTTAAATAATGCTATCATTTTCTAAATACATGATTTAACTTTAATTATCAGATATTTGGCAGGTATTACACTAAAGTAGAAAAAAAAATAAAGAATTCTTGAACACAATATCCTGTGACTGATCTATTTAACGGGAATTCTCTTTCGAACAATCAAAACTGCTGATACCATTTGCCCTTCCCTCAATTCAGAGCGCTTTATAACCGCTTTGGTAGTTTTCTGCAAATACTGATGCAGAAAAATGTTTCATTAGCTTTGGTATTGATATCAGGAGATTTCTGTTTTCCACATATTTTACCTTCAAACGCAAACAGAAAATAAAATAAATATTTCAATACACATTCTAAAAAATCGTTCAATTACCTCGAACACCATGCAAATATTCAGTGTAAAAAAAATAAAACGGACTTAAAAACGGAGATACTACTGGCAATCGAGACAACTGTACTATTTCCGTATTTTAAAGGAAATTCCTTCTCTCCCCCCCCCCCCCCCCCATAAATTCCAGAAAAACGGAAAATTTTCTGTCATTTATGGGGAAAATTTCCGTAAAAATACGGATTTCTGGAAATTACTAGGAAAGTACTATTTCCGTTAAAATACGGAAATAGTACTGACGTCTCGATTGCCACTAAATCTCCGTTTTTTAGTCCTTTTTTTTTTACAGTGTTGTAAAACTCAATCAATAATTTACACTGATATCATAAGAAAGTTTACTTAGTGTTTTTAACAATGACGTGTCGAAAGATCCGGTAGTCCAAAAATGACGACGAAGCCGGTATCGGTGGTTGTGAGTATTTGTGGTTGAAACTATCCACATATGTTAAAAACACGTAAAATGTCAGGTATATGATGCTATTTTTCGGTCGGAGACCTTGCTTTACAAGATAGTGTCTTATTATAATTACGAAATATTTTTGAAAAAGTAATAAATTTTATTTTATTTATTTATTTCATTTTTAATTTTTCGCATTTATTACAATTGCTTTGAATTTTTCAATATTTACTTTTAGCACCGAAGAGCTGCTACAGCATAGAGTATTATTTTTTTCTAACTATATTCCAAAACGGTTTGAACCAGTTTTCAAACATTAGCAAACTTTTAAAAGTGGTATTTTTCTATGTAATTTCTACTAGCAATTAGATAATGCTTTTACAAAACCTGTGTCCTCATTCTATTATAAATAAGGGAAAAAAGTTGTATGGTGTAACAGTCAGTGAGCGCATAAACTCTAGGGGCGAGAGTGATCGATATTTTGTGTCGTCAATGTAATTTCGTATTCGTTCTGTATTTATTTTGCATGCATTATGCAAAAAATTACATTTATTCTAGATTCTTGTTAAAACTTGAGAGATTACAAAAATTACCAATACAATTTTAAGTTTAAACTTTGTCAATGTATTAGCAAACAAGTATTAACTGGAAGAATCATTTTATTGTCTGTTATTGCTGTTGTTATTACTGTGGTATAATGAAAGTTTTTAAAAATTAAAGTATGCAAATATTGTGTTATTGGAAAACCTGTTTCGCGTAATTTTATTTTGTAAGTGCACTCCTTTGTTATATTAAGAAAATAATAATAAATAATATAATAAAGTAATGAATTAATTAAGAGGATAATAAGGTAAACTAATCACGCTATAGTATGACTATTATAATAATAAAGAAATAATTCAAAAATATTTTCTTTCATCTTTTAGCATTATTTGCACATACAATAAATATTTAAAAATATGTATTAGTTTAGCAAAGAATATAGTACAACTACTTATTTAGTAATGTATGTTCCCTGTTGTAAAGGTTGTGCGTAAAATTTATAATTATTTTACAGGGTTACACAAAGGAATTTAAATACATTATGGTCTATTAGTAACAATCGTTTAACCCTTTGTGTCCCAAATTATGAATTCATGAAAATTTCAACTTCTAAAGCCTTTTTTGAGAATTTTTGAAACTACATTAGAAGATTTACACAATCATTTAATAAGTTTTAGAAGGATTTTGTCAATTAAAACTAATTAAATAAATTTAATTTTATAAAGACTTTGTGCAATATTTATAACTCCACTCAAATCTTTTATTTCAAATATATTTTTAAAAATGTATTTTAAAGAATTAGGAAATGTACAAAAATAATGCTCTTACAATAGAAAAATAGAAATATTTTCCGAATGCCCCACATCCACCCCATCTTTGAACGTCAAGAAAGCTGAAAAGATGCAAATGAAAAAGAAACCATCCTTTTAAAAATATTTTTGTTTTGTGTGAATAATAATGCTTTTGGAACAAATAAAGTTAAGTATTTATAACTCATTCTAAACTGTATTAATGCTAATCGATGTATTAAAGGAATTTTATAACAAATTATTTTAATGGGGCTTTAAAGTACCGTCGAGGCATAAAGGGTTAAAGAATGTTTTATAGACTTATTATTTCAAACGGAATGTAATTCGCATATATTAATGAGATTTACTACTGCATAACCATCGTTGAAAATGATATACGCAACATTTATTGATCTTTGTTAGAGAAGGAGATCATGTATAAAGTGGTTCAGCCATATCACACATAGATATTTTATAAAGCAACAGGGGAGTAATGGAGGGTATAAGGAGGTATACGCCGTATGCCTTCTATATTTTTTAAAGAAGCTGCGTATACCCTCTGTTTCTAAAATAAATCGATAGCGTATAATACGCTAGCCATAAACTTTCATGACTCTAGCGTATACCCTCTGCTTATAGCGTGTACCCTCTGTTTTTTTTTTCTTACGACTACAACATTGAGCATAAATACTGCTGCATAGATTGGATAAAAAAATATAGTTATGAAACTTTTTTGTATATATATAAATAAACTAAGATTAAGACTTTAAACATCGAAAACTAACTATAGTTAAACTAAAATTACAGATGAAAATTTTTATTACAAAACAAATACATAATACTTTGGGGGAACAATTCGAGGGACAATAATTGGCCATCATATAATAAAAGGAAAGATAACATGTAAAACCAATTTTTTTTTATACTAAAAAAAAAATAATAATAATAATAATAATAATAATAATAATCACCACAAATCACAATTAAAGATTCAAATCTGTCAAAACAGATTTAAGGATTTTTTCTATTTCACTTTAAAGATTAAGAAAATTAAATATAATTTCTAATTTAATGATTTATATGGTTATTATGCTAATTTACATTCATAATGACATAAGTGATGTTTATCTAAATCTATGCAAAATTATGACTGTAAATCAAATATAAGAAATGGAAAAAATAAAAAGAGTTTTGCATTTAAAATAAATTTAGGTAATGTAATGATTATAATAATTATTAAATATTCTTATGAATAAGCAGAAATAATATTTTCATTCGTTGTAAAAACAATAAATTGCAAGCAATAATAATTTATCTTGTTAATAATTTATTTAATACGAATAATAATGTTTCATTAAATATTGATCAGAGGTGCTGCCATCTATAATGATTATCGGAGACAGTTCGCAGGTAAGATATTAGAAACTAAACATAATTTCCCACGCATTTATTATTTTGATTATTAACGGAGATTTTTTTTATCGCAGTTTTAATTTATTTAAATGAGTTATTATTCAACATAAGCTATTAATTAAAAAAAAACTCCTAGTAAAAGGTATGAGCTTTACTTTCAAAGGGTAATTTTATTGCAACATGATAAAAAGAAAAGAACAAATTTGAATGAATCGCATTTTAGTATTTTATGTATGTATATTACATTAAAAAAAGACCCCAAAAATTTTTAAAGTTATAGACGAGTTAAATTCATAGAATAGTATCTTATACAAAACATCGACATCTGAAAAATAGATTAAATTTCATAAAATAAAGGAAGAATTTTAAAATGTTTCATAAAAAATCTTTTAAAGTTTTAAAAGGAAATTAAATCATACGGAATTAAAAACTGTATATTCAAATCACACAATTAAAAAATGGAAGAAAATTGGGGAAAATTTTCTCAAACGATAATTAATTTATTCTTTTCACATCAACAAGAAAATCATTGGAGTTTCGCAACAAGCAGTCTGAAATTTTCTTACGTTCCAAAAGTAGAACGCGGTTTATAAAAATCAATTTCGTTTTATTTATTTATTTATTACATTTATTTAAAAAGGATTATAGAAGCACATACAACATTTTTAAAAATTTTCTCTCAGGATAAGTAATTTATCATTTTAAGAGAAGTATGAAAACACATTAAAGTTTTAGAATAATCAATTTCAGAAGAATTCTTTTAGTTATTCCCAAGTTCCAAAAGTAAAACACAATAGATAGAAATCAATTAATCAAAATTACTACATAATTCTGATGTTAACAGCAAAAACATTCTTCTTCTTTTTTTTTTTTTTTTTTCGATATCCTCAATGGAATCGAGTTTTGACGTTTATTAGATATAAAAACACCTCGACATTAAATTTATGAGCTTCAACTGCCATATTTATAAAGCAATATATATTGGATGTCTGATACAGAGCTCTATATTTGGAAAGAAAGAGCTGAGATTTTTGTGAGACGAAGAGAGTGGAGAAAGCAGAAGTAGTGTTGAATAGATATCATTCTAATATATACTGCTTACTGGATGAGGTCTGACAGATAAAATAAGCCAAAAATAGAAAGAAAAAATGGAAATTGTTGGAAATTTTTACCACATAAAACTTATATCAACAAATGAACAAAGCGGCAGTAAAAGCTTAAAACGTTTTATCAGGATTTGTAATCTATATTAATAAAAGAAAGTTTGACATGTCTGAATATACCTACGGCTCAGATTTCGAATTTTTTTTATAAATTTTTTTGTTATTTGATAGCAAACGGGACGATTCCCTTATTTCTCCGATTTTCTTAATTCGCCAGCGATTTAGATTTTCTATAGTGTATTTAGAATTCTTCGCGATTTTTTTAAGTGCTCCTTTTTCTGAAAATGAGAAGTTTATTTTTTATCAACCAATATCTCTATTTGATTCAGCCATCTAATCTTATATTTTAAAACCCTGTAGAATTTCGTTTATCGTTGTTTTTGCCGTTGTCTTGTTTTAGGCCATAGATCATAACAATTTTTGTTTCTGAAACGTAGCTAAGAAAATGTGAAAAAAGTTCCGGCGCTAAGTATCCCCACTTATTTCCAAAACTGTTTCTTCATATATCGTGCGCTTACGTTGTAAAACTAAACTGATATATAGATAAATTACAATACTGATAAATTACATTTGAAAAAAATTATTAATATTTATATTTTAACCCGCTCTCTATTACATAGTTTTAAAATTTTCGTTGAAAATCAAAGGGGACTCGACACTCAAAAAACAAACATACCATACTGGTGAATACGCATCAGTTTTCCGATTCACCTGTTACAAGAACAATTACTACGTACAACGTCTAATTTATTAGGTACAATGACAGATTGACATTGTTATAGCAAACATACAGGCATATTAAATATATACATGCATATTTTGGCCGTTCCTAGTATTCTTCTTTATACGTGAAAGGTTGCCACATGAGATATTTATGCCGGAAATTTTTATTTGTGCCAAAAATTATATATGTTTAGATTTAAAAATATTCCATTATTTAAAAAAAAAAAAAATCCTTAAGGATATTTTTACACTAATATACAATTTTATTATTATTATTATTTATTTTACTTTTCAATATCTCAGGAAAACTAAATTAACATATAAGTATAATTTACATTAAACTGATAATAGGATAATGATTAAGTATTTTTTATGCTCATATTCATGCATATTCAAAGACATTTCATCTAAATCAATTGTCATTTACATATAAACCTTTCATATCTCGCGCGGCTTACATTGTAAAACTGAATAGATATGCAACTAAAACGATATATAGATAAAATACAATAATGATAAATTACATTTGTAAAAGAAATGAATATTCTTTATATCTTATCACGCTCACTCTCCTATATATTCAAATACAGAAAGATACATTTCATCTAAATCAATTATCATTTTCGTATCAATCCCTCATAACTCGTGGCGCTTACATTGTTTTCGAACCTGCGCGTTAAATCAAAGGAGCTTGACACTCAAAAAACAATAATTTGAGCGTGAATATGCAACGGTTTTTCTATTCGCCAGTTACAGGAGCAATTAATCCAGTTAATTAAGCTCAATGACAGATAGACATATTCCCAGCTAAGATACACGCATAATTAACTATAAATATCTATAATATGGGCGTACAGAAGAGCCCTTCTGAAGATACGTGAATGGAGATCACGTGAGATGAACTGTAGACACAAGACAAATGATTTATTATAATGGTTTATATTTTATAAATTTAAAATAACTGTTAACTGAATATTTTCTAAATTTATTATAAAAATATATTTAAAAAAAAACTGCAATTAAACATTTATTTACTTCATAACAAATTTAATTAGCCCCTAAAACAAACAACACTTTTAAAGATTTATAAATAATCTTTCGATTTTTGGAAGTGGGAAATTTTATTGGTGCCACTAAGTTATATGCTTTTAGATTTAAAAATATTCCACTATTAATTAAATACTTTACACTTTTTTTTTTTTTAACATAAATATACGATTTTTTTTTCCGTATCTCCCAGGAAAACTAAATTAACATATAGATATAAATTAAATTAAGATAAAAAAAGCATAATCCATATGTTTTTACATGTTCACACTCATACATATTCAAACACATCTCATCTAAATCAATTGTCATTTTCGTATAAATCCCTCATATCTCGTGCGCTTCCATCGTTTTTGGACTTGCACGGAAAATCAAAGAAAACCGACATTCAAAAGCCAATTTGAGCGTGAATACTCACCAGTTTTCCTATTCGCCTGTTACAGGAACAATTACTGTATCCAGTTAATTAGGTCCAATGACAGATAGACATTATTCCAGCTAACATACACGCATATCCAAACATTAAATATGCATAGTGTAGTTGTCCCGAGCGCTCTTCTGAAGATATGTGAATGGCGGTCACGTGAGATGCACTGTAGACACAAGTTGAAATAGTAAGACGAGCAGAGAGTTGTCGGATAATAATGAAGAGACGTCCAATAGCATGACGGACGTGACCCGACCGCCAAAGCGATCTCGGAACGAGTCCCTCATCGTTTTCCGTATCGGGGGTCGGGTAGTAACCGAATTAGTATTAATCCAGGTTGAGAAAATGATTATCAGGCCACGAATACATAAATGAGTGTTAATCCATGTTGTAAATAAGATTATCAGCTCAAACTTGTCTTCTTAAACAATGCTGTTATACATATATTTTTTAAAATAAATGAAGGTTGTTTATTTTTAGTCGTCTGGCTTATAGGCGAAGGCATGGGGATACATCGGAGGGGGGGGGGGGGGGGGGGCAACTCTTTCCATATATTTTGGAAATTTAAATAGGTATTCTTTATTTTTCGGGATTTTAAAAACCCACTTCCATCTTTTTAAATCAAAAACCATAATGCAAACCAGAAAAATTATGTGAAATACTTCTCTCTTTTATGTGGATATTAATTAACTTAGAAAATTTCTGGTTTCAGTAAAAAATAAATTTCGAAAAAAATTAAAAAAGAAGAAGTTAGATTGGCAGCAGGAAATATTTATAATATTTCAAATGTGTTGACCCCTTCGGGATGAGAGTCTTTTACAGAATTTTTTATCTTTTATCACCGGTTTTTCAAAACAGAAATTTTTTGCCTAATTGAATTGAGAAAATGTGCGGATTAAATAAGGCAAAATTTACAATGAAAATTTACTGGTGATAATGATCGCAGATTCTGAGCGCCTTACGCGGCACGTATACAGGTCACTTGTCCCCAAGGGGTTAAATATAATACCCTTAAGAAGAAAAATTACGATCGAAAATAAAATAATTTTTTACTTAGTACAGTATAATAAGGCCATCGGCACTTCACAAAAATTCCTTCAATCACTACACTGAATTTAGGAAACCGATAACTTACAGTGGATTTCTTTTAATTGGGTCTATCTGTAGTGTAATAAATATATTGTCATGTAGTTAT
Source organism: Maratus speciosus (assembly GCA_963932465.1). Taxonomy (NCBI): domain Eukaryota; kingdom Metazoa; phylum Arthropoda; class Arachnida; order Araneae; family Salticidae; genus Maratus; species Maratus speciosus. The sequence goes on along the minus strand of OZ010792.1, from coordinate 199,035,813 downwards.
CCAGGTGGAGCATAAGATCATCAACCAAAGTCTAAATCAAAAAGTGTTAATCCAGTTTCTGAATAAGATTATGAACTTATGACTGTCTTAATCTTAAACACAATTAATATAAATACAATTTTAATAAATTAATATTGTCTATTTTCAGTTTTCATGGGCAACCGCATCCGATGGAGATAAAAAGGGGGGGGGGGGGGGGGGGGAGTGGAATACACAAGCTTTCTCATTATATTTTAAAACTTTACCTGAATATTCTTTTATTTCGTGATTTTGAACGAAAATGTGAACATTAAGATGGAAAAAAGATGAGTGAAGGTACGAACGTGTTTATTTAGTATAATACAGCCATTGATTTATTACAAAATGTCATCTTCTTCTCCAAAAAACAGAAAAACATTCATTTCCCCACACTGGGTTCAGTTTTAAAGCATGCGAGAAAAAAGCAGAAAGGCAGAAAACTGCTAATATCTGCATATCATGTTAAGTTAATTAATATTCTTTATTTAAATTAAGTAACTCAAAACATCTCAACCGCACATATACTCATACACACACACACACACACACGAAAAAAAAAAAAAATAAATAAAATCGAGTAATAATAATTACTTGGCAGCTGTTATTCGGCATTATATAAAATAAAATAATCTTCTGAGAATTTTAAAGTTCTACTGGATCACTATACAATTGTATACAGTTTGTATGCAAATGAAATTATTCCATTTCAGATGTACAGCTCTTAAGGGAAAAAAAAAAAAAACGCACTTTTTATGGTAACTGCGTTTTTAATTAACAAAGAAATAGTGCAAATATTTCTTCAATATTTCATATAGAATATCCGCTTATCCAATGAACTAGATGATAAATCAATATGGTTTCAGATATTTAATTACCATAACTCTTATTTTAGCAAAAAATGTAGAGTTTGCTTGTTTAATAATTATTCTGAGTTGAAATATTAATTTTCTAAAGTAAATAATGCAGCAAAGAAAAGAATAAAATGTATAACAATTGTATAGTTTCTATTTTTATTCTTTGCATTTGTATACGCAGCTATACAAGATTAGTAGCATAATTAAAGCTAACACAAAATTATTTTTTTTTTTTAATAGCAAACATTTCTATTAGAAATAAAATAACACAATGAAGTATTTATTGAAAGATTTCTATTGATATTAGCACATTGATTCTCTTAATGTTATATGATGCGACCAAAAGAATTTTTTTTTTTTTTTAATTACCGTATGTACTCGTGTATAAGTCGAGAAAACCACTTTTCTGGTAGTATGTCAAAAAATTATTTGTAATTGAGGATAAAAAAAAATTAATAAATTTTCATTAAATTAGTAAACTTTTTACTTTTCTAACCAGACTTTTTTTTTATTATTATTCAACGTTTTAAATTGTATAATTACAGTCCTCCCCACTTAATCGGGTCACGGATAATCGAAACCCGTTTATTCGAATAGAATCCTCCGGAACCGAATTTATTCCCATTGGTTCTCTGTTTTTTTTCCCCGCTTAAACCAAGTACCTCTTACGAACGTTCCCGCTTAATCGAATAACAACTGTGTGACCGATGTTTGAAAATAGGCGCGGAAAGCACGTTTCATCTGGAGCTTCCTTCCACCTTTTGTCATTTTCGGTTCCTTTAGGCTTAAAACAAATTTTCAGTTCTTCCTGCAATGATTTCGGCCAGCAGGTGTATAATGGACAGGTCAAATGATTCCCCACCTTGATCTCCCCGCCATCACTTCTTGCTGTTAACCAGGCTTTAATGGCAATGCGCCGTCACTCGAGAAGGTATTTGTAATATTTTGCACTCATTCGAAAAATAACTCGATATTTATTTCGTTAAAATTCCACTTAAACAAACCACTTTCAACGATTTTTTTAAAGGCAGTATAAGTAACGTAAACTACAAGTAGCAAAGTTTTCACCCAATTCCAGCGAGCTGCATTAAGTGTGATGTAAATCATATAAATGTATGTACAGACATTAAATTAATACGTATTTACCTTATATTAGCATTTGTATTTATTTTAGTTTATGTTATTCTGTTAACGATTTATTATGCTGTTAATTAAATATACCGTAGATGGTTATTTTGCCTTTTTATTGCGCATTAAATATTGCAGTTATGATTCTCCGTTTAATCAAATACCCGCTTAATCGAATATTATTTCTGGAACCGTCAATATTCTTTTCAACGGGGATGACTGTATGTAAAACCAAAGAAGCTCAAACTATTTTGAAACCCATTCACATCAATTCAATGATACTTAAAAAGACAAAAAAAAAAAAAAAAAAAAAAAAAAAAACCTTTCAAAAATCTATTCAAGCCCTATTTACAAGGTTAAACAACTTATTAGACTGCTAAAATATAGTATTTCTTTGTATCGTAGGACTTTTAGGAGATATATCTAGAAGCATTCTTAAGAGTTGAACCCTTTTTAAAAAGGGGATTAAAATGTTGAAAGGATTGCCCCTGTATTGAAGGGAATTTTATCCCAAGAGAAAATGGGTACAGAACAATTACAGGGACATTATTGTTGAGCATTCCCCCCCCCCTTTTAACTACCTCGTGTATAAGTAGACCCCACATTTTCAACTCCCAAATTTTATCTAAAATTATTCGACTTATACACGAGTATATACGGCATTTCTTTGTTTTAAAGCTGTTTTCAAAACCTGATTCAAATCCAAACTATGCTTACTTTCTGATACATTTTAAAATTAATTTTCGTTCGCCAAACGTATAAAATTGGAAAGCGCTCTTATTAAGAAACTAAGTAAACGAACTGTTTTTGCGCTTTTCGCTAAAGGCAGAAGATATTTTAGAAAATGCTATCAAATTTGACCTTTTCAACCAAATTTCCGGACGTGACAGCGGAGGACAGAAAAAACTGCGATCATGAGAAAACAAGCACTTATAACTCATCGTGTAATTCATTTACCGGAAAATAAAAAAGAAAAAACTTTCCGATTAGAAATCACTTCAATAATTATACCGGCAAGTGTCTTGATATTATGTTTATAAATAAGTCAGAAAATGTTTAAGAAAATTTCGTGTTGTTGCGCGAGGGAAAATACCGTATATACTCATGTATAAGTCGGCTCGTGTATAAGTCGATCCCCCAAATTCTTAAGTAAAATTTTGAAAAAAATTGAATTCTCGTGTATACGTCGAACCACATATCTGGTAATACGTTGAAAAATTATTTGTAATCGAGTATAAAAAAAATAATAAATTTTCGTTAAATTAGAAAACATTTTTTTTTCTACGTTTCTAAATAGACTATTTTTTTAAAAAATCAACGTTTCAAAACTATATAATTATGTACAAACTAAGAAGCTTAAACTATTTTGAAATGTATTCACAGTATTCACAGGAATTTAATGATACTTAAACAACAACAACAACAACAAAAAGATCTTTCAAAAATCTATCCAAGCCTTATTTACAAGGGTAAACAACTTTTAGACAGCTGAAATATAGTATGTCTTTGTACTATAGGACTTTTATGCCCTGTATTAAAGGGAACTCTATTCCAAGAGAAAATGGGTGCAGAACAATTACAGGGACATTATTCTTGAGTTTTATTTTTTTTGGTCAATCACTGGGAAATGACCATTGTCCGCTTTTATCTCTCTATAACCTAGACCCATATGTGAGTACTTAAAAGACTTGCCCATTCGCCGACTATCTGCGAAAAAATTATTATTGTTATTATTATTATTAATTTTTTTTTTTTTGCTTTTTCGTGTATAAGTCGACCCCTCATTTTCAACTCCCAAATTTTGTCTAAAATTCTTCGACTTACACACGAGTATATACGGTATATTATTTTGAGAAGGCGATTACAACGCGAAACTTTCTGACACAGTTTCTTATTCATTTTTAAGGGATTTCATGACTCTTAAAATTGGAAAAAAAGAAAAAAGAGACCATTTTCAACATTTACTATCTTAAAAATGTATATGATTTTTAAACACAATTTTTATTGAGATGAAAGATATAAGTACGCTCTTTCATTTTATGTATTAAAAAAATTGCAAGATAGAGAATTAGGATTTACAGGGGGCTCCAAACTGATAGATATTTGACGAGCAGAAAATTGGTATAACAGCTTACGCGCACGATTAGAAAATAAATATTGCAACTAGAACGAAAATTTTGGTGCCTGCTTATATTTCAGATTGTAATAATTACTCTGAATCTAAATAAATTTGTATTTAAAGCATTTTTATGTTTTTAATATGAAGTTGTATTTAGCTAATACAAGATTTTGAAAATTTCAACAACATAATTACCTAAAAAAATATTTTTTTGAACAACAAAAAGGAAATTTTATGTTCAATTTATGAAGATTAACATAAAACCTACGTTTTGAAAATTTTATGAAAAAATATTCAAAATTTTTTGAGATATCCTGCGCGTTATGCCCAAAAACGTCATTTGGAGAAAAATGACTTCGCCGCTTCAACCATTGAGCGGGTATAATTCTAAAAGCCATAACTTCTGTTATAATGGGAATATCAAGAAAAGAATTATATCAAAATGTTCAGACAGGGTAGGAGATTAACATCTAAACAAATTAAAATTTCTAAAATTTTGAAGCTTTAAGAATCCTGAGATCCCTTAAACGTAAAGGCATAAAATTGGCAGGTTTGACTATTGCAGCTATTTCGAATCGAAATGAGTTTTCCATTTTTTTTTAAATAAATAAATTACTTATAGAGTTATAAGCAATTGTGGTCACTTGGTGACCAGTTTTTTTTTTCTTTCTGGCGTTGCTGTGTCGGAAATGCGGTTTAAAGCGCCAACTTTGACTGCATTTTCTGAAAGATTTTTTGCGTTTACCAAAAAATGGAAAACGTCTTTCGATTACACTAGTTCTGAATAATAACACCTTCAAAATCCATGGGATCCCGACAAAAATGAATTAAAAAAAAATGTGTCAGAAAGTAGCCTCTTTGGATTTGAGAACAGTCTTGTATTCGAAAAAATATTTTTTCGCCCTTAACAGCTCGAAATTTTCTGAGACATTTTCAGACTCATTTTTAAAAGTAAAACATTGAAAACTGCTGAGATGATTTTTGAAGAGATGTATAAGAGGCCGTGTGATTTCATTTTTCGCTCAATTAATTAGAATTTGATTTTTAAACAACTATTTTTTCAGTATGACAATTATTATCTTTCCCAGATCTCCCTTTTCGGAAAATTCACTTCAAAACGTCAACTTTGACAGCATTTTTTACAATATTTTCTGCATTTATCAGAAAATCGAGAAGCACGGTACATTATGTAGTTTCTAAATAAGAGAATTTCTCAGTTTGGAGTGTTTGAGAGCAAAAATGAATTTAAAATTTAATCGGAAAATAAGCAGTTTGGATTGGCATACACCCTTAAGCACAAAAAATCATTTTTTAAAGTGCTCCTTAGAACAATTATTGCATTTTCCCTCACATTTCATACCCCCCGTCCTACCCTCTTTGAAGTAAAACAACAGCTATCTTTTTAATCTTACGGTACCACAAAAATTCTTACATGACACATAATTGGTTCAAAATAATGAACGCTTCTGATTAACAGGTTGATAACGCAAGAGAATAGTTATCGTTATCGTTACTGTTGATCTCGTTCCTCCGAAATTCACGACAGTAGCGGATCTGCCCGCATGTGTGGAAACAGCATGTCAAAATCCTATGAACATCGCTTTCAAAATAGCTCTATTTGTCCCGAATTTGTTTTTGCGGATAATGCTTCTCACGACGCGACGTGACAAGCAGAATTCTTTAAAAGAAGACCTTAGCAAAATAAGAAAATTGGCCGTAAAAGGTACAGAGAGCTTTGAACAAGTTGAAAGTAGTCGGGATGCTTTTGATCAGGGTCTTAGGAGTTGTCAAACGCTTTCGACAACATAAACATCAGTGTCTAAATCCTCTTTGACTATTGACATGTCTATATTTCTGATTTTGAAAGGGAAGGTTCTTTTAGTTTACTTTCTATAATCTTTTTTTGCGGGCATGGGGTAGGTCAAAAAAGAAAGAAAAACAAGAAAATCTTGTAACATTGTTGTAAGTGATTTGTAAGGCGGAGAAGTGGTCTGCAAAACCTGCTTTGAATTATTAGCTGAATGGGAATAAGATTAAAAAGCGGAATGGATATTTATAAGCAGAATTGGAAAAGGTAGTTATTTAAAGATTATTTCGTTAAGGTTTTTCTCAAGTTCTCTGCTTAAATAACACGAAACTTCGTGAAGCATAAACGTAAAAGCATAAAACTGGCAGGGTTGACTATTAAAGCGTTATTGAGTATATATTATTATTATTATTGATTATATATATAATATTAGTTATTGAGTTAAAAAAGATTTTGGTCACGAGACGATAGTTTTTTTTTTTCTTTCCAGGACTGTCGAGTCCAGAAATTCGGTTCAAAACACCCTCTTTGATAGTAATTTAGGAAAGATCTTTTGTCTTAAAAAAAAAAAAAAAAAAAAAAAAAAAATGGAAAATGCTATTCGATTACACAGTTTCTCTGCCAATTTTAGACGTTCCCGAATAAAATAAATTCAGAAATGTATCAAAAAGTAGCTGCTTTGGATTTGAGAACAGCCGCAATTTAAAAAATACATAAAATAAAATAAAAAATTTAATTTTTTCTTTATCTGAATATGGATAGCATCGGCGCCGGAAGGAATTCGGCAGAAAAGAGACTTTATTATATTATTATTATTATTATTTTGCTTTTACTATTATTATAGTAGAAGGAGGAGGCGCTAAGCAGATGTCTTATCCTATGTTGTTAATAATAATGCTTTTATCATCAATCCCAATCATAGCTTTCCTCTTTTAATGTTTATTTTTTTAAGTCACAAGGAGAAAGTTTCTACTACATTTTAAAAGCATAAAAAGAAAAATAAACAATTTTTTCCCCTCTTACATATAATTTCAAAATCTATCAGGGAAGCTCTTGCATTCCCTATCAATAAAATTCGCTATCGGTGCCGATAACAAAAACAATTAGATCCATATATGACTATTGTTTTCAGAATTTGGAATATTTCGTTCTTATTAATGTATGTGCATTTTGTTCTTTCCAGTTATTTTTTATTTTATGCATATATATGATGACTAAAGCACTAGACAGAAAACATTGGAAAAATCTGGGGGAGACCTACATCCATGAGTGGATTGAAAACGGTTGATGATGATGATGATGTATATATATATATATATATATATATATATATATATATATATATATATAAATTTTTGGTATGCTATAAGGAGCTAATTTTTTTCATTTTAAGCCTAATGCCGACAAAATTGGATGAAATAACATATCTTTATTATGAATTAAACCTGCAAGCTCCTCTGCCGATTCTATAGGTTATTTACAGTTTCTTTTTTATACGTTTCTGGTTTCCAATGTTCATAATTTGTTCATCATTACAATTTTATCCTCTTGTTCATACATTCGTGATTTCATTTTAAATATATACAACGTGATCAATAAATTGTCATAAACCAACTTTAATGTTTAAAATCGACTGCAATGTGTAAATACTTTTTTTTTTCTTTTTTGATACCTTGACACACACAAGGTACACACATTATTTTAAATTAATACACATTATTTTAAATTGGCCAGGAAGATTCACAAATTGTGATGAAGCAAGAATATGCCAGTCAGAGAAAAAAAATTAGTTTCCTGACTGAAATCAACTCCTGATAATAAAGTTATTTCTAAAACTTATTTATATATAATTCAATATGAACTTTAACTGAATCGTGATTAATCTAAACAGATTTGTATGGATTGTTATCATATGGTTGTAGAGTTATAAATATGTTGACAGCCATTAACTTCTCCAAAAATTGCAACAGTATATCATCATTCTTTTATAAGCGGGTATTATTATTTTACTATCATTAAAATCTAGTCAAGAATTGGTATTTGATTTGGCCCGATTAACCCTACTCAGGTCCCCGAGGTGAAGATCCAGCTGAGAGCCCGCATAATATTTTATAGCCATCTTAAATTTTTGTAATTTATGCTCATTTTCAGTAAAAATACCTTATTTTCAGCTTTGGTGGCTCCGTGGATATACTCTTTTAACCCTTACGGTAATTGGAATTGGCCCTTAATACAATTAAACTAACGTTGATAGGTTATTGTTACAGATAATTCTGCTTTGATTTTATTTATTCACTGATACCTATATCTATATAAAATAAAATTTAATTTATTTGTGAAGTAAAAACAATACTACATACATCTACACATTTTTGAATTATTCACGATTTATTTCGTACATTCAAGGAACTATACAATATAACTTTTAAAACTGTTTACATTCTTTTTTTTTAAGTCTGTGCAAAACTTTTACCGTACCTAAAATTACTTTTATCATAATGATTTCTCCCAAAAAAAGAAATTAACAAGTTTGAAAGTTGCTAAATCGAAATAAAATGATGTTTTCGTGACGAAAGCTTGATAGCCTACCAAGTTTCATTCACCTCAAAACAAATTGCGGAAGTGTCTAGCAAAACTTTTCTCTCTCTTTTTTTGCTTTCGAAAAAAGCATGCGTCAGACAATGATCTTGAAAATTAAGCCCTCGAAGACGGTCCCTATTTAAAATGAGAGGTTTTACTGGTAACAAATTACAGTTCTCTGAAGACCAACCTGGTCACAGTCACACCTGGTCGATCTCGGGCGGATTTTCCTTTATCCCGGGAATAGGTGTTGAATCATTTGTTATCATGTACTAATGTGTTATTTGAATCACGGAATTTCATAGCCCGCTTGATGTTATTTTAGAAATACTTATCGTAAAGCATGTAACATAAGATGTGATTTATTATTATTATTCTAGCTACCAACAACAGGAAAATACTTTGATAATAGTAAAGAATTTTAAAAATATGTCATACGATATTGTTTTTACCCGACTGAAAAGAAGGGTTATGTGTTTCACGCGTATCTGTGTATGTGGATTTCTTTATACCCTCGAAACATCCCAACGGCTGGATGGATTTTAATGAATGTGGTCTCTATCAATTCGTCTTAACGGTTATAGGCTAAGTTTTATTTTTATAAATTCAAAATGGCGACTGAAAAATACAAAATGGCGGTAGAGACGGAAAATAAAATACGCACCCTATTGAGTGGCATATCATTGGATAGATCTTTCACAATGAAGACGATGTTTCATTGACTATTTTACAGTCAGAAGCTCCGTTACAATATTATACAACCTGGAAGTTGTGTAATGTAGGATCTCTAGCTTTACTGCAACTCTAGCAATCATAGACATCTATAGACCTCATCAAAACAGTATTTATAGATAAGAACTAACAATTAAACACAACTTAAAAATCATCAATACACATAAATAAAAAAAATAGGTAAGTAATATAAGCAAGTAATAAAAAAAAAAAAAATATTTTAAGTCAATTCCTACTTAGGTCAATAAGAGAATTTTTTTTTCTCCCATTCTTCTTTCCTCTTGAGTAGCGCTTAAAATGCCTTAATCAAGAAGAGGGCTCTCTCGATTATCGAAAATTAATTAATTTAATTTAATTAATGAATTATTATTTGAAAAAAAACTGGATTAACATCAAGTATCATCCACTACAAGTTAAAAAAAAAATATTTGAGCTTGATTGGATGAATAATAATTATTTTGTTAACGATTGAAAATTTGAACAAGATATATATAGCGAGAGTGTCAGCTAATAGTAGGAATTGAAAAAAAAATTTTTTCACATTGATGAGAAATAATTAATTAGCTCGCTTTTTACGCAATCGGGTTTTCCGATATTTTAAATTTAATTGTTTATTCACTTATGAGTTTTGGTGATCTAAAAAATTAGAAAAGTGAAAGCGGTTCCTATTTAAAATAAGAGGTTTAACTGTTAAAAAATTACTGTTCTCTGAAGACCAACCTTGCCGATCTAGGAAGGATTTTCTTTTATCCCAAGAATAAGGTCTTAAATCATTTGTTATCACGTACAAATGTGTTATTTGAATCATGAAATTTCATAGACCGCTTGATGTTATTTTATAAATACGCATAGTAATGCATGTTCATGTAATACAACTTTAAATATGATTTATTACATTATTTTTTGTTCTAGATATCAACAACCGGAGAGTGTTTTGATAATGATTATGTTATACATTATTCTTTCTCACATATAGTGGTGCCAGCTGTCCCACGTAAATCGGTGCTCCAAATGCTCTGGACACCAATATTTTAATTTTCTTCACCTTATTTAATGGCAGAATTATCTGGGATTGAAGATGGCGAAATAAACTGTAAGTTCCCGCGTAAATCGGTGCTCCAAATGCTCTGGACACTAGTATTTTAATTTTCTTCACTTTATTTAATGGCAGAATTATCTGGGATTGAAGATGGCGAAATAAACTGTAAGTTCCCGCGTAAATCGGTGCTCCAAATGCTCTGGATACTAGTATTTTAATTTTCTTCACCTTATTTAATGGCAGAATTATCTGGGATTGAAGATGGCGAAATAAACTGTAAGTTCCCGCGTAAATCGGTGCTCCAAATGCTCTGGACACTAGTATTTTAATTTTCTTCACCTTATTTAATGGCAGAATTATCTGGGATTGAAGATGGCGAAATAAACTGTAAGTTTCCGCGTAAATTGGTGCTCCAAATGCTCTGGACACCAGTATTTTAATTTTCTTCACCTTATTTAATGGCAGAATTATCAGAGATTGAAGAAGGCGAAATAAACTGTAAGAAATCAGCGGTGTCCAGAGCATTTGGAGTCCTGTTTTAAGTGGGTCATCTGGCAACACTACTCACATATGAATTTTGGTTATTTAAAAAATTTATCCCATGAAGAAGGTCTCTATGATCTTTGAATACCAAACTGGTAACAGTCACACCTGGACGATCTCGGACGGATTTTCCTTTATCCAAGCAGTTAATATTGAATCATTTGTTATCACGTACTAATGTGTTATTTGAACCTCGAAATTTAATAGCTCGCTTGATGTTATTTTAGAAATACTTATCTTAAGGAATATTAGAGAACATTAGATGCGATTTATTAAATTATTATTTTTTTTTTTCTAGATAAAAACAACCGGAAAAAACTTTGATCATTTGAAAGCCAATTAAAAAAAATAAAAAAATCGTACACTAATTTTTCTCACATATGAATGCTGGCTGTTTCGAAAATTAAACCCGTGAAGACGGTTCCTATATGAAAAGAAAAGTTTAACTGGTGACAAATTAGTTTCCTAAAAACCAACCTGGTCCCAGTCACGCCTTATCGAACTCGGACGGATTTTCCTTTATCCCAACAATAGGTGTTGAATCACTTGTTATCACGTACTGATGTGCTATTTAAATCACTGGATGTTATTTTAGAAATACTTATCGTAAAGTGTAATATAACGTGTGCGTAAAAGTTATATAACATTAGATCGGATTTATTAAATTATTTTTTATTTTAAATGCCAAGAACCGGAAAGTAATTTGATAATGGCAATACCTGTTGAAAAAATGCCATACAATGTTTCTCCACAATGAATTTCGTTAATCCCGAAAATTAAAACCCAAGAAGACGGTTTCTATTTTAGTTTAACTGCTAATAATTTAGAGTTATATGAAAATCACCTGGTCGGTCTCGGCCGAATTTTCATTTATTCCACGAGTAAGGCGCATTGAATCACTTGATACCAATTACTGACAATATTTAAATCACTGAATTTTACAGCAGCTAACATAGCATACTTGATATTTTCTAGATTTGATTTACTTAGTTTTGCATCTTTATGAAAAAGGAAATAATGGATTATTTAATTGCTGTTTTTAAGTTGCATTTATATGTTCTCTCTGTTTCCAAAGAAGTGCGCATATTCTCTGGGCTTTTAAGAGAAAAATAACAGAATATTAAGTATTTAGAGCAGAAAAGTAATCATGCTGTGATATACAGAAAACTTACCATACATTTTATAGAGAAAATTTCCATAAAAGTTTCAATGCCTTTACCTATTATAAAGCAAATACTATTACCAAAAACGTAAAAAAAAAAAAAAAAAAAAAAAAAGGGACAATTTCAAAGAATAATCTTTTGTGTAGCCTCATTTGAATGTGTAAAGGATTGTAAATACAAACGTGGATATTTAAGTGCAATATTTAAATGATATTAGACATTTGACTAATGTGAATACAAACCGAATCTGGAGTTCCATCGGTAACTGCTTGTGACCTAAGTATTAACGATAATGAAAAGAACTGACTACGTGAAAATAATTTATTAAGTCTAATTTGAAACTTCATTTCTCGAATTCTTTAAATATCTATTGCAAAAACATAAAGAACAGTTCTATAATAAGAAATTTATTGAACTACAAACAAGTCTAAATGTTTGCAATTCACTGATGGGATACTTCAGCTTCTGAATGTTTGATATGTTTTACATAACAATCTTAATGAAGAAAATTACTCAACCATTCATAAAACCCCAGTTTCATTTATATGCAAAATTTACATCTTTGAATAACCGGAGAAAATCTTAACAACATTAATTATTCTATTCGAGTATACTATATGACACTATTTACTAACAACGTTACATTCCGATGTTTCTTAAAAATTCTTAAACATTTTCATAGACACAATACGCAAGGAAATAAAATTATCATCGAAACAATAGAGTTTATTTTAAAATTTGATTTCCAAAAGAGACTGTTTTGAAATTACTTAGGCTGCACTTCAGCACAGAAATCACATTTAAAACTAATTTCTCACTATTTTAAATTTAGAAGACGGTATTCTTAAAAGTTACCAGTGAGAAATCCAATTAAAATTTGTTCAAATGTTAAAGCAAACAAAGATGCAAAATTCGATTTCGAAAGAATACATTAGGAAACTGGAAAGATTTAGAGTTTTATAATTAAGGTTAACCACATTAAATTTCTAAATTGAAGATTTAAATTTAAAAAGCCTTATGGAAGAATTATGTTACCATATTTCTTGAAATATAATAATCCTTAATTTAAACTTTTTGAAAGAATGGTGAAAACATTATTAATATTAGCTGTTTCCTTATTTTATTATAAAATTGTGTAAAGTTAAGATAAATTTCGAAAAAATGCATACATTATTTTATCTGTTTTTACTGACTGTGTGGAATCCGTCATAGCACGGATTCGAAACACAGCCCCTTGGTTAGCAAACCAGTATGTTATCACTACGCCACTGAAACATTCCTTCTACCTCTTCATATCCTTCTCTATCCTGGGAAAATGGATGCAGCTTAATTGCATCATTACACGACCCGATGGAATTTTTTTTTATTGGTGTTCTTTGTTTATTGATCTATTTATTTTTTTGTGACAGACTCGCGATCCCCAGTGAACTCTCTTCTGTTTCTTTTTATCAGTCTCCTCCGGTCTCTTATCGATAAACTTATTGATTGGGCAGGAATTGTGGAGCTCGCTCCACTGATCTTACCACTCGGGATTCGAACCACGGCCTTTGGAATTGAAAACCAATCTGCTGCCACTACATCATTGCGACAGTTATCCCTTTCCGGCACGTTACTCTTTATCGTTGGAATTTTAACAAAAGAAAGTTAGTAGCCAATCTATTTATGCCAGAGGAGTACACATGCAAAATTTTGCAAAGAATGCACAACCCATTTTAATTTTGTGGGTGTGCCCGAAGCTGGCTCCCCGAGTCAGACGAGTTTCGATATTTATAAGCGCGGTGAGGCGAGCATTGCTGTGAAAGGCATATTAGAGTAAAATAATTTTTCCATGATTTAAAGACAGTAGAATCTGATCTCCGTAGTAGATTTAAAAATTTCCCAAGCTGCACCACGGGGGGCTGCTACTCTACACTCCATCCCCACCCCCCCCCCCCCTCCAAAAAAACGAATAAAAACTTGAATATATAAGCTTCTTGAATATATAAGAATAATGCTGCCGCCTAGTATTCATAAAAATGTTAAAACTATCCATTATATAGTTTTTGAGATACTTATTAATTATTTTCAGTGTCTAAAGAGGAAATATTTTAAGTGAGCAGAAACCGGGCACACTGAGTTGGAAATGACTATTCACTGTCTTGATAACCTTCACTATTCTTGGGAGCTGGATGCTGGCTCCGTACATTTAATAAAAAAAAATATATATATATATGAGTTGAAATTATCCAACTGAATTAAAAAGTTTCCAGGCCAAGGACCGAATACCGGCATGGACACTTTTGAGGCATCTTTGACTTAACGTGCGGTGCCCTATCAACTGAGATACCCTGAAGGATGCTGCCCGACTGAAGGAATTGTGTCGGCTACAGTCGTACAGATAGTCCAGTAGGTAGAGGATCGACACGTTAAGGCAAAGGTCCTGTGTTCGACTCCTGACATGAACACTTTTCTCTCATGGGAATACGTATACACTGTAAAAAAAAACTAACTAAAATACGGAAATTGCACTGGCAATCGAGACACCAGTACTATTTCCATATTTTAACGGGAAAATATCCCCGTGAATTCAAGAAAAATTTTCGTTTTCCCCGAATTAATGGGAAAATTTTTCCGTTAAAATAAGGAAATATTACTGGCGTCTCGATTACCAGTACAATTTCCATATTTTATTACATTTTCTTTCTTTCTTTTTTTTTTCTTTTTTGCAGTGTAGGTATTTTTATAACGTGTGAATATGTAAAATTGTTTCGAATAAGAATATTTATAAGTACATGTAGCCCATAAGGTAGCGTCACATTTTAAAACCAAATTTATCGTCGATGATTTTGGTATATAAGATTAAATGGCGCCTTAAATATGAGCTAAAAATTATATGTTTGGGGATCATATCAGTTCTGACAAGCGCAATTTTACAGGCTGAATAAAACATCTACTATAACTAAAGTTTTATAAAACTTCAAGGCCTAAAAATTAAAGTATCTTTTATTTCTATTCCATGTGTTCTCCCATAAATGTTGATATTACATCAGACACAAAACGATATTTAGCAACGAGATAGACGTAGTCAGGGCGAATCTAGAGTTATGCAAACTAGTAGCTGGGAGACTGAATACTGAATTTGGGACACTTAAAGACAACGATAATACTAAAAGTAAAGTTTTAATTTTTTTTTTTCTATTATGTTTCGCGGGTAAACAACGTTGAGGCACCTGAAACAATATGCCAAGAGTGTCAAGTTACCCAATAGCTTACTCTGTACACAGTAATCAGGCTTTTACAGTAAACGAAGTCCAAAATACTGCGCAGCAGAATTCGCGGAGCGCGGCGTTCCGCGTGTCCGTCTAACGCCCCTGCCTGCGTTCACCTTAGCCGAGACTCTTGCGGAAGCCAGGTTGAAAAAAAAAAAAAATCGGAAAATTGAATCCTGACAAATTTAAAATAGCCCCAGAGCCCCGAGCCCGCTTTCCCGCATTTCGATGTCTTTGATTTAATCAATTTTCCTTTTAAATTTTGGCCGGTTTTAAAAATTAAACCGGACCGCCGCAGAATTCGCGAAGCACGACGTTCGGCGTGTCCGTCCAACGTCCCCGCCTGCTTCCCTTTAGCCGAGACTCTTGCGCGAGCCAGGTTGAAAAAAGATATCGGAAAATTGAAACTGGACAAATTTAATAGGAAAATTGATTAAATTAGAGACATTGAAAAGAGGAAAGGGCGAGTGGTCGATCCTGAAGCTATCGCACGACCGAAAAATGAGCGAATTATGCTTATAATTACTATCATAGGCACACAGTTTCAGATAAGGAAAATATATTTTAATAAAAAATGAAATATATAATCGAAAGTGGGTGGATTTTTGCCATAAAGCTCATATGATTTTGTGTTAACATTTTTTAGACTTCTGGTATCGTATAGAAAATGGTTTTATATATTAAAAAAAAAAAAAAAAAAAAAAAAAAACTTGATTATATAAAGTTTAAAAAAATGTATTCTAAAACCTCGAAAAACGCTCATAGTTTATTATTATTATTTTTTTTTTTTTATCGTACCTATCAATTCATAAAATATTTACATCCCTTGAACTCCATAAAAACCAACCATTTTCTCCTATTATAAAACACAGATATTTCTTTATCCAGTTAGAGAAAAATAAAATCATTTTCGATCAAAATAAATGAATTTATTTATACATAAAAAAGCTAGTAGAGCCATTAACTAATATATTACCAACTGAACCCTTCCCAAAATTCTGACATCTGCTAAATCTAATTTTTTTTGGCATGATTCTTTTTTCTAGGAACTAATAAATTATATTAGAAGCAGATCGATACCATAGGAAAAATGATACCGTTATTGTTAAAATAAAGAAATAGAATAGTTTCTCTGTTCAAACCCAATTTAATGTTCTTTCGTTGATGGAAAATATAAATACCATTTTATTCTGACGAAAAAGTTCGGTTCTAGCTTGAAATTTTCGATACACTTCTTTTGTTGTATTGTATCGCCCAGAAAA
Organism: Maratus speciosus; assembly: GCA_963932465.1. NCBI lineage: Eukaryota > Metazoa > Arthropoda > Arachnida > Araneae > Salticidae > Maratus > Maratus speciosus. Next base: position 199,019,320 of record OZ010792.1, on the reverse strand, counting down.
TTATCGGAAACGTCTGGATATATATTTTTTGTTCCTTATTTCCAAATAAGTGAAAAAAAAAGGCTACTAAATTTGATAAAATAAATGCTGAATATATTGCTTGGAACAATAGTTATTGACTTTGAAGCATAAAATATTCCGCAGATATAAAAATTTTTCATGGTTCGGCGTATTTTATCGTCGTATAAATAATAAAATTATTCTTTAATATAAATTTCAAATTTCTATAATGAAAATCTCTTTTTTTTATATGTTTGTTTTTTCACTTTGTTTGTTTAACGAGAACTGAAATTCTGAGAAACGAAAAGAAAACTCATCTTTTATATAACGAACAAACGCCTCAGTTGTTTGTTAGCAACGATAATTATTAAAATATCTAGAAAGGGTGAGTTCGCGATTAGCGTGAAGCTAAGGACCCAGTATAAATATAAAATTGTTATACCAAAAGTTTTTTCATTAATAATGAAAGATAGAAATTTATTTTCTTACCTTTCTGGTAAAGCAGACATACGCTGGTTTCCTTCATGTGAAAACAACCTATAAATTTTTATTTAATGAGTAGATATTGTAAATCGTGAAAAATATCTTCTTTGAATAATGCAGATGCACTTGTAGAGAAAAAAAATATTTAATTCTTGAATATCTTGATTACATGGTTCCACACACACACACTAAAAAATATAAAGTAAAAAGGGTTAGATATGAATACTGTAAGAGTAATGACATTGGAAATCCAGTAGGAGACCTTAGTCTTCCATAAGACAAAGAGTTAACGCACGAAAAACCGTGCGTCTTGGCCTCACAAAATCGGGCCTTCAAGTGAAGAAGTAAAAAGGGGCCCACAAGAGTTAAAACAGAGTAAAAAAAACTTGAAACAATACAGACTGCTTCACAAGCAAAAAAGGTTCTATTTAAAATCAGTCTATCAGAAAAGTTCTGTGGTGCTGCGATCTGTTGTCGCCTTTTCGAAACAAAAGTCTTTTACATAATCCTTCGCTAGTTTGTGATCTTACGCCACCATAACTCAGGGAAGTGTCGCCATCTTGGAACATATTTCACAACTAAAAAAAACGCGTTACATATTTCACGAGGAAATTGTCATTTCACAAGCGAGGTGATGTTGGACATAAAATCACTTACACTGTGACGTTTTCCAACAATAATGTTATGAGTTATTGCAGGGTACCATAAATGATATTAAACTAGTCGGATGTACCAATCCCTAAGCTTTCTTCTATATCATACATGTTAATGTCACAGTTCCAAAATTAAATGGCAATCTATGCCGATCATGAGGATTCTAAAGGTATGAAATTCTGTGCATTAGTTCTTGAGATATGGTTATTGCTAAAATCGTATAAATCCTGCAAAATGCAGCATAGTAGCAACCCTTGTTGGGTTATTTACACCAAAATCTAATCAGTAACGACTTATGTTAACGTTTAACTGAATCTGAAGTTAGATGGAAATTCATGCATTAGTTCTTGAGATAGACCTAATGTGGAAATCGTGAAACATGCAGAATAGCAGCACCACTTGTTCGGAGATTTGCACCAAAACGAATTCAGCTCCAATTCAATCTGAAGTTTGATGAAAATCCGTTCATTAGTTCTTGAGATAGCGCTATTTCGGAAATCGAGAAAAATGCAGCATAGCAGCGCCACCTGTGGGGCGATATACACCAAAAACTAATATGCGCCAATTTATATCTGGGACTAACGGAATATAATTTTTTATTAAATTCTGTGCATCAATTCTCGAGATAGAGCGCCCAAAAAATTTGTGTTACATTCATACAAAAAGGCGGACAAACAGACAGAGTCACAGACAGACATTTTGTAAAAACATGTTTTTCGGGATCTCTAACCCTCTAAAATGTGTGAATCCGTTGAAAACCGGAAGTCGAAAAATTTCGCAAATCCAGTACTTTCTTTTTGTAAAGATAGAATAAAGTAAAAATGTTCACCAGTACAGTACTTTCTTCTTATAAAGATGGAAGAAAGTAATAAATTGGAGAAACGTAGCAATACTGCGAAGCAACGTGCATTATGCGCACATTGGCAGGAGTGTAGACATACACTTACGCACATGCACGTAACACACGTACGCCAAATTATCATCAAGCGTGACTACACTTGTGTAAAAAAAAACCCGCCAAAAATAATGAGACATAAATGAAACCAACTTCGCACTAAATGTCCAATTTGGGGAATTCCAGCCGTTAGTAACCTAAATCACATTCTTTCTATCAACAGGTATCTTTAATTGAAATTCTGTCATGCTTGAAAAATTATCTGGTTTGTATAAAGTCACTGATATATAAAACAAAAGGTACTTTTCCAGTATAGTGGCCGTGGCGTGATAGAAAAAGTTGCGGCTTGGCGAGAGAAGAAGCATTTTTATGCATATTTTCTAGCAATCTATCCACTGTTTCGTATGCACAAGCAATTTTTTCAACATTTATACAATTTATTTAATATAAACAAGCCTTTTATCTATTTTCACATACAAATGGAAGTAAATCGTACGTAGAAAACAATAATAATAATAATATACTATATGCATACATAAATGCTTATATGTATATATGTATATATATATAACCATAATATAATTACAAATCATCATCTATTCCAATTACGTTAATTAAATCAATAAATTAATAAATTTAGCATCTAATCATAACGTAACATTATACAAAATACAGATGGAACCCTATACAAGTAATACAAATTAAGTATAATCCACTAATTGACAAGCACATTGCATACAATTAATCCATATAAACATATGAAAACCCACCAAATTTTGAAAAAAACAATCTATTAAATACATAAGAAACAAAAACCAGCAAAATAATGTTGAACCATTAAAAGACATATTGTGAACAATTAATACAGTCAAACCTCGTTAACATGAACACGCTTAACGTGAATTACTTTTAACGTGAATTGTTTTCACAGTCCCCTATAAAAACGAATACAAAGATTTGATACTGATAACATGAATTACTGTTAACATGAACAAAATTTTGATTCCCCTTGAGGTTCATGTAAACGAGGTTCGACTGTAGATCAAATGGAAGGATGTAGCCGGAAGCTTATATAGCATTTCACTTTTCCAAGGGTACATGAAATACCAATACAAGCAAAAGCATAGTCGATTTCTGTAATAGAATCCAGCATTAAGCTAAAAATTAGATTCTATATGTACCCGATCGACCCTACACCAAAAAGCATAAATTTACCATGATAGATAAATTGAATTAAAAAAATATTAATCAGTACAAGATCCGTAATAATGAACAATATGAATATATATAAACGTTTAAATTTAAAGACATACCCAGCAAGAGAATTGCAATGACCTTATAATAACTTGAACTAGTATTAAAATTAGCACAGCAAAAGTCCCACCTAATTAATGGAACAGTTAAAATCGAATTCTTACGGTTGCAAAACATCACAGTGTGCAGAAGAAACACAACTTCTAATAAATATTATAATTATATTTAACATTTATAGTCTTTATATTAAAAATTATTATATGCATTTAAAGGATTATGTAATAAAGTATTACTAAAAGTATATAAAGAATTAAATTATTTAAAATTACACGGGTAATAACTCATAGAAATATTAAAATATAAAAAAATATGGCAACAATATTATTTAGAACTAAATAAATAATTATTTAATGCTGCCATCTAGCGGAACTTCATAAAATTAAAAGAACACAATCGCCTTGAAATAAAATAATTTATCGTGGTGCCATCTATTGTAAATAATATAAACACCATATATAACTGTAGAACAATTGCATATTTAAACTATTTCTAATATTAGAACAGATTAAATCATCTTAAAACACAACATCATACTAAAAAAGCACAACTAAATATCGATAATAATCACTTAGCATCTATATTATTTATAATTATTTATAATTATTTTATTAAATATTAACTAAATTAATAATAATTTCAATTAACAATTATGATATAAAAGTACGTTTTTACAGAAATATATATATATATATATGAGCAAGAATTAAATTTCATCAGGTCCGTTTTCATTGCTGTTCATATCATTTGGCAACAAATCTCAGTTTATAGTGTTCAAATTGCGCCAAGTTTAAAAAAAACCCGCCAAGGCCGATACTGGAAAAGTACCAAACAAAAATCTTAATGATGCTAAGCAGGTTAGAAAAAAAGAAAGCGTTAATTTTGACATCGATATCATGGCTTGAAAATGACAAAGATATCAGAGGTTTTCGAAATTGTGATATGTTCAAAAATAGGGAATTTTTAATGGATATACCGGAATACTTTCCTTGAATGTGGACTTTTCTCCGCTTTCTATCAGAAATAGTCTCTAAACAGCACGAAGAATTTCTCTTAGAAAATTCCTTCAGGCATTTTTTGTTTTACTCTTCAGCACATATTTATTTAACAACATTATTTTTAATGGTACGTAAAAGGTATTATGAGGGATTTTTATTTTTGCAAATCAAAACTTTATTTGGAAGACAGCTGTTTATCTTCTCTGAGACAGTTCATTGCTAATGCAATTCATTTTATTCGATTTTTTTGCTTTATGCTTTTTGATTTCTTTCGTTATTTTATATTTTGTTTTGAATTTTACGCCATTTGCCTGTTTTTCTCTTCATGACAAATAGTTGAATAAATAACAGTCATTTTAGTATGAATAGTTCATTGCTGATGCATTTTATTTTATTGGATTTTCTGTTTTATGCTTTTTGATTTCCCATTTCCCATTTTATCTTATTCTTATTTGTTTTGAAATCCATGCCAATCGTCTGGTCTTATCATCGTAAATAACACTGTGTACTAAAACTCGATGAAGCCAATGCTTCTGATATAAAACTATTTAATTATCAATTCTTATATATATCAATTATACACCAATTCTTGATGAATACGATATGCTGAACATTAATCAGACCATAAAAACACAACTGGTTATTATGTATACTATATACTATATATATATATATATTGTACCTAGTCCTCAAAGTGTGGTAGCGAGAGCGGTGAATATACTTCGAAGGTGTGAAGTTTAGTATGACTCATATGCAGAAAATATTAAGTTATTTTATTAAGATAAAATTAAACAGGTATATTTCTTGATTAAAACTACCAGACATCACAAACACAACAATAATAATTATAGTTGAGTACGGGTGAAAATATACAGTCACGAGGTGGCAGCTATTAGTTGCAAGTCCAAATTGTAGGAGATGAAAAGTTCACAGAGTTAATTGTCTCTAAAGTCAAAGTTAATCTATTCACTGAATCGTTCTACCAAAGGTTACTCCCTTTCACCGGCAAAGTCGCGTCTCGCTAAACTTTCGCCGTGTCTTAACTAGCTGGGCCGCAAGTTTCGTGCACCGACGAAGCTCTGCCCCTTCTCTGGGATCAAGACGACACCTTGTCAAAATTCAGAGGTTAAGCATCGGTCCAACCGATTTATGCTCTCTCAAGTCTGGACGAATCCCTAACTAGCTTCCTTAATTATTGCCTGATCTATTTATCACAGATTATTTTTCCTGGCACTCTGTGTGCCTCATTGGCCAATCTCCATCCTTTCCCCACCTGAGTGGTTAGGTAGGGTTCATATATGACTCACCCTACTCTTGTGTGGCCACCTGAAGGAAATGCCTTTTAAAGCGAAAGTACTTTTCTAGTTTCACTATGTCGGGAGATCAAAGTCGCTCATGGTGGTCCTGGACTTCAGTGTTTGTCAAGGACTGTCGAGCCTCCAGGATTGATCATGATGTAACGTTTGCTCTAATATCCCCGACGGATTAGTGGACTATGACTATCTCTTGGTCGATTCTGTAAAACATATTGCAGTTCCTATGCTGAGAAACTGTATCATCTTAGGGTTTTTATGTAGGGAATATTGTAATATTCTGGGTCTGTACAATATATATATACGGCTACACGTATGCCTTTATCATTATATATATGGTTTATACAGTCATCGTGAATATTTCCTGTGTTACATTAGACTTCATTTTAAATAAATACAATCAGAAACAATAAATTTAAATTAGTATATGTATATATATATATATATATATATATATATATATATATGTGTATGTATGTATGTATGTATAAAACTTTTTATAATTGCAAACCAATTGAACAAATGAAAGATCGTCCACAAAAATTAAATCATTTATCATACCATACAAATTATTATCCAAAATTCTATATATGCAAAAGTGGAATAATTATAAATGTAATAGAAAAGATTACAAAAGAAATGTATATACCGGGTGTCCTAAAAAGGACTGACTGATTTTAAAATTCAATAACTTGCAAACGGTGACAGATATTGAAAAAATTTTTGCAGGAGAGTTATGCATAAGGTCAAAAGTTTTTTTTTTTTTTTTTTTTTTTTTTTTTTTTTTTTTTTTACAGCGATTTTAGATTTTAGTTCGAATTACAAACAATAGATGGCGTGGTAAGCAATAGGCGCTAAATACAGGCTCGATTTTTTGGCCATTCTCTTCTTCCATGCGAAAAAAGGAGGTTAAAATGTATTGAGTATAAGTCCCGAAGTACCAAAAATCGAGCATGAATCTATTGATCGCAGCGCCATCTATTGTTTGTAATTCGAACTAAAATCGAAAATCACAGTAAAAAAACTTTTGGCCTATGCATAACCCTCCTGCAAGAATTTTTTAAATATCTGTCACCGTTTGCAAGTTATTGAATTTTGAAATCAGCCAGTCCTTTTTAGGACACCCGCTATATGTAAATTGTGATCATGATGCAATCAAAATGAAGTAGTGCAATTATTTTCTTTTACATTTCTATTAAAATTAACTTTGAAATGTGTAACGTATGCCAGTGAAAAAGAATCAGAGGCCATCTCTATATTGAAATTGTGATAAACTTTTAAATTTGTATTAATGAAAACTTATTTTGACATCATAGTTACATTTGCCGGTAAATTTCGCCTTCGGATACGAAACAAGATGTCATCCGGCCAAGAGGCTTAGGAATTATAAAAAGGTATAGATTAGAACTACTAACGTTAAATTCACATTTAGTAGTTGCAAAGCAAAGAGTAATAAGGACTTTTTTTTTTCTTAAAAACTATTTGAAAAATGAGCTGAAATTTTGCATTCGCATATTTGAAGCTACTAGAAATTAATTTTCGCTACATTTTTAAAACTACAATAACTACAATTGTTATTACTAAAACTGCTATCTATATTATAAAGGACAAACATATCTGTGCGTAACGCATACGTCATTCTGCGAATGGCAACACTTTGAAATTTGAAAGGAAATTTCGGTTTTGCAATTTTCGCTACTGCAAATTTTTAAACTTCTAAACATCGCACATTTTAAATGTTTACACCGTCGTATGCAGAAAAAAATGCACTTTTAAATGCAATTTGTTTGAAAGCTGTATCTCAATTTGTTTTTGAAATATTAATTTTTTTATAGTTTTTAATACCAATTTTCTAATTGTGGCAACTGAAGCACTTCATTTCTATTAAAAGTGGTTTAGTTATATTTATTGATTTTATTTTTACTGATGCCATTCTCTCATTAATATTAATTTTTTTTTTTTTTTTTTTTTTTTTTTTTTTTTAATTTTGAACAGAAAATGACGTTACGCTTTAAAAAAGACACAATTTCCCTGCTGATGCTGTTATATTTCACTATTTTTCCATTTCGCTGATACTGAGTTTGAGACAATAGACAAAATATTTCAGCGACTGAAAAGGACATCATATTTAAAAGAAAACTATTATTTTATATGATAAAATGAGATATTTCCCCTTGAATACGTCTAAAAGTTACAAATTTCTGGAATTTTTACGCGCAGGTACAGAGATTATATTAAGACCTCAAATCACGAGTGGGGATTTTAACATGGAAAGTTGTAATAGTTGACAAACATGACTTCAAGCTTGAAAATATATTTATTAATAACCTATTTCGCGTTAAAATGTTTTTAAATGGCTAATATGGATGTGAAACGTGGAAAATGAATTGATTCGGTTTAAATTTAAAGGGAGAAAATTCTATGATTATGTCAAGGTGAAATCATTTTTGCTGATTTTTCATTCCGTAATACCAAGCATCAGTTGATAACTTGGTAAAAATTACTTATCTTGATAATATACTACTGATTACGTATATGAATAAAGTTTAATTTTTCAATAATTTAACAGTTGAGGTTTATGGAAAAAGTATTTTGTTAATCTCAGGTTAAGATACGTCTTCGGAGAGTTAAACTAACAAGTGTAAGATGGATTTTTTATTGTAATTATTGTTGTCGATGCATTATAAATTTGATGCAAGAGTTCCTCTGTAAACATTTTCTTTCGTCGAAATTCGACGGGTTCCACCTCGTATTAGTAAAAATTCAAAGAATCGTAAGGTTTCGCAACTGTATTTCTAAAACAAAAGACAATGAACGTTTTCCTTAGTGATATCCGTGTTAGGTTATTTTCATACAGAATTTCACTTTCAGTTCATAGGTAATTTCATTGTTTTAAAGTTTAATTGAATAATTATTGGCTATAAAAAGGAAGAATAAAAACTGTGCATAAAAATGTGGACATTATTCTCTTTTTCCTACAGCTTAAAATATACTTCCTGAAATACTGTCAATGTATGAAGGATAAAACATTCATATATTTTCACATATAAATATTCATATATTTTCACGTAAAGTCAATTATTAAGTTTCCGAATATTTTCTTAAATACGAAACTTAAAGAATACTGCTATATAGCAAATTAAAATTTAACTTTCTGTTTAGTTCTTTCTTTCTCTTTCCAGCTTACATTAATTAATGTTGACAATAAACGTCATTTTAAACAAATATTTTGAACGAAAGATTTGTTTAATTTACTAATTAAACAGAAGTACTAATTAGTTATTAAATGTTTTAAAATTAGTAGCGTATTTTTCTAGTGTTTATTCATTTTTATTTGCGCTATATGAAATATTAACAAATATTACGAATAACATTGGAATTTTTTGTGATTTGTAAAAATAAAATAAAATTAGTATTGATCATCCATAGTAGTTTCATATTTTAAAGATATGGAAATTATTTTGCTTCTTTTTCCTTTTCTCTCTTTTTTCTAAAAATATAAATTGATGTTTTCATGAATGAAATATAAGAAAAAATATTATTAAAATTACCCCATACAATAGCCCCTCATTATATCGTGCTTGCCTGGAGACAAATAAAAAAAATCGTGATATATCCCGAAGCGCGATATAACCGAAGACAATAAAAAATGAAAAAGAAAATGATAACGTATAAGTAGGGGTTTTATATTTTTCAGCAAAATATTAATTTGTATGCATATTGCAATATTCTCAATAAATTAATAACGTAAAATTGCATTTATTTATTTACATATCGCTCACACGCATGAGAAGTAGCGCAACTCATGAATACAACATTTCACAGGATAGGCAAGAGGACATTGGCATTTTTTAAAAATGTAAAATAGAACTACAGCACTTAGCTCTGCATACAGCTGCAAAAGCGTACATAAAAGTGTAAAACCTTACAAAAATAATTTGTAGAAGAGATAGGGAGGATTGCGTAAATTTATCTCTACTCCATCCTTTGCCTCCAGAGACACATAACGTAACCTAGGGTATTCCGAATAATTACACTTATGAAACTTTCCCAGCAACAAAACGCTTTTAAGTCCGACATATTAGTGAAATAATACGGAAGATGAAATTTTCGGAATTGTGTCACTTTTCTTCCCAGTGAGCGATACGTAGTTATTTAAAAAGTGGTGCTCGGAAGCTTTTTATAATTTTTTTCTCGACAAAAGACAAGAAAAAAGTATTGATATATCAGCAATATCAAAAGGGACTACTGTATATATTTTTTTCGCCACAAAAATAAGTTACAAAAATATTATATAGCGGCCCTAAACAAGTAATAAAAAATAATTAAATTTTTCATGTATGTGAGGCATATATTAATCTGTCAAAATGCGCATTTCGGTTACTCTTTAATAAAAAGAACGGAAACTGAATCAAGAATAGATTATGAAACACTTTCAAACATTTCCAGTGTACTTTTAAAAAATGAATGATAGTTTTTAAGTATACCATTTGTAAAAAGTATAGCACATTTAAAAATCCTGTTTCAGGAATTCACGTCAATTCTCGGAAAAATATCTGAATTCTTTTGTGAAGCCTTATAAATGATCCAAAGATCTGCATAAAAATACTACATAGTATGCTACATCTTAGTTCATTTAGGGAACGCGTGGCACAGTTGAAAATTCCTTTTCAGCAATTTCCGGCAATAAATGAAAATGTACTCGAGATCTTTTGTTCTGCCCTGTATATGATCTGTATTAATAAAAATAAATACAACGTTTCCTTATGCTACATCCTAGTTTTTCAAATGCATCAACGGTAAAAGAATATCATCCTTGTCTTTCATCACCTGATAAGAAAAGATATAAAACATCTAATAGACAACAACCTTCCTCGTTGTGACACCGGAATGTTTTAGACAGACAGACGGACGGCAGACAAACAGTCAAACCGAATTCATATACACTTAACTCTGTTGGAAAGTTTAAATATAAAAGGATTTATCTTATAAAACTTTAAATAAAAATAAAAACAACTTTTTCTTATGCTACCTCCTAGTTTTTCAAATGCAACAATTGTAAAACAATATTATTATTCTCTTTCATCACCTGATAAGAAAATATATAAAACATAAAATGGACAACAACCTTCCTCGTTGAGACACCGGAATGTTTTAGACAGACAGACAGACAAACGACAAACAAACAGACAAACCGATTTCAGATACACTGTTCAACTATATTGAAAAGGGTAAATATAAAAGGTTTCTTTTATAAAACTATTAATAAAAATAAATGCAACTTTTCATTATGTTACCTCCTAGTTTTTCAAATGCATCAACGGTAAAACAATATTATCCTTCTCTTTCATCACCTGATAAGAAAATATATAAAACATCAAATGTACAACAACTTTCTTCTTTGTGACACCGTAATGTTTTACGTACTCCCACGCTAACGAAAAACAGAAAGAAAGAAAAATAGTTAACAAATATACTATCACAAACACGGTAACTTTATAGCACCGAGTTCCTAAAAAAATAATTCCCTGTTGCGTCTAGAGTTTCCATTCCATCCATCAGGTATACTTTTCACCAATTTTCGTCAAAAGTTTTCGTCACATTCTCTCCGTCTTTGCAACGAATCACTTTCCGTCATCTCATCTCTCCACTTCGTTGAGTAAATTTACATTCCTTTCAACCATGCTTTCAACACGCACTTCTGGAAAACATACAGGTTCTGGTTTCGTAGTTGAAAGCTTTATAGACGGACAGCTGCACATTTAACAGCTTCTAAGTTGCACCTCCACACTAATCTGTTTTTCTTTTTTCAATTGCGGTTAAGCTAACATTCTTAGAAATCAGCCGAGAGTGAATGCAGGGGATGGGGGATAGGGGTGGATTTAAGGGTAAAAACATTTCCCTGAAAATTTAAAAACTAATACGAAGAATACAAAACCCATTGTGTTTAGTTGAACACATGTTGTAAACAAGTTGGGAATTGTGCGTCAAACGTGGCAAATGAGGTGCGTTCGTACTGTAAATTGTTTTATAAATATTCAGATCTTGGTGCAATAGCTGTTGCACTCTTATGCAAAAACGCATGGATACAAAATTTATTACGATTATACATATTACATTCAATAATATGGAAATAATGACTCCATCTTAAATAGTACTTAATCATCATGGCAACCTAGAATCATTACCTATCATGGGATATCATCGAATTAACTACAGATCATGGGATTTAATAGAATGAAGAAAACTTTTATTACTATCTTTTTAAGTTTTGATTCGATTATCATAAAATCTGAAATAGCTCGACAAAATTCTGGCGCGATTATATGCATTAAATTTCAAACCATTCGTTTGGGAAGTTTTTGTGCTGTTATATGCGCACAGACGGACAAACAGAAGAACGAACCAGACAACGACTATAGATGCTACATATTTATACAATTACGAACGCACCTAAAAACTGACGAAAAAAGAAAAAGCCTTAATCCCCTGTATCATCCCGTTGCATAACTGAAACATACCCAAAAGTCAATGTCCCTTTTACAGAGGGTTTTAAAATACGATTTTATTTATTGCTGCTATCTCTCAACCCAGCAATTTCTATAACTTGTTCGCAGAATTCTCAACGCACGGCAATAGTTAATTTATTTCTCATGCCAGAGTTTTATTTATCATTTGAACAGCTTCTCCTCAATATTGCTATAACGAACTTCGTAAATTTTGTAAAATTAAAAAAGTTGGAGAATGCCAAAATATAATTTTTTTACAAAGGTAAGTTTGTGTACTTTTTAATTTTGTATTAAAAGATTGACAATATTTACTAGAAGTATGTAATTTTCAGTTTATTGCAGGTGGGAAAAATAACCTTTTCGTAAGTAATGTTTTATTTTTATATTCTAAATTTATTTGTATTATTTTTTTCGTGCTCAAGATAATGTACTCTGACAATTGAGTAAATATTTTTTTTAATGTGAGTTGTTAGGTTACAAAGATTTAAGGCTGGTATCAAATGCAAAGGGGCTACTTTTTGACACTTTTTTTTTATGCATTTTTGTTTGGAAACGCATAAAATTGGCAGTTGTTCTTGTTCAGAAACAGTGTAATCGAAAGACGTTTTACATTTTTCGGTAATTTCAAAAGGTCTCTCAGAAAATACGGTCAAAGTTGGCGTTTTGAAATGATTTTCCGGACGTGACAGCGCTATTTAAAAAAGAGAAATCTGTCGTCACGTGAAAAAATCGCTTATAACTCGATAAGTATTTTTTTCTTTTTATAAAAAAAAAAAAAAAAAAAAAAAAAAAAAAATGGAAAACTCAATTCGAGGCCAAAAAAACATTTTTGTATATACAACTGCTTCAAGGCTTCATAATAGGAACCTCTTTTACAGCTGAAAATGAATGAGATTATAAGAAACACTAGACTGAAAGTACGTATAATTTTTCTGCTGTTTATCAATGTCATGTTCTTTCCTTTAACGAGAGGATTAAGAGAGGGGCTGCTTTTATGAAGACTTAGAGCATCTGAAAGTTAAATTTATTTTTGGCTGCTTGTGTTTTAAGACAAATTTTATGTGTCACGTATTAGTTAAAATATATTTCAAAAACTGTAAAACAACGAAATTGTTTATGTTACGATCAATAACGATTCAAAACCATTCAAAAGTTGAGGATCTTAGCTGTGTCACTGTTTTAAATAGCCTAATTTTCTTCATAAAATAAATACCCTGCCCCCCACCCCCTTTTTTACATGAAAGTATGAGGTAATTTTTTTCTGCATCATGTAACCTTAAATGAATGCATATTATTCAGAAGAAAAGGAAAAAAAACCCAAAATTGCTGCATTTCTTTTGCATTTATTTAAAAATACATGCTAAAATTTTATAGGAATTAGCTTAAATTATTTCTCAACAAACAGCGGAATCACGATATTAAACTGAATTTGAAACTCTAAATATAGCGAAAAAACAAGCACAATAGTGTGTGTAAATATTATAAAAGTTAAACAAAAATGCTTTTAAGGTTGCAATCAATATTTCTAATTACCGCTTATTTACCCGAAAGAAATATTCTGCTGTCAACAATTAACTTGGTTTCATAAATATTTTCTGAAAAGTAAATTGATGATATGCTTTTCGATGTATTTGTTTCCGTGACGAACAACAAACACAGCAACTATGTTATTTATCAAACATTTCGCGTGAGATTTTTTTTTCTTTCTTGTACAACTATCTATATCGATCCGTATCAGATATTCTTATATAAAAATTGCGTAGTTTCCAAGAAAAATAAAATTATATATGAGAGCTTGAGTGAGATATTCTTGCGCGATAATGCGGCGTGAAGCCATTTATTTTCTCTCTCCCTCCTCAAAATATTTTTGTTAGAAAAAAAAAAAAAAAAAAAAAACTAAATTCAAAATTCAGTATATATTTTTTCTATCTTACCAATCTTATTTCTTAACGTTAGGAGTTTTTTTTCCCCCTCTCCCTAAACGGTCCTGAAAGGTTACTGAAGCAACAGGGAAAGCGAGGCAACTTTTATGCATTTTTCAACTTTCAAAATCCATTTATCATTTCTGGAACACCCTCTCTTGAAAGCCGGCCCATCGCCACATATCAATTACCCCGAAAAATCATCTTGACCTTCCCATAAAAATCACGCTTTTTGCAAGGAGTGATCGATATACGCCAGTCGTGACAAACGGGATGAATTTTTTTGCTCTCTTCAGAGTCTAAAAAAATAAAATAAAATAAAAATCACTTAAACTTCTCCAGGAAGGTGTGAAGAATTAAACTATCGAGCTATTTGCATTTTACTCCAATGATCAATTTTAAATTTATTAGCATATGTAAAAGAGTTTGTGATTAAAGTTCTTATTTTGCTTCATCTGAATTACCCAACTCAGGAAGACAACTATTTCAGTTAGCAATCTTCTATATATATATATTTTTTTTCAGTCAAGACTGAAACTATTTAGCTATTTGCATTTTATTTCAGCGATCAGTTTTGTATCTCTAACATATGCATAAAAGTTTATGATTAAAGTTCTTATTTTGCCTCTTCAAAAAAACCTTAACTTCCGTCTTCACTGGATTATTTTAAGACGGTTCTCATAAGTAAATAAAATAAAAGAAAAGAAAATAAAATAAAACAAAATAAACAAGCAAAACAAAATAAAATAAGTAAACAAAATAAATAAATAAATAAACAAACAAAATAAGTAAACAACATAAAATAAAATAAATAAACAAAATAAATAAAATAAAATACGCAAAAAAAAAAAAAAAAAAAAAAAAAAATCCCAGCCCTAAAAACCCGAAAGTTTCTATGCATATTTAATGGACACATTTTTATAGGTAAAAGCACACATTTGGCAAGCACGACAACTAAAGTAATTTGAAATCGCATAATTTTTACATTATTTTTTAGATGAATATATTACATCTTTAATAATAAGCGATTGCTCACTCATGACTACATTTTCTGGAATGTTGGTCCACGAAAATCAACTCGACAGCAATTTCTGGAGGATCTTTTAGTTTGCCTTTATCGAAAAATGAAGGACACTTTTCGATTTAATTATTTCTGTATAAGAACACCCGCTGGTTAGGAGCATTTAAAAATAAAACTGACTTCGTACATGCTTCAGAATACAACCAGTTTGGATTTGAGAATAGCCTTAAGGCTGTTCTCATATCCAAAGGGTCCACTTTCAGAAATTCTTTTTTGTTAATTTTTGTTCGGAAACGCATGAAATTGGCTGGTGATGAATTTTTTTTGCTCTCTTCAGAGTCTAAAATAAATAAAATAAAAGAAAGAATAAAATTCAGAAAGTATGTAATCGAAAGACTTTTTCCATTTGTTTGTAAACCCAAGAAACACATGAAATTGGCAGATGTTCTTATTCAGAAAGTATGTAATCGGAAGAATTTTTCCATCTGTTTGTAAACGCAAAAGATATTTCAGAAAATACTATCAAAGTTTGCGTTTTGAATCAAATTCAGGCAGAGAGGCGAAAAGCCGGTCGTCACGTGAACAAAAATGATTATAACTCAATAAATAATTTATGTATCAGAAAATGAAAATCTCATTTCGATTCGAAATCGCTTTAATAGTCAGACTTGTCAATTTTATGCTTTTATGTTTAAAAATGAGTCAGAAATTCTGCCAAAGTTTCAAGTTGTTAAGCAGGGGGGTTTGAGAACCGCTTTAAAATATTTATAGCAACGAAGGAAATGTTTATACTATGCGCAATCTATTACATTACTTTTTCCAAAATTTTGAATGGTTTGATTTTTTATGACTTGTGAGACATCTTCTACATGGGACACAGTCAAATCTATAAAGGGGGTACAAAGGTATCTTGCAGGCGTCGGAAATCTTGATGTTGTTATCAAAACAATAAAAAAAAAAAAAAAAAAAAAAAAAATGCATTAAGAAACGTATAAATGTATTTTTAACTGTGCCTGCTGTAAATTACAGTACACTAAAGGCACTAGTCTGTGATCCTTTAAATAAAAATGTCTTTCGTTTACGAAAATACAAACAAAAAGAAATGATTTCCGAACGTCACACAATTTTCGTGACATAATTTACGTGAGATCAATACAGGAACACGGCTGAAATCTTAAATGTGTATGCATTATATATGTATGCGTATCTTTCCAATTATACTTCCACTTTTATTAAAGTTTATTAAAGCCTTAAAAAATATTTAAGCTCACTTAAAATAGTGTTCCTTTCTTTCGCTAACTAAACAATAAAGTCATTAAACATTTAAAAATATCCAAGAAATTCAAGCGAAATGCATTACATATTGATGTTTAAAGGTTGATGAAGGTTTCGTGTTTTAATCCAATCTACAAAATATAAATATAAACTTGTA
This sequence comes from Maratus speciosus, assembly GCA_963932465.1. Lineage (NCBI taxonomy): Eukaryota > Metazoa > Arthropoda > Arachnida > Araneae > Salticidae > Maratus > Maratus speciosus. The sequence goes on along the minus strand of OZ010792.1, from coordinate 199,002,782 downwards.
TTTCCAAAATTGCATTTTTCAAATCATGCATATGCGTTTTTTGCAAATTGTACATTAAAAAATAATACCCCTACTTAAAGTAGCATAAATATTATGCCTATATATGAATTATCGATTGTAACACATGCGAAATGCTTCGAATTTTGCATTTTTATATTTTAGTCTCTACTTTCAGTTCATGCAAATATTTATTTTTCAATATAGGGGATTATTATCGTGATATGGGGAAAACTTCTATATAATGAAACTATTTTTTTTTCCTTTACATTTTATAAAGCCTTTATTTCGATCTCTAAAATACATTTTGCAATCACGGATGGTAAATTTAAAATAACTTCGATATTTAGAAATTTTCTTCAAATATATATGGCTCAAATATCTTGAATCTTTGCTAAACGATTTAGACAAACGATCGAATAATGTGTAATATGTAGTTCACATCACGCATTGACAGTTCAAAATTTTCTAAATCCACAACAACTGATCAAAATGTGAAAGTATTTAAAAAATAAATTGATTTTTCAGTATATACGAAAAACAAAATTTGAAATCTAGCACAGTCAATTTGAAAAAAAGAGATATTTTATTGCATAAACGTATTTTGAAAACTTAAATCTAGAAATAATGTTTTTCAGAAATTATCATATACGGATGAACAGAAATATTAGATGTACGTACACATTTAAGTATAACATTTTATAAATTAAACCGTTACTTTGAGAGATTACTGAATTCCTTCAGCATTTTTAATTTCTGTTTGTGAAATTTATTTAAGGGGACCGGGTAAGCCCTATCCCCGCCATGTTAAATTCATCAACTTTATGTACCTTTTTCCCAGAAATGGTGGAAGATAGAGGTTTAGATTTTTTAGAGTAGTTAGAATAACATGATTTACGTATTTTAACGGACCATTTTCTTTCTAAGAGAAACTCAAAATGAATTATTAATTATTTATTGAAAGTCATTTTTAAATTAGCATTTTTGGTAATATCTCGCTGCCTAAAATAAATAATTCTCAACAAATCCTTAAATCCCTGTGTTAAAGTATACAATATAACATAATATAAGTATTAAAAAAATCTGAGTTCTTAAGTTTAATAGATATTGAAAAAAAGAAACATAAACATGAAAACTCCAAGGTTAGAGAAAAAGTCAATTAAAGATTTAAATGACCATTAATCTGTGAAGTACTCTTAGAAAGAATGAATAATTTCAACACTTTTTTTTTTTATATAAACATGTGTAACACATCGTTGGAAAGATAAAAGTTTAAATTATTTAATGATATAAAAAAGTAAAAATCGATTTTTTGGTTGAATTTTGCTTTTTCGGTCCCCTTAAAATATATTTTTTTCACCAATTACGCACTTTTTCATTTGCCATTTCATTATTTTAAACACTTTCCAACATACTGAAAAAGTTACTATGAGTTTGGGGTGTCTCTCTGTATGTTTATCCATGGTCTAAGTGAGGTAAATATACTCGGATTGTCATGTAGTTGATATACATTATAGGAATTAGCTATGGCGCATTGAAAATGAAGTGTATGGCATTTATAGCTCCTTTACAGGGACACTCAAAAGAATTCCATTACATTATTGTCTATGGAGTAAAATCTTTTGCAATGTATTTTAATTATTTAAGACTATTTCAAACATATTACAACTGATATACAGTACTGAGACACACTACAAGATGCTTACTGTCGAATAGAGTGTACCTATTGTTCATTTACAGGGAAACACAGACTAATTTGATTACAGTACTGTCTATAACTGATAATTGTTACAAGTGCGTTTTCAGTTGTGGTATGCGTTTTTAAATTCTGCCAATATTTAACATATTACTTGGTGTGTATAAATTCTGGAGCTTATATACAAGGCTGCACAAAAAATTCGAACAGATTTCATCTTATTGATGGAAATTGTTGAAGAAGAATTTTTAACTGTGTTTCCTAATTAAATTAAATTTAAAACAGTATGCACAAATCTGTAGATCATATACAGGATTTATGTAATTAGGCTTATATAATATAGGACTTTAAATAATTTTGATACTTTTCTGACTATTGATTCTAATTACTGAAATTGGATTTCCAGATGGGTTGTGCGTGTTCCAAATTATTTATTTGGATATCATCTTTTACCTTGTAAAATGGTAAGTTTTGTTACTCTTTTCTGAATGCATTGGTAAGTGAGTTTCATTGTTATAAGATTATATCTGGATATCACATGCGTAATACTTCCTCTTTTGGATCTCTTAATTTCTTTCAATTATTTGGGTGTTTCCAATATGTTACAAGGAGCTAAATATTGTCATATTAGGCCTAATGCCGACAATATTCGACGAAATAACATATCTTTACTATGAATTATGCTTGCGTAGCTCCTCTGACGAATTCGTAAGCTATTCATAGTTTTTGTATTTCTAATTTCCTATCTTCATCTTTTGAATTCATTTTTACTTTAACGACTTCCTTTTAATTATAAAGAACACGCATACCCCCCCCCCCCCCCCCCCCTCTGTCTTTCTCTCTCACACACACACACATATATAGTCAATTTTTACAATTTTCATGTGTTTAAATGGTTTAATTTTACAGAGCGTTTATATATATATATTTATATATAAAATTTCAATCTATTACAATAAACCTATTGCATATTTTAATCAATGGAAAATATTAGTAATTGAAAAATTAACTATGGCTTTAAAAAATAATATTTCTAATTTGGTTTCTATTAACACAAAGCATTTTTTCCAACAAATAACTAAATTAGAAAAAAACTACGTTATTACATATGCAGACAAATCTCGTAATAATTATGCAATCATATGTAAATCTTATTATCGCCAACTTCTTACAACCTGTATTTCTTCTAATAAATCTTTTCAAAAAACTAATGAAAATGTAATTGTAAATAATCGTAAAATTCAAAGTTATTATAAATTATTAAATATTCTATCTACTAATTTTAATTATCCTTATTTAGTTCTAATTTCCAAATTTCATAAAATTCCAATTAAATTTAGGACTGTAACTATTGGTTGCAATACCTATAATAATAAAGCCAATAAACTTCTATTAAAAATTCTTAATCAATTATATATACTTACTACAAACAATGATAATACACATTGTATAAAAAATAGCTATCAACTGGTCACTATTTTAAAAAATCTTAACTTTGTATATAATATAACGACATATGACTTCAAAGATCTTTTTAATAATATAGACTTATTAGATTTACATAATATAATAAATGCATTATTTAAAAAGTATTATAAAAAACTGGAATTACCTTCTAATATTGATATCGCTTATTTTAAATCATAAACAAACTTTATTATCTATAATAATTATATATTGCAAGATAATACATTATATTTACAGCATGTCGGTATACCACAAGGTGGTTGTACATCCAGTTTATTATCAGACTTATACTTATATCACTATGAACGTACTTTTACTAATAATAATCTCCATTTATATCGTTATATTGATGACAAAATTTTTATTGCCACTGATCAATCTAAAATTTCTCAATTTCCAGTTGATTATCCCACTAATTTGGAATTAACGGAAAACCTCTTATCGAACAATACTATTAACTTCTTAGATCTTAAAATTACAATAAAAGACAACAAAACAATAACTGATTTATATGATAAACGTAAAGAATTTAAATTCAAAGTTAATACATTTACAAATTTTAAATCTTGTCTTCATCATTCTGTATATCGAAATATACTACTGAATCATTTAAATAAAATAAAATGTTTAAGTTCTTCTCATCTAATTAACAATAATATTAAAAAACTAATTTATGATGCATTAAATCATGGTTTTCCAAAAAAATTCATATTTTCATTAATATACAATTAGTACTTACATGATCTATAAAAAAAAAAAAAAAAAAAAAAAAAAAAAAAATTAACACATGCGTAAACAAAATTACAAAAAAATTATAAAATAAAAAAATACTTATAAAAAATTAAAAATTGTCAAATAAAAATAAACAATTACTATAGGATGGTTGGGTGGGTAAATGTTAGAGTACGGAGGAGAAAGGTGTTGTCTGGATAATACGCAATGGTTAATTTATATATATATATATATATATATATATATATATATATATATATATAAATGGGGCTTTTGTATTATAACTACATTTCTAATACGTATTTTATATGGATGTTGATTTGATGTTTTATATGTAATTGGTGACTTTTCCTCTTTTTTTTTCTTTTTTTTTTTAATTTCATATTAAATTTAACTTATTTAATCAAATTCAATATTAACTTATTTTTAATTTAGTCTACTCAGGACAATGTCATATTAATTAATAATAGTATACCAACTTTTTAGTGATTATTATGCATATTGGTTTATTTGATTAACTAATCTTATACTGCATGTATTAAAATTGGGTAAATAGTTTTTATTATTATTATTCCTCTATATTATTTAATATTGTTTTATTTTCAACATTGTATTCCATGATTAATTATCGGTTTATATGTTTGATTGGCACAATCATATATTTTTTAGCTTTTTTATGACTAATATAAGGATAATTCACACACTATATATGTGATCTTTAGGTTATTTGGAATTTTAGTATTTGACAATCTTATATAAACATCCATTTTTATTTATTTATTTTATAATTTATTTATTTATTTGTTTTTTTTCCTTTCTTGTTCATTTTTTATATGTAAAGCTAAATATTAAGGCTATTATATTTTTTATAATATATAATTTATTTTACTTTATATCATATAGCCTATATTCTATATATTATCAAGTTAAAAAAGTTTTTTATTTTCTCAGTGTATATTTAATGGTATGGTAATAGAATATATTGTAGTAACATTTAATCTATTTAAAAAAAATTTTCTGAATAATGAAATACAGTATGGTATTATTTATATTAGGATGTGTGTAGGAATGCAATTGATACATTTTAATTCATTAGCATGTATTAGATTCTACTTACTGTGACATTTGTATAATCATAACAGTTTTTAAAATAAAATAATAGATGACAGCACCATAAATTTTGTATTTTTAAATAGCCTCTATTAAAGTCATAATTTTAATTTTTTACACTAGGTGGTAACTAACGCTGAATATTGGCAATGTTGTAAAATTGTTATTATACAATTTAAAATTGTTTTTAGGTATTATAAATAATGTAATTATTTTTTATTTATATTAAATTAATTATATTTATCACAATATTTCAACATGAATTAACTGACTCCATAGCTTTTAATTTCTGTGTTAACTTAACTGTTTTATTCACCTTAATCTTATCGTGCTTTTTGGATTCCATGTGCGGGAATATATTTTGAAAATCTACTGGGAATTAATACGGTATGTTTTGTAAGATTTCTATTGCTATAAATTAAATATTTAATGGGTTGTAGTTTTTCTTCCATTTCACGCCATTTGATAATGTTCTGTATTCATCTTGAAACTATTATTTTGATTATATTGGTTGTTTTTTAGTACAGGGGAAAATTTTTTTTCAGCTGATAGCTTTTTCCCCACAGAAAACGACCGATTTGCTTATATCATTGAATTCTGTACTCTTGAAAACGTAATTCAATATATAAGTTTTTCAATTTTTTCGGAATCCATATTCTTCTTTTTTTCTTCCATGTTAATTCTTGTAATTAGGTATACGGTACTTTATTTTACACATACAGTTCTATATTGTTGGTTTATGGCGTGTAGTTAATCATTCACAATATTGCAGTTTTTGATGATGGTCGGTAATGTTTAATTAATGGTTATATATATATATATATTAGAATTCTATTGCACAACGTAGTGCTAATTGTGTTAAAATTTGAATTCAAATCTTTCTAAATCTCTCTTACTATAGAAAGCAATACATATACATTTTTTTATTGAAAATTTAAAAAGAAATTAGATTGCGTAACTACAAAGAAAGCATGAATATCCTAAATGCAAAATTTTACGCTGAATTCGAATTCGTTGCTCGTGAATTAAATTTTATGTTAAACATTTATAATTATTAAAATAAAATTTATTACTGTATAATAAAACTGAGACTCATCCATAATCATAATGTCGTATAATTTTTTAGAAACAACGTCTTTTTAATAAATAACACCTATTCTGTCGTTAATAAGTGTGTAATAATACATCTAATCAACGTTAGCATGAAATAAGAAATTCTATAAAATATATGCACGCTACAAAGAAACAATAAAACTAGAAAAATGGATAAATTTAAAGAGAAATTTATTACATTTTTACATTTCCATTAAATAAAAATACATGATTAACTTACTTTATTATTATTATTATTATTATTATTATTATTATTATTATTATTATTATTATTATTATTATTATTATTATTATTATTGTTGTTGTTGTTGTCGTTGTTGTTGTTATTATTATTATCATCATCATCATCATTATTGCTGTTGATATCGTTTTCGTTGTTGTTTTTTCTATTATTATTATTGTTATTATTAAAATTACAATTTTATTTATTTATTAACTCCATGTAAACAAGTACTATCTTGTCTAAACATACACACTCATACACAGTTACATAGTAACTAAGACACATCATCCATAAATGCTACATATTTAATGCGTCTAATGAATTTAGTGAAAAATGTCAATGTCTCATAAAATTAGAGTATATTGTTAACTTACAAATATATATATACAGTCAATATTTTGAGATTTCCTAGTAGGTTTTATTTGCTAATGAGTTTTACATTGATATCTATTTTAGTATAATTAGTGTATATAGTATTATTACACGCCATCTTCATTTAGAAATTTTGTTAGTATTTATATGAACGTGTCAGGAAAATTTCGGTTTAAAGGTATTTATGCATACATACATATTGTTGGAAATCTTCAATCTTCAATACAACATGTTTCGTTGTGAAACTTTGCTTGTGAAATATGAGAGTAGTTTATAATGTGCTTTAGTGTGTAGTGCCATAATAATTTTAACTGTGAATATATCATATTTAAGGAAAAAAAAACTTTAGTGTTATATAACCAGACAAAAGGTGACGCTACCAGAACTGTGAAACGCAAGAACTTTCTGAACTAGTGATCGTACCAGCTAAAATTAAATCTACTTTCATATCTTCTCGCAAGATGACAGCACCGCAAGAAGACTGCGTTCACAGATGTAACTATCCAAAGAACAATAGTTTAAGCTGGCTCAACAATTTTCCTTTATATTAGACTTTTATAGCCCTTTGAGATACTTTTGATTGAACCAAATCTTTTTACTTTTCGGCTGGTTCTCGACCAAGCAGATTTTGTGTCAATTTAATTCCTAATCCTATTGTCTGAAAGCTCGACGCTTCAGCAATGATGGTAATTAAATTCCATGCTTAAAATCAACAGCTACTTTATTTTAATCTCCAACCATTGTGAAATGTGTGTGCTGTTAGAATCATCCTTAAACGGATTAATTCATGTTTGTGATTTTATCTAATTATTTGTTCTCTATGTAACTTAGATACAAGAATTGAAGAATATAGTCTAGGAACGTCTTATGAAGTGAATCTCCTCTCATCAATTCTTCAAACATCTTTTTTCTTTCAATAAAGTAAATATTATTAAATAATTTACAGCATATCATCGCTCCGAGGGAAGCGAAGTAATGAGTGCTACATTTCGTGGAAATAACAGGTAAGGAAAATTCCCTTTCTTTACTTGATATTGTAAATAAATGTAGAATTATATATTATATTTACAAACTGGGTTTCTTTAGCTAAATGCTGTACGAATTCACGGTGGTCTTCTTCTGTTTTTGTACACACACACACACATGTGTGTGTACAATATATGTGCGCATATATATATACAGGGTGTCCATAATTAAACGACCCTACTTTAAAGTTGACGACAGACGAATCTATTGGTTAGAAAGTTGTGAAATTTTGTGACAGGCATAATGATGGAATGGGAATTTGTTTGAGCGAAAAAAAAAATTAGTTCAAAATTTCGCCACCAAATGGCATTTTTTAATGAATTACACTTTTAAAAAAGTTTTTACACTCTATTTTTTATTTCAGATTAAATAAGACAAATATACAGACCGATCCCTGAAAAAAAAAAAAAAAAGCGTAAAAACTTTTAAAAATTATCGGTGTTCGAATTGAACGGACCGTAGAAACTCTGAAAAAAAAAATTCCACCTACGACAGCCGCCATTTTTTTCTCAGAGCTCAGGGCTAGTATTCAATGGGAAATGGCTAAGTGTGTAATTTATTTAAAAACGCCCTCTGGTGGCGGAATTTTGAACTATTTTTTTCGCTCAAACAAATTCCCATTCCTTGATTATGCCCGTCACAAAATTTCACAACTTTTTGAGCAATAGTAGACAACTTTAAAGTAGGGTCATTTAATTATGGACACTCTGTATATATAGAAGAGAATTTATTAGCTGTTTATTCATTTTCATAGATATTACATATATATAAATGAGGGAGCACGGACGCAAAAACACTCTACAAATGGATGTAAAGGTTAACAAATAGTATCACGTCTGAACATACACACACATGTAATTAAAGCATCGTAATAAGATATCGCATCCAGAAATGAAATATTCTTAGCTGTAAAGTGAATTTTAGCATATTATTCACTTACGAGAACTAAAATTATAAAAAGAAAAAGCACGAACAAAACACCTATTAAAGTCCATTCGAAGGTAAATAAATATCTCGTCTGGACATACACACACATGCAATTAGGCATCGTAATTAGAAGCACCACCCAGAAAAGCAATACACTTAGGCGTGATCAGTTTCTACCTCAAGGATGCGGTTTTCTCTAGTTCAGCGATAAGTTTGAATGTAAATCATGATGGATTGTGTGAGCGTTTTATCACAGAATACGAAGGCTCTTCGAAGCTTCATCGTTACATGATCGATGGGCTACATTATCTAACATGGCCGAAATGCAAAAACGAAAAGAAGTAAGAATGGATTTTGTGAGTAATTATCAAAGCACATTTTGCTGAGAAATCAGTGTTTTAGCCTCGTTGGATGTAGATAAGACAGTCGTCTGCCTCAAATTTATTTAGTGATTCGGTGAAGGTTACGCAATGGCGTCGGATTTTTACAGATTGCTAGAATTAGAGTACATTTTCTTAACAATGGCAATAACAATCGATGGATTGACATTATGTAGCATGGCTGGAATGCAAAAACGAAAAGAAGTATGAATGGATTTTTTGAGAAAATTATCAAAGCAGATGTTGTTGAGAAATCAAGAGTTTTCACCTCATTTTTAGTAATTAAAACAGTGGCCTGCCTCATTGTTTAGTGGTTGTGTGAAGGGCCTCAGTGTTCAAGATATAACAGTCTACGTTAGATTTTACAGATTGCTAGAATTAGAGTATATATATTTTTAACAATGGCAATAACAATAGATGGGTAAACATTATGTAGCATGGCTGAAATGCAAAAACGAAAAGAAGTAAGAACGGATTTTTTGATTAATTATCAAGGCATATTTTGCTGAGAAATCAGTGTTTTAACCTCGTTTCAAGTAAAAAAGGCAGTCGCCTGCTTCAAATTCTTTATAGTGAATGTGTGAACGGTGCACAGTGTTCAAGATACTACAGTTCTAAGTTGGATTTTTAAAGATTGCTAGAATTAGAGTGTATATAAATATTTTAAAACGGCAATAATAATCGATGGATTTATATTATGTAGCATGGCTAAATTAAAAAATAAAATGAAGTACGGATATATTTTTTGAGCAATTATCAAAGTATATTTTGCTGAGAAATCCGTATTTTAACTTAGTTTCAAGTAGTAAAACGGTCGGCTGCTTCAAAATTGTTTACTGATTGTGTGAACAGTACATAATGTTCAAGATATTACAATCTACGTTGAATTTTTACAGATTTTTAGAATTAGAGTATATATTTTTTAACAATGTCATAAACAGTTGATGGGTTTACATTATGTAGCATGGCTGAAATACAAAAAAGAAAAAGAAAAGAAAAGAACTAGGAATGGATTTTTTGAGTAATTATAAAAGCAAATTTTGCTGAGAAATCAGCATTTTAACCTCGTTTGAAATAGATAAAACAGTCGCCTGCCTCAAATTGTTTAGTGAATGTGTGATCGGTGCCAATGTTCAAGATTTTACAGCCTACGTTGGATTTTTACAGATTGTTAGAATTAGAGTATATATATATATTTAAAAATGGCAATAACAAACAATGGATGTAACATGGTACATCCATTATGTAACATGGCTTAAAATCAAAAACGAAGAAAAGTAGGAATGGATTTTTCGATTAATTATCAAAGTATATTTTGGTGAGAAATACCTATTTTAACTTCGTTTCAATTAGAAAAACGGTCGGCTGCTTGAAAATTGCTTAGGGATTGTGTGAGCTGTACACAATGTTCAATATATTACAGGAAATGTTGGATTTTTAAAGATTGTTATAATTATAGTATTTTCTTTTTTAAAATGAGTTAAGTCATCTAAGAAAGCTCAAGTGCAACAACAAAAAGGAGTAATTAGTATGGATATAAATATAATTATATTATCGCAGCATATTTTTCTGAAAAATCATTCTTTTAATCTCTTTTTAGGTAGATAAAATAGTCACCTGTCTCTAAATATTTAATGATGGCTGGAGGGTATAACTTTTAAGATACGACAAACTATATTTAGAGGTTGTTAGAATTACCGCATTATTTCAAGCAATATCAGTAGTAATAAAAGTAAAATAATAGCGTTATAAATAGTGATGAGACTATAATTAAACTTTATCTACAAGCCTTTTCAACTTTATTTGATAATTACTTCCATGCTGTAACTTCGTGTATTGCTTAACATAATAATTATTAACTTATTAATAATTACATTAAATTATTAATAAAACAGTTATTAATAATTTAACAATTACTGTTAATAAGTTAATTATTAACATTAATTCATTTTACAACGCTTGAATAATTAAGATCGATGATCAAGTATTTAAATAGTATATAAGACAATGAATATTTTCAAATTAATTACAAACATGCATTGTAAAAATATATAGTGAAACATACATCACAAAAATAACGCAAATATATAATTACACGAATACAAAAAAAAAAAAAAATTGCATTCATAAATTTTAAGATCAGAGTCATAAAATTAAAACACGAGAATATTCTTCTCTTTAATAAAATAATTTTTAGTAATTGTCTGACACAAAAAAAAAAAAAAAAAAAAAAAAAAAAAAAAAAAAAAAGAAAGAAAGAAAAAAAAAAGAAAACATATAATCTGATTAGAATAATCTCATAATTTTATAATAATAATAAAAAAAATTCTACATTATGCAAAATTAAGAGCAACCAAACTAAATAATTACCCATTTAGTAATAAGATGATTATTAAAATTAAATTCAGAAAAAATGACCATTTCTGCTGAAAAGATTTAAAAAGAGGCTGTTAAATATTAATAATAAAAAAAAACCTTTTTTAAACAAGTAAACCCTTTTTTAAACAAATTTGTATAATTTATATTAAAAAAATAATAAAGTAATAATTATGATATACACGTATTTAAAAATTGAAGATCATTTAATATAAGACTGAAATATTGTATTTTTTAGTAAGAGATGTATAGTCATAAATTCTTTCACCGTTGGGGTTTTAACAAATAATAAACGCTGAAAAAAATGTCTAAAAGATAAGAAAAGTTTGCCTGCTTCGTCAGTAAAAACTTTTGGACGCCAGAAATTTTTAACTGTAATATTTTATTTATTAACTGACAGACACCTTTATTTTTATTTTCTAATATAAATATTTTAGCATAGAATTAGTGGTGCTTCCTCCCTATTTTCAGTTTATTGTGTCAAAGAAAAAGAAAAGCGAAAAAATGAAACTGCTAAGGTGTTAAAGAAATAAAACTTCCTGCTTGCATGTTTATAACAATTTCTTATTTACGTATTTAACGCTATCTAAGCATACTTGTGATTACACAATTCCGCTTATGGAATCCGACATTATAATTATGCGTACAATCCTGAAATGAAATATCCCAGAGCATGATTCATATCGATTCATGCATGGAATTTTCTCTGATTTAATAATTTTGAATGTAAATTATGACAGACTAAGCATGCATCTTAACACAGATTAGAATTCTAAATGCTCTTCAAAGTCTCTTCCGCTTGTGATCATTGTATTGTGTTATATTACTTTATACTGCAATAATTTTAATAAGTTACATACGGATAAAGGTTTAAGTATTCATATCAATTTATATTCTGCACTGTATTTTTAGTCAGCGCCAGTATTATAATATATACAGGGTGGTTTATAATTATCTTTACAACTTCCAAAAAAATATGAAATAAAAATGATGGACAAATTATATTACTTCTAAACATAACGGCATGGTACTACTACTACTAATAATAATAATAACTAGCAAAAGCCATGCTTTGTTTGTGTTCGCAAAGTATTATTTAATAAGATAAATATTTGAAAGTAACAATATTTTATATATTATTTTTGCATCTTTATTAAGCAAAAACGTTATTTTAAGTTTTGGCGCATTTTAATTTTAGAAATGTAAATTCAGCCAAATAACTAAGAATTTTCTCGGAATTTTTAATTTATGTTATAACGAATTTAACAATTAATTTTATTTGTTTACAATTCTTTTGTTGCCACTTTAGAAAAAAAAGAAATCATACTATAATTCTTTTAAAATGCTTAAGTATCGTCTGCGTAAATGATTTTACATAATAAGAATAAATTGTGTATCGGAATTCTGAATTCTGAACACTGAAAAATACATTTATAATTGAATGTAAATAATTGAATTTTCACAAATTTTAATTCATTAAAAATATGCTATAATTTTCATAAAAAGGTATTTTAAAAATTTCATAAAAGAAATCGTGAAACTATTTAATCATGATCTATAATGACTAACTCCATGATTTGTTTTTTCTTCTGAAAATATACGTGTTTCATTTTTTATTTGCAAAAAAACGTCCGTAATGGAAAAATATCTAAAATAAATTATTTAAAATAATAAAATTTTTAAGGTTATTCGGTAAAAAAATAATATTGTGCACATCAGAATTTATTATTATGTTTAATTTCAAGTCAAAATACAGAACAGTTTTTTTGTAAAGTGTACGACAAAATGTAATTTGTGTAGCCTTGTAGAGGATTCGCTTCTCTCATCCTAATAATAATAATTATTATTATCATTAATGTCCAAGTTCTAATGCAAGTACGCTCACGCTCCAGCACATCTATGAGCATATTTGTAATTTGAACTGAACTGGGATTTTTTTATTTTTTTATGCTATTGATATTAACCGGTACAGCTGGAATTCTGATCCAGCATATAAATCATGATCAAAAAATCATTCTAATCATGCATATAAATTTTATAGTTAATTCTCAGTCACCTGTTCTTAAGAATTCAATAAAAAAAAGGGTAAAAATACAAAGAATACAAAGATCGATGAAACCAAATGTTTCAGTAAGATTTGAAACTGATTTATTTACAAGAGGCAAAATCAGAGGAAATGATAAAAGTTCCAAGATATTATTGTAATTGTCACTCTTTACTTTTTATTGAATTTTAAAAACCGTCAGTTCATTTTAGGTCACACTGTAAATTAAAGAGTATAACTAACAACAGCAATAACAAACAAACAAACAGATTTGGTTTCATTTTACATTGGTAACCGAATTTGTCTAATATTTCGTTTGCTATTTTTCTCGCACGAAAAATATAATAAGCTGTTTACGGCATCAAAATTATCAAAATATTGTTTTTATATATTTCTCAGAAAAATTACTATTTTGGATGAGTTTAAGTCCTTAGATTAAGTAACAGGTAGATGCTCTACTTATAATCATTAGTTCAGGATAAAGGAAAACATGTATATAAACTAAATATAATATTATATAGAGAGTTTCAATGTATACATATATACAATTAAGTACTGTTTGTACGCACAATCTTCCAGTAAACTATCTGCTAACATAAGATATACTGCCCGGTCCAACACATATCGATATATTAAAGTGGATTTTCTAACTCAGAGACATATCTGAATGTAAGCCATGATGGATGCACTTCGAACTCAGATATCTAAGTGCTCTTTAGGGCCTTTTAAACAAATAGAAAACTGTATACAAGATAGTTTACGTATTTGATAAGCTTTAGCGAATTGTAAAAAGGCATTTTTTCTACAAGCATATCAGTGGAATTTTGAAGATGCAGTTTTTCGTAAAGTATGTGCTATAAGAAAATATTTACATAGAGTTTTATTCATTATCATATTCTAGAGTTAAGGCTGTTCTCAAATCCAAGAGGGCAACTTTATGACATAAGTTTTAATTTATTTTTGTTCGGAAATGCATGAAACTAGTAGGTGTAGTTGTTCAGAAGCTATGTAATCGAGCTCTTTTTCCGTTTTTTTTTTTTTTTGCAAACGCAATAGATCTTTCCGAAAATAGTGTCAAAGTGGACGTTTTGAACCTAATTTCTGCGAGAAAGAAGAAAAAACACCCAAGAAAAGGCAAAAAAAACGTGTCTGTCATGTGATCAAATTCGCTTATAACTCAACAGGTAAGTTATTTATCAAAAAATGGAAAACACAGTTCGATTCCAAATCGCTTCCACGGTCAGGCTTTCCAATTTTATATCTTTCCGTTAAAAAATAAATTTGTAAATGTGTCAAAACGTTTTGCGCTTGTTGAGTAGAGCTGTTGAGGACAGCCTTAAGGCTCCACTGCACTGAAACCCCCCGATCGCGAGATCCCATGTTACACTGCAAATAGAGGCATCTTAAATTAAGACATATATGTGACTGAACAGGAATTTAAGACACTTAAGTATCTGAATCTGAAAATTCAGTCATGATAGATGTCTAAATTTAAAACATATAAGTGTCTTACTATGATCATGGTGTAAACGAACTGAGAAATGTGTCTAAAAAATCTGCAAGTGTCTAGTTTTAAGACACTTTGTAACTCCGTTCCGCATTAACCACCAGGGGGCACTCTAGTTGCGCATGCGTTTTAGATGCCTTTCGTTCGAATTGGATGTTCGTTTGTAATTCAAATTGAGCGTTTGTTTTATCTACGCGTACATTTTAACTAATAATTTATTTTGACTTGATTCGGTTTTTGCGGAATGTGAAGTTCCAGGATTTAATCCGTATCGACATAGTGATATTCCTTATTAATGAAAGGTGTCAAGCAATAACAATAATATAGTGTTCCTCGTCTCGTCAAAGCAGGTAAAGAGAACTGTTGTCTGGCGGGCTATGTTTTCAGGATGGAAATTTTCCATTCTTTTAACAGAGCTAGCCGGATGTGGAAGGGGATTTTATTTTTTAAATATCAAAGTCTGCCTATCTAACGGATACTAACGTAGCCTCCAATCTGGACGTCCTCTGGGCGAATGTGCGTTTGGAATAATCAGACCTTTTCCCAGGTAAGTGGGGTCTTAACTATGTATTTAAAACTCTTTGTAAATGTTTTATCTTTAAATTGAGACCTCACACGAGTCTATAGCTTTATTAGTTCCTAAGTTATGCCAAAATATGTTCAAAGCATTTTGCCTATGGTATTTCCATGTTAAAATTTTATTTTGCTAAAATTTAAATATCTACTATTCAAATCATCTGCAATCATGTTTCTGCATTATTTTCCATCCAATGTTATCCTTAAAATAAGTTTTGGCGTGTCTGCATGGTGCATTAGTGGTTACTGAATCTACTGAGATACACCATCCTAAGCCTTTTTTCTCTGTATACTCGCACGCCATTACTTTAAAAATAGCAGTGACAGCACCTGTTGATTGGCTCATAATTTCTTAACTACCATCAAGACTATCTTAACAGTGTTTTTTTAGAGTAATTATTACACCGGAGTACCTTTTATATGGGTTTTATTTATGAATACAATATTTTTATAAGCATTTAATGCGACAGCATTTGTAACGTTCACATCGGTTTTACATTTCCCATAGGTTTAATATGTGATATGTACTGAAATTCCCAACTCTTTATAGTAAACATCCTTATTTAATTTTTATTTGTTATGTATGCTTTTATTTATTATGTATGCTTTTCATGTCTGATGACGTTTTCTTGCGTGTCATATTTTATATACCGCGATAAATTTTAAGTTATTTAAAAGAATCTAGTTCGAAAATCCTTCCATTTACCCATATCATTAATTCCCGCATACATACAGCGAATTACTTGTGTTCATTTATTTATTTTAAACTGTTTTGACTGATAAAACTCATTAAATCCGGTCATGGAATCGGTTTTTTCCTTCTGCTATATACTTTTGTTGTTTCCGAGCATTTTAGAAATATTCTATTTGCTATACTGAAAGTAGTCAACTTCAGATGTTTTCATTTTCAAGCCCGGTGATTCACACCACAATTTGAAGACTCATCAGAAATCGTCTGAAATCTGTAGACGTAGTAGAAACGGAGAAAATTTTGTTGGCGTCGCCAATAAATATTATTTAACGATTTAGAAAATGTTCTCGCCTTATCTCTGTATTAATCATGATTATTTGTAGATTCTTAAATTCATGTAATTATGTGCTGTTAACATAATTGTCAAAATACGGTAAATATATACAGCTATATTTCATTTGAAATCAATTATAATATTGATTTTTTGATTATTTTTAGTAAAAAAGAAATCTGAAATTTAAAATGAATATCAGTAAAAAGATAGAACTTTATACTATATTTACTTGAGCATAACTACTAGATTTTGCACGTAAAGATGAATTATTCTATATTTACCGAATCACAATGCAGAGTTGGGATTTTTCTAGAAGGACTTGATTAAAGCACGGGTAAACTTTGGCATGTCCCCCACCCCCGCCCCCACCACCATCACCTACGATTTTTGCTGCCCCAAATTCGATATGCAATTTTTTTAAAGCTTATACGTTAAATATGTTTGGACATTGTATATTGGTTATAATCAGTATTTTGAACTTAAAAAGTAGAATAAGATTAAAAGTTAAGTACAAAAAATTTTAAATACAGTAAAAACTCTTAATCGCGGGCACCTTCAGAACGCTGAATCTGTCTGCTATTCGATTGTGTTAGCTTTTATGAGGTTGTCTACATACAGTGAAACCTCCCTGTGCGACCACCTCCCTGAACGACCATTTTTTTCATGGAACGAAATTTGTTCCCATAGGCTCAAAACTAATTTTACCTCTATTCAGAGACCACCCCAGTTGAACTCCCTCCATGAGCGACCCATTTCTTTGAAGAAAATGAAACAAATTCCGTTTTTTCCGGGTCGCATGAAAAAGGTTTTATTAGAATAATAATTCCGGAGAGCGCATTATTTATCAAACTTCTAAACTAAGTTTAGAATTTTTATTTATTCCGGTAACTTTTAAGTGTTTAAACCGCTTTGTTCCTTTTTAGGCAATCAATTTAACTCTGATGACAAATTAAGGATGACGGTCAATAAACTCCCCTGCCCTATTCTTTCAGGAAACGCTCAAAGGAACAGATAAAGTAATGAAATAGTCTTAATTTGTTCCAGACCAAAAAAAAAAAAAAAGAATTTATTTACTGAATTTCGAAAGGACTTGGAAATAAAATTTATAGTAGATAAAACCATAAAAGCAAAGCAAACGTTAATGTATTCATTTTTTAAACTCTGCATTAATTAACTTATGTAATTAACTTTTGTTTTGATACTTAAATTTTCATATGTTTTCTTAATTTCAAAAATATAATTTTAGTAACATTAATTGTTACATTTTTTCAACAATTAAAATCTAGATTTTAATATGACCTCCATTAAGAGACCACCTTTCGGAGCGACCAATTTTTATTGGAACGGAAGTGGTCGCTTTAGGGAGGTTTTACTGTATATTGATAAAGGTGAGTGTTCGCTAAAGACAACTGTTCGTATGAAGGCTTTGCAGTAAAATCTCCATAGCGGACACTCCTAAATAAAGGACGCCACTATTTAGGAAACACATTTTTTTATTGAAAATATGCAAAATTTTTATACACTTATACCTCAGAAAAGTAGACACCTCCGAATGTCGGACAAATTCTACGGTTCCGAGGTACCCGCTATTGACAGGTTTTACTGTATTAAGACAAATATATTTTGTTTTTAACCTTATTCTACTCTAGAAATTCATAATATTCGTTAATAATAAATATTGATTAATAAATATTACAATATAATACTCATATACTGTAAATTTGGGGGAATCCAGTGTTAGATTTTATTTAACACAGAAATAAAAATGCTTAAATTAATTTACTGGGAATATCTTATTTAAATGGGGAAAAAATTGCACAACATAGCAGGGATGGGATTCTTTCTGAAGAAGTGAATCATTTTTTATAAATGGGAGTAATTTGTTACTATAAAGCAGAGCTGATTGCAGCATGGGCAAACTGGGCTGTTTCTATGGGCCTTTAGCTGTACGGGCCCCTAAATTTGGTACGAAATTTCCATAAAGCTGATATTTTAAATTTGGTTTGATCTTACACTTATTTTAATAAATATTTTGCACTTTTAGAACATGATTAGGCTAAAGAAAAGGATATATTTATCCAAATATGTATTTGACGGCACAGAATAGGCTTAATTTTTTTTGTAACAGTATATGTAGGCAATGGGGGGAGGGGGTGAATGAATACTAGGTCTTTGGACTAGCAGCAATTTGAAGTTCTCACTAAAAGTAATAAACTTTTTTGATGCCGTAGGGCATATATGATAACACATAAATACATATTTAGGTGAAAATATATATATATATATATTATCCTATTCTAAAACTACAAAATACTGATTACAATCCTCATAAGGTCAAAACTGATTTAAAATATCAGCTTTATGAAAATTTCATACCCAATTTGGGGTACCCTAAAATCAGCGAGCAGAGAAGCATCCCAGTTTTCCCACGCTGCAATCATCTCTGCTGTATGGTAACAAATTATTCCCATTTATAAAAAAGGATTCAATGTGGTCAAACATGGCTACGTATATGGCTTAGAAAGAAAAGTGGTCAAAGATGGCTTCATATTGGCTAGAAAAAAAAAAGGCTCAAAGATGGCCACAATTAAGACATTTGAAATGTCTGAAATTCAGACGTAAGAAGTGTCTGAAAAATTTAAGACACTTTAAAATGTCTTAAAATTGAACACTCTTGTTTCAGACACTTAAGTGTCTAAAATTCAGACGCAAGAAGTGTCTGAAAATTTTAAGACATTTTAAAACGTCTGAAAATTGAACACTGCGTTTCAGACACTTAAATGTCTGAATTTCAGACATTTTCATTTGCAGTGTACTACCCTATGGAAAGACTTTCAAGCGCGATTACTCATTACCTAATATAATTATTAAAATACCATTTTCACCACCAGAAAGTAGACGTCAGATGCCGATGAAGTAGGTTTTTAAAAATTATCTCCGTAAATTTTAAGTACATAAAAAATCCCTATAAACTTTGAAATTTCCATTTGATTGAATTTTATCACCTTCTTAAAAATACTTAAAATTTACGTAGACAATTTTTAAAAACGCACATCATCGGCATCTGACGTCTAATTTCTGATGGTGTAAACGGTATTTTAATAATTATATTACGTAATGAGTAATCGCGCTTGAAAGTTTTCCCATAGGTTAACATGGGATTTCGAGTTCTGGGAGTTTCAGTGCAGCGGTCCCTTAAGATAAAGCCTAAAACGAAAGTATGGATTATACCAGAGGCGCCAACTTTTGAAAAATATTGAGTGGTCTCAGCCATTTTAGAGTAAAATTACATGACATTTTGTTTTCTTTTAAACTATGGGAATATAAGGTATTTCAATTCATTAAAAGTCAAGTTAAAAACTTTTAGAGTAGAATATAAAGTTTCTATTTTGTTAAAGTATATTCTCATAGGGACGCCATTTTATTAAAACGCAAATAACTAAAAAATAAGAATAACACAATGGACATTGAAAGCAAATACAATGAAATGCTTCTATTAATTCTACTATTTACATAAACTATACCGGGTGATTCAAAATAGATGTAATGACGGCTATCTCTTTAACAACTTGCCGACAGTTCACCTGTTCTCAAAATACACCTTTTGAGCAACACATTTCAGTCACCTATGTGCTTTGTGGATATAAAAAAGCATTAACATAAATGGTTGTTGTCTTATATTCACCAATGAATTTAACAAATTTCACCTTTGGATACTCACTTCTAAAATAAGAACAAAATTATATTTGGAGTGAAAATTAATTGTACATCTTTTAAGAGGGGTGAGGGGCTCTATGCTTCGATGCGTCTGTTACTGCTATCCTTTCCTTACAATATTTTCAAACAAAATGATTTTGAGAAAGTCGATGGAACAGTTTTTTTTTCTTCGGAGTTTGGAAAATAAATAAGAAGCGAAAGAGAATAATGGAAATTGGATGGACTGAAAGAGCAAATTATTGTGTGGGCTCGGGCCCCATGGGACCATATAAGTTGGCGCCACTGAATTATTCAACTTTAGTATGATTGCGTAAGGGAATCATCTGTCTCTACTAGTATCCTTAACTTTTGATTTAACCTTTAATGTCCCGAATTATACATCAGAAATTTGCTCCTCTTCAATAATTATCTTCGTTAACGCCTAAAGATATCCAAAACAACTTAGATAATAACTTATATAATAAACTTATATAATAATCTGATTTTTAGATAGATTTTTAAATAAAACTGATTTTATAAATAGGTAGTTTTTTTTTTTTTTTTTTTTTTTTTTTTTTACCATTTGGATAAATGGTTATTGTCCTCCGTCAGGGTAGGAACTCAAAAACATATCTGAAGCATTTTATTGGTTGAATCCGCAATCTATTCGTTTTCTGATTGGTCTATACAGTAATCTGTATTTTCCCTTTACTTTCAACAGAGATGGATACTTCTGTTGCCACTATGACAAAAAAGTAATAAAAACTACAAAAAAAAAATTAATAACTCAGAAACAAATTGAGATACAGCTTTCAAACAAATTGCATTTAAAAGTACATTTTTTTCTCTATACGGCGGTGTAAAAAGTAATATTTTGGGATGTTTAGAAATTTAAGAATGAAATTTCATTTAAAATTGGTCCAGGAATATTAATTTTTAATCCATGGCGTACGTAATATATTACCAGCTGCGTAGAAGTTTAAAAATTTGCAGTACCGAAAAATATAATCTATGGCGTACGTCATGTATGAAATTTCATTTAAAATTGGTCCAAGAATATTAATATTTAATCCATGGCGTACGTAATGTATGACCAGCTCCGTAGAAGTTTAAAAATGTACAGTACCGAAAATTGTAAAACTGAAATTTCTTTTAAAATTTGTTCATGATGGGTCAAGGAATGTTAATGTTTAATTCATGGCGTACTTAATGTATGATCAACTCCGTGCGATTTTTTATGTCTTAAATTTTAGTCTTTGGAAAAATCATTTTCCAAATGGTCGTTGTAATTTGTTAAATTGCTTTTTTTTTTAATATTTACAAGAAAAATTAAATTAATTAACAAAAATTACTGTTATGAAAACGTCACAATTTTTACAAGAACAATGTAAATAAATGTATTCTGATCCTGTCTGTAACTGAGAAGTATTTTGTAGTTGCAAATTTTTCGTAAACGTTTTTTTAATAGGAAAAAAGCTAAATCCATGTAAATGGTTGAAAAAATTAACACATTAAAAAATATTTAGCTTTGCCTGTTTCGCTGTGCTTACTGAATGTGATCCAGCAAAGTATTTTGTATGAAAAAGTACCATACACTTTTTTTAGTAGACAAATTAAATAAATGTTATATTGAATTTTCTTTAATGGAACTTAAAAGTCCCGCCGTAAAATAAGGGATTAAAATAAGTTACCTAATGCGTCTTCTGTTTAACAAAGGACAAAGAATTGACATAGATATTTTAAACTGTGACAAATTATTTTATCTTTTGACACACTTTCGGAATTATTTCATTAAATTTCGCATATATACTTGTATTTTAGTTTTCGCATTCGTTAAGCTCTAGTCAATCGTAAAAATACTCTTCTCCAAAGAGAATATCAATAAAGGTAAAACACCCCTTTACCTAAATTGTACAATATGAAAATATTATCATCAAAAGATTTTTTTTTATATTTTTCAATAATGTATTGTTCTCATGATAAGAAAATATCTGTTCTCACAAAAAAAAAAAAAAAAAAAAAAGAAATCTCGTTCATACAGCTGCTCACTTTTATAATAATGAACACACATTTGTAAGACAATTATGCAAAAAGAACGAAAAAAAAAGAAAAACAAAGAAAAAGAAAATTAAAAACAACAAAGAAAAAAGAAAAGAAAAGTAAATGAAAAAAAAAAGAAAAAAAGAGGGAAAAAAAAGAAAAAAAGAGGAAAAAAGAAGAGAAATGAAAAAAAGAAAGGAAAGGAAAAGAAAAAGAGAAGAAAGAAGAGGAAAGAAAAGAAAAAAGAGAAGAGAAAAAAAGAAAAGAAAAAAAATAAAATTTAAAAAAGAAAAGAAATAAAATAAAATTTAAAAAAGAAAAGAAAAAGAAAAGAAAAGAAAAGGAAATAATAAAAAGTTTTAAATTATACAAAATGTGTGGATTTTAAAAATTTCTTAATTTTTTCTAATAAATATTTTTAAGTTTTACTATAAGAATTGAATTTTTCTTGATTAAATCATTTTTCTTCATAAAAAACATTTGATAATATGTCAAAAAGATATAAAATATTTGAATAAAAAAATTTCATAGGGTATTGAGTTCTCTTAAGATATATTTATTTTCTATTTAGTAACACTCCTGGCATTCTTTAATGAAAAATCGTATACATATTTTTTGTGTGTACATGATTTTTTTTAGAAAAAAATATCGATAATATAAAAGTTCCCATTTAAGTAACGAAAGTATTGAGAAACAAAAGGGAAATTTACATATTTTCTCCACTTTATAATTTTAAACTTTCCATTTCTAAATAACTAAAGAAAAGGAGAAAAATAAACAAGTACATGTTTGCATCAATGAACAATCAAACTCTAAAATAAAAAAAGTAATAAGTTAAAAAAAAACTGTTTGTTTTTATTGGTATATGAACGTATTTTAAATACAAATTTTCCATTCAGAAAAAAGAAAACGTTATTTAAAATTGTCTTTGAATATACTTATAAATTTTTAAAAACTAATTAACAAAAGATGGAACAACTAAACAGATTATAAAAAAGAACCGAAAAGAATAATCAATACTCTTTAATACAAATGATACTTTATACTAATCTACATTGATATGGAATGAATGCATTGTAAAACTGAAAGCGAACGATGTTTTAGAAAATATTTTTGCCAGTAACCCATTAATTTTTTATTTCTAAAGGGTATTTACAGACATATCTTTTCTAA
The DNA here is from genome assembly GCA_963932465.1 of Maratus speciosus. Classification (NCBI taxonomy): domain Eukaryota; kingdom Metazoa; phylum Arthropoda; class Arachnida; order Araneae; family Salticidae; genus Maratus; species Maratus speciosus. The sequence continues at coordinate 198,979,302 of OZ010792.1, read as the reverse complement.
TAAATAGTTAAACAAATTGCCAATTTAAATTTAGTCTTTAATGTTCGTTCAGGAAACGGGTCAGTATTGGAAAAATAGAAAATGATGAATTTGAAATCAATATTGTTAGTTAAAAGACCTCACTTTAAACGACTTTCATAAAAATATTTAAAAGCCGTAGTTGCATAATTTTCTCCGAAAGGACAGCAATTTAATGCAGTAGCTCATTTGATTAATGGAATTTAAAACCTTCAACGAGAAAACTTGTACTCAAAAATGAAAAAAAAAAAAATGTAAATGCGAATATTTTCCCTTAATGGATATGTATTTTGGCTGCAAATAATTAAAAAAAAAAAAGAAAAGAAAAAAAGATCAAGCGCATTAGAAAAATGAAGAGAATTTTAATTATTTTAAAAACAATGAAATTCAGAAAAAAATCTTTAGTTAATTAATATACTTATTACAATGTCTTTACGTACAGGATATCTCGCGATCGTGGACTTTTGTTGCCTGTCGGATATATATATATGTGTGTGTGTATATGTTGTCAATAAAAACAGACCAATTGCGTATGCAATTTTTAATTATGATTTTGCTGTCCTTATTCAATTAATTTATTATAAGTACAGCAAATATACGAGATTTTTTTAAAATGAACATATATAATTAATTAATTTAAATTGCTTATTAAATGTACACGTAATATGATGCGGGTGTCCTAAAAAGGACTGATTTATTTTAAAATTCAATAACTTTCAAAGGGTGGCAGACATTTAAAATATTCTTGTAGGAGCGTTGTATGATGTCAGGAGTTTTTTTACCACGATTCTCAAATTTAGTTCGAATAGCAAACAATAGATGGCGCTGCGAGAAATATGTGCTAAATCCAGTCCCGATTTCTGGTACTTCGGAACCCACTCAGTACATTTTAATCTCCTTTTTTGTCATGGGAAAAGAGAAAGGCCAAACAATCCAGCTTGAATTTAGCGCCTATTGCTTGCATCGCCATCTAATTTTTGTAATACGAACTAAATTCGAGAATCACGGTACAGAAACTCCTGACATCATACATAACCCTCCTGCAAGAATTTTTTAAATATCTGACACCGTTTGAGAGTTATTGAATTTTAAAATCAGTCGGTCCTTTTTAGGACACCCGGTATTTATATTATATGTCCAATTTAAAAATTTCATTTTGTTTTTGTTTGATCTGACTATTCTATTTTGAATTGTTTTGAATTGCATTTATTATAAGTAAAAATATACTTTCAAGAAGATTTGTTTTGTATAAAGAGTTATTTAAAAATACGAGAAATTTGAAGCTTAGTAAAATTCTTGAAAAATAAAGTACGGCCAAGATTTTTTTTTTCAAGAAATTCCAATACTTTCAAAACTTAAGTATTATGAATTATGGTTCAAATGTCATTTTTCAAGTAATTTGGTTATAGTAAATTTTCAAAGAAGGAAAAGGTTTTGAAAAGAACATATAAAGTTAATTAATTTTAATTACTTATTATGAGTATATAAGATGAAAAAAAAGCATTTTTATATATGTCCAACCTAAAATTTTAATTTTAATTTTAATTTAATCTGATCATTATATTTTGTACTGTTAGCATTAATTTGAATATAAGCGTAAATATACATTCAAAAATACTTGAAAAGAGTTATTTAAAAATAACGTTCAAGAAACTTGAAGCGTAGAAAAATTCTTGAAAAATTAAGTACGGCCAAGAGTTTTTCAAAAAATTCAAATACTTTCAAAATTTACGGATTATAAACTATAGTTCAAATGTCATTATTCAATTAATTTGTTTTATTTATAGTGTATATGGGATACAAAAACATCATCAACAACAAAAAAAAACATATATGTCCAACCTAAAAATTTAATGTTAGTTTTATTTAATCTGACCATTCCATTTTCTATTCTTAGTAAAGAAGTTTTTGAAATGAAAGTTTACAGTTAATTAATTTTTAATTACTTATCATAAGTATATAGGATATATACATATTATATATATATATAACCCTTATAGAATATTACAAATCATCATCATTTTTAAATAAAGTTTCTAAATTAAGTATCAACACATGATATTAACATTATACATGTTAAATTGTATCAACAATTATTAAATTAACTAATCACTAATGAATTATATATATATGTACAACTTGAAAATTTAATTTTAATTTCATTTAATCTGACCATTCTACTTTGTATTGTTAGCGTTAATTTACATATAAGAGTAAATATAATTTTAAAAAGACTTACTTGTTTTGTAAAAGAGTTATTTAAAAATAACGTTCAATAATCTTGAAGCGTAGTAAAATTCTTGAAAAATTAAGTACAGCCAAGAGTTTTTCAAAAAATTCAAATACTTTCAAAACTTAAGTATTAAAAAAAGAATTGTTACGAACGAAAAAGGAACACAAATTATTCAAAAGGAACACTGAAGAATATTCTCTACATTTCAATAAAAGTTTTGCATAAGTATCAATTTAGCTTACTTTCACTAGAATATGCTATTATACATACAACAACTAAGCTATTCTTTTAGAAACAAATCCATGGGAAGAATTCCTAGAGAGTAAATTTAACAAAACTTTAGGAAAGTAAAAATTTTGAACTTAATCGAAAATTTATCTTTTTCAGCTGCTCTTGAAAAACAAATAAATCGAAAGGAATACAGGGGGCTTTAAAAAGATTCGGAATTTTTATATTTATAGGATTCGATTATGCATGTTTAATTTGAATATTTTATGTGTGTCATTGAAAAGGTATATTCCAATAATTAGAATTTCCCTACAGAAAAAAATTGCATTTCATGGGTAACGTTAAATGAATAACCGAAGATAAATTTAACAAACAGACAAAATTGTTGAACATAATTTTAAAATTTGTATAAACTTTCTTACATTTCATAGAAATAAACTATTTCTTTTAAAAGCACAAACTGTTGAATAAAAACCAAATTTATACGATGATTAAGGACAGTAAAATTTGGCATAAATATATCAGAAAAGTTTCAAAGAATCAAACTGAAAAAGAAATAATGAGGGGATAAACAACAAAAAGAATTGCAGGTAGAAGATTCGAAATGAAAAGTCGTTGTTGTTTGTTGCGTCGAGTATCTGTGCATGATATATGTGCTGTGGATAAAAAAAAGGGGGGGGGGGGTGCTCTCTGTGCGAGTATTTCTAAAGCTCTAGATAGACGTATCATTCTACTCGAGTTTCTTTGTTCTGCTCAGAAGGCTCTTTTTTGGGGTCAGGCGATGGTTTTCATCTTTAATGGTTTTAAAAGGAAACTGCAGGACATCCTGCAATAGGGGAACCTTTCTTCCAGGTTGATGTTATGTTCTTATCTCCTGACCCATTGTTGAATGCCCCTGTCCTTTTGTGAATAAACCACAGAAGGATAAGAAAGAATACTTTTCCTGGAAAAGTGTTGAATGATCGCAAAACAACTATCTAAAGCTGTGTATAAACGCTTGTTTTGCTGTCCTTCTACAGTTTTCGAGGAAATCTTTTGTTCAGGACCCTTCTGCTGTTTATTCACAAAAGAATGAGGGGAATCAATAATGGGCCAGGAGATAAGGAGCTCAACTCTACTTAACGAAAATGTTCCTTTTTTTGCAGGACATCAGTCCCTTTCCTTTTAAAGTCATTAAAGATCAAAAACACTGCGTGGCCACAAGAAAAGGCGCCGGTACTGATAACAGTTAGAAGGCTGGTCTTTTCGCAGCTCAAACCAAGGGAACCTGGTTATAGACCAAGTTTTGCGACATGAGTCATAAATTATTCCTCTTCACTTCCTTTTTCAAAGAATCTGTGACTAGCTGTGATCTTTCCTTTATTGCTTGTTAAAAGTTTCAAAGCAAAGAGGCCCCACCAGTGGCCGAGAGATTCTGCTCTCGAAGCTGATAGACGGGAGGTGCTGGGTTCGATCCCAATCGCGCCCGTCGGTCTAATCGTTCGGAGTTTTCGTGTTCTTCTAATCTTGGTTTTCCAAGCTTAAATACGGATTTGGTTACCTTAGAAAGACCCCCCACGGAGGGCACTCTCTGGCTTTGGACCTATATCTCTCATGCTGATAATTGGCCGTCATAGACACAACCATCAAAGCAAAGCGAATAAAATCATCAAAATAAATTCTACCCTCCTTTTGGACGCCATATAATATTCGCCGGAGAAATCATCAAAGTCGCTGATTAACCACATGAAAATGAAAGAAATCCACTTCGCCGTAATTGGTTTGTTTGCACTTTAAAGAATATAACAGATTAGGTCTTTGCTAAGGGATACATTTCATGTGGTCAGGCACTCTTTTTCATGTGACCAGCCTTCTGAAATTTGTCTTGAGGTCAGAGGTCAGCAGAGGAGAACCCTGACATATTTATCACCACCCCTTTTCTCCGTTGAGATGGCCCTTTCTTTTGATGATGACCACAGAACATTTGGAAAAGAAAAGTCAGGGAAATGATTTACGACTTTTTGTTGGAGATTGTTAAAATCCCAATAAAAACGCACATTAACCCCTGTTTACGCAAGGCTCGAAGAAAATCACGAAATCTCCGAAAGGTTAAACTCCGTTCGCATCGCATTTACGAAAGACGGCTCTTACTTTTTTTCGTCTTTTTTGATGTGGTAAGCCTTCTGTCGCAATGAAACATTGGAGGATACCTGACATGTTTATCACCACGTCTGGGGATTTTTTTTGTTGATTTTGTGTGCTTTGCATTCGAACCCCTTTAAGAGCAACAGCAAGAATGCAAAATTCAAGCATAGATTATGAAACACTTTCCAACACATTCAGAATAATGTAACAAAACTTCAACGTTTAATAAGTTGAAATATGATGTATGATAAATAACTGAACCATTTGTAAACGCATGACACATTTGAAAACCCTATTTCAGCAATTTCCATCCACAGTCGGAAAATTTACTGAATTCTTTGAGCAGCCCTGGATATGGTCCATAGATTTGCATAAATATACCACATAGCATGCTAAATCTTAGCTCAGATAGGGAACGCGTGGCACAGTTCAAAATTCCTCTTCAACAATTTCGGGCAATAAACGGAAATGTAATCAAGATCTTTTTTCTACCATGTATATGATCTATTATAAAATTTATACATACGAAGTAATAGGTAACAAAATAGTGAAATTTCAAAAAAAACCTACCACAACTGAAAACGCACTTCCATTAATTTTTTTAATAGCCAGTACTGTTAACCGAATTCATGTGTGTGTCCGTGTTAATGAACGATAAATTCTATGAATATGGCCTATTCTATAGTTATCAACTTGTAATGAAATTCCTTTATAACAGTTTCAATACACTTGAAATAGCGTAATGTAATTAAAATACACTGCAAATGATTTCTGTCTATTGACCATAATGTAACGGAATTCTTTTGAGTGTCCCTGTTTACAACACGCTTCATATTCAATACAGCGTGCGAAACATCATTAACATATAAGAATTGCATGAAAATCCGAGTCTATTTACGCGAGTAAGAGCTTAGACTGACGGACAGACAAACCGAATTCATAAACACTTTTAAACCTTGTTGGAAAGTGTTAAAAAAGGTCCCAACCGACCACAAAACCTTTGGAAAAGGTGGCTTAGAGAAATAATTCTTGACTCCTCGTCGTAGAATGTTATCTGAACGGAGCCTTAGGCTGCAGTAGGCCAATTACTGCTGCGGGAGTCATAAATTATTTCTTTTAAACCTTGTTGGAAAGTGTTAAAAAAGGTCCCAATCGACCACAAAGCCTTTGGAAAAGGTGGCTTAGAGAAATAATTCTTGACTCCTCGTCATAGAATGTAATCTGAACGGAGCCTTAGGCTGCAGTAGGCCAATTACTGCTGCGGGAGTCATAAATTATTACTTTTAAACCTTGTTGGAAAGTGTTAAAAAAGGTCCCAATCGACCACAAAACCTTTGAAAAAGGTGGCTTAGAGAAATAATTCTTGACTCCTCGTTGTAGAATGTAATCTGAACGGAGCCTTAGACTGTAGTAGGCCAATTACTGCTGCGGGAGTCATAAATTATTTCTTTTAAACCTTGTTGGAAAGTGTTAAAAAAGGTCCCAACCGACCACAAAGCCTTTGGAAAAGGTGGCTTAGACAAATAATTCTTGACTCCACGTCGTAGAATGTAATCTGAACGGAGCCTTAGGCTGTAGTAGGCCAATTACTGCTGCGGGAGTCATAAATTATTTCTTTAAAACCTTGTTGGAAAGTGTTAAAAAAGGTCCCAATCGACCACAAAACCTTTGGAAAAGGTGGCTTAGAGAAATAATTCTTGACTCCTCGTCGTAGAATGTAATCTGAACGGAGCCTTAGGCTGTAATAGGCCAATTACTGCTGCGGGAGTCATAAATTATTTCTTTTAAACCTTGTTGGAAAGTGTTAAAAAAGGTCCCAACCGACCACAAAACCTTTGGAAAAGGTGGCTTAGAGAAATAATTCTTGACTCCTCGTCGTAGAATGTAATCTGAACGGAGCCTTAGGCTGCAGTAGGCCAATTACTGCTGCGGGAATCATAAATTATTTCTCTGGGGTTATATTTTCCACTGGCTCTGTCGCAGTTGTGACCACATTCTCTTGAAAGGTTTCGAAGAAAAGCGCAAAAAATTAACAAAATTAATTTTCTTCAGGGAATGTGATGCAGATGTCTCCCTACACTGTTAAAAATATGCAGCATTTGCTGCATAGTCACTCCGCTGCTTTTATAGAATGTCTCTATTCTGACGAATGAGAATACTCCATAATATAGTCAAGTAACAGTTTTCTGTAAAAGCGATAGAGTGACTAGCAAATGCTGCAGATTTTTAGCAGTGTACGACGGACCTTAGTTTTTCGCTAGACAACTGAATGTCTACATCAAACAAGCCGAAAAAAATTCCGCACTCCGTCGTGTTGGTGTATTTCAAGCTTTGGGCAAATGAGTCCAACATGTGTTCGAACCTAGCGCCTCCTGCCCACTTAGCTTTGCAAGCAGGACTAATCTTTCGTTTATGAGGTCGAAAGGAAAAAAGACGAAGGAAAAGAAATGCAATAAATGCATAAAATAACAATAAAATGCGTTTAACTTAAAAATTGCAAACTAAGCAATAAAAGGAGATATAGGTAGAAAGTTTCAAAACGAAATACGAACCTTGGATACCAATTCAGTTAATTCTAATTATATATTTTTAGGATTCAGCTTTAATTAACTGATTTCGTTACATCTCACAGTTTACACAACATATTTTTTTTATTTTTTATTTTTTAATGTATTAAACCAAAACAACAAACAAAAAATATTTCCCTATTCCTTGATATTTAAAAATAATTCTTAATTAATTCTTAAGTACATGTAATCACATCGCACCTTTACTTCAAAAGTGTCACAACTCAAAAATTGGGTTTTTTGAGTTATGGCTGCTATTCTACTTGGTTTAATGCCTCTATCAATCACCTAAAGTACCAGATAGTGACAGTGATTAAGAATAATTTCAATACTACATATCCTATGAAAAATCGTGTGTGAGGTATCTCGGAATCTACAAATATTTAACAATTTGGAACTGTGCAATTTACTGTTATTTCGTTTATGTAAGTATAAATATAACTTTTTAAAAAATAATTCGAAACTAGGTATGTCATGGAAACTAGCTTTGATGTCTTGAATATTTGGAATTTAGAGACATAGGAGAATACGCACTCAATGTCCGGAAGTAAAATTTTACGCTTTCCAATTATTAGAAAAGTATTATAAATGTAAATACCTGAATCTCAGAGCGACTTTATTTTATTTTATTTTTCCAGTTTTAAGACAAATAAAAGATTATATTATATACTGTTAAAAATTTTGTCCGGATAGAATCAACTTTTGGTGCTGTAGTAGCTGTAACCACATGATGGTGAAATCTCGTCCCCTCATTCGCAACCACATATTACCATCCAGGGTTGCAAGTATGGCTTCCAATTTTAATCCAAAATTTCAAATTCATACCGGAAACTTTGAAAGAAGTATTTTTACATTATGTGATCAATAAATGTGACTCATTAAATAAACAATAAAACAATATTCTTCATTTATGGTATCAACTCGAAATTTCTGAATAAAAATGGAGACCAAACTGACAACTCTGTTGCAATCTTATGGTTGGAGCTCCTGCAGCACAAAAAATTGGTTGAACACAGCGTAAAATTTTTAACAGTTTAGACAAAGATAATTCTGTTTATCGGATTAGAGACAGAAATTTAAATGCATTATGAGTTAAACAGTGTAAATGATAATTTAAAGAATAAACAAATGCATATAAGAATGTAACTTACTCAAATATTCAGAATGATTCTTCTTTACTTGAAAACTAACCTAGAGAAAGAATGAAAGCTGTTATTATACAAAACTTAAAACAATATTTTTTACTTCATAGATATTTTTAAAAGTTATGAAAAATCACATAAATTTAAAATTCTAGTAGATGAAATCTATGTCAATTCGAATACTCAAAAAATATATAAAAACGGCGAAGGGGAAAACAACAACAAAAATTCAAGTACTTGGTGTGACAGAACGCGGGCTTGTGTTGGGTTTTAAGAACACATTACATCAGTCAGAGTTGAACACATTTGTAATATCAATTATCCGCAGTGTAATTACAGGTTAACTGCACGTAATTGATTATAGTTACACACATTCAAACACAGCAATTTTGTCAAATAATGGGATGGGGGTGGTTCCGGTTACAGTGCTGCAAGAATTTTTTACGGCATGTAATTTTAACTATAATTAATTACATATAATTAAACTGTAATTACATTGCAGATAATTGGAATTACAAATTTGCCCAGTTCTGAATTAGTTCGGGATCGTGTTAGGTTTTAGGAACACATTACATGAATTTAATGGGAAATTGGATAATTTTCGATAACAAATAAATAAATAAACTATAATTAAAGCACTAAAATACAGGTTGCAGGACTTAGGAGATACCATTTACATAATTTTTTTTCTGTTTCATTTTCATCGAAAGGAATATTTCGCACTTGCATTTTAACAATGAATAGTAATAGAAAGTAGTTGGATGTGCCAATTCCAAAATTTCCTTCTATCTCATACATTTTAATGTTTCAAAATGTTGTTACAGATGTCAATATTTTCATTTTTATTAGTTATTCTACATCAACTTTGACTTTCATTTTAAATTTCTGCTTTAGTCAATTAATCGGAGTAAAAACGAATTAATATCGATCAAGATATTTATTAAAATCACGAATCACTTATTCAAGATGGGAAGTTCCCGTCGATTCACGAGCCACTAGTGTACAATAGAACTACGAAAAATTAAGATGATTAAACAAAAATTGCTATTGCAGCGCTCCTTCCGGCAAAATTTTTCGACATTCAGAGAGCACATTCTTGCCATGGCCAAAAATATACACAAAAAAATTGGTTCAGTTCTATGAATAACTTCATACACTTTTCGATGGTACAACATTGAAAATCGCACAAAATTCTCAATTACAGCGCCCTCTGCCGCGGATTTTTTCCAAATTAAGAAAGGACCTGTTTGCCATAGCCACGAACTTAAAAAAATAATTTGGTTCAATTCTATGCATAACTTCATACACTTTTCGATGGTGCAATATTCAAAATCGCACAAAAATCGCTATTACAGCGTACCTTACTGGTGGATTTTTTCCAAATGAAGGAAGGGCCTGCTTGCCATAGCCAAAATCTTTAAAAAAAATTTCGTTTAATTCTATGCATAACTTCATACACTTTTCGATAGTACAATATTCAAAATCGCACAAAAATCGGTATTACAGCGTAAACCTTCTGGCCAATTTTTTCCAAATGGGGGAAGGACCTGCTTGCCATAGCCAAAAAGTTTTAAAAAAAATTTGTTTAATTCTACGCATAACTTCATACACTTTTTGAAGGTACAATATTCAAAATCGCATAAAAATCGCTATTACAGAGCTCCCTTCCGACGGATTTTTTCCAAATGAATAAAGGACCTGCTTGCTATAGCCAAAAACTTCTAAAAAATTTTCGTTTAATTCTGTGCATATCTTCATACACTTTTTGATGGTACAATATTCAAAATCGCACAAAAATCGCTATTACAGCGTAAACCTTCTGGCCAATTTTTTCCAAATGGGGGAAGGACCTGCTTGCCATAGCCAAAAACTTAAAAAAAAATTTGTTTAATTCTGTGCATATCTTCATACACTTTTTGATGGTACAATACTCAAAATCGCATAAAAATCGCTGTTACAGAGCCCCCTTCCGACGGATTTTTTCCAAATGAATGAAGGACCTGCTTGCTATAGCCAAAAACTTTTTAAAAAATTTCGTTTAATTCTATACATAACTTCATACACTTTTTGATGGTGCAATGGCGACAGGCATACGGACACACAGACAGACGGACATTTTCTATAAACATGTTTTTTGGGGATCTCTGACCCCTAAAACGTGTAAATCCGTCGAAAACCGAAAGTCGAAAAAAATTTCGATTACACTACTTTCTTCTATTGAAGGTAGAAGAAAGTAAAAGTACGCAATCAAATTAGCACCATAAACAATAATAAATGATCATTATACAGGGTGTATATAAATTAATGTCTCAGTTATAAGTTTTAATAGTATCAACTATAAGCATTGTAGAGTGTTGGTTCAAGTTCACAAATAAAGAGCAGCTCGAACACTTTTATACAAGGACATGTGCGAGTACTGCTTTGTTAGTTACTTGCTTGCAGTGCCACATACGCAAAATGCCGAGCGTAAAAAGTTATTGCTGTGATGAATATTTAAAAACGGTTAGAGCCATGCGATTTTTTTTTCCTTTGCGGCTTTATAAAAGATCGTCTCTACGTTCCGCCGCTACCTAATAATTTGCACGAGTTGAGACACAGAATTAAAGAGGGGCTTACTTCTATTACTCCGGCCTTGTTAACAGAAGTGTGGGAAGAATTGGATTTTAGGTTGGATAGGTGCCGTATAACTAGGGGTACAATTATTGAACATTTGTAAGAAAAACTAGGTTAGTTTACCTGCAGTTGGATGTATTATTTTTTGTAAATCCTTCTATATATAAAAAAAAGTTTTGATTTGGAAATGGACCAATGAAAATCTGCGTAGATATTCCCGGTAGATCGGCATCCAATTTGAATGCTTAAGCATGGCCTTTCTTCGTTAATATTAAAAAAACTGTTGCAAACAAAAATATGAAAATCGGTGGTATTATAGAGAAATGTTTGATAAACACGCTGATGCAGACAGTTTTCAAATCGAAGAATTATTTTAAGAGATATTTAATCCGAAAGTTAGACAAAATCGTTCCATTAAAAAAGTTTTATTGGAGCAAAAACTATACATGAGAATTTAATCATTTTTAGATCATTTTATACGTTCCCGGTGTGCAGATTGCATTTATTTTTTTTTATTTGACTCATTTTTTGAGGTTTTATTTCTATTTTAAATTCAAATTTTCAGCATTTCGAGAGATATTTTTTATATATTTTAGAAAATGTTATTAATTTAAACTGTTGCCAATTGTACCGACAGCGCAAACAATTATGTTTACTTCAAGTTAAAAAATTATTTACACTTGACTATTATAAACAGAAAAAAAAACTTTAAAATTAGAATTAAATGATTGCATGTTAAAAGCAGGAAAATTACGCCATAAGAACCATATTTAAACTTTAATTTTAAAAGAGAAACAAAATGTTAAAGTAAAAAAATCATTATTATGCGTTAAAACTTGTAAATGGAGGAAATTACGTCATATTTAAAATTGCCAAAAAATATGGCAAAACAATTTAAATTAAAAAACATATTTGCGCGAGATATTTTGAGATAATCTTTCCAACTATTACCGTGAAGGAACTATTCGAAGACAGCGAAATAATATTTCCTTCTAACAACAAAAACATTTTCACGTGAATATTAATAAGAGAAATGAAACTTTGGTGTAAATTACGTCAGATTTAAAACGATACATTTAAAATGAATTATTTAAAAGAACTATCTTATAGAGCTGTTAAAAAATACCGGGAGACAATGACACTGTTTACTTAATTCATTTTAAATTAGCTTATTTTCGAATGTCTAACTAATTTTTTAAATTAAATATGAAAACAGGCATTGTATCTATTAACAGCAGCAGATTTGGTCTTAAAAATTCCCAATCCAAGGTAAACGAATGGAAAACCGTTTACAGAGAGATCGCTACTGTTTTTTTTTTTTTTTTTTAATTCAATATTTTTAAAGCCGATCAAATTAGCGTGCTTTTTGGATTTTTGTGTGCCTGAACGGCGGTTGGCGAGCGTAGCTCGTAGGGGGCAGAGCCCCCTAGTATTCTAAATTAAACTGTTATGTACCATTCAAACTGAGACATTCTTTTATGGTCAACCTGCACTGCTATTTGATGCGTAGGTGATACTTTATATACTTTATACTTGAATAATTTTCAACGAAAAAAAAAAAAAGATCGTTCAACCAAATTACGAAAAAAAAAAAAAAAAAAAAAAAATAATAATAAAAAGCAATTTAACAAATTACAACGATCATTTGGAAACTGATTTTTTCGAAGACTAAAATTTAAGGCATAAAAAATCGCACGGTGTTGATCATACATTACGTACGCCATGAATTAAACATTAATCGTGTTATTTCACGTAAAAATTGCAAACGACAAAAATCGCCTGCGACCCGTCATATTTCTTAAAACTTGCGCATTATCCACCTGAAACTTACGTATTATCCAAGCATTCCATTGGCTTTTCGGGAGAAGGCTTTTCCATTGTCAGATTTCTTGGAAATCTGTCCAATTTTAAATGAAATTTCATTCTTAAACTTCTAAACACCCCACAATATTACTTTTTACACCGTCGTATCGAGAAAAAAATGTACTTTTAAATGCAATTTGTTTGAAAGCTGTATCTCAATTTCTTTCTGAGTTATTAATTATTTTCTTTTTTGTAGTTTTTATTACTTTTTTGTTATAGTGGCAACATAAGTATCCATCTCTATTGAAAGTAAAGGGAAATACAGATTACTATATAGACCAATCAGAAAAAGAATAAAATGCTGATTAAACCAATAAAAACTTCAGATATGCTTTTGATACCCTACCCTGACGAGGACATTAACCATTTTTCCAAATGTTAAAAAGAAAAAAAAACAAAAAATAGAATGCAAATAAGTTTAAAAAATTATCATACGTTTAAACTATAAGATCAGTAGAAATCGGTTAGTTTATAAATACAGTAGAGCGCCGATTTTCCTAACAAGTCGGGACCGACCCTAGTTCGGATAAGCAAAAGTTCGGATAAATGGACAGACAATTTAAAGGATGGTCCTGACTACACTAAAACCTCCACACTTTATCCAGTCTTAGGACTGGCAGCACCAGTTAGTGCTAGCGTGTTTAAAAACTGTTTTTTTTTTTTCCTTTTTTATCATTTAAAATTTTCTTTCGCTCTTTTTATCATTTTCTGAATTCCAGAGATTATAATTTAACGCGTTCACGCCGGCGCGGTGGGTCACACTTGACTGTCTCAGAGCTGCAAAGTCTCCGGCTTTTTGGATACCAGTATTTTAATACAGAAAATGTTGTTTTATTTAATTAGAACAATTGGGCGATTTAAAGGAACAACATTTTCTCTAAAATAATAGTGGTGTGCAAAAAGCCGGAGACTTGACAACTCTGAGACAGTAGAGTGTGACCCACCGCGCCGGCGTGAACGTGTTAAGCAAAAAAGCTGTATATTTTTGCTTGCTTCAAAAAAGACGTTCCTTCCAATGCTGCCATATCTGGAATTCTTCTTAAATAACGTTAGTTGAATAGGATCAGAGTTTTTCTGCCGTTCGAGCCATTTCATAGCTATTTCCAAACATTCAAAGGCTTCGTTATGTGATGTACCTGGGTCATTTTCAGAGCATTCGTTTTCATTTCTACAATTTATTTTTCATCTTAAATCTCATCCACAATCTAATCATCATTTTGTTGAGATCAATTTTGTTGAGAGAAATAGGCTGTTCGGTTAATTGGAAGTTCGGTTAAAAAATTTTTTTGAGGGAAATAGGCTGTGCGGATAATTGGAAGTTCGGTTAGGAGTTCCGATAATCGGCGCTCTACTGTACTAGATTTCAATAACGCAAAACGTCGTAAAATTTCTTAAGATAGCGGGATTCAGTTAAATAATTGAAAAAACAAAAATCTTTATAATGTTTAGGAGACAATTGTCTTAAATTTGTCAAGGAAAATAACATAAAGGACAGAAAAAAATAACTGTTTAACAATAGTAATCATAAGTATTATTCAATAAAAAAATTAAAGAAATAATTTTCTTATTTCTTAGGATAAAGGACTGAGTATGTGAAATAAATGCATTCAATTCTATTTTAACTTCTGCTTGTAAAAATATGAATTGGAATAAACGGAAACTTATTTTAAGGCACCACGTTAGAGAATATAAATAATGTATATCTTCATAAATCAATAACATACCTATTCATTCAGTTATTTTTACTTGAAAATACATTAGCTATGCATTTTTATGAAACTTTGAAAATATAATTTGTAACAGCACATTTTTATTCATTTTGTTTATTTTAATTTCAAATAGATGTAGCATTTCTCAGTATTCATAAAATCTTTGTCTTTCCTTCTCCGCCTCTTTCCTTATGTATGTGAGCATACCTGTGTAATATATATACATATATATATATATACATATATTTCTTTTTACAGATTTTGATAAGAATTTCAGATTTCAAGTAAATAAGTCATTCAAACCGAATTTTAATGCATAAGTGCAAGCTAGATAGAAATATAGAACAAAAACCGACTTTTCTTTTGAAAATTATTTTAAAATTGCAGTTTTTTATTTTTCATATTTGGAACTTTATGCATGAATAACTAAAAATAAATTGCATAAATAAATAGGGTAACTTGATTTGAGATGTACAGGTGAGATTGTACAAGATGCCTTATCACGTAGTTTTCATATGCGCAGGCGCTGTAGGGAAACGCCGCTCAGTTGTAAGGAAGAGGGTCCCCTACTGATATTATAATTTCCATTTGCGTTCTTAAAAAGAAATTATGTGATACTTTTTTATTGCTATTTCGTCAAAATATTTTTCCTAAGTGCCAAAAATGTTTTACGTCTGTCTTTATTTGCCTATATAAGTCTTAGTTTAAACACCAGAGAAATAAATCTGATGTTTTTAAAGAAAGTACTGGTACCTGGCCTTTCTGCAAAGCATAAATGGCGGCCGGTTCCCGCTTCTTCACGTCATTGGTGATTGGGGGGGGGGGGGGGGACCGGCGTCTGACCCAATACTTTGGGTTGAGTCGTTCCCTTGGGGTAAGATGTCGGCTATTTTCCGTTGCGGTCAAATGCCTGACTGTTTCTTCATTGCATAAATTACCCTTGTATATTAACTAACTTGTCAACAAATTTAATCAGATAATTTAAATCAGTGATTAAAATCCTGATAAAAAAATCATTACTTCAAATTATAAATTTTCTAAATGTTTAAAATGACATAAAGAAATATTAAAATCTAAGGTGAACATAATTTGAAAGGTTTCTTTATGTATTCTGCCTTATAAATAAACTTTATTGGCCTTATAAATAATTGTTTAATAATTATTAATTTTAATCATTATTAAAAACTTGACGTTAAATGCTGTTATAAATAATTTTAATAAATGTAAATATCGGTAGTAAATAATATAGTTTTAGATAACTAGGGTTCTCTGCCCCCTACGACTTACGCTCCCCAACCTCCATCAAGGCACCGCAGACTCTAAAATCACGCTAATTTGATCTGCTTTGAAAGATAACGGATTACATTACCTACCAAGATTTAGAAGATGAGGATTTTTTTAAGTGAATGAGAATCAGTGTCAATAATGTCTAGCAGATTGCAATAAAACCTCTGAAAAATGTGATTGGATCAAATGCATTCAGTGAAACTGTTGGTTTTATAAAAGTTGCTCAAAGTGCCTAGAAAAATGTGCAGTCTGTGGCAGATCTGAGTTACAGCTGAAAAGAACAAAGGGGCATATAAAAAACACCAACAAAAATATGCGCTCTAAAGCACTTAATCACAGTGGCTTTATCGTATTTAAATTTATTAAAATGTTTAAAAATAGGCACATTTAGAGCCATAATTCTTTTAAATGTTAAGTAGGACATAACTTTTTTTTCAAATATTAGTTTGTCCTTTTCAAATTGCCAACGTTTGTTACATTCATATTTTTGTAATTTCCTAATATTAAGTAAGTTAACAACTTTATTATGTCTAAAATATTAAAGTTACTTTTATTCATGCCATTATGTTTTATACTGCTTCGCAAAAATTATTGTTTACATTGAAACTGCACAAGGCATATTACCCGTAGATAGTTGGCCATCTTACCCATAGGTATGGGTAAGATGCCGAAATGCAAGTGTTTACAAAAATAACATTTTTGATGTTTTATATAATATCTGTAAAATGAAATAAGATTTTAAATGATACATAAGGGTGCAAACTTCAACAAGAAATCAATGAATAGCAAATAAAAACAACAGACGATTTTTAAAACAATAAAATCAAAAACTACGGCATCTTCTCCCAATTTGCCCTATTTCAATCACAGTGTATCCATGCGGTTATATTTATATAGTTATTTATAATTAAATAATTTTTTTTTCTATAACATCAAAATATTATTGCAAAACCTACGACTTTTTGTGTGTTGAAATGAGATTCGCAAATAAATTTGCAGATTATTACTCGATTAAGGCTCTTTATTTTGCAAATATTTGAAAATCATGACGCACAGAAATCACGGAAACTGCACAATAAAATCAGCAAATCACACATATCACTGAATTTCACAGAAGAGTCTGTCACTTTATTGGTTATTTAGTGTTTAACACCTTAACTTACACTAGTTTGTAAAGCGTGGCGCCAACTTATAGGGTCCCATGGGGCCCGAGCCCACCCAATAATTTGCTCTTTCAGTTCATCCAATTTTCATTATTCTCTCTCGCTTCTTATTTATTTTCCAATTTCCGAAGAAAAAAAAATTCTATCGACGTTCTCAAAATCATTTTGTTTGAAAATATGGTAAGGAAAGGATAGCAGTAACAGACGCATCGGAGCATAGATTCCCGCACCCCTCTTAAAAGATGCACAATTAATTTTCTCTCAAAATATAATGTTCTCCTTATTTTAGAACTGAGTATCCAAAGGTGAAATTTGTTAAATTCCTTAGTGAGTATAAGACAACAACCATTTATGTTAATGCTTTTTGACATCCACAAAGCACACAGGTGACTGAAATGTGTTGCTCAAAAGGTGTATTTTGAGAACAGGTGAACTGTCGGCAAGTTGTTAAAGAGATAGTCGTCATTACATCTATTTTGAATCACCCGGTATAGTTTATGTAAATAGTAGAATTAATAGAAGCATTTCATTGTATTTGCATTCAATGTCCATTGTGTTACTCTTACTTTTTAGTTATTTGCGTTTTAATAAAATGGCGTCCCTGTGAGAATATACTTTAACAAAATAGAAACTTTATATTCTACTCTAAAAGTTTTTAACTTGACTTTTCATGACTTGAAATATCATATATTCCCATAGTTTAAAAGAAAACAAAATGTCATGTAATTTTACCCTAAAATGGCTGAGCCCACTCAATATTTTTCAAAAGTTGGCGCCCCTGCTGTAAAGGGCCCATTTCTGTCTGGACCTGGTAAAGTACTCTTTTGAGCAACGTAAACGGTTGTCGGTTGAGGGGACTCTTCACTCTTTTATTAAAATATCTGCAACCGAAATCAGAAAAAGCAAAAACTAGCCTTAATAGAGATCGATTTCAGCTATCCTATTTAAACAAATCGTATAAAAATATTCACATTTAAAAGAGAAATTCGAAAACTATCTGCCCATAGGTGTAGCATTAGCGAGCGGGCGTTTTCAAGTGGGTGAAGAGCGAAATGCGAGTAATCGTATTGTATGATTGTGAAGGCATCATCGGGCTACAATAGCAGATATTCTAGTTCCTGCTGCAGAAAATAGATACTAAACGAGATGATGTACGATCAACATGTTTTGTTTGAAAAAGATAAACAGAAATCTTCTGAAGGAGTAGCAACACGTGGCCGATTTGGTATAGGACCTCTTGATGGAGTTGTAATACATGTCTGAGTTGGCACGAATGCTCTTGATATCAAAATTTTTAAAATGACCTACTGAATCTTTATAACGCATCGCGAGACACAATCCAGTAGCATCAGATTAGGATAAACCCATTTCTAGGCATCCGATCGTCCGGCATCTTAACGAAACATGTAAACGATTTCTTCTAGACATTGCCAAAACATCTTCGTAGCAAAATTTTAAATTGTACATGCAATAATAACTAGTCGGATGTACCAATTCCAAAACTTTCTTCTATCTCATACATGTTAATATATCAAAATTCGCTATCACACTGCCAGAATTAAATGGCAATCTATGCATCTCATGTGGATTCTAAAGATATGAAATTCCGTGCATTAGTTCTTGAGATATGACTATAGCTGAAATCGTATAAATCCAGCAGAATGCTGCCTAGCAGCGCCACCTATTGGGTGATTTATACCAAATCCTAATCAGCGACAATTTATGCCAACGTCTGACTGAATCTGAAGTTTGGAGAAAATCCGTGCATTAGTTTTTGAGATATGACTATCACTGAAATCGTGTAAATCCAGCAAAATGCTGTCTAGCAGCGCCACCTATTGGGTGATTTATACCAAATCCTAATCAGCAACAATTTATGTCAACGTCTGACAGAATCTGAAGTTTGGAAAAAATCCGTGCATTAGTTTTTGAGATAGAGCCACAGCAAAAACCGCGAAAATTCCTGCATAGCAGCGCCACCTATTGGGTGATTAACACCAAAACCTAATTAACAACAACTTGTGTCAACATACAACTAAATCTGAAATTAGATGAAAATTCGTCCATTAGTTCTATAGATACAGCTATTGAGGCAATCGTTAAAAAAGCAGCACATAAGCGCCACCTGTTGGGCGATTTACACCAACACATAATCAGTAGCAAGCCATATCAAGGACTAATTGAATCTGAAGTTTGGTGAAAATCCGTTCATTAGTTTTTGAGATAGAGCTACAGCGAAAATCGTGAAAATTCCTGCATAGCAGCGCCACCTATTGGGTGATTAACACCAAAACCTAATTAACAACAACTTGTGTCAACATACAACTAAATCTGAAGTTAGATGAAAATTCATTCATTAGTTCTATAGATACAGCTATTGAGGCAATCGTGAAAAGGCAGCACAGAAGTGCCACCTGTTGGGCGATTTACACCAACACACAATCAGTAGCAAGTCATATCAAGGACTAACTGAATCTGAAGTTTGATGAAAATCCGTGCGTTAGTTCTTAAGATAGAGCTATTGGGGAAATCGTGTAAATCCTGCAAAATTCATCATAACAGCGCCACCTGTTGGGCGATTTACACCAAAACGTAATCAGCATCAATTCATATCAAGGACTAACAAAATCTGAAGTTTGATCAAAATCCGTGCATTAGTTCTTGAGATAGAGCTAGTGCGAAAATCGTGAAAAATGCAGCATAGCAGCGCCACCTGTTGAGCGATTTACACCAAAAACTAATCAGCATCAATCTGTATTAGGGACTAACAGAATATGAATTTTTATTAAATTCCGTGCACTAGTTCTTGAGATAGAGCGCCCACAAAATTTGTGTTACATACACACAGACAGACAGACAGACAGACAGACAGACTCGCAGAGTCACAGACAGACATTATTTTGTAAAAACATGTTTTTTGGAATCTCTGACCCATAAAACGTGTAAATCCGTCAAAAACCGGAATTCGAAAATTTTCATGAATCCATTACTTTCTTCTTGTAAAGATAGAAGAAAGTAAAAAATACACACAAATTATTAGAACAGTCAAAATTTCTTCTGTCTTCTATAACAGTTCTAATTTATTTATTTATTTTTAAGTGACGAGTATATTTTTTAGATTATTTAATATTACCTAATACCTTTCTCATAAACCATATTTGTTATTTTTAATTAGATTCATTTAACCTTTAAAAAAAAGGGCTGCGTTCTGAGTGCGCTACTCATTAAGAAAACATACTGCGATTTCAAAAATGATTGCGTGATTAAACACCTGTGTCTCTTACTTTCTTCCCAAATTCTCTTCAGTGTTCAATCAAAGTTTAAAGGTGAAGTTCGCAGTGTTTTCTGCTCTCTTTCGTTATTTTTATCGACAAGTCATCATAGGCGTACAGAATATGTCATACAGGCATTTGTGTAACTTATTTCGTTTTCTTTCTTAATTAATTTTGTTATATATAAATTTGATGTATATTACCTTTATGCCATTGAAGAATACCATAAAGAGTTGATACTTAGGCTAATGTCAGATGAACGTCTATTTGCACGCTTTTTGTTTCAACCTGCTTCTGAGGTCTTCCCCTGAGACACCCGTACTAGCGAATGTGTTTCTTTTTCATGTTGAAACAAAAAGCGTGCAACAGACGTTCGTCTGACATTAGCCTTAGGCTTTAAAAGGCATTGGCAAAGGGAGTACGCCGCTCGAGTTTTTAGGTTACTACGCTACTGAACATTACATTAAACAATGGTATCATTAATAGTTGTTATTCCGGCTTTAAAACACCTTGGTGCATAAGTTACGTCGACTGTGTTTTTGGTTACTAGACTGTAAAAAAAAATCTGTAAAGTTACTAAAGTTTTTCTAGTAAACTGGGATTCCTAGAACTTCTTATGTAACGGCAACAACAAAAATTCCTGTAACAGCGTCTGTTACAGAAATTTTTCTTGTTGCCGTTACATAAAAATTTCTTGAAATCCCAGTTTCCTAGAAAAACTTTAGTAAATTTACAGATTTTTTTTTTTTTACAGTGTACAAACCGCCCGCGTTTTTATACTAGATATACGAAACCGGCCAATTTGACGGGTTTCCAATTTTATGCTTGAAATAAGCCGAAAGTATGACTTATATTAGCAGCAATATGAATTTGAAGGTATTACGAAGCACATATACAGGGTGTTACCGAATTCGACCGACAAATTCAGTGGGTTGATAGCAGGCATCAAGAGGACAAAAAATTGCCATAGAATTTCGGGTCGCAAATCACTTATTTATTCACAAATACAGCATGTTACTTGGATTGACTGTAATACTTTTAAGAAAAATAAAAACACTCCAATTAAAATGCAACGATATATACATTGTTTTGTGTGAAATGTTATAACATAACGAAAAGGTCTGGAAAAACAGGGTGCTGAAGCAATCAATGATACCGTATGAACTGGTAATCACAGTTCAAAATATGGAGCATTAAATGCATAATGCTAGTGCGTATAATTGAAAATTCTACCACTTGTTTTTATATTATACATTACAAAAAAAGGTAAGAATGTCTATATTAAAAGTTTTATTAGAGTATACTTCAGTTTTCTGAAAATTATTACTGCCAAACTAAATTGAGTGAGGGTAAAACACCTCGTATTTTTAATTAAACACGTTGTTTGCTACCCCATGTTCTATGTTAATTTTTCATTCTTTTGATGCCCACTATCACACCTCCAAATTTATCGGTGGAATTCAGCAACATCCTGTATATACCTTGCCCATTTTCTCCAACAGCTCTCTAATTTCGTGTATCTGTTTAAAAATTAATACGAAAAATATACATTTTAATGTAGTTGAATTCCCGTGAATCTAGTGCTAAAGGTTAATGGCGAGGCTCGGTTGTATCTTAACTTTTAGGTCATTGTACGTTCGCTGAATTAAATTTCAAATGAGACACTGAACTTAGTTGTTTTTATAAACTCTCGCTACTGCTTACATTAAGATGCACAGAGAACTACGAAACGAAAATACACGAACAGCAATTGATGGTGTATACAATACACAGTGAAGTAGATATTCTTGGGATCTTAGCTTATTCCCTGTATTTACACAGTGCGAAAATAATGAGTTTGGAATGTTTTACCACGCCTTTTTTTTTGTATGGCTGCTTATTCTAGATTTTTACACTTTTTTTTTTCTTATAATCATTATAATCTATCCTGTTTGTTTTTGTTAAGTTTTCTATCTTGTGCAATTTAAACAAGTATTATATACTCGTTAAAATTCCCCAGTGAAGCATGGCGGTGTTTTATTTAAATTTGGAATGTGTTTTACTTAATTGATCTCCTGCGATTGTTTATGTTTATATTTCCATCCAGAGATGACTTCAACAGCATTTTGTAGTCAATGTTTGATTTTGTACATAATGGATGAGTATATACATTAGAAATTCTTGGAACATTTGCATAGTACCTACGTTCAGGAGTGCAAAAATAAATAAATATAGAAATGCTATATATTTTCGAAGTCCTCTTGCATGACTGCTTTATGCTTTTTTTCATCTCTCAAGATGATATTCTCATTTTCTCATTACATTAAATCCTATTTGTTTCAGAGTTTTCTGTTATGACGCAAAATAACTTTATATATATGTACAACAGCCCTTCTCTTTTATTTTGTTATTATTATTTTTCTCTGTCTGCCAAGCTTCCACATTACCTAGAGCATTGGCCTGACAAGGTTAACATTTTTATATCTTTTTTCATTCTTAGAAAAATATCTGCCCTGGTGAGTTGTATCTATTATTTTTTAAATATTTTATCTATTACATATGGATCGTAATTTATTTTTGACACTTTTTATTATTTTCACTTTTCTTTAGATTTTTTAATATGTTATGAGGAGCTTAATATTGTCATCTTAAGGCTTAGTGCTGACAATCTCCAATGAAATGGCATTTAAAGCTTCTCTGAATATAAAGCTTCTGTGATTAATCCATACGATAATCATAGTTTCTCTTACTTTCATTTTCATTTTATTGTGTTTAATTTTTATACTATATTTTCCTTTGAGCTTCACCTATGTGATTTTATTTTAATTATTACATAACCACTAATAACCATTATAAAACAACATAAAATATCATTGAGATATGTAAATTGAAAATCAAAAATGAAGTTTTATCCTTTATCAAAGGAAAAAAAAAAGGTATTATAATTACTAGCGAGATAAAGAATTGAAAAAAAAAATAAAACACTGAATATCATAGAAATATTGGAAAATGTTGCAAGAAATGAAATATTTGTTGAACCAAGGCAGAATCCTCAAACCCAAATTACCTTAAATTCCACAAAAAACACGTACGATCTCACCATTGCATGACCAACAACAATTAACAAGCTAAAAAATACAATATTTGGGCTATCGTACACAATAAAACCAGAAAAAATATGCCGATATGTATGTATATTCGTTTAAAATAATGACAATATTTTTCTTGTTTTAGAATACGTTTTCACATTTACATCATGTTTTTGCAATCTTTCATGATTTTTAGTGTTTTCAACAAATAGTTGCAAAACCACATTTCATGTGCAAATTTTTTGACGAAATGTGTAATACCTACTGTTCTGAAATCTCTTTTAACCTTAGCATATTCAATAAACAGAACACTAACGAAATAACGCCAAGTTGGCTTATACGGCACCTTACCGTGTGTTTTCACAAGTATTTGCTTAAAACAAATCATTATGGTTTTTCCCACTAGTTCTAACTAATAGTCTAACTCTATCCTAGTTCTAACTGATATACAGTGCGCTTACACAAAAAAGTTTTAACAATTAAAAAAGGTATTATTTTTTAAAAAAAACATTCTTTTTTTTTCAATTTACTATGTAATGAGAATTAGTGTCGTAGTACTTGTGTAATCTAATACAAGAGAATGAGGAAAAATCATGATAGAAGGATCCCACATCTAGATATAAAATTAAAACTGCAAGCAGAAGACGTGATTGTACAAATTTCAGACATTAGCTGTGTTTTTTATGATATGAATATGTTTACGTGAGAATTGATAGCATCCAGAATGCCTATATTGGGGCTATTCCATATCACGTGTGGGACAGCTTTTCTACATATTACGGCTATTTTAACAGTGTTATTATATCTTCAAATTAAAACAACTAAGCTAATATGAAAATACAGAGCTTTTTCTTATTTTTAACGTGTATTTTATAGTTTAACAACTTATAAGCTGATAGATATCGGTATTTATGCAAGTGTCACGCGCAGGACATTTTGCGCGTTTTTCATGGAATGACCCTGAAAACAAGCAAATTACTTACAAGGAAGGTCTCCATACGGGCATATTAAGAAAAATCCGAAAAAATTACAGACTGTTCTTCTTATGTGGATATATATGTTTATAAAATTTTTTTTGGCGGAACCTCGATAGAACGTTCGTAAAAAAATAATGAAAATTTCGTTTATTTGGCGATTTATCATCAGTTGGCGATGAAATGAAATTTCGAAAAATGCTTTTTTATATAGAATACTCTTTAAGATAAAAATGTTTCATATTGAAATTGTTTAAATAAATTTAATGTAAATAACTTTACTTCTGTCAGTTTTAGTTTGATTTAACTGTAGTTTTGTCATGTATACATATATTTATAATGAAAGTTAAATATCAAATTTTATGAATTAAAACAAAATTAAAATAAATTAAAATTGTTTCAATATCTCAAAATTAAGTCCGACTGTCGAGTCGATTCAATTTTGTTGCTATGGAAACGATATTCTTTGATATTGAAATTAATAACTGGTAAATGAATCGACTTTATTTTGGAATACGCTTAAATATATGAAAGTATTTTTTATGTATGAAATTTTTTTTTAAAGTAATAAAATTAAATAACAAGCAACATAAATATGTAATAAAAAAATGTATTTATTAAACTCTCTCATTGTTTATGTTTAAATTCATTAAATACTTTTTACACGCATTCTAAAAATCAATTAACATACAATTTTCAGGTGCAATAAAATCGTTTGCTTTTGGCGAGGAAAAGTGCTGCTCGCCAAATCGAGCGACGCTTTCGTCTTTTCACGCCAAATATTCGAAAGTATTTTATTTTTTTACAGACTTTCTACTGTAATTCCGCCGCTAAATTTAAATGATCCTTTATTACTTACCAAAGTAGTTTAATTGGTATTTTTTTCAAAATTTTCTGAGTATGCCCAGTAAGGAGACCTTCCTTGTTAGGTCTAGGGCGAACCTTTGCGAACCTTTTCACATCCACGTGAAAAACTTTTCAAAAAATATATTTTACGTAACCATGACTTGCCAATAATAAAAGAATTCAATGGATCAAATAATAATGCATCAAAATTATTTAAAATTTTATTTTTAGCATTTAAAAAATATGAGTAATATTTGATGTTACACTTTAGAAATTTATTTTTTAAATGTTATTCCTATTGTCTTATCTTGAATCCCAAATAATTTATATCAGCTTTGTACTTAGGTATTTTTAAGAGAATGCAAGTTGAATTGGACTCATTTGACAAGATCTTTTATGCTTAAATTTTTCATATTATTTATTTCCGAAAAGAATGTCCCGCAGAAGAAATTGTCGAAATAGCATTCGCCAGAACCTAGATTTTAGTGTCTGGAAATAAATTCCAATTTGTTATAATTTTACGTTATTTTTGCTTATAATGCCTTTTAATCTTTATTTTGCGATAATCTCCTAATTCTTTCTTGTTCTTAAAATTTTGTGACCCAATATTGAGCTAGTTGGGGATACATTAAGTTATATTTCAGTTTCTTCAATCTGTATGACAATGACAACCAACCGAACTAATCGAACTTAGATAAACAGAGACAACATGTAGATTATTTAATGCATTTTGTGAAATTCCGTTATATTTTGATGTAGAACCTGAATCTATGCCGTGCCAAAAATAACCTGCAGCGTGCCACTTATGGCACGCGTGCCATAGGTTCGCCATCCCTGGTCTAGGGTTTGAAATGTGGATATTTTTAAAACCATTAAAAACGAACAGCTATGTCTAGGATTTAAAATTTGAAGATCTTTAAACCTATTATAAAGGGTCATTCCATACCACGTGTGGGACATCTTTTCTACTTATTACTGCTGTTTTAACAATGCAATATATCCTCAAATTAAAACTGTTCTAATATGAAAATCTACGGTTTTTTCGTTATTTTTAATATAGTTTATATTCTAACAACTTATCAGTTAATATCCATATATATCTATATTAGGCTATAGTATGTGGCAGAGAAATCACGATTATTTGTTAATTGTTTAATGGCAACGCCCGAATGAAATGCATCTCATTGGTTATTGAACAACATTTAATGCATCTGCACACCTATAAGGGAGTTGGGGGTTACCATAGAGAATACACTGTTCTGTAGCCAAATGCCGCCAATTTTGTCGCCAACTTGGCGATATGTCGCCAAATTCCCATAGACTTCTATTGTAAACCAATAGGGTTTATTTGCTTACAGAAAATCAACAAATTGCGATATTTTAATGCAACAAAAACTAATATTAGCTTAAGGGATAATATTAATTATATTTAAGGAAGTCCAAGTAAATTAAATTATGAATAAAAGTAACATGATACAATGCTTAGCATACTTTCCAGAATATTAATTTTAAGAGAGACCAAACTGGTCGCCAAGAGCGGCTAGCATGTACATATCAAGTGCAAGACATTTTGTCCGTTTTTCATGGAATGGCCCCTATACATAAAAAACAAGATGTGCAAATAAAATAAATGTCAATTCAGAGGAAACAGCTTATAACGTAGCTAAAGGCAGCGTAAAAATTGTTCGCTATAAGCAGACTTCAATACAAGTAGTTTCTTTTCAGCTTTGGTTGCAATTTGCAGGGAATTTATAAAAGTTTTATGTATCGGAAGGATGTATCAGTATTACGTGGTTTCTAGTGCAGTAGTTGAATGAAATGCAATCGAATAACAAAATACATAATGGACTATCACATGCAAGACATCCTAAATATTAAAGATATTTATATAAAAAAAAATAAGGGAGCTAGAAAAAACAAAGGAAAAAAATCGATTTCAAATCTAATACGATTTCTTAAAATTTATTCTCTAAAAGATAAACAAGAATCCACACATATCTCTTCGACTGTATTCTATGAGGCTTTGCATTTCTTTGCTCCAGTAACTCTAAACGTTACTTTTACGCTGTAAAATAAACGGCAACTTTTGTAATGAAATATAAAGCCATTTGAATGCCATATAATACAATTCGTTCCGGAAAAAAACATCAAAAGCGTTGGAAACGAAATCCGTTTCCTTTTTCCTTTCTGTCCCTAAAATCCTTGAATAAACAGCGTTTGTTTTGAATATTTATAAAATTTTTATTCAGGACATCGAATTTAAATTAATTCATTTTAACTTATATTCTAAGATTATACAAATATAGAAAGAAGATTGTTTGTATTTATATATTTTCAGATTGTTGTTATATATTTTTTTCAGTTTAAAGCTGTTTTTCCTTCTACTCAAAGGTTCTCAATAGCAGCATTTAAACTTTCTTTTAAAACGAGTGGCAATGTTTGAAAAACCGGTGGATTTCTTATTGTGTATTAGGAGTTAGATTATACACCGGGAGCCGGCAGCACAGACAATCACCTCATCGAGTTCACATACATCACCTCATCACAGTTCATCACCTCATCATAATATGTATACTTTTAATTGAATATTGAATATTACAACACAGTCACCAAATATACATGTATTCTCTCTAAAACTAAAACTAATAGACAGGAAGCCGGCATCACAGACAATCACCTCATCGAGTTCAGGGATAAAATGTTCTAGGATTAGTTAAATCTTGATTCGCATATTAAAACGCAATCGGTCTGCCAAGTCATATCTTGGTGGAAAACACCGAAAAACCCGATTTTAGCGGCTGACTTGTAGATTTACCATTGTGTTTTCCTGCTCCCAGTCCGCCATGTTTTCATACCTTTGGGTGCAGGAAAACACAATGGTAAACCTATGAGTCAGCCGTTAAAATCGGGTTTTCCGGTGTTTTCCACCAAGATATGACTTGGCAGACCAATTGTGTTTTAATATGCGAATCAAGATTTAACTAATCCTAGAACATTTCATCCCTGAACTCGATGAGGTGATTGTCTGTGCTGCCGGCTTCCGGTCTATTAGTTTTAGTTTTAGAGAGAATACATGTATATTTGGTGACTGTGTTGTAAAATTCAATATTCAATTAAAAGTATACATATTATTGTAGCACAATATATTAAATATGTTAAAAGCTCAATACATTAACTATGGCATTTGAAAGAACAAGAATCGTTTACAAAGGGTGTTTTTTTAGAGGTGTGGTTTTGAAATTGCCAACACTGTTTCTAGTCAAAGTCAGTTTGACAGATGACAGATGATTTGTGCTGAGTATGTTTTGACATTTCACCATGAATCGACTTACACCAGAACAACACTTGCAAATTGTGCAAAACACCATCAGTTTATTGCGGGGGACATATGGCGAGCGCATAATTTCCCGTAATGGATCTGTGAACTGGCCTCCAGGGTCACGTGATCTCACACCAATGGATTATTTACAGTGAGGATATGGAAGTCGCTGGTCTACGTCGACTACTTGGAAATCAACATTCTCCGCGTTATTGCTGGTGTATGGGCTCAATTGCTAGATAAAATGGTCGAAAATTGGACTTCGAGATAAAGCTTCATTCGACCAAGCCGCGGCACCCGTATGCCTGAAATCATTTTTAAACACTAATGGTTAAAATTATTTATTTAATAAAACCAATATCATGATCATCAACATTATTTTTATGTGTTTTATTTCGTTTTAAATTTCATTGGTGTCACTGGTGACTATTTTTACATTCTATTCGCAGCACTATTTTTAAAATATTAATTTAGAAGTATATTTCTTTTTCAAATGTTGTCAAAGTGTATTTTAACCCTTTTCGACGCAGTGGTTCCACGTCGGGATCACCTAATTTTAAACTTACAAACAGCACCAAGAAAATTTTAATAATATTTTGCCTTTAAAATGGAAGTTTAGAGTAAAACGCTTTTAATCTCTAAAAGAGCCTTTTGTTTAAATTCCGGTGTCTATTAGTCATTTCATCATGTTACGAAAAGAATTTTTCTGTGCCGGAAAAGGTTAAAGATTTGTGTTTTGAGAAAGTGGTGCGAGATATAATTCAAATGTAGTCGCATGTGGCAATAATGACATTTGTATACCTCTAAGAGAAAAACCCTTTACATGAAATTTTGCAATGTGACTGAGATATTTGTTAAAAATTTTCCATAATATATATATATATATATATATATAAATGTGTGTGTGTGTGTGTGTGTGTGTGTGTGTGTGGATGTGGCTTGCGCTTTCCAAAACATCCTGACCGCAGTAAGAGAGTGCAGCTAATTCTCATGAGAACTGACAAAGCTTGCAATTTCTAAAAGACAATAAACCTGATGACTTAGTGATTTTGAATCTCCAACCTGAGAGCGAAGGTTCGATTTAACTTCAGAGCTCGTTTGCGGACTGACTTGGGAAGACGTCCATAGTCAGACTCCGATTGCGCGCCGAAGTATTGAAGGCCGGTAGATTGCCGAAAAAAGCCCCCTTTATCCCCTTAAAACTGTATATAATTTGTATGTGTCCTGTAAATATAATTCATGCCTTACTCCAGATATTAAAATCGTGTTATTTCTACACCATCGAGTCATCAATAAGAAGTATTTATCACCAAAGGTCATATATATATAACATGTTATTTTATTATTATTGATATTATTTAATATTTTTCTTTTCATCGCTTGTTGTAAGTAAAATTTTAGACTACAAGGACACAGGGTCATCACTAATACTTTTTTTGCAGGGGGGGGGGGGGGGGGAGGACCTTAAATTGCCAAGTCGACTTTCAATATTTGCCAACTAGTTTTATAATTTTGCCAAGTTACCCAATTAAATAATGTAATATAGTTCTCATTTGTAAAAAGTTTAATAATATTCCCAATTATATTTGAAACGTTTGCCAAGTCTATCAGAAATAGAAAGTGTATTATAGTTTTTGTTAAAGTTTTAAACAAATTTGTCAACTAAGTTTGTAAATTGGCCAAGTGTAATAGCATTCGCCAACTTTTTTTTTTTTTTTTTTTGGGGGGGGGGGGGGGGCTCTCCCTGTCCCCCTCCCATTAGCGAGCCACCTGCGAGGGATATACTCGAGTTAAAAAACTTATACAACTTTCCTATTTCTGTACTTCCCCATCGTTTCTGAAATTTTGCTGATATTATCGTACATTTTTCCATGCACATATAAACTGTATGGATAATAATTGTTATTACTATTATTAATATTTGAATTAAAAAAAAGTAAAAAATGATAGTTACTCGGTTGCTAATAAAAAAATATGTACTAGTATTTTTAATGATTAAAATAAAAATGTTTCATTGTAGAATAAGAGATTAGAAACACTAAATTGTTTTCAATCTGACTAATTACTTCGAAGTGATTGAGCATTTGTTCTTAATCCCATAGGAAAAAGATGCAGCGAAATGGCTTATGGTAATTAAATATACTTATTTCTTATACAATAGATAATTTCTGAAATCTAGTTACGGCATCGACAAAAACAGCACAAAGGAGTAAGTGGGTAACGAGAAGAGAGAAAAACCAATCCGTTTTTATTTCCTATAACAAATAGCGCCATCTATTAGCGATGATCAAAAATACATTATATCTAATTTCATGATAATTTATCAATTTATAATCTATGCTAAGTACCAGGTTTTCATAAGTCAGTTCACATTTAAAAAACTCATAAAACAAAATAATAAAATATAGTATCGAAATGCAGTTTGCAACATAAGACATTTCGAAGTGTCGTATTTTTTGTGAGAAAAAAAAATTCATACATTAAAAAAAAAAAAAAAAATCATATTATGTATAAAATTTTGTTTTGAGCTGTGCTAAGCAATAAATGTTATTCTACCTGATTTTAATGCTTCAGAAAGCTGTCGCCAATATAGTACATTTATTTGCCTTGTCGAAAATTATTTTCATTTTTTCTTTTGAGAAAAGTTTATGTTAATCAATAAGGTTTTTCTACATGATTTCAATGTTTTAATAATAATAATAATAATAATAATAATAATAATAATAATAATAATTACACCAATATACATTTACCCTGTATAAATTATTTTTATAAATTTATTTTTATTTTGAGAAATGTTATGCTAATCAATAAAGGTTATTCTACCTAATTTCAAAGTTTCACTAATAATAATAATACTAATAGTATTCTCAATATAGTACATTTACCCTGTCTAAATTATTTTCATAAATATCTTTTTATTTTGGGAAATGGTTATGCTAATCAATAAGGTTTATTCTACGTAATTTCAATGTTTTAATAATAATAATAATAATAATAATAGTATCCCCAATATATGCCCATTTACCCTGTCTAAATTGTTTTCATACATATCCTTTTATTTTGAGAAATGGCTATGCTAATCAATAAGGGTTACTCTACCTGATTTCAATGTTTCAATAATAATAATAATAATAATAATAATAATATCCCCAATATAGTACCTTTACCCTATCCAACCCGATGTCGATGTTAAAGAAAAATATCACCATAGCATATTTTAATTTAGGAAAATCATTTTCATACTTATATTTTTCTCTTGAGAAATAGTTATGCTAATCAGTAAAGGTTTTTCTACCTGATTTCAATGTTTCAATAATAAAATTAATAATATCACCAATAGAGTGTATTTACCTCGCCTAAAATTATTTTCGTACACATATTTTTCTTTTGAGAAAGGGTTATGCTAATCAATAAAAGTTTTCTACCTGATTTCAATTTTTCAATAACAATAATAATACCACGAATACAATACATTTACCTCGTCTAAAATTATTTTCGTACACATCTTTTTCTTTTGAGAAATGGTTGTGCTGATCAATAAAGGTTATTCTACTCGGTATCAGAAAACTGCCACCAAAATAAACATATTTTTCTTGTCTAAAATTATTTTCGTACACATCTTCTTCTTTTGAGAAATGGTTATGCCAATCAATAAAAGTTTTCTACCTGATTTCAATGTTTTAATAATAATAATACAGTAAAACCTCTTTTATGCGAAACTATTTTAACCCAAACTCTCGGTTAACCGAAATCCATTTTTAAAACTTTTTACTATCACGTTCCTTGTGTGGTCCTTTCCGAACCACGAGTGCAGATACATATTTCGGATCCCGTTTCTTCGAATTCCTTTGAATTTAACTTGAGCTCCCGTAAACTGCGGAGTGAACTAGAACACAGTAAGAGGAGGGACAACCGGAATGTGTGAATGTGGTCTAGCAGGCGAAGAAAACGGAGAAATTAGTAATTCTGAAGCTTTTGAATGTTTTGCAAAAGGTTTGGCATGGCTGGAGCATTAGAACTGGTGAACTAATTAGTATTTAAAAAAAAAAAAACATCGTGATATAGTTGCAAAGTAAAGCGACAAACAAAACTTTGTTTCAAACCGTTGTGAAATATGTAAAAGGTACTTAATTTCAAAATTAAAATTCAGGTAATTTATTCTTGTTTCTATTTGTCTGTTACTTTATTTTTATTAAGCACTTTTTATCATAATAAGAAAGACCACATGTATTTATTCTTTATTCTTAATCTTAAACTTGAAGTATTCTCGATTATCCGAAATTTTCGATTTTCCGAAAAATCGTTGGTCCCAATTACTTCGGATAATCGAGGTTCTATTGTAATAATAATATCACGAATATAGTACATTTACCTCGTCTAAAATTATTTTCGTACACATCTTTTTCTTTTGAGAAATGGTTGTGCTAATGAATAAAGGTTATTCTACTCGATATCAATGCTAAAGAAAACTATCATCGATATAAACATATTTTTCCTGTCTAAAATTATTTTCGTACACACCTTTTTCTTTTGAGAAATGGTTATGCTAACAGTTAAATCATGTGGAATAACGTTTACTGATGTAAAACTTATTCCACATGATTTTAATGTTTATGAAAAATGTGTAAGTGTAATATATATGTTTGTATATCTATGTGTACGGACTAATGTGCAATATACGCCTGTAATATCTTCGAAATTAGTTACAAACATCCTTTGTTGCACAGTAATGAGACCGGAATATAGATGAATGGGTTTAACACAAATCAGTTATTAACGCGGACTGATGATAAACCTCCTGATTTAACCGACGATGTTTCATCTATCCCCTAAGGAACTTAAGTGTTGCTGAGCTGTAAACCAATTCATAATATATTTCATTAGTGTTATAATAAAGGAATTGAAGATTTTGGCGGAAGAACATGTTATGATACATTTTCTCAAAAATTATTTTATTTCATGGATGAAGGCGTTATGAGGTATTATATGATAAAACTAAAATACTAAAATTCTACTTACAAGGGAACCACTTTTGGTGTTGCTCGCATCTAGCATCAAGACCTGGTGCGTTTTGTAGCCCTATACATAAAAGTTAGAGAACCGATAAAATTTCTCTGTTAAAATCATATTTTATATACTTTTTTATACTTTTAATTTTTTATTATTACATTTTTATTTGTTTATCTCACGCCAAAAGTGAGTTAAGTCGCCAAATATGGCGCTACAATTTTTCCGCCCGCTTTATCCAAAGAGGAACAGAACGTATTACTAGAATTATAGCAAATTGCGATTTTTTTTAAATAGTTGATAGCATAAGAAACAAATATTATGTTTTTATTTTTTTTCTATGCAGGCGATAAATATATAAGTAATAAATATAATTCTATAAAAGCTTCAAAGATCATTGAAAACTATTTTTTAGTGAAATACAAAATAAGCAATTTATTTTCTTTTGAAATCGAATGAAATAAAATTTCGAATGTTTAAATTGAAATGTTGCTGTATTAAATGGTCCTTCGGTAAAAGTAATCATAAAGTAAATTAATATTTTTACACAATTTAGAAAAAATACTGTGGCGAAATTGGTCGGATATTGCAATTTCTAGCTATTACAAATTCAACTATGACATTTGGCTAGGGTTGCCGGAAAGCTCTAGTTTTGAAAATAAACGCCAACTGTTTCCCCACCAAAAATATGAGTATAATGTTGCAATTTTTCAAAATCAAATTCCTGGGTTTTTGAAGGAATTTTCAAACTTTTTTTCAATATTTTATGCTTATTATTAACTAATTTTTATTTTTAAATGCTTTTCTGTAAAAAACCCCAATGTTAATAGTCCGATAAATGGTCTCGAAAATTGCATTTTCAGAAAGTTATGTTGCTGTATAATCAAGAAATATTATTTTAACAGAAAAATGTTATCGATTCTTAAGCTTCATAATATAGGACTTTAAAATGCACCAGGTCTCAATGTTAGGTGCGAGCGACACCAAAAGTGGTTCCCTTGTTAGTATTGAAGATCAATATTTTTATTTTTAATAATTCAAATGGCGAAAATAATACATAATACTTAATAATTAAATGTTAATATTCTTTTCTAGGAGAGTTTAGTATCACATATTTCCAACCAGTAATTTTTCATTGAAAATTCGTTTTGTTTAATCAAATCATTTCTGCAATTGCAATAAGCAAACACTTTCATTTTTAAAAACTGCTTCCAAAAGATTGAAAATTCTGTAAAAAATGCTCATCGCGAAAGGATTTAAAGATAAAATTTCATAATTCCACTTTAAATAAGAATACATTAATTTGCGTACAATAAATTAATGCGGAGAGTTCCTAATTCCATTAACATGTAAGACATAGCCTATATATGCAGTGAAAAATTAAACGATAAACCTAGATAAAAAGCTTTTATCTCAAAAGGATAAAGTGGGTTACACCCTTTTAGATTTAATTGGCTCATATAATTTTGATTAAAGAGCCAATATTTAAATGATTAAATGTTATTTCCAAGATTGTTTAATTTTGTCTCATATGAATGCGCAAATTTTAATTCTATAAATTTTAATGAAACTGTAGCTAAATTTATTTAGACGGATTATATTTTCTATCAAAAAAGAGTCCAATTGCTATAAGGACAAAAATAATCCAACTGTTTTCAGAGCAAATTTCACCCATTTTAAAAGTGTCTTGAATCAAACATAAGTGTTAGATACGTACATTGGATATTTTCTCTTTTTGAAAAGATTTCTAAAATCATAGAAATCCAGGATGTCGAGTTATTCTAAAAATAAACGTGGAAAAAAAAGATTTTATCTCAAAAGGATAAAGTGAGTTACATAATTTATTCTGGCTTATATGAAAGCGAAAATTTTAATTTTATAACACTTAAAGCAGTAGCTAAATTTATTCAGACGGATTATATTTTTTTTTCACAAGAGAGTCCAATTGTTATAAGGTCAAAAATAATCCAACTGTTTTCAGAGCATATTTCACCCATTTTAACAATGTCTAGAATCAAACATAAGTGTGCACATAAAGCAAACATGTGCAAACATAAGTAACATTGGACATACGTACATTGGACATTTTCACTTTTTGCAAAGATTTCTAAGATTATAGAAATCCAGAATGTCTTGTTATGCTAAAAATAAACGAAAAAAAAAAAAGCTTTTATCTCAAAAGGATAAGTGAGTTACACCCTTTTTAGATTTAATCGGATTCATATAATTTTGATTAAAGAACTTATATGTAAATGATTAACAGTTATTTCCGAAATTGTTTTATTCGGGCTTATAAGAAAGCGCAAATTTTAATTTTTGAGCACTTAATAATACAATAGCTAAATTTATTCAGACGGATTATATTTCTTTCACAAGAGAGTCCAATTGCTATAAAAACAAGAATAACTCAACTGTTTTCAGAGCAAATTTCACCCATTTTAACAATGTTTAAGATAAGTGTTAGATAGCGAAATACGTACTTTGGATATTTTCTCATTTTGAAAAGATTTCTAAGATTATAGAAATCCAGAATGTCTTGTTATTCTAAAAATAAACCGGGAAAAAAGCTTTTACCTCAAAAGGATAAGTGAGTTACACCCTTTTTAGATTTAATCGGATCATATAACTTTGATTAAACAACTTATATGTAAATGATTAAGGCTGTTCTTAACTGCTCTGCTGAACAAGCGCAAAACGTTTTGACATATTTACAAATTTATTTTTTAACGGAAAGATATAAAATTGGAAATCCTGGCCATGGAAGCGATTTGGAATTGAACTGTTTTTTTTCCATTTTTTGATCCACCAATTACCTATTGAGTTATAAGCGAATTTGATCACGTGACAAACCCGCTTTTCGCCCGCTCTTGAGTGCTTTTTCTCCGTTCGCGCGAAAATTCTGTTCAAAACGCCCACTTTGACGCAATTTTCTGAAAGATATATTGCGTTTGCAAAAAAAAATGGAAAAAACAGCTCAATTACATAGCTCCTGAACAACAACACCAGCTAGTTTCATGCATTTTCGAACAAAAATAAATTAAAACTCATGTCAGAAAGTTGCCCTTTTGGATTTGAGAACAGCCTTAAGAGTTATTTCCGAAATTGTTTTATTCTGGCTTATACGAATGCTCAAATTTTAATTTCATAACACTTAATGAAGCAGTAGCTAAATTTATTCAGACGCATGATATTTCCTTTCACAGGGGAGTCCAATATCTATCAGGACAAGAATAATCAAGTTTTCAATAACAAATTTTCAGAGCAAATTACACCCGTTTTAACAATGTCTGGTATCAAAGATAAGTATCAGATAGTGAAATACGTACTACGGATATTTTCTTATTTTGAAAAGATTTCTCAAATCAAAGATATCCAGAATGTCGTGTTATTTTAAAAAGAATAAAATCTATTTAATTATATTATTAAAAAATATATACGTAATAAAAACGGACGTCATATTGACGGTGGCAACGTCTGAAAAAAAAATTCTTTTACTTGAATTTTTTTAACTTCTTAACATCGCTCAATTTTTAAATTTACGTCATCGAATACATGAAAAAATATATTTTAAAAGGCAAATTCTTTGAAAAGTGTATCACAATTGACTGGTTTTGCATGGACTTTAAAAATTTATTCAGAAGCATTATATTTACTTTCACAACAGAGTCTCAATTGCTATAAAGACAAGAATAATCCAACTGTTTTCAGAGCAAATTTCACACATTTTAGCAATATCTAGTATTAAAGATAAATATCAGGTAGTGAAATAAGTTCTTTGGATATTTTATTATTTTGAATAGATTTCTAAAATTATAGAAATCAAGGATGTCGCGTTATTCTAAAAATAAACGGGGAGAAAAGCTTTTATCTCAAAAGGATAAGGGAGTTACACCCTTTTTACCTTATATTGGATCATATAATTTTGATTAAAGAGCCTAATATTTATATGATTAAGAGTTCTTTTCGAAATTATTTTATTTTGACCTATATGAATACGTAAATTATAATTTTATAACAATTAACAAAGCGGTAGCTAAATTTATTCAAAAGCATTGTATTTACTTTCACAAGAGATTCCAAACTCTATAAGGACAAGAATAAACCAATTGTTTTCAGAGCGAATTTCACTCAATTTAAGAACGTCTAGTGCCAAAGATAAGTATCAGATAGCGAAATACGCACTTTGGATATTTTCTTATTTTGAAAAGATTTTTAAAATTATATAAATCCAGAATGTCAAGATATTCTAAAAATAATAAAATCCGCATATTATTAAGAAAAAACAAATTCGTGAATAACGCTGGCGTAATATTGACGGTGGCAACACCTGACAAATAAATTTACCTTTTACTGGAATTTTTTTTTTAACTTCTAAACATAATTTTAATGTTTACACCGTCGAATAGGGGGAAAATGTACTTTCAAATGCCAGTTCTTTGAAAATTGTATTTCAATCAGAAGATTTTGCATTGTTTTAAAAATAATTTTCAAGCATGAATAATTATAATTAAAAAAATCTGCATCGCGTGCAGATCGAATACGGAAGAATAAATCCGTTCCATTTAAAATAACATAAATAATTTAGCATTTGTTTCCAGTTAATATTCATAACGAAATTAACCCTTAAATGCCGGGTGTT
Source organism: Maratus speciosus (assembly GCA_963932465.1). Taxonomy (NCBI): domain Eukaryota; kingdom Metazoa; phylum Arthropoda; class Arachnida; order Araneae; family Salticidae; genus Maratus; species Maratus speciosus. Next base: position 198,941,227 of record OZ010792.1, on the reverse strand, counting down.
GCTTTTCGGCAACATACCCAATTTAGGCTTCTAAAATACTATTAGAATAATATTGAAGCTAAAATGCCTAATATTGCCAATAAAATACATTCTGAAAATATTATTAAATCGATTTTCAACATGCAGACGGCAACACTTGTGCTGTTTAAGAATAAAGATAGATTTATTTTTTCAATTGTTGCTATATGTTCTTTTTGTTTTGTTTGCAAGCTTGCGAAATACCCTATTTTGTTCTGCAGTGAGCAAGTAAAGTATATTTCTTATTACAGTTCCTAAAATTCTTGTGTGTTTAATATTATAGAATTTTATCAAGAAAAATTATTTTTTCAATTAAAGACCAGTATTGCCAATTAGTAACAAACTGCTTTTTAGCTGTAAACCATACTTAAAACAAAATATGATTTTTAAAAGTATTTTTCCTATGGTTTATTTAAAAAATGAAAAGCCGAAAAACATTATTGCAATGATTTTTGAAAATTCTGGCATTTAAGGGTTAACACTTAATCTATTAAAAATACTTAAATAAAATAATATAAATAAAACACAAATTTAACAGATAAGTAAAAGAACTACATGCTTAAATGGCGAAATAAGAAAAAAAAAGGCTCCTGTAAGTAACGAGATCATTGGCTATTTCTTTGGCTATTAACCTCTAGCATGTGTATAGTACGAAAATATCGCTTTTACTAAATTCGAGAGCATTATTTTAATAGGTTATTGATATTTTTCATTGTAAAATGCTTTTTGCTGTTTTTAGTTAGCAATTTAAAAAGATATATTAACCCTTTGCACTCGAGAGGTGACTCTCACACACCACAAGTGTTGCCAAGTGTCTCGTGTAAATCAGGGTTTCAAATGCTTTGAACACCACTAATTTCTTAAAGTTTTTAATCACAGATAATTTGTCCATTAAATCAGAGTTGCCAGATTGGGGATTTTGTCCCCATTTTGGGGAATTTTGAACCTCCAGGGGAATTATTTAGGGACAAGTAGTTCGGGGGGAAATGCTTGGGGACATTAAATTTTTGGGGGAAAAACTTAGGGAATTTTTTTTTTACGATTTCACGTAAAGTTTACGAAAGTCATCTGGCAGCACTGGATCTGCCTCGAACTCGATTTTGATTTGGAAAGCGAAAATAAAATACGTAAATCTGATATATCAATCATTATCCTCGTGGACGTATTCATCGTTTACAAGATTATAGCTTACACGCATCACAGGTGCATTACGACCAGGGATGAGAGCACTCCGACCCAAATGTCCGATTGCTACCACTAAATTTTAATAGTATTTATCGCCGTATTCAATGACAGAATTTCTGATTTTTTTATAAAGCAAAGAATACTATTAAAATTTAGTGGTGAGAATCAACCATTTGCGTCGGAGCACTCTCATCCCTGATTACGACCTACCTTGGACTATCCTCATCTCAATTTCGAGATCACTAAGTGCGGCAGATTTTCCTAGTCATCGCGGATAGACACACACACACACACACACACATACACATAAACACATATACATATTTCTTTTATTAGTATAGATTTATACAACAGTAATAAAAACAATTATTTAATATTTTATTGTTTTTAAGGCTGGTTAATTTATGTTTCATATAATGACAGTAGAGCTTTTTGCAAGACATGCAATTGCATACAAGAATCACATTGTTACGTTTATAACAGCACATTACTCAATGAATGCAGCAGACCCCTTGTTTCTCCTTATAGGAAACTTGAATGAAGACTCAGCGGTATTAAACGGCATAAACCTTCACATTACTAAATCTTCAGGTCTTATCCAAAACGTTTTTTTGCCCTGTGTTTTAAAAGATTTTGGAAAGCAGCTATTTTTCTTTCATTATTGAAGAAAGCACAGTGTTTGATACAATGAAGGTGTTTTATATTAAGATTAGGTACTTCAGTAGGTTCAGTGAAATGCAAAAAGTATTTAATTCAGATGATAAAAAAAGTATTTTTCCTTTCAACAGTTTGATTTCTCAAATTGTCTACAGAAGAAGTTTTTTATCCCCTCGTGGATGTGGTGACTAGGCTATTTATAGATTCGCAATTTTGAACCGTTTCTAATGAGTTGTTATGTAATTCTTCATTCTGAAGTTCCATTGTTTTATTATAAACATCAGGAGTGATTAAATAAGAAATACAATTTTTTCCGAAAGTCGTGGCGGATTATCCAGCATGCCGGGCCTTAGAATGCCGGATTATAGAAGGTTTATTGTACTAATGATTACTTATAACTTACATTTTTTTAGCACGCATCTTTTTCTTTTCTATTTATTCGGAATTTCAGGTAATACGAATTTTTTGGAATCTGAACAGGGACAGGCCCCATTTAGTTCGGATTAGAGGGGTTCTACTATATATTATTAATCAAGTCCGTATTAAAATTCATATTCAAGTCCTAGTGAACAGAGGTTTCTTCATCCTCATTGTGAAATATGCACACATTGCAAAAATAGAAAAACATTAAATAATTCAACGTAATATTTTTATTTGCACCATAGATTACGCTACCAAAGGCAGCAGTGCAGTGTTAAATTCCTAGATTTGGATATTACATTCCTGGAGGTGGATCTAATGAATAAACAGCTACGCGATTATCTTACTTTTTATTTACTATGGAAATAAATTATTTTAGAAAATAAATGATATCTTCCTGGGAAAGTGCGGTTGTTTTGTAATATAAATACTGGTGTCCAGAACATTTGGAGTTCCGAATTCCGCGGTACGCCTGGCAACAATAGTGTTGGGTGATAGTCATCTCTCGAGTGCAAAAGTTTAAGTGCAAAAAAACTATTATGGTTTTCAAGTAACAAAAGCAATGGTTTTACTTAGGTTCTATAACCCGGGAAGCCTGTGTCGCATGATCTGGTATAAAAAAGACAAATGTCGAAATCATAACAAGCGAAAATAGCAATACAATATGGTGCACATGGTTATAGAACGATGTACTTGAAAACTCTGTTACATAAAGTAGTTAAAACCTTTCTGATATTTCGTTATCAAAAACAATATTTGAGTTTGCTTGAAAATGCATTTTGATTTTTTTTCTCTTTCCATCGAAATTATCACAGTACAAAATGCAATATGTGACAAAATATTTATTTAAAATAATGCAAAATTTATTAAATTTAGGCTCAGTTTAGAATGTTCTTTGTTGCTGTATACTTATGTTCGTTATCTCGGGAAGCCTGTGTCAGATCATATGGTATAAATGAAACAAATGTTCCAAATCATAACACGCGAAAACCGCAATACAACATGGTGCTCATAGTTGTAGCAACGGCGTTCTTGAAAACTGTGTTGTATAAAGTAGTTACAAACTTTCGGATATTTCTTTATCAAAAACAATATTTGAGCTGGCTTGAAATTAAATTTTGAATGCTTAACAACAACGGAGAAATTAGGCAACGCAAACACAACTCTTTCGTTTTTCTCCCGGATTTCCAGCGAAATTATCACGATACAAATTACAATATGTGACAAATATTTATTTAAAATAATGTAAAATTTATTAAATTTAGGTTGTGTTTCGAATGTTTCTTGTTACTGTATACTTATGTTCTTTAATTCGGGAAGCCTGTGTCGGATCATCCTGTGTAAATAAAACAAATGTCCAAATCATAACAAGCGAAAATAGCAACACAATATGGTGCTCATAGATGTAGCATAATGTCATACTTGAAAACTTTTATATAAAGTAATTACAATCTTTCTGACATTTCTTTATGATAGACAATATTTGATTTTGCTTAGAATTTCATTTTGAATGCTTAACAATAACGGAGAAATTAGTTAACGTAAACACAACTCTTTTGTTTTTCTCCCTGATTTCCATCGAAATTATGGCGGTACAAAATACAATATGTGGCAAAATATTTATTTAAAATAATGTAAAATTTATTAAATTTAGGTTGAGTTTAGAATATTCCTTGTTGTTGTAAACAGTGACGATGAGTTAATTTTCTTTTCATAAAATTAATTAAAACTGATAGAATAAGTAGGTAGTGTGTTAGTTTGAACTGGTGCTTTACGGTGGCGAGCTTATTTAATTTATGAAATTTTAAACATGCTATGGCATAAATGTTTTTGCGTTTCTTCTAAAGTTATCTTTAAAACAAAAATAAAACCTTTAAACCAATAACTCTTTAAATCAGATATCTATATTATAAAGCAAAAACATATATGTGATTAACGCTGATATCATGTCGACGGCGGCAACAACCTAACCAATCTATTTTGCTATAAAGCAAAATATTTAACTGCTTAACATTGCAGAATTTAAATTTTTACACTATCGAATAGGGGGAGAAAGTGCATTTAAATGCATTTTGTTAGAAAACTGTATCTCAATGCACCATTTCATACAGTTTAAAAAATATTTTCCAAGAATGAATATCTTTAAAGTTTATCTATATCCCGTACAGCCCGATTACGGAAGGTTGACCTATTTGCACTTAAAACTATACAAATAGTCCAGCATTTGTTTCCGGCTAACATTTCGTAATAAAATGAAAATTTTCATCAATAAATAAATAATTAATTAAAATAAAACACAAGTTTCACTGATATGTAATCGAACAACGCACTTAAACACTGAAATAATCAGAATAACAAGAAAGAAAAAAAATCAGGTTACAGGCATCAATTATGAAACATTTTTCAACACATTCAGAATAATGTAACAAAACTTCACCCTTTAACCCCTTGAGGGGCAAGCAAAAATGTCTCTAAATATTAAATTCTCACCAGAATAATCGAAAAATTTTATTTTTAAATAAGGAAAAGCAATTTTTCAACGATTTTCCTCCAAAGTTAAAAATATAAAATTTAGTTAAAATTTTTTGGTGAGAATCTTGTTTAAATTAGGTTGGATATATTTTATCCCACCGCCCTCAAGGGGTTAATAAGTTGAAATAGGCTATCTAATTGAACTTTGTGGAAACGCATTAACACATTTAAAAACCGAATTTCAACAATTTCCATGTACAGTCGGAAAATTATCCGAATCCGAGATTTGTATCTATAAACTGCATGAATGCAAAAGTTTAGTTGGCTTAGCAAATACATACCACAGTTAAAAATTCCCCTTTAGCAGTCTCCGCTAATAACAATAAGAATGGTACGTGAATTCTTTTGTGTATTCATGTATACGATGTATAGAATTCATACAAAACGAGTAACATGCAAAAAGTTAGTTAAATTTAAAAGTGCATACCGAAATTGAAAACGCACTTTCAGCAATTAGTGCTCAAAGACAGTACTGTAACCGATTTCATTTGCGTGTTCCTGTAAATGAACGATAAATGCTATGAACGCCCTATTCTATTGTAAACATCGTGTAATGAAATTGAGTGATTTCTATCAATTTGAAATAGTTTAATTTCATTAAAATACCTTGCATACGATTCTTCCCCATTGACCAAAATAAATTCAAAATGGTGGCCGTAAAATACAAAATGGCGGTAGACACGAAATAAACTTTTTACGCACCATATTCAGTGGCATATCATTGCATAGGTCTTTCAAAATAAAGACGATGTTTCATTGACTATTTTACAGTCAGAAGCTCCGTTTAAATATTGCACAACCTGGAAGGTGTGTAGGTAGGATCTCTAGCTTTACTGCAACTCTAACCATCATAAACATCTACACGCCTCATCAAAACAGTGTTTATAGATAAGAACTAACAATTAAACACAACTTAAAAGTCATCAATACAAGTAAATAAAAAAAAATAAGTAATGTAAAAAAATTGTTTAACATTGATGAGAATTAATTAGTTCGCTTTTTACGCAGTTGAGTTTTTTGATTTTTTAAATTTGATTTTAGAAAAGCATTAAAGTCAACGACAGAGCATTTTTACTTTCTTCTACCTATATAGAAGGAAGTTACGTAATCGAATTTTTTTTCGACTTTCGGTTGTCGACGGATTTACACGTTTTAATAGTCACAGACCTCGAAAAATACGTTTATACAAAATGTCTGTCTGTACGTGTGTCCCTGTATCCGTGTGTCGCCATCGTATAATCGTAAAATTTATGAAGTTAGGCATAGAATTGAAGCAATTTTCAGATTTATGTTTTTGGCTATGGCAAGCAGGTCTTCCTTGAATTTAGAAATATTCCGCCTGAAGGAGATGCTATAATAGTGATTTTTGCGCCATTTTCATTATTGTACCATGGAAAAGCATATGAAGTTATGCAAAGAATTGATCCAAATTTCATTAATATGTTTTTGACTATGGCAAGCAGGTCCTCCATAAATTTGGAAACATTCCGTCGGAAGGGAGCACGCTAATAGAAATTTTTGTGTAATTTTCTCTATTTTTCCTTGTTCTGTTGTACATGCTGCGACAGGAACTTCGCATCCTGCTAAAACAGGCTATTAGAAAACAGCTGACGTACAGCAAAATAATGAAAAATATTGATTTTATTAAATATCACGATCGAGATTAACTCGTTTTTACTCAAATTAATTGGCTGAAGCAAAAATTTAAGATTAAAATCAAAGTTGGTATAGTATTGAACTAATAATATTGAAATATTAAGATTTCTAACTACCTTTTGAAATATTAAGATGTGTGAGACATAAGAAAGCTTTGGAATCGGTATATCCAAATAGTTTCAATGATATTTCTGTATCGTTAAACTCTATCAAATTTCAATGAGTTGTTATAGACAGATTTACAATAATATAGAAGCAATCTTATTTGTATAAGTGGTTAGACAAAAGAATGGAATTTGAAATTTTGAATAACCATATACGGGTTATTAAACGACCTTATAAAAATGATTCTGTTTTTGGTTGCGACGTAAATGTTACGTTATCAGTGTATAAAACGTTTAAATATTTTCGCAAATAAAATTAAAACAGATTTTTACGAATTTTGTTACTCAAAAAAAAAAAAAAAATTCAAAGTCTTATGGAATCCTACAAAATTGTATTTGTAAATATTTAACTCGATTGCATAATTTTAAATTAAGAATTAAATGAATGTTTTTAAGTATAATACAAAATTACCCTAAAGCAATTATATTAGTTAAATGCTAAATTAAACAAAAGAAGTTAATTCAGAAGATAATGAGTTTTATAATGCCAACATACTCGTGCGTTCTAAAAATCTTCCAAGACCATTTTTGAAAAATAATTATTTTTGCTTCTTAGAAACTTCAAACCCTTTTTAATGGTGAATTTCCTAATTTAGTTCCTTTAGTATTCGAAATACTTCTTTTATTTGACGCATGACTCCTTTCTTTTTTTCCTTAAACGAATCATGTTTTAAAACGCATAACTTATTCATCATACTTGAAAATACTTGTGTACTTCAGACGGAAATATTTTTACTTAGGCTACTTAACTTTCAGAACTCAGAAAAAAAATCTCTTTGATGTTTTATTTCAATTGCACAACATATTCGGGATGAGAGAAGATAGTTTCGTGCCATTTCTTGCAGTGAAGTCAAATGAAGTCATTAACTTATTTTACTCGCTTATGTTATCGTCTAATCATAATCGGTTAGGCGTGCAAAAAATATTTCAAATAAAAGTGCATGATCGTTGATTTTTTTTAAAACGAAAATCACGAGAGGTTAAGAATGGAAATTTCTTTAAACATTGATTTATTTCATTTTTTTATTTTTATTTATGAATACAAGTTTATTAACGTGGGATAATTGAGGTGATATTATCAGTGCAGTCTCGAAAAAAAAAAAAAAAAAATGGACAAAATGACTGAAATGGAAATTCAGGACATAGTCGCAACGATCAATATATAAAAAAATATGTAAAATATGACATAAATATAATTGATAAATTATCTATAAAACGATAAATGAACTAATGCAGTACAATTAACACATTCGCTCCCAAAGTTGAGATTAACGACTGCTTACACACGCCAAGATTAAATCTGCATATGCTTTTAAATTAATTTCTGCTGTTTTATTATATATATATCGCTCACCCGCAAGAAATGTGACACATCTCGACAAAAAGTAAATTCCACAGGGGAGGCAAAAGAAAAATTGTATGATTTTACTGTAATATGAAATTATAGCACTTTAGCACAGCAAGCAGGAATAAAAACGTGTATAAAAGCATAAAACCCTTAAGAATGAAGACATGGGATGAGATTTCGAGGGTTGGTTAATTTTACCTCCCAACTCAATCCACCCCTCTTCTGTGGTCACAAATGGACATATAGCGTAATAAAGTGATTTTCTGTATAATTACGCTTATGAAACTTGTTGTATAGCAAGACGCACCTATGACAGAAATATTAGTAGAATAAAAATGAAAAATGAATTTTTGCGAGATGCGTCACTTTTCTTGTGGGTGAGCGATCTATATATATGAGGTTACTTTTAGTAACAAATAAATTCACAAGAGTGCTCATTGTTGGCATATGAAATAAAATTTTTGCTTCCTGTGCCAACTACGGGATACTTCGTAAATAGATAAACAACTGTACCTGGGTTATCACATGGCTGGCAAGAAAACCCAGTATTCTCGTAGCTATGGCAGCGAAAGTGTTAAAGCAAAAGCATAGTTTAAAATGATTAGTATTTGTTTTATTACATATAAAATCTAAAATTTAATGTAGAGGTTTCATGATATATTACACTAGAACTAGATTAATTTTAACACAATTATTCTAATTGGTAAATAAATCATATGAGATGTAAATTTCCAACTGGGCAAAAAACGCATCCAGCGTTTTCTGGAGTTCCATTACCCGCGATTTATTCTGTTGAGCTCATTCAGATATAAGACCAGATGTTATAATCATTAAGGTTAATTGGGTGAATTAGAGCCACCAGATTCTTACGGGATAGCTCAGATGAAAGAGCATTGGCAGCTTGAGTCAAGAGGTCCCTGGTTCGAATCCTGGCCGGACATTTTTTCACCCAATTGTGAATTTACATTTCATAATATATTATTCCAAGAACACATAAATACGGCCATAATTCAAATTAGAAGGATTTTTTAAAATGTTCGTACTTAAGATTATTTTCTGTTATAGAGATCTCGTCAAAATTGCTTCTTTATGTATTTAACTCCAAAATATAATTAAAAATTAAATACTAAACATTTTTTTACACATTTTTACATTAAATATAAAGTACTGCAACACAATTTAATTACCCCCAAAACGGTTAAACAAAAGAAGCTAATTAAGAAAAGAATGAATTTCATACTACCAAGAGATTCGTGCTTACTTAAAAGCTTCCTGTAATGCTGCCGAAAAATTATTATTATTGCACCATAAAACGTTAAACTTTTTCAACATTGAATTTCCTAATTCAATTCATTTTGTATTCAAAATATTTCTTTTATATTTCGCTTGAGTCTTTTTCTTTTCTTAAAAGAATCATGTTTTAAAAAGTATTTTCATCATCCTTGAAAATATTAAAACTGTGTGCTTTAGTTGTACACAATTTGTTTAGACCAATTATTTTTAGAACTCAGAACAAACATGGTTGAAGTTTTCTTTTTTTTTAATTTGACAAAAAAATTCGGATGAAAAAATCTTGTTTTATTCCATTTCTTGCTGTAAATTTAAATAAAGTCATTAACTTATTTTACTCGCTCATGTTACCCCTTAACCATAATATGTGCGGCGTGCAAAATACATTTCAAATATAAGAGCATGATCACACAGTTTTTCAAACGAGATATTGCGAATGAAAATTTCTTCAAACATTGATTTGTTTCATTTTTGTTTTCAACTTCAAGTCTCATTTACGTATTTCAATTCAGATGATAATATCAGAGCAGTTTTCCACATCCATTATGACATATCTGTTACAATAGAAATCTAAATCATATTTTAAACGATAAATGAACAAACATTACAATTCAACAATTTGGAAATGATTATGGCAACCTCTCGCCTATCTTTTCGCCTACAATTTAGCAAAAGGCGTTATGTTATATTGGTTCAGGAACACATAAATTAATTCACAATTGAAGATAAAACAAGATTTTATGAATTTTATATTTTCTAACTACTACCAGAAATACCACAAAATTGCATTTTCAAATATTTAACTCCTATGGCTATTTTAATATTAAGAGTTAAATAAATGTCTCGATGTCAAATATAAACTACTCTAACACAATTCAATTGAACAAAAGAAGTGGATTAAGAACGTAATGAATTTTATAATACGCAAGATTCGTGCGTTCGCAAAATCTTCCTAGAAGCTGAGCGATGCAATCAGATATTATCAATGCCTAATTTGTTTTTGAAAAATAATCAGTTTTGCTTTTGAAAAATGCTTGAATTTTTTTCAAGAGTGCATTTCTTAATTTAGTTCGTTAATTATTTAAAATAGTTCTTTTATGTGACTATGAATCTTTTTTAAATTCTTAAAATAATTATGTTTTAAAATATATAACTTATTCATCATACTTGAAACATTTGCATCTCAGTTGCTAATATTTCTGCCTAGACTTTTTAGGACTCAGCAAAAACGCCTTTGATGTTTTTTGCACTAAGTAATCGGAATGAGAAACTATTGTTTCGTCCCATTTCTTGCTATGAAATTAAATGAAGCGGCTAACTTATTTTAATCGCTCATATTATCGTTCAATCATAATCGGTTTGGCGCGTAAAAAATATTTCAAATAAAAATGGCTGCTCGTTGATTTTCAGAACGAAAATCTTTGGAATTTCCGAGTTTCCGAATGAAGCTTTTTGCAAACATTAATTTGTTTCATTTTTGTTTTTGATTGGATGTTTGTTAATGTGGGATAATAGAGATGATATTTATTATCAATGCAGTTTGTGGGAAAATAGGCAGACATCAAGAACATAGTTTCACAATAAATAACAAACAATAAATAATATGACAAAATAGATTTAAGAAAAAAATAATAATTAAAACGATAAATTTTGAAATAATTATGAAATTCCTTCGACCCACTCTTGTTTTTAAGGACAAAATCCTATTTTTTTCACTATGGACTTTTTTGTCGTATCCAAGGAAAAGTACTAGTTTACTTTTGGACAACTGTAATTATTTTTTAAAATGTGTAAAGTTGGCGGCAACGGCCGGCGCTATGACTTTTGTATTTATAACTCTTACATCTTTTCAAAACATAACAGAATTTAATTTTTTACGTCATCGACTAAAGGGGAAATGTACTTTCGAATGAAGTTTGTTTGAAAACTATAGCTCACTTCAGTGATTTTTAAAGGCTTTTTAAATAATTTTCAAGCAAAATTTTTCTTTACAATTTTTCTCAATAATGAACCTTTGTTTGACTACAATTTGGTTTCTGACGTTTTTTAAATTTTGTTTTCTTCTAATTATAATTTTCTTTCGCAACTTTCCGCAATTGGTTCTCTTCCAAGTGTTGCCATCATGGCTACAATGATCTTTAAAATGAATATAAATGCCACTAAAGATTAAAAAGAATTTCTTTTTTTTTTTAAATCACATTTGCTTAAATACGATATTTGGCTACTGACCCGATTTTAGAAAATTAATCGTAAGATTAGAAAAATCACAAAATACGGCACTTTGAAGCTAAACTGAAATCCATCAACGAAAGAAAAGAAAAAGAAAAAAAAATACTTCAGTTCCCTAGTATTTTATGTAAAAATTCACGATGGCAAGCTTTTCACGCAAATAAAAGACGAAAAGCACTTAAATTAAAACCCAGAAGATAGAGTACATAGATTTTATTAAATTTATAATAAAAACATTCCTGTAAAGGGAATATGGTAGATTATTCCAGGAACACTTATATATATTCGTAATTGATATTAAAACGCCCTTTTAAAAATTTTATTAGTTAAGTTTATTTTCTTACTCTTACCGGAAGTTTTATGAAATCACTAGTAATTTAAATATTTAACGCCAAGACATAAGTTAAAGTTTAAAAGTAAATAAATGTTATTGCATTAAGTATAAAGTACCCCACAATTGAATTAGTAGAAAATAAGATTAAACGAAAGAAGTTAATTAAAAATATAATGAGTTTCATAATACCGATAGACTTGTGCAAAGTCTCCTTAAAACGTTTTCAAAATATAATTATTTGACTTCTGAAAAACTCTTGAATGTTTTTCCAAGAGTGCATTTCCTAGTTTAGTTCATTTAATATACAAAATACTTCTTCTATTTGGCATATAAGTTATTTTTTTTTATTCTTAAAAGAATCATGTTTTAAGAGCATAACTTATTCATCAGACTTAAAATACACGTGTACTTTTGTTGGAATTACCTTTTAGAATTCTTTTGATATATATATATATTTTTAAATTATACAAAATATTCGAGATGCAAAAAGATTGTTTCGTGCCACTTCTTGCTGTGAAAATAAATGAAGTCATTAACTTATTTTACTCGTTCATGTTATTGTCTAATCATAATGGGTTAGGCGTGCAAAAAAATCTTTTCAAGTGCATGATCGTTGATTTTTTTAAAAAGAAAAGTATGGAGGATCCCAAAAGGAAATCTTATTAGACTCTGATTTATTTTCTTCTTCTTTGTTTTCGAAAGCAAGTGAATCAAGGTATATGAATTCAGATGGTAATAATATTATCAGTATCGTTTTGGATAATATATTGTAATTAACCCTTCATTTTGTTCCATTTTTTCTAGTGATGGGTAGAATGTATGATTTTACTATCGAATAAATCATTCGGGCATGCGCATAATCATAGTATTCAAACTTTGTATACATTTTTAATCAAATATCAGGAGAAATTTAGTAAAAAAAAAGAAGCAAAATCATAGTTGCCAACCTTTATGACATTTTTAATCAATTGTTTTCAAAAATACACTGTAAAAATAAACGACATTTTTACAGTACAAAGTACTGTTCATCTCGCGCACAAACTGGATCACAGTGAATGTGCTTTATCTGTCTTTGGTTTCCTGACTATATTAACATGGAAAATACAATAGTTGCGTAAAATTAACAGCACAATGTGCTGGCAATTTGGACGCCTGCAGTTTGTGCTTTAAAAAAATGCGTCCAAATTGATAGCACATTGTGCTGTTAATTTTACGCAACTATTGTATTTTCCATGTTAATATAATCAGGAAACCAAAGAAAGATACAGTACATTCACTGTGATCGTGTTTGTTCTGGCAAATTTACAGTGTTTTTTTTTTACAGTGTACTAGACTAATTTTTTTAACAGAAAGAAAAAAATAATAAATCTTTGAAGCACAACCCACTTTTTAAAATCATATTTTGTACTTGTACTAATGAGTACCATTACAATCTGTCCTTCTTTTTAATATGAGAAAAAAAACTATCTTCTCCTTATTAATCTTTGTGGAAAAAAATTTGTTAGCATAACGAAAAGTAAAGAAAACATAAAAGAATTATCCAACCGCAGTCGTATTTGTTTAATCTTTAGTTTTATTTTTGTTGCCTATAATATGCATTATAAAACATAGTAGTGATATAACGTACATGTAAAACCTCACTAACAACAGGCATGATCATTTCTAATCATAGGAATTTTTATGACGTATCTGAGTAACAAGAATTCGTCTATATCCCTCTACTACACTAAAAACATATACGAAGCGAGAGACAAAGAATGTTAGGAGGTTAGGTATAATAGAGGGTTCCCAGTTTTGTCAATTTAGTGGGGTTTTGTTTTATTCAAATATTTACCACTATTTCCAATTAATAATTTTCGCCTTAAGTAATCTGTTATTAATTAAAGTAAATAATATTATCCGGAAACAGTGTTTTTTATCTGAATAAAAAATTATTCGCTAAATTGGCAACATTCGAGAAGACAGAAGGAATTCCCATCTTGTTCAATGAATTTGCGTCAAGCGTGGTTTTTTCCTCAAAAGACCAAAAATTTATCCCGTATTAAACGGGATCCCGTAATAACCGTTCGCATTTTAAACGTGATATTTTTGCATTATTCTTATGGGCGATGTTCAAGGGATCGAAAAAATCCGAGTATTAAGCAGGATCGCGTATTAACCGTGAACGTCTTAACCGGGTTCGACTGTATTGAACTTAAAAAGAACTTATATATTTTTACATGTTTCTTTAATTAATTTGAATTAAAATAAGAAAAAAAAATTCGACGCAAAATGTCTCATAGAAAATGATTAATAATAATTATAAAAAGAAAGGTTGGCAGCTATGCTTTTGCGCATGCTCGAATGATTAATTTGAATAGTAAAACATTCATTCTGCACATCAATAATTTTTCCTTCTTTTAATTCCCATTTAGTATACGCATAAATTTAATTACTATTTTTTTTTTTTTTTCAACACACACACAAAATAAATAAATAAATGAACTTTTCTTATCCCAGAAATATATTCGATATTCATTTTATATCATAAACATAGACTTGCTTATATATCATTGAAGACTTGAAAAGACAAACTCAGGTAAAAACCAATTGTGAATTATACACCTACTGTTAAGTAGAAAAAATGTAGGAGATATTAACACTTTTTGAAAATTTTCAGTAGTTTGTTGATAGCCTCTATCTCATCTCCCTATAAGGAAAATGTTGTCAAGTTGTCAAGTTGTCAGCGAATATTTCGATTGCAAGAGAATTATTTATTTATTTATTTATTTATTTATTTATTTGTCATTTCTTCATAAACAATAATTTATATAAAAATATTCCTAGCTGTTAAAAAATCATCTTAAAATTACGTTATAGACAATTTACATTGTTTTCTTTTCTTCTATTCTTTAAGAAATACACTGCTGGCCATCCAAAATGCAACACCAAGAAAGACAAGAGATATCAAAGTCAGATTTATTTTAGAGATTACACATAGTCTCAGTGTTAATTGATTCCAAAGACAACCTTCTTTGAAGTGAGGTAGACAGTAAAATCAGTAAGAACTGTTACTCCCAACGTCTGTCAATAACCGCTGCTGCACGCTGCGACATAGAGTGAAAGAGTCTTTGGATGAGTTGTTGGGGAATGGTATCACACGCTGCCTCCACACGTAACCAAAGTTCATCTTGTGTACTCGCGGGTGCGGCATTCCGGGATAGGCGCTCTTCAATCATTCACCAGACATGCTCGATGGGTGATAGATCCTGAGAACAGGCAGGCCAGGGTAACAATGGAATATGGTGAGCTACGAAGAAAGCTTGAACATTGCGTGCAACATGTGGTCGAGCATTGTCCTGTTGAAATGTGGCCGCAGGCAAGCCCTGGAGGTAAGGGAGGAGAACAGGCTGCAAAACCTCAGATATATAGCTCTGGCTGGTAAGTGTACCGTTAATGCGTACTAGAGGGGTGCGGGAGTTGAATCCGATACCACCTCACACCATAACACCGGGTGTATGACCAGTGTGATCATGCATAATACAGCAGTTGAGCAGCTTCTCCCCACGGTGTCTCCAAACTCTAATTCGACCATCGTGATACTGTAGGCAGAAGCGTGATTCATCCGAAAACACGATGCTATGCCATTCGGATGTCCATCTCTGCCGTTCAGCTGACCATTTTAAACGCAAACGCCTGTGATTCAATGTCAAATGTATGTGAAGCAATGGACGCCTAGCGGACAATCCAATTCTACAAACGACTTCGAACTGTTCGTGCGGACGCCCATTGTTGTATTAGAGACGGCATTCGTTGTGTTATGGTTGCAGATGTGGCAGTACGTCCCTTCAGTGCCATGCGCACAATATCCATGTCTTCCAGCGGAGTGGTGTGACGAGGCGGTTGGGAATCGCTCCTGTCGATCTGTCGTTCCCTCCTGCATCCACCGATTCCATTTTCTCATGACTGTTGCTTGGCTACGTCCGATACGATGACCAATTTCCCGGAAGGATAAACCGCATTCTCTGTATGCAACGATTCATCCGCGATCGAAATCAGAAACGTGCTAGAATGGTGCTCGTGTTTTTCTACAAGGCTCTGTACACACAAAAAATTGCACGAGAAAACAATTCACGTTCTTCAAAACGAAAATCTTTCTTCCCTTTATATACAGATTGTAAGGTTCCCTGCAGTCACCCACGATGTGCGCGAACGCTGAATTTGTAATCATTTGCATATCCTACCGAGGTGTATACTTGGTGTAAATTTTGCGCTGTTTGGATGATCCCTTCACGGTGTTGCATTTTGGATGGCCAGCAGTGTATACTGTAAGAAATATTGCTAATATATATTTCATACACTTCAAAGAAAAGAGGAAATCTCTCTTTTTTGACAAGCTTTGTTGATTAAGTTAGTTTGTCTGATGTAAGTAAAAGAATTGTAATTTTTTTTAATTAACATTTTTCACAAAATAAGAAGCAATAATGTTAATATTATTTCAAGTTGTTTCAAAATCACCGTAAGCAGCGTTAGTACGGTTTTTGAATTCGAGCATCAATATTTACAAATAGTAATCTTCTTTTTTAATCGCAGAATTTATAGCAATATTCTGCAATTAAATAACGCGAAGAGTACTATTTGGAAATAGTGACACTTAAATTTAAGTATGTACGAACCCTGTTGTGAGAAAGCTAAATAAAAAGATGATTAAAGTAGTTAAGTGATAAAGAAAAAAAAACGAACGGCAATTAAGACGCAAAATAAAAAATACAATAAATAATTATAAGTATTATTTAATCTTCAAATTATTTTTTTTATCTTTCGTTAAAGATTATTTACAGAATTTATAGCATTTTTCTGCAATTCAATAACGCGAATATTACGATTTGGAAATAGTGACACTTAAATCCAATGATGTACGAACCTTGTTGTAAGAAAACTAAATAAAAAGATAATTACAGTAGCTAAGTTATTTAAAGAAATAAAAAAAGAACGACAATTAACACCTAAAATAAAAAAATACAATAAATAAAGATATATATTTCTTATTCTTCAAAATATTTTTTTTTATCTTTAATTGCTGATTACTTATTTACAGAGTTTATAGCTATTTTCTGCAATTAAATAATGACTATTTGGAAATAGTGACACTTAACCATCTCGCTGCGCAGCCCGAGAAACGCTCGGGCATGCATTTTCCCGCCAAATTAATATTATTTTGTTATTACCACCAGTTATTTTTTACCGAAAACTTTGTCTGATTTAATCAGGACATTTTCACCGATTACAAGAGTCAAAATTTTCTGCTTTAAAGAACCGGTGACATACGATTAAAAATTCTGTAAAAGACGCTCATCGCGAAAAATTACTTACGCAGCGTTTGGGTTAAATTCAAGGATGTACGAACGCTGTCGTAAAAAATAATAATAATAATAAAAAGTTAATCAAAGTAACTAAGTGATTTAAAAAATCAAACAGACAACAGCAAAAAATAAAACGAACGACAATTAACATCTAAAATAAGAAATACAATAAATAAAGATATATATTATTTATTTTTCAAATTAATTTTTTATCTTTCATTACAGATTACTTATTTAGAGAATTTATAGCAATTTTCTGCAAATAAATAATTTCAAGAATACTATTTGGAAATAGTGACATTTAAATTCAAGGATGTACGAACCCTGTTGTATAAAAAAAAAAAAAAAAAAAAAAAAAAAAAAAGATAATTAAAGTAGCTAAGTGATTTAAAAAAGCAAACAAACAAAGAAAAACGAATGACAATTAACATCCAAAATAAGAAATACAATAAATAAAGATATATATTATTTATTCAAATTAATTTTTCATCTTTCAGTACAGATTACTTATTTACATAAATTATAGCATTTTTTTTTTGCAATTAAATAATAACAAGATTGCTATTTGGAAATAGTGACACTTAAATTCAAGGATGTACGAACCCTATTTAAAAAAAAAAATAAATAAATAAAAAGATAAAGTAGCTAAGTGATTTAAAAAAAAAACGAACGACAATTAACATTCAAAATAAGAAATACGACAAATAAAGATAAATATTATATATTCTTCAAATTAATTTTTTATCTTTGATTACAGATTACTTATTTAGCATGTTTAACTGTGTGTCTACTTTTGTTAAGTAATTACTTGAATAACTGAATAAATTATTTAATTACTTTAGATACAATTCAACATGCCCATATAAGGGGACAAGGGACCTTAAAATCCTTAAAAATAATTTTTTTTATTTTTTGTAAATTTCACCTAAATATTATTCAAGGGTACATTATATGCATTATGGCATGCATTTAACACAAAAAAAAATTTTAAAAAAAATTATTTTTGAGAAAAAATGGAATTTTACGCGTCGTCTTAGAAATCTTCGAAATGCCCCCTGCGTTCTCCATATCAATGAAAATACCCAATATTTTTTATAAAAGTTTGATTTATATATATAAATAAAATAGAGCATCGAATTTTAAATATTTGAATTTAAAGGTAAAAAAAAAAAAAATTAAAAATTTTGAAATTTTTTCGAAAAAATTTCAAAAATTTTCAATTTTTCAATTTTTTTTAAACTTTAAAATTCAAATATATAAAACTTGATGCTCTATTTTATTTATATATATAAAACAGACTTTTATAAAAAATATTGGGGATTTTCATTGATATGGGATGCGCAGGGGGCATTTCGAAGATTTCTAAGACGACGCGTAAAATTCCATTTTTTTCTCAAAAATAAATTTATTTTTTATTTTTTTTGTGCTAAATGCATGCCATAATGCATATAATGTACCCCTGAATAATATTTTAGATAAAATTTACAAAAAATTTAAAAAAATGAAAATTTTTGGAATTTTTTCGGAAAAACTTCAAAATTTTTAATTTTTTTTTTTTTTACCTTTAAATTCAAATATATAAAATTCGATGCTCTATTTTATTTATATATATAAATCAAACTTTTATAAAAAATATTGGGGATTTTCATTGATATGGGACGCGCAGGGGGTATTTCGAAAATTTCAAAGACGACGCATAAAATTCCATTTTTTTGTCAAAAATAAATTTTTTTTTACATTTTTTTGTGATAAATGCATGCCATAATACATATAATGTACCTTTAAATAGTATTTAGGATGAAATTTACAAAAAATAAAGAAAAAATTGAAAAACTTTGAAATTTTGAAATTTTTTCGAAAAAATTTCAAAAATTTTCAATTTTTTTTTTTTTTTTACCTTTAAATTGAAATATATAAAATTCGATGCTCTATTTTGTTTATATATATAAACCAAACTTTTATAAAAAGTATTGGGGATTTTCATTGATATGGAAGACGCAGGGGGCATTTCGAAGATTTCTAAGACGACGCGTAAAATTCCATTTTTTTCTCAAAAATAATTTTTTTTTTTAATTTTTTTGTGATAAATGCATGGCATAATGCATATAATGTACCCTTGAATAATATTTAAGGTGAAATTTACAAAAAATAAAAAAAAATATTTTAAGGTCCCTTGTCCCCGTGGAATTTTTATCATCGACTCTCGTAAAATAGATGCATTTATCAAATAAATGACATTATTTATTATAACACTTTGCCCATTGAGCTGAATGAGGAATTTAGTTATAAATTCAAACAAGTCCTTTAGAAGCTCGCTAAATGATGTGTGCGCATGCTGGATTCATGTAATTAGCAAAGCTTGACAATAATTTGCAAAGTACTTACGGGCAAAACGTTTCGACAAAGAACAACATAATTAGCAAACCCTTCTAGATAATTTGCACGAATGCTTAAGGGAAACATAGAGAGAAGGACGAAAAAGCTTGATATAGAAATAAGCTTAAGAAAATTAATATGCCAGAGAACATTTGAAAAGTATCTATTTAAACCTCTGAATAAACAACAACAGCAAAAAATTTAAAGACAGATATCGTTCTATTTTCACTTGCTTAGTGAATTAATTACAGTTAATCGTTTATTTATTATTGTTCTTTAAAGCTACAGAAACGTTTATTGTTTTGAATCGTCGTAAATAATAATAATAATAATAATAATAATAATAATAAAAGCATCCAGACTGTAGAATGAAACCATTGTTATAGATATTAATGTGCAATGGATTAAAATAATGGAAGATCATTTACCATTAGTCACAATCCGTGCTCGACAAATGCAGTCGTCGTATTCCCGATGGCGATCAAAATATTTTAACTGGCGACTGGAAGCATTAACGTTAAATGATCTCAGCCAAGAAGTCTTTTTCTTTTTTCTTTTAATAGATTTTCAGGAACCATGTGAGATAAAGTGCGTGTAAAGGTTTTATGTAAGGGGAAGTTAGAGGTCTGCACGGGCTGGAATTTCCAGGCCGGGCACAGCCCGGTCCGAACGAAAGATATCTTGCCCGGCCCGGTCCGGTGTAAAAATTAAAAGTTCGGTCAGAGCACGGCCCGGCCCGTACTAAAATTAGTGAAAACAGTCCCGGCCCGACTTAATTTGTACAAAAAATTACGTTTTTTTTTTTTTCAAAATACTACAATTAAGATTCTTTTAATGAATACTACATACATATTTATGGGAACATTTTACGGTATATTTTAGATTACTATGTGTTCGCAAAACAGAAAACGCACAATAGTAACATTAATGATTACTTACAGTCTTTTAGTAATCGTCTGTACAGACTTTTCAAAATTCAAATAAGGATTCATTAAAAATTTAATGTAGTTTAGAACAGGGTTAAAAACATGATAACTTTTGAAGCTGTATAATAAAAAAGTAGATTTGTGAAAATATTTCTCTCATTTTCAAAGTTATTCTCACATCCAAAGAAGCTACATTCTGACACATTTATGAATTCATTTCTTTTCGGAAACGCGTAAGATTGGCAGGTATTCTTATTCAGAAACTATGTAACTGCCGTTTTTTTCCTTACATAAAAGCAATATATCTTTCAGAAAATACTGCCAAAGTTAACGTTTTGAATCGAATTTCCGGAAGCAATAGCACAGGAAAGGAGAAAAACCTACAGTCACGTGACAAGAATCTCTGTAATCTCTGTCAGTAATTTATCAAAAACTTAAAAAGCTATTCAATTCCAAATGCCTTCAATAGTCAGGCCTGTCAGTTTTATGCCTTTACAGTTAAAAATTAGTCAGAAAATGTGTCTGAAAGTTTCGCATCGTTGAGCAGTGAAAATGAGAACCACCTTAAGGTATATTTCCAAAGACACTGTTAACAGAAGTTCATTATCGCTATTAATACTTTTATAAAATATAAGCCTGCCCTACACATCCTGAGAACGATTAAGACCAGCTCCGTCCCGGCACGACTATGTAGAAAAAAAATGCAAGCCTGATCTCGGCCCGGCACGAGTCTGCTGAAAAAATTAAACCCAGGATCAGACATCATGTAACTGTACGATACCGATCTCTACGATGGACGTGCTACATTTCTGTACCGATGTTGTTAAACTCGCATCGGTTCGTGTACTTCTCGAGAAAGTCATATTCATTGGAAATGGCTCGTATTTCACCTGCTTCGCTTAAATTTTTATATCGGGCCGATAGACCCATTTAAATTTTTTATTGGCCCGGCCCTGCAGGGTCGTTCAATTTTTTGGCCGGACCTGCCTTCCCGTTGAAAAGATTGTCCTCATTCTGACAACCCGGACCGGGTACGGGCCTCGAGCCAAGCCCGGGCCCGTGCAGACCTCCAGGTGAAGTGTCTTATGACTGAATTTTAATGATACTTTTCTAGAATAACAAGTTTATTTCGTAATTTTTCTTGAAACAAATCATTTCTTGAAATCATGAATTGAATTTCTCATGTCAATTCATGTCAGTTGAATTGTCATGAATCTTGACATTCTTAAAATCATTATTTGATGATTTTTGTACACAAAATTCTTTTTCTTATGATATTGCATATTTTATTTAATCAAACTATATAATTGAAATTTAATTTTTTAGAGTTATATATTTCTGATGAGTTTCGTTCAGAAGCTTTATTTATATTTTCTTTCTAAATTAAATAATTTATTAACTGAGCTGAACAGGGTTGAATAATCTAGGGCTACGGAGTCTGTGGGAAAATGAACGACTCAGACTCCGGGAATTTTAACAGATCTGACTCCGACTTAAATGATCAAAAATGGGCCTGATTCCGACTCCGCAGACCTGCTTGTAAACTGGACGACTTTGACTCTTTCACTCAAAAATGGGTCTGACTCCGACTCCAACTCCACAGCCCTTCTTGTAAACTGGACGACTCCGATTCAGGGAATTTTAACAGATCCGACTCCGACTCTTCGCTCAAAAATGGGCCTGACAGGCTCCAAAGCCCTGGACAAATCTGGCGGTTTTTTTTTTTTTTTTCTTATTCAAAGATTCTGAATTCAAACCGGAAAAATTTGATTAGTAATTTTTAATTATTTTATTCGTGGTCTATTTACTGTTATGTAAAGCAAAAATAACCATTTAAACTTTCTGGTGAGAATTTCGCATGTCTGAATAAAAAAATCTACCAGATTTGGCAACACTGGAATTGAAGAGTTAGGGTAATTCAAAACAATCTTTTATTCTGCTAATTTTTTTTTTCAATCAATTCATAAAAAACTTTTCTGCTTTTTGAAAATCCATGTTTGAATTAATAAATCGGAAAAAAACTTACAACGATGTGCTGAAAGAGTAGGAAGGAAAAATATTTTACTGCTGCTAGATTTTTTTCTAGCTGCGGATTTTTTACAGTTTGTTGGTCTTGTCACAATTACTTTCATTTGTTGAAAGATGGGTTGTTATATCTATTGTGGGCATTAAACGCCGATCATGGAAAATGGGAATAGCTTGTAAACTCAATTTCTTCTGAAGGGATTTTAAAGGTAGTGATCATATTAGTTAGATAATTTTGCAAGAAAAGTAATTGTGTAGTCAGAATTTTTATGTAGTGTTTGTTTGTAGTGATAACGATATTTGTGTGGCAAGTCATAGATATCATACAACTGATAATAACAGATATATTAACTTCCGACATCAACCGCTGGTACTATGAAATTGGAAGCATGAGCAGCTTTTTTAACGTAAGTGCCTACAGAGGAAAGATTTTCAAGAATATTTAAAATAAACATATGCAAAAAATTAAATATATATATATTTATGCAGTAAAACCTACTAAAGCGGAATTGCAAAGGACTGGATAGAATACCATTTCATTCAGGTTTCCTTGTTAGCAGGTATATGACTTTGTTACTGCCGGGACCGTGTCGGGATAGTTTTTTTTTTATTCCCATCCATTTTAATCAAGATTAGTAACATAATTTTTATTTAACTTTTATAACTCTGATGAAAGGAGAAGTTATGGTAATGCATTGATTTTAATTTTTAAATAATTTTTTTTTTTTTTTAATTCTGGCATAAATTAACATTATAGAAATACAATTGTGCTTCAACGAGGAAACTGGAAAATGAAGCAATTTATCATCATCATTATTATTATTATTATTTTAAATTTGCTTTAATATAAAAAATAGTACTTGTAGGAAAGGAAGAAAAAAGAATAAAGCTAAACATTATCCGCTAAGGCCATTTATTGTATTTTTAATAGCAAACAGTTATTTTTCTTTCGAGAAAATTTACGCATTTAAGTTGTAAAATTTCTTTCCCGAACAACATTCAGTAACAAACAACATGTTTAATGGACATACTTTCCGGTTTAAAAATTCTAAGAAAGCTTAAAGTTTGAAATATGTTTAATAAGAAAATGTAAAAAAAAAAACAACAACAACAACCTTAGTCCGGCTTTCATTGATAAACGACCCATTACTGGCGTTTCAATTATAGAGCTGCTGTTTAGGAAATGTTTAATTAATCAGTTACTAAAGTCTTAAAAATGAACATATTTCCACCGTAATTAATTGGTTATAAATTTAAATTGAAAAATTTGACAATTCTTAAACGTTACCAGAGAAATTTTCTTAATTGATAATTAAACCAACAAAAGCGACAAATGCTTTTAGGTTGACTTAAATGATTTTTAATATTTTTTGTAATGAATAGAACGATTTTGAGAATTTATATCATGTAAAATTACTCAAGGGCGATTTGTATTCTAAATTTTAGCAACACAAAAGGTTTTTTAAGGCATTCCATTAGTATAAATAAATCTAGAGGAGATTTTTAATATGCATAATATAAACATTGTTATAATAAGATTAGAAAATCATTCAAAAGATCGTGGTAAATATTTTTGTTGAATTTTTTTTCTTTACATATCTTGCAGCAATAAATTAATGTTAAGTTAAAGTAAATATTAATTATTTTTGCTTAGTTTTTATGCTGGCTTGTAATTAATTTCTTCTTTTGAATTTTATCAGTACATTTCTTATGGAATGAGATTACTTTTTAAGTGAAGCATTTCCATTAATGAACTAAAATCATTTAATTTTATCAGAAATTAATTACCTTTAATTAAATTGAAATAAAATTAGGAGATGTCTCAATTTAACTTGCTTACCTTCTGTTTTTTTTATGAACTGATTTTTGATTAAGCGTCAAAATCTTGAAAATATAGTTTTTTTAGAATTTTTTCCTTCAGTAAACCATAATTAAATCAGGAATATTTATTTCCTACCTTAAAAAAAATACTTCTTTTTAATTTCCAAAATTTTGAAAAAAAAAATGCTTTTCCAACACAGGATTTTAAGTGAAATAATATCCTAAAAATTTATAACTTTATTAGTTACATTTAAATATCGTTTTAATTAATCTGTTAAATTTTACATAATATATTATTGAGAAAAAAATGCAGAAAAAAAGATTGTCGGTTTGTCATCTTGCGTTTTTTTTTTTTTTTTTTTTTTTTTTTACTATTTGAAACCATTACCAAGATTAATTAAATGTAATTTTTTTTTTTTATAAAGAGTAGATAGATTTTAATTAGTGTTACGATATAAATTTATTTTACAACCCTGTACACAACTAGATCATTTCAAAAAATCGATCATCTGTATTAATTTTAATTTTAATTGAAAAACTTATTCCATCAAATGCACTGAATAAATTTACTCCAGCTAAATAAACTTCTCATTATTAATGCTCACATGAACTGCATGTCGGTATAATCGTCGATCAGCTAAAATCGATTAATCAATACATTCATGAAACTTTGGATTATCGATTATCAGCAATCGATTAATGGAATTTATGTATAAGTTATGGTCGGCTATCCAAACCATGCGAACATGTGTTCGTGTTCTCACCTGTAAAATATGATCTCTTAAAACAAGTGACAGGAGTAAATAATGAAAAAAGAAATAAGATACTCATATTATTTATCTATCTTAAACTATTAAAGCTGTTTCTTTTTTAGTACGAACATTAATCTGGAATAAAAAAAAGAAAGAAAAAAAAAACGAACAGAAAAGAAAATGGGACTATTTAAAAACACTGCAGATTACTGACACGGATTTCACTAAATGATTTACTTTATTTCGAAGATTGATAATTTTATTATTAATGTAATCTTTTCCGAAATAAATTTTACATGTAAGTAAATTATTTTATACTAAATCATCCGGGCATTTAAAAAGTCGTTCTGTGTGTAAGTTTCCGTTCATCGGATAATTAAAAAAATAAAATAAAAATCAGCTTTACATTATGGAAAAAA
Source organism: Maratus speciosus (assembly GCA_963932465.1). Lineage (NCBI taxonomy): Eukaryota > Metazoa > Arthropoda > Arachnida > Araneae > Salticidae > Maratus > Maratus speciosus. The sequence continues at coordinate 198,915,733 of OZ010792.1, read as the reverse complement.
AAAAAATGGATATTCGTGGAAGTTTAAAAGATAGATGTTTATTGCATAAATTTTCATTTTTAATTTGTTCAAATTTTCAATTTCATTTTTTTTTAAATTCCAAGTTATTGAAACAAATTTCACTAAATGATTTACTTTATTTTTCAGATTAATAATCGTATCATTGGTGTGGTCTTTTCTGAAAATAAGTTTTACATGTAATTAAATTGCTTTATAGTGAATCATCCAGGCTTTTAAAAAGTTGCACTGTGTGAGGAAGTTTTCGTTCAAAGAATAATTTTACAAAAGTAAAAAAAAAAAAAAAAAAAAAAAAAAAAAAAGAAAAGAAAAAAAAAAAGAAGAAAAAAAAGCAATTTAACAAATTACAACGACCATTTGGAAAATGATTTTTTCAAAGACTAAAATTTAAGACATAAAAAATCGCACGGAGTTGATCATACATTACGTACGCCATGAATTAAACATTAATAGTGTTATCACACGTAAAAATTGCAAGCGGCGAAAATCGCCTGCGACTCGTCAGATTTCCTGAAACTTACGTATTATCCAAGCATTTCATTGGCTGTTCGGGAAAAGGCTTTTACATCGTAGAAATCTGACGACCCATTTTAAATGAAATTTCATTCTTAAACTTCTAAACATCCTACAATATTACTTTTTATACCGTCATATGGAGAAAAAAAATGTACTTTTAAATGCAATTTGTTTGAAAGCTGTCTCAATCTCAATTTGTTTCTGAGTTATTAATTTTTTTTTTGTAGTTTTTATTACTTTTTTGTCATAGTGGCAACAGAAGTATCCATCTCTGTTGAATGCAAAGGGAAATTACAGATTACTGTATAGACCAATCAGAAAACGAATAAAATGCGGATTCAATCAATAAAACGCCTCAGATATGTTTTAGGTAGCTTTCATTACAAAAAGCTACCTATTGCAGCCGTTCGGAGGAAAGCGATTTCAAAAAATTTTGGTATATTTTCATCGATCATGACCCCCAGACCCCGAAACCACCCTCCGTTCATAATTGATATATATATATATATATATATATATATATATATATATATATATATATATATATATATATGTCACACTGTAACTCTCGTAATTACGAACCGATTTCGATGTAATTCGGTGTGTACATAGTACTTACCAATGTCTCGACCGAGTTCGTTGGCCAGCTTCATCCGTCGTTTTGTTTCAAAATGGCGGCCATTTAAAATTTTTAAAAAAATTTAAAATTTGAAATGGGGTACCAAAAAATTAAAAATGGAAAAATATTTTTTTCTTATGTATTTGACCTTTATACAAAGATTCCGGAGCAGTTTTTGTTTCGTCTATATCTTAAAAAATGGCTGAGTTATAGCATTTTGAATTTCTAGCGTGGCTGACATTTTGAAACGTCCTGAATTTTGTCACGCGATAAAAGGCGTATTTATGAACCGATTTGGATGTAACTTCGTTTATACATGGTACATACCAATGTCTCGACCGGGTTCGTTGGCCAGCTTCATCCGCCATTTTGTTTCAAAATGGCGGCCATTTAAAATTTTTTTAAAAATTTAAAATTTGAAATGTGGTAACAAAAAATTGAAAATGGAAAAATATTTTTCTCTTATGTATTTGACCTTTATACAAAGATTTCGGAGTAGTTTTTGTTTCGGCTATATCTTAAAAAATGGCTGAGTTGGAGCATTTTGAATTTCTAGTGTGGCTGACATTTTGAGATGTCCTGAATTTTGTCACGCGATAAAAGGCGTATTTATGAACCGATTTGGATGTAACTTCGTTTATACATGGTACATACCAATGTCTCGACCGGGTTCGTTGGCCAGCTTCATCGCCATCTTCTTTAAAAATGGCGGCCATTTAAATTTTTAAGAAAAATTTAAATTTGAAATGCGGTACCAAAAAATTGAAAATTGAAAAAAATATTTTCTTCTTATGTGTTTGACCTTGATAAAAAAATTCGGGAGCAGTTTTTGTTTCTTCTATATCTTAAGAAATGGCTGAGTTATAGCATTTTGAATTTCTAGCGTGCTGACATTTTGAAACGTCCTGATTTTTGTCACGCGATAACAGGCGTATTTATGAACCGATTTGGATGTAACTTGGTCTGTACATAGTACATACCAATGTCTCGACCGAGTTCGTTGGCCAGCTTCATTCGCCATCTTGTTTCAAAAGGGTTGTCATTAAAAAAAAATTAAATTTAAAATTTAAAATGAGGTATTAAAAAATTGGAAAATGAAAAAGATTTTTTTTATGTGTTTGGCCTTGATACAAAGATTCCGGAGCAGTTTTTGTTTCTGAAAATTTGTTCTTTTGTTTATATCTTAAAAAATGGTTGAATTATAGCACTTTGAATTTCTAGCATGGCTAACATTTTGAAACAATCTTGTATTTGTCACGCGACAACACACGTATTCGCCTATTTCGATGTAAGAAGGCATGTGGATAGTATACATCAATACCTCGACCAGGTTCGCTGGCCAGATTCATCAGCCATCTTGTTGGAAAATGGCGGCCATTAAATTAAAAAATATATATGTATTTAAAGTAAGGTGCAAAAAAATTAGAAATTGAAAACAGTTTTTTCTTAAGTATTTGACCTTGATATAAGTATTCAGGAGCATTTTTTGTTTGTCTTTACCTTAAAAAATGGCTCAGATATAGCAGTTTCAATTTCTATTGTGGGTGACATTTTGAAAAATCTGATTTTTTGCATGCGACAGCACTCGTATATATCAACCGATTTCGATGTGAGTGAGCATGTGCACAGCAATTACTAAGGTCTCGACCAAGTTCACTGGTTAGCCTCATCCACCATGTTGTCTTAAAATGGCAGGCACTTTAAGAAATCGCCGAATTTGGCAGCCAAATATAAGTTAGTTTAAAGAAAAGCAGCTTGAATAAAGCTGACTAATTTCGCGAAATTCTCATTCATTATATTGATAAAAATTAGTATTGAATCTCCTATATTCGGTTTCCACCAAATTGAGCTTCGTGTGTTTGAATGATATAAGTTGGCTTTTTTAAAATAAGGAATATGAAAGCTACCTCTTCCTCCCTGCACTGGCCGGAAGGACTTTTTGATTTCCTACCCTGACAGAGAACAATAACCATTTTTCCAAATGGTTAAAAAAAATTACATTAGAAAAAAAAAAAAGGGTTATAGATGGAAGTTTAGGATATAGATAGCTGCTTATTCCATAAATGCTCACTGCAAATTAATACTGTAATATTTATTTTTCATTCACCTAGAAATAGGTTAAGGGTGGCAATTTTTGAATGGGTTACTGTTTTGAAATGTTATGCACGTTGAAATGCCCGCATCACATATTGAACAAATGCGTTTAAAATCTGCTAGGATTTGCATCCCAGTTAGCGTTGCTTGGTGTCCCGCGTACATCAGTGCTAAAAATGCTCTGGACATCATTAATTTCTTACAGTTTATTTCGCCATTATTACAGTTTATTCGCCATATTTAGCAGATAATTTTAGGTAAGGCGAAGAAAATTACATTAAAATACTGCTGTCCAGAGCATTTAAAGCTCCGATTTACGCGGGACCTGGCAACACTAATCCCAGTTTAGACAGTATGAACATAGAGAATGAAACTGATTAAAAAGGCAATATCATACAATAAGTTTTCTTATTAAAGTAGAATTATTTTCAATACGCTCACATGTTTTGCGCATGTTACACGCAGGGTTCTCGCTGACTCTCGCCATTGTACCAAATCGCGACAAAGGACTTCATTTGGCGAGTAAACGAACAATCAAACTCGCCAAATTGCGAGTGCTTAATTTCTGCTCTTTTGTGTTAGTCCAAGAGCTGTTAAACATTTTAGGGAAGGTATTTGAGGCACCCTGAAAATTTGTGCAACACTTCTTTTGTAATTCCTGAATACAAAATCGAATGTCTGGCTGAAGGATCGTGGCCCAAAACCTGTGCCAGACAAAAAATGGCACTTGACACATGTCTGGCACAGTTTTTGTGCCGACTAAAGTGTCTGTCATTTTCAAAATATTTTTTTATAAGCATAAATATTATTGTGCCTCAATCTCAGCGTGCCTCAAATACCTTTTTTGGGTAGTCAAAAAATGGCACTTGACACGTGTCTGGCACAGATTTTGGGCCGACTAAAGTGTCTCTCATTTTCAAAATATTTTTTTCTAAGTATAAATATTATTCTGTTTCAATCTCAGCGTGCCTCAAATACCTTTTTTGGGTAGTGTCAAAAAATGGCACTTGACACGTGTCTGGCACAGGTTTTGGGCCACGATCCTTCAGCCAGACATTCGATTTTGTATTCAGGCATTACAAAAGAAGTGTTGTACAAATTTTCAGGGTGCCTCAAATACCTACTCAAAAATGTTCAACAGCTCTCCTACTATGTGTGTGTGTGGTGTGCCAATGCAGTCGAGATTCTGATCCACGTTACTGAACGGTTGATGTCGCTTTGCATGTTCAATCGCACCGTGCCATGTACATTACTCTATTTATAGAGATACTGATTCATTATAGACACCAATTCAGTTTAGCAACAGCCAAAGAATCACTACCTATGCATCGCGGCGGTAAAAATATAAACAAAATTACTCACATCAAACACCAAATAGAGAAAAGTTTTGCTGGAATGCGGTGTTGAAATTAGCCATTTACAATACAATTTATTAGTTGCATGCAAAGTATCAGTGGCCGGTTAATTTTTCCTATCGATTAAGAGTCAAAATCTCATTTTTAATGTTTATTTTCACAATCAAAGATATCTAATCAAAGATAGTAAATCAAAGATAGCTGTTGTTGTAAGCAAAGAATCATTTAGAATGTACTTATTTTTAATATAGTTTCTGCAGCGGATAGTCGAAATTCTGTTTTATCGAAAATTACAAAAAATTACCTTGTTTTAGAACGTGTTGGGAAAAGGGATACAATAAGTGATTAAAGATAGATTTTTCATTGCTTCACACCGAATCTATTTTGGTAGCATTTTTTTAATTTTATTATTTAAGTACTGTTGTTTATTTTTTATACGCCAAATCGCTAATGTTGGTCAAAAGTCAGCAAGAACCCTGGTCACATGTCACATGTATGTAGTCAATAATTTATACAGTTAGTTTCCTAAAATCCGTAACCCTAAACTCCACAAACTCCTAAAATTCGCATATTATCGCAGATGTAAACAATGAAACTTTCAGTTCTGACGTAAAGGCAAAATTACACAACTTTTTAGTTTTATATAATTCCTTGTGTTAATATGTAATTCTAGTTAATATAACTTAACTCATGCTTTATCATGAAGGAAGCATAAATTTATTTCTGAAAAAAAAAAAAAAAAAAAAAAAAAAAAAAAAAGATATTGCTGATATCACTAGTAATCACAATCTTTTTAACAAATATATATATGCATTAAACAAACTTTTTTGGTTATTAAGACTAGCTAAACCTGAAATAAAACGTCCTTACTGTATGATTTTGATGTGAATTAATAGAGTATATTTCTGAAGAAAGTTTCATTCAATAATTCAAGGAAAATATATCTCATCTTTATTATCCACAGTTAATTACAAGTTATTAATTATTTACCTGACCTTTACTTTTAATAATTTAATCAATTAAAATTTACCTTATTTCGTATCATTTTAGTTTATTACTTTACTTGTTTTAATATTTTACTACAGTTATATACATACTATAGTTACATTTATTATAATTTTGATAGCATTATTATATCCAAATTATGAGTTAAAAAATTTAAACAAAGTAATGACCAGAAATCCGCACAATCTCTGGTACCAAGATGTGCGGATTTGAGGGAGTCTACTGTATTAATTTTTTGGGGTGTATAAACAAATGGTTTATGCTAAAATTATTTATTTTCAACTAATTCTGATTACATTTTATATTAAATTGAAGTTAACAACGGTTATGGTCTTCTTTTGCCTCCTCAACAAACACATGCTCTTAGAAGTCGAAGAAATTTTTAACGCAGCCACAAATGCGAATATTCAATTAAGTCTTGACCTGTTTAGTTTCTTGTGCATAAAACATCCCTCTAAAATCCACTTACCACAAAATGTTTTTGTAACGGACTAAAAATGCAATAATATGCAATATCATACAATCTCTTACGTTATAAGCAGTTTTCACATACTCATAGATTTTCTCCTCTTTGTAGCCCATACGTTTAATTCAAAGTTTATTTCATTATAAATATAACTGATTTGATCACGCTTTATAACAATAACCTGAAAATATCAAGAGTATGCAGCTGTGCAATTAGTTATGGGTCCCTTATGCCTCCTCAACAAAGACATGAGTCTAGAAGCCGAGGTAACCTCTTAAGGCAACCAATAAGGCGCATGTTCAATTAAAAGTGGCAGCAAGAGTAATCATTGTTCCTAAATCCATCCTGTAATAACATCATCCCCCTCCTTGCATTTAATCACCCCCGCAACTATTATTCGTCCTTTCCTCCATCCTTTTAGCTTGGAGGCGGACATTATATATGGTCTCTCAGGTATACGAATTGTCACAAAAGGAGGCATTTTAGCGGAAATTCTTATTGTGACGGCGATTTCTTGCGTGGAAGTATTATATAGATGAATATTTTTACGTATGATTGGAGTTGAGTGAGAGAAACAAACCTTGACCTACATTGAGGCACTTGATTTATGAAAGACAAATATTCGTGTAGTATCCTGATATTTATTCACTGTGTTCCGTGTAAAGAGTTTGGTTGTCTAAATGTTTTCAGTTATGATTCTTTAACCCTAAACATATAAAGAATTTTACTCAATAATGTTTCACACTATAATTTTTATTTGAAACTATTTTACTTTCCTGTTTAACTTTTTTTTCTGTGTAATTTATGTTTTATTTATTTTAAGAAGAAATTTCTGGGTCAACTCGAAATATTTTTGCTTGGTACCTGTCAAATGTCCAGGTTTTGGTATATTTAGGGTTAAATGTTTTCTTCTCTATTCATTGTTTACCAGTTTTGTTTACTAATTGTTATTTTTTAATTAAGATTATTTTTTAATATGAGAATCTTTTTTCTGATAGATTGGTAAAAGTATACAGAAATAAGCAATATAAAGATTTTTACACTGACATAAAGGATATTATGATGTATAATATTGAAGAAAGGTGATGTTTACTTACATATTCAAAATTATTTAAGTAACGATATTTTTAATGTAGCTTACAGCATTGATTGGGTGCTCCTAATCTATTATTTCTTCTACTATCTATCTCGCAGCATTAATCACTACTAAAATAATTTATATTTCTTTTTTTGTATTATTCAAAATTTTCATTAGTATGTTTCTATCATCAGTAGTTTCGGAATTTGTCCGCATAACATCTAGTTTGAAATACTCGATATATTCGAAGATTATACCGGTCCATTACTAATCTATATTAATTACTAAATCATGCATGTGAAAGTTTGCAATATTACTTTTACTATCTTCAGGATTGCTATAATTAAAGTATAGGTGTTTAAAAACTCAATTATAAAGTATGTATAAACGCAACACCATTTCACATGCACACTACATACACCACCAGGAATTGATTTTAAAACGAAAAAAATAGTTAGCATTTTTGGTACCAGGGTCAAAAGTTGCAAGGTAAGTTAATTTGGGGACGCAAAATAGGTATAACAACTGAAATATTACTCCATTAAATGTTAATCAGTCACTTAAAACGTTCCCTTTTTTAATGTCTATTTTACTACCAAACTACTTTTATGTATATTTTACTTACAGAACTATTTTTGTCCCTGTTTTTTAAAATGTGACCCTTTTCTTTACAAATTGATTTTCCATGGTTCATGTCGCATATATATAAAATGGTGTTGCTTTTGTACCATTGCGCTCTTTACAATTGAACTCTAATCATGCATACTTTAATTGTGACCACCCTGTATATACTAGATAAAGATATTTTTGCTCTCAACGTACAATTATAAGGAGAAAGTACATTATAAAATATGATAAAACACAACTAAATTTCATACGCAATTATTTCACTTCTTATATGAAGATTATATATTATTTCTTCAGTCTTTTTTTTTTTTTTTTTTTTTTTTTAAATCTTATAAACCATTTGGACATTATATATATTTAATTATATTTAATTTAAGTTATTTAAATAACATAGTCGAAGTAGCATTTGAAGTTGTTCTATAAAATAAATACCTTCCTAAATACATAGGTATTAAATATTAATTTCGATGTCCTTCAACTAAATAATTGTGAGAAGCTACCAGAATAATTTTATCGTGTTCTATTGAGCGTACGTGTGTTCATGTACATGTTCTGAATATCATCTTAAGAAAATCTCCATCCAAGAAATAAAGAAACCAATATCAATGAATAATTCAATCAACAAGAGTAGACATCTATCTTTAAAACCACTCCTAAAAGAAGAAACAGACAGTGTTTTCTATGTCTCTAATTTTATCATCAATTAAACTGTTACATATTAATTCCAATTCGAAAATATTAATTTATGCGCTACTAATTTAAGCATTACAGAATCCCTGGCCACGCCTATAACATTGCCACCGAAGCGAAAAACCATGCTAAAAGCATTAAGGTTTACAAAATATAGGCTAAAAGAACCAGTTTACATTATACAAATGTATGTATGCGCACTCTCATGTATATTTCATATTGGTAATAGTAACCTATCACAACGGTGGCATGATTGCTAATCTCCAATTAGCAAGCATGTTCATATACGTGACACTGTTCAACGTCATCCATTTGAGAAACACATCGTCAACCAAGCGTTATTAATTAATTCAAATTCGTAACTTGATAGGTGAATCATTTATAATTGATACTGAAACACAGATGGATTTTAGACTGTCAGTACTTAATATTACAAATATATTAATATAGTCTCATGCGTAAATTTGTATAAAGTATGAAAAGTATTTTAAAATGTTGTTGTATACGTCATATTGTAGATAAAAGGTTCCGTTTCAAACAAGCGTGGATGTAGTGTTTTATACAGAAAATGAAAAATAAGTTTATGTAAAATTAGGAATCTGTATTCCTATCTTTATCTTTTTGTTTGTTAAATATTAAGAACATGGAAAAATAATTTTTTAAATCGATCTAAAAGCAAAACAACAATCACAACGACAGCAAATTTATGATTAGTATCATGTCTAAAATGATAATTTTTTAAAACACTGGTTACAAAATGCACATGTTTCCTATATTGATATAAATTATGCATTATGATGACAATATCGCATTGAAATATGATATTTTTTCCATTTTTTATATAAATATATTTTTAAAACCACTATCTCATTAAAATATTGTTCTAAAAAATTTGATTAACCCAGTTTAATTACGATAGAAAAGAAGCACGATATTCCTATGAAAAATGAAGATGAACTGTTTTATCTAAATCTATTTTTTTTCAAGTGTTATCGCATTAAAATAATGCTCTAACAAATTTGATTAACAGAGCTTATCACAATAAAAAGGAAGTATGATGTTCTTTTTGGGTGTTTGTACGCAATTGAATATTTTGTGATGAATAAAATCTAAATGTAACATTTTATTGTCTATTACACAAGTCATGTTTCTAAGTAAAACATGACTTGCACATATATAAAAATATTAAAAAAACAGCAAGAAACTATTAAACCTGTCAAACTATTCCTTTTTATTTCTCTAACATAAAAAAAATATATACATATATATATATATGTATCAAACACTACATCTACATTACCACTCGGTGAAAACTCCATGTGATTCAAGGAGATAAAATACCACGTCACTGCAATAAGAAACACTCAGTATTTTTTGAAAAGCCATTTTCCTATTTCTTCTTTGCCAAGCTCAAAACAACACTGAAAACTTGTATTTCCATCACGTATATAAATGGCAAAAAATGCAATAATATCTGAGCGTGTTTATGGTAAATTTGAAGGCAAAGAAAAACTGACGCGTCTTGGTTAATGCACTGCATATTTATCTATCTCGCCATAACGGAATAATGTCAAAATGATTGCAACTTAGTGAAGGCGTAAAGAAAATAAATAATAATAAAAAAAAGCATAATACTCCGTAAACGCAGAAAATGAAAAGCGAAAAATAATCTCCAAAAAATTGTACGTCAAATTTCATCATTTTTGTCCCCTTTCCTTTGATGCGTCTTGTCGAGAAAATAATAATAAAATTTAATGCTTTACGGACGGTTAAGAAAGTATCACGCACAAAATGAATTACTTATTCTGGTAGAGAAATTTTTAAAAAGAAGCACAACTGGATTTAGTTTTTTTTTTTTCTTGCCCTGAAATATCCCTTTTCTTAATGTGAAATGGATTACTGGGAAACGTATACAGGAAGGGATGCATTATTGTTTTAATGACTTGATTTGCATTTATTTTAAATAAAGTAGTATAGCTTCGATCGAAAAGTGACCTAAATTTGTTTTGAAAATAATTTACTTTTTCTGGAATTACTACATTATTCGAAACTTGCAGCAATTTAAAATGAATTTTATTCAGTTCTCATGATCTCAAGAATTTAGGATATGTAAATGAACACTCAAAAAAAAAAAAAAAAAAAAAAAAATTAAAAAATAAATAAATAAATAAATAAAAATAAATAAAAATAAAAAAATATCTAAAAAGTGTAATATTTTTAATACTTTTTTGTATCCTTCTAAGATATATATAATATATTAATCTTATCTTTATATGTAAATAATAAATAATATATTTCATCTTTAAAATAAATATAAATATAACATAATAAATCATAGATAATCTTTCTACTTAATCTTCAGAAATAAATAGAACAATCATAATATAATTAATCTTTCAATGTCACTTAAACTTTTTTTATTATACATAAATATTTTCTATTCTGTAATTGACACTTTAGAAATGTATTAAAATTGATTAATTGGAATTAAATTATAAAATATGTGTTGTTGTTCTTAAAATTCTGTATTACCAAAATCTGAAACTATTATTAATATAAAATCTATAAGAAATAAGCGGAATTGGAAAGAATGGGGTCGGCTATATCGTTTTTGAAGCAATCAATAACTGTAACCAATTTATAAAATTGATTATTTAAATAATCATATTATAAAGCTTTTACATTATTCATTAAATTGTTTTGCGGTTTCATGTATAATACGTAAATTGGTAAATTAAACGGATTATTTTATTATTATTTAGCAATAGAAATTTTTTAAAAGTATTTTAAACTCTCTCTCTCTCTGTATGTGTACATAATCATTAATTTATCATTAATAGTTCACATATTGGCACATGATACAAGGCTATACTTTACTTTACTATCTCAAGATAATCCTCATTGTTTTTTAAATGTTATTTATATACTCATTTTTTATTTTATAATATTTGTTTTAAAATGGTTTATTTAATCAATGACCTTTTATCTATTTTTATTTATTTATTTATTTATTTATTATTATTATTTACTCAGTACTTATTAAGTTTATTCCTATTTTTTCTTTCTACTTGAAGTAAATTTTAATTTAAGGGGGTCCGGGACACAATTTAAAACAATTTTTATTTATTGAGTTAAAATTCTGAATTTTTTTGTGATGGTTAACCTTTGCATTTGTAAACAAAATCACATGATAAAACTTCTCAGAATTTTTTAAACAAAATTTAAATTTAAAATTTATTAAAAAAGTGAGGTAATTTAAAATCGTTATAACTCGAAATATTATTTATAGAATTTCATTTTTTTTATATTTAAATAAACAGAAATATACCTATAAGTTTTAATTTTGATTCAGCATTTTTAAAAATATTAATTTATAAAAAAATTAAAAATATTTAACGAAAAAATTTCAAAAAAGTGGTGCAACTTTTTTTTTTTTTTATCATATTTTCAAAAGTAGATACAGTAGCGCTGAAAAGTAATTTGACAACCTTATATTCTCTCTTATTTTATTTAATATAAAAATGTAAAAGAAAATATATTCCCTATAATTGAGAACACTATGACTGCAGTTATTCAAATGTATCAAGTTTCAACTTATTTGTTTACATTCGGCACCACCGAAGAAATATGACTCCTCCTTAGCTCAAAAGTATTTTGACAATTAGTTTGCATTTAATTGTTGAAGGTGTCAGTTGCGCAATGGCTTCGGTTAGTGTTTATATCGACTTATTGTGATTATTTTTAAGTGCCGAACTGTAAAAATTTTGAAGTTATTCTAAAAAAGCCGCTGTAAATTCACTTAAAAAAGGTAGACTGCAAGCAGAATTAGCTCGTTCTTTTAACGTGTCTCGGCAACGTGTTATTACATGGCATAAAGTTTTTAATAAACAGAAATACATCGAAAATATGTCTCATAGTGGTCATCCGAAAAACACAACTTGCAATGTTGACTGTATTATAAAAATTATATCTACAACTGATTGTTGTAAGACCGCTGTAATAATAAAAATTGAATTGAAAGAAAATTACGGCATAGACATATACGTTTCATCAGTCAAACGACGTTTAAACCTCTATGGTTTACATGGCAGAAGAACAGCAAAAACACGTTTGTTATCTACTAAGAATAGGAAGGCTAGAGTTGCATTTTTAAAACGGCATAACCCTTTCAGGGGTAAAGCAATTCCATTGCTAAAGTGTTGAAATTAATGATTGACACCAGAATTCTAGTTAAAAAAAATTCGGTTCATTATGTGTGTGAAGTATAGCTTTTTCATATTTACAAATAAATTTGTTTTCAAATTCCGGTGTCAATCATTAATTTCAGCACTTTAGCAATGGAATTGCTTTGCCCCTGAAAAATTATACCGTTTTACAAATGCAATTCCAGCCTTCCTATTCTTAGTAGATAACAAACGTGTTTTTGCTGGGCTTCTGCCATGTAAACCATAGAGGTTTTGGCGTCGTTTGACTGATGAAACGTGTATGTCTATGCCGTAATTTTCTTTCAATTCATTTTTTATTATTACAGCCGACTTACGACAATCACTTGTAGATACCATTTTTATTATACAGTCAACATTGCAAGTTGTTTTTTTCGGATGACCAGTATGAGGTTTATTTTTGACGTAGTTCTGTTTATTAAAAACTTTATTCCCTGTAATAACAAGTTGCCTAGACACGTTAAAATAACGAGCTAATTCTACTTGCAGTCTACCTTTCTTAAGTGCATTGACAGCGGCTTTTCTAGAATCACTTCAATATTTTTTTTACATTTCGGCATTTAAAAGTAATCACAATAAGTCAATATAAACACTAACCGAAACTATAGCGCCACTGACACCTTCAACAATTAAATGCAAACTAATTGTCAAAATACTTTTGAGCTAAGGAAGAGTCATATTTCTTCGGTGGCGCCGAATGTAAACAAACAAGTGGAAACTTGATACATTTGAATAACTGCAATCATAGTGTTCTCAATTATAGGGAATATATTTTCTTTTACATTTTTATATTAAATAAAATAAGAGAGAATATAAGGTTGTCAAAATACTTTTGAGCGCTACTGTATTTTTTTTTCAAATATGCTGTATCAAAATTAAAGTAAAACAATTGAAAAAGATATCTTCCAAGTTTGAACCCTGTATCTTTAACGGTTCTCGAGTTATAAGAATTTAAATATGAGAAATGGCGAAAAAAACCTATCATGAAGAAAAACTCATTTTTACAAGAAGTTGTTTCCATGACAGCTATTGCTTGAAAGCTAGATTTTAAAACTAAACCAAAACGAAAAAATTAATATTTTTTTGTTCTAATTCAGATACAAACATGATTTAAATGTCATTTTAAGAAGGAAAAAACAGAGAAATTTTTTATGAAATAAAATGTTTTTGCCAAATTTGAAGATTTTTGTGTCCCGGACCCCCTTAAGCCATTTCTTGATTTCTTCGATTTCACTCTTTTCTATGGGTATAGATGGCAGCACTAAACATTTTTCTTAAAAATCTAGTTACAATATAGTTGTCTTTTTTCACAACAGATGGCAGCAGTGGGTTTGTTTTCATTGACTATCTGCTGCTTTAGACACTTTCATCCATGCCATTTGTTTTAATAGTCTTAAATCTGATTGCAGCCACACATATTATAATTTTGTGGGTCAAATTTCTCGAGTTTTGGATTTTTGTCTATAATTGAGGTATATTACTCTAATCATTTTTCAATTTTTAATATTTTGTGCGAGGTGTAACATTCTTTAGAACTCTTTGTTTTTTATCATTTATTTATTTATTTATTTTAATGCGCTGTTAGAAGCTAAATTTTGTCATTTTTGGCTTAATGTCGACAAAATTGGATGAAATAACGCACCTTCACTATGAATCAAACCTGCAAGTTCCTCTGATGGTTCTGTGGGTTATTCATAACTTCTTATTTTACACACTGGTTTCCAATGTTCATATCTTGTTCGTCTTTAAAATTTTACCAATTTGTTCATATATTAGTGATTCCATCTTTATTATGTATACAGAATGTCCCAAAAACATTGACCTTGCTTTTATTCTTTAAATAATTATCTTAGATATATATTATAAATTACAAAGTTAAGTAAAAAAGTATTACATAATTTTAGGAAATCGATTAAAATTTTCAGGGGATTAAATTTGAAAAACACAAAACACCCATACACTAATAAAGTTACTTACAAAATTTCAACATTCTATCATAAAAAAATCACAGAGATATGTTTAAACAAAGTTAGTGAGGGTACAATCATAAATTAAAAAGTAAATTTTTACAACTAGCGTAGAAATCATTGTTTTCATTCGTTATTTGTGTACGGCCACTGAAACGCGAACATCCGACAGGATTTTTCTCTTTGCAACTCATATACAGGCATCGAAAAGTGGCTTATGTCACCATTTATGTATTCCCATATCTCTGCAGCTTTTTATGATAAAATGCTGAAATTTTGCTCATGACCTTATTAGTGTATGGGGCACATTTTACTCATTGGGAAAATTTTTGTACGGGGGCCGTATTAAAATTTAAATTTTGCATTTCTTCGAATTTATTCACCTAAAAATTTTAATCGATTTTATAAAATTCTGTACCTTTTTAACATAACATTGGAATTTATAATATGTGTCTGCGATCAATATTTAAAAAATAAAAGTAGAAGTCAATGTTTTTGAGACACCTTGTGTGTGTATATATATATACACTTACACGAGTTCAAAAAACACTTAAAACCACATCAGTAATTTTGTAGCAACATTAAAGCACGTTTAAAAACCCAACATACTTTTTTTCTGTTTGAATTGGTATCCGGCACAATGGAAGATCTAGCCAGATGTTTTTTGTTGTTCTTAGATTTCATCTTGTTCGGTTTTAGCCGTTTAGTTAAAATGAGGACGAATTAAAAATTGTGTGTCAGATTAAAAATTGCATTCTCAAATATGTTCTGATTAATCTACTTCGTTCCGCTCTCTCTCTTTACGATCAAAGCTATTAAATATTCCTGCCAGTATGAATGCTCCTGGTTTCTCATGATCATTCTTCATCTGAACGTTTAATTGTTTTTTTTTTTTTTTTTTTTTTTTTTGAAAAGCTGCTTAGTTTATTCGGAAGATGGAGAAATTCGGAAGAAATCCAAATAAAATACCCCAATTTTTAATTCGAAAATCAAGAATATTTATGTAGGAAACTAATCATTACCGGTAAACAGTATTTTTCAAGACTCAAAAGTACGCATATATATATTAAATAAACATTACCGACCACCACAAAAACTGTGAAATTATGAATAAAATAATTAAAATTCATTAAATTCATTTATTGAATCTTTGCGATTGAAACAATGCAACATTTAATGGAATTTCTTACGAAGAAGTATCAGATAACTACAGAATAGAAATCAAATTGATAATGCACTAAGATTATACGCAATTGCAGCAGAGATTTGAGCGTATAATATTTAAAAGATTGCTAAAAACATTTAGCTACCGTGGTCATATATTTAATATCATTATTAATAAGGAAATAGTTCAAAAGGAATTGTTGACATTCAAAGTGAAAAGATATCATAATATAAAAATCCATCTTACCATAAGCTATTAATAAGATGGTAACATTCAATATCATTTGTCTGTTTCTTCGATAAATCGTTTATTGGAAGACATAATCATGATATATTGTCAAGCTCAGGAAACGGCTACCAGAAAATTGCAATATAAATGACATAATTTTATGAAAATCTTTTCTCAAAAATATTTTTTAGTGTGAATGAATCTTCGTTTTTTCACTAGTTTGAATATTTAGAAGGATCATTAAATAATCCTTAATAATCCAATATGTGACTTTATAAATACTTGACGATGGTGAAAGATAACTTTGAATAGAGATACACTGTAAGAGATTTTTTAATTTACAGGTATTTTCCCGTGAATTGCCAAAGTAAATTTACGGAAAATGCCACTTTTTCCAACTAAACGGTCAAATCCCTTCAATTTCATGTTTTACGGGCAAAAACGGTTTATGTAAAGACAAAGCCCGTATATATAGGAACAAAGTCCATTTTTTTATGTGTCTTTGCCTGGAATTTCTACCGCAGTAAAATTACTGCAGAAATTTTTTACAGTGTAAAATAAATTCACTTTACACCAAATATATTTTTACTAATAAATATGCAATAAAAATATATAATTTATGTGACAATAACATTTTATTGTATAATTAATTAATTTTCCTTAATGGAGCAGCATATTACATTATTACTTAAACATAGAAATCGAAAAAGAACAGAACACAAATAATAATAAAAGCTTTAAACTTATACAATAGCGTTTAAGAAACATGTAATTTCTTAGTTAGTATATTGCATTCCTAAGCATTATATGTTGCAAACAGTTAAATCTCTGTTTTAATTTAAAGTGAATTTTTAATTTCTGGAAAAGATTATAGCATAAAAAGATATTTTTAATTCGAAAATTGCACGGTTAAACATTATCCTGTAATTTAAGTGTGTGGAAAATAATGAAATAAAAGCAAGGAATTCAAGAAAAGGTGATAATAAATCTAATGTATACTAGAAGTAAAAGAAAATAAATCTCAGCTACAAAAATGTGTATTTTTGAAATTGAACCTTTTTGCATTTGAAAGAATCTCACTAAGAAAAGAATATTAAAGTTTAAGGCTATTTATGAAAATATCACGCAAGTACCAAATTATATACCATTGGGAAGATCATTTTAAGAAAGAGCAAAAACAAAGTAAGTTATGTGGAAATAATTGCTTACCTGTATATAATGAATTCAAATAAATGTAATATATGTTAAAATTTAAATGACGTAAGTTTTTTTTTTTAATTTCTACTAAAATGTTTAGCTTAAAAGGATTTTCTATGTTCGAAAATTTCATTTATAAACAAAATATGTAATATAAATCTGTGAAAGCTTTCGGAAAAAAAGTAATGCATTCAGAAATGGAAAATATGAGAATAAAACTAATGCGTACTCGAAATAGAATAAAATAAAGTAAATAAAATATTTCTACTAAAATGGTTAGCATAAAAGGATTTTCTATAAAAACGTGTATAATAATCACTTATAAACAGATTAGTTTAAATAATGCTGTGATAGAATATCTTTATTAAGATTGACGACCGTTTCGTCCCACAAACGACGACATTTTAAAATCATTTACGATAGAAAATATTTTCACATAATTTAAAAACAATAAACATAGTAAACAATGTCACGAGACATGATGCATAATGAAAAACATTGTAAACATAAAATTAAATTAAAATTAAATTAGCTATTTGCGAGCGTGAATTAATTTTCAAAAACAATAATATGGTAAACAATGTTACCTGACAACATGCATAATGAAAAGCATTGCAAAATATAAAATAAAAAAAAATTATCTTGGCTATTTGCGAACGTGGATTAATTTTTACTATTGTTACTAAAATTACATAGCATCTCTTTCCAAATTATAGGTAATTCTATGGACACTGAATCATTGCAAATATTCTTGTTGCGTAAAACTATCTCTATTGATTCTCGGATTATGGATCTTAAATAAAATCTTGATGTATAAATTAACTTGTTATTTTAAAATTCGATCTGCAAAGGTTCTTCGCTGTATAATCTGGCCAAAGCTGTGGTTCTTCTGTTGTATTTGATGTTTGCTATATGTTCTTTAATTCTAGTTTTAAGTTTTCTACTTGTCATACCTATATAAAACTGCTTTGTTCCATCTTCTTTGGTGAAAGGTATTTCGTATACTCCTGATAACTGGTTTGACTCAATTGGATCTATTTTCTTGCATACTATATTTCTTAATTTCATAGAAGGTTTTGCGACTAGGCAGATATTGAATTTATTGAGCTTATATTTCAGACGTTCGAAGAAACCAGGAAAATATTCTAAAGTGGATAACATGGAATTTTGTGGATTGAAATTTTTCTTTTTATTCTTCAAGCTCTTAATTAATTTTTCTATGGTGCTTTCTTTGTATCCATTGTTTCTTGCAATAGCATATATTTTATTTATTTCGTTATTTAACTGTTCGGGTGTACAAACTGTGAACGTTCTATGAATAGAATGTCTAAATGCAGAAACTTTGTATGAAAAAGGTGCTTGAGCATTATGAGGGATAATGGATTGACTGGCTATCGGTTTTTGATATTCTCATGAACAGCCTGGAAAAATATAGATACGGTAAAATCCGCTTGAAAGAAATGGTACAAACTCGCAAGATAGAAAACTTTGCAACGCACAAAAGTCCTATGTCAACCGTATATGCCAACCAGCGGAATTTCTGAATATATCTAGCAGACCATTAACGGAAGATGAAATAGAAGTACTTGAGCGGGAGCCAAGATACATTTTTCCAACTAAGCCTAATTTAAAATCTATCATTCCAGAACTTGAAAATATTGTACAGCCGACTCATAACGATCATAAAGAGGAAATTCGCAATGTTATGTACCATGAACTGAAGAATTTAATTAAGCAACCTTTAAGGATACCAAAAGATGAATTGAATGTTTTGAAAAAGCTTAAACTTGATACAGAAATCATTTTAATCCAAACGGATAAATCTAATAAATTAGCCTTATTAAATACAGATGACTATAAAAATAAAATGGTACAATGCATTAACAATATGGATTGTCAAGAAGTCAAGAAGAATCCACTTAACATAATTAACAAAAAAGTTAATGAATTGGTTAATAAAGGGAGCTGGCCTGATAATATGAAAGTTCTAATGAGAATTAATAAGTTAGCAGTAATCCCAGCAATGGTCGGCAGACTCAAAGACCACAAAATAGATATGCCAATAAGGCCAACAGTAACTAAATTCTCAAGCCCCACATATTTTATGGAAAAAGCTTTTGCCGTTTTATTGAAAAATATTTTGCCCAGCTCTGATCATGTAATTAATTCAACGTATGAGTTCATTCAATATTTGAATCACATTAATTTACCTGAGAATTATTCAATAGCCAGTCTAGATGTAGTCTCTTTATACTCATCTATTGATACCCAAAAAGACGTTACAAATATAAATAACTGCATTGACCGCATGGAGAGTATTAATGAAAGTATGAAAACTACACTTAAGAGTGCTCTTAATCTTATAGTTAATAATAATTACTTCTCTTTCGACTACAAAATATACAAACAAAATAACGGAGCTCCAATGGGTTCTCCTATATCAGGATTATTAGCTGAATTCATATTACGACCTCTCGAAATAGATATATTCAAATTGGATTATACTCCTCATACATGGATCAGATACGTAGACAATATTTTCATCATATGGCAACATGCAGATATCTTGCACAATATCTTTTTAAACCAGATTAATAGCATTGATTCAAAAATTAAATTTACATTGGAAATAGAACAAAATGGTAAGCTACCTTATTTAGATTTATTATCAAGACGCACCAAGGAATAGAACGCACTGTTTACAGAAAACCCATAGCCAGTCAATCCATTATCCCTCATAATGCTCAAGCACCTTTTTCATACAAAGTTTCTGCATTTAGACATTCTATTCATAGAACTTTCACAGTTTGTACACCCGAGCAGTTAAATAACGAAATAAATAAAATATATATGATATTGCAAGAAACAATGGATACAAAGAAAACACCATAGAGAAATTAATTAAGAGCTTGAAGAATAAAAAGAAAAGAAATTTCATTCCACAAAATTCCATGTTATCCACTTTAGAATATTTTCCTGGTTTCTTCGAACGTCTGAAATATAAACTCAATAAATTCAATATCTCCCTAGTCGCAAAAACCGTCTATGAAATTAAGAAATACAGTATGCAAGAAAATAGATCCAATTGAGTCAAGCCAGTTATCAGGAGTATACGAAATACCTTTCACCAAAGAAGACGGAACAAAGCAGTTTTATATAGTATGACAAGTAGAAAACTTCAAACTAGAATTAAAGAACATATAGCAGACATCAAATACAACAGAAGAACTACAGCTTTGGCCAGATTGTGCAGCGAAGAACCTTTGCAGGATCAGGATCACTCTGCCAGGGAGCCAACCAAAAATGGCATAGGCATGAACCCCTGACAGAAAAGTACCCTCTGCGACCTGCAAAACCACAGCTGGGGAATAGCCCAAGAAATACAATGACAAAAAATAAAGAAGAACCTTTGCAGATCGACTTTAAAAATAGCAAGTTAATTTATACATCAAGATTTTATTTACCATCCATAATCCGAGAATCAATAGAGATATTTTTACGCAACAAGAATATTTGCAATGATTCAGTGTCCTTCGAATTACCTATAATTTGGAAAGAGATGCTATGTAATTTTAGTAACAATAGTAAAAATTAATTCACGCTCGCAAATAGCCAAGATAATTTTATTTTTATTTTATATTTTGCAATGCTTTTCATTATGCATGTTGTCTCGTAACATTGTTTAGCATGTTACTGTTTTTGAAAATTAATCCACGCTCGCAAATAGCTAATTTATTTTTAATTTAATTTTATGTTTACAATGTTTTTCACTATGCATCATGTCTCGTGACATTGTTTACTATGTTTATTGCTTTTAAATTATGTGAAAGTATTTTCTGTCGTGAAGGATTTTCTATGTTCAAAAAATTGCAATATAAATATGTGAAAGTTCTCGAAAAAAAATTATGCTTTTGAAATGGAAAATCTGAGAATAAAACTAATGTTTACTCGAAATTAAAAATAAAATAAAATAAAATAAAATAAAATAAAATAAAATAAAATAACATATAAAATAAAATAAAATAAAATAAAATAAAATAAAATAACATATAAAATAAAATAAAATAAAATAAATAAAATAAAATAAAATATTTCTGCTAAAATATTTAGCTGAAAAGGATTTTCTAAGTTCGAAAATTTTATTTATAAACAAAATACTGTAATATAAATATGTGAAAACTTACGAAAAAAAGCATGCATTCAGAAAGGGAAAATCTGAGAATAAAACTTATGCGTACTCGAAATAAAATAAAATAAAGAAGATCATGTTTACAAAAACGTGCATTTGTTTAACCTTTTTTTAAATTTGAAAGTATCCCGCTGAGATAACAATGTTCAAGTTTCGGGACATTTAAGGGGGTATCACACATCGTCACTGGAGAGAAAACTAAATTATGCAAGATACAAAAGATATATTGCACTTCTACAACTGTTGTATTTAAAGGAATTTAATTTAGGTTTAAATTTATAGAAAATTTTTTAACCGATTACCGCTGGTGTTGCGTTTACGCAATGATCAAGATAATTTCTTAATATAGGTCAAGTTAATGCTTAAATAAATTTCTTTACCACCACTATTTTAGAATTAAAAAAATTGGCTTTTTTATTTGCAGAAATTTCGATGTTTTAATAAAGCAAAAGTTATCTTTCTGAATTCGCGGTGGCAAGCGACTTTCAAGAAGAAATTTGAAAATTCTTACTTCATAGTTTTGACGGTTAATGGGTTAATTTATGGCTTAGTAATTATAACTCAAAGTTTTTTTCTTTTTCGTTAAAAAAATTTCATGTCTAAATATTATACTGCTAAATTTGAATTTATAGGGATTTTGTGCAATATTTATAACTCCACTCAAATCTTTTATTTAAAATATATATATATTTAGTATTTTAAAGAATTGGGAAATGTACAAATATGCCCTTAAAATAGAAATATAGAAATATTTCCGAACTGAAACGTCCACCCACCCACCCCTCAATCTTTCAATGTTAAGAAAGCTGAAAAGATGCAAATGAAAAAGAAATCACTATTTTAAAAAATATTTTTGTTTTCTGCAACCAATAATGCTTTTGGAACAAGATAAAGTAAAGTAGCTATAGCTCTGTGCGGGATCCTAATAAGGCGGTAGCGGGAGCGGTTTACTTCGAAGGCATAAAAACCAATATTCATTTGATTGAAGACAAAAAGTTTTTATTTGCTAAAATAAACAAATTATCTCTTGGCTAAATAATTGGTAGTTATATACAACACAACAGATTACAATGTTGAAGTGATTAGATGCAAAGTCCAAAAAAGTTTATGAGACGGTGGCAACTTGTTGCATAAGTCCCTTTGAGAAAATACTGAATATTGCTTCTTTGCAATTAAGAGTTTAGCTGATCAATGTCCTTTGTGATTTATCAATAATCAGTAGACGATTGTTCTTTCTAGAGATAAAGATCTCTGTACCGCTATGGCACCCTGTACCAATACCGCAGTTACCTTTTATCTGTTACCGGCCTGGATGCCGACTGATAGCCGTCTCGGCTGCTACTCCACTCGGGTCGGATGCGCGTGGAGCCTAGAGTTCACCCGGGAGAGATTTTACCTCTCCTCTCAGGTCCAACCTGAATGTAACTCTCTTGAGTCTAGAAATTAACTAACTTTAAGATCATCCTCCTCTCCTATATATTTAAATTATCTTGTTCTAAAACAATAGTGAGTCTCTTAGCCACTCGCCATCTTCTCCTGTCAAAAATCTTTGACAGCTGTTCACTGAGTGATCGATCAGGAGACCGCCTCTATTTTTGCACACGGAACCTGCGAGAGGACAGCTCTCGTGGGAAAATATGTCTGCTATTTTCACGCGGTGCACCAAAGACACGACCGATGGTCCCGTGCATTAGTGAACTGTCGTAGACTGTCAAACATCATTTTATCTTACCGTTCAGATTAGTGAACTTAGCCATATTTTTGCTCTGCTTTGGAAACACATTAGGTTTTCCTATATAGTGAATCTGTGCCACTGAGAGTTTTATGCAGGGAATATTGTAAGACAGTCCAAGTCTTTACAGCTCATTCTAAATTGTATTACTACTAATCGATGTCTTAAATGAATTTTATAACAAGTTATTTTAAAGGTACTTTAAAGTATTGTCGGGGCATAACGGATTAAAGTATTTTACGTTTAAATTTCCAGTAAATTTTTAATATCTGTTCACGTGATTAGCTTAAACGCTTTTTGGTGATCAAAAATTGAATGTCAAAATAATGTACTATATGATGTAAATCTGTGAAAAGCAGCAAAACAAAAGTGAAGAATCTAAAAAAGGAAAAAAATAAATAAATCTCATGCGTATCCAAAGTAAAATAAAATAAACAAGATTATTTTTAGAAAAACGTGTATTTTGAAATATCTTTTTACATTCGGAAGTATTCCCCTGAGAAAACAATGTTAAAGTTTAAAGACATTTAAGAAAATATCACGCACGCGCCAAATTATTCATCCCCGGAGAAAATGTTTTAAGTAACAGCAAAAGCAAAGTAAGTTGTGTCTTAAAAATTTCAGTGCACGCTTCTAGTTAAAGTGCAATAGATTATTTGGTGACGTTGAATGGAACGGGATTAATATTCAATCAAATCACTAAAAATAATAAATATTATTAAATAAAGATTTATATAAAATTTGAATCTCTTTTCGTACAAACCAATAGCATATGAGAAAAGAGCTTAAATTAGATTCATGTTTTATGCTATCTTTCATTTTCCACGCTAACAGAAATTGTGAATTGTTTGAAGAAATGCATTTGAATATAGTTATGAAAAAATTTTATATTTGAGGAAAAAATAAATGAAATGAAACAAGTAAAAATTTTAATTATAACCAGAAAAATTAATTAAAAATTCAAATATTTTTAAGCAATATCATTGCACGCTTATTCTTAAGCTTCTGAAATATTAGTTCATTTAATAGAGTCGTTTTTCGTAAACGACTTAAATTAAAAGAAATCAAAAACTTTATCCAGCGTATTCCGAAGTAAAGTATCTTTAAGTCAATTCAACTTCATATGATATTAATTTTTAGTTCAACATAAAATGAAAATATGTTTTTTCGTTGGCAGATTTCAGTTTAGTGCCAAAGTGAGGTTGATTTTTCGTAGTCAGGTCCGACATCTTGAGACTGTGTTATTTTAAAACTGTTAGCCATGGTGATAAGGCATTGGAGTGTTTCCAATTATAAACGATTAATGGAATGTTAATTAAAATTAAAGAATTTTTTTTTTCTCTGGGAAAAAACTGCCAACTGTGGTAACTATTCCTCCTTGGGAATTTTTTTAGTATTGTATCTAATCAATATTCGCAATTGAAATAGATTTTTCAAAAATACTTCAAAACTAGTTAAAAAGTCATTGAAATTTAGTAAATTGAGCTACAGTTTTCAAACAAATTCCGTTTGAAAGCGATTTTTTTCCCTATTCGATGATACAAAAATTTAAATTACACACCATTTAAAAAATAATGTATGAGCGATAAGAGCGAAACCCATAACGCCGGTTTATGCCACCATTTTCAAGACATTAGTGCACTACTTTAACCATACTGATGTACGATTTTTTAACTACATAGGAAGAGATGTAGGACTTTGTCGCAAAAAAAGAATTTCTAGCTCTTTGTTATCCCATATACAGCGCTGCCACTGGCAACTATTTTTATATTCCATTTGAACAACTATTTTAAAAAAATAAATATTGTAGTATAATTCACTTGCACATGTTGTCAAAGTGCATGTAAAAGGTTTTTGTTTCGAAAAGATGGTGCAAGATAGAATTTAAAAATGGCCGCTAGTGGCAGCCTTGCGTATAGTATGTTAATCTAATGGTAATTTGTTTTAGTTTCATTGTAAATTTCATTAAAAAAATTATATTACTGCAACAAAATCTCTACATCCTCTAATTATTGCCTACTGCAAAAAATGCATGTTTAAACAGTAAGATGCATTGTAAATGTGGACTAAATATTAATTAATGATAAAATCTATCTTTTACGAGAAGATAAAAGCTAACAAATAAGGAATTATGCATGAATGTATCTCTTAAATTAAATTACTATTACAGTAAAGCATTGTTTATACGTTTCTCATTTATACACCGTTTCAGTGAGTTCCCGTTCCATCCCTATGCATTGTAACGTTGTAATATTTCGTTTATACGACGCATAACGTCAGTTATACGTCGTTTGTTTAACCGATTTTCTCAGAATTTTTTCTCCTACCCTGGTTAATTTTTTGTTCTCTGCTATGAATATTTGAGAAAATATGAAAAAAAAGGAACATGTTTGACTGCTACAGCGATTATTTCAAGTTTGGGAAACATGAGGAGGTGTGGGGCGAAAAGAACGGAAAGTGGGTGTACTGCATTGATATTAACACACTTACAACCTTTTTAATTTCCCACAATACTAGTGAGAAAACTTTCCAGATACTTAACTCCACACATAATACTTTTCTTAGTTGTCAATGTAAATCGGTAGGTCAGAGGACGATTGAAAATAACTTTAATTAAAATCTGTTTGTACATTCGATAATGGAATAAAAAAAGGGTAGTTCAAAGTGTGCAACTGACATAAGGTTTGGTAATTCTCAATTTTATTTTTCAATTTTAGAAATGATTATAAAATTTATTTTTTTCAATGTTTTAATTTTTTTTCCAATTTATAGTGCGGCTTAAACAACTGAAAGTGGTAGCAAAATTATATTTATTTGATTGCAGCATTATATTCCTAAAGTCGAAGGTTTTGTACATTAAAAGACTACAATTTCGAGTATACGTCTTTCTCAGTTATAAGTCGTTTTAAAATGGAAACCTGAAATATAATCGGTACTTTACTGTATTTAACCATTTAGTGCACAGTTTTGCATATAGGGGAGAGTAGCCATATTTGGACCGCGGCTTTAGTTGGACCGTTGCCATCCTGCCGTTAATTACAAGAAGAGACTCCATCTATCGCTGAAATCCTACACATCAGAATGACGCCACTCATGATTAGAAGAAGCAACCGCCTACCACGTGCTGTTTTCAGACAATTTAAAAAAACCTAAAGTTAGCTGTTTTGATCTAATTTTTTCCTACTAAACGTAAGTGAATATTTTAAAACTAAGGTAAGTTGTTATGTTTTCATATACATGTATGAATTCGTCTGTTTATTGCGCATATTTTTCACACGGATTTGTTTAATTTCGTTTTTGTTCTCAGTCTTGAAATTAACTGTTTTAAAAAATGGCGCAGTTGCCGTAATTGGACCAATTTCAGTTGCTTAAATTTGACCAGTATTGCGATCATAAATTTGAAAAGTAAGTAATAAATTTGGAGGGCGGTACGCTTTGTACACTACTTTTTCATATTTTATAATAGAATACTATCTCCATGCAAATTCTTTTTGTATATTTGGATTAATTTTTTTATACAGTTTAGGCCTATATAAACATAATAATATTTTTACACGTCTATGCAATAAATTTTGTTTGCAATGACTTTTATCTTTTATGTAATAGTATTTATTTTCTTTCAATTCTTTATTCCTACGGCATATTTGATTTACAGAGTTGAATTCAAACATTTTCTTCCTGCAGGATATTTGTGATGGAAGACTTTTTACAGTTCTGGAGGGTGGAATTATACTTTTTTGCCCTTAAAACGCATAAAATCTCAAACCTTGTTGAAAATGTTGAAAAAGACATAGACAAACTGTCTGGAAGAAAAACACCCGTGACAGCAAAAGCTGTTGAAGATATAGGAAACAAAAAGCAGACAGTAAGTTGTGAAGAAATTGACCTGCAACAAGGTTGCAGCTACAAATCCTCCACAAAAGCAAAAAAAAAAAAAAAAAAAAAAAAAAAAAACATTAGAAACATTATTTTCCTTGCTAAATTCAGTTAAATCAAAGTACAGAGGGAGCCAAAAAACAGTTGTGTTAACATCATCGCTATATAAACTAAGCCTTGAAATGAAAAAAATATATATATATGTATAAAAAGGAAGCTTTCACAGCACAAAAGCAATTGGAACATCGAGTTTTGAAAAATAGGCGTTATGCAATTAGCAAGAAAGTGATGGAAGAGAAGAACTACAAACATAATGTAAAAAAAAAAAAAAAAAAAAAAAAAAAAAAAAAGTCTGATAATTCTGAATCTAAATAGAAAAATCTAGACAGTGATGATTGGTTTTGCCTAATTTGTAAGAAAAATAAAATAGCAAAAATGACTCAGCGTTCAGATTGCCATACACGGTTCCATGTTGTGTGCGCTGGAAAACAAAAACAATAAACAAAATTCATGTATAAGCTTTGCATCACTCTTTATTTGATATTCAAGTAACTGACAATTAGTTCCATTATTTCTATTCTTAATTACTGATAACTTATACATTTTGATTTAAAACAATTACTCTTATTTTCAAATATTTGATTTCATTATATTTCATTGCTGTTATTTTGTTTTATTGTTTCATTAATCGCAAACTTTTCTTTTAATAAAATTAGTAATATTCCTTAGTCATTAAAACAACCTAATATTATTTGGTCCAATTTAGGAGACTGGGGATCCAACTTAGGCAACCAGTTGCTGAATTTGGACCACTTTTGACAAATTTTTCAAATTAAAATAAAATTTCAGATTTTCAAAAAGAAATTGATCTAAATATTTATTTAGTTAATAGATGAATAGATTGACCCTGTGTAATTATCTTTTGCAGATATTCCAAAAATTAAGTGAGTTACACCTGAAAATAAGCGAAGTGGTCCAAAATAGGCTACTCTCCCCTATGCAAACAAAAGTGTTTTGAATTTAATAGATTTTTTAATTCGTATATACCGAATTCACACCATAAAATTAAAATAGAAATAACTGCTTTATTTAATAACTGACATTTCGTATAAAGCGAAATTAACCACATAAATTTTCTGGTGTAAAGTCAGATTCGCTCTACTACGTAATTTCCAGAACGTATTCTTTTTGGGGAATTAAAGGGTTGAAGGTTAAGTTTTATAAAATAGATAATTATATAAAATAAAGTATTTGGAGACATACTTCTTAAAATGTTTACTAATTTGCAATATTTTATCGTAAAATAGCCAGACGACAGTAGTTTTTACTTATATTGCAGAAGGTGCAACAGAAGAAAAGTTTGACGTATTATATGAAAAATGTATCTCTGATTTGTTTCATTATTTTTCCTGTATAATAAACCTTCCAGAGAATCATATATAATTTTTTTGAAACAAAATAAAAAATCGTGCATTTAAGGGTTAAGTATTGCATACAAATATATATATATATATATATTTATTTATTTATTTATTTTCCATCCAAGTGTTTAGCTTGAAGATTATATCTTAGTCCACAAATTATACGTCAAAATAATATGCACCCGCTAAAAATAATGAAAAAAAAAAATAAGTCATTCAGGAAAGGAAAAATGGAGGATAAATCTTATGCATTCCTGAAGTAAAATAAAAGAAAATCTTTCAAAAACTGCAATTGTTGGTATATGTTAGCGTTCATAAGAATCAAGCTACGAAGCCAATATTAAAGTTTAAAGGCATTTAAGAAAATATCACACAAGCACGAAATTATTCATCAATGGAGAGAAAAAAAATAAGTAAAAGTACCCGAAAAGAACTGAAAGTACATAGAAAGAAAATAAAGAAGATCTTATAAAATTACATATGAAGATCACTTAAAATCATCAAAGTTAATACTTGCGAAAAGTGATAAAAATACACTTACAAGGTTAATAAATAAATTTATTTATTCAGATCGATATGTTTCATAGCTCAGACGGTGCCAGTCTCAAGATCTATAATGATACAAAATCAAAATAAGTTATATCAAATACAATGTTACATGGTGCATTACACATGATACACACTATACATGATGCATTCAAAACGATTTTTTTTTTTTTTAATGATCAGGGTCCACAAGCCACGTTTTTGGCCCATGAAATAGACTAAAATTCGATTATTACACTGACTTAATTATTTCCCTTTTAATATTAGAAGGTATACATTGTACGATTTTAACAATAGTTTTTATATTTTGTTCGGATTTATATGACTTACACAAGGTCAAAATTCATATAATTCGTAGTTTTCATGAAAAATACACGATTTCTGGTATCTTTACCTCAATTATTTATGAGTGCAATCGTGCAACAGTTTCTTCCTGACATGCATTATAAAACACATCAAAATATACAAAATGTGTTTAAATAAAAGTGTTATAAAGCTGCGCTCATAGTAAAATATTAAAAATAGAGAGTAAATTGATGATAAAAATAACAGAAATTGCGTATTTTTCATCCAAAACTACGAATTACACGAACTTTGAGCTTGTGTAAGTCATATAAATCATAACAAAATAAAAAAACTATTGTTAAAATCGTACAATATATACCTTCTAATATTAAAAGTGAAATAATTAAGTCGGTATAACATAATCGAATTTTAGTCATATTTCATGGATCAAAAAAGCGGCTTATGGACCCTGATCCTTTAAAGCAATTCTTTTTTTCTCTCGAGGTGTTTAGCTTAAAAGATTTTTTTCTGTTCTTAAAATTTGTAAATTTAAAAAATGTACTATAATGTAAATATGTGGGAAAAAAACTGCAACAAATGTAAGACATTCAACAAAATAAAACTGAAAATAAATCTTAAACACACTGAAAGTACACAAAATAACATAAAGAAGATCTTTTCGTGAAAAGTATATTTTTAGAACATTTTTTTTTTTTTTTTTTTTTTTTTTTTTTTTTTTTTTTTCACTCAGAAATATCCCGCTAAGAAAACAATATTAAATTTAAAGGCACTTACGAAACTGTCACGCAAAGGCCAAATGATTCATTCCAGGAGAGAAGCATTTTACTAAAAGCACAAATGTTATATTACTATTACAATAAAACACCGTTTATACGTTTCTCATTTATACGTCGTTTCCGTGAGGTCCCGATTCATCGCTATGTATTTTTAATGTTTTAATGTTTCGTTTATACAACGCACAACGTCGGTTATACGTTGTTTCTTTAACCGATTTTCTCAGAATTTTTGCTCCCACCGTCGTTCATTTTTTCCCTCTGCTATCAATATTTAAGGAAAGATGAAAAAAAAGGAACATGTTTGACTACTACAGCGATTATTTCAAGTTCGGGAAACCTGTAAAGTAAGCAAAAGCAAAGTAAGTTACATTAAATATATATGTTCTATTCCTATACATTATGTATCCAAAACAATTTAACTTCGGTTTAAATTTAAAGCATTTTTTTCTCTCCAAGTATTTAGCTTAACCTTTTTGTTCCTAAAGCTAAAATAATACTACAAATACTCATTCATTGGTTTTAAACAAACAAAATGACATCATAGATGACAGAAAAAAGAACTTTTTGGAAATTGATACTTTAGGGGACTAGTAATTTTGGTTTATAAATATGGATCTAAAATTACAAATTCCTTTACAATATTAATTTAATTATCACTAACCCAAATTCACACGATCACAAATTTAAGGCCTTAAATCAAGAGAATGATATGCAAATCCTCAAAACATTTTATTGTAAAGCATTTAAGTTAAATAAGAATGAAAATTTCTCAATTTCTTCGTCCCGCCCTCTTGAAGGCGTTTTGCAAACTCGGATGAAAATAACATCTATTTTATGAGAAAATCAGCATAGATTTTGCCATTTATTGGTTTGCTTTTAAAGCAAAAAAATATTCAGCTATTAAGAAATTAAGTCAAAATATAAAAAAGTCAAACAGTTTAGTTTTTATCGGGAAAAGAATAGAGGTCCATATATGTGGACCCAGGTAGCGAAGAGGTTAAAAGATTTTTCAGGTAGGTTTCGTAAGAAGTACTACCTATTGCATTCTTCCGTATGTTGGAATTTCTGAAAACATTTTGCAGATTTACGCCGATCATGACTTCTAGAACCCAAAACATCAACCCAAGTTCAAAACTTTATCTATCTATGTATATACATATAGATCACATTTTTATGGACACTTCCATATAATTTCCATAATCTGCACAAATATCTTGAAAACTGATAAATTATTTATCAGTTTTGAAGATATTTGTGCAGATTATGGAAATTATATGGAAGTGTCTATAAAAATGTGACCTATATGTATATACATATAGATCACATTCAACGGAAAATCAACGTGCAGAATATCTCGGTCAAGTTCGTTAATGGGCAAAATCGGATCAAGGGAGTGGAAATGGAAAGGGGTTTTGTATAAACAGAAAAAAAAAAAAAAAAAAAAAAAAACATAAGTTCTTAATTATGATACATATCGAATCAGTTTAAAGTTACTTCTAAGAAAAGGGCCGGCAATTTATGTATGACAGATTTTCGATATAATTAAAAATGGGCTTCGGGGGCAAAAAGTAGGCGTTGAAGAAGAAAAAAATTCACAACTTCGTCGATTCATAAGATATCAAATACGCTTAAATTTAGTAAATCTTGTGATCATGATTGAATATGTATATATTAATTATGATAAATTTTTGACATATGTACGTAGTATTAATATTGATTGTTTCTGTAAATAATAATGTAATAAAATAACATTTTTTATAGCAATAATACAGCAAGAATTTATTATTATATATTGTTATAGTGAGTTGAATATAAATATAATTTTTATCGAGTATAGCTCTTTCTTCCCTGCTGGTACGGTTATTATGAAAAAAAAAGAGTTTAAAAAACGAAAATAAAGAAAATAAGCAAAAACAAACTTGCAACACTGTGTTGTCCCGTGTACTTGAATATATTGATAATTTCGTTTTTTTCATATTGTGTGAAAAATAACGAAACGAAAATAAGACTTCAAGAATTATAAAATGAAAAGTAAATTTCATACACACTCAAAATAAAATAAAGACCTCTTAAAAACGGGTATTTTTAGAATATTTTTGTTACTCGGAAGTATCCCTTTGAGAGAACAATATTAAAGTTTAAAGACATTTAAGGAAATATCACGCAAGCACCAAATTATTCATCCCCGGAGAGAATATATAAAAGAAGAGCAAAGGCAAAGTAAGTTATGTCTTAAAAATTTCAATGCACGCTTCTGGCTAACTATAATAAATTATTTGGTGGTGCTGAACGGAAATGTATTAATATTCATATCGCAGCAAGGACATTTTTTGAAAAGACAATAGATCTTGTCAAAATATTGTTAAGTAAAGCTTTCTATAAAATTTGAAAAATCTGAATAATCTTTCGTACCAGCCACAGTATTAGATCACGCGTAACATTGAAATTTAAATTCCATTAATGATTCTTTTCTATCTTTTATTCTTCATGAGTGAGAAAAGTTCATCGTATTCGTCTTCTAAAACTCTTAGTTATTTATGTGTCGTCGCATTGAAAAATTATGTACAGAAAAAAGAAAATGCATCGTCACTTCGTATCTGTAAAAATATGCGTATATACTAGTTGTTTTTCCTCTGCATCGAAGATTATTTAAGGAATTTTATCTGGTGTACCATATCTGCGAAAATATGTAGTTTTTTTTTAGCGAACATTAAGAAAAGAAAAAAAAAATATTGATATTACGTAAAATTTTTCTTATCTGTATATTTTTCTCTTTCCACTTAATTTTCAGTAAAGACTCACAAAAACTAAATTTTCATAGTAACGTGGTAAATATATATATATATATATATATATATATATATATATATATATATATATATATGTATATGTATATATTCATAAATTCATTTTATTTTGCATTTTAGAAATTTTGATATGTTCTCATTCTTTTCAAGGGAAGGTATTTGAAAAAATAAAAAAAAATAAGTAATATTTCCAACAACAATATGATTTATACAAGAAGACATCTTTTGTGATTCATTATATCTTATAGGCATGGATTCAATCGCTACAAACTCTAATAGTACTTTAATAATTTTATTTCTATCCTAAATACAGAAAGCGCATCACAAACTTTAAAGATTATTATCGTTCATCTTCTAATAGTCTCTAATTCTATTAAATCATGTAATGTTATTGCCTAATTTCTCTCATGTTCGCCAAATGCATAGTCAAAATTATGACACAGTACAACATTAACATAAGAACTGATTTTTAAAACTTATATGGAAACTTTAACTTTTTTTATCTACAGAAACACATTAAAATTTAACAATTCTAACAACAAAGCAGTAGACATTTTCATGTTTTAAGTTAATTAAGTACTTCGTGAATTAAATATTTCTATCCATCCTTATTGCCTACATAATTTTACCCTACGTCTTTACTCTTGTTTGCTATGCATCTAATTTATCAAAAATGGTTAGAGGCTCTATTAGCAATGTCTCAAAATATAAATCTGTTAAAACGTAAGGTGGAAAAGTATATATATATATAACCATTATATAATATTACAATTCATCATCTTTTTACTTTTTTTTAATAAAAATTAATAAATTGAGAATCAATACATTACACTGACATTATACATAATAAAGCTGGATCAACTATTATTAATTTAACTGATCATTAATGAATTTTTTAATAAATTTATATCCTAATCACCAATATATGAAGTATTAAAAATTAAAACATTCAAAATTGGCTAAAGGAAAAACAACAGGATGTCGAATTGATAAAAAGAATAAATAAATAATAAAATATATGAAGGAAATCATAAATATTTGAAATATTTTCTAAAACTATTTGTAACTAAATCAATTTAACCAATGAAAAAAGACCTGAAATAATGAATCATTGTCAGCATCAACAAATCCGTTGCACGAAATGCATGATCTCAAAATGGAAAATTCATTAATTCAACAGCTTAAATGTTTATTTCTTCCATTGCCTAATTAACCACACCATGAAAAAATGAAAGAAATATATAATTACTCAATATATGAGACCCGGACAGAACAATGTCATGCACACTAGAAATAAAAATGAAGCACGTGACTTAAAAACTTAGCAATATAATCATACAATATTTTAAAATACCATATTGAGTCCTAATCATGCTTAACCTCAATCACAGCAAAAACCCCTCCAATTTAATGAGTTACAGTTAAAAGCGAATTCTGAAATTTCAAAATCATCACACAATGTAAATAATATTATTAATAATATAAATATAATAATTATAAATTATTATCGTAATTAATCTAAACATTGTAAATTATTTTATATGCTACTTAAAGGATCCCGGAGTAAATCTATTACAAAATAGAACTGAAGAAATACAGTAATTAACTTGAGTGGTAGGAATGACAATTATTATATAAGTAGGCAAAACAAAAATGTGAATAATTTTATAATGCTGTCCTCTACTGATGATTTTTTCCAGTTATTTATATATATATATATATCTATATATCTATCTATCTATCTATCTATCTATATATATATATATATAATCAGTGCCATCCGAAAAATCTACAAGCGTCTATTCCAGTTCTTCTGGTCAAGGGTCCATTACTTCTCCAGACCTCTATCCCTCATCGCCTTTACTATATCATCCATCCATTTGTTTGCGGTCTTCCGTTGCCTTTTTTTTTAATTCCTTTTATAATTAAATGCGATTCTGGGTAGTCTTTCATCCCTCATTCTTTTAACATGGCCATACCAGATTAATTTTTTTAATATCATCTAATATGGTACCTTTTGTTTTCATCATTTCCTTGATTCTTTCATTTTTTATTCTTTCTATTCTTGATATTCTGGATCTCCTTAGGGGATCCATTCCTACTGCTGCTAATTTCTTTCTTTCTGTCGCCATGATTCTCCATCCTTATGCTTCATATAACAATATGCTCTTTACAATAGAATCGTAAATATTATACTTCCTTTTCCTAGTGATCTCCTTACTCCATAAAATAGAATTCAACAGTTTTACAGCCTTTCTTTTCTGGCAAATTCTGTATTTAATTTACTGTGAGTCTCTTCCTTCTGTATTAATGCCTTCACTAAGATGTTTATAACGTAAAA
Source organism: Maratus speciosus (assembly GCA_963932465.1). Classification (NCBI taxonomy): domain Eukaryota; kingdom Metazoa; phylum Arthropoda; class Arachnida; order Araneae; family Salticidae; genus Maratus; species Maratus speciosus. The sequence goes on along the minus strand of OZ010792.1, from coordinate 198,880,491 downwards.
AGTAATGGGGAAAAGTAGTTAATTGAAATAATAAATTAAAAATGCATTCACTGAGATTATTTTCATCATAATGTGCATAAAATTCTAATATCAACCCGCATGTTTAAGAATTAATTATTATTATGATGGTTGGACAATAAAAGGTGAATAATATTATCATACAGTTTTTTTTTAATAATGAAATAATATCAATATTCCAATAATTAAAATCTCGTGATCATTAGGCAAAATATAGTATCGCACGTACATTGCGTTATGGCCACAAAAGACCACGCCGACATGACAATCATTTTAAAAATGATTCGTAAAATTAATATTAAAAAATACTTGATAATAATAATAAAAAAAGGAAATAAAAGCAAAAGTGTTACCTGAAGTGACCTAATATCAAAACAGTTGTGGATGCAAATAAAAGTAATGCACAGAGATTCCAGCGTCGAAAAATCTTTATTTATAACGAATCTTCTCGAAACATTATATGTTTAATGGACATCATCTCCTTTTTTATAGATCCATTTTTTTAGGATGAAATAGGACACAATCGATGTTTTTCAATATGCACTTAACATGAACAAAAAATAATAAATATTTCTCTCGGGGATTAAGGAGGTATTTGTCTTAAAAAATGAAATCATTTATATGATTCGGCAGCAATTCAAAAACACCAAACAAAGCACCAGTCGAATGAAATAATTAGAACTCTAGCATTACAGCATCAGTAGGATTCTACCCACTTATTATTACTAAAGAATCGTCGTTGCATCTCGTTAGTGGAACTGTTATCACCATTGCCACAAGCGGAAGAAATTATGCATCTTATCAACCATCATAATATTAAAAAAAAATCTTTCAGTATACTGCTTTCGCTGAATCCACATGATTCTTCGCAAAAGGCAAGGCAGCAACCATTCTGCACTTGTAATAAAAATCAGACTGAGAAAGCGCATAGACTGCGTAGAAGAGGGGGGAAAGGATAGCCGTAATAATGAAAAAAATCGCCAATCGGCAGGGACAAACATACTAGAGCCTTGCTTTGGCATAATTTGCAATGCTACAGCATATGAAAACTGCTTTATTTAGAGGAAATTTTATAGATTTATTTAAGATAAAATGCCAATTAGTAGTAAAGTGGTACAATTTTTGAAATTACGTATTAAACTGATTTGAATTTGATTGGCTAGAGGCGGAGCTACAAAAGGAAGTGACGTAACATTTAGAAGGTGGTAGAATGTTCCAGAGGATTCTTTTTCCCGGAAATACAGATTTCAAAACTATATTGATCATTTTAAAATAAAACGAAATGTTACGTAAGAAAGAAGAGCTTAGAGGGGAAGCTTTAAAAGGAAGGAAATAAAATAATTTTAGAATGCGAATTTTAATATTAAATGAATAAAGATTAATAAAATATTTCTTAAATTAAATTAAGTAAAAATATGGTAGTGGTTGTAAGTAACCACAACAATTATGGCTCATGATTTATATAAAGTTCAACGAAAGCTTCAAACTTTCAAATAGAAACACCAAATAATAATAAAAAATATATATAATAATAACGAAAACCATGAGTGCATAATTCCCCCCCCCCCTTTATACAGGAATCCGTAAATAAATAACTAAAAATTTTAAATAAAATTTTAATATAAAGATGAAAAATATAAAAAATATGTCCTATGTCGATTTTTAAGAATATATCCGTTTAATAATTTAAAAAAAAAAAAAATGAAAAGCAGTTACTATAGTTTATACACTTATTTATGCATATAGTTTTAAGTAAAACGTTAAATATTAATTATTTACATACTGCGATTAAATTCATGTAATCTTTCTTAATGAACAAAGATAAAAGTATTTTAAAAAGTCGTTCTGAAAAAATCAAACAATGTATGTTCGTTGACTGTTTATGAAAAACCGAAAGCATTGCGAATCCTTATAATAGAATTTTTTCTTAATTATTTTATTGACGATAATTTTTATTCCAGGACAATATGAAAAAAAAAAAAAGAAAAAACTTCAATCGTTTGATTGTTAAAAAGGTTTTTTTCCCTTTAAAACGAAAGTTATTTTTATAAATTATATCCATGTTGTTGTTTCTTAAACAAAGAAACAAACAAAGTTTATTTGTAATTTAATAGAATATCAAATTTTTACTGCAAATTACACGGAAACTTCTTCCTTTGTTGCTTTTTGATAAAAAATATAAAATAAAATAAAAAACGACAGAAATTAAAACCATTTTAAAATAAATTAAACGATATAATAAAGTAATAATTAAACAAATAAAACTAAATATATAAATTAGTTGAAACAACTCATCTTAAATTTTTCTTTTTTTGATGATTTTAACCTCTGTATTTTAATGAAAACAAAAATTCAATAACTCTTATCTATAATAATGAAGACGGATATTTGTCTAAAGTTTTCTAAAGAAACCGTTGAGTGCATATCAGCACAATTTCAAAGATACCTATATGTCTGAAATTATACACCTTGAAGATAGTTTTTTAATTCTTTCATTAAATTTAATTAACTTTTTTTCGGCGAATTTAAGCGTTCTTCTTTGTTTGTGGTGATTGTTAAACATTGGTAAGACCAATCCAGTTCCAATCTCTTAGTCTAATATAACAATTTTTTTTCTCCTTCAGTAAAATTTATTCTGAATTCGTACAGCAATTTTTTTTTAAAAAACTTCTCTTTCTGCCGGAAATGGGGACTAAAAGGAAAAACCGAAAATATGAAAAAGTCCTTTTAATTTAATTATTAAAGAATGTACAGTGATGGATTTTTTCTGAAACAGAAAGATGAACTCTCCTGTAAATTTTGATATTCCCATGATTAAATCCATATTGGAGGAATGCCATATTAGTCGCTATAGTAACATGAATGGCGATACCGAAAATTTAATTTAATCTCGGTCATTCACTGCGTGCCTTTCAGATAGTACAGATTGCACCTTTTTTAAAAATGAAAATTAGTGACTTGTATACGCTGCCGAAGGCATTGATTTTGCTTATTTCTGGATTTGCTAGGAAATATTTTTGTCTAAAAAAATAAAAAATAAAAACACTAATTCAAAGTTCATTTGATTCGATCCGGAGTGGTCGTGTCCCTCCCGGCTGTACGTCACAGATTCGTTTGGAAAAACTGACTACCTAAGCGACCGACGCTCTGCTAGTTTACACATATAATTAAAAAGTTAAAGTTTTAATTCTTTAAAATCAGCGGATGAATGTAATCTATTTTACCATGCGAATGTTATTTAAAAGTTCTTCTAAAAAATCTAATAATTCACGCTGATGATTTGTGTCAGACAAAGAGTCAACGTTATAGCATTATTCAAGAATAAATAGATAAATAAAATGTTCTAATTTAAATATAACTTTTATTGCTATCAATTCCCCATTTCGAAAGAAAACATTTAAAAAAAAACCTCTAAAATCTAAGTCGAAAAGCAATTGTTTCTTAACGGAAAAAATACAATAAAGAAAGAAAAGGAAACAAATTTTTCGAATTTGTTTTAATCTATTTTACGACAAACTAACAACGTTCACTTGTAATCTAATGTAACATGAAGTTTTTCCTGCAAATTACACAGAAACTGCTTACTTTGTGCATTTCCACTGAGAAAAATGAATGACGGAAAAAAAACAAACATTTTTTTTTCTTCAGTAAAAATTAAGAAGACATAATAAAGCAAGAAGCCTTTTGAAAAGGTTTTAAAAAAAAACTCTAACAAGCTTTTCAAGGAACTACTTAAATTATGTGTTTTTACAGAATCTTAGTTCCAAATTGAAAACTAATTATTTATTTCTGAATTCCGTTAGGATTACTGACGAACTTAATTTTAAAATATCAGAAGCGATAATTTAAATAGGAACATAAATTTATTCATCAGTTTCAATTGGGATGTCTGTGTTCTATTCTTGCTGTTCATTGACGTATTTGTTATAAAATTAAATACAAATATATACTTAAATTGAAGGATTTTTCTTTAGAAGGAAGTAATATGATGAATTTATATGTTATCTGGCACAATGCAAATAAAAATTTTAAAATTTAAAAAGAGAAACGTTTTAAAATATTACAACAATTTTTATAAGATATTTTCCAGTTTTAAATTACTATAATTTAATATGGGAATTATTATATGATTGTTATTATATTTTGTGAATTATTATTTATATGTGAATTTTTCCTTTTCTGTAAAAGTATCACTTCTAGTCCAAGCTTGTACTTCAAGTTTTATTTTCTGACGCACTCAATCCTTATGTTTTTTCCAGGAAATTCCTTAGGATTTTTGTTTTCATATGTCCTAAATGAATATATCTTATACAATTTATTTTATCTAATATCGTTACATATCATTGTATCAGAATGGCATATGTTCTCTATATTACACCATTACGTTTTCCTTGATTTTTCTGCACTGACATTTAATAGATATTCACATTGAGTTTAGGTTTTTAATTTTTGTTCATATTTATTTCATATCTAAATTAATTATTTTATGTTAATTGGTTTCCTTAATTTATTATTTTTATTAATGGAATCTGCTTAGCTTCCATGGAAGGGATTTCTAAAATTAAAAAAAACGTCAACTTGATCCGATATTATTTTGCAAATTGTGTAAATCCTGTGAAGTTTCATAAATTCTAAATATATCCTTCCCACACCCTCTCAATTTTCCTATCCTTTTCACGAAATTCCAATTATTAGCCTCACTTCAAACTTCTGTGACAAATGTCTTCACTTATTAGAATTTCCTATCTGCTAAAAGGGTGCTTAATTTCGGTATTTTATGGTATTTTCTGAGAATCAACGAAACATACTGCTTCTTCAATGCACCATAGAAAGCAAGGGAAACACAAAGCGTTTCGAAAGAACTAATTTTTCTTCTTCAAGAATAAAAAGAACTAGCTTTGAGAACGAATATAAACTCTTTTATAGTTTGAATGCACTGAAACGATTCTTTCCCAATTTTATATCTTTAATTAAATCATTTTTATTTTTTTACAAAACGTAGTATTTTGTAGATTCTAGTGTAGGTAGAACATTGGTATTTTCCACAGAAATTTATTTATCGCTTATATAAGTTGTTTTTTTACGAAATGTAATATTTAGATTTTAAAGTTCGAATGTCTCTTATTATACTTAAATAAGTTATAAAATTACTAAAAATATTTTATCTACAATTTCAAAGACTCATAAATGTAGCAGCTATTATTCAATCATATAAGTGAGGAAGAAACGTAACAAAATTCTAAATTAGATTTTTTTTTTCTATTTATACAATTTCTTTTATTTTTCAAAGTGCGTTGTAAGCATTTTTCATTTCAAGTATTTTTAATTTTACTTTAATAAGTTATTACTAATAATACTTTATTTACAATTTCAAACACGTATAAACGTAGCAGCTATCATATAATCATATAAGTGAGGAAAAAACGCGACAAACTTCTAAATTGGATTGTTTTTCGTTTGTATAACTTCTTTTATTTTTCAAAATATGTTCTTTGCCTTTTTTTTATTTCAAGTATTTTTTTATTTTCCTAGAATAAGTTATAAAATTAGTAATAATACTTTATCTACAATTTCAAACACGTATAAATGTAGAAGCTATTATAGAATGACTTGGAGAACAAAAACCGTAACAAAAATCTAAATATATATATTAATTTATACAACGTCATATAATTTGCAAAATGCATTGTTTGCATTTTTAATTTCAAGTATTTCTTATTTCCCTTAAATAAGTTACATAACAACAAACACCATTTTCCTGTTTATCAACAATTCTTAAAAATCTGTAAATGTAAAAACTATTATACAAATAAGAAAACGAGCAAAAAGGGTACATACGATTATAATGCATATTTTTTGGAATCGTTAACAAGAATAAATACAGTGATTAAGGAGTTTTAATGCGCTGAACATGGTTATTTTCCGCATCATAAACATTTTTGCCGCACGTTAATTATTCTGTTAACATACCCTCAGAGAAACACTCATTTAGATGAAAGGTACTTTTACTTGCGTTTAACTGAACAAAAGGAGAGATTTTTAGTTTCATGCTAGACTTGTATTCGATAAAAGCAATTTCTTGAAGTTTTAATGGCTAAAGAAAAATAGTTATTGATAGTTTTCTGCGCATGGTTCTAAGAATTTCAGATAAATTAATATAATATTACAACATGTAGAATATATAACTGAGCAGTATTTTATTTCTAGATTGTTTTGGTTTTAAAAATTAGCCATTTCTATATTATTACCAAAATAATGTAGGATAGATAACAAATTATGAGAATAACTAAAGGGTGAATACTCGAACTTAACAATTCTTAAAATTGTATTAACTGAGAAAAAAATATAAAGATGAAATAACCTATAGTAATTTAAAAGTATTTCGAATATCAATATTCAGTAATTTATTACATAATATTACTTTTTTGTATGCAGTATTAAAAAAATATTTTAAATATCAATCAATAGATGGAGCTACAATGTCTGAATCATTAAGAATAAGAATTTTCTAATTGACTTCAAAATAATATACCTTTTTAATTACGGACGGATTGAAAAAAAAAAAATGAATTTTCATTCAGTGTTACATGTTATATTATGCATTCTTAGGGGTTGAGAAAGCTCCGCGAAATTTAATAGAAAACAGCGTAGGATTTTATTTCTAGGTTGTTTTGGTTTTATATTATTGTCAAAATATTGTAGGACAGATAACAAATTATGAGAATAACTAAAAGGTGTATACTCGAACTTAAAAATTCTTACTATGTATTAACTGAAAAAAAATATAAAGATGAAATGACCTGCAGCAATTTAAAAATATTTCGAATAGCAATATTCAGTAATTTATTACCTAACATTACTTTTTTGTGTAATTAAAAAATATATATTTTAAATATAAATCAATAGATGGAGCTACAATGTCTGAATCATTAAGAATAAGAATTTTCAAATTGACTTCAAGACAATATACCTTTTTATTTGCGGACGGATTGAAACGAACTGAACTTTCATCCAGCTAGTATTACACGCATTCTTAGGGGTTAAGATGCTGAGAAGCCTCGGGGAAATCTAATTAGATTTTGAACTTTTTTTTTACATTACTCTACACAAAAATTTATAAATACGTATATTTTATCTTTATCCTCATTATAATACAGAATTATTGATTTTTTTATGTTAGGATTGTCTTTTAATTGAAGCCACATATATGATGATGAAACACTTATACAATAGACACTTGCAAAAAAAAAAAAAAAAAAAAAAAAAAAATGATTTAAAAAGAAATTTCCTTATACATTATAATTTGAAACTGCAAAATATATTTTAATTTTAAAATTACGATATAAATGCGAATCCATGAAACATTTTAAGAATGAAAGTTACATTTAAGCAGTACAGCTGAAATTTTATTTGCGAGGATATATTTCATTTATAGAAACTTTTTTCTGATAATTTTTTTCACTCTATTTTTACCGGTGTGCAATTGCACCTTTTCAAAATTCTGATTTATGTTTATTTTTCTCGTAGTTTTTGAATGTAATAAATATAAAAAAGATCATCAATGTATTAAAAATGATTTGCAATTGTTTCAATTCAAAAATTACAAATGAAAAACCATAAGTCTTAAATCATAAATCTTTTAAAAGGTGCTATTTAATACCGGTATTGCTAGTGTTAAATGCCTAAGTTATTTCCCAGTTATATGTCTAAATTATTATAGTACTCTTGAACAAAACTGCCATTTTATTTTCTTTAAAAAAGATTCATTGTAAAGAATAGTGAATTGAACTACAAATAACTTTAAAGTTTTCAGTAAAATAAATTATCAAATACATTTAGAAAAAAATACGATTACGATTATCGATAGCGTTAATAAAGTATCTTTAAAATTATTTCTGCGATCAATAACAAAAAAATTCTGTCGAAGAAAATCTCATGTGATTCAATAGGTTGGAAGTACTTCTTAAATTTCCAATTGAAAATAGAAATAGCAAACACATAACTTTAACCCTTTCGAGACGGCATCCCTTACACAAATTTTATTTGGTTGGTACCGCTTTTTTTAAACAGTTCCATTTACTTGTAAAATACCAAACAATACTCTAATTAAATAATGAAATTAAATTTAACAAGTAATATAAAAATTTTATTTTTAAAGTCAATTCCTACTTAGGCCATCAAAGAAAAATTTAATATAATCCCTTAAGCTAATATTAGTTTTTGTTGCATTAAAATATCTCAATTTGTTGATTTTCTATAAGCAAGTAGGTTTACAATGGAACTCTATGGGAATTTGGCGAAATATTAGAGATATCGCCAAGTTGGCGTCACTTTTGGCGACTCATTTTGGCCGCCAAATTTGGCGATATATCGCCAAGTTGGCGGCAAACTTGGTGGTATTTGGCGACAGAACAGGGTCCCCCCCCTATGGTAACCCCTTATTGAAAAAAATTTCCTTGATCTTCAATAACCAATGGCCGCCATTTTGTTTCCCATGCAAAACTAAAATTAATTAATTAAAATTTAATTAATTACGCCAAAACAGTCTGGAAAACATCGTCTTCATTTGAAAGACCTATCCCACTCAATAGGGTGCGTAAAAAATTTTTTTCGTTTCTACCGCCATTTGTATTTTACGGCCGCCATTTTGAATTTATAAAAACAAAATCTAGCCTATAACCATAGGACGGTTAAGACGAATTGATAGAAATCTCATTCATTAAAATCCATCCGACCGTTGGAATGTTTCGAAGGTATTAAGAAATCCACATACCCAGATACGCGTGAAACACATAATCTTCTTTGCAGTCAAGTAAATAAAAAAAGAAACATTACATTTATTTATTAATTGTGCCAAAATCAAATTCCACATGCACCTTTTGACGATGCATATATGCATCACTCGTCGCGACACCGTCGTCGTATGCACCACTCGTTTTTTTTTTTTTTTTTAGAAAAGTTTTCAAATGTTAAAAAAAAAAAAAGAAAAAAAAGAAAGAAAGAAAGGACAAAAGAAAGAAAAAAAGTATTCAAACAAGTTAATTTAGCTAAAAATTGTTTAGATAATAATAATTAAAAAAAAAATGAAAAAGATCGCATCTTATTCTGCTATGTTTACTGTATATGTAGTACCCATTTAAGCAATAATAATAATTGATTACACTGCAATTTTTTTTAATTATTTTACTGTATAATAATGGCACCCTAGACGCCAATGTTATACCTTAAAACCTACAATAATAAACAGTAAATAAGCAATAGTAATATACCGTAATTAATGCTTATTTTACCGTTTATTATTCTTGATTTTACAGCATGATGCTGGCAGCTGGAGTGTGGAAACCGGTATTTTTTTTTTTTTTTTTTTTTTTTTTTTTTTGGCACTGTAGATATTGAAAGTTAATCATAGGCAAATCTTATAAATAATGATAAAAAATAATAAAATTTACATTATTTCATATAAATAAACTATATGTATCTTAAGGCTGTTCTCAAATCCAAAAGGACAACTTTATGATATAAGTTTTAATTTATTTTTGTTCAGAAATGCAGGAACCTCGCAGGTGTTGTTGTTCAGAAACTATGTAATTGAGCTGTTTTTTCCGTTTTTTTTTGCAAACGCAATAGATCTTTCGGAAAATAGTGTCAAAGTAGGCGTTTTGAACCGAATTTTTGCACGAAAGAAGAATATCGACGCAAGAAAGGGTAAAACACGTGTTTGTCACGTGATCAAAATAGCTTGAAACTCAATGGGTAATTTATTTATAAAAAAAATGGAAAACACAGTTCGATTCCAAATCGCTTCAATGGTTAGGTTTTCCAATTTATATATCTTTCTGTTAAAAAATGAATTTGTAAATGTGTCAAAATGTTTTGCGCTTGTTGAGCAGAGCAGTTGAGAACAGCCTTAACTAAAAAATATTCTTTCTAAGTTTATAGGATTAATTTATATTTTGTTATTAATTCAAAATGTACATGGAGTCGCACGTTTTTTGAATTTGAATACCAGTATTCGATATGCAAATAGAATTTATCACTTTATTTAATTGTTGGATATTTAACAATTTTCTGAGATTCAGTACAGCAAAGATTACTTTCCGTAAATATAACTGTACTCAAATTCAAGAAGCGAAGTTCGTTTAGAATTACAAGAATCGAATCCTTTTGCATACTCAACAACTTTTGCAACAACTCAAAAAGTAAACAAAAAAATTTAATAGCCGGTTTTACATTTTTGATCTTGGAAAATATATTAATTAAAAAATAAGTTATAGGGACATTTTAATAAGATTATCAAGACTTTAAATTCAATTACTCTGACTTCCAAATTTGTATTCAATAACTCCAAACACATACAGTGAATACATATCTAGTGAAGTAACTTTTTAATTAAATATAACACAATAAAAAGAAATGACTATGCAGTCATAAACTTAATATAAATAAATGGTCCTTTCTCGCAACTTTTATGTACAACATGTACCATTTTTTTGTTGTCATCTAAATCTTAGATCTTTAAAAAAGTGTTCTTTGTGATACTAAATTAAAACAAAAGGGGAAAAAAATAAGCGTTTATGTACGCCATAAGCATTATGAAGTTTTAATGAAATTATTCTTATCCGAGGAAAATTCAAATTAAAACAGTAAAAAATGTTCTCGCTGCATATTTTTCTCAAAATAACACAGTATTCGTCTTTTCTGTGTCGAAGCATTTTTCGAAAGACAATTCTTTATGCTTTAATCTAATTAAAGAGAAGTGGATGCAAAATACAATGTTAGGTAGTTTTAAGATTTCTCTAATGAAAGAAAAATACAGAAGCTTTGAAAAAACTTTTAGTAAAGTGAAAATACTTCATTTAACCCTCTCGTTGCGTATTTTTTTTTATCAAAATATTTTCAAAAATTGCGCATTTGTTTTATTACAAATTTCAAATCTACATATATTTTAGAATTAAAATATGTAAAAAATTTTTGTAAAAGAGATTTTTATTTTAATGTAGAATTAGATCATAAAAAAGATTGTCAGAAAACTGAATTCGAAGAGTAATCATGTAAAATCTTAGTTAATCTTGGTTAAATTACGATTTATTTTATGAAATACAAAAGTTAAACATATATACTAATGGAAATATGTGAAATTCTTACAAAGATCGTATTAGAAATGAAATTTAGTATGATAAATTTCGTAGCAAGGTACGAGGCTAAGTCCTACTTCACTATCTTTATACAGAATTGGCGTTTCTTTGCAAATGTTTTTGCTAGTTTCAGTTTTGTTTAAGGATTCTCAAGACTCTTAAAATTGGAAAAAACGAAAAGACCATTTTCAACATTTAATATCTTAAAATGTATATGATTTTAAAACACGATTTTTATTGAGATGAAATATATCCGTATTTTCTTTCATCTCATGTATTTAAAAAATTGCAAGATGCAGAGTTAATATTTATAGAGGGCTCCAAACTGTCAGACATTTGTCGAGCAGTAGATTGGTATAACAGCTTACGCGCAGTATTACAAAATAAATTTTTCAAGTAGAAAGAAATTTTTTGTGCCTATTTATACTTCAGATTGCAATAATTACCCCGAACTTAATTAAATTTGTACTTAAAGCAATTTTATATTTTTAATACAAAGTTGTATTAAGCTAATGCAAAATTTTGAAAATTTCAACAGTATAATCACCTAAAAAAATTTTTTTTTTAACAATAAAAAGGAAATTTCAGTTTATCCTCACTAACATGAAACATATGTTTTGAAGATTCATGAAAAAAAATTCAGTAGTTTTTTAGCTCACAGGCTATCAAAGCCTGAGAGCTAATGGGCCCGCCCGTTCTGTATGTATGTACGTATGTACGTACGTACGTACGTATGTATGTATGTATGTATGTATGTATGTATGTACGTAACGCGATAACTCTTGATAGAAACATCCGATTTGCTTCAAAATTTTTTCCTAGGTTCATTGTGATAAGGCGCTTCCCTGATTAGTTTTGGGAGTTCATTGGTTAAGGATAAAAGGGGAAAAACGGGGTTAGTCCACCCCCCCCCTTAATGCAGAAAAATGGGTTTTTCATGCAGAATCATTCGATTTGCTCCGAATTTGGTATACCGGTTTATTATGTTAAGGAACATCCCTGATTAGTTTTGGGGGTTCATTGGTTAAGGATAAAGGGGGAAAAACGGGGTTAGTCCATCCCCCCTTAATTTAGAAAAATGGGTTTTTCATGCAGAATCATTCGAATTGCTCCGAATTTGGTATACCGGTTTATTATGTTAAGGAACATCCCTGATTAGTTTTGGGGGTTCATTGGTTAAGGATAAAGGGGGAAAAGGGGGGTTAGTCCACCCCCCCCCCCCCTAATTCAGAAAAATGGGTTTTTCATGCAGAATCATTCGATTTGCTCCGAATTTGGTATACCGGTTTATTATGTTAAGGAACATCCCTGATTAGTTTTGGGGGTTCATTGGTTAAGGATAAAGGGGGAAAAACTGGGTTAGTCCACCCCCCCCCCCCCCTAATTCAGAAAAATGGGTTTTTCATGCAGAATCATTCGATTTGCTCCGAATTTGGTATACCGGTTTATTATGTTAAGGAACATCCCTGATTAGTTTTGGGGGTTCATTGGTTAAGGATAAAGGGGGAAAAACGGGGTTAGTCCACCCCCCTTAATTCAGATAAATGGGTTTTTCATGCAGAATGATTCGATTTGCTCCGAATTTGGTATACCGGTTTATTATGTTAAGGAACTCCCCTGATTAGTTTTGGGAGTTCATTGGTTAAGTATAAAGGGGGAAAAACGGGGTTAGTCCACCCCCCTTAATTCAGATAAATGTGTTTTTCATGCAGAATGATTCGATTTGCTCCGAATTTGGTATACCGGTTTATTATGTTAAGGAACTTCCTTGATTAGTTTTGTGGCTTTATTGGTTAAAGATAAAGGGGGAAGGGGGGCTAGGCCACCCCCCTTAATTTATATAAACGGGTTTTTCATGCAGAATTATTCGCTTTGCTCCAAATTTGGTATACCGGTTTATTATACCGGAGCTTCCCTGATTCGTTTTGGCGATTCATTTGTTAAAGATAAAGGGGGGCTAGTCCACCCCCTTAATTTAGATAAATGTTTTTTTTTTTGCAGGATTATTCGATTTGCTCCAAATTTGGTATACCGGTTTATTATGATAAGGGCTTCCCTGATTAGATTTGGAGGTTCACTGGTTAAGTATAAAGGGGGAAACGGGGGATAATTCCCCTTCACTTATTTTTTTGAGGGGCATTATTCTTTAAAATAGGTGTATAATATACAATTAGTGTCAATAGCCTGTGAGCTCAATGCCATCAGTTTAGCTGGGCACTTTTCTTTTTTATTATATATCCTGCGCTTTGTGCCCGAAAACATTATTTGGAGAAAAATGACTTCAAAGTATCGGAAACGCCCTTCAGCTACAGAGCGGGTATTATTCTAAAAGCCATAACTTCTGTTCTAATGAGAATTTCAAGGAAATAATTACATCAAAATGTTTAGAAAAAATGGGAGTTTAACATCTAAATAAAATTAAAAAATTCGAAAATTTTGTAGCTTTAAGAGTCCTGAGACCCCTTAACAACAAACACTGTCTAGAAGGCTATTTCTTGATGGGATAGAGGTGTATATGGTTAGTAAAATGTCGAGTGGTTAGTCTCATGAACAGACATCTTTGAGCTTTCAAAATAGCACATGGAATGCTTGCAAAACAAGATTATGAACTTCACAAAAATATGGACAACTAACGCTATCTGCTAACCCAGACCTGAGTCAACAATTAAACATAACAGAAAAGCCGAAAAAAACAGTTAACCCTAGAACTACCGGAAATTTTACTCAAGTTTTATAAAAACATTCTACACCAGAATTTTTACTTAAAACTATTTAATTTGTTTATTTAACTTATTATTGTCTGATTTATACATTTAGTTTGTTTTGAAGAAATTTCTGGTTTGAATAAATATTTTGAATGTACATGTCGGGTCCATTGGACCCTTCTGGTAGACAGAGGGTTAAATGGGAAAAGAGCGGGTTGTGCTTTTAAATAGACGGAAAAAAATGCATCCCCGCGAAAATCGCGGATTGTGCAAATTTTGCTACTGTAAGTCCCCCGTGAAAATCGCGAGATGCGCAGCGAGAGGGTTAATAGGAATGTTTTCTCTTTCTCATATTTTTTCTGTCTTTTTTTTTCTAGAACAGTAAAAGTTTCATATGAATTGTAAATTTTGTAAGAATAAAATACAAATTAAAGTTTTAAATCATATATCTGTTTTTATATTATCATTTAAAACATCGAAGATATTTCTTTCTCAAAAGTTCGAGAAATTACTTGAGTTAACCATTTATGCACTGACGGTACTTTTAAGTACCATTAACAAAAATGTAATATAAAATTCAGTTAATACGTCTAATAATAAAAATAGATTTTATTTTTCATGCAAAATACTTGGTTGTATTATAATCAGACAGCCTCGAAATAGTCGAAGCTAGATATTTTATAAAAAAGAAAATTTCACAACTATTTACATAAGCGTAGCTCTGCCCTTATTTAAAAATGTTACATGAAAAATTTGCAATTATTTGCAATATTTTACAAAAAAGGCGACCGATTTATTAAATGATGAGTTTTAACGAAAAATCTTATCTACATTTCATTTTATATATTTATATATACATTTTCTAATAAATCTTCAGACGGATAATTACTGAAGTGAGCAATTTATTGATTTAGAACTTGGTGCACAAAGGTTCAGAGCATACTTAAAATGTATAGATCTTTATATTATTTGTATAAATATTTACTGTATATTTGGATATTTGGAAATTTTTCGATTTTTTTTTTCTTGTTTGATAACATATTTTCAGAAATAACTTTCAGGAAATTTAATCCAACCCAGACAGAGAAATATTGCGTTAATAATAACTTACATATATAAATAATTTTCCGAATTGTATGTGGTATTACGGTTCAATTATATGGTGGCTATAATTACAATGACCCAACTCAAAGCGCTCTGCAGTTTGTTTTGGATATAGTGTTTTAAGAAAAAGAAAACGCCCGTTCAACATTATAGGTGGTGTTTGAAGTCCACAACTTTTTTTTTTTTCAACTTGATCAGAGCTTTCGATCTTAGCTTAAGTACGTGACTACCAAATTGTAATGATGTACGTACGTCTTGAGGGTATGTGTAATAAAGTTAACATTCCTGCCATATTATACTATATTTATAATAATGTGATTTCTGCGTGCTACAGATTTTTGATATGTCACTTATATGATACATTAAAAGAGTTTTCCTGGCATCCGTTAAGGTGGTATTCATTGATGGAATGATTCGTTTAATATCTAAAAACAATCTTTTTCCATTACAGCCGTACGCTAATATATCTATATACTATTTACACTTGTGTAATTCCTCTGCATGTAATGAAACACTATCAAGGTAAGTGAAATACGCACGAATCCTACAGAGCAAGCACAGTGGGAATAATAATATTTTATAAATAGTAGTTAATAATTTGCATTTAATATATCCGTTAAGGCGGTATTTATTGATTGGATGAATTGGTTTGATTTCTAAAACAATCTTGTTCTACTATAGCCGCATGATAATATCTCTGTATACTATTTACACATGTATAATTCCTCTGCATGTAATGCAACTTTATCAAGGTAAGTGAAATACATACGAATTTTAGAGAGGAAGAACTGAGAGGGGATAATGATATTTTATAAATAATAGTTAATAATTTGCATTTAATATATCCATTAAGGCGGTATTTATTGATTGATTGGATCCGTTTAGTATCTAAAACAATCTTTTTCCACTATAGCCGCACGATAATATCTCTAGATACTAATTACACTCTTGTAAGTCTTCTGCATGTAATGAAATTTGTCAAGGTAAATCAAATACTTAGGAACTTTAGAGAGCAAGTACACTGGGGATAATAATATTGTATAAATAGTAGCTAATAATTTTCATTTAATAAATAATTTGTATTATTTCTAGGAATTTGAACCAGAAGGTCACGAAATGTTTATAGTGATACAAAAGACACATATAAGGTATACATAGAACACGTATTCAAAATGAGTTTGTTCCCATTCTTACACTTAAAAAAAAATAAAATGGAATAATATAAATGGAGAAATCAAAGTAAAAAAAATAATTGTATTCGTCAATATCAAGATATTGAAAAGGTAAATGTTTAAAATTTCATTGATATAGAAATGAACTTCACCTCCTAAAGGAAATATCTAAGACGAAGCCTCATAAACTAGCAGACAGTAAACTTTTATAATTAAAAAAAACACTTCTCAGAACACCATTCTTCTGCTACATTTATTAGAGTGAAACATCTTAATTTTCCATCACCTATCATCATCAATTACAGCAACACTTTTATGAAATTATTTTTAGCTTATTATATATAATCAATCAAAATCTTTTATTTCTTCTTCAGAAAAAAGTAAAACATTTCATTAATCTCAGTGTCAAGCCACACTTTTAGGTATGCTACAAACAAGTGATGTTATGTTCCTTACATTAGATATCTTTGAGAGTTCCAATTCAGATGGTCGGATAAATTCGTCTTTATCGTGACATCATAAAAGCGTCTTGGTCAGATGATTGACAAAGTGACAATGAAATACTCATTATTCCTGCCTCATTTACGTTTGAAAATTTTAAAAAGAAAAAAATTCCCGCTTGTCATTAAAATCATTTAATGAAATTGGATACGGTTACAGCTGTTTAAGCAATCATGCGAAATATCCTGATATCTATGAGTGAAAAAGTTGTACTTCACGGAGTGTCAATGATATAAGACTAGTTCTTTTATCTCGACAAGACAGCTTCCGATTCTGGTGTAAAATATAATGAAGATATCTCCAAAAGTTCTCACGAAACTTCGCAGCAATATATATATAAACTTAAAACTAAAATGTATGTTCCAACTTTACAGACTTGCATTTGAAACACTGAACTTTGGCTGCGTATTAAATTGATTTCGTGTTTTATAGATATCTCTTACGACATAATATGGAGGATTCTATGCTTATTTTAAGATAAGACTTTCTAAGGAGTTATAGTTGCAATATATCCCTTCTATAGAACTAGCAGTCTGCAATAAACTTTTATAATAATAATAATAATAAAAAACACTTCTCATAACACCATTATTCTGCTACAGTTATTAGAGTGAAACATCTTAATTTTCCATCACCTATCATCATCAATTCCAGCAACAGTTTTATGATTTTTTTTTTTTAAAGCGTATTATGTATAATCAATCAAAATCTTTTATTTCTTCACCAGAAAAAATTAGAACATTTCATTAATCTGAGTGTCAAGCCACACTTTTAGGTATGCTACAAACAAGTGATGTTATGTTCCTTACATCAGATATCTTTAAGAGTTCCATTTCAGATGGTCGGATAGATTCGTCTTTATCGTGACATCATAAAAGCGTCTTGGTTAGATGATTGACAAAGTGACAATGAAATACTCATTATTCCTGTCTCATTTACGTTTGAAAATTGAAGAAAAAAATCCCGCTTGTCATTAAAATCATCTAATAAAATTGGATGTGTAAGATGACAACGATTACAGTTGTTTAAGCATTCATGCGAACTATCCTGATATCTATGAGTGAAAAAGTTGTACTTCAAGGAGTGTCAATGATATAAGACTAGTTCTTTTATCTAGACAAGACAGGTTCCGATGTCGGTGTAAAATATAATGAAGATATCTCCAAAAGTTCTCACGAAACTTCGCAGCAATATATATACAAATTTAAA
Source organism: Maratus speciosus (assembly GCA_963932465.1). NCBI lineage: Eukaryota > Metazoa > Arthropoda > Arachnida > Araneae > Salticidae > Maratus > Maratus speciosus. The sequence continues at coordinate 198,862,647 of OZ010792.1, read as the reverse complement.
AGTAAAATGTTTGTTCCAATTTTACAGACTTACAGAACTTTTGTTGCGTATTAAATTGATTTCGTGTTTTATAGATATCTCTTACGACATAATATGTTGGATTCTATGCTTATTTTAAGGTAAGACTTTCTAAGAAGTTACAGTTGCAGTATATTCTAAATATAGATAGGTATAAACGGCATTGAAAAAAAATCCCAAAGTAAGAAAAGCATTTGGAAATATTTTCTAATTGAAAGATTTTAAATTATCACCATTCGTAAAAAAAGTTGCTATTAAAGTATCCAATAATACTGAATGTGTACGATGACAACTATTACAAATAGTTAAGCAATCCTGTGTCAGTTGTGTAAGACTAATTCTGTTATTTAAACAACACGGTTTAAATTGTCGTGAAGAAATATTAACATATAAAGGAATATTCCAAAGTTTTCACAAAACTCCGTAGCAAAGCGTATAAAAATTTAAAAAGAAAAGGAAAGTTTCCTTTTCTCAGTCTTGTACTTAAAACACGAGCTAAAATTTTGTTGCATAATCAGATTTATTTCGTATTTATAGCTCTGATTTACAATTTATACATGTACATACATATACATACACACACACATATATATATATATATATATATATATAAGAAAACACCTTCTAAAAAATTACAGATGCAGAATATACCAATCTGTAGACTATTTTATTCTGGATTACATTCTAAAATCAGAAGATCATCTTCAATTTTTAATGACAAAATTTTTGAAAAATAGTAAAAAGTAATTTATTAGAAATAATGCACATTGAAAATAATTAGCATTAATTAATACATTTCAAATATTCAAAACTAAATATCTAAGTTTAAAGTTAATTGTAATTTAAGATATTTAAATCGAAAGTTGCTGTGCAGCTTCATCATTAACTATATAATTTTCAATTTGAGTTATAAATTACCGCTCTTTTATCGTGCGATGAGAATAATTTTGCTTAAAAATACAAAAGTTTAAAGTTATACAAAATTGTAAAAAAGAAAATTTCATGTTCTTTTTCTATATCTTTAAAAAGTTTTTTAAAGAAACTACAGTTATTATTTCGTATTATTTTAATGATTCTACATTTTTCAGTTTGCTTTCAGATTTAAACATTACAAGTGCTTCTAAAACCATTTTATATTTATGTTTATTATCTACAACAATAATTAGTGCGTACATTAAAGTTATGCTTTGTTAAGCATTAGAAACATCCCAGCGTCTCTATAAATATTGTTTTAAATAATGCTGCAAAAACTAGATTAATAGCGAAATTTATTGGGAAATTTTTATAGCTAAGGAAGTATTAGATATAATAGAACTTACAAAAGTAATTTTTATTAATATTTTTAGATGTTTAACGACTATTCAGGATTATTAAAACTTCTTTGTAAAATACAAATTTAATAATATTCATTAAATGGCCAACTAAAATTAGACTGTGATGAATTTTCATGACTATAAAATGCATATTTGTATTCACTTTTAAACAAATAAGTTCAAAGAACGTGATTTAGAAAAGGTATGTATACAACTCGTTCATCACGGTAAAGACCTTAACCAGAAAGCCATTAAAACAAGTGCATACGGTCACACATATTAACCGCCAGTTAAGTATCATAAAAGTTTTTTAGATGTATAACAAATATTCTAAATTATTAAAACTTTTTACGCAAAATACAAATTTAATCTTATTTATTTAACGGCAAATTAAAATTAGACTATGACATTATAACTCAAATCGGCGTTGCACAAATCTACCATGAAAATAATCCTTCAAGTGATCCATGAATTCATGACTATGAAATGCACATTTGTATTCATTTTTAAACAATTAAGTTCAAACAACTTGCTTCAGAAAAGACATCGATACAATTCGTTTATCACGATAAAGACATTAACTAGAATTCCATTAAAACAACTGTATGTAGTCACACATATTAACCCACAGTTAAGTATCATAAATCACGCGAATATAATGATTCGAAAACCACATCTCATATGACCTTTTAAACCAATCCGTGCCTTCCTAAATATCGAACTCTGCTTCGAAAATCGATATGCCTCAACTTCCAGTTGGGACCACCTTTACGTGGGAACATGCTTTCTTGTGTGTAGTATTGTAGCTTAAGATTTATGATACTTTTGTACGGCGAAGAAACCTGTAGTCGCCAGTCATAAAAGGGGTAAAAGATGTAGAAAGGGTGGGAGAAGAAATTGGTGATCTCTGCCCGTAACTTTGTTAAAGCGTTGTCTGGTGGCACTATAACGATCGACCGTGAAAAATAGAGGCTTCCTTTTTATTGGTTGTATTTGATCTCAGAAGTTTTTATGTTACGTTTGTTGCAGGTTGTATTGAAAAATAGATTTAAGGTTAAGTTCAGGCTTGGTTCTGTAAAGCATTTTTATTGTGGTTATAATTTTTCTGTTACAGGCAGAAATAATAAAATATCTACAAAGTAGATGGAAAATCGTTACATATAACTGGGAGGTAAAAAGTTTGACCAACAGATTAATATAAAAATATAAAAATGAAGACAAATATAAGAAAATTCATTACTTTTAGAGTTTAATTTTAATTATTAAAAAATTAATAAATATTGTACTGTTATTTGAGTGCACAATCGCTTTTCAAAATTTAAGGTGATTTTTCTGCTTGTTAATATTGTGAAATGTGTCTGCTCAGACCAATAGCTGCAGTCTTCGTGTTCTACAAAATTGCAAAGCTGGAATCTGAAGTTAACCGACTCTTCTGGAGGAGCTCTATAAATGTTTCAAGCAAGAAGATTCTGGAATTGTTTCTCTAAAAAAGAGTTTCCCGAAGACATCCTTCGAACAGTAGATTCGTTGAAAATGGTTTTGTTTGTAACAACACTTGTTTTTTTTTTTTTTTTTTTTCGTCTTTTTACGTTATTGTGTGTCAGTAGAAAAATTCAACGAGTTTCCTTTATTTATAATAATACCTGATTTTCCTATTTAAGGGTTACATGGGTTTTAAAATGTCACTTTATTATTATTATTATTATTATTATTATTATTTTATCTAATAGTACAATATGTCTAGAATATTTTGAAGTTTCAATTCAATCGAAGTAAAAGGCTAGGAGAGAAAGCCTTTGGAACTTCCTCTCATTAGGCTAGACAGGCCGAAAATCACATAGGTATATCGCTTTTTTCTAAAAACACTATTTTTGAAGTCGGTGGATACGCTTACTCAAAAACTTATGCACTGATCTTATTGAAATTTTGCGCACTTCTTAAAAATATGATTGACTAGTGATTGAACGAAGGATTTTTGGTTTTTTCGATTAAAGCTAATTTTACAAGGCTATATATTATGTAAATTGTAACAAAAATTTTACTGTTTTGCCTGTTTTGCATACAACTGTGCGAAAAATTCCAATTTCAATTTGTATTTAAATCCTTCGTTCCATTACGAGCTATACTTATCTACTATCAGAAAAAATTTGTTTTTTAATTTCAGAAAAAGCTATCATAAGTTATCCTGACCACCACGAGGACACCTTTTTTTTTTTTTTTTTTTTTTTTTTTTTTTTTTTTTTTGAGGGGTCTCCGGAAACCAGGTCCCACCGGATGAATTTTCAAAATTTTTAAATGAAAGTTTTATAAAATATTGTTTAAATGTTGCTCTGTTATATGCTTAAAATTTTCAATAAAACAATTTATTCAATTTATATACATAAAAAAGAAAAAATAGAGAATATATGCTTTAACACAAATTACATAACTACATATGCACACATATAAAATTTTATTAAAAACAATTGAAATACAGTAGAACCCCGGTTATCCGAATCCTGGTTATCCGAAAATCGGCTTAACCGAAAGACCTTAAAATTCCTCAAAGTCCTTTTTAAATGTGAAAAATTTTATTGTCAACACTATTTTTACCGATGTCATGTGACACCTTTTTAACACATTTTGATTTATGATTAATATTTTATTTTTAAGTTTTAGATCAAAACAATTCCGAATAAATTTTAATACATTGAAGAGTTGTTTTAATACTCATTATCTTTAAAATTAAAAGGTAAATACAAACTAATGATGAATTTAAAATGAAAACTTTGAAAGGTGTTATTGGGCACAGGTAGAAATAGTGTTAAAAAAAACATGTTCTTTATGAAAGTAATAAACAGAGTCAACTTACTTATTTTGTCCATTGCGTAATTTCGGGCACTATATTAGATAGATATGTACGACACTTTATTTTTTTTACAAAATATGTTGTGATTTTCTTTTGTTTTTCAACTTTGCATCTTTTCAATGCTGCTTTATCAAGCCACCTTTTAAATAACAACACATCTGCTGCTGTTGCAACTTCTTGTACTTCAACCTATCGATCACAGCTTTTCATCGAATAAGTTTTCAACATAAGCCTCCCGGTTATTCGAAAATTCCTATGGAACCCGGGTTATCCGAAAATTCCTATGGAACCCGGGTTATCCGAAAATTCCTATGGAACCCGGGTTATCCGAAAATTTCGATGGAACCCCGAACCGAAAATTCTTTGGTCCCATGCTTTTTGGATAACCGGGGTTTTACTGTATAATTAAATGTAAACGTTTCCGCGAACAGTACGTAACAGAAACCTAAACGAACAGAGTCACAAAACAGCAAGAGCCACAGCAATCGAAAAACTGTTAAAATCACGGTTTAACCAGGATAGCATAATCAGCAGGAACCTGGGTAGTTTCGTTAATTGGCGATTTACCCAAAACAGTCATCCAACCCCACATAAAAATTCTTTCAATAAAGGTACTCTAAATTCAAGATTGGTTACTCATGCATTTGAGTTTGATCATGTTCCCGATTTTGAGGATGAACGAATTGTGGAATCCAATAGCTTCGTATATATTAGCCGTGTCTTGTTTGAGGGTTGGATGACTGTTTTGGCTGAATCACCGATTAATGAAGCTACCCAGGTTCCTGCTGATTATGCTATCCTGGTTAAATTGTGATTTTAACTGTTTTTCGATTGCTGTGTCTCTTGCTGTTTTGTGACTTTGTTCGTTTACTGATATTTAATTATATTTTAATTGTTTTTAATAAAATTTTATATGTGTATGTCTGTAGTTATGTAATTTGTGTTAATTATTAAACTATCCAGACGTATGTTTTTTTTTTTAAATATATGCTTTTTTTTAAACCTTCGAAACCCATGTAACCCCTTAACAGAATGCCATTTTCGCTAATAAGTTCATTTCTAAAACATTTGTTGTTTCAAAATAGAATCGAGCTAATAACAACATATCCACTACCTTTACGTCTTTTACACAATAATTTATGGTAAAATTATTGTATGTTGTATGCAGTTTATGTAATATAGTGGATTATTCAGTTCTGAAAAAAAAATACATTAATAATTTAATATAGGCATTCTTCTCAAATCGATTCTTAAATTTCGTTCAATAGAATAAATTACATGTATCTATATAGCATTTTAATTGTATTATGAACTATAAAGTAACAAAACGGTGTTTAGAAAAGGAAATTAATTAAAAATTTAAAAACAACCAAACAATGAAAGCGAGCAATCATTACATAATTTCTCCTCTTTATTCTGTACAGCCACACGAAATTTAATTACTTTTTGATTAAATACGCACCGTTATTTTTTTGATAAAGATTTTATGTTAAGAATTGAAATGTAATTAGAGTCTACTTTTATAAGATTCTGCATTCGTGCAAGTATCCCCAATTAAGCCAGTAAATCCTTCAAGAAAAGTATAATTAAGTAAAGGAATATTTTAACAGTATTTCAAATAGAGTCTTCAATGAATTCTTTTCTTGGTATTTGTATAAATTCATTACAAATAGATTGCTTATTTCCATTTGCAAATAAATAAATATGGCCTTTAACGCTATATCAACATTACTACTTTGTCTTTAATTAATTATCACGACACAGCATACAGATTCACCAGTTTCAAGCATATAGGCTGCATACACTAACGTTAATTAGCAAAACTGCTATTACTAAATGCATGATATATAACTTGTGCAAACATATACCTTGATCACATGAGTAAATCCTATTTCCGCCAAATCGACGCAAAAATTTGAATTATTAAACCATTAATTACAAATAATCTTTCAAAAGGAGCTAAGAAAAAGAAGAGCTAACAAATAGCTAAGACATATTTAATTACCAAAAAGCTTTTAGAATATTTTTCGCTGAACAAACCGAACATATTAAAAGGAAATTAGATCTTACTGAAAGATTAAGTGCGTGACAGCAACTATATTTAATTTAACTCTAGTCAGTGCTTCGATCGATATATCAAAACAATGATACTAATTATTATTATCGTGAATAAAGGTTTCTCTGCAATGTAGAAAATTTTGAACGTAATTATTCTAAAAGCCTCTAAGATAAAATATACTGCATGAAGCAAAACTTCATAATATGTTGTTGAAGATAATAAATTTATAAATTAATGATAAAAATGTATGCATATGCATATCTATAAATGTAAAATATGCTCCAAAGTTTATGAAACGGGTTTTTAGGGCCAGTAGAATTTGACGAAAAGTGTGTTCAAAAGTTTGTGTTTGAAAAGTTCAGGGATTTATAAATTCAGAGATTTATAAAAAAAGTTTATAGATTAATGATAAAAATCTATGCACATACATATGTATGTAAAATGTACTCCAAAATAATGAAATAGGATTTTAGGGACAATAGAATGTGCTCAAAAGTGTGCGTTTGAAAAGTTCAAAGCGAAGGTAACACAGGATAAATAATAAAAAAAAAGTTCTGTGTGTCCGAAGTAGTGTTGCAGTTTATCCTGCGCCAATCGGCGCTCTAAATGCTTTGCACATCAGTATTTTAAAATAATTTTCTTCGCTTTATCTAATGACGGAATTATCTGCGTAAAGATGGCTTAATAAACTGTAAGAAGTTAGTGGAATCCAGACCATTTAGACCGTGTTTTTCGCCGGACACCTGCCGACACTAGTTCGAAGACACTTGCAATTAGCAGATTAATATTCCACGGGATATGGAATTTTAGTGGGCGTGAGAAAAATCTAAAATCTCGATTCCACGTGATACGGAATTTTACTTGGCGTGAGGAAAATTCAAAATCTCAACAGTTGGGGGCACTGCTGCAAATGCAAATGCAAAAAGAAAAAAAAAAGAGGAAAAATTGAAATCTATGCAAATTTTAGTCGAATTTCCTAAACTCAAGGAAAAATTTTGATTCTTGGATAAATAGGTTCATTATACTGCATTTCATTTCAATCAGTGAAGAAGTTTCGGAATTATATGGATGCAAAATGTTGAATTCATAATGTTAAATTGAATATTTAACGTTTTAATTCACATTTCTTTAATATCTTTTATGTTGCTTTTTCTATTATCTGAGCTTTAAGTGCACCAAGCATAAAACCGGAAAAATAAAAAGTTCTGTGTGTCGGAAGACACTTGCGATTAGCAGATTAATATTTCACGTGATACGGAATTTTTCTTAACGTTAGAAAAATTCAAAATTTCGACCATTGGGGGCACTGCCGCAGATTCAAAAAATAGGTTTAAAAAACATTGAATTCGATAGAAATTTCAGCCGAATTTCTCAAACTCAAGGAAAAAAATTGATTCTTGGATAAATAGGTTCATTATATTGCATTTCATTTCAATCAGTGAAGAAGTTTAGGAATTATAAAGATGCAAAATGTTGAATTCATAATGTTAAATTGAATATTTAAGGTTTTAATTCCCATTTCTTTAATAATTATGTCTTTTATGGTGCTTTTTCTATTATCTGAGCTTTAGTGCACCAAACATAAAACAGGATAAATAGAAAAGTTCTAAGGGTCAGTTGCGATTAGCAGATTAATATTCCACGTGGTACTGAATTTTACTTGACGTGAGAAAAATTCAAAATATCGCCAATTGAAAGCGCTGCTACAGATACCAAAAAAAAAAAAAAAAAAAAAAAAAAAAAAAGAAAGAAAAGAAAAGAAAGGTTAAAAAAATTGAATTCGATGAAAATAAATTTCAGTGGAATTTCCCCAAATCAAGGCAAAATTTTAATTCTAGGATAAATAGGTACGTAATATTGCACTTAATTTCAACAAATGAAGAAGTTATACATATAGGAATTATACAGATGCAAAATGTTAAATTTATAATATTAACCAACAGCACACGCGCTAGGATAAAATCGACCACGACCACATTTTTTCTTCGAAAAAAGGATAAATTATTTTGAGGACGCTTCTGACCTGACTTGTACCTGTTAAGGTTAAGATCGAGAAGAGATGGGTGAAGGAATATCTTTTCTTTGTTCACTAGGAGGAGAGAAATATTGCTCTTGGGATAAAAAAAATCCCGCGCGTGTACAGACGTTTCATTTCGATACGTTCGTTTCTTACGGGATAATACACACTAAAACCTTTTTAATGAAATAGTAAGATAAAATCTCCTTGTATATATTGATGAAAGAGTATTAAATGCAATTGATATCCATCTTGTGAAATAGTTCTTGTTATAACGGGTAAAACAAACCGTTTGCATATTTTCTAGGGGAAAAAAACGTGATTTTTACAGAAACTGCTACAAAATCTGAAAATAAACATGAAAAGCACGATTTATCCCCATAAAATAGAAGAAGTACCTACCGATACATTTTATAATACAGAACAGTAGATTCGTTTTTATAACATATTTAGCCAAAAACATAATGAGAGACAAAATGGGGTGAGATTTATCCCACGCGTGTGCTAACGCTACAAATGTAGGCGCGTGTGCTGACGGGTTGAATTGATGTTCAATATTTTTCTTCGCATTGATTTAATAATTATACCTTTTACGGTGTTTTTTCTATTATCTGAGCTTTAAATACACAGTTAAAATTACAATTAATTTTTTATTGTAAGATACAAATAAAACTACATTTAATTTCAAAATTATATTCTTGCTTATAAGTAACTCACACTGTTGATATACATTTGTTGAGATGCATTTTATAATACAGAACAGTAGATTCGTTTTTATAACATATTTAGCTAAAAATATAATGGGAGACAAAATGGGGTGAGATTTATCCCACGCGTATGCTAACGCTACAAATGTAGGCGAGTGTGCTGACGGGTTGAATTGAATGTTCAATATTTTTCTTCACATTGATTTAATATTTATACCTTTTACGGTGTTTTTTCAATTATCTGAGCTTTAAATACACCAAGCATAATTTTTTGATTTTCAGGTTTTCTCCAAGAACGATTTTCATATTTCAATAACTTTTAAATAATGATTTCACAAAAGAAAATTGCACATCAGTTTTATATTTGATGTTAATTTTATCTGTTTTTTATGTTAATATTATGTGTGATTTTTAATCAGTACTAAGAAAAGATGTGTAATTTTAATTAATGAAATTACGCTCGAAATTATTGAATATATATTACGTGAATTATTACATTGCTAACGAAGCGTAGAACCAACAATGTGAAAAATGTCAAAGCCAGGAATCGAACCTAGAACCCTTGGATTACACTCCAAGCGCTCTACCATTTAAGCTACGAGGACGACGCCCAGCTTAGCATTTCACATGTTGGTAAGGCTGAAACTGCAGCATAAGATGGATAAGTTTTCACGAGCACATAATTCTGCGACGAAACATGAGGCACAAACAAACCCAGCATCGGTGAACACATATATAATTTTAATTAATTTGTTAATTAATTATCAGCAGTGAAATTACGTCCGAAATTCTTGACTATATAATACTTGAATTATCACATTGCTAACGAAGCGTAGAACAACCAAGGGAAAAAACGCCCAAGCCTGGAATCGAACCCGGAACTCTCGGAATAGCGCTCCAAGTGCTCTACCATTTAAGCTACGAGGACGACGCTTAGTTCCGGCTTAGCATTCCAAGGTTTCCGGGTTCGATTCCCGACTTGGACATTTTCCCCCTTGTTGGTTCTACGCTTCGTTAGCAATGTGATAATTTACATATTATATATTCAATAATTTCGAGCGTAATTTCACTGCTGAAAATTAATTAACAAATTAATTAAAATTACATATGAGTTCACCGATACTGGGTTTGTTTGTGTCTTATGTGTCGCCGCAGGATTGTGTGCTCATGAAAACTGTTCCATCTTGTGTTGCGGTGGCAGCCTTAACAACATATGGGAGAAATGCTAAGCTGGGCGTCGTTCTTGTAGCTTAATTGGTAGAGCACTTGGAGCGCTATTCCAAGAGTCCGGGTTCGATTAACGAATTGGACATTTTCCCCCTTGTTGGTGCTACGCTTCGTTAGCAATGTGATAATTTACGTATTATATATTCAATAATTTCGAGCGTAATTTCACTGCTGAAAATTAATTAACAAATTAATTAAAATTATATATGTGTTCACCGATGCTGGGTTTGTTTGTGTCTCATGTTTCGCCGCAGGATTGTGTGCTCATGAAAACTGTTCCATCTTGTGTTGCGGTGGCAGCCTTAACAACATATGGGGGAAATGCTAAGCTGGGCGTCGTTCTCGTAGTTTAAATGGTAGAGCACTTTGAGCGCTATTCCAAGAGTCCGGGTTCGATTAACGAATTGGACACTTTCCCCCTTGTTGGTTCTACGCTTCGTTAGCAATGTGATAATTTACGTATTATATATTCCATAATTTCGAGAGTAATTTCACTGCTGAAAATTAATTAAAATTATATATGTGTTCACCGATGCTGGGTTTGTTTGTGTCTCATGTTTCGCCGCAGAATTGTGTGCTCATGAAAACTGTTCCATCTTGTGTTACGGTGGCAGCCTTAACAACATATGGGGGAAATGCTAAGCTGGGCGTCGTTCTCGTAGCTTAAATGACAGAGCACTTGGAGAGCTATTCCAAAAGTCCGGGTTCGATTAACGAATTGGACATTTTTCACATTGTTGGTTCTACGCTTCGTTAACAATGTGATAATTCCCGCATTATATATTCTAACAAAAGTTGATTTACGAAAATTTTAATAACAAAAATTCTTCTTTGTTTCAAGTTACAGATGTTTTTCAAATCATCTCCCCTTGTAAATAACATAATTATATCTCTAATAACATTTTTTTAGACTTATATATAAACTTCAATAACTCTTGGAAATATTTGCAGAGCACTAAGAAATGCTTACATTTATTTTTAGCATTGTATGATTAATATTCTTCTAGAATTACAAGCTCTCGAAACAACCCATGTATTAATGTGTTTGTCTGTCAGAAGAATAAGTATTTTCTCCACGTATCCATAAGTTTCAATCTTAAAATGAGTTTCTATACGGTTAATGAATAATGATTAGGCAGATTAATTTTCTCTGGTGAAATATACCTGTGAATTATAATGATATCTTAGAAAAAACTCGGCATTCAAGATTTATGCTGTTGAAAATATTGGAAAGAATGGAAACTGACAGAATGCACTTTTATAAATAATTCTACATACGTTATGAATGAAGTGTATCAAGTTTTCCTTCTTATAGGTTATGTATGTACGTGACATTTTACTATACACTGTTAAAAATTTGGAGCAAGGTTGAATCAATCTTTGGTACTGCAGTAGCTACCACCACAAGGTGGTGAAACGTAGTTCCAACATTTGGTTCCAAGGATGAACCATAAATAAGTGAAACGTTAAATCATAAATGAGTGAAATGTTGAACCATAAATTGGATAAATGTTGAACCATAAATTTGTTAAATGTTGAGCCATATTGGTTAAATATTGAACATCGAAAGATGGTTCAACATAACACCAAAAGGTGAAGATAGATAACCACAGATTTTTTCCCCCTTTCTAAAATATTATAACTTTTTGAATATAATTTAGGGTGAAATATTTACGGTCTCTCCGATTAATGTTTGTTGGAAGATTATTTACAGGATCAGAAACCTTACTAGGTTTATTTAGCAAATTTTAATATAGCTTAATTATACGAAGTACCCATAAAGCCGCTATCAGATTCACCAACTTTTCGAGCAACCAACTTTACAGCCGATTTTAACCTCAACTTTTTCCAGTTGAAAGGGAGAAAAAGGTTACAATTGTCTTTGCTAAAGTTGGAGGAAAACCCGGGAAAACCAGTACTACTAGTACCAGCCGTCAATATTTATCGCATTTTCGTATCAATCGCTTATCTCTGATTCGCTGAAATGTTGAAAGGTGGGAGGAAAAGTCGCGGCTAGGACAGACTTTTTTGAGATGCGGATAAAAAGTTGGGGATATTGCTGTTTGCTATCACACTGGGTGTCGAGACAACATTTCGCGAAAAGTTGGAGGAAACCAAGAGTTGGCTCAAAAATTGCTCGAAAAGTTGATGAATCTGATAGCGGCTTAACGCCATTGAAGTTTTACATATCTTACGCTATAATTTACAAATAAATGCAAAAAAAATTTACTACGATGTATTATGTAAAAAGTTACCATTAAAAAAAAAACTACGATGATGTTACAGGCGTTTTATATATATATATATAAAGTATATAAACATCTCAATTTATGTAATTGAAATGCATTAATAATTTGCTAAATAAATTTTTGCCTTTTAGCTACATTAGTAGTTTCATTGCTTGGTTCATCCATGAAAATCAAAACATTTTACCTTTGTGATATGGAAGTTGGAACTTATTCTAGACTTAAAATAAATAAAAGTAAAAAGTACATCTTTTTAAACAACGAATGAAATGCGTTTCATTTTTATTGATGAAATTGTCGATATATCTTTTCATGTGTAATTTTCATAGATGGAAGAGCTGCGTTTTTCTATGTTTAGGTTTGATGAGTTTTTGTTCTTTTCTTTCAATTCGTGCCAAGAACGGGTTTACTGCTTGTAAAGAATAAGAGAAGGGTGCTTGTTATTTAATATTTAAATAATATTAACCCTCTGAGCGTCTGAAGGCTTTCCTGAATTTTCATTAAAATATTCTTAAAACTTATGTTAATTAAAATTCTCTTTCTCTGTTTCTGTCTAAAATACACTTCATAGCTCTTTAGTTTGAATATATCTTAAAATACAATTCTGTTAAAAATATTTTTGACTACAGCCGATTTAAGTTGTTTTGGAAAAACAGCAAAATACGGGCAAACCGCTTAGAGGGAAGAATTTAGTCTCTATCTGTCATGAGTTGGACTATACGGAGAGAAGAAAGCCATACATTCCTCGAATTAAACCTGGAAATAAGCAATTTTAGTTAGTTATTGGTCAGTAGATGAGTACTTTGTGGGCGCCAGTTTCTGGTCATAAGTTACTTTTTATCTAGTAGCAAGATACTGATCAGTGTGACTACTTCTTTTGGTAGACCAAACATATATAAATGATTATTTTAACACAGTCAAACTGACTGGTAAAGTTATCATATGAATTGAATATTTCCAACTGAGCAAAAAAAAAAAAAAAAAAGTCCATATCGGGAATTGAACCCAGATCCTGGGCCGAGAATTGAAGCCCAGAATCTGGGTTCGATTCCCGGCCTGGGCATTTTTTCGATCAGTTGGAAATATTCAATTCGTATGATAACTTTATCAATCAGCTTGATTTGGTTAATATAATAATTTATATACCTACCCACCGTTTATATGGAGTTCCTTTGCCTTCAGTTTATCCTGTTGAGTCGTCTACATGACAGACCCGATGTTATTACCAATAAGGTTATCTGAGCGAAATATGGACGCCGGTTGTCGGCCCAGTTAGCTTACACGGTAGAGCATTGGCCCTGTAAGCCAAGGATCTGGTTTCGATTCCCGGCATGGTCATTTTTTCGCTCAGTTGAAAATATTCAATTCGTATATATAAATGGCATTTGAAAACTAAAAAAACAATATATAGACATTACTTACAATTGTTTTTATGTATGTCTAACAACAAAGAAAAAATGTTATTTCTAAAAATTTTGAAAAAAAAAAAATTACTTGGCAGGTCCGGCAAAAATTTAATCGCCATACTTCAAAACTAGATTGCCCAATGGCGACTGACGAATTGTTATTTTCAGCTTTACAGCCAATGGCCAAAACTACACAGAGAAAACAAACAACTGGATTTTTTTTTTTCCATAGAGAACAAGTATAAATATCTGAAAGATATGGATATACACAGATTAATAGTACAGAAGATTCACTGCGAGTATACACATGTCCCGTTGCAGTTTTACGAACAATAAACTACGTTACCGGTTTTTTTTTTTTTTTTTTTTTTTTTTTTTTGAAAATAGAATAAATAAAGAAATGATAAATTAACAGTACCGATTAATTTTTTTTTCTTCTTCAATTTCAGATGGTTTGAGCTCAATCTTTAATACGACTCTTTTTTACTTTTTCGATTTTCGTTGAAAATTTTTTTTTTAAAAAAAGGCCACTTTCAATAAAGGTACTTTCAGTTTCGAAACCGGTTTCGAAGCTGAAAGTACCTTTTAAAAAAAATCTGCAACCAAAATCGAAAAAGTAAAAAAAAAGAGTTATATTAAAGATTGAGCTCAGCTATCCTATGCAAAAGAAAAAAAATATCATTTTAGAATATTCAAATTGAAACGAGATATTCGAAAACAACCTCCCCATGGGTTTAACATTACGGAGCGGGTGTTTTCAAGTGAGTGAAGAATCCCCTTAAGGGTGTATTCAAAAAATTATTTCCCCACCCTCAACAGCCCGAAATTTTCTGAGACATTTTCAGACTCATTTTTAAAAGTAAAAACATGAAACTTGCTGAGGTGATTTTTGAAGAGACGTATAAGAGGCCGTGTGATTTCATTTTTCGCTCAATTAATTAGAATTTGAGTTTTAAACTATTATTTTCTCGGTATGACCATTTTTTTCATTCCCAGATCTCCCGCTTCCGAAAATTCGGTTCAAAACGCCAACTTTGACAACATTTTTTACAACATTTTTTGCAGTTATTAAAAAATCGAGAAGCACGGCACATTATGTAGTTTCTAAATAAGAGAATTTCCCAGTTTGATGTGTTTAAGAGCAAAAATGAATTAAACGGAAAATAAGCAGTTTGGATTGGAATACACCCTTAAGAAAGATAGCGTGTCAAATAAGAGCGCAGTACCTTGTTTTCTTACCCTAAAGGTCCGAATAGACGTAGTGTCATTCAACTAATTTCAACTGTCGATCTTTTTTTGTGATTAGCGGTACTTTTATTTTTTTTATTGCTATTGAAGAATTTAAAGTACCAGTGTGGAGGACGAAAGTCTTTCCTTCAAATCCATCTCCGCCTTTTTCCATTGTTGAATATCCGCATCATTTTGTTAATAAACACAAACGGTTGGAGAAGAAAATGCCATGATTGCTCTCGAAGGAGAAAATTTGAAGTTTGGAGTTAAGAGACCTTAATAGCAACTACTGCGCTAGTTTCTATATGTTTTGCCATGTTAAGGGTGTATTCCGATCCAAACTGCTTATTTTCTGATTCATTTTAAAATTCATTTTTGCTCTCAAACGCATCAAACTGGGAAATTCTCTTATTTAGGAACTATATAATGTGCCGTGCTTCTTAATTTTTTTATAAATGCAGAAAATACTGTAAAAAACGCTGTCAAAGTTGGCGTTTTGAACCGAATTTTCCGAAGCGGGCGATCTGGGAATGAAAAAAATGGTCATACTGAGAAAATAATTGTTTAAAAATCAAATTCTAATTACTTGAGCTGAAAATGAAATCACACGGCATGTTAAACATGTCTTCAGAAATCACCCCAGCAAGTTTCATGTTTTTACTTTTAAAAATGAGTCTGAAAATGTCTCAGAAAATTTCGAGCTGTTGAGGGTGGAAAAATATTTTTTCGAATACACCCTTAAAAAATGTGCATTTGGTGAATATTCTCGAATATTCTAGGAGCTAATGCGCAATAATTTGAGATATATTATTATTATTATTATACGCAAACCAGGCGCTCTACCTGCCCAGCAATATGCCTAGCTTAACGAGCTTTGTACCTAGCCACCTGATTGCCTCGTGGGAGGGATCTATCTGATAGTACTTTGGCTTTCGTGGCTGTATCGCTATTTATTTTACCCCTTTTGTTTCCTGCAACCGGTTTCTATGTTGGCCCGTTCTAGATTTCTGCTAATTATGTTGTTTGGATTTGTTTGTACATTGTCGAAAATGGAAGGAAAAAGAAAGAAAAGATGGGCTGGGGGAGGATGCTCACTCTTGTGTAGAATGCATACGAGCCGCCTATAAGTGCGGCCGAGTATGATCTCGTAATTTTGAACCTTGATCAGGTAACGAGATCTTCGTGTGACTAGGCACCTATAGACGGCTTGCACATGACGTCACATGTTTAGAAGAATCTGGCATCGCTTCATATGACGCCCAAATATAAGACGAATGTGGTGCTCTCATTTGACTTATTAGACTTATTAGCGCTAGAAAAATCTAAATTAAACAGAAAGCCGGCACGTACTGTTAACGGCAAACGGTTAGTTCTGACGTTCCGTGTAGGCTACAGATGCAATTCCAGATTAGAGTATCAGTTGTTGCTAATAGCAAAGTGACGTCAATGCAAGCCGTCTATATGCACCAAGAACTGGGAGAGGGGAAAAACATGGATGAGGGAAACGATTCAGCAGTCGTGGTCTCTTATCAATAAAGACACAGCATTCCTCTATTTACGATTACTATCCCACTATGTTCGAGTTCGAACAATTGAATAAGATGTTTTCTACATTTTTTAAAACAAATGTTAAAATTTTTGATGTAAAGAAAATCTAAAAAGGGTCTTTAAATAAATATTTCATTTATAATAATAATTTTTACAACAAACCAACAACAAGAAAAAATCAAAACAGAAAATTTAATAAATAAAGGCTAATTTCTCCTGTTCCTTCTAAACATAGTTTCATGAGTTCTTGCTTTCCAGCTAAATTATGTACTATATAACTGTCTCGCTACTTTTCTAGAGGTATACATATCTTATAAAAACTATTGCTATCATTTGTCTTAATTTGCACTCCTCAAAACTTTTCTGAAAGTGTTAAGCTAAGTGATCACTGTTTGTAAAAATGTTACTAAGTTAGAAAAAGGTTACTCCATTTTTCGTCGAGAGACACTAATTATGTAAAAGTACAGCTAGACTATTTATTTCTTTGTCTATTATTTTGTAGTTAGTGATCAAAATATATTCTCAGCTTTAGTATGGATAGATGTTTTTTATCACGTATTTATTTTTCAATTACACATTTTTAAAAAAGAAATGCGAAATATTTTTCTGTAAAGGGAATTTAAAAAATTCTCTTTTAATAAATAGTGAAATTATGAATACATTTCTTATATGCCACAACCTAATCATATAAGTAAAAATAATAATGTTAGAAAAGTCGAATAAATAAATGAAAATTAATATGTATGTTTCTTCTAAAAAGTCAAATCTATTTGTTTTCCCATTTTTCTAGAGGACTTTCTAATGACAAACTTTACGTTAATTTGTCTTAATTTGCACTTTTATAAACTTTTCTGAAAATATTAATCAGGTGATCATTGTTTATAAAAATGCTACCAAGTTGGAAAAAAATTCCCTTTATCCTCCGTCTAGATATACTAATTATATAATCTTAAAGTCAGACAGTTAAATTGCCTAATTAGAAGTTATTACTTTATTCATTATTCTCTAGTTGATGGTAAGAATATATACTCATGCTAAGTTAGATATCTTTTACTTACAATCTTGCTTTTCAATTATTAATATATATATATCTTTAAATAAAGAAAACTTTAAAAATGTTCTTAAATTAAATTATGAGTTTATGATTACATTTTTTGTGTGCCACAGACGAATAATAATCACTGTTCGGCATCCAAATGCTCCCTGCAAAGAAAGTGGTTGATCCGTATTATAGATTTCAGCTCACGAAATCGGAATATGGCAATGAAATTACTGTATCACATACAAATTGTTTGGTTAAATTGTTTGCTTTTAAAATTAAGGTAATTAATATCTTACTAAAACATAAGTGGAAATTGACTAAATAAAAATATGTGTATGTTAGTATGTTAATAACCTATAAATAAATGCAAATAAACATCAGTGAAGATGCAGTGGCACAAATTATAAGTAAAAAATAAAAGTTTTAAAGAGAAGCCTAATATGCCTAATTAGAAGTTATTACCTTATCCATTATTCTCTAGTTGATGGTAAAAATAGATACTAATGCTAAGTTAAATATATTTTACTCAGAATCTTGCTTCTCAATTATTAATATGTAACGATATTGTTTGTTAAATAAAGAAAATTATAAAAATTTCCTTAAAATAAATTATGAGTTTATGATTACATTGCTTGTGTTCGCCAGACTGATAATAATCACTTTTCGGCACCTCTGAAAATGGTACGTGTTAGATCACTGTTGATGGCATATTTAGATTTAGGAATATCATACCTATTTAGTTCACATGTTTGTTACACAAGGAGGATTTTTTTTTCTGACCAGTGTAATATCAATAAAAATAGTAATTCAAAAAGTCACATAAATGAAATAAACATAAATTATTCATATTTCTGCTCAAAGTTAGGCAACTTCGGTTTCGTGAGGTACGGCATTGCAGCTAAAATTATGTATATCATACAGCTTCCAATTTTTCTAAAAGTAATGTATTCCTTAGGAAAATTTTCGAGTGTATTTGTCTTAATTTGAATTCTTATAAAGATAAATGTTCAGTTAATGAACACTTTTTATAAAAGTGCTATGAAGTTAGAAAACAAAAATACAAGCACTTCATTCAGGAGCGTTAATTATATAAACGAGAAGTTAACCTATTGAAGCTCCTTATTACAAATTATTTCTTTATGCGCTATTTTCCAGTTAGTGGTCGATACTTATAAAAAAAATTAAGGACAGATCGATATATTTTACTCAGACACTTTTCTATTTTAATTATTATTTTAATGTTAAAATATTTATAATTATCATTTAAAAATAATAATAAATTGCTCTTAAATAATGGTAAATTTAAACTTAATTTTTCTTTATATGCAACAGTAGCAAAAATATTAATTTAAAAATATTTATCTAAATAAGCTAATATTAATTATTAAGGTTCTTTCTCAAAATTAAACTCATCCAGTTTCATGAAGCATCACTTAAGACTTTTGAAAAATATCTTTCTCGTTTGTTTTAATTTGTACGCTTATATATAAACTTTTCTGAAGCGAGTAATCGTTGTTTATAAAAATGCTATTACGTTATGAAAAATTTTCCTTATGCTCCGTCAAGAGACACTAATTATGTAAACGTGACTATCTAAATTCCTTAGTAATATATTATTTCTTAATCTGCGATTTTTCAGTTTGTGGTCAGGATACATACTCAAATTTAGAATAGATAGATATTTTTCACTAGGAAATATACCTTTCAAATATGTTTTAAAAGAGTTGTTAAGTGTATCATATAAAGAAAATTTTGAAAATGATCTTTAAATGAATGGTGGATTTAAAGATATGCTTTTCATGTACCGCAGGTTACTACAATTAGAAAGAATAATAAATTTAAAAGAGTCGACTAAGTAAACAAATATTAATTATTCATGAACCTTTTTCAAACTAAGCAATTTCACTTTCATAAAGCACAGCTAGTTCAGTTAAAATTATGTATAACTTTACTACTTTACGGCTACTCACATCTTTGCTCAACGTTATCAAACATTCAAGATTCCAAGCAGCTTTTCCGCTATTGGGAAGAAGCTATGGAATCCGCAGTTATAAGCCTGGTGAAAATGAGGAAAATACTGTTTTCGAGGAATTTGAGAGCATGCGATTTTAAATTGGTTTCTTTTATTCATCTGTTTTAAATTAAATATGTTTATGGTACTTAATTTGGACATTTTATACTTTGTCGATAAATCATCGAATTTTTAACAGATTGTATAGACTTTTCGACATGACTTTTATAAACGGTATTAATAACATTTAAAATTTACATTTTTCATAAATGTTTTTATTTTTCTATTTTTAATTGAACTTATTTTTATGAAAGTATTTTAAGTGAATTTTTTAAAAATAATTTAGTCTTTTGGCTTAACTTATTTTGGCAAAGTGTGTCCCTAAACAGAACTTGCGTCATTAACCACTTAACAGTTTTACCCGAACACCGCTCGAGAAGATGAGTTTGCTTGCTTTTTTACTAAAAGCTTTTGTAGAACACTAATTTTTTACAGTAATTTTTACTTTTGTAATTTTTTAACTGCAACTTGGACATTTTTCGATTATACAAGGTAAATATTTAAGAACGGGAAAATTGTTGTTTTGTCTCTATTTTTAGCTTATTGTGCAAAAATAAAATTAAATAAATAAAAATAAATAAATAAAAATAAATAAAATAAATAAAAATAAATAAATAAAAATAAAAAAGATAAATAAATAAATAAAAAGAAAGTTTTGTGGTCTTAAACCCTATACAACTGACTGACTATTTTTTTTCCTTTTACTATAAGTATGCATATCTTGAATTTTGTGCTTTTTTGCGTCGAATTTTTATAAACTTTTTCTAAAAATATTAAACTAAAGATTTTTTTTTTTTAAATGCTACTAAACTAGAAAAAATTGTCAACCTTATCCTTCTAGAAATAATATTAAAATCCCTAGTTAGAAAGAGTCATTACTATTCATTATTTTCTAGCTGTCAGAAATATGCGATCACTTAGATAAATCGATACTTTATAGTCAAGCATTTCCATTTTGATTGTATTTTCCATTTTATAAAATATCATATATTTTTTTGATTTATTAGATTTTTTATAATTTTTCAGGAATATGCACACAAGTTTAGAATAAATCGATTTTTCTATTCACACATTTCCATTTCGATTATATTTTTTACTTTAAAAATATAATATATTTTTTATAATTTTTACAGAAATATGCATACAAGTTTAGAATAAATCGACATGTTATATTCACGCATTTCCATTTCGATTGTACTTTTTAATATATAAATCTATTTTTTTTTATGTGTCACATATTTTTTAATAATTTTTACAGAATTATGCACACAAGTTAAGAATAAATGGATATTTTATATTCACGCATTTCCGTTTCGATTGTTGCTGTTTTTTTTAAATAAAATATCATAGATTTTTAAAATTTTTTACATTTCATGTATGTTTCATAATTTTTACAGAAATACTCTGCTCAACTTTAGAATAAATCGATATTTAAATTTACGCATTTCCATTTCGTTTGCGTTTTTTAGTTAATAAAATATCATATATATTTTATAATTGTTATATGTCATATATTTGTTATAGTTTTTAAATAAATATATAACCAACTTTAAAATAAATGAATATTTTTTTATTTTCGCGCACCTGCATTTCGATTGCATTTATTACTTTATAACTTTTTAAAATTCTTAATAAATGAATCATGAATTTATGACATATTTTATGACATATATGTTTTTTATGACATATATTTGTACAGTTAGTAAAAATAATATAAAAACAGCCAGGTACTGTCCGGATAGCTCAAAAGGTGGAGTATTAGCGCAGCAAGCCAAGGTATTTAGGTTCGAGTCCTGGGCTGGACATTTTTCGTTCTGTTGGAATAAACCTAAACTGTGCTACTCCAACCTTGAAGATGATTTAACGAGCTGATATAAAATTTCAATCTCTTCATTATGACCTATTACATGGTATACAGGAGTTTCCGCGTTATCACACAATTTCATCATATAAATGCTATAGTTATAGCTCGGGTGAATTAAACTACCGCTGCAATAGTGTATTCCGCAGCTATGTCCTATAAATAAGAGTGAATTATATCAGCCAGGTACCATCCGACTAGTTCAAAAGGTAGAGCATTGACACGGTAGGCCAAGGTATCCAAGTTCGAGTCCCGGTCTGGACATTTTCCGCTCAGTTGAAATAAACCTGACTGTGCTACTCCAACCTTGAAGATTATTTATCGAGCTGATATAAAATTTCAATCTCTTCATTATAACCTAATTATATGGTATACAGGAGTTTCCGCGTTATCACACAATTTCATCATATAAATGCTATAGTTATAGCTCGAATGAATGAAACTACCACTGCAATAGTGTAGTTCACAGCTGTGTCCTACAAATAAGTCTGAATTATGTCAGCCAGGTACCGTCCGGATAGTTCAAAAGGTAGAGCATTGGCACGGCAGGACAAGGTTTCCAGTCCTGGTCTGGACATTTTCTGCTCAGTTGGAATAAACCTGAACTGTGGTACTCCAACCTTGGATATTATAAAAACATTTAATCTATGTAAATATTAATTATTCAAGTTCTTTATTAAAACTAAGCCCTTTCAGTTTTATAAAGCTTATAAATTAAAAAAAAAAAAAAAAACAATCTTTTCATTTGTTTTAATTTGTACTCTTGTGAAAATTTCTGGAGATGGCAATTGTTGTTTAGAAAATACTCCAAAGTTAAAAAAAAAAAATATTTACATTCCATACTAAATTTGGACACTAATTATGTAAACGTACAGTTAGACTATTAAAATTCCTTATTAGAATATGTTTTCGTATCCACTATTTTCCAGTTAGTGGTCAAAAAAACTTCTGGAAATATAATTTAGACAGAGTCATCAGGTTCTAAAGGAAAGTATTTTATCACTTCATTTATTTAACTTGCTGAGACATGCTCAAAATGTTTTCTACTGTTTCTTTTTCGGATACAAAGTTTTAATCAAAGCAATCGAATAAAAGACTTTAAGCTTGCTTGGCAATTTTTTTAGCTTACTATCTTAACGATCTGAACACCATTAAGAAATTGAAAAAAAATTCTCTGAACATTCAGAAATATCAATCCCCTATTTGACGTTTACAATGTCGTTTTCTATTGAATTATGTTTATTTTTACGATATAATTTTTCTTTTTAAGGACAGATTATTAAATCGGTTCTATACTCAGTTCCTGCCAATTTCAAAAAATTATTTACTTAAAGCATTTATTTTTTGGGTTTCATTTAATTGTGAGATATAAGAATTTTACATTAAATTTCAATTCCTTAGGAAATATATTTTAAGTATAGCTATTTAACTATTTTTTCCTCTATAAAAGTTTAACTTAGAGCACCACTACTTCTTCTTCCAGCTACCTTAAGAATTATAAACTCTCTTATTTCAAGCGATTGGTTGTGTTTATGACGGCCAATTATCAGCACGAGAGATATAGGCCCTAAAGGTGGGAGTGCCCTCGTGTGGGTCTTTCTAAGGGAACCTAAACCGTATTTGCGCTTGGGATCGAACCCAGCATCTCCCGTCTACCAGCTTCGAGAGCAGAACCTCACGGCCACTGATGGGGCCTCATTTCAAACGAAGTGTAGTATTTGAAATGAACAGAACGGCGATTAATGAAAATATTCCCTGACGATGGCTGCGGGATTGCAGACCGAAAGTACCAGGAAATTTAAGCAAAATGTATATTTTAATCTTATAACATCTATATTATTACTATCCGCTACCTTTTAAATAAACTGAAAATGTTTTAAAGTACATATTGTGTTGTTTGTTTTCGAATTAAGGTGGAATATTGCATTTCGTCTTACTATTTTATTTAAGCAATTTCAGTTTTATAATGCATCGCTTATACTTTTTTTAAAAACAACCTTCTCAGTTGTTTTAATTTGTAACTCTTATGAATTTTTTGTAGATCACTGTTTATAAAATACTCCAAAGTTAAACAAAAATTAACCACATTTTTCATCAAAAGACTCTAATTATGTAAATGTACAGTTAGACTATTAAAATTCCTTAGTAGAATATTTTTCTCTATCCATTATTTTCCAGATAGTGGTTAAAAAAAAAAAAAAAAAAAAAAAAAAAAATCTTGAAATATAATTTAGAGAAAAACATCAGGTTCTAAAGAAAAGTGTTTTATCACTTCATTTATTTAACTTGCTGAGACATGCTAAAAATGTTTTCTACTGTGTCTTTTTCGGAGACAAAGTTTTAATCAAAGCAATCAAATAAGAAACTTTAAGCTTGCTAGACAATTTTTTAACTTACTATCTTAACGATCTGAACACCATTAAGAAACTGAAAAAATTCTCTGAACATTCAGAAATATCAATCAGCTATTTGACGTTCACAATGTCGTTTTCTATTGAATTATGTTTCTTTTTAATATATAAATTTTCTTTTTAAGGATCGTTCCTTAAATCGATTCGATTTTTAGCTCCTGCCAATTTCAAAAAAGTATTTACTTCAAGCACTCATTTTTTGGTTTTCATTTAATAGTGAGACATAAGAATTTTGCATTAAATTTCAATTCCTTAAAAAATATTTTAAGTATAACTACGTAAATATTTTTCCTCTACAAAGGTTAATCCAGAGCACCACTACGTCTACTTCCAGCTACCTTAAAAATTATAGATTCTCTCATTTCAAACGAAGTGACGTACTTGAAATGAATAGAACGGCGATTAATGAAAATATTCGGCGATTAATGAAGATATGAAAAACCCCTTCAATTTTATGCCTTTACAGTTAAAAATGTGTCAGAAAGTTTTTCGTTTTTAAGCAGTGAATTTGAGAACCACCTTATTTCCAAAAATTCCGTTAACAGAAGTTCATTATCGCTAATAATATTTTTACAAAACACATTGCCTGCCATAAACATCCTGAGAACAATTAAGTTCATTTCTGGCTATGTTAAAAAAAAAAAATGCAAGCCTGATCTCGGTCCGGCATGAGTCTGCTGAAAGAATTAAGCCCGGGCTCAAAGGCCTTGTAACTGTTCGATGCCGATCTCTACGCTGGAAAATGTTATATTTCGATATTGATGCTGGCAAACTAGTATCGGCTCGTAACGCACATTTATACTTATTCTCGTGAAACTCATATTCATTGAAAATTATTCACATTTTCTCGTCTGCGTTTATATATTTATATCGGGCCGACAGGCCCGCCTAATTTCTTTTATTGGCCCGGTCCAGCCCGGCAGGCACGTTCAAAACTTCGGCCCGTTTGAAACTTCGCCTTCATTCCGCCGTCCCGGCCTAGTACGGGCTTCTAGCCAAGCCCGGGTCCGTGCAGACCTCTACTGTAGGATACAGTTCTTTTCACATATTTTTTCTTTAAATTGAAGACATTACATAGATTTAAATATCATATTCTTTTCAATTTTTTAATATATAGAAAAAAAGAACGAAAATTTGAGATTTTGCAAATGTTTTTGCGTTATGCATAGATGCCAACAACACTTATCCGGAGTCTGTTACAAGACGAAAATATTTTCAACAGGAAATTTCATTGAATCAAAAATTTCAAACTGAAATCTAAAATGTACCTTATCGAAAAATGACACAATTCCTTATATATTTTTTCCAGTTTAAAATATGCTTGTTTTGGATCATACTCCGGAATAATTAAGAGATGTCTATGGTTATGTGTCCTATATTTATTAATTTGAATAATTCACAAACTTACTATTATCATTTAAAAAATATTTTAATTCCATACATTTAATATTTTTAATTAATATCTATTTGTAATTTATTTAATGTTATTAATATTTTGGTTTCTGCTGAATTATTAGATCATTTTAAAATCACGGTTGTTTGTATACGATTTAATTTAGTGATGATATGGTTTTCTTTAAAACGAGCGTTACCTAACCTTGAGATCTTTAAAAATATTCTTCTTTCACTCAGTATAACGAAAATTTTCCTGATGCAGTTAAGAAGTAATTTTCTTTCCCTTTGCCTAAAATTTTCAGCATCTCACATTCATGCGCCTAAGAATTGAATACCGTTTCCCATTTTCTTATAAATGCCATGATTATAAATAACATGATTTATAGTCATTTGCTACTCGATGACTAGCATTTCGTCGTTAAATGCCAAGAAAATCAGCCTACAAAGTCAAATTGCTGTCATTTTTTGACAGATTTTTTTTTTAATTTCTGTATAGCTTGAATACTTGCAAATATCTTTATAAATAAAAGAAATTCGCGAATATGTCAGAAAATAGCTGGTTTAGATTGGAAAACAGCCTTATAAAACACAGAACACAGTTTAATTCCTTGAGCTTGAATAATCATATCTGCAAATTTTATGCCTTTATCATTAAAATTATTTCGAAAATGTGTCAGAAAGTAGCGCATTTGTGCTTGAAAATAGATTTAAATGAAACATACGCCAAATAGTTGAAGATATTTTTGTCATAATCTTATAATAAACATAACCTTAATCATGCTTTTTCACTTAATGTTTTTTATTGTTATATGACAAATAGAAAAAAAAAATGTTTAGCAAATTCATGGAACACAAGAAAAAAAAAATTAGACGAAAGTTCAAAAAGCAAACACAAAAAAATGCCCTACTTCTGCTTTCCTACTGCCTCACCCATAGCATGAAACAAATTTTGGCTCTCAAGCAATTATTTTTCTTATTCCATTTGTATAAAATGACATTTTGTTATAAACACATGTATAATAATCACTTATAAACAGATATTAAATTATGCATCATGTCGCGTGACATTGTTTACTATGTTTATTGTTTTTAAATTATGTGAAAATATTTTCTATCGTTGAATGATTTTGAAAATGTTGCCGTTTGTGCAACGAAACGATCGTCAATCTTAATAAAGATTTTCTATCATTTTTATAGCATTTTTTAACTTTATCTGACATTTTGTTATCTTTCTAATTTCCTTCAACAAACATTCTAGTTAGTTTCCAAGTGATATTTCATCATTAACTAAATCTGCTGTCAAATACATAATGTCCACAGGCAAATCATTAACATCTAGAAACACGTCTTTTTTCTGACTACGTTTTAGTGAAGACGTTTAACCATTGCTTAACTAATTATCGATTAACTTGAGCAGCATATGTCTATTTCCATTCACCCCGTATACGATCATTGCTTTTAAAATGTCAAGATGTACGAAAACATGTGGTGGCTAGTTAGTGCATCTGGACTTAATGTTTTCGGGAGAAAGAAATGTTCCTACTTGAACGCGTTTCGAGAATTGTATCGCAAGCAAGATAATATAAAACAACTAATCTAATAGGGTTCTGAACGCAAAATGTTTGGAATATTCCATTGCATTCAAGCAGTTAAAAGATCTAAATGTTTTTCTTGCTAGTTTTTTTTTTTTTTTTAATGTTTTCTTGCTAGTTTTTTTTTTTTTAAGAAAGTTAAAACGTACATTTTGTTGAAAAAATAAAAAGTAGGGAAATCGTTAGAGGGGGCTCTAAAGAAAGCTAGGGGGGGCTCAGCCCCCATCGCCCCCATCTGGTTACGTGCCTGAAGTGACGTATTTGAAATGAATAGAACGGCGATTAATGAAAATATTCCCTGACGATGGCTGCGGTATTACCGACCGAAAGTACCAGGAACTTTAAGCAAAATGTATATTTTGCATCTATTATTATTATCCGTTACCTTTTAAGTAAACTGAAAACGTTATAAAATACATATTGTGTTGTTTGTTTTCGAATTAAGGTGGAACTTGCATTTCGTTTTATTATTTTATTTAAGCACTTTCAGTTTTATAAAACATCGCTTATACCTTTTAAAAAACAATCTTCTTATTTGTTTTAATCCGTACTCTTATGAAATTTTCTGCAGATCGCTGTTTATAAAAATGCTCCAAAATTAGAAAAAAATCATCCACATTTTCCATAGGGATACACTAATTATGTAAAAGTACAGTTAGACTATTACAATTCTTTAGTAATATATGTTTCTTTATCCATTATTTTCCAGTTAGTGGTAAAAAATTTTTCTTGAAATATGATTTAGACGGAGTCATCAGGTTCTAAAGAAAACTATTTTATCACTTCATTTATTTAACTTGCTGAGACATGCTCAAAATATTTTCTACTGTTTCTTTTTCGGAGACAAAGTTTTAATCAAAGCAATCGAATAAAAAATTTTAAGCTTGCTTGACAATTTTTTAACTTACAATCTTAACGATCTGAACACCATTAAGAAATTGAAAAAAATTCTCTGAACATTTCAGAAATATCAATCAGCTATTTGACATTTACAATGTCGTTTTCTATTGAATTATGTTTCTTTTTATGATATAATTTTTCTTTTTAAGGATATTTCATTAAATCGATTCTATTCTGAGTTCCTGACAATTTTGTAAGAATATTTACTTACTTCAAGAATTATTTTTTTTATTTCATTTAATAGCGATGTATAAGAATTTTGCATTAAATTTCATTTATGGGATTCTTTATTCGGTTACCTATTCACATAACTTTCTGTAGTAATTTATTTGTCCAATTTTTTAGACCTTTAAATGAATTGTATTTTTTGCTTATCTGTCTTTTAACGTCAATTAATACTTGTTTAATATAGTAAATTTCAAATGCTTGAAAAGAAAATTCGACCTGTACTTCACTGATCGAAATGCTTGAAATTGTCCAGGTGATTTTCAGCAAATTTTGTAAATGAACACATCTCAGAAAAAAAATATTTATGTATGTTTGTATTTGCTCATTACATTGTAGGATCTTTGTTCCTAAATGATATTGAAGTTTATTATTCATTCGAAAATATATTTCTTGTGTTTACCTATGTAAATATAGTATTTGTTTGCATGCACTGTCAAAAATAACCGTTGTTTAACATATATTCTACTGTATTTTTAACGGAATATCTCCATTTAATGCAACTACAGATCTTCTCCTTTATCCAACATGGATATTGTTTTGACTTCTAAAGACAAATTTTAGAGTGATAAGATTCTCCCCTTTTTACTGACAAACAAATTCTTAATACCAAAAATACCGTTAAAAAAAACTAGTATATTGTGGCCATCTAGTGGCCACTAGTATATTGTGGCTCTCTTCTATCTCATACTTGTCAATACTTCAAAATTCATTATCACAGTGCATCTATGCTCATCATGAGGATTCTAAAAAGATTAAATTCCGTACATTAGTTCTTGAGATATTACTGTCCCTGAAATCGTGCAAATCCATCAAAATACAGCATAGCAGCGCCACCTATTGGGTGATTTACACCAGAACCTAATTATCATCAATTTATGTCAATGTCTAACTGAATATGAAGTTTGGAGAAAATCCATGCATTAGTTCTTTATTGCGCAAATCATGACAAATGCAGCATGACAGTGCCACCTGTTGAGCGATTTACAGAACCACATAATCAGCATCAACATTTATTAAGGTGTGCTTGAATCTGAAGTTTGATGAAAATTCGTGCATTAGTTCTTGAGATAGAGCTATTGAGGAAATAGCGCAAAATGCAGCACAGCAGCGCCACCTATTGGGCGATATTCACCAACACGTAGTCAGCATCATTTCATATTAAAGAGTAACTGAATCTGAAGTTTGATGAAAATGTGTCCATTAGTTCTTGCGATAGAGCTATTCCAGAAATCGTGAGAAATGCTGTATAGCAGCGCCACCTGTTGAGCGATTTACACTAAAATGTACAAAATGTCAATTCATATCAAGGATTAACTGATTCTGAAGTTTGGTGAAAATTGTTGCATTAGTTCTTGAGATACAGCTATAATGGAAATTCTGAAAAGTGCAGCATAGCAGCGCCACCTGATGAGCGATTTGCACCAAAACACAAACAGCACTAATTCATATCAAAGTATACTTGAATCTGAAGTTTCTTGAAAATCCAAGCATTAGTTGTTGAGATAGAGCTATTGCGGAAATTGTAAAAAATGCAGTATGGCAGCGCCACCTGTTAAGCGATTTACACCAAAATGTACAAAACTTCAATTCATGTCAAGGACTAACTGAACTGAAGATTTATGAAAATCCGTGCAATAGTTTTGGAGATTGAGCTATTGCGGAAATCGTGAAAAGGGCTGCATAACAGCGCCACTTGTTGAGCGATTTACACCAAAAACTAATCAGCACCAATTTATATCAGGGACTAACTGAGTATAAATTTTTATTAAATTCCGTGCATTAGTTTTTGAGATAGAGCGCCCACAAAATTTGTGTCGCATACAGACAGACAGACTAACAGAGTCACAGACTCACAGACAGACATTTTGTAAAAACATGTTTTTCGGGTTCTCTGACCCCTAAAACGTGTAAATCCGTCGAAAACTGAAAGTCGAAAATTTTCACGAATCCAATACTTTCTTCTTGTAAAGACAGAAGAAAGTAAAAAAGTGAACAATGTGCTTTGGTAATCATTTTAATTTTATCAGAAATTCTGTAAAGGAACAGGAAAGTGAACTCAGTTAAAATTAAACGTTATTCTTGTTTTATAAGACAAAAACCTTAACAAAAGACAAAAACAAAAGACAGAACTCTGTGCCTATTGTACAGGATTACCTTTTCTATCATACGGAGAAATTTTGTTTCATACAAATAAATAAATAAATATATACAAGCTATTTCCATTTAACAGCACTTCCCTGCCTGTAACAGGAAGAAATTTTGTTATTTAGAAACAAAATCTGAGCCAATTTAACAGGATTTCTCCATATAAATTACTCAGAGAAACTGGTAGCATTGTTCACAAGATATTTCTGTAAGATTTACATGGATCTTTTTTTAGAGTGTGAACACTCAAAACGAGATTTTTTTTTTTTTTCGTATGCTATATGGAACACTTTGTTCATTGTTAAAACATTCGCAAAGAGTGTCGTGTGTACGTAACATATAGAGATAAGTTTTTAATTTAACAAATACAGTTTTTTATTTTTTTCCTATTGGTATTTTTAAACAGTAATTTTCACTTTTATTTAACCAAAGTATCGGTACGCTTACATTAGACAAACTGAAATCATCTGCTCATCTGAACCATGCTACTATTTGATTTCATTTGCTTTTGAAAGCATTTCTAATAAATTTTGTTTTACATCTTAGTGGAATATCAATTTATTAAAGTAACAAAAGTTTCATTTCAGCAGTCTTAACACAAAATCTTAACTTGAAACTCGAAGACACGGATAATTTATTTTAGTAAGCTTAATTTAATAGAGGAAAGACTACATACGGTGAATCTACGGTAACAATATTTCAACCCAAAGCAATTGATGGTGTGTTGATGCTTAAAAAATACATTGATAATAAATACTAACTACGACATTTAAGAAAAGACTTAATACAAGAAATAGCAAACAATAAAAAAAAAAAAATACCACACAAAAGATCATGAAAATTATAAAAAGAAATATTTTGAATTTATGTTGTGAAACACCAATCCTGTACGGTTATTCGTAGCCCTGCTTTTATCTCAAAATCGAAAAAAATGTACTCCACATCATCTACGAATAACATATATAGATAATTGCATATTTTTTAATTTTCTATTTTTTCTTATCAGTCTGTTAATATCGTGCCGTTAAGAATTAATCATAAGTAATTAAATTTATATCATTCGACAGTAATTTTCAAGAAAAAAATGCATATTGCTTTAAAACGAAATGAAACTGCACCATAAAAATATTAAAAGAATGCGTTTAATCTTCCCTTACTTAATGAGGAAATGAATATGTTAGAGCGAAAATGAATTTAGTCGCATGCATTAATTTCTAATCACATAAGTAAGAAAATAATTTCTGTGAAGAGCCGAGAAATTTTATTGACTATGCATTATCATAGAGTTAATCAAATTGAAATTATTTGGAACAAATAAAGAAACGTTTTAAATTAAAATTCTTGAGAGAGAAATTTTGTTTTCGGTAAATGTAAAATAGATTTTCCAATAAATAATTTAGTTTCCATGAACTAGTTAAGACTGATGCATTTCATGATAATTTTTTGCAAAGCAATTTATATGACGCAACACAGGGAGAAGAAAATATAACATGAAATAAACATTATATTAAATAAAATAATATATATGATTTTCATAATTCTGAAATAGATCTTATGTTAAATGAATTAAAGGCTGTGTAAAAGAATGAATAAAATATTGTACACGTTTTTAATATACTGAAATAGATCTTAAATTAATTAAAGGCTGTGTAAAAGCAAGAATAGGTTGATTCATATGTGTTGGCTCACTAAACATTTAATATCAACGCTAGCTAACACCAACATTAACACCAACGCCAAACACCTAATGGTAACACGTAAACATTACACGTTTTCAATTAAAATTATTGGAAAATTTTTGTTTTTTCCCCACATAATCTGAATTTCCAAAAAATAATCAGTTTGTTTGAATTAGGTAATAACATTTTATGAAGAAATTATATTCCGCAACATAAGAAGGAGAGCATTTGCAATAAAATAAACATTATATTGATTCATCTATATCTGAATCATGTTTCTCAACGTTATAAAGCATTCCGAATAAATTTTACTTGGCACATTTAAAGAATATAAATTTTTCAACACACCCCGAAGGTAACAAAAGTTTCTTTTCAACAGACTTATCTTGAAATCGCAACTTGAAACTCGGGGCTATGTAGCATTTGCATTGGTAAGCTCAATTTAAGATAGAATAAATACGGTAAAATACGTTAAATCAAATGATTAACATATTTTACTTTTATAATAAAAATCTTTTTGAATCCCATTTCGTTTGAATTCGTTGTCAAGTTTGAACAGTAGATATGAGAACTGCATAAATCTCAGTATTTGTTGCGTATTCTGCTGAAATATAATTTTTAGCACACTTTTAAGGTAACATAAGTTATTTGGGTAGGCTTATTTTTAAATCGGAATCTATAATTCAAGGCTACGTATAGAATTTGCAGCAAGTAAGTTTCATTTGAAGACGAGCGAATGTGCTAAAATAGTATAGGTTGTATACTCTAGAGTGCAAAAATTAAGGACGAAATGAAGAAATAAACACAGCAGCGGCACGAAAAGGCATAACGGATTTGCATCATTTTTGGAAATTCTTTTCACTTTTTCCATATTCTTATAAATCTAAGATATTACGGTTTAATTTGTATCGACTTGCAGAACTTCTGTACGACATTTAAAAAGTCCCGTCTTTAATTTTTGCACAGCAGTGTATATTAAACATATCGTAACCAAATGTCTATCCACTGACGAACTGGATTCTGCGATATGATATCAATCCAGTTCGGATGTGGCTTATCATATTTTTATTAACCGACTTCAAAGAAAGACATTTTGGGAGGTTTAACAATTCGTTTGTAGCCATACTAGTTTTATGACTAGGAATAATTTTCGGAACAGATGTTCCGATTTTGATCACTTTTGTTGTTGTTGTTTGGAAAGGGCTTGCCTGTTTTTTAACTTTTTAGATTTTAACTTTCGTATAAATTGACCATTGATCAATTATCGTGAAATCGCAACTTGAAACTCGGGGCTATGTAGCATTTGCATTAGTAAGCTCAATTTAAGATAGGATAAATCCGGTAAAGTACGTCAAATCAAATGATTAACATATTTTACTTTTTTAATAAAAATCCTTTTCATACCTATTTCGTTTTAACTCGGTGTCAGATTTGAACAGTTGATTTGAGAACTGCATAAATCTTAGTTGTTTATTTTGCTGAAATGTAATTTTTAACACACTTTTAAGCAACATAAGTTATTTGGGTAGACTTATTATTAAATCTGAATCTGTAATTCAGGGCTTCTTATAGAATTTGCAGCAAGTGAGCTTCATTTGAAGACGAGCAAATGTGCTAAAATATTATAGGTTGTATACATTAAACATATCGTAAACCAAATGTTTATCCACTGACGAACTGGATTCTGTGATATGATATAAATCAAGATCGGCCGCAGCTTATCATAGTGTATTAAGTCTGTTCTCAAATCCAAAGTGTCAACTTTATGGCATAAGTTTTAATTCATTTTCTTTGAAAACACATAAAACAGGCAGGTGTTTTTAATCAGGAACTATTTAATCGAAAGACGTTTTCCGTATTTTTTGTAAAGGCAATAGATCTTTCAGAAAACATTGTCAAAGTGAGCGTTTGGAACCGAATTTCCGGAAGACAGCAGAAAAACCAGTCAGCGAAGGGAGAAAAAGTTTTGTCGCGAGATCAAAATTGCTTTATAACTCGATAGGTATTTATTTAACTAAAAATGAAAAAAATCATTTCGATTCCAAATCGCTTCTAGAGTCAGATCTGCCAATTTTATACCTTTGTGTTTAAAAATAAGTCCGTCACTGTGTCAGAAAGTTTCGGGCTTGTTGCGCAGTGAACTTAAGAACAGCCTTAACCAACTTCAAAGGGGGACATTTTTAGGAGGTTTCATTATTTGTTTGTAAACATAGTTTTTATGTCTAGGAATAATTTCGGAACAGATGTTCGGACTTTGATAATTTTTGTAGTTGTTGGTGGTGGTGTTAAAGGCTTGCCTGTTTTCTGTTTAATCTTTTAGGTTTTAACTTTCGTATAAATTGAGGAATTACCATATGGAATTTGAATATTTCATTAAAGCACACAGTACTACATTGTTTTAAAATATAGTCTGTGGATGGGTTACAGTTTTCTTACAGAGGCAATTGAAAATATTAACGCGCGATCGTTAGCGGCGTAAAAAATAAAATGAAATAAAGTAAAATAAAATAAAATAAAAGTGATTCGAGCAATAATGTATCTTAAGGTGAATGTGAGTAATAATTAATAAACGGCAACAAAACAGTCAACGTCCTGCTAAACTATTATTGGTAAAACCATAGAACTTCCATGGATAAAACAGGTCAACTGACGTGTAATAAATAAATATCAGTGGAATAAGTTAATAAAAAGTATTGAAGCCTTTTTATTTTATTTTATTTTTGTTAATAATGACTTGTTTGAGAGTCATAACTTTTGTAAAATCTGCATTTGTTAAAGAAATTGATCAATTAATGAATCATTCATAGCTTCGTCTCTAAAACTGTCGTATACAACTCTTTCAACATAACAACCAGAAGAACTATTACTGGCCAATTTTTTTTTAATACCAGTATTTCTGAACAAAATATTTCACGCTAAGTTTTTACAACATTTGCAACAAAAACTACCTTCCAGGTAGGTTTCTAAAAAATTCTAAGAAAAATAACATTTGCAACAAAAACTACCTTCCAGGTAGGCTTCTAAAAAATTGTAAGAAAAATAACATTTCCAACAAAAATTACCTTCCAGGTAGGTTTCTAAAAAATTTTAAGAAAATTTTAAAAATGTTTTTCTTTGAAAAATGTGGTATTCAAAAAATTGACTAAGTTGGAGGCCCGAGCCTTATGTAAATCATCCACACAGTCAGAAGTCTAATTATCGTATCAGAGAAAAATAAGTTACGTAAAGCAAAATATATTCCTATTTCATAGAACGACAACAGTTCGCTTATTAGACAAGAAAGAACAATTTTTTTTTCTTTTACATAAAGAAATATTAAACAAACAAATAAATTTCTACCTAAACGATGAAACAAAGCAGATAAAAAAAAAGAAAAAAAAAGAAGAATATTATCTTAATAATATTCATAATGCAATCAAATAATAAATTAGTGAATAGGTTACGAGAAAATAATGTGTCATGTAGCGACATAATTTACCTAATTTCTGCCTAGTGCTATTACAAATGCCATTTATGTTTAATACTAAACTATTTTGCCTACAGCGAAATGATGAATTTCCAATTTGCGGATGCATTGGAATGAGACATGAATTAATTGAGGAATGCCACAGACTGTCACATGAAATTGTGGAATAATTTATGAACCAATTTTTAACTTACAAAGTTCTATGTAGTTTGCCAGATGAAAAGTGTCTGTAGTTAATTTCTCCGGAATCATCATTTATTGTCTAGCAATTAGATGTTGGTATTTACATTAATTGAAGGGAAAACTTTCGTCAAAACGTAATTTTGAAATAACGAAGTGTATCAAAGAACATAAAAGCCCATCATAGATAGATTAAATAACCAGAATTTGTTTATGTCCATACATAGCTGCTAACGTTCTGCTTTTTTCATGTCAGCTAAACATAATTTAGATGCAAACCTGTTATTTAATAAATAATTTCCATTAAGTACTACGCACAAATAATACAAATTTTATTAAATAAATTGTCTGATTCAAAATGTGCTAATTTGGTTAAAAAAAAAAAAAAAAAAAAAGCCCGAAAGGTTTGCAATTGTGCACCACTGTAAAAAGAGTCAGCTTCTAAAAATATGTGCATAATCAATTTCCTTCTGTTTGAAAACCTGTAACATCATTAAAATGCAAGTGAAATAATTTTTTCCCATTAGCCGTAATGTAACAGACAACTTTTGACTGTCCATGTAATTAAACTACACATCCGATTTTCAAAAAAATTGAAATGACTCAACAAAATTTTGCAAAAATTATAGATTTAAAATTTCAGACCATTCGATTGGGTAGTTTTTGCTCAGTTATATGCGGACGGACGGACGGACAGACAGACAGACGGACCGAACGACGACTAGAGGACTACGTATTTATATAATTACGAACGCACCTAAAAAAGGAAGAAAAAAGACAGTTATCTAGATCTACTTTATTTCAAAGTTTGTATGATTAGTTATAAGTATCTTGTTCCGTGATACTACTTAAGAAGAAGAAGAAAAAAAAAATATATATATATATATACATGTATATATGTATGTTTTTATTATACATTGAAATATAGGTTCGTAAATTAATGTCTTCTAAACTTTAATTTTTTTTCTGGACTACCCAATTTAAATTTATTATTATTATTATTATTATGCGAAACAATATTAATGACACTACAATTAAAATGTATTCAGATGAAAAAAAAAATGCTGTATACAGATTCTAATTTATAATATTTATCTGAATGATATTATTATTATAAAATTAAAAGAATTCTTCCCTCTTTAATAAAAAGAATTAATGTAAAAAAAAGTAATAGATCGTGTAATTTGATAACAAAAATTTTGACTTAATTTACTTTTATTCCAAACGTTACCGTTTATCCAAGTTAAATTTTAAAATGAGACGCATTCTTACAATATTTTTCAGGCGCATTTACTTACAAGCAATAAATGTTGGAATTTCTAAGAAAATTACATTAAAATGAGACGCACCTATTTTCCAGTAGTTTGTTTTTAGCATTAAACAACACGTTCTAGCGGAAAAAATAACTCGGTAAGAATGCAAAGATGAGCGAAGAATGTTATTTAAAAAGCATTTCGTTGCCTGTAGTTCTGAAGTAAAGTTTAATTAAATTTAATTAAATTTCTTTTTAATATACAGACGAGGGGCATTTATTAGTTTACATTTAATTTCACTGAAATGTGAGAATGTCAATTACTTTAATATATTCAATTTTGTATTTCCATTTAAATTAAATTAATAATTATGAAAAATTAAATTACTTGGGCTACAGGAAGCAAAAAATATTTTTATGAGGAAATGATTTATTATTATCAGTAGTAGTATTTTATTTTATTATTGTTGTTGTTTTATCGATGTGAAATGTAAATGTAACGTACGATGTCAAATAAAGGGCGCATTTTAGAAACTTTTTTTAATGGGAAGTAATTGTCTGTGTTCATGAAAAAAAAAAAAAAAAAAAAAAAAAAAAAAAAAAAAAAAAACTTAAATAAATTTGAAGACCAAAAGAGGTATAATTATGACCATTGTTTTTATGGGATTATAAGGTGAAACCTTCAATTGTCTTCCCCTTTATGTCAAATTGATCACATTCTTAAACATGCAGAAAAAATTCCGAAAATATCCAATGATTAACTTGTTCTCCACATTACACAGTAATTGTTAAAGATTGACAAAACAGGGGAAAAAAAGACACAGTAAGCTAAATTTCTCTTGGAAAAAATTTAGTTGCACTTTTTTCATTCAAATTATTTTTGCCCTGATATAAATAAAAATGGCTATATTTTGTAAATTTATGATATTTAAAATGCAAACACATCGTGAAAATTTATACAAAAACCGAAGTACCAATAACAATATATTGTTATACCTTTTCTTAACGTTATTTATTATGGAAACGATACATTTTGAACGCAAGGAGTTAATTAGATTATTTTATTGGATATTAATTCAGATGCAGTCTTCATTTATCGCAGTCTCTCATCTATTCTTAATGATATCATAATGTCAGTTTCTATAAGAAGGCCTATAGTCATATACAACCACTTGAAGCAGTTTAACCCCTTAATTCTCGCTCCCGTCATATTCTCGGGCTGTGTCTTTTACTCAAATTGTTTGATTCCCACCAGTTTTATAAAATAGTGAAATTGGCTATATTTTAGTATCGTTTTTCTTCTCTTTAAATAAGGTGAATGTTTCTTTTTCATAAAAGTGGTGCCAATAAGCAATTTGAATTTTTCGACCGTAATTTAATTCGAGCGTTAAGGGGTTAAGCAACCATTCGCAGTACGAGAATTTATTTTGTTCCAACAGATAAACAAAAATGTAACCGAATAATTAGTGAGGAACTTCAACTTAAACAGCAAAAAAGTACAAACACAATCATTAATTTATAAAACATATTTTGTAATTTAAACCAAGACAGGACGTCATGAAACTGAACATTATAAATAAAATTGTGAATATGTGAAACACTAATTAGGGTACAACGGGGTTAGTTGGCCATAGGGGTATATTGGCCCAGTCGCGATGTTTTTGAAAATTTCCGTTAGATGGCATTGTTAGTCCAGCCAAGTATGCGTTGCTTCGCTTTCCTCCTCCAACATCAGCTCCATTGAAGTCCGCTAACGAACCAGCGAGAATTTTCAAAATTTTGCTAAGGTCAGTATATTTCCTCTCTTATAAATAATCGTTTTTTATTTGTTTGCAGATTACATTTTAGATTTTGATATATAGTATTCAGAAAAATAATTGTTCGTAGTTATTCTAGGGCATGTTTGTTTATTGAACTACTTTCAGAATAATTCCTTACAGTCATGAAAAATAAAAATGGCGATATGGGGTTATTTAGCCCTTTTGGCACGGGGCAGGTTCACCAGCGGGGCGAGCCAA
This sequence comes from Maratus speciosus, assembly GCA_963932465.1. Taxonomy (NCBI): domain Eukaryota; kingdom Metazoa; phylum Arthropoda; class Arachnida; order Araneae; family Salticidae; genus Maratus; species Maratus speciosus. The sequence continues at coordinate 198,823,788 of OZ010792.1, read as the reverse complement.
CATGCCCCGCAGGAATTTGGCTCTCGAGAATTGGAATTTTGATAGTTTTAATGAATTATTTTAATAAACATTTATTATTAATTAATAGTAAGGAATTATTTTATTAATAGAATTCCTGGTTATTCCAGTCAATCTTTTCAAAAAATGAAGTTATAATGTTGAATATTCTTCCTCTCATTAAATCAGCTGCTCTGTTGTACAAAAACATTTATAACTTTCATAATTATCGAAAAATCACTGTTGGCTTGGCCTACAGGCGCAGGTAGATTTCGAAGTTAAGTACTAATTTAACCAACAATTTAACGGATTAAGAGATAAGTGATTTTTTTAAATTCAACTCCCCCCCCCCCCCTCCTTTTTTAAAATTTCTTTTTTGCTGTAATAGTTGGTCCTATCAAAAACTTGTCAGTATAAAAGTTGTAGATATTATTAAGAAGATATATAATAAATTTAAACGGATTTAATATCTTGTGAATTGACGAAGCAATGAATTTTTTTCTTCTTCAACCGACGTTTTTTTTATTATTATTTCTTTTTGCTGTAATAGTTGGTCCTATTAAAAAGATAACAAAATTTTATGATTGTCTTCATTGTAATGATGACAATGATATCGAGTTAAGATATTAATTCTATTTATTAATAAATTGATTTTTTTTTACTTCAGTCCTTTTTTCCTCGAATTAATAATTTTACATTTTTATAACTTTATGGCTTCATTAAGGAACGTTGTATGGTAAATTTTTTTAAAAAGACTATATTGTTTTTTCGTTCGCACGAAATAAAAATTAAGGTTTGGTAAAATTTTGAACATTTCTCAAACTTCTACACCATTAGAACATTAAAAAGTGACGTGGGTTAACTTACCCCGCAATCGGGGGAGGTTGGCCCAAGCGACTTGGTGTCAGTTTAAACTCCTAAATTAACACTTATAGCTAATATTTTCAAGTTTTGCTATTTTGATTTCTTCTTGAAAATACACTGATAGTGGTAACATTAACAAAAAAATTATAATGTTGAATTGTAATTAAAAAAAAAATTATTAGAAGAAAAAGCGGGCCAATTAGCCCCGGTCTACCTTACTATTTGTATGACAATGTCGAGTTTGCCAATAGTCTTAAGTCTTATAAAAATATAGAATAGCTTTCAACAATTGTGGCTAGATGAAGCATTTCGATTTCATCTATCCACAAAAATATGTATAAACAATTTCTGTTGACCAGGAATTTTATTAAAAACAGCCTTAAATTGAAAATTTATCTCATAAACTCCATACTTGTTCGAATTCGCAACGACTAAAATTTCAAATGTTAGCGTTTTTTGGGAACCTGCTTTCATTAATTTGAAATTTTCATAAACAAAATGAAATTTTTGATAAAAGTAAATATCACAGTTCAAGTCCACATTAAATTTCGTATAGGAATCATATGTTATATTTCATTATCAGTATCTTGCCAAGAAGGTTATATGAATTTTAATTTACGGAATCCCAAATCGCACGCGCATGCTGGATTCGCGGATGCGAAATCAAAATGTGGAGTCCACGAGTTAATTTTACAATTTAACACTAGAACGCCCGGAAGAAGTCGATCCGACTCCGACCATATGATTAAATGCAAACGGAACCAGAAATTCTTTCATAAAATAAGTTAAAATTAAACTACGCAGATTTACGTTAAATAAATCAGTCAAATAAGTTTAAATAAAAATTCTGGTATCAAACATTTTTATGAAACCTGAGTAAAATTACCGGGCGTTCTAGTGTTAAAATAGCAAACGTTTTTTCTCCCCTTTAACAAATGTACATGCCTAAGGGTGAGCGGCCTCTTTTCGTCCGGAGCCCTTTATTCTTCTACTTACTCCGACTCTTTTGGTCGGCGGATTGGGGTGGGTGGGTGGGTCAACCGCCGCGGCGAGCAGCCTCTTTTCGTCCGCAGCCCTTTATTCTTCTACTTACTCCGACTCTTTTGGTCAGCGGTTGGGGGCGGGTGGGTCAACCGCCGCGAAAAGCGGCCTCTTTTCGTCCGCAGCCCTTTATTCTTCTACTTACTCCGACTCTTCCGGCGGAAGCAAGGTTCATAAGTCCCCAGCCTCGTCCCGAGTAAAAGACACTCTAGCGAAAGCAAGATTTTAAAAAAAAAATCGAAAGTTGAAACCGGACAAATTTATAAGGGAAATTGCACAAATTAAAGACACCGAAAAGCGGGAAGGTAGGGCTCGCGGCGATGAAGCTACCGAACGACTCCTGCTACTTCGAGCTTTTACAATTTAAAATAGCAAAAGCCTTTTGCTCCCCTTTAACAAATGTACTTGCCTAAGGAAAGTTTCAGACGCGGAAGATTATCACTTAACAAATAAAAATCGTATTGGGAATATAAGACTCTAATGTTAACTGTGAAAATAAATATTTTATTTACAATGAATTTTTTTTAAAATATTCTAGATAACATAGCAGAGGTCGCATTAGCATATTTCTCAGAAATATACACCATGGCAATGCATAAACCACGTTGAATCTGCGAATAACTATGAGGAGAAATAAACCTCAAATGAAAGATTACATCTTTTAAGAAATAGCTTAACAGTAATGCAAAAGTTTGGAATGTAGTAGAAATATCTAAATTTTATTCAAGTAAGTGGAAGAAAAACGGAAAGCTTTTGCTAAAACATGTAAAACATGGTGCAGTATAAAGAATACAATAGTTTCCGAGGGCAAATTTATGCAGGCATTAGTTCATAAAGTAATTTAGAGAAGCGGATACCAGAAAGTTTCTACATTACAGATTTTAAAATTGATTTTAAATTTTAGATTTTGAAAAAAGTGAAGAATGCTGTTTTTTTTTTTAACAGACTTACTCGAAATAATAACTTGTTAAATATAATGGAAATGTGAATTATATAAATAATTTAGTAATATTGATTACGGTTTATCTTACATTACTTAAAATATAATTTTTGTGTATTTTTTTTTTTTTTTTTTTTTTTTTTTAGAAGGAATATACATACAGTACTGGCCAAATTATTATGGTAACAGGAAAATCTACTCAATCAGCCTAGAAATTAGTTTAGTGTATTACATTTAATATTGGGCGAATATATAGTATGTATTACTTACAATGAACATAGTTATCGATGCCCACTCATGGCTTTTAGTACTTTGTATGTCCACCTGTATCAACTATGACTGCCTTTATACGTCTTGACATCCCTTGGATGTACTTTTAAATCAGTCGTTCCATTTCATCAGTATAATGCCATGCACGAATTAATAGCTTAATTAGTTGAACCCTGTTTGTTTGCTGCAATTTCGTTGACTCTGGTCTTTGAGCCAAGAAAATTGCAGCAACAAACAAGGTTCAACTAATTGAGCGATTAATTCGTGTATGACATCATAGTGATGAAATGAAACGACTGATTCAGAAGAAGGGATACCAAGACGTATAAACACAGTCATAGCTACTAAAGGTTGGCATACGAAGTACTGAAAGCCACGAGTGGACATCCATAACTATGTCCGTCGTGAATAACGCATATGTATTCACTCAATATTAAATGTAATAAAATAAACTAATTTCTAGGCTGATTTATGTATAAATTTTCCACTTACCATAATAATTTGGCCAGTACTGTATGTAAAGATCATATTAACTTTAATATTTGTGAAGCACGGTTATTGGCGGTCACCGAAGAGTGAACTATCGCCAAACAGTGAACTCTCGCCAACGCAAAACTATTCGAACTTGAACAGAGAGCAGTTGCCTGCAGATCGTGGAGCGGAAGGTTTGAATGAAATTAGTGGTGTGTCGCACTGATTGTTTTTGGATAACTTCGACATCTTAATGTCTTGGTGAAATGCTGTAACATTGAAAAGTTATAGTATTTGTATGTGTGTGTTTGTTATCGTAATAAATAATTGATCATCAATCCGGCAGATTTAATTAATAGCTATGTGTACCTATTAGTTATTTAAGTATGCACTGGTATTCTTTAAGGTAACAAGTCAGAAACCTTTACTTACTATATTTAAACAACATCACATGCAGTTTGTTGATATGTTTCTTAACTTTTCAAAGAGCGTCTTGGCATAATCGCTAACCACATAAATGTTACTATCATAGTAAAATAAGGGGGGGGGGGGGGTATTTTGAATTGGCAATTTTGATCAGCGAGGGGTGCATTTAGGGTGTTCTTAATGGAAAAGTACTAAAAAGTTTCCTTATCGTACAAAATATATCATACACTGTTGTCTCGTTCGGTCAATGCATCGATACAGAAAATATTGATGGAGTTCAGATACATTTCTTCTGATTTTATTATCATAAAATTATTTGTGTGAAACAATTAATGAACATGAACGTATAATCAAAATATTTCAAATTATCTTTACAAATTATAATAACACGATAACAACGATAAGAAACAAAAAGCGTTTCAACATGATCGCCTCTTCGTCCGTATAAATTGATACTGTACTGTTATTAACGCTTTTTAACTAACTAAATTAAGACATATTTAACCGAAGTTTCACGTTTCCGAAGTAAGACGTTTCATGAAGCGAGTGTAACGCTAAAGGCCAAAAAAAACAAAAAAAAAAACAATGAAAGACTTATTGTTGTATTTGCTAACAGATTACTATTCCAATTCGACATTACATGAACATGTAAAATATCCTTACAATTACGAGAGATAGATGAAATAAAAAATGTGTAAAAGAGACATATCACAATGACAAGAATGTTGATATGCACTAATATTGAATAGTCATTTTTTCCGCTAGATAGTAGAAGTCTGTTGCCCTTATGCGGCAAGGATGACGCAGCGGCTCAAACCAAACCAACCAGCTAAGGATCTTAACAGTAGGAAAGTTTTGAGGTTATTTTTAGAAAAAAAAATTATGTTTATTTTTTTCAGCCGACTGTTTTGGTTTTTCATCCCAACGATAATATTGTTTGAACCTACATGAAACTGGAAATGTAAAGGTGGGATAATATGTTTATCAACCGATCCAACATATGTCAGAACTGAAATCAAAGTTAAAACTACGCCATATCTGAATTAAAAAAAAATAAATTAAATGCAGAATCTGAATTTAAATCTCAATTTTAATCTAAATATGGGAGACTTTGCTAGCATACTTTTTATTATTATTATTTCTGTTGTTCAGCCACAAACTCGCGAATAAAAACCTAAAAAAATAAAAGTAAAATAAGAGTCGCTGTATCCGAACACAATCAATACATTTTTTCAGTAATAGTTACAATTCTGCCCGCTCATGTTTAAAAAATCGTATTAACCTTTTAAAATATCGATATATATGTAGTAAAAGAGCAAAATTGAGAGAAAAAAAAGAAAGAAATAAGAAACAGAGCATGCACACTGCATAGCTGCCAACTTGTACGGATTTTTCATACCGCTAAAATTTTATAGAAATTTTTTACTTATTTAAACGTTAAAATTGCTTAAATTTCGGTGATTCACTTAGCTAAAATTTTCTATTAAATTTTAGTGGTATGAAAAATCCGTACAAGTTGGCAGCTATGACACTGAATTTCTAAATTACTTCTATTTATATAAATAATTTAACTTTGTAGTTTAAGACCAGATTTAATTTATACTTTTTTTATTTCAAGGCTTTTTTTTTTTTTTTTTTTTTTTTTTTAAATGGAAATTTATATTTATCCACCTATGTGAAATAAAATTTTTATAAATACATTCGTAACTTAAGCTTTCGAAAAACATGATGAAAGTATACTACTTGCAGAAATAAATGAAGTCAGCTTTGATAGCAACTGCTGACAGCTCTTTGCCGCTCTATCAATTTAACGGATGGAAGGAATATTCCCCTATCATTTACATGCCTGTTTATCATGAAACTTTCTTCTCAAAAAACACATCAACACGTTAAGAAAGTGTAGCAGATATAGAAATAATTCTACTTCAAAGAGTGGGCAGAAGATAACAAATTCTTTTTGAAATATTTCAGTTTCAATCCTGAGAAATAGCAGAGCTTTCTACTTTTTATTCAGGCTGGTATTCAAATGCAGAATAAAAATATTTAGAAATTTTCAGTAACTTATAGATTAAGTTTTACTACACGTTAGAACAAAAAGGTAAATGATTTATTAGCATAATTATTACTCCCTCCGTCCCAAATTAGTTGCGACATTTAGGTCGAAAATTTTGTCCCAAATTAGTTGCTACATTTCAAATGGGTGGAGTCATAAATAACATCCGATGCAGTTTAGGAGATCTCACAACATTTTGTAAGGACTCTACCACCAGTACACCATAAAGATCATTTTCTTCCTAAAGAATTAACGATTCATTAGCTAGAAGGCAGTTTTATGCGATTACTGGTGGAAGAATCCTTACAAAATGGGGCGTGGCCTAAGAGCGTGAGAACCCTGGATTTTTTAAAACTAATTTGGTACTTATTTAAGGAGAGATGGAGGGAATGCTTGCTAAGTAAATGCTGTTGATTGATAGCATAACACCTTGAAATCTCTGAAAAATGTTCAAACAAACTCATAAAATCTCCAGTACCAATAATCATTACAAAAGTAATCAATGTAGCAACTAATTTGGGAAAGAGGGGGTATATTTTTCAACATAAATAAGAAAAATTGACTAAAATAGATAAATAATAAATAAATACTGACTTTTAACAAAATAGTTACATATTCATACGACGAGATAACAGAACTCGATAGAGAGTCATACAAATAAACATTGCATTATCAACATAGATAAAATATTTGTATGATAAATGCAAAGTATTTATTTAACTTTATCACACATATATTTCACAAGCAGTAAGTACACAGCCAAAAATGCGAAATTAAAAAATATATAAATTAAATGTTAAACTACAAACTTAAATTATTTATGTAAACAAAGGTAATTTAGGAATTCTGAGTAAATGTGCTCTGTATACTCAGTTTTTTCTTTTTTCTCAGTTTTGCTCGATTACTATATATTTATCAATTTTTAACTTGTAAATAATTAAAAGTTATTTTTAAAAAGTCAAAACTTTTCTAAGCATTCGCATTGTATCGGTTTCAAAATCTAAACTAAAAATGCAATTACATTTAAAAATTTAATGCATTCTCATAATTTATCTCTTTTTAAGGTTTCCACTTAATTTAACCACTTTTAAGAGTTTTAGTCTGTGTTGCAAAAGTTTCTGCGTAATTGCTGTATTTAAGAATGAAAAAAAAGTATTTGGAAGATGATCTAGTAAGTTGAAAACTATCTACATATTTTTTTAACATTTTTAATTGCGAACATTATTTTCCGCTCTCTCTCCGCACTCTTTGACATTTTTAATATTAAAATCCATGCTAATCATCACATATTTATAATGAGAGTCTTTTTGATAACCGGCATCAAAAGTTTAATCCTGTGCATTTTGCACTGCAGGAATGTGAGACACTTTTTCTTCTACTGCAAGTAAGTAGAACTTGTACCATTGTCTATTAAAAGATTCTAAAAACAAAAAAGTTTCTGGTCATTGAAAAATGCTCAGTTAACAAATGTGTAACATCACTAGATGTTTTTTAGATGGTTGTTATTATTTTTAAATAGCAAGTAAATAGAACATGTATTGCACTCTATTAACCCTTAAATGCATGAATTATTCTTTTAGAATTATGTTTTTTATTCTTATATTAAGGATTAAACACCAGAAATTTTAAGATAGATTTTTAATTTTATTTAGTAGCATATTTTAGTAAATTTTAGAGGATTAATATTTCTATATAAGTATAGTGGTTGCTAAGAACTTAATTTATTTATTAAAAGTTAAATAAAAGGTGATGCAAATTTGCATCACTGTACATTTAAGGGTTAAAATGTTCAAAAAGAAAAAAATTAATCCCAATGAATATGGCTTAATTAGCAATTGTGTAACGCCAGCAGACATTGCGCCTATATTGATTATTATATTATTATTATTATTATTTTATGGCAAATAAATAGATATGTATAACTTTTATTAAAAGGCTCTAAATTAAAAATTACCTTCCCTACTACTGCTGGGGGTAACTATTTAACTATGCTGGTTGGTTTCTTCAAACGAATCTTGAATCAAATGAAATATACTGGTAAAACTTGTGTTTTACAGCAGTATTGACCTTTACTTATAATATCCTTCTGCATTGCAGAAAACGATACCAACGCCATTGTGCTATTATATTTTCCATGTTTCAAGCAAAAAAGCCTATTAAGGACTCTTTTAGTTAATCATTTACAGTCTTATTTTGTAAATTCCAATAGAACGATGTGGAATAAACTAAATACCTCTTTGCAAAATTATCTTACTAACAATGCAAGTCTCATCAATATCCGTCAAGTAGAACTTAAAAAAAAAAAAACTAATCTTGCATATTCGTGTTCACTTGATTATAGAACTTCTCCCCATAATTCTATAATTAAGCACCTTTCAGAGATATGCAATGTACTAAAATTTGTCTTGAAAAATTATCTAACTAACAGTGCAAGTCCCATCAAAATCCACTCAGCAGAACTTAAGTTATAAGCAGCCGTAACAAAATTACCATTTGCATTATATGTATACATATACAGTAGATCAGAAGATAAACCTGGCTTGTTATATATAATTAATTTTAAATTATTTTAAAACATCATAGATATCATTCCTTAATCAAATTTTCTTTTTGCATGTAGTTCAGTTTTCTTTACAGTGGTGTATATATTTTAAAATCTTCAACACTGATAAAGAAATATTTAAAACTATATAAGCTTCCATTATATATTTTTATGTTTTAAAAGATAAAAAGTTCAACAGAAGTAGGTTTATGAGAGAAAATCTCTTGGTATTTTAACTTAAGTTCTTGAATTTTTCAGATTATTAAGTTTTATTTATGTACACATGTGTTTTCGATGACAATACAATTTTCTAACATTTATATAACTTTATTATTAATTCTATAATTAATTTTAAGGCATTTTTCTGTTAGCTGGTACCAGATGATAAATCGCCAAATACCCTTTATGGTTACAAATATTTATTATTTACAAAAAGTATGGAGTTAATTATGCGCCAAACCATATTTTAAACTTTAAAATGTAGGGAATAGAAAGAAAAGAGGGTATTTTTTTTAAATACTCTTTTATCATTAATTAGTTATATTTAATATAGTAATATTTAATCAATCAAATTATGATTATACGTTGATAAAACAAATTAAAAACCCTCAATAGAGAGTTTAAATAATAGCTTTTTTTCTTACATGTCACCATATCTAAAAATAAATATATATATATATATTTTTAATTTAATAAATTTATTAGTTTACTAGCAGGCTATGCCCGCTGCGCTGGTCAATATTTCCAAATGAACCTTGGATTAAACTAAATGGTGAATTTGAACTTGTATTTTAAACAATATGGATCTTCAGCTTGGCCTTGTACATTACTGAAAACGATGCGAACGCCATTGCGATATAATGTTATCTTAAGCGTTGGACAAAATTTAGCAATTAAGAAGTAATTGTTTTAGTTGATTATAAACAGCGCACTTATGGTCGGGTAATGAGACCGTTATGACAACAGGAATTAATACCTCTGTAACTAATCAACATATAATGAAATCGTATATACTAACACCATTCCTAAAAGTCATGCAACAGGGTCACTTGTAACAAAATATGTTCTGTAGATTTTTTTAAAAAGGCTAAACTTTCATAATCAGGTTCACTTAATTTTTGAACTTTTACTGTTGCTCTATAACTAAGTACCCTTGAACAATATGTATACACTAAAACCTTTCCAAAATTATTACCTAACTAATTGTGGTATATTCTACGAAAGTATTATAAACCATCGGAATGAAATACAAATTTCCGTTGTAAATATATAGTAGATGATGATGATGCGATTTTGTGTAATAGAATTCATAGTAAAGTTTTCGCTTCAAACAAAAACGATGCTTTCAACATTAAAGCTAATACACCAATATGTGAAGTATCCGATTACGGAAGGTTAACTTGAATTCTCATGAGCAACTACTCAAAGAAAAGTGAATATGTGTCTTTTGTGATACTTTTATGTCAGCCGGGCGCAGGTAATAAATCAATAAAGATTGTTTTCATAGCATATTCTTATTTTGTTATTTTCATTTAAAACACAAACCTTTCACTCATTTAATTTAAAATGCATGCCTTATACTAATTTCATTTTAAAAACTGAAATGAGAAACAATAACAAAAAATAATGCCATAATTAAAAGCAAAAAAATATTTTTAATTTACATACGCAAAATGTTACTACTGCTACTGGGAAATTTAAAAATGCTATCAGCGAGATGTGCGCACGGTTGTTATAAATGTACCCATTTTTTCTTCTTATCGAGGAGCAATTTATAAATCGCACAATATTATTCCAATTCTAATTTCTTTCAATGAGGAACTTATGACCGTAAATATGGAAAAAGACTCTTGTAGATTCTTCGGATGACGGCATCTGACGCCATAAACCGAGTTGATATATATGAAAATAATTTTTAAGTCGTTACAAACATTGCTTTCATACTTAAATATTTTCATTGGTACTACTTGTTATCCCGTCGACCAATTTCGCCAAATTATATAAATCGCCAAACCATTCGCCAAATTATATAAATTGACATAATCTTTATTTTAAATAACGAAATAACAAATAAATTAGTATAAAATTAATAAAAATACAAATAAAACGTCGAAACTAAAGTCACTTGATGACGTAAACACGTGTAGTTTGTTTAAATTCAAGTGAATTTGATATTTACGATCAACCATTATTGGCATTTAATCTTATAGTTTGACGATAGATTTTTGGTCGACGGAATATGTAAGTAGTACCTTTTCCATTTTTGTTTTATAAAGCTAAATTCTCAGTAATTTTTTCCTTTTATTTTACATAAAATCACTATTTTTTTTAAAAATTAAGATGCTTGCATTTTTATTTCAAACTCATAGAGCCGTTTTTATTTTTTAGCCAAAAGGGTTGATTTGAATTTTTTCCGTTGCTAGAGTAACGGATGTAATGATAGATATTTTGAGGTTTAGATGCCAAAGACACCGCCAAATTAGAAAAATATGAAATGTGTCATGAACTGTTGGACTCATAAACATTTATTTGGTAGCAGTCGATTCAGCATACAAAACTACATTAAAATATGCTATCATTTGACGCATAATTTTGATATTCGATTTTTTCCCCTCCCCGTGCAAAAACCATTAGGGGTGACACTTTAGAAAATCCTTTCTTAGCAGAAGTTTATGTCATAAGAAGTACTTTTACCGCGATTTTCAAGATTTTAGGTTCAGTAGTTTGCGCTGTGCGTTAATTAGTCCCCTAATCCAGACTTTATTTTATATACTATATTAGACATGCGATTTTGCGGTGAATCGATGATCGAAAATTAGTCCAATATCATTTGAAATATTACATAACAGAGAAGAAAGTACGAAGAAAGACGAAGAAGAAATGACGAATTACAAAAGACTTGTAATTTTTTTTTTTCAAAATGTTGAATTTTTCCATAGTAATAACGTATTAAAACATAAATTTCCTTAAAAATTATCTTTATTTCCTAGATTTCGAATCTGTGAATTTTCCTATGAATGAAATTGGCGATATGACTTGAGAAAACAGATAATATTTGCTTAAATAAAATGGGTAATATTCGTTGATCTGAGTTCGAGTTTATAAATATCACATGCTTTCGGAATTACGGCGAAAAACATTTTAAAAAGTATGAAATTATTTTACAATATGTATGCGTGGCAGAAATTCACACTGAAATTTAAGTATTCGATTCCATTTTTAAAATATTAACTGATATCTATATAAGTTACAATTGAATATGAAAATGTACTCAAAAAATGATCTCTTTCACCTAAAAAAACACCATTTATGATAACATCCTCAAGCTAATGTCACGCTTATGCATTTTTGGCTTAAAATCACATTGTTTGGCGGCAAAAGAAAAATAAAAAATTGTAAAGAAACAAATAGTCATTACACATGTGACTCACAATTACATCTGCTTGTTTCTTCTATAAGTCACGTGATGGGACAATTAGATATATAAAAAAAGAAAAGAACAGAACAGAAAGAAAATGTCGTTAAAATTTCATCTAATCAAATTTTCAGATTCGTTTCCATATCTAACGCAAGCGATAAAGAGCCAAATATTGCGTATCAAGTGTAATATTTCTTATTAAATTAATTTTTAAGCATTGCAAATATTTCTTTCAGGTTTTGATTAAATGTTTCCGTTTTTTAATATTATCACTCATTAAAACGTATTTTCTTCTTCTTTTTTTCTTTTTTTTTCATTTAAATAAAATTAGTAACAGTTTTTCTTTTATTTTTCGAGGTTTAATAGCCGTTTCAATTTTTTTTTTTTTTTTTATCAACGATGAATTTCGCCAAGAAATAAAATGGTAACCTTATCGCCCAAAATAACAGAATTTTCCGTCATAATTCTAAAACTAATATAGGTAGAATAATGTGTTATAGATTAAAACCTTCCCTGAAACAATACCTATCTAACGGTATAGGTTCCGTAAAATCCATGCAGTAGAACTCGAAATCTAGGCGTTCGGAACGAAATTTCCGTTTGGATTTTATATATATAATAGATAATAGAATATATAATAGATTTTGTATATATATAATAGAATAGATAATAGATTATGTGTTATGAACTATCTCAAAGTTTAAAACAGATCGCATTGTTAGATTTCCTAATTTTAACAATATCGCGTTATGTTAGTTCCACATTCCACCACCAGGGAGCGCACTCTATTCTTAACGAAAGCGTATCTGAACGAAACTCCTTCATGCAACCTTTCCGTAGATACATGAATCGGGAGGGTGGCGGTCTTAACCAATAATTTAAGATAATTGCTGAAATTACTACGAAAAATATTTTAAAGGGGCTCTACGCGGGCATCTAATAGAGTTAGAGGAAATCGGAAGACGTCAAAATAATCGCGGGGAAAAGTTTGCTTGGGTGCTTCGGAGCTACTTTTGGCGCGAGATCTAAGCTCTACGACCAATAGGAGCCCAGATATTTAAGGAAATATGAAGTAACAAAGTCCAAAATAATAGAATTTTCCGTAATAGTTCTTAACTAATCTAGGTAGAATGATGTGTTATAGCTTAAAACCTTCCCTGGGACGATACCTATCTAACGGTATAAGTTCCGTAAAAATCCATGCGGTAGAACTCGAAATCTCGGCGTTCGGAACGAAATTTCCGTTTGGATTATATATATACTAGCAGGCTATGCCCGCTGCGCTGGTCAATATTTCCAAATGAACCTTGGATTAAACTAAATGGTGAATTTGAACTTGTATTTTAAACAATATGGATCTTCAGCTTGACCTTGCACATTACTGAAAACTATGCGAACGCCATTGCGATATAATGTTATCTTAAGCGTTGGACAAAATTTAGCAATTAAGAAGTAATTGTTTTAGTTGATTATAAACAGCGCACTTATGGTCGAGTAATGAGACCGTTATGACAACAGGATTTAATACCTCTGTAACTAATCAACATGTAATGAAATCGTATATACTAACACCATTCCTAAAAGTCATGCAACAGGGCCACTTGTAACAAAATATGTTCTGTAGATTTTTTTTAAAAAGGCTAAACTTTCATAATCAGGTTCACTTAATTTTTGAACTTTTACTGTTGCTCTATAACTAAGTAACCTTGAACAATATGTATGCACTAAAACCTTTCCAAAATTATTACCTAACAAATTGTGGTATATCCTAGGAAAGTATTATAAACAATCGGAATGAAATACAAATTTCCGTTGTAAATATATAGTAGATGATGATGATGCGATTTTGTGTAATAGAATTCATAGTAAAGTTTTCGCTTCAAACAAAAACGATGCTTTCAATATGTGAAGTATCCGATTACGGAAGGTTAACTTGAATTCTCATGAGCAACTACTCAAAGAAAAGTGAATACGTGGCTTTTGTGATACATTTATGTCAGCCGGGTGCAGGTAATAAATCAATAAAGATTGTTTTCATAGCATATTCTTATTTTATTATTTTCATTTAAAACACAAACCTTTCACTCATTTCATTTAAAATGCATGCCTTATACTAATTTCATTTAAAAAACTGAAAAGATAAACAATAACAGGAAATGATGCCATAATTAAAGCAAAAAAATATTTTTAATTTACATACGCAAAATGTAACTACTGCTACTGGGAATTTTAAAAATGCTATCAGCGAGATGTGCGCACGGTTGTTATAAATGTACCCATTTTTTCTTCTTATCGAGGAGCAATTTATAAATCGCACAATATTATTTCAATTCCAATTTCTTTCATTGAGGAACCTATGACCGGAAAAAATGGAAAAAGACTCTTGTAGATTCTTCGGATGACGGCATCTGACGCCATAAACCGAGTTTATATATATGAAAATAATTTTTAAGTCGTTACAAACATTGCTTTCATACTTAAATATTTTCATTGGTACTACTTGTTATCCCGTCGACCAATTTCGCCAAATTATATAAATCGCCAAACCATTCGCCAAATTATATAAATTGACATAATCTTTATTTTAAATAACGAAATAACAAATAAATTAGAATAACATTAATAAAAATACAAATAAAACGTCGAAATTAAAATCACTTGATGACGTAAACACGTGTAGTTTGTTTAAATTCAAGTGAATTTGATATTTACGATCAACCATTATTGGCATTTAATCTTATAGTTTGACGATAGATTTTTGGTGGACGGAATATCTAAGTAGTACCTTTTCCATTTTTGTTTTATAACGCTAAATTCTCAGTAATTTTTTCCCTTTTATTTTACATAAAATCCCTATTTTTTTTAAAAAATTAAGATGCTTGCATTTTTATTTCAAACTCATAGAGCCGTTTTTATTTTTTAGCCAAAAGGGTTGATTTGAATTTTTTCCGTTGCTAGAGTAACGGATGTAATGATAGATATTTTGAGGTTTAGATGCCAAAGACACCGCCAAATTAGAAAAATATGAAATGTGTCATGAACTGTTGGACTTATAAAAATTTATTTGGTAGCATTCGATTCAGCATACAAAACTACATTAAAATATGCTATCATTTGACGCATAATTTTGATATTCGATTTTTTTCCCCTCCCCGTGCAAAAACCATTAGGGGTGACACTTTAGAAAATCCATTCGTAGCAGAAGTTTATGTCATAAGAAGTATTTTTACCACGATTTTCAAGATTTTAGGTTCAGTAGTTTGCGCTGTTCGTTAATTAGTCCCCTAATCCACATTTATTTTATATACTTATATTAGATATGCGATTTTGCGATGAATCGATGATCGAAAATTAGTCCAATATCATTTGAAATATTACATAACAGAGGAGAAAGTACGAAGAAAGACGAAGAAGAAATGACGAATTACAAACGACTTGTATTTTTTTTTTTTTCAAAATGTTGAATTTTTCCATAGTAATAACGTATTAAAACATAAATTTCCTTAAAATTTATCTTTATTTCCTAGATTTCGAATCTGTGAATTTTCCTATAAATGAAATTGGCGATATGACTTGAGAAAATAGATAATATTTGCTTAAATAAAATGGGTAATATTCGTTGATCTGAGTTCCAGTTTATAAATATCACATGCTTTCGGAATTACGGCGAAAAACATTTTAAAAAGTATGAAATTATTTTACAGTATGTATGTGTGGCAGAAATTCACACTGAAATTTAAGTATTCGATTCCATTTTTAAAATATTAACGGATATCTATATAAGTTACAATTCAATATGAAAATGTACTCAAAAAGTGATCTCTTTCACCTAAAAAAACACCATTTGTGAGAACATCCTCAAGCTAATGTCACGCTTATGCATTTTTGGCTTAAAATCACATTGTTTGGCGACAAAAGAAAAATAAAAAATTGTAAAGAAACAAATAGTAATTACATATGTGACTCACAATTACATCTGCTTGTTTCTTCTATAAGTCACGTGATGGGACAATTAGATATAAAAAAAAAGAAACGATCAGAACAGAAAGAAAATGTCGTTAAAATTTCATCTAATCAAATTTTCAGATTCGTTTCGATATCTAACGCAAGCGATAAAGAGCCAAATATTGCGTATCATGTGTAATATTTTTCATTAAATTAATTTTTAAGCATTACAAATATTTCTTTCAGGTTTTGATTAAATGTTTCCGTTTTTTAATATTATCACTCATTAAAACGGATTTTCTTCTTCTTTTTTTTCATTTAAATAAAATTAGTAACAGTTTTTCTTTTATTTTTCGAGGTTTAATAGCCGTTTCATTTTTTTTTTTATCAACGATGAATTTCGCCAAGAAATAAAATGGTAACCTTATCGCCCAAAATAACAGAATCGTCATAATTCTAAAACTAATATAGGTAGAATAATGTGTTATAGATTAAAACCTTCCCTGAAACAATACCTATCTAACGGTATAGGTTCCGTAAAAATCCATGCAGTAGAACTCGAAATCTAGGCGTTCGGAACGAAATTTCCGTTTGGATTTTATATATATAATATATAATAGAATAGATAATAGATTATATATATATATAGAATAGAATAGATAATAGATTATATATATATATAATAGAATAGATAATAGATTATGTGTTATGAACTATCTCAAAGTTTAAAACAGATCGCATTGTTAGATTTCCTAATTTTAACAATATCGCGTTATGTTAGTTCCATATTCCACCACCAGGGAGCGCACTCTATTCTTAACGAAAGCGTATCTGAACGAAACTCCTTCATGCAACCTTTCCGCAGATACATGAATCGGGAGGGTGGCGGTCTTAACCAATAATTTAAGATAATTGCTGAAATGACTACGAAAAATATTTTAAAGGGGCTCTACGCGGGCCCCTAATAGAGTTAGAGGAAATCGGAAGACGTCAAAATAATCGCGGGGAAAAGTTTGCTTGGGTGCTTCGGAGCTACTTTTGGCGCGAGATCTAAGCTCTACGACCAATAGGAGCCCAGATATTTAAGGAAATATGAAGTAACAAAGTCCAAAATAATAGAATTTTCCGTAATAATTCTTAACTAATCTAGGTAGAATGATGTGTTATAGCTTAAAACCTTCCCTGGAACGATACCTATCTAACGGTATAAGTTCCGTAAAAATCCATGCGGTAGAACTCGAAATCTCGGCGTTCGGAACGAAATTTCCGTTTGGATTATATATATATAATAGATGCTTTCTATAAAGCGTAAATCAAAGGGGTGAATTCTTTACAATCGGGGTCCGTGCCAGATTATCGTATTGAAACAAAAAATATTTTAAACTACCTGAATTGAAAACATAAAATGCGATAAAGATGTGATAAAGATGTTTTAAAGATAAATATTGAATGCTTATAAAAGAGGACTTTAAAAAAAAAAAAAAAAAAAAAAAAAATGTTGGTTGTCCAAGAGAAAAAAATACGATATGGCTGATTTAAACAGAGATACTAGTATTAAATAAAGATAAGTGATAAAGATAAGTGATTTACTTACCATAGAAAATCAATCTTCAAATCAATAGCGTGAGCAAGAAACCTACATAAAGATTTAACCCTTTCGCGGTTAAGCTGCGTGCAATTTTTGTCTTCGAAAATGGTTTCACAGGGAAATGCTTTGTATGTTTGTAAGTGGTCAATGATTTAGTTTGGTAAACGTTTAGCAATGAATCTGCGAAAACTGCCTTCCCCCCCTTCAGTACATCCTAGCAAACAGTAACCTACTAAAGTCCATTGTAATGTGCTTCCAAAGGGTAGACTTCCCACATTCATTTCGACAGTGATTGATTACCACCTCTACTCCAGAACTAACCCCCTTTCGAACTCATTCTTCAGGTATTTTTCTGTTTGCACTCAAATAAGAAAAGAAAACATATTTCTGAGGCGATTTTTAAAAGTTATCAAACAAAAATTCTAAACTATAACGTGTTAAGAACTTGCATTATATAAATGAGTTATAATCCAAGGTGTTGATATATTAAATTAATTATTAACTATACATCATCACTATAATCATAAATTAATTAAAGCAAAATCTTTTAATATGATATCAGAAACAGTTATATACAGATATAAATTCATTATTATTATTGATGTTATTATTATTATTAAATCAGTTAAATACAGATATGGATTCATTAGTATTATTATTATTATTATTAAATCAAACCTACAAGGAATAATTAGTTATGCAAGATGTATTAGATTGAGAACTTTCTAAATACGACAATTTTAAAGATAAGAAAATATAATTATTTAAAAGCAAGGAGCGCGATTCCAATGCTATTTTATCGATACTCAAGTAGAATGAAAGAAAAATAATTTTTAAATATTGTAATCTTCAGATCTAAAAACTTATAAGTTAAAATGAGAGACATTTTTTACTTGACATCAAATGAACTTAATTTCAGATCAAATAATACCTGTAAAAGACAGATCCTTAAATTAGGTGAGGTGCCATAGAAACTAGACTGTCTAAAGAAATTTACATTAACAAAATGTATGGAAAATATGGTTATTTTTTACTTAAACAACAAAAGAATGTTTTGCTTATAAAAGTATGACACAAAGAATGCCCCAAAATTAGTATTTAAATATTGTAATTTTCAGATCTAAACATTTATAAACTGTAAATTATATATATATAAACTGATCTGATATCATAGAAAAAAGCTAAAATTAACCTTTTTAATTAAGACTTTCGATATGGTATTTGATATTAATTAAGATCAGATACGGATGTAGTGTTGTTCGTATGCAGAAGTTTCAAACTCAATGTTAAAATAAAGTTAAATTCATTTGTTTTTAATTATGATATCTTATAAAATAGAAATTTTTGTCTTTAAAATGTGATTTGTAAAATAATTTTAGAACAAATGATGGTTATATTTTTTTTAATTTACTTTAATTTTTTTCTTTCTTTTCTTCTTTTTTTTTTCTTTTTAAACAATTTATTTTGTAGCTTCGGGATGATATACCTCTCCAAGGATACCAACCTGAAAGTCAGCTTAACGTCTGATTGTAGGAGAAGCACAATATTATTTTTGAACCCTTTACATTTAATAGATATTTTCTAAATTCCACCCTACATGAAAACCTCATCAACAATACCATTTTATTAAATTATTTAATACTCATTAAATTTTATTAATTATTTTTTTTAATTAAATTTTACTTTTCTAACTTTGGTGGAAAAAGTCGTAAAATTGATTTTCCTTATTTTGCAGTAAACTTTTTTGAAGATTCCGGTGTAAATTCGACATTGCAGAAACGCAAATCCTTGCCCCTCAAAGGGTTAAGCAACACAAAGTCAGGGCGCGAAATGTACCTAAGCAAACGGGAATGATATTCCGACTCGTGAAATTATGACTAATATTGTTCCGGTTCGTGACTGATATTCCCGCACCAATTAATGTTCATTCGAAAAAAAAAAAAGTGGATAGAATGTGCAGCGATACATTTAACATCACTGTGATAAACCACCACCCATACATACGCCACCACGGCGATGAAGCTATTGTGATAGTTCCTCACCAAATGAAAGACTCACGACACAAATGAGTTAAATTTTAGTGACCATTCTATGATACAGTTATATGTAAAAAGATTAGATAAAAATAAATTGCATAAGATATATTCAATTTGGAGATAAGAAAACAAAAAACTTAAGGTATTTCCAGTATTAAAGAAGAAGAAGAAGGATTGACAGCGTTAGAAAGTAAAACTTGAAGGGGAGATCTTATATATGGCACTTTTTCAAGAAAGGTGTTGTTTATGATGGTTAATTATCAACACGAGGGATATAGGCCCGAAAGGGGGGGGGGGTATCCTCCGTGTGGCGTTTTTCTAAGGGATCCTAAACCGTATTTACGCAAGGAAATCCAAGATTCGAAGAAAACCACGGCAAACTCCGAACGATTAGACCGACGAGCGTGATTGGGTTCGAACCCACCACCTCCCTTCTACCAGCTTTGAGAGCAGAAAATCTCGGCCAATGGTGGGTCTTTCAAAAAATTCTCATATATGAGGGGGGGCGTTTCCGGAGGGGCTTATTTTAGATATCTTACAATATATATTTAACTAAAATTACACAATTTATAAATAAGGAAAGAAGTTTGTGCGTGTGTCTCTCGAATGTGTTCTGGAGAGACCGCTGAACGTAGAACTGCAAAATTTGGTAAGAAGGTACCTCTCTATATGTAGTTATGCACCTCGAAGTCGGAGTTAAATTTTTTGACTGTCATAAAAGAATTACGATCACAATATTTTAGTAATTTATATCCCCTGCATTTTTTTTACGTTTTACGGGGAGTTTTTTACCTATGTGAAAAAATTCCGGTTAATATATCTTGGTCCATTATGTTAAGTTTTGTAGTTTCAAAAAAGTTTATTCGGAATTCTAACATCGTTTTTAAAAATTTTCCTATTTTTTAATACGATTTTTAAAGGGCTTCTTCTCGTATTGTGCTATTTTTCGACGGCCCCCGGCAACCCCTGGCGGACGAGCTAGAAAAGAGTAAGCATAAAAAAAATAGAAAAATGATTGTATTAGTAAAGAGAAAAAAAAAAAACTATCTTGTTTTTGAATTTCATCCATATAAAATTAGTCATGCAAATAATCTCTTCAACAATAATTTAAGTGCATAATTTTTTTTTTGCCTTTTTTCCGAATACTTTTCTTTTGCTTGCTTTTTTATACTAAATTTCATTTAAGAATTTTGAGAAATACTTTATTACTTTTTTACACGTTGTGGTAATGGAATGGATTTTTTGACTGAAAATAGAATCTAACCATATAATAGCGACATTTACACAGTGACGTAGCCAGGATCTTCTCCTGCGAAAGGTTTTCAGTCATTTTTACTCGTAAAATGAACAATATCAACCAATTTAGCACGTAGATTTTCCAATGCTTCATAAAAGGATTTCCTTCTTCAGTCATATATATATATATATATTGAAGCATAATGCATGTATATGTAATTTACTGCTATTGTTCCTCGCTCTATTTCTTATTCATTTTGCACAAAACAAGGAATCGTTGAAACAGATGCAAGCTGAAATGATTTTGCCTGTTTGCGTTTGTCTTTGCATTTGTCTTATTCACTATTTATTCGTCTTAACAAAACCAAATTTGTACATATCTTATGGATTTTAACTGTTTTGAGAAAAATTTTAAATCCCTCACCCAAATCCCCATCTTTCGAATTGGTCAGAAATATACACAAATAAATCATTTATTTAATTGTGTAGGTTTAGAAAAGTGACATTATTTCACAATTTTTTTTTTCCTTTTCAGTCATATACGTGAAATAAATTATATTGAGGTAAATAATTGAAGTGCATTGAATAGATTAAATTCCTGCTATTTTAATCTTACAAAAATATCACTGACGATAAAAATGCATTTTCACATAAGAATTGCATTTTAAAATTATATGACATTTAAATATACTGGCAGCAACGATAATGAGAAAAAAAAATGCCACTTATAGCACAATCAAAATAAAATATTTATGCTTTGAACATTTGATTTTGAAATGTCATCTTCACTAGGAGAAATTTTTTGTGAGTATTAAATTCAATCTGTGTTGACATCACTCTTTTTGAGAGCAAAACGTCTTAGCCGCTTATGAGAGAGCACTGTCCTCAAATTCAAAAGAGCTACTTCCTGACACATTCCTAAATTTATTCATGTTTGGAAACGCATGAAATGGACATGTTCCTATTCAGAAATCATGTCATTAAATTGCGTTTTCTATTGTTTGTTAAAGGATCTTTCAGAAAATACTGTGAAAGTGTGCGTTTTGAACCGAATTTCCGTGGCGGCAACGCGGTAAAGGGAAAAAAACTTGTCACACGCAAAATTCGCTGACAACTCGATAAGTAATTTATTGATTAAAAAATCCAGGGCCGAAACTAAGGGGGCGTGTGCCCCGGGCACCAGAACGAAGGGGCGCCAAATGAAGGATTATACCTTTGGAATGGATCATTTTCTTCTGATGGACTGATGGCTTCTGTTATTATGAAACAGTCATTATAAATGAAGTGTTAGGTGAAGATGAAAGAGCAGCCGTAAAAAGTTAGAACTCTGATTTTCTGGCCAGAATGGAAAGAAAAAAAAATGGCCATAATTTTTTTTTCAAAAAAAAAATTATACTTACGGCTGCTCTTTCATCTTCACCTAACACTTCATTTATAATGACTGTTTCATAATAATAGAAGACATCAGTCCATCAGAAGAAAATAACTCGGTGAAAGCGGAAACTCGGTTAAGCAAGACTCGGTTAAGCAGGACTCGGATAATCGGGACTCTAACTTTATATTTCATTTTAAAAAAGATCTTTAGAATATTTTTGTTGGTGTTCAGAGAGGACTCATGACTCCCGTGACCTCCCCCCTTGGATCCGCCATTGTAGATTACGTAGTTGAGTATTACATATTTTAAATTTTAGAATAAATCGGCTATTAGAAAATTAGTAAAATTCTCTTTGTAAATATACTTTGCGGAAGAGAGGGAGGCGCAAAATCCATGCTTGCCCCGGGTGCAAAAAAGGCTAGTTTCGGCCCTGAAAAAATGATACATTAAAGTTAAAAAAATTAATTTGTTTTTCATCCAAAACTACTTTTACATTTTTTTTTTTTTTTTTGTGTGTGTGTGTGTGTGAAGATGGGTAAGTAGAAAAAAAAATAAATAAAAGCCTTTTACATGAAAGTTATCATTAAATTAGTATTCATTCAAGTAAAAAACTCGAATTAAAGGGAAAACTTTATTTGATTTCAAACCACTTCAATAGTCTAGTCTGTCATTTTTTTTTGCCTTTACGTTTAAAAAGGAGTCCGAAAATGTCTCGTTGTTGATGGTTAATTATCTACATGACGAGGAAGGATAGGCCCGAATGGGGAGCTGCCCTTAGTGGGAGTTTTTCTAAGGAAACTTAACCCGTATTTACGCAAGGAAATGCAGGGTTCGAAGAAAATCGCGGAAAACTCCAAACGATTAAGCAGACGAGCGCGATTGGGTTCGAACCCAGCACCTCCCGTCTACCAGCTTTGAGAGCAGAACCTCATGGCCACTGGTGTGGCGTCTCGTTGTTGAACTAGAGAATTAGAGAACTACCTTAAATAAAACGCCATTTTGACGACATTGTCATTCCAATCTGATAACAAATCATTCGACTAGACTGAAATTAAGTTCCATTTTTAATAAATTCGGAAACTGCTCATTTAACATTTCTTATACGTTTATTTCTTATGTTAAAAACCGTAAGATTCAATGACTTTTCAAAGTTCTCTAAAGAAATAAAAAAAAAAAAAAAGGAAAAAGATAAAAATCTGTAAAAAGAAAAAAAAAATGAACTGTCACTTCGTCTCTTTATATCATTTTTACGTTTTATCGTTTGTTCTTCTTTTCATTTTTTAAAGATTTGGAATACTTGGATGAAACCAATTTTTATATTCCTTGTCAAGATATTTTTAATTATAATTTTTAAACAAATAGTATTATTTTCCCATATATATATGTCCATGTGGAATCTCTGTAAATTTTTCTCCAACATAAAAAATGAAGTGCATTAGTTCAAAAAAGTTATTATCTAAATTATTCGTTATAATTTAGAATTACAAATTATCATTAGCGTGATACTTACCCGGAGAAATTATTTCTAGATTTCAAGGTATCGGAGCTATCAAGCATATAAAAAATATCAAGCATCTTTTTTTTTTTTTACTTTTTTTTTCCAACTAAATCATTGAAAGAGATTAATTAAATGTATTCTGGTAAAATAGAAATTTTTTTAAATTAATGTAAAAGCACGTTTGCGGAATGGAGTAGAAATCGAAAATCTACAGAAAGGAGCAATGAAATTTTTACTATAAAAACTAAGCATAATATTAATTATTCATAGGCTACAAACTTTTTTAAGGCAGGGGTGGGGGAAGGGGGAGGGGCAATATTGTCAGATCTCTGATGTGAAACCAAAAAGATAACGGAAAAAAAAATATGTCTTTCTTTATTTTTATATCAACAATTTTTTATGTTACACTGTGCAAGATTGATAATTTAAGAAATTTGAATAATAATTATTTATGAAAAAATACTATTTTTTTTAAGACTAAGGTAATCTTTTGAATAAATATGTGACACTGAAAACAATACGCAGCCTCTTATAAATGTCCATCATTTGGAAGTTGTATTATTCCTCTGAACTTGTTTTCTTTACAAATCATTTTTACAAATAATCTTTACAAGGTAGGGGTAGTTCTGTCAATTATAACTTTCCGAGAATTCCAGTTTCACTTACAAGTAATATTTCGATGTCACCCACAGATTGCAAAAGTTAGGGCCATACAGTCTCTGTTCAAGTTTAGAATTCTCTACCCCCCACCTCTCTCCTTCCACATCCGATGACTTGTGAAAAAAATAGGAAAATGAAAGTAGATAACAATAGGAAATCCATCAAAGAAAATCCATAGAAACTTTCAAATGTAAATGTTTGTTCGACTCGATTGTATTTAGTCATTACTGTCTCAAAATTGTGACAATAGAGACTATAATGATTTAGTAAAATGATTAGGTAAAAAATACTGATATTTGCAGATATCAGACTGTGAGGGGGGCGGGGGGGGGGGTGGGGGGGTGGATGTAGCTTCAAAAGAATATTTAGGGATACGTTCCCAGCTTCTTTTGAGTGGAACTGTGAGAATAAACATGATTTGGGACTCTTTTAGTTAGTTGGTATAATGTAAGAGCTCCATACAGGAGTTCGTTATATTGAACCCACACCATGAGAATGTTTTTTCGATTACTCCCCAACTCTTTCAAAGGGGGAAAAAAAACTATTTTTCATATTAAGCAAATATTCGCTGCAATAATGCTAAACCTGCGATTATATACTGCTTATAAAGACACCAATGCACGGTACAAGTATCAAGTTATTCAAAAATATAAAAAGGTTGGATGCAATTAAAACAACATACATAAAGAAGTGCACAAATTTTTATTTATTTATTTATTAATATAAGTAAAAACAACGAAGAGTCGCTATCATAAAAATTACCTATCACTACCCCGAAAAATGTTAAATAAGCACTGCAGATTATTGCGAGCAATTGGATTTAACACCTTCGGGACGAGCGTCTTTTACAGAATTTTTAACCTTTTATCTACGGTTTTTCAAAACAGAAATTTTTGCCTAATTGAATCGGGAAAAATACTCGGATTAAATAAGGCAAAATTTACAATAAAAATTTACTGGTAATCATAATCACGGATTCTGATCACCTTACGCGGCACGTATACCGGTTGCTCGTCCCCAAAGGGTTAATAAAGCTTTCTACTATATTTAATTGCTTGAAGTTTTTAATCTATTTCCAACAGTTATAATGACAATTTTAGACGTAGTGATTAACTGAATGTTTTTAAAAAAGAGGAATATGTGCACATTTTTTTACATCAAGATATAGTTAAGTACCCTATAAATATTGAAGAGTATTAAAATTTAGTTAATTAATTTTATTGGGATTCAGTGAAAATGCTGATAAAGACACCCTGTTATTACACTAAAGTAAAATTTTGATCGCAGCTATACATGCGTTTGAATTAATTGAGAAAATACTTATTTCTTCTTCCATTACAAAAATGCTATGAATGTCAAATAATGTCTGTCAATAAAAAAAAGTAATATTTCATTTCTTATCTTCGACATTTATACGTCAAATTAATTACATTTTTTTTTTTTACATGAAGTATTTTTCTTTAATTCATATACTAATAAATACTATCTACAATTTATTTTTCCTTTTTAATAGTGAAAATTATAAATCCCATTCTTTTTTTTTAATTGCGAGTTCATGTATTTTTACAAATCTGGTAAAAAAAAAAAAAAAAAAAAAAAAAAAAAAAACATGTTTCTATTAGATTTATTTATATTGTACATTCTTTACATATTAATTAAAAAATCCTATTATGGGTTTATAATTTCTATTATGGATAATAAAATAATTAAATTTCATTATTTAATTAGATAACTTTAAAAAGTAAAACTAAAAATCCCTCTATATATAATAATCATTCTATTACGTACTTTAAATCAATTAACAGTCTTGAAGCAGTGTATAATGATAACTTGTCTATATCGATGCCTTTTATGATCCCTTCAGAATCGTTATAGACAGGTTTCACGGTATAGTTTTAAAGTTACACTTGAATTTGAATGAAATTTGAGCAGCAATTATAAATTAGAAAATATTTTTTAAAGTGTAATATGAATTTGGGTTTTTGATATTTTAATTATTATTGCACTGCAAAAGTGATGCAAATAAAAAATAAGAAATTTAAAAAACACTTTTAAGTATTTAGTAAATGAAAAACATTGAAATACTTTTAAAAAATAAAATAAAAAGAAAAGAACGCATGTATTCATTCAAATAATAAATGCAACATGGTAAATGTTTTAAAATAATAATTATTATAGTGAAATATAATTTTATGGAAAATATAATAAAATAAAACAAGTAAACACTAATATTCTGCGAATTTGTCTAGTTCCACTCAAAGAAACTATAACTCATTTACTGTATGTATTCTTTGAATTCACCTTAGTATCTGTTTTGAAATGTAATGCCATTCTCAATCATTTACAAAAAACTTAATTCTCTAAGGCATTTTTCAACCAAATCTCTAAAGCATTCGACTACAATAAACTACTTGACAAATAGTCTACGTCTATTATGTAGTGGAAGGAAGGTGTGGTTGAAAAACGCCTTCTTTAACTCCCAGTCTCCAAAAGTGGGGGGAAGCACAAACGCGTATACGCGACGTTGACCATTTAGAGATAACAAATGCCGACCGTCTATACGCGTTCATAACGCTTTTAAAGTAGAAATTTCTGGGCGCCTATTCGCGGCCGTAACCCTTTAGAAGGACTTTATTTTGACCGCGGATATGCGGTCGTGACCATCAAAGGGTTAAAAAAAAAAAATGTTATTATATCTTGAAATAGACAAAATTTATTTAAGTCATTTATCTTAAGGAAAAGAACACATATATTACTGACATACACATTGGGAAAATGTGCCAACATTTTAAACTTGTAATGTACATAGTGTATTGGTAAAGTAAATGCTTATCTATTTTTCAAATTCTCATTATCAACTTTCATACGAAACTTGTTTCATTGTTTTCAATGTACCGTTAGATTTAATTTTTGAGAATTTAAAATTTTGCTTGCATTTCAATAGATCATTTAGTTCAAATACCCAGCTGAGTTTGTAATTTATTTTTGCACCTTTCTTTCCATGTTTAGAAGACTATATATATTTGACGGAAATCATAATCTTTTTCGTTTAAATTTCAAATTCAATGAAAAAATACAACTATTTTATAACAACATTAAAAAAAATATCGGAAAAAAATAATCAATTATATCATCTATTTTTTGACACCGTATTTGACTTTTTTCGTAAATTTTATCTTAGGATACAAATCGGGAAGTCAGTGGATCAAGTACTTTTGGAATTATGAAGGTTTACCCTTTTGATTACAAATCGAAACTGCAACTATTTTTATATTCAGTCGTACCAGAATTTGAAACAAAAATTACTCGCAGATTTTCTTTGAAATATCCTTGTGTGACAGATGTTATTTTCGGAAATGTGGTACAAAGACAATAAAGGAGTTGTTGCTGGGACGTATGGCATCTCAACCCTGTAATCAAAAGGTTAAAGTTTAGCACTCATAAAGTTAAATTAATTTGTAAACGCTACAAAAGAAATTGCAATGCAGTTTATTTTTTAAGCGTAACGCGAAAACTACTTATCCCAATGAGCTGTAATTTTGGATTCGCGCACATGAAGCTTGAAAAAAGTCAATTTCTCTTTAAAAATGTATGGGCTACAATTCATTAAAAAGAAATTATTTCATACCATATGTATTTTTGAAAAATGTCGAAATTAATACGTGTATTTTTTTAAAAGCAGGAATCAATTTCTAGGTTTAAAATAAGCGAATCCAAAATGACAGCTCATGCATTGCCAGGGCCCGATTAACATCTGAATCTGGAGGAAGAACTGTATCATTTTGGTGCCCGCTCTGATTTCGTAAAAATTTTCTAAATACTTCATGTTTGTAAACTCTTCAATGATACTAATATTATTCCCGGGAATGACTTGACCGAATTCACATATATTTCATTAAACATCTATTTTATGCTCACTGTATATACTTCAGATATATTTAATACATATAAATGTATACTTAACCAGGGGTGCAGAATATGTCCAATCCGGCTATCTAGGATCGGGGGAAATTTTAACCACCTGGGGAAATTTTGCAGAAACATGTACAATTGATTTCGATTTTAACAACGAATTCCATATTTCCCTGAGATAGAAAAATTTCACTACAAATAAAAAGATCCGTATGACAACCTTCACAAAGTCGATCTCAGAATAATATGCACCGTAAATCAGGGGTAAATCTGTTCCGAATTTTCCGAAAATTTAAGGCATTCGGTTTCGAAAATTAAAAAAAAATCGATCATCGTTCTGAAAATTCGGATATGAAAATACCGCGAATTTTGTCAAAGATTTACGGAAAAAACGCGCTTTTCGTCACAAGATCGCAAAATAATCGCAAATTTCGTCAAAGGAACGCGAAAAAACCACGAATTTCGTCAAAAGATCGCAAAAGAATCGCAAGTTTCGTCAAAAGATTGCAAAATTACAGCAAATCTCGTTAAAAGATCGCGAAAGAACAACATGTTTCGTCAAAAAATTGCAAAAGAACCGCAAATTCGGCAAAAGATCGCGAAACAGCCGCAAGTTTCATCAAAAGATCGCGAAATGAACGCAAATTTTGTCAAAAGATCGCGAAACAACCGGAAATTTTGTCAAAAGATCGCGAAACAACCGCAAATTTCGTCAAAAGATCGCAGAACAATCGCGAATTTCGTATAAAGGGGCGAAATAACCGCGATTCTCGTCAAAACATGGCAAAATAACCGCGAATTTCGTTAAAAAAAAACGCGAAAAAACTGCAAATTTCGTCAAAAGATCGCGAAAAGACCGCGAATTTCGTCAAAAGATCGCAAAACAACGGCGATTTTCGTCAATAGATGGCAAAAAGAACCGTGAATTTCATCAAAAGAAAGGCGAAAGAAAGGCAAACTTTTCCTTCCAACAAAATTAACTAGTTGGATGTGCCAATCCCAAAACTTTCTTCTATCTCATAAATCTTAATATTTCAGAAAGTAGTTTTAGATATTAATACTTCAATATTATTGGTTCAATACTTTACCAACTTTGATTTTATGTTAAATTTCTGCTTCAGTCAATTAATCGGAGTAAAAATGAGTTAATATCGATCATGATACTTATTAAAATCAATAGTTTTTCGTTATTCTGTTGTACATCAGCTTTTTGCGAATAGCCGGTATAGCAAGGCGCGAAGCTCCCATTGCTGAACGATTCACCGATGTACAATAAAACTACGAAAAATTGAGAAAATCATACAAAAACCGCTATCACAGCTCCCATTTCCGGTGGAATTTTTCGCAATTCAAGGAGGATCTGCTGGCATAGCCAAACACATACAGAAAAAATTTGGTTCAATTCTATATATAACTTTATACATTTTTGATGTTACAATAATGAAAAAGGCACAAAAATCGCTATTACAGCGCCCCCTTCCGGCAGGGAGGACCTGCTTGCCATAGCCAAAAACATAAACAAAAAGTTTCGTTCAATTCTACGCATAACTTCGTACACTTTTCGATGGTACAATAATGAAAATGGCATAGACACCGCTATTACAGTACCCCCTTTGGACGGAATATTTCCAAATTGAAGGAGGACCTGCTGGCCATAGCCGAAAACATACACAGAAAATTTGGTTCAATTCTATGCATAACTTCATACACTTTTCGATGGCACAATGGCGACACATGGACAGACGGACATTTTGTATAAACATGTTTCTTGGGATCTCTGACTCTTAAAACGTGTAAATCTGTTGAAAACCGAAAGTCGAAAAAAAAATTCGATTACAATACTTTCTTCTATTGAAGATAGAAGAAAGTAAAAATGCAAAGTAAGAAAAATGAAAATGGGAATTGGAGGATGAATTTCACAGGCCCCGCTTTCATTTTAGAGAGAAAGCATGTGCTTCGCGTACTTTTAGGATAATCAGACTTTGCAATCTGTTTTGTAATGATTACAAATGAATTTAAAATTAGGAGTTCCAAATTTTAAACCTTTATATTTCCTAAACTATTTGGCAAATTAACTTCCCGTTTGCCCCCCCCCCCCCAAGATAAAATTTACCGATAAAGTAAAATATGATGTCAAAATTACGTCTTCGTATTGAAAATGTAGGATTTTAATACAATTTTGTATGAAGATAACCCTAATCTTATTTGTTAACATAAATTGAAATATAGCATATTTTCCAAACAAATAGCTACATTTCAGTTTTTTTTTCTGGACAATTTGATGATTAAAATGCATGGGATGTTCTCGCTCTCCCTCACACCCCCTCTCTCTCTTTTTTTTTCAGCCAGTTGTAAATTCTTTTTCTTTATTTGTTTTTAGAGTTTTAATTTAGTTAATAGATAGAAAAAAATTGCACTGAGAGTTCCAATTTTATTTTAAAACTATATTGTTACCACTACTACCCATGTATCATGATTCGAATTCGGCCATACGGATGTTCACGAAACAACAGCAATAACAGAAGTAATAATGCATTTTCGCTTAAAATATGGCTTTCAGATGCATAAAATTTACGTTCGCATATTTCACACATAAAAGAGGAATGAAACGGGTTCAGAATCTAAACTAGAATTATTATAACTACTTCGGTAAATAAGACAAAAATAAATTTAAATTTATAAATTAAAATTAAAATAGAAAAAGTTCTAAAATTTTGCATTTTCATTTGTTGATTTTTTATTATTCTTGTGGATAGTTTAAAACTGTTTGTTTGAAGTAAATTCGTTTTGGAATTCATACAAAGTGCAATATGAATGAAACTGAAAATGCAAATTACACATTTCCATAAATTTATAAATCACATAAAATGCCTTGCACTATCATATAAATTTTTTGGAATATTTTGAAATACATAGGATAGTCCTTGGATTCCTAAACAAATACTAAGAATTTGTAAGATGTAAGGATAAATACCCCCAAAATATATAACTTAAATATAGAACTCGAATCCAGATTAGAATTAGAATCTACATTACATTCAACATTAAATATGACTAGCCTATTTTGATCATTTTTGATTAAGGTACTGAATACCATAATTATGGGTATTGACTGAAAATCTGTTACAAAATCAAACATAAAAAGTAATAACAAAAACAAGAAACATGTTAATTCTATTATTTATTTTTTCAGACAAAATATTTGTCAATTTGAAGTAGTTTTATTATTTACAAGGTTGTATTACAAGGTTAAATTACAAGGTTAAATATTTGTTATACATTGAAGCTAAAGTTATTTTATTTTAACCATTATATTCTCTATTTTATGTTACATATCATACCTTTAATTTCAAAATATTTTTCACAAAAAATTTCATTATTGTGTATTTTATTAAGACAGCGTATTCACTAAACATACAATTTTCATAATTAACTATTGCTCACGATTATGCATTAGTTATGCATTGAATCTAAACTCATTTTATTTTGATTTTACCTGCTATATCTTATATTTTATATTATTTTTATGACAAACTTTAATTTCAAAATATTATTGACAAAATATTCAATTATTTTCTCATAGAACTCCAGCAACATTAAAAAAAAAATTATACACATTATTTTTATAATGTACAGTCGTGGAAAAGAGGTAAACACCCCTACTAACTCTGCAACAAATTATTTTAGAAGAAAGTTATAAAATTTGCTTAGGGGGTTACATGTTAAAATGAATCCAAACTTTGTTTCTTTCAATAGCAATACCCAAGTTTGACATCATAAATAGATTCTACACCCTTCAATTAGCCTAAACCCAAATTTTCATGAAATTAGTATGATTAGTTTCCGAGAAATTCATTATTTTAAAATGAGCATATTTTAGGGGCTGTATCCAAATTGAAGTTCGGTACTCAATTGTTGAAATGCTACAGAATAACTATGTCACTTCTATTAATGCATTATTTCTGGCCAATATGATCATCTCACTTGGTTAATATATTTCGACTATTGCCATCGCAAATGTTTCATTAAAATAAGTAAAATATATTTTTTCATTTATGCTTTTCTAAACATCATAGACGGCCCCTTGAACAGTCATTTTAACTCTTTTTTCTCATACTTCGAAAACTACTTGGAAGAAAAATTTTAAAATGAAAACTTGCATAAAGCAGGACATAATAAACATAAATCTATCAAAAAATTGTAGGTTGCAATTCATATTTTTTCGAATATTAATTACATAATTCATAATTCATAATTCATATTATAAATATTTTAAAATTACAAATTCAATGTATTTATGTTGGGATTTTTAGTATTACTATAATTAAACAAAATAACTATCACATTAGGGTTATAAGTTCAGGAGATATTAATAAAAATATGAAAATGTAATTTAACATTAGAAGCTCTAAATTTTGAATGTTTATAATTGAAAAATATTTATCACCCAAGTGACTTGGAATTTAATTTTAAGACATAGTTTGAACTAAAGATTTAAAATATATTGTCAGAATTGGGTGTAGCCATAGGAAAAACAAAGTTTGGTCTGGTTTTGATTTGTAGATGGTCCCCTAAGGAAATTTTATAGACATCATTCAAAAGTAGACTTCATTTCCAATCGATTGGTACCAGTAACTTTCTTCTACTATAATTAGTTGCAGAGTTTGTAGCGGGTGTTTAATTTTTTTTTTTTTCCCACGACTGTTCATTTACTTTTTTTAATTTTCTGACAAAAAATGAATTTTTTTAGAATTAAATATGAATTTAAGCATTTTGTCATACTTTTCTATTTATTACAAGAAAATGTTATTTAAAATTTAGCCCCAAAAGGCTTTTTTAAGCTAAGGTAAATAAACAACTTGAAAATTTAATAAAATACTGTTTGGCATACGTTCGTATTTATTAATTACTTTCAACATATTTATAGGAAAATAAAAGAAAATTAAATTAAAGAGAAATTTCTTTTTCTTTAAATCTCATATGGTTATTTTTTTTGCTCAACATATTTGAGCATGAGTAAAAATTTTCATGAAAAGCAGATTATTTTCATCTTTCCGGTTAAAAGTTTTTATAGATATTTTTTATAAAGTTTCCCTTTTAAAAATCGAGAACAAGGACAATTTAAAACAAGATTTTTTTAAAAACCACAAAACCCAGTTTATTCACTACAAAACTGATTACGAAAACTCTAAAAATCCTGTTTTTTAACTTAATATAAACGAAACGAATATTTTTCGCTGATATTGCAAAATATAGTACGAACAGAAGTTTCTTTTTTTTCACTTTTTACTAAAGCATTAGAAGAATGTTTAAATTATAATAATTTTCAACAGCAGTCCAGTTTTTGAGATCAGCATTTTCATTATCTTAAATAGTGAATACTCTTCACAAAGCTTTAATTAGTGACGTAGGCATACTTAAAAAAAAAAAATGAATGTAAAATACAAAAAAATCACTTCTTTTTTTCAGCAGTGTACTGAACATACTTACTGAACTCTTAAGTTTCAAAAGGCAAATTGGACTTCAAATTATAATAGATTACAGGTAAAAGATAAATAAATAAATAAAATAAAATAGAGAAATATTCTATTATGCACAAAAAATCATACATCATATTAACAAATGATAAGGTAATAATTAAATTTCCTGATTTCTTACACAAGTAGCTTTTCACATGCCATATATTCATGCCGTATAACATGCACTTTTGAAACAAGAAAATTGGACAAAAGTTACAGGTGCGCGTTATACACGGGGTATAAAAATGAAGATCAAAAACGAAGAATAAGATATAATAACTGAAACAATGAAATACGCCCAAGAAATAGTAAATCTGAATTTTAATTACGTGCATTTTATTATTATTATTATTATTATTATTATTATTATTATTATTATTATTCATTTTGTTAATAGGACGTAAAACCAGAAATTGCTAATATGCGTGTTGGTTTTACGCCTTGTTAGCAATGCTAACATATTAAAAAAATTCACGTTATTAAAATTCAGATTTAAGGTTTCCCAGGCGATTTCACCTTTTAATTATTATATATATATATATATATATATTAATCGATGCTGGATTAATTTCGACTCATTATAATTAATAGGCTTAAAGATCATGAAGTTATCCCCTCTTGTGCCGCGGTTGCAGTCTTACGAACATATAAGAGTAAAGGGTGCTAGGCTAAGTGTGTCGTCTAGGTGGCGTAGTTGGCAGAACGTTGGTGTGTTAAGGCTCCTGTCCCTGCCGGAGAAGACACTCACGAGCTAATGCTAATCCTATGGGGAGGGATTTTTCTAATATCTCGCTTGAATTTCGACATTTTAAAATACTTTTTTTTGCATTGGAAAGTCGAGGTCCGTGTCGACATCGCACCTTTTTTACTTTTTCGATTTTGGTAGCAGATATTTTTTATAAAGTTACTTTCACTTTCAAAACCGGTTCTGAAAATGAAAGTGTCATTCTAAAAAATATCTGCAACCCAAATCGAAAAAGTAAAAAAGGTGCGATGTCGAGACGGATCTCGGCTATCCGATGCAAAAAAAATATTTAAAAATGTCGAAATGAAACGAGATATTAGAAAAATCCCTCCCCATAGGATTAGCATTAGATCATGAGTCCCTTCGCCGGCAGGGACAGGAGCCTTAAACATAAAGCCCCCAGCAGTTCAAACCGTGGCATGGATACTTTTTTACTCTGTTAGTTTTACTTCTTGTTAGCTATGTGAATAAACAAAATTCACGTAATTAAAATTCCGATTTACTTTTTCTTGGACGTATTTCATCGTTTCAAATATTATATATACATTAATCGACGCTGGATTAATTTCGACTCATGTTTATCGCAGGTTTGTGGTTAATGAAGTTATCCCAACTTGTGCTTCGGTTGCAGTCTTACTCGCATATAAGAGGGAAGGGTGGCTTAGTTGGAAGAATGCTGGTGTGTTGAACCGAAACCCCCAGGTCCAAACCCTGGGATGGATACATTTTCACTCGGTTGGTTTTACGCCTTGTTAGCATATGAATAAAAATTCAGGTAATTAAAATTCATATTAACCATAAGAATTGAGACTATTAATGATTAAGCAAAGACGAAGTGATTTGAATGAACGAGTGTATGATTTCAAACGCTTTGTACACTGTAAAAAAAATCTGTAGTTCTACAGATGTAAAGTTACATGCTTACTAAACTTTCATCTGTAACCGTACAAAAAAAGCTGCAAATCTACAAGACCAGTTTTTGTAAAGCTGCATAAATCTGTAACTTTACAAATGAATCTGCCAAAATTGCAGTAATCTTGCAAAAATTTTATCTGTAATCCTGGTTGAAGTTACATGAAAAGTGCTAGGCATACGAGTTTCCTAAAAAATTCTTAGCTACTTTACAGATTTTTTTGATTTTCGGCGCAAAAGTATGTCTGTTACATGAATTTTTGTTGTTGCCGTTACATAAAAAGTTCTAGGAGTCCCAGTTTCCTAGGAAAACTTTAGTAACTTTACAGATTTTTTTTACAGTGTAGAGGTATTCGAGCAGATGGGCTTCACAATAGCATGTCCTCACTTTGCATTTGTTTATTTTCTTTATATTTTACAACTGTATTTATTAATTCTTTTTATGGTATTTTGAAGCTACATAGGTCATGGAGATTTCTTTGGGAAAAAGGCGGTACGCGTAATACACCGTATATAGAAAAATAGAAAAATATACTGTCAAAGCGTAGTTACGTGTTATGCGTCGAAGTGCACAGTAGTTATAAATGCATTATGGAAATTAAGTTTTAAAACTGTTTATCGATAAGTTACAATAATGCCACACAATAATTACACTGTAAAAAATTCTGCCACTGGCATTAGAAAATAAAGTATGCCTCTAGAAAAAATAGTTTTATGTCGTCCTTATAAATTCCAGTTCCCTTTGCTAGAGAGTTTTAGTTATCCCCATTAAAATTCAAGGGCGTTTTCCTATATTATCGTGGTCACACTTATTTAAAAATCCCTGCAAATAATTGTGAATACAAGAAGCGAGTTTCAGTAAATATAATTCTAGTTTAGGAATTAATTCTAGAAATCAAGTGATAATTTCTCGCAATTCAAACGATTCATAATATAATGCATCATTTCATCCCTAGGAAACTATAGACAAGAAATTTTCGATCATTTCGTCTATGCAGTTTATTTGTTTACCTTATTCGCATAGCTCGGAAATCTATATTTCTAGTTTAGTTATTTAGAAAATGATACCTATTCGTTCTAGATGAAGGCGGTATATTATTTAGTGTTCAGTGTATATAGATGAAGCGCAGTAGCGTAGTGGTCAGCACGCCTATCTGCCGCGCTACAGGTCGCGAGTTCTGCTCCCGGCTGGACAAGGTTCACCCAGCCTTTCATTCCTTCGGGGTCGATTAAATTAGTACCAAGGTTGCTTGGGAACTAAACCTCGCGATGGCCTCGCGTTGGATTGATCACCTGGTCGGGGCACATGCTGCATTGCAACTCGGGGCCCAGGGTCAAGTAAACAGAATTGGGCACTGTAGACTCCGATCCTCCATGTATCGTACAGCCACAGGTTTGGTTTTTTTAATACATAGTTTTACTATTTACCAATTTACAGGCATTAAAACATTTTTCTATATAAAAATCATGTAGACGTCATTAAAAAAACATGACTTTCTTCCGAACTGTAGAAGTCAATCTTAAAAACAGTC
Source organism: Maratus speciosus (assembly GCA_963932465.1). Lineage (NCBI taxonomy): Eukaryota > Metazoa > Arthropoda > Arachnida > Araneae > Salticidae > Maratus > Maratus speciosus. The sequence goes on along the minus strand of OZ010792.1, from coordinate 198,786,808 downwards.
CTAAATGTTCATAGACATCTTTAAAATGTTAAATAATATTTTCGCTAACTTCTCTCTGGGTCATCTTCAATTTACTGTAGTTTGGTCTTCATCGCCTCTCATTTGATTCAAATTTTCCCTGTTGATATCACTAAATTCAAAGAGTTCTCGAGTTCGGAAAAAAGTTGTGTATTTGTAAATGATACCCATTAGTTCTAGATGAAGGCGGTATATTTTTTCTTTCAGTGTACATAGTTTTACTTAGTATTTACCAATTTACAGACAATAAAACAATTTTTTATATAAGAATCATGTAGACGCCATTTAAAAAACTTAACTTTCTTTCGAACTGTAGAAGTCAATCTTAAAAACAGTCCTAAATGTTCGTAGAAATCTTAAAATGTTAAATAATATTTTCGCTAACTTCTCTCTGGGCCATCTTCAGTTTACTGTAGTTTGGTCTTCATCGCCTCTCATTTGATTCAAATTTTCCCTGTCAATATCACTAAATTCAAAGAGTTCTCGAGTTCGGAAGGAAGTTGTACATTTGTAAATGATACCTATTAGTTCTAGATGAAGGCGGTATATTTTTCCTTTCAGTGTACAAAGTTTTACTTTGTATTTACCAATTTACAGACAATAAAACAATTTTTATATAAGAATTATGTAGACGTCATTTAAAAAAACATAACTTTCTTTCGAACTGTAGAAGTCAATCTTAAAAACAGTCCTAAATCTTCGTAGAAATCTTTAAAATGTTAAATAATAGTTTCGCTAATTTCTCTCTGGGTCATCTTCAGTTTACTGCAGTTTGGTCTTCATCGCCTCTCATTCACTGTAAAATAAAAAACGGACTAAAATACAGAAATACTACTGGTAATCTAGACGCCAGTACTATTTCCGTATTTTAACGGAACTTTTTCCCGGTAAATTACAGAAAAATTTTCGTTAAATTCCAAAAAAAAAAAAAAAAAACCGGAAATTTTTATTTATATTACCTTTATTATGTAGTATTTCCGTATTTTAGTCCGTTTTTTTTTTTTTTTTTTTTTTTTTTTTTTAACAGTGTTTGATTCAAACTTTTCCCAGTCTTTATTCCTAAATTCAAAGAGTTCCCGAGTTCGGAAGGAAGTTGTGTATTTTTAAGTGGTACCTATTCATTCTAGATGAAGGCGGTATATTTTTTCCTTCAGTGTACATAGTTTTACTTAGTATTTACTAATTTACAGGCATTAAAACATTTTTCTATATAAAAATCATGTGGACGTCATTTAAAAAATGTGATTTTCTTCCGAACTGTAGAAGTCAATCTTAAAAACAGTCCTAAATGTTCGTAGAAATCTTTAAAATGTTAAAAAATATTTTCGTCACCTTCTCTCTCCGGCATCTCTAGTTTACTGTAGTTTGGTCTCCATCGCCTCTCATTTGATTCAAACTTTTCCCAGTCTTTATCTCTAAAGTCAAAGAGTTCTCGAGTTCGGAAAGAAGTTGCATATTTTGAAATGAATTTTATATAGAAAAATGTTTTAATGTCTGTAAATTGGTAAATTACTAATTAAAAATGTGTAAATTTGATAAATGAATGATATATTAAATCAATAGTGAAATAAGTTTAATAAAATAAAATGTCTCTCTTTATTTTACTGAGCATTTATAGTGCCAAACACATTTTTCTTATAATGAATATTTCTAATAATACAATAGATATTGAAACATTTAGAGAAAAAAAAGACAGAATGACAATCCCATTTTACGTTAACACTTCTAATAGCACTTTGGCAGGAACGGCCCGATCATTAAATATCCATTTGTGAAGCAACAAATGTATTATTTCTATCTATTTTTGAAGTTGTAATGGCATATTGCAGAAACGGTTAAGGCGATAATAAAGCAATGGCCGTCCAAAACATATTACCCCATGCTATCAAACAACTCGCAAGAAATATATAAGAATACTTCACATAAATTCCCTACTGCTTTCTGATATTTATTAATAGCAATTAATTGAATAAATGAAATAAGGCCATTCAGTAACTATGGTAATTAATCAGAATTATCCTGCAGGCTAATAAACATAATCAAAATAGTTTGATTTTATTGCAGCTATTATTTTTATGATGATTCAGATAAAACGTTTGGAATAAGTTAATGTCGGGAAATAAAAGAGTGTATAGATGGTAGAAAATGGCATTCTAAATTGTGATGGAATTTGAATTCAATTTTATAGCAATATTGAGAATATTTTTGTTATAATATCTACATTAAATATTTTTCCAACAATTATGTTTGTAATCTAAACATTAAAAAACAATGAATTCTCTTACATTATATATTGATATATGTATTAAATGTTTTATTAAAAATCGCTTCATTGCCATAGTTGAAAATTTTTATAGTTATTTAGTTCTATTGCAGTTCAACAATGATGCACATAAAATGTCTAATATGCATCAATACTGTACACCAGTATACGCTATAGTGTGACTGGTTATTTATGCTTTTTAATAATTACATTGTGGCGTACTTATAGTGGTGGGAGTACATGAGAAGTCTTATAAGCTTTAAATATAGATATTTTATTCAACAACGGGCAAAAGGGTGGCAGACAAGATGTAATAAATTTCGGCCTCACTCGTGATAGCAATAAAACAATCTTAATTAAATACAAAGTTTAAAAGTTAACTCCTGTAACTTCATTTCGCCGGAGCGTGCTTGAGCTGCGACTGTGGGGTTCATTTCAAATCCACGTCTAGATTACATCTCATTCTAAATCTGTCCTTGTTCTCAGGCTAAGCTCCAACCGTGCACGGCCGTTTCCCCACACCAAAACTATTTACGCCAACTCACACTCTCTCCAACGTCTAACTGCACTGACTAACCAACTAACTAACCGCTTAACATATTTTCGCTCCCCTATTTGTACTCTGACAGACTGAGCAAATAAATTTGCATACGGATACCGCTAACTCGCAAAACAGTGAACTCCTAATTAAAAATGCACAGCGGACAATTAGAGTGCCTCTATATTAGAGTTACGTCTTGCACCATGTTCACCTTCAAACCACTAGAGAGCCTCTGTAACAAAGTTACTGGTTCCTTACAGCATGTAATGACACAAAAAAAGCAGGCCATAAGAGAATATTAGAATTTTTTTTTGTATCAATGGAGGATATTCCATCTGCGTTTTGATCACGTGATCAAGGTAAAAACATCTAACGTAAAGAAGGGAAGACTCCGCAGACATGTAATGTAAATCCCCGCTAGCCAATGAAACAATTCATCAGGCAAAGCAGTAGCATCTCCCCTTCTTATCAGTTAGAAGTTCCTTGGGTAAATTACCGGTATCACGTAACTTTTTTCAGCCTCGAACCCATATTTGGAATATCCTCCATTGTTACTAGTTGATTTTAAATGATTGATGTCTAAAACTAGATATTGATTACAGCAATAAAATTAATGGTTTTTGATTATTAAAACTTTGTGGAATCTTAGTGTCTAAAAAATTTCAGAATATTTAACATACATTTTTTAAGCGCAGTCTGATGTCAATTGATATCCGAAACTGGAATATGAAGTATTTTTATTAGAGCCTAAAAATCACCCCAATTAACTCTCACTGAAATTGATTACATTGTATCAATTTTAACTATCACATTGAAATGATAATGTGTAAAACTAGATGTTGATTAGAAAATACAAGTCATGGTTATTGATGTTTAAAACTTCTTGGAAGCTTAGTTTTTCACAATATTCAGAATATTTAGAATGTAATTTTAATATTATAGTTTAATGAACAGTCTGATGTTAACTAATATCCAAAAATGGAATGTGATGTATTTTTATTAGAGCTTAAATTCTCTCTCACTCTATTATCATTGATGTTTTATTATTATGTATCAATTGAGGGGCTCACAACCATAGTAGACCAAGTCCACTTTGAAAAAAATGAGATAGTCCATTTAGAAGGTACATAAAATCTGTTTTATCTACTCACACTGTGTGAGTGAATAAAACAGATTTTATACGCCTTCTAAATGGAGTATATCATTTCTTTTCTCAAAATGGACTTGGTCTACTATGGTTGTGAGCCCCTTTATGGCTAGTACTTTCAAATGATTAATGTCTTAAAATAGATGTTGATAGGGAAAATATAATTCATGGTGTTTGATGATTATAACTTCTTGGAAGCTCAGTTTCTCAAAGTATTTAGAATATATCATAGACTAAAGCAGAGTCTGATGACAATTAATATCCAAAACTGGAATATGATGAATTTTTATTACATCTTAAAAATCACAATCCATCTAACTCTCATTGAAATTGTTTTCATTGAATCAACTTTAACTAGTACATTTAAATGATAATGTGTAAAACTAGATGTTGATTAGAAAATACAAGTCATGGTTATTGATGTTTGACCTTCTTGGAAGCTCAGTTTTTCAAAACATTCAGAATATTTAGAATGTATTTTTAATATTATTGGGAGATTCTCAAAAGGTGGGATCATTAAACGTTAACTATATGTAATCTTTCAAATTTTCAAATTTAAGGCCAAATTTTTTTAATAGTATAGTATTTTGTCTATAAATATAATATATAAATATTTTAATAGTATGTCTACAAAATTATACACAAACATTAAAAGACAGCAACTATTCTGGAAAATTAATGATTAAAGCATTTAATTAGCAGTTGTGTACGTTACAAATTTTGTATATTTGCAGATTTTGGACGTTGCTCTTAGTATTTAAAAAATTCTTAAGACTAAGAATGTAGTGAATGTATCTGTATACATATATATATGTATAATTGATTTTTTGCTATCCAGTAATAATAATAATAAAATCAAATGCTTTGTTACGTACGTTACTTTCGGACATAACAAAATGCAGAAAAATGCTTTATAGAAAAGTCCTTCTATCTTCAAAAAAGCAATAAATCAGCCTGCCATCTCTTAACGAAATTGTCAAAAAATCATCCGTTTCCTTTATGCATTCGTTGTTTACCATTAGAACCACCTAGAAAAAAGTTAAAACTTTTTTTCTTGGTGGTACATTGGAGCAGTTAACGTTATGAATGTCCGAAATTGGCCTCTTTAGCATAAAATAATAAAATTTTAAGATATTTATACAAAGCTTTTACAATAAATTATGTCATTTTCTATCTCTGAATAGAATTAAAAACTCAGTGTAAAAAAATAAATAAATAAAGCCAATGATAATTAAAGTTATGTTTGAAAGGCTTAAAGTTATGACTTGTGTCCAGTGCCCACCTTTTGAGAATCACCCTATAGTTTAAAGAATAGTCTGATGTTAATTAATATCCAAAACTGAAATGTGAAGTATTTTTATTCGACCTTAAAATCTATCTCACTCCACTATCATTATTTTTTTATTATTGTTTCAATTGTGACTAGTACCTTACCCGTGGCCCTAATTCTTTTCGCACCAGTTTAAAAGTAAAGTTTTTCAAAGAAAAAAAAACTCAAACTTAATTTTCTCCAAATAAACAACAAAATTCTTGAAATGTCAGTTGTCTAAAATTGATTGCATTGAAAAGAAAATAAATAAAGTCGCACAATCAGATTTGCGTATGCAAAACAATTTTCCTCTTAAAAATAGAGAGCCCTATTGTTTTGCGCATGCGCATTTAAAGAGAATTTTTGACAATTTCGATTGGCAGGCTGTTTCCAACTATGCAAAATTTCCCATCTGGGACTGATGGCATGGATTGTTTAAAAGAAGAGCGGTTTCAAATCAATTCATAAAGAGTAATTGGGTGGTAAACGATTGACGGTAGAGCAGAGGAAAAAGATAATCGAAAAATGAAATAGCGGGTGTCTAATGAGGCAAATAGGCAGGGATTTGATGATTCCTGAATCAACAGTGCATTATGTTTTGAAAACTTACGTTGTAATCGGAGATATATGGCCAAGAATCAGTACTGGTCGCCCATCAACAACAACGGACCGAGAAGATCGAATGTTGCGTCGTCTGATAATGAACAGCAGACCAGGAACGATGACAGAAGACGCATCCCTATTTCAAGACAGCATAGAGCGACCATTGACTCGCAAAATGGCTACAAAAATATTGCATAAAATGGGATTTAAATCTTACAAAAGCAAACGTAAGCCAATGTTAACTCTTGCTTAAAAAATGAAGCGTTTTCTGTGGGCTGTGGATCACATAAAATGGACAGATCAGCAATGACAAAGTGTTATGTGGCGGGATGAATCCCCTTTTCTAGTTTTATATGGAAATATCGGCCGTCGGGTCGTACAGCAAGCAAATGAAGCTTTAAACCCCAAATGCGCCAAACAAGAGTGCACGTTTACGCATATGTTCAAATTTGGGGATGTTTTGGTTATTCTGGCGTCGGCCAAATGATGTCATATGGCGGGTCTATCAATGGACAACGTTATAGGGACATTTTGCAGAATAAGTTGTTGCCTTCAATTCCACAACTTGGCCTTCAATCGGACTATATTTGTCAACAAGACTTAGCCAAACCGCATACAGCTAGGACAAATAAAAGCCTGGCTTCAACAAAATGGTATTTCTGTGCTAGATTGGGTTCCGAATTCACCAGACATCGATCCTATCGAGGATTTGTGGCGGTACTTAAAGAAGGAAGTTCAAAAAAGAAAACCACGTGACAATCAGCAGTTGGAAAGAATTCTTCTTGAAGAATGGCAAAAAATTCCAATTTCTGAGTGCCAACGATTAGTTTCAACTATGCCGAGAAGAGTTAGAGGTGTTTACGTTGCCAAAGGAGGACCAACGAAGTGGTAAGACTTACTAATTTCGTCTCATTCGAACATGCGTAAAACATTAGCGCCATAAAAAACTTGCATGGAAATAGATTTCATTGGTCACAAAGTATGTGTCGTTTATTATTTGTTGTTCAACTGCACTATGTAATAATAAAATGTATCATTTTTCATTAAAATAATTTACATAACATTTTTTTAATTATTTTTAACTTTTATCGTCAAAAAGCATCGACAAACTAATGCGCAAAAAATTAGGGCCATGGGTAAGGTACTTTTAAATGATTAAAGTCTAAAACCATATATTAATCAGAAAAATACAATTCATATGGTTGTTGATGATTAAAACTTCTTGGAAGCTCAGTTTCTCAAAATATTTAGTATATTTAGAAATATTCATATATGTTTTATATTATAGCTTAAAGCAGAGTCTGATAACAATTAATATCCAAAACTGGAATATGATTTTTGTTATAGCTTAAAATTTCTTCCTAGCCCAATCTATGTAACTTAAAAGTACCTGTTGTGCAACTTAAAAGCACCTGTTATAATACAAAAACAAATATTTTCACACTATTTTGCTAAATTTTAATGTTTATCTTACTTTCAAAGTTCGTTTTTCGACTTTCTTAACACAATATAGAGATACAGAAAAGCATATCAGAAAATAAAAATAATAACGTAAAAATGAAGCTAAAAATACATTCTTATAAATTGATTAAACTAATGTATTAGTAAACCGAAAGAAATCAATAATATCCGGATACTTTAAATTAAAGTTTTTGCTAGGAAACAGGACACAAAGTATTAAAATCAATATTTTTCAGCGATATCGAAATTTTGTTATTTGAAGTATTCAGCAGATGGGTTTGGAGAGAGCAATTTAAAGTACATCGTTTATCATAACCTAAACATATGAAATTAAGGAAAATCGATTGTTAGTTAATTAAAGCCACTATTTAAAAAATTTTTTAAAGATGAACTAACATAAAGTACATAAAATCTTATTTTGCTAAACAAGAGAGTGAATACTGTTGTTTTCAAGAATAAGCCATAATTTTAGGGGTTTTCAAAGGATTAAGCATATAAATACACCAGTAAATTTCAAAACATTTTATTAGCCCTTTGAATTCCACTAAAACGACTTTCATGAATACACTATCCTCCAAAAGTTAAGTAACAGTGAACGCATGCGTTCGATAATACACGATTTGTTGCATATTTACCAAACTTTTTGAAGAATTGCCCTTGCACTTCGAAGATGTAAAGAACATGCTTGACTTCATATTTTCCAGTGAAGATTTAGTCAAGGGCCAACAGTTCGGCCAACAATAAATTTAATAATAAAATAATGTTTGCGATTACCCATGTAACAAAAAGTTCTCAAAATGGTCTGTTACTATAGCAACTGGCTATGTGGATCCTGTTTAATGGCTGTGTGCATTTGTGTAAGCATAGTGCGCATATTCGGGAAGGTGTTAATGTTTATGAGAAAAATTCAAATGTTTTTTTATTTACAGATTACAGATTAAATAAATAAATAAATAAATAAAAAGATTGACGCCAGTTTCCGAAAACTCAATAAAGAACAGTAGAAGCATTATACTGCAATTAAGACATGACTATATTGAATAGTAGATGAGATATGGGCATTTGTATGATATAATTTTTAATTGTGCATGAGTGAAAGATTCCAAAATTTTTATTTTATAATTTGGTAGCCAGTTATTTAGGACAACTTCTATAACAAGTAAAAATTAAATTTAAAAAATAAAAAAAACAGACTGCGTAAAAAGCGAACTAATGAATTATTTCTCATCAATGTGAAACTATTTTTTATATTATTTACCTATTTTTTTTATTTACTTGTATTGATGACTTTTAAGTTGTGTTTAATTGTTAATTCCTATCTATAAATACTGTTTTGATGAGGCCTATAGATGTCTATGATGGTTAGAGTTGCAGTAAAGCTAGAGATCCTACCTACACAACTTCCAGGTTGTGTAATATTTAAACGGAGCTTCTGACTGTAAAATAGCCAATAAAACATCGTCTTCATTTTGAAAAACTTATCCAATGATATGTCATTCAATATAGTGCGTAATGTTTTTCATCTCTACCGCCATTTTGTATTTTACGGCCGCCATTTTGAATTTACAAAAACAAAACCTACCCTATAACCATTTTCCTTAGACCTATCAAGTATCTGTTGATTAGTGCAAAGATAGCGTACACAATAATACAGATTTTGTTCTGATATTTTAAATAAATATTTGTTCCAACTTCTCGCATATTTTACTAGATAGAGACTTAGTATATAATTTACAATTCTGTATGTTTACACAGTGAAAACAGAGAAAGTATCACCAAATATTAATAGATTTTTTTTAATAATGGCCCTGCAAGAAGAAGCATCTAATAAAATCTACAATTTTTGCCCATAGAGTTTTTTTCCTACTCTATTTGGAGACAACCTCTCATCTTTTTGCTTCCTTTTTGGAACAACGGATTTCGAGCTTATTCTATCGACGATAATTTTCAAAATTTTCAAGGTATGATTTTGAGACTTTCCCAAAAGTTGCTCTGTATCTTACCTAATACTTTATGCATATTATATTTTGATTGCATTCACGCATGCGCAGTGAAACATGGTTTAGTATACCTGCTCCTTTTACATCCAATTTTTATTATTTTTTAATTCTAATTGCAGAGTATTGTGTACAATGTTGTTTGTCATATTTTCTGAAAAGAACTTTTTTTTATATATTAAAAACTCTGGAAATTATAAGCAAAAAAAGTGGCAAAATTTGGGACTGTTTTTATAAAAACCTTAATTTCTCTACGAGTATATATGCTATCCTCATAAAAATAAACGCAGCATATTACAATAAGCCACTTATTAACAATCTTGAGTTTAAACGCTTTTGCTACATTAGTTTTTACAGGGTTATCCAAAAGATATTCATTCATTTTAAATTTGTTGACGGTCCCCTATGGGGTTTCGAGAAAAAAATCTTCGCGGAAATATATGACCTATACTATACTGTTTACACTTCTGCAGTTTCAGGTTAATTCCTCATGTATGTTTCTAGATATTTAAAAATTGTCTAAAATCGCAAGTGACCGGTCACCTTTGGCCATATTGTGTATATATATATATATATATATATGGGAGTTAAGGCGGCTAGTCACTCAGCTTCCGAATTCCCCTCACTAATGAAAAGCCTGTTGGCGTTTTATGCAGGGTGAGTAGAAATGATGGACCCGATGTAAAAAACTAGTCGGATATACCAATCCCAAAACTTTCTTCTATCTCATGCATGTTAATACTTGAAAATCAGCTATCACACTACCAAAATTAAACGGCAATCTATGCCCATCATGAGGATTATATAGATATGAAATTCCGTGCATTAGTTCTTGAGGTATGGCTATCTACGAAATCGTGTAAATACAGTAAAATTCAGCCTAGCAGCCCCACCTATTGGATGTTTTACACCAAAACCTATGTTAAACAAAACTACCAAGCAAACACTTACGTCAAAGTCTAACTGAATCTGAAGTTTGGGGGAAATCCGTGCATTAGTTTTTGAGATAGAGTTATTGCGAAAATCATGAGAATGCCAGCATAGCAGCGCCACCTATTAGACGATTAACACCAAAACCTAATCAGCAACAACCTGTGTTAACATCTAACTAAATCTGAAGTTAGATGAAAATTCGTGCATTAGTTTTTGAGATAGAGCTATTGCAGGAATCGTGCAAAATGCAGCACAGCAGCGCCACCTGTTGAGTGATTTACACCAACACGTAATCCGCATCAAGTCATATCAAGGACTAACGAAATCTGAAGTTGGATGAAAATCCGCGCATTAGTTCTTGAGATAGAGCCATTGTGGAAAACGTAAAAAAATGCAACGTAGCAGCGCCACCTGTTGAGCGATTTACACCAACACCTAATCAGCATCAAGTCATATCAAGGACTAACTGAATCTGAAGTTTCATGAAAATCTGTGCATTAGTTCTTAAGATAGAGCCATTTCGGAAATCATAAAAAATGCAGCATAGCAGCGCCACCTATTGAGCGATTTCCTCCAAAACCTAATCAGCATCAAGTCATATCAAGGACTAACTGAATCTGAAGTTTCATGAAAATCTGTGCATTAGTTCTTGAGATAGAGCCATTTCGGAAATCATAAAAAATGCAGCATAGCAGCGCCACCTATTGAGCGATTTCCACCAAAACCTAATCAGCATCAATTTGTATCAGGGACTAACTGAATATGAATTTTTATTAAATTCCGTGCATTAGTTCTTGAAATAGAGCGCCCACAAAATTTGTGTCACACACAGACACACAGACAGACAGACAGACTCACAGACATACATTTTGTAAAAACATGTTTTTCGGGTTCTCTGGCCTCTAAAACGTGTAAACCCGTCGAAAACCGGAATTCGAAAATTTTTATGAATCCAATACTTTCTTCTTGTAAAGATAGAATAAAGTAAAAATCATATTTTCGAAACTACTGCACATATTACAATAAATGATGCACAAATTTAAAGAGAAATATACCTAGTTTTTTTCAGTTACAAATATTCGATGTGTGACCCTCTTGTTACACGGCATACATCCAATCTGTAATGCTGTTCGTTCTAATCATTTTGTATCATCACTCTGTCAATGGTTCTGAATGCTGAACAAATACGTTCTTTAAATTCTAAACACTTTGTTTTCGGCATTGGTGGTACATAAACAATGTCTTTGACACTGTCAGAACTTAAAGAAAGCATTTGTGCAGCATTCGCAACTATTGACAGATTGATGCTATAAAATGTTTGGAACGAAGTGGATTACAGATTGGACGTATGCCGTGTAACGGGTCACATATCGAATATTTGTAACTGAAAAAAACTTGGTATATTTCTCCTTAAATTTATGTAGCACTTATTGTAATGTGTGCAGTAGTTTCGAAAATATGATTTTTTTTACATCGGGTGCATCATTTGTACCCACTCTGTATTTAAAATATCTCATCGGGAAATTAATATTGTTTACTCCTTTTTTCTGTGTTCTCTTCTTAAAGGATGTCTGTTTTTTTCTTAGTTCTCTCAAAATATTTAAAAAATATATACTTAATTTTACATGAAGCATTAAAATCTTATTCACAGTTCGTCAGCATTTAACACAAAATATTAAATTAAGCATAGATTTTAGAAATATTTTGAGAACTAAGAAAAGAATAGACTCCTTTAAGAAGAGCACAAAGAAAAAATGTGGGGAAAATATTGATTTTACGAGGCGATATTTTTAATGTAGGAATGCATTCTAAGCACATAGACTTAGAATCAGCGAGGGGAATTCCGAAACTGACTGACTAGCAGTCGTAAGAGAACAAGCACACGGCCAGAGAGAGAGAGACGGACTGACAAACCCATTTCATAAACAAATTCCAACTAGATTGAAAGCGTTGAAAAAAAAAAGCTATCTAAACAATATAAGTCGTGCTATAAACATTATACATTGAATCTAAAAATAAATAATTCAATAAATATTCATTTTATGAACAGGGAAATTAAAATTGTTGGGGCGGACAAATATCATAATATATCACCGGAAGTGGTAGCTTGCTAACATTTAGAAATTGTTTTAAAAACCTTTCTTGTTATAAATATCAGAAAACAGAATATAAATAATAATAATAATAATAATAATAATAATAATAATAATAATAATAACTTGAATTTTTCCCCACAAAACAGTAGATGAACAATAGTACAGATTTTATACAACATTTAAAATTATAATAATGTAACATTTCAACAAATATTTTATCGTATTATCGAAAAATTAAGATTGTTTAGGAGAAAAATGACACAATAAATGGAAACTTGCTAGCGTTAAGAAAATCCTTAAAATTGCTTAATCAGCCAAGCAAAGTAAATGACATATCAGTTACAGGAAACTTATAGATCAGATATAATTCAAAATAGAATGATTAATTGGAACCTTTAATTGAATGCCTTAGATATCGGCCGGGCACATCAGAATCCACTTACATTTTTGTGCTTAATCTTTCTTACAATCATCATTCTCACTATTTTTCTTCACAGCAGTAATCTAGATAAAATGCAGATTTAGCTTCCTAAGCATGCACTGTATTTCTTAATACCTGAAGCAGCTGATTATTCATCAATACTTTATAATGAAACCTATCGGACAATGTCCATCTTTATCGAGATCAAATACTAGCTACTTATAGGGTCGCGATTGAACACAAGATTGTTTATTGCATGATGAAGCTACTTTATGCTTCTTCTTTTTATGCAGTTATTTTTAAAATAATTTATTTTTAAATATTGTTAAAGATAGAAGAAAAAAATATCCGATTACATCAGATTATAAGTTTTCAGCATGTTGTTAATAGAATTCTTCAAATACAACTTTGGTTCATTAAAATAATTTTAAAAAATGTCAATTATTATTTCTTAACATTTATACCGGCTTTTCAACTTATATAAAAGATATTAATAGTCATAAAGATTGAATAATTGTTTTCAATATCAAACAAATATATACTTATTTAAAGATATTAACTGAAGATCTTCCTTGAAATGAAATTGAACGTATTTATATGTTCGTGATTGAATACAAGATTGCTTATTGCATGATGAAGCTACTTTATGCTTCTTCTTTTTATGCAGTTATTGGAAAAATAATGTTTTTTAAATATTGTTAAAGATAGAAGAAGAAAAAATCCAATTACATCAGATTATAAGTTTTCAGCAAGTTGTTCATGGAATTCTTCAAATACAGCTTTGATCCATTAAAAGAATTTGAAAAAATGTCGCTTATTATTACTTAACATTTATACCGCATTTTCAACTTATGAAAAGACTATAATGCTCATAAAGATTGAATAATTGCTTTCAATATCAATATATATATATATATATTTAAAGATATTAACTGAAGATCGTCATTGAAATCAAATTGAACGTATTTATATGTTCGTGATTGAACACAAGATTATCTATTGCATGATGAAGCTACTTTATGCTTCTTCTTTTTATGCAGTTATTGGAAAAAGTAATTAATTTTTAAATATTGTTAAAGATAGAATAAAAAAAAAATCCGATTGCATCATATTATAAGTTGTCAGCATGTTGTTAATAGAGTTTTTCAACTACAAATTTCGTTCACTAAAAGAATTTAAAAAAAAATTGAATTTTATTTCTTAATATTTATACCACATTTTCAATTTATAGAAAGACTATAATGCTCATAAAGATTGAATTATTATTTTCAATATCAATATATTCAAAGGATATTAACTGTAGACAGCTATTTAAATCCAATTGAACGCACTTATATGTTCCTGATTGAACATAAAATTGTTTGTTACATGATGATAACATTCGAAAAAAGGCCATATATTCGAAAAAATGTGAATTATTTTTTCTTAATATTTTTACCGCATTTACAACTTATAGAAATACTGTAATGCTCATAAAGGATAGAATACTTTTTTAATATCAATATATTCAAAGTATATTAACTGTAGATTGTCATTGAAATGAAATTGAAGGTACTTATATGCTCGGGATTGAACCTAAAAGTGTTTGTTACATGATGAAGCTATTTTATACTTCTTCCTTTTATGCAATTAGTGGAAAATAATTTATCTTTAAGTTGTTCTGAAGATGGAACAAAGAAAATTTTCTGAGAATATCAGATGATAGCTCTCAGCATGTTATAAATAGATTATTATACGCCTACAAATTTTGTCATTAAAATATTTCGGAAAATCTGTCATTTCATTTTTCTCAGTACTTGTATCGCATTTTCAATTTACAAAGCGTACATATCTCATGAAATTAAGAATTGTTTTCAATATAAAATACATTTATGGTCATGACTGAACGCAAGATTGTTTATATATGATGAAGTCATTATATGCACTTTCCTTTCATGTAATTATTGGAAAGAATATTTATTTTTAATCTCTTCAGAAGAAAGAAATAAAGAAAACTTTCAGAGAATATAAGATTATAGTTAACAGCATGTTCTAAATAGAATTCTCCGCATACAAATTCAGATCATTAGAAGATTTCGGGAAAATGTCATTTAATTATTTTCGAATTTCAATTTCCATTTATAAATAGTTTTAAATGTTCATAAAGATTAAACTAAAGAATTATATTTCTATATCAGTAGATGCATGAAGATACGAGTATTAACTCTAGATTTTTTATTTAACTGAAACACTAGCTACTTAAATGGCCATGATGGAACAAATTTATTTTATTATATAATGAAGCTACTTTATGATTTTTATTTTTATGCAACTAGGGGGCCTGTGTCTCCCTGCTCGCTACGCTCACCAACACCCCGCGTAATAACTTCACGATTCCATTCGGTATCTCGAAGAAATCCCTATTTTCTAGCCAATCCCAGACGTAATTGTTTTGCGATTCCTCATTTCCTATGCATTCATTTTTAGATTCCAAACGCAACGGACCCTCCCCAACCCCTTTCTTATTAACAATGGAAATTATCCCCTTTCTGTAAAAATTACTTTTGCCATCCATCCCATAAAAAAAAAAAAAAAACACCAAAAAACAGAAGTCTATCGAAATGCAGAAGATTCTTCCCTTTCCCCGCTCATCCTATCTAAATTCGCTACATTCATGGTTTTCGTCAAGCACAATTCTCGCTAAGCAAAGATAGAAAGCCCTGACCAATCAGATGCGTTTCGCGGTATTTACGCATAATTTCATTGGTCCATTTCCAAATCTTTTGGCCCGTTCTTTTAGTAGTTACTTTTTTTTTATATATATATAGAAGGAAATAATTTATTTTTAAGTTCTTCTAAAGATAAATATAAAGTAAAATTTGTAGACAGTATCACGTTATAAATACCAGCCTCTTCGAAATAAAACTCTCCGTATAATCATTCTTTTGTGTAATTGGAAAAATTCGAAAGACTTTTAATTAATATGCAGAATTTTCAACTCAAGTACGTACTTTTATGTAAAATTTGTACCTTATAGAAAAACTGCTATGATTACTATCAGATCTATACTAACAGAATTATCTCTATAATAATAGCCTAAGTCATGTGACTGTCATCAACAGTTCCAGGTTGACCGCCTCACTTTTTATATGCCAAACACAGCCAAAATGGTAATATAATGTTAGCCGGGCGCAGGTGATAAATCGCCAAATATTGTTCCATCGCCATCATATCATCAGTATTATAATATTCCATCTCATGCGACTGTCATAAACAATTTTTCGCGAGGTAAATTAAAACAAATCTTTGATGTTGAAATTAAATGTCATAGTTTATAGTATTATTTATTACTTTTTTTTTTCTTCTCTTTTCATTCTTCTTCTTTTCATTTGAAATAAGAGAAAATTGAGAGTCATAAATTATAATTATTTCAGTTTGAAATTAAAATTATGTATTTTACATAAAATGAGTGAAAGTATTATAATTTAAATGGAATTAATGAAATAAAAAAAAATACGATGGGTACAATGTTTGGCGATTTATCACCTGCCCTCGACTAACATAAAAATACCGAGTTCATGATTTCTGTATCAGAATCTTCCGATTTGGCGAAGGACTGAGCAAGTAAATTAAATTAAGAATAAAAGTAACATGATACAATGCTTAGCATAGATTTAAAGGAGACCAAACAGGTCGCCAAGGGCGGCTAGTTTTTCAATATCAATACATCCAGACTAATGCTAAATTAATATAATGATTTATGTAAAAATGTGTGAATTTTTCGAAAATATCAGATTATAATAATGAGCATCTTCTGAACAGAGTTCTCTGTGAACAATTTTGGATGTTTAAAATTGTAATTCTAAAAAAAAAAAAATAATCAATCCTTGTACCTCATTTTCAGAAAGGCTATATAATGCTAATAAAGATTCAACAAAAAATTATTTTTACACATCAATTAATGCACAGAAATATTAAGATAATGCTTTACATTTTAAAAAGAAACAAGGTATATATTTAACCCTTTATGTACTGAATTAGGAATTCATGAAAATTTTATCTTCTAAAGCATTTTTTGTGAATTGTTTAAACAGCAATAGAAGATTTACATAATCATTTAACAAATTTTAGAAGGATTATAGGAGGATTAAAGGATTTCGAAGGATTAATTAAATTTGAATGTGTAGGGATTTTGTGCAATATTTATAACACCACTCAAATCTTTTATTTTAAATATTTTTCTTAGCATTTTGTAGAATTAGGAAATGTACAAATATAATGTTCTTACAACAGAAATATAGAAATAGCTCCGAATTCAAAATCCCCCCCCCCCCCAACGCCAAGAAAGCTGAAAAGATGCAAAGGCAAAAGAAAGCATCCTTTTAAAAATATTTTTGTTTTGTGTAACCCATAATGCTTTTAGAATAAGATAAAGTAGTGTACCTATAACTCGTTCTAAACTGTACTACAACTAATCTACCTATTAAATGAATTTTATAACAAGTTATGTTAATGGTACTTATAAGTACCGTCGGTAGATAAAGGGTTAACAATTATTTGAATTATTAAAATAATTCGAACTTTGTGTTTATTAGTCTTTATGTTACATTTTCAAGTTATAGAATATTATAATGATCTCAAGATTCAAGCATATATATATATATATATATATATATATATATATATATTTAAAATCCATGCATTTATAACACTATTGCTTTATGTAAAAAGTATTTTAATAAATTAATGAGATATTACACCTTCTATTAATTTATAATGCCTCAAAATGTGTATAGAATTTAAAATATATCTTCTAGACATTAGATTGGTTAAAAAGTATAAATATATTCAACAATTACATAGATCTTTTTTTAAACTTCTTTTTCAAAATATATTATTTTTAAAGAAACTGCGGATATGTTCTGAAAGTATAAGGATTATTTAAATAATTCAAACCTTTTTATTTAACATTCCTTAACATTTAAATCACGTTTACAGCTTATCAAAACTCTATAATGCTTTTAAGATTCTACTATAGAATTCTTTTACAATGCCAGTAGATACACTAGATTACTAAATTAAAATAACGGATTATGTAAAGAATGTTTTATGTACATAAATTAGCAATTTCGAAAAATCGAAAACACTTTCAAGAAAGTAGATTGCATTTCTAAGAAAAAAAATATATTATTTAACAATTAAATAGCATATAACTTAAATTAAATTTTACAGAAATAATAATTTATCTAGCGCAATATTTCTAACGCATTTACAAAATAAACTTGGCAACCATTAATCCACTTTGTTCTAACAAAAGCTTTTCCAGCTGACCTTCGACAAACAAAGCAATGCATTATCCTTCGCACAGTCGAAAACTATAGCGGATTTTCAATACTTTCTGTTTAGCTATGTATAGGTTCGTGTAGCACGTATATTATATTAACTAAATTTTGACAGCGGGGACAGTCCA
Source organism: Maratus speciosus (assembly GCA_963932465.1). Taxonomy (NCBI): domain Eukaryota; kingdom Metazoa; phylum Arthropoda; class Arachnida; order Araneae; family Salticidae; genus Maratus; species Maratus speciosus. The sequence continues at coordinate 198,768,570 of OZ010792.1, read as the reverse complement.
TTAACAGCTTTGTAATTTCACAGAGAGCTTCATTTTCAATTATAATGGATTGGGTGAAAAGCTAAGTGCCAAATAAAAAGAAATATAGTGATTTATAGTTCGTTTACGCTTTCAGGGTGATAAAACAGAACTCTGGTAAAATAGCTTCTGAGATAGAAATCACAAGTTAATGAAATCTATCAATATTATCTGCTGTAATTATCAGTCATTAGAATCTTTTAATGCTTTCAATAAAAATATTTTTCCCTGCTTAAACAGATGAATGAGGTTATTTATTAAAGTGTTAACTACAAATCTGATAGATTGTAAAATGAAATATATATATAAAAAAAGTCATAAATTAGTAAGTTACACATCTTCGTTAGTTGGCAGCAGTATAAGACCAGAAAAGCACGTAAGTTCATTAAGTCGTTTATCGTTCAATCAGGCTACGTTGCCAACACGCAATATATCTTGAAGACAAATGCTGATTAAAGAAGGCAATCATGGAAGGTTCTAGTAATTGAAGGTTCCTGCAATATTTCTTTCTTTGGTTAATCTCACCAGAGTCTTTCTATTATACGTATGAAAATTCTTCTGGAAAAAGAAAGTTACTTGATGAAATAACCAAGAAAAAAAATAGTATATAAGTTAAGTTTTTCGTCATGTAATTCACTTGTAACATAATGCAACCTCAACTTAAAAAAACTTTGGTGAACTAGATTTACTTAAAAGAAACTCGATTAAAAATTGATTGAAGAATACTCTCGCACATTTAGTGAGAAAATTTATGCCGAAATGATATTTTATCTAAAATTAAAAGCAGTCCAGTGTAAATAATTCAATACTGCTATGTTAGGCAATAAATGTTACGCTGTAGTACATAGGACACACATACAACAAATGTTTGAGAAATTCATACAAAGATTCTAAATACAAATAAACCAAAAATGTGATACAGATAATGTCAATTAAATTTTATATATTTCTTTAGTACATATAATTACTACTGATAAACCATTCTCGTGGCTCCCTATCATGTGCGTACCTATTACTCATCTTCAAGGCGTGGAGTTGCCTGGACCGAAAATGTACAGCAGATTCTTCCGAGTTGCCTACAATTACGAAAATTATCTAATTTATCTTTAGAAACCTCATAAATCAATATATTTTCGAGATTTAAAGGATATTTTATAAAAACAAATTTTCTTTTGCTATCATTGATTTTCGGAAAAGTTTTGGAATGCATTTTATAGCGTATTAATCAGTTTTCTCAATCCGTCATGTAGCCTTTTCGGATGCTATCAATTAACAAGTAAACATTTCAATGTTCAAGAAACAGGTTTTAAAAAGAAGCATTATAACTGAACAACACTAACAGTAACATTAAAATTAATATTATTTTGTTACTCTTGCATGTATAAATTAAATTAATTAGCTGAATATGTTTGATTGAATTATTGCTAACATCCTAAAATCCCATATTCCGGTTGGAGAAAACTGATTAATACACTATGAAAACATCTCGGAACGTTTCTGAAAATCCATGGAACCAAAATAAACTTTTTTTAAATGACTTTATTGAATATCGAAAATATATTCGTTCATGCTGTTTCTAAAGATAAAAAACACTTTTTGAAATCACGGGTAATTCAAAAGATGACATTGTATATTTTTGTTCGTGCTAATATTATATTTCCGAAGGTTCAGAAACATTTGTCTTGCCTTGTTTTTTTTTTGTGTGTGTGTGTGGGTGTTTTTCTTTTTGCAGTGTTTATGCCTTCATGACAACGATATTTCCTTTCCAGGTATTTTACTTCTTTCACATTCCCCAATATGTTATGCTTTACATTGTGCGGTTTTTATATTGAATATTTTCTTTTAACCATACATCCATTTTGAATGTGGATGAAGAATTCTTGGTGAGACTCAGAAACTCTTTGATATTTGTTTTACATATACATCATTTCAATACGAAGATAAAACAGGGATGTGTAAGCCATTTTTCTTTTCATTTTTGTTTCAGGACTTATCTGGGATTTAAAAAAATCCCCACATATTGAGACACAGGATTGTGAATAAATTCGGAGTAACATTAACTAAAAGGTTCAAACATGCTGTATTGGAGGCTTTGAAATGACGTTCCACAGAATGCAAAATACTGTGTCTGGGAATATTGAAATACACTGGCCTTCAAAAGTTAAGGTAGATGGACTGGATGCTTTCGATTGCACACGTTTTGTCGAATATCTACCAACATTATAGGCGAATTGTTCTTGAACTTCTAGGATGTAAAGAACATGTTTGATTTTATATTTCTCGGTGAAGATTTATCGGGGGGTACAATTAGGGGGCTAATAATAAATTTAATAATAAAATAATATTTGCCATCACCCATGTAACAGAAAAGGCTGGAAATGGTTTGTCACTGTGGTAAATGACTATTTGGGTCCTGTTCAACGTTTGTATGCATTTGTGTAAGCATAGCACTCATATTCGTGAGGATCTTAACGTTTTTGTGAAAAATACAAAAGTTTTTTGTTTATAGCATACAGAGTTTTCAACCAAATTTAACACAACTTTCCGAAAACTTGCCAAAGAATAGTAGCAACAGTGTACCGCAATTAAAACATGAATATATTGAATATTTGATGAGATAAGGGCATTTTTATGAGATAATTTTTAACTGCGCATGCGCGGAAGATTTCAAAATTTTTATTTCATAATTTGGTAGTCAGTATTTTGGAGCAACTTCTATAAAACATTCAGTCAAATTTTGTGAAAACTTAGAAAGATATAGTGAATTGATTGAAAAGTTGTGGAAAATCCCTTATAATAAAGCTATTTTTAGGAAGCAACTCACTATATTGACCCTATCTATGTGAATTTTCGCAATTTTTGGCTGGACTTTTTATATAAGTTGCCCTAAATAACTGACTACCAAATTATATAATAAAAATTTTAGGATCTTCCACGCATGCGCAGTTAAAAATTATTTCACACAAATGCCCATATCTCATCAAATATTCAATATATGCATGTTTTAATTGCAGTATACTATTGCTACTGTTCTTTGTCTGGTTTTTGGAAAGTTGTGTTAAATTTGGTTGAAAAATCTATATGCTATAAAGAAAAAACTTTTGAATTTTTCACGAAAACGTTAACATCTTCACGAATATGAGTGCTGTGCTTACACAAATGCATACAAACGTTGAACATGACCCAGATAATCATTTACCACAGTGACAAACCATTTCCAGCCTTTTCTGATACATAGGTGACCGCAAATATTATTTTATTATTAAATTTATTATTAGCCCCCTAATTGCAACCCCCCCCCCCCTCGATAAATCTTCACCGATAAATATAAAATCAAACATGTTCTTTACATCCCAGAAAAGGTATGGCGAACCTTTTTACGTGCACGTGCCAAAAATGTAAAAACAACATCTATCAACATTGCACGTGCCAAACTTCTACACAAATAAAACATTGCAACATATACCGTTTCCACAAAATACTGGTTAATATAATCAGTCGCTTTCATGCATTAAATAGCCAAAAACAAAAATCAAAATTCGGTTATTCTGTATATTGAAATTAGCGATTAATTAAAAAATTTTTTGACGCGAAGTGGTTCAAGTGGAGCGTAAAGAAATTTTGGAAATCTTATTTCAGCATTTTTTTTATTTATCATTAATGCAACATCTAACGTATAATAATTTTAGTTGCATTAAAACGGTATTAATAATTTATTAACGAGGTTTCTGCTGCTGTACGTTTGATAGGAAATGTTTTATACCTGATTCCTATAATGTTATTTAATAATATATAGGATTAAAATTGGCTCCATTTGACATTTTATTGCAGTGGCCGTTTCATAAAATTCATTTCATGAAATAAAACCTTTTAAAAATCTTACAGACAGTTATTTGTCGAAAACGCTAAGCATCACAAAAAAGAAAAATTTCTAATGTGCTATTTCATGAAGAAATGATTATACTATTTGTGCATCTGTATATGTTAAGCAGAATTTTGTTTGTTCTAACAAAACCGAAAATAAATTTTATCTAAAAAATAATTATGAAATTTAAATTTTTCACGTGCCAGAGAAATTGCCGTGCGTGCCACCTCGGGCACGCGTGCCATAGGTTCGCCAACCCTGTCCTAGAAGTTCAAGAACAATTCGCCAATAATGTTGGTAGATATTCGACAAAACGTCTGCAATCGAAAGCATCCAGTCCCTGTATCTTAACATTTGGAGGCCAGTATATTTAGTTTTGGTTACATTGAAATGCAGGAAGAAGGTTTAATAAAAAGAAAAAAAATTTCGTCTTTTATTGAAATTTTTGATAAACAACAACGCCAAATATTAAAATTATAAATACTACTATGTAAAACAATATCGCTGTACATATTTTTCGTCATGCTAAGAAATAGAAAAAGCATTAATGAAAAAAATATTACTTTTGTTGATAACATTTTCAAACATTTAGAGAATCATTTATTATTTCGCAGCATTTGAGTCTTCATGATGCAATGATGACTATTAATATGTCTGCATATAAAACATAAACTTTTTGCAACATTAAGTATTTTCGCAACACTTGAGACTTCATAATACAATAAGGAATGCTTCTCGAAATCATGGGTAACTCGGAAGAGGTTATTACATGTTGTCGTATATTACAAAACATTCATCTTTATTTACTGTGTTTATGAATTCGTGACAACGACATTTCCTTTCCAGATATTTTACTTCTTCAACGTTCCAGAATATGTTATGCTTTGTATTGTGCGGTTTCTATATTTGAAAATATTCTTTTAACCATACATCCATTTTGAATGTGTATGAAGAATTCCTGATGAGACTCAGAAACTCTATGATATTTATTTTACGTATACATCATTTCAATACGATTTTAAAATAGGGATGTGTAAGCCATTTTTCTTTTTCATTTTTGTTTCAGGGCTTATCTGGGATAAAAAATTCCCCGCATATTGAGACACAGGATTGTGAATAAATTCGAAGTAACATTAGCTAAAAGTTTCAAACATGCTGTATTGGATGCTTTGAAATGACGTTCCATAGAATACGAAATACCTGTGTCTGGAAATGTTGAAATATTTAGTTCTGGTTACATTGAAAGGCATGAAGTTGGTTTAAGAATAGAAACATTGTTTCGTCTTTTATGGAAATTTTTGATCAACAACGATGCCCAAACATTAAAAAAAAATGCTATATCTAGAAATGTCATTGTGCACATTTTTTGATATGCTAAAAATATAGAAAATAACATTAATGAAAAATATTGCTTTTGCTGATAAAATTTCCCAACGTTTGAAGAGTTATTTAGTATCTCACAATAGTTGAGGCTTCATGAAGTAATAAAGACTATTAATATGTCTATATATAAAACATAGAGCTTTTCAGCATTTAATATTTTCGCAACACGTGAGACTTTATAATACATTAAAGAGTACCAAGCGACAGTTAAGATAATACTTGGCGCAATATATTATAAGCAGATAAAACAACGTTATTAGCACCAGAACTTTTTATCTTATAGCAGACTAGTTTCGGTAACCTTCAGCGTAGCATCATCAGTGCAAAGAATGATGGAATTTTGCTCATGTATTATGAAGAGAAGAGGATTCAAGGGATAGGGTTATTGACCAAAAGAGTTAAAGGAAATTACGGGGGGAACAACTAATAGGAAAATTGGATGGAGAATTGAACTTCTGCTAGTAGAAATTAAGAACAAGTTGGAAATTGCTCGTCAAACGTGGCAAATGAGGTGCGTTCGTACTATAACTAGATTTATAATTATTTTTTGCACCCCATATTGTACTGAATGTATATTTTTTTGCGCTTCATAAGTGCATAGTCTGTAACATCATTAAAATGCACTTACAATAATTTTTTCCCCATTTCCCGCAATGTAACGGAAAACTTTTGACTGTCCCTGTAATTAAACTATACATTCGATTTTCATAAAATTTGAAATGGCTCGACAAAATTTTGCAGCAATTATATATTTAAAATTTCAGACCATTCTGAAGGCTGTAAAATCATTAAAATGCATTTGCAATAATATTTTCCCATTGGCCATAATGTAACGGAAAACTTTTGGGTGTCCCTGTAATTAAACTATACATCCGATTTTCATAAAATTGGAAATGGCTCAACAAAATTTTGCAGCAGTTATATATTAAAAATTTCAGACCATTCGGAAGGCTGTAAAATCATTAAAATGCATTTGCTATAATTTTTTCCCATTGGCCGTAATGTAACGGAAAACTTTTGGGTGTCCCTGTAATTAAACTATACATCCGATTTTCATAAAATTGGAAATGGCTCAACAAAATTTTGCAGCAATTATATATTAAAAATTTCAGACCATTCGGAAGTCTGTGACATCATTAAAATTCACTTGCAATAACTTTTCCCATTGGCCGTAATGTAAAGAAAAACTTTTGACTGTCCCTGTAATTAAACTATACATCCGATTTTCATAAAATTGGAAATGGTTCGACAAAATTTTGCAGCAATTATATATTAAAAATTTCAGATCATTCGGTCGGGTAGTTTTTGCTCTGTTATATGCGGACGGACGAACAGACAGACGGACGGACAGACGGACAGACAGAACGACGACTATAGGTGCTACGTATTTATATAATTACGAACGCACCTAAAAAGGAGTTTTTATATAATATTTTCAACATTCGTCAAATAAATATATTGATAATTGTGAGTTCGCTACTTCCCCATTATCACATTGTTGTAAATATTATATAAAAACATCCTTTTCTTAATTTCTACTATCATTTTTTCACATACAGTTCAATTCCCTGTACAATTTTCCTATTGGCTGTCCCCGTAATTGCCTGTAAGTATATTGGTCAATAAACCTATTCCTTGATTAATCTTCTCTTCCATACATATGAGCAAAATTTCATCATTCTTTGCACTGATGATGATGGTATGTTCAATGCTACCAAAACTAGTCTGCTACAAGATAAAAAGTTATTTTCCTGATAGTGTTGTTTTATATGCTTATAATACTATTAAGTCTTTGTAAAACATAGATCCTTTACCAACAATTATCTTTTATGCATCATACATTAGATTTTGAATATTTATGTAGCTAATTGATATTACGTTCTAACTGGCTTAATTTTACATTTTATGCTTCTAATGCAAAATATATACACCGTTTTACCACTATATTTTTCTATACTTACATATTGCTGCCTTCAGGTCGACAATGTTTCCTTTCGGCTTATTTTACTCCTTAAACATTTGAAATGTGCGGTTTACATGCTGGAAAGTTTTCTTTTAATCATACATTCTTTTTGAATCCAGGACAAAAAATTCTTTCTGAGACTCCGAAATTCTTTGATATTTCTTTTGCGCATATATCATTTCAATACAAATATAGAAAAAGGGATCTGTAAGGCAGTTTTCTTCTTCTTTTTCATTTTACCTTTTTAGCGCTTATCTAGTATATAAATTTCCCTATATATTGCGTTACTGGATTCAGAATATATTCGGAGAAATATTAGCCAAAACATTCTAACATGTTGTATTGGATATTTTTAAATATATATATATATATATATATATTTCAGGGAATACAAATCTGTTTTTAGGAATGTTGAGATATTTAATTTTGGTTATGTTGAAATATAAGAAATATGTTTAATAAAAGAAATATTGCTTCGTGCTTTATTGAAACGTTTGATCAACAAGTATGCGAAATTAAATTTAAATACTATATCTAGGAAAGATGAAATACATTAGTGTATGTTATACTGAAAAATAGAGAAAAACCTCAATAAGAAAATATTTCTTTTATGAATAGAATTGTCTAACACTTGAATAAATATTTACTATATTCTCAATATTAGAGTATTTGTGATACCAAAAGTATCCATCATGATAAAGACAATTAACCCCTTCTTGGTAAGCGTCACATTCATACATTCGACATTTTTTTTTGCCCGACTGGTCGGCGTCGCATGCCATGCGTCGAAGAGAAAACGTGCATCGTTGAAAGTGAATTCGCGTGATTTTCTACGATTGTTTTGAGTAGTTTTTTATATTTCTGAATATTGCTAAGAAATGGTGAAACTATAGTCCTACTATTTTAATTTTAATACTATTATTTTACTTTTAGATCCTATTATTTTTAGGTCATACTATTTTTGTTTGTATTTTTTGTCATGTCAGTTTTCGTTCGTTATTGATGCATGTCAAAATGGCTTTTATGATCGATTCAGAGAGTGAGTCAGGCGGAAGGGAATTCAATATTTTTGAGTTAGAAGATGACAGTTCTGATATATCCAGTCATAACATTTAATAAATATAGTATCAAACTAATTTTTATTACTGAAAATTTAGGAGCATTGCAGGAGAAACTGGAGATGAGTAAATGGAATATTACGAGGGTAGATCCAAAATAAAGGTTATAAGCAGCAGCATTTGAAAAGTACTAATTCTGGAGGTAATATTTCCCCCCAGAGTGTAGACAGGCGGCGCTAGTTCTCTTACAGCGGTTGTGCGGGTAGGTAGTGCAAGTTCTCAAGACGCGTCACAGCGATTGAAATGGCAAGACGTTTAAGCTGCGAACGCACCATCCTTCTAACTGTTATCAGTGTCGGCGTCGTTTCTTGTGGCCACGCGATGTTTTTGATTTTTAATGACTTTAAAGGGAAAGGGACTGATGTCCTGCAAAAAAGGAACCTTTCCTTCAAGTAGGGTTGAGCTCCTTATATCCTGACCCATTGTTGATTCCCCTCATTCTTTTGCAATTAAACCGCAGAAGGGTGCAGAACAAAAAAAATTTCATGCAAACTGGAGAAGGATGGCAAAACAAGCGTCCATGTGCAGCCTTAGAAAAGTGGTCTCGCTTGTGCCACTTTGACATGGTGACATGAAGTAATTCGACACAAACGCCTTGGTATGTTGAGTGATGTTGTCATTCTACTGCTTGATAATGCCAAGCCCCATACTGCTCGCCGAACTCAAAAAATGGCTGCAAAAGTTGAAATGGGAAGTCTCGAACCACCAACATACAGCCCTGATTTCACACCCAGTGACTATTTCCTTTTCAGAAATCGAAGAAACACTTATCTGGAACAAGGTTCTATTCAGACAGTGATGTGGAAATTGGCATACTGAGAACTGGATCAAAAGGCCGGGACGTGATTTCAACTAAGCCGGTGTATTCCAATCCAAACTGCTTATTTTCCGATTCATTTTTTAATTCATTTTTGCTCTTAAACACATCAAACTGGGAAATTCTCTTATTTAGAAACTACATAATGTGCCGTGCTTCTCGATTTTTTGATAAATGCAAAAAATGTTGTAAAAAATGTTATCAAAGTTGGCGTTTTGAACCGAATTTTCCGAAGCGGGAGATCTGGGAATGAAAAGAATGGTCATACCGAGAAAATAATTGTTTAAAACTCAAATTCTAATTAATTGAGTGAAAAATGAAATCACACGGCCTCTTATACGTCTCTTCAAAAATCACTTCAGCAAGTTTCATGTTTTTACTTTTAAAAATGTGTCTGAAAATGTCTCAGAAAATTTCGGGCTGTTGAGGGTGGGAAAGTAATTTTTTGAATACACCCTTAAGAAAGTTGGTCTTGCGTTCAGATAAATACCTTAATAAATTTGGTGAATATGAGGAAAAGTTATCGGTAAGTATGCCTCTTAATTCTCTTTTGTATTTTCTGTCTATATTTAATAAATAATTTTTTATCACCCTTGAAACTTTTTTTTTGGATCCATCCTCGCACATATACGAACACCAGTAGGTCAATAAAAAAAATGCCTAATGACAAAAACATTTTGTATTTTCGATGTCAGAATGAAACATATTTTACTTTTTAGCAATAAAAAAATGCCTATTTATAGGAAATTCGAAAGAAATCCGACCAAGAATGTATTAATATGTTATATACAAGGTGCAATATGTTATCTATCGCCGACCTTTAATTTCTCAACCGTTGGTCGTAGACATATAATTCCAATTACAAAAACGTTTCAAATGATGTAAATATTCATGCTGTGGCATTTTTTAAAGTAAAAAATCAATTTGATAAAAATTACGAAAACTAACTTTTTATACGGTCCCCCAGTCCCTATAGTTACATTTAGTAAAAGTTTACACATATCATATCAGATATAACACAAAAAGTTTGACAGCTGTACTACAAAAATTGACACAGTTATTAAATTTCAAAGTTTGAGATTTTTGAACATGATTTTGTCTTTCATTGAGGGATCCGTTAAAAGATGAATTAAAGTAATTCGAGATCAAAATCAGGGTGCAATGTACTTTTTACGGCGAAACCACCTTTAGCCGGTATCGTCGGTACGTTTGAATGTTGTTTGACCCATAAAAGTTATCTCAAATTTTTAGATGAAATAATCCTATTTGGTGATTCCCAAATTAGGCGATACCGGCTAAAAGTGGTTTTTCCGTAAAAGGGCACATTGCCCCCTGATTTTGATCTCGAATTACATTAATTCATCTTTTAGCTGATCCCTCAATGAAAGATAAAATCATGTGGAAAAATATCAAACTTTGAAGTTTAAGAACTGTGTCAATTTTTGCAGTACAGATGTCAAACTTTTTGTGTTATACCTGTTATGATATGTGTAAACTTTTATTAAGTATAACTATAGGGACTGGGGGACCGTATAAAAAGTTAAGTTTTCGTAATTTTTACAAAAATTGATTTTTACTTTAAATAATGTCACAACATGAATATTTATCTCATTTAAAAGGTTTTTGTAATTGGAACTATATGTCTACGACCAACGGTTAAGAAATTAAAGGTCGGCGATAGATAACATATTGCACCCTGTATAAAACAAAAATGTCTGGTCAATAGTTTTGCATTTCCATCATATATTAGCATATGAACCTTCAGGGTAAATTATTCATTTACAATATACACTCTTTAAGTTTATTTTTTTATTTCACTCTTGGAATTCAAAATGTTTACACATAGTACCTCTACATTTTTCTACTTTCATGACAACTGCGTTTCCTTTCAACTTATTTTATTCCTTCCACTTTTTAAAATATGTTTATGCGTTGTTTTGTGCGGTTTTCATATTCAGATATTTTCTTTTAACCACACATTCTTCTTGAATCAAGGAGGAAGAATTCTTGGTGAGACTCAGGAATTCTTTATTTTTGATTAACGTATACATCATTTCGATACGAATATAAAAGAGGGTTATGTAAGGTTTTTTCTTTTTCTTTTTTAAGGTTTATCTGAGATACGAATTTCTCTACTTATTGAGACAAAGGGTTGTGAATATATTCAGATTAACATTGGCTAGAAATTTCTAACACTGGATTTTATGAAACAATGTGCCACAAAATCTTAAATATAGTGTCTGAGAATGATGGAATGCTTAGCTTTGATTGTATTGAAAATAAGAAAAAGGTTTAAAAAAGAAAATCGTCTTTTCTTGAAAAGTTTGATTTACAAGAATCCAAAACTTTCAAAATCGAAATATTATATTTAGAAAAGATAAATTCATAGTTTTTGTCATACTGATAATACCGGCTAAGTCAAAATGAATAACGCGATTACAAACGACTATAACAATTTAATGGGAAAGAATTTATCGATAAGATTAACACAGAATGTAAACGGCACCTCAAAATTTTCTATACATATGTCATAGATGTTCTATGTGACTTCCCTTGGTTACACGGACAACATCTAGGCGGTAGTCCATTTCACGCCATACATTCTGAAGCATTTGTTCAGTCACCGACGCAAGCGTATTACAAATGCGTACTTTGAGTTCTTCAATTGTTTTGGGCATGGGAGGCACCCTGTCTTTCCTATAACCCTATAGAAAAAAGTCGGTCGTTTTTACCGTCATAATTGGTCATTTTTATTGATGAGACGGCCGCAATGAACAGGTTTCTTGTCGTTGCAAAGTTTCCAATCGCGCATGCGTAGGTTTTCGCTTCACTGCACATGCGCCTTACGTAAAGAAATTCTGAATTTCCGTCTACATTCTGTGCTAATCTTATTGATAAATTCTTTTCCTTTAAATAGTTATAGCTGTTTGAAATCGCTATACGTTGACTTACCCTGTATAGAAAATCCTCAATGAAACAAACCGCTGCTTTTGGAAGTAGAATTGTCTAATACTTAGTATTTTTACAGTATTTGAGTATTCATGATGCAATAAATACATTTAATACACCTGCATACATAACAAAAACTTTTTGACATCAGTTTTGTAATTCCATCATACATTAGCATAGGAATTTTTACGATAAATTATTCATTTACAATACATATTTTTTAAGCAAATTTTTCAACTGACGCTTGAAATCCAAAATATTTACTCATACTACCTCTACATTTTTTCAACTTTCGTGTCAGTTTCCTTTCAGCTTCTTTTATCCCTTCTACTTTTCAAAATATGTTTATGCGTTGTTTTGCGCGGTTTTCATATTCAAACATTTTCTTTTAACCATACATTCTTCTTGAATCAAGGAGGAAGAATTCTTGGTGAGACTCGGGAATTCTTTATATTTGATTACGTATACATCATTTCAATACGAATATAAAAGAATGTTATGTAAGCTATTTTCTTCTCCTTTTTCAATTATGTTTTTCTTTTTTAAGGTTTATCTGGGATACGAATTTTTCTACTTATTGAGACAAAGGATTGTGAATATATTCAGCGTAACATTGGCTGAAGTTTCCAAAATTCTGTGTTGGATTTTATGAAACAACATTACACAAAATCTAAATAGTGTGTCTCGGAATGTTGGAATGCTTAGTTCAGGTTATATTGAAAATGACAGACAGTTTTCAAAAAAGAAAATCGTCTTTTATTTGAATGTTTAATTAACTACAATCCAAAACTTAAAAAATCCAAATATTATATTTATAAATCGAAAATACATAGTTTTTGTTATACTGAAAATATAGAAAAGCCACAATAAAAAAAAATCGTTGCTTTTGTTGAGAAGCTTATCCTTGGTTATATTCAAAGTAAGAAACATGTTTAAAAAAGAAAATCATCTTTTATTGAAAAGTTTGATTAACAACAATCCAAAATTTTAAAATCTAAATATTATATTTAGAAAAGATGAAATACATAGTTTTTTTTAAACTAAAAATATAGAAAAGCTACAATAAAAAAATCGTTGCTTTTGTTGATAAAGTTGTTTAACACTTGAAGAAATACTTGGTATTTTTGCAGCAATTGAGTATTCATGATGCAATAAAGAAAATTAATATGCCTGCGTATAAAACAAAAATATCTTGAAACAACGTTTTTCCCAACATACATGATATGAATGCATATGAACATTCAGGATAAATTATTCATTTATAATATATACTTTTTAAGCTAATTTTTTCTTTAACGCTTGTAATTCAAAATATTTACTCATTCTACATTTATTTTATTTTATTTTATTTTTTATTTTATTTTATTTATTTTTTTATTTATTTATTTTTTTGCTGGTTTAATCTCAAAAGCGTTTCCTTTCAACTTATTTCACTCCTGCTACTTTTGAAAATTTGTTTATGAGTTGTTTTGTGCGGTTTTCGTATTAAAACAATTTCTTTTGGACCATACATTCGTCTTGAATCAAGGAAAGAGAATTTTTGGTAAGACTCAGAAATTCTTTATATTTGATTAACGTATACACCATTTCAATACGAATATAAAAGGAGATTATGTAAGTTATTTTCTTCTTCTTTTTTTGTTAAGTTTATCTGTGATACGAATTTCTTTACTTATTGAGTCAAAGGATTGTGAATATATTCGGAGTAATATTGGCTAAAAGCTTCTAACATTCTACATTGAATTTTATGAAAGTGTATTCCATAAAATCTAAATATTGTGTCTGGGAATATTGGAACGTTTAGTCTTGGTATATTAAAAATAAGAAACAAGCATAGAAAAAGTCTTTTATTGAAATGTTTGATTAACAACAATACAAAACTTTAAAAGTCTAAATATTATATTTAGAAAATACGAAATACATATAGCTTTTGTTATACTGAAAATATAGAAAAGCCACAATAAAAAAAATCTTTGCTTTTGTTGAGAAGCTTATCCTTGGTTATATTCAAAGTAAGAAACATGTTTAAAAAAGAAAATCATCTTTAATTGAAAAGTTTGATTCACAACAATCCAAAATTTTAAAATCTAAATATTATATTTAGAAAAGATGAAATACATAGTTTTTTTTAAACTAAAAATGTAGAAAAGCTACAATAAAAAAAATCGTTGCTTTTGTTGATAAAGTTGTTTAACACTTGAAGAAATACTTGGTATTTTTGCAGCATTTGAGTATTCATGATGCAATAAAGAAAATTAATATGCCTGCGTATAAAACAAAAATATCTTGAAACAACGTTTTTTCCAACATACATGATATGAATGCATATGAACATTCAGGATAAATTATTCATTTATAATATATAATTTTTAAGCTAATTTGTTCTTTAACGCTTGTAATTCAAAATATTTACGCATTCTACATTTATTTTATTTTATTTTTTATTTTATTTATTATTATTATTATTTTTTTGTTGTTGTTGTTGTTGCTTTAATCTCAAAAGCGTTTCCTTTCAACTTATTTTACTCCTGCTACTTTTGAAAATTTGTTTATGAGTTGCTTCGTGCGGTTTTCGTATTCAAACATTTTCTTTTGGACCATACATTCGTCTTGAATCAAGGAGGAAGAAATTTTGGTAAGACTCAGAAATTCTTTATATTTGATTAACTTATACACCATTTCAATACGAATATAAAAGAAGATTATGTAAGTTATTTTCTTCTTCTTTCTTAATTTTGTCTTTTTTTGTTAAGTTTATCTGTGATACGAATTTCTTTACTTATTGAGACAAAGGATTGTGAATATATTCGGAGTAATATTGGCTAATAGCTTCTAACATTCTACATTGAATTTTATGAAAGTGTATTCCATAAAATCTAAATATTGTGTCTGGGAATATTGGAACGTTTAGTCTTGGTATATTAAAAATAAGAAACACGCATAAAAAAAGTCTTTTATTGAAATGTTTGATTAACAACAAAACTTTAAAAGTCTAAATATTATATTTAGAAAATACGAAATACATAGCTTTTGTTGTACTGAAAATATAGAAAAGCCACAATATTAAAAACATCGCTTTTGTTGATAGAATTCTTTCACACTTGAAGAAATACTTTGTATATCAGGTCTGCCACTGGGGACTATTTTTATATTCACTATTATAAGAAAATAAAATTTTTAGTACATTTCTCTAGCTGATGTTAACAAAGTGTATGATTTTTTTTTTTTTTTTTTTTTTTTTTAAGTGATGCGATATAGAATTAAAAAATAGTCGCTAGTGGCATCCCTGGTATTTTATCAGCATTTGAGTATTCATGATGCCAAAAAGACAATAAATATGCCTGCATATACATATATATATATATATATATATATAACTTGACACTAGTTTTTTTTCGTTGAACACTAGCATATGAACATTCAGGATAAATTATACATTTATAATACATATTTTTAAGCAAATATTTCATTTAACGCTTGTAATTTGAAATATTTACGCATACTACATGTAAATTTTTCAACTTATATGTCAATGGCGTTTCCTTACAACATATTTTACTCCTACCGCTTTTGAAAATATGTTTATGAGTTGTTTCGTGCGGTATTAGTATTCAAACATTTTCTTTTAATCATACGTTCTTCTTGAACTTAGGAGGAAAAATTCTTGGTGAGACTGAAAAATTGTTTATATTTGATTAACATATAACATCGTTTCATACGAATACAAAAGAGGGATATGCAAGCTGTTTTCTTCTTCTTTTTTATGTGTTTGTCTGGTGTACGAATGTCATTACTTATTAAGACACTGGAATGTGAACATATTCAGAGTAACAGGTTTAAAACTGCTAACTTGCTGCAATGGATTCTATGAAATAAGATTTCAGAAAATATAAATATTGTGTCTAGGAATGTTGGAATCGGTTATATTGAAAATAAGAAACATGTTTAATAAAAGAAATATTGTTTCATCTTTTGTTGAAATTTTTGAGCGACAACAATAACAAACCTTAAAAATCTATATACTATAGATTGAAATGTCATATGCACAAGTTTTGTATTATACTGAAAAATAGAGAACAGACTTAATGAAAAAAATATATCGTTGCTTTTGTTTTAATAAAACTGCTTAAATCTCGAATAAATTCTTAATATTTTTACAATATTTGAAGCTTTGTGATATAATTAAGTCTATTAATTTCCCTGCACATGAAACATAAACCTTTCACCAAAGGTTTGATTTATGCAGTTGGCAAAAGTTTGGCTTGAGAAAGTTTCCTTCATAAAATTGATTTCAAAATGTTTTTTTCAGAAAGTTGCCTTTATAATGTTGACTTCTTAACCTTCAAAGTAAAAATTCATTTATATTATTTACTCACTGGCTCATTTTTCAATTTATACCTGAAGGCAAAGTATTTATACATTTTACCTTCATATTTTTGGGTACTATATTTTTCTGCAGTCGTGTCAACAACAATTCATTCCGACTTAAGTGTTGTATTGAGCGGTTTTCATATTCAAGCTTTTTCATTTAACCATGTATTCTTTTTAAATCTGGAATAAAGAATTCTTGTCAAGATTCACAGAAATTCTTTGATGTTTGTTTTACATATGCATAATTTCAATGTAAAAAAAGAAAAAAAAAAGAGAGCGATCTGTGTAAGTCAGTTTTCATTGTCTTATTTTTTTGACTTATCTAGAATGCAATTTGCCTTACATATTGAGACACAGGATTGTGAATATATTCGAAGTAACATTAACTAAAAGTTCCTAACATGCTTTATTGAATTTTTTGAAACAACATTCCAGAAAATATAATTCGATGTCCGGGAATGTTGAAATATTTCGATTCCGTTATGATGAATGATAAAAAAAATGGTTTAATAAAACGGCATTGTTCTTCTTTTATTGCAACTTTTTTATCCACAACAGTATTATACTTTAAAGATACGAATACGATATGTTGAAGAAAACTATTTCGTGAAGTCAAAATTTAATCAGTTTAGATATCGTAACTTCTGACAAAGAACAAGATAATTATCTATTAATGTGATTTACTTTTAAATCCACATTGTTTTGTTTAGTGATTAGATAACATTTAAACCATATTAAATATTAAGTATATTACGTCTCATATATTTTGGCATACTAATTATACAGTTAAAAAATAATAGCTAAAAATTTCAAACTTGCTAAAACAGATTTTTCTTTCTTTCTTTCTCTTTTTATTTTATTTTATTTATTTATTTATTTATTTATTTATTTACATTCTATCTAAAGTATATAAACGTCTTTCGTCTAAAATATTTAGAATTGGTTACTTTTAAAGATAACAAAGTTTTTGATAAAAAATGGTGCCGTTTCGTCATTAATTGAAACTTTGGATCAAAAAAACACTGTTCTTTAAATATATGAAAGTAAATTTTGATTTTAAAAAACGAGCATCTAGTTCAGTTAAAGAAAATTTGTTAAGAAGAAAATTGTTACAATAGGGAATACAGTAGAATACGACAGTAGATATTTCTACGCCCAATAAAGAAATGTATGGGAAAAACTGTGTGTTCTTTAAGTACGGATGCCACCAGCCACGACTCCAACTCGAGTTTTATAACATATATACATGGTGTCCCCGAATTCATGGACCAAACTGTAAGGGAAGGTAAAGTACACATAAAAAAGCAATTTTGGTATAACAATGTGGGGTTGGGAATGAAAAGTATTGGTGAAAAACAAGAAATGCGAAAAAAAAATGTAAACAATCGTTTTATTGGCATAACGATTACAGTCTCAAATATGCTACCATCAACATCGATACATACCTGGAAGCGTCTAGCAAGGGATTGGCTTATCCTTTAGAAGGTTCCCGATGTTTCATCTATGAGTATGATATCAAAAATCATATATTAATATAATCTCCCCTTTCCTTTATTAAATCATAAAATTACTCTTTCATTTTAACCTCCAACTCCATTCAAAACATTAAAGGATATCTTAATAAACCTTTAGCATAACCGCTTTTATTTAAATACAGTCCCTATCTTAAAATTCGCATTAGACATAAAACCCCTCCGAAGTTAGCCGTTATAGAACCAGATGCCAAGTCTTGATTTCGATTCATTTTATTTGACCTTTTTCATGACCATATATCGTTATCGATAATTGGCAGCTTTCTCCGAGGCGCTTAGCAAGCTAAGCAAAAATATAATCATATCCTTATTTGGCTCACGAGTCTTCGTTCAAAAATTCCAATATTCACTTCCTAGGCCCATATCTATTGACAATGTACAACTTTCTAAAAAATCTTATGGGATTTTGAAATAAATTCAAGGCTAAAGGCCAATTTTTATATGTAAATCTCCATCTCAGAAAATCACTGCCAAGAATTATAACCTTTTGGCAAATTATTTGGCGAGAATGTAATTAAGGAGAAACATGCAATGTATGTGTCACTCTCTCCTTTGCTACCTCCTCTGAAAGATGTATTCTTAAGCTTCCTCACCTCGAATAAACATATTTCTTCTGTTAATAACCTGGACTCGGCCATTTTCATCTATACCTAAATGTATCAACGTAATGTCTATATGGATCAACTACATCTTTATAAAGAGACACCAGTTGACTCTGATGAGGACCT
Organism: Maratus speciosus; assembly: GCA_963932465.1. Classification (NCBI taxonomy): domain Eukaryota; kingdom Metazoa; phylum Arthropoda; class Arachnida; order Araneae; family Salticidae; genus Maratus; species Maratus speciosus. The sequence continues at coordinate 198,749,826 of OZ010792.1, read as the reverse complement.
CATTACAAGGCTTCCGGTCATTGCTGCAAATATTCGTGAAAGGCTTGTAATTTGCGAAAAGGTATGCCAGTTACTTACTAGACGGTCCAAGTGGCACACTTGAGCACTTAATGTAATTTTTATGTCAATAAAATGCTCGTTTTCATTTGCTCTGCATTTCTTGTTTTTCGCCAAAACTTTTCATCTCCGAATTTCATTAAAAAATGTAAAGTTTCAGGGATAAAATAATAACTAATAGTTTTAAAAAAAAAAACTCCAAAATGTTTCCCATTTTATTTATTTATTTCTCCTAACACTCATGACTAAAATATACTTATGGCTATAGATTAAATGTTCTCAGAATATATTTTTACAAAAATAAGAAAACATCGCAGACTTATAAAAAAATTTCCAATTTTGTGGAGATGCTTAGATTTTGTCTCATTGAAAGATAAAAATCAGCGTAAATGAAAAGACTATCGATGCTTTTTTTATAAGATTATTTTTACTATCATTTCTTAAACACAAAAAAAAAAACAAAAAAAAAAAAAAAAAAAACTAAATTCCTAATTCTATTCGAAAAAACAATTTCACCGATAGAGAAAAAATATTATAAGTAATAATAAATATCGACACAAAATCTTTTTTCTTTTATTTTTCTCACTTTTCCTAAAACTAAAATTTATAATAAAAATGCATAAGTAGATTCTTGATTAACCGGGATCGGATTATCCGGGTTGCGGATTAACCGGAATGCCCCACTCCCTCTACCCCCTAAAAAAGAAAAGCAAGCGCGGAGTGCGGGTGTGTAGTAAGACTGCATTGTTCTAAACAATTCTTATTGTATTGGAATCGTCCAGCAGACCGGTTTTGCTCCCATTCTGAAATGCTGGCGGGTCGGGGCATTATTCAACCATCTTCGCAGTGTCGATGCTGTTTAGATTAACAGTTTCGCACGTGTTTCACATTTTGTTTGTAGTGTTAACGCATAGAAACGCACAAGAGTCGTTCTCAGTATAAATCAAAGGCTTGAAAAATTTCAGAGTTATAGTGCAATTTATTATGTTGATGTTGCATGGAAATTAGTAAAAAGCACCATGGTTAAAAAAAAATCCCTGCCGGCCCGGCCTACAGGCGGAAGTAGATTTCGAAGTTAAGTATATTAATTGCTCCAACAAAAACTAAATCATGATTAGATATAAATCCACTTTAACAGTTTTATCTGGTCGCTTTTGCCGCATTTTTATTTCACTTTTATATAATAGCTGGTTTTATCAGAATCATGTTAAGGCGGTATTAAAAAAAAATACTTTTCCATGCTCAACAACTCGAAATTTTCTGACACATTTTCAGATTAATTTTTAATAGAAAAAATACGAAACTTGCTGAAGCAATTTTTGAAAAGATTTATAAGCGACATGTGTTTTTATTTTCCTTTCAATTAATTGAAACTTGATTAATAAACAATTATTTTCTCAGTAGGGCAGTATTTTTCATTTCTAACGAAATAGCTCCGGGAAATTCTGTTCAAAATGCCCACTTTGACATAATTTTTTGAAATATATTCTGCCTCTATCAAAAAATCGATCATTACGGTACATTATATAGTTTCTGAAGAAGAGAATCTATCAGCTGGATGCGTTTGAGAGCAAAAATGAATTTAAAAATGAGTCAGAAAATAAGCAGTTTGGATTTGAATACACCCTTAATAAGATGATTTTTTTCTTCAACCGCTATGTATTTTTAATTTGTTTTTGCTGTCAGAATTGGTCCTATCAAAAACTTATCTATATAAATGTTGAATACAATATTAAGAAAATATATGTTAAATTCATGGGGATTTTATATCTTGTGAATTGACGGAGTTATGGAAATTTATCTTCTTCACCCCCCCCCCCCCCTTTTTGTTTTCGTTTTTAATATTTTTGCGAAATTGGTCCTATCAAAAACTTGTGAATATAAAAGTTGTAGATAATATTCAGGAGATGTATAATAAAATTAATTGAATTTGACATATTGAGAATTGACGAAGTTATGAATTTTTTTCTCCCAAAAACCCTATTTTTGCGGCCCTTGAGCCCATTTTTAATTTTATCAAAAATCTGTGAAGCATAAATTTTTGGCCCTATTTTTAGGAGTAATAAAAACTTTAAACTAATTTGATATGTACAAAATTTAAGAAGTTATGGGGTTTTTTCTACCTTCACAAAACCCTCCCTATTTCCAGCCCCTTGGCCCGATTTTGCCCATTAACGAATTTGAACGAGATTTTATGCCCCTTGATTTTATGTATCAGTTTGGAAGAGATTTGCGCAGAATTGTGGAAGTTATCGTGTCCAGAAGAAAGGGATATATATAGATAGATACGATAGTAGGGATGCACCGAATAGTGATTTTGGCCGAATGCCGAATACCGAATATTCGGCTAGCCGAAAAGTAACTGCTAGGCCGAATACAGAATATTCGGCTTGTCGAATAATTTTACATTTCAAAAATTAAAGGCATTAAAATGTTAAATTTTAAAACAGTTATACATAATATTTAAAACAGAAACTTTCATTTTGATAATCAAGAGCTTCTTTCAAGTAAACTTTAAGCTGAAAAAAAAATCTGCTTTGAGTTATTTAAGAAGAGGATAGTTATAAAACTTTTTTAATTAATAAATAAAATTTTAAATTTCATGGCTTCTTCTGTGAATTAAAGCAAATGAATAAAATTTTCTTAAATTCTAAAACTTCTCATGCATTTTAAAATCAAAGAGAAATTGTGGAAAAATTGGAAGAAAAATTGTACAGGATCATATATTATTGGTTTGTCAGGAAGAGACTAAAGTAAAAGTAAATATGTAATATTTATTATCAGGAAGAGACTAAAGTAAATGTAAATAAATAATACAACCTATTTAAATTTTATATGGTGGCAACTCAGCAAGAATAACTGTTCTACTCCCTTCTATTAAGCAAGGAAGTTTTTAAATACATTCTAGAACGGTGTCTGGAGTGGGCTATTATTTTCAGCGATTGTAAACGTTGTTCTTAAAATCTTAGCAAGAAACAGATTATTTACTGGAAAATGTTCAGGAACTTGCATTTGTACATAATTAATTCCTATGAAAATCCTCGCGATTGGTTAATTTTCTTAAATAATACTTAACAAACAGCAAATAAATAATGTAAAAACATTCTCTTTTATTAAAATATATGATTCTGTTTCTAATTATTCTGAATATCTTTATAAGTTGACCGTTAAACTTATAAGTGGTATAAGGTTTTTAAAAATATGTTTTAAAAGTTTTTTTTAAGTATTCGGTTGGCCGAATATTTCGATATTCGGCCAAACCGAATATTCGGCTGGCCGAATAGTTTGCTATTCGGCCAAGCCGAATATTCGGTATACCCAACAGTTTGATAATCGGCAAAACCGAATATTCGGTAACATGGCTGAATAGGCCGAATACCGAATAGATACCGAATATTCGGTGCATCCCTATACGATAGATAGATAGATAGATAGATAGATAGATAGATAGATAAAGTTTTTTACTGAGGGTGGTTTTGGGTTCCAGGGATCATGATCGGTGTAGATCTGCAAAAATTTTTCAGAAATTCCAACATAGGAACGACGCCAATAGGTAGTATTTCATACGAAATCTACTTAAATCATGGAGGACAGTTTTATCGCAGGATAAAAGTGAAATTCCTACAGAAGACATAGTACTGATTTGCAGAGAAAAATCTTAGAAGATTTGAGAAAGTAAAACTTTTCTGAAAATGTGGACGAAGAGGCAGTGTAACAATCGATTAACGAAGATTCGAAATTGGAATGTTACGAAGTATTAAATGACGATGATATTGCGTCGAGTGTTGCTTGTAGTTCAGAAGAAACAAAGAATTTCAAAGAATTTCCTGAAAGTGATGAAGAAAATCTTGTAGTTCATCAAAAATTAACCCTTAAATGCCTGATTTTTCAAAAATCATTTTTAAAATGTTTTTCGGCTTTCATTTTTTAAATAAATCATGGGAAAAATACTTTCATACAAATCATATTTTAATTTAAGTATGGTTTACGGCTAAAAAACTTTGTTCCTAATCGGCAATACTGGTGTTTAATTAAAAAAATAATTTTCCTCCATAAAATTCTATAATATGAAACACACAAGAATTTTAAGAACTATGATAAGAAATAAATTTTACTCGCTCACTGCAGACCAAAATAGGGTATTTCGCAAGCTCTCAAACAAAACAAAAAGAACATGTAACAACAACTGAAAAAATAAATCTATCTTTATTCTTAAACAGCACAAGTGTTGCCATCTTTATGTTGAAATTCGATTTAATAATATTTTTCAGAATATATTTTAGTGGCAACATTAGACATTATAGCTTCAAAATTATTCTAATAGTATTTTAGAAGCATAAATTAGGTATGTTGCCGAAAAGCAACACCAGGAATTTAAGGGTTAAGTTACGGGGATGCATTTCTACACACTGAAGCGTAACGCAATTCCTTGTAGCAAGAAGATGAAAGCACACCTGTTGAAAAAAAAATTATATTAAGGAATTTGCGTAGTAAAATTCGTCGAAGTGTAAATGAAAAACGAAAACAGACTTCTATAATTTCATTCTTCACAAAACAGTGAGTTAAACTACATTTCTATATATTTTATATTATAATAATTGTAAATCTAAATAGCATTTAAATTTTTTTTCATTCATTTTCTTTTATGTTTATTAAATATTAATGTCCTATTGTACATTTATTGAACATTTTTTATCTTTTTTCATAATTTTTCATCAAAATTTGAACAAATTCGATTATCCGGGATTCGCTTATCCGGATACAGGCATTTACCGACCACCCCGGTTAATCGAGAGTCTACTGTATATTAAATATTTATTCTTAGGAAACAATTAAGAAAGTGAAAAACTTTTACCTATTTTATAATACATATAATACATATTTTATTTTATATAAAGTATACAATTAATTTTAATGCATTTTTAAAATGTAATTTTTGGTGATATAAACTGCAATAAGACATATTCGTATTTATGTGCGTTAAAATATTTATACTCTATGCGCTAAAAATATCATGTTAAAAAATGACAACTCAATACGCATTTTAAAAGGAGAAAAAAATTACCTGAAATCCATTAAAGTCTTAAACATTTTTGTTTTTTTCAAAGTTTACTTTCTTTTCCAGTCTTGTTAAAAGAGAAAATAATAATAAAGAAAGAGAATAAAGAATGGTAGCTGAGTCACGTGACATAGTTAAATCCATTAAAAAACTCGACATTTTTTATTCCGGGAAAAAACTCTTTGGAGATCTTTTAGTAAATGTGCGTTAAATCCTGAAGTAACGTTCTTTAACTACCAAAAGAATTATTTTCTTTGGTATAGTAAATATATTATTTAAATAACCGTATTTCATTCCATTGTTAAAATATAGTCATGCATGTTCTTTTTAAATGTAATTCATGCTCTGTTTTATATGGCTGACTGACATTAAAGAAAAATGTGTATATTTGAAAGCTTCTTATAATGGACATGATACAGATAACAATTTTGTGTTTAACAAAATATTTGAATTCTGGAAGATACAAAGATAATAATAATAATAATAATAATAATAATAATAATAATAATAATAATAATATATATATATATATATGAACCTAATGTGTTAACTCACATATATGGAAAATCTTTATAAATAAAAAGAATTTATCAGATATATTTTGTGAATTATATTCTAAAGTCATGTTTTTTAATATCAAAAGTCCTATATTTTATAGTCTTTAAATATTTTATTTAAATAGCACTCTTTCGAAATATATTAGGCATGTTCTTTTTAACTGTAATTTATACATTTTTGTAAATAAACCCGCATAAAAAGCATGCTGGATGTGACGTTATTGCAAGTCAGAGTAGTCACATCACGTCTGCGACCAAAAGTCAAATTTCAATTAAAACTTGAATTTAAAAAAAAAAAGGTATTTTTTTCTTGGCAAAGTTTTAAATGTTTGTAACATCACTGCTCGTAACGTACGTCAGTTCATATATGTGATCAAAAAAAAAAAAAAAAAACCAAGGACGTAAAATCGTATTGTGACTATAACTTTATCTTAAATATCTGAAAATTAAAAAAAAAAAATATTTTTAAGAGGATCGTTTTAATGCATTTGAATACCTGGACGCAGATTATTTTTTGTGGGCATTTTGCAAATTAACCTACATTCACTTATTTATCAACCTACAGAAGAATTCTATAAATAAATCACTTTTAGTTAATACGTAATTGGAAATTACGATACACGACCTTTAGCTAATTCAGAATATAAATGCAATGATAATAGTAATAATAATTTTATTTAAAATAAAAATAAAACTTTCTTTAAATATCATGCTTAAACCTAAAATGCTATATGAAAATCTACTAAAGTTACAGACCTCCGGTTTCGGTAATATAGAGCTTACCGTCATCAATAAAAAATAATATGTGGAAATTTGCTCAAATAGTGACATGCGGGCAATAAAATTTGATTCAAGAAACAATTTCGGACAAAACGTTTAATAACCAGCTAAAATAGCCTCAACAGTTTCATTAAGATAAATTATTGCTAGTACTGAAGTCAACAGAAGAAAATCCAAGTGGGTCAGGGTGGTTTTTTTTATTTGCCGGAGACATTTTGTCACACACTGATGCCGTTGTATATTGCAGGCATGAAAGTGGGAAATTAGAAAATAGGTGGAAATTTTTTTTCCATCTATACAATAAGGCCAAACTTGTATAATTTAAATGCATTTCAACAGTTATTCATGCAATAAAATGAATTATAACTGTACATATGATTTTTTTATTGTAACTTAGAAAGTATTAAAAAATAATAATAATAACAGTAAATGTATAAATTCATTAAATCAAAAAAGAAAATTGGAAACAGTTTGCTAAAAGTAAATGCAAATGTATATCAAATCAGATATATAAATCCAAATGTATCTGATGTATAATCCAAATAAATTTACAATAAATCCAAATGTATGTGAAGTACAGAGATTAATTTTTCAAAATAAATGTATTATTTTGAATGATTTGAATGTTTAAGACTTTACTTAAAAGAAAAAAAAATTCTATGCTAAATATATGAACGCCAAATTGATCTTTATTCCAGAAATACATTTCCAAAAATGCATCACTGAAATTAGCCAGAAGTGTTTTATAAATAGAATAAAATATTCTATTCCAAAAGAACATTATGGAAACTTCCTTTCCCTAGTTAAAGAACTTAATTTACATGACTTTCAGATGCTTATAATAAAAGCTCGTCTTTGATTTGATAGTACAGCAATTCAGAAACAAAGGATTTGAAAGCACAAAATCTCTAATTATTAAGCTTTCTAGACCCCCCCCCCCCATATGATTCTAATATTTTCTTTACATTTTTGTATCAATCCAGAGAATGTCCAAATTTGCTTTTAAAAAGGTGGAAAGGAACTCTTTCATGCCTGATATTGACAATAAAAGTAATTAAAAAAATGATTTTTTTTTGTCACTTTACTCTATCTGATTGCGATTTATATTTAACATTTTTTTTTAAGATTTTGTATTTAATTATTCACGTTCTTTTCCCGTGAAACTATTTCTACTTCTTTCTTCTATAGTCACTACATGTTATATGACCAAAACTGTCTGATTTCTATGATTTTTCTTAATCCAATAAAAATAGAGTTTTTTCTAAATTCGTTTATTTTCTGAAACTACTTATTAACATTGTTTGTGTTATTAAAATAATTAAATTAGGGAGTTATAATTTAAATAATTAACAACTTGTGCATGAAAAATAATTCTTCAATTTCATCATTCAATACGCTGATTTCACTCAGAAACTGTGTAAGATCATGAATTGATTTTATGTATATTGTATAGATCTTACGCAATTACTGCTATATAAATAGATCTTATTTATATTTGATTATTATAGATTAAAAATTTTATTCACCAAACAACTTCGGTCAAAAAATCTAATATCGAGCTGAAATAGCTATAACAGTTTTATTAACATAAATTATTGCTGCTATTGAAGCTATTGAAAAAAAATCTAAGTGGTTGAAGTTTTTTTTTTTTTTTTTTTTACTTTACTCTTTCTTACCGTGATTTATCTTTAACATCCTTTAAAGGTTTTTCGTTTAATTAGCATTTTGTCTCTTAGGTATACGGTCTTTTCCTTGAAACCGTTTCTAGTTTTAATATTTCTATCTTCACCACTTGTTAGATGATCAAACCATAGTCCAATATCTAAGAATTCTCTCTTTCTTAATCCAATGAAAATACAGTTTTTTTTAATTTAATTTATTATCTGAAACAACTTATTAACTAATTTCCAATAACTAACATTGTTTGTATTATTAAAATAATTAAATTTCGGAGTTATAATTTATTAAATTAACACCCCGTACATGAAAAATGATTCTTCATGTAATAAATACGCTAATTTCAATCAGAAACTGTGGAAGATCATGAATTGAGTATACGTATAGATCTTATGCAATTACTCACACACAAATGAATCTCATTTACGTCCTTACAAATTTTATTCACGAAACAATTTCGGTGAAAAAATTTAATAACAAGCTAAACAGTTTTATTAAAATAAATTATTGCTGCTATTGAAGCCAACCTTTTTTTTTTTTTTTTTTCTGGAAGAGATGGTTTTTATTTTTTTTCAAATTGATGCCGTTATATAATAATATATATATATATATTTTACTTTAATTTTCTTATTACGATTTATCTTAAACATCCGTTATAGATTTTTCGTTCAATTAGCATTTTTTCTCTAAGGTGCACGGTCTTTTCCTTGAAACCTTTTCTACTTTTAATACTTCTATATTCACTACTAGTTAGATAATCAAACCAGTCTAATTTCTGAGAATTCCCTCTTTCTTAATCCAATAAAAATACAGTTTTTCTTATTTATCTGAAACTACTTATTAACTAATTTCAAATAACTAACATTGTTTGTGTTATTAAAATAGTTAAGTTGCGGAGTTATAACTTAAGAAATTAGCACCCCGTACATGGAAAATCATTCTTCATGTAATAAATACGCTGATTTCACTCAGAAGCTGTGGAAGATCAGGAATTGATTATATGTATAGATCTTATGCAATTACTGACACATAAATGAATCTTATTTACGTCATTAAAATATTATTTAATAAAGCAACTAATTCAAATGCTTGACAGAATTAATGTAATGCTTTCTGCCTTCTAAATATTTCGTGTCGTAAGAGAGGATAATTTCACTAAATAATATCTCATGTTAATGACAGTTACAACAATTATGATTACATTGTATAAGTCACAAGTTTGAAATAATTCTCGTAAATGCACATTTGTCCATTGTAATAAGTCCGTGTTTCTTTGGCAAAGTGGCGTAACTCTAATGCGGCTGAGGTGGTAAATACAACGTGGCACGAGGCACAAGCGGTCCCCAAAACTAAGAAGATATAAGAGTTATTAAATTAATATTATCATTCATTTTACTAGTTTCTGTTAAATTTTAACTGACAAAATGCATAAGAGTATACAAGTTTTTAATAGGAATAATGTTTTAGCTCCTAATTTTTTTGATAAAGGGATTAATATGTCTAGTGGAGGACATTATACATATTAATAACAATGATGATACTTTTCACCTAATTGCCAACAATTATTGAATATACTTTTATTTTCTATAAGAAAACTTTTTATTTATATATGATGAATAAAATTAGGAAATCAGAAGCAGGTTGAAACAGAAAAGCACAAACAAGTAAAAATTCAATTTAAAAAATCAAAAAACCCGACTGCGTAAAAAGCGAGCTAATTAATTATTACTCAACAATGTGAAACTATTTTTTATATTACTTACTACTTATCTATTTTTTTTATTTACTTGTATTGATGACTTTTAAGGTGCTTTAATTGTTAGTTCCTATCTATAAACACTGTTTTGATGAGGCTTATAGATGTCTATGAAGGTTAGAGTTATAGTTAAGCTATAGATCCTACCTACACAACTTCCAGGTAATGTAATATTTAAACGGAACTTCTGACTGTAAAATAGGCAATGGAACATCGTCTTCATTTTGAAAGACCTATCCTATGATATTCCACTCAATAAGGTGCGTAAATTTTTTTTTCGTCTCTACCGCCATTTTGAATTTATAAAAACAAAACCTAGCCTATAACCATCGGACGGTTAAGACGAATCGATAGAGGCATCATTCATTAAAATCCATCCAGCCGTTGGGATGTTTCGAGGATCTAAAGAAACCAGATACGCGTGAAACACATAAAAAATTCATAGACGAAAATCTTCCCTGAATCGCGAAGTCACTCTATAAAGTTTGTTTTGCAGAATACTTGGAGACGCCCGCAATTCATGTACTATCCATCGAACTTTACATTAACCTTAATATCCCGTTCACACCAGATATTTAAGATATCTCGGACTACCGAACTCACAGAGAGAATTCTACAAACTCTCCCATTGAGCTTCAACTTTCTTTAGCAACATACAGCCATTACCACTTACTCCGATTGGCCAGAAAGTTTCACTTTAACTGACTGACGGTTGCGGTCGGTTTTATTTTATGCACATGCGCATACTTTGACAGTACTGACATATTTTCTCAGGCACAGTGATGTTTACTGATTTATCTTTGATGAGTTTTGCAATCTGAATAGGCATTCAAATCCGGGGGGGGGGGGGTGTGGGGGGGGGTGTACTACGCCAAAAATGGCCTTTAAGATATCTTAAACATCCGATCTGAACGGGTACTCGTCTTCTCAGCTTTGAATTTAGGAGGAAGGGGGATTATAAATACAGTTACCCCCCTGTGTGTTTTTTTTTCTCATTAGTGGTGTCGAAGTGCTACCCCAACCCAACGGAACGCCACAGCGTCTCTCTCAAAGAAAAATGTCTGCATTCCACATTGTATACATATACAATGGTTGAAAATTTTGCTCAATCATCCATACAGTTTTGTTTATTTGTGCAGTGTCTTGGAATCCAGAGTAAAATTTTGTCATGCGACTCTTATTAGTCTAGTTTAGACATTTTTTCGAAATAATTATAAAAACAATAAATGATCAAAGTTTTTGCTTACTAAAGGGGACAAGGGATCTTTAAATGCTTTTTTTTTTTTTTATTGCACCTTAAATACTATTCAAGAGCTGGCTGTACCAATTATGACACATATTTATCACACAAGAAATAAAAAAAAAATATTGGTAGAAAAATGAGTAATATAGACCATTGCAATTTTCAAAATTTCTTAAAAATTTCAACATTGTTTGTTTACTCTTTTACCAGAATTGCGATGCATAATAAAAAATGCTTTTCCAAATAAAATCCAATAACCAAAACTAAAACATTTTTTCATCGATAAAGACACATTTTCAAACCACTTTTGCATCTATTTTACAAGATTAGGTAGAAGAAAAAAAGAAGCCTAGAATTACAGCTACCTACACTTCATAACGAGTTAAAAATATATTCTAAAGAATATTTCGAAAAATTCAGGCTGCAAAATAATTTAAAAGAAAGAAAATTTTTAAATTATTTTACACAATTTTGAAAGCAGAAACAAATATTATAAACATCGAATAATTTGCATATTTATGCATTTTATTTTGTTTTTATAAAGGGTTTAGAATAATGTTACTCTGTGTTTAAATTTTCTTAAATAAGTGCTAGAAAAGTTGTTTGGAGAAAATATTTTTCTGACACGTTTTTACAAAGGAAAAGTGTATCAGTTAATAATCTACATTGTGTAACTTAAAAATAAAGTTAACATATTCATAAAGTCTTCATTTTCTAAAAAGTGTGTTTACTTTTGTTCTAAAAGAAAAACTGCATTACGTAAACAATGAATATTATGTCTTTACCTTTAGAAGGTTATCAGTTTTCAAAGCTTATTATAAATTATTTTCAAATAAGTTAAAGAAAACAGTAGAGAAAAGTTCATTTCCTTTAAACCAAAAATATACTTTTAAACTTTTTACACTTAAAATGATAATAATGAACAAATTATTGTTGATATACAAATGCAGATGAATTTTATAGGATCAAAAAAAAATAATTATATTGAAAATAAATTTATTATTGTATTTATCAATTAAAAAAATACTTTTGTTAATAAAAAGTACTTTATTAATAAAATATTTTAAGGAGTTTTTATTAGTACAGTGGTCTTGTATAATAACAAGTTATTATTTTATTATTATGTAATTTTATCTTATTTCTCTTTATAATCAGGGCTGTCACGACGACTATTATTCAGTTCTATCTCGCAGCATCGTCTCAAAGCAAAAATCCTTTACATGCACTTTAAGAACATGCAAAAGAGAAATTTATTACAAAATTCATTTAAAAAAAATAGTGGTGGCAATAAATATAAAAACAGCCGTTAGTGGCAGCCTTGTATAAGGCTCTCATAAAATATTTTAAGGAGTTTTTATTAGTACAGTGGTCTTGTATAATAACAAGTTATTATTTTATTATTATGTAATTTTATCTTATTTCTCTTTATAATCAGGGCTGTCACGACGACTATTTTCCAGTTCTATCTCGCAGCATCGTCTCAAAGCAAAAATCCTTTACATGCACTTTAAGAACATGCAAAAGAGAAATTTATTACAAAATTCATTTAAAAAAAATAGTGGTGGCAATAAAATATAAAAACAGCCGTTAGTGGCATCCTTGTATAATGCTCTCATAAAATATTTTAAGGAGTTTTTATTAGTACAGTGGTCTTGTATAATAACAAGTTATTATTTTATTATTATGTAATTTTATCTTATTTCTCTTTATAATCAGGGCTGTCACGACGACTATTTTTCAGTTCTATCTCGCAGCATCGTCTCAAAGCAAAAATCCTTTACATGCACTTTAAGAACATGCAAAAGAGAAATTTACTACAAAATTCATTTAAAAAAAATAGTGGTGGCAATAAAATATAAAAACAGTCGTTAGTGGCAGCCTTGTATAATGCTCTCATTTCATAAATGATACCAGCCAATTCTCGTTTACTAATGTTATTAATATTTTTTTTTCCCTTTTATAAATCTTGACTTTCCATATAGCTTAAACAAGTTGAAAATTGCACGTCAAACGTGGCAAAAATGGTGCGTTCGTACTATATCTAGTTTTATAAATATTGTTTGCACCGCGTATTGTACAGATTGTATATTTTAGTGCACTTTTCATAAGAGCATATCAATTTCATTATGTTCGACAGGCTGTAACATCATTAAAATGCACTTGAAATAATTTTTTCACATTAGCCGTAATGTAATAGAAAACTTTTGACTGTCCCTGTAATGAAACTATACATCCGATTTTCATAAAATTCTGAAAACACTCGACAAAATTTTGCAACAATTATATATTTAAAATTTCAGACCATGGTTGGGTAGTTTTTGCTTTGTTATATGCGGACGGACGGACAGACGGACCGAACGACGACTATAGGTGTTACATATTTATATAATTACGAACGCACGACTTTTCACAAATTTAGAAGCTAAATTTTAAAAAAAAAAGAAAAAAAAGTGCAATTTGTACAAAATTACGAAAGCGATATTTTCCAATTGAATAGTATTAGTAGACAAGTATTTTACACTTTTAAAATTATTTTTCTCATCAATAAAATGTCAAAAGGAAAAAATATTTAACAGATTTTTTTTAAAATTTTCGAAATATTTCACCACTGTTAGAATCGGTTGTGTAGTTGTTAATCCATAATGTTAGAATTGGATCATTCCAAAAAAAAAAAAAAAAACTTGCATTAATGCAAAATTTAAAAACTATTTATTAAATATAGCACGGTGAAAATTTATGTAATGTTACTCCATAAAATTGGTGGCAGCCTTGCTATCTCCCTATTATTGAGTAATTTAACCGGTATAACTGGTGTTACGATACACTAATGTGTAATATTACAAAAATTATATCAGTTTAAATTACACCGTTATATAAGTTAAATTACTCCATAAATTGGAGGCAGCATATTACCACCAATTTTATGGAGTAACGTTACATAATTTTTTACAGCGAGACTGTCAGGTTCTGATGAACATATACTATTTAGAACTATTGTTATATATTATTTTCTTGCTTATGTATTTTCTGTGTACTGGGAATTTTAAAGTAACATTCTTTTCTTATCTGGAATTTAATCCGAGCTAGTGAGTTAGATAGTATTAGTTGAAGGAATGTAGTTTACCCATTGAATAGGTGTTTCTCTTGTCATGCAAAGTGCGTACCTGAAGATAAGTCAGACAAAAGGGTTGCCACTCACTATCTAGGAAATAATGGATATCACGGAATGTGACATTGGTGGGGACGAGTCCTTGCTGGCAGATAGGGATCCCCACAGTTGGATCTCTTGGGGGTGATACCTGGGATAGAGGTCAGTTAATGCTTGGAGCTGGAACTGGGTGGTGAGTTGTTCAAGAGGTGAGCTCTTGGATAGAGCGTGATTCGGCGGCGTGAAGCTCTTGGAGTATAGAGCTAATGTGTTCTGAGATTAATAGTGATCTCGGATAACTCTAATTTAACTAGCGTAGGGTGAGCGGAAGCTAGAGTAGTTTAACAGTACACAGAAAGTATTTACTGTATTTAGCTTAATGTTGGAACCGGATCACCTATATCCGAGTTCTTAATTGTAAATATTGTCTTGTTATCTGTAAATAATGTGTAAATAAATTGTTAGTTAAGTTTAATTGAAAGAGTTGGTATTATTTTAAACAATCCTCTCATACCGATATCACGTAATCATATCGGTGGTGGCAGCATATAAAAGTAAAGGAACATTCTTCAAAGTTGTGTGGACTTAAGAGGGAAACCCGACAGAGATGTTAGCCTCTTACAAATTTACACATGGGAGGATGTTCTTTGGAAATAGTGTGCGATTACGCACGTATGTTTCCAGACTATAAGATACGTATTCATGATCGGATTGACATTTCTACTTTACATTACATCATGTAAGGGTACTAAATGGAAAGCCCTTCAGCTAAATTCTTTAGGAATTATGAAAATTTAAAGTTTGGAATCCTTAATGTTAAATTCATTTGCAATTGTTGCAAAACAAATTGCAATGCAGGTAATTTTTTTTATTCATAATTTAAGAACTACTTGGAAAAATGTGCTGTAATTTTGGATTAGCATATTTGAAACTTCTAGAAATCGGTTCCTAATAAAAAAGTTATAGGTTATAATTTATAAACTTTTCGAATATATATATACATATATATGTACTAGATGACTCAGCCCCCTGTTCGCTAACGCTCGCCAACCGCCGATGAATTGCAACACAATTGCTACCGCTACGCGATCACAACTCGCTTCAATCGCTCGCCACTATTTGCATGAACTCTAGCCAGAATGAATATTATCATAAATTATTTTAACATATGAAATTTACAAATATTTTTAATGTATAAAATGTGAAAACTTCGTTGAAAATGCAAATAAAAATGCATTTTTTCGCCTCTAATACTGCACAGCACGGCTTAAATTCATTTAGAACTCTTAGAAAAACATAATGCTAACGAAATGTAATCAAAACGTTTTCAACTATGTCTAAAAGATAGTCTTGATCAGAAAGCTGATTCGCTGAATGCATCACGTCACCATTAAACAAACGAATGGCATTGCTATTCATACATCGATTAAACTAAGGCTCCTACATTTCGAGCTGGCTCACGCCGCCGTTAATCATGGAAGTAGCAATATAACTTCCTTCTTTATTTTGTTCTTGCTATTCTATGCATTTAATTGCAGGTAAGGGAAGAACACTTGTGCTTAAAAAAAGATTCTTTCTGGATTTTCATTTCTTGAATGGGTTGGGTCATGTGACTGCAAATTAACCACTGAGAATCGTCGCTGTGGTTGTTGCCACAAGGAAAGCTGATTCAGCTGACATTTAATTAATTTTTGAAATAAATATGAATTGTAAGTCGAGAATTTACACAGGGATCCAATTCTGGAAGTTTGAAATATGTGATTTTAAAAATTACAACTGACTCTGCCAAATAGGTTTTGAGTTATGCCTAAAAAACTACTACCATTGCAGTCTTGCAACGATTACAAATGAATTTCATATTAGCACGTTCAACTTTAAATTTTCAAAATTTCTGAGTTATTTGAACAAATGATTTCCTGTTTCGTACCCTAAGATAACACACACACACACAAAAGTGTCAAAATTACGTGTTCGTATTAAAAATCACAGAGTTTGTTGTGATTTGAGTACGAAGCTCATTTTTTAAACATAAATTAAAAAAGACATACTTTTCACTCGAATAAGTATTTCCGTTTTCTTTCTGTGACAATTTGCAGAATAAAACGTATAAGGTATTCTCTTTTGGGCAGGAGGGGGGTAATGAACTTCTAACATTTTTTGCGGAGGTATCTTTTAATTTTCTGCTAATATTTTAAATAAATATGTAAAGTTTTATATGGATTTTAGTGTGTGCAAAACACAAAAAAGCAAAATAAATAAATAAATAAAAGTTTGTTTCTACTGAAATTTTCCCTCTTAATGTAAATAACTAATATTTTTCTAATATTATAGGTGGAATTCCAAAATAACAAACTATATAAAAGAATAACGCCTAAAATTTTTATCACACTTTTAAGAATTTTGAATGGGTATGAAGTTACTCTAGGGAATATATATTTTTTCGTTTGGCTAATGCTGCTTGTAATGTTACGTAACCACTTAACTAAAATAAAAATAAAAGAGAAGAGAAAAATATGATGAAGCGAGAAAAGTTTAGTTGTCTTATAGAAACGACGCTTGGACAAAGAATTTTCTCCTCTGACAATTTCTCTTTCTAAAAATTGTGATGTTGGACAAATGTTTTTTTTTTTTTTTTTTTTTTTTTCCTTCAGTCTATATTTTCTTGCAAAAAAATTTTCTCACATTTTACGATCGAAAGTCCTTCCTACATCCCTTCCATATACGAAAATCTTTCCTCTTTTTTGCACTAGAATAAAGATACTAAGCAAATTCTTTTAAAAAAAAAATTCGGAAAAAATTCTTGAAAAATATTCATTCTGTTATGCTAGTCTGCAGGGTTTTTTTTTTCGAATTTCATTACATTACACAGGTTATTATGAATCTCGGACGCTAAAGCGGTTAAATAGAAAACATTACAACTGAATAAGACAGTGTTAATAAGCATTTTCATGGGGAAAAAAAAAAACCCTAAATGCTAAAGCAAACGCCTGTTTCAAATTGTCTCAGGGAAATCAAAGCTCTATTGACATTCTTAAAGGGAAATAAAGGAAAGTTATACAGTATTTTTTAAAGTTTATTCAAAGAGAAATAAAAGTGAACAAGAAATATCGGAGAAAAACTATATCAACATCTTCACATACAAACACTAGGAGAAAAAAAGTGTAGTAAGAAAGCAATTTAGCACTCACACATTTCAGATATTTTTTTGCTTCGTCGAGTTTCTTGTTTTATTTTCTTTGTAATGTATTCATATCCATGCTCTCAGTTTTATATCGATTTATACAGTCAGATTGGATATCTCAATGCATACTATTGAGTTCTTTTGTGGTTCTGTAAAGAATAAAAACTTATTATTTTGCCGATATTTCATCATCTGCTCAGGAAGAAAAAGAATCACAAAGAATTAAAAAAATATTTTTATTTGAAGTAGCTAGAAAAACAGATATACATTGCATTAATATTTAATTTTGCAACTAAACCAATTTAATTAGTTTATTCTATCTATGGTAGGGATGCACAACCTGTGGCCCGCGGGCCAAAAGTGGCCCGCCATGGACTAACTTGTGGCCCGCGACCACAATTTATACATTTCTTCGTTTTTTTATACAATTTCGTCAATTTATAACTGGAAAAATTGTAATTTTTGTCAATATGTCGCAGAAAAAAATCGCGAATTTTGCCAATTTGCCTCGAGAAGAAATTGCAAATTTCATCTGAGCCAATTAAAAATCGCAAATTTCGTTGATCGAGTTCGGAAAAATCGCGAATTTTATTGATGAGTCGCAGAAAAATCTCAAATTTCGTTGATCGGCTGGGGAAACATCGTGAGTTTTGTCAGTTTATCGCGAGAAAAAATAGCGAATTTCGACAATTTGCTGCTGAAAAAATTGACAATTTCGTCAGAGTCAGTTAAAAATCGTTAATTTCGTTGATCGTCGCGGTAAAAATCGCGAGCTTTGTCGATTATGAGTTCCTTGATCGGTTGCGGAAAAATCGTGAGTTTTGTCAGTTTATCGTGAGAAAAAATAAGAATTTTGTCAATTTGCCACGGGAAAAATCACAAATTTCATCAGAGTCAGTTAAGAATCAGAAATTTCGTTTATCGGGCACGGAGTGGCCGCCCCTCCGGGTGGTTTCGACCCGACCCCTTGAGTGGGGGAGGTGACCGGAAGCCCGGCAGAGTTCGTTGTGCACAAATGCGAGGGGGCCGGATGGGGACGAATCGCCACCTCCTCGAGAGACTCATCTCCGACAGGCGTTGAGTCCGGTGGCCACGGTTAACGGACGCTGTGCATGGGTTGCAGGACCTTCGGGTTCGGTTCTTACGGTAGCCCAAGGCGCCCAGGTTCTCTGGGTAATGCCGGACAGCGACGTTCCATAGGTCGATCCCAGTGCCGGTCTAAGGGCCGGACGGTGTCGCCGAGCAAAGACTAAATAAGGCGATAGGACCCCATCCACCTATTGACTAAGAAGGAGCCTGAGGTAGGAGTGAGGGCTTTGTAGTGGAAAGTCCTCGGTGCTCGCAGGAACGCCATGCAGGGACTCTCGGAGCAACCGAAGGGCGAGGGTTTCGGACAGCGCCCAGGTTACTTTTTGACTTGGGTGTCTCATCCCTCCGAGGACCGCAGCAGAAGCAGTTGTGAGCCGACCCTAAGGTGGGTAGGGTTTGGCGGTGCCCCCGTTGACCAAGGAGCTGTCGCGTGGGGAGGCCAGTATGGCTCTGGTTGCTCCATGTCGTGCCGTGACCCTTGGGGTTGGCCGGCAGGTCCACCATCGAACGCTGCCCCTACGGGGAACCGGGCCGGAGGTTCGCCGGTAACGCGGCGGCTCATCGTGCCTCAGAGGAACTCTTGGTCCGATCCAGGTCCTTTGTGTCTATGCGATACTGGAGTTTGCCTCGCCCAGTGATGAGGACCTAGAGGTGTCTACACCTAATTTTCGAACGCACTAACAAAGGTAGCGGTCGGTCACTGCACGGGGTCAGGGGCCTTCGGGCCTGGGTTCCCTCGACGGCCGTGAGGTAAGGTAGTGGTGGGCGGGCTTCTGTCGGCCTCCGTTGGCTTCTCTGCCTTCGGGCGGAGTCGAGTCGGCGGGGGCGGGTGGGACTCCGTTAAATCCAACCCCCTAGCGAGGCGGAGTCTATTCCGTCGAGGTGGAGCTTTCCGTGCCCACCTGGGGTCGCTAACGGCACCTAGTCTGGGCCAACTGGTTCCCGACGTGATCCGCGAGGGGTTCCGTCGGTTGAGCCGGGTGGTCTGGGCGAAAAGCCCGGAGCTGGGTCGCTTTACGGCCGGAGGGACTTTCACCGTCCTCCCGGGTTTTCAAGCTAGGGGCCCTTCATTAACTTTCCTATCTGCTGGCCCACATAAATGTCTTTGCCGGAAAATGGTATTTGATCTTGGGGGCCTCCCGTAAAGTAACTCCGGGTCGGGAAGCCTCGGTTCAGTTCGTAGGCCCGGCGTCTTTATAGGCGTCCGGTTCCTGCAGGGCTTACGGGGTCTACCGGCTCGGGAACCGAGTTTAGGGACCACTTGGTTTTTCTAGCTGGGTGGTGAGAACTGTCGTAGCGGCCGTTCGTCTTGACTTGGGAATAGCCGACGTGGCGTGCGCTGGGCAGCGCGTCGGTGTTGACCGGAGCTTGCGTGGGGTTCCGCTCTGTCGGAGCTTGTCTGGCAGCGACCTTCGGGACGCGTCGCGGGGCTTTTCTCGCGGGTGGTTCCCTGCGTAGGCAAATGGGCCTTCTGAGGGCCTGGGACCGGGGGATGGCAACCCGTCTTTTATCGGGCGCGGAAAATTTTCGAATTTTTTGATCGCGAGAGGAAAAATCGCGCATTCTGTCCATTCGGCGCGGAAAAATCTCAAATTTCGTTAATCAGGCACAGAAAAATCTCGAATTTTGTCGATGAGGTACAAAAAATTGGAAATTTTGTTCATCAGCTGCGGAAAAATCGTGAGTTTCGTCAGTTTATCGCGAGAAAAAATCTCGAATTTCATCAATTTCGCGTAAAAATTGCAAATTTCCTCAGAGTCAGTTAAGAATCGCGAATTTCGTTGATCGGACGCGGAAAAATCGCGAATTTTTTCGGTGAGATGAGGAAAAATTGCAAACTTTCTTGATCGGCTGCGGGAAAAGCGTGAGTTTCGCCAACTTATTGCGAAAAAAAATCGCAAATTTCGTCAATTCGCCGTGGGAAAAATTACAAATATCGTCAGAGTCAGTTAACAATCGCGAATTTCGTTAATCAGGCACAGAAAAATCGCGAATTTTGTCGATGAGGTACAAAAAATTGCAAATTTTGTTGATTGGCTCGGGAAAAATCGCGATTCTGTCAATTTATCGCGAGAAAAAATCACGAATTTTTCAGTCTGTCGCGGAAAAAATCACGAATTTCAACAATTGATAGAAAAAATTACAAATTTGTCAATTGGTCGCAAAAATATTGTGAAATTTGTCAATCGCTCGTAAAAAATCGTGAATTTCCTGAAAAATTCGTGAATTTCGTCAATATCTCATGGAAAGAAAATAGTAATTTTGTGTATCGGTCCCAAAAAATATCATGAAATAGAAATCCATTGGTTGCAGGAAAAAATCGCAAATTTCATCGATTATGCGCGTAAAAAAATCGCGACTTTCGCCAATTTATTGTGCGAAAAAAATCGCAAATTACATCAATGTATATCAGAAAAAAAATTACGTTTCGTGGATTGATCGTTTGAAAAAACTGCAAATATTGGCAATCCGTCACTTAAAATATCGCAAAATTTCCAATCACTCATGAAAAAAAATCACGAATTTTGTCAATCGTTCATGAACAAAACTTTCAAATTTCTAAGATCGATCGCAAAACAAAAAAGTCGCGAAATAATTCGATCGAGGGCGGAAAAAATCGCAATTTTCGTTGATCCGTAGTGGAAAAAAAATCGCGAATTTTGAAATCTTATCGCTGAAAAAAATCGTGAATTTCGTGAATTTATCGCAGGTATCGCAAATTGGTTGCTTGAAAAGATTCCAAATTTTGCCAATCGGCAATGGAAAATTACCGCGATATCTGTCAAACGGTCATAGATAAAAAATCGCGAATTCAGTTGCACTTGATATACCCAGGAACTGGATTTTATTTTTATCATTTAAATTCACACACTGTTTTTTATCATGGATAGAGACATCCACCTCATTGAATTTAAGGAAATTCAACCGTTTAATTGACTCTTCAAAGGAGATACGTGTAACAGATATTATGAAGTGTTGCATAGTTTAAATAAGCAAGTCACTTCGAAACAGCTACGATAACTGTCAGCTTCTGTTTATTACATTTGTTAGAGTAAAAAAAAAAAAAAAAAAAATCTGTCATTTATCTTTCTTTTAACCCATTTGGTATTTATGTTAAAGTTACCATTTGATTTATGAAAAATAAACCTAATTCTTTTGAAAAAAGTCTTTAAATATAGATATTGTTTTTCGTTTTTAAAATAACTCATTACGAAAGATTCTATGTTACAGTTATCAGAATGATACATTAAACAAATTTTAAAGCGAGAACGAATAACTTCCACCTCCATTCACTAATTTTTAAAGATAAATATTATAGAAATGTATATAACATCTTTAAAATAATGTTACTAAACTTATATGCTTATATACATTATACATATTCATGACATTCTGTTTTAAATTAATTACAATGCATTTTCTAAAGTAATTAAAAAAATTTTGAACAAAAACAGCAATGTTGCAACGTTTTGCGAGAACAAAACTACCAGAACAACACCTTTTCTTTAAACTAACATTTCTGTAACAAATTTCTGGGTTTAATACGAAAACTGTGTTTCATATATTGCAATATAACCTCTCGAATATGCTAATTCTTGAAGCATTCTTCTGCCTTTCGGTTAAAGCATGCCAATTTTCCCTCTGTTAGTATCATGCACAAGAAACTAGAACACAATATATTCTGAGCACAAAAGACTTTTTCCTCCGGCTAACCGAAGAAAATTAAATTATCTCAAAATGAAATATATAGTATCTACCGTTCATTTTATTTCTTTTTTTTTTTGTCCTTAAACTCTTGGTACATTTTATCTTATTGCTAATATCAAGTTGCCATGAAATGGCCAAAATGACGATTCAAGTGGTTTTGAGAGAAAGGAACTTCTAAACTGGAGATAAAATGAAGAAAAATTGCCGCGTGTAGTAAAAGTTTTAAACCGAAAAGGATGTTTTATTTTTACCAGCCTCTTTTTCAATTTTGTTTCGTTGAAGGAATTTTAAACAGAAACATAACGGATCTCACATTCTATTTATTGCGAGATGGTTTTGGAATGTTAAAAAAGTTTTTTTCAATGTGAGATTCCTAGAAAATTGCTCGTCCTCTTTCAACTCGTATTTTTCTTTTTTCCTTTCCAGCATTAAACATTATTCTTCACTTTGCATAGAAATCAGTTTTATTTCTTCGGTGATATTTTGAAGAAGTTATGAGAAAATTTTGAAATCAGTAAAATTCATGTTGACGTCGGTGACAATATTATTGTTATAGTATAGTAAACATTCAACTTGGAAATAAATACACATATTCCTTTTACAAAAATATCTATGCAACATTATCACACATATTTTTTAAACACTTGACAGCAAGCTATATTAAAAGGAACTTACAATTTTGTACAAAATATCTTTTAAAAGGCAACATGTAAAAATTGTTAGGTTTTTGAAATAGTATAAAAATTGATGTTGTGGTAATGTAATCATAAAAATTGAAGATATTTTAACAATTTGTTTTATTTCTGTTAAGTGACAGACATTTTCACATAAAATTACCGTTTGTATACAGATTTTTTTTTTTTTTTTTTTTTTTTTAACAGTGTATCAATGTTTGCCATCACTAGCATAGACTAAGTATTTTGTTCATTTAGAATCATTTTCGCTCATCAAGAATATGCCCAGGAGAGAAATTAATTAACAATATTTATTTGAAATTTTCGAAATATTTTACTACGTTAAAGCTGGAATCATACCATTCCAAAAAAGTGCTTGCATGAATACAAAATTATGGAATTATTTATTAAACATACAGATTGCCTTTAACAAATTTACACATGAGGGGAGACACGTTGAAAATTGTGTACGATTACATACGTATGTTTCCAGTCTATAAGATATTTATTTATCATCGGATTGACATTTTCTCTCTACATTACATTATGTTAGAGAAGTTTTTCACTTGGAAATAATGCACAGTTGGCCAAAAAAAGAAGAAGAAAACCACATACATTTTAATCACAAAATTAATTTACCAGATTTTAATCACCATTTGATCCCCACAAAATTGTTCTTCCTCTTTCGATTCGTATTTTTTTCTTTCCCGCATTAAACATTATTCTTCACTTTGCACGGCAATCAGTTTTATTTCTCCAGGAATATTTTGAAAACTCTTGAGAAAATTTTGAAATCATTAAAATTAATGTTGTCTTCGGTGACAAGGTTTTTGTTGTAGTACGGTAAACATGTGACTTGGAAATAATGACATGTTTCCATGACAGAAATATCTGTGTAACGTTATCACACACATTTTTTTAACAGGCGACAGAAGCTATATTAAAAATCACTTAAAATTTTATAGAAAACACATTTTAAATGACAACATGTAAAAGATGTTAGGTTATTCAAATAGCATAAAAATTGGTGTTTCGGTAAAGCAATCACTAAAATTAAAGATATTTAAGATTTTATTGAAATTGTAAAGTTGAAATATGTGGAAATGAGCTGGATTTAATCATCCAAATAAAAACATTTATAAATGAGTGCTGATATTTTCGTTAAATTTTAATTTTTCTGGAAGTAATAACAATAAAAGAAATTTGCTATAACAAATCACAAAACGCAATAAAAATTCTTTTTCTATTTTGTGAAGAAAACATTAAAAACTACGTAATTGCATTAAATATAAATTTTTGGTTTATAACCATGGAAAAAATAAAAACATAAATAAGAACCAACAATGTTAGAGAATCCTTTTATAATCAACTTTTGAAGATTTTAATGGTGCCATAATAGGACCTCCTGCCCTCATACCTCATCACTCTTTTAAGCAATGGCCATTTCGTGATGGGTATCTACTCCTTACAAGTAATAAACGAGTCCACTAATAAATCTTTCTGAGGCACTCCACTGTATGAATTAAAGAGGTACAAAGAATTAATGGCTTGTATTCCAACCGTTTACAATTACTGCCGTCGTGGGCTTAATCTAGAGAAAAAGTCTCCTGTTACCAAGACTGTAATGTCCTTCAGCTGAGGAGGGTAGGCCATAAAAGTTTCGAACTCGTGTAATTACATCTAAGTTTTAATTAATAGGTAGTTAGCCATAAGACAGCGAACGTAAAGTCTCCTAGTGGAATTTATTGGTTCTTCGAGTGTGCTGCGGTAAGAGATTGAGAGATACATTTCGATAATGAAGCGTTTGTTACGTTTGAATTTGTTATCATACTAAAAATATCTAAACGTGATCCTTTTGAATTGAATGATTTTATAAAGCCTTTGTATTACAGTCGATGCCTTTATGTAACAAATAATACTTAGCATAATTATTATTTATTCTAAAAAGTGCCTCTTATTCACCTTTCAATTTGAAGAGGGTTTAAGAGTCATTATAATGAGTATATATTGATAAGATTTCCTATCCGATTAGAGAAGCTATCATCTCCATTCAGTTCCTAGACCTTTCTTTAAAAATTAAAATTAATGAATATAATGGAGTTGATAATCTACAGAGCGTTACAATTGCAGTTTAAAAATTTCGTAAATCTAAACAATAAAATTATTAAACACGTCATGAACAAAGGAGATTTCATCATTGGAAAATAGAAGAAAAATAATATAAGATTTCTATCGTAGAATATTTAGTCAATATTTTAATCGAGTTCATGCATTATTTAGGTTATTTATAATACATCTATAAACAGAAAATAAACTATATATGTTAATATAAAGCTACACAAATTATAAATAGCAATATGTATTGCGTTTTTGAAAATATCATACATGAGTGATAGAAAGTTTCTCCTTTCGATCGCTGTTAAAACAGTTGACTACTGAATTTCTCTATCACTCATGTCCACATTCCATCATACTAATATATTTTAGCCTACAAGTGAGTAATATTAACGGTATAAATTTTCCAAAATTAAAAATAATCTTTCTATCTCATGCCGAAGCGAAGAACTGATTCAGATCAAAGATATGGTACAAGATTGTTGGCGTGTAAAAAAAAAAAAAAAAAAAAAAAAAAAAAAAAAAAAAAAACCTGGATGAAGTTAATTCCTTCTACATCACCCATCTGCAGATTTTCAGTTAAATTTTGAGATAAATAAATATTATTTAAAACGCTAATATCCTTTCTAAGATCCATACATGAAAATATGAGAGTGAATTTAAATATTTGGATATGTTGATAATTTCAGGAAAAGTATAAAAGTAATTTATATTTAAGGGGGCTCAGGGCTTAAAAACTTTTTTAAAAAATCGATTTTTTTTCAGTATCTATTTTGATTATTCAATTAATTCTGAACACAGGGCAATTTAATTGCAACTTTAAGTCGCGTTTTCTCAAAACTTGATTTTTGACGACTATCCGTAAGATTTTTTTTTTTTTAACTATTTTATGGAATGACTTTTTTTTATGCATATAACATCATTATTCATAGAATGAATTAATATATTTTAAATAGTTTAATAATTTGAGTATTTTTAACGAAAGAAAATTGTATTTTTTAGGGTTTTTTAAATTTTCAAATTTAAGAAGTTTTTTTATGCGTTTTTCTTTGAGTGATAGTTATATTCTTAATTCATTCGATAAAGTAATGTTTTCTGATCATTTTAAAGCAAAAGTTAGGTTCATATGTCAATTCAACGTTAAGATATCTTAATGGATAGTCATATAACGTAATTTCTTTTCGAAAATTGTGTTATATAAGTTTTGCTATATTTTTTATTTTATCACATTGAAGTACTTCGTTTTATAATTTTATAAGACTACAAATATACCTTAAAAATATCAGAAAGATTGAATTAGTTACATTGAACACCCCTATTTTTATTTGGACTCGAAGCGAGAGCTCTGTTTACATGTTTTTCGGTATCTATAAAGCCCTGAGCCAACTTAAAATATTTGAAATAAGTAACTTATTTTTTACTTTTCCTTTTCAATCAATGTAAAAAATAATGTTATACGAAATTAATTATCAAAGATATCATACAAGATTCATAAAGTGTATATAAAAGTGCGTATAAGAAATATAATTTTTAAAATTAATATTTTGTTTTAAATCCATACCTGCTAATATAAAGGAATTTTAAATAGTTAAATATGTATGAAAAGGGAAAATGTATAACATTTTGTTTATTTTGAAATATTTATTAAATACAGTAGAGTGCCGATTATCGGTCGGGACCGAGGCCGATCCGGTTAATAAAAAATCTGGATAATTGGACAACTTCAAAAAACGGCTATGCCAATGTTTTTCAGGTAACTTCCCTTCACACTTTTTCCAGATTTAGGATTGGCAATTGCGGGACACATTTTAGAATATTACAAATGGCGTGTTTAGAAGTTATTTTTTAAACTGTTTTTAAATTTTATTTTCTACAAAATTGGTACAAAGTTATACATAGAAGTACAAGTGGAAATTATTACATGTAGATGCATATATACATACACTGTAAAGTACATACCAAGGGACAAAAGAAGAAACTTTTCGAACCCCTTCAGAGAATCCGAAGATAGAGAGGGATTTTCATGGGAAAAAAGTGCGTGTGGGACTCTCGCTCTTTAAAAGGGAAACTTCTTAGTTCTAGAAACTGTTGATTTTATGCATTGACATGATTTTATGCTTTATTGCATTTTCTTTACATTTGTTAGCGATTTTATTATTCCAGGATTAGGAAATGGTTACTTAACGGTTAACTTTCGTAATATCCAGTCGAAGTTACCCTACCGCACCTAAAGAAGTGTTACTTCAAAAATTTTGGAGAAGGCTGAAAAAAACTCACGGTCCTTTATTCATCCGATTAATTGGGCAATCCGGTTAATCGGCGCTCTACTGAAGTACGTTTTTTAAATTCTAAATCCATGTAAAAAAAGCATGTAAAAGGAATAAAAATATAGGTGAAAATACAGTTAAGGGGACTGGTCACTCAGCTTCCGATTTCCCCTCACTAATGTAAAGTCTACGGGTATTTGATGCATTTGTATATTTAAAATATCTCCTCAGGAAATTAATATTTTTAACTTCGATTTTTGTGTGCACTGCCTAAAAGATGTCTCTTTTTTTCTTAGTTCTCAAAATATTTCTAAAGTATAGACTTAATTTTATAGGAAGTGTTAAAATCTTACTCACAGTTCGCCCGCTTTTAACACAGAAAATATTAAATTCAGCATAGATTTTAGAAATATTTTGAAAATTAAGAAAAAAAGAGACATCCTTTAAAAAGAATACACAGAAAAAGATGTTAAAAATATGAATTTCCCAAGAAGATATTTTAAATATATGAATGCATCAAAAGTCCATAGACTTAACATTACGGAGGTGAATTCCGAAGCTGGGTAACCACCCCTCTTAAGTTTAATTAAGGCGAATTTTTAAAAGAAATATTTTATTTAACGACAACAACAAAAAAAATCGATCTTTCACTGAAACAAACTAACCTGGTGTGTAATAGATTCTGATTTCTGAATTTTTTCTATAAATACAATTTGATCTATTACCACAATTTTTTCTGCTGTTGGCAACCATCCAAAATGATACTTTGAAAGAAATTATTTTTATTTATTTATTTATTTTATTAGTCAGCGATCTTAGAGATATTTTTTGCTATTAATGCTTCCGCAACATTCTCTGACTTTTTGTTACGTTAATATCAAGAGTGATTCATTTGGCTAAATTTTACTTTTTTTCTTTTCTTTGTATATACTATGATTCAAAAAATACCAAATGTCAAAGAAATATTTTTCCTTCTATTCCAGAAAAAAGAAATAAAAAGAGGAAAAGGAAAATAAAATTTTTTTCATAATTTTTTATGGGTTTAATAAAAAGTTTTGTTCCATCTTTTTTAAGATTTAAAGATGATAAATTAAAGCGATGGATTACTAATATTGATAACAAAATGCTTAGATATGAAAAGAAAGCTGCATTTATTTTCATTGAAAAGGGGAACAAAGAAATCTATCCATACTATCATTTTTCTTTACGAGAATGTAAAAAACGCATAAAAAAATTCTATTTATGTCTATAGTATTCTTATGTATGAATTCTTTTATCAAAGAGAAGTAGTTTTTTTACACGGAGTTTAATAAAAATGGTATGTATTTACAGAAACAAGAGGAGAATATGCGATGAATAAAAACTCTGAAATGAATATAGTTAATATTTTTAGAGCATGTTTGCCAGCACAATAGCTTTAACAATTATGGTACATAAAATTATACATAATTACGGTACATAAATTTTCCAGTTATCTTAAAATATTTTTTTTTGTACGCGCTGGAAACGTTGTGACAGTTCTAATATTAAATGTTTTGACTGAAAACAGAGATTTTGTAAACGATATTTTGGTACTTTTATCTAAAATAAATTACAGTTTTATCAATGTGTTTATGTGATAGTAAAAACATTTAAAAATAAAATATGTTTTAATAAAAACACGTTTCAAAATAAATTTATATTTATGAGAATATAAATTTTCTGCCAGTAGATAGCCAGGCAATTAAATAGAAAAAAATATATATATAATAAAAGTAATTGATAATCACTTTATAGGTTTAGTTCTTGCCAAAAAGAGTTTGAAGATAAATAATATAATTATAATCTAACTTTTAATTTCAGCACAAAAATCTTTAAAAATCATGATGTTATGCATATTAGAAAGTTAGGAATCTATTTAAATGCAAATGAGCTCAGTCATGCACAGAAAATATCTAAAAGTTAAAAAAGGTGTATTATCAAGCATTATTTTTGTGTAAAAAAAGGTGTGCAATTATTTTAAAAATAAGAATTAAAGGAGTTTAAAAAAATAATATCGATAAGATTTTACTGCAAATATGGTTTTTTTTTCTTCCGTGAAAAAATATTGTTATTCACTTTTTACATTGATTGATTTTGCAGCCATAACTGGAATATGAGTAAGTGGGCCCTGAAAATATATAGTAAATTATACAAGTAATAAAAATTTAATTTAAAAATTCAAAGCGAACTAATTAATTATTTTTCATCAATGTGAAACTATTTTTTATATTACTTACCTATTTTTTATTTACTTGTATTGATGACTCTTAAGTTGTGTTTAATTGTTAGTTCCTATCTATAAACACTGTTTCGATGAGGCTTATAGATGTCTGTGAAGGTTAGAGTTGCAGTAAAGCTAGATATCCTACCTACACAACTTTCAGGTTGTGTAATATTTAAACGGAGCTTCTGACTGTAAAATAGTCAATGAAACATCGTCTTCATTTTGAAAGACCTATCCTATGATATTCCACTTAATAAGGTGCGTAAATTTTTTTGTCTCTATCGCCATTTTGAATTTATAAAAACAAAACCTAGCCTATAACCATCGGACGGTTAAGACGAATTGATAGAGACCTCATTCATTAAAATCCATCCAGCCGTTGGGATGTTTCGAGGGTATAAGGAAATCTACATAGCCAGATACGTGTGAATCACATAACTTCTTGGCAGTCGGGTAATAAAAAGAAATGAGTGACCTATTCTCTCTGTCTCAGAGACAAACGCACAATTATTTTGTATCATTAAGCTTACTTGCAACAAAACAAAGTTTCTTGATTGTAAAATCTGTTATCCAGTTGAAATAAAACTTGTCCGAAATAGGCATTGAAAAAGTATGAATGTCGTAAAACCTAAAGACAAGCTCTCTTAGAATTTCCATTCAGAAATTCCATTATTAAATTGCCGAAGAAATGAAATAACGCACAGTAACCAGAATCCTTTGCAGACAACAGATATAAATTATACTTGCGGCGAGCGATTAAGTTACAGTTACATCAAAACATATATTAAAGCGAAAATATTTAACGCCTTCGTAACGAACTTCCTTTACAGAATTTTTAATCTTAACACCGGTATTTTAAATTTGAAATTTTCATCTGATTTAAAAGGAGAAATCGTTTGATGTTGTCAAAGATATCTTTAAATTAAAAAATACCGGTATAGGAGTAGTGAAAGCTTCCCAGTACTTCATAGTTCACGTTCTTACATACGCGTCAACCCTCTTCACGAAAGCGAAGAAAATTCAGATTCATTATTTTGCGATTATTTAGACCAGGCATTCAACCCGGTTTGGATTACCGATATACTGCCCACTTTACAGAACAAAAATGTAAATCTTTTTAAGTTAAAACGATTTTAATAACGAAAGCTTTTTAATATTTAGTAAAGGTTCTTACACTTCACAATATCTAATACAATCCGCCCTGTCCTGTGTCGCGTTTGGGTTCTCCCTACACTGTAAAAAAAAAAAAAAAAAAAAAAAAAA
This sequence comes from Maratus speciosus, assembly GCA_963932465.1. NCBI lineage: Eukaryota > Metazoa > Arthropoda > Arachnida > Araneae > Salticidae > Maratus > Maratus speciosus. The sequence continues at coordinate 198,719,007 of OZ010792.1, read as the reverse complement.
ATCGACTAGCTTTCCTGTAGGAATCGGAAAAATAGTTGCCCTTATCGTACCGGAAAATTTTTCTACCCAACTTGGAATAAAATCCGTAAATCGGAATAAAACCCGTAAAATCGGAATAAAATCCAAAAAATACCGTTTTAATGAATGTTTCCTTTTTTTTACGGATTTTATTCCGAGCTGCGTCGGAAAATTTTCCGGTACGATAAGGGCAATTATTTTTCCGATTTCTACAGGAAAACTCCTCGGATTTTTTTACAGTGTAGGCAGGATGGAATTTTTTTTTTCAGAACCTTGTCGCGTTTTCTGCGGGTCTCGTCTGAGCAGTCCCTCTGAGGCTATCAAACATCTATCCAAAAAAGGCTAGCTTTAGTGTGGCGATCTAGTTATTGCTACTAATAAAACAAATACTGAATTATTTACATTATTTTAAATTCAAATAAGCTAAACTTCCATAATTGAGTTCCACGCAGATTTTAAACTCTCCATGATTCAGAATTATTCAAAAATCTAATTAAAAACATCAACCAATTGAGAGGCAGTTTTCAAACAAATTGCACTTGAAATTAGATATTTTTTTCTCTATTCAACAGCAACATAATGTAAACTGTGCGATGGCTAAAAGTTTTAAACCTTTACGCAGGGACTCGAACAGCATCTGTCTCGCATTAGCATGTATTCTAGTCCTCTGAGCGTCTTGAGGGCTTTCGGGCATTTTCATAAAAATGCTTATAAAAATAATCTTAATAAAAATTTTCTTTTCCTGTTTATTTCTAAAATATATTTCATGCCTCTTTTTTTGATACACATCTTGAAATAAAATTATGTTTAAAATATTTTTGTCTACAACAGATTAAAGTTGTTTTTAGAAAACGGAAAAATACCGGCAAACAGCTCAGAGGGCTAGGGAAGGTGCTGTCCGAGTCCCTGTGTAAAGGTTTGTTTTAAAAACAAAATTTATTGTTCAGATCATAACCAACGTACACATGACGCCATAGTTACACACGGGCATGTTTGTGTTTTATAACATAGATTATATTTTAATAAAATATACCTAGGAAAATTATTTCTACGAAATTTTACAACTTATCATTGCCAAAAGATAGATGAACAACACAATTTCCATAATTCAATAAATGACAAATAATTTACAGATTCAAGTTATCAATACAAATTTTCATTCTGTTTTCTCATCATTTAAAGAAATATACATTATTTTTCCAAAATCTCAACATCACCACATTTGACACTGAATCCTAAAATTAAGATAATGACGTTTGGCACTTTGTTAACGTTAATCCGAATTAATGCCACAAAGTCTAATCAAATTTAAAACTCCATTTATCTTTGTTGTACTCATCCAAAAAGCATTATTTACTTTAATAAATACATTTTCTTCTCTGCTTTTGTTTCTGCCATGTTGTTGGTAAAAGCGGTTAAGTTTCAGTTTGTTTTTAGCATCTTAACAAAGACAAAAAAGACAAGAGTGAAAAGAAAGAAATTTTCTTTTATCTTGTAATTTTTCAGACAGATCGATTTTTTCAAAAAGAAATAAATAAATAAAAATTGTTGGGGATTTTTAATTTTTAGGCACTTTGTATTGGATGTGACACTTGAAAGCTGCAGGGAATGAAAAATTAATGAAAATTTTGATGCAAAGATAATATTTGGAAAGATTTTTTTCTTTAGTCTCTTCACGTCAATAGTTTTAAATAGATGATTTCCAAAAATTGATATTTTTTTTAGTTGCCTATATCTTTATTGAAAACATTGCAGAAGTTAAAGGTAAAGAAAACCTAATTTTAAATTAGGTAAATATAATCTCGCATAAAGAGTTTTTATTTTTCTAGATTAAAAAAAAAAGAAAAGAAAACTGAAGTAAAACAGTGTTTTTTTTCTTTGCTTTACTTTTTAAAGGTCATGAACAGAAAAACGTGCAGAAAATTATTTTTTTTTATGTGACAGTTCCAATGTCGCGAAAGAAAAATAAAAAAAAACATAACAACATTATAACAAATTTTACAGCAGAATACGCATTTTTATTTTGTTTTACCGGAATACAAAGAAATACACATTTCAAAAAACTCGATACTACCACGTTTGACAATGAATCCTAAAATTAAGATAATGGCTTTGACACTTTGTTAACGTTAATTCGCATTAATGCCATAATGTCTAATCAGATTTAAAATTTCATTTATCTTTGTTACACTTGTCCAAAAATTGTTTTTTGCTTTAATAAATACCTTTTCTTCCGCTACTTTTGTTTCTACCATGACATTGAAAAAAGCGGTCAAGTTTCAGAATGTTTTTGGCCTCTTAAGAAAAACAAAAACGACAAGGGTAAAAAGAAAGAAATTTTATTTTATCTTGTAACTTTTCAAATACATCGACTTCTTAAAAAAAAAAAAAAGTGTTGAGGGATTTTTTAATTTTTAGGCACTTAGTACTGGATTTGAAACTTGAAAACTAAAGGGAATGAAAAAATAATGAACATTTTGATACAAAGATAATATTTGGAAAGACGTTTTTCTTTTGTCTCTCAACGTCGATAGTTTTAAATAGACGTGATTCCAAAAATTGATAATTTTCTTTAGTTCTCTATATCTTCATTGAAAGCATGGGAGAAGTTAAATATACAGAAAACCTAAATTTAAATTAGGTAAATATAATCTCGCAAAAAGAGTTTTTATTTTTCTACATAAAAAAAAGAAAAAAACTGAAGTAAAACAGTCTTTTTCCTTCCCTTTTCTTTTTAAAGATCATGAAAACTTAAATCTGATAATTTAAAATAACAAGCAAAGTTTTCAGCATAATACGCATTTTTATTTTGATAAACACAATATAAAGAAATACACATTTCCAAAATCTCGACACCACCATATTTAGCAATGAGTCCTAAAATTAAGAAAATGACGTTCCACTTTTTGTTAACATTAGTTCGCAATAACATCACAATGTCTAATCAAATTTAAAATTCCATTTATCTTTGTTGCTCTTATCCAAAAGTGTTTTTTTTTACTTTAATAAATGCATTTTCTTCCACTACTTTTGTTTCTACTATGGTATTGATAAAAGCAGTTAAGTTTCAGTATGTTTTCGGCGTCTTAAGAAAGCCAAAAACAACGAAGGTAAAAAGAAAGAATTTTTTCTATCTTGTAACTTTTCAGACACATCGATTTTAACAAAAATAAATAAATAAATGTTAGGGATTTCTAATTTTTAGGAACTTTGTATTGGATGTAACACTTGAAAGCAATAAGGAATAAAAAATAATGAAGATTTTGATACAAAGATAATATTTGGATAGATTTTTTTTCTTTTGTCCCTTCACGTCGATAGCTTTAAATAGATAATTTCCAAAAATTGATATTTTTTTTAGTTCCGTATAACTTCATTGAAAACACTGCAGAAGTTAAATGTAGAGGAAACCTAATTTTAAATTAGGTAAATATAATCTCGCATAAAGAGGTTTTATTTTTCTACATAAAAAAAAAAAAAAAAACTTGAAGTAAAAGAGTTTTTTCCTTTTTTCACCCATTACTTACTGATGGTGCGTTCACTCAACGGTAAAAAATTCTTAAATTAACTATCAAGTTACCAGCATTTTTGAATTAAATGTCTTATTTAGCAATACAAACTTTGGTCATTAAATAAAGCTAAGATTATCTGTGAAAATTTGTGGTGGCAATAGTTTTTTCTGCAAAAATGTTTAAAATTTCTATGTTATAGTTTCGGTGGTTAATGGGTTAAAAATCATGAAAAGTAAAACGTGCAGAATATTATCTTTTATGTAACAGTTTTAATGTGTCGAAAGAAAAGATACCTAATTTAAAATAACAAACAAAGTTTACAGCAGAACCACTTTTCTTTAAAAAACTGTTTTTTTTTTTAAACTTTTTAGGCAATTTATGTTGGATTTGGAACATGAAAACTAAGTGGAATAAAAAATATAATTTATATAGTTCCATATATCTTCAATGGAAACATTGCAGAAGCTAAATGTAAAGAAAACCTAATTTTAACTTAGGTAAACGTTAATATCGCAAAGAGAGTTTTTACTTATCTTACATTTGAAAAACAACTAAAGTAAAAATGCTAATTTATTTTATTATTTTTTTTTCTTTTTAAAGATCATGAAAATCAAAACTTCCAAATTATTATTATTATTATTATTATTATTATTATTATTTTAACGAAACTGTTTTATAGTAACCAAAGGGAAGATAATTTATATTTTCAAACAAATTTTTATTGCATAATACGCATTTTTCTTCTGTTTATACAGAATATAAAGAAATAAACGTTTTCAAACTCTCATCATCGCCACATTTAACAAAGAATTCTAAAATTAAGATAATTGCGTTTGACACGTTTTAATGTTAATCCGCATTAATGCCACAATGTCTAATCAGATTTAAAATTCCATTTATCTTTGTTGCACTTATCCAAAAACTGTTTTTTACTTTAATAAATGCATTTTCTCCCGCTACTTTTGTTTCTACCATGGTACTGATAAAGGCAGTTAACTTTCAGTATGTTTTTGGCGTCTCAAGAGAAACAAAAAAGACAAGGATAAAAAGAAAGACATTTTCTTTTATCTACTAACTTTACAGACATATAGATTTCTATTTAAAAAAAAAAAAAAAAAAAAAAAGTGTTGAGGATTTTTTAATTTTTAGGCACTTAGACACTTTATTTTTGATTTGAAAAAAAAAAAAAAAAATGAAAATTTTGATACAAAGATAATATTTGGAAAGATACATTTACTTTCTTCTATTTTCAATAGAAGAAAGTATTGTAATCGTAATTTTTTTCGACTTCAGGTTTTGGGCGGATTTACACGTTTTAGGGGTCAGTGATCCCAAAAAACATGTTTATAGAAAATGTCTGTCTGTCCGTGTGTCCGTGTGCCTGTCGCCATTGTACCATCAAAAACTGTATTAAGTTATGCAAAGAATTGAACCAAATTTTTTAAAAAAGTTTTTGGCTATGGCAAGCAGGTCCTTCCTTCATTTGGAAAAAAACCGAATGAAGGGGGCGCTGTAACAGCGATTTTTGTGCGATTGTGAATATCGTACCTTCGGAAAGTGTAATGAAGTTATACATGGAATTGAACAAAAGGTTTTTTTTAAGTGTTTGGCTATAGCAAGCAGGTCCTCTCTTAATTTGGGAAAAATCGCCGGAAGGGGCCGCTGTATTAGCGATTTTGAATATTGTATCATCAAAAAGCGTATGAAGTTATGCATAGAATTGAACCAAAATTTTTGTGTAGGTTTTTGGGCATGGCAAGGTCTTCCCTGAATTTGGAAAAATTCCACCGAAAGGAGGCGCTATAATAACGATTTTTTTGCCATTTTCAATATTGCAACATTGGAAAGTACATGAAGTTAGGCATAGAGTTGAACCAAATTTTTCGTGTATGTTTTTGGTCATGGCAAGAAGATCCTCCCTGAATTTTGAAAAAATCTGCCGGAAGGGGGCGCTGTAATAGCGATTTTTGTGCCATTTTCAATAGTGTACCTTCGAATAATGTATGAAGTTATGCATAGAATTAAACCAAATTTTTTGTGTAAATTTTTTGTCCATGGCAAGAAGGTCCTCCCTGAATGTGAAAAAATTCCGCCGTAAGGGTGTGCTGTTATAGCGATTTTTGTGTAATCTTTTTAATTTTTCGTAGTTCTATTGCACACCAGCGATTCGTGAATCGACATGATCTTCCCATCCTGATAAGCCGACTATTCGCGAATATTCGTAATTTTAATAAATATCATGATCGAGATTAACTCGTTTTTACTCCAATTAATTGACTGAAGCAGAAATTTGAGATTAAATTTAAAGTTGTTATAGTATTGAACTATTAAAAAGGAAATATTGAATTTGAACATAATTTTGAAATATCAAATTACATAAGATAGAAGAAAGTTTTGGGATTGGCACATTCAACTAGTTTTCTTTTGTCTGTTCACGTCTATAGTTTAAAATAGATGATTTCCGAAAATTGATAATTTATATAGTTCCACATATCTTCATTGAAAACATCGCCGAAGCTGAGATGTAAAGAAAACCCAATTTTAAATTAGGTAAACATAATCCTGCATAACAAGTTTTTGTTTTTCTACACTTGTAAAACAACTGAAGTAAAACTGTTTATTTTCTTTTTTTCTTTTGCTTTTTTTAAAGGTCATGAAAAGCAAAACTTGCCTATTATTTTTTTATTTTTTAATGAAGCAGTTTTATAGTAACGAAGGAAAGATAATTTGTATTTTCAAATAAATTATTATTGCATCATATGCATTTTTATTCTGTTTATACAGAATATAAAGAAATAAACATTTTTAAACTCTCATCATCGCCACATTTAATAATGAATCCGAAAGTTAAGATAATGACGTTTCACACTTTGTTAATGCTAATCCGTGTTAATGCCGCAAAGTCTAATCAAATTTAAAGTCCATTTATCTTTGTTGTGTCCAAAACGTGTTTTTTTCTTTATTAAATGCACTTCGTTCCACCACATTTGTTTATACCATGGTAGTGATAAAGGTGAGGTTTCTGTTTGTTTTTGCGTCTAAAAGAAAGACAAAAATGACAAGGGTAAGATGAAAGAAATTTTCTTTTATCTTGTATTTTTACAGACATATCGATTAAAAAAACTGTTGGGAATTTTTAATTTTTAGACACTTTATATTGGATTTGACGCTTGAAAACTAAGGGGGATAAAAAAAAATGAAAATTTTGATACAAAGATAATATTTGAAAAGAATATTTTCTTTACTTTTGTATTTTATCGTCGACATTTTGAAGTAGATGAATGTTGAAAATCGATAATTAATACAGTTCGCTATATCTTCAGTGAAAACATCGCAGCAGTCACAGGGGTCGCATTCTATAGGGAAACTTTTATTGTTCCTTCCACTATTTTGAAAATAATGTCTTCATCGCACCTTTCTTTAGAATATGTTAAATAAAATGATTATGAATGTAAACTCATTGAAGGTTCTGGTAGGAACAATAAAATTTTCGCTATAATGCGACCCCTGCAGCCATATTATTTTTTACTTTTAAACACATAAAGCATACATTGACCATTTTCTTGTTATTGTGTTTGTTTAACACTGATTACGGGCAAGGACTGGTGATTATTTTTATATGAGGACGAAGTTTCAAAACTCGCCGTATCCAGAAAATCAAATTTTGGGGAATCGCGATAACCTCAAGCTGTGTCCATTGTTTTCATTCTGAACCACGATTTTACATTGCCAGAAATACATAATAAAACTTAGAATAGACTGATGCTGAAAGCATTTTTTTTTTTTTTTTTTGGGGGGGGGGGGGGGTAAGGCGAGTTTTGAGACTTAATTCAATCGTACTACAATATACAACAATTTTTCTTTGTGGTATATTTTCCTAGTAAATAGTCTGGTATAAGTTCTGTGGCAAAGATAATTTTTCAAAATGTGGTATGCTTTTTCCTGACCCATAGATAAAGGATTAAACAAGAGGAAATAGTTCAGTGAATATTCATTAAAAGCTTAATGTAAAGAAAACCTAATTTTTAGATAAAGTTAAAAAATGCTATAAAAAGTGATAGAAAATCTTTATTAAGACTAATTACTAATTTTTAATTAACTAAACATAATCTCGCTTAAATAGTCTGTGTATTTTTTTTTAATTTTCAACATTTGAAAAAAATGAAGTAAAACTGTTTCCTTTTTAAAGATAATTAAAAATGACATTTGCAGATTATTATTTTTGGATGTAATTGTTTTACTGTCTTGAAAGAAAATATGATTTATGTTTGAAAATTTTACTACATAATACGCATTTTTATTCTGGTTTATCAGAATTTACAGAAATACCCATTTCCAAAATCTCGGCATCACCCCATTTGACAATGAATCCTAAAATTAATGGGGTTTGACACTTTGTTAACGTTAATTCGCATTAATGTCACAATGTCTAATCAAATTTAAAACTCCATTTCTCTTTGTTGTACATATCCCAAAAGCATCCTTTTCCCCCTTTTTTTGGTAAGATTAAAAAGTACATTTTCTTCCACTTTTATTTCTACCAAGGTGGTGATAAGAGAGGTTAAGTTTCAGTTTGTTTTTGACATCTTAAGACAGACAAAAATAACAAGGATAAGAAAAAAGAAATTCTCTTTTATCTTGTAACTTCTCTGACATATCAATTTTTGCAAAAAGTGTTAGGGATTTTTAATTTTTAGACACTTAATATTAGTTTTGACATTTGAAAGCTCTGGGACATTAAAAAATGAAATTTTTCATACAAAGATAATATTTGGGAAAATTATTCTCTTTTGTCTCTTCACTTTTGTGGTATGGAATAGATAAATGTCTGAAATTTAAAATTAATATATTACCAAATATTGCCCACATTCTTGTGCTTCTAAACATACAAAGCATTGCGTTTTGTTTTCTTTTCCTTTTTTATGTTTTATGTTTTAAATAAAAACAGTTTAACCAGTTTTTTTTTTTTTTTTTTTTTTAATCTAATGGCAAAGAAAAGCTAATTGTAAATTTTTAAAACATAAACTCATATACATAATCTAGCTCTGAAACTTTTTATTTTCTACATTTGCAAATAAATAAATAAAAATAATGAAGTAAAAATAATGAAATAAAAGCGTTTTTCGTTTCTATTAAAAGAGAATATATGAAAACAAATAAATAAATATCTGCAATTTATAATTAATATATTTCCCTAAATCGCCAATGAAAACAATGCAGCCATCATATTCTTTTGGTTTTAAACACAGCATACATTGATTTTCTTTTTTTTTTATGTTTTAAACGAGAATTGTTCAATGAGTTTTTATTAAAAGCTAAATGCATAGCTGACAACTTTTGCGCTCTCTTCCTACCACAATTTTTGATCAGAAAACTTGCCTTATTCAATTCTAAATAACAAAAATTTCTCTGTTAAAAAACAGTGATAGAAAAAAGAATAAAACTTGGCAACTATGTAAATTCAAAGAAAACTGATTGTAAATAAGCTAAATATAAACTCATATAAAGAAACTTTTTATTTTCTACATTTGCAAATAAATAAATAAAAATAATGAAGTAAAAGCGTTTTTGTTTTCTTTTCTTTTCTTTGTAAAGGGGAATATAGGAAAACAAATAGGTAAATGCCTGAAATTTGTAATTAATATATTACCATTATATCGTCATTGAGAACATTGAAGCAATCAGTTTCTTATGCTTTAAAACATTCAAAACAGACATTGCATTTTCTTTTCTCTCTTTTTTTTATGTTTTAAATAAGAACCGTTCAACGAGTTTTTATTAAAAGCTAAATGCAAAGAAAAACTAATTATAAATTAAATAAACATAAACTTATTTAAACAATCTGTTTCTGTAACTTTTTATTTTCTGCATTTCTAAATAAATAAATAAATAAATAAATAAATAAATAAATAAATAAGATGGCGTTTCAGTTTCGTTTCCTTTACTTTTTAAAAGAAAATATAGAAAAACAAATAAGTAACTATCTGAAATTTAAAATTAATATATTTCCCTAGACCGCCATGGAAAACGTTGCAGCAATCATAATCTTTTGCTATTAAACACACAAAGCATGCATTTCTTTTTCTTTTTTTATGCTTTAAACAAGAATTAATAAGTTTTTATTAAAAGCTAAATGCAAAGAAAAACTAATTTTAAATTAGTTAAACATAAATTCATATAAAGGATGACGAACTTTTTATTTCTTACATTAGCGAAAAAAATAATAAATAAATAATTAAATAAAAATATTGAAATTAAAGGGGTTTTATTTTATTTTATTTTTAAAGGTCATAAAAAGTAAAACTTGCAAATTATTATATTTTTATTCTATACTTTTAATGTCGATAAAGAATAGGTAATTTATATCTTAAGATAATTTTTTATTGCATAGTACGAATTTTATTATTTTATCATAAATTAAAGAAATATATACATTTCAAAAATCTCGGCATCACCACATTTGACAATAAATCCTAAAATTAAGATAATGGTATTTGACACATTGCTAACTTTAATCCTCAATAATGTCACAAAACCTTATCAAATTTAAAATTCCATTAATCTCTGTTGAACGTATCCTAAAAGTGTTTTTCCTTTTAATAAATGCATTTTTCCCCTATGCTTTTATTTCTACCCTGATGTTTATAAAAGATGTTAAGTTTCAGTTTGTTATTGGCACCTTAAGATAGACAAAAATGACAAGTGAAAACGGAGAAAAAAAAACTGTTTTATGTTGTAATTTTTAATACATAGCAATCTTTTCAAGTCTTAGAGATAGTTAATTTGTGGGTACTTTATATTGGATTTGACATTTAAAAGCTGATGGCATAAGAAATGAAAAAAATTTATACAAAGAAAATATATTTGAGAATATTCGTTTTTGATCTCACTTCGGCAATTTCGAACAGATGAATACCTAAACTTTATAATTAATATTAAGGAAGATATTTCATATAATCCACGAGATTCAAGTTCTAACTAATTAAATCCCACTTAGGAGAGCAAAGTTCTAGATTTCACGATTCTATTTATATCATATTAAATCAGTGTAGTTTCACGTATTATATTCGGAAGCAAAATAAAATCGAAATGTTTTACTTTTGTGTTCGTCATTTCAGGCTGTTCTTAACTGCTCTGCTCATCAAGCGCAAAAGGTTTTGACACATTTACAAATTCATTTTTTAACGGAAAGATATAAAATTAAAATGAAAGCCTGGCCACGAAAGCGATTTAGAATTGAACTGTTTTTTTTTTTTTTCATTTCTTGATCAATCAATAGCCTATTGAGTTATAAGCGTTTTTGATCACGTGACAAACACGTTTTTCGCCCGCTCTCGAGTGCTTATTCTCCGTTCGCGCGGAAACTCGGTTCAAAACGTCCACTTTGACACGATTTTCTGAAAGATCTATTGCGTTTGCAAAAAAAAAAAAAAAAAAAAAAAAAAAAAATGGAAAAAAAACCAGCTCGATGACATAGTTTCTGAACAACAACACGAGCTGGTTTCATGCATTTTCGAACAAAAATAAATTAAAACTAATGTCAGAAAGATGCCGTTTTGGATTTGAGAACAGCCTTAAGAATAATCACCAGCAAGAGATCCTTTTGTAGATTATTATTGACAATCCGAATATATACAAAATTTACACTTATTTACAAATTTGTAGATGAAACTTATTTAGTTTCTGTGTTCCTTTTTTAGAACTCACGTATTTTAAATACAATTAAAAATTCAGCAATTATTTTCTTATATTAAGAAGCCATGATAAAAAAATAGCATGTTTTCATGCTCGAGATCAATTTCCTTAAAAAAAAAAAAAAAAAACATTCTTTCTATTTTAGAAGACAAAGACAAAAAATGCAGCTTTGCACGTTGCGTTCAAATTTACACCGTTCTGTAAAACAAAAAGAACAAAAAATGTTTTTAAAACAATTCTCTAGTAGGTCACATGGCCATTGGCGTCACGTGCCAATCTACCTGAAAGAGGCCTGCTTAGGGAATTTCCGAAACATTTCTCAAATATATTGCATTTCGTATGAAAATTTTAAAATTTACTTTACTTTAAAACTTACAAACTTACGTACTTTAAGATTTACAATGCATTGCATTTTCTTTTTTACTTTTTCCTGTCTCCTTTGGTTTAAAAAATAATTAATAGTTCAACGAGATTATATTAAAAGCGAAAAAAAAAAAAAAAAAAAAGGAAAAAGGAACCTTTAATTTTAGTAACTTAATCTTAGTAAAAAAAAAAAAAAATCCTATTGTTTATGTAACGTTTGAACTTTTATACATTTGAGAGAAAATTAATGAAATGAAACAGCTTGCTCTTGTTTTCTTTTTCCTTATCTTTCTTTAAAAAAAAAAAAAAAAAAAAAATTACTGATCATGAAAGCAAAACTTTGAGATTTTTATTCTTTTTATGTAACCGTTTTAATGTCGCAAAAGAAATAATTTGTATTTACTGGAAATATGTTACTGCGAAATACTACACTGTAAGAAAAAGAAAAATGTTTTTTGGAAATATTACAAAATTTAATGCGGTTTATGAAAATAAAATATAACCTCTTTCCAGTTTCTCGCGAATCCGAAATGTGTTCCTTTATCTTCCAAAAGATATCTCGGTCGCATTTCAATATTTTTAGATGATTTTTTTTGCAGTGGCTAGCTGAGGTCAATCTGTAAAAAGGTCGTTTTTTACTTTTTCGATTTTCATTGATGATTTTTTTCAAGAGGATGCTTTCATTTTAGAAACCGGTTCTGAAAATGAAAGTGTCCTGATTAAAAATACTTGTAAACAAAATTGAAAAAGTAGAAAAACGTCCTGCATACAGATCAACCTCAGCTAGACACTAAAAAAAAAAAAAAAAAAAAAAAAAAAAAAAAAAAATCATCTAAAAATAGTGAAATGTGACCGAGATATCTTTATAAATTTCTTCCATAGGGATAGCATTAGCGAACAGGTCTTTTCGCGTGACTGAAGTAGGGCCTTAACTTTGGCAAATTATTATACTCTACTTGGGCTACCCGGGTTACAGAATGTAGGTGAAAACAATCTTATATATTATTTCCAATGCGAACATCCTTTATTCTCTGCACATACTAAAGGCACAGAGATGAATGAGGTATTTTTCGAAAGGTTCTGCAAACGGCTTTTGATGTAGTATACTTATATATCTTTAAAACGTGTTGTTTCATAAAAAAGTATTATGCATAAAAAAGTATATCTCAAAGATTGCGAAGAGAAAACATTGTGGATCTACTGTTTTTTAGCCCCGGTATGCTATTTCTTTTTCCCACCTATTAGTGTGTCGTCTCCAAAAAATAGCGTTACGTTGTATAAGCCAGCCGTAAAACAGAGCAGAGGTATCATTGTACGTAATAATCTCTACTGCAATTTTTTTAAAACTTCTAAGCAACGCACATTTTCAATTTTTATACCGTCATATTGTATAAGAAAAGTACTTTTAAATGAAATTTGTTTGAAACCTGCATCTCCATTTATTTTTGAGATTTATTATTATTATTATTATTATTATTATTATTGTTATTCTCTCTTTTTTTTTTTCTTTTGTAGTTTTTAGCACCATTTGTTTAATTTTGGCAGCTCAAATACTCCATTTCTGTAGAAAGTAAAGGGAAAATAGTTGAAAAATAGCAATTATATCTTTTTGCTGCCATTTTCTCATAAAAATTGAAAAAAAAAATGTAATTAAAAATGCTTGCTATTTTGAAAAAAATATAAATGAATGATTTCTGATAAAACATGGAACTATTATAAACTAAATTTAATTTTAAGTATCTATATTAATATTACAAAGAAATGAAGGCATATGAATCATGAGATAGCCGATTTGTTTTGTCCTGTTTCTTGAATGACGAAATCTCTTTTTTTGGATTTGTGTATTATTCTGCGATAGTCACGTCCTATGTATATATATTTAACTGTAGATATTGTTTAAGACGTCATTTTATATAAAATAAAAGCGCATTCTTGTAGTCTTAAAACTGAAATATATTATATTTATATACATATATATTTTTTTTTTCATAGGGGGGCGACACTGAATTCTGAAAAGGAAAATTTCCTGTTTTCTAGTTTTTCTTTTCTTTTCTTTATTTTTTCTTTATTTATTTTTAGTGATAATTCTAACAGATTCTTTAAATTTAATATATATTTTTAAATGGCCATTAACAACACTAAAAATCATATTTATATGAAAAACAGCAAGAATGCGTTCAAATAAAAATTTGAAATGTATTAAAGCGATCTTTTCAAAGTGGTCCTGAGTCAATATTGAGCAGCCGAAGAAACTGCCAAAGATAGTTATTTACAATCAGCCTTTTTCGTTCTGTTCATTTCAGTTGTTCAAGCACGAAATTCAATTATGTTTTATACATATTTTTTATATTTTATCGTTTTACTTAATTGTTTGATTTCATTTCGTTATAGAATATATGCCGGAAAGAAATGATGAGCTGTTTATATTACTTTAAGAGCAAACAGATTTTTCTTTTGCAAACATCTGCACACAATAGAGATAGATTTGAAAAAAAAAATCATGATTAAAAATTATTTTAAAAAATATAAAAATCGAGGAAATTCCGATACCGTTTTTAAACAAATTGCCATATAGTGTTCAAACAAATTGCATTTGAAAGTACTCTTTTTTTTCTTTTCGACGGTGTAAAAGCTGAAAATATGGGATATTTAGAAGTTAAAAAAATCATAAAAATTGCTGTAAAAGCGAAATTTGATTGTCTGCAGTTGCCATTCCCAAAATGACGTAAGCGTTACGCATAAACACTTTTGTCCTTTTATAATATGGATATTTACTTCCAATGCTTTTATTTCTAACATGCTGTTGATAAGAGCAGTTAAGTTTCAGTTTGCTTTTGGCATCTTAAGAAAGGCAAAAATGACATGTGTAAGAAGAAGAAGAAGAATTTCTTTTAACTAATCTTTCAGGTATATCGATTTTATTATTTTTTAATCTTAGACGTTTTTAATTTTTAGACATTTAATATTGAAAAAGATACTTGAAAGCTAAGGGGCATAAAAAATGAAATTTTTCACACAAAGATAATATCTGGAAGTTTTTTGTAGAAGATGGGTAAAATATAAATATTTTTTGCTATACCTTCATTGAATACTTTGTAACTATTCTATTGTTTTGGTTTTAAACTCACAAAGCATACAATTCGTTTTCTTCGTTTGAGTAAAAAATTAGTGAATAGTTCAACGAGTTGTTATAAAAAACTAAGTATAAGTATAAAGAAAAACTTAACTTTGCTAATAAAAAAATCCAGTATGATGAGTCTGTTTAGGTAAATTTTGAGTTTTTATACATTTTAACCCCCTCACTGACAAGCCCGTGTTAATACGTTCACTAAGCTCCTGGTTTCACTGCAATACAAGCAATATTTAAAGTAATATAATTCTATTGATTTAATGTATTTTTAATACATTGAACAATGATTAATACTTCCAAGGATTGTATTCATATTCGTTATTAAGTTTTTTTATAAAATGTTGAAAGAATCAATTTTTTTTAGCATTTAAAACATAATGCAGAGAAAACAACATTACAATTTTGCCCTTTTCCAAGACAGTCGGAGGGTTAAGAAAATTAATGGAGAAAAACACTTTGCATATTTCTAATCATCATAAAAAGTAAAACACTAGATTGTTAAATGTTTATGTAGTGTTTTAATTGAAATGTTTAAAAGAAATATTTTGCAGATTATGACTAGATTTATTAGAATATAAAAGTTCTCATATGATAAAATACTCATATGCAGATAATTAAGTAAAAACTAGTATTCTGTGTCCATCCCGAAGCCTTCATCTAAACTAAACCATCCTAATCCTTATCA
Organism: Maratus speciosus; assembly: GCA_963932465.1. NCBI lineage: Eukaryota > Metazoa > Arthropoda > Arachnida > Araneae > Salticidae > Maratus > Maratus speciosus. Next base: position 198,703,604 of record OZ010792.1, on the reverse strand, counting down.
GTCTTAAGTGATATCGGGACCAGCATCTCTTAAACGAATTTTATTCGGGTGACACCATGTTTTTTTAATGTTTTTTTTAATAGAAACACTTTTACCTGAAATTGATAACATGGGCAAGTGAATTATACTATATAATTCATTTTATAAATATAGTGGTGCAAATAGTATATAAAAATAAAATCATGTATAAAAAGCGAGCGTCCGATAAGGGTTAATGTAATTTTGTATAATAGCATAGACAAACAATCGTGTATTTCTTTTTCGAATTCAATACTGAATTACGGTAATTATAGAATTAAAAGAAGATCAGAACAGCAGCGCCGCCTTATAAGTATTTAAATTTAAAATTAGATCAACTTAAATATTTTTAATCATTAAACTGAAACAAAAAAAGTTATGCATTTTTACTTAATATAAAATAAGATACAGCTATAATGTTCATCGCAAAAATCATAGGGCTTTCAGTCAGTATTCGATGTCATAACCAAAAACTGGCTTTAAAAATGAGCAATTCTGGCAACAGTGTGGTTAAAGGTGCATGAGAGTTACAAGTATGAAGTTAATACTACTGCAAAAAGGCAGCATAGCAGTGCCAGTTAAGCAATTTACATCTAAACATTATCAGTATCTACTTATGTCAAAGCCTAACAGAACATGAAGTTTCATAAAATTCTGTGGATTAGTTCCAGAGATATAAGTATAATTAAAATCGTTAAAAAATGTAGCATAGCAGCGTCACCTGTTCTGAGATATACACGAAAACCTAATCAGCAAAAATTTATATAAAGTTATATCTTAATCTAAAAGGTTGATTAAATTCCTTCCTTTAGTTCTCGAGATAGAGCAGCTACAAAATATGAGTCATACGTAGACTAACAGATAAACAGACAGACATTTTATAAAAATAGTCAAATCGTGTCATGAGAGTCCAAAATTTGCGAGATTTCAATACTTTCTTCTTATGTATATACAAGGCTTGACATGTACCGGAACAAACAGGAACGATATTCCGGTTCGTGAAATTATGACAAGTATTGTTCCGTTTCGTGAAATTATGGTAAATCTAAATGTTGCTCCGGTTTGTGCAGTTATTAAATATTGTTACTGTTTCTGAAAAACATTAATATTTCTTTTCTTTTTAAGGCTTATCCGGACAAATGGATAGAACGTAACATCAATGTGATAAGGCGACACACTCATACCTCACGGCTGTGTAACGATGGAAAGTTCTTACCCCAAGTGAACGACTCACGAGCCAGATGACCATTAAATTTCAGTGACTAAATAAATATGACAGGCTACACATCCAAATTTTTAATTAAATTCTTTTGATATAACTAAGGTGGAAGCTGGTTGGATTTCGGCCTTACCTGGGGCTTATATAACTTATTGTGCTCTCTGTAATTTTTGCTCATTATTTAGAATGTTGAATGCATTATTATTTTTTTTTTATGTTTAGAAATTAATTTGTCGATACTTTCAAAAAAAAAAAATTGTCAACAATAATTTCGAAACAGCGCTCTGATTCGTCCCCCCCCCCCCCAACTTCAAGCCCTGTTATATAGTATAAATTAAACAAGTTGGAAATTGCTCGTCAAACGTGGCAAATGAGGTGAGTTCGTACTATAACAAGTTTTATAATTATTTTTTGCACCCCATATTGTACTGAATGTATAATTTTTTGCACTTCATAAAGTCCATAGTCTTTAACATCATTAAAATGCACTCCCAATAATTTTTTCCCATTCCCCGAACACTTTTGACTGTCCCTGTAATAAAACTATACATCCGATTTTCCTAAAATTTGAAATGGCTCGACAAAATTTTGTAACAATTATATATTTAAAATTTCAGACCATTTGGAAGGCTGTAACATCATTAAAATGCACTTGCAATAATTTTTCCCATTGGCCGTAATGTAAAGAAAAACTTTTGACTGTCCCTGTAATTAAACTATACATCCGATTTTCCTAAAATTTGAAATGGCTCGACAAAATTTTGCAACAATCTTATATTTCAAATTTCAGACCATTCGGTTGGGTAGTTTTTGCTCTGTTATATGCGGAGAGACAGACGGACGGACAGACGGACAGACGGACGGACTGAACGACGACTATAGGTGCTACGTATTTATATAATTACGAACGCACCTAAAAACTAAGAAACCCATTTTAATTATTTCCTACGTATCGTTTTTGTATAAATACTTCCCCTGTCTTCCTCCTTATTCATATTTGCGCAATAAGTATTAGGTCTACCGGAAATTTTTGTCCGATAATGTTATTTCACGTCTACTTTTTTAAAATCCATATTTCTTCATTGGCATCACTTTCTGGAAATGGTCAAATTTCCATTGTTTTCACCTAAATGTGAAATGTAAAAACAATGGGAATTTTACCATTTCAAAAAGGTGGTGCTGATGAAAGCCATTTTTTAAGTGATAAATGTATAAATAAGTTATTTAATTCATTACACTTCTATATTTGTACAGTGTGTTTTAATTCAGTTTTGGCTTTAATGCATGGAAGTAATACAAGCGTATTAACTCTAACATTACAAATTATTTGTAAATACACTGGTGTCCAAAATTAAGGACCAGTCACAAAATGCTAATTTTTAAGTAAGCCAATACTCAAAAGGAAATAATATAATTCAAATAATTACTATTCCTACAGCACAGCTAGTCCATATAGTATCTCATTCATGTCACACATGGTCATAAGTGTCACAGTCACTACGGTGAAACAAAAAATAGGAAATTCCACACGTCTCATTATGAGTCACAAATGATCACTAGATGTGACTCCACTGAGACATCAATGTGACTGCTGCTTTGTGACGAGTCACCAGATGACTTTACAATGTAGCTACATTGTGACTCTCGTGTGACTGTCAATTTTAGACTCAATTTAAAAGTCATCATGAACGTTGCATTACGATAAGTCACCAAATAATATCACAATATAGTCAAATGGTGACTTTCCACAAAAGAGCTCAATGGAGACATCACGCGTGGCGGTATAACGTTCCACGTCGGTACTCCTTAAGCACCGTGTTGACTTGACAGTAGTCTCTCTGTCATCTGAAAGTCATCGTATGACTTTAATGTGACATTATTTGGTAACTTATCACAGTGCAGCTTTCACGATGACTTTGAAATTGTGTCTGCAGATGACAGTCACATGAGAATCACGATGTAACTACATTGTAAAGACACTCGGTGACTCGTCACAAAGCAGAAGTTACAGTGACGTCTCAGTGGAGTCACATATAGGGATCATTTGAGACTCATAATGAGATGTATGTAATTTCCTTTTTTTTTTTTTTTTTGCTTCACCGTAGTGACTGTGACACTTGTGACCATGTGTAACATGAATGAGATGTTATATGGACTAGCTGTGCTGTAGAGATAGTAATTATTCGAATTATATTATTTCTATTTGAGTATTCGAGTACTAGAAAATTAACATTTTGTGATTGGTCCTTAATTTTGGACACCAGTGTATTTAATTTTAATACAAAGTTTACAACTATGTTTTAAAAAATAGATATGATTGAAAATACGCTGCGTTTAAAAAAAAAACTCAATTAAAAAAGTTATTGATTACGCAATTTTTAAAATTTTAAATGCTTTTAAATTTAAATTTAGTCTTTTTAAGGATCTTTGTTTTTAATATATGTCAAAGCCTTCTATAGATTAAGTAAAATTTATAATAAATAAATTTAATAAGCTTATAAGGATATTTAAGGAGAAAAAAATGATTTAAATTACTACACGTATTTTCACAAGCATTATAGTAAACTAGTTCTTATCATACCACAGTGAAATTCCAGAAAAAAAAAGAACTTGCCATTTTTTACACTTTATCAAGTTTTATATCATGTACTTTAATAGGCGCACGTAGCGTTTAATGTGTTATCTCGAAAATAAATGACTCGCAAGAAACAGATTAAAAAATATATTTTTAGATAAGAAAAGCTTTTTTTCAATATTTTTTATCTCTATTATTTACAACACACAAATAATTTCTGCATTAAAAAGAGGAAAAAAAAATATAAATATAAAATGGATTAAAATTATAAGTTCTTTCATTTCTTACATTAAAAAATTCAATAAAACACAAATGAATTCTTGAAAAGACGATTCTTTAAAAACAATCACAAAATAAGTTCCTAAACAACATTTAAGATAAAACACAAAGTCCCCTAGTTAAAACTAATTGAGTCATCAATTTCATCTTTATTAGTTTCAAACATAAACAATTTTTATATTAAAAACAACGTAAAATAAACAAAAGAAAAAAAATGAACTGAAATTTCTTTTCAAATACAAGCTCTTTTAATTCTTGTATACAAAAAATCCATTTAAAACACAAATGAATTCTTTAAAACTCGCAAAGAACATTGTTAATGAAACCAATCACAAGATAAGTTGCCAGAACAACATTAAAGATAAAATAGAAAATCTCCCAGTCACAGTCGTTAAGATAAAGGAGTAAAGCACTAACTATGTATCTTTAGGATACCCGAATGATGTTACGTTTAGTTGACGGTCACAAAATGCATCCATCAAACTTAACATACGGTCCATTTCTCGGCTTCTTCGGGCATAGATTCAGGTCGAGGCGGAAAGAAAGAGTCTGAAGATATAGTGCCATAAGTTAAGTTATCGTTAATGATATCAATTGCCTGTGAAGCAAAAGCAGATTTCTTCGGAAAGTGCAGTCTTACAAAAGGCTAGAAAATAGACGACGCTGTTGAGTGTGCTTTTATATCTTACTTCGGTCGACGTGTCTTTGAATTTCTAGGATTACTTTTTATTCTTATTCCCCTTTTATTCGATTGAATGAACTCGATGTTTCACTCTAAAGTATCCAAATAAAGACTCAAAGTATTAAAGATATTTAATGTAATAAGTATAAGGAAGGGGAACTAAAAGGTCACGAAGTTATTTCGATGAATTTATATTTTCGATTGTATTCAGTTTATGCTTTATTACATATTATGAAATTATGTAAATATGTAACAATGTGTGTTAAAATTATGTAAATAAGCATGTACTTTAAATAAAAGGGTACTTCAAAGTTATAGAAATGTAGAGATAAAAAAATACCTGAGATAGACGACGTTGATGCGTATGCTTTTACATCTATAATTCTTATTATCCTTTTATTCAATTAAATGTACTTGATATTTTAGTCTAAAGTATTCAAATAAAGTCTCAAAGTATTAAACATAGATAATACAATAAGTGTAACGAAATGAAACAAAAGGTCACGAAGTAATTTCGTGGAATTTATATTTTCTAATATTTTCAGTTAATGCTTTATTAGATATTATGAAATTATGTAAATATGTAACTAGTGTTTACAAATTATGTAAATAAGTGCTTACTTTAAATAAAGATTTACTTCAAAGTTATAGAAATGTAGAGATTGAAAAATACTTGAGATAGGGGACACTGTTGCATGTGCTTTTATATCGATTATTTTTATTATCCTTTTATTCGATTGAATTAACTTGATGTTTTAGTCTAAAGTATTCAAATGAAGACAAAACATATCAAAGACAGATGATACAATAAGTTATAAGGAAAGGGAACTAAAGGTCACGAAGTAATTTCAGGGAATTTTGATTCATGTTCACAATTAGTTTATACCCATTAGATATTGTGCACGCACATTCTCAAATTAATATTTATAAAAATACATTTTTGAACTTCACCTAAAAATGCAGTTTTCAAAATTGTTAGAAAATGTGCAGCGCTATTGAATGCGCTTTTGTGCATTATTAAAAATTTGCAGCAAACTGTTTGTGCATTGTTAAAAATTTGCAGCAAACTGTCCAATCATTCGATCGTTTTTATAGAAAACATTTACATAACCATAATTTAACATTATTCTAACCATAATGATGATAATAATATGGATAGATACGCTTACTAATATGGTGAAGTAACCGTTATTTTTAAAAACGTGGATTTTTTGTGGATTGCGTTGCCACTACTTCATTACAACCCTCGTATATAATGAAACGACACGGAGAGTCAGAATGTCATTTCCTAAAATTTTTATTTTCGATTACATTTAGATAAAAAATTTTAGATATTATTTTTTTTTTATGGAAATATTTGCATGTGTGGACATTTGTTTGAAGATTATGTATATAAATATCATTTTAAAATAAGTGCTTAAGTCGAATTTACAGAAAAGTTAAATAAATACGTGAAATATTCTTGAATGCTTGTGCTAAAAGAATATGAAAAACAAAACAAAAGCCAATATCTTACAGTCAATGTGGGTTGGGGAAGATATAGAAATAGCTAAGGAATAATGCATTTTTTCTTCAATTAGTAAAAATATGAATATGACGATAATCCTTTCTAAATAGTACTCTTTTACATCATAACTTAGCACAGTGATGTCAATGTGAAATATTTGAATATTGATTCTTACGTCGAAGGTTCTTCCTTTAAACTTTTCCACTATGGTTTTTGTATAAAAAATTATTTGTACTAAAGACTAAAAAAATAATGATCAAGTTAAATTTTATGAATTTGGATAATATTTAAAATTTTTTATTTTTTGTTGTGTTCAATTTAGCATGCAGAAAGACGTTTAAATTAAAATAACGTATAATTTGAATGATTAATGAATTCAAAATTTAAAAAAACTTATAAAAAACTTCTAAAAAATATTGCCATTTATTTTATAATAATAGTTTATCAAGAAATCTCAAAAACATCAGCAAATATTACTTTATTCTAGTTAAAAAAGAAAATTTTAATTTTACAATGCATTTCTCTGCTTAATAAATATAGTGTTCTATGAGAACGTGCTAAAAGAATTGAGAACAATATGAACCACATAGCACTTGGAAGACTAATTAACATTGTTTGATTTTCTGTCTACCATGGCCATAAAAATAAAAATAAAATTTACGAGACAATAAAATTTAGTACTTACTTGCTAATAATAGCTTAATTAAATTAAATTTGCGCGCCCAATTATCTGCTATTGTTTAACACTAGTTAATAAAATTGCATAACAGGCACTTTATGGAGTTATTATGTATTTCGCTGCACAATAAATATTTTATGTGACGATATTTCAAGTGCACTGCAAAAATTTGGAATTGTAAACAATATATAACACATACTTCAGGAAATATTATTATACGATGATTGAGTTTTATTCTGAAAAAAATATTGACATAAAGGAGATGTTATTATTTAGTGGCATTTAAAATATGGAAGTAAATGAAAATATTTTTAAGCAAGGTCATTTTTAGAATGTTTTAAACCTGGATACAATAATCTCATGAAAAATCTTTAAATTATCATACAATATACCTACGATATATATGATATATATTTTCAAAACTGAAGAAACATGCATATCCCATTACCTCAATCTACTTAATACAGCATTGAAGAAAATTAAAAAATTATGAAACAGCGAAATATTTATTTGTAATTATTAGAAGGCTACAATATGTAGTCGATAGAGTAAATAACCTGTGAAGTGCGAATATTACTGGCGTACAGAGAGTTCAAGAGGATTCAGAGAGATAAATATATGAATTAGTAATTGGGCATTGCATTATACAAATATGTCACTAAAAGTTCTCATCTAGGCTTTAAAAGCCGATGGTCCATAGTGTACGCCACCCGTGTCTTTATATATGCCCATACCGTCCGTGTCTTTAAGGGTTAATATGTTGACAGTTATTGTGAAACATAATCTCCAAATCGAAGACATTAAAATAATCAAAATAAGTAAATTGCTTTTCATCTGTCAAATGTGATTTATAAAAGCAATTATCAAAAGTGGTTATTATCTCAAACAAAGAAGTGTTACAAGGAAATGATTGCACAATCCTAAATAAACATTCTATTATAAACATTTCATCATATTCAAGAACTAAAGCCATTAAAAACATTAATAAACTTTTTTTAAAAATTGCTATAAGTATAAATACTGATATAAATAATTTACTATTAAGATATATGGCACTAATTTCCTGTTTTTTATTGCCAATAATGTATTGCATATGTTTTTCTACTCTTACTTGTAACCCAGACTCCAGAATGGAGAGATGTGATTTCTAAAGCTGAATTAAATGTTAATTTCCTTTTCTTTTAAAAGTTCCAACATATTTAAAATTTTGCAAGTCACAAAACAATGTGTGTTTTTAATAACATGGAATACCACATGATCACATACGGACTAGAAACAGACATACAATGAGAAAATGTAGATGGAATTACCCTTGCCAGTGTCGGATGCCAAATAGTATATGGATATACATAAATACAAGGTAAGCCCAATTTATCTTACCTATGTTTTGTTTTTATATTGAGAAAATAAATAATTTACCACTTGAGGAAACCGAACTTCACGCAGTTACTGTTAGAAAAGTTAAAATACTACGAACATAATATCTCGTCTAATTACCTACAATTTTTTTTTCGAAAATCCTTATCAACAATCCTTTTATACTTCTGCGACGATTGGTACCTCAAACGCTCCTCATCTCCTTTGCTGAACGCCTGCAAATTAAAATTTGTGTGTAATGGAAAAATGTGATTCTCTCAAAAACTATGTGACCTAGGGTAATCTCTATAGTTTTCCAGCAAGGATTAAATTAACTTCTACTACCCCTTTCAGAATTTTATTTTGCGCAGATTTTGAAAAAAGAGGGGGGGGGGGATATATTTTTGCATACATTTTCGATGATTCCTCTGAAAAATATACCTAAAATTAAAAGAAATGTATTTTTGAGTTTGGCGTTACGAAATTTTTCACGCGATATACCACACGATATACAAGGAAAAGATTTTTTTTCAAGTAACTTAATTATCCCCTCTACATTTTTCCTAAATATATTTGTGAATGGTTAATAATCTATAAATATGTGGGTTAATAGCCTTTATTACTTCTTCCAATTTGAACTTTCAGCGTTCCATAGAGTACGGGTAAAATGGCTGTGGCAGACGAACAGACAGACACAGGAGTGATCATATAATGTTTCCGTTTTTACTTTTAAGTACGAAAGCCTAAAAATAGGGCAAATAAATCATAAGCAGAAAAAAAAAAGAAAAACACAAGTGATCTTTCAGGTTTTTTTTTTTTTATAAAAGGGCACTTCGTGCGCTGCAGAAACATATGGGAAATATATTTTTATTTTTTCAAGTAAATCTAATTCCAACAATTTGCTGTGGGATTAAAAATATTACCATAATTCATTATCATGCACATTATGCATTGCTATATCTTTGCGATATATTCGGGGTTCGATTAAAGGAAAAACAAATATTTGATTTATCAAAAAAATTGTCAGTTCAAAAATATTCAATTTATTAAAAAGTCAAAAAAAAAAAAGAAAAAAGAAAAGAAAGAAACAATAAAAAATCTCTCTCATAACATGAACAGCATCGTCAACCTACCAATGCTCTATAAGATCTTTATTTTTATCTTCAAATATTATATGAAAATCTCAGAACACATCAAGGTGTTTATATATTTTAGCGGCAATAAGATGGTAAAAAGGAAGTAAAAATTATTGTTTAATAAAGAACAGTCTTTTCATAAATATATAAATTACACCGCTGTTATAAATAAAGTAGTGGCAACATAAATCGAATTTTTTTCTCAATGAACTTGCAAGTAAGTTTGCATTACATTCCTTTAATATAATCACCAGCAGCCGTGAGACACCATTGGCATAGCTATCAAATCTTCCGCTTTTCTGTACCACAAAAATTTAATAGAAAATTTTGCCTTATTTAATCGGCAGATTACGGTGATTTAAAAAGGTAAAATTTACTATAAAATTTTTGTGGTGCAAAAAAGTGTAAGATGTTGGCAGCTATGCATTGGCAATGTGTTTGTTGTTGATGACAGTGACGGAGCACCCTACTGCTCGACTGAGATCAATTTCGACGGGTAATTCCAGGACAGTCCAGCAACGGTCTATAGAAAGGAGTTAATCTGATGTATGTTGTAATCTATGTTAATCTGATCTTGAAAATAGGTGGCCGACCTACTTGGTCCAAATCCACAATCTCATCACCGACCCGCACGAAACGCTTTGACCCATCGTTAAAGAAAGTGCAGTGTAGAAATACTTTTCAAAATTGTGAAATGTTCTGTAAGATTTGAAATATGACTGTAACATGTTATTACACATATTTATACAGACTTCATCTCCAGAAGACGTAAAGAGAACTATTCGATTTAATAAAAAAAAATTCCTAAAACCAGAATCAATAGATATTTCTTTCATAACATGAGCAGCATCTTCAACCTACCAACGTCCAAATTTTTTTTCATCTTCAAATATCAGATGAAAACTTCAAAAAACATTAAGGTTTGGCATTTATTTTAGCGATAATAATATAGTTAAAAAAATGAAAAATAAACAATTCTTCATGAACTCATAAATTAACTAAAACATAAAGAGTGTGACGTGCATAAATATCTTTCCAAATGTGCACAACTGTAAAATTGGCTTAAGATTCAAAATATTACTGTAAATATTATTATACCCATTTATACGCTACCTTATCTTCGGAAAGCGACAAGGGAAATATTCGATTTATCAAAAAAGTCCTAAAAGAAGAAGTAATAAAAATCTCTCTCATAACATGAACAGCATCTTCAACCTACCAATGCCCTACAAGATTTTTTTTTCCATCTTCAAATATCATATGAAAACTTCAGAAGACATCAAGATTTGTCATTTACTTTAGCGATAATAAGATGGTATAAGACTTTTTTTTTTGTTTTCTGAAATAAATAGAGACTTCGGAGAGAATATATATGTATGGTGCGTATGAAATTTATTTCCTGCAACCCCATCTTTAAGTTGAAGACTTAGTGTGATGAGAAAAGTGCGATGATAACTAGGTCGTTTCGGAAGAAAAAAAGAAGAAAAACTCTTCTTTTGCTGTCCTTTTTCATTATCGCTGTGAGATCAATATAGGAATGAAATCTGCAGTACATAAAAATGTCGGAATATATATTCAAGGAGATAGCGTGGTTTTGATTAAACCTGGTTGAGGAATGAGACAGATACAGAAATGTGATGTTAAGTTTATATTCTAAAAGAAGCACTCAATTTATATAAAGGAAAGGGTATTACGACACTGGTTATGCATTTTTTTTTTTAACTTTTTCATTGGGTTATAGGATATTGATAAAAAGAAATATGTAACGTTCGTTGCAAAAATAAATGCAAATAGGATAACACAAATTTTTATGGTACTGTTTCACTTATTTTTAGCAAGACAGTGTAATATTACAAGTATCGTCATTGATAACAAAAAATCACAGTAGAGTATATTATAAATAGGCATAGAGAAACAGAGTAAATATATAGGAATAAATTATTAACTAAATCATGCATTTTATTTATTTCACATAACTGCAAATATATAGTATACATTACATTGCTACAACATTGTTTTCAGTGCAGTTAGCGGCAATTGCTTACACTTAATCGTAAACCTTTAACAATGGATTAATTCTCTTAATTAATCTCTTGATTAGCTAATTGTGAATAACCCTCATAAAAAATAGGATTATGACATTTGAAGATTCAGTAAATTTGAAAATAAAAAGAAATTTAAATTAAGCTCCTCAAATAAAATATATTTTACAAGCCAATTGCATAAAGATCCCACCAGTTATTACATTTTACTGTTTCATTTTTAATTAGGAATTTATTTTACATTAAAATACTTATTGTTTAAGACATTATTCAGGTCACACAGTACAAAATGAAAAATGCTTAGAAACTGTTGATAACTGCAGGCAAAATATTCAGATTAAAAATTACAGTTTAACCTACATTTTGGGGAAATATCTACCGCTTCTTTCATCTAAAAAGAAAGTGCAACAATGAGTTGATAGTGTTTTCCAAAGTGGTTTAGGCATACCCTTTGTGGGTACGATATGAGGTTCTAGGACCATGGTTGGAAACAGGCAGGCCGCGTTCCATATCCATACCGCCTAAAACTTTCAATTTGAATAAGTAATTTATTAGCATTTACATATAATAAATAAGTTTGAGCGATAACCTAATCAATGTTTCTTACATTTTACGAGTAATAGCGCGATTAATTTGATTTTTTAACCTCTTAATTGTCGCTCCCGTCAATATCACAGGCTGAGGTGTCGTTCGTTATTTCTCGTGCCCGTCATATTTCCGGGCTGGACATTTAATTGTTGTAAAAAACTTCTGAAACCAGAAAAAATTAACTGGTATTTCCGTTTGAAGTCTTTGAATAGTTTCGTTTGGGTTTGACTTTTGGTGCTAATTGTTATTCTGGGATTTGTATTGCATGTTTCTAATTATATAACACTCAAAAAAAATTATTAATAATAAAAATTTAATGTATCTATATTATTTCAAATATTATTTGTAAAAAATTGTGTGAAGATGATAAATAAATATCTAAGATGAGAAAAATAAAGGTCTTATTCGCATTAATTTGTATGGTGTAAAACAAACATTAAGACACAGAATTCTCGCATGATGGCTTTTCTACAAATGTGAATTTGTTATATAACAACTTTTTTTTTTTTTCGCCTTAAAAAAAAAAAAAAAAAAAAAAAACTAATTGCATATTTTATTTAGAAACCTCATAATTATTCAATATTTGTAATAAAATAAAAAGGTACATTTTTAATGGATTTTCCAAATATTAAGCAACCGTGAAGGGGTTAATAGTGATGCATAGTTGCTATGATGTGAAACGTAAAAGACTTCCTGGGAGGGCAGGCACGGCGATGGGAGTAGCTGGCAATGTTGGAGCGCATGCACAAGGTTTCGCCCTGTCCGTCCTACATTGCGATATTGTGAGGAGCTTTCGTTCATTTGCGTTGTTATTGTCGTGTGCTCAAATAAAGTTTTGTGTACGTATGTATGTACTAAATATGTATCCTAAAACGCATAAAGTTGGCAGTAAAAATAGAAAGTTTCTGACTGAGTAGACAGAGAAATGTTGTTTTACGTTGCTTGATAGGCCTGAAGTTGTTCCAGTTTGCCTCATGTGCAAAAAAAAATGTCAAAAGTTTTAATTTACATTATTGTTAAAAGTTTTAACGTATACCTAACGTATGTAGTGATATGTGTATGTAAAAATAAAAATTTTAAAGTAATAAGTACTTATATTACTTATGTGTTAATTTCTCTGATCCTCGATAAAATTTTTCAAAAGCATTCGGACTTCACAATTACTTGCCACCCCCTTTTCTAAACGGAAAACGACAAGTATGTTCAAAAACCATCCTACTGCATACCGTAATTAAACGAGTTAACTTTTTTTTTTTTTAATTGATGGCTGTTTCAAAAACAAAATGTAAAAATACGATAGATTTTTAAGATGATTTATAACTCTACACTGTTCAAAATCTTCATCAAACTGTCCAGTTATTCAATGTTTTTTTTTTTTGTTTTTTTTTAACCATTTGGAAAAATGGTTATTGTCCTCGGTCAGGGTAGGAAATCAAAAACATATCTGAAGCGTTTTATTAGTTGAATCCCGCATTTTATTCGTTTCTGATTGGTCTATGCAGTAATCTGTAATTTCCCTTTACTTTCAACAGAGATGGATACTTCTGCTGCCACTATGACAAAAAAGTAATAAAAAGTAAAAAAAAAAAAAAAAAAAAAAAAAAAAAAAAAAAAATCTCAGAAACAAATTGAGATACAGCTTTCAAACAAATTGCATTTAAAAGTACATTTTCTTCTCTATATGACGGTGTAAAAAGTAATATTGTGGGATGTTTAGAAGTTTAAAAATGAAATTTCATTTAAAATTGGTCCAGGAATGTTAATGTTTAATCCATGGCGTACGTAATGTAGGATCAACTCCGTGCGATTTTTTATGTCTTAAATTTTAGTCTTCGAAAAAATCATTTTCCAAATGGTCGTTGTAATTTGTTAAATTGCTTTTTTTTTTTTTTTTTTTTTTTTTTTTTTTTTAGATTAAACGAATAACAGTTTTTTTTTAAAAGAAAACTATTACTTGACCCTATTATTAAGCGTATCTGACCATATAATTGACCATATTATGATCAGAATGAAGTTAAATAACGGTTATGTACTAATGTTTAAGAAGCCGTTTTCAATACAAACGGTTCAATGACTGGAAAGTTTGTAGCAAATTTTTTACAACGTAGCTCGTAAATTAGCTCCAAGCATACAAAATGCAAAGCTAAGAAATCACATTTGTTGTATAAAAATCTTTTTAACATTACCTGTTAATTTAAATCAAATGTTAAAATAACTATATGTTATATATTATATGTTAAAATAACTCTATAATAAAAATATTAAAATAACCTTTTGCAATAAAAACGGCTGAACTTGCCAGTTTGCCGCAAATTTCTAACAGAGTACCACAGAAAATCAGCACCAAACATTCAATATTTGAGCCGTTCAGTGCACAAATCGATTAATTCCATCAAATGAAAATGTTCAGTATAAACAGTTAAAGTTATTGTAACTATAAAAATATTGTATCTGTAAAATCTTTTAACTCATCATTTTTCTTTTAATCAAGGGTAACTTTTTATCACTGTATAAATATATATGAAATATAAAATTTTCAATGTTCCTTTGTTTAAAAGAAAACACCACTTAAAATGGAGTTAGTCGGATTGCCTTCTGAACGCCTCATATATGCAAGAGGAAAAGAGCACACTTTTGATGTAAAAATCTTCCTGCCTGACCTTGTAAAGCTTAAATTAAATGTGAAGTTAAAGTTATGTTTTAATTGCATGCATTCGTTAATATCTTTGTTAAATATGAGGTAAAGAGAATATGTATGGTGTACGTCAAATACATGTATTTTTTCAATAGATAAGTGAGGCATAAAGCTTACATTAAAAGTAGAGTAAACTAGTTGGATGTGCCAATCCCAAAACTTTCTTCTATCTCATGTCAATATTTCATTTTAATTAGTTTTATTAGTATTTTCATTAGAATTATGCATAACTTCATGCATTTTTCGATGGTACAATATTGAAAATTGCAGAAAAATCGTTATTACAGCGCCCCCTACCGACGTATTTTTTCCAAATTCAGGGAGGATCTTCTTGCCATGGCCAAAACATACACAAAGAATTTGGTTCAATTCTATGCATAACTTTATACACTTTTCGTTGGTACAATATTCAAAATACACAAAATTCGCACAAAAATCACTATTACAGCGCCCCCTACCGGCTGATTTTTTCCAAATTCAGGGAGGACCATCTTGACATGGTCACAAACATACACAAGAAATTTGGTTCAATTCTATGCATAACTTCATACACTTTTCGATGGTACAATATTCAAAATGCACAAAAATCACACAAAAATCGCTATTACAGCGCCCCCTACCGGCGGAATTTTTCCAAATTCAGGGAGATCCTTCTGGCTATGGTCACAAACATGCACAAAAAAAATTGGTTCAATTCTATGCATAACTTCATACACTTTTCGATGGTACAATATTCAAAATGCACAAAAATCACACAACAATCGCTATTACAGCGCCCCCTATCGGCTGAATTTTTCCAAATTAATGGAGAACCTACTTGCCAAAGCCAAAAACTTAAAAAAGAAATTTGGTTCAATTCTATGCATAACTTCATACAATTATTCATGGTACAATGGCGACACACGGACATACGGACACACGGAAGGACAGACAGACATTTTGTATAAGCATGTTTTTTGTGATCTCTGACCTCTAAAACGTGTAAATCCGTCGAAAATCAGAAGTCGAAAATAATTTCTATTACAATACTTTCTTCTATTGAAGATAGAAGAAAGTAAAAATATGTCTTAATTGCATGCATCTGTCGATAATCTTTGTTAAATACGGGGCAAAATAATAAGGGATGCGCAAGATACAGGTAATTCTTTAAGGGGTGCGTGAGTCATAATTGTTTGAGAAACACTAAGATAATTCTACTTCTTGATATACAGCAATATGGCATTTTCATGTACTAGTAAACAAAAAAACAACTGATAAAAAAACTAAAAAGATCCTAAATTTCTTTTATAATTTCCATATCGTTATTTTTTTTTTAAGGAAATGTGTCCGCGAAATTATGCCTCTAATTATACCGATTACAATTTGCGATCCGGAGACGGATGATTATAAACACCCGCCTAACGCCTCCTACAGTATATGTAATTTAGATCCAATCTGACATTATCTCATTCATATGCAAATTTCGATGAATGGACATAATCTCCCAGCATGCTTTGGGGATCCCACGCATGGTTACCTTCAAACCGCTGACAACGCGGGAGGGATTTATCTCAGAGTAAATCCTTATCATCGAAAACAGATATTTTGCGAAAAACTAATCAATGAGTGCTTTTTAGATTAATGTAGAAACGATTGGGTTTCCTTAAATGCAAAACTGATAAGGAATTTCGAATTAAATATGAGTTCAGTATAAAATGTAATAAAATGCAAAAAAAAGTTTATATAAAATTTTTAATTTATCTAAAGGGATTATTTCATTAGTGGCGTATTAGCCGTAAGAAGCGTTTAATGTAACAAATTTTGGAAGCAGCCCATAGGCAAAACAAATCACAGAAAAAATTCAATATATATATTTTAACTTTAAATTGTTAAATGAGTTTATAAACAAATAACAATTTTAATTCTTCTTCAAAAATAGAACATGGAAAGATTAATAAAAAAATATACTCTGCTCTCATTCTATGATTTTCAAAACTACATGTTTATCATGGATATTTACGACAATTAAAAAAAAAATTCTCTTAGATTTTCTCCCAAAATCGTTAAATAACATCATCCAGTAATAAAATCATTTACATTTCGGTAATTTGCATCATGACCGAAATCTAAGTAGAATGTGAAAGCCCAGTGAACCAAATACAACTCTTGCAGTTCAAATTGTCTTCAAGTGACGTGAAATTTGAGTCCTATAAGCATCGCTATAAAATCAATGTACCATAATGAAGGGAACGAATATTTTTTCCAACTGTATTAAATCATATTCAAGGCTGGAGTAGCACAGTTGAAGTTTATTCCAACTGAGCGAAAAATGCCCAGACCAAGTATCGAACCTGGAAACTTGGAGTGCCGTGCCAATGCCTTACCTGTTAGACTATCCGGACGATACCTGGCTGACATAATTCACTTTTATTTGTTGAACTTGGCTGCGAACTGCAACGCTAATTTCATTCCTCCGAGCTATAACTACAACATTTTACATGATCAAAGTGTGTTTTAACACGGAAACTCCTATATACCGTGTAATTAGGTCATAATGAAGGGAACGAATATTTTTTTCCAACTGGATTAAATCATATTCAAGGCTGGAGTTATGGTGTGCTATAGTTGTAGCACAGTTGAAGTTTATTCCAACAGAGCGAAAAATGCCCAGACCAGGAATCGAACCTGGATACTTGGCGTTCTGTTGGAATAAACTTCAACTGTGCTAATCCAGCCTTGAATATGATTTAATCCAGTTGGAAAAAAAATATTCGTTCCTTTCATTATGCCTAATTACACGGTATATAGGAGTTTCCGTGTTAAAACAAACTTTCATCATGTAAAATGCTATAGTTATAGCTCGGATGAATGAAACTAGCGTTGCAGTTCGCAGCCAAGTCCAACAAATAAGAGTGAATTATGTCAGCCAGGTATCGTGCGGATAGCCTAACAGTTAAGGCATTGGCACGGCACGCTAAGTATCCAGGTTCGATTCCTGGTCTGGGCATTTTTCGCTCTGTTGGAATAAACTTCAACTGTGCTACTCCAGTCTTGAATATGATCAATGCACCATTATGTGAGGTTTCAACTGTTTAAATGTAGTCACAGTAACTTTGCAATCGTGTCACAAAATGGCGATCATAACGTGACGAAAACAGAAATCACTTATTTGGCATTGTTGTGACTGTGACCATTTTTGACTATCGTTATATTACAATGACGCTTTATCGGTTGATTCTGTTTTTAGAGGGCTGCCACAGGCGAATATTTTATAATTCTAATTAGCATCACTTATTCAAAACAAAAATCTTTTACATATGCTTTGGTAACATTTGCATGAGAAATATACTACAAAATATGTTTTATAAAAATAGTAATGCAAACAGAATATAAAAATAGTCGCACTGCTTTTAGAAATCCTCCATAATTAAAAAATAACTGAACATCGATTAACGCATGTTACATAATAATTTCCGAGAAATAGATGAAGTGCAATATAAGAAAATATTACAGAACGCATTATAAATCCAAAATCCAACGCACATAATAAATCGATTTTTTTAGACAAATTTTAAATAGTTAAAAGTGCTAAAAAAAAAAATCTGAAAATTGTTTATGAATTCGGTTTATCTCTCCGTCCGTCTGTCCACGCGTAAATATACTCGGATTTTCATGCAATTGATATATTTTAATCATGTTTACCATGGGGCGTTCGGTATTAAATATAAAGCATGTAGCATAAATAGTACATTTACAGGGGCACTCAAAAGTTACATTACATTACATTATCGTTTCATTATCGTTAATGGAAAAAAAATCATTTTCAGTGTATTTTAATGACATTACGCTGCTTCCAATGTATTGAAATTGATATAAATCACTGAATTTCGCTACAAGTTGATTACAATAGAATAGGGCTTTTGTAGCATTGATCGTTCATTTGCAAGGACACACAAAAAACATCGGTTACAATACTTTCTTTGAGCAATAATTGCTGGAAGTGAGTTTTCAGTTTCGGTATGCGCTTGTAATTTTACTAAATTTTTGCATGTTACTCGTTATGCATAAATTATATACCTCGTATACAGGGCTGCATAAAAGAATTCACGTACCGTTCGCCTTATTAGCAGAAATTGCTGTAGAAGAATTTTCAACTGGGGTATGGATTTCACAAGTGAAATAATTTTTTGCATGCATGTAGTTTATACAAGGTCGGGCTATTAATTTCCAGGACTGACGTAACTGTACGAGAACGAAAAGCCGAAAGATGGCGCTAATGATTGCATATTGAAGAGCGTTTTCTTCCGCATGCGCAGTGCACTCGGCGCCATTCTGAAGTAAGTCGTTCTCGTGGAAAGGCACATTAAAACGTAGCTCTTAAATTCCTGTTGTCGAAGTGAAAATGGAGCAAAGAATTAACATTAAATTTTGCTTAAAATTGGGCAAGCAGCTGAGGAAACCTACGAAATGTTAAAACAAGTTCACGGCGAGGAAGCATTATCCAGCTCAAGTACTTTTGAATGGTTTAAACGCTTTCCGGACGGGCGCGAAAGCGTCGAAGATGATCCCCACACAGGTCGGCCGCAGTCCGTACGCACGCCGGAAGCAATTCAAAAAGTTCTCGATATGGCGAAATGTGATCGTCGATTGACTGTTCGAGTACTCGTCAATGAATTGAACATGGACAAAGAGACGGTTCGGCGAATTTTGACGCAAGACCTAGGCAAACACAAGATTTGTTCCATTGCGTTGCCTGTGAGGCGATTCTTAGCCCAACATGGTGTCGTTGAGATGCAGCATCCACCATACTCTCCAGACCTAGCACTCGCAGACTTTTTCCTGTTTCCTAAGCTGAAAAATTCGCTGAAGGGAACAAGGTTTCAGGATGTCGAAGCCATCAAGAAAACTGTAACGTCACTATTAAAGAGCATTACAATAGAGGACTTTAAAACTTCTTTCCGAAATTTGTACAGCCGAGCACAGACGTGCATTATGGCTGATGGGGATTACTTCGAATCATATTAAATGGCTATGTGTTTAACCTTTTTTTCTTCTGAGTTATTTCATGAGTCCTGGAAATTAAGAGCCGGATCTTGTATATAAAAATGTATATATCATAGACAGGGTTGCTCAAAGAATCGGATTACTTTCCGACTGTGGATGGGAATTGTTGAAGTTGGGTCTTCAAATGTGCTATGCGTTTCCAAATGGTTTAATTAGACGTAACATTTCAACTTGTTAAACGGTTAAGTTTTGTTACATTGCTCTGAATGTGTTGGAAAGTGTTTCATAATTTATGTTGGATGCAAGATTTTTCTTTCTGTTAAAAGAAATAATCTATGCCATACACTTATACTAAGATATTTTAAAGAGAAATATACCATAAAGATATTTCTGTAAATTGTGGTATATTGGATAGGAAAATAGTTGCCCGCCTTGGGACGTAACCAAAGGGTTAAGGAATGATAAAAGTTACTGTTAGAGCCTTTGGTATTTTAATTTAAGACTTAAAGGATAACCATTTAAAATAAAACTTTCATTACAAATACGGTTCTATTCACTTTAAAGAAATATTCTCTATATAAATACATGCAAAATAGCTTCAACAAAGATTTATTTCAAAAATATTCAGAAATACCATACTATTCTAAAACTTGAAAACAGCCTGCCTCGTTCGAACCAAAATTTAAATTCCTTTATAAAACGAAATCAAAATAAATCTTTTACGGTTTGAATATCTTTAATAGTATTAAGTTGTTCAAAAGAAACTGCCCTTTAGAAAAATCAGGAAATTCTCCATCTGGAAACTGATGCTTTTGGGAACAACATACGTATCGTTTGAGATATATATAAAAGGAATTCATGTTACGATACTGTGAATTTTGAAAGATTAAGTTTTATGCGCTGCTTTTGTAATTTAAAGTAGGAAAAACATGAAAAAACATGACTTTAAAAAAATAACTCAAATAGTGAGATATGAATTATTATACTACACGGTGATACAAAAATTACTAGGTTTTTCACGCGCTCTTTTCATTCTGTATTACTCTTTTGCTTTTAGATTCAGAAAAGTTTTAATAAATTATGTATCATATTTTATCTTTCTTGGCTTTCTTGCTTGTCTTGATTGGCTTGTTCTAATTTAAAGAAAAATGATTCACATAATGAGTTTTACATGAAATTTCTATTAGCCTGTTTTAGGCAATTGTCACATGTCTCTTTTTTTCCTTAGTTCATTTTTATTTGACATGTCTTAATTATTAGGATTGGGCGACAGGTTTATGTAACGATCCAAAAGATTTATTTA
Organism: Maratus speciosus; assembly: GCA_963932465.1. NCBI lineage: Eukaryota > Metazoa > Arthropoda > Arachnida > Araneae > Salticidae > Maratus > Maratus speciosus. The sequence goes on along the minus strand of OZ010792.1, from coordinate 198,682,542 downwards.
CCAGATCCATGAAATTATGAACTTTGTGTTCAATCGATAGATATTTTCTGATTTTTTAGATAACCAATGTCGAATTAGAAATGTTAAATGTTGAAATTTTGCTACTTAAACAAATCGAAATTAATATTTGAAAATCCTCCTACCTAAATACAAAAAAAAAAAGTCTTTATTTGTTCCTTTCCTGTACACTGAGTAGTACAGTAAAGTTTATGACAACATTTTCTCAACATGGCTTTAACCCTTTAGTAGGCGGTCTTCACAAAACAGTACACCAAATTTTAAGAGTACTGGCACCAGGAATATTTAATTAAAATTTTCCTTTTATAAAGTACGGTAGAATAAGCAACATTTTATTTTCTAATAAATTCGTTTGTAAATTCCGATGTCAGCCCTCCATTACATCATTTTACAAACAGAATTACTTCGCGCCGAAAAGAGTTAACAGACAAACATCATCACACAACACAAATAAAACCATGCAAAGAAGAAGAGATATCCAACTTTATTACATAAAAGAACTATCAATTATTGCGAATAAATTATTTATTGAAGATGTTTAAATCTTATAATGCATGAATTATTTTTAAATGAATGAAAAACAGATTTAGCCTTTAACCCTTTCAGGGGCAAGGTATTTTTGCTTCAAAAATGTTCAAATAATTAATTCATACCGCAATTTAGAAACAAAATTATTTCAAAATAATCAAAAGCTTTTCTACTATTATGTTATGAGATTGAAATGGTACAAAAAAAAAAAAAAAAATACTGGTGCCGCTTGGCAGTTTGGGCATTAAACTTAACCGTTATCAGACTGAAAACGGCGCCCCTGAAAGGATTAAAACGTGTTTCAAGTCCATTATCAAGAACTGGACGAATAGCCCCTGCGTTGTCCAGGCTCCGAATAATAGACCTAAATAAAATAACCTTACCGTTTCCCGGAATTACTTTAAATACGCATATATCTCATATAGTCCGTTATTCCAAACAAACCGTATGAGGTTCTACGAACCGAATAATAATGCAAAAAACTTCAAAGCCACGTGCTGCTTTATAGCAACAGTTTTCTGTGTTAAAGGGCATTATTTAGGAAACCAACCAAAGACATTTTTAATTCTCTTTGTTTGCTTCGTTTAAGAGAAAAAACCGGTGGCCTGTCTTTCTTTAAAAATTAATTAAAAAAAAAAACTATTACATATTTTGGGATTTTTTTTTTAATCGATTCCCGACAGTCTTCTTCATACAGGAGTATAAAATGTAAGATTATATGCGTACAGTATCAAATAAAAATGGGTTGATAATAAACAATCTTCTCATTTTCGGAGAAATGGGGATCCCTTTTTAACACTTTCCAACATGGTTGAAAAGTGTTTATGAATTCGGTTTGTCTGCCCGTCTGTCCGTGCTCTAATTCGCGTAAATATAGTCCAATTGCTATGAAATTGATAGATGTTATTGGGTATCACTATGGCATGTTCAGTATTGAAGATGAAGTGTATCGCATTCTCAGTTCATTTACAGGGCCACTCAAAAGAATTCCATTACATTACGGTCTATGAAGAAAAATCATTTACCATGTATTTAATGATATTACTGTAATTTAAACATGCTGAAATTTATATAAATCTCTGAAGTGTACTACAAAGTTCTCACTACAGAATATGGTATGCATAGAACTTATCTTTCATTTACAGGGACACACAAAAGAATGTGGCTGTAGGAAAATGAGCAATAATTGAACTATTGAAGAATACGAACAATAATTGCCGAAAGTGCGTTTTCAGTTGTGGCATGTGTTTTTAAATTTAATTATTTTTTTAAATAATACTTGGTGTAGGTAAATGGTATAGATCATATACAGGGTCGTACAAAATTCCCAACAACATCCGTTTATTGGCGGAAATTGCTGAGTGGAATTTTTTTTTCAACTGTGTTATGCGTTTAACTGAACTAACTTTTAGCATACTATGTATTATGCGTACATATCTATAGATCATATACAGGGCTGCATAAAAATATCGATATTTTAACAACTATTCATGGTAATAACAGAAGTCGTGTTTTCAAATACGTTATGCATTTTCCAAATTCTTCATTTAGACATCATCTTTCACATTAATAAACGGTGAAGTTTTGTTATAGTATTCTTATCGTGCTGGAAAGTGTTTTATAATCTATGCTGTACGCATAGTTTTTATTAATCTAAAAAAAATTCAAAAATCGTTGTACGAATTCCGAATAAACTTTTTGATGGGCATAAATCGTCATCAAGATAAATAAACGTACAGAAATAAACTAATTTCTTCCGTTACCCAAACAATCTGACATTAATCTCTCTAAATGATAATTTTTTTTAACCTTGAAAATCCTGTGATGAAAAAAATGACTTTTGAGTGACTAAATTAGACTCATAAACTAAAGTAAACTATTTTATTATTATTATTCTTTATTTTATAATGTAAACATTTATTCATTCTGGAAAATGTAGATATCGGAGAAAGAGCGCAAATGAAGAGTTCTCATAATACAACTTAAATGTGTCAATTAAATACCTTAAAATGTCGGTTCATCTTCATTTAATAATGCATAAATAATCTAGCATACCTTTACTTAAAGGATGTAGAAGAAGTCATACATTATAGAATACAATTACTTCTCCAAGAATAATACACAATGTAGATTAGCTATAGATGGATAAGTCACCTAAAAAGAATAAGTCCCAATTTATTTGTCTTTTAAAGAGAAAACTATAATTATGGTTATTAATTATTAAATTATAATTATGGTTAAATAATATATTATTTATGGTTATATAAGTTATTTTTTATTGCACAAATATATCATCTTACTCATGCCCATTTAAGAGGATTCAAAATCCTATCACTTTTTTCATAGCAGAACAAAATTTACAGTCTCGGCTTAAAGATTAAATTTCTATTGCTACAATGAAGAGCTAAAAATTGTCGTCAAAGTTGGAAAATAGGGGAAATACGCGAATTTTCCGTTGTACAAAAAGTTACGGAATAATATTTATTCATGCACGAAAAGAAATAATATTTATTTATACACGAAAAGAAATAATATTTATTCATACCTAAAAAACTCATTTTATTTATAAAAATCAATTCATGTTCTTATTAACTAAATATATTAGAACGTCTTTTTACCCTTTTCCCTAAACTCCGATATTGTATTCATACTTTTAAAATATAATTAATTTTTCAGAACATATTTTAAAATGATGGTTAAAAGTTCCTAATCAAAAGTTATTAAAATGAGAATTAGTTTCATTTTGCGTACCTTAGGAACAAAAAGGATTATTTTTAGTTATTATTATTTTTTTTCTTTTCCAGTTATCTTAGAGTTTTATATTTCATTCCCAGAAGGGGTTGACTAAAAAAACGAATAGCTAGAAGCTATATGTAGATTTATTATTTTAAAAGTAGTGTATGTAGAAGTTTCTCGATATTTTTCGTGATGTAGTATAAGAATATATTTTTTATGAATTATATGCTTTTTTGTTGATATTTCAAAATATACAGGATGGTCATAAAAGAATGTTTCTGTTTTAATGGTATATTATATCAGTTTAATTTAGACTATTTAAAAAAGTCCTTTAGGCATGTGCCGTGAAGAAAAGGTAGCTTTCATATTCTTTTTTTTTTTTTTTTTTTTTTTTTTTTTTTTAATATAGCTTATTTTACTGAATCACACGAAGCTAAAATTAGTGGAACTCGATTAGATGATTCAATAAAAAATCCTTATTTCTTGGATTTAAAATTTTGCAAATTTTAAGAAGCTAAAATGCGACGAACCGGATAAAAGAATATTCGTCAATACTAAATTTTAATGAGAATTGCGCCAAATTAGTAAGCTGTAGCCAAGTTGGCATCATTTACGGTTGCTTAGTTTTGGTCGCCAAATTTAGCGATATTTCGCTAAGTGTCGCCAAGCTTGTCTAGAATTGGAAGCTAACGTTCACAAATTATAACGTTATTAAGACACGTTAATTAAAACACTCATAAATTAATACCTGATTTTCTTTACTTGTTGTCTTGTTTCAAAATGTCAACCACACTAGAATTTTAAACTGCTATATCTCAACCATTTTTTAAGTTTGAGACGAAACAAAAAATACTCCGGAATCCTTATATGAAGGGCTAACACTTAAACATAAAATAAATTTGGATTTCTAATTTTTTTGTGTATTTTTTTTTTTTTAGTTTTAAATATTTAAATGACCGCCATTTTCAAACAAGATGGCGGATATATACATAAGTCACATTTGGACGGAGGGTGGTTTTGGAGTCTGGGGATCATGATCGGTGAAAATATACCAAAAATTTTCAGAAGTGCTTTCGTCCGGACGGCTGCAATAGGTAGCTTTTTACCCGACTGAAAAAAAGGGTTATGTGTTTCACACGTATCTGTGTAAGTGGATTTCTTTATACCCTCGAAACATCCAAACGGCTGGATGAATTTTAATGAATGAGGTCTCTATCAATTTGTCTTAACGGCCCGATAATTATAGGCTAGATTTTGTTTTCATAAATTCAAAATGGCGGCCGTAAAATACAAAATGGCGATAATGACGAAAAAAAAAATTACGAACCCTATTGAGTGACATATCATTGGATAGGCCTTTCAAAATGAAGACGATGTTTCATTGACTATTTTACAGTCAGCAGCTCCGTTAAAATATTATACCACCTGGAAGTTGTGTATGTATTATGGATCTCTAGCTTTACTACAACTCTAACCATCATAGACATCTATAGACCTCATCAAAACAGTGTTTATAGATAGGAACTAAAAATTAAACACAACTTAAAAGTCATCAATACAAGTAAATAAAAAAAAAATAGGTAAGTAATATAAACAAGTAATACAAAAAAAGTATTTTAAGTCAATTCCTACTTAGGTTGATAAGAGAATTTTGTTTTCTCCCATTCTTCTTTCCTGTTGAGTAGAGCTTAAAATGCCTTGATCAAGAAGAGGGCTCTCTCGGTCTAAAAATACCTTGATCAAGAAGAGGGATCTCTCGATTATTGAAAATTAATAAATTTAATTTAATTAATGAATTAATATTTAAAAAAAAACTGGATTAACACCAAGTGTCATCCACTACAAGTTTTAAAAATTTATTTGAGCTTGATTGGATGAATAATAAGTATTTTATTAACGATTGAAAATTTGAACAAGCTATATATAGCGAGAGTGTGAGCTTATAGTAGGAATTGAAAAAAAAATAGTTTCACATTGATGAGAAATAATTAATTAGCTCGATTTTTACGCAGTCGGGTTTTTTGATTTTTTAAATTTAATTGTTTATTACTTTTTTGTAATGAAAGCTACCTAAAAATCATACATCAAGGAAAACTAACCTAGTTTTTTTTAACAAATATTCAATGTGTGCACCTTTAGTTATATGGACACAACAAACCTAAGGCCTAATTCTTCACACACTTCGGTTAAAAAGTCTGGAGTAATGGAAGCAATAAACTCTTTAATTCTGTTTTTCAACTCTGGCAAATCATTAGGTAGAGGAGGAACATAGACATATTATGTATCATAATCTATCCTTTTCTAGTCATATATAGAATTATTCTAATTTAAAAGTAAATAATCCATATGAACAAATTCGTTAGAAAATTTCATTAATCTTATTGGATACAGTTGCAAAATACTTTATGCTATTATTATACGTTATATGAGTTAAAATTAAATACGAAAAAATAGTTTAGGATTGTTTTAAAAAATACAATCTTCAGTTAGAAATATTTTGTGTCACATTTCTTTTTACACAATACGATTTTTAAAAAGCACTCTAAGGAGTTGCATTAAACATACAAAAAATAAGGTATTAAAAATATATGATGACAAAGATTTTTGCACTATAGAGATTGGTAAATTATGTAAAATGTGATCTCTCTTTTTAGTATGCTTTTAAATTGTCACTGGTCTTATACACACACGGAACATTCCGCCTGGCGTTGAAATATTGGAAACATTTCAATTATTGGGTCGGAAATACATAGAATACAGATTATGTAAACACACTAAACAAATAGAAATCTTAAAATAAGAACAAATGATTTAATAATTATAAACAAACGGAATTACAAATTTATTCTATCGCACAATTGCAGGGTAACTTGAATACATCAGTTAATTACATTTCAGTTTAATTTAATAACTTTATTAAAGTATTTAAAAAATAGAATAATAACAAAATATACAATATCAACTTTAAAAAACTCACTGTTTTAATTAAAAGGCGACAAAAATAATAATAACATAGATGTTACAAGTTAAAAATATACATTTTACTTAAATTTCCTAGTACTTTCAACCGGCAATCCCGCGGCCATCGTCAGGGAATATTTTTATTAATTGTTGTTCCATTCATTCAAATACGTCATTCCGTTTGAAATGGGTTAGTTTATAATTATTTGGGTAGCTGGAAGTAGAAGTATCAGTGCCTTGGATTGAACTTATGTAGAGAAAAATATTTAACGGCGGTTCCATTTATTTTATATACGTCACTTTGTTCACATACGTCACTTTCATTTTAAATGCGTAGCTGGACAATAGTAGAAGTAGGCGTGTTTCGGATTAAACTTGCATAGAAGAAAATATTTAACTGCCGAAGCATTCATTTTAATACGTGACTTTGTTCAAATAGGTCACTTTGTTTTTAAATGGGAAGTAGTAGAAGGAGCTTCGAATTAAAAGTATGTAGAGGAAAATTTCTAAGTGTTTAATTTTTCAGGATTTATTTAGTTTTTATTTAGAATTAGAGTATTTTTATTTCTTTTCCGTATATATCTAGAAACATAGATTAAAAACATAGCTAACCGTTAGCATCAAAATGTTTATTGAAAAGAAATTATTAAGCACGTAGAGAAACAGTTAGTAGATTTAGTATAGTAAAATATGCGAAAACAGAATTGCTAGAAATTAAAAAAAGACCGCTTTTAGGCAGATTTCCGTCTAAAGCAGGTAGATTTGTATGTTATGCCTTTCGTCGGGACAATGAAATTTTTCCAATTAAAACGGTATTCTGTCATAGATACGTTCTGTTTTCACAGACTTTATTGCCGTTATGTTATGTGTATATTTACGTAATTTTTATAGTTACTGAAAATATTCTCTATGCCTTATAAATTTTATTAAATTATAAAATTAATTTTTTAATTATTTCAGTTTAGCTCTACATATTTTTGTGTTCTTTAACCAAACACAATAATAGAAAAAATAACCAAAAATATACAATTTATATATCTACATTATAAAAGACAAACCTCTTTGTGAGTATCTCTGACGTTATTTGGCGGCAACAGCAGACGATCAACGTTCGCTTTTAATGTTTTATTATTATTATTATTATTATTATTATTATTATTATTATTATTATTATTATTATTATTATTATTATTATAAGCATAGCACATTTTTCAGTTTTTGACAGTAGAATAGGGAAAATATGTACTTTCAAATGCAATTTGTTTGAAAACTATATGAAAATTTGTTTAAAAACTGCATCGCCATTTACTCAGTTTTTATTGTTTAAAAAATAATTTCCAAGTATGATTTTTAAAAAAATCTATCGCCATCGTGTACTGACGATTGTGAAATATAAATCCGTTTGCACTTAAGATAATATAAGTAGCTCAAAATTAGTTTACAGCTTATATTCTATAACAAAATTAAAACATCCATTAATTGATAAGTAAAGTAATAAAATATAAATAAAACACAAATTTAAGACCTATAATCGAATTTCACGCTTATACCACTGATAGGAACAGAATCAAAATGGCTGATTGTAAATAATTATCTTTGGTGATTTCTTCCTGACGCGAGATTAATAGGAAAATACCGCTTTTAATACATTTCAAGACTCTATCTGGACGCATTATTGCCTCTTTTCATTAAAATATGAGTTTGAGTAATGTTAATGGACATTTAAAAAATATTAAATGTAAAAATTCTATTAGTTATAAAAAAAAAATCAAAAAAATCTTTAACTGGAAATGTTTTTATCAAACAACGTGTTTAAAGGATATATAAATTTCATACAATATACATCAAAAGCCTCTTACAGAACCTTTCGAAAAATACCTCATTCAGCATTGTGTTTTTGTATGTACAGAGAGAAAAGGACGTTGATATCAGTAATAATATCTATGAAGGTTTTCATCTACACTGTAAAAAAAAAAAAAAAAAAAAACTGAAAAACGGAGATTCTACTGGTAATCGAGACGCCAGTACAGTTTCCGTATTTTAACGGAAAATTTCCCCCATAAATTCTAGAAAAACGGAAAATTTTCTGTAATTTATGGGGAAGAATTTCCCTAAAAATACGGATTTCTGGAATTTATGGGGGGAAATTTCCGTTAAAATACAGAAATTGTACTGGCGTCTCGATTGCCAGTAGAATCTCCGTTTTTTAGTCCTTTTTTTTTTTCAGTGTATATTCTGTTACCCGGGAAGCACGGGTTTATCCCCTAGTTACAATAAAATATAAAATTATCCTTAAGACAAAAATTTTTATTTATTTTTCGTACTTGGACTTGTTAAATTTACTCAACATGTAACGTATAATCTTTCTCTTGCAAGTATTTAAATTCATTCTTTTATTCCAATCATATATGGCACATATTTTACATTTCTTTAAATAAAATGTTACTGTAGTTGTTTTGAGATTGTTTTCAACGAAATGCGAGATAAGTATTATTTGTTTTTTTGCTGATATATCGGCATAAAATTCTTTCTCATGTTTAAAACTCTAGAAATCTTAAAAATGAATTCTAAATAAATATATTCATCTACATAGAAATCTTTAACATTCGTATTTGTTTTACGGAAACTTTTCTGCGGAAGTGGTTTCTAAAATATCTAACCGTAAGCTACATCCCCAGGCAGAAAAATATTTGTCATTTAAAATAAACATAAAATACATTGTTCAAAGACAATGTAATCGTACATGCCGTATATTCCGACGTATAACGTACACTTCTGAAACAACAAAATTTCCAAATTTTACAGGTCCGCATTATACGCAGAGTATAAATAATGAAAGCTTAAAAATGAAGCAGATGAATTGCTATTTTCATATTAATGAACAGGGAAAGAGACGAAATTATTTCAACGAACGATGGTACGATACTGCACGCTTCGTGGTGATTCAGGCAGATAGGCTTAATCCTTTCAGTCACAAAGCCCTTCCATTGCTAAAATGTTGAAATGGAAGATTGCTACCGGAATTTACGAAAGATTTTATTTAGGAATAAGAAAAGGCTTTATTTCAGACACATAATGAACGGAATTTTTTTGAACCGAAACTCTGGTGCCATTGTGGCATTTAAAATTATAATTAAGTGGTTTTAAACGTACCCCCCCCCCCCCCTGAAAGGGTTAACAGCACTGTTAAAAATTTTGCAGCATTCTGGCAGGTCATTCGACCGTTTTTTGAAAAAAACGGTTTCATAACCATAATTTAACTCTATTCTGACCATAAAATGGCCAATAATATGGTCAGAATAGTGTTAAATTCACGGTTGTGTAACCGTTTTCGGAGAAAACGGTCAAATGACCTGCCAGAATGCTGCAAATTTTTAACAGTGAGTAGTGTGTGTTTGTACTCCTCACTTTGCATTTGCTTATTGCCTATATTATATTTGCACTTGTTTTTATAATTTTTAATACTCTTTAATGTATTTTAAAGCTACATATCTCCTGAAGTTTTTTTTTTTTTTTTGGGGGGGGGGGTAATATTATTCACTGTTAAAATTTTGCAACAAATCGTCCAGTCAATCGACAGTTTCTGGAAAAAACGGTTCCAGAACCGTAATTTACCCTGTATTCTGAACATAATATGGGCAGGTTGGTTGATTTTTGACGGCCGATTATCTACACTAGGGATATAGGTCCGAGGGGGGTGTGCCCTTCGTGGGGGTCTTTCTAAGGGAACCTAACCCGTATTTACGCATGGAAATCCATGGCTCGAAGAAAACCACGAAAACTCCGAACGATTAAGCCGACGGGCGCGATTGGGTTCGAACCCAGCACTTCCCGTCTACCAGTTTCGAGAGCAGAACCTCTCAGCCACTGGCATAATATGGGCAGTAATACGATCAGAATAAAGTTAAATTACTGTTATGTACCAATTTTCGAAAAAAATCGGTCGGCAAATTTTTAAAAGTGTTGAATGTACCTAAAAACAGAAAAATACTGTCTCAAGTCATACATATGTGTTATGCTCTGGATTGGCAGAATATACTGTAATTTCTTTTAACCTTCTATTTATTTCTTCAAGAAAATCAAAAAAGAAAATTTTTGCATTGCTCCATATAAATATAGTTAATTTTAAGGCATTTTCAACATATCGTTTTAACATGAAACAAGTATTATAATTCATCAAATTAAATTTCCTAAACATTCCAGCTCTCCTGAACAGGTGTACGAAGCCAGGTGAAAACTTCATGATCTCATCAGCATTCAAAATCGTGATGCAAAATCTTATATTTTAAATCATTAGACTTTTAATGACAAATTCAAAATAATGTAAGAAATCTCCAACAGTCATGTGTTTGGACGGAATATTTACGCCAGAATTCTTGAAAATACACCCCCCCCCCCTATCTGCGTCCTCACTGAGGAATGTATTTATCATTTTAATGAAACATAAAAGACATACAACAGAAACGATGCGAATTTATTGAATTTGATTTATTTTAACCATCTATGTTTAAAGGAATAAAATTGAAGAGAGTTGCAATTATTTACAAAAATAGTAATAATATATTAATAATGAATTCGTCAAACTAAAATTTGTAAACAGGGTGTCTAATGTGAAGTGCAATGTCCTGCTAAGCGGGATACGTAGTCAGGTGAATGCTATGTGACTTGAAAAAGGTTCAAAATTACGGTCTTTTATAAACAAGGATATCCGCAGCTTTTCGGTTGTTACTAAAAATGGCCATTGCTTCCGGCAAATGGATAATCCCCATATGCTCATCATAACGGAAACAAACAAATAAGCTAGTACGTTGTGGCCATCACAAAACTTTCTTCTATATAAATTACGTCAATTAAATCATTTAAATAATACAAGGAATTAACGTCAATTTAGCATCCATTCATTTCAAATTATATCTGAATTGAAGTTTGATGAAAATCCGTGCAATCATTCTTGAGATAGAGCTATAGCGGAAATTGTGAAAAATGTAGCATAGCAGCGCCACCTATTGAGCGATTTGCACCAAAACATAAACAGCACTAATTGACATCAAGGTATACCTGAATCTGAAGTTTGATGAAAATTCGTGGATTAGTTATTGAGATAGAGCTATAGTGGAAATTCTGAAATATGCAGCATAGGGGCTGTGCAAATGTAACGTTATCATTTTAGGGGGGAGGGGGGTGTGGCACTTGATATCGTAAGATATTGATAGGGGGAGCGGGTATTTGTCTTTTGATATCGATATCATTTTTTGTCCAACCAAAATTTACTTTTTTTATTTGTAACTTGGTCTTTACATCAAAATTGTATGTTATCTTTTTTTAGTCTATACGTATTAACTAAAATGAATGCGCATAAATGATATATTTAAACTTTTTTTTTTTTTTTAGTCAGAATTAAATAAAATTTGCGATTAAAAATCAAAGCATAAACGTATTTGGCTTTAACTCACAGTCAATCACACACATAAATCTCTTTTGCTCGACTTTTAATTCTTCGAAGCAATTATAGTACGTTTCTCTACCCCTTTCATGTTTTATGTGAAAGAAACTATTTATTTCGATATTTGCCCATATCAGTAACTTCCTAGTGGCAGAAAAGAATGACTTAAATACATAGTTAGGGGAAAATAAATTACTATTTACCTTACGACTTCTCTGTAAAATATTATGAACTAATATTGTGCTGTGACATTACTTGAGTAGAAAGGGTAAAAAAACAAACATTGTAAGATATTTCCGACATAATTATGGAAAAATAAATAAATAAATAAATGATGCGTCAAAAACCCACAGTTCAAATTTCCTGCTGAAAACTTTAGAAGTTTTTATTTATTTATTTTTAAGCCATCATTCTAAAATTGATATTCACAGTATTGGAAATAAACTTATTTTTAAAGTTAGATTTCTTTTTAAATAACTATGCTACAAACCATAGTTTAACATCATCTCTAACGGCAAAACATTAATTTGAATTATACTTATGAACTCTAATCAATGCGAATAAATTATATATTTGAACTTTTTTTTTTTTTTTTTTTAAACTTTTAGTCAGAATTAAATAAAATTTGCATCAAAGCATAAACGTATTTGGCTTTAATCCATAGTCAATCACACACATAAATCTCTTTTGCTTGCCTTTTATTTCTTCAGAGCAATTATAATATGTTTCTCTATCCCTTTCACGTTTTACGCAAAAGAAACTATTTGGATATTTGCCCATATCACTAACTTCCTACAGCAGAATAGAATGACTTAAATACATAGTTAGGGGAAAATAAATTACTATTTACCTTACGCCTTCTCTGTAAAATATTATGAACTAATATTGTGCTGTGGCATTACTTGAGTAGAAAGGGTAGAAAAACAAACATAGTAAGATATTTCCGACATAATTATGGAAAAATAAATAAATAAATAAATGATGCGTCAAAAACCCACAGTTCAACTTTCCTGCTGAAAACTTTAGAAGTTTTTATTTATTTATTTTTAAGCCATCATTCTAAAATTGATATTCACAGTATTGGAAATAAACTTATTTTTAAAGTTAGATTTCTTTTTAAATAACTATGCTACAAACCATAGTTTAACATCATCTCTAACGGCAAAACATTAATTTGAATTATACTTATGAACTCTAATCAATGCGAATAAATTATATATTTGAACTTTTTTTTTTTTTTTTTTTTTTTTTTTTTTTTTTTTTTTACTTTTAGTCAGAATTAAATAAAATTTGCATCAAAGCATAAACGTATTTGGCTTTAATCCATAGTCAATCACACACATAAATCTCTTTTGCTTGCCTTTTATTTCTTCAGAGCAATTATAATATGTTTCTCTATCCCTTTCACGTTTTACGCAAAAGAAACTATTTGGATATTTGCCCATATCACTAACTTCCTACAGCAGAATAGAATGACTTAAATACATAGTTAGGGGAAAATAAATTACTATTTACCTAACGCCTTCTCTGTAAAATATTATGATCTAATATTGTGCTATGGAATTACTTGAGTAGAAATGGCAGAAAAACCAATATAGCAAGAGATTTCCTACATACTTTTGAATAAAAAACAAATATTGCGTCAGAAACCCACAGTCCAGATTTCCTACTGAAAGATTTAAAAAGTTTTTTTTTAAGGGATCGTTCCAAAATTGATATTCACACTATTGGAAAGAAACTGTTTAAAAAATAATCCTTCTTTTTAAATAACTGTGCTTCCAACCGTAGTTTAATATTTTCTGTATAGGAAAATATTAATTTGAATTTTATGTATGGCGCAAAAACTATACAAATAAATTATAATAATGTGGCAAAATTACTCCAAGATAAAGTAACTTTCAAATATAAAAGGCTCCTTAAACAGAAATAACCGAAAATTTACCATTGTTTTAATGCTATTTGGAGATTTCACCTTCAAATTAATTGCGTAATGAGCTAAAAATTAAAGATGGGAGAAAATTAGTTTAACTAATTCGTTTTTAACAGTTTTTCATCCCTTCGTAGCAGAAAAAAAGAGTACAACACTTGCTTGAGAACTGAAGAACGGGCGTTCCACGAAGGGGGTAGGATACCATTAAATCTTCCAAATTTTCGAAAATTTTTTAATACATATTTTGATTCCATTATGATTTCTGAACAATATTCAAAAAACCGCATTAAAAAAAATCCCATTAGTTTACTTATTATGCCAGTTTCATTGAGACTACATAGGGAAATTAAACTTTGCATTGCGTTTATTCAAAACGATGAATTTTGATACTGCGCGCAGTGTTACTAAAAAACTATGCATGGCAATCAAAAGAAATTTTTACCACATATTAATTTCTGTATTATCTAAAACTTAAAACCAGAAAAAGGTAATATTTAATTTTTTTTTCTGTTTTGTTCTTTGAAAATATTTGTTAAAAAGTGAAAATTTTTAGTTTTTTGATAATTTTATAATTTAGTCAATATATATTTTTTTAAATATTCTGGTTTTAGTATAAAGGTAACACTATTATGTATTTATTTTCACCAAAATTTCCTCTTTATATGCATATTTTCAGATTTTATCATGCGCGCAAGATTTTTTTCTCTTATAATCATATATTTCTTAACTTATCATTTCAATATTTATTTATGAATTTACAAGTATATATATATATATTTTTAAATATAAATTTAAATATGAGCTTCATATTTAAATGAAGTCTGATTTTTATTTTTGACTTATTACACAAGTTTTGAAGCTTGGAACATAGTGATATTTTTTACTTTTTCGACGCGTTCAAAAGTATCCTACCCCCTTAAGCTGACATGCGCTTACATAGTAACTCAGGGCACGTGGTGAAGAAAGTATACATTGCTGTACTAAGTAGTAGCTATTTTACAAAATATAAGATGCATAATAATAAGATATATGAGATATATAAATAATAAGTGATATTTTACAAAATCTTAATTTAAAAAATACTGTGTAAGAATTTCACAAAGAAATTATCTTCTTTTTAGATATATTTTTTAAAAAGTGTAATACCCTAACTGATATTCACAGTAACAGATTACCGGTTCTTAAAAATAACTTACGATTTTTTCGCTTTTTATTTCCTTATACATTTTTTAACACTTTCCAACATATTTGAAAAGAGCTTATGAATTCAATCTGTTTGTCTGTCTGTCCGTGCTCTAACTCTCTTAAATATACTCTGATTGAGATGCGGTTTTGATATTTTATTGATGTTTAAAATAATATGTTCGGTATTCAAAATGTAGTGTGTAGAATTTATAGTTCGTTTACAGGTATAGGTACTGAAGGACGGACAGTTATCGATTTCACTGCATTAAAAAAAATTAAATTACTTAATAATAAATATACTAGCTAATGAGGGATTGTGGATGAATCCGAAACGTTCTTTTTAATTGTTTTTACAGTAATATCTTTTAAATATAAATGTAATATATTGTCTGTGATCTTGGTGATAGTTTGTAATTACTTAATAATATTTTGTTAGCGTTGGAAAGTATTTCATAATCCATGCCACATGCATAACATCTTCCCTTTTTTTAAATAAGAACCCAGCATAAAAAACTATCGCTTTTTCTCAAATTTAATTGCTTATGTTTCTCGATATTAACTATTCTAATTAGTTTTTGCAGTTCCGTTAAATGAGCTAATGATCTGTCGTTTTATGTTAAAACACATTTAAAATAAATTAGTTAAAATAGTTTGTCTGCATCTTTAAGTTGTAGCTAATTATCGCATATAAATTTGAAAGGGAAATGCTCCAAAAAAAATAGTAAAAACTCCCCCATTTGCGCTTAATGAGCATTTCAAATTTGAATGCTGTTTTATTTTCAGATATTTATGTCACATTATTTTTAATCAATTGTGTCTAGTTTGTCTCAAGCATATAATCCAAATAAATCTACCCATTTTTCTGCTATAGATAATATCAAATGATGAATTGAAGAATAATTATTAATAGATAAGAGTGCTTCCATACTTTGTTAACCCCAGTCACCTAAATTGCATTTGTCTAAGAAATTCGCTAAAGGGAATTTTCATACAATCATATTTTTAACTGGATGGCAAATAAGTTAAGAAATCAGTCGAGAAACAGTATCAAAACTGGACTTTGAAAACGAACAGATTTTTTTATTTGCACGTTTCTTTTTGCTTATTATGAAAAATCCTATTATAAAATGTTTAATGTCAAGGTCATTTGTTTTGTTATTAAAAATTTTTAGTTATTGAGAACACAATTCTACTGATATTTTCATTTAATATATTTAGTGAAAAAACTTTTTATAAGCTTATATTAAATGTGACATTTGGCATCCTTTAAATTTTCTCAGAAATATGCGTGCGCAACTAAATTTTTGTAATTTGAAAGTAAAATATTTTCACATCGCTGAATTCAGTAATTCACCTTATATACAATCCCCATCAGTCCCAGGACAGCGTTCCGTGACGTACACATTCGTCGAACCATGGCAAACAATTGGAAGAAGCCTGCGACTCCCATGTATTTCCAGAATGGTGCTGTCATTATGTTTGCATACATCGTAATTTGATGACTCTTCACTCGCTACGCGAGTATGCAGCCGACAAAATACAACGGCAAATGTTAGCACAGTATAGACTGAGTTAAAAAAAGAAAAAAAAAAGAAAAAAGAAAGAAGAAAATAGAGACGGGGAAAAAAAAAAAGCAAAGTTCAGAACTCTTTCGTGTTGTAAGGGAATCGAATAAAGGTGATCGAATGCATTTTTTTTTTTTTTTTTTTTTTTTTTTTTTGTTATTTCTAGTATTCCATCTATTTTTGGATTGTAATATTGGGTTTTTCTGCTGCTGAAGAATATATAACTGAGTAAATTTTGATGTACTAAAGTATTTGGTAATTCTAAAGCGATTTGAAGTGAGATGAAAATGTAAAACGGTCATTCTATTGTCATCAGAAAATTTTATGGAGGTTTTCGCATATTTATACCATAATTCTGGTGTTGAATAAAAATTTTAAAAAATGTTAAGTAATACGTAAATGGTGCATCATTATTTCGAAATTTAACTTGCGTAATTTGACATACAGCAAATGTTAACATAGTATAAAATTCGTAAAGAGAGAGAGAGAGAGAAAAGTATTTATTTCTACAGATTATTTACATTGGAATACAGTTCGAAGGGTTTGGCATATAGCGTTACCAGTCGTCGCGCGTACATCAGGACTCCAAATGCTCTGAACATCACTAATTTAGTACAGTTTTTTCGTCATCTTTAATCGCAGATAATTCTGCCTATAGATAAGGCGAAGAAAATCACTTTAAAATATTGGTGTCCAGAGCATTTGAAGCTTTGATTTACGCGGGACACCTAGCAACACTATTTGGTAATGTCTTTGATAGGAGGTTCTTCTAAGGGAATATAACCCGTATTTACACAGATTCTAAGAAATCTACAAAACACTCTACAAATAACTAGGGGGGCAAGCGAGATATGGGTTCAAAAACAGAACCTATCATCTAACCAAGAGCAAGAGAGTGATAGAATAGGTACAAAACTCTTTCGAAACGTAAATGTAAATGGGCGAGCTGATTGATTGATTTTTAGTTAATATTGTAATTTCT
This sequence comes from Maratus speciosus, assembly GCA_963932465.1. Lineage (NCBI taxonomy): Eukaryota > Metazoa > Arthropoda > Arachnida > Araneae > Salticidae > Maratus > Maratus speciosus. Next base: position 198,665,194 of record OZ010792.1, on the reverse strand, counting down.
CCTGGCTTTTTATGTATTTTTGGACTATATTGTTTTACTCTTATGCCTTTGTTGTTTCTAATTTTCAGCGTATGTTTGAATCGGAATATTAAAGTTTATTTATGTGGTTGAAGAACATATTACTTAGTCAATTTTGATCCATTCAAGAAATTCGTAATTCAAAAACTATTTGCAATAAAATTAAGGAATAAAAATATCATGTTGCTTACACCAGATTTTTTTTTACTTTTAAAAATTTCAATTAATTAATTAATTAATTAATTAATTTTTGTGCGTGGGGGGGGGCTTTTAACATACCACAGAAATTTAGATGATTTAGAAATACTAAAAATAATAACGAATAATTGATAACGATTCTTTTCCCCGAAAATTAACATAATACTTCGCAAAGAAAATAAAAGATACATTAGAGTATAATAATACTGATTAATATTTTAGAAACTTTTCTTATGATATTAGTCATATTTCTAGTTTAATTGAATCTACAATATTTTGATATAATTCACGAAACAGAGACATATATTTCACTTCCTGAAACATACACATATTTTCTTTTCAATGTTGACCATAAAATATCCCTTGAATAAAATCATGATATACAAAAAATAAACAAGTAACAATAAAGCATATCCTGAATTTCTTATAACAATGCACATATTATTACTTATAAATTTTACCTAAACGATTTGCAACTTTTTTTTACAAATAAAATTCCAAAAGTTTCTTACTTACCGTACATAAAAATAGTTATGATGATTCCACCTAGAGAGAAAGAAAAAAAAATATATCAAAATCAATGTTACAGTTAAATATTAATATGAAATATACTAAAGTACCAAGTAAAATTACATACTAAATTAAATATACTAGAAAAATAAACAAATATTTATGATTTTTTTTTACTTGTTAAAAAACCGAATTAAATGTTTTTTTTTTTTTTTTTTTTTTTTTTTTTTTAACAGATATTATGTATCTATCTTGAAAAAAAAAAATGGGGACGGGGGGGGGGGGGGGCTGGATTTAATTTGCATCAACTAAAAGCTGTAACGAATAAGAAATTTACGACTCAAATCTCACAAAGAAAAAATATAATAAATGATCTGAATTTTTATTAAACCGAATCATTCCAAAATAACTAACTATACAGTACGTAAAAAGTTGTTATGCAGCTTTATGTGCCTTTCTTGTATAACAATAATATCTCAGATGGAGAACATTTTGTATTTTGTACGATATGATTACACAATAGATTTACATTTTTGAGACAGCTTCATTAAACTCTAATTGGGACTTTCATATTAAATTTCTTAATCCTGCGAATGAAATATGTTTTGTTCAAATAAACTTTTTTACATTGATAAAATGACAAATAAAGAAGCATTACTAAATAATTTACCAATATATAAATACGTCCTTTTATTATTTGTTTATTTATTTATTTATTTATTTATTTTGCAAAAAGTGAAAATTTAACAGAATAACAATAATAATAAAAAATACTATCAAAATATTATAAAAATAAATTAAAGAAGTTTTTAATTGTGCCAGAGCATAATCTAGATATTTAATTTTTGAAATTCAAGCTAAACTATTTGCAAAGCAAAGCAAAAGTTATAAAAAATTAACTGAGCTAAAAAAAAAAAAACAGTAAGAACTTCAGTCAATTTTGTTTACAAAAGTAAAGCTTACTCGTGTAGGAGAATGTAATATTATACTGACAGCAACAAAAAATTGTCATTTAACAACAACAAAAAAAAGTTTATATTTACATCAAAATTAATTTATAATTAATATCATAAATTATTAATTTATCATTGTAAAATGACGGAGCGCCTGAGTTAAATTAATCGAAATAGTTCTTCTATTGTTAGTTTATAAATATGTTCATTCGTTGAAAGTGAATAATTGTCAGACAATAAGACAAAAAAAAAAAAAATTGAAAAAATTCAGGTAAACTTGTTTAAACAATAAAATTTTACTGGTGTGACAGAAGTTATTTTACTTATTCAGAAACGAAAAATGAACTATTCGTTTAACTATAAAGGAACTATTTTGCGCGAAATTTAATTTGGGTTTGTTAATATATATTATGTACTTATGATTGTAAACTAATAGAACATACTAAGTAAAAATAATCTAAAAGTTTTTCCTACTGCTAGTTTATAAGCAAGTTCAATCAAGTAATACATAATGAATGGGTTAGAAGAACTGTCTTAAAAAAGCGATAAAAAATTAATGAAAGCTGTCTGTAATCAAAATGAAGGAAGTAAGAGAAAAAAAAAATACTCCCTTAATCTTTTTTTATTCTAAGCAATGTCAATTAATTGCAAAAGGTAAAGAATCACAAGGGGATAGAACGAAAAAAGCTACATTTAGCTGGGGCGGTCTCAAGACACCGTATACTGTCATATGTGATTAAGTATCTACTTCCCCGAGAAACAATAAATAAAAGAAAGTTGGAAAAACATAAAATTAATCCTATCATTACAAAGATAATTTGCTGCTGCAAGAAATAGGATTTCCGATACGGGAAACGATTCTTATTATAGAAACAAGAATAGTTTCGCATATAGACTTACAGACAATCGAAGGAAAAAAAAAACTTTCATTGGAATGGAAGCTCCCATGCTATCTAAAATAACAGAAAGACAATCAAAGACAGAGCACACCTTTCTCGTTTTCCCGCAACCGATAATTTGGTAGGGAGGCGTAAAAAATAGTTCGAAAAAGAAATGGATTTTGCCTGTACGCCAAAAAAGAACGTCTTGAACTGTTATTTGTAATCAGTAACGCATGGTATTTTGTCCAAACTCGTGGATATCTGGAAGAAGTGAAATTAATGTAATTTATTTTTACGCCTGAGACCGCAAAACCGGAAAAAGTCATCATGGATTTTTTGGCCCACGTTCTCTTACATAATTGAGTTGAAGTGTGATTATAATGGTAAAAAAATGTAATATAAGTAAAAGTCTGAATTCATGGAAATTTAACCCTTAAATGCCTGATTTTTCAAAAATCATTGTAATAATGTTTTTCGGCTTTCATTTTTTAAATAAACCCTGGAAAAAATACTTAAAAAAATCATATTTTGTTTTAAGTATAGTTTACGGCGAAAAAACAGTTTGTTACTAATCGGCAATACTGGTGTTTAATTGAAAAAATAATTTGCCTTGATAAAATTAAATAATATTAAACACACAAGAATTTTAGGAACTATAATAAGAAATAAATTTCACTTGCTCACTGCAGGTCAAAATAGGGTATTTCGCAAGCTCCCAAAACAAAACAAAAAGAACAAGTAGCAACAATTGAAAAAATAAATCTATCTTTATTCTTAAATAGCAAAGTGTTGCCATCTACATATCGAAAATAGATTTAATAATATTTTCAGAATGTATTTTATTGGCGACATTAGCCATTATAGCTTCAATATTATTCTAATAGTATTTTAGAGCCTAATTTGGGTATGTTGCCGAAAAGCAACACCAGGCATTTAAGGGTTAATATATATATCAATGTATATATAATTTATACACAGTAGAACTTCCCTTTAACGAAGTTCCTATTTAAGGAATTTTCTACTTAAGGGGGTCCAGGACACAAAAATCTTCAAATTTTCATTTTTTTTTTTTTTTTTTTTTATTATTGGAATAAAAATTTCTCTGTCGTTTTCTGCTTAAAATGATGTTTAAATCATGTTTCTATCTTAATTAGAACAGAAAATATTAATTTTTTCGTTTTGGTTTGTTTTCAAAATCTGCCTTTCAAGCTATGGTTGTCAAGGAAACGAGTTCTTGTGAAATTGCGTTTTTCTTCATGATAAGTTTTTTCACCGTTTCTCATATTTAAATTCTTATAACTCGAGAACCGTTAAAGATACAGGGTTGAAACTCGGAACATATCTTTTTCAATTATTTTACTTTACTTTTGAGCCGGAATATTTGAAAAAAATATTTACTTTTGAAAATATAATTTTTTTTTAAAAAAGTCGCACCACTTTTTTGTAATTTTTTTGTTAAATATTTTTAATTTTTTTTAAATAAATATTTTTTAAAATGCTGGCTCTAAATTAAATTTATATATTTCTATTTATTTAAATGAAAAAAAAAATGAAATTCTATAAATAATATTTCGAGTTATAACGATTTTAAACTACCCCACTTTTTTAACAAAATTTAAAATCTAAATTTTTTTAAAAAAAATTATGAGAAGTTTTATCATGCGATTTTGTTTACAAATGATATGGTTAAGCATCACAAAAAATTTCAAAATTTTAACTCAATAAATAAAATTTTTTTGAAAATGTGTCCCGGACCTCCTTAACGAAATTTTCTGATGAACCTTGACTTTGGACACCATTAATATGTAAATTAATCTCCATATTACGAAAAATATACACTGTATAACGAAGTTTATTCAACTTTTGTGCGTGTACAAGCATTCAAACGGAGAGGTTGCTGTTGCTATGGATGTAGGAATTTCTTTCCGAGGATGGTATGAAAATGAAATTATTTATTTATTTAATCATTTCCATTCTTCTTGGTGCTAAACAAAATACTTTTTCTCCCACTAAGACAATTACAGTAGAACCTCGATTATACGAAGTAATTGGGACCGACCCTCTTTCGGAAAATCGAAATTTTCGGATAATCGAGAATGCTTCAATTTTAAGACTAAGGAGAAATATATGCAATATTTCGTATTATGCTAACAAGTGCTTAACAAAAATAAAGCAATAGCAAAATCGAAACAAGAATAAATGACCTTAATTTTAATTTTGAAATTAAGTACCTTTTACATATATCAAAAGGGTTTGAAATAATCTTTTTTTTGTCGCAGTTTAGATTGCCTTTGCTTTGGAGCTCTATCACGGAGTTTTTTTAATATTATTAGTCCACCAGTATCACAGTCTTTTTGCTGCTCCAGCCATGCCAAACCTTTTGCAAAACATTCAAAAGCTTCAGAATTGCTAATTTGTTCGTTTTCTTCGTTCCACGCCGCAGCTTTCGGGAGCTAGCTCAAGTTAAATTCAAAGGAACTCTAAGAAAGGGTATCGAAAATATTTACATGTACTCGTAGTTCGGAAAGGACCGTTTGCACACAAGGGATATGGTAGTTAAAAGGAAAAAAATGCTTTAAAAATGGATTTTGCACATAAGAAATGTGATAGTAAAAAAAAAAAAAAAAAAAAAAAAAAAAAAAGCTTCAAAAATGGTTTTTGGTTAATCGAGAGTTTCGGTTAAAAGAGTTTCGGATAAAAGAGGTTCTACTGCACTTGCTGTCGCCACTATCTCTCACAGACACACGCTGACAGTGGAGAGAAACCTTCGATACAATAAGAAGGGGATTCCAGTTTCACGAAAATGTTACAGATGAATTGTGCATATAAGCGAAAATTTTAATGAACTTTTTTTTTTTTTTTTTTTTTTTTTTAATGCTACAGGCTTTTTTAAAAGTTAGAATCTGCAATACTGACGAAAAGAGGGAAAAAGTACGCTACGCTTCAGTTTTTGATAACCTCTCTTTATGATGCGTTTTTTTTTTAGTCATTATTCTTATAATTTTTTCTCATATGGCTACATTGAATAAAAAAGTTAAAAGAAAATACTGCTTCAATTCAAGTACATTTTTCCGATATATCCATTTTATGTGTACTTTTCCTTTTATTATAGAAATTTCATGAATTTAAGTTGATTTCTATTAGCGAACACTTCATAACGAAGTGTTTAGGTGTAACGACGAGTCTTCGTTAAATGGAAGTTTCACTGTATATATGTATGTTCATATCTTGTTCATCTTTAGAATTTTACCATTTTTTCATATATTTGTGATTTCATCTTTACACACACACACACACACACACACACATATATATATATATATATATATAATATCTTTTAATCAAAATTTATCTTAAAAGTTCATATAGCGATGTTAACCAAAATTCTGAGTGAAGATGGTATGTAATAATATTAAACATTAATCATTATACTAAAACATATTTTAAAGCAAAGATAATCGGCATACACAAACATATATAGTATATTGTGTGTAGACAGAATTGTATTAACCCATTTTCGGTCAAAGGTGCGTAAACGCACCATTTCAATAAATATTTTTTTATTAACACTGTGACGAATATTTTTCACTAATTTTATTTTTCTGCTATTTTTAAGGGTTCTGGAGACATCTATAAAATATTAGTAATTCAATTGGAGCAAACACTTTCTGTTGGGAAATTTTCAAAATACGTTAGTTTTTAGGGTTCCGTACTTAAAAAGTAAAAACTGAACCATCATAAGATCACTCCTGTGTCTGTCTGTCACAGCCCTTTTACTTGTAAACTATGCAACATGGAAAATTCAAATTGCGGGAAGTAATAAAGATTATTGACCCACATATTTACAGATTAATAAATATTCATAAATATATTTAGGAAAAATGTACAGGGGCTAATTAAGTTACTTGAAAAAAAATAAATCTTTTCTTTGTATATCGTGTGGGGTATCGTGTGAAAACGTTCGTAACGCTGAAATCAAAAATGTATTTAATTTAATTTTAGGTATTATATTTTCAAAGTTATGGTGGAAAATGTAGTGCAAAAATATGTACCCCCCCCCCCCCATCTAATTCCGAATCTATTGAAACTAAAATTATGAAAAAATTAGAGGTAGTAGACATTAATATAACCTTGGAGGAAAATTATAGCGATTACTTTAGGTCACATAGTTTTTGAGAAAATCGCATTTTCCCACACAAATTTCGATTTACGGGCTTCAGCAAAAGTGTTGAGAAGCGCTGGAGGCACTTATCGTAGCAGAAGTATAAAAGCATTGTTGAACATGAATTTCGGAAAAAATCGTCGGTAATCAGCCGGGATATCAACAATTAAAGACACGGACGGTTTGAACATACATAATAACAGGGGCTGCGTACTCTATGCTCTATTGGTTGTGTGTCGTTCTGTTTGTCTGTCTGTGTGCCTGTCTCCCTGAGTTCTAACTCGCGTAAATATAGTCATATTGCCATGAATTCTCTAGATTTTATTGGGTATCAATGGCATGTTTCTGTATTGAAAATGAAGAGTCTAGAATTTATGGTTCATTTACAGAGACACACAAAAGAAGGCCGTTACATTATGGTCTTTAGAGAAAAATCGTTTGCAGTATATTTCAATGATATTAAACTTTTTTTTTTAAATATTGAAATGTATATATATCCCTGAGGTGTATTGCACGGAACTTCGAATTTATTGTTCATTTACGGAGACACACAAAAGATTTTAGCTACAGAAGAAAAATAACTACTGAAGCCCACGAACAAAAATTTCTGGAAGTGCGTTTTCAGATGTGGTACGCGTTTTTAAATTGAAGTTTAAAAAAAAAAAGTATTTTTTGACGTGCATAAATTCTGTCGATCATATACAGGGCTGTACAAAAATTCTCAAATACATTTACGTCTATTCATGGAAATTGTGAATGGAAAATTTCAACTATTGTACTCGTTTAACAGAACTAATTATTTTCATACTTTCATACTACGCAGTACGCATGCAAATGTATAGATCATATACAGAACTGCACAAAAAATACAAAAAGGGATATTTTTGCAACTATTGATTGTAATAGCAGAAATTAGGTTTTCAAATGCGTTATGAGTTTTTCAAATTGTTTATTTAGACATTATGTTTCACCTTAATAAACTGCGAAGTTTGTTACTATATTCTAAACGTGTTGGAAAGTATTACGTAATCTATGCATGAATTTTCGCTTTTGTTAATAAACTAATCTGATAATATGGAAAGAGATGCTTTACAAAATTAAACACAATGGAATAAAATTATTGAAGTATATAGCTGACGCCTTGTATTAGAGCACTTGCTTTTAATAAACCTGTGAATCTCATGATGTTTGTTTTACCATGTCCATTATTATTTTTTATTTTTTTGCGGAAATAGTTTTTTTTATCAGTATTGCTCTGCATAAAGTTAGCTATTATGCGTACAAAACATGTAGATCAGTGTTTCATCTCCGTAGCGGTCGCACCTGTGGGCGCGACAATTAAGGGCTATAAGGTATTTATGTGCCCTTAAATGTATTCTTTTTTTTTCACTTTTAGCTTGTTATAATTTTAGTTTAATAATAATAAGTAATAGTCTTATGTAATTTTATAGGATCTGTTTGGATGAGAAAAATCTATGACCATCAAAGCTGTTTTTCGGAAACAATAATTGTAAAAATACTAGATTTCTAAATTAGATATAATTTAAATATAAGAGATTCAGTTTAAGTAAATATTGCTAATTGGATATCTCCTTCTATTATTTATTTCTATTGAAACTTTCTAATAATTTTATATACTTATAATATTTACTTCTTTTTAAAAAAATGCGGATTGTAGAAGGTTAAATATTATGTAAAATGAGATTAAAATATAATAACTTGCAGACATGATGTCCAGGCTATTGATCTGCGCAGATATACTAGGTTCAGCAAAATTTTAATTATAATACTTTATTTTCATGATGCGTGCAAACAATGCTAGGCAAGAAAATTGGTATAAGTATTAAAACCTTTTTTAAACACATTTTATATAGTGCATTCAATTATTTATTTTTTATTTTATATTTAATACCAGTATATATTTAGAAATTCTTGAATTGTACTACTTTGTTTTCATGATTTTATTGTGAAGTTTGAAACAATAACGTTGGATTTCTCAAGAAAACTGCTGTTTTTCATTACAGCAGTAGAAATGTGAAAAATATTATTTAAATTTACATCTTACATTTACTATTACGTAAATCACTGCGGAATACCTTACAGCTATTAGCCTTACAAAGTATGAAGTAGACCTTGCAATTCCATACCCCCCACCCCTTTGCTATACAGTAAACAGTTACAACAGGGGTTAAGAATAGCATTATTCAGATATTGCATTTGATAAGTCTAATTCAATTTTGTAATTATTTTATTAAGAAAATTGTAATGTGCACATAAAGTAATATTTTCGGGACATATATAAACTTTTTACTTTTCTGTTAATATTTAAATTTATACTCCCTTATACTCCTTATTTGGATATATCACACTTTTAATTCATATATCTCCCAGCATGCATAATATAATAAGGAGGTACTGTATTGAATGTAAAATAATACTCTACTATTTTGTAAAAAATGCGAATTGCTTAACTCACAATTTATTTTTTCCGAAGCAATCGTCACCATATAATTACAAGTTTAAACTTAGAAATCGATTTTTGCATTCAGACTCGGTCAGTAACGTATCTCAAACGTATGTCAGACTCTGTCAAAACTCGCGAGTATACGGAAGAAAAAAGATTTATGTAATATTTTACGCATGAGTATAGAAGTTTAAAAAATATATATATTTCTAGGAATTTTTTAACTTTAATTGTTTGCAAAATAATTACAACAAAGTGTACTAATATTAAGATAAAGTAAATAAGAAGATTTATTGGGTAATTTTACATAGTAGATATATTTTAATTACTACCGAAATGTAATTATAAAGCTATCAACAATAGACTGCATTAAAAAAATTACTTATAAATTATCAATAAGAAGACGTCTAAAATATATTAGTTTTTCGCATAAAATAAAAACGTAAGTAATTTGTAATAGTTAAGTTTTATATTATGAATGTCAGCCACACAAACAAAACAAGTTTAAACAGAAAACAGTATTAAATTTACTGTGCTTTTATTGGTAATAATTAGGTTTAACTTTCAGATAGTTCTAGATTGCGATGATATTACCATAAAAATTTTGCACTAATTATGATTTATCGTTGAAAAATTTCGGAAAGTTGAGAAAATTTATTTGTTATGACGAATAAATAATATTTATGATACAGTTACCCGGATTTTTTAAGTTTTCTTGTCCTAATCTATTATTAATATGTAAGCCCATCATTTATCTACTATCATTTAAGCATTATGGTTCATTTACAAAATGTATATTGTGAGTTAAATTAACAATCTTTGTATTTCCTTATAAATTTCACGTTCTTTGAATTCTATCTTTCTTATATTTGTCTCCCAATAAATTATTTTTTAAATTCTGGAATAAAATTGCGGTAATTAAATTTGATCAAAGGTAAAAAGATCAAAGTTATACTAACATTATAAAGGTATGATATATATATATATATATTATAATATCTTTGATCTTTTTATACTAATTACCTTTGATCTATTGATAATAATTTTTAATTAAAAAATTGACAAAATTAAATAAATAAAAAGATTGACGCAAGTAATAATTAGGAGAATTTATTTATTTGTTATACTTCTATTAAATATCTTTCGCTATATGGTATATATTCATAGCACATCTTATATGAGTTTGCTTATTATATTGAGCTAAAATTACAAAATATTAGGCTATGTTGTCATTTTAATGAAAAACGACATTATATGAACTCTTGTATATTTGTAGAACACGGGTAAAATAACATGACGAATAAAGATCATGTTATAACGTGTCAAACACAACTTTTTTCGGTCTGTTACATTTTTTTAAAATTTTATCCCGTTATGGTTCAGTTGTTGTAATACGTATAAAGGGTATTTGAAAGAAAAACATTTCGCAAATAAAATATCAATGGTAATCATATCCGTAAATATTTATACATAATTTATATTACTACTCGTTTGATTTAAAGAAAACTAATAATAAGGGAGCCAATGACATCGAAAGCCACGTCATCGCGGAATTGAAATTTTTTTTTATGTATTTCTATAATAAAAAGTGATACGAACAAAACGAGTTAATTATGACTAGGTTTGACAAGCCAAAGAATATGTTTAATTAAATTAATTATTATTAGAAATCTATAATTGTCTTACTGCCATCGCGGATATTGATCACTCTTAGAGTATTTTATCGAAAATTTTGTGCTCTTTCAGAAAAACTTGCGATGGCAAACTTTATTTTGCTGGAAGAGTGTCATACCTATTTTAAGGATACAATTGGTAATAAAATTTCACATTTATTTTGCTTTGAATTTTTGCCGGTGGCTATTTTATTTCGCGTCTAGACGTTGGCCAAGTGTAGGATTTCCGCGAAAACGGTAAATCATTACAGCTTTTTAATAATAATTAATTTAATGAAACATATTTTAGGCTTGTCCAACCTATTTCTTTTTATTCGTATGACTTTTTTCTATAGATTTTCATAATTTTTTTTCTATTCTGCGATGACGGGACTTTTGAAGTCACGGTCTCCCGGACTGTAATGACACAACATTTAATATAGATTAACATTTAAATGAAAGTTTGAATTCTATCTGTTTAAAAACATTTTTAACATTTTCTGCTTCAGTAAATAATCCATTTTTTTAGTAGTATATTTTATAAATTTTGAAAAAGATTGCAGGAAATAATTTTTCATTTTTAGACTTCATAGATGTATAAAATTTCTTGTCATCTCTCTGAATTTTGTTTCTTTAAAAAATCCTTTAACGTTTTCACCTTCAGAGAAACGATTCTTTTCTTTCACTTTTTTTTCTTTTTTAAGTAGGATATTTTGTAAATTTTGAAAATGACTGCAGGATTTATCGATGTTGAAAAATGTTTATCTCTTTAGCTCAAGAATCATGGCGTTCATTTCAGGAATAATATAGATTTTTTTTCTTCCTTTTAAGAGCTAAAAAACAATATTTCATTTTTGTCCGATGATGTTATCTTGAATATATGACAGATTACAGTTAAACGTTACGCTCAATAGCGTAGAATCTCCGAATATAGTATTTCTCTTGTGAGATATGGCCTTTGATTTTGGTGAGATCAAACAGAAATCTGAAAGAGATATTCAAGAGGGAGAGTTTTTTGGCTCCATACCAAGCAATCTCTTTGTCCGAACGTCTGCGATTTATAGCATAACGATTTTATCATATCTTTTAAATAAGTGATGAAGATGAATAGGTGTGAAAACTCCTGCTAAAGAAGATGACAGCGTTACCTTCTATTTTGATTTCAATTACCTTCAATTTAATTTTACAGAAGGATTTTACTCTTCATAAGAATTTAAGAGGCTACTGCAGTAAAGTGAAAAGACCCGTTCACTAATGCTAATCCTATGGAGGAAATTTATAAAGATATCTCGGTTGCATTTCAATATTTCAAAATGATTTTTTTTTTGCATTGGATAGCTGAGATCGATCTGTACAAAGGCCGTTTATTGCTTTTTCGATTTTGTTTACAGATATTTTTAGTGAGGACACTTTCACTTTTGGAACCTGTTTCAAAAGTGAAAGCATCCTCATAAAAAAAAAAAAAAAAAAAAAAAAAAAATCTGCAATCAAAAGCGAAAAAGTAAAAAACGGCCTTTGTACAGATCGATCTCAGCTATCCAATGCAAAAAATAAATTAATTAATTAATAAAAAATGATTTAAAAATATTGAAATGCAACCGAGATATCTTTATATATTTCTGCGATAGGATTAGCATTAGCGAGCGAATCTTTTCGCGTGACTGAAGTAGCCCCTTAACGCACTCCTCCAGCTCCTGTCTTAATAAAAATTGAAATAATTATTTAAACATTTATAATTATAAGTATTTTATAGTGTTTTCAAAAGAGGGGCATCTGTTTTCGGTCAATACACATGTGTATTCATATGTACGAGTATATATACCCGCAATTGTCTCAACAAGCTCGGATTTTTTTTTTTTTTTTTTGGTGACTTCGATTTTGGCCAGATCAAACTAAAATGTGAAGAAGGTATTCGAGAGGGAGTGTTTTTTGGCTCCATACCAGGTAATCTCTTTGTCCGAACGTCTGCGATTTATAGCATAACGATTTCCTCATATCTTTTAAAAAAGTAATGAAGATGAATAGGTGTGAACAATCCTTCTAAAGAAGATGACAGAGTTACCTTCAAATTTTCATGTAGTTTAATTTTACAGAAGGATTTTACTCTTCATAAAAATTTAACACACTCTTCCAGCTCCTGCCTTAATATAAATTGAAACAATTACTTAAACATTTATAATTATACGTATTTTGTAGTATTTTTATTTTTAAGCGACTACAAAGGAGGAGCTTCTGTTTTCGGCCAATACACGTGTGTATTTATATGTACGAGTATATATGGGGCATTCTCACAATATTTTGACTTTTAAGTCCCTGAATAATAATTTTTTATTTTAGTACATATTCTTGTGTTTTTTTTTTTTTTTTTTTTTTTTTTTTCATATATTGGAGAACATCCCATTGCATGATTGCATAACAATATTAACGAGATAAATAAGTTTTGGACGATGTTTTGGGTTCAAATACCTGGAAAACTCCTATACCGTCCCACGTCTCTAATGCTGATTTTTAAGTTTGGAGCTGTTTGTATAAAATTGTTTCAATATAAGTAATTCGATGTATTTTTTTTTCCGAAACCGGGACAATAGTTTTATATAAATATGTAGCAAAATATTAACCTGCACACATTTTTACGGTTCATATTATTTTTTGAACTCTGTCCCTGGGTTTTTGATTCCTTACCGTCCCTCTTGCTAAAATTATAGAGACTTCAGATGCCGAAACAGAATTTTTTTCAACTTTTCACATGCAGAAGTATGCTAAAGAAAGAATGGCTAAAATTCTTTGACAGGAAATTTACTGCAGAATTTAAATCAGCATTTAAATATCAATTCCAAGCATCGTGTCTTTATTGGTAGTCTTACCGTCCCCAAGGTTTATTCCTGCACTTTTCGAGGTAAAATTTTATTTCTTATTATTTAATGCAATGTAAATAACTGTTGCTAAAAATCAATTAACATTGTGGCTATCATTTAGTCTTAACCCTCTCGCTGTGTAATTGTTTTATTAAAATAGCTCCAAAATAATTAAATAACTTCTTTTGCCACCGTTTTTTCTAAACAAAAATTTTTGTCTAATTTAATCGGGAAAATGCTCCGATTAAATAAGGCAAAAATTACAAAAAAAAATGACTGGTGGGAATAATCAAGCAGTATTAATTAGACGGAAAAATGCATGCACGAGAAAATCTCGGGATGCGTAGCGAGAGAGTTAACACGATTTGCCTAAAAATAAGTGCTAATTTTCCTTACCGTTCCATCCTTACCGCCCTTTTTTTTTCTTTCCGTCCATTTTTCCCCCTTACCGATCCCTTTTTTTTCCCTTAACGTCCCTTCCTTAACAACACTTTAAGACAACATTATACCAAAATTTTGTACTAAAAAGACTAAACTGCTATTATTTCTTATTTGAATGTTCTGTGGGTACTATGTAAATTTATTATAAGTAAAAATTTAGAAGAAAAGAAAAAGTTATAGCGGTAAAATGGTAAAGAAAATTAAACTCGCAAGTTTCACTTAAACCTCAGTTAAATTTAAAAAAAAAAAAAAAAAAAAAAAAATCGCTGCTGACCATCTTTTCTTTATTTTGAATCATTAAGGCATTCGTCTATAAGTTTAAGATGTTATTTTAGTAAGTTTAATTTCACCAGATTTTTATTACTGAAAGTTAAAAAATTGCGAGAATGCGTCTTATATGTATAAGTATATATATCCGCAATTGTCTGAACAAGCTCCGATTTTTTTTTTTTTGTGAATTACAGACTTTGATTTTGGTGAAATCCAACTAAAATGTGAAAAAAGTATTCGAGAGGTTTTTTTTTTTTTTTTTTTTGGCTCCATACCAGGTAATCTCTTTGTCCGGACGTCTGCAATTTATGGAATAACAATTTTATCATATCTTTTAAATAAGTGATGAAGTTGAATAGGTGTGAACTCTAATGCTAAAGAAGAGAACATCTTTATCTGCACTTTTTCATGTGTTTTTATTTGACAGAGATATTTTACTCTTAATAAGCGATTTAAGGCACTTAGTAGTGATTACTTTGTATTTTAAATAAAAACCTCTAAATAATACATTTCTTCAAATATATTTTTAAATATATTTTTAAATTTTAATAAAAGTTTAAATAATTATTTTAACATTGATATCTATATGTATTACAAACATTCTGTCATATGCAACTTTAAAAAATTGAAATAAAATTTTAAATAATAGTAATAATAATGATAATAATAATAGGTATCATTAGAATACAATTTCAGAACTTGGCCTTTTTAATCTATTCTTGAGAAAGATCGAACGATCGACACTATCTAAAGATAATATAAACATCTATTAAACACATTTTTGAAATAAATAAGCATTAAATCTTCATTTGTAAACATATTTTTCAACATCTATTTATGCACCATATTTCATTAAGATTTTGAAAATGTTATAACTTATTGTTATAAAGTTGTGAAAAAGAAATACAACATCGTCTCACGTTTCCATACTTTTATAAAGGCAATTTTCACGTACGAAACAATGTATTTATTTCAGAAAAGAAAAAACACAATGCGAGAAGAACAGTAAAATTCAATTATTTTCTATTATTTTAAAAATCTTTTAAGTGCTGTTTTATGTTTCGTCTATTCGGCGCTTTCGCAGAAAATTATTGACGTTTACATGCGAAAGAATGAAAACTACCATCTGGATTCATTTATAAAATAAATCCAAACGCTTTTGGACAATTTTAATTTAACTTCAAGGATGGCAATAGTAAAAAGCGAGAAATTAATATATATTACTTTAAAGTTAATGTTTTTATTTTTAAATTCATAACATTAAATTTAAATTTAAATATTATTTTATTGAACAAATATTTGTCTTGAAATGCTGTTACTGGAACAATATGTCGTTCATTATTTAATAAAATTTATTTAAAATAAAATAAGTTGTTTTCTTTAAGACGCATGATAACGAAAATTTAATTTTGAATGCGGAAAATGTTTAAATGCGTTTGTATGACATATGTATGTATTTTAAATAGAAATGCGCGCTTTGGTTGATAATAAATTAGATTGAAATAAATAAAAAGAAAAGTGCGCAGTTATACAGGCTATTCACTCTAATTGTATACTATACTCTTATTTCAAAGTACAATGCCCCTTGAAAAATAAAGAAATCGACAAAAACCCCATTTAGCTAAATTAAAAGGGGGTGTCATTATACCCCCATTTCCCCCTTTGAACTAAACCAATGAACCTTCAAATCTCATCAGGGAAGCGCCTTATCGGAATAAACCAGTATACCAAATTTGAAGCAAATTGGATAATTCTGCCTGAAAAACAGATTTATCTAAATTAAGGTGGGCCGTCTCCCCCCTTTATACTTAACCAATGAAACTCCAAATCTAATCAGGGAAGCATCTTATCAGAATAAACCGGTATACCAAATTTGTATCAAATCCGATAATTCTGCATGGAAAACCATTTGTCTAAATAAAGGAGATATTAGCCCGCCGTTCCCCTTTTTTATATTTTACCAATGAACCCTCAAAACTAATCAGCGAAGCGCCTTATCTGAATGAACCTATATCCCAAATTTGAAGCAAATCTGATATTTCTATCAAGAGTTATCGCGTCACGTACATACATACGTACATACAGAACCTGCGGGCACATTAGTTCTCAGGCTTTGATAAGTTTGAGTGTAGTATTGATAAGTATAAGTATAAGTATTGATTTTAAAAACACAGGTTATTCTCTTTCTTTGGGGATACACACTGCAATAAATTACAAAAGCAGCTCTTAAATTTTAATGTAATGATTAAATGATTATAAATTATATGATCGATACTTGAGACAGTTTTGATTACACGATTTTTTTAGATAAATGCAGGTTATCTGATAATATTGATTTAGACATTATGGTTTGAATACGTTTAATTTGAAAAACATTTTTCTTCTAATATTACTTCAGAAATATAGCTTCAATGCAATCTTTCCGTATGATTCTCTTTCTCACGGTAGCTTTTATGTGAGTTATTTAAATGAAATGGTGTAGAATCTTTAAGCTGAAATCGCAATTTTTCACATTTAAATACAAATCTAATTTTTTTTTTTTTTTTTTTTTTTTTTTAACTTCGGAATACATAATTGACTTTAAAGCTTTTCTTTTGAAACAGTTTATAAATCTTATTAAATATTTTGTAACGAAAATTATTATCTTTCAGGTAATTTTTTTCTTATTATTATTATTATTTTTAATTCCGAAATTTATAGTATATGAAAATGTATGATAGATTATATATAAATCGATTAAAATAAATAAAGTATCGATATAATGAAGATGTGATCTTTCTTTTTATAATATATTTTAACAATCAGATGTTAAATTTTAATGATTAACTTATTGCGAATTTTATGATTGTTGTATAAGACAATTTCAATTACACGGATTTGTGAGATTTAACCATGAATGTTTGCTAATATTGATTTAAAAATTTCTGCTCGAATATGTTTGATTTAAAACTATTTTTGCTTTAAAAGACTGAAATATATTCTTCTATTAATAATTATTAACTCACAAATATAGTTATCAATTCAGAATTTCCAGTATGATTAGGCCTTTCACTTAAAGTTTTGATTGAATTTTTTAATCCCTTCAGGATGGGTACTCTTCTTTTAATTTTATCCTTCCACTTTTTTTTATCAAAAAATTTTCGTTTATTTAAACACTGAAACGTTGAGATTAAAAGTTGAAATGTTTTGTAAAAAAAAAAAAAAAAAAAGGTCTTGTTCAGTTTCAAGGACTTTGCGTAACATATGCTGTACGCAAGTGGATTTCAGGAAATCTGAGGAAATTTTTAAATTAACCCTTTCAGGTATGGTGTACTATTAATAGTACATGTCTTTTCATTGAGTATTATTTTGCCTTAAAGATAACTTTTGTTATTATCTACATGTAGTAATGATAGTATATGGCTATGCCTTTCTTATAATGACTTCATTTGTGTTTTGACATTTAGTAATGAAAATAACAATAAATGTTTGCTTTAATTCTCTTTGCGGCGTTTACGATTCCTGTATTTTATACATATATTTCACTCTTTAAATTTAAATATAGGTTACTTTTCTGCACGAATCATGTGTGCTAAAACGCAAAATCATTAGAAAGTTGTAATATCTGTTAAACTCTTTTTTAATACGATATTTTTCAAACGTCTCCAAAAACTCTTCTTTAAACTATTATCATACAAATATGAAATTAATAGTACACAAAATAAGTATATTCGTTAGATTTCAGACAATGGGATAAATTTCAGTTAATCTATTTGGATAGCTACGATTAACATTATTAGAGTAAAAGTAATTTTGTTGAAAAAAAAAATCCCGTCCGGCTCGGCCTACAGGCGGAGGTAGATTTCGAAGTTAAGTACTAAATTCACCAACAAAACTTAAATCAAGATTAGAGATAAACCCAGTTTCTTCACTAACAGTGAGCTGTAGGGAGCTAAACTTTTTGTGAAAATTATAATATACACGAATACACACACATGTATATGGAATAGGTTTAAAAATGGCTACAAAAAATTCAGAGAACCTTAAAGTGTTAAAATATGTTAATATTTCCATAGTCTGGTTTTTATCATGTTTTAATACGTTTCTTTAAACTCACATGACGTTACATATTCACCTGTTGGGGTCCATTATATTTCCAATATGACGCAATATACATATTTTTTTAATTCGTCAAACTATTTATTTTATTTTGAGTTTTCATGCTGAAATCTTGCTCTAGAAAACTCATGACGTAATATTCAATTTGTTTTCAATTTGTCAAAGTATTTAATTTTACACGTAAAAATTTTGCAATAGAAAAGTAATTGTTGTGGTGAGAATTTTATTGCTTTTTTTAATTATTGGCAACTGCTATAACGATAAACTTTCATTTTTCCTGCCATTGTTGCGTAAGAGCTGGTTTTATCAGAATCATGTTAAGGCAATATTCAAAATTTTGAATCCTTCCCATTTCCACCATTTTGGGCCGATTTCGCCCATTTTCAATCCCCGCCGAGATATTAGCCATATCAAAGTTGTTGGCGAGTTTAAAGAAGATCCGTGCATAATTGCGACTTTCATCGTGCAGACAAAATTTAGTACATACATACATGTACGGATATTATATATATATATATATATAAACTTTTTAGGTGGGGGTGGTTTTGGGTTCCTGAGGTCATGTAATGAAAAGTTATGAAGGAATTTTTCAAAAGTCGCACCATGGTAACGACTGCAATAGGTAGTATTTCTTACGGAATCTACCTAAAAATTGAAATAAAGAGTTGAGAAAACAAATTGAAAAAAAAAAATCATACAAAGTTTTAAAATCATGGTTAAAATTTATAATAAAATGTATTAAATATAATTTAGTAAAATATTGCAAAAACTATTATTTAAGAAAATATCAATTTAGTAATATAAATTAATAAAATATATTATGGTTGGTTGGTGTTTTTTAGGTCAGGTTATCTGCGTTAGGAGCATAGGACGAGAGAGGAACAGGGATTATGATATAGTAATAAAAATTATAGCATTTCAGTTTAGTCTTAAAGAAAAAAAATCATTACATTTATTCAAAAAAGGATTAATTAAGTTTGTAAAAGGCACAAACCTCATGTGAAACATAAGACCTTTATAAAATGATCTTGTTGTGTTAATTAAGTACCAATACTTATGAAATATAAAATTCTAATTCCTTGATTTGTATCTTTCATTTATCTTATAATTAAAAAATAGCATCCAGTAAATTTTTGTACTTTTTAATAATTTTTGAATTTGTAAGATGTTTAATTAGGCTTTATTAAATAATCTCCAGGATCATTATTATTCTTTTTAAACATAGCTAACAGATTCAAACTTTATTTATTTATTTTAATTTTTGCTTATTTATTTATTTTGCAAGCTATATGTGTGTAAGCACTGCTTGCCAAAATCGCAGTTTCAAAAAAATGTATTTATAAAAAATAAAACTAATTGGGTATGTAAAAAAATAAATGTGTATTAAAAGGTTTGTTTCTGTTGTATTCATGCTCTGAAGATAAAACTGCGCCAACAATAGCGTCTATAACACTAATTACAATAATTCTCAATTTTGACAACAATACAACTTGTTTATAATATTTTTATTGTAGTCTATATTTTATAGTTTTTATTATTAAGTTATTATAAATTTGTATTAAAAATGCATTTATTTACTTTATTTTGTTTTTCTATTATTTACCATTTTTTTTGTTACGTATTTAATAATATTAAGTTATTGTTTTGAACCTGATTGGTAATGATAAACAAGATTGACAATTGCCCATTATTGACAATCTATCTTTAGGGCAGAGATAATACGTAATTACCCATTGCTTACCTAGTGTTTAGCTTCATTCAAATAATAATTATTATAAAATATTAAGTAGGGTTACGGTTATTAAGTATGAGGTGACAATACTTTCGTTAACGCAGTCTCAATAAATTTTTCAGTCTGACATGTTAAAATAAACTGAAGTAGAAATTTTTATTTTTAGAGATATGGACCAAATGTTTATCATACGATAAACATTTAAATGTGTTGGGTTCTGTTTTTAAATTAGGAAAATGCATTTAAAAGCTTCAACTATTCCGATTTTTTAAAACTGATTTTCATGCTTTTGAATTGAATTAAAAATGTCAGACAATTTGAAAAGCATAACCGAAAACAGAAGAATTATTTAAATATATGTAATGATATAGTACATTTGTTCTAAGTTATTTTTTCTAAAAAAATTTTGATCGTTGAAAAATCTAAAGAAAGAAATTAATTTCAACTAATAAATATAACGGAATGGAATGATGTGCTGATGAATGAAGCTTTTGAATTGAACTCATTATTTGAAAAAAGAAGAAGAAATATTTGCATCGTTAGAAAAAGATCTTTTTGTATTTCTTTTCCAAGCATAAAAAAATGACTGGCTTTTCATACAGAAAAAAAGTAAAGTAAAATTGAACGATTTCACAAGACACTTAAGCTAGCTAAAGAGATGTTTGAAACACATTATTTCCATCGACATCATAAGCATTACTTAAAAGATGATCTAAGTTAAGCGATTTCTGTAAACGGTTTATTACGAATAACGAGAAACCATCTAAACGAACATTAAGCCTTCCATTGATGTTTTTGAATGCTCGTGTACAGATTAAAATGTCTGTATTTGGGTGGGTATTTCAAGTCGTGAAGTCAAAATGAAAAGGCTCTTTATTTAAATTGTGATTTAAATGCTTTTTTGTTATTGTAGTATAAACACAATTCGATTAATCACATTTATTTCGAAAAGATAAATAGCAAGTGAAGAAGAGTGTTAAAATATTAGAGAGCTAAAAATAAAATGTTTGATTGTTGGATATATCTTTTTAAAGAATTACAATTTATTCTAACAATTTTTGTAACTGGCGATACACAGATTAAAATGCTCTCACCTGCCGTTATTTGGTAGTATACACATGGATGCATGAAATCGTGGGGTTAATCTGTAATGTAGTTTTTGTTGCTGTTATATATAAATTTAAAAGAATCTTTTTTATGGTTTAATAAAGATAAAGATTTTATTATTATAGTTCTTTGTACTTTAAAAAATGCACTTTTATAGTAAACAGTTGGATTTTCCTTTTAAAGAAATACATTTTTAATTGCAATTTATTATACTTGTAACAAAAAATTGTGAATGAAACCTTGACCAAAATACAGTTCTTATTGTCCTCATTGTCGACATATCACGTGGAAGGTGAATTATATCAAAGTTACAGTTACATCAATGTGTCATTTTGTGACTAATTACAAATAGTTAAATGATTCGTCGCGACAAATGTTACATTGAATTTACCAAATGGCGGTGACTGGAAGGTCATATTTTTATGCGGGAAAATAGAGTATTCAAAATTTAGTACCGTTGCGACTATGATAGTTGTGACCATTTATGATGGAATAGAAATGGTACTCATCGGCTGACTATATTATTGGAGTTTCTAACAATTCATACACAGAACTACTGGTACTGAAGTACTGGTATTTTTGAGTGTATTGTCGTGGAAAAAAAAGTAAACACCCCCTACTAACCCTGCAAAAAATATTGTCGAAGAAAGTTACCGGTACCTAACGATTGAAAATAATATCTACTTTTAAATGATGTAAATAAAATTTTATTAAGGGGCCATCTACATATCAAAACGAACCCAAACTTTGTTTATTTTTCAATAGCAGTACCCAAGTCTCTGCGACACCATAAATAAATTCTGCATCCTTCAATTAGCCTAAATCCAAATTTTCATGAAACTCGTATGATTAGTTTCAAATAAATTAATTATTTTAAAATAAGCCTATTTTAGAGGTTGTATCCAAATTGAAGTTTGGTACTCGATTGTTGAAATGCTACAGAACACGTTAGGATTATAATTTCAGGAGATTTTAATAAAAATATGAAAATGTAATTTAACATTAGAAATTTTAAATTTTGAATGTTTATAATTCAAAAACATATCATCCATATGAGTAGAAATTTCATTTCTAGGCTTGGTGTGAACCGAGGATTTAAAATTATTGTCAAAATTTGATGTTGTCATTGAAAAAAACAAAGTTTGGTCTGGTTTTAATTTTTAGATAGCTCCCTAATCAAATTTTATATACACGTTTTAAAAGTAGATTTTATTTCCAATCTTTTGGTATCAGTAACTTTCTTCTGTTATAATTATTTTAAGAGTTAGTAGGGTGTATTTACTTTTTTCCCACAACTGTTCATAAAGATGTGATGTCAAAATGATAGACTCTGTAATCTAATTATGTTTTAAATGTCATGTGTAATGTATAAACAATTCAATTTATTATTTTTATTTGATAAACACAAATATAATGCCAAAAGAATTGTTAAAATAAATCCCAAGAATTCTGTTTTAAAGAATTAAATTTTAATATAGGTAACTTTATAACTATTCGTGTGTGCTACAATGTTATTACTTGCTTGATATCTGCATAATAATAATAATAATAATAAGTTGCATATTTGAAGTTAAATAGTAATATATATATATATATATATATATAGTATTTTATATAAATTTTAAAATTTATCTACTCTTATTCGTTTTGCTAATAATAAATAAAAATTTAAACATATTCTTAAAATAAATTATTGTTATTTTATTTTAAATCATCTAATTTATAATACAATCAATTTCCCATATCGCACAGTGGATGTGATGCAACCAAAATGTGACTATATCTTGAGCAAAATGAGTTATTGTGACCATTAGAGCTCCTATAGTAGGTGCCTTAGTGTCGTCAATTAAAGTGGAAAGAATATCCTATCCAGTTATTTTTGCGCTAAAACGCCATTTTGTGACGAATATTGAGTAACTAAAAAATAGTAATTTCACATTGACGACACTAAATGATTTCTTATTATTACTCATGACATAATTTCTACTAAACGGAATCCAAAAGTGCTTGTTTTGCTAGAATTTTTCGAGGAATATATTATTTTGGTTCTATGATGCTTTGTTCTGCAGTTATGATGATATTTTTGAAGCAAGCCACAGAAAAATCACAGAGCTGACATATTAACAACTACAATTGAAAGACATAATAACTTGTAGTCTCCGCTACTGGACCTAAAAGAGTGAGAATTTAAAAAATTGATAGATACCTCTAGCAACGTAAGTATCTACAAATGAAACAGTTAAAACATTTAAAAAAAAATAAAAATTTAAAAAATATCAATATTTACATTAATTAGTCTGGCACCCAAATAAAATCTGAAAATAATTTATTTCTTCTTTCGCTCGTGATTTTTTTCATCATCTACTTATTTCATAAATCATTTTTTATACTGAAGAAAATTATTCAATTGCTCATTTACACATTAAAATGTATTTCTCGTGAGGCAAACAGATCATAATGTCAAAGTAAAAAAATGTAACTTCCTTATTTATTTTTTAAAACTTTTTGTTTCTGTATATATATATAATACGCTATATCTAGTGAATATTATTTTAATGTTTATATATATATATATTTAATATATTCATTTTTTGAACTATTTTAATTTCTGGCGATTAAGCCGTCACTAAAGCAAGTCAGTTTCCGACCAGAATTTTAATTTAAATTAGGTCGAAAATGTACCAAGTAATCACTTACATTTTATAAAGTAAAATTTTTAGTTGGAAACAGATATATTTGAGCCGCTGTTTATACAACGGAAATTATAGTACTTTCTGCAAGTACAAACTACATGTTTTATTATTATATTAAATACACACTACTATGAGACTGTATTTTGAGGCACTATGAAAGTCATTTGCATGGGATTATTAAACAAACCAGCGGCTTTAATAATAATAATAATAATAATAATAATAATAATAATAATAATTAAAAAAACTCAATAGAATCATTTAATAAAACAGAACTGCGTTTCATATTTTACACTCGTTTAGCTAATAGCCATCAATAGGTAAACATGTGTTTAAAATATACAGTACAAAAATACTGGTGTTAAAAGATCATTCCGTTTATTTTAAATAATATATTTAAAATTAAAATCATGAAATTTGTTCTTTTGCTAAGTGATATTAGGCAAGATAAAGATAAAAATTCCCAATAAAATACTTTTTCAGAGCAAAAGTACAGTGCAGAACAGTGTATATCCTTTTAAGCGCCTGTTACTTTGAAATAAAAAGTTCTTACCATGAAAGTAATTTCATGTGCTTTATTTGAGCATTTGCCGAATCATTTTCTCCTAAAAGGAAGGTAAGAAACCACACAACAATTTAAGTGAAAAGCACCCTATTTCGTGGAGAGAAAATTTTTAGCTCTATTTGGCACATTTGTAGATTTTAATGTAATCCGGTTAAGGTTATCTGCTTTCTGTAATAAGGATAATGGAATTTTCTCTAAGAAATTCTGCTGTAAGGGTTTTCCAAAAGAGAAGCAATTTCAAAGAGATTGTGAAATTGCTATTGTGACCTGAAATTGCATATACACAAATAAGTTGAAAAATATACTTCCTTTTCTTTTTAAAGAATACAAATCGATATAAGAAAGTAGCATGTTTTAAAATAGCAATGGGTGAATTATAAAAGAAGTGTGTTCAGTAATTTAAATTTTGCTCTCCTTTACATCCTTTAGCTCTTTTTATATAAAACATGTCTTTTTAAGCTTAAGAATGCGCTTTTCATTGCTTATTCACTTTATATACATCTATATATATATATATATATATCTGTCTCTGTATATATCTCACTAAACATTAAATATTAACGTGCCGCTTTATTTTTTACATTTCCATCATCATGTATATCTATTTCTGTTCCAGTTTATTAGCCTCCGATATGCTATTTCTTTCGTACAACAATTAAAGAGTCGTCTCCAAAAAATAACATTCCGTTGTATAAGCCAACCATAAAACAAAGCAGATCTATATCTTTTTCATTAGATCAGTTTAAAACATTTACTACGTTCTGAAATCAAACGTAGCATGAATAGTATAAATAGATTATAAAGTTGAAAACAGTGCGAATCTATTCAACTCAGAAATTAGTATATTTCTTTCTCAAATAAGAATTTATTTTTGAGAGCTCAAAAGCGTTCGACGAAGTGTTATAAATGTGCACGCATCTTACGATTTAAAAAAAAAAAAAAAATAGAAACATATAATAATAATAATCCGAAAAGTTGTCAAAAAAGTAAAAAAAAAAAAAAAAAAAAAAAAAAAAAATCCCAGGAAGTTTTGCAACAAGGCTGTAAATGGACTTTATCAAATAAACAAATATACAATGAAAACTTACAAAGTAAATAAATAAATAAATAAATAATAATAATAATAATAATAATAGAACGAATTCAGAATGCATAATCATCTGCAGAAAATAATTCTTTTTAAATCAGTAATGGCAATTCCTAATTACCTAAAATTTTTAGCTCGTTTGCCATGCACACAGCTAAACAAATAAACAACAACAACAAAAAAAAATCACATAATATATTTATGCTGCAGCCATAAACAAAAACGCATTAACATTGCACACATTCAACATACATCTTTACACTTCTGAATTTTTCCTCCAAAAATATATTAATAAGAATATGACGTAAGAAATACCTCTGTAGTTAGAAGGGATTGAACGGGATTAATGCAAAATAACATAAAAACAATATTCAAAATCAATAGCATTCTTGACTTTCATTTATTTAAGATGTTAAGAATTAAAATTTTATTGAAATAGGAAAGGTAATATTTAGGAGCATTCGCTTTTAATTGGTCATTTCTGCATCATATAACTGAAATTATTCTTCTAATTACTGAATTTCTCAGAAATGGCTGAGTAATATAATAAAACTACTTCTAAAGTTTCCTGGATTCGCAGAATTCTTTAACATGATCTATATATTCATACAGCTTTCAAATGTAATGTAATTAAGGAGGTAGCCATACTACAAGACGCCGAATTTAAGAGGCGAAAATAATCACGAAATATTCAAATCTTATTCATTATAATACCATTTACTCTCGTTGCATTGTAAGAGTAATTTCCATCATGCAAATCTATTCAAAAAAGCAAATCTTAAATTATGCATTAGAAGTACACAATATACACCTTTTCCTTTCAGGCACTTCGTCATTCTACTTTCTATTTAATGAACAATAACTTTTTCTCTACCAGAAAAACCTGGACAAATAAAAACGTGAACAATGCAAAGCTATCATATTTTGGCCATTAGTATCTGCATAATACAACACGCTAAAGCGATAAAAACGGTACATTTCAATTCGTATTACAACTCATAAAAGCAAATATTATTCTTAGCTCCGGAAAAAAAAAAACAGAACTGTGTTATAAACGTTATAATGTCCGAAGAGACAAGTCACGACGTGTCATAAAATGAACATAAAAATAACTTTATATCTTATGAAGTTAACATAGTGTGTGCGACTGTGTTAAATCTTTTACAAAATAGGATATTAGTCTCTCTTGTGTGTTCAAGTTAAAAAGTGGGGGGGGGGGGGGGGGCACAAGCAGGAAATCCAATTATTTGCTCGGCCCAAGGTTATAAGAGAATTTGTTCGCTAGGTGATGCAGTAATAGGATTGAGATGTTGTGAAAAGTTAATGTGTAGATTTTAAAGCTCCTCATGAATATTCCATGGAAAGAGGGATTCATAAAAATGAAGTTAAGTCGGAATTAAAATGGGAAAGTCTTTAATTTTATTTGCATACTTTTGTAATTTTATAATAATAAACCAAATTATTTGAACGTTAATGTAATAAATGAATTGGAGATATGGAAAAAAAAATCTTGCAAAATCAGTTCTGGGGCTACTTCATTCACTTGAAAACATTTGCACGCTAACGTTAATGCTATGGGAACGTTCTTTTAAAATATTTCGTTTGCATTTCAGTGCTTTTAAATATTTTTGCATTTGATAGCTGAAGTAGATGTTTACAAAGGAATTTTTTATTTTTAGATTTTGGTTGCAGTGCTTTTATGAATACACTTTTACTTTCAGAATCTTTTTCGAAAGTGAAAGGATCCTCATTAACCCGGGAGAACTCGCTAGTGAGAATGCCCAGTTGCTTTTCTTTTACTTTACATTCATATAATATCAACTTTTTTTGGTTAACTTAGTACTTTTATTCACAAAATAGGTAAAATAATTGTAAAACATTTTGAAATTTTAATTAAAATGAAAAAGGATTTAAATAAGAGTCTTAAAAAAGTACGACTGTGAGAGAAAATCTCATGCAGCGAGTTCTCCCGGGTTAAAAAAAGAAAGAAAAACTGCAAACAAAATAAAAATGTAAAAAAAGGCCTTTGAAGAATTCGACCTTAGCTAATCGACCTTAAATCCAATGCAACGAAAAAATATTGAAATGCAAACGAGATATTTAAATAAAACGTTCCGTTAGGGTTAACATTAGCTTGCGAGTGTCTTCTCATCAATGAAGTAGTCCCTTAAGGGTACTGGTCAGTTGGATCATTATATTATATCAAATCAGACTGTTATATTCAATATTTTTTTTGGTCTGCATGCGTTTGTTCCGTTTTGAATTGTTATTAAAATGTATCATGTTGTGGTATATTTTTACTCAACAAAAATCTAGAATTCTATTTGTTTCAAAGTAACAACACTTCTCAGGCGTAATATTTAACCGCTTCCCTCGGGTTCGTATGTATTGTAAATAATTACTATCCCGAGATAAATCGGGAATAAAGGACTGTCACGGTCGACTATTTTTCTATTCTAATCGCACTACTATTTTTTTTTTTTTTTTTTTTTAAGAAATTTTGTAGCATATTTCTCTTGCAAATGTTGTCAAACTCCTTCTCAAAGATTTTTGTTTTGAGAAAGTGGTACGAGGTAGAATTAAAAAATAAGTAATTAAATGTAATGGAGAAAACAAGATGATTACTTGCAGATTTTTTTTCAAAAAAATCGGTAAGTGAAGCGAATAAAAGGTCTTTGTAAATCAGATTTCAAATTTCCCAGTCTAATGTTAAGCCAATGGGAGTGGAATGGATTCGTACTTTTAAAATATCTCATTGATCGGCAATTAATATTTTTAGCTTCCTTTCCATTTTCTTATTTAATATTTCGAACTTTCTTTCTTCTTCTGTTTTAAAGTCACCAAAATATTTCTACAATGTATAATTAATTTTATTTGAAGCGTTAAAATCTTACTTACAGCTCGCCAGCTTAGCTAAGAGTTTAACACATAAAGTATTACATAAAGGGTACATTGCAATAACAGATAATGAATAATAGAAATAGGTACGGGCGAACCTCGTTAACGCGAACACTCACGGGGAATTTTTTCTTGTTCGTGTTAATTGTACGAGGTTGTATCGATAAGTTTTTGCCCTCACATAGGAATAATAGAGTAAAATTTGTGAATTTGCTACATTGTATTAGTCCTTTTCTATATAGTCAGTGTGCATAGTAACACATTTCTGCAAACGGTATTTCAAAAAGAGGGGGGGGGATGTAATCCAGGAGACGCGAGCGTAGACCCAAAGGGGAGCATTTTTCTAACTTTTGCCACCCCCCCCCCCCCACATGTAACATATTGCTGGAAAGGCTTGTGGCCACTTATTCATGTTATGCACCCCCGAGGCCTTCCCCCCAAATTTTCCTCCGGGGGGGGGGGGGTCATGAATGGTGCCCACAATGGTGCAAATTGGAGGGAGGGGCTCAGGATGTGCATAACATGAATAAAGCTGCGAACGGACCATCCTTCTAACTGTTATCAGTATCGGCGTCTTTTCTTGTGGCCACGCGGTGTTTTTGATCTTTAATTAGTTTAAAAGGAAAGGGACTGATGTCCTGCAAAAGAGGAACCTTTCCTTCAAGTAGAGTTCAACTCCTTATCTACTGACCCATTGTTGATTCCCCTCATTCTTTTGTGAATAAACCGCAGAAGGGTCCAGAACAAAAGATTTCCACGAAAACTGTAGAAGGATGGCAAAACAAACGTGTGAATGCAGATTTACTGGTCACAGGCCTTTCAAACAATGTCACATGAGGGGGTCGGTAAAAGTCAGAAAAATAATCCCCTTTGGGTTTACTATCGCGCTTCTCGGAACACATCCTCCACATTCTTTTTGAAATACTGTTTGCAGAAATGCGTTACTGCGCACGGGGTCTATATAGAAAATAACTAATACAATGTAGCAATTTAATAAATTTTACTCAATTATTTCTATGTGAGTGCAAAAACTTATTGATACCCTCTCATAGTTCGTGTTATCCATTCTTTAAAAATATTTTATATTCCATGTAACAAGAATAAATATACTTACGTATCTGTAAAATCTACTGTATCGCTGGTGTTGATTTTGTTTCCTAAGATCCATCCGTCAAGAATATACACCTACACGTGGGATATCCCTCGGTGGAAAATTTTCGCGGAAAACTGGCTGGTATTTACTTTACATCCGAAGAAAACCACCAAAGCTTCAGACAACTGACTCCATTTATTTTTGAGGATTAAAATCTAAGTTATCACCGCCATAGTAATTTCTCAGTTTAATTACCGTACGTAAACAGCTTTGTGAAAACATCTTTAATTAGAGTTGCGTACTTTTTCTTTCACCCCTCAATGCAATTCTTAAATAGAATTTTATCTTTTGAGTGGGTAAAAGGAGGAATCGCCTGACACAATCGTTAGTCTTTCGCTATCAAAACTAAAGACTTTTCCCTTCCAAGACTAACATTCTTTCAAAAATTTGGAGTTAAAAAAAATAGAACTCAGTACAAATTGCATCAAAAAGGTGAGAAAACTTGCTTAGTTCGTGCTATGAGTAGGAAATATTTCAAACTGCCGACCAATTTTTAATTCGTGATAAACAATATTTCGTGTTAAGCGTATTCATATTAAAAGGACTAAAATCACCGTAAATGCTTATACAACTTGACGGGACAACTGGAAACAGTTCGTTTTAAAAGTAATTCGCGTTAAGCGTGTTCGTGTTAACGAGGTTCGACTGTATGTATGAAAAACAAAAATCCCGTAAACCTATTAGTGGAAAACGTTATCAAGTCAGATGACGCATTTTATGTGTAAATATGGTTCTAATCTGATATTTTGTGATAATTGTAGACGAGAATGATACAGGAAGGAAAGTTTTTGTCTGACTTATTTAATAGCGCTAAAATGCAGTGTAGATCGTCCTTATAAAATATTCGAATTTTATTCTCTCTTTTTAAAATTATGTCTTGTTAAGTCGACCAATCTAAATGATTTTTCCTGTGAGATGCGTTCCGTAACCAAATCGTGACTATTAAAGAACCACTCAAGTCATTTATGGTGGAATTCCGGTTGCTGATGAAGACATCAAAGTGTTCATCACGGCACTTTAGGAAAGCTTGAAATAATACATTGATGTAAAAAGAGTCTACCTACCTAATGTAAGTTTGATGGATATTATATGTAATCCCTATGTTAAATACCTACTAATAAATTACACATATGGATGCACATGGAGAATGTAACGTAATTTTTCCTTATCCAATCTCTCATTAGTACCATTTGAATCGTGCAAGTTTGGTCAATGCCTTCATTTAACAATAGCGTCACAGGAATAAATTCATCTTAAACTGAAGTCTTATAAAAACATGTATAATAATCATAAACAGATTAAGTAAAATAATGCTATAAAAAGTGATAAAATATCTTTATTAAGATTGACGATCGTTTCGTCGCACAAACGGCGACATTTTCAAAATCATTCACGATAGAAAAATATTTTCACATAATTAAAAAAAAATAAACATGGTAAACAATGTCACGAGACATGATGCATAATGAAAAACATTGCAAATATAAAATTAAATTAAAATTAAATTAGTTATTTGCGAGCGTGGATTAATTTTCATATAATTTAACTAAACAGTAACATGGTAAACAATGTCACGAGACAACATGCATAATGAAAAACATTGCAAAACATAAAATAAAAATAAAATTATCTTGGCTATTTACGAGCATGGATTAATTTTTACTATTGTTGCTAAAATTACATAGCATCTCTTTCCAAATTTTAGGTAAATCAAGGGATACTGAATCACTGCAAATATTCTTGTTGCGTAAAAATATCTCTATTGACATGCCGTTATTTACCATCCATAATCCGAGAATCAATAGAGATATTTTTACGCAACAAGAATATTTGAAATGATTCAGTGTCCCTTGATTTACCTAAAATTTGGAAAGAGATGCTATGTAATTTTAGCAACAATAGTAAAAATTAATCCACGCTCGTAAATAGCCAAGATAATTTTATTTTTATTTTATGTTTTGCAATGTTTTTCATTATGCATGTTGTCTCGTGACATTGTTTACCATGTTATTGTTTTTTAAATTATATGAAAATTAATCCACGCTCGCAAATAGCTAATTTAATTTTATGTTTGCAATGTTTTTCATTATACATGATGTCTCGTGACATTGTTTACTATGTTTATTATTTTTAAATTATGTGAAAATATTTTCTGTCGTGGATGATTTTGAAAATGTCGCCGTTTGTGCGACGAAACGATCGTCAATCTTAATAAAGATATTTTATCACTTTTTATAGCATTAATTTACTTAATCTGAAGTCTTATATGTAAATTCTAATGAAACCATAATGGCTTTTGCCCGCATTCATGGATGGAAGTATTTAATGGCAAGATTAAAAATGGAAGAACAGTCTGATTAATTTTCAGTATAAAAAATAAAATAAATAATAATTAAAAATCTTGAACTTATGTTGATAAAATGTTACCTACCTCCTATCTATGCTATCTTTCCAATATATGTCAAACATTATCGAAAATCATCATAAAATGGTCTGCTATTCTATGCAGTCAATGATTTCTGCTTCAGAAATATGTATCATAGTGTCAATTTAAAAAACAAATCACATAAATACAGTGTAGACATAGCAAGAAACGCAACA
The DNA here is from genome assembly GCA_963932465.1 of Maratus speciosus. NCBI lineage: Eukaryota > Metazoa > Arthropoda > Arachnida > Araneae > Salticidae > Maratus > Maratus speciosus. The sequence goes on along the minus strand of OZ010792.1, from coordinate 198,632,856 downwards.
TCAGTATATTTAGTAGAAATTGTTTGAATGTTATTATTATTATTATTATTATTATTATTATTATTATTTTTTTTTTTTATAATGCTAAGTTGTTTCAAAAAGATTATTGAAGTACGTATTTGGTATTCAATTTTATTTATTTACATCAGATTTGAAAATGCAATTATATTACAAAATATAAAAAAAGAAGAAAAAAGGACGTTAAATATATATATATATGTAGTTCACATATTCTCAAAAAATATTTTTTTTTTATACAGTCAAAATATTTTTTTTTTTATGAAATTTTCCTTTGACTTCACTGTTAATTATTTCCCTTTTCCGACTCAATCTAAGAACATTTATCAGGAAATAAAAATTTAAAAATTTCAAGAAAATTACTGTTACTTCTGAAGTTTTGTACTTAAATACATTAAAATAACTATTTAACATGGGATTGATAACTTAAATTTAACTGATAAGAATTATTTCGGGGGGGGGGGGGGGGTATTAGAAAACAGAAGCCAGCGTGTTTTGCATGTAACCAGAGTAAAGAAAATTACTATTTTATTTCAATATATGACATGAAAAGTTTTATTGTCTAATTAAAAAATAAATAAAAAATAGTCAAACCCCAACTTTTTTTAAAAAACAAAAACTTTTGCTATTTTACCTGATTAAAAACTTTTCCGTTTGTAATTTTTTTTCCTACTTTTGTTTTCAGAGAAAAAATGACCTTTCCTCATTCGCCGTTCATGCAAACTAAAATTTGCTTTTAATCTATGTGGTTAAACCTATATACTATTCAAAAACTCTCTCGACATTCAAACAATAACCGCACAGTACATTTAACGTTTTGCCAAATTTTTGAATACAGGAAGCTTTATTAATTCCATATCTCTATTGAATTTTTTCTTTTATTTTCAGCACCCACAAAATGCATTCATTATCCATGGCTTGATCTGTTTTATTAAACTTCTGCTTTCATCGCTGCAGACGATACTGACATGAAATTCTAAAAGGGAGAAAAATTCAAATTACAGAATTGAAAAGAGGAAAAAAAAAAAGCTTCTCCTTCAACAAAAATATCTGATCGATTAAAAAAACAAGAAGTACCATAAGGGATGAGAATTTTTATCCAGATATATATAAAAAAAAATTCAATCCACGAACCAATTTGGAAAATAGCTGTTATATAGAAAAGAGTGTCAGAAAGGGAAAAAAAAACCAACGATTTTTCTTTTTGTTTTTTAACGAACTTTCTTCTCCTCATTTTTTCCCTCTTCTCTCTGTTCTTTTTATCATTTCTTCCCCCTACCCCTCTAATCGTTTATTTCGATTCCAGAAAGGCCCGCGGAGAATTATTCCTGAATTCATTACGGAAAACGGATGTACCTATTTTATCGTTAGTATATAAAAATAATAACGTGTGGGGAAAAAAAGCATTTTTATATATAAGTTGGAACTTGGAAAACGCATTATTAACCGGAAAATATCTCGAGATTTAACATGGTGGTTAAAGAAATGACGCTACTTATTTTATGTTCGCTTTATTATTATTTTTTTCTTTGAACATTAGATGCATATTCTGAATTTTGGAAATAGTCTTTATAATTAATGAAAATGGAAAACTGTCAGTTTTATAAGTAATGAGAAAAAAATTATGTGATTGACTTTTTTAATAAAAAGAATTCAACTATATAAACAGAAAATTTTGGAATACTTGTTCTTCCTAAATACCTTACACATAAAGAAGATCTTCGTGAGAATATTTCTCACTGGCATGGTATTGAGACCAGGGTTCTCGCTGCCGCTCGAGATTGCACCAAATCTCGATAAAATGTTACATTTGGCGAGTAAACGAGCAATCAACTTCGCCAAATTGCGAGTGCTCAACTTTTTTTTTCGTGTGTAGGTGCGCCAATACAGTCGAGATTTTTATTCCGTATTACTAAACGATTGATGTCGCTTTTCATGTTTAATCGCACCGTGCCATTTGCTCAGGGACGAAACTAGCCTTTTTTGCACCCAGGGCAAGCACGGATTTTGGCGCTGCACCCCCCCCCCCCTCCTCTTCCGCAAAGTATTTTACAAAGAGAATTTTACTAATTTTCTAATAGCCGACTTATTTTAAAATTTAAAATATGTAATACTGAACTATGTAATCTACAATGGCGATCCTAGAGGGAGGTCACGGGGGTCATGACTCCCCTCTGAACATCAACGAAAATATTCTAAAGATCATTTTTTAAATGAAATATACAGTAGAGTCCTGATTATACGGGTCCTGCTTAACGGAGTTATTTTCTTCTGATGGACTGATGGCTTCTATTATTATGAAACAGCCATTATAAATGAAGTGTTAGGTGAAGATGAAAGAGCAAAGTTAGAACTCTGATTTTCTGGTCAGAATGGGAAGAAAAAAATGGCTATAATTTTTTTTGAAAAAAAAAAAAAAAAAAAAAAAAAAAATAGGGCCATTTTTTTTTCTTCCCATTCTGACCAGAATATCAGAGTTCTAACTTTTTACGACTGCTCTTTCATCTTCACCTAACACATCATTTATAATGGCTGTTTCATAATAATAGTAGCCATCAGTCCATCAGAAGAAAATGATCCATTCCAATCCTTCATTTGGCGCCCCTTCGTTCTGGCACCCGGGGCACATGCCCCCTCCCCCCCCCTAGTTTCGGCCCTGCATTTGCTTTACTCTACTTATGGAGATAGCGACTCAACATCAATGCAGTTTAATAACTGTCAAAGACACAGAAAAATGTGATATGTTTTTCTCTATTGTCAGTTAATTGTTATATAGGCACTGCCGTCATGCCGGTAAAAACACAAACAAAATTACCCGCAATAAGTGCCAAACAGTTTTGCTAGAATGCGGCGTTGAAAATAGCCATTTACCATACTAGTTATTATTTGTATGCGAAGTATTGTATGCGATATTGGCTGGTCAGTTTTTTCTATCGGTAAAAGTCGAAATCTGATAGCAATTTTTAGTATATATTTTCACAACGGTAAATCAAAGGTAGCTGTTTTGAATTTTTATTTAGACTGCTAAAAGAATGTCTGAAACATTTACACATTTAAGAGACATTTAGAATTTACTTATTTTTAATAGTTTCTGTAGCGGATAGTCGCATTTCTATTTTATAAGAAATTACAAAAAATTAGGTTATTTAAGAACATAAAAAAGGGTTAAAAAGGGGAATATAACAAGGGGTTGATTATAGATTTTTCAATGTTTCACGCCGAATCTATTTTGCTAACATTCTTTTTCATTTGGCTACTGTTTTTTATTCCTTTTTCGCCAAATCGCTAATGCTTGTCAAAAGCCAGCGAGAGCCCTGATTCGGACTTACATTCGCTTCGTACAAATGAAAACTTTACACAACTTATAACGGATATTGTTGCCATTTGTACATATGTTCGTTTATTTCCCTAAAATGTTAGAATTAAACTAGTTAAAAATAGTGTTCTGAAATATTTCCTTTCAGTTTCCTTTTTAATATTTGTAGATTAAAATTGAATGTATTAAAATTGCGAGGGACGTTCCAAAACTAAGTTTCAACATTTTTTTTTTTTTTTTTTTTTTTTTTTTCACACGGAAAATTTATTCCCAAAAAATACACATGGCATCATGAACCATACACATTGCACTATTTTTCGAGATAGTCGCCACCGACATTGATACATTTGTTGTAGCGTGCAATCAGTTTGAAGAAACCACTCTAGTAAAACTCGGTGCCCCTAGAAATTGTCGCACAACCTGCTCCATTTCAGCATTGCTTTCCAAGTGACGCCCCGAGAGTGCAGCTTTCAATGCACGGAACAGGTGAAAGTACGATGGGCAGACAGCAAGGGTCACACAAGATCAGATTGGTCGCTTGGGATGGGGAAGATTGGATCACCCAGCCTGCAGCCCTGATCTTGTCCCATCGGACTTTCACCAGTTCCCTGCATTGAAAGCCGCATTCTCGGGACGCAACTTCCATAACAATGCTGAGATAGTGCAGGCTGTGCGACAATTCCTTGGATCGCAGGGCACAAAGTTTTCCAGAGTGGTTTCTTCAAACTCACTGCACGTTACGACAAATGTCTCAATGTCGGTGGCGACTATGTCGAAAAATAGTGCAAGGTGTATAGTTCATGATACCATGGTGTTTGTGTATATATATACAGGAATCTCGCTGGGTCTTGACCAACATTCGCGATTTGGCGAATAAGAAACAAAAACAGTAGCCAAATTTAAAAAAAAAAAAATGTTAGCAAAAAAGATTCCGCATGAAACATTGAAAAACCTTTCTTTAATCCTTTATTGTATCTCTTTTTTTTTCAATATGTTCTAAAACAATTCTCTATTTTTTTTAATTGCTTATAAGTAGAAATTCGACTATCCGTTACAGAAACTATTAAAAATAAGTACATTCTAAATGTCTCCTAAATCTGTAAATGTTTCAGATATTCTTTTAGCAGTCGAAATAAAAATTCAAAACAGCGACGAACTTTGATTTACCGTTACGAAATCATATACTAAAAATTGCTATGAGATTTCGACTCTAACAGATACAAAAGTTTCACCCGGTAATGATACTTTGCACACAACTAATAAATAGTATGGTAAATGGCTAATTTCAAAGCCTCATTCCAGCAAAACTTTTCTCTATTTGACGCTTGATGCAGGTAATTTTGTTTGCGTTTTTACCGGCTCGATGCCGGTGCATAGATAGTGATTAATTGACAATATAGGGAAATACCTATCGCGCAATACCTTCTGTATCTTTGGCTGTTGCTAGACTGAATTGGTGTTGAATCAGTATCTCTATAACTAGAAGAATGTAAATTTCACGGTGCGATTGAACATGAAAAGTGACATCAATCGTTCAATAACGCGGATAAGAATCTGGACTGTACTGGCACACACTGAAAAAGGGCAGAATTTGAGCACTCACAATTTGGCGAATCTGATGTTCGTTTATTCGCCAAACGAAGCATTTTGTTGCAATTTGGCGCAATGACGAAAGGCAGCGAGAACCATGTAAGGTTAGTTAGCGTAACTGGAACCACGAGGTAACTGGGCCATAGACTATTTTATAAAAAACTGTTGGTGTTTTTTAAGTTTTAGCTTTTGTGAACAATGCCCCTTAATCTCTACTTCCTAAAACAACGTGTATCAACTCAATCATAACTCTCACTTTGCTGTGATAGGTTGTCAAAAATTTACGTTTCTTTTTTTAAAAACAACGTCTATATGGTTGAACTTCCTCGGCTGATTATTAAAATACTGTAAGTACTTTTATTAAACAATAATTTTTTTTTTAAAGATTAGACATATAACTACATTAATATTATTAGGTATCTATACATATTTACTTCATGTTTCAAATGTAAGCCCGGTGTCCCAGTTACCCCATAATTTTTCCAAGAATGGGGTAACTGGGACATGTATCCGGGGTACCCAATAGTTATAAATAATTTTTTTGTGTTTCTCTTACTACGGGAAGTAAATTTCTCCATTGTTTTTTGCTCACAATAAAGAAAATGATCGAATACCTCATTAAAATTATGTAATGAAATTTAAAAAAAGCATATTGAGTGGTATCAAACCAAATTTCTTGGCCCCTTGAGAGGCGGTGATGCCGTTATGGCATCACTTAATTTTAATTCCTAATTGCCACATTGGCACCTAAATTTTATAATGAAAATTTCACCTTTAAGTAAGCGAAAACATACTTTTACTTGTTTTCAGATAGATTTTCTTGTAAATACAATCACATTCGTACAGTCAAGAAAAAAACTTATATTCTATAAACTATCTTCAAATTTGAAATGATTGCTACAGAAATAACGCTATTTACCTCACCCACTATTTTTCGAATTTTCTTTTTATATGATAGCTATTCTTACAATCGAGACAATTTCATGTTCCAATTATTATAATCGAGAAAATCCCATGTTCTATGAAACATCTTTAAAATTCCTAAGATTATTACAGAAACAACGCTATTTATCTTTAATTTTGTTAATTTTTTATTTAACCTAATTTTTTATTTAACTATTCTTATTTTTTATATTGTAAAATAGCAAGAAAATATATATATTTGGTAAGATCGAATTTTTCAACTTTTTTAGCCTAAGAAATGATTGTTTGATTCCATAAATAACTAAAATAAATTATCTTACTTAATATAGAAAATTTAATACTACAGAGTATTTTCTTTATATTTAACTTTTCAATTATACCGATTTGTACTATGTACTAAAATGCTTCGCCGTTATTCATTACTAATTCAAACAATACTTTTTGTATTATTCATTGGAAATGTAAAGGTTTCTGTCATTTACAAATGTATACTAATACTAGAACAACTATACCACTATACACGTATACATAATACTGCATTTACAATAGAGTTTCCATGGAAACGTTTGCTACAAAATTCAATTCGGATTACGTTATTTAAGATTTTGACAGCTTTTGAATTCAATTTCTAAAACGATATATAGCTGCAATACTGCAACTAATATACTACAATTTTCTTTTAATACAAAGATTTACTTTAAAAATAAATGTTGTTAATTATTTGCTCACACATTTATTTACGCATTATTTTTTTATTAAATATAATTATTATTAATTTCCTTATTTATGAATAAAAAAATGCAGAGATATGGAAAAATTGGTTATTTATGTAAATCCAAATTCTGTTTAACACAAAGTGCAACTAAAATATAAGTAATACCGTATAATAAACACATGAACATAATCCATTATTATTATTTATAGAAATAATGGAATATGGTAATAAAATTTATTTCAACCATGTTTTTCTTTATATTAAAGATCTGTATTGACAGACCTTTGTAAGGCGGTTACGTTACTGCGGCGTAAGAAGGGAAAGGATGTTTGACCAAAGGACATAACATAAAAATAAGGATATCATAAAATAAAAGATATACAGCCTAAGCAACTAAAGAAGATTGGGACAATGTTGTTTTTATCGACTATATATCTTGGCTAAAACTGGTTATATCTTGGTTATATCTGCACCAATATTGTCATTATTGGCATAAGATATTACATCAGAATTGAAGTATTTATATTTTGCTAATATTTCATTCGTATTCGTAATTTGCAATTTTAATATCAATATTGCTAATGTGGTCATTATTGGCATAAAATATTACATCAGCATTGAAGTATTTATATTTTGCTAATATTTCATCCGTATTCGTAATTTGCAATTTTAATATCAATATTGCTAATGTGGTCAATATATCTGCAATATTGGTGTCTCGTTCCAAATATTTCCAATGCAAACCAATATTTTCTAATAGTGATATTTCATAGCGAATATTTTCAATATAAAATTAATATTTGACCAATATTGTTATATTATTGGAAGTGTTTCTGACCATTGCAATACTAACGTAATACTTGGCTCCAATATAACCAATATTGGCTTACTACAAGGGATACTGCACATTAAACGTTATAGTACTCATTTTCGCAATAATTATTTTCTTTCAACTAAATTTAGATTAAGTAGTGAAAAGTTACTCGAGTTAGAGCAGCAGCAGAATACATATATAGCAAATTTTTTATAAAAAGTATAACAGCACAAAATTGTAAATGAACAATAAATAACACACGCAGTGCAGTGATCATTTCAGACTCCTCGTCTTCAATTATAAATTATCTAATTTTAAATGTGCGTGTGCGATTGCGTTTGATACGAGCTTTACTCTTCGATGCATGATAGAAGACTAAATTCAGCGCACCAGTTAACAATAAAATATAAATTTCTTAAACTCTTTATGCCCAGACGATACTTTAAAGTACCATAAAAATAACTTGTTATAAAATTCATTTAAAACATCAATTAGTAGTAATACAGTTTAGAATAAGTTATAGTTACTATACTTTATCTTGTTCGAAAAGCATTATTGGTTGCACAAAATATGAATATTTTTAAAAGGTTATATTTGCCTTTGCATCTTTTCTGCTTTTTTGACGTTGAAAGAATTTGGAGGGGGGGGGGGGGGTGAGTTCAGGAATATTTCTATATTTCTATTCTAAGAACATTGTATTTATACATTTCCTAATTCTATTATTCCTAATATAATATATTTCCTAATATAATATATATTCTTTAAATACTGTAATTTCTTGATGCCATTAAATAGCTGAACGAGATCAATAAACAGAAAACTTCAGTTATTCTGATATTACCGCGAAAACATAGCAGACGATTTTATTAAAAATATTTTTTATATATATGACAAATTATATCTGGCATTTCCAGTTCATTTTTTTTAAGAATGAAGTCAACAATGTTTATAATTGTTAGAACGCAGAAAATGTTTTAAATTTAATCTGTAATTTTTTATCTTTGCAAATAAAAAATGATGCTGAGTTTGAACTTTACAGATAAATGTATTTATAGGACATTAAAAATTTATACAACTATAGAAACTTGCATATAAGTGTTACTACTTTAACATTTTATTACTCTTTCGTAAATATATTATTGAAATTATCTAATCGTGAATACGTTTAAGAGATTCGACATATTTTGTATAAATTATAGGGAAAAATATATAAATTTCCATTTAAAATCCCATAATGTAAAAAAGTATACATATATTATTATTATTGATCGGCACTTAAAATATAAAAATGTAAATACAAATAAATTTAATAAGAATAATTTAACAAAAAAAATTCTAGGCATAAATTAGTTTAATTTTCGTCAGTAGAAATATTAGGTTAAAAATTGCAAAAAAAAATATAAAATTCATAGCAATCTTGAAAATGTAAATGTAATTTGTTAGGAAAATATCAAAAATTTCAAAGCTGCGGATTTTTTAATTCAGTGTAAAACTTGTAACAAGTCAAAAATATAATATTAAATAAAAAAGTAAAAATGATACAAGTTTGGTTTGAATCTGCCATCTACGGCATAGCATACTCGCACTTTACCTCGATGCTACCCAGCCCACGTTTAACGACGCAAATTAATCAGTATTTGAAACGTATGTTGAACTTTGGCCCCTAAATACTCGAAAACTGGGGCCCATTTGAATAAAACCTTTCAGCAGAATAATTAGAGGTATGATCCCTATAACATACTTTAAAATCATTAAAATCTGTCAGCACCATGATTGGTGGTCCCCTTGTCAGTTGCATACAGTGCTGTAGCCTCCATTTTTATTCACAAAATCCGAATTCGCACCAGAAAATAAAAATAGCATTTTTTGCCTTGTTTAACCACTTGAGGGGTGGTGGGATATATTTTATCCCACCTGCGATTAATGAAGATTTGCACCAGAAAAAAATTATGAAATTTTACTTTTCTAACTTTGGTTGGAAAAAGTCGTAAAATTGCTTTTCCTTATTTTGAAATAAAATTTTTCTAAATTTCCGGTGGTGGGAATTCAGCAAGTGTAAGTTTGTTATTCAGTTTGTGTAAACAAACGGAGTTGCTTGCCCCTCAAGGGTTTAATGACAGAAATATTGTATCTACATAAATTCTTCTTTGAAAATTACCGTTATGAATTGGAAATTTCCAAATGAAAATGGAGGCCAAACTGTACACCCTGGTTGCATAGGTTGAATTCTTCACAACATATTTTTATCGCCAATACACAACAGTACCTATAGTATAGACAACATTTCATGTAATTAGAGGTAATGTTGGGTACAAACACGTTTATTCACGCTAAGTCTCTGCATTATAAGAACGCTTACTTCACTCACTTAAATATGAAAGATTTGAGTAAGAATGATTCTAATAGAAATCAACTTAAAAATTCTAAACTCGTTAATTGTACGTGACGAGTGGAGAACAAAAAAAAAAAAAAAAAAAAAAAAAAAAAAAAAAAAAAAAGTGAAGTAAGAAAGCTTAAGTATTAATATCTCGAAATTGTTACAAAAAAGTAGATTTTTTGTACAGCCTTCTGTTGATCAAAACATGAGTCATCTCTTAAGGGTGTATTCTAATCCAAACTGCTTATTTTCCGATTCATTTTTTAATTCATTTTTGCTCTTAAACACACCAAACTGGGAAATTCTCTTATTTAGAAACTAGATAATGTGCCGTGCTTCTCGATTTTTTGACAAATGCAAAAAATGTTGTCAAAAATGTTGTCAAAGTTGGCGTTTTGAACCGAATTTTCCGAAGCGGGAGATCTGGGAATGAAAAAAATGGTCATACCGAGAAAATAATTGTTTAAAACTCAAATTCTAATTAATTGAGCGAAAAATGAAATCACACGGCCTCTTATACGTCTCTTCAAAAATCACCTCAGCAAGTTTCATGTTTTTGCTTTTAAAAATGAGTCTGAAAATGTCTCAGAAAATTTCGGGCTGTTGAGGGTGGGAAAATAATTTTTTGAATACACCCTTTCTTCGCGCACTTGAAAACACCCGCTCCGTAATGTTAATCCTAAGGGCAGGTTATTTTCGAATTTCTCGTTTCAATTTGAATATTTTTAAACAATTTTGTTTTCATAGGATAGCTGAACTCAATTTTTAATATGACTCGTTTTTACTTTTTCGATTTTTGTTGCAGATTTCTTGAAAAAAGGTTTCCAAACCGGTTTCGAAACTGAAAGTACCCTTAAAGCTGTTCTCAAGTTCCCTGATCAACAACGCAAAGCTTTCTGACACATTTACGAACTTTTTTTTTTAAACGTAAAGGCATAAAATTGGCAAGGCTGACTATTTTAGCGATTTAGGGTCACGTGACGACCGGCTTTTCTCCTTTCTCGCGTTGGAACTTCGTAAATTCCGTTCAAAACGCCAACTTTGACAGTATTTTCTGAACGATCTTTTGCGTTTAAGAAAAAATGGGAAAACGTCACTAATGTTAAATCCATAGTTTTCTCTTAATTTATAATAATCCTAAAATTGATCAAAATTAATTAAATAAATTATAGTTGTCTAAAAATAATTAAATTCAATGTGACAGGTATGTTCTTGAATCGTGATAGGGATATTTATTTGTTTGAATTAACTTTTTTATGCTGCCATAATTTGGTTATTTTGAATTAGGAATTTCTATGTTGAGTTGAATTAAATAAAACTAAATTAAATTAAACTACATTAAATTAAACCAAGTTAAACTAAATTAATTAAATATTCATGATATTAAAAATAATAATATTGAGTTATGTATCAAATCCTTCTTGGAATACTTTCAGACCAAATAATAGCGCCTGCCAATTTCATGCGTTTCCAAAAAAAAAAAAAAAAAAAAAAATGAATAAAAGAATATGCCAGAAAGTAGTCCATTTTTTGATTTGATAACAGCCTTAAAGATTTTTTTTTGCTCTTTTAGAATCCTTATTTAGCACAAGTATTATATCATCAAATACAAATTTATGCTAAAATACATCATTCAAAAGCCGCTTTATTCGACATTTTTACAATAAAATTTAAGTGTGACTATGATTCGTAAGACGATAACGAATACAGAAAGGCCATTTACTTCAAATCCAAGAGAAGATGCATTATTTTTCAAGGCATATTTTTACAGTTCCGTGAAAAGTTTTATTTAACTTCTTGAGAACCATTAATCTAAAATAACACGTTTCTTCTATTCAACAAGAGTTTTACGAACAAAGGTAATGATTACAAAAGAGCATAAAAAATAATAACACCTGCGTTTCCGAACAAAAATGAATTAAAGAATATGCCAGTAAGTAGTCCATTTGGACTTGAGAACAAACAGCCTTAATTTATTCATCTTTTCCTTGGAGAGTTCATATTTAGCACACGTATGACATTAAAAAAAATAAAAAATGCTAAAATACGTCATTGAAACTGCGTTTGATTTGAAATTTTTACAATAAAATTTAAGCTGGACTATGATTTGCTGGACGACAAAGAAGACAAAAATGCCATTTACTTCAAATACAAACGAAGACGCAGTATTTTTCCAAACATATTTTTACATTTCTGTGAAAAAGTTATCTCTAATTTCTTAAGAAACGTTAATCTGAAATAACGTGGTTGTTCTGTTCAACATCAGTTTTACGAACGAAGGTAATGATTACGGAGAGCATCAAAAATAGCAATTTCGCGTCATTTATTCACTAGTTTCGCCTGGAATGCTTATGATTTTGAAATCTGGACTCGACATGCAGTGAAAAGAACGAGCATTTTGAAGAGAAAAGATCTGCATTTCCCGGAAGCAATGCCAAAATACATTTATATATTTTCTTAAAAAATGTTTCACAAAAATATTCTTTAAACCTCTTTCGAAAATAAATGATTCCTTTGTTATTTTCAAAGACAATTTTTTCAAATATTTATGGAACATCATAATCTTGTAAAGCAAAAAGTGTATTAACCTGTTCGGTTCGCGACCATGGGTGCATATGTGCACCCTAAAAAAGAGCATACAGAATTTGTTTTAGGCACCAGTGAAAAAGAAAATTAATATTTAGTTTCTTTAATTAAAGCATTTTTGTGATTCATTAAATAAAGGTAACTTTTAATAAAAAAATAGTGCTAACCGAGTAAAATTTGTGTAAAAGCCGCCGGTCCTGAAGGGTTAAAGCTTACTGGTGACAATTCAGATTGCCTAAATAAAAAATCAACTAGATGCGACAACACTGGTTGAGGTTACACGCCAAGAAAAATAGCTTTTGCATAGGAAACTAGGATCGCAATCCACTACGTCATCACGTTATCCAAATTGCACGCAAAATGTACCAAATCCATTGAAAATTTATTTACATTAAGTTCACAATTCTTGTATATATGAATGAAAAACCGGAGAGAAATTGCAATGAATACCACCTATAATGTCACGTAAAAAACAACCCAACCAAACAAACAAACAAACAAAAAAAAAACAACAACAACGGGAAGACGGCGAAGTCTTCATAACTGCAATGTTGATAAAGATATTGTAGCAAACTTTTCTGCAGATTTACGTTGCTTTGTTCGAAATGTGACAACTTCATAACAAATAATGGAAGTGACGACAACCGAGTACAAAATACCACTAAGATCTAAAAACTTCATTCATATTTTGAAATATGGCCCACAATCCGCAAGGTGTGATTGAGTAAATTACTTTGAAGTTCCATCAAGTCATCTAAATTGCACGCAAAATGTACCAAATTCATTGAAAATTTATTTACATTATGTTCATATTACTTGTATATATGAATGGCAAACCGGAGTCGACTTGCAGTGAATACCGCCTATAATGTCACGTAATATCGAAAATAAGTTCAGAATGGTATGCAGGTAGTGTGAATGATATGCAGAGGTCAGATGATAAAAGTGGTAAGTGACATAATCATCATTTTGAGAAAATGAGCTGTAAAGTTCCTAATATCTATTTCCGTTATGTTGCCAAATGCCTCCTTTATCAATTAAATTCTAAGGTCCTTTGATTATCTTCAGTGATATGATTAACTCTTTTTTTTTTACCAGATACCACCTTTATCATATGAGCTGTTCATGTGTAGTTATACATTTTTCTTTTTCTTTTCAATTACAATCTGCCAAAAAATGGATTTTGATATTTTGTATGGATATTATGTAAAAATTTATGTAATGACATATATATATATATATATATGACTGTTAAAACACATATTTATTGTGCAAAAAGATTGACTGAAATGCTGATAAATGATAAAATAATAATAAGTTTGGTTTGCATTAATTTTTCATATATTATATATCTTTATATTAATAAGAGCGCCGATTATCCGAACAAGTTGGGACCGACCCTAGTTCGGGTAAGCAAAAGTTCGGATAAATGGACAGACAATTTTAAGGGATGTTTCTGACTATACTAAAACTTTCACGCTTTATCTAAGCATACGACTGGCAGCACCAGTTAGTACTGGCGTGTTTAAAAATTGCTTTTTTTTCTTAAATTTTTTTTTATCTTTACATTTTTATCATAATTTTTTTTTCTCTTTTTATCATTTTCTAAACTTCACTGTTTATAATTTAAGCAAAACAGCTTTTGAGTGCTGTTTGCTTCAAAGAATACATTCTTTTCAGTGATTTCATATCTCTAATTCTTCTTAAATACGTTAGTTGTATAGGATCAATGTTCTGCTGCCATTCGAGCCATTTCATAGTTGTTTCCAAACATTCAAAGGCTTCGTTATGTGATAGACCTGGGTTATTTTCAGAGAATTCGTTTTCATTTTCTTCAGTTTCTTTTTCATCATAAATGTCATGCACAATCTCATCATTATTTAAAATCTGATATTCAGGGTCATGCACCACTATTTAACGACTCATTAATTTCTTTTTCTTCATAGCTTAGGATTCTTCCCATCTACTTTATTGCTTTAGATTCCTCGTTTTTTCTTTATTTAAAACTTTATTCCAAGCCGATGGATAATTGGGAGTTCGGTTAAAAATTTTTTTGGAAGAAATAGGCTGTTCGGATAATTGGAAGTTCGGTTAATTGGAGTTCAGATAATTGGCGCTCTACTACTAGCGCTCCGTTATATTGTGTCTCATTATATAGTTTATGCGGATATGAGGATCTATCTTGTCTCCGAAAAAGAAAAAAAAATTAAGTAACCGCACTTTTTAAGTAACTTTATAAATCTGTCAATACGTGACGAAAAGGAGAGACGAAAAGTGCAGTTTATCATAAATTTGATTAAGAAAATTGTAATATATATTTAAATAAGCTACCTTATGTTATTTTTCAAGTTAAGGCTATTGGTCAGTGACATTTCAAATTCCCTTCACTGATGTTAAAATACGAAAGGGTAAAGCATTCGCATTTTTAAAATATCTACTCAGGAAATTAATATTTCTAACTTTTTTTCGTGTGTACTGATCTTAAAAGGTGTCTCCTTTTTACTTTCTACTATCTTTACAAGAAGAAAGTATTGGATTCATGAAAATTTTCGAATTCCAGTTTTTGACGGATTTACACGTTTTAGGGGTCAGAGATTCCAAAAAACATGTTTTTACAAAATGTCTGTCTGTGACTCTGTGAGTCTGTCTGTGTGTATGTGACACAAAATTTGTGGGCACTCTATCTCAAGAACTAATGCACGGAATTTAATAAAAATTTATATTCAGTTAGTCCCTAATACAAATTGATACTGATTAGTTTTTGGTGTAAATCGCTCAACAGGTGGCGCTGCTATGCTGCATTTTTCACGATTTTCGCAATAGCTCTATCTCAAGAACTAATGCACGGATTTTGATCAAACTTCAGATTTAGTTAGTCCTTGATATGAATTGATGCTGATTACGTTTTGGTTTAAATCGCCCAACAGGTGGCGGTGTTATGATGAATTTTGCAGGATTTACACGATTTCCCCAATAGCTCTATCTTAAGAACTAACGCACGGATTTTCATCAAACTTCAGATTCAGTTAGTCCTTGATATGACTTGCTACTGATTATGTGTTGGTGAAATCGCTCAACAGGTGGCGCTTCTGTGCTGCCTTTTTCACAATTGCCTCAATAGCTCCATCTATAGAACTAATGAACTAATTTTAATCTAACTTCAGATTTAGATGTATGTTGACACAAGTTGTTCTTAATTAGGTTTTGGTGTTAATCACCCAATAGGTGGCGCTGCTATGTAGGAATTTTCACAATTTTCGCTGTTCTATCTCAAAAACTAATGCACGAATTTTCTCCAAACTTCAGATTCAGTCTGACGCTGACATAAATTGTTGCTGATTAGGATTTGGTATAAATCACCCAATAGGTGGCGCTGCTAGGCAGCATTTTGCTGGATTTACACGATTTCAGCGATAGTCATATCTCAAGAACTAATGTTCGGAATTTCATATCTTTAGAATCCTCATGAGATGCATAGATTGCCATTTAATTCTGGCAGTGTGATAGCGAATTTTGAAATATTAACATGTATGAGGTAGAAGAAAGTTTTGGGATTGGTACATCCGACTAGTTTCCTTTGGTCAGGAAATTTCCGAAATATATATTTAATTCATAATTTTATGTGTTAAAGTTGAGTGAGATTATAACACTTCACATAAAATTAAGTATGTATTTTAGAAATATTTTAACAACTAAAAAAAGAAAGACTAGTAAGCGACCTTTAAGACCAGAACATACACACACACAAAAAAAAGAAGCAAAGGAGATTAATCTCCTTGAAGCGAAATTTAAAAAAGACAAATGCTTTCCACGTTCATTGTTTTAACATTAGTAAGGGGAATTAGAAATCTTACTGACCAACAGCCTTAAATTAACATGTTTGGTACCAGAAAAATTATTAAATTTTATTATGATTTAATTAATATTTTTAGGATATCCCATAGCTGAATGCATTTATTTTACTCCAAGAATTTAGAAAGTTTTTAGATACACTTTAACCCTTATTTATGTAGCATATTTTTGTAATTTTTAGAGAATTAATATTTCTATATAAATATAGTGGTTGTAAGAACTTAATTTATGCATTAAAAATTAAATAAAAAGGTGATGGAAATTTATATCACTATGCAATTAAGGGTTAGAACAAAATTTCATAGAGATACATAAGCAGCTACTTGTATTAGATTAATATCATAATATTTTAATACCCTGAGCATAGCTGCCAACTTTTACGCTTTTTTGCTACTACTAAAATTTAGTAAAGATTTTTGCCTTGTTTAATCGTGAGATTTCGACGATTAAATAAAGCAATATTTGCTATAAAATTTTAGTGGTAGGAAGAAAGCGTAAAAGTTGGTAGCTATGCCTGAGTTTATATCGCATAATTTTCTCATTTTCTAGCAGGCACGATAAAAGATGTAAACCTAATAGCAACTGACCACTACTGTAAAACTAATAGCAATAAATAATCAATTATACTTATTTCTACTTCGGACAATGTAAATATTGAAACAATTTATTTCTAATATTATCTTAAAAATAAAAATTGGTGGAAAATATATACTGCATATCTAATAATATACAAATGCAGCTACTACTTTTAGATTAATATCTTAATATTTTAATACCCTGTGTTATAACAACAATAATATACACTTAGTTCTACTTCAGTAGATGTAAAAATTGAAACAATTTATTTTCAATATTATCTTAAAAATTAAAATTATTTGAAATATATGATGCATACATAATATGCTATAATGTAAAAGCTACTCGGAGTAACAGAAGATAAATCACTTTTTGAAAAGTTATTGAAATGAGTGATACAGCTATTGGAATCTATTCAAATGAAATATCGCATGCATTTCTACAAAGGAGCATTCATCAAAGCGTGAATACTCTTCACCAAAATCCATAAGAATTCCAGAAACCATAAATCATTTTAAATGCATTTACTTCTATGCATTAAAATTTATGACAACAAAGCAAGGCTTATTATTTCAGGATCTAAATTATTCCACCCAAAAATGTACCAGTCAAAATTCATAATTTCAAATAATTCGTTTCTGGGGTTACTAGCAAACGGCTACAAGTATTATTTGCGCAATGAGGTATCTGAATTTTGAATGAATGAACTTTTAATTTCATAGCAAAGTCAGCAATTTAAGTTAAATATAATGAAATATTTTCAAGTTGCTTCGACCATCTTAATTAAGGAAGTTTGGAGCGGATTTTAATTATGAAGCAGACATCAATTAAGTAGTAAGGAAGAGGCTTTCATAAATTATCTGAAGTGATTGAAATAAACGTATGTTTAAGTGACTTGCATTAATCAGTAATTACACAGTAGCCGATGATGTTAAAATTTTAATGCAATAAAATTCAACGTTTTAATAAAGGCACCATTGACAGTTCATTACTTCCTCTTTCCTGGAATATTACGTTGAAGGAAATGTCAAGAAGTTATGTGGAAGAAAAGAGATCCAGGTGAATCGAAGAAAACTGCACCAACAATTCAAGTTTCCGTATTAAAAATATCTTTTTAAATAACAATGCGGAGGAGAAATACTTAGGTTGTTTACTGTATCTAGCTTGCAGACAACGCAAAGCAGGTTAAAATTAAATCGAAATCGAAAATAAATATCGATATGTATTTTTTTAAATGTGGCGTGTAAATAAAATCTGTAACAATAATGTTTTGTCATTCTCGTTTGCTTATTATACTTTTTTTTCAGTTCAAAGCAGTCTGTTTAAAATTCACATTAACAAAAGACTTGAATACGATAGATAAACAGGTAAACAGTCGATACGCCCAGTTGCAATGCAGCTCCACTCCCCGTTGATAAGTATTTGTGTAAAATATCTTAGAAGAGCATAAAAATTAAATCTAACCATAGTACTATAGATCAGGGTGGCGAGTGATCAGGGAAGAACACAGTCAAAAAAGGTGTTAAATACCAGTATTTTGTTGAAGGTAAGTTCGCCCTTTTTAATCCTTTTATATTATTCAAAGTATTTCCAATAAGACAATACTGGTAATTACCCCTTTTTTTACTGTGTTTTTCCCTGATCACTTGCCACCCTGTAGATGTATTACACTAAAAATATACAGTCGAACCCGACACTCTAATGAGCAGAAAAAAGTGTCGTCATAAGCGGAATGTCGCGGTAACTGGAGTTGGAGAAAAGTATTTTTATATAAAGATGTATTTATAATTAATTTAAGACAATTTTAAATTCATAGCCGTTCTTGCAGTTTTAAGCAATAAAACACTATTATTAAGCAAAATAAACACAAAGCAAAATTGAAAAGAATGAAAATAAAATTTATAATGACATTTTTTTTTTTTTTTTTTTTTTTTTTTTTTTTTTTTTTTTTTTACTTGAAATATGGATGAATTTTGGTTTGCTTATCCCTAGATGTGCTTAATACAATTCTCTTTTCAACATTATACAATGGATTGTAATCAATATTCATTGTTTCAGAAGTGGATGATGTTAGATAATTTCTGATCGTTTCAATGCAATGCAATGCAATGCAATGTTTCAGTTTTAGTCGGATGAAAAACGCCGTGTAACTACAAGGAAGCGCCGCCTGACAAGAATAAAAAGACCGCAAGTAGACTGATACGTCTATCTGGAGTTTAAGTGGGTCATTCATAGTGTGTGGGTTTATTTATTCGGATAAAGAATTGAAATAAAATTTCCCATTGATCTCGATGGGCATTTTAGACACTTTTGTGAAAAGTTTGGCTACGACATTTCTTACCGCTATATTTCTGTTGCTTATAAGACGGATTATGAAAAATGGACAATTTTCCTAAACCTTCGGAATATCCGGGGTTCAAAATTATTCAATGACGTTAAATCCAGAGTTTATTTACATTAAAATCATATACAGAAAATCGAGATTTTGAAAAGCTGATGGGCTAAGCGGAGTGACGTGAAAACCAGGTGTCGGGATAACAAAGTCCGACTGTATAAAGGCATAATTAAAAAGGTAATGACGTGTCTTTATCTCAAATCGATAGAAGACGGAGCGATTAGGAGTGTATAAAGGCGGATAACGTCGGATGGGCTAATCCGAGATGCGAGGCTGGGCTTCGTTGGAAAAAATCAGCACAAAAATTAGATGAATTGAGAAAATATTATACATTTAAATATTACACATTAAATATATACACAGGGCTCAAACAGTGTTGCCAATTCTGGTAGTTTTTTAGCCAGAAATTTCGACTTCACTCCAGAACATTTTAAAAACAAATTTTCCATTAATTTTTCACGAAATATTTATCATTATAATAACAAAAATAAATGTTTAAACTTTCAGTGGGGAATTTCGAATTTTCGAATAAGATAGAATAATAACCAGAAAGATTGACATAAAGAAGTTTAAAATAGAATAAAAGGTTTTAAATTAAGTATTAGTAAATTGGCCTAAATTGAAGGCTTATAAATAAAAAAAATCATTGATTATTCAAATCATTTAATATTTGAAGCGACTGAAATAAAGATGTGTTTAGGATACTTGAAATAGTTAGTAATTGCGTAACAGATGATGATGTTGAAATTCAAACCCTATAAAAACTGAAAGATGTAATAAAGATACCATTAACAGCATTGATAGTGCAATACTCCGCTCTTCTCAGATAAAGTAATGTCAACAAGGAAGTTACATCGAGATAAATAGAAGAAACTAAAGAAAACATGTCAATCTATTGAAGACATATATTTTCAAATATAATGAAGTGTCAGAATGCTTAGATTGTTTAGTGCATTTACCAAGCAGAATGTTAAAGAACACAACACAGGTTTAAATTAAAGCAAAACAGAAAACAAATAACAATATATATTTATAAAATGTAATTAGATAAAAATAATTGCGTATGAATTTTTAATTAAAATATTTAATAAATTTGCCAACTCAGTGTTAAACAACATGCCTTCTTTGCAGCTGAGCAAGATGAAAAGATCTACAATGAACAAAATTTAAATTAAACTTGCCTTTTCTTTAACAATGGCTTGTCTCTTTTAATAGAAATAATTTACTATGCTATTATTTTGAAATTGCGAGATACGTTTTACATCAAACGTTAAGTTTTGCTGTTTGATTTCAGTTTGGTTTGATAAATATTAATTTTTTTCGTTTCTAGAAGGAAGTAATTTGCCATCAAAGGCGAATTTTCATGAAAGTTAGGACGTTCTCTTTTTTTAGTATTCATTTCAACTAGTATTCTCAAAGTACGAGGAACATAATAACTCTGGGACGAATTATTTTACATTTAGTTTTAGACATCTGTACAACGTACATTAAATTACATTTTGAAAAAGAATCTTCCTTAACATTGTTTTACAGTATCAAATAGAGACACAAATGTAAGTTTTGTAGTACAAGTTATCAGCTGCAAACCTGGGGTCCAAGAATCTTTTTTCGGGGAACCCTAAAGTTTTACCAATGTGAGAATAAGGTCTGGAAATTTCTTTTTGGGGAGTTGAGGGGGTGCATAATTGTAAGACTAAGTGAGGGCTGTGTGACAAGTTTTTTCAATATTAATTTTTGTTTCAAAACATAAAGAAATAGTGCATTTTAGCCTCGTCGATTTTATAAGAGGAAGATGGGGGGGGGGGGGACCCGAATACAGTGAACTCGCTGCATTCTCCTTAATTCCAATTTTGATAACATAATATAAAAAATAGAAACGCCAAGATAATACTCTATTTATCGAATACATTACAGATAAAGTATCTCTCATATTCAAGCCGAGAAACTTTTCTGGTTTTATTACATCTACTGTCGTTATACTGCTCTAAGGATGTGATGTGAAATATTTTGAATCTTAATGAATGCTGTAGTTGTTTCGCATAGTCAGTAACTCAATTCAAAGATAATAAAATTTTCCCAACCACCCCTGAATATCTTCATTAAGAACTATACAGTGCACTGAAATCTCCAGCGAAAATCCATTTTAGTGTGAAGAAGAGCCGCATTTTAATTATCTGCATAGATGAGAAACAAGTGAGCGTGGGTTTAAATTAAATGAACAAATCATTAAATAATTCCATATGATTTCAAAAATAAGATGTAGTGGAATTTAAAAGGGCATTAAATGCTAAAGTGAATATTCATTAATTTTCTTCACTTCAGATTGAGTTTGAAGTTGAATAAGATCTGGAAACAGAATCGATGAAATCCTTCAAGCATTATTAGTAACATGAAGTATACAGTATCGATTCTACAAATTGTTGTAAAACTCTTTAACGTTGTATTCCAGATTTATGAAATCACACATACCATCTGGATATCAAATAAAATTTGTTTATTCTCTGCGTTTCTTAGTTTTCATTTTAATGAATCTGTAAATTTCGCGTAGAAAATTTAAAATATCATACGAAATGTAGTACATTATACTTTAAAGCATTGCTTCGAAAATGCATTCCCAGTCATGTACTTCTGATAATCTGACATCCGATATGTGTATTTTTACCCGCTTCTGTTTTTAACATTAGTAGTAACAGCGAACGCATATAAAGTGTACTATGGTATATTTTATTGAAAAAAATGTGATGCATGTCACTTTTTTAAAAAATAATGTATAGGTAATTGAAGATTTTAATTTATACGTTTTAATAACATAAAATAAAAGTATCATAATGTCATGAACAGTTCGAAAAAAAAAATCGATCGCATGTCATAACTCTCTCTCTAAAAGCGCCGAAAAATATCATTTTTAATGATTATCAATCATATCTTTTCACCAAAGTTACTTGCTTATGATTTTCTATGTTTTACCTAGAGTTTAATTTTAGTAAGGGACCATATATTAAATTACTGTGATATGAAGAGTATCAGTAGTATTGAAGTTTTTAAATTAAAATGTTTAAATCGTAATCTTAACATATAATTAGTTGCATTTATCAAGCTTAATTCAACATTTTAATCGTGGAAAGGTTCCTTAAAATTAATCGATTTGCCCCCGAGTGTTTGGATATTGAAAGTTTGATTTATTGGAAGATTCTCCAAGTATTTCCCTGCTTTCTTAAAAACTATTTTAGATATCAAAATGCGACAAATTGAAGATTGTACCCAGAAATATTCTATATTTACCGATGAAAGTTTAGTCTTTTTTAAGCAACCGTTTCTGAGCCTATGTTGGACAATATCATCTTTGACGATACATCACCTAAATAGTCGAATGAATTTAGGAATAGGTGATATTTGGAAAATCGCAGAAAAATTAAGCTGGGTCTGATTTCATTGATTTTGAACGGGCCTGACCGGGTCTGTTCTCACTAATTTTAGCACAGTCCGGGCCGGGCCGTGAACCACGAAAGTACAAATGTGCTGCGTCGGGCCCGGCCTAAACTTTTAGCTTTTGCAAAGGGCCGGGCCGGGTCGGGCTAAGACTGCTTTCCTTCGGCCGAAACAGGCACGGGCCGGGAAATTACGGCCTATGTAGACCTAAATTTAAGACACAGATTAATTGTCAACGAGTTGTACAAGTAGAATAAAAATGTATATGTCTACCAATGAATTGAATTTAATTAGTTCTTGAAGATGCTCACTTGAAGTTTTAAAAAATCAGATTTCCTAACGGATGACCCGTATGCCATTATTTTTTTAGTAAGCTGCAAATATTAAATAGAAAAATAGAATATATACAGAAAAACAAGAATAATCCACGAAAAACTAAAGTAAAAATAAATAAGCTTTTTTATTCTAATAAATTTCTTTATCTATTCAACAGGAAGTTAGGTTTCCATAATTTTTTTTCTAAATAAAAAGAAAATTCGTTTGGACCCAAAAGAAATGAAACATCCCCTTAAAGGTAAGGATTTACTGAATGCATACTTGATAAAATATATATATATATAATACTAAAAAATACTGATTATAATAGAATGCAGATTGCTTTGGAGAAAAATTGAAAATTTTCAAACTTAATTCAACTTTTTTCTTTAAACAATAAAGCATACAAACAGTCTAAAGACATTTACAATGTTAAAGGAAAAAATAATTAAATATTTTGCATCGAAAAGAATGTGTTTGAACTTTTAAAATAAAACATTCAATAAGTCTGCTATTTTTGACAATGTTTAATCTAGTTTGGCAAGAATGCAATTTGAAACTTAAAGAATTCGAAGAAGCAAAGAAAAGTATAAATGTTTGTTTAAATTATTGGAACCTGTCTTACTTATTCCTTTATGCCAACAGAAAAAGAATTAAAGATAAAATTTTCCATCAGCTGAAAGAATGAAAATTAAATTTTGTTTTAACAAATATGCAAATTTAGTTTGAGATAAAGAATAAAGAGGATCTAAATTATAGATATATTTATTCAAAATGTTTCTTTAGAAGCACTATAATTAATCCCCCCCCCCCCCCCTAATATACAAATTTTAGCCACTTGTTGTTTTAATGTCATTATAAAGTAAACGACGGTTTTTTGACAATAACTACCTTAATGTAACAAATTTATTTTTTTGAGTGTTCAGCTTAAGCATTTATAAAAGATATTTTAAAATTCATGA
Source organism: Maratus speciosus (assembly GCA_963932465.1). NCBI lineage: Eukaryota > Metazoa > Arthropoda > Arachnida > Araneae > Salticidae > Maratus > Maratus speciosus. Next base: position 198,608,987 of record OZ010792.1, on the reverse strand, counting down.
TTTAGTGAATATTTTATTTAAATACCCGAGCTTCGCGAAAGATAAATGTTATTTCCCTATTCGAAAAACATTTGCTCAGATATTCCATTAAATATTAAAAAATGAATGCAAAACTATTTTCTTTAATTATCTAATTATCATGGGAATATAAGAAAATTTTACGGTTTATTTTAATATTTATTTCAAAGTTAAGGTCTAAGGAATACCTCTAATTGAAAAATTAGTTAAAAATACAAATGTTTTGCACGGAAAAATCTTAATTAATTTTCCTCTAAGTAAAGATAATTGAATATACTATTGAAAATATATTACTTGCATTTCAATATAATTACATTATTTGTGAAATTCGCATTATTTTCTGAAAATATAAATTAAGAATGAAGAAATGCAGTCTCTGAAAATTTTGAAAATAGTTTCATGTGTATCATTATAAGCAACATTAAGAAATAAAATTATAATACGCCATTTTTACTTAAATTTTCAAAAGGTTAAGCTAATTGAATATATATATATATATATATATATATATATATATTTAAAGATAATAAACATTTAAATGACAGATAATATTTGCGATATATGCATTATTTTCTAAAGATGTAAATATTGAATGAAGTGGTGTGATTGTAAATCTGTGTCAATGCTGAAAATAGTTTTACCTTTGTCAATATGTAAAACATTAATAATTAGATTTTCTAAAACTGAAAGATTAGTTGTTAATTTAAGATATTAAATTAAAATTTATGAAATTTTTTAAAGTTATTTAAGCAATTTTTCTTTAAGAACAGTTATGTTTGGTAATCTTGAAAAAAGAGAAAGAAAGCAATTGAAATAATAGTCAATGAAGGAATGATCAACACTCAAATCTACTGATAATATTATTTTTCTTATTTTAGTTAGATTACCCCCTCTATTTTAATTATACATACAATTTTTATCCTTTTTTTAAGCAAGTTGCGGCCCGCGAGGGAAAAAAAAAAAAAAAAAAAAAGATTGAATTTGATTGAACTAGAATGTCTATCGATTTTGAAAATATTGTTTTGAGGGGGGGGGGGGATACGCTCTTAAAAGTTTTCTTTATTGTTTACTCGCTTTGGGGTACTCTACCTCTAAAGTTCCAAAATTGCCCTTTCACTTCCGTTATCGTTTTTTAATTAATAATGCATGATTTTTGCATGTATAAAGATTTCTATAAGAAATAAAAGATTTTTCGAAATTTTGAACTGGTCAAATTAGTGTTGCCCCTTAAAAAAAGGGGGTCATAAGTCTATAGGTTCGTGCTTACAATAACTCTAACTATGATAATTAGGCCCAAAATTAAGATTTGATAAGTTCGTTTGTTGCTTTAAAGGATTTAAATGCATATTATAAATTATTGTTTTTGAACAGTCCATCCTTGAGAATTTTTCCTTTAAAAGGAAGGTTATACTGCTAAGGGTCATTTTTTTTAATTAATTAATTTTTTTTCCACAACTGTGAAAATTGTTGCCGTAAAGCGGATCCGTGATATTTAAATTTTTTTACAGTACTTTTTTACTCAATGAATCAATGGCGCCCGTTGAGCGTAATGCTATTGTAAAAATTTAAATTTGTTTCTCGAAACCTTGTTTTTCAAACCGGTCAACCCTTATTATCGAGAACTACTGGAACAATTTTTCCCTTTTTATTTAAAGAAGGCTAATCGTTTTTACTGGAGCTTGTATCTACGAAAAGTATAATTTTCATTGGTTAAATATTTTTTAGTGCTCACAAAGTAAAAAAAAAAAGAAAAAAGAAAAAAGAAAGTGACCTTTTGTTCAAATGACCGTCATTTTGCCAAAAATAAACGTTTTAAACTAAATTTTGTTATACTCTCTAGAGAAGTTAATGCTCTTACGTGATATGGTGGTCAAATTTGTTTCAGGTGCTTGTGACCGGAGAAAAACAGTCGCCCGATTCCAGAGCGCTCACCTGCAGTCGCATAAGACATAATATTAGGTTTTTTACACAAAACATTAAATGTATATTTGAAATGTCAATAAATATAATGCAAAAAGTCCATAGAAGATATTTCATTTATTTGTAACCAAAAAAAAAAAAAAAAAAAAAAATCCCCAAAATTATATACAGTCGTGAAAAAAAAAGTAAACACTCTTTACTAACTCTGCAAAACATTATCGTATAAGAAAGTTACTGGTACCGCACGATTGGTAATAAAGTCTACTTTTATATGATGTATATAAAATTTGCTTAGGGGCCATCTACATATTAGAACGAACCATAACTTTTTTTCTTTTTTCAATAGCAGTACACAATTCTGGCAGTATAACTGAACTCTACACCCTTGATTAGCTTAAAAACAGATTTTTATTCAATTCGTACGATATGTTTCCGAGAAATTAACTATCTTAAAACGAACGTATTTTAGGGGCTGTATCCAAATTGAGGTTTGCTATTCGATTATTGACTGAAAGAGCCCCTTCTTGATCAAGGTATCTTAACCGCCACTCAAGCAGTCATCGAAAACTGCTGGATTACAGGATAGCATAAGAAATTTCAATGTACCTAGATACTTCTATTATAGACGGTCCCTTAAACCATCATTTTGCCGTTTTTTAAGCATAATTTGAAAACTACTTGGAAGAAAAATGTGAAATTTTGGAATTCTAAAAAGCAGGACTTAATAAATCTAAATCCATTTAAAAAATTGTAGGTTGCAACTCATAATTTTTACGAATATTAATTTCATAATTCATATCATAAAGTTATAAAGACTGCGAATTCAGCGTATTTATGTTTGGGTATTTTAGTATTATTGCTGCACAAAAAATTAGCATATTAGAAGTATAATTTCAGGAGATATTAATAAAAATATGAAAATGTAATTTAACATTAGAAGCCCTAAATTTTGAATGTTTATAATTCAAAAACTTATCATTCAAATGACTTGAAATTTGGTGTCTAGGAATAGTTTGAACCGAAGATTTGAAATATCTTGTTAAAATTGGATATTGTCATTGAAAAAAATGAAATTTGGGTTCGTTATAATATGTAAATGGCCCCCTAAGAAAATTTTATGTACATCATTTAAAAGTAGACTTTATTTCCAATCGTTCGGTACTAGTAACTTTCTTCTACGATAATTTATTGAGGAGTTAGTAGGGGGTGTTTACTTTTTTTCCCCACGACTGTACATTTTAGGCCAAAGAAGAAGATACCTCCACCCGCCCTCTTAACCGCTTCCCTAATTATCCGAATTATCTCAGTTTCATATATATTACAATTTATTATTATCCCAAGAATACTCGGGATGCCATAATTTGTCACTACAATTTGTTTTATCATATTTTTACTCGGCCTAAAGCTTAAATAGAAAGAACATATTCTTATATAATATAATAAATTATATACATATTTGATTGGCAGTTTTCCTAGTTTTGTGATATAAAATGTAATAATGCGATTGCAAAAAAATTGATGATTTTTTGCAGTACTTAATCATTTTTGCCAAAAGATAAACATCATTCCCCCTTCTTTTAAAGAAATATTTTATTAAAATAATAATAATAATCCAAAATAAATCCAAATTTATACGGGTCATTCCATACAAAATGAGCAAATCAGATGTGGCAGACATGTCACAGATTTTAATGAAAATCAGTATATGTGTAGATCATATCTATTTATGAGTAAATGTAAAATAATAGATTTCAGGATTCTTTATTTAAGTATTAAAATTTGTGGATACAAAATCGAGGTTTTGTCTACATGCTTAAAATTTCAATTTTGATTATTAGCCTTAGGAATGAAAAGACTATATTAAAAATTATTTATAATTAGGAATGAATAATAAGTAATAGAGTTGACGTAAATTAGTAATTGTATTTTTATTCCGTAATGAAAAAAATATTTTTGAAATTTTTTGAGGGAAAAATGCAATATTTCTATTGCTCGTTTACACATAAAGGACAGCTCTGATAAGTTTATAATTACTTGCCGTTGTAGCTAAAAGAATATATTTTAAATATTCAAACTTTCATTCTTGCCTTTTTATACCTCAATGAGGAAAAAAAACAATAAAAAATGTTGAGGGTAAAATTCAATATAACTATTTTAAGCAAAAGAAATAAGACCTGCCCTTAAAGGGACAGTTTACTCTTTCAACATTTTTTCTTATTTTTAAAAATATGGTTCAAATGGGGAATTCACCGCATAATGTTCAAAATGTTTGAAAAAAAATAACTGCATGTTTAATTAAAGTTTTGAAAAAGTTTTTAAAATTTGCATTTTAAAAAATCACTACTACTTTTTTAAATATTGATATTTTTACCCAATTTTTTTTTTTTACAATTTCAAATAAGTATTACACGAGACTGCGCATGGATTTTTAGATACGTACATCTATTATTACATTTAATTTTTTATTGATTATATATAGTGTAAAATGATGTAATCTAACACATCTTCATATACTTTTATTTAAAAAATAATACCAATAACAGAAAACCTGAAAGCTAATTTTCATGCGTATATTTATCACATATATAATAATGAACATGTACAAAAAAGTGTAAACCTCTATCTCAAATGCAAAAAAAAAAAAAAAGCTTTTTTAAAATATGAAAGTTAAGAAAATATGAGCATGGAGAAAAAGCCATCTAAAATTTTAATTTGTGTGGGTAAGTGCGCTATGTGTATTAACAAAATTCAGAATATCTCGCGATATAATTTCGGTATAGGTAAAAATGATGTGCCAAAATATGCACAATCTACCCTTATCTACTGACGGTACTTATAATTACCATTAAAATAACTTGTTATAAATTTCATTTAATACATCGATTAGTAGTAATACAGTTTAGAATGAGTTATAGATGCATTATTTTATCTTGTTCCAAAAGCATTATTGGTTACACTAAACAAAAATATTCTTAAAAGGATGATTTCTTTTGCCTAGCATCTTTTCTACTTTGCTAGCGTTGGGATTGAATATGATTCTTCAATTCGGAAATATTTTTATATTTCTATTGCATGAACATTATAGTTGTACTTTTCCTAATTCTACAAAATACTAAGAAAAATATTTAAAATAAAATATTTGTGTGGGGTCATAAATATTGCATAAAATTCCTATAAATTCAACTTTAATTAATCCTTCTAAATCCTTCAAATTTTCTAAAATTTAATAAATGATTATGTAAATCTTCTAATGCAGTTTCAAAAATTCGCAAAAAATGCTTTAGAAGATAAAATTTTCATGAATTCATAATTCAGTATATAAATGGTTAAACAGGCTTTTATTTAATATTTAAAAACTAAAAATCTATTTTTTGATCAATTTTGTGTTAAACTGTCCCCTTAAACAATTACCAAAAAAAAAAAAAAAAAAAAAAAAACTGTGACAGAAAATTTTTATACACTTAATCATTTTTCCCAAAAGATAAACATCATTCCCCCTTTTAAAGAAATATTATCTTTAAAATGGGAAAAAAAAGAAACTAAAAGAAATCCATATTTATACAGGAATGTTTTCTTTCTCACCTTATCTTGAGAAAATATGCAAGCTTCTTCATATATTATAAATATTTGTTTCAAGAAAAATGCCTAATGTGTTAAAGCCTAATTAAGTTTTCTAAACAAAATGATAGGTGAATATTTAATTATAAAATTATACTTACATTTCAAAGTAAATATGAATAAGTGAATTATTCATTTTCTTCCAAAAATGTAAATTTAAAATTAATGAAAACAGTCATAATCAATTTATAATATAGTTTCACGTGTACTATAAAATTAACATTAATAATTACATTTCTTGCTACTGATTTGTAAATATAAGATTAAGATTTGATAAGTTGTTTGTTTCCTTAACGAAATTAAATGAAAAATTTTTAAAATGTATTGTTTTAAACAAAACTTAATCTTATGAATAGATAATTTTGCAGGAATGGGAAAATAGTAAATGTTTCTTAATAGATTAACTGCCCTATAAATCGTATTTTTAGTCTGTTTTTATTTTGTTTTGCACGATTTTAATTTTTTTAATTAACCTTTACCAAAAAATAAAGTTTATTTTTTTTTATAGTAAATGCCACGATGTTTTAAATATTTAAGTGATACCTGAAAGGTACCGCAAAAAACTATGTTATTGAGCATCCGAAAAACAAAATTTTATTTTACTAAAGAAATTTTTTATTGAATTTACATGAGATTACTTGATTGCATAGTGTTTCATGCAGTCGCCTCTCAACACTTGGTATATACTCATTCAAGACAGAAAATTAATTTTTAAAGACATAGGTAGCGTACTGAATCGCTGTTGAGGGTGGAAAAATATTTTTTCGAATACACCCTTAAGGGTTAAACAAGGATTTCACTGAAAATTGTTGTTTAGGCTTTAAAAGCCAATGACCCTTGGAGTATACCGCCCATGCCTTTATACTACGTCAACATCTATAAAATGCTTATGAATATCACATAAAATTAGCTTAAAAACCATGCGCAGTCGTGAAAAAAAGATAATGTCCCCTACTAACTCTCCAACAAATTATCGTAGAAGAAAGTTACTGGTACCAAACGTTTGGAAATAAAGTCTACTTTTAAATGATGTACCGGGTGAGCCACAAGTTCGTTACAACTTTAAAAAGGCTCACAAGGTAGTCAGATTTGTTTTTAGCAGCAAAAAAAAAAAAAAAAAAAAAAAAAAAAAAAAAAAAAAAAAAAAAAAAACGCAAAAATCACATGTAAACGGCGCCATTTCACTCGCATAATATGTTTCGACTACTTCCAGCCCAAATGTTTCACTAAAATGAGTAATATATATATATATATATTTAAATTATGCTTTTCTGTACACCATGAATAGCCTCTTAAACCATCATTTTGACCACCATTTATTTACTTTTTTTTTTCCAATGACTGTACATATGTAATGAAAGATCAGTACTAAACTCACCTCCCCTACATGTCTATTTTTAGAGGGTACAAAATATGCCACAAGAAAGACATACTTATATAAGACCACTATAAGATATATAAGACCATTTTAACCAGTCCAGTAAACAAACAAGCACATTTACGTTTTCCGGATCTAAGCTCGACCTAAAAGGATTTACAATAAAACCAGCACTGCCAAATGCTCTTTAAATTACTACAAACATTGCAGTCATGCATAACATTCTTTTTGCTAATAATGATAGACTTGTATACGTGGTACTTTGTATTTTTCAGCAGTCGAGAGCGTTAATAATATCATCAGCCAGTCATTTATTTTTATAAATTTAGCTCATTGTCATATGAGCGAGACATTTTATGCATTTGTACATACATATGGCTGAGCAAAGACTCGTATTGTTTCTGAACCAATTTGTGTACTTCGAAACTGAGTAGCATTTCTCAAATTGTTTCATCTCTTGTAAAACATTTTCGGAAATGATATCTCTTCGGTTTGAGGGCGGGCAATTAATGGAGTTTGATGAAATAGCCGTGAAAAATGATTTTAAAGACATAATTTTACAGTTTCATTTTTATGTTACATTTTTAACATATATATATATGTTACGGAACAATTTAATGAGTGTAGTTGAAATTGTGCTTATTACGTATTACTGGAGTCATACCACATTTTAATCAGCCGTTGGTGATGTTGTGAGCAATCCTACCACTTAGCACAAGCATTGCTAGCGGAGGTATCAACGTGAAAATATAGCAGCTGTAGAGCGATGATAATATTGGTATAGTCCAATCAAACACTTATTATTTCATTATAAAAACAAGGAAGCTTGAGTGGCGAAAAAAAGGCGTATGAAGAAATATGAGGTTTTCCCAATTAAACACATGGAAACGTAGTCATAGAACAACTGTTTATTCCATCAGAACATACCAACACTGAACAATTCCCGCAGATGAGAAATCAGAGCATTTCACTCGATCATAAACTAATTACTCATGCTAAATAGATGTTAATTTACGAAATGAATATTCCACATGGCTAAGGACACCCGGTAACAGGTTTTGTAAACAATCACAGCACAAAAAATCTCTCGCTCTGAGTTCATGCTCTCGCTATTTACGAGAATGCGTGGAGGAATTCCGATTGAAATGACAACTTCAAGCTAAACCAACGAAAATCACGAACGAGCCTCGAAGTGAAACTGGGATCCGACACTCAGCCAATGGAGAGCGATCAAGAAACGTCACAGGAAAGAATCCCAGCGCCGCTAATGGAATGATTTCGATGCGAAAAGGCTGGTGCCTCGCGGGCGGGAAAATGAGATGAAATAGAATTAAAAAGTAAAAATGGCTTTGATAAATATTCGAAAAATATGTAACTGCGTTCAGAACTTTACAGTTTGGTAGACGATAAAAATTAATGAAGGGATTAAAAGTTTAGATTATGTTTTGGAATAAATCTATTATCAAGATACGCGTTTTAAAAATAGAGGAATTTAGCTAGAAATAAATAATAGAGCGTATTTAAAAAAAAGGAAATAATGAATAGGCCGGCAATTTAGAATAATTTAAATGAATAGTAAAAGGTAAAATTTTTATATAACACATATATATATATATATATATATATATATATATATATATACCGGGTTTCCTAAAAAGGACTGACTGATTTTAAAAATCAAAAACTTGCAAACGGTGACAAATATTTAAAAAATTCTTGCAGGAGGGTTATGCATATGGTCAAAAGCTTTTTTAGAGTGATTTTCGATTTTAGTTCGAATTACAAACAATAGATGGCGCTGCGATCAATAGACGCTAAATTCAGGCTCGATTTTTGGTCATATCTCTTCTTCCATGCGGAAAAACGAGATGAAAATATATTGAATGGGCGGGAAAGTACCAAACATCGAGCATGAATTTAGCGTCTATTGATCGCAGCGCCATCTATTGTTTGTAATTCGAACTAAAATCGAAAATCACTGTAAAAAAAAACTTTTCACCTTATGCATAATCCTCCTGCAAGAATTTTTTAAATATCTGTCACCGTTTGCAAGTTATTGATTTTTAAAATCAGTCAGTCCTTTTTAGGGCACCCGGTATATATTATATATATATATATATATTTATCGAATTACTCGAATTGATTAATCGGTTCGATTAATAAAAGTTCATATTTCCCCACTGATTGTCTGCGGTTTTCTAATAGGTCATCATAGTTATTACGTGTCATTCATTCAATAGAACTTAATAATATGAATAATAGTCATATCAAAACACACTTGATCCACACACTTTTTCTAGATAGTATTTAAAAATCCAACGAATAGTCTTTAAATAAAAAATCATGTAATTCAATAGCATGTTTAAAATAATCTCTGCCATGTTGTATGTTCATATTTTTTTCGAAGTATTATTACATTTCCCACTTTACTTTCTTTTTCCCTTTATTTTATTTTTTCTTCTTCCTTTTTTTTCTTTCTTTTTTACATTTTTATCTTTCTTTTTCTTTTATCTTGCTTGTTTCTTCTCACATTTCAGTATAATATGTTATTTAATTTCACTCGCATAATAAAAATAAAAAAAAACTGTAAATATGTTTACATCTTTTAAAAAGCGAGATTGTTTCCACTTCTTAATTAACCGAACGTATTAATTCGATTGAAAAAGTTGATCGTGACTGAGCACTGATTGATTAATAGGCGCTCTATAATAAAAATATTAAAAAGATGCAATAGGCAATTTTTTATACTATTAATCGATTTTCAGAAAAGATAAACATGCATTCTCTCTTTTAAAGATACATTTTATTTAAAATATAAGTAAAAAGAATGGAAAATAAATCTATATTCATAGAGAAATGTTTTCTTTACTCTTTAATTATCATGGGAAGATAAGTAAACTTTTTAGTAGATTATGAATGTTTGTTTCAAATAAAGTAAAAACTAATGAGTCTATATTATAGAAAAACTCGTTAAAAATGAAAATTTTTGTAACAAATATTTTCCTCTAAGTTAAATATCCAAAGGTAAAGACATATAAATATTTCATTTTCAAATATTTACTTCCATTTAAATAAAAAAGTAGACATTAATGAATTTGAATCAATGTTTGCGATGCGTAATTATTCGTCTTTTATTATTTTTTTCTAGTTGAAATACACATACATAAAAAAAATATATAGAAAAATAATTTAAAATTAATATTTTAAACGAGTTATGAAGAGAGTTTTCCATCATTTACTAAATTAAAATTAATCTATCATTAGTATTAAATATTTTGCTTCTTTTCTTCAATGTTAACCTTCGGCATTTTATCCGGAGAAATTCTCTTTAATGCGTTAAAATTTGTAAAATGCAGATTAAAAAATATTTCTTTCTTTAAAAAAAAAAAAAAAAAAAAAATCATGATTATTAGAATTCATGTTTGAACTTTTTAAGAGAAACAAAATTGTCGAATAATCGAATCTCGTAAACAAATTATTCTTTTTAATTGCCAATTTAACCTTATTTTTTGTCTTATAAAACAGAAATTAATCTTTAAATTAAAATACTATTTAGAATTTACGACAAAAAAATTCTTAAATCCTAATGAAGTGAATTTCAATATTTTAATTTTATATGAAACAGAAATTTGATTTAACTGATTGTGAAATACAGTAAAAATAATGCATAGATGTCTTTTTTTTTTCCTTAACAAAGAGTCTCTTTCCTTTTTTTAAAAAAAGTTGTGAGAGAAATTAAGTAACATGTATACTGAATTTTGAGGGGGAAAAAAAGCAAGCGAAAAGAAAAAAAGTAGAAGAAAGATAATAGAGAAAAAGAAAAACTGTATATTTTCGAAAAAAAATATGAACTTGCAAAATAACAAAGTTGGTTTTAAACATGCTTGATTTTTAAATAAAAGAGCATTTAACTCAATAAACTACGTGATTTTTTTTATTTAAAAATCCTTCGTGGAATTTTTTATATATTGTCCATAAAAAAATGTTTCGATCGATACCTGGTGTATACAGGATGTCCACTCCCAACGGTGTCCAATGGCTAATTCCTAAACCGTTAGTCATAGACATATAGTTCCAATTACAAAAATGTTTTAAAGAGGTAAAAATGAGGTAAAGAAGTATTTTAAAAGCAATTTGGGTCAATAAAAACGTTTCTTAAAAAATTGCGAAATTTAAATTTTAATACGGTCCTCCGGTCCTATAAGTTATATTTAGTAAAATTTTCCTGTTACATTGACAAGTAAGACAAAAAAAAATCCCGTTATTCTATCATTAAAATCAACCGAGTAATAGCTGTTTAAAGTTGAAGCATACTTTTTGCTGCAAATTATCGGTCATTGACAAATTATAATTTCGTCAGATATATTAAAAAAAATGGTTGAGAGTAAAATTAACATTGCAATATGAATTTAAAATCTTTAATCATTGTGACATATCAATGCAAAATATGCAATTTGTAATAAACATATAAAAAGGCAAAAAAAAAAAAAAAACTGAACTTTTGTTAAATAAAGTGATGAAAATTAACAGCCTCAATTCTTTACAAAATGATACATATTTTAAAATGCTATTAGATTACATTAGCCTGCAAAAATTGGATTATGTTGCGTTTTTTAGGTTTTGATAATTGATTCTTATGTAATCTGTATTTGAAAATTGAACTTCATTTTTACAATCACGTAAAGATTTTTTGCAAATCGTAAATTTTAAAGTTAAAAAAAGAATAACTAGCGAAAATTTGACACTATAAAATAGATGTGATTGTTGTGCTTTTAGCTTTTGATAATTGATTTTCACGTCAGGAGTTTTCGCAAATTGTAAATTTCAAAGTTAAAATTGAACCTCCTCCCCCACCTCATCGGACCCTCCAGCTGTTTAGCTGTAAGAATCCCAGTGTAAGCCAAAAAACTGAATAAATTAATGAATTAAATAAAATTAAATTAAACAAAAAAGTTTTACATCTGTTTTATAGTATCATATTTTTGCTATATTTTAACTTACACATTTACGATTTGCAAAAAAATTCTAACGTGATGTTTAAAAATGAAGGTTATTTTCAGATTCAGTGCTAAAAAGTACATAAAAATCAGTTATCAATAATTAAAAAAAACACAGCCATCTCTTCTATTTTATATTTTCAACTTTTGTTGTTTTTCACTTTGACAATTTATGATTTGCAAAAAATCCTGACATGCTGGTTAAAAATTAAGGTAATTCTCTGATTCAGTGTTAAAAAATATATAAAAGTTAAAAAACACAACCATCGGACTCTTATGTTATCTAAACTAAAACTTTTTCTTAAACTTCTTGGCGGTAATCTATCCGAAATTTTTTGTGTTATACTGCAAAATAAGCATAAATGGAAACCACCGAAAATCGTAATAATATTAGATTGTCATCGGATTTACGTCAGTATGTAAAATTCAACCTCGATCGGATATTTGAAAGTAAGTTAAAGTTCGAGTACAAATTTTGAACTGGAAAAACATACATACAATCTTTGAAGTTATATAAAAACTTATGAAAATAACATAATTTTTGTTAAAATAAATCATGAAAAAAAAAAAAAAAAAAAAAAAAAAAAAAAAAACAGGCTCAAATCCTTACAAAATAAAGCATATGTTAAAATACAATTATTTTAGTCAATCTGAAACTTAATAAAATTTAACTCAATCGTAATACTTTTACTTTTTTTTCAAATCGCAGATGCACATGAAATAAGTTCTTCGAATACTTTAACCCCTTAACGGTCGCTTAATATTTCGAAAAACCATCAAACAAGTGCCTATTTTTTTATTGCAGAAATTGAATAATTATAAGGTTTCTATATGAAATATGCAATTAATTTTTTTAAGGCGAAAAAAAGATGTTATAGAACAAATTCACATTTGTGGAAAAGCCATCATGCGAGAATTCTGTGTTTTAATGTTTGTTTTACACTATATAAATTAATGAGAATAAGACCTTTATTTTTCATCTTAGATCGTTATTTATCATCAAACAAATTTTTACAAGTAATATTTGAAATAATATAATATACATTAAATTTTGATTATTAATAATTTTTTTGAGTGGGATATATTTCGAAACATGCAATACAAAGTCCAACATCACAATCAGCGTCAAAAACCAAACCCAAACGCTTTCACACCGAGACAGTTAAATTTTTCTGGTTTCAGCAGTTTTTTTCCAGCAATAAATCTCCAGCCCGGAAATGGGACGGGCAGGAGAAATAACGAACGACACCTCAGCCCGTGATATTGGCGGGAGCAAGAATTAAGGGGTTAAGCACTTGGTATATGACTTCTCAAAGCATGGCTGAACTCATTTGTGTTCAGATGCAGAAAAGTGGTATAAATCATGCATTTTAAAAGTTTCATAACTCGGTCAATTTTGGTGTCATATGAACGGGACTTTTTTCTCTTTCTTGTCAGTGTAATAAGGAAATTTTACTAAATATATCTTATAGGACCGAGGGGCGGGTATAAAAATTTATATTTCTAAATTTTTTAAGAAATGTTTTTATTGACCCAAATCGCTTTTAAAATATTTATTTAACTCATTTAAAACATTTTTGTACCTGGAACTATATGTCTATGAGTGGACAACTTTTATCGTTGTAAAACTTTATGATAAAACATTTGAAAAATTAACATAAAAGCGACAAAATAATCACAAGCTAAACTGCATGCCTTTACCCTACTATACTTACTATACTTTAAAGTACTATTGGCAAGTTTCGTATGATGACTTGATGTATAACTTTGTTATGTTGTTTTATGTTAATTTTTCAAAAGTTTTTTCATAAAGTTTTACGATTATATACATCTGCTATTAAAATGTAAGCTATTTTCATACTTTGTTTGAATATATATATATATATATATATATATATAAACCTTTTGATACGACTGTTATTAATATTTATAAGCACTATTGAATTAATATATACATTTATAACCATGATGAGGTATTGGGGAATAGCGGGCAATTAGTGAGGAAATATGACCGTTTATTCAAAGCTTTACTATTACTTTATTGCGATGTTGAGTACCCTCTGTGGATTATGGGAAATTTGTAGATGTTTGAGTCATTAGGGTTTATATGCGGGTATACTAATACGTGTAAGAATAATACGGGTGGTCGTCTAATGTGCAATTTGCCATGCTCGCTAGAAGTGAAAATTCTCTAAGGTAACAAACAACGAAAAACAGGATATGGTCGCAGATAAATGGGCGTTTTAAAGACTGCGCGTTTTTTTTTTTTTTTTTTTTTTTTTTTTTTTTAGCTTCCATTACGCTTTTTTTTTTTTTTGGGGGGGGGGGGGAGTCATATTTATCTTTTACAGCTTAACAGAAAATGGCGATGCCAATCTTATATGTGAACGAACATTTTTGGTAATGTATGCTGCGGGTTCTTTTGACGGTAAAGCGGTAAAAAATGAAAGGGAAACCTGCATTGATGTAGTATCTCAGAGCACTAACGTTTCGAAAAATATGTTGTAATATGCAGTTTAAGATGGCAGTAATGTTTCTTTCGCAGTAATATTTCTTATTTTTAGAGGAAATGTTATGACTATATACGTTAGTAAAGCACTTCAGTTTAAAATGACTGCGAGGATTACACAATAGAACTCTATGAAAATTAAACCATAATCTTGAGCTGGAAGAAATCTGTAATGTGTATCAATTTATTATGTAAGTTGTACATAAATCAGTTTTATATGAATCGAAAGAACTGCAATAAAAACTTTATTAGATACTTTCTAAAAATATGCTAGTTTTTTATTTTCTTTCATTTTCCAGTGTTGGATGAATCGGAAGAATTTCTATAAAAACTTTATAAGATACTTTCTAAAAATATGCTAGTTTCTTATTTTCTTCCATTTTTATATTGTGATATTAATATATTATACTTATATTATGATATATTATATTTTATATTATTGTTTATTTCCTTTTTATATCACATCCTAAAGTATTCGGATTAAAACGAGTGTAAGGCATACACAATGGAAGAATATATTTAGAACAAAATATTCAGAACAAAATATTACACTTTATATCCTGAAGTTTGAATAACAAAAATTGTTTCATCTGAATAATTATTTACGTTAATGTCTAAGATATCAAGAACTACATATGTTATAATAATTTGATTTTTAGATATTTTTTAAATTGAAACTGATTTAATAATTCAGTAGTTAGAGCTATGTTTGCAAGATATTTTCAAGAATAATTAGATAATCAACAAAAAATACCGTCATGGAAATCTCACAATTCTTGTTATGAACAGTCTAAATAAACGTATTGTGCATCTGTATGTAACAGAGAAGTGTTCTGTAGTTTCAAATTTTTCATACAACATTTTAGGTAGCTTTCTTTACAAAAAAGCTACCTATTGCAGCCGTTCGGAGGAAAGCGATTTCAAAAAATTTTGGTATATTTTCATCGATCATGACCCCCAGACCCCGAAACCACCCTCCGTTCAAAATTGATATATATATATATATATATATATATATATATATATATATATATATATATATATATCTGACCTATGTCACACTGTAACTCCCGTAATTATGAACCGATTTCGATGAAATTTGGTGTGTACATAGTGTATACCAATGTCTCGACCGAGTTCGTTGGCCAGCTTCATCCGCCATTTTGTTTCAAAATGGCGGCCATTTAAAATTTTTAAAAAATTTTAAAACTTGAAATGTGGTACCAAAAAATTAAAAATGGAAAAATATTTTTTTCTTGTGTATTTGACCTTTATACAAAGATTCCGAAGCAGTTTTTGTTTCGTCTATATCTTAAAAAATGGCTGAGTTATAGCATTTTGAATTTCTAGCGTGGCTGACATTTTGAAACGTCCTGAATTTTGTCACGCGATAAAAGGCGTATTTATGAACCGATTTGGATGTAATTCAGTGTGTACATAGTACATACCAATCTCTCGACCGAGTTCGTTGGCCAGCTTCATCCGCCATTTTGTTTCAAAATGGCGGCCATTTAAAATTTTTTTTAAAATTTAAAAATTGAAATGTGGTACCAAAAAATTGAAAATGGAAAAATATTTTTTCTTATGTATTTGACCTTTATACAAAGATTTCGGAGCAGTTTTTGTTTCGTCTATATCTTAAAAAATGGCTGAGTTATAGCATTTTGAATTTCTAGCGTGGCTGACATTTTGAAACGTCCTGAATTTTGTCACGCGATAAAAGGCGTATTTATGAACCGATTTGGATGTAACTTCGTTTATACATAGTACATACCAATGTCTCGACCGGGTTCGTTGGTCAGCTTCATCTGCCATCTTGTTTAAAAATGGTGGCCATTTAAATTTTTAAGAAAAATTTAAATTTGAAATGTGGTACCGAAAAATTAAAAATTGAAAAAATATTTTCTTTTTATGTGTTTGACCTTGATAAAAAGATTCGGGAGCAGTTTTTGTTTCGTCTATATCTTAAGAAATGGCTGAGTTATAGCATTTTGAATTTCTAGCGTGGCTGACATTTTGAAACGTCCTGATTTTTCTCACGTAATAACAGGCGTATTTATGAGCCGACTTGGATGTACCTTGGTGTGTACATAGTACATACAAATATCTCGACCGAGTTCGTCGGCCGGCTTCATCCGCCATCTTGTTTCAAAATGGCGGCCATTAAAAAAATTAAAAAATTAAAAAAATTAAATGAGATACCAAAAAAATTGGAAAGTGAAAAAGATTTTTTTTGTATGTGTTTTACCTTAATACAAAGATTCCGGAACAGTTTTTCTTTCGTCTATATCTAATAAAAATGGCTGAGTAATAGCATTTTGAATTTATCTTGTGGCTGACATTTTAAAACGACCTGATTTTTGTCACGCGACAACAGGCGTAATTATGAACCTATTTGGATGTAACTTGGTCTGTACATAGTACATACCAATGTCTCGACCGAGTTCGTTGGCCAGCTTCATTCGCCATCTTGTTTCAAAAGGGTTGCCATATAAAAAAAATTAAATTTAAAATTCAAAATGAGGTATTAAACAATTGGAAAATGAAAAAGATTTTTTTATGTGTTTGACCTTGATACAAAGATTCCGGAGCAGTTTTTGTTTCTGAAAATTTGTTCTTTTGTTTATATCTTAAAAAATGGTTGATTTATAGCACTTTGAATTTCTAGCATGGCTAACATTTTGAAACGATCTTGTATTTGTCACGCGATAACACACGTATTCGCCTATTTCGATGTAAGAAGGCATGTGGATAGTATACATCAACACCTCGACCAAGTTCGCTGGCCAGATTCATCAGCCATCTTGTTTCAAAATGGCGACCATTAAATTAAAAAAAATATATATATATTTAAAGTGAGGTGCAAAAAAATTAGAAATTGAAAAGGGTTTCTTTCTTAAGTATTTGACCTTGATATAAGGATTCAGGAGCATTTTTTGTTTGTCTTTACCTTAAAAAATGGCTCAGATATAGCAGTTTCAATTTCTATTGTGGGTGACATTTTGAAAAATCTGATTTTTTGCATGCGACAGCACTCCTATATATTAACCGATTCCGATGTGAGTGAGCATGTGCACAGCAATTACTAAGGTCTCGACCGAGTTCACTGCTTAGCCTCATCCACCATGTTGTCTTAAAATGACAGGCACTTTAAGAAATTGACGAATTTGGCAGCCAAATATATGTTACTTCAAAGAAAAGCAGCTTGGATAAAGCTGACTAATTTCGCGAAATTCTCATTCATTATATTGATAAAAATTAGTATTGAATCTCCTATATTCGGTTTCCACTAAATTGAGCTTCGTGTGTTTGAATGATATAATTTGGCTTTTTTAAAATAAGGATTATGAAAGCTACCTCTTCCTCCCGGCACTGGCCGGAAGGACTTTTTTAATAGATAAAAGCTACACCTAGGTAAATGGTTGCGACAATATCCACATTCACTCTTTATGTACTGAATTATGAATTCATAAAAAAATTTATTTTCTAAAGTATTTTTTGTGAATTTTTTATACTACATTAGAAGATTTACATAATCATTTAATAAATTAATGCAGAATTTTAGAAGGATTTAAAGTAATTCAAAGGATCAATTAAATTTGAATTTATAAGGATTTTGTGCAATATTTATACCCCCACCCCCCACTCAAATCTTTTATTTTAAATATTTTTCTTAGTATTTTGTAGAATTAGGAAATGTACAAATATAATGTTCATGCAATAGAAATATAGAAATATTTCCGAATTGAAAAATCATCTTCATCCCCAACGTTAACAAAGCTGAAAAGATGAAAAGGCAAAATAAATCATCCTTTTAAAAATATTTTTGTTTTGTGTAACCAATAATGCTTTTGAAACAAGATAAAGTAATCCATCTATAACTCATTCTAAACTGTATTATAACTAATTGGTGTATTAAATGAATTGTATAACAAGTTATTTTAATGGTACTTAAAAGGGTTAAAGATAAAGGGTTAAAAAAATATTTAGCTTAGACTCTTTCACTGTGCTTTCTAAATGTGATTTAGCAAATTATTTTGTTTGAAAAGAGCAATCTACTTTTGTTAGTATGAGAAATAAATAAATTTTACATTGAATTTTCTTTAATGCTATTTAAAAGTATGTCAGGATATAAAGGGTTAAAGGATAACTTTATGACGACTAGCTATAATATATATCAGTTCAACATGTAATTGATACATACAAGTAAATCCGTTCTGCGTGATCTGAAGAAAAATTCCCAATCGCTTCATTAAACACATTTTAAAAGGATTCATTTGTTTATATTTTTCAATTTTATATTAAAATAAAAGTAAATATCTACCTATAAAACTTTGCCCTTGAGAATTTCAAGAAAAATCATTCTCGAATATATATAAACTTTACATGTAAAAAACTTAAATTTTGAATAATTTTTTTTTTTTTTACATCAAAGCATAATTTTAACATTATTTATAATATATATTTATATTATGATGTATTTTGTTTATTTCATTTTTATATCACATCCCAAAGCATTCGAATTAAAACGACTGTAAGAACACACAATAGAACAATACATTCTGAACAAAAACTTAGCGATAATATTATGATGGAGCGATAATATTATGACGGACTAGCTATAATACGAGGGAAAATCAGTAAGTAGGTCACAAACCGATATGAGTGGTCGGAGATTAGTAATAAATTCTTTCCAAATATGGCAATAGGTGGCAGCACTGTCCAACTGTAAGATGTCAATTTCGAATTTATGAGACAATAGTTGTAAAAGATGAACAGGGGCGTTCAAAAGCTGCTGACGAAGAACGAAGTGGTCGTCCTGTTGAGATTGCGACAGAATAAACAGTGCGGAAAGTTGAGGAAATTGTTAGAGCTGACAAGCCAACAATAATCGACAGCATTAGCAACTGCAACAGGGTGTTGACATGGTTTAGCCTACAGCCGACTGATGCAGACGTTGAATGTGAGATACACAGATGGCTGCGAGTGCAGTTCAAAGACTTTTATGCAGACTTTTATGCAGCAGGTATTAGAAAACTCATAAAGATATGGGACAAATGTATCAATGTAAATGACGATTACATAGAGAAAATAAACATGCCTTTTAAGTGTGTATCTTGGTTTTCCTTTTTTTATTGGCTTTTGTAAACTACTTACTGACTTGCCCTCGTTATAAAATCTGTTTTATCTACTCCCATAATGAACCAAGTCTGTTTTCACAAACTTTATCATACATGGCATCTGTTTACAGACTTGGTTCAATAATAGAACAAATTCTATACACCTTCTAAATTAGTGCTGCACAACCTTTTTGCCAGAAAATTGTTTTCCACCACAAAAAATTTAAAAGTAACATTTGAATTAATTAATAGCAAAGTTTCTGTCAATTCATTAGGAAAATTAATCTGTATAAAGATAGTGGTATTCTTGGTGGCCCGCGGGCCACAGTTTGTGCACTCCTATTCTAAATGGACTATGTCATTTTTTTTTACAAAATGGACTTGGTCTACTATGGTTGTGAGCCCTTCATACACCACTTCAACATGTAAGTGATGCTTAAATCCGTTTTGCATGAAATGAAGGAAAAATCCCAAACTCTTCACTAAACACATTTTAAAAAGATTCATTTTCTTATGTTTTTCAATCTTGTGTTAATATAAAAGTAAATATTTGCCTATAAAACTTCACATTTGAGAATTTCTAAAGAATCATTCTCAAAAATTCATAAACTTTATATGTAAAAAAACTTTTAATTTTGAATAATCTATTTTTACATCAAAGTATAATTTTAGCTTTATTTATATATTATATTTGCATTACGATATATTATATGTTATATTATTGTTTATTTCTTTTTTATATCATATCCTAAAGCATTCGGATAAAAACGACTACAAGGCATATACAATAGAACAATATATTCAGAACAAAATTTAGACGGTAACTTTATGATGGACTTTCAGAGTGTTTCAAATACATGGTGTTATATAGGGTAATACAGGGTGAATATACAGGGTGTTCCAAATTCGACCGACAAATTCAGAAGGCTGATAGTAATCATTAAGACGATCAGTTTCGTAGGAACTTTGTACAAACACGGGGAGCCTGGGCATATTGCGGAAAGCTAGTGGCGCGGATCATTTCGTTCATTTTGGAGGTTTCCTTCATAGTGTTGCACGTTTCACAAACAGAAGTATAAAATAGAAGCATATGAAAAGATCACCCACTCTTTAATCCAGTTAAAATAATTTTTAATAGATATACTTGATACATAGAAACTTAATTTATGTGCGATCCCGAATACAATATTTAAATTTAAAGCTACTCCCACTTCCATTTGCCAAAAAATAAAGTGCTTTCTGTTGTTTTGCTTATAAATGCATTACAAATTCTTTACAAATCTCTTCCAAATCAATTTTAAAAGCATCCTCTTTATAAATATGTTATCAGTGCAAGTAATTTGTAGTAGACCTATATGACCCCCTTTTTTCTGGAAATCGAGAGGGTTGTAAACAATTAGAAAAAGAGTGAAGGCACAAACAAGTGTGCTCACCACCCCCTCTCTCTCTTCTCTTTGTTGTTTATAGTGTGAATTTCCTAGAAAAAGTATACTTTATTTTTTAATGCAGCAATGTATCGTAAACAGATGTGGTGTGAGAATTTCTCCCGGGGGAGCTGAGCCCTTCTGAAATATTCCAGGGGGAGCCACAGCTCCCCAGCTCCCCGGTTCCTACGCCCTTGAAGACGATGAAAAACTGCCACTGAACACGAGGTCTCAAACCATTTACCTAATCACAAACACGGGGTGTTTCTCCCTAACTGAAGTCGGCTTGATTGTAATAATTTTGCGAAAAATAAAAATATTGTAATAAAAATGTGACGATATGTACCTGGCATTGCATGAAATCTGATAACATCACAAAAAATCCTGGAAAAAAAGGTTGCTTACGAAATCGTTGATACTGTATGAACTGATAATCATAGTCCAAAACGTGGAGAGTCAAGTGGATACTGTGCTGGTGCGAATAATGGAAACAGCTACCACTTTTATTGGTTTTTATGATACAGTGAAACCTCCCTTTGCGACCACCTCCTTGTACGATCATTTTTTCAGGGAACGAAATTTATTGCCATAGGCTCAATACTAATGTTGCCTCTATTCAGAGATCACCCCAGTTGAATTCCCTCCATGAGTGACCAATTTGTTTTACGGGAATGAAACAAATTCCATTTTTTCCTGGTCGATTGGAGAAGGTTTTACTAGAAAAATATTTCCGGAGGGCGCATTATTCATCAAACTTCTAAACTAAGTTTAGATTTCCTTTTTATTCCGGTAACTTTTATGTGTTTAAACCCCTTTGTGCATTTTTAGGCAATGAATTTAATTCTGATGACGAATTAAGAATGACGGCCAGTAAACTCCCCTTCCCTATTCTGTTAGTCATTATTTATTCCCATCCAAAAAAAATTGCATTTATTTACTGAACTTTACTGAAAGGATTTAGAAATAAAGTTATGACAGATAAAATCGTAAATTCAAAGCAAACGTCAATATATTAATTTTTTTTAACTTTAACTTATGTAATTAACTTTTGTTTTGATACTTAAATTTTTATATTTTTTCCTAATGTGAAAAATAAATTTTAGTAACATTAATTGTTACATTTTTTTAACAATCAAAATCTCGATTTAAACATGACCGCCATTAAGAGACCACTTCTCGAAGCGACCAATTTTTATTGGAACGGAACGTGGTCGCTTTAAGGAGATTTTACTGTATTTACAACAAAGGTGAGTATGTTTATTAAAAGTTTCATTACTATATACTTCAGTTTTCTGAAAGCTATTACTGTCAACCAAAGTTGGATTAGGGTAGAACACACTGTATTTTTTATTAAAAGGGTGGTTTGCAACACCATGTTCTATGGTAATTTTTCATCCTCTTGATACATACTATCACCACTCTAGATTTGTCGGCCAAATTTTGGAACACTCTGTATATATCAGTTCAACATGTAAGTGATACATAAATCCGTTTTGTAATGAACGGAAGAAAAATTTCCAATCCTTCATTAAACACATTTTAAAAAGATTCTTTTGCTTACATTTTCCAATTTATGTAATAAAAGTAAATATCTACCTATAAAAGTTCACTCTTGAGAGTTTCTAAAGAATCATTTGGAACACCCTGTATTATCCCAGTTCAACATTTAAGTGATACATAAATCCGTTCTGTATGAACTGATGAAAAATTTCCAATCCGTTAAGGCTGTTCTCAAATCCAAAAGGGGAAATTCCTGACATAACTTTTAATTTATTTTTGTTCAAAAATGCATGAAACTAGCTGGTGTTGTTGTTCAGAAACTATGTCATCGAGCTGTTATTTCCATTTTTTGCAAACACAATAGATCTTTCAGAAAATAGTGTCAAAGTGGACGTTTTGAACCATATTTCCGAGCGAAAGTAGAAAAATCACTCAAGAGCGGGCGAAAAACTGGTTTGTCACGTGATCGAAATTGCTTATAACTTAATGCGTAATTGATTGATCAAAAAATGAAAAAGCAGTTCAATTCCAAATCGCTTCCATGGCCAGGCTTTCCAATTTTACATCTTTCTGTTAAAAAATAAATTTGTAAATGTGTCAGAACGTTTTGCGCTTGTTTAGCAGAGCAGTTAAGAACAGCCTTAAACACATTTTTAAAAGATTCTTTTGCTTATATTTTACAGTTTATATTATAAGAATAAATATCTACCTATAAAAATTCACTCTTGCGAGTTTCTAAAGAATCATTTGGAACACCCTGAATATATCAGTTCAACATGTAAATGATACATAAATCCGTTCTGTATGAACTGATGAAAAATTTCAATTCTTCATTAAACACATTTTTAAAAGATTAATTTGCTTATATTTTTTCATTTATATTATAAGAGTAAATATCAACCTATAAAAATTCACTCTTGAGAGTTTCTAAAGAATCATTCTCAAAAATTCATAAACTTTACATGTGAAAAACTTTTAATTTTGAATAATTTATTTTTACATCAAAGTATAATTTTAGCTGCTTGTTCATTTAATAAAGATCAATAGGAAAAGAGTATCTTGTTAACTCAAAATTGTGTTAGAGGAGCCTCTTAATTAAAGTCCATAAAAATTTTGCAAATGCGAAACAAGAAGAAAATAATATTAAAACTTACTTTATATTTCTTGTTAATTTAAAGGTGACAGAACCCCCAGAATGTAAAAACCTGAAAAGAAGAAAAAATATATATTAGCTTAAAATTACATACTGCGCGCGCAAACTCATTTGCATGAGATCATTAGTGGTACAATGAAACTCACTATTAAATTTTTATAAAAATGTTAGATTATCGATCGCATACTTTAAAAGAAATGCAACTGTATCTTCTCTTTCGTCTTTTTTTAAAATAAGTAATAAGGACAGTGATATGTAAGCTGCATCAAATCACGTGATGTAATTTTAAAAGAAGGGAATATAAGCATCAGGTATCTTTTTTATTAGTTTCTTCTCTTAATAATACTTTATGAATTCTTCTCGTACGTGATTTTATCGTTTAATGGTTTGTTATATCAGAGCATCGCATGAAATGTGAACTATCTTATTATCAAAGTTACTAAGAAAGGACGAACTATATTTAATATCATTAGCGGTTTATCTGCATTTTCAATGACCTCTTATACCTGCAAGTTTATGGAATTTTTTTCGAATTATTATTGAAGATGCATAAAATAAAGTTTTAAAGGAAACAAATTACTTTTATGATTAAAAATTACAGGAGGGTTTCACTACATGTTGCTGTTTAATTACTAAATACTTAATAATAAAAAAAATTGGGGGTTCATTTAATTGTGTAACTCTTAATCGTAAATAAAGATAAAAATGTAAATTTTCTTTCTAACAATTCATTTTCAGTAAATGAATGAAATTTAAAATTAGTTTCTATCGTTAGTAAAACATGGCATGGGGCTATAATTCTAAATAATTTAAATGAATCGAAATGAAATATTTATCATGGCTATAAATATCCTGCTATTTAAATTAAAGTAATTAAAATTTTATTTTGATGTTTGCAGAAATCAAGGTTTTTAACTAACAGTAGATAATTGAAGTGGAAAATTATTGTGAAAAAAACATGAATAAGCAAGATTTTCTGTGAAAACTTATCATAAAACTACCATTACTTCATGGTTTATTTGTAACAGTTTCTTCTGTGCATTAATTTACGAATTCGGACAAGTAATTAAAAAAAAATAAAACACATTATTAATCCCATGAAAAAGGTAGCGTATTATTATCAAACTCATTTAGAAAAGATTAACTATATTATTCTTATTAAAGAAATATTTGCATTTTTAGTTTTCGCATATACACCTGTAAGTTTATGCCAATTTATTTTTCTAACTCCTATTGCAGTAGAATATAAGTTTAAAAGAAATAAAATTGCCTTTTTGATCCAAACTAACAGGAATTTTTCACTATATGTTACTTAAGTACTTAATACAATATTTTTAGTGATTTTTTTTTCATAAAAATATGTTTTAATTACGTAAGCCTTAATAATAAATAACGAAATTCACACTGTTAAAAATTTTGCAGCATTCTGGCAGGTCATTCGACCGTTTTTTGAAAAAACGGTTTCATAACCATAATTTAACTATATTCTGGCCATAAAATGGCCAATAATATGGTCAGAATAGTATTAAATTTACGGTTGTGTAACCGTTTTCGGAAAAAACGGTCAAATGACGTGCCACAATTCTGCAAATTTTTAACAGTGCAGGTAAATGCAACTGCTGATTTTAATCAGAAAAGTACAAGAGATGAATAGAGCATTGCTAATTTTTCAAACCATCTGATTTATTCACAAAAAAATGGGAAAACTTTTACATTTTCGGTATGTGGAAGAATGTAAGTTATCAGTATTTATATATCTTTATTAATATTCATTGCACACATCCTTTTTTTAACTTTGTGTGAAAGCATTTTGGAAAGGTTATATGCATATTACAAAAGTTGATGGAGGAAACTTCGAACCTTTTAAGGCTAAAATGTCTAGCATCTAGAGTTTAAAGATGAGCTACCTAAGGCTACTAGTCACTCAGCTTCCGAATTCTCCTTGCTAAAGCTACACTGTAAAAAAAAAAAAAAAAAAAAAAAAAAGGAGATACTACTTTCAATCTAGACGCCAGTACTATTTTCGTATTTTTACGGAAATTTCCCCCCATAAATTACAGAAAAATCTCCGTTTTTCTCATTAAAAACGGAAAATTTTCTGCAATTTATAAAGGAAATTTTCCGTAAAAATACGGAAATAGCACTGGCGTATGGATTGCCAGTAGAATCTCCGTTTTTTAGCCCGTTATTTTTTACAGTGTAAGTCTATTGATGCAGAATGCATTCGTATATTTAAAATATTTCCTTGGGAAATTAATATTTTTAACTCCTTTTTACTGTGTATTCGTCTTAAGGGGGCTGGTCACTCAGCTTCCAATTTCCACTTACTAATATAAAGTATATGGGCATTTGGTGCATTCGTATATTTAAAATATCTCCTCGGGAAAATAATATTTTTGACTTCTACTTTATCTGTGTTGGAAAACGTCACAGTGTAAGTAATTTTATGTCCAACATCACTTCGCTTGTGAAATGACAATTTCCTCGTGATATATGCAACGCGTTTCTTTTAGTTGTGAAATATGTTCCAAGATGGCGACACTTCCCTGAGTTATCGTAGCGTAAGGTCACAAACTAAAGAAGGATTGTGTAAAAGACTTGTGTTTCGAAAAGGCGTCAACAGATCGCAGCACCACAGAAATTTTCTGATAGACTGATTTTAAATAGAACCTTTTTGCTTATTAAGCAGACTGTATTGTTTCAAGTTTTTTTTTTTTACTCTGTTTTAACTCTTGTGGGCCCCTTTTACTTCTTCAGTTCTAGGCCCGATTTCGTGAGGCCAAGACGCACGGTTTTTTCGTGCGTTAACTCTTTGTTCAATGGAAGACTTGCATCTCCTACTGGATTTCAATGTTATTACTTCTATAGTACCCATATTTAACCCTTTTATTTTATTCTTTTTTAGTGTGTGTGTGTGTTCATCCATGTAACCCAGAATTCGTCGTGCATTAAATAGTTTTTTCTCTACAAGTGCATCTCCATCATTCTAAGAAGATATTTTTCACGATTTATAACATCTACTCAATAAATAAAAAATATAGGTTGTTTTCACATGAAGGAAACCAGCGTATGTCTGCTTTACCAGAAAGGTAAGAAAATAAATTTCTATCTTTCATTATTAATGAAAAAACTTTTGGTATAACAATTTTATATTTATACTGGGTCTTTAGCTTCACGCTAATCGCGAACTCACCCCAGCTAGATATTTTAATAATCTGTACACTTCCTAAATGATGTCTCTTTTTTTCTTAGTTCTCAAAATATTTTTAAAATATATACTTAATTTTATAGGAAGTGTTAAAATCTTACTCACAGTTCTCCCGCTTTTAACACATAAAATATTATACTCAGCATAGATTTTAGAAATATTTTGAAAACTAAAAAAAAAAAGAGACATCCTTTAAGAAGAGTACACAGAAAAAAGATGTTAAAAATATGAATTTCCCGAGAAGATATTTTAAATATACGAATGCATCAAAAGTCCATAGACTTAACATTACGGAGGAGAATTCCGAAGCTGAGTAACCAGCCCCCTTAAAGAATGCTTATCTCTTTTTTTTTTTTTTTTTTGTCAAAAAATCCTTTGAACAGGCAATCCTTTTTTCGCTAAACTCTCTAGTTTGAGTCCTTAGTGAGATGGTAAGGAAATTGCTATATATATATATAAACTCGGTTTATGGCGTCAGCTACCGCCATCCGAAGAATCCTCAAGAGACTTTTTCCATTTCTTCCGGTCAAGGGTCCATTCCTCTTCCAGACCTCTATCCCTCATTGCCTTTGAGATATCATTCATCCAGGTCTTTCGTGGTCTACCCCGTTTCCTTTTTTTGTTTGTTTCATAGTTGAATGTTATTTTGGGTAGTCTTTCATTATTCATTCTTTTGACATGACCATACCAGATTAATTGCTTTTTTGAATATCATCTAGTATGGTTCCCTTTATTTTCATCATTTCCTTGATTCTGTCATTTCTTACTCTTTCTATTCTTGATATCCTGCATGATCTTCTTAGGGCGTCCATATCTACTGCCGCTAATTTCTTTCTTTCTGTCTCCATAATTCTCCATCCTTCTGCTCCATATAACAATATGCTCCTTACAATACAGTTGTATATATTATATTTCCTTTTCCTAGAGATCTCCTTACTCCACCAAATAGAATTTAATATTTTTACAGCCTTTTTCCCCCTGACAAATTCTGTGCTTAAATGATAAGGGAATTTCTTAGTTATCAAAATATTTCTTAAATCTATGCTTAACTTAATATTTTATGTGCTAAAAGCTGACCAACTGTGAGCAAGATTTTAACACTTCATATAAAATTAAGCATAAATTTTACAAATATCTTGAGAACTTAGAAAAAAAAAAAAAGGAGAGATCCTTTAAGAAGAGAACACAGAAAAAAAGAAGTTAAAGATACTAATTTCCCGAGGAGATGTTTTAAATATACGAACGCATCAAACGTTCACAGACTTAATATTAGTGAGGAGAAATCGGAAGCTGACTAACTAACTGCCTTAACGTCAATATCTGAGATTTAGGCAGATCACACACCGAACAGACAAGCTACAAAAAAGCGTGAGTCAAGAAACATTTCACCCTGATAACAAAGAAGAAACTGGTTTGAACGATACAATTTATCGCATGTCGCATGCTTGTCTCTTCAGTGTGTGATCTGCCTTAGAATAATTTTAACTCCCCATTACAGGCGTGAAAGTGGGAAACGGAAAAAAAAAAGTGGAAACTTCTTCCCATCTATGCAATGGCGACAAATTCTTATAATTTAGACACATTTCAGCAGATATTTATGTAATAAATGAAATAAAATTATATGTAATTTATGTGACTTATGTTACTTAAATGTTATGTTATTTAAAATATAAAAATAAAATTAAATAAACCAAAAATGTATAGGATCGTTGAATCAAAAAAAGAGATGAGTGTAAATCGAAATATATCCATTGAATTTATATGAAGATTTAATATTTTAAGTGATTAATTTTTCAAAAGAAAGATTATTCTGACTTGTTTGTCTATTCCTCCTCCACTTTTTTTTTAAGGGGGAAAAATTCTCAATGCTACACATTTGCACATTAAAGTGATCTTTGCTCCAAAAATAAAAATACATAACCGAAATTACACAAAAGTGTTGTATGGGGTAAAATATTCTTTCAAAAAAAGAACATTGTGAAAAGTTCCTTTTTCTTTTAGTCTAAAAAAATGTCATTTTGGGAAGACATTTTAAAAAACTTCATTTACATGATTACATCGTCAAATTTGACGCCTAGCTTTCTTTCACTTTAATTTTTGTTTACAAAAGCTATCATTCGTATACCTTAGCATAACTCCCCTACCATATGCACTTCAAGATCACCTGTTTGTATCAAGAATGTTTTAAAATTTCAGCTATACCCACCTTAAATTATATATATATATTTATTTATTTATGTTGGATTTGTGAATATTTTCAAATACCGCACCATGGTTTTTATTCAAAGGTTCTTTTATTTGCTATTTTTTAATTTTTAACACTTTCCAACAAACTTGAAAAGTGTTTATGACTTCGGTTTGTCTGTCCGTCTGTACGCGCTCTAACTCTCGTAAATATACTCGGATCGTTCTCAAATTTTTGGATGTTAGTGGCCTCTACCATAGCACGATCCCTATTTCAAATAAAGTTTCTAGCATGTTTAGTTCATTTACAGGGACAGTCAAAAGTTTTCCGTTACATTACGGCCTATGGGAAAAAATCGCTTAAAATGGTTTTTAATGATGTTACATGTTTTCAAATGTAATAAAATTGATATGCATTTATCCAGTGCATTAAAATACGCATTCTGTAGAATATACGATGCAAAGAATAGTTATTATTATAGTTATTATAGTTATTATACGGGGCCACACAAAATAATTCCGTTACAGAACGATATAGGGGTGGAGGGAATTGTTTGCGGCGTATTTTAATTATGTTAAACTATTTCATGTAGAATGAATTTGATATACGTCGCTGAGGTTTACTATAACTTATTTCATGTATAATACGAAGTGCATTACAAGAACACACAAAACGTTTCAGATTCTATATTGTATCCGAAGTACTTACAGTAAGCGATGATTGCTGGAAATGCATTTTTAATTATGTTATGTGCTTTTAAGTTTCACTATATTTATGCATAGTATATGGTGTGTATAAATGTTGTAATTCATATACAGGGATACACAAAAAAAATTCGTAATGGTTACTGGGTATGAGTGCAAATGTCTTAAAGGTGTTTTTTAAATGAGTTATGCATTTTTAAGCGGAACTGCATTTGGTTTACTAATTAATGTTTGTAGAACATAGATAAAATGATATACAGAGTCACACAAAGAATTGGATACATGGCCGTCTATAATTGAAAATTTCTGGAAATGTGATTTTAGTAATTTTAAAAGTGTTTTATTTTGAATTAAACTTTAGCTAAATAGTGGCGTGTAATAAAGGTACTAGGTTAACTACAGGGCTGTACAAATGTATACAAGTATGTTTTGATCTATTAGTATAAATTGCTGAAAGAGAAATTTCAACCTGTTATGCGTTTTCTTGCTAAACTAAATTTTCCCATTATATAGTATATACATCAACCTACAGATCAAATACAGGGCTGTTCAAAAGAATTGGAACACATATTTGGCTACAGACGGTAACTGCAGAAATCAGTTTTTCAAATGTTTCATGCGTTTTCTAATATGTTTACTTAGTTCTCTTATATACCATATTTCTCTAAATAACGAAGTTTTGTTAAAGCATTCAGGAAGTGTTGGAAAGTGTTTCATAATCTATGCTTAACGGATGATTTTTTTACTTGTCTGATTATATTTTCAGTCGTAGGATTTTTTAAAAACTAGGCTTATACCTGTTTGTATCTAAATGTTAAAATTTTCTTTCAATGGACATAATTGCTTGATAAACTGTTTTGTGTGTATATTAGCTTTATAAAAAGAATAAGCTAAACATTTTTCTAGAATCCAAATATTCTAGTTTAATCAAAGTTTACACTTTTATGGAAAACAATTTTTATTTAGTTTCAGTTATTAACACAGAGATAAAGTGTTTAATATGTATAGCGCACCCACTGTCTTTAATGCATAAAAATAGAAATAATATTATTGTTAACATAGTTGCGAAAAGAAATGAGAAAATACGATATAACACAAAATTACAACCATGAAATGGAGTTTCGCACCTAGAAAAAAATTGCAGGCGTAATTTGGAGCCTTACTTACAGTTCCTAATTTCTAACCCTAGTTGAACGAGCTGGAAAAATATTCAAAAGGTTTATTTGGGTCGTGCTCCCGCTCTTAGGAAGCTAAAAACTGGTTTTGTCTGTTTCGAAATGGTGATTTCAATGGAAACGATAAAATTCCTTCTGGGCAAACTTCTGACATTGGTAATAACTTACTTAAACCGTGATTTAGTGAATAATAATCCACGAATTACTACTGAAAAGATTGTTGAGAGACTAAGTGTTGACAATTCGACGACATTTCACCATTTAAAAGAACTTGGGTATACTTCGAAACTCGATGCATCGGAAATCGGGCACGAACTTTTGCAATCATCCAATATATACCTACTCTGGGGCGCTCTGTATGAACATTCAAACGGAATACATAGTGCTCCATTGCCTAACTTAAGGGGGCACAGAGCTTGAAAACTTTATAAAAATTGATATTTAACCATTTGGAAAAATGGTTATTGTCCTCTGTCAGGGTAGGAAATCAAAAACATATCTGAAGCGTTTTATTGATTGAATCGGCATTTTATTCGTTTTTTGATTGGTCTATACAGTAATCTGTATTTTCCTTTTACTTTCAACAGACATAGATACTTCTGTTGCCACTATGACAAAAAAGTAATAAAAACTACAAAAAAAAAATTAATGACTCAGAAACAAATTGAGATACAGCTTTCAAACAAAGTGCATTTAAAAGTACATATTTTTCCTCTATACAACGGTGTAAAAAGTAATATTGTGGGATGTTTAGAAGTTTAAGAATGAAATTTCATTTAAAATTGGTCCAGGAATATTAATGTTTAATCCATGGCGTACGTAATGAATGACCAGCTCCGTAGAAATTTAAAAATTTACAGTACCGAAAAATGTAATCCATAGCGTACGTAATGTATGATCAACACCGTGCGATTTTTTATGTCTTAAATTTTAGTCTTTGAAAAATAATTTTCCAAATGGTCGTTGTCATTTGTTAAATTGCATTTTTTTTTATGTATTTATTTTGATTATTTATTTAATTCTGAACACAGTGCAAAAAAACCGGATAAAAATATTTGCATTTTTAACGGAGTTTTAAGCATTTATGTAACAATCACTTTCAAAGTCGCACCCATTTAATTGCAACTTTAAGTCGCGTTTTCTCAAAACTTGATTTTTGACGGCTATCCGTGAGATTAAAAAAAATACTATATGATAGAAGTCCTTTAGAAGGCTTTTTTTTTTTTTTTTTTTTTTTTTTTTTTTTTTTTTTTTTTTTGCATGCATATAACGTCATTATCTATAGAATGAATTAATATATTTTAGATAGTTTAATATTTTGAGTATTTTAAATGAAAAAAAAAATTGTATTTTTTAAGGTTTTTTAAATTTTCAAATTTGAGAGGGTTTTTTTTTAAATAAGGCTTCCTTTGAGTGGTAGTTATATCCTTAAATCGTTCTACAGAGTACAGTTTCCTGATCATTTTAAAGCAAAGATTAGGTTCTTATGTCAATTGAATGTAAAGATATCTTACGGATGGTGAAATGACACCTATTTTTTTTTTCGAAAATTGTGTTATATAAATTTTGCTATATTTTTTATTTTATTACATTGAAGTTCTTCATTTTATAATTTTATAAGATTACAAATATACCTTAAAAATATCAGAAAGTTTAAATTAGTTACATTGAATACTTATGTTTTTATATGGACTCGAAGCGAGAGCTCTGTTTACACGTTTTTCGGTATCGATCAAGCCCTGATCCCCCTAACTTAAACACAAAGCTCAAAGCAATAAGAAAGTGTAATAACGATTACACTGTTGTGATACATTTATGAAATAAGGGCACACAAAAAGAGAACTAACTCCCTTTAATACTTAACCTAATAGTAATTCATTTATTTAGAGACATTAAACGTCTTAAGAAATTATCCTTGAACTTCAAGATGCCGCTAAATATCCTCAAGGTAATATTAAGTATAAAAATAACAGCAATTATTGTGAGTTCTTCAAGAAATTCAAGCACGTTTTATTACCAACGAGTTGCTAGAAAAATGTATACATAAAACATGAGATCTTGGAGTTGAAGAAGTCGAACCTTGCCAAATTTTTTCTCACTGGGAAATAGAATTTTTGGAGGTAGTTGAATAGATATTATGTGGGAAACCTGAAACCACAAAATAATGCACAAATGCATATGTATTATATAACTTTAAACATGGTGCATAAATTTCATAGTATGCAACGCTGTAAATTCTCCTAAAGTATTTTATTGTTATTAAGCTGCATTCGTCAATATTTCCCAAAGCAAGCTATAAAAAGAATTAGTTTTGTTTAATAATTAAATATTTCCTTTTTTTTTTCTTTATAAAGATAAATGGAACATATTATATAAGTATTAAAAAAAGACTGCATGATAATAATAATAAAAAATCCCTGCCGGTCCGGCCTACAGGCAGAGGTAGATTTCGAAGTTAAGTATACTAATTTCACCAACAAAAACTAAATCATTATTAGATATAAATCTACTTTAACAGTCTTATCTGTCTGCTTTTGACGAGTTTATATTTCCTTTTTTATAAAATAGCTGGTTTTATCAGAATCATGTTAAGGCGATATTAAAAAAATATTTTTCCATACTCAACAACTCGAAATTTTCTGGCACATTTTCAGATTAATTTTTAATAAAAAAAAATATGAAACATGCTGACGTGATTTTTGAAAAGATTTATAAGCGACCTGTGTTTTTATTTTTCTTTCAATTAATTAAAACTTGATTAATAAACCATTATTTTCTCAGTAGGGCAATATTTTTCGTTTCTAACACAATCGCTTCGGGAAATTCTGTTCAAAATGCCCACTTTGATATAATTTTTTTAAATACATTCTGCCTCTATCAAAAAATCGATCATTACTGTACATTATATAGTTTCTGAATAAGAGAATCTAGCAATTGGATGCGTTTGAGAGCAAAAATGAATTTAAAAATGAGTAAGTAGACAGTTTGGATTTGAATGCACCCTTAATAAGATGATTTTTTTCTTCAACCGCTATGTATTTTTAATTTGTTTTTGCTTTAAGAATTGGTCCTATCAAAAACTTGTCTATATAAATGTTGACGACAATATTAAGAAGATATATGATAAATTCATGGAGATTTTATATCTTGTGAATTGACGGAGCTATGAAAAATTTTCTTCTTCAACCTTCTTTTTTTTTTCGTTTTTTTTTTTCGGTACGAATTGGTCCTATCAAAAACTTGTGAATATAAAAGTTGTAGATAATATTAAGGAGATGTATAATAAAATTATTAGATTTGATATCTTGATAATTGACGAAGTAAGGAATTTTTTTCTCCCAAAAACCCTATTTTTGCGCCCCTTGAGCCTATTTTAAATTTTATCAAAAATCTGTGATGCATGAATTTTTGGCGCTATTTTTAGAAGTAATAAAAACTTTAAACTGATTTGATATGTACAAAAATTAAGAAGTTATGGGGTTTTTTCGGTTTTCACAAAACCCCTCCCTATTTCCATCCCCTTTGTCCGCTTTTGCCCATTAACGAACTTGACCGAGATTTTATGTCCCTTGATTTTATGTATCAGTTTGGAAGAGATTTGTGCAGAATTGCGGAAGTTATCGTGTCCAGAAGAAAGTGATAACTCAATTGCTTCGGGAAATTCCGTTCAAAATGCCCACTTTGACATAATTTTTTGAAATATATTCTGCCTCTATCAAAAAATCGATCATTGCGGTACATTATATAGTTTCTGAATAAACGAATCTACCAATTAAATGCATTTGAGAGCAAAAATGAATTTAAAAATGAGTCAGAAAATAAGCAGTTTGGATTTGAGTGCATCCTTAATGCAATGATTTTTCCAACACAATCCGCTTCGGGAAATTCGGTTCAAAATGCCCACTTTAACAGCATTTTTTTAAATATATTCTGCCTCTATCAAAAACTCGACCATTACGGTACATTATATAGTTTCTGAGTAAGAAAACGTACCAATTGGAAGCCTTTGAGAGCAAAAATGAATTGTAAAATGAGTAAGAAAATACGCAGTTTGGATTTGAATACACCCTTACTTAGATGATTTTTTTCTTCAACCGCTATGTACTTTTAATTTGTTTTTGCTGTAAGAATTGGTCCTATCCAAAACTTGTCTATAGAGATGTTGTAGACAATATTAAGAAGATATATGATAAATTCATGGGGATTTTATATCTTTTGAATTGATGGAGTTATGGATTTTTTACTTCTTCAAACCCCCTTTTTGTTTTCGTTTTTAATTTTTTTTTTTTTGCGGTACGAATTAGTCCTATCAAAAACTTGTGAATATAAAAGTTGTAGATAATATTAAGGAGATTTATAATAAAATTAATTGGAATTGATATCTTGAGAATTGACGAAGTTATGAATTTTTTTTCTCCCAAAAACCCTATTTTTTGCGTCCCTTGAGCCCATTTTTAATTTTATCAAAAATCTGTGATACATAAAATTTTGGCCCTATTTTTAGAAGTAATAAAAACTTTAAACTGATTTGATAGGTACAAAAATTAAGAAGTTATGGGGGGTTTTCGGTTTTCACAAAACCCCTCCCTATTTCCATCCCCTTGGTCCGATTTTGCCCATTAACGAACTTGACCGAGATTTTATGCCCTTTGATTTTATGTATCAGTTTGGAAGAGATTGGTACAGAATTACGAAAGTTATCGTGTCCAGAAGAAAGTGATATATATATATAGATAGATAGATAGATAGATAGATAGATAAAGTTTTTTACTGAGGGTGGTTTTGGGTTCTAGGAGTCATGATCGGTGTAGATCTGCAAAAATTTTTCAGAAATTCCAACATAGGAACGATCCCAATATGTAGTATTTCATACGAAATCTACCTAACATTCTAAGTTTTCTTAAAGTAGATTTTTTTGTTAAATTTCCCCTTTTTTGGATTTTCTGAAAACTATTTTAGGTTTGATATTTGGACCGAAATCTGTCTGTATGTGTATTACATATATGTTGGGGCGCTATAAATCAAGATTTAAAACACGGAATTTAAAAATAACGTCAAATTTTATTGGACCTTGACATAAATTGGTTTTGATCAGATTTTAGTTTATATCGCCTAACATGTGGTGCTTGATATGCCGTATTTTTTTCCATGTGAGTGATGTTTATATATATTGGCATTTGTGCGAAATAGAATGAAATTTAATATGTAGGAAGATAATTAGTAAAAAAAAAAAAAAAAAAAAAACATACATATTCAATTTTGGTTTTCGTCATTCAACTAGAATTATGCTTTACTATGGTTTAGTGGTGAACATTATAACTAATAAACATTAGTTAAGTTTCTATTGCGTAGAAATTTACAGAATTTTATGCTTGAAGGTTATAATGTAAACATACATCTAAATCCAGTTTGAAGTTTGAATTCTGGGATAGTTATGGAAAAAAAGCCTTTTATTTACTGTTATGACATTTTTTCTTTTTTCTTTTCTTTCTTTTTTTTCTTTTCTTTCTTTTTTTTTCTTTTCTTTTTTTTTTTTTTTTTTTTTTTGAATACCATAAGAATCTAATTTAAATTCCCATTTAGCTATCCATTAAATACACTTATTCAAAAATGAAGTACAATTGTGCATGATTTATAAAAAAAAAATTTCACACAAATTTACCATAATATAAAAATATTCATAAAATTCATAAAAATATTTATTTATTTTTTCCTTCATCATGAATTTGGAACAGTTCATAACCAAAAATTAATTGACAGTACATTGCAAAAGATTTTTCAGAATACAGGCATAAAATTCTAGAAAATATATTAAATAGTAAACGCTGAATGTAAATGAAAATGACGAACCTTTAAAAAAAAAGTAATTGATTTAAAGTTTTACTAATCTTAAAACTGTAGAGGAATTCAAATACCTTGGATATATCATTCATTAAGATGGATCAAGCCAAAGAGATGTTGAAAGGAGAATTGACAAGGAGAAGGCAGGAGGAGAAGGGGAAGGCAGAAAAGTAATAGCAACGTTGAATTCTGTTCTGTGGAGTAGTAATATTCTCCCTAAAACTAAATGTTTAATTTATAATATTATTGTTCAAAGTATTTTACTGTACGACGCAAAGATATGGACATTAAATCTCCGTTTAAGAAAGTTCTCTCTACCGAAATGGGCTTCTGACGAAAATCAGCGAGAAAGTGTAGGCTGGAAAAAGTTAAAAATTCAAAAATATGTGAAATAATGCAAGTCCGTCAAGATGTTGTTAATGCAGTCGAGTATAACAAACTTTGACGGTACGGGCATATTCACAGTATTAAATAGGAACGTCTTCCTAAAATTCTCGTTAAATGGAGTACAAATGTAAGGCAGACGTAAGAGGGGCAGACCGAGGATGACTTGGGAGAGTTCTATTCGAGAAACAATAAAATTATATAATTTAATAGATGATATTACTCCAGACAGAGAGAGGTGGAAAGGCTCTCTCAGAACTATTTTTATGGGTCGTGAAAACCCATTGTTTAGTGGAAACTCCGGAAGAATAAAGGAAAAAAAATTCTTTAACTATATGTTTTAATTATTTTTTTATACGAAATCTTTGTTTACTATCGTAAACTTTATGAATTAAAAAAATGTCCTGGTAGTGAAAAAGAAAAATATACCAAAACAAACAAAATTAATGTAAAATATCCTACATTTAACGTTTTTAAAATAATATTTTGTTTTTAAATAACCTTCTCATTCGTAAAAAAAACTCACTATATATTTTTGCAATTTTTTTGCAATTATACTTAACGTACTTACATGACAATACGCCAAATAAAAATAAGAATTTATCCCCGTTAATCTCAACAAAAAACATTTTTGCTACATCAGAAAAATTTCTGTCTCAAAATTCCTAAGTCACGAAAATGTTTACTTTACTTAATAGAGTCTTTTATTTAATCTATAAACTGACATTTTTGAAAAGAAAAATATGTTTCGCAAAAATGTTTTGTGTTTTTAAAAATGTTTGTATCTTAAACCTTGATTTTGATATTATTTATTTGTTAATTTGAAACTGCATTAGCGAGATTAAAATTTGAAATGAAAGAAAAAGTTTTTAAGCAGCATTAAGAGATCAAGTTCGCTTTAACATTTCATTCATAAGAGGAAATTTTGATTAAATTACTAAATTATTTGTTTTTTTTTCAAAATATTTAAACGTTTTAATATTCTGATGAGGCATCAAAATAATTGTAAAGGTTTTAATGTTTAAGATAAAATAAATGAGAGTTTAGCTTAAATAAATCAATAAAAAAGTCATTATTTAATTTTATCACGTCTTTTACGGATTTTGACTTTACATTTGTGTTGTTTGCGATGTTTTTGTATAAAAATAACTAAATTTCTATATTTAATTGCCTTTTTTGATTATCTATCCTTTTCTCCAAAAGCTGTTTTTTTTTTTTTTTTTTTTTTTTTTTTTAGAGAGTTCCATCTACGAGGAAAAAACTGGTAATGTTAAAATTTTCTTTAAATAGGGAACACATTGAATGCAGTATTACGCTATGTCGTTCTAATTAAGATAATTCTTATACCCTGAGTAATTTGAATTGGCTTCTCAAGTGCACCCGCCCTCCCACTTCATTCCCGTCGTTGTCATGGGAAAAAGTAAAGCGGTCAATCAGCCAAATGCGCTGTTACCATAGTTAGGACCTCAGATAAGAACCGCGAAATTGACCTTAAGAAGTCAATTGAAATTACATATAGTATAAACTGTACAGTTGTATTACAGCGTTTTTGGAATAATATCTGCAGGGATTATCCTCCTCACCTATTATTGTATTTACAAAGTGC
Source organism: Maratus speciosus (assembly GCA_963932465.1). Classification (NCBI taxonomy): domain Eukaryota; kingdom Metazoa; phylum Arthropoda; class Arachnida; order Araneae; family Salticidae; genus Maratus; species Maratus speciosus. Next base: position 198,570,247 of record OZ010792.1, on the reverse strand, counting down.
AATTTACCTACTCACGATATTTGAATACATCATAGCGAGAACAGTGTAAATTTTAGAGGCTTCATCGATAATCAAGAAACACTGTCTACGAATGTCAACAGGAAAATGATTACACAAGAATTAAATCAAATTAAACTCACGTTAATAATTCTTGTGTTTAAAGTTTCATGGTTTAAAGGACATCAAATGTATAAATTATCAACAGGGGTTTTTCTTTTTTTTTTGTAATTTTAACATTTATTTAAGATTATTTCAAATACATTTGAAAGATACGAGAAAAAGTCCTTAAGTAGGTTACAAACCAATGTGAGAGGTCGAAAATTAGTAGTAATTTGTTTTTCAATATACCAATAGGTGGCAGCACTATTCAACTATAAGATGATAATTTTGAAATTTATGAGACAACAGTTGCACAAGATGAGCACTGACGTTTAAAAGTTGTTGACGAAGAACGAAGTGTTCATCCTGTTGTGATTGCGACAGAAGGGCAGAAGGCTGGACTATGTGTACTATGTGGACTATATGTGCAGATCGATCCCATCTATTTAATGCAAAAAAATTCATTTAAAAATATTGAAATGCAACCGAAATGTCTTTATAAATTTCTTCCATAAGATTAGAATTAGCGAACGGGTCTTATCGTTTGACTGAAGTAGTCTCTTAAACAACTTCAATGTCGCACAATGCTATCCCATCAAATGAATAAAATTTTATTATATTAAGTTACAGCTTACATTGCTTATATGGATTAAGCACATTGAAAACGGGGAAGTCTGACTAACACTATTTGATCAAAAGTATCTGGACACTTCTTATATTTTTTGTCGAATATCTAGAAAACATTTGTCGAATTTTTCTGGAGCTCCAGGAATGTAAAGAACATGTTTGGCCCCATATTTTTCAGCGAAGGTTTAGTCAACAGGACATTTAAGGACCAACAACAATTTGAATAAAAAATAATATTTAAGATCATCCTGTACAAAAAAAAAAAAATCTCCTAAGGATCTGTAGTTGTGGCAGATGACTACGTAAATCATTTCCATTATTTCTTCTTATTTGTATAAGAATAACACGTTTATTCATGTAGATATAAATTAAAAATGAAAGAGCAGTAAAAATAATATACTAGAATTACAATATGAATATATTGAATGTTTCATGAAAAATGAGCAACGCCATAAAATAATTTTTAACTGCGCATGCGTGAAAGTTACAAAATTTCTTTCTTTTTCTTTCTTTCTTTTTTTTTCTTTTTTTTTTTTTTTTTTTTTTTTTTTGATATTCAAATGTAAAGGGCAGCTTTTATAAAAAAGTCCTTACGAATATCAAGCCAATTGAAAAAGATATCGACGATATAGTGAGTTGAATTCTAGTTTTTATTATTTATTTATATATTTATTTATTTTTATTTATATATTTATTTACTTTTATAAGAGTAGCTGGATGATATAGAACATTCAAAAACTGTCATTTTTAATTCGATTTTTTTTTTTTTTTTTTGTCTCAGAAAAACCAACAAAACAAGCCAATTTAAATAAAAATAAATAAATAAATCATCAATATTGAAGCAACCGTTCAAAATCTAAGCATGGGCAAATGTTAAATATGTACTCATTTCTTCGAAGTCGCTTAATAAAAAATGACAATTGTGGAAAATCCCTTTCCACCCAGTTACTTTTAGAAAGAAGCCGAAATTCAACTCACGATAATGTCGATAACTGAAATATAAAAATTGTAAACTTGAAAATGCGATTTTTTAAAATTAATTATCAATTGTTGCAACTTTATTTTGAAATAAATGGTTCCAATTTCTTATCTTTTGGCTAAAATCATCTACGTTCTTCATTGCGTAGTAATATATAAATCTGAAAAAGATTTTTGGTACAAGAATAAATTAATCATATAAGAAAAGGAAAAGCTTTAAACATCGTTAAATACTTCATACAATGATAAGAACTCAATGCAGAAAATCTGAAATCTCGCATTCTACAACAATAAAGCATTTATGGAAAAAATGAAGATATAAACCCCCATCCATCATCGTGATGCATGCACTAAAAGAAAAAAAAAAGTATTTGACCACCTAAAGGATTCCTTTCAAGCTACCGAGGCACAAGAAAAAAAACACTCAAGACAACTCAAGAAACTTTTAACTACCAGAATGTCTAAACAACTGAATTTTATTTTATTTTTCAACTTCTTTTTTTTTAACCCCGCGTGGCATTTGACATTCATTTTATATTATTTATGCGTTTTTGTGCAGTGTAGTGTTTTTGTTTGAAGCAAAAACTTTCTTCTTTTTCTTTAACCTTGATCCCCAAAGACACCAGCATTTTGCATTGTTCTTGGCAACCGTTTACTTCCGTTTTGAGAAAGCGTGGTTGCGGTTAAATCATTCTTGATATGCTTTATATATACATGTTAAAAGGGAAATAGTTGCTTGTAGATTCTGTTAGGTCAATGACTGTTGCCTTTGCAGATAAAGCGTGTTCGTCTATTAAGCCTACTCCAGACATTATATTTTTATTTCTGATTTCATTATTTTCTTCAAGTATCCTTATGTATGCATGAAGGCGGATCCAGAGTAAGGGTTATTGGACACAAGACTATCTCTCCTCAAGGAAGAACAAATTTACGAAAAAAGACATTTTTGAATGTTTTGTTTGTATGAAAATACATATTTATATATAAAAAAAGTTCTATAAAGAGACATTATCTATTTTCTTCTGTTTCCCTAACCCTGATGCCTAAATAAAGCAGTATTTTGTATTTTTCCTGACAGTTTCACTTCAGTTTTGAGAAAACATAGTTACAGTTAAGTCATTCCAGAAATCCTTTGTATATACAAATGTTAAAGTGCGTTCGTCTATTGAATTTGCTTCTCAGGTTATATTTTTTATTTTGGATTTCATTACTTTTCTTAAGGTATTCTTATGAGAACGTAAGGGCGGATCCAGAATAAGGGTGATTGAACACAAAACTATCTCTTCTCCCCTTGAGGGGCGGTGGGATAAAATATATCCTACCTAATTTAAACAAGATTCTCACCAGAAAATTTTAACTAAATTTTATATTTTTAACTTTGGGGGAAAAATCGTTGAAATATTGCTTTTCCTTATTTAAAAATAAAATTTTTCGATTATTCCGGTGATAATATAATATTTAGAGACATTTTGCTTGCCCCTCAAGGGGTTAAGAAAGAAGAAAAAATTCACGAAACTGACATTTTTAAATATTTATATATAAATACATATTCATATTGAAAAACTGTTCTATTAAGAGGCGTGGTTCATCTGTCATCAGTACTCTCCACAAAAAAATGTGATTACCTCTACAAAAATATTTAAGGCCTTACCATGCTATAAAAATTAGTCTTCGGCTACTTTCCTAATTCAAAATTGCTTTATATTTGACAAATTTAAAAACTTGAATTAGAGATGCAAAAATACATTTGTTGTAATCTCAGGAAATAAAGTAGAAGTTCGAATTGATGTGCAAATACAAATATTTCAACGTCAGTAACGCATGGAAGCAAAATATATTAATATATTTTTAACTATTGTCTACTGGATCGTTTAACTTTAAACCTGTCTAAAATAACACGAAGCATTAAAATTACATAATTACGAATATGTTTTTCAACCGATGATTTTAATGACAATAATTGTAATCACATGTACCTAAAATCATTAGTTCAGTTCTACACCTGTATCTACGAAAATGAATAAATTATATATTCGAAAGGCTGAACAGGCTGATAATTATATACATATTGAAGCTTCGTTATAATTAGAACAAAGATTAATTACCTGTAAACAACATGATGTGGCCTTAAGGTGGTTTATAAGAAGAAAAGTAACAAACTTTCATTGTTCACAATTGAAGTATGTTATCACAAGATATAAGAAGCTCACTCTAGCAAATGTGTGGCTAGCTTTCCGGATAATTCATCCGTAATAGAGATATCTTAATGTTTCAATAGCGAGGCGCACGAAGAATCCGTCATAGTGATATTAAATACAAAATTAATGAAGCTGAAAAAAGGAAAATCAAAAAAGAAAAAGAAGATGAACCCTCTTCATACCACGATCACCGCAAAGTAAAGAAAAAAAGACTCTGGAAGCTAAGATGGCAATCATTTGCAATCAGTGTCAATCAATAACAGCGCTGACTGAAGGAAAAATATAAAATTTGAAGCATCGAAAATTTGAGGGGCGGGGCAAAGAAGATTCTTAGGGGAACATTAAAGGGAAGAAAAAATATATAATTGATATTTCAAGCTATCGATGCACGAATTTGTGTTTGTTGTTGATCTCTGATTTTTGTTTTACAGTTGGCAGAAAGAACTTCTGCAGGGTGAAAAGAGGATTTGACAGTGAAGATAATCACTGAGGAGTGTTGCGATAAGAACAAATTTGACGATAGTTTAATGCCAAATTCAGATCCTCATTTTCGCTGTAGCTGTAAATTTGCATTCGGTTGAGTATGTGATGCAAATGCGTGTGAGAATATAACAAGTGTATTCAGTGCATATTAAGTGCATAAGAAGTTTTTTGTTGTTGTTGTTTGTTAATTGTAGCCCATCAAATAAAGTTGTTAGCTGCACAATTACAGGAATAGTTTTCTTTCGAGAATGGTGAAATAATATTACACTATGTGTATTTGTTTTTCATAGAATATCATCGTAACGAATGCACATTCGTTAAAAGACAGCAGATCTCTGAAATTGCTTTTTCGTTATTTTTATTTTAGGATTTTTATAATTTAATGAAAAATTAAGGCAATACATAATAACACTAAATATATGTAACATAAAGTTGAAGTCATATGTTAGGTAAACATTTTCAGAATTATGGTGGATACAGTATTAAAGAAGATTCTTAGGGGAACATTAAAGGGAAAAAAGAAAGATACAATTTATATTTTAAGCCTAATTAGAATCTTTGTATTCCAGTTTTACCATCTGATACAACATCTAATAATACCTTCATCGGAAAAATAAAACACGCTTTTATAAAATGTAACAAACACGTTCTTTCACTGAGCTCTTCAAATTTTAAGAACTTTTGCATTTATTTTTTTTTTCTTTTTCTTTCTTTTTTTTTTTTTAATGAAAAAACGCAATTTATAAACTAAGCAAGCAATAATAAAAAAGATGATGAGAATGAGGATGTAAAAAGTATTAATATGGTAGAGAATTATTTTATGTGCTTGTTAAATGAAACACTTTAATTTGATTTGACCAGTATCGTATTATTAATATTTACTGTATAAAATGTGAGCAGCATAGCCATTGAGAAAAGGAATTTAATACACGGTGGCTATTTTTCTTTAAATAATTTAATTACCCGAGTTGTCAGAATAACAAGATCCATAAACAATATTTTGTTAGGATTATATTTTGCAGTTAATAAATAACTTAAAACTTTTGTAAAAACTGTAAAAAAAAAAAAAAAAAAATATAAAGTAAGAAAGCAGTGACAAAATGATGATATGATGATGAGAATGTAAAAAATAATAACATGATAGACAATTATTTTATGCAGAAATTTGTGTTTGTTGTTGATTTCTGATTTTAGTCTGTTTAGAGTTGGGAAAATAATTTTTGCAGGTGAAAAGAGGATCTGGCAGTGAAGATAATTACTGAGGTAAGTTGTGATAGGAACAAATTTGACGTTATAGTGTAATACTAAATTCTGACCCTAATTTACGCTATAATTGTAAATCTGCATTCAATTGAATATATCATAATGCAAACACACGTGAGAGAATAACAACTGCATTTATATATATATATATATATATATATATATATATATAATGTTGTTCACCAAGTCATGTTATTGGCTGAACAATTAACAGAACCATTTACTATCTCGAGAATGAATAGTTGGTGAAATAAAATTACGCGATACATATATTGTTGTTGTATATGTGGTAGGCTAATTGAGAAATCCGGCTAAATGGAAACAGCCGGATTTCCCAATTAGCTTACGACATATACATGTACTACATGATGTACGAATTTATGTTTGTTGTTGATCTCTTATTTTAGTGATTTTAGAGTTGTCAGAAAGAATTCCTATAGGGTGAAAGGAGGATTTAATATGGAAAACAATCACTGTGGCGTGCTGAGATAGGAACAAATTTGATGATAGTTTAATCTCAAATTCAGAGCTTAATTTTCGATGTAGTTGCAAACATGCATTCAGTTGAACATGCAATGCAATTTCGAGTGAGACTATAATAAGTGCATTTTTTTCACGTGAATATTAAATGCACGAAAAGTGCTTTCTTATTATACTCCGTCAAATAATGTTAGCTGAGCAATTACCAGAAACTTTTTTTCTAAAATAATTTGCTGATGAAACAATGTTATACGACGATCGATGTAATTTCCCTTTTTCTATGATAATTTTTATTTTATAATAAAGTAACCATATTCGATTTAACTTCCATACATGCTTTTTGCATTATTTTGTTCACCACTAAATATAAACATGTTACGTAACGATTTACCTAAATTAAACTCGTTGGCGAAATGAATTTAGTTCATATTGCTAAAGCCCATTTGTATTAAATTTCGTTTTATAAAAAATATACAAAATAAATTCTTATTGCTATTCCATGTCTGAAATTTACGCATTGCTTTTATGATAAATTAAAATGTACTGCATGTATGATTTTATACAAACAATTGTAAAAACTGTATATATTACTGGCTAATTCCATGCATACTTGTACTGTAAGTCACATAGATGCAACATTGCTACTACCAGTTTAACTACCAGTATTTTTAGTTTAGAAAAATGCGACTTATTTTATCGGAGATATGTCATTAATTGAATAAGGCAAAGAAAACTTTTCGAAAATAACGGTGTCCAAAAAACATAGCTATGTGACTCACACTACAAAACCCATTGAACTAGACTACAGTCAAACATTATTTTCTTAAGTTGAAACAAATGCTCATAAAAAATGAGTTTTCTTTTCTTTTTCTTTCTTTTTCTATTTTTTTTTTTCATTTCTTTTTCTTTTTTTTTACAGTAGTAAAAGCTACTTTGCCGGTTGCACAAGCATTCACATTTTTATACAAAATATTCTTAAAGAGGCATTAAAGTCAGAAATTTTATAAGGAAATTCATTAAAAGAAGGGTTATTATGAGCGAATATGTCTTAAATTCTATTATTGAAATTACAAATTTTACAAACATTCTTTCTTTCTTTTTACAAAGAAAACTTATTAAGTGATCAAACACCTGAAATAGCACAGCCGACGAAATTATTTTTATATAAATATAGTTGCTGTATTTTATTTTATCTACGTATACTACGCCAGTAGTTGATATCCTTCCAATGCTTAATCAATTTTTTGAAATATTGCTCTATTTCAGGCGGAAATGAGTTTTATACGTGGCACTACACATAATATTTTTGTTTGAATGTTGGTGCAACTGTTGTCGCATCGTTGTCTGCTGTAAGAGAAGCCATTTTATGACTTTTTTTTATAGAAAGAGTAAAAGTTTTTTATAAAGAGTAAAGATTTAGTTCTTGATTAGTTGGAGAAAATTACGATATGTTAAAATAATCAACTTCCATCTTGCTTATTTCAACTAATAGTTTTATAAGAGTTATTGTTAATCAGAGCTTAATGATGATATCTTTAAGATTAATTTTTAGAATTTCGATTGACTTCTTTCGCCTGATCAACCAATGGGGAGATGGCAATTTTAAAACAATTTATTTATAATTTTATTGTCATTTAATTTTAGCGGATTTCATTTTTGTCCTTCATAGGACATCCATTAAGTGTTGTAGTGATTATGTCAGTTTACTTCTAAAACTCAAAAGGAAGGAAATATCATAAAAACCCCTTAGCGGGTTGGGTTGGGTTGATTTTTGACGGCGAATTATCTACTCGAGGGATATAGGCCCAGGGGGGAGTGCTCTTCGTGGGGGTCTTTTTAAGGGAGACTAACCCGTATTTACGCATGGAAATCCATGGTCCGAAGAAAACCACGAAAACTCCGAACGATGTGGTTTCGAACCCAGCACCTCCCGTCTACCAACTTCGAGAGCAGAACCTCTTGACCACTGGTGGGGGGAAAAAAAAAACAAAAAAAAAAACGTAGCACTGACTTTATTTGATCAACTACTGGCGGGTCACGCTATAGTAGAAAAACACCCAAAACAACGACAAAAGCGTTATTCAAAGAAACATATAAATACATTATGAAAGATTCCAATGCTTTGCCGATTTGGTAGCAGAACTTTGAACTTTACAAAATCAATTTCAATTGCTTAATTCTCCTTTAGTGATAGCATTAGAAAAAAAATATTTTTTTAGATTCTTATACGATACTGTGTTATTTGCAATCCAGTTTAGAAAGTTCTTATTTCAACAGATAAAAACTTTCACTACACTCACTAGGCAGGATTTTATCATACTTTCGCTAGTGTAAAACAATACTTATATTAAATCAAACAATATAAAAAGAGCTTCAACTGAAATAAATTATGTTACGTGATAATACCTGCAGGTTTTGTTTTATTATTATTTTTAGAAATCAATGTATCATTTTACCGAAATCTTAAACCTTACCGAACGTCAAATAAGAGATTAACTCAGATTTATATCCATAAATGATTATTTTGATCGTCAGAATGAAAACAAAAAGTCAAAAGGTCAATTATATTCAGTATGATCTTTTAAGGTATTGCCTTTTGGAAAGATGAAATTTCATCTAAAATTTTCGCCCGAGCGGCTTCAGTGGTGTAGAAGATGTAAAATGAAACACCGGAATTTGATTTAACTGGATATCGTATTATTAATATGTATAGTATAAAATTTCAGCGGCATATCCTTTGGGACAAGGAATTTAATATACGGTGGCTATTTTTCATTAAATAATTTAATTACCTGAGTTGTCAAATAAAAAATATCCGTAAACAATATTTTGCCAATGAATATACTTAGCAGTTAATTTAAAACGTTAAAAAAATATATTTTTTTAAAACTTTTTGGGCTTATTTTTATTTATTAACTTTTATTTATTTATGCATGTGTGTATTTATTTATTTTTATTTATTTATTTTTATTTATTTATATATTTTTATTTATTTATTTATTTTTATTTATTTATTTATTTTTATTATTTACTTATTTATTTTTATTTATTTATTTATTTATCTATTTATTTATCTATTTATTAATGAAACGGAATTTATAAAGTGAGCAAGCAATAATGAAAAGGATGATGATAATGAAGATGTAAAAAGAATTAATACAATACAGAATTCTTTTATGTGCTTGTAAAATGAAACGTTGGAATTTGATTTAACCGAGTATCGTTTTATTAATATATACTGCATAAAATTTCCGCGGCATAGCCTTTGGGACAAGGAATTTAATACACGGTGCCTATTTTGCATTAAATAATTTAATTACCCGAGTTGTCAAATAAAAAATATCCATAAGCAATATATATATATTTTTTTTGACAAATACTTAGCAGTTAATTTAAAACATTAAAAAATAATTTTTTAAAACTTTGTGCATTTAATTACATTTATTTATTTATTTATTGAAAAAGTAAACGCAATTTATATAAAGAGCAAGGAATAATAAAAAGGATGATGAGAATGAGGTTGTAAAAAATTATTAATATGATAGAGAATTATTTTATGTTCTTGTAAAATGAAATACTGGAATTTGGTTTAACCGGGTATCGTATTAATATGTATAGTATAAAATTTCAGCGGCATAGCCTTTGCGGGAAAAGGAATTTAATGTACGGTGGCTATTTTTCATTAAATAATTCAATTACCCGGGTTGTCAAATAAAAAATGTCCGTAAACAATATTTTGCCAGTGATTATACTTAGCAGTTAATTTAAAAGGTTTTAAAAAGAATAAATAAATAAATAAATAAACTTTTTGTGTTTATTTTTATTCATTCATTTATTTATTTTATTTTATTTTTATTTGTTTGTTTATTTATTTTTGAAAAATGTAACGCAATTTATAAAGTGATCAAGCAATAATAAAAAGGATAATGAGAATAAGGATGTAAAAATCATTAATACGATAGAGAATTGTTTTACGTGTTTGTAAAATGAAACACTGGAATTTGATTTAATCGAGTATCGTTTTATCAATATTTACAGCCTTTGGGACAAGGAATTTAATATACGGTGGCTATTTTTCATTAAATAATTTAATTACCTGAGTTGTCAAATAAAAAATATCCGTAAACAATATTTTGCCAATGAATATACTTAGCAGTTAATTTAAAACGTTAAAAAAATATTTTTTTTAAAAACTTTTTGGGCTTATTTTTATTTATTTACTTTTATTTATTTATGTATGTATTTATTTATTGATTTTTATTTATTTATTTTTATTTATTTATTTATTTATATTTATTTATTTATTTTTATTTATTTATTTTTATTTATTTATTTATTTTTATTTATTTATTTATTTATTTATCTATTTATTTATCTATTTATTAATGAAACGGAATTTATAAAGTGAGCAAGCAATAATGAAAAGGATGATGATAATGAAGATGTAAAAAGAATTAATACAATACAGAATTATTTTATGTGCTTGTAAAATGAAACGTTGGAATTTGATTTAACCGAGTATCGTTTTATTAATATATACTGCATAAAATTTCCGCGGCATAGCCTTTGGGACAAGGAATTTAATACACGGTGCCTATTTTGCATTAAATAATTTAATTACCTGAGTTGTCAAATAAAAAATATCCATAAGCAATATATTTTTTTTTTGACAAATACTTAGCAGTTAATTTAAAACATTAAAAAATAATTTTTTAAAACTTTGTGCATTTAATTACATTTATTTATTTATTTATTGAAAAAGTAAACGCAATTTATAAAAAGAACAAGGAATAATAAAAAGGATGATGAGAATGAGGTTGTAAAAAATTATTAATATGATAGAGAATTATTTTATGTTCTTGTAAAATGAAATACTGGAATTTGGTTTAACCGGGTATCGTATTAATATGTATAGTATAAAATTTCAGCGGCATAGCCTTTGCGGGAAAAGGAATTTAATGTACGGTGGCTATTTTTCATTAAATAATTCAATTACCCGGGTTGTCAAATAAAAAATGTCCGTAAACAATATTTTGCCAGTGATTATACTTAGCAGTTAATTTAAAAGGTTTTAAAAAGAATAAATAAATAAACTTTTTGTGTTTATTTTTATTCATTCATTTATTTATTTTATTTTATTTTTATTTGTTTGTTTATTTATTTTTGAAAAATGTAACGCTATTTATAAAGTGATCAAGCAATAATAAAAAGGATAATGAGAATAAAGGTGTAAAAATAATTAATACGATAGATAATTGTTTTATGTGTTTGTAAAATGAAACACTGGAATTTGATTTAATCGAGTATCGTTTTATCAATATTTACAGCCTTTGGGACAAGGAATTTAATATACGGTGGCTATTTTTCATTAAATAATTTAATTACCTGAGTTGTCAAATAAAAAATATCCATAAACAATATACTTTGCAAGTGACTAATACTTAGCAATCAATTTAAAACGTTAAAAAATAATTTTAGAAACTTTGTGCATTTAATTACATTTATTTATTTATTTATTTATTGAAAAATGAAACTTTTTAAAAAGAGCAAGCAATAATAAAAAGGATGATGAGAATGAGGTTGTAAAATATTATTATATGATAGAGAATTATTTTATGTGCTTGTAAAATGAAATACAGGAATTTGATTTAGCCGGGTATAGTATTTAGCCGGTAATATGTATAGTATAAATTTTCAGCGGCATAGCCTTTGGGACATGGAATTTAATATACGGTGGCTATTTTTGATTAAGGGGGTCCGGGACACATTTTCAAATAATTTTTATTTATTAAGTTAAAATTTCGAAATTTTTTGTGATGGTTAACCATATCATTTGTAAATAAAATCACATGATGAAACTTCTGAAAAAATTAAAAAAAAATAAATTTGAATTTTATTAAAAAAATGGGGTAGTTTAAAATCGTTATAACTCGAAATATTATTAGTAGAATTTCAATTTTTTTGCATTTAAATAAACAGAAATATATAAATTTTAATTTAGATTCATCATTTAAAAAATATTAATTTAAATAAAAATTAAAAAGATTTTAAGTAAAAATTGGGAAAAAAATGACGTAGCTTTTTTTTTTTTTAATCCTATTTTCAAAAGTGAATATTTTTTTCAAATTTGCTGAATCAAAATTTAAGTAAAACAATTGAAAAATACATGTTCATAATTTGAACCATTTATCTTTAACGGTTCTTGACTTATAACAATTTAAAAATGAGAAATGGTGAAAAAAACCCATGATGAAGAAAAACACATTTTCGCAAAATGTTGTTTTCATGGCAACCATTGCTTGAAAGCTAGATTTTGAAAACAAACCAAAACTTAAAAATGATATTTTTTGTTCTAATTAAGATAGAAACATGATTTAAACTTCATTTTAAGCAGAAAAAAAACAGAGAAATATTTAATGTAATAAAAATTTTAAAGAAAAACTTAAGATTTTTGTGTTCCGGACCCTCTTAAATAATTTAATTATCCGAGTTGTCAAATAAAAAATATCCGTAAACAATATTTTGCTAGTGACATTATACTTAGCAATTAATTTAAAACGTTAAAAAGTAATTTTTAAAAACTTTGTGCAGTTAATTTTATTTTTTTATTTATTTACTTATTTATTTATTGAAAAATGAAACGCAGTTTATAAAGTGATCAAGCAATAATAAAAAGGATGATGAGAATGAGGATGTAAAAAGTATTAGTATGGTAGAAAATTATTTTATGTGCTTCTAAAATGAAACACCGGAATTTCATTTAACCTGGTATCGTATTATTAATATGTATAGTATAAAATTTCAGCGGCATAGCCATTGGGACAAGAAATTTAATATACGGTGGCTATTTTTCATTAAATAATTTAATTACCTCAGTTGTAAACAACAACAAAAAAAAAATCCGTTAATAATATTTTGCCAGTGACTATACATAGCAGTTAATTTCACTCTTAACACGTGAGGTGGGCTGTTTTGCACCCCAAAGAAATTTAAATTCTGAAATACAGTAGCGTTCCTCTTAACCGGCTTCCTCTAAACCGGAACTCCGCTTTAACCGGCTGACTTTTTGCCCCAACATCAGGCGAAATTCAGGGAAGATGGCCTCGGGAACCAGCTTACGCTTTCGAGTTGAAGTGCAATCACGTAGGGAAGAAGGCAAAATTCAGAAAGGAGAACGTCGCTCTAAATGAATACGCGTTGCCCTTCCCCAATGTTGATTTCAGGGTGTGGCACGGGGGATGGACATCTCACCCCCCAGGAATAATGAGATGCATCGCTGTAAGATTTGAGATTTTGTGTTTTTAATGGTCAAAAGTGCAATCCCCCCACCGGAACTGTATAATGTCTGATCTATCTGCAAACTGTTTTGTACAAACATTTAAAAAGCTTTAGGGATGCGAACAGATCAGCGTAAAAGATGTATAAGAGTTGTTTGAGTCTGATAAAGATCTCAAGCATGAAACATTATTTGACGAGGATATAAGAACGGTAACGGATGTTGTTCAATACGAAGATGATGGTGATCCATTTGAAGTTGACACTGCTAAATTTCCTCATACGGAAGGGGTAAAACATTAGAGTTGGCACCACGCTATGTTGAGCAGCGGCTAACAGCTTTCTTGGTTAAACTTATGATGTTAACCCTTTCCGGCACGGAGTAATTTTGTTTATAAACTGATGAAATAATGGACTGACACCACAATTTATAAGGGAATTTATTAGAAAATACGAACTTGCTTATTTTCACATAAATTATAAAAGGAAACTTTTAATTAAATATTCTTGGTGCAGATTGTCTGTTTTGGAATTAAAATTAGGTGTACTTTTTTAAGGACATCGCCCTTGAAAGGGTTAAAGAGATGGAGAGATTATGCAGCAAATTGTTCACCATCTTACCTTCAACAGAAGACGGGCACTGATTTCTTTATGATTGATTAACTTGAATACACATAATGTAGAAAGATTTCAACTTTTTATAAAGGTGTGCGACACGATTTTCAACAATTTAATTTGTGTTAAATATTTTTCATTATTTTTTCTCAGTGATAATTTTTCTTTCAATTCAGTTAATTATAACTGTAACGCGCGCCTCCCGTTTCAGAAATAGACTTTACCGGCAATCACGTGACCGGCTTGCGTGATAGTAGGAGAGGTGTTGAACATTTTTGAGTAGGTATTTGAGGCACCCTGAAAATTTGTGCAACACTTCTTTTGTAATGCCTGAATACAAAATCGAATGTCTGGCTGAAGGATCGTGGCCCAAAAACTGTGTCAGGCCCAAAAACGTGGCCAAAAACACGCGTCAAGTGCCATTTGGCACTTGACACGTGTCTGGCACAATTTTTGTGCCGATTAAAGTGTCTGTCATTTTCAAAATATTTTTTTCTAAGCATAAATATTATTCTGCCTCAATCTCAGCGTGCCTCAAATACCTTTTTTGGGTAGTCAAAAAATGGCACTTGACACGTGTCTGGCACAGTTTCTGTGCCGACTAAAGTGTCTGTCCTTTTCAAAATATTTTTTTCTAAGCATAAATATTATTCTGCCTCAATCTCAGCATGCCTCAAATACCCTTTTTTGGGGGTAGTCAAAAAATGGCACTTGACACGTGTCTGGCACAGTTTTTGGGCCACGATCCTTCAGCCAGACATTCGATTTTGTATTCAGCCATTACAAAAGAAGTGTTGCACAAATTTTCAGCCTCAAATACCTTCCCTAAAATGTTTAACAGCTCTTGGACTATGAGCTCTGCCGAATAAGAATATCCTGTGAGTTCGTTAGAGTTCTGTTCTGTTTTGAGTTGTGAAAACATGTAGAAAGTTATTCGTGCTATTATTATTTTGTGTATACGTGTTGTGTGCCGTTTTATTTGTGATGTGTCGTCTTACCAAGATTAAATAAAAAAGATTTAAAAAGCTACCCCGAGAAATTGTTATTTTGAAATTATGTAAAATTTCTGTGTGATTTGAAACTGAGTTAGCCCGACATAACTAGTATTCATATCACAAAATATAGAAAATATGTACTTTTTTAAAACTACACGAATTGAAAAACTAAATGCATCGTGCGGGTTTAAATAATTAAATTACACAGATACTTTTTTTTTTCTTCTCCGCATTAACCGGCTAACTATCGGTTCTCTTTAGGCCAGTTAAGCGGGAGGCTACTGTATTGCCATTTTACGTTACTGGAGTACTTACATATGTATGTACGCTTACAATACTTTTTCAGCAGTTTTTATATAAGTAATTAATAAAAATTTATAGGAAATTTTCTTATTTTAATTAGCTAAATTTTGTGGAGTGCACAAGAAATCAAATTTTGGGGTTACATACACCTCACAACTTAAAAAAAATCCCCTCACCACTTAAGGCTCCTTTTCACTGACAATTTTTTTCCAACTTGAGCTCTCCACATGAGAATTCTACCCCCCCCCCCCTTTCTAAACACGCCTATGCTTTTCTACAGCTGTCAACGCAGTTAGGGTCAAGCGAGGGGTCAAACAATGTGTCCAAGAAGGGGAAAACTGCTTGAGGGCAGTCTTGGATGGATACAGAAAAAAATGGGCAAGAGAGGTTATTTTACGAAAAAAAAAATAAAAGCAAGCTTTCTTTTGAGTTTGCTGCAAAAAGACAAGATTCAGAAAGAATAGTTTCACACAGGTCGGACAGCCAAAGAGAGGTCCAGGGCTTGATATTCTTACCTCCCCCCGCCCCGCCCTCCTCTTATACCGTTATTAAAAAAAAAAAAAAAAAAAAAAACTAAACATTTTCGAGGTCTTATAAAACATATGATTGATTATATAAGTACGCACTCACACATTTAGAAATAATCTTATCCTATTTTAAAAGTTCAAAATATTGATTATAAAGATTATAGGCTTGAATTTTCAGCGATATGAAAATTCCCTAAAACAAAATTCGGGGGTCACTAAAATCAGGAGTGTCAGTACCCAATTCGCCAAAAGCATAATCAGTCCGTAGATGAACCTGAATTCTTATGCCAAAATTAATTCCACTGTAAGCAATTTAGATCTTTGTTGTTTTCCTATATTGGTCTTATAAATTCTCAACAAATCTTTTAGTTGTTTAGGTATTATATTAAGGATAGACCGAAATAGATATTTAAAACCGAAACAGAATTTTGGTAATCTTCCTATTTTCGGCTGAAAACGAAAACGAAAATGTCCAAAAAAATTCTTGAGTAATTAATACATACATAAATATTCATAATTATTAATTAATTATACGTGAGGTCCAAGTTGGCTTTCTGTGAATCTGACCAAAACTTTTTATTTTCTTACAAAATAAAATAAAATGTAATTAATTCGTCAACAACACAGAATTATTTTCGAATTATGCAAATTACATATAATTAGAAAATGTTTTAGGTATACATACCTCGATTTATCTTTTGTAATGATTTTTTTAATGATCATCTGTTATACTAGAACTTTCTCAAAGAGTATTCAAAGCACTTCTGTACTTTCTAAAAATTTTCTATTACTGGTAAGTCTGCATCTTTTAATAAGAACATGAAAGGCGTCTTCAAAATTTAGTTATATAGGCATTACTTACATTGTAATTTGTACTCACGTCTTGAGTCAGTCATGACTGACAGTTATAATCAGTGAAGTTTATAGAAATAAACAAAGATTGTCTCATTTAAGCCAATATAGCTCAAATCTCTGAGTAATGTCGACTTTCAGTCCAGCCGAATTTTTGGCAACATTTTCGGCGAAACTCTGATTTTGTAACAAAAACGAAATCGATTTTTCCGTCGATCTCTAATTATTATTATTATTATTATTATTATTATCATAAATATAAAATATAAAAATACTAGCAATATAAGCATATACTAGCATATAAAGTATACTATCATACAAAGCTATATAATACTAGCATATAAAGATTATATAAAGATTATTATTAATATAAGATTATGTACAATTTCACAGGAAATTTTCTTTATTGTATATATTTATGTACAAAGGCTGAAATACATATTATTTAATTATATATGTCGTAGGCTAATTGAGAAATCACGCTCTGTGCAAAGAGCCTAGGCTGTTTGCAAAGAGCCGGACTAATTGGAGAATTATCTCTCTTTTTCTAATTAGCCTGATATTTTTCAGGCTTAGCCAGGAGAGTCTTAGGCTAATTGAAAACTGACCTCTTGTTTCTCAATCAGCCTGGTATTTTTCAGGCTTATTGCAAAGAGCCTAGAAAGCGTTAGGCTATTTGAAAAATAACCAATTATTTCCCAATCAGGATGACTTTTTTTAGGCTTATTAACCCATAACCCGACCCGAACACGAAAAAAAAACTACAACAAACCGTACTCCGATCCGAGAAAGACAAAATAATTTTCGTCAACACGCAACTCGACCCAAACCTGAAAGTTCCATTTGAAAAAACCTGAAATCTGACCCGAAACAACCGTAATAACTGACAAAAATATTACAAAGAACCATAACCCGATCCGGTCAAGAGAAAATAATTTTCGTGGACACAACACCACACGAATATAAAAATTTCATTTGAGAAAAACCTGAAATCAGACCCGAAACAAATCTGAACCCGACAAAAATATTAAATTGAGCCATAACCCGAATTAAGCAAGACAAAATAATTTCCGTGGACACGAAACCCGACCCGAACCTAAAAATTCCATTTGAAAAAAATCCGAACCAAATCTGAACCCGAAAAAAATATTCCAAAGAATCATAGCCGGATCCGAGCAAGATAACGTGATTTCCGTGGACACGCAACACGATCAGAACCTAAAAATGCCTGAAACCCGACGCGAACCAAATCATAACCCAAAAAAAGTATTCCAAAGAACCATAACCAGATCTGTGCAAGACAAAATAATTTTCGTCAACAGGCAACCCGATCCGAACCTGAAAGTTCTAGTTGAAGTCAACCCGAACCCAAAAGAAATTACATCAGGCTGTACTCCGACCCGAGCAATACAAATTAATTTCTGTGGACATGTTACCCAACCCGAACATAAAAATTCCATTAAAAAAATGAAATCTGACCCGAACCAAATCTGAACCCGACAAAAATATTCCATTGAACCATAACCCGATCGAAGCAAGATAAAATAATTACCGTAGGCGCGCAACCCGACTCGAAACAAAAAATTCCATTTGAAAATAACCTGAACCAAATCTGAATCCGACAAAAATGTCACCCGCCAAGTGTGATAAGAGTACACCATGAGGAGATAAATGAAGAAAAATTACAAAATATTCATATAAGCAATTTGTTAATATAATATGTATTGGTAACTTTACTTTTATATTTAAAGTAAAAATTCGTTTAAATTTATTTACTGGTGTTAATCTACTCGTGTGTCATTACCTTCTTTTTGTATTAATGGTAATCTAATCTTGTATTAGTAAATTTTGAATTAGTTATTAACCACTTTGTTAAAAAGGAAAAATTAAAAAATAGTCAATAACTTTTCTTGTTAAAATAAAATTATTATTCAACATTAATTATAATGTTATTTTTCATATAAGCAATTTGTTAATATGCAAATGTGTTTTTTTCCAGTTTTATGTAAAAATAATATAATGCGGAATAAAAAAAAAAACATATATATATATATATATAAAATATATGGATGATATAGTTAGATTCTCAGTTGATATCTGCAGTTTTCTTCTTTTTTTACCATATCCATACAGCTAACCATACACTCTTGAAAAAATATTAAATTTCTTCCTTATCTGCAGATTTTATAATTACAGCTCTTTTCTTATTTATTTTTAGTGTACTAGGGGGGTCGGTCCCCTACGAGCTACGCTCGCCAACCGCCGTTCAGACACCGCATTTTCTAAAAGCACGCTAATTTGATTGGCTTTAAAAAGATTTTGAAAGATTGAATTATCTCTCTATTCTAAAAAAAAGTAACTACCGCTGTCACCGCCGCCGGTTTTGAGTTTTTTGTGACCGGAGGTCTTTCTCCATTAATAATAAGAAAAATATTGCATACAAAAATATGAAAATCAGCGGTATTATAGAGAAATGTTTGATAAACACGCTGATGCAGGCAGTTTTCAAATCGAAGAATTATTTTAAGAGATATTTAAGGCTAAATTTGGACAAAGTCGTTCCATTAAAAAAGTTTTATAGGAGCAAAAACTGTACATCGGAATTTAATCATTTTTAAATCATTTTATACGTTATAATTTCCCGGTGTGCAGATTGCATTTAGTTCTTAAATTTTACTCATCTTTTGAGCATTTATTTCTATTTTAAATTCAAATTTTCGGCATTTCGAGAGATATTTTTTACTTATTTTAGAAAATTGTAATAATTTAACCTGTTGCCAACTTTATAAATAGCGCAAACAATAATGTTTGCTTCAAATTAAAAATTTATTTACACATGACTATTATAAACAGGAAAAAAACTTTCAAATTAGAATTAAATAATTACGTATAAAAAGCAGGAACTTATTGAAAATTACTTCATCCATAATTACACGTGAATTTTAACAGAGAAAGGATATTGTAAAATAATAAATTCATTAACATGCATTAGAAGTCTTAAATAGGAGAAATTACATCCCATTTACGTCACATTACACTTATTACGTAAAATGAACAAAAAATAATATTGCAAAACAGTTTAAATTTAAAAACTACGCAAGACATTTATTTGATATTTCGAGATTATCTTTTCAACTATTTTTGTTGGGACAGCGCAAATAATATTTCATTTCTAACAAAAGTATTTTCACGTGAATATTAAAAAGAGAGAGAAAACTTTGGTGCAAATTACGTGAGATTAAAAACAATGCATTTAAAATGTATTTTATTTATTTATTTATTGACCAACAAACATACGACTTGTGTGCTTGACATGAGAGCCCGCTTGAAATGTCTTATTTAAAAGAACTTTCTTTTCGCTTTGTTAAAAAATACCGGGAAA
Organism: Maratus speciosus; assembly: GCA_963932465.1. Classification (NCBI taxonomy): domain Eukaryota; kingdom Metazoa; phylum Arthropoda; class Arachnida; order Araneae; family Salticidae; genus Maratus; species Maratus speciosus. The sequence continues at coordinate 198,550,170 of OZ010792.1, read as the reverse complement.
CAAAGACTCTGTTTACGTAATTCATTTTATGTGAGCTTATTTTGAAATATTTAACGGATTTAATGTAATCAAAGAGGAGAATAGCCATTGCAACTTTTAACAGCAACTGATTTTTCCTTAAAATTCCCCAATCAAAGAGAAATGAATAGAAACCCGTTTATAGGGAGATCGCCACTGTTTTTTAAATTATAATTCAATTCTTTCAAAATCTTTTTAAAGCCGATCAAATGAGCGTGCTTTTAGAAACTGCGGTGTCTGAACGGGGGTTGGCGAGCGTAGCTCGTAGGGGGCCGAGCCCCCTAGTAATTTAAAAAACAGTGGCGATCTCCCTATAAGCGGGTTTCTATTCATTTCTCTTTGATTGGGGAATTTTAAGGAAAAATCAGGTGCTATTAAAAGATACAATGGCTGTTTTCGTCTTTGATTAAATAAAATCATTAAACATCTCAAAATAAGCTAATATAAATGAATTAAGTAAACAGCGTCTTTGTCTCCCGGTATTTTTTAACAAAGCGAAAAGAAAGTTCTTTCTGACGTAATTTTCACCAAACTTTTCTTTCTCTTTTTAATATTCACGTGAAAATACCTTTGTTAGAAATGAAATATTATTTTCGCTGTCCCAGCAAAAATAGTGGAAAAGATCATCTCGAAATGTCAAATAAATGTCTCGAGCAATTTTTAAATTTAAACTGTTTTGCAATATTATTTTTTGTTCATTTTACATAATAAGTGTAATGTGACGTAAATGTGACGTAATTTCTCCTATTTAAGACTTCTAACGCATGTTAATGAATTTATTATTTTACAATATCCTTTCTCTGTTAAAATTCACGTGTAAATATAGTTCTTCTGACGTAATTTTCAATAAGTTCCTACTTTTTATACGCAATTATTTAATTCTAATTTGAAAGTATCTTTTCTGTTTAAAATAGTCACGTGTAAATAAATGTTTAATTTGAAGCAAACATTGTTTGCGTTGTTTATACAGTTGGCAACAGGTTAAATTAGTACAATTTTCTAAAATAAGTAAAAAATATCTCTCGAAATGTTGAAAATTTGAATTTAAAATAGAAATAAAACCTCAAAAAATGAGTCAAATTAAAAAAAATAAATGAATTCTGCACACCTAAAATGATCTAAAAATTATTAAATTCCGATGTATAGTTTTTGCTCCTATAAAACTTTTTTAATAAAACGATTTTGTCCAACTTTGACATTGAATATCTCTTAAAATAATTCTTCGATTTGAAAACTGTCTGCTTCAGTGTGTTTATTAAACATTTCTCTATAATACCGCCGATTTTCATATTTTTTGTATGCAATATTTTTCTTAATATTAACGGAGAAAGACCTCCGGTCACAAAAAATTCAAAACCGGCGGCGGCGGTGATAGCGTAAGTTACTTTTTTATAGAACAGAGAGATTGTTTTCATTCAGTAACCTATCTTTTCTGCATAAAGGTGAAAAATAACATAAAGTCTACTTCATCTGAAAATGCAATTATTGCAAATATTTTCTAAAATATATTTTATCATAAATGTAATTGGATACGGATCTTCTCAGCGTAATACTGGAAAAACTTTTAAAATATGCCTCATCTGTAGATTTCATTATTGTAGGAATTTTCTTATATGATTATTTTTAATAGCAACACACCTTCGCTGTGTAATTGTGGGATCTCAGATGAGGCAGATCATTAATGTTTTTCCAGGATTACGCAAAGAAGATAGGCTTTGTTTAGGCAATACTCAAAAAACATTAAAAACCTGCCTCATCTGCAGGTTTTATTATTGTAGAAATTTTCTTATCTATTTTTTTCTATTTTCATGAGCAGTCGAACTCATCGTTATAATGACGGAAAAACATTAAAAACCTGCCTCATCTGCAGATGTAATTTTTGCAGAAAATTTCCGATATTTTTTTCCAATTATTTTCGTTAGCAACCAATCTTCTTTCGTAATACAGAAAAACATTAAAAATCTGCCTCATCTGCAGATTTCTTTCATACTTATTGCATCGGTTGTTAACAACACATAGACCCTTGCAATAAAAATGAAGTATTCACAAAAATTATATTCTAGCCGTGATGAACTCTCTCAACAATCAACTTTGTCAACTCTCAAAATAATTTTATTACATATTTTTATGTTCCTGCTTTTATTTTTTCAGTTCCTAGTATTAGTTCACACTCTCCCTATATTTATTTATATATCTCGTTCAAATTTTCAATTGTTAATAAAATACTTATTATTCATCCTGTCAAGTTGAAATAAATTTTTTAAAACTTGTACTGGATGACAATTGGTGTTAATACAGATTTTTCAAATATTAATTCATTAATTAAATTTTAATTAATTTTAGTTTTATATGGGAGACAAAATGGCGGCCATCGGTTATTGAACAGCATTTAATGCATCTTCATATCTATAAGGGGGGATTAATATCACGCTGATTGAGAAATAAATAGTAATTTTTCAGTTAGTCTAACGCTGTCTGGTCTTTTTGCAACAAGCCTAAAAAACGCCAGGCTGATTGAGAAACAAGTGGCCAGTTTTCAGTTAGCCTAATGCTCTCTAGGCTCTTTGCAATAAGCCTGAAAACTATCAGGCTAATTGGAAAAAGGAAGATGATTCTCCGATTATCCCGGCTCTTTGCAAAGAGCCTGATTTCTCAATTAGCCTACGAAATGTACACCAGATTCCCTTCTTTATTAAAAATTTCAAAGACGACTAGCGACCGAAAGCTTTAAAGGTCGCTAATATTTTTATTATTGGCGTAACAATTCAAAATTAATATATATTTTTTTCAAAATCCATTAAAACAATGTCGCGATTGTCCCCAATTTTACTACTTTGTAACATTAGGTATAAAATTTTATTATTTTCTTTAAAATTATATTCGTTGAAATTAAAGCTTCTTTCTCTTTTAATATTCACGTGTAAATATATCATTCATTTGAAAGGATTTGGCAATATTATTAATTGGATTTTTTAAATAAGACATAATTTCTACCGCTTAGTGCTTTTCTCGCGTAATAATTTAATTAATTTCAAGTTTTCTTGTATTGGATACATTTTTAAAGAGGCAAAAATATTTATAAATAATAATTGGTAATAAGTATGTTAAAAAGTTTTACTTATATTTAAAATTCTAGTATTTATCGCATTGATATATAATCAGCAAATCAAATGAGAAAATATTCTAATAAATTATCAACAGAATACTAATAATTGATTGTAGGGCAATAATTAAGAACATCTCATGAAATTCTGTTGAATAAGAAAAATGTAATACAGCAAAACTATGCAATCGGCCGTTTAAATACTGTTTTTAAGACAGAAAATCAAAATTTAAAAATATTAATTATTTTAATTTTTCAAAATTTCGTTCAAATCGTTCATAAAATGTCTTTAATCCTTTATCTTCTGACGGTACTTATAAGTATCATTAAAATAACTTGTTATAAAATTCATTTAATGCATCGATTAGTAGTAATACAGTTTAGAATGAGTTATAGATATGCGTTACTTTATTTTGTTACTAAAGCATTATATGTTACACAAAACAAAAGTATTTTTAAAAGGATGGTTTCTTTTTCCTTTGCATTTTTTCAGCTTACTCGGCGTTGGGGGGGGGGGGGGGGGGATTTTTCAATTCGGAAATATTTCTATATTTCTATTGTAAGAACATTTTATTTGTACATTTCTTAATAATTCCCTAATAATTTGTACATTTCCTTTTCCTTTTTTTTTTCTTTTCTCATTAAAAATTATCCCAGTTGTAGTTAAATAGCATATTGAATTGTTATTCCTTCAAACAAGTTTCATTTTGAATTTTTCTATTTATTATTCAGGATGATTTATAATCTTCTAAACTTTGTATTTAAGTATTTAAATGAATTCTAGATAGAAAGTAAGTTTAAAGGATTTTAAATAAAATGATAAATTAATGAAATAATGAAAATGATTACTATAAATCTGTGAAATGCATTTTTTTAGACATTCTGAATAAGGTATAAATTGATAAGAGTTTTTTTTTTTTTTTTTTTTTTTTTTTTTTTTTTTCCTTGCAAATGCAAATAATGTATTTTTCTGAAAAAACAAAAGCAAAAACAAAAACGTTAAAAATCACTATTGACTATCCTATTGACTATATTTCACTATCCTTGAAACCTAATAAAATCTGAAATTTTCCGAAAGGAAAAGTTTTTATAAGTATGTCCAAAAAAAAAAAAAAAAAAAAAAAGAAAAGAAAAGAAAAAAGCACAAAAAATTTAACTGTATGTATGTATAGTGTTTGATGCAGTTTTATTTCCGAAAAAATATATGTAATTCAATAAAAAGACATTGAAGCAAAAAAAAAAGCAGTATTCAGAGGGGAAAAAAAGTGTTTTACTTCCCTTTAAATACAACTCAAACAAAATAGCTCTTTCTCTTTATAAAAATAATCAGGAAAGCCCAGAAAACTATACCAGACTTCCTCCTTCCAATTCACTTGATTGTGGGTATCTCTTGAACCCCCCATTGTGACAGTCTGCATGTCAAAGGTCAAACTCTGCTCCCTCTTGCATTGATTTATGTTTTAGGGGGGGAATGAAATTTTTAACGTTTTTGTCTAATATCTGAAGTTTAAATAAACCTAAACGAAAAATATTAATTTGTATAAATAGATGAAAATACAGGCTTTCTTGTGCAGTTTTCAAAATTTTAAAACTCCAAATACAGAGTGGCTACTAAATACTGTTACAAATATTCAGTCATTTTATTTTACAAATTTAAAATTGAAAATGATAACTACACTAATATGATGAACATCAGAGATGAAAGTTTACAGGGAAAAAATTTTACTCGAATTGACCGCCATCTTTATCGATTACCATAGATAATCTCTTATGCCATTGTCAGACTGCGGCACGAATCATTTTAAGAGGTAATCGGTACCATTCACGCAATATGGAAGCTTTGTGAGAGTCCAAACTTCTGTGTTTGTTGCTGTTTACTTTAGCCTCTAAAATCCCCCAGACGCAATAATCTAAAGGATTTAGATCCGGTGAAGAAGGTGGCTAATCTTCTTGCATGATAAAGTTTGGATAACTGACAGGGAGCCAAGCCCGTGTTGATTTAGCTCAGTGCGAATGTGTAGAATCTTGCTGAAAGGCCCAATTCTGTTTGGTATACAACCTTTCATCTTGTGGGAATAAATGTGTAGCCAATATATCCTGTTTGTAATATTCGCATTGATTTTTATCCCTTTACCGATGAACTTCAAAGGCAATTTTCCATTGTTTGACACTGCAGCCCAAACCATAACAGAAACCATAACACTTGCTTTTCATATATTATTTGTGCATTTTAAACGTTGGTTTTTCTGCTTTTTAATATTGTTGCACAAAGGCTTTATTTGCTATTTTTACATTATAACACTGTTCAGTGCAAAATAGCTTCCCACCAGAAAATTTTATTCTGTCAGCACTTTTCCTACCGTGCCGCTTCATCAATTTCTTCCTCCTTTGTAATGTTTTTATTCTTTGTGCAGCAGTCAAACCTTGAATTTTTCTTTTGCGATAAGGGACATAACCCAGATCTTCATTTATAATAACTTGCATAGTTCTGCGACCCGCGTTCTCTTCTGCAGCCATTTTATTTGCAAAACGTTGTGGATTTCTTCACACCTTTTCACGAATTCTTTTGATGCGCTCTATTGTGCGAACTGAGCGTGGACTTCCAGGCCTAGGTCGATCTTTACATAGCTATTAGTATCCAATAATCAATTTATAGTTCTATATATAAATGTTCCATTAAAATCAAGGCATTTTAACTGCTTAAAGTTTTCACCAGCGGAAAATCTGCGACCAAAGAGATGTTTAATCATCATTCTTTTGGCTTCCATCTTTAATGTAATTTTAAATATTTGCTTTATAACAAAATTCGTCTGCACTAATAGAAGATTGCCAAACGTTAAAATAGAGAAATAAATTGTTTTACCAAACGATTAAAATTAATTCGTATTTTTTGGAGTGTAACAGTATTTAGTAGCCACCCTGTAGAATTGAAGTTATTTAATGTTATTTACATTTCGATTACTACTTAAGACTTTAGCATTAAATTAAAAAATAAGTATACATTTTAAAATTATTTTGTCAACGAAAACAGAAAGCGACATCTTTTAAGAAGTGCACACAGAAAAAATGAGTTAAAAATATTAATTTTCTGACGAGATATTAGACAAATAAAGAGGCATTAAATGGCCATTGGTTTAACATTGTAGAGGGAAATCTAAAATCTGAGTGATAAGGGGCCTTAAGGGTTAAAACGTTAAAAAAAGCAATTTAAACAATATTTTGTATTTAATTTAATTTACTTATTTATTTATTTTTTAATAAAACGAAATTTATAAAGTGAGCAGGCAACAATAATGACGATGATGAGAATGAGGACTTAAAAAATACAATTACGACAGAGAATTATTTTTTTGCTTGTAAAATGAAATACTGGAAATTGATTTGAGGTTGTCCGGGCTAAAAATTCTCAAAAAAAAATGTAATTTTTTTATTGACTTATAAAAAATACGAAGTTTTTAGCTTTAAATACCGCAAACCTCATGCTTTTATCTTCATTGGATCCAGAGATTTAACACCTTTTGCCTTAAGAAGCGATGCATCAGTTGCCCGCCGAAGAGAACTTTAGCTCCATTTATCTCAGAATGAATTTTTTCACGATTTGTCAACTTTGAAAGAATATATCTAAAGTTCCTTGCAAGATATATATATGAAATTTTTAACAGAGATTTTATACTATATTTCCAACAAATTGTCTTCTGGATTTTTAATTTTGAGTGATAATTGTGAAAATATGCTAATTAATGTAAAACTCACTCATAATTTTTTTTCATAAAATTCCTAATCAATGTTTTAAGGAATCCTGAAGACAAATTAAAATAGCACATTTTCTGAACACAAAAGTGTAAAAATTTTGTAAATCGAATAAGTACTTCTAGAGTTATATCAAAATTTAAATATGTTTAAAATTTTACAATTTCAATTTTTAAATAAATATTTAAATTTTTTCAGATTTTTTTTACATGCAATATTCTTATTATGGTAAAAGATATTTCGAAAAAAAAAAATTCATAACAAAATCTCTAAAAAAAAAAAAAAAAAAAAAAAAAAAAAAAAAAAAAAAATAGAATTTTGAGCCCCGGACAGCCTTAATGGAGCATCGTTTTATTAACATTTACTGCACAAAATTAGAGCGGCATAGCCTTTGGGACAAGGAATTTAATACACGGTGGCTATTTTTCTTTAAATAATTTAATTAACTCAGTTGTCAGAATAACAAGATCTATAGATAATATTTTGTTAGTGATTATATTTTGCAGTTAATAAATAACCTAAAACTTTTGTAAAAAGAAAACAAGACTTATAAAGTAAGAAAGCAATAACAAAATGTTGATGAGAATGAGAATGTAAAAAATAATAACATGATAGACAATGATTTCATGTGCTTGTTACAACAGGTAGTATTTTAAAACTTATATATATATATTAAAAAAAGGTTTTAAGATAAACAGTTTCACAATTATTTTGCTTTTGATGTGGATATTCTAAAAAGAAAAAAAAAAGTATTAAATTAATTAGTTTAAGATTTAAATATAAAAATTAATAAGTATTTTTTTTTTATTTACTTTTAGAAAGACAGAAGAAATAATCCGAAATTTCATTTCATTTATAAAAATTGCAAAAACATAGTACTGCTCATAAGATAAAAATAAAAATAACATATCTTTAACCCGGGAGAACTCGCTAGTGAGAATGCCCAGTTGCTTTTCTTTTACTTTACATTAATATAATATCAACTTTTTTTGGTTGGCTTAGTACTTTTATTCACAAAATAGGTAAAATAATTAAAAAACATTTTGAAATTTTAATTAAAATGAAAAATGATTTAAATAAGAGCCTTAAAAAAGTACGACTTTGAGAGAAAATCTCATGCAGCGAGTTCTCCCGAATAGTACCATACAAAAATGTGTACTTACTTAAGTGATGATGTTTAAGTGATTAACATTATTAATAAAATATTTAGCTATAATATCAGATAAAAGATCGGTAAGCGTGACAGGATTTCAATTAACGTAAACTGTTGGGGGAAAAAAGGAGTGGATGTGTGCAAAACTGCATTTTAACGAAAATTTCCAAAATTAGTTCGTTAACTTTGAACGAATTTGGTGATATTTATCCAGGTATACCAAGCTTGGCGAATTTTACACGTCTATGCAAAAGTACATTTGATAACATACACGCAAATTTCAATGTTCTTAAACAATCATCGCAATGGATTGTTGCATTTCTCCATTTTTAGGTGCGTTCGTAATTATATAAATACGTAGCACCTACAGCCGTCGTTCGGTCCGTCTGTGTGTCTGTCTGTCTGTCGTCTGTCCGCATATAACAGAGAAAAAAACCCCCCAACCGAATGGTCTGAAATTTTAAATATATAATTGTTGCAAAATTTTGTCGAATCATTTCAAACTTTATGAAAATCGGTTGTATAGTTTAATTACAGGGACAGTCTAAAATTTTCCGTTACATTACGGCCAATGGAAAAAAAAATATATTTCAAGTGCATTTTAATGATGTTACAGCCTTTCGAATAGAATGAAATTAATATGCACTTATGAATCGCACTAAAATATACATTCAGTACAATATGCGGTGCAAAAAATATTTGTAAAACTAGTCACATTACGAACGTATTACGTGGAATCTCCAACTTCTTTTTAACGTAATGGATATAACACCATTACGCCAGCGTTATTGACTGAAATATTGCAATATTTTATGTAATAGATTCTATTATTTTTGACAGACATCGATTTCATTTTATATTTAGATAAACGTCATTTTACAGCAAATAAATTGTTCTAAGCTGGGGTCATGCATATAATTCTAAAACACACCAAAAGGGGGATGGGTGTCCGAAAGGTGAATAATGTGACAGGGAGAGGGGACTGGTTAACCTGTCGTAAAATTACATCTAACGTATCAAAACAAATTTGGTACGCATTTTTAGCAAGCAACATATTAAAGTTCATACAAAATATGTATTTTTATTAATTTATTATCAGTTATACATTTTTTATTTAAACTTTTATTACGTTTTTTATATAAAAAAGCTTTAAAAAAAACGTACAAGAGCTTGACTGATTTATAGTATTTCTTTTTAGTAGTTAATGGATATTATATAACTTTCTCGCAAAAAAAGTAATGTCATAATAGGGAAGGAAGTATCATTTAAGAGTGACAACCAGTGACATAAAATAAAAAACTTCGACTCATTGGATAGAAATAATAAGCTTTTTTAATTATAAAATACTTAATAAAAATGCTATTTTAATTGAAAATAACTCTGTCTGAAAAAAAGTGATGTTACAACAGTGTAGGGAATATCATTTGTGTGTGACAAACAGTGACATAGTTGTGGGAGGAGTAAAAAATCTCGAAATTTCCGTGATGCAACAAATGAAGGGAAGGTTTTTGTTAAGCATCGTTGAATTACGGCTATAATAATAGAAGGGGTATCTTCAATAAGGACTTTCAAATGAAATGCGACACAAACTGCAATTCTCGTACACGAAAACCCCTGAAAACCTTCTTTATATAATTACCCTGCTTACACTCGCTGGTTTCGAACCTATGTAAACATTGGCCCAAACTACTCATTTTCAGGCTGGTACGCTAAACACTGTAATGAGCAGGTCTCGTAATTAATTAATAACCCCTAATTATTTACGAAATATATTTATGAAATTACATTATAAAGTGCTGTTCAATATTTTTTTTCTAAAACCGCAAATAAATATAGTTCAAAAATAAAAATAGTGCGATTTTTTTTTCTTCTTGTACCGAGAAAAATTTACGTTTAAAAAAATTACTTTTTCTTCTCCAATCCTCTTTTAAATTTTCATTAATTTACAATAGCCCAGAAACCACTACACAGTATTTTTAAAGCACCCTCAAAATTGCTACTTGGAAAAATTTTACTAGAAGCAATATTCTCGGTTTAACATCCTGTTAAATATTAATGCGTAGAACAGGAAATACTTGAGCGACGAAAAAATGCATAATTCTCTAACACAGCTGTCCCGGATACAGATGCTTGAAAATTTTCCTCTATGCATCTAACAAGGTTGTTATACGAAATTCTCTTTTGGGATGCAGTTGATATTCAAATAAATGGAATATCTGACAAACCAATTACCATGGAGCACATCAAACTCAACATACGTTTGCAGGATATATCGCAATGCAGTCTCTTTTCATTTAATATTTATTCAAACTTGAAGGAATGATTTAATAAGAATCGTTAAAAGAAAAAGAACGGGTAATGCTTTAAAATCTAAAAGAAATGCATTACCGGAACATCATTTTCAGTTTTAGATTATTTTTGGCTGGTTTAGAGAACATCAACAAAAATATCCATTTATGTAGTTTATTGAAATTTAAAAATGCATGATGTGATTTAGGAATTTCTCTTGTATTTAAAACAAAAATAATCAATAATTTTCCCCAGAATATGAAAGCATGTTAAGTTTTTGATAGTACTTTTTGGGGATAAATATTGGAATAGAACACAAAAATCTATATATAAGAAGCGTAAGAAACCTTAAAAATTATATGGAGGATGAGTTAAATATGTAGTTTCTTATTTTTTTTTTTTTTTTTTAGTAAAGGGTAAGTGATATGAGAAGATCTTCATATGAGTGGTTTTTTTCCTCATAGTAGACCAATCGATGGAGGTATCTAACTTATATCATCGATGTCAAAGCAATAAACTTTTTATGCGTCCAGAAGCTCGACGTAACCCAGAGGTTCGAGTTTAAATATGACCTCCAACAAAAGCCACCGTTGATGTATATAACATAGCAGCTGCTACATGCATGGTTGTGGATAAAATATAATGGCGAAATTAGTGTGTATTGAGCTTGTTAAGTGGTTAAACCATTGCCTGATTACTAAGAGATACCGGATTCAAGCCCTGGTTCAGACGGTTATGTTTCTAGTAATGTGGAATCCATTTTCATCTGGCTATGCTGATTTTCTTACACATCTTTAATAGATATTGACCATAGCTTTACAATATTAAATCAAAGTGGTTGTGGTGCATAATCAAGACAATATTATACTATTTTTCAAAATTACGATATCAACCGTCTCTTGTACAAAATGTTTATCACCCCTGCTATTTTAGCAAGTTTCAACCTGGTGGACGATGGCAGTTGCAGTACTTGCCGGATTTCCGACTCATTGTAGCACATTGTGCTGAATCTGGCCGAAGCTTTCACCCTTCTCTACATAAATAAAGTTCAAATATACGCATGATGTCTTTTCCTAAGTTCTTTATTAGAACAATTAAGTTAAGGTAAAATATAATAAAAATAATATTACAATGAAGGGTGACACACTCTCACTTTGCTTAACAAGTTCTGTAAACAAGACACTCCACATGAGTGTGCACTATCGTGACAATTCCCCGCGGAAAAAAATTAAAAATTTTGTCAGTCAATTAAAAATCGCGAATTCCGTAAACTGGGCATGGAAAAATTGCGAATTTCGTTGATAAGGTGTAGATAAATCGCGAATTTTGTCGATCAGGCATGGGAAAATCTAAAATTTTGTTGATCGGCTGCAAAAAAATTGCGAGTTTTGCCAATTTAACTTCGTTCATAAAGTTCACATTTTTTCGGCACTAGCCTTTTTCATGCCTATGTTTGTTTTTTAGCACTTTTAATAAAGCAAAATTTTCTCCCCCGAATAAAGTCAAGGAATATTTTCACTCCTTGAAAATAATCCTTGCTATATCCTTTTTATATATACAAACATAAACTGCTAATTTATTCTTGCCAACTGAATTTGATATATTGAATGGGTAGGGGAACCTAAAGGGGTAAAACTGTCACTCTTCTGAAATCATGTTTTTTATAAGACACAGATTCCCCCACCTCCAAGAAATAAAATTATCTCTGTGTTACCCATGTGGCCCTCGACAACCCAGGCATTTTTGTAAGTGGCCTTTCTCTCAAAAAGGTTGTGCACAACCACTCTAAATAGAAAAAAAATATTTATTTCTTAAGTTTCAAGAAAGCAATAATAGTGAATAAATAGAAATGTATAAAGTTACTTTTGACGGGAAATTTCTATTCATAATGATAATATAAATGTGAATAAAAAATAATGATTTATATAAATTTGTGTAAAATGCTCGTAGGGAGAGAAGCATAATGGTAATTTTTTTTCTTTTTTAAGCTAGCTGCGTAAAATTTCACCATGAATACAAACTTTCGCTTATAAAATTCTAAACCTGTCAGAAGTAATCTAGTTAGAGCACGCTAATTAACCACAGGAGATGACAAGCGCAAAAAAAAAAGCAATCTATGGTTGAAAGAACAGAGGGGAAGGGGTAGTGTAGAGGGAATATGGAGCAGCTATATGGGGAAAAAAATCTTGAAAATTTCTTCTAATATATATATATATATTTATGTTGTTAGTGTAAGGAAATTTCTAAACGAAAATAAGAATATTCAGTAATGCAACCACAAGTACAGAATTTTATTTCAGAAATTTTCTTTCCCATCTCTTTCTTTATGGTAACAATTTGTTTAATTTATAGATAGTAAATATGGAAAAACTTGTAATGAAGCAGACTGTTATTATGTTTTTTAATCAATTATTAAATGTATTCTAAAATTTTAAACCTACTAAAAAAAAAAAAGACTTTCTGTGTCATATTAATTGTAAATTTTAAAAAAAAATATTTTCGTTATATCTGGGTAAGGAAAGAAACATATTAACGAATATTATGCTTTCTGTAAAAAGCTAAACGCGTAAAATTTCGCCATGAACATAAACTTTCACTTTCAAAATTCTTAACCTGTCAGGAGTAATCTAGTTAGAGAACACTAATTAACCACAGGAGTCTGACAAGCCCCCCCCCCCCCCCCCCAAAAAAAAAAGAGGAATCTTTGGTTGAGGGAAGAGATGGGAAGGGGTGGTGTAGAGGGAATATGGAGCAGCTATGCAGAAATAAAATCTTGAAAATTTATTCTAATATATATATGTGTGTGTGTATATATATATATATATATATATATATATATATATTATTTTCTTTTGGTAACCATGAAGTTTTATTTATTTTTTTTTTATGTTTTTAGTGTAAGGAAAATTCTAAACGAAAATAAAAATATTCAGTAATACGATCACAGGTACAGAATTTTATTTTAGAACTTTTCTTTCCCTTCTCTTCCTTTACGGTAACAATTTATTTCATTTATCCCTTTCGAGAGAGGTCTCCTTAAAAAAGGACACCTAATTTTAATTCCAAAACTGACAAACGGCACCAAGAATATTTAATTAAAATTTTCCTTTTATAATGTACGTGAATATAAGCAAGTTCGTATTTTACTAATAACTTCTTTATAAAATCTGATGTCAGTCCATTATTTCTTCAGTTTATGAACAGAATTAATCCGCGCAGGAAAGGGTTAAAGATAATAAATATCGTAAAGCTTGTAATGAAGCAGATTGTTAGTATGTTTTTTAATAAATTATTAAAGGTATTCTAGAATTTTAAACCTACTATAAAAAAAAAAACACTTTCTATTTCATATTAATCTTAAATGAAAAAAATTTTTTTTTTTTTTCGCTATATCTGTGTAAGAAAAGAAACATAATAACGAATATATACTTTCTGTAAAAACCTAAATGTGTAAAATTTCACCATGAACATAAACTTTCACTTTCAAAATTCTTAACCTGTCAGGAGTAATCTGGTTAGAGAACACTAATTAACCACTGGAGTCTGACAAGCGCAAAAAAAAGGGCATCTATGGGTAAGTAAGTGCAGGGGTAGGAATTGGGAAAGAGAGCGAATATGGAGCAGCGATGGAGGAAAAAAAAAATCTTAGAAATCTATTCTAATATTTTTTGTCTTTTTTTTTTCTTGCTAACGATAAAGTTTTACTTATTTTTTATGTTCTAAGAGTAAGGAAAAATCTAAAGAAAAAACGAGTACTCCGTAAAGCAATCTCAGGTATCGAATTTTACTTAAGAAAATTCTTTTAAAGAGATTTTTTTTTTTTTTTTTTTGATTTGTCTATGATAACAACTCGTTTCATTTATAGGTAGTAAGTATTGTAGAACTTAGAGGCTATTATGTTTCATAATTATTTATTAAATGCATCCTCGAATTTTAAACATAATTAAAAAATATTTTATAAAATATACATGATCAATATATATATATATAATATATATATGTGTGTATTCCTTTTACTTACCCATCATATGTAGTATAAGGTAAGTCTTGCAATCGTTTTAAAAATTGAAAAAAAAATTGATGGATTTACATGTTTCAGACACTGGAGATTCCGAAAAACATGTTTTAAGTAAAACAAAAATTGACGTCTGTCTGTGTGTGTGTGTCTGTAAACGCTCTATCTCCCGAACAAATTGAGACAGAGACTTGAAATTTTGTTTGTATTTAGTAATAATGATAAGAAGTTTACTGAATTTCAGTAACCTCCATTATCCGGAACTATTTTTTTCGGACTCTCGAAATATTCGTTCTGATAAAAGGTATATAAAATTTTTCGAAATTGTTTATTCTGAGGGGTGAATATAAAAGACAATTAAAAAATTAAAGAATGAGGTCGATCGGATAATTAATTGACGAGATATTTGTAATCATGCTTTCCATACTCTTCGATTTTTCATGATTCTGTACTTCATTCAAATTTCAGTTCAAAGATATATTTTAATTGGAAATGAAAAGTTTAATCCGACGCACTAAACTGTTAGTTAATAGGATTGTCATTTTTGGAGTTATAACAATGTTTCTTGTACGCAATTCAGTAACAGAGCATTTAAAGTTTATGACGTCATCAAGCCACGTTTTTAACCCCTTCGGGACCGGCGGCTTTTACACAAATTTTATTGCGTAAACAATCACGAAAATGCTCTCATTAAAGAAACCCAATATTACTTTTCTTTTTTACTGGGGCCTGAAACAAATTCTGTATGCTCTATTTAAGGGTGCATATATGCACCGATGGTCCCGAACGAGTTAAACACTCTACCTACCGTACAATTTGAGGTAGAGATTTGAAACTTGGTATGTACTTAGAATGTAATCGCAAAGCGACAAAGCCTATTAAATTTCAGTAACCTTAAACATCCAGAGCTATTTTTTCAGACTTTCGAAATATTCGTTCTGATAAAGCGTATATAAAAAATTTCGGATTTTTTTCTTTTAAAGAATGAATTTTACATAAAGAATGAAGTCGATCGGACATCCGTTGCCTTGATATATGCTATTATAATTTCCACATTATTTTGTATTATGCATACCCATGATGGGTAAGTATTAGTGTGGCCCCCAACGATTAGTTGTATTAGACAACGTTTAAAACTTTTAAAATAAAAATAGGGAGAATTTTTTGTGAATATATTTATAAAAATTCTTCAAAGCGTGATAAGGATGTACTATATCATATAGTGATCTATATTGGGTGTCCCGCAATGAATGCGCCAAATTGTAAGGCAAGGTAAAGTACACATAAGGAAGCAATTTTGACACAGCAATGTAGGGTTGGAAATGAAAAGTTTTGGGGAAAAACAAGAAATGTGGAGGAAATGAAAAAAGCATTTTATTGACACAACAATTACACTACGAGCTCAAATGTGCCACCACCAGCATCGATACATACCTGGAAGCGTCTAGCAAATGATTTGTGTACCCTTTCGAAGGTTTCAATGTCTCATCTATGATACACCAGTTGACTCTGATAAGGACCTCATTGCAGGACTTTCAGTCGTTGCTGCAAATATTCGTGTATAACTAGGAATCTGCAAATGGGTATGCAAATCACTTTCCAGACGCTGCCAGTAGCACACTTGAGCACTTACTGTAATTGTTATGTCAATAAAATGCTCGTTTTCATTTCCTGCGCATTTCTTGCTTTTCGCCAAATTTTTTCATTTCTGACTCCGCAGTGCTGTTCCAAAATAGCTTCTTTATGTGTAAATTAACTTTCCTTACAGTTTGGCATCGTATAGAAGTAATAATCTTTAACATTTAGGAAATTACATATATTTTAAAGGGTAAAATACGGTGGTCGTAACTTTTGCATTACTTATGTTTCTATCAATAAAAGAATTCAATTCAAAGCGTTACCCTTATAGTTACATACATTTTAGTTACCCGGAGACTTCTTTAGAAGTTTCAAGGGGAAAAAATACTCCTTGACTTTCGCCAAAGTCTTGTCTAAATGTTTTTTGTCTTTGTGCTCCAACTTGCCTAAACAAGCTTCAGTTAAATTATTACTTCCGAAGAACAAGACCATATTATGTATTAGTATATATTATTATGATTATAGGTTATCTCTTTAATTTAAAAAACTTAGGAAGTTGCTGATTATTTGCATAAATGTATTCTATGTATAAACGTATAAATAATTACGAATGGTATTCTGAGAATGGTTATGTAGCACGTAATATGTTACATATCCCGTAAAATTTAATTTAATAAGTAAATTCATATTAAAAACAAGTTTTTATTCTTGGAAGTAAAATGTATTTAATTTTCTTCTGCATTTAAAAGATCTGCAAATCTTCTTATTGATTGGGATTTTTTTATCACTCAAAAATTCCATATTACCAACAGAATCACTAATCAACCAAAAAAAAAAAAAAATGTATTTTAAGACCGAAAATCATTGTTATAACTCTCTGTGAATAAAAATAAATAATTTTTTTAATAATTTCATTTAATGAAAAGCATTCACAAATACGAAATATGCGAGGTGAAAGAATTTATCTTTCAAGGTAAAGAGCAAATTGAAAGTGATTTTCGTTCGTGACATAAAGCTAGCAATATCATATTTAAAAAGTCATTTTTATTTTATAAAAATGTCAAAAATGCCCTTTCTTTTGTTATTTGGAAAACGAATTCTCCTAAATCTTTTCGATTTCGTGACTAATAGGCATTGCGATAAAGTTTCAGGGAAGCAATCCCAAGAAATAGGCTTCTTCCTGAAGATAAGAAGTTTAGCATCAGACGATATCCAAGTTTTTGACAAAAAGCTTTACGGATGATTTTTGGAAATATAACTTAATATCTCAAAAGTTATTGGTATATTCACATCAAGGTATTTAGGAATTTCAGTTTCTTTTATGAAATTCTTGATATTTATTGAGAATAAGAAAACGAAGAAGAAATATAGGAATTGCAGGAAGAACTAGGGTGTGAACCTGAATATTAGAAGAGCATTTATTTTAACTTTAAAGAGGTTCTCAAGCTCCCTACTTAAGAAAGGCGAAACTTTTTGACACATTTTCTCATTTTAAACATAAAGGCACAAAATTGGAAGGCCTGACTATTGAAGCGATTTGGAATCGAAATGAGTTTTCCATTTTCTGATAAATTAATTACCAAGTTATAAGGGATTTTGATCACGTGACTAGAAGTTTTTCTCTTTTCTCTGGTCGTTTTTTCTACTTTCGTCTGGAAATTCGCTTCAAAACGATAACTTTGACTGTATTTTCTGAAGGATCATTTGCGCTCACCAAAAAATGGAAAACGTCTTTCGATTACATAGTTTCTAAATACGTGCGACTAAAATGCGTTTCCGAGACAAAAATATATAAAATAAAATGTGTCAGATAGTAGACCCCTTGGGTCTGAGAACTGCCGTAAGGCACACGGAAAGGGGGTGGGCAGGGCCCGATTAACCTCTGAAGCTACGAGAAGCACAATGTCATTTCGGGGTCCTCTTTCATTCGAGAAAAGTTTCCTAAATTCGACATACCGGAAACTCACCAACGCATTATTCATATTACTACAAATATTGTATTATTGGATTTTCGCTATTTTGATTGGTTGGACGTTAATACTGCCTGATAAATTGACGACTTTGGTTGTTGGACAAACTAAGGAATTGCGGTTGAAACTGTTCTTATTGCATGAAAAATTTATTTGTTATGCAAGGTATTTTTATGAAACAATTTTTGAGAAATACATGAATATAAATGAGTGTGAAAAGGAATTAGAATTTGTAAAGGGAATTAATTCAAAGTAAAATTTGGGGGTCCCCTGTTTTCTCGATTTCGGGCCCCGTCAAAATTTTTTAAGAGAACCACGTGCTTGTCGTGTCTATTCAGTAACCAGGGCCAGGGTGTGGGGGATTTCTTCAAACTTTTTCATGCACAGATTTGTAGCTTTCGCAACAAAAATGTAACTATTGAAAATGGGAATATAACTTATTAATTCAAAAGTTATTGGCATATTCGCATTAGGATATTAGAGAATTTCAAACAGTTTTCTAAAATTTCTGATATTTATTGAAAAAACAATAATTAGAAGAAGAAAAATATCGCTAACGAAAGAAAAAATGTGCGAGCTTGAATACTAAAAGATTATTTAACTCTTTGATGCGTACTGAAGGTACCATTCTTTTATAAAAGCACTGAACTGTAATTATGATATACATTTAATATGTAACATGTTATTGTCATACACTGAAATAAAATTATACCACTGGCATCTAGAAAATAAATTGTGCCTCTAGACAAAATAGTTCCATGTCATCCTCATAAATTCTAGTTCTTTTTGCTAGAGAGTTCTAGTTATACCGATTAAAATTCAGACCCACCAGTGGCTGAGAGTTTCTGCTCTCGAAAGCTGGTAGACGGGAGGTGCTGGGTTCGATCCCAATCGCGCCCGTCGGCCTAATCGTTCGGAGTTTTCGTAGTTTTCTTCAAACCTTGGTTTTCCAAGCGTAAATACGGGTTAGGTTCCCTTAGAAAAACTCCCACGAAGGGCACTCTATATCCCTCGTGCTGATAATTGGCCCTCATAAACACAACCAACCAACCCGATTAAAATTCAAGGGCGTTTTCCTATACTATCGTGGTCAAACTTATTTAAAAACCTCTGCAAATAAATGCGAACACAAGAAGTGAGTTTTAGTAACTGTAATTCTAGTTTATGAATTAATTCTAAAAATCAAGTGATCATGTCTCGTAATTCAAACGATTCATAATATAATGTATTGTTTCATCACCTAGAAAACTACGACTAGAAATTCTCAATTATTTTGTCTATTCAGTTTATTTGTTTACCTTATCCGCATAGCTCAGAAATCTATATTTCTAGTTTAGGGATTTAGAAAATGATTATTCGTTTTAGATGAAGGCTGCATCTTTTTTCTTTCAGTGTATTGAGGTCAAGGTACTTAGAAATTTCAGTTTGTGGTTACGAAATTCTTGGGTATATTTATGGTGAATAAGAATTCGGAAAATTAAAAATAGTAATTGTAGGAAGAAAGTATGTGTGAACTTGTGTATTGAAATAACGTATTTTAGATTTTAGGTACACGAGATGTATTTTTCCAAACTCTTCGAATTGCATCTTCTGTAACATAATTGTAATTCTTGCAAACTGAGATGTAAATTAATACTTCAAAACTGTTTGGTGTAGTTATGCCAAGAAATTTAAGTCTTTCAGTTTATTTTGTGAAATTCCTAATATTTATTGAAAATAAAGATTCGAAGAAGAAATGCAAGAACTAAAGAATGAAATAATGTAACCTTTTATTAAAAATGAAATAATATTCATTAATTCAAGCTGCATTTTAAGATACGAAATTGTCTGAAATTATACAATAATATTTAATGCGTGCAGAAAAGAAAATTCAATACTTACTATTTTCGAATATGCAATTTTAAATGCGTAGGCAGCATGCAAGTAAATTTTTGGTATTGATTATAGAAGTGAACGAAATGTTTTCTTATGTTTATAAAAAAATGAAAAAAAAATTCAAAGATGTTTCTTATCAAGACACTGAATTATTTAAAAAATCCTATCGAAACATAAATAAGGCATAGAATGCTTTAAAAGATTTAAAATAAACACAACTTTCGCGAAAAAAAAATTGATTCTACAAAAGAATAATTTTTTAAAATATTTAAAAAAAAACAAACAAAAAAAAACATGCAAAATTGTTTTACATGAACGAGTATCAAAATTCAAATACTCCATTTTTCATGAAAAAATAGTACAGAGAGTTCAAAATGCATTCAAAGATAAATCATTATCCAGTCGAAGAAACTATTGAATCCAGTATTTTTATTTTCTGAAAATGCGACAGAAATAGCTTTTAAAGAAATCTAAAGTTGACATATTGCGAGAGAGAGAAATCTGTATACCGAAGTGCTTGCCATTTTTTAGACATGTGCAGAAATAGGAAGCATATATCTTTCTTTGCTGGTATCCAGATAATCCTAAAATATTTTGGGAAATCCGTGCTTTGAAAAAGTTTGTTTTTCAAAAGCTAGCTTTTAAAAACTATGAGTCATGAAATACTTTTATTAGTCTTCATCAGATGTATGGGAGTCGGGACTAACTTATTTAGTCACAAATATTCCATCCTAATTGAACTCGGACGGTAACAATTTAGAGAAAAATAAAAACATTGCAATGGAAATACAACGATTTGTACCGTGTTTTGTGTGAAATGTGATAACATCCCGAAAAGATCTGCAAAAACATGTTTCATAAGCAATCGATGATACCGTATGAACTGATAATCAAAATGTGGAGCGTCAAGTGTTATTTTATTGGTGCTGCTATAATTTCTGAAAGTTTTAAGTAAGACTAATTTATTATTATGGTTTTCTCATGGTCAATGAATGATTATAATATGGCTTGATTAAATAATTTATTAGTGAAATTTTCTTTGCTCAATGAATGGTTAGAATATGGTCTGGTTAATTTGTTGCTCACAAATAACGAATTATGATGTGCATATGGCGTGAGATTTTATCACTTTGAGTAGGTGGATAAGGTTTAAACACTTTACTGTTTATAAAGCAGAGAGGAATCAATTATGTTTATTTTTTAATTTGATTGAAAACAGAATATACTTCTTAAATAAATTAAGAAAATACATATATATCCTGGAAGTAGTTTGAAATTTTATTGACCAAATATTCTTTTTGAATGGTTTTGAAGAGCACAGGAAATTTATTCTTTTCGAATTAAAACATAACGAACAATAACATATAAATAAATAAATAAAAATAATACTAAGCATTCCTAAAAATTTTAGCAGCTAAAAAAATAACTAATGAAGAAACAATAACTATCTATATTTCAGTATTTTCTGAAAAGCACTAAAATGTGCTGTTTTAAAATAAATTATTAAAGCACTAACATAAACAAGCAAATATCTGCTTGCTAAAATCTCAGGATTTAAGGAGGTACGGCAACTGTTTCCCTAAAATGCATCGATTCTGACCGTGATTGAGGCAAAACTTTCATCAAATATTTGAGAGTTTATGTTTCACTAAAAGTCACGTGATGTTGATAGGAAATGATCGTCAAAAACGACGAAATACAGCTCGAGGATTTCTGAATCGTCAAAAGTGAGAGTTTTATTTCTGAGAGTGTACTGATAGCGCGTATAATACAAACTTCTATCACTTTTGTTTGGTGTTATCACATTTACAACAAAGGTGAGAATGTCTATTAAATGTTTTATTATAATATACTTCAGTTTTCTAAAAGTTATTATCGACGACCCAAATTGAATTAGGATGAAACGTCCTGTATTTTTGATTAAACACGTGGTTTGAGCCCCCATGTTCTAGGGTGATTTTTCATTCTCTTGACGCCTTTTATTACGCCTCTGAATTTGTCCGTCGAATTTTGGAACACTCTGTATATAGAAAATCAATAACAGATAGATTACAAAATCGCATCTTTACATACAAAAAAACCAATTCATTTTATCATAAATTAAATTTTAAAAACGTGTAAAAATACAAGGAAATACGAGAATCTGCGAAAATAAATATGTGCACTAGGAACAACAATGATGACAAGAATTGTAATCTCATACTTGTTTTCTTTTTCAAATTAAATAAATTGCTCACTCTCCACCAGAACACAAAACTAAGAGAAAAAAAAATATCCATCTGCCATTTGCTTCATTTTATCATAAAAGAAGAAGAATACGCGGAAACAAAACATAAATTTTCCTTTATTAGAATACAATGCTCTATTATATATACAGACCATAGAAAAATAAGAAAAATATTGGACTTTCTCCACTACTATTTTATTTAACGAGGAAGTTCATTTCTTTACTATCAGACAAAGCAGGCTGAAGCACAATGCAGTTCACATTTAATGCCAATCAAAAGAAATTACAAAAGTAAATATTTTTTTTCTTTTGTGCACAACATATCCTGATAAGCTCAACCACCAATTACTCATAAGTTACATAGCAATTACTTTAAGTGAAGGTCAGATATTAAAATTCCTTCCTATGAAAATATCACAAAAAACTTCAATAAGATCTTCATTGTACATTTTATATGATAACAGCACACATGTAGATAAAGGATTAAAACTAATTAAGAACATACATATTTCAAAGGTCGTAAAGCACACAAACTGTTTGTTTTAAGATGTAGCATTCTAAGTTTGGTTTTGCTTCCGGTATATTCTCTTATTTTAGTGAAAATCAGTTAACAATTGATTTATTTACATTAAAGTAAATATTAAGAAACGCTGGAATGTACCAGAGCGTTAAATTATAAATATATAGGATATTTCAGATTGTCTAAACATGTCCTCTTGGTATACGTTCTTATGTAAACTAAACAAAGGCGTTTGACAGAAATTCTGCTGTCCTTAGAAAATAAGAGATGATTTCACACAGCTGTATACATATCACCCTAATTGTCCGCCTGATCAACTCGTCATTGATAAATATGAGGTGAAATATTTTTTATAATTCTCAAATTCCAGAAGAATCCGACAACTGTATAATTAAACATTCCACAAAATGTCTAAAATTGAAAGTTATATAGTGTTATATGGAAGGGTTATATAGTGTATACTATATAATATGCTAAAATTTAATTCGGTGAAGAAACGTATAGAACATTTATAAATTCTCCTTCAGCAATTTCCATCCATAAAATGAAATGAACTTCAGATCTTTTGTGCAACCCTGTATATGATCTTCAGAATTTGAGCACACTAAGTAAATCGCTCATTCGCAAGAAAAGTTACACATCTCGACAAAAGCAAATTTTACAGGAGAGGGAAAAAAAAAGCATTATTTTATTATAAGATGAAATCGCAGCACTTAGCTTTGCATGCAGGAATAACAAGTAGGAAATTGCTCGTCAAACGTGGCAAATGAGGTGCGTTCGTACTATAACTAGTTTTATAATTATTTTTTGCACCCCATATTGTACTGAATGTATATAAATAAAAACATACATTTATTTTACTTAAATAGGTGTCACAAATATAAAAATTAAAATATGTTGACATGTTTCGTTTTAATAGTAAAAACCGTAATCATAACACACACATAATCAATAGAAATGAATAGATTCATTTCTATTGATTATGTGTGTGTTATGATTACGGTTTTTACTATTAAACCGAAACATGTCAACATATTTTAATTTTTATATTTGTGACACCTATTTAAGTAAAATAAATGTATGTTTTTATTTATATGATATGAAAAGGTGAAATAAATTTTGTTTGAGTTTTTACGAAAACTTACAATGGTTTTTAACACTGAATGTATATTTCTTTGCGCTTCATAAGTGCATAGTCTGTAACATCATTAAAATGCATTTGCAATATTTTTTCCCATTCCCCGTAATGTAACGGAAAACTTTTGACTGTCCCTGTAATTAAACTATACATCCGATTTTCATAAAATTTGAAATGGCTCGACACAACTTTGCAGCAATTATATATTTAAAATTTCAGACCATTCGGAAGGCTGTAACATCATTAAAATGCACTTGCAATAATTTTTTCTCATTGGCCGTAATGTAACGGAAAACTTTTGACTGTCCCTGTAATTAAAGTACACATCCGATTTTCATAAAATTGAAAATGGCTCGACAAAATTTTGCAACAATTATATCTTTAAAATTTCAGACCATTCGGAAGACTGTAACATCATTAAAATTCACTTGCAATAATTTTTCCCATTGGACGTAATGTAAAGAGAAACTTTTGAATGTCCCTGTAATTAAACTATACATCCGATTTTCATAAAATTTGAAATGGCTCGACACAATTTTGCAACAATCATATATTTAAAATTTCAGACCATTCGGTTGGGTAGTTTTTGTTCTGTTATATGCGGACGGACGGACGGACGGACTGAACGACGACTATAGGTGCTACGTATTTATATAATTACGAACGCACCTAAAAAGGTGAATAAAGGCATAAAACCCTTAATGAAGACCTAGGATGCGGTTTGGAGGGTTAGGTAATTTTACCTCCTCACACAATCCACCACTCTTCTGTGGTCACAAATGGACATACAACAGCGTAATAAAAGAATTTTCCGTGTAACTACACTTATGGAACTGCTTGTGTAGCGAGACACACCTATGATAGAACTATTAGTGTAAGAAAACGCAAAATGAATTTTTGCAAGATGTGTCACTTTTCTTGTGGGTGAGCAATATACCGGGTGTCCTAAAAAGGACTGACTGATTTTAAAATTCAATAACTTGCAAACGGTGACAGATATTTAAAAATTTCTTGCAGGAGGTTTATGCATAAGGTCAAAAGTTTTATTACAGTGATTTTCGATTTTAGTTCGAATTACAAACAATAGATGGCGCTGTAAGCAATTGTCGCTAAATACAGGCTCGATTTTTGGTTCTTTCTCTTGTTTCATGCGGAAAAAGGAAATGGAAATGTATTATCCGGGCCACGAAGTACCAAAAATCGAGCCTGAATTTAGCGTCTATTGATCGCAGCGCCATCTATTGTTTGTAATTCGAACTAAAATTGAAAATCACTGTAAAAAAAAACTTTTGACCTTATGCATAACCATCCTGCAAGAATTTTTTAAATATCTGTCACCGTTTACAAGTTATTGAATTTTAAAATCAGTCAGTCCTTTTTGGGACACCCGGTATGTATATATATATATGGATAAATACATATATTTTTTTTTATATTTCACCGATTTCAAACAAAGAAGACTGATTACAAGTCAATTGTTTGTTAGGTCATTTAAGGAAAGGAGGAGGTATTGATTTCTAGATTACGTTTTAAGAATAATCATGGTACCGTGATTATTTATTTATTTATTTATTTATTTATTTAAAGGGTACTACAAAAATTTTAATATGTATAATCGTCAACGGTGCGTCATGAGCGTTGGTAATAATGTGTTTTAAAACGCATGTGAATTACCCCGAAATAGCATTCTATTGCGCCAAATCACTCTCTTTAAAACTAGCCAAGTAGTATGCAGCGTGTAAGTAAGAAATAGACGATGTTAATTACATGATTGTTCTCCATCGATCTGAGCTGTGTACAGTGCGTTCAAAAATTTAAGCACAACATAAAATTTCAAAATAAAATTTTATTATTGACTGAAAGTTACTTTCCTTTTCACATGACCTACAAATTGTAGTTTTAAAAATGTCTTTAACAGATTTATGCTTTAAAATTTAGCTCAAATAACAGAATTGGTCAAAAGAACAAAAATGAGTGTGTCAAAAGTTTAAGCACAGTAATTCTTTAGTCTTTAATAGAACGGGAATAAAAACAATTAATACTTGATTATTCTTCCATTCTGCTGAATTACTTTAAATATACGGTCTTTCATCGATAAAATGAGATTCTGTATTACTTCTGGATCAATTTTAAACCACGCGTTCTCAATGGCATTTTTCAAATCTTTAAATGAAGAATACTGCTTTCCATTTTAATAAACTGCATGAGGGAGAATACTCCATATATTTTCTACAGGGTTTAAATCAGGGATAATTGGCGGCCATTTCAAAACAGATACTTTTTCAACTTAAGTTAGATTGAAGTTGGGTTTGAGGTATGTATCAAAGCATTATCATTTTGAAATAACCATTTTTCTCCCTTCAAAACCTCGGCAACAGCGATAAATGATTGGCAAGTGTCTCTTGATAGTTTTCAGAGTTTTCACAACCACTGATAAACGCTAACAGTTTTCGATGTATTCCGATTCCAAAACTCTTCTATGAACAGTTTTTTTTTTCGATATTTGTCCTCCAACTGCATGTTTAATTTGCGAAATAGAGTAATTGCCAGTTGAAGCCAAGCTTCTGGTGCGGTGATCTTGGTGAAAAGTAATCAAACGTGCCCTTACTAAACAGAATTTTCGTTTGAAATCATTACCAGGATTCAAAACTTGAAGAATACCTCGTTTTGATCTTTTTAGTACACTTGCAATTACAGAAACAGGCTAATGTTTTGTTCCCATGCTCCAGATATTTATCACCTCCTCCTCTGAAAATTCTTTCTACTTAGGCATAAACACAAGGGTCTAACACAAAAGACAACAGCTGACTGCTTCTTATGCATCCAGAAATCGTTTGCGTGTGCTATCGTTTAAATCAGTTTGTAAAATTTGCATAAAAACGATTTTGTGCTTAAACTTTTGACGCGGTTATTTTTGTTCTATTCTTAAACTCCATAGTTTGAAATAAAATTTAAAAGATAATTTTACTGAATATAGTATTAAAAATGCTATCATTAACATATACAAGACAGGTGTTGAAATAAAGTACTTTAAAATTTTATTTAAAAATTGTTATTGTGCTTAAACTATTGACACGCACTGAATAGATGCATAACAGAAGATTCAATCAATGTTAACCACAAAATAGTTAATTAAATTTTAAATGCTAAAAAGTTTAAACGGCGAATCTTTGCCAAGTTATGGAAAAATAATATCAAGACAAAGATAGAATGTGCTTAAATAAAACGAATCATAAGGCAAGCGCCACAAGTTGTGAAGGGCTGCTCATGAATTATTTACAATAAAAAATCAAAATATGCCAAACGGCTTAGAAGTGATAATACATTTTTAAAACTATCCTCTTGGAGGAGGCAAAAAGTAATGCTTATCTTACATTTTCCATTTTAACTTTTTTCAATATAGTTGAACGTGTTTATGGATTCGGTTTGTATGCACTTCTGTCTGTCTGTGCTTTAACTTGGGTAAATAGACTCAAATTCAGATGTTATTGGTAAATATTAATGAGGTTTACCATTTTCGATATTGAAAAAGAAATGGGTAACAAATATAGTTCCTCTACAGACGCATTCAAAAGAATACCGTTGTATTGTGGTCTATAAAGGAAAATCGTTTGCAGTATATTTTATTGAGGCTATTCTGTTTCAAATATGTTGAAATTAATATGCACCACTGAGGTGCACTGTAAGGTGTTTACTATAGAATATGGTGTACATAGCGCTTACCTTTCATTTACAAGGGGTCATAAAAAAATCCTGTTACAGTACTGCCTATGAGCAATAATTGCTGGAAGTGCGTTTTCAATTGATGTATACGTTTTTAAATGTAACTAATTCTTTGCACATTGCTTGGCATGTACCGGGTGTCCCAGAAATGACTGATAGATTTTAAAGTTCAATAACTTGCAAAGAGTGACAGATATTAAAATAATTCTTGTAGGAGTGATATGTAAGATGTCAGGAGTTTTCATTCTGCGATTCTCTGTTCTAGTTACAAATAGCATAGATTGATCGCGCTGCAAGCAATAACCGCTAAATCCAGGCTCGATTTTTTGGCTTCTCTCTTCTTCCATGAGGAAAAAGGAGATTAAAATGTATTGAATGGATTCTGAGGAACCAAAAATCGTGTCTGGACTGAGCACCTATTGCTCTCAGCGCCATCTATTGTTTGAAATTCGAACTAAAATCAAGAATCACAGTAAAAAAAAGGCCTGACATCATATATAACCCTCCTGCAAGAATTCTTTTAATATCTGTCACCGTTTGCAAATTACTGAATTTTAAAATCCATCAGTCATTTTTGGGACATTCGGTATTAATTCTATTGATCCTATACAGGGTGGCACAAAAGAATTCGAGTACATTTCCTTCTTAATGACGACATTTTCAACTGCGTTATGCATTTCATAACCGAATTAACTTTTTACATACTAACGTACTATCTATTAAAATACAGACTTGCAACCAGGGCTTGATATACAGGGTAGTACAAACGAATTGATATATTTTTCAGAATATATATATATGGTAATTGTTAAAATTGGGCTTCGTTTATGCGTTTTTCAAAGTGTTTACATAGTCTTTTTTGTACCTTATAAAATGGTGAAATTTTATTATAGTGTTTTGAATGTGTTAGAAAGAGTTTCATAATCTGTTATTGATGCATGATTTTTCTTTTTTGTTGTACATATAAATATAACTTAGACCTGTGGCACGTGTGCCATAACTAGCACGCTGCAGATTATTTTTGGCACGGCATAGATTCAGGTTTTAGATCAAAATATAGTAGAATTTTATAATATACATTAATTAATTTAGATGTTGTCTCTGTTTATCTGTGTTCGACCAGTTCGGTTGGTTGTCCATTGTCATATAGATTGCAGAAACTGTAATATAACTTAATGTATCACAAACTAGCTCAATATAGTCTCACAAAATTTTAAGAATAAGAGAGAATTAGGAAATTATTACAAAAAAAGGTTAAAAGGCTGTAACGTGAAAAATGAAAAGCTATCGAAGACTGAGACTTAGACACCTAACTCAGAAGAACTGGCGTTCATTTTTAAACTATTTTTATTCACGCTAGGACAACACAACACAGCACACATAAAAAATCACAGGAACATATAAAAACTTAAAGTCTGTCGGAGCTTGCATGTCCCTCTCCGGTCGGCCCAAAAGCGACCGTCTTCCGTCGTTACAGAAACGCATCTCCTCCACGGCGCCCTGTTCGACTTTTCAGTCTGTCTTAATTTCTGACCACGATGGAGACTGATTCATCTTATTAAAAAGTTTATTTCTCCAAGTGCCAGTCAGCACTTTTCACCGAGAAGTATTTACATCATTAAAATCAGTTCTCAACTTCACATCTGGAGATCGTGAATGCATTGACATGCGATTTATATTTCAGGCATCTGGAAGGCCCAATTAAAAAGTGTTTACTAAGTTAAGTGGTCATCTGGTTTTTGCATGAGCTCAGATGAAACGTCACAAGGCATTATAAGAAAAAATGCCGATGGTAAAATTCTAACTTGGAATTCAATTCTAGGTACTAAAAGCTTTAGAATATCGGCACTTGCTATTTTGACTTTTTTTTTTTTTTTTACCTGACATTCTCTTCGAAAATATATATTATGAAAAATTCAAGTAAAAACCATTTTGTCAAATAAGTCCAATTCAACTAGCATCTCTCTATTCTAAAAAAAAGTAACTACCGCTGTCACCGCCGCCGCCGCCGCCGCCGCCGCCGGTTTTGATTTTTTTGTGACCGGAGGCCTTTCTTCGTTAATATTAAGAAAAATAATGCATACAAAAATATGAAAATCGGTGGTTTTATACAAAAATGTTTGATAAACACGCTGATGTAGACAGTTTTCAAATCGAAGAATTATTTTAAGAGATATTTAATGCTAAAGTTGGACAAAATCGTTCCACTAAAAAAGTTTTATAGCAGCAAAAACTATACATGACAGTGTAATCATTTTTACATCATTTTATGCGTTAGAATTTGCCGGAGTGCAGATTGTATTTCTTTTTTTAATTTGGCTAATTTTTTGAGGTATTATTGCTATTTTAAATTCAAATTTTCAGCATTTCTAGAGATATTTTTTACAGATTTTAGAAAGTCATATTAATTTAAACTGTTGCCAACTTGTATAAACAGCGAAAACAATAATGTTTGCTTGAAAAAGAAAAAAAATATTTATACGTGTAATAAATTAAAAATTTATTTACACGTGGCTATTATAAACAGAAAAAAACGTTTGGAATTAGAATTAAATAATTATGTACAAAAAGCAGGAACTTATTAAAAATTATGTCATAAAAACTATAATTACACGTGAATTTTAAGAGAGAAAGGAATTTGTAAAATAATAAATTTATTAACATGCGTTAGAAGTCTTAAATAGGAGAAATTACGTCATATTTACGTCACATTACAGTTATTACATAAAATGAACACAAAATAATATTGCAAAACGGTTTAAATTTAGAAATTGCACTAGACATTTATTTGATATTTTGAGAGGATACTTTTCAACTATTTTTATTAGGAAAGCGCAAATAATATTTCCTTTCTAACACAAGCATTTTCACGTGAATATTAAAAAGAGAAAGAATAGTTTGGTCAAAATTACGTCAGATTAAAAACGATTAATTTAAAATGTCTCATTTAAAACAATTTTCTTTTCGCTTTGTTAAAAAATACCAGGAGAAAAAGACTCTGTTTACTTAATTCCTTTTATATTAGCTTATTTTGAAATGTTGTTACACGTGTCTACGTCATCAAGTTATTTTTATTTCGACGTTTTATTTGTATTTTTATTAATGTTGTACTAATTTATTTGTTCTTTCGTTATCTCTCTATTCTAAAAAAAGGTAACTACCGCTGTCACCGCCGCCGCCGCCGCCGGTTTTGATTTTTTTGTGACCGGAGGCCTTTCTTCGTTAATATTAACAACAATAATGCATACAAACATATGAAAATCGGTGGTTTTATACAGAAATGTTTGATAAACACGCTGATGCAGACAGTTTTCAAATCGAAGAATTATTTTAAGAGTTATTTAATGCTAAAGTTGGACAAAATCGTTCCACTAAAAAAGTTTTATAGCAGCAAAAACTGTACATGGCAGTGTAATCATTTTTAGATCATTTTATGCGTTAGAATTTGCCGGAGTGCAGATTGCATTAATTTTTTTATTTTGACTCATTTTTTCAGGTTTTATTTCTATTTTAAATTCAAATTTTCAGCATTTCTGGAGATATTTTTTACAGATTTCAGAAAATTGTACTAATTTAAACTGTTGCCAACTGTATAAAAAGCGCAAGCAATAATGTTTGCTTCAAATTAAAAATTTATTTACACGTGACTATTATAAACAGGAAAAAACTTTCAAATTAGAATTAAATAATTACGTATAAAAAGCAGGAACTTATTAAAAATTACGTCATAAAAAGTATACACGTGAATTTTAAAAGAGAAAGGATATTGTAAAATAATAAATTCATTAACATGCGTTAGAAGTCGTAGGAGAAATTACGTCATATTTACGTCCCATTATAGTTATTACATAAAATGAACACAAAATAATATTGCAAAAAAGTTTAAATTTAGAAATTGCGCTAGACATTTATTTGATATTTTGAGAATTAATTTAAAATGTCTCATTTAAAAGAACTTTCTTTTCACTTTGTTAAAAAATACCAGGAGACAAAGACTCTCTTTACTTAATTCCTTTTATATTAGCTTATTTTGAAATGTTGTTACATGTGTATACGTCATCAAGTTATTTTTATTTCGACGTTTTATTTGTGTTTTTATTAATGTTCTACGAATTTATTTGTTCTTTCGTTATTTAAAATAAAAATTATATCAATTTGTATAATTTGGCGAGTGGTTTGGCGATTTATATAATTTGGCGAAATTGGTCGACAGGATAATCAAGTAGTACCGCAGCGGATTTGGCGTTAAAATTCCCCAATCAAAGAGAAATGAATAGAAATTCGTTTATAGGGAGATCGCCACTGTTTTTTAAATTATAATTCAATCTTTCGAAATCTTTTTAAAGCCGATCAAATTAGCGTGCATTTAGAGTCTGCGGTGTCTGGACGGGTGTTGGCGAGCGTAGCTCGTAGGGGGCCGAGCCCCCTAGTTCTTTTAAAAATAGCTAAGTACGAAGTTGATGTATAAATTATTTGGCATTTTAGATGATACATAAGAAATAATATTTTTAAAATAAATTTTTAAAGTATAAACATCAAATGTTACGCATATTTTTTATGCCAAAATTCAAAATTTTACGTAATTTTGATTAATTATTATTTGGTCCATTGATTTTTTTTTTATTGTTGGCACGTCATGATCATGTAAAATATATTTTTGGAAAAAATTAGCACGTGGATGTAAAAGGGTTCGCCATCTCTGACTATCAGTTCACTATCACTATCAGTTTTTCCTGTTAAACATAAAAAAAAAAAAATAAAGATGCTGTACTTCATACAAATTATTTTCGGTTCATTTTTATGTTGTCAATAATAACAACAGATGTGATTAAGAAGAAAAAAGACATTTAGTAAATTATGCATAACCTGAGAAAATTAAAAAGCTTATGTTGATGTTATTTTAGTACAGTAGTTCAATTTAGAACACGACATTGAAAATACTTCTGATAAGTAAGGGAATATAATGAATGTGAAAAATTTAACTTTAAAAAAAAAAAAAAAAATACAAGCTTCTAAATTAGTTTTATTGTTCTCAGTTCTTTAAAAAGTATATCGGCGGGTTAGTTTAAAGAAACAATAAAACATGAAATTTTCATTTAAAATTAATCTTAATTAAAATTAAAGATAATTTTCTAAAGAATTAATTTAACCACAGCCTATCGTAAAATTAACACCGTATCTTATTTAAATGTACACATATCTCAAAGGCAGGTTTCAAAATTTTTAATCAACACAGAATGTTCTTTAAATGTTCATTAATTAGTTCAAAATTAATTAACTAGAACATTATTTTCCTCAAAATTACCGAAGTTTGCCTTGATTTATTTGATAGTTGAAAAGTTTTGTTCAATGAACTCTGTTAGTGTAGGCTTTTATTGAATAATCTTTTATGTTTCATCGAAAAATCTGCTAAATACGAAGAGTTTAAAATTTCTATACATATATTTTTCTCAATTAAATTAAAATACTTTTTTTCTTTACTTTCAGTCTACTAATGTTTCAAATAATTTTGTAAATAAGAGAACATTTTAAATTTAATTGTGCAGTTTGAAAATGAGATTTTTCAAAGTAACTGGAAACTTTGATTAAATCCTACATGCTATAGACTTTTTAAAAATATATACTGAGAGTCTTAAAATGGACTGACTGATTTTTAAATTCAAAAAATTGCAAATGGTGACCGCTATTTAAAAAAAAAAATCTTGCAGGAGGGTTATGTAAGATGTCAGGAAATTTTTTATTACGATTCTCGATTTTAGTTTAAAATAGCAGCGATAGATGACGCTGTGAACAAACGGCGCTAAATCGGGGCCCTATTTTTGGCCTCTGTTTTCTCTCAGTATCGATGCGAAAGAAGAAAGTTAAATATATGGAGTGGGTCCCTAAAAATAAAATTGCATTGGTGACTGAGAACCACTCCATATATTTAAATTCCTTCTGTCGCACCAATACTAAAGGAAGAAAGAGGCCAAAAATTGGTCCGAATTTACCATCTATTGTTTGCCGCGCCACCTATCGCGGTTATTTTAAACTAAAATTGAGAATCACAATAAAAAAAACTCCTTATATCTTACATAACTTTTCTGCGACAAATTTTTTAATAGCTGTCACCGTTTGCAAGTTATTGAATCTTAAAATCAGTTAATCCATTTTAGGACTCCTGGTATATAGAAATGTTCATGGTGTAAAAGAAATGTTTACAAAAATTCAGTGTAACCTCGTAATTGCTTACAACTTTGGGGAACTTTCTCTTATTTTTTGAAAAGCTTCAGTCTAAGAAATAATCAGATGTTGTGGAGGTATACAGCAATTTTTCTCATTTGAAAATTACCATCATATTGTGTATAGGTTATTATTTATGTTTTAATTATAATTTTTTTTGTCAAAAATACATACAAAAATGAACAAATTGTACGATTTTTATATAAATGCTAAAACCGTTACGAAATTTAAATGTGCTTTTCAAATAGAAAGCATTATTTTTCATTTTAATTGATTTTACTTCCACATTTTCTTTTTTCAGGTTTACGAAAAATACTCTAGTATATTATCCTGTACTATGTTTATAATAATCATAGATCGTTTTTATTTGTATAATACATATAGGAATTAAAATAGTGACACGTTCACCACAGTATCATTGCATAATGTTTCAAATCCTCATATCATAATTTACACAAAGATTGGAATATTTGCGAGTTCGAAATCTGCATATTTGTAACCAGTATTTTTAAAATGATTATTTGTACATGTAAACTACTTTCTGTTTATGCAAATACCTTAATTTATAATTAACTAATTAACTTGTTAATATCTTATAATAACATTACTATATATATTCAGGACCATTGTTTTGGCGGGGGGAAGTTATGTATTTTACTTAATTTTTTTTATCTTTCCCTGAATGGTTAATAAATTATTTTATGTACATTATGCAAAGAAATTTGAAAATATTTAAAAAAGAAGAACAAATGGAATAAACTGAGCACGCTCCTGTAAAAAACTAATCGTTCGTCAAACACCTGATACTAACAGCTAGTTTGTCTTCTTCATATTAGAAACATAGAAATGGGAAAATTTTATCAGGATGAAACTGTAAATTACATGGTGTATTCCGGCCCAAACCATTAGTACGTAAGTTGCCCCCAAATCTCATCTGCTCTGTCTTCGGAAATTAGTACTTATAGAGAAAAAAGAATGGAAAAATCCATTTGCAGTGGTGCTAAATAGGTCGTAATTGGACTGTCAGTCATGGTACAGAAGTCATGTAATATTACAAATCACGATACTAGATGATTTACACGAAATATGTCGTGATAGGTGACAGTAATATGTGAGGGAAACGGTAGTCCCTCATCTATTTTCAAGCTCTTGCAACTCATTGTAATGATATTTACATGCATGAGTTTTTACTTTCGTGCTTCTGCTTGAAGATAAAAAGTGCGGAACAGAAAATTATATTTTTCCAGTGAAAAAAACAATAACACATCAACTTTCAACAATATATATTCGAGTTATTATTATTATTATTATTATTAGGATAATTAATAGGTTTCCGGTCAGGGGTGTATTACATAAACGTTCTCACATTTCTTGAATTTGGATATTCAAGTTACGATTCATCACAGCACGATTGCGGTTGCTGTGTAATTTTTTCGATGTTCTAATCGTTACGAAATGAAAATGTGAGCATTTCCCTTCACATTTTGTGCAGTATGATAGCCATCTCCATACAATATAACTGCATATTCGAAATACCTGATAAAACATTACTCAATTACCCTTTCTCTCTCTCGATTTATATACAAGTTTATACAGATATAGTATAGGTGCATATTCACGATAGCCAGTCTCCAAGTGGCGACTAAATTTTTTTCTGTGGCCACTAACTTTCGATATCTAAGTGGCCATATTTTTTTCCTTATACAAAAAATAAATGTTTGAAGTGCATTTTGATTCAAACATTCACAATTTTTTTTTATATGTGCTTTTGTATGACAAAATAAAAATAGGAAATATTGTTTTCCTAATATTCCCTACAATCCTGATTGCTCAGCTCATACATTTTCTATATCTTTCCCAACATAACTTGCCCATCTTCTGACTCTACATAGTGGAAGATTTATATTATACTTAATTAATATTCAAGGATTTTATAATTAAATTAAATATACATCTCTGATGTAATGCAATTAGTCTGCGTATCGTTGTTCATGTGCTTATATAAAATAAATTATTTTTCACTTTGAATTCCTGAGTTTTTTGTTTAGTTTTTCTCATATAAACTAAACAAATGCTGAAGTATTTATATTTACTTACGTGCAAACGGATTTCTTTTTCATTAGCTTGCGAAAAGTATAGATTAAAAAAATATTTCATGTTTGAAAATTATTTGAAAACCATAAAAAATGAGTAAATTTCGATACAGTTTTTCAAACAAATTGCAATACAGTTTTTTAAAAAAATGCACCTGTAAGTACATTTTTATCTCTACTCGACGGTGTAAAAACTGAAAATTTACGATGTTTAGAAGATTAAAAAATTGAAGAAAAATGGAAATTTCTTCATGAAGTGTTGTCATTCTCAGAATGACGTCAGTGTTACGCACGAACACGTTTGTCCTTTACAATATAGGTAAGCGCGAAATTCCCGAATTTCTTTTATATATATATGACGAAAGAAGGAAGGAGACTTGAACTTTGAATTGCCTACGAAATACAAATAATTCTTATTCCACGAAAATGCTTGATTTGGGAGAAAAAATGCACAACATAAATATTAAATATACTTTAGAGAAGATATGCAATATTGATTCATATTATTAAATTTTATTTTGAGACTCGAAACTCAAACGATATTTTTTAAAATGGTATTATCCAGACTTTACATAAGGAAAATTAATCTAACCATTTAATCAATTTAAATATTTATATGAAATTACATAAAGAATTATTTGCATGCTCTAGTTTAAATGTTCATAAAATATTGCTATAACAAACATTGTTATAAATCAATGAAAAAAAGAAGTCATTCTAATAATTTTAAATTCCAGGAACATCAACAGTATTATGAATCATAAATATTTGCTTTGTTGATTAAAATTTTATATTTAAAATTTATGAAAATATTAAAAAACTTAAAAACTTCTCTGTAATATTCAAACTAATTTATCACTTTATTTCATTTTCATCTTATGTGTATAAAATGAGAACATTTAATCTTGCAGAAAATATGTCTCTCTTGTCATAAAAATAATTATAACCGATGTCCTTCCTTAGTAAATATACGCTGAAGAAATTTAAATTTTACACCAAACATTTTATCTGTAACACACAACTAATGAGAAATATGAAGTCTTTAATGAATTTTGAAATAATTTCCCAAAACACATCGTTCTGTAAATATCAGTTTAAACTACACAATAATTTAAGCAACTCATTTTCTTACAATTAACATTTAAAAGATAATAATGCAGAATATCACATTTGGGGCTTCATTATCAAAATGTCTCGCCCGGATAGTTAACAGGAAGAATGATATTATCAGATGTTACAATTTACATTTCAATAAATTTCAAATGGAATTTTAATTAGTGGGATAATTATGTTTTCTTAATTAACACTGTTTGTGAAAACTTGCGAACAAAATTATTTTAAAACACCCAGCTAGGTTCATTAGCATTCGTTTATTGTTTCATAGAATATTCATTTTTTTTTTTTTTTTTTTTTTTTTTGCATAACATAAAATATCAATTAAATTTTAATAATTCAGTGCATTCTTTTACGTTGAAAAGTTCTATTTTTTTGTCAGTGTTAAATTATATTATTTTTTAAATGCTACACACAGAAAAATGAAGTTTGCATTAATTTTTTTTTTTTATTGTATATTTTCAAAACAAAAATTGAATAAGTTCAATATAGTAAAATTAATATTTTTTTTCCAAGATTCGCATTTTAGGTTAATCATAAACGATATGTATATAAAAATTTAGTAAATAGGATAGAAATCTTCAGTAAAAATGTGAATTAAGTATCCCCTGCATAAATTTGCATAAGAATAGAAATAAACAAAAGATGGAAATCATGACAAAGAAGATTAGTATGTCTAAACTCATTTCGAAATGGTAGACTGCCTTTATTAGCAGAAATATGATTTGAGGTCATAAAAAAAATGAAGAATAGAGAGTTTCACTAAGCAGTTTTAAGGAAAATAAAGCGCTGCAAGGCCGTAGCCAATGAGGGAATCGCCAGAATGTGATCCCCTCCGAAATTTCTGACAAGAAGGCTATAAAATATGCCAAGGCATATGGTCAAGATGCTAAAATAAAATATAGCCAAGATTCAAACAATCAAAATTCTACGCTATCATATGTTTATTATTTGACTCCGTTAGTATGTTAAGAAAAATAAGTGCAATTTTTAAGAAATTTTAAAAATTCGTTCGAATTTTATCTTTTAGAGCAGAATTTTAAGGCTAACGGAATAGCCGCAAACTTAGCTGTTCTTACATATGCTAGCAGAAAAACATTTTTTGGCAATAAAACAGTTGATAACATACGTAAAAATTATGAAACAATAATTTAGTTGACAATAATCTCGATACATCACGGAAAAAGCATCTAAACGAGATTATAATTTTGTTTCCAATGAAAAAAGCCGTACATTTTCTTTTGTAATGTATATTAAATTGAATCATTTAAACTCACAATAAAGTTTAATAAAACTCTTAATTCTCGCCTGTATTCAATTAGTAAAAAAAAAAAAAAAAAAAAAAATCTAAAATCGGTAAAGAATAAAATTCTGGGCCCCAAATCCCCCTCCAAAATATTTTTCTAGCAAAGGCCTTGCCTTTGATTTATCATAGAAATAATTGTCTGAAATAACCTTCGGAACATAGTATGATTCTACTAAGGTGCAGCAGCGCTATTTTCTGAACGGTGGTGTGAGTAGTGTTGCTAGGTCTAATATCACAAAAAGCTGGACATGTAAAACTTCACTTCTAAAACAGGACAAAAAATATTGTACACCTTATGTAAACGAAACCTATCTACAAGGGAATCATGTCTATAAAGTAAAAATTCATTCTCCCTACGGTAAGAATACCATACAATTATACCTACTAAGACGAAAGCTTGTTTAAAACGAAATTTTTCCTTTGTACTTTTTCAATTCCATCTTAATAGGTTTTATTGCACTAAATAAACACAACAAGCTTATACGGTGAAATCTGTGAAAGTGGAACTGTTAGGCAGCGAAGCAAAAGTTCCAATTTAAGAAGTATTATTGTAAACTATTCTAATTGAAATTTTTACGTTTAAAACCGTTATAAGCAGGTTCCGTTTATACAGTGTGTATTGAGCAAAGTACAGTAAAACTTTTGAAAATAGAATCGCTAGAAGCCTCAAAAAATTCTGTTTTAGATAATTTCCTTCTAGGTAAGTAGGAAGGCGCTATAAAATTTTTCCGTTTTAGATGAGTTCTATCTTAACAGGTTTTACTGTATAAAGTTCCATTCGACGAAGACTAACGAGTTGCATGGCACCAAAATAAATTTAAAATAATTTGTGCATCGGGAGAAAAGGTCTTTGAGTCCCTGAAAATCGGAACACCTGGGAACACTTGGTATAAGGCACAGTCTGACAACTCCCGCAAAGTATAAAATGTTGGGATGGATAATATGGATTTCAGAAGGAATGGTAATAACTTTACAGACAGAAATAGTCCATATTCAAGTCAAGTTAACATTAACACTGTGTTCATGTGACCTTGCAATCTCAATTGATAATTATGCGTTTAGTAAATAAATTAAACAGGAATGATTTTTCCAAACTGACATAATGAATTGACTCACTATCTTGCACTAACTTACTGGGAAAAAAAAACAAACCTAAATAATAATAATTATAATAAACAAAAACTGGAAAACGCAGTTGCTCAACATTCGTAACCAAAAGATTGAGAAAACATTCAACAATCATCGTACACATTTTTGAACTGAATATCCAAAAACACTCGTACGAAGAACGAAAAAAAAAAAAATAAAAGTGATGTGAAACCACATAAACCACTCACATGAGGTAATCAGTTTGCGATAAATGTTACTCACTGTCATATATCTATACGCAGATATAAGTATTTTGTTTTAATTTTTAAATCATGTTATGTTTAATTTATTTTCACTTTTTTTTATACAGGTTTGCTATAGTTGGGTACGTGAATACCGCAAATAAACATAGGCATTTTCTAAAGTACTCGAAACGATTGTTTTAAAATAACAAAAAATAAATTATGCATAAAAAATCGGGAGGGGGGAGGGGAATGTAGCCGAACAGAAGTGGTTGAGTGTAACTGTACTGTGAGCAACATATAAAAGTTAAACAAAAAAAAATCTCTTTAATAAAATTACCCAATGTAAAAGATTTGAAAAAATATAGCTGTTTTGCGTATAACATTTCCCTTTAAATTTCACCAATACTATTAATTTAATTACACCTCGCCATGCATTTTGAACACAGAAATGTAACCTTAAATAAAAATCAAACCACACAGAAATTAAAAATTCTGGTTTTAAATGCCACAATACTAACTTATTCAAGCACAGTACTTTATCGTCAGGGATTCCTTTTTAAACCGCCCGAACGAGATAATCAATTAGCAGAATGAGATTACAGGTTCTTAAATTACCATGGCAATCGATTTCTTATGAAATTTTAATTAACCCGATAATTATGATTACTTCATCAAAAACCTTGAAAGAAACACGGGTACAAAGCTAGACCGGGAAGAGGAAATGAGGTTCATTAATACTGATTTGGTTTCATTATTTTGGGGAAACTTATACTTTGTTCTGAAAGGAAGACAGGAACATCAATAATTCAGGAGCCTTATTAATATAGCAGAAACAATTTTTCTTTGTTTATAAAAGATAAAACTTATTAATATTTACTCTTAATATTTCAGATAAATTAAAAAACATATATTAAGACAAAAAAGATAGTGTAAACATTATGTAATTTTTTAGCAAACAAATTATTCAGTATATTGTTGTACTGAGATAAATTTAAGGCAATAAGTGTTGCATTTTGGTTTAACTTATTTAACACTACGAAAGCAATGGAAAATAACAAGTAAATGCGAATGCTAATATTCAGCAGCTGAATTCAAGCTTTCATTTATTAATTATTCATTTTATTTTATTTTGTGGCAGAGGGTTTGGTTTATTTTAGACATTTTATGAAATAAAATAAAATAATTTAATACTGTGAAAGCAATTCCAAATAACAAATAAAAGTGATTCACAATATTCAGGAGCTGAATTCAGGCTCTTATTTATTAATTTACTTATTTTATTATTATTATTTTGTGGCAGAGTGTTTGGTTTGCTTTTAAAAAAAATTGTAAAATAAAATCTGTCTTATATCATGAAAATGGAACATTAGATCTTTAAAAGTATTGGGGGAAATAATATTGGAAGTTCTTAAAGATATATTTAAATGCAAGAAGTGTTAAAATTTATGCAACTAGTTAGAAAAATTATTTAAATATACTGATTGTCCTTCAAAATGAATTTAGGTCCATTACTAAAGGCTAAAAAACGTTTATTCTCTACAATAAACAACGAAGATATTTAAACAATACAAGTTCATGCAGTACCACTTATAGATGAGATGGGCTCAACCCGAGAACCCTCTCAATTTTATACCAGTCTTCGAGATATTTTATAAGCATTCAATGATTATCGTAAAAATTATGCCTAATTCCATGACTGCATTTCATGTTATTTAAAAAATAAATAAATAAATAAAAAATCAGTTAAAATTCGTTAATTTGGTAGGGCCTAGAAAGGGTAGGGGCCATAGAAAATGCACGACTTTGATTTACGCTTGGTGGCAAGAAAGAACTAGTGACTAAAACTATACTTTTAGTGGTGTTGCTTTTTTAAGATATGGCAGTGACGGAAAAAATGATGCATTACTTAATATATTCAATTGTTTTCTCAACGTATAATTACAACTTAATTAATGTTAAACTATTAATTTATGAAAGCGTTTTTTTTATTACACACTTTATTTTTCATTTAAAATTTTTTTTATATACTTTTTATTGTTTAAAATATTTCATTGTTGCAGTTTCAAATTTTAGAGAACTTAGTTTGGAGTATAATTTAAAACGGTATTTAACTTTATTCACATTAAAAAGGAATATTCTACATTTTTACTTTCTCCTATCTTCGACAGAAGAAATTACTGTAATGGAAATTTTTTTCGGCTTCCGGTTTTCGACGGATTTAGACGGATTTAGTTAGAGATCCCCTAAAACATGTTTATACAAAATATCTGTCTGTCCGTGTGTCACCATTGTACCATAGAAAAGTGTATGAAGTTATGCATACAACTAACTTTTTTTTTTTTTTTTGTGTGTGTGTGTGTACGTTTTTGGTTTAGCCAGCAGCTCCTCGTTGAATTTTAAAATATTTCGCCGGAAGAGGGTGCTATAATCGCAATTTTTGTGCCTTTTTATTATTGTACCATCGAAAAATGTATGAAGTTATGTATAGAATTGAACAAAATTTCACATTCATATTTTTCGCTACGGCAAGCAGGTCCTCCTTGAATTTCGAAATATTTTGTCGAAGGGGGCGCTATAATAGCGATTTTTGTTTAATTTTCTTGATTTTTCGCAGTTCTATTGCACATCGTCTGTTGGTGCGTGC
This sequence comes from Maratus speciosus, assembly GCA_963932465.1. Taxonomy (NCBI): domain Eukaryota; kingdom Metazoa; phylum Arthropoda; class Arachnida; order Araneae; family Salticidae; genus Maratus; species Maratus speciosus. The sequence continues at coordinate 198,508,099 of OZ010792.1, read as the reverse complement.
AGCGGCGGGGACTTTGCATCATGGTAAGCCGGCTATTCACGAATATCTGATGTACATCGGAATAAAGGAAAATTATTGATTTTAATAAATATCAGGATCGAGATTAACACATTTTTACTCGGATTAATTGACTGAATCAGATATTTAAGATGAAAATTAAAGTTGGTTATATTAACATTATAACAACTTTTTTAATATTAAGATGTATGCGATAGAAGAAAGTTTTGGGATTGGCACATCCAACTAGTTTCTTGTTTGCTAAAGATTACAGATTTAAAAATAGTATTCAAAACGTCATCAGCGGTCTTTAAAATGTTTTATTTTTTTCATTCTCGCTCCTTTTCAGAAGCTTTGGCGCAATTAGAAATTTTATTTTTCATTACATTTTGTGATTTTTCTTAAATATAAAATTGTAAAAATTAAAACAAATAGTTAATAAGAACAGAAATCAGCGATAATTGCATCACTCCCAATAGAATAGAGATAGCTCAAAATTTTCTAAACAAGACTATTTTCAAATTTATAATTATACATATAATTCAATTTAGAAACACAAAAAGGAAAAGAAAACTAATTAAAGGTATTTTTCTATATGATAGAAATAATACAAAAAGGCCTTTGTTATTAAACCTAAATAGGCTATAGAATTGTAAAAAATATTAAATTAAAGAATGAAATAAATTGATAATTGTTTTTACATTATGCTGAAATGTGTATATTTGATTATTTAAAATGTCTAATGGGATTCAAACACACATCTAAAATTTGCAAATATACAGAAATATGCACCGTGTGAATTGGAACAGTGTATTAATTTATTCCAATGTTTAAGATAAGACGCCTTCAGGGAAATTAATTTTCCACCTAACAAAAATTTATTGTTAATCTTTGTTGGAAAGAAAGTATAAAACTTAAATTTTAACAGTGTAACTATTTAAACACACATGTGTTAAAGAATTCCTTTACTTTAATTATTTAATGTATTTCGATAACCTATTTCAGAAAATACATGTTAATCTAATTTTTAGATTGTGTATGTTAACATAAGCTTTTACAGAAGTAAAATTTTCTTTCAAGAACAAGATGTTTAAGCAGAAAACTAGAGAAAAGTCATTATAAAACTTCTCAAACTAAGACAATTTAATGTAAAAGTTAAGTTGCAACGTTTTTCTTTTCAGATTCAAAAAGCGCCTCAAGGAAGAGGGCCTTTGACTGCCACTTTGAACATTCACATGTCTCTTATTACAATAACAGACGTATTTATTTAGTGGTTGTATCAAAGTACTTTTGTTTTCAATTCTAATTTTCTTTTTCATTCTATTGCTTGCGCTCTACGGCAGTTACCTATTTGCAGGAAGAGAAAAGTGTTAATTTGAGAATACGATTACCGCTGCTAAACAGGTGTCTTATGGTAGTTTTTAGTGTTTCGTTCATCTGACGAAACCCTATTCGTCTCGCTCCTCTGTGTGTCTGTCCGTCACAGAGCTTGTTCTCACAAGGAAGGTCTCCTTACTCGGCATACTCAGAATATTTTGAAAAAAAAAAAAAAAAAAAAAAACCAATTAAACTACTATATGTAATAAAGGATCTGTCAAATTTAATGGCGGAATTACAGTAGAAAGTCTGTAAAAAAATAAAATACTTTCGAGTATTTGGCGCAAAAAGATGAAAGCGTCATGCGATTTGGCGAGCAGTACTTTTCCTCGCCAAAAGCAAACGATTTTAATGCATCTGAAAATTGTTTGTTAATTGATTTTTAGAATGCGTGTAAAAAGTGTTTAATGAATTTAAACATAAACAATGAGAGAGTTTAATAAATACATTTTTTTGTATTACATATTTATGTTGCTTGTTATTTAATTTTATTACTTTAAAAACAATTTCATATATAAAAAATATTTTCATATATTTAAGCGTATTCCAAAATAAAAGAAAGATTCATTTAACAGTTATTCATTTTAATATCAAAGAATTCGTCGTTTCCATAATAACAAAATTGAATCGACAGGCTCAATTGGACGTAATTTTGAGATATTGAAACAATTTTAATTTATTTTAATTTTGTTTTAATTCATAAAATTTGATATTTAACTTTCATTATATATATATATATATATATATGTCAAAACTATAGATAAATCAAACTAAAACTGACAAAACTAAAGTTATTTACATTAAATTTATTTAAACAAGTTCAATATGAAACATTTTTACTTAAAGAGTATTCGATATAAAAAAGAATTTTTCGAAATTTCGTTTCATCGCCAACCGATGATAAATCGCCAAATAAACGAAATTTTCATTATTTTTTTACGAAAGTTCTACCGAGGTTCCGCCAAAAAATTTTTTATAAACAGATATATCCACATGAGAAGATCACGCTGTATTTCTTTCAGATTTTTCTGAATATGCCCATATGGAGACCTTCCTTCTCAAAAACTGTACATGTTGCAGACTTGAAATTTTGCATACTTATAGCTGAACACCACACATCATACGACAAACCATAAAATTTAAAAAAAGTCGTACATTTAACCCTTTGGGCTCCCACATGTGTATTTTAAACAATTCTTTCTAAGTGAGCCCCTAATAAGGTTGAAGGTGTGAAATTTTGCGTACTTATAGCTGGGCACCTCAGATCAAACGACAAATCATAAAATTTTGAAAAAGTCGCACATTTAACACTTTAGACTCCCACATGTGTATTTTAAACAATTATTTCTATGTAAGCCTCTAATTAGGTTGGAGGCGTGAAATTTTGAAAACTTATAGCCGAACACCTCACATCAAACGAAAAGTCATAAAATTTTGAAAAAATCGCACATTTAACCTTTTGGGCTCCCACATGTGTATTTTAAACAATTCTTTCTAAGTGAGACCCAATTTAGGTTGGAGGCATGAAATTTTGCATACTTATAGCTGAACACCATCATGCGACAAATCATAAAATTTTGAAAAAGTCGTACATTTAACCATTTCGGCTCCCACATGTGTATTTTAAACAGTTCTTTCTAAGTGAGCCCCTATTTAGGTTGGAGGCGTGAAATTTTGAATACTTATAGTTGAACACCTCACATCAAATGACAAATAATAAAATTTTGAAAAAGTCGTACATTTAACCCTTTGGTCTCCACACATGTGTATTTTAAACAATTCTTTCTAAGTGAGCACCTAATTAGGTTGGAGGCGTGCAATTTTGTATACTTATAGCTGAACACCATCATGCGACAAATCATAAAATTTTAAAAAAGTCATACATTTAACCCTTTGTGCTCCCACATGCGTATTTTAAGCAATTCTTTCTAACTGAGCCCCTTGTTGAGTTGAAGATTTGAAATTTTGCATACTTATAGCTGAACACCTGAGGCCAGGCGACAAATCATAAAATCTTGAAAAAGTCTTACGTTTAACTCTTTGAGCTACCACATATGTTATTTAAGCAATTCTTTCTAAGAGAGCCCCTAATTAAGTTGGAGGCAAGAATTTTTGCATACGTATAGCTGAATACCTCAGACCACACCACAAATCATAAAATTTTCAAAAAGTCTTATATTATTTACTCCTCCGGGCTCTAACTTATGTATTTTAAGCAATTTTTCTAACCTTCGCCCTTTTCACCGGGGAAGCACTTTTCCAACTTTTGCCAACACCTCTTTGACCATTCTTTATTATAATGCACCATAGCCTTACATATTTTAGTTCCCCTTTTTACCGCCAGGGGTGCCTACTTATGTCGTGTGCTATGGGCCCAATCCCCCCGACTAATATATATACGAATAGTATGTAAAACTGTGTTTCTTTTGGATAGAGGTTTGTTTAGAATAGAGTGCACCCCTGGTTGCGTTATTTAGAACTAAAAGATTTTTCAAAAGGATAAAGTATTTTGAAAGGAATATTAAACGAAACCCTCTGTGCGATCTGTTATCACACTTACCCACTTGTTTATTAGGGTTTCGTTCATCTGACGAAACCGTATTCGCCTCGCTCCTCTGGCTTTCTGTCTGTCCGTCACAGAGCCCGTTCTCAGAAACTATACATGTTGGAGACTTGAAATTTTGCATACTTATAGATGAACACCACACATCATACGACAATTTTACGTACTTATAGATGGAAACCTCAGATCAAACGACAAGTCATAAAATTTTGAAAAAGTCGTACATTTAACCCTTTGTGCTCCCACATGTGTATTTTAAACAATTCTTTCTATGTGAGCCTCTAATTAGGTTGGAGCCGTGAAATTTTACCTACTTATAGCTGAGCACCTCACATAAAATGACAATTCATAAAATTTTGAAAAAGTCGTAAATTTAACCTTTTGGGCTCCCACATGTGTATTTTAAACAGTTCTTTCTATGTGAGCTCCTAATTAGGTTGGAGGCGTGAAATTTTGCATATTTATAGCTGAGCATCTCACATCAAACGGCAAAACATAAAATTTTGAAAAAGTTGTACATTTAACCTTTTGGGCTCCTATATGTGTATTTTAAACAATTCTTTCTAAATGACACCCTCTTTAGGCTGGAGGCTTGAAATGTTGCATACTTATAGCTGAACAACATCATGCGACGAATCATAAAAATTTGAAAAAGTCGTACATTTATCCCTTTGGGCTCCCACATGCATATTTTAGGCAATTCTTTCTAACTGAGCCCCTTATTAAATTGGAGATTTGCAATTTTGCATACTTGTAGCAGAACACCTGAGGCCAGGCGACAAATCATAAAATCTTGAAAAAGTCTTACGTTTAACCCTTTGAGCTACCACATATGCATTTTAAGCAATTCTTTCTAAGAGAGCCCCTAATTAAGTTGGAGACATGAATTTTTGCATACGTATAGCTGAATACCTCAGACCACACGACAAATCTTAAAATTTTTAAAAAGTCTTATATTATTTACTCCTCCGTGCTCTAACTTGTATATTTTAAGCAATTTTTCTAACCTCCTTCCTTTTCACCCGGGGAGCACTTTTCCCACTATTGCCGACACCCCTTTGACCATTCTTTCATATTATGCACCATAGCCTTACATATTTTAGTTCCACTTTTTGCCGCCAGGGGCGCCTACTTATCTCGGGTGCTATACGGATAATATGTAAAACGGTGTTTATTTTGGATAGAGGTTTGTTTAGAATAGAGTGCACACCTTGTTGCGTTATTTAGAACTAACAGATTTTTCAAAAGATAAAGTGTTTTGAAAGGAATATTAAACGAAATCCTCTGTGCGATCTGTGATCACACTTACCCACTTGTTTTCGAAAACAACTACTGTTATTTTTGATCTGCCGGAAGTATAATGCTAAGATTGAAAAAAAAAAAAAAAAAAAAAAATAAGGCCATATTTCTAGATACTCATTAAAACTGCATTTAATGCAATTACGTTTATGAAAAAAATCTCTGCCGGCTCGGCCTATAGAAACAGGTAGATTTCGAAGCAAGGTACTAATTTCATCAACAAAAGCAACTAAATATTGGATACAAAAACTAAATGCAACCTTATATACAGCATCTCTGAAGGTTGTGAAACATTTCCATCATGGCAATTATAATTTTTTATCGCCCTAGTGGCAGATTATCGAAGATGTGGTTTTGTTTTTCTGCAACAACAATCCTTCCCCCCCCCCCCACTTTTTTTTGACAAAAGTTGGTCTTATTAAAAACTTGTCAATATAAACCTTGTAAATAATTTTAGGAAGATTTATAGTAAATTTAAATGGATTTGATATCTTGTGAATTGACGAAAGTAGGAATTTTTTTTTCCTTCAACCCCTCCCACTTTTTTCTTGTTTTTAAGGATGTTTTTTTTTTTTGTTTGTAAGAGTTGCTCATATCAAAAGCTTGTCAATATAAAAGTTTTAGATGATAATACCAAGAAGAATTACAATAAGTTTAAGTGGATTTGATATCTGGTGAAGTGACGAAGTCGTCATTTTTTCTTTCTTAAAATCCGTCTTTTTTTTTTTTTTGCCTCTTGAGGCCATTTTTATTTATATAAAAAATCTGTGATTCATAAATTTTAGCCCCATTTCATAGAAGTAATAATAACTTTAAACTGATTCGATGTGCATCATTTAATTAAGACGTTATGGAATTTGTTTTCTTTTTTTACAAAAACCCTCCCATCTCCACCCCCTTCGTCCTATTTTCCCCATTAACGAACTTGATAGGTATATATATATATATATATAATAAAAGAACTGGACAATTACACCGTAAAAAGTTACATGTAAACTTATGTGTACAAAACTGTTGCAAAGTCAAAAACAAACTTATACAAACATTATTTTATTGTTTGCATAAGTTTGTTTTTGACTTTGCAACAGTTTTGTACACCGTGTAGTAAACTAATGATATTTTTTCAAGTTTATATGTATATATATAATAAATTTGAAATCATAAATATATGAAGAAATTGATAAAGTTCTAATGATGATTTAGAAATGAACATAGGAAACCAGTATGTAAAATAAGAAACTATGAATGACTCACAGAATCGTCAGAGGAGCTTGTGAGTTCATTCATAGAAGATGCGTTATTTCATCCAATTTTGTCGGCATTAAGACTAAAATGACAAAATTTAGCTCCTTATAACGCAAACATTACAGAAAATAGATAATAAAAAGCTAAGAGATCCAAAGAAAGGTACACCTCATACAGGATATTAAAAAATATTAGAGCACAATACCTGAATGACATACTAAGAGTCAAAACTATTGCATATCAGCATGTAAAACAAAGTAAGACTATTTTAACATGTGATCTACAGTTGAGCATCTGAGTGAAACTCATAATTGTGCTTCCATCTGGTGTGAAAAAGGAAAAATGTAAATTGGAACTGGATTAATAACAATAATGTTTAGTGTTGCTATCTTAAGCCCCCCCCCCCAAAAAAAAAAATAAATAAATAAATAAATAAATAAATAAATAAAAGGGATGAAAATGATTGAAGAAATCAAGAAAAGACTTAGATTAACTTTTAGTTAAACTAGAATGAAAAAATAGGAATAAACTTAATAAGTACTGAGTGAAATCAAAATAAAACAAAGAAAAAGAATAAATTAATACAAATAAATAAATAAATAAATAAAGAATTATATAAAAATAAATAACAGGGCAATTGATTAAATTAACGTTTTAAAGACAAAAAATTGTAATATAAAAAATGAGAACATAAATAACATTTAAAAAGATGAGGAATATTTGTGATAGTAAAATTTAGCCTTGTATTATGTAAATAAATGTGAAAATTTAAAAAGCAATGAGGAATATTGAGATAGTAAAATATATCCTTAAATGTTGATGTAATATGTGAAAATTTATTATGTTAAATGCATGATACCCCGTATTTTTTTTTAATTATTATATGTCCATACAATATATAAACATACATACATACACTTATACACGCTCACACACATAAAAACATATAAGGTTTTAAACTTTTTTAGCATTCTCGACCTCAACCTTCCGTAATGGTATTTCTATTTTTTTATTTTTTATGTTTTTAGTGTATAATGTATGAAAAAACATGCACATACACCAAACATTTTTTTTCTTTTTAGAATATATATACATACATATAATGTTTTGTGTGCAAGATTTTTATAATTTTTTCAGCAATCCACATCCCACTCTCCATAATAGTGTTTTCAATTTTATAGTTTTTTTTTTATAAACATATTAAATGCCTATACTGGTAAGAAGTAGAAAAAAAATTAATATTAAGATTTGAGCCATGCAGATATAATAGAGATGGGATAATTATAAGACAATGCTAATTGCTTTAATTTAAAAATGTTAGGCTGTAAGAATTGGGAGGAACATAAACGTTTGATACGAAGACTATGATTAAGCAGAATATTTCTATATACTGAAATATGCAAGCAGGAATTAAAGTTCGTAAAATTAATTACATTAAATGAAAATTCATTGCGTTTATCATAAATTTTGAATGTTAGGGTATATATATATATATATATATATGTGTGTGTGTGTGTGTGTGTATGTATGTATGTATGTATGTATAAAGCTTTTAACTAGAGGTGATTTTGGGTTCTAGGGGGTCATGTTCGGCGTAGATCAACAAAAGTTTTCCAGAAATCCAAACATAGGTGGGAATGTAATAGGTAACGTTTCTTGCGATATCTTACCTAAAACTGAATAGTAATTTATAGAATGCAGACTAATAGCTGAGGATTTTTCAGAATCAAACTGTTTAATTAAATACAAACAAATAATTCAAAACAAAAAGGTAATGCAATTTAACGTAATTAATTACAATCATTTGCCAAGAAGAGGTTTTTTTTTTAAGTAAGACGTATTTCCAGGTTATTAACGTTAGATATAATGTTTTTATTCTATAAATGGAATTGTTGAAGACGTTTTTATTTCAGACTTTGGCTTTAAAATGCTTGATATTATGTGTGTTATTTGATTTGGCTTTTCTAATGTAAATGTTTGATTTGTTTTAAATGTTTGATATGACTCACTCTTTCAATTATTTAATGAATCAACAAAAGATAAGATGAAGCAATAATGATAATTAATAATTAAAGAAAAAGTTCTTGTTTTCCAACCTTACTTGAGGCCAGTGAACAGAAAGAGTTTTTTTTACTCTTTCCATTTCCATTCGAAAAGTTTAACACTATTTGTACCAAGAGGTGTCAAAAGACACTTTTCAGTTTAACTTAAAATTAGATTCTCTAAGTTTAATCATTTCTCCACAATTATTTTTTTTACTCTTCATACAATAGTTCTTAAATTAATACTGCGATATAATTTTCCTCCAGCTCATCCTGGCTTTAAAAATGTGCATAGGGCATACCTCTTTCTACCATGAGGTGTCTTTTGACAGCATAAGGATTTTATAATTCCTAATTTCGGAGGATTTCATGATTTACAAATTTAAACCATTCTACATATAAATATCAACATCATTTTACAGCATCATATCAATTATAATCAGATTAGAGAATCCCGATTTCAGTTGTAACGGAAAATATAGGAGTTGATGCATAACTTAGATATTCGCTTGTTTTCCGCCATGTTGCATTTTAGTATAGATCATTGCAGTGACTAGTTCTAAAAAAAAAAAAAAAATGAATAACGCGTTTTCTGGTAGTGAGTTCAATAGACATGAATTTTGTTTTTATTCGTGTAAAAACTTTTGGTATTGAATAGGGAAAGAATTTTATTACACTGATGTTTTTATGATTAGTGTTTGTTGTTGCTGTTACAAAAATTGAATTTTTATACATGAGACTGAAAATTTCTTAAGCTAATAATATTTAAAATGTTTGATTGTCTTTCTAATTAAAAAAAATGAACAAGATAATATTTTTAAATTATTGCTCCTGTTGACGTAAAACATGTTTGATTACATTTATGTATATTTATTTTTTGTATATTGATGAATTAAGCTACAATTTACAACCTGATTAATTAATCTCTAATAAATACGCCTCAATATATTTAATAAATATATTGCTCACATTATCTATATTTAACTAATAATTTGAAATCTCAACAGTTTGACAATTATTTGCATTCAACCACAAAGGTGTCAAAAGACACCTTTAGGTAGAAATAGGTATACACCAAATCGTGGTAGAAATAGTTTTAAAGAGAAATGCATGTAACCTAAAATCCACTAATTTAGAGCCTGAAACATAAACGATCTAAATGCTGCCGTAAGTTAGGTTTGAAAATTGTCATATAGTTCAAATATCGGAATTTCACATACTTATATAAATACACGTCCATACAAGGTCGTGTTTTGAACATGTGTAGTACGTGCAAACTCCGTACTAGTAAAAAAAAGAGTAATTTTAGCCTTATTTATTAGCGGTTCATTAAGGCGAGAATTATTATCCTTTTTTCTTTCCCCTTTCTAAAGTAGAAAGTACTGCAATCGAAATTTTTTTTTCGCCCTCTGGTTTTCGACGGATTTACAAGTTTTAGATGTCAGAGATCCCGAAAAACATGTTTATAGAAAATGTTTGTCTGTCTGTATGTCTGTGTGTCCTCTTTATATCATCGAAAAGTGTATGAAGTTATGCACAAAATTGAACTAAAATTTTTGTGTGCGTTTCTGGCTATGGCCAGCAGGTCCTCATTGAATTTGGACATATTTCACAAGAAGGGGAAGCTGTAATAGCGATTTTCGTGCCATTTTCATTATTGTACCAATAAAAGTGTATGAAGCTATGCATGGAACTGAACCAAATTCCATGTGTATGATTTTGGCTATGGCCAGTAGGCCCATGTGGATTTGGTAACACTCCGGCGGAAAGGGGCGCTGTAATAGCGGTTTTTCATATTTTTAGTGTACATCGGCTGCTCGTGCAGCGACGGGCAATTTGCATCCAGCTAACCCGGCGATTCTCAAGCACCTGATGTACAACACAATAAAGAAAAATATTGATTTTATTAAATACTAGCTGAAATACCTGGCGCTGCCCGGGGTTTTAAACATGTTTGATTAGGAGAATCAATTTAAAACTAAACAACGTATGGACTATGAATCTCGCGCAAATAGGCTAACTTTTTTAATATATTGAAACCCTTGAGAAATTTTGCTTTTATACCAGTAAAAATGCTTCCCAAGTCTAAATAAATATAGTCTTGATTCTTGAAAAAAAAAATTGAAAAAGAAATATAAATTCATGAAAATACCTTCATGATATCACTCTCTTTTGCAAAAGCCATGCATTAACCATATATTCTTTTCAAATATGAGGTTATACGTGAATTAACCTATATTGTTCACAACTAAAAAGAAATTACGCATCTAGTATTTGTCGAGAATTAAATAAAAATCAAGCACTCGTGACATCATAATTCACTTATTTTAACAGGAAAATAAGGCTACTATAATTTGTGACCCGTGCTATAGCCAGTATACACGCCAGGACGCATTGCCGTTATCATTATCTTTTTACGCGTGAATGTTTCTTTATGATTTCGACTATGGTTTCGTAATTTTTGAAATTCAATATTTGAAAAACGGCAAAATCATTAGATTTGAAATTTATATCAAGAAAAATACAATTTTTTACCTTTATAACGAAGTTTGTCTAACAATTGTCTGACAAATACTTTTCGAGCTATTAATTTTTTTTTCAGTAACTTCAAATGTTTCATTTTCCAAGATTAATTTGTGGCAACGATTAGCGAAAAAGCCAGTCATCAGCAATGCGTAGCTTTTTATTAAAGAGGATTATAATTGAGATTAAGGGTGAATTCGAAAAAAAATTTTTTGAAAATTTTTTTTTCGAATATAGTCTTGATTCTTTGAAAAAAAATTGAAAAAGAAATATAAATTCATGAAAATATCTTCATGATATCACTCTCTTTTGCAAAAGCCATGCATTAACCATATATTCTTTTCAAATATGAGGTTATATGTGAATTAACCCATATTATTCACAACTAAAAAGAAATTACGCATCTAGTATTTGTCGAGAATTAAATAAAAATCAAGCACTCGTCACATCATAATTCACTTATTTTAACAGGAAAATAAGGCTACTATAATTTGTGACCCGTGCTATAGCCAGTATACACGCCAGGACGCATTGCCGTTATCATTATCTTTTTACGCGTGAATGTTTCTTTATGATTTCGACTATGGTTTCGTAATTTTTGAAATTCAATATTTGAAAAACGGCAAAATCATTAGATTTGAAATTTATATCAAGAAAAATACAATTTTTTACCTTTATAACGAAGTTTGTCTAACAATTGTCTGACAAATACTTTTCGAGCTATTAATTTTTTTTCAGTAACTTCAAATGTTTCATTTTCCAAGATTAATTTGTGGCAACGATTAGCGAAAAAGCCAGTCATCAGCAATGCGTAGCTTTTTATTAAAGAGGATTATAATTGAGATTAAGGGTGAATTCGAAAAAAAAATTTTTGAAATTTTTTTTTCGAATATAGTCTTGATTCTTGGGAAAAAAATTGAAAAAGAAATATAAATTCATGAAAATATCTTCATGATATCACTCTCTTTTGCAAAAGCCATTCATTAACCATATATTCTTTTCAAATATGAGGTTATATGTGAATTAACCCATATTATTCACAACTAAAAAGAAATTACGCATCTAGTATTTGTCGAGAATTAAATAAAAATCAAGCACTCGTGACATCATAATTCACTTATTTTAACAGGAAAATAAGGCTACTATAATTTGTGACCTGTGCTATAGCCAGTATACACGTCAGGACGCATTGCCGTTATCATTATCTTTTTACGCGTGAAGGTTTCTTTATGATTTCGACTATGGTTTCGTAATTTTTGAAATTCAATATTTGAAAAACGGCAAAATCATTAGATTTGAAATTTATATCAAGAAAGATACAATTTTTTACCTTTATAACGAAGTTTGTCTAACAATTGTCTGACAAATACTTTTCGAGCTATTAATTTTTTTCAGTAACTGCAAATGTTTCATTTTCCAAGATTAATTTGCGGCAACGATTAGCGAAAAAGCCAGTCATCAGCAATGCGTAGCTTTTTATTAAAGAGGATTATAATTGAGATTAAGGGTGTATTCGAAAAAATATTTTTCCGCCCTCAAGAGTTCTAAATTATCTGAGACATTTTCAGACTTATTTTTAAAAGTAAAAGCATGAAACTTGCTAAGGTGATTTTTGAAGAGATGTATAAGAGGCCGTGTGATTTCATTTTTCGCTCAATTCATTAGAATTTGAGTTTTAAACAGTTATTTTCTCAGTATGACCATTTGTTCCATTCCCAGTTCTCCCGCTTCTGAAAATTCGGTTCAAAACACCAACTTCGACAGCATTTTTTACAATATTTTTTGTATTTATCAAAAAATCGAGAAGAATGGCACATTATGTAGTTGCTAAATAAAAGAATTTCCCAGTTTGATGCGTTTGAGAGCAAAAATGAATTTAAAAATGAATCAGAAAATAAGGAGTTTGGATTAGAATACACCCTTAACTCGCTTTACTCCAATTAGTAAAGTGAAGTAGAAACTTAAGATGAAAATCAAAGCTGGTGTAATATTGAAGTAATAACACTGAAGTATTAACATGTGTAACAACTTTTCAAATATTGACATTATTGAGAAAGAAAAAAATTTGGGATTGGCACGCCCGTCTAGTTTACTGGTTAAAGTTTACACATGTTGCAGAAGTTCAGAATATGGGCCTGCATATATACACATATAAATGTTTAAATTAAGTGTCTTTCTGTGCCTAAATATGAATGCGTAGCTTTCAGAATGTTTTTTGTAATATTTATCAAAATTCTATAAACAGAACTTTTTTCATTTTTCTCATTCATAGTAAGTAATCAGAAGAATCAGTATAATTTTACATCGCTTTATATATCTATCAATTTATATGTTTATATGTAAATGGATGCGAATCATTATTATTCACTATTTGAATTCCATTTTTATCCCTTTATATATATATTAAGAGTGCCGAGCAATTTCTTGTTATATTCTTATCAACATATCTCAGTTCCTTATTTTTCATATACTTATGGGATTTCCGAAAGCATATACTAGCATTAATGTAAAAGTCAAGGGGACGCAGTGTCAGAAAACACAAGCGGAAAAAAAGCAAAAAAGCCAGAAAAAGAATTTGTTAGAAGGATACTTAGTAAAAAAACTACGCATAGAGAGAAAAATTGCAAGCTGTGTTCTTCTAGAATAATAATAAAAAAACAAATCTTTTTTGCCTCTTAGTTTGTTCCAAGTATTCTACAGAGAAATCAATTTATCAGCCTTGGCATCTATCAGTTTATCCATTTATCTGCATTTTCAGCAAGAGATGAACAAATAAGCAACAGACATATTAATATTTTATTTGGAAAAATATTGCTCTTCAAGTGCATTAAGATATTAATTTTATTTTGCCTGCAAATACCAAAAAGCTTTAGTGTATAATTTCTATAAAAAAAATATACTTTCATAAAATAATATAGCATTGTTTTTTGCTTTAAAACAAAAGATATGTTGACATTTAGCTTTTTACTTTATATCAAGATACTTGTTTAATGTATCGTTTCTTTCAGGCTATTCTATAGTTTCCTCTATTATTTTCAACAATGCTTTACTAAATTAATAATAAAATACTTATCTGCTTTAACCCTTAAATGCCTGATTTTTCAAAAATCACTGTAATAATGTTTTTCGGCTTTCATTTTTTAAATAAATCATGGGAAAAATACTTAAAAAATCATATATATTTTTTAAAGTATGGTTTACGGCTAAAAAACAGTTTTTTACTAATCGGCAAATTTTTCTTTAATTGAAAAAATAATTTTCCTTGATAAAATTCTACAATATTAAACACACAAGAATTTTAGGAACTATAATAAGAAATAAATTTTACTTGCTCACTGCAAAACAAAATAGGGTATTCCGCAAGCTTCCAAACAAAACAAAAAGAACAAGTAGCAACAACTGAAAAAAATAAAACTATTTTTATTCTTAAATAGCACAAGTGTTGCCATCTACATGTTGAAAATCGATTTAATAATATTTTCAGAATGTGTTATATTGGCAACATTAGGTATTTTAGTTTCAATATTTTTCTAATAGTATTTTAGAAGCCTAAATTGGGTATGTTGCCGAAAAGTAACACCTGGCATTTAAGGGTTAACATTACAATCAGATTTTCTGCTTTAAACAAGCAAAATAGAGAAAATTAAAATGCACTTACAAAATGTTATGTTAAATTTTAATTATGTGGTTATTCTTATGTATCTATTTAACCCTTTGTGTACCAGACGGGTCTAATGAACTCGACAGACATTCAAAATGAATTTCTAATGAATTTTCAGTTTTTTTTATTTTACAAGATATATGAGAAGTGTTTATGAATTGGATTTGTCTGTTCGTCTGTCCCTCCGTATTCCTACTGTTCCAACTCGCATAGTCCGCTTGTGATGAAATTAATACATATGTTATTGGGGTTTACTATGGCATGTTCGGTATTGAAAATGAATTTGTAACATTTACGCTTCATTCACTCTAAGGAATCCATTACGGTCCATGGGGAAAAAGAGTTTACTGTATTTTTTAATAATACAGTATTTTAAACATATAAAAATTTATAAGTATCACTAAAGTGTACTACAAGTCTCTTACTATAGAACGCGACGAGCAAAGAATTTATCGTACATTTACAGGGACACACAAAAGAATTTAGCTAGAAAAGAAAATAAACAATAATTGAACTATTGAAGCCTAAGAACAATAATTGCTGAAAGTGCGTTTTCAGTTGTGGTATGCGTTTTTAAATGTGATTATCTTTTAAATATTACTTGGTGTGTATAAAATCTATGGATCATTTGCAGGGACGAACAAAAGAATTTGGTTAGAAAAGAAAATGAACAATAATTGAACTATTGAAGCCTAAGAACAATAATTGCTGAAAGTGCGTTTTCAGTTGTGGTATGCGTTTTTAAATGTGATTATCTTTTAAATAGTACTTGGTGTGTATAAAATCTATGGATCATATACAGGGACGAACAAAAGAATTTGGTTAGAAAAGAAAATGAACAATAATTGAACTATTGAACCCTAAGAACAATAATTGCTGAAAGTGCGTTTTTAGTTGTGGTATGCGTTTTTAAATGTAATTATTTTTAAAATATTACTTGGTGTGTATAAAATTTATGGATCATTTACAGGGACGAACAAAAGAATTTGGCTAGAAAAGAAAATGAACAATAATTGAACTATTGAAGCCTAAGAACAATAACTGCTGAAAATGCGTTTTCAGTTGTGGCATGCGTTTTTAAATGTGATTATCTTTTAAATATTACTTGGTGTGTATAAAATCTATGGATCATATACAGGGACGAACAAAAGAATTTGGTTAGAAAAGAAAATGAACAATAATTGAACTATTGAAGCCTAAGAACAATAATTGCTGAAAGTGCGTTTTTAGTTGTGGTATGCGTTTTTAAATGTAATTACTTTAAAATATTACTTGGTGTGTATAAAATCTATGGATCATTTACAGGGACGAACAAAAGAATTTGGCTAGAAAAGAAAATGAACAATAATTGAACTATTGAAACCTAAGAACAATAACTGCTGAAAGTGCGTTTTCAGTTGTGGCATGCGTTTTTAAATGTGATTATCTTTTAAATATTAATTGGTGTGTATAAAATCTATGGATCATATACAGGGACGAACAAAAGAATTTGGTTAGAAAAGAAAATGAACAATAATTGAACTATTGAAGCCTAAGAACAATAATTGCTGAAAGTGCGTTTTTAGTTGTGGTATGCGTTTTTAAATGTAATTATTTTTAAAATATTACTTGGTGTGTATAAAATCTATGGATCATTTACAGGGACGAACAAAAGAATTTGGCTAGAAAAGAAAATGAACAATAATTGAACTATTGAAACCTAAGAAATATAACTGCTGAAAGTGCGTTTTCAGTTGTGGCATGCGTTTTTAAATGTGATTATGTTTTAAATATTACTTGGTGTGTATAAAATCTATGGATCATATACAGGGACGAACAAAAGAATTTGGTTAGAAAAGAAAATGAACAATAATTGAACTATTGAAGCCTAAGAACAATAATTGCTGAAAGTGCGTTTTCAGTTGTGGCATGCGTTTTTAAATGTGATTATCTTTTAAATATTACTTGGTGTGTATAAAATCTATGGATCATATACAGGGACGAACAAAAGAATTTGGTTAGAAAAGAAAATGAACAATAATTGAACTATTGAAGCTTAAGAACAATAATTGCTGAAAGTGCGTTTTTAGTTGTGGTATGCGTTTTTAAATGTAATTATTTTTAAAATATTACTTGGTAAGTATAAAATCTATGGATCATTTACAGGGACGAACAAAAGAATTTGGCTAGAAAAGAAAATGAACAATAATTGAACTATTGAAGCCTAAGAACAATAACTGCTGAAAGTGCGTTTTCAGTTGTGGCATGCGTTTTTAAATGTGATTATCTTTTAAATATTACTTGGTGGTTATAAAATCTATGGATCATATACAGGGCTGCAGAAAAGTTCTTAACAACATCCGTTTATTGGTCGAAATTGGCGGATGGAAGATTTTAACTGTGCTATGCGTTTAACTAAACTAACTTTTAACATATGTAGTATGCATACATATCAATAGAGCATGTACAGGGCTGCACAAAAACATGGTATTTTCCCCGACTCTTCATGGTAATAGCAAAAATTGGGTTTTCAAATGCACTACGCGTTTACTAAATTACTCATTTAGACCTCTTCTTACAACATACAAGGAAGGTCTCCATACTGGGCATACTCAGAATATTTTGAAAAAAAAAATACCAATTAAACTACTTATGTATGTAATAAAGGATCAGTCAAATTTAGCGGCGGAATTACAGTAGAAAGTCTGTAAAAAAAAAAAAAAAAATACTTTCGAGTATTTGGCGCGAAAAGACGAAAGCGACACGCGATTTGGCGAGCAGTACATTTCCTCGCCAAAAGCAAACGATTTTAATGCATCTGAAAACTGTTTTTTAATTGATTTTTAGAATGCGTGAAAGAAGTATTTGATGAATTTAAACATAAACAATGAGAGAGTTTAATAAATACATTTTTTCGTATTACATATTTATGTTGCTTGTTACTTAATTTTATTACATAAAAAACAATTTCATATATAAAAAAATATTTTCATATAGTTAAGCGTATTCCAAAATAAAGGCAAGATTCATTTAGCAGTTATTCATTTCAAACCAAGGAATTCGTCGTTTCCATAGCAACAAAATTGAACCGTCAGCGCTCAAATGGACTTTATTTTGAGATATTGAAACGATTTTAATTTTGTCTTAATTCATAAAATTTGATATTTAACTTTCATTATAAATACATATATGACAAAACTATAGCTAAATCAAACTAAAACTGACAAAACTACAGTTATTTAAGTTAAATTTATTTAAACAAGTTCAATATGAAATATTTTTATCTTAAAGAGTATTCGACATGAAAAAGTATTTTTCGAAATTTCATTTCATCGCCAACCGATGATAAATCGCCAAATAAACGAAAATTTCATTATTTTTTTACGAACGTTCTATCTGTCTTCCGCCAAAAATTTTTTATAAACATATATATCCACATGAGACGAACACTCTGTAATTTTTTCAGATTTATCTGAATATGCCCGTATGGAGACCTTCCTTGTTAGTAAACTGTGAAATTTTGTTACAGTTTTCTAAATGTGTTAAAAAGCGGTTCGTAATCTAGGCCATACACATGATTTATTTTTCTTTTTAATGAAAAACAAATCCTTTTGAATGTACCTGTCAAGTCCATTGGACACGTTTGGTAGGCGGAGAGTTAAGATTGTTTATGTAAATATGGAGGGAATATAAGAAATTTTTAGAATTTTCGTTATGAAACAATTTTAAACAAATATGTGCTGAAAAAGTGTTTTGTAAAAGACTTTTTTAAATTTCTTTTAATAACGATAGTTTTTAATTTAATCGCATTTTTTAATGTAATTTATGTATGATTTCCGTAAATAATATATCATTTTTAATGATTTTCCTAAATAAAGAGAATGGGTTCTTTTACATAATTTATATCGTAAGCTGATGTCAAACTTTGCCATTAGGTAGGCCATCTTTCTCTGCGTTTTCTGGTTTTATGATCCAAAAATGTTCAATAAAAAATCTTAAACTTTTTTTCTAAGAAAAATGCCGCTATTTTTCAATGATATTTGCTTTTCATCTCTTAAATTAAATAAATTTATTTATTAATAAATTCCCCAATTTTTTTCCCTTTAATTCTCGAACATATTTTCAGGAACTGGAACATATATAGTACATTTTCAAATTTTGACATAAAAACTACATTTTCCATAGAATAAAAAAAAAGAAAGTTCTGATTTATGTTTCGAAACAATAACGAAATATTTTATGAGCAGGTCTATTTTTCTTTTCATTTAGTTTTATTCGCTTTGTAGTTTTTATTTTCAGTAAGTGCTCTGGTTTAACTCAAAGTTAATGAAATAACTTTTTTCACCAGTAAAAAGAAAAAGTTAATTGAAACTGACAAATATGTTGTTTACATGGAAAAATAAAAGTAAACTCAATTTCTCCTGTGAGTAGTTTCATGAAAGCCGGAAAGTTTTCAGTTTCTGCTCCAATGAGAATTTTTTTTTTCAACAAAATGTGTTTTGGTAAACAAGTGTTTTAAATATTTTCTTAATTTATTTCAAATATTGAATGATTTTTTTTTCGTCTTAAATAAATGCTTTTATTCGAATTCATTCGTTAAGACAAATTTGTGAAATATAGCGGGTTTTTTTTAAATTATTATTCTAAGTAAATAGGCACTGCATAAAAAGATCGAAAAGAAAATCTAGAAATTCTTTTGGATTAATCTGAATACCTGAGTACCTCAAACGGCTAGGCAAAACTGATTTTGCAGCTACCAGGGATCCTGCTTACACTTATAATTACCAAGATAAATTAATCAGATCTTTTGTATCTATAGTTTTTATTTATTAGAAAATGCTGTGATCTTTTTTTTCCAAGTTAAATAAATATATTTATATAAATTTACACTTTAAGATAAATGTGTGTCATATATTATTTTTTAACATAAAAATTTTATGTTCGAATTAAATACAGTTTGCTAACTGGTACACATAACACATAAGTTATTACATACTCATTAAAATGAGTTACAAATATACGTTTCGAATCGCTTCCGCGATCATCATCAGGGTATAAAGATATTACACAAGTCTAAATGTTTAAAACGGACATAAATGTCTAAGAACACAGAGGAATTCCTGAACGGAGAGTACAAAAACGTCTCAAAGTTACTAAGGTTTCTCATGAATTCTTCTGTGCTCTTAGACGGTTATGTGCGTTTTAAACTTTTAGAGATGCTTTACATCATTTCATTCTGATGACGATCGCAGAAACGATTCGAAACACTGATCTGTAACTCTCTTTAATATGTAGAATGTGTGACACCTTATTAGCACTTATATGTTGTGTGTACCAGATAGGAAGTTGTATTTAGTTTAATTACAAAATTTTTAGCTGTATTTTATGGTGCAATTGTCCAATATGTATTTATGATTATTTTTTCTTTCTAAATAAATGATCATTCCAGAAAAAAGTATTAAAATACGATTTCAGCAAAATAAATTGTTACAAAAAGGATAAATTATATTTAGGATCTAATTTCCACTTTTTCCCCATTAATATTTAAAGTTGTTAAAAAGTGCAATTATTTCGAAGAGTTCACTGAAAAGTAATGCATTTCATGTTTGAAGGTCATTTCCCTGATGTTTATTGCTGTTTTAGGCAGCAAATTTTTATATAATAAAGAAGTGTTAACTAAAGACGTATAAGTAAGGCGCGACATTTGTTTTCTATATTCCCTAATAAATTTTGCATAAGCATATTTTTTCTTTGCTGATGCACATGCATTAAATAAAGCTTAAAAATGTAGGTTAATATATAAGCAGTTTGTGATCTCTCTTTTATTAATAAGGTGTCACACATCCTACATCCGAGCAAATTAAACAGGAGAGTGTATCGTTATTAACACTCAATGGATTAACTTTTAATAATATTTTATTTATTTAATATGTATTCAAATATTTTCATAATGCTTCCTTAATTTTAACTAACGTAATTATTTCTTTGAGAAACTTTTTTCTTTTTCAAATTATTATATATCAATTAATGCTTGGTGAATTAATTTCCCCGAAGAATCAGCCAAAATTTCCATGTAAAAGCTGAAGGATGCTTAATTAACAGAAGTTTTGAGAAAACTAGTTGATGCGTTCTTAGCTTCTCCATACAACTTCCTCCGAAGCAGAAAAAATCATATGTTTAATTAGACAGCTTAATCATTACTGAGAATTAGAAGGAAGATTCTACCTAGATAATACAACAAAACTAAATAAATAAAAGCATTATGCTTTAAATATCACAAAACACGTGCTTAGTAAGTTTTAGAACATAATTTGTATTAAAAGGATACTTATAGCTATAAAATAAATTAAAAAAAATCAAAAAACCCGGCTGCGTAAAAAGAGAATTAATTAATTAGTTCTCCTCAATGCGAAACTATTTTTCATATTGCTTACCTATTTTTTTTTTAATTTACTTGTATTGATGACTTTTAAGTTGTGTTTAATTGTTAGTTCCTAACTGTAAACACTGTTTTGATGAGGCCTATAGATGTCTATGATGGTTAGAGTTGCAGTAAAGATAGAGAAAACACAACAAACTACACAACATCCAGGTTGTGTAATATTTAAACGGAGATTCTGACAGTAAAATAGTAAATGAAACATCATCTTCATTTTTAAAGATCTATCCAATGATATGAAACTTAATATAGTGCGAAAAATTTTTTTTCGTCTCTACCGCCATTTTGTATTTTACGGCCGCCATTTTGAATTTATAAGACCATCGGACGGTTAAGACGAATCGATAGAGACCTCATTCATCAAAATCCATCTAGCCGTTGGGATGTTTCGAGGGTATAAAGAAATCCACATACCCAGATACGCGTGAAACACATAACCCTTCTTGGCAGTCGGGTAACAAGACTACAGAAGAGAGTGCATCGCTTCCCCTTTTTCATCGGTGTTGTATGGGCATTAAATTTTAAAAATATGTTTAATAATAAACATGTGTCTATAAAAAGCTGTTTTATAAGTGAACTTTGCACAAATATATTCTATGTTTAATCTTTTCTTTTCTTTCTTACTTTATTTTTTTATTACCCGACTGCCAAGAAGGGTTATGTGTTTCACGCGTATTTGTGTATGTGGATTTTTTATACCCTCGAAACATTCCAATGGCTGGATGGATTTTAATGAATAAGGTCTCTATCGATTCGTCTTAATTTAAAAAATACTTTAAAAAATCATATTTTGTTTTAAGTATGGTTTACGGCTAAAAAACAGTTTGTTACTAATCGGCAATACTGGTCTTTAATTGAAAAAATAATTTTCCTTAATAAAATTTTATAATATTAAACACACAAGAATTTTAGGAACTATAATAAGAAATAAATTTTACTTGCTCACTGCAGAACAAAATAGAGTATTTCGCAAGCTTCCAAACAAAACAAAAAGAACAAGTAGCAACAATTGAAAAAATAAATCTATCTTTATTCTTAAACAGTACAAGTGTTGCTATCTACATGTGGAAAATTGATTTAATAATATTTTCAGAATGTATTTTATTGGCAACATTAGGCATTATAGCTTCAATATTATTCTAATAGTATTTTAGAGCCTAAATTGGGTATGTTGCCGAAAAGCAACACCCGGCAGTTAAGGGTTAATAGCAGCGATACCTTCGTATCGAGATCCTGCCAGGAATTAATTATACGTTTCAAGTTTGATTCGAGAGCTTAATCATTACTGAAAATTAAACGAAGATTCTACCTTGATAATACAATAAATCTAAATAAGTAAATGTATCACATTAACTTATGTCAAACTTATAAAGGCTTCGAACAAAACTTGCACTAAAATTCTACAACAGGTCTAAAAATAGTAAAAAATGGGGGGGGGGATGCTACTGAAGACAATCTACGGCATATAATTAATTTCAAACGAGCTGAGGTATTTGCACTCTCATATAAAAGTCTTTCGAAGTAATAGATAATGAAAAATCGTGTCTGTTATTAATATTCGCTCAATTTATATACATGAATTAAATAATTGAAAGAGTAGCGTAACTCTGATTAACGATTAAATTAACTTTTACAATTCACATTCGCCATATATGACAAAATGATGGATCAAAGAGTGTTATATAATAACCATCCCGAAATACTGACGAATGAATGCAGCGTATTCATTCGCGTCAAGTATTTCTAATTTAGAAACAGCGTAACACCAGTTTTCCTTGCATGGTAACAAATACATCCTTTCAAAAACCTTACACCTTAAGGCATTTGAATCAGACGCCTTCCACCATCGGAAACCATTAATTACTACTACCCTTGATTAATTATTTTTAAAAATTTCTGAAATACGATCAGTCAAAGATTTCTAATTATTCAAGAATTTGATGACCGAGGCACTCCATGTATTTTCAGTTTAATTAATGTATGGGTAAAAAGTCATTAGTATTTGAATATTTTTTAGGGAAAAAATTCATTCTTGATACATTACTCATCGGAAAAAAAAATTAAAAATAAATTTTATTCACTAGCAGTAGTCTGTTTAATGAGTAAAAAAATAATATATATATTTTTCTTTTTTTTTTTAAGAAATATATATAGTTACCATTTTTTTTTTTTTTTTTTTTTTTTTTTTCAGATTTTGAATTTTTTAGATTTTTAAATGTTATATTTAGAGAGTATGTTAGAAGTCTGTAATGGTCTAAATTTATAGCCATGCAAAAACTTTATTGGCCGGACCCAGACAGATATAAAAGATAAAAGTTCGGTCTGAGCCCGGTCCGGTTCGTTATGAAATCTAAAAATTTGTCTCGGACCCGGGTCGTTAAAAAAATTCATTGCCTGGTATAAAAGCTAAAATTCTGGCCCGGGTCCGGCCTGACTCATAGAAAAAAATTCGGCCCGGCCAGATGCAAAAATTAAAAGTTCGGCACGAGCCCGGTCAGGCCCGTACAAAAAAAAAAAAAAAAAAAAAAAAATAATAATAATAATAATGTGCCTGCCCGGTCCGATAAAAAAGTTAAAATTTCGTCCTGAGCTCGGCCCGGCCTGAAATAACAGCTGAAAGTTCGGCCCGAAACCGGCCCGGCCCGGAAAAAAGTTAAAATCTCGGCCCGAGCTCGGATTAATTATTTTGAAAAATTTCTGAAATACGATCAGTCAAAGATTTCTAATGGTTCAAGAATTTGATGACCAAGGCACTTCATGTATTTTCAGTTTAATTAATGTTTGGGTAAAAAGTCATTTGTATTTGAATATTTTTTTGGGGGAAAAAGTCATTCTTAATACATTACTCATCAGAAAAAAAAGCAGATGAAAAATAAATTTTATTCACTAGCAGTAGTCTGTTTAACGAGTTAAAAAAAAAAAAATGATTTTTTTTTCTTTTTTTAAGAAATATATATAGATGCAATTTTTTTTTCAGATTTTGAATTATATTGTTGAAATGTTATATTTATTGAGTATGTTAGAAGTCTGTAATGGCCCAAATTTTTAGACTAGGCCCATGCAAAAAGTTTATTGGCCCAGCCCAGACAGCTATAAAGATAAAAGTTCGGTCTGAGCTCGGCGCAGTCTGTTATGAAATTTTTAAAAATTCATCTCGGACCCGGCTCATAACAAATATTCAGTGCCCCGGTATAAAAGCTAAAATTTTGGCCCGAGTCTGCCTCTGACTGTTATGAAATCTAAAAGCTTGGTCAGGTCCGACCCGACTCAGTCTCTACAATACAGTCGATATTTCTGAAGCAAGATTGTCCTACAATTAACACTTCAATGTGATGTGAAGTGATGGAAAGTCACAAAATCGTTATGACCGTTTGACTCTTTAATCGTATGACTCTTATGTGGCATCAAAATGGGGCTACTTTGTGAAGTCATATTGTGAAGATTCTGCATCGGATTGGATGACCAGATTTTACCCGAATCGGAACCGATTTCGGTTCCGCCTTTTTTTTTTCTGTAGGCAGGATTCGGATCCTGCATCGGGCCACGTTAGAGGTCTGCACGGGCCGGAATTTCCAGGCCCGGGCCCGGCCCGAACGAAAGCCATCTTGGCCCGTCCCGGTGTAAAAATTGGAAGTTCGGCCCGAGCCCGGCCCGGCCTGGCCCGTTTGCATTTTTACAGTTCTCGGCCCGTCCCGTACAAAAATCAGTGAAAACCGGCCCGGCCCGACACAATTTCTACAAAAAAAAAAACAAAAAAAAAACGTTTTTTCTCAACATACAATTAAGATTCTTTTAATGAATACTACATACATATTTATGGGAACATTTTACAGTATATTTTACATTATTATGATGTTCGCAAAACAGAAAACACACAATAGTAAACATTAACGGTTACTTACAGTGTTTCAGTCATCGTGTCTACTATCATTTCAAAATGGAAATAAGGATTCATTAAAAGATCAATGTAGTTCAGAATAAAGGATTAAAAACATGATTAACTTTTGAAGTTGTATAATAAGAAGTAGATTTGTGAAAATATTTCTCTCATTTTTAAGGCTTTTCTCAAATCCAAAGGAGCTACGTTTCGACACATTTATGAATTCTTTTCTTTTCGGAAACGCGTAAAATTATGAGAACCACCTTAAGGTATATATCCAAAGATACTGTTAGGAGAAGTTCATTATCACTATTAATACTACAAAACACAATGACTGTTCTACACATCCTGAGATCGAGTAAGACCAGTTCCGTCCCGGCAAGAGTCCGCAGAAAAAATGCCGATCTCTACGATGGACATGTTACATTTCTGTATTGATTTTGTTAAACTCGCATCGGTTCGTGACGCACATTTATACTTCTCGAGAAAATCATATTCATTGAAAATGGCTAGTATTTTATCTGCTTTGTTTAAATTCTTATATCGGGCCGATAGGCCCGATTAATTTTTTTGCCGGCTCGGCCCGTTGAAATAATTGCCCTAATTCTGCCGGCCCGGCCCGTTTGAAAATTCGCCTTCATTCCGTCGGCCCTCAGGCCGAGCCCGGGCCCGTGCAGACCTCTAGGCCACGTGACCATATATTACCGAAACCTAAACGGACTATGTCGCGAATGTTGTATTTTTTCCCTTTTTGCTGCAGGTGCATTCGGTTTTATGTTCGTCATCTGGTCAGGTAATCTGATTTTGGTAAAATACGGGTGCCGGGGCAGCCCAGACTGTACAGACATCTAATGTATGTAACGTTTACCAAGCTTATCCCGGTTAATTTCCTCTGAATTGACAAAAGGTTGTTTTGTAGATGACAATTAAAAAACCTTCATTACTGTTGTTCCTAATTGATTTTTTTTCTTTATAATTTCTTAGCTATGTAAATGAACTGCTTCAAAAAGTAAGTTTACAATAATATTATTTGCAATGATAATCTCATTATGCTATAAATTTTGTTGCTAACCATAATTTCGTGGGAATCGTTCGTTATAATGCAAAATGTGGTTAGGATATTTCACAGCTGTTACTACTTAATTAACCCATAAATGCATGATTTTTTATAATGTTTCGAAAAAATTATATATGATTCTCAGAAAGGTTCATTACACAGGAAAAATAATGAAAAAAAAAAAATCAGAGGTGCATTTTTCGTATAATACGTCAACCGTTTCTATGTTGCACATCTGCAATACAAGTAAAAACTAAAATATTGCAAATTAATAAATATTTTAATAAGTATGAATCTAAATACTTTATTTTAATATTTAAAAAGCATGAATCTAAATACCTTATTTCTGGGAGCACGGCAGTGCGTCCGCCAAGTTCGCACAAGCCGTAAGCTACCTTTTCCTGAACCATTTCGGCATACTTTTCACCCCCTCATGACGTCGTTTTAGGGAGAGATGTAGAAATTTTTCTTTTATACACATGTTCGTATGGTCAAACTGAACTAAGGTTCCACGATTTCATGTTTCTATATTTAGTAGTTTTCGAAATATTAAATTCCGAAAAAGCGCTTTTTTGTCACTGACTCACTTCGCATCATCAAATAACTAAGGTACTTCTAAAAGTCGTAGAATCATGAAATTTCACAAGTAAGTCGGGTTTGTAGCACAATTAACCAGAAAAATCTGAAAACACAGAATTTCCGCCTCTAAACCCTTCAAACAGGGGGTGTTCATTTGGCCGTAAACAGTTCCTTCACATTCAATTGCGCCAATGTTGGTCGCCAATACTCGATTACAGAGTTTTGAAGGGGTCACGTAATTTCAAGCAGAATAAAACTTTATATATATGCTTTTCCAAAGATGTTTGTTAAACAGAAAAAAATGAATATACCTAAAAATTTTAATCAGTATAGGTTATGATATATTTACGATATTAAAACAATAAAACATTTAACAAAATATAACCGCAATTCGGTATGTTTCCGATATAGTAGCCTTGGCGAAATACAGAAAATAGCCTTGACGAGAAAAGAAATTTGATAACGTATTTTCTGGCAACCTATTTACTGTGTCATATACACAAGCAATTTTTTCCATATGTATATAATTTATTTAATGTAAGGAACCAGTTTATTTATTTTTATATACCAACATAAATAATTTGTATATAAAAAATAATATTTTATACATGTATAAATAAAATGTTTATATGTATATAAATACATAATATAAATAACATAAAAGTTCATCAGGTTTGTTTTCATAGTTGTTTATATCATTTGGCAGCATATCTCAGTTTCTGAAGTCCGAATTTAGAAAGATTTAAAAACAAAAAATGCCAAGATTTTAAAAAAATGCCAAGGTCCCTATAGTGGAAAAATATCCTAATTCCATATGAAAGTTTTTTTAAAATCTCCTTTTAATTAAATGAAATGTGTAACTAATAAACTGTCTTTAACGATATGCGACAGATGCGGCGTCCGAAGTTCGCTGCTAATGTTATTATATTGTATTATTAGCCTACTTACTGTTAACTTATTGTTAATTTTAAATCTGTAAAAGAAAGATTATAGTTGTAGATAAGATATGTTGGTCGCCAAAACCAGATTACAGAAAATTAGCCTGAGTTATAAAGGTGTTACATGAGTTCAAGCGGAATGAATTTTTATATGCTTTTACAAAAATCTTAATAAGGCAAATCTTTCAGTTTATCTGTCCATCTTTCTATCTTTTACTTCCTTAAAACAAATTTTATTAAAGACCGGGAGGCGTCTGCACAGATCATCACCTCATCGAGTTGACGGCTGAAATTTTAGGATTAGTTAAATATCGGTTAGCGTATTGAAATGTAACTGGTCTGCCCCAGTCATATCTTTGTGGAAACCACCTACAGACCCGATTGTACGGGTTAATTGGTGGATTTTCCATTGTGTTTTTTTGCACCCATTCCTCCATGTTTCCAAACTTTTGGATGCAGGAAAATACAATAGTAAACCTATCAGTTAACCACTAAAATTAGGTCTTCAGGTGGTTTCTACCAAGATATGACTTAACAGACCAGTTGTATTGAAATATGCTAATCTAGTTTTAACTAATCCTAAAATTTCAGCTGTAAACTCGATGAGGGGATGGTGTGTGCAGACGCTTCCCTGTCTATTATAAACGTCGGAATTCTAATCTCAATAGCACTCTGGTCAATCTGGCAACTATCCCTACTATTTATGGAACACTATTCCTTTAATTTCGTTTTAGTAATGTGAATGAACTTATGCATATGCATCATACATATTATACATATACATATAATACGTAATACATTTGCATCATACATATTATAGGTATGTGTATAATACATAATACATATGCATCATTATGACGTCAGAATAAACAAAACATTTTTTGTCGCCAAATTTGAGAATTGACATGATATATTACCAAATTTGGCGAAACTTTGCTAAATGTCGCCAAGCTTGGCGAATAGTTGACGCTAGTGGCTATTTTTCAGTGAGTTAATTATTAATGAGAGCCATCTATTTTTGTTTTTCCGCATATCATCTGAATAGTTAAATGATATAACGTACTAATATTTCCAAAGTGCTAATAGTTTCGTCATTGCCCAAAACCTCTGCTATTGTTATTATATTGTACTGTTATTATACTTACTGTGATTACACCGCTTTTACACCGCTAAAACTTCTGTATTATATAAAGAGAATTTGCGGAAACTATTAAAGCACCGAAACTGCCAGTTCTCCTTATGATTATTATAATTCTATAATATTTAACCTGTTAATCGACATGTACGTTAGAATGAATGTTCCATAATCCGGTTCCTCACATTTTAGTTTTCAGGTTTCGAATAAAATTAGCTAAAATCTTAAAACCATGGCACACTGACTAATTTTTTAACACGATCAGATGAGAAGAATGATAGATTTTCAAATGGATCATGGCAGTGAGCCGGTAGACCTTCTATTCTTCCGTAATCGAGTCTATTGAAAAGGTTAACGTGAAACAAAAAGATATTAGCATCAATATGGTTTAATGCAAATGCAGATATTGTCAAAGGATTTCATAAGAACCATTTCACTTGTACCCAATCGTATCAGTTAAAATACAACAATTGGCAGTGAGACCAATTAGAAAAGATTACTTAATAGGATTAAAAATTTCCGCATTAGAGAACGAATCGTAACTGCTAAGGAAACATGCATAGGTGAGTTAAGAGATATTTGTCACGAAAGATGGAATACATAACAACACAAAATATATGATGTGCTTCCATGATCGTAAAGAGTTTTTGATTTCTCTATCAAAAGCTTTCGACTTGGCGAAAGAATGGGCAAGTAAATTAAGTTATGAATAACAGTAACATGATGCAACGTTTAACATGGAATTAATACGGTAAATA
This sequence comes from Maratus speciosus, assembly GCA_963932465.1. NCBI lineage: Eukaryota > Metazoa > Arthropoda > Arachnida > Araneae > Salticidae > Maratus > Maratus speciosus. The sequence goes on along the minus strand of OZ010792.1, from coordinate 198,478,627 downwards.
CTGCTTGCTAGAGGCGGCTAGTACTTTAATATAAAAAGAAATAAACTATAAATTTGTAAAGCTCAATAAAATAAATTTAGGTATTTTTATATTAGCCGGGCGAAAGTGGCAAATCGCCAAATGCTGTTCCCAACTCCATTGTGCATATTGCATTCATTTCATTTAAAGATATATACTTTTTAGTCATCTCATTTAAAATAGATGCATTTCCTTCATTTTATTTAATAGAATATTTAACATAGAAATAAATATATAAATAAATAAGAAATAATAACATAAACCAAAATATTTTATTTGAAAATCAAAGCATTGTTTCTAATTTACACATGTGAAAAATGAAAACTGCTATTGGCGAAAAAACAAAAGACTAATGAGGAGATTTGCTCCCGGGTAACATAAAAGTACCGAAATTTAAGTTTTTTCATATTAATATAGTTTAGAATAACAAACTTGAAAAAACTTACAAAAAGTAGTGATATCCCAACAAAAAGTTTTCGGTAAAAAAAAAAAAAAAAGCGCCAAGTTCTCCTTAATGTTTCGGCCAGAAAAAGTAGTGATATCTGAAGTTCGCACAAGTTAAAAGCCAAACATCCCAAATCTTTCATTGAAAATGGCTTCCTGCGACTTGGCCGTTAATGCCTTCGAGAGAGTTTTTCAAATTTTAAAATATGTACAAATGAGCTACATGCCAACTACATTTTTTGATTATTTTAGGCATTTTGTGGCACAGAGTACAGAAAAAAATACACATTTGAAAAAAGCATTTAAACAACTTCAGTCTATTTAAATGCTTAGAAGTTAAAAATAACAAAATACTTGTATTCAGGAGATAATATCCCTAATTGCTAAAACATAATTAGTATCATCTTTTAACAGTTTATAAATCGAATACCTCATAATATATGCAAACAAACTATAATAAATGTTCAAACGAAAAAAATGTCTTAAGTCAATACACAAGATTTCAATATTATACAATAAAATATAATGTAACATATTGTGAGATTTGAAGTAAGTAAATTTTGTTTTATTTCTTGGGTTTTACGTTAATGACTTTAGCTTTAAACCGTACAAAATAGCAATTAAACCACAAGTGGACTAAATGATCTGTAATCAAAACTAATGTTTGTTGAAACTGAATGTTAGTTATCAGAAATCTTCTACTTATAATGTCTTTATGTGAATTTGCCTCTTTGCATTCTAATATTACTTTTAATATTTAAATAATTCATAAATGCGTAATTTCCAATCATTAATTTTGAAATGTTGTAGAAGGCATTAACGGCCAAGTCGCAGGAAGCCATTTTCAATGAAAGATTTGGGATGTTTGGCTTTTAACTTGTGCGAACTTCAGATATCACTACTTTTTCTGGCCGAAACATTAAGGAGAACTTGGCGCTTTTTTTTTTTTTACCGAAAACTTTTTGTTGGGATTACATTATTTTTTAAACTTAAATGCATGTATTATTCTTTTAAAATTGTGTTTCTTATACTTATTTTGAAGATTAGACACAAGAAACTTGAAATAAATTTTTAATTTTATACAATAGCATATTTTTGAACCCTTTTTATAGAATTAATATTTCTATATAAATATAGTGGTTGCTAAAAGTTAAGTAAAAAGAGATGCAGATATGCATGACTATGCATTTAAGAATTAACACATTTTTTTTTCTCACAAAACTTCGCAGATATAAAGTATAAATTACGTTTATTTCACTTTCTGAATTATTTACTTTAAGACTTAATATAAAAAATACTATATTTAAAAAAGCATCAAATCATCGAAAAATTGTTATGGTCTAAATAAAGAAAATGTTTTATATAACCAAACATTTTGTGTCAATGTTTTAAAATGTATTTTTAATATCAAACATTTCAATTTAAAGTTTTTAAATGCTTTTTTTTTAAGCCAAACATTTCATATAAATATTTTCATTATTTTTTTTAAAGCAGCATTTCATGTGAATATTTTCAAAAGTTTTTAATACCAAAAATTTCATGACGATTTTTTCATTAAAAATCTCTCATCATCATACTAATTTACATGTTTATAAAGTTTTAGGTATTTTTCAAAATTGAATAGCCATATTACTTGTTAATTGAGCATTTGCAAACACAGTGGTAGCAAATACAATTCTTTTGTTTCGTCAATTTTGTAAAAAGTCATAAATCGAATGACCGAAACGTGGAAGTATAAACTAAATATATGTATTCCTAAACAAAAAATATACTTTTTCTGAGCCATATTTTCCATCGTCATACGTTAGTCCCTTTGAAAATATAAAAAATCATATTTTGACTTTTGTTCAAGTTGTTGCTATGCAGGTTTGAAAGAAAAACACTTTCTTTTTGCGTTTAAATGCTCAGTGAAGTGGAAAACATGGAAAGAATAAACCCCTTGTCATTTTACATACAGCAACACCGGTTTCACATAGAACAAAAACAAAGAAAAATATGTACCTTTTGCTGTTTCTGCAAAGTTTTTCCGCGCGATTTGAACTGGAAAAAATAGCCCCAGAGGTACAAATATCACCGATTCCACACTTCTTCTCATTTACGCGTTTCTTTTTTTTCTTTTTTTGAGCATGAACAAAAGATATTATTTTTGAAATATTTAAAAGAACTGAATAAAATAATTTAAAAAGAGACAGAATTAAATGTTTGATGTCCATATCCATCTTTCATTAACAATAGTGTAATGTAGTTCTGATTTTAATATTATGTATTGAAGTATATTGTTATTTATTCTCCGTTGAGAATTTAAAACCTATAATCCTAAAGTTCTATATAATAAGTGACATCACGTTTTACATTTTACCTCATAATATAGCGAGATTTATACACTCCTTAATAAACGGATTATTACCTGTAAATTTACACTTAAGTATATTACTAGTAAAATTGCATTAAAATATTTTTTACACAAGTTAATTTAATCGCTGTTTTTTTTTAATTTTCTAGAGGAAATAAATTTTAGTTTTAATGTGTGAAGGTTGTAATTTAAAAGAACACAACTTTGAGCATCATTAAAAAAGATTAAATTAGATACATAAAATTTAGATTATTTTTATTTTTTAACTATACTAGTTACACATCATAAGAATAAAAAATCCCGCTATGTGTGAATTCAGTATGAACTCATGGGCTACAATCTCAGTACGACGTTCGTCGTTCTAATTTTTATTTCTTAAATCATACACAAATCAGACAAATTGAAATAGATATAACACGAAAATTCTAGCTCATTTAAACTCCGTCAATTGCAATGACGCATACGCATTCATACTCAAAAGAGACTAGTAATTATACACATATGTACAGATTGAATGATGCTTTAATTTTCTACATGTCGGGGATAGCTAGGAAACAAAAATTTAAAAGTGTTCAAAATAAAGTAGGGATTTAAATCACGTTCATGAAATAGTCCTGCCCAAATTTTCGAAAAATTAGATTTTTCAAATTTTTATATGGTAACCGAGTCCTATAAGTTATATTCAGAAAAATTATCTCTGTGTGTGTATATAAAAATCTGAATGTTTTAAAAGGCAGTTAGATAAAAATAAGCAATTCCTTTATCAAGTTATATTTTGTATTTTTTTTTTTTTTTTTTTTTTTTTTTATATTTGATCTTCTAATGACTACATAGTTTTATAGTTTGGTAAATATTTTTCTTCGCTGTAAAGCAAAAATTTATACAAGTAAATGCATGTCCTTGGATAAATATATACAATGTTTTCTTTACTTTTTTTTTAAGATATGCACGGGAAAAGGCCTGTTATACATTTCTTTCAACACAATGGTGATAAAATTCTACTTTTCTATAAAACAAATGGGAACTTTATGAAAATCGAAATTCTCTTTTTCAGTATTTTCGAAAAAAAAAAAAAAAAAAAACGAAATATGATCGATGCAGTGAAGAAAAAGGAGTGTTCTAAACTGTAAAATGTCTAAACAATGATAATTTTAAATATCAGAAGTATAAAGAAAATTTATATCATTACCGGCATTTTCGCAATGAAGAATTAATGTGCTGCAATAAACTTTTCTCATATTATGAGCATAATAATATGTACACTAACAGCATATATTAAATTTATAAAACAGAATGTTTCAAAATTGAATAAAAAAAGCTGTGCGTGAAATTTGAATAAGGGTCAAAATAATGGTGTATAGAGTATTTAAGAGTCAAAATACTTGTAACCCTTTCTTCTAACCACTTTTCTCCGGTCACAAAGGAACTTGAATGAAATCTCATGAAGTGGAGAGTATGCCGTGAAAAGAGAATGAAACAACAAGCTATATTTCTACAATTATGTGATTATTAATGAAAAAACCCCTTAAAATTTGCACGCGTAATAAACAACTGCCCCGCACAAATTACACTGATCAACAAATTTGAACTTTTGCTCTGTCCTAAAACAGAAATTAGTTGTTTTTAATGCGGTTTTTTGTGCTGATTCCGAATATAGTTTTAGATTTACTCCAGCACGTTAAGTTTGAGACATATTTGCATATTTCAATTTAAGCAAATTTAGTAAATTTTATACAATTATTTGCAAATTTAAGGTATAAAGCAATATCAGACAGGGTTTTATGTTTTATGTTATGATTACTACCTAATTTAATTCACAAAAATTTTGTTTCTGAGATATACTGACATGTGACTGTGAAATATTGTACCTAATTTGCATTTTTTTCATGTTTTTCAAATAATGTTTCTTGACGTTCAAATATTTCTGCCGCACGAGTACGCTAATATGTTTCTAAACCAGTTTTTTGAGCTAATTTCAAATCTTGCATCGGTTTTCTTCTATCATGTCTAGTTTTTGAAAAAAGTGAAATTTTATTTTTTGGTCAAAAAAGCCAGAAATAGCTTTTTATGATACTTTGTATGATAAACTTCAACTAGTTAGGATAGATTCTACAATTTATTTTTTTTTTTCGATTATATATATTTTTTTTTATGTCTCTGATATGAATCTGACCCTGTTCACCTTCTTGTCAATGAATTACACCCCCCTAAAAAGCATCTTACATCAAACCTGTGTTGATGACGTGCAAAAGTAGAAATTCATCTTACTCAAAAACGAGACATGACATAAGAAAACAGACTGCAGATTTGAAATCAGCATAAAAATCTAGTCTAGAAAAACATTACGTCAATTCTGTGGCAGCTATTTTAATGTTGATAGTGATGTAAATATTACACCATTGAAAAATATGCAAATTAGGCTTAATAACTGATAAATAAATGTTAAGAATATGCAAATCGCGACATTTATCTGAAGGAAATAGTCAAGTAGTCATTATCTAGAAAACGTAATTAGATGTGAGATATATTGTATCTAAAATTTGCATAAAATAGCACAAAAAAACTTAAATTTTCATAAATTTAAATATGCAAATTTCTCAAAACATAGACCACCTAGAGATAAACGGAAAGCATATTCGGAATCAGCGCCAAAATCTGATCTAGAATCAACTAATTTTAGTTTTAGGACAAAACCACTGTTGTACAGTGTTAGCGTAATATCTAGTAAGTTGTTTCTTAACCAAGTGTTATCCTTTTCGCATTTTGCAATGTGGAATATCTTACACTGACTTCAGAAAAGAAGTTTACATCATCATCAACCACTACTGCATCAACACGGACATCCAGAGCGCCTACAGCTAGTGAACACTCACTGCTATTCTTCAACGAAATTGAAAACAGCAGAAATCAACTGCAGCACACTTGTGACATAACGATGATTTGCATAAGGATAGAATAGAGGATGTTCTTCAGTTCAGACGACGTTTGTTTTTAAGCCAAAAGGGACAATATTACTGTCCTCGCCTTTCATAGTGAACATTCCGGCGCACATTACCTTCTTAATGAATATTGTGTAAGAACGAATATCAAACTAAATGCCGGACCCCATCCCCCTGAGCTCTATAGTTTTAGTTGGATATCACTTGTATAGTTCACGAATTATTAGCCGCAAAAAGTATCATTATAGTGTAAAACAGAAAAAAATATTTTAAAAATCTCTCGATTCTTCAGAAAAAATTTCAACAAGGACGTCAGTAAAAAACGTTTATTTCATGGAAATAATCTATTCTTATTACGAACTTAAGGGCAATAATCTGTTAAAATAACAGAACGTTCGTTATAAATACAGATTAGTTCCGTAAAATAAACAGTTTAATACTGGAACCTGGCTACAGAGTTTTCTGTAAAATCAGTAGGTTGTTTTACAGTACAGCCCCATAAAGAGGCCTTTTTCAGGTGTTGTTGTTACCTGTGAAAAATTATACTGTACCCGAAAAAAATCACGTAAATATCAGTGTGATGAAGAATTTAAATGTGAAGGTGGATGTTGCGAAGTTATGAATACTGCAAGAGATATTAAACAGTGTGGAAATAAATAATCTTGTGATTAATTAATTTCAGTAAGTAATAAAGGATAAATTGCAGTAATATTTTGCTTGTGTTGATACACATAACTATGTTATAAATCTTTTCATAGGCTTTCGCTTTTGTTCATTAGAAATAAAAAAGCATTTTCAAGTATTTTCAATGAAACTGAATTTTCTAAAAAATATTTTATTGAAGATGATTATAATTAACTGTGGTGAATTTACCTAATATCCCCTGTTTATAGAATTAATTTTAAAACTTTGGAAACATTGACTTTTTAATGCTATTTGACAATATTCCAGGATTAGTATAGATAATATATTTTATAACTAAATAAATAAATCTTTTTTTTATATATTATTTGTGAAAACAATAACTTTTGATTTATCTAAATAAAAAATGGATGGTTGGAGGTGACATTCCCTAGACAAGTTTTTATACAAAAAAGTAACAAGTTAAAAAAAAAAAAAAAAGATCAAGCTTCAATGAACCACCTAAAAAAAAGCAAAGTCATTTGCATACTTTAAATACCTGCGAGACTAAAAAGCTCCATAAGTAAATAAATTAATAAAAGAAGTTCCCTTATTTTTTTTTTTTTTTTTTTTTTTTTTGCTTTTCAAAATATTTTTAATGCATCTTTGTTCCAACGCCGAAATGTTTACTCTTCAGAGACGTTGATAAACAAAAAAACATTTTAACGTTGGTAATGGTTGAGATATTTTAATATGATAACCTAAAAACAATTCAGTGTGGTAAAAAGTTTACGAGCCACTAACATATTATGGTGATTCCTCACAAATATCACATGGGCTTATATTAACTTTTTATCCAAAAGATGCTTTAAGTTTTATTTTCAAGAAAGATTTAAATCTATTAAATACAAGCCCGTCTGTTCCAACTATAGTTGTACTGAAAAGTTTCAAGTATGTTTTTCAGAGACGCCTAACTTTCCCATGTTAGTTAGTTTTCCGTCGAATTTTGAAAGATTGCATCTGATTTTATTGATTATGTTTTTTTTGTTGTTGTTGTTGTTTTTTTTTTTTTTTTTTTTTTTTGGCAATTACACTTACAGCCATAACTGTATTTTGATAGACTTCTGACTGGCGAATACATAGTAATAGTGCAGTTAAAATAAACAAGTGTTTTACTGTGTGTGCTTACAGGATTTACTGTGTGTGATTATAACTTAATGATGTTCTGATTACAAGTGTTTGATGGCTACTTCTAGTCATAAGTGATATGTCTCAAAAGAAAATAATTCGAGTGTAATTTTGAAGCCTTTAATTAAAAATATTTCACTTTAAATATAAGGGCGTTTGATATTTCCGCATTAAAATGAAGCAATAGTTTTCGTCATATGTGTATTGAGGAAGAAGAGTCTTTTCAGCATAACGTTTCCTTTCTCATCGTCAAATAGATGCAAATGTTTAATTTTTTCTGTACTCTGCTACACTTAAAAAAATATAATCATAAGTTCGAAGGATTTCTTACGTATTGAGTATTTTAAGAAAATAAGGCGGGTTTATTTCATGGAATGAGCATTATTTTTGTGATAGAGTTTATATTACGAGCGTCCTGACAATACATGCTAAGGCTTATTTACGATCAGGTCTTATTTTCGTTGAAACGCTATATATATATATATATATATAAATGATTGACAATAATTCTAAATAAAATTGAGAACTTATATAATTTATTTTGTTTAGTAAAAAAAAATATTTTTATGGACAGTTCATAAATTTTTTATTCTAGGTCTTAAAAATTCTAAGCAAAATTAATGAATGATCAACAGGATACATTCTTACACGGCAAGGAAAAAAAAAAGAATTTGCCAAAGAAATAAAACAGAAACGATAGGGAAAATTGTGAAATTATAAGAAAAGAAGAAAAGTTTAAAAGAAAAGAAAAGAGCAATTAGGATTCTGGAGCGCAGTGTTGCCAGATTGGAGATTTTGCCCAATTTTTGGGAATTTTGAACCTCCAGGGGAATTTCTTGGGGACAAGTAGTAGCGTGGGGGAAATGTTTGGGGACTTTCAAATTTTTGGGAAAAAACTTGGGGATTTTTTTTCACTACTTCACGTAAAATTTGCGAATACAACATTATAGCTTACACGTATCACAAACGCATTACGACCTACCTTGGGCTATCCCCACCTGAATTTCCAGATCAGTAAGCGCGGCAGATTTTCTTTGGCATCGCGGACAGACAGACACACATAACATGCACATAAACACATATAAACATTTCATTTATTAGTATTGATTTATACAACAGTAAAAAAACAATTATTTAACTTTTTCTTTTGTTTAAGGCTGGTTAATTTATGCTTCAAGGAATGACATTAGAGCTTTTTGAAAGACATGCAATTGAATAATAGAATCACATTGCTACGTTTGTAGTAACTGAACATTGTTCAATGAATGCAGCAGACCCCTTGTTTCTCCTTATTAGAAATTTGAACGAAAATTCGGCGGTTTAAAACGGCATAAACCTTCACATTACTAAATCTTCAAGTCTTATCCGAAACATTCTTTTGCCGTGTTTGTTAGAAGATTTAATTAAAGATTTGGAAAGCAGCTATTTTTTTTTTCCTTATTGAAGAAAGCACAGTGATTGATACAATGAAGGTGCTTTGTATTACGATTAGGTACTTCAGTAAGTATGCTGGCACCATCTGAGATTCATTCAAATCTCAAATGACTAAATTGATGGTCTAAAGCTTAAAAAAGTTATTGATATAAGCGTAGATAGAACTACCGCAATAATGGGCCATCAACATCGATTGGCAATAATTTAAAAAGAAGTGTAAACGAACTTGTCATTGCAAAATGTATCACTCATTCTCTTCGTTTTGCTGCGAATATGTAATGCAAAATTATGTCAAGGTTAAATGTTTATTTTTTGTAAAAGGGGCATTTTTTCAAAAAAAAAAAAAATGCTTGATTTGGGGAAAATTTTTGAGTTTAAATTAGTTAAACATTTTTTTTATACTGGAAAATTGAAAATTTACTTTCTAAAGTAACAAGTAGGAAATTGCTCGTCAAACGTGGCAAATGAGGTGCGTTCGTTCTATAACTAGTTTTATAAATATTTTTTGCAACCCATATTGTACAGAATGTATATTTTTTTACACTTCATAAGTGCATAGTCTGTAACATCATTAAAATGCACTTGCAATAATTGTAACGGTAAAATTTTGAGTGCCCCTGTAATTAAACTATACATCCAATTTTCATAAAATCTGAAATGGCTCGACAAAATTTTGCAACAATCATATATTTAAATTTTCAGACGATTCGGAAGACTGTAACATCATTAAAATGCACTTGCAATAATTTTTTCCCATTGGCCATAGTGTAAAGAAAAACTTTTGAATGTCCCTGTAATTAAACTATACATCCGATTTTCATAAAAATTGAAATGGCTCGACAAAATGTTACAACAATCATATATTTAAAATTTCAGACCGTTCGGTCGGGTAGTTTTTGCTCTGTTATATGCGGACGGACAGACGGACAGAACGACGACTATAGGTGCTACGTATTTATATAATTACGAACGCACCTAAAAACTGCGTTTGGGAATTTTTCGGAAAAGAACACTGATTTGGGGAAAATTTCAGAAATTTTGGAAAAATTGACTTTCGACTACCTGGCTACACTGCTGGGGCGTAAAAAAATTTGACATTTCCTGCCAAAGATTCTGGAATGGAATTCCGAAGACGCAAAGATACAGATAACTCTACAACGTTCAATTTGATAAATATTTTGATAATCCATCACTGCTCGTTTAATGAATGATAGCGCCTGATTCTATAGAAGAGTGTTAAATAGACCTAAGGCAGTTCGAGTATATGTATATGTATGTAGCATAGTATGTAAGCTAATGTATTTTGTACAATATGTCATCAGATGTATGTGGGTGATATCAAGTGTTGCCAGGTGTCTCGCGTAAATCGGACTCCGAATGCTCTGGATACCAGTATTTGAAAGTAATTTTCTTCGCCTTATCTAATGGCAGAATTATCTGCGATTAAAGAAAGCGAAATAAACTGTAAGAAATCGGGGGTGTCTAGAGCATTTTGAGCACCTATTTACACGGGACTCCTGGCAATACTAGTAATGTTGTCTGTAGTACGTTTCTTCCCTTGGAGTTTCATGTCCAAGTTATTTTAGCAAAAGCTCATTGATTTATTTCTATTTTTACCCGGCTGCTAAGAAGGGTTATGTGTTTCACGCGTATCTGGGTATGTGGATTTCTTTATACCCTCGAAATATCCCAACGGCTGGATGGACTTTAATGAATGAGATCTCTATCGATTCGTCTTAAACGTCCGATGGTTATAGGCTAGATTTCTTTTTATGAATTCAAAATGGCGGCCGTAAAATACAAAATGGCGGTAGAGACGAAAAAAAAATTTTACGAAAATATTGAGTGGCACATCATTGGATAGATCTTTCAAAATGAAGATGATGTTTCATTGACTATTTTACAGTCAGAAGCTCCGTTTAAATATTACACAACCTGGAAGTTGTTTAGGTAAGATCTCTAGCTTTAATGCAACTCTAACCTTCATAGACCCCTATTGGCCTCATTAAAACAGTGTTTATAAATAGGAACTAACAAATAAACACAACTTAAAAGTCATCAATACAAGTAAATAAAAAAAATAGGTAAGTAATATAAAAAATAATTTCACACTGATTAGAAATAATTAGTTCGCTTTTTACGCAGTCGGGTTTTTTGATTTTTTAAATTTAATTTTTACTTGTTAAACGTACAATTTTCTGAAAAACACATTTAAATCAAATAATCCCGATACCAAATTCATTTTAGACAGAATTGTTTGCAAAACTGAAGTTTATTGAAAGAAGAAACACGAGAATTTTAAATAAAAGGTTGAAATTTCGACTGTTTGTAAAAGATTTGATTATTTATCACAATGAATCTGAAATATCTAAACATTTCTCAAAATGTCAAAAGATATCATTTTTAATGTCAGTATTGGATATAATCTAATCACAAAGATCGTGCTGAAAAAAATGTCTTCAAGCAATGAAACCTAATCCTAAGTATGTAAAAAAAAAAAAAAAAAAATGAAAATCTCAAACTCGGTAAAAACAGATCCAAACAACGCCAAAAAAAAAAAAAAAAGCCTCATTTTTTATGTTTAAATAAGTAAACTATTTTCCCCTTCCCTCAAAACGGAGGGGAAAAAAAAACGATGACACTTTCGTGAACATTATCGAAGTATCCATCAACTTGTCATAGAAAAGAAAGGGAAGCAAAAAACGACAAAAAAAAAAAAAAAAAAAAATGTATATATATATATATCGGAACAAAATAACGATAAGTACAAAAAATAAACATAAAAATATGACGTGATAAAAACAAAGAAAAGAAATATAGAAACAGAGCTAATGAATCGGAAGGGGATATCTATAACAAAGATGCTTTAGCTTCAAGAGAGCGTAAACAAACCCGTATAGAGCAGCATGGAGAGGCAATTCATCAAACTGCTATCACTGGCCAGCAGACAGCAGTGTTCGATGAAACGGGAAGTCAGGGGGTAACAATTAGAGAAACAACTGGTATTAAAAAGTTAGTTTTGCTGCAAGACATAGATATCAACTAATGCCAATCAAACTTTTTCGATACTGTACTATTTAATTATTTAAGGAAGTAATTAAAAAAGAAGAAGAAGCAAAAGAAAAGGTGGCAGGAGAAAGGGGAAAAAAGATTGTTTTAAAGGTTATTTTTAAAAAAGTAGTTAAAAATATTGTATGTAATAAATATATTTTTTAATGATACGTCTTGAAAAGCTTTTAAACAAGAAGAGTTAAAAGTTTGAAATGTAATGACTTTTACAAAGAGTGTTGATTGTGATAAGAACTACATTAAGTGTATGTCCATTTTTTTTCCAAAGATTTACGATTTCTATCATTTATATTTATCTACAGTAATGTCAATCAAAACTTTTGGATACTGTACAATTTAAGGAAGAAATGTTTCATTAAAGAGGTGTGAGGTGGAAGGAGGGAGAAAAAGAGATTGTTTAGAAAAGGAATCTAAAAATATTGTATGTAATAAAATATTTGTTAATGATATGTCTTAAAAAGCTTTTAAACAAGAAGAGTTAAAAGTTTGATATGTAATGACTTTTACAAAGAGTGTTGCTTGTGATAAGAACTACATTAAGTGTATCTCCCCCTTTTCCCTCAGATTTACGATTTGAATCATTTATAATTATATCAAGTAATGCCAATCAAACCTTCTGGACACTGCGCTATTTGGGGAAGTAATTTTTTGAAAAAAAGATGGGAAAAAGGTGGAAGGAAGGAGAAAAAGAGCTTGCTTTAATGCTAATTTAGAAAAACTAATTTTTAAATATTTGTTAATTATATTTCTTAAAAAGCTTTTAAACAAGAAGAGTTAAAAGTTTGATATGTAATGACTTTTACAAAGAGTGTTGCTTGTGATAAGAACTATATTAAGTGTAAATGTGCTTCCCCCCTAAGATTTAAGATTTAAATAATTTATATTTATATCAAGTAATGTCAATCAAATCTTTCGGATACTGTACTATTTAGGGAAGTAACATTTTTTTAAGAAAGGGGGCGGGGAAGGGAGGGGTTAGAAAAAGAGATTGATTTAAAGATTCTTTATAAACGAAGTTTAAAAATATTGCATGTAATAAAATATTTGTTAATGATAAGTCTTAAAAAGCTTTTGAAAAAGAATAGTTAAGTTTGATACGTAATGACTTTTACAAAAAGTGTTGCTTGTGGTAAGAAATAAATTAAGTGTACGTCGATTTTTTTCCTCAGATTTACGATTTCGATCATATATACTGTCTGAGGGAATATTGAAAAAAAAAATGTTTAAAAAGTATATAGCATTAGTTAAAGAAAGCAGTATTTTTAATGCGTACTTTTAAATATACCCAATTTACCAAGAAAAGTTCTGTATTAGAGAAATTTGAAACGGTATAATTAAAGTTTTCTGAAATTGTCAGAATAAAAAGATAGAAGAACGTAATTTTTATTAATGGCATGCTGAAAAATCAGATCAAGGGAAGATTTCAAGAAGACGCTCAAAAACTAAATTCCCATATTAATGTCCAATATTAATTTTCGAAATTTTAAAATTGCATGATTTAACGGTGATAAAATTTGTTTAAAGTGTATTTAAAAAGGAATATAATTAAAAGGAAGTTCACTATATAATATAACATACAAAATAAATCCAACTCTATAAGTATTTTTTGCAAATGTAATTTCCCATAGATAAATCCTATACCTGGATATGTAGAATAGAGGGTTGTAAAGTTATTTATTTTTCAAATCAAGTTTTGAATATTTTATGAATTTTATTAATGGGCAAGTATTACATTAGAGGATTTTAGAATGCAAAACATGGTTATTTAAGTTCATTACAGTATATCATAAATTTTCATTACAATTGCAACAGATTTAACTCATTTTTAAAGTTTATCAGAAATTTGTTTTCTTAAATGACTCAGTGTTTAAAAAACGTTGCAAATCTAATAAAAGTTCGAAATAACGTTTAAAATTCAATTTTAAAACGTCTAAAATGTTTTTTTTTTAATTTGTACTACTGATGACATTATTTTTATATTATCCCGATAACTTATATAAAAAAAAAAAAAATATATATTTTTTAATATTTCTTTTTGAATAAAAACAGTTTAGAAATCTCAATGACAAATATTCGCTTTCATTTTTTATTACATTTTTTATAACCACGTTGTTTAACAGTTCAAGCTATCAAAATTGAAAAATCAACATATTTTAGATCACAGCTAATAGAATCGCTATAAATTATCAGGCTCGTCATTGTCAGCAATTTAAATTTGAGATTTATCAATGGTATCTAACGATAATAAGTAGTAAAATTTTCATTACAAACTGCAGCATTTGAAGTTCAACTCAACTAGTTCAAAACTAAATTCATCATCCCTGAAAAGAGGCGCAGAAAGATGCAGGCGGGGGCAGGGGGGAAGACAGTTATACCTTCTTTCTTAAAAGTGAAATACAAGGGAAATTAAAAGAGCTGTCCCTTCGAAAGAAAGATGTCTATTTTCTCTTCTTTGACGGTCTGATTGGCTTAAATACTCGAGAGAAATTTTGTCTTTTTCTGCTGTGATCATATAAATTTCATGCAAACAAAGGAGTTTAATCTTACTTTTAGGCTATATATCCTCTTACCTGATTTTGCTATGTATTCTGTCATCGAGATATGGCTCAACAGTCGAGAGGGCATATTTCTCACGAAAGTATTTAACTTTCTTTAGAATGTTTAACGACTATTTAAACTTCATCAAACTTTTCATTCTTATGTTCTAAATAAGGAGTCAGAATTTGGTTACGCTTTATGGAATAAAAGCGTTTTAAATTCTAGTTTAACGATCTAATAATTTATTAAAGCTCCGTTTAGTCCACTCTGAATGAAGCTTCAATATTTCGTTAAGCATAAAAAATGTGCCGTGTTTTACTACCAACTTCATTTTTTGTAATTTCAGAAATAGAAAATATGTTTCCGAGAATGTTTTCTCATACAAGCACAAGTTCATTCGTTTATTTTTTTTCCTATATTGAAATGAATTTGCAAAAAAACTTGAAATCGTTTAAAGTAAATTTTACAACATGAACAAAATTATAATAAAATCGAAAAAAAAAATCGATTTTTCTAAATAAGCTTTTGGGAGCTACTGCACTACTAATGAAACCCAAAAATTTTCATATGTTACTTTATTAAAACCTATGTTGGATAAATAAATTTTAGCGAATGATTTTGATAAATTTCTACTCATTGGAAAGTTGACCCCCAGATTTCGGACCGAAAGCTGCAAAAGGAAGTCTGTAACGAAATATGTTTATTTTAACATGAATCTTCCCCATTTCTAACAAAACAGATGTACGTCTTGCACTGTCAGATAAAAAAAAATACGTATATGTATGTTTTTACAGCTATTAATTTGAAAATGATTTTGCAAAAAACTCGAAATCATTGAAATAAATTTTACCACATGAACAAGATTTAAAAAAAAAAAAAAAAAAAAAAAAAAAAAAAAAAACGGAAAAAAAATCGATTTTTCAAATTAAGGTTTTGGGAGCTACTGCATTACTAATGAAACCCTAAAAATTTCTCATATTACTTACTAAATAACTTGCCTGGTGTTGACAGGGTACGTCAAAAAACAGCACGAAATGCGAAAAAGCTCTGAAAATCACAATAAGATATCGCGAAAAATTTTTAAATCGCTGCACAAATTTCGAAAAGAGAAAAAAAATTATATATTGTGTTCGAAGATTGAAAGTTGATTCCTTTCAGGAATGTGGAAAAATGGTAGGAAATCGCTAAAATACATTAAAAATCACATACAAATTCCCGAAAAGTTCGAAAATTGCTATACGAAATCAGAATAAACTTTATCGAAATGAGGGCAGAAATTACTTTAGTATTATAAGTCAAAAACAGTATGTCAAAAAATTGCAGCAGATCGCGAAGAAACGTAAAAATCGAATTAAAAATCACAAAAAATTTAAAAATCACGAAAGTCAAAATTTACTATCATTGGATAAAAATTTCAAATCTAATTCCTTTGACCTGCGGGCTCTCATAAAATTTATGTTTGGGAAAGCGTGCTAAGCATTGTATCATGTTACTTTTATACATAATTTAATTTACTTGTATTCCCTTAAATATAATTAATATAATCCCTTAAGTTAATATTAGTTTTTGTTGCATTAAAATATCTCAATTTGCTGATTTTCTGTAAGCAAGTAATCCCTATTGATTTACAATGGAAGTCTATGGGAATTTGGCGAAATATTAGAGATATCGCCAAGTTGGCGTCACTTTGGGCGACTAATTTTGGTCGCCAAATTTGGCGATGTATCGCCAAGTCGGTGACACACTTGGCGGCGTTTGGCGACAGAACTGTTTAACCCCCTTATAGGTATGGAGATGCATTAAATGCTGTTCAATAATCGCATAAAAAATTCGCTAAAAATTCAAAAGTTGCTGTACGAATTCCGAATTTTCCGAACTTTTTTGAAAAGAGAACAAAATTTACTATATTAGGTTAAAAGAAAGAAACAGTATTATTTTCCCAAATGTGGAAAAATCGCCTCGAAACTTAAAAAAGCGCTAAAAATCACATAAAAAATAGCATAAAAAATCTAATAAAAAAATCGGAAATCGGGCTTCGAGGTGCATAACTTCATATATAGACGTACCTTTTCCTCAAATTTTGTAGCTCTACGTGCAGCGGTCTCTTCAGAACACCGTCGACACACTCACACACAAACTTCTTTCCTTATTATTATAGATTAGTCACAATTGTTAAAATCTATATTGCATAAATTAATTTTAGCGAATGATTTTGATAAATTTAAATTCGTGGGAAAGTTAAACCCAGATTTCGCACAGAAAGCTGCAAAATGAAGTCTATAACGTAAACGAAATATGTTTATTTTTACATGAATCTTCCCATTACTAACACATGCTCTTCTTGCACTATGACATAGGAAAAAAAAAAAATATGGATGTTTTTATCGCTATTACTCTTATCATTAGCTACTATTACTTACTATTATATAAATGAAATCAGTCTTTTTGTCTAGTAGACGCTAGATTGTCGTTTACATTTCAAAAGTCAGTTAAACATTTTTCGTAATAACAATGTTGAATTTTTGTACTCTTTTTGGCATAAAAATTACTTTATTCTGAGGAGAATAATTGGTAGTACCTATATTATTAAAATTAAGAAAAATGTTTAATGGATTTTGTAACATTTAAGCAATTTAAAACATTACTTTGTATGTTTGAAATATATTTTATCGTGTTATGATTGATTAAATTATAACACTATTCCACAGGTCAGTTACTATATCTGAATACTTCAATGTTTTGGTAATATCTTTCTCTACACAGGCAGAGTAAGTAATTCCTGAAATCAATTTGTGCTTCAAAACGTTAAAACTTTCATGAGCTATAGTAACAAAAATGGATTTTTTTAAATATATATATAAGATTGCTGATGCTAAAAATTTAGCTAGCCATTGTAAATATATAAGATACCATTAATAATAAGAAATGATATTTCAATAAGAATTTGTGACAATTCTGAGTGAAAGCATATCAAAATGTAAAAAAATAGACTTATATTCGTAATTACAGACGCAATTGTAGTATTATATATAATTATTATTAGTAGGTTACATAATTTTGTAGTATTATGTAACCACTTGTTGGTTAACCAGTAAAAACCAACACAAATGATTATTTACAATTGTGAAAAAGGAAATTAAAAATGAAGTTTTATCCTTTATAAAAAATTCCAAAATATAATATCAATCGAGACAAGGAATTGAAAATACAGTAAAACACGGTATATCATATAAATATTTCAAATGAAAATCAAATTTCAAAGTACAAAGTAATTGCTTAAAAGGCGCAAAGGACAACATAGTGAAAAAGATTCCAAGCCGGGACTCGAACCCGGGCCATCAGTATAGCGCACTGACGTTCTACCAACTAAACCACTTGGAACGATACCCAGCACGGAAAATTTCTCACTATTATATGTTGGCAAGGCTACAAACGCAGCACAAGATGGAAATTTCAACGTGAGCCACCGAACTGGGACAAACACGGAACACAATTAAATCCAGCATCGATAGAAACTATATTAATACATGGAAATTATTCCAGAGGGAAACATTCGCCTTGCATACAATATTTCAAATGAAAATCAAATTTCAAAGTAGAAAGTAATTGTTTAAAAGGCGCAAAGGCCAACGTAGTGAAAAAGATTCCAAGCCGGGACTCGAACCCGGGCCATCAGTATAGCGCACTGACGTTCTACCGACTAAACCACTTGGAACGATACCCAGCATGGAAAATTTCTCACTATTATATGTTGGCAAGGCTACAAACGCAGCACAAGATGGAAATTTCAACGTGAGCCACCGAAATTTCTGGATTTAATTGTTTCCGTGTTTGCCCCAGTTCGGTGGTGCGTTTGTAGCCTTGCCTTCATATAATAGTGAGAAATTTTCCGTGCTGGGTATCGTTCCAAGTGGTTTAGTCGGTAGAACGTCAGTGCGCTATACTGATGGCCCGGGTTCGAGTCCCGGCTTGGAATCTTTTTCACTATGTTGGCCTTTGCGCTTTTTAAGCAATTACTTTGTACTTTGAAATTTGATTTTCATTTGGAATATTGTATGCAAGGCGAATGTTTCCCTCTGGAATAATTTCCATGTATTAATATCATATAAATATTTGAAATATTGGGGAAATGGTCATATTTGTGGAACCAAGGCATCAGAATCATCAGACCCAAATTACCATAAGTCCACAAATAACATGTACGATTTCAACCTTCCATTAGCCATAACAAGCTAAAAAATGCAAAATCTAGGCTATCGTACTCAGTAAATCCAGAAAAAGGATGCTAAATAAATCCAGAAAAATTATGCTAAATATAATAAGAGATAAAAAAAAAAATAAAATGGATTAAAGAAAGCATAAAAGAAAAGAACTCTTGAAGAATTAACAAAGTCAGACAAAAAAAATAAGTATAATGGTTATATATATATATGAGAACGTGAGTTTCAAAACTCGCCTTATCCAAAATTTTAAAAAATCGAGTTTTCTCTACCAATCTATTCTATTGGTAAACCTGCACCGAAAAAACAATATAATATGTAAATATATATATATATATATATATATTTATCCTTTATTTCTGGGTTTTAAAAATATTGGTTTGGTTTCAAAACTCACCTTATCCAGTGGGGAGTTGGCACCAAAACTAGCTTTATCCCTGCGCATGCGAAGACCAACGGATTAATAGCTTATCAGCTACTATCACAGTAATTTTCCTTCATTTCTCTGTGACCTGTTGCTATTTTCGTTTAAAGTTTTTATTTGTTCTATTCATACAAACTGATTAAATAAGTTTCACAGCATGTCTTATCTACAACGGACAGTGAATAAACTCGTGCATTTTGTGAGGGAAGGGGGAAAAGAGAAAAAAAAATACGAACACATGGGTTAGTAGAGAATACACATAAAAGAAGATTAAAATGTAAGTTCAAAATGGAGAATCCTTTTCTACATTTCTTACTGTCAGAAGGTGTTAAAAGATTTAATTTTTTTCCCCAGGCATAAACCTAAGGGATTTCCGGCCCTCTCAAAGTGAACTCACCAGAAAGAGGACCTGGAGTATTCAACTCTCTCAATGCAAGAGGTATGACGTTTCCATTAATATTTTTTTCAAGCAAAGACAAAACTGCATAAGATAACTTTATTTTGAAGTTCACATCTCAAACATCTCCTTCAAGAAACCGTCCAGTTTTTTTTCTTACATGAAACATCCACGAAAGTAAAATTTTCACCTTGAAAGTTTTTTTTAAAAGTGCATCCCAGTGCGCTTTCAAAGGCATTACAATAAAGTACTATATAAAGACTAAGCACCATGGCCATCTTCAAATTTGTGGACGTGTTTTTCGAAAGATTCTTGGAATATCAAAATTCAGAGTGCAAAAGTTGTGCTAGAGGCATCTAAAAACCGTTCTTTCTTCTTAAGCTGCGAACAGACTATCCTTCTAACTATTATCAGTATCGGCGTCTTTTCTTGTGGCCACGCGGTGTTTTTGATCTTTAATGACTTTAAAAGGAAAGGGACTGATATCCTGCAAAAGAGGAACCTTTCCCTCAAGTAGAGTTGAGCTCCTTATCTCCTGACCCATTGTTGATTCTCCTCATTCTTTTGTGAATAAAGAGCAGAAGGGTCCAGAACAAAAGATTTCCAGGAAAACTGTAGAAGGATGGCAAAACAAGCGTGTGTATGCAACCTTAAAAAGAAGGGGGAGGGAGTGCCCGTGAATTGTTGAAAAAACATTTTGATTTCGACTGGTCAGAGATGGGTGTGCTTACTTTCTATAAAAATATTACTCCTAAAGCACCAAAAGAGGAGATGGTTGAGGAGGATCACGATGATATTCCAGGCGAAAACTCAATGAGTTAATTGTTTATCTTTTTTGTATATTTTTAAGCACATTAAATTATATTATATATATAGGTATATAGATACATAATATTATATGTTATATAGATTATATTATATTATGTTCTTTTTTTTAAAGTTATTTTAATCATAATCTATTGATTTTCATTTAATGAGTTTCATTTGACTGTTGATAAGTTTGCTTTTTTTATAATAAACCGTAATACTAAATTTTAATCATACTTATTGATCTCATAGTGTTTATTTTTAAATCCAAAATTTTACCCGATGACCAAAAATAGAAACTACTATTTTCATTCCGCAAGTATAATAGACGACTGGCAACAAAACTCTTCTTATCCATAGTTCTTATCCGAAACTTTTTCCAATTAATTAATTAAATTAATTAAAGTAAATTTGCCAACTTAACACAATGATATCATACAGCAACTAGTTATACGTATATATATATATATATATAAAAAAAAATTGGACATATTCGATGCACGTGGTCACAGTTAGAGGTTTTTCGCGATTTCCCAAAATTTGATTTTTTGGATAACGCGAGTTTTGAAACTCATCCTCATATATATATATATATATATACATATGGAACAATCTTATGGAAAAAGCTGTAACCTCTATTTGAAGCAACATAAGCATAACAGGTTAATGAACTTGATAAGGTTCGTTTGTCCTTTTTTGATGAGAAAATGAAATATTTATTTAGAACAAAGCACTGAATTTTTCATATGCTGAGGCTCCATAATTTTTTAAAGCACGAAAATAAACACGAACATTTATATAAATAGTTTTTTTTTTATGATAGCATTCAAATAAAATTTTTAGACAACATGGTGACACGACACTTGGCGAAACGGCAATGAAATATGTTACTGAATTACAGTCACGTACAACTTCATACGTGAGAGCTGAAAATTCAGGGGAAAAAGTCGATCAGCTATATTAAGCTTTATATATATACTACAAACATCCTTTTTTTTTACTTAAAAACTGATTTAAAAAATAATATCTAAACATTATTAACGAAAATTTTGTCTTACTGCTGCCAGTACTGCAAAGTTTCTAATTATTTTAAAAAAAGTAAAAAAAAAAAAAAAATGAAATCAATAAAGATTATTCTCTTTGTATTCTATTTCAGCGGTTTTTGAAATGTGTTTCGGTTCCACGAAGAACTTGTATTGAGTACAATTTGTTGTTTATTTGTGTAAAACCTATGAGATATCTTTGGAATTTCTTGAACCCTAGCGATTAGGTCTTAGTTTTATTGTACCTCTGTTACTTAATAAATCCTTTATTTAATATGTATTCCGTTTTTAAATAAACCAAGCGGTTAGGAAAATGGAAGTTAAACTAAAACTGCCAAAAAAAAAAAAAACGGGTATTCGGTTTTTCATTCCATTCCACTGCGTAAAAAGGGTTATAGGCATGCGCGCGCAAACCTCACGATTTTTGAAAAAAAAAATGCTCCTTTGATGAGTTTTTAATTAATAACTCAACTAATTATCAAAGAATTAAAAATCTGAGCTTCAGGTGCATCAGGTCCTGCCTTGGACAATTCTTGGCCCAAATTTTCAGACTTGAACGTGCGGTAGATTTCGCTAGCCATCGCACAAACACACGTACACAAAGCAAAACTTTTTTTTATTAGTATATATTTTTAAAAACATCTGTAATTTCAGCCATAAATCCTAGGGATTCGCGAAGAAAGAGGAAATGAGAAAAGGGGTACATGATATCTAAGATTCTAAGCTGTTCTAACGAATTATTTATTACTAGACTTAAAAATATTAATGAAAGGATGATAAATACATTATATCTATATTTAATTTAAATAATCTTTAATTAATCTTTCCGGAAAACGAGTATTAAATATAAAAATAGACGGTTAAAACTAAATATATTTCCATATAATATTTTTATAATATGCATGTCCATTTTAAGAAAACGTTTACATTGACTGTTACCTCAGCCATATTTGCATAAAAATCATCTTAAAATCTCGTCATTTACTACGTTTCACGTTTTGAATCCCCATTATCTCTTCTCTACCCCTTAATCAGAACTGTGATCTACCCCTTTTCTCATTAGTTCCGTTCTGTAACAAATTGCAAAGTAAAAGAGATTAGGGTAGATTAACTCAAAACCGTGATAGATCCCAGCTCAAAGCGTGCACATCGTGATAATGTTCAAGACACACGTGCACTTCTTTATCTACAGAAAACACTTGAAGTTTAAATTCTCAAAAGAACACGTATGAACTGTATGATAAAGCAACTAATGCAAAACACTTACTGTGTATTTTCGTAGAGGAAGTCACACCTGAAAATAAAAAAGGAAAAATGTTTAGATTTTTCAAATTTCAAAAAATAATATACAACAAAACATAGCAAAAGTTCCTAATTGACAGATTTGTTTTGCATGCAAGATTGGTTAAGAAAGTAAATACTTTTATATTTTGATATTACCCCTTTACTTTAATACTTCTACTGGGTTGTAGAATAGTTCTTGAGGTTATTTATTTATTTTTTTAAAAGAGATTTAAACAAAAGGATTACAACACATTATTCAATAATAGACTCTCCGTTGTTGTTTACGATTTCCCGCCACCGTTCATTAAGTTTTTTTACCCGTTGTAGTTATATCCCGCTTTTGACTTACAGAATTCGTCCAAGTATGCCCTCAGTTCTACGCCATTATTGATCGATACACCGCACAAAACGTTCGAAAGCGAACGAAGCAGATGGAAATCTGACAGTGCAAAGTCTGGAGAATATGGAGAATCCAAAAAACAAATGGTGTCGACAATGCTCATTTTGTGTCCATTTGACATTTGATTTTAATGATCTAAAGATACAGAAAAAATGAATAAAATTAAATATCAAAATATACTTGCTTGTAGAACAAGAAATGTTCTTTAAAATTTTGCCAATGTGCTTTATTTCTGCATGCATTTGTAAATTCGAAAAAAAAAAAAAAGCTCATGAATTTTTTCTCATCCTAATATCTCCGTTTATTTTACGTTATCTTCATACTCATATCGATCCATATTATATAGATAATCTTGCAGCATGCTTCTAAATATCTTACAACGCACTTAACATGTTACAATACAGACATGCAATCTTACATACAGCAATTTATAACCTTTTTTGGCAAATGTAAGTATTTGCGAACACTTTGTCACGAATGGGTAATCTTCTCTGATTCTTATTCGACTTAAAGTTATTAAGTATATTCACAAGATTTCCTTAATTAAACTTACAATACTCAACGAGTTCTGTATCGAGATGTAATTGCATAAATGAAGCAAAATTTTCTAGGATTATTAAACAAGACTGGAAACGAACGATTCCGCGAAAAAATAGTTCCAAATGTCGCCATTAGGGATAAGTGGGTCTGTTTCTCGCGGAATCCTTCGAGAACATTCGAGAATTGTGAACACTTTGCCACGAATGGGGAATCTTTGATGATTCTTATTCAACTAAAAGTTATTAAGCATATTTACAGATTTCCTTAATTAAACTTACAATACTCAGCGTGTTTTGTATCGAGATCTAATTACATAAATGAAGCAAAATTTTCTAGGATTATTAAACAAGACAGGGAACGAACGATTCCGCGAAAAAATAGTTCCAAAAGTCGCCGTTAGGGATAAGTGGGTATGTTTCTCGCGGAATCCTTCGAGAACATTCGAGAATTGCGAACACTTTGCCACGAATGGGTAATCTTTCATGATTCTTATTCAACCAAAAGTTGTTTTATCAACCTAGAGAATTTGGTTCCATTGTCGCAATTAGATCTGCTACAGTCTGCTCTGATACTGCCAGTTTAATAATGGCCACCTTGTACTTCAATTCGGGAATTTTCGTCTACAATTCTTTTGCAAAGACAAAAACCTTGTGTCTACTCTGTTACTAATAAGAGATATTAATTCAAGAGAAATAAGAATAAGAACAGAATGTATGTTAATAATATAATATAGACGCATGCGTAATTCAAAAAGTTGTATATAAAGATTTTGTTATAAATATAAGAATATCAAAAATTTGTAATTTACACTTTATCTACTGAAGATACTTATACCATTAAAATAACTTGTTATAAAATTCATTTAATACATTGATTAGTTGTAATACACTTTAGAATGAGTTATAGATGCATTACTTTATTTTGTTCTAAAAGCATTATTGGTTACATAAAGCAAAAATATTTTTAAAAGGATAATTTATTTTGCCTTTGCATCTTTTCAGCTTACTTGGCGTTGGAAAGGGGGGGGGGGGGAATTTCAATTAGGAAATATTTCTATAGTTCTTTTGTAAGAACATTGTATTTGTACATTTCCCAATTTTACAAAATTCTAAGAAAACAAATTAAAATAAAAGATTTGAGTGGGGTTATAAATATTGCAGAAAGCCCCTAAATTTAATTAATTCTTCTAAATCCTTCAATCCTTCTAAAATGAATTAAATGATTATATAAATCTTCTAATGTAGTTTAAACAATTCACGAAAAATGCTTTAGAAGATAAAATTTTCGCGAATTTCTTAATTCAGTACATAAAGTGTTAAAGAAATATTAAGAAACAATAATTAATGTGAAAATACACACGTTTTCGGTTATAATACGCGTTTTAAAATTCAACTTTTATATATATATATATATTATTTGGTGAATATAAATTCTACAGATCATATACAGTGCTACAAAAAAGAACGCAAGTACATTTTCGTTTACTGGCGGAACTTGCTGAATGGGAATTTTTAACTGTGCTAAGCGTTTAATTGAACTAACCTTTAGCATACTATGTAGTATACATGTAAATCTACAGGTCATATACAGGGCTGCCCAAAACATTTAGTATATTTTTCGACTATTGATGTTAATTGCATAAATTTGGTTTTCAAATGCGTTGTGTATTTTCTGAACTGTTTATTTAAACGTTTTCACATTAATAACGTGTAATTTTTTTTACTATATTCTGAATGTGTTGGAAAGTGTTTCATAATTGATGCTGGACATATGCTTTTTCGTTCTTGTTTTTTATCTTACTACAATCCCTCCATGTCTTTAAAGATTAAATATTACTTTTAGAAGACTGGTTTTAAAATAGAAATAAATTCAATACATTTCAAGTTTAACAGATTAGATATAGAAGTAAATTAAATTTCTTCAAGAATTTCTTTGATGAAACAAAAGATCTAATACTCACATGAAGTTTTCAACAAGAAAGGAAAAAACTCGTTTTCAACGATAGAAAAGCTTTCAAAAGCTTTTATCGAAAATCAATCCTTATATAAATTTAATAAAAGGAATACGTTTACATTCTAGACTTGTTATAACATTCAAGTTGAAATTATTCAAAATTTTCTTTGTTATTCAATATGGAAAGACATATGTGAGAGGTTTATTGCGCACAAAGAAAGAAAAATAAATCGTTTACGATGGACAAAAATCTAGTTTTTATAAAACAAAATCTAAAATTTTAAATTTAGATTAAATATTTAATATATCAATGCTGAAATTTCTAAACTGACACTTATTAGTAGCAATTTGAATTATTAATTGCTTTTGTACAAAAAAAATTAACGGGGAAAAGTAATAAATAAATTAAGCATTATAATTTCTGGGAATTTCATTAATAACGACAATTAATCAGCTAATCAGTTTTAAGAAATGTAATGATGGGTGAAAAGAAAATTTTTTAAAATAAATTTTACTTCCCATTTTTTTTTTTTTTTTAAAGCAAGAAACGTAAAATATATATATAAATTAATCAAATCTTATTTTGAAAGAGGAAAAAAAAAGCAACCAATTTCAACCATTTATCAAAAATTTCATTTTTTTTCCACTTTGATAAATGAGAATCTGTCAAAGTAATGAAAAATATTTGAGAAACTAGATTTAAATGATAAATAATACGTTATTGACGGGGTTTTATTAACTGCCAGAATGTTTTTAATACACGTTCTTTAAGATTTTTGTAATTTATTTTCGGTATTTTTCTCATTCATACCAGGTTGTAAATAATGAAAGTTTTATTTAAAATAAATATTTTCTGTTTACATATTACATTATAAATATTTAACTTTAATTTTTTTTATGATATGTGTGATGGGTAACATATTTTGGAATATTATTGGAGTTACTCCCGAATCACGCTTTAGCGAATTCTTTAAAAAATGTAGAACTTATTAAAATCTTAAAAAAAAAAACCCACACACGTTTTAAGCACATTTTTAAGGACTAAATTTTTTAGTTATGTTATATGCATTCAGGTACAGTAGAAAATACTAAACTTCCAGTAATATCTGGTAAGATATTTTCGAAAAATTTTGTGGCAACCTTCAAAACAACCGTTTTAAATTGAGTAATTATATTATATATCGAAGAAGTTCTTTTTTTATTATAACATTTGATCTAAAGTAAAAATTTGAATGCGGTTTTTTGTAAAGTATTACAAATTTACTAAATATTAATATGAAAGAATTAAACAGAAATATATATTTTTAATCGAAACATAAGTATCCGATTCCTTATGACCCCCCCCATAACCTTCATACCATAATTTATGGTATGAAGGGACATGGTATGAAGTTACCCTTCATAACATAATTTATGCAGTATTGGTTGACTAATACAAATTTAGGCTTAAAGATTTTCTCTAATGTCCGCAAACGTATCAAATAGGCAGGAGGGTTTTATTCAGAAATCATTAACTGGTCTGATTTTAACGTTTTTAATTAAAGCAGAAAATTTTTCAGAAAATGCTCACAAAGTTGGTGTTTTGAATCTAATTTCCTTAGGCGAAAGCGAAGGATAGGTAAAAAACTGCCATCTTAAGACAATAATCGTTTATAACTCAAGGTGTAATTCATTTATCGGAAAAGGAAAAAAACTGTTCGATTACAAATCTATTTAGTAATCATGCTTGTAAGTATCATGCTTTTACATTTAAAAATGAGTTAGAATGTATCACGTGGAAAAATATATTTTTGAGAATCGGCTTAAGAACAAGACAATATTATTAACGCAGGGCTGCCACCGGCGACTATTTTTTAATTCTATTTCGCACCACTTTTTGAAAATAGAAATCTTTTACATATATTTTAACAAAAATTGCAAAGTTAATATACTACAAAATGTATTTTTTTTTTAAACCGTGTTGCGAATAGAATATAAAAATAGTCCCAAGTGGCAGCCCTGTTAATGTGACCTCTGGTGTGTAATCCGCAGATTCAACAAGTTTAGATTCGGAATTTTAGTTTATAAAATATCTTACGACTTGGACTTCGAAATACTTTGACCGAGGTGTATAACACACATTCACCAGAGCATGGCAGATGGATAATGGAATGGGTAATAAAGGTATCTCAAACGTAGCACATAATTATACTATATTTTTAACTAAATTTTCTGGTACAAAACTGATTTATTTGAGCAATAGATTATGCACTAGAAATTACAGTACTATTAAAATAGAATTCCTCATTTTAAATATAGGTTGAAGTTACAAACACTAGATTCGCAATTATTTTTATGATGATTTGAAAATTGAGACCATCATTATTTCTTAAATGAACTCAATGCCGTATTAAAATACTTAGGGAATGCATTTAAGATAACAAATTATAGACATTTCACTAAACGAATTATACACTACATTATTTTTAACAATTATCATGATGGATTTTATTTTTTATTTTAAAACAGTTTACAAGTTTCTGAGTATACAGTAATGATATCAAAATTTAATTGCAAATAAACCAGTAATTTTAATCTTTTCAAATGGTCTGCTATAAAAGATATTAGATGTTGAAAATTAAATTTAGATTACTCAAATGGTTAATGACCGCTGAAAATCTATTTAATTTACGTATGCTACTTGATGACGTAAGAGAACGCTTGGATATAATTTAATATATTTCCCTTAATAATTTTTCTGGGTAACAGAAAGATAATCTACTTGAAACTTTAAATTCAGTATTCTTTCTCCAAAGCTAAAATTATGATATTTCGTACATTTCTTTATAGTATTTAGTTATACAGGGTGTATCAAAAAGATTTAAACGCATTTTATTTTCTTACCTTTTGGAGGTACGTGGGCAATGTAAATTGCAAAGCTGTCCCTTATTTTTAAGGGAGGCATTAAGATTATGTTCAAATAGCCCTGATATAATTTTTTCCCAAAAATTACACTTTTAAAATTTTTATACGGTCTCTGGGTAATATAAATCATATTTAGAATTTTTTTCCATGCTCTGACAAGAAAAGAAGTAAAAATTTAACTCTTTTACGAACAAAACTCACCGAGTTATGATATATTGAATTTTATGAAATTTCGTTGCTTTCCGGCACTAAAATATGGTCTGAAAAAATGAGTTTTGAAAGTATAATAATGGGATTTTTACGGTTTTAGTTGTCAGACTATCAAAAATATTGTTTCTAAATATATCTTATAGGACCCAAAGTACGTATAAAAAAATCAAGAAGGGAAAATTATGACTTTTGAAAAATAGCCGCCAGACTATTTCTGCAACATTAATTTTGATTAATATCTTATTTAAAAAACTATTTAAAAACTCTTTTACGAACAAAACTCACCGAGTTATAATACATTGAATTTTATGAAATTTCGTTGCTTTCCGGCACTAAAATATGGTCCGAAAAAATGAGTTTTGAAAGTATAATAATGGGATTTTTACGGTTTTAGTCGTCAGACTATCAAAAAAATTGTTTCTAAATATATCTTATAAGACCCAAAGTCCGTATAAAAAAATTGAAGGGAAAATTATGACTTTTGAAAAATAGTGGCCAGACTATTTCTTCAACATTAATTTTGATTAATATCTTATTTAAAAAACTTTTGCAGTTTAAATTGCTTATGTGTCACCAACAGGTAATAAATTAAAGCATGTTTAAAATTTTTTGGTTACACCCTGTATATAAAATTCTATCTATAAAATTTTTAAATCATGCACAAATAAATTTCTTCAGGGTGATTATAATTAAAGAATAGCTGTTTGGTGCCTGATTACTGACAATTTATTGCTGTCATTCATGCCAAATGTGGAGAGCGTGCGTTTTGAAGGACTGGAATTTCTTGGAAAAAATAGTTCCGAAAGTGCCCACCAAGAGAAAACTAGCATGGAAAAATTGTTTCGAAATGTATTTTGTAGGCTCCAAATTCCGTATAAAAAAAAATAATAAATAAATAAAAAGAAAATAAAAAGAAATAAAAAAAAAAAAGGGAAAAAGAACGGTAACCTTTTGAAAATTAGTGTTGAGCTTATTTCGTTAACATAGTTTTAATTGATATCTTATTTTGAACACTTTTCAGTTTAGCAGCCTGTGTATCACTAACAGGTAAAAAATACGTCTCAATCTTTCAAGAACACACTGTATATATAAAATACAATTCTATATAGGAAATTTTAAAATCGTGCACAAGTACATTTATTGAAAGTGGTAATAATTAAATAATAGCTGTTTGTGCCTGGTTACTGAACATTTATTGCAGTTAATTATGCCAAATATGGAAAACATACGTCTTGAAGGATTTGAATTTCTTATTTATCTAAAAAAAAAAAAAAAAGTTCCGAAAGTGCCCACGAGGGGAAAATTGCAGTAAGTGATTATTCAACACTTGGTTAAAAGGTGTGAAAATAGTTACAGAATACCGAATCTTTACTGGCTATTTCCATGAGCACGTGTAGTGTAAGTCACATGCTACGATTTTTGGCTACCAGTATTTTAGAACGGAAAAATGTGACTTATTTTATCGGAGATATCTCATCAACTGAATAAAGCCAAGAAAACTTTTCAAAAATAATGGTGGCCAACAAGAACAGCAGTTATTATATTGCTTACACTACAAAAACTCATGTAGCTAGGCCTACTATGCGTTTATAGAATAATTTAGCTGCCCAATAATTTTCACAACCATTATTATTTATAGAACGAAAGGACTCTTTCTACTTTCCAGTTCAATTTATTTGAATTGGATTGTTTTCTATTTATATTTTTACATAAATAAATTTGTATAATGTATTTATGAATATGTTATCTGATAATCTATGTATGTGTTAACACCTTTCTATTTCATTAAAAAACCGCTCATATTGTAATTACTTTATTGTATTAATAGTAATTGTATTTGCACTGTAAGCAATTGTTTTTAGAATATAAATAATTGTGTTGTACTTTAATTAGTATTGTATCTGTTGTAACAAAATTCTTCCCAGATAGTTGGAGTTTTGCCTCCCATTTTTTCGTATACACGGGATATTTCGGATACACACGCAAATGTATATTGCTTTACAGTTTTCACTATTTACACTTCAGTATGCAAATATGCTGACCTATACCACATGGAAACTAGTTTTTCACTAGTGACCTTTCGAATCTTCTTTTTCTTTAAATCGAATTACGCTTGTTCTGAAACGTATATCCACCAAATTTGGTTCTCTTAGTTAAAAGAAATTTTCAGTAATGAGACTTTAAAATGTTCTCTTTAAAATGAAAGAATTGCATATATGTCACTTCCCCTTACGATGAAGAACTTCAATAATGAAAGAATCAACGGATTTTTATCTGCATTTATTGTAATATTTCTTTGTGTTAAATTCTACACTTATTGAAGGTATGAACAGCGACACAAAATTATTGAAATACATGCGAATATTCTGAAGTAAATTCTTACAATAAAGACAAGTGTAAAAAAAATATATATACATAGAAGGATTTCATATTTTAAAAATGTTTTTAAAAAACTCATTGTTTCACTTATTTTGAAGTTTTGGCGCATAGGTGCAACTTGTATATCTTTAATATCCTCCTAGGTAATAAATGATAAAAAAAAACTTTTAAATTGATAATACCTACAAATATTCAATAGTTTTTAAATAGCCGAAAAGACAATATATACATAATAAAACCTTCATGTGAAATTCTGGGCTTTTTGTAGAATGTGAATAGTACTGTATAGTTTTTCATGTAAAAACATTGTCATGTAAAAATAGTCATTAGTACAATGAAATGTATAAAAAAAAAGAAAGAGTAAAAAACAGTACATTTCATATTTAAAAAAATGCTCTGAAAAGATTCATTGTTTCGCATCTTTTATGAAAAAACATCTGGTGCAGAAATGTATTTCCATTTTTATATTATCAAGAGCGTTAATTATTTTTCCTCTTAAACCAGTAATATAAAAAACATATAGTATGGAAAAATAAATTAATTTTGCATATGGAAATAGAATTAATTACATTTGGAAGTTTTTTGAATCCATATTTATAGTAGGCGCTATTTCTTTACAATTATATCCTTACTTTTTTAACTGATTGTATTTTATAAAACCTATTAACAAGGACACAGTATTAAAGTAGTGATACCTAATGAACGACACAGCTCTTATCAGCAAAAACTGAAAATCATGTGATGAAAATGGGCACAAAAAAATTTGTAAGCACAATTTATGGCCTTCTATTAACTTGGGAAGAATTTTTGATTCTGTCGCTTCACCCATTATAACTTTATTTCATCGATGGTTATGCTGCGACTACGAATAACCTAATTAAGCTTTAAATATACGTACTCCCTAGTTAATTATCTTGTGATTAAAAAGATAAATTATTTATTTTTATTGATACACAATATTTTTTTCTATTTTAATAATTGTTTTTCATCATATTATGACCTTATGAATAATGGAATATATGATTAGGCAAAAAATATTCATGAGTGTATAAGTATGAAAACAAATAGCTCTGTATTGATGGTTATGAAATATAAATTTGTTAATTTTGATGAAACTGGGAAAAATATTTATTTTTCTTCTATGCCAATTTATTTTTAAAGTTTGATTATCTTAGATGCGGATAGATGAAAACATGTAAACAAGATAAATTAATACGGAAAAGATACAGTTATATGATCACATTTTCAGTAATTTACTTTTTAAATGGAATTTTGTTTTTTTAGTCCAGAAACTGCTATAAAATATTACCTTAAGGTATATAGCAAATAATAATAATTGTTATTGGAAAAAGTAGATGACAATTAAAATTTTAAAAATAAGTCAAATATTGGTTAAAATTCACAATATAATCCGTACCCGTTTCAGTTCGCACAAATATAAGGTCCAAGTCTTTAAAAGATAACTATCATTAATTTCAAATAATTTTGTGAAACTGCGTAGGAACCATAATTGCTGTAACTAAACGCATTAAGAAATGGAAATCCATAATGTTGCTTTGATAACATTATAGTGGTGAATATAAAAAATAAATTTATAAAACATTCTGTAAATTTTTTTGTCGTTTAATCTTTTTCGGGGATTACTTGCTGCAAACCATCGTGTTCATGAGCAGGGATTTAGTGGAGGGTATACGGTGATATACTTCTTATAACTTCAGGATAACTCAGTCTACCCTTCGTAGCTACAATGTATACTGTCTGGTGTATACCCTCTGCCTATAGCGTATACCCACTATTTTTTTTTCGACTACACCACTAGTCACGAGTCATCTTTTACACACAAGGTTTAAAAAACTGGAATATAATTTTTAAGAGAAATCCACCCACTGCAAAACTTCATGTCTGAAACCATTTTCTAGACGACACTCCTAGACTAGCTGCCAATACAGTCGAGCCGCGATTTAACGAATTTCTCGATTTAGCGAATTTTTTTATTGTCCCGACAAAAATGGAACAAAAATACTTCGATTTAACGAATTTATAATCCCCATTTAACGAATAATTTCCGATGTAAAAAAAAATGAAAAATTGAAGAAATTTCCTAATATTTATTACAAATTTTCAATATCCCTGATTTTTAATTTTCTGAATATGTACCTTGTGATGCAGAAATATCTGCGTGCGAAAAATGCACGTTACACCGAGGTTATTAAATCAGTAGTAGTGCGGATCGGATGAAGAAGATGAAATAGAGATGAAGCATGTAATGTTCAAAAAAGCAGTAGGCAGTTTTAATACGTTGAAACGGTAGTTGATAGCTCATGATGTTCAATGACACTGTTTTTACAGCTTCAGAAAAAAATCGATAAAGAAGTTCGGAATACAAAATCAAAACAAAGCAAAGAAACATCTATAAAAGATGTCTTATAATTTATCGATAAAATTTGAATAATGAAATTTTTTTTTAATTACAATGCTTTTGATTTATAATAGTACATAAAAAAAGAATAAATTTTTATACAGAGTGTTTTCTTAAAGCAACAAATGTTTAACATCAAGTGAGCATTGTTCTTATTATTTATTGCCATTTTTTGTAACTTGTTCTTATGTATAAAAATATTCCTTTGATTATCCCGATTTAACGAACAAAGTTGATAGTCCCAAAGATTCGTTAAATCGAGGTTCGACTGTACTTTAAACAAAGGCTCCCAAAGATTATCCCAAGGATATACGGGGCAGCAGGCCGGGGCTTCCAAATTCAAGAACATTACTTTAAAATGAGTAGAAATTGTTGCTCAATAATTTCACGGACCTTCCTCTCTCCCCAACGAAACTAGTATTGATCAGGGCTCCATGTAGGATTATTTGGGCACCGTTTTAAACATTAGACAAGCAAATGCCTGTTGAAGATCGCTCAACTTAAGTTATTAAAGGCAATGAAGTAAACGGATAATGGAGACTAATTGGCCCTTGATTACTGCTATAAATGCCGATTATAAATTGGTTACTTTAATTCTTTTAATTATGAGTCCCTATGTACAGACTCTACGTCCTTACGTACAAACCATAATTACCAGAGGCTTAATTTTTGGTCCATTCCCAATTAGTATATTGTTCAGCATTGATAATTAAAAAAACTTCATAAATATTTTTTGGAAAAGCTTTTGAGTTATTATTACAGTATGTACCGTTTAATGCTACAAAGGATTTTCTTTTCACCGACGTTATAGAAATTATAAATAAACATTCAATTACATTTATCATCTTTATTTACGAATAACCTTTTTAATAAAACAATAAAAACCTTTATTATAAAAGATATTTCGAGATTCTTATCTGTAATAAACACCACTCATAAAAGCCTCAAGTGCTCAAGTACAAAAACCAGATGCAAATACATAAATGGCCATTACAAGCTGAAAGTATGGTAACAACTTTACTTTCCTTATTAACAATCGTTTAATATATTTTTTCTTATCTGGTACCTTCAGGCCTTTCGTGCACAAATTCCTCATAAAAATCAAGACATTCACGCAGAAGCTTTTAGGCAAATATCAGAGCCAATTAGCAAGCAAGTAAAACAAGTCATAAAAAGCTATTTGCCAGAAGGTTTCCTCCGATTTTAAACGCATCTGCGAGAGTAAATCTGTAATTATAATCACAACAGCGATTGGCTGACTGTTTATCGCGAATCTTTTGCGCCTACGAAATACCCATTATTTTTCTCATACAGTAGTATTCATGGGCGCCGTCTCAAGCAGAGCTGTTAGGGGAGGGCCTTCATATCTCCTTGGATTTTGAAATTTTAACTACATTTCCTTTATCTCCAATTTTTATTTGTAAAATGTGTAAAATTTATTCTTCCCAAGTGAAGTGAAACAATTAAACATTAACAGGGAAATAACAGATGTTCCTGTGGTCGACAGCCTTGGCGGTCTTTTGTAAATTCTAAAATTGATGGTCAGTAGAAAGTTTTGGGACATCCTGTTTTTAAAATGAAATCACTTTCAAAATTATCTTAAACATGTTTTTACATATTTTTATTCGTTTGTTTGGATCAAATCTTGCAATCGATTTTGACTGCTGAACCAATTTCTTCCTAATGTTGTAACAACACCCTGACGGGGACATATGCTATACACGAATCCCTGAATCTCTAGTCAAGAAAGCGGAGTTGGATAGCGCAAGCCATAATCCTTCAGGAATATAGAAGCTCGGATTTTAGTCTTTATTAAATGTTATTTATTGTAATTATTTGTTTAAAAATTGTCTTAAAATTTTTTTAGGGGTGCGCATTCCGCCGCGGAAAAAGCAAAAATACCTTTCAACTCTCCAATACGAAAGAAAAAATTTAGAAACATATTTTTGAATTTAAGTCTTCTTATTTCTTTCTTTTTTTTACTTTTTAAAAATCATTCTTATGTGTTTGAAACATAGTTTTAAAGGGAAGGAGTAGGGTTCGCCCTAAAGAAAAAAATAAAAATAAATAAAATAAATCATTTTCGGCTTTTCCTGTTTATATTATTAGACACTTCTCTTCCAAAATCTTTTCTTTCTCTGGATTTTCTTCTGCAGGCCCCAATGGTAGTAAGATAGGACCCGGGGTACTTTCCCAGTATACGGAACTTGGCATTTTTTAAAAAGCTTTGACGCAATTTGGACTTCAGAAAGTGAGATTTGTTTCTAAATGATATAAACATTTGTGAAAACAAAGCTGACGAGTTTTGTGCTTGTTTACATATGTGTTTACACACACACACATATATATATATATATAAGAATTAACAAAGTCAGACAAAAAAATAAGTATAATGATTTTATATATATATGAGGACGTGCGTTTCAAAACTCGCCTTATCCAAAATCAAAAAATTCGTGTTTTCTCCATCAATCTTGTCTACTGGTAAATATGCACTGAAAAAACACTACAATCTTCAGAAAAACAAGTTTTATCGCGTATTTCTGGCATTGTAAAATCTTGATTTACAATGAAAACCAATGGATGCAGATAGAGGTTTTTCGCGATTTCAAAAATTTTGATTTTCTGGTGACGGCGAGTTTTGAAACTCCCATCCTTATATATATATATTAAACAAAAACCTAATTTGCAGAATAAATTAAAAAAACAAATTTATTTCCCAAATTGTTTAAGCCCGAGAAGGGGCAGATATTAAGATATTTCATTCAATTCGTTCTACATTTAATGTTAAATTTTTGTAACAAATAAGTTAAACCAATTGAACATGAGAAAAATAAAAATGAAATTCATACAATATAATAATTTAAACACCTATGTACTTAGATTCCGTTCAAATGAAATCGAAATAAATCTTAGACTTTTTTAAAGCTTTGTATTTTGTATGTATCTTATCATATTATGCACAATCGTCATAAACATAATTCAAAATCTGCAGCACAAATATTTACAACTTAAAAATGGAAAACGTCTAAGATTTATTTTGATTTCATTTGAACGGAATCTAAGTATATAGGTGTTTAAATTATTATATTGTATGAATTTAATTTTTATTTTTCTCATGTTCAATTGGTTTAACTTATTTGTTACAAAAATTTAACATTAAATGTAGAACGAATTGAATGAAATATCTTAATATCTGCCCCTTCTCGGGCTTAAACAATTTGGGAAATAAATTTGTTTTTTTAATTTGTTCTGCAAATTAGGTTTTTGTTTAATATGTAAAGTTTTTTAATAACTACAGCATTCAGACGAATACATTTCAAAATTAATGGAGGGTATCATCATCGGGCTTTTATTTGTGCGATATCGCACCACAATTTGTGATGCAATTTACCTATGTATAATTCAAAATGTTTCACCAGTGCAGTAATGCAGGTTGCTGTGGTTTGGTCAAAAAAATTACAATCTGAACTTAAAAAATCTGCTTGAAAATGTCATTTTTATTTCCACTATGACGTCATATTCATCTTCTTTTTAATTCTTAAAAAAAAAAAAAAAAAAAAAAAAAACTATTTCAGTTTCTTCAGTTTCATGTTTCACGTGAAAATCATCCAACTAAAAATAGGCAAATTATTATTACGGCTTTTGAATTATTTACAACAATGAAGGAAAAATGTTAAATTTTATTAGAAAATGTCCGTTGATTCTCAAAGAAAAAAGAAATAAAAATATTCGATTAATGTAAGTAAAAATTAGCCCTTGTTACTCTCTATCTTATAATCCACCTACATGCAAAGGCATTTTATGATCCGTTTTGCCCCTGACGTCTGGCAAATGTTTTTACACTTTGGATTTATAATATTATAAGAATTAGCAAAGAATTAAAAATGAGTGGCATCAGGGACAAAAAGGTGTGAAAAAAATGAAAAAGTTATCATCTCCATAGGCTTTTCAATGTTAAATTAACATTGAGAAGTGGCACTGGAAATAAATAAGTATTGCGCTGCCGCGCAATACTTAAATAATGTATATTATTACTTTTTATATGCAATTTATTTCTATTTGTATATAAAATAGATAAATGACTTTTTATTAAATAAATTGTATAAATATAGAAAAAATTGCTTGTACATATGATATGTGTGATATGCTTGTATATATGCGTGTGTATATATGGGTCGGAGAGACATGCGGTTTGCAGATAACTGTAAAGCGTGGTACGGAATTTTGTATGACACGAACAAAAAAAAATAGTTCAAAATCTGGACAATAGAGAGCGCTATTGCAGATAATTCCGTGGAACAATTCCATATTTCTCATAAACCTAAAATTTGGACACAAAAACATTAGAGAATACTGTATGTAGACTTTGTAGACTTTTTTGTATCGAAATCTTGGGTTATGTAAGCAATATGGAATTATTCCATGGAAATATTTGCAATAGTGCCCTCTATTGCCCATATTTTGAACTAATTTCTTTGTTGGTGTCATACAAATCCCGTTCCACGCTGAATATTTATCTGCTGACCGCATGTCTCTACAATTCATAGATCTTTTTTTATCGCGTTTTATTTTTGCACCGTACTTTTGAAACACCCGGTATATATATATATATATATATAATATATATATACTATATATATATATATATAGAATATATATGCATAAGTATAAAAACAAATTTAATTATACATATATTATTTATTTTTTATTTACAGTTTGCTTCTATTTGTATATGGAAAAGGATAAATGACATATTTATATTAAACTAGCAGAACTACCCGGCTTCGCCCGTGCCAATTATAAGGAGCCTTCCAGGTAAAATAAATTAAAACGAAATAATACGGCAATCACAATAACTGAAACTTGTGCATTCATTCCCATCCATAAAACGTTAAAAAGGCAATCAGAAAACATGACGTTATTGTCTCGCAACCATAGTAAAATCTCTGAGCTTTAATAACAGAATGCGCGTTATCTTTGCCGGATGTAAGAGAAGAATGTGTGATTTTCCTCACAATACGAAAAAAAAAATTCCACCAAATCGCGCAGCATTTAGTGAAATTCTCGTTTCTATGGTATATATATATAAAGTACAAACACTATGTCAGTGCCCATAAATTGTAACCCGTAAATTGAGCCTTTCTAATTTCTAAACATCACATAATTTTATTTTTTACAATGTCGAATAGAAAATAGTTCTTTCAAATGAAATTTGTTTCAAAATTGTATCTCAATTTTCTGATTTTAATGGATTTTAAAGTAATTTTCATGCATGGATATTTTTAAAGGTACGTGCCATACGATTACGAAAAATGAACGCGTTTACTCTTAATGCAATAGTATAAAGAAAAGACATGTCTATGAGTAACCTGGTATCATATTTTCTGTGGCAACAACCTAACACAATAATTAATTTCCCTTTTACTGCAATTTAACCTCTAAACCTCGCACATTCGATTGTTTCAACGTCTTATAGAAAACAAAAGTACTTTCAGTAAGATTGGTTTGTAATGTTTATCTCAATTTACAGATTTTTTTATGGATTTTAAAGTAATTTTCAAGCATGCATATTTTTTAAATATGCTTGCAATCCAATTACAAAATATTAACTCAATTGTTCAAAAACATTGTAACTAATTTAGAATTTGTTTGTTTTCTTGTAATATTCAATAACTAAATTGGCAAACGAAATTAAAACGCCAAAAATAACATAAAATAAAACACGAACTTAACTGATTATGGCTGTAGTATACAATCGAAGAAGTAAACAAAATATAGGAGCCATTTATTTACGGTGAGTTGACTACACGTTGAAAAGATTTGATGGAATGTGACGTCATATCTAGCCTTTTTTTCTTGTTCCTAAATTGTTTTCATGAAATTTGACTGTTTGTATTAAAGTAGATATTTTAATTTTAAAAAAGAATTAAATTAAGGTGCTACGTCATTTTACCGCTCTTATACACTGCTCAAAACAATTAAAGGATATTGCAGTTTTAGGTGGATTTTGTATCTGGTAAACTGTTTAGCTGATTGATACATGGTCGACAGACATAGTAGGTTATATGAGAATAAATTACACATGTTTGGCAGAAAAAAATGCATTTTATTGCGCATTTGTGTACTAAAGGAAAAAAACACAATTTGTGCATATGAGAAAAAAAGAATAAGAAAAGGTGTTTTCTTCAAAGAAAATCATTTTCAGTAGGGGGTATGGTTTCCACGGGCGGCCACCAACGTTGAACACCTTTGAGGCATGGACTCAATGAGGCTATTAATGACGAGTTGGGGTATTCTGCCCCAC
The DNA here is from genome assembly GCA_963932465.1 of Maratus speciosus. Lineage (NCBI taxonomy): Eukaryota > Metazoa > Arthropoda > Arachnida > Araneae > Salticidae > Maratus > Maratus speciosus. The sequence goes on along the minus strand of OZ010792.1, from coordinate 198,438,736 downwards.
TCTTTCAGAAGAGCTCTTTCCAGTTCTTGGAGAGCTTGTGGGGGTTGTTGGCGGCCAGAAACTCGTCTTCCGAGAGCGTCCCAAACGTGCTCGATTGGATTCATGTCTGGAGAACACGCTGGTCATTCCATTCGAACGATTCCTTCCTCGAAAAGGAAATCCTCCACCAGGTTTGCACAATGTGGCCTGCAGTTATCGTCCATTAAAATGAAGTTATCTCCGATTGCTGCAGCGTAAGGGACTACAATAGGTCTGAGGATCTCATCCCTATATCGGCGACCAGTCAGAGCTCCATCTCGAATGATGTAGAGGTCAGTGCGCCCGTCAATGGAGATGCCACCATACACCAACACTCCTCCACCGCCAAATCTGACACTTTCGTGCACGAACGCAGGATTATCCCTACTGCCACGGTCCCTCCAGATGAAAATACGCCTATTATCCGGATGCACAGAAAAACGGGACTCGTCAGAAAACAGAATATTGCTCCATTCATTTCTCCTCCAGTTGACATGCTCGGTTGCCCACTCCCTGCGGTCGCGACGATGCCTTGATGTTAATCTAACACATACCATCGGTCGGCGAGCATACAGACCTACAGCATGGAGCCGGTTTCGGACAGTCTGAGTTGAAATCGTGGTGCCTGTAGCCGAGCGAAGGTGTTGTTGGAGAAGAGTAGCGTTCATGGTTCGGTGTCTCCGAGCTGTTAACGCTAAATACCGATCTTCATTGGGCGTTGTTGCCCGTCTACGACCTTTCCCTGGTCTTCGGCCTGCACATCCACTCTCCAAAAAACGGTTCCAGATCCTGGAAATGACACTTTGTGACACTCCAATGGCTTGCGCTACTTCGGCTTGAGTTTGGCCCCCTTCTAACCTACCAACAATTCTCAAAGCTTCTGAATCTGTCAAATGACTTCGCTGAGATATCGTACTCATCGAAACAAAGCAATCACTGAATGCCGATCATCCTTGTCTTCATTCTCTTTTATCCAGTTGAAAGTCAAATTTCATTCGCTGCCGCTGAAGCGACGTTTTCGACGTCGAACTCAAAATTTGCATACTCCACAGTTTGAAAACCCGAAAAATTTGCATTTGTGATTCTCTTCTTCTATTTTCGGCAAAAAAAATTTCGTTTATATCTTTATTTTATATAAAACTTCAAATATCCTTTAATTGTTTTGAGCAGTGTAGTTGAAGTTTTTATTTTATGTATAAATAATGTGCGTTTCCTGTTTAGAATGACGTCAATTTCAAAAATGCAAAAATAAAGCAACGCGTTATCGTTACTTTTTTCACATTATTGTGTCATTTTTTAGTGTGTGGCAACGGGAAAGAAACGATTTAATTAGAAAATTAAAAAGATATATTTCTAGAATGTTAAATTACGGAACATGGTAGAAAAAAGGGATGAATAGTGTTCTGATGATTTTTTAAAGTAGACAGGGCTCTTTTCCACGTTCTAAAGCCTATGTAAATGAAGTTTCGTGCAAATCCGTCAAAAATTGAAGATTTGTATAAAGGACATACACACAGAGCGGCTTTTATATATATAGATAGTATAAATATTAAAACAAATGCTTGTGTATATGAAACAGTGAATAGTTTACCAGAAAATATGTTGACAAATTTCCTTCTCTTGCCAAGCCCATTTTCAAGATTTCGCCGAGGTAACTATACTGGAAAAGTACCGAACTCGGATAATACGGGGCAGGCTAAATAAAAATATTGAAAAAAAATCGAACATTTTAAAAATTCTAGGCAAATCACATAATATTATTAAGAAATCGATGGCAACGAACCCCGCGTATAACGAATATTTTTATGCAGTTTTCAGCTTAATTGTGAATTGTTTCCAATGTATTTTTTTTTAATAACATATCCATGCAACAAGCTGCAACTAATATACTTGAAGAATCATTAACAGGCTAGACGTATAAATTCATAAGAGGCTACTGTAATAAAAAGCAAAACCGAGCCGTTGTGTTTATTCAGAAGCAAAATGCGCACACCCTAAGGTTACCTTGGTTACTGATTGAGTTTATGATGACGCAGGGCTAAGGCAACAAATTAGAAAATAAGGGTAAAGCTTAGATGCAGGGGTAGAAGAAGAGGGGGAATTCAAGTGAATTCGATGTTCTTTAATGGAAAATGCATACACTGTTACTTGATTTCCTTAGTTTCTACACGTGAAATGATATATTTCATCTTGCTTATTTTTAATAATCCTCGAGAGTTCTAACTGTGTGTGCGTGTCAAAGCGGCAACATAAGATCGTGATTCGTGGGAAATGGCGTGTTTAAAAGCTTTCTCTCCAGAGAGATGTTCACTAAGAATATCATTCAAAAATTATTTCTTTAATATAACATAAGAGTTGACATGAAAGGGCTTAATGGTAATAAAATTACACGAAAGGGCTTTGTGTGATTCAATGCAATTACCCTACCTGTAAATCATTGAGTAAAGTGGAATTTTAAAACAAGTCATTACGAATCTGCATACTGTATCGTTATCTGTCAAGAAGGGTAATGAATTGTTAGTGGTTTATTTATTTATTTTTTTAGCCGCCCGATATGCTGTTCCTTTCAGACAACAATGAAAGTATAAATCAAAAACTTTGTGCGAATTTTAATACAAAAGCTAAAATCTTTAACAACGATTTTACACACAAATACGTGTGCGTACTCATGCTATCTATTTTTCCTAAAATCAGTACACAAAGTTCTCGTATTCGCAATAGGTTTAGTTTCAAAGTTATTTTCTCTCCAACCAATAATTTTTTTTTCTCCAATCTCAAAGATCCTATAGACGATACATAATATCTGGGGCATTTATAGAATTTTTTTTTTTGTGAGTGCGGCCTCTCATACATTGGGCAGACGAAGCATGCACTTACAATTAGACCAGAATGACGTTAGAAAGCAGGAATCTGAGAAATCTACAATAGCTAAACATTGTTGGAATTCCAAACACCAGTTTAATTATCCAGAGGCTAAAATTATTCAAAAATGTAACTCAGTTTTGGATCTCGAATTTTAAAAAGCTCACTATATTCATAAACATACTTCTTCCTTAGTGAATGATATGCTAGCACCCCTTTTCTCTCGCCAGTGCGGAGGGATCCTGCGCAGTGACTCCTTTTTTTTTCATTTGGTTCAGGTCCATTACGTCATTTTTTTAAGATATATAAACTCTTGTTTTCGCCTTTTTTAATCAGTTCATAAGCCAGTACTCAGGGCTATAACCGAGGGGTTCTTCGAACCCATTTTAATTCTTTATTTTTTTTTTCTTACTGAGGAAGGGGATCCGAGAATCCTCGAAACGATTGTATGGGATTTTTTGTGTCGTGTATGTTCATATTTGTGCGTAAAAAGACTTTAGCTTTAGTATTAACAATGAAAGTGCCGTCACTAAAAAATAACATTGCACCTAACCATAAGCCATCCGAAAACGAAGCCTGTGTATCATTTTACTCTTAAATACTGATAATCTACAGCAATTTTTTTTTTTTTAACTTTTAAACATCGCACATTTTCAATATTTACATCGTCGTATAAGGGAAAAAAGCATTTTAAAATGCAATTTTTTGAAAACTGCATCTCAATTTATATTAATTCTTTTGTAGTTTTTAATGTCATTTCCGTAATGGTGGCAACTGAAGTACTCCATTTCTGTAGAAAGTAAGGGGAAAGTAGTTGATTACTATATTTTTTGTTGAGATTTCCTCATAACAACTGAAAAATAAATATAATTAAAATACGTGCTATGCCAAGAATATTGTCAGCTATATAAATATTTTTTAAAGGATATTTGTGTGACTTACTTTCTCCGTATTTACATAAAGTCTATAAAACAGCTAAAAGAATGTAATTTTAAGGTGATTTTCTATAGATGTTGTTTAAGACTGGATAGCACATGCGGAATTCTTCAGCGGATGCAAATGACGTCATTTTATATAAAATAAAAGCGTGTATTTTAAATCTTAAAACTAAAATATATTTTGTACTATCTATATTTATATGTATTCTTTTTCATCGGCGGCGGCACTAAATTTTGAAAGAGCAGAATTCCTGTTTTCTAGTTTTCCAGGAGTTTTTTCTGCAAATGCGCAGTAGTTTCAAAATAGCTAAAGCTGTTCAATATACTAACAGAATCTAAATATACTTGAAGGGAGGAATTTTCTCTTTTATATCTATAAACAAGTAAAATTACTTATCGCCATATGCTAGTGAAATCGAACATTTGTTTTCCATTTAATAAAAACTGCAGATGAATTATTCAATGCATTAACAAAATAATCTTATCGCAGCTCATTTGGAACGTACTTTAAGTTTGAACCCAAACTGCCCGAATAACAAATGTGGCGTAATGTAATGCATTATTCGTCATAAAAAATGAAAATACAGGGTGTTTTAAAATAGATGGAACGTCTTTAAAATTCAACAAGTAAATGGTGATAGGTGTAGACGTTATTCTTGCTTGAAAGTAAAGTATGGTGTGAATCCATTAATTACTTTACTACGCTTCCTTATTTTAGCTCTAAATAGCACGGATACAACGCAACACTGTCTTAAACTATAATACCTCTCAAAGCAACTGTGCATATATATAGTATGAATATTATAATTTTTAATTATTTTAATATTATGAGGAATGTAAACAATACATAACTTTATGATGATTAATTTAGACTGGATAATGTCGGGTATTGTCATGAAATGTATTACCAGATAAATATATAATACAATATATTATTTATCACATATGTTTTAATATAATAAATATTTAAATTTTATTTAATATCAATAATTAAAATTTTTGACATTAATTAAAATTATTACTATAAAGTATGTTACATTATTTCAGTATATAATTTAATCTAATTACTTATTTTAAAGATATATATAAATATATTATTTAAAGATATATTTTAAAGATGTTGAGATTATGTAGAATACAGTAAATATATTTTTGCATTATTTAACTCAAATAATTTAAATGCATTTAAAATTTATTTCAATATCATTTTAAACAAAATTTCCTTTAAAATTATTGCACATAGTTAATATACAACCTGTTACATTCTTTCTGTTTAATTATTAATCCTGTAATTCATTTCTCAGTTGTATTAATTTTTTCATTATATTTAATGGAATTTAATGGTTTTGTTTTGCTTTCGTTTTTTTTCTCGGTTTTAATTTGCTTGTAAATCTGGTTGCACAGTTGACTGGGCAATTTGGGAAATAGCTCTTAAATGCAATGCATGCTTTTTTCAATTAGAAATCAGTTGTGTTTTGCTTATATTTGTGAGATATTGCCCCTGATGAAAAGTTCCACAATATAAGTGCTATTCATATTCTTGACATGCATTTTTCTTCCACTTTTGAAACTAAATTTTCAACTTTTGTGTCATTCAACTATTTTATCAGATTTACGATATTATAATATTAAACAATTTAGGTTTTTCAGTATTTTGAGTTTTCTTTGTGGATTTTGTATGCCGATTAGTTTTACTATAATATTTTTTATAATAATTAATGTATTATATTTTTACATCCCATCTTATTTTAGAATTTTACTTAACATCGTTACATAAACTTCTATGATATACTTTGAATTAAAGGTATTATGTATATATATATATATATATATATATATATATGTAACTAATCCATATAACACGCGTAAGGGTATTTGCTGTGTTGGTAAGGATGAATGATTCTGTTTCAAATCTGAATTTTAAGATATTATCTGTTCCTATTAATGAGTAAGGTCTTAACTCACATGTTTAATTTAAATTTTTATTGTACATGGCTTGACTTTGTCCAATTTTTATATATTTATTTATAAATATATTTCTTTTTTTTCTTCTTTTGATTACGGTTAATCGGGCAATGGTAGAAATATGCAATTAAGCCGTTGCTTGTCATTTCTACTTCAGAAATTAACCTATATTATTTATGATATCGTAATATTGCCCTTGAAAACGAGTTACGAATTATCAGTTCCATTTTTATTCATGATAGTTGTCCCTTTTTGCATTCATTTTGTGATTTTTCTTATTGAGTTTATGTATTTTCAATTATGAGATCCTATATTTCGTACAATGGATTTACTGGTCTATCAATGATTCATTTTTTCTGGTCTTTATTCATTGGTTAAAATATTTTAGTTACAAATAGCTTGACAAACTATTTCAAATATTTATAAATTCCTACATATGTATCATATATATATCGTTCGACAAATTAAAAAAATAATGTTAAAAGACTGATTGAACTTTGATCCATTTTTATTCCTTATTATGCGTATTTTAATAGCTTGAGACTATCCAGAACCATCTATTGAAAATAATTAGAGCTAAAAAAGTATCCGTAGTAACAATATTGTCGTCTTCATGCGAACATACTTTGAACAACTTCAAAAATTTTCAATATTTACCTGATACTGAATTTTAAAATGTTCAGTTGGTTCTAGGACACGCCTACTTTATAAACGCTTTACTAACAGCAAACAAAATAAATAACTACTTTAAATTAAAATAGAAATATGACTTTTGCACACGTTCAAAAGAACAATAGCACAGAACGAAAAATATCCATTTCTGCACAAAATCGTATTTGATATTTATTGGACTTTACAAATAAATTTTTTTTTCTGTGGATTTATCAGAATAATTTTGATAAATATTCATAGAATGTTCATTGTTTGATAAATGCTAGTATGGGTTCATACAATAATTAACGTTCATTTTGTTTATTAAAATAAATTTATTGATTTTTTGTTACAATAATTCCTAAATTAGCAACAGAAATGAATGAATAAGTGGGCATAATAAATTAATATATAATGTTTTCTTTTATATTCATTTATTATATATACATTTATTACATGTCTGAATGTTATAAATTACCACGTTAACAATAAACGCGAAAAATGGATTTTTATAAATAAGGATAAATGAATGAATATGATGCAAACATTTTTTCCCCATTCAGAATTGCCATTAGTGAATAAGGCTAGATACAAATTATGACCTATCATTTTTAACAATGAAACTGTTGACGCTTCAAAATTCGCAAAGGAAAAAAAATCGATTTTTTTTAACAAGTAAATAAGGTAACATCAAAATATAAATATAAAAATAAAAATGCATTTTTCGAGAAAGAAAAAAAATATCAATAATGCAGATAATTTTATTTCTTTCACAATTTTAACATTCACTTTTCAGTACGGAAGATTCTTACTGATCCGTTTTTCACGAAATCACTTGAAGGAACGCCAAATAATATTACATCAACTTATTATGTGCTGCTTAGATTTTTCACACTCACCCCTTTAATCAAAATTGTCTCACCCCTTTAACTTAAAGAACAACTCCTGACGCATTCGCTCAAAATCTTTTACTTTAGCTGACAGATAAAAAGACAAAATCTTGGCTTTATTATCAAGTAACATTTATTGCGTTATTTCCCCCCCCCCCTTTCCTTTTCCTTATTTCCTTTTCTTTAAACTACCATCGACACCCACCGAACTAGTTATGAATGACACGTCTAAGTTAATCAAACCCATCATGTAATATTTTATATAATATAATGCTATAAAACGTTTCATAATATGTGCTGCTTGAATTTATCCCACTAATTATTTTCATTTCAACAACAACTCCTGACATGTTCGCTCATAACCATTTTTAAAATCTTTTACTTTTATGGCCAAATAAAAAAACAAAATTCTTGCTTCACTAATCAAGTAATATTTATTACGTTATTTTCTTTTCCTTTTCAATGTTTCCTTTTATCTAAACTACTCTCCACCACCTCGCAAACTATTTATCAAGGACACTCCCAAGTTAAATTAACCAATCATGTAACATGTTATAGAATAAAATAGTACATTAATATAATGTTTTATATTACGTTACATTACATTACATTTTATACTACAATGTATATGCTGCTTGCATTTATTCAACTCATCCCTTTAAACTAAATTATTTCACCCTTTTCATTCCAACAACAACCCCTGATGTTTCCGCTCATGCCATTTTCCAAATTCTTTATTTTCGCTGACAAACAAAAGGCAAAATCTTTGCTTCACTTATAACATAATACTTATTATGTTATTTTTAATTCTTCTCTTTAAATTATCACTTATTTCCTTTTCTTTAAACCATCAACACCCTCATGAGCTAGTTATCACAGACACGTGTCCAAGTTATTAAAGCAATTATGTAATGTTTTACATAATACAATTCTATATTAATGTAACGTTTCATATTATGTGTGGCTTGGATCAATCCCACTCATCTCTTTAAACTAAATTATCTCATTTCTTTCACTTCAACAACAATCCTTGAAGTATTCGCTCATAACCATTTTTAAAATATTATACTGTCGTTGCCAAAGAAAAGGGCAAAATCTTTGCTTCACTAATCACATAACGCTTATTACGTTATTATTTTTTCTTCTACTTTGCCTATAAGTTATTTTCTTTCTTTAAACAACCACACTCTCCAACTAGCTATCGAAGACAGATCCATGTTAATTAAACCAATATGAAATACTTTATATAACAATACACTATATAACTACAACTATATAATGCATAATATATAACTATATAACTATAACTATATAATGTATAATATATAACTATATAACTATAACTATATAATGTATAATATATAACTATATAACTATATACTATATAAGTATATAACTACATAAGTTATATCGTTATGTGTTACGTGCTGCTTGGATTAATCCCACACATCCCTTAAACAAGATTATCCAACTCAACTCATCTAGAGAACAACCACTAACGTGTTCCCTCAAAACCATTTTCAAAATCTTTTACTTTCGCTGCCAGATAAAAGAGATAAAAGTGAAAATCTCTGCTTAACTAATCATGTAATAACTTATTTCCTTATAACATTTTTTTTTCGCTTCTCCTTTCTTCATTTTCTTCAAACCCCCATACCCGCCCTCTCAAACTAATTACCGAAGACATTTCCAAGTTAATTAAACTAATCGTTTAATATTTTATATAACGATATTCTACTTTAGTATATAGTTTTGTATTACATGGTTCTTGGATTTAACCACTCATCCCCTTTAACCAGATTATCCAACCCCTTTCACTTAGACAACAACCCCTGATGTGTTCCCTCAAAATCATTTTCAAAATCTTTTACTTTCGCTGCCAAATAAAAGGACAAAATCTCTGCTTCACTAATCACGTAATACTTATTACATGATTTTTTTCTTTTACTTTGGTTCTCTTTTTTTCCTTTTTCTTTAAACCACCATCACCCTCTCGAACTAGTTATCGAAGACACGTCCAAGTTAATTAAACCAACACATTCTTGGGGGGTAGGCAAAAGAAGATCCACATTTATTCCTTGATCGTTAAAACTGAATAATTACCAACCGAGAAATGAGCAAGGCAAACGAGGAAAAAAAAAAATCTAATCCTGATTTTTAGTTTCATCGTCGGAACAAAGAATTTAAGAAAGTTTCCTTTTTTAGAGTAAGGCGGTTTGACTGATGGTCACAGAATACTTTAAATTTTTTTATTCAATTGAAATGGTAGAATAAATGTTTGTTTTTCCTTCCAACTTCATCTTTTTGTATTAAGCCCGGAGGTAATGTTCCCTTGTGTATTTGGCTTGTTAAGAAAATTTTATTCTCAATGTAAGGATTGCAGTACCTAATTTTTCATGTATACATTTATCTTTTTGTCGAATAAAATTATTTTGTTATTTATAAGTTGTAGAAGTTGTAATGGTAAATTATTATTGTAGCAGTTGTTATCTTAAAATACGTTTTCCCTTTAGACTTGGACTAAGAAGTTCAATTGAATAAAAATTATGAAAATAGATCTTTTTTTTTTTTTCAGTAAAACTAATAAACAAACACTGCAATTGTTTCGAGAGTATTTAATTATTTGCGCTCTTCATCGGGTGATTAGTAGCAACGAATAGTTTGTATGTATATGTAAGTGGCTCTGTTTATCACATCGCATTCCCTTCCCAACATTATAACTTAATTACTTTTATAACACTGGGCATTGACCATTCTTCCCCTACCTTCTTTTTTTAATTTCACTTTTAAGATCAAAAACTTAAAAACTTCCTTGCAGAATTGTTGTTCCGCTTGTCGGACAAACTACTCTGTAGTATTAACAGCGGAGGCATAAGATAGAAGGAGATGAAGTGTTTTGATTTGGCGTGATGTTAAAAATACAACTCTGAAACCGGTTAAAACCAATCAAAATTAATTCCAAATGCAGCTGAGCCAAATGAGGGAATTTAAATTTGAGCGATAAACGCATTCATATTGCAAACCGTTTTTACGGTATACTACATGTCTATTATTACTCGGAACCTACTAACTACAAGATGAAGCGATCAGATTAATTTCTTTCTAAAGTATAATTGTGTTTCTTTATCCATTTCATGACGGAAAAAGAAGATCTAGTTCTATTTTTTTTCCATCTCCAGAAAATAATATTCCTAAAACAAGTAGGAAATTGCTCGTCAAACGTGGCAAATGAGGTGCGTTCGTACTATAACAAGTTTTATAACTATTTTTTGCACCCCATATTGTACTGAATGTATAATTTTTTGCACTTCATAAAGTACATAGTCTTTAACATCATTAAAATGCACTCCCAATAATTTTTTTCCCATTCTCCGAACACTTTTGACTGTCCCTGTAATTAAACTATACATCCGATTTTCCTAAAATTTGAAATGGCTAGACAAAATTTTGCAACAATTATATCTTTAAAATTTCAGACCATTCGGAAGGCTGTAACATTATTAAAATTCACTTGCAATAATTTTTCCCATTTGCCGTAATGTAAAGAAAAACTTTTGGCTGTCCCTGTAATTAAACTATGCACCCGATTTTCATAAAATTTGAAATGGCTCGACAAAATTTTGCAACAATTATATCTTTAAAATTTCAGACCATTCGGAAGGCTGTAACATCATTAAAATGCACTTGCAATAATTTTTCCCATTGGCCGTAATGTAAAGAAAAACTTTTGACTGTCCCTGCAATTAAACTATACATCCGATTTTCATAAAATTTGAAATGGTTCGACAAATTTTTGCAACAATCATATGTTTCAAATTTCAGACCATTCGGTTGGGTAGTTTTTGCTCTGTTATATGCGGACAGACAGACGGACGGACAGACGAACGGACTGAACGACGACTATAGGTGCTACGTATTTATATAATTACGAACGCACCTAAAAAGGGTCATTTTAATCGTTTACTGCTCGATGTGTCTTATCCGATACAGTAATATCCGTCTGAGTGGACTTCCAAAGGAGGCCTTTTTTGTCCGTATTAAAAATGGAACCTTGAATAAAAAGGAGGAGACAGATGGTGTTATATACAGATAGAGATAATATCTAGAGGTTTCAAGTGAAGAAGTTGAGGAAATAGTCACAAGATGGCGAGTGTTGTTAGTTTACATCGGATCAGTGCGATTCTGGATCCAGCGATTGACTCAGGTCCACCTTCCACCAGTAAAAACGAATAGAAATGTTTGCCTTATTTATGGCATAAATTCTAAATGAATAAGATATTTAGATACGGCAAATTATCTATTCAAATTTACTGGTGGAAGATTTCCCTGCCTGAAATCAAATTCATTGACATAATATGAGAGTTGTTTAAGTTCTCACAATATGGCGGAACCGCTGGACCTGACTACCACTGCGGCGAATTTCCATCAATAACAAGGAATAGATATCTGTGCGTTAACTATTGCAGACATTTTGCATATATAAGACGTTTAAATAAGAAAGAAACATATATTCAAATTTATTGGTGGAAGCTTGTCCCAGAAGTAATTAGGCCATACGAAACCGGTTTGACTTGAAACTTCGTCATTTTAAAGATAAAGATATAAAGATTCTCTTTATTAAAAATTTCATGTATTAGACGATATAAACATTTAAATGGCGAATAATAATAATTTTCGTTCAATAAATTGAATTCAGTTTTTTGTAGAAATTAAATAGGCTATATTAACTTAATGCTAAAATAAACAACCTTTTCTTTAATTTAGTAATTTTAGTTAAAAGGCAAGTTAGTGACAGTTTATTAGACAGAAACACGGAAGTACAAAAGAATAAATTAATTACTGAGGACAAACTAATTATTCAATGAAATAACATACATTCCTAATTTAACTTTAATTAAAGTAATAATTTTTCTTTGCGTTATTTGAACAAATACATATATATATTTTTTTGTACCACATCGCTTTCCAATTTTGAAGATAACGAACACACATCCTAAAATTTGCTCTGTGTATCACATTTTGATTGTTAATATCGGCGGGCTCCCATTAACAATTTTTGAACTTCTCACGTTTTGAGAGGGGGAGGGGATTTTGTTAAAGTTATTTTTTTAAAGGTTCAAAAGCAGTTACGATGAGCAGTTTAATGCTAAATCAGCTTGTGGAAAAAAATGTCCGCATTATCTGCTGAGCAGTACGTTCAAAGCGAAATTTTTAATTGCAAATAGAAAATAATTGGAAAAACTAAATTGACTTCATTAACCAGAAATACGTCTTACAAGCCTACACTAGTTACTCAAAAAGACACGGATGATAATGTTTAATCCTATGGGGAAGTTATTTTCAAATATCTCGCTTGAATTTTGATATTTTCGAATGATTTCTTTTCCATAGGATAACTGAAGACGATCTACAACCGGGCTAGTTTTTACTTTTTCGATTTTGGTTATAGTTTTTTTTTATTATTATTATTAGGATAGTTTCAATTTCAGAACCGGTTCAAACCTGTTTCAAAAGTAAAAGTAATTTTTTTTTTAAATATAGGAAACCAAAATCAAAAAAGTAAAAACTAGCCCGGTTGTAGATCGTCCTCAGCTATCCTATGCAAAATAAATCATTCAAAAATATCAAAATTCAAGCTAGATATTTGAAAAAAACTTCCACATAGAATTAACATTATCATCCGGGTCTTTTTGAGTGACTAGTGTAGGCTCTTATGGGAGCTGGTCACTCAGCTTCCAATTTCCCCTCTCTAATGTAAAGTATATGCGCATTTGATGTATTCATATATTTAAAATATCTCCTCGGGAAATTAATATTTTTAACTTCTATTTTTTGTGTACACTTCCTAAAAGCCTCTTTTTTTCCTTAGTTTTCAAAATACAGGGTGATTCAAAAAAGATGGGAAAAATTTTAAGAGGTGATAGTACACACCCAAACAAACATTTTGTATCAAAGAATGCATGGTCGAAAACTAAACGTAAACAAGTTAGAGGGCGCCAAAAGTTATGTTCTTATACGAGGCAAAAGCACACAATGAACGATTAAGTTAAGTTACAAAAACAAATTTAATGACATTTGATTACAATAAGTGCTCAAAACATTGACCGGCAGCTGTTATGCACGCAGTACAACGGCGAAGAACAGATTGGCGAATTTTCTGAAACACACCAGGCACCACCGCGCTCGCCAGATCTTCCATGTCTCGATTTTTTTTTGTGGGGACAGCTAAAGGCTCTTGTGTATGAGACTCCCATTGAATCTGCAGAAGAACTTGTCGCCAAGCTTTCGGCTGCTGTAGAGGAAGTTCGCGATATGCCTGGTGTGTTTCAGAAAATTCGCCAATCTGTTCTTCGCCGTTGTAGTGCGTGCATAACAGTTGCCGGTCAATGTTTTGAGCACTTATTGTAATCAAATGCCATTAAATTTGTTTTCGTAACTTAACTTAATCGTTCATTGTGTGTTTTTGCCTCGTATAAGAACATAATTTTTGACGCCCTCTAACTTTTTTACGTTTAGTTTTCGACCATGCATTCTTTGATGCAAAATGTTTGTTTGGGTGTGTACTATCACCTCTTAAAAATTTTCCCATCTTTTTTTAATCACCCTGTATTTCTAAATTATAAACTTAATTTTATAGGAAGTGTTAAACTCTTACTTGCAGTTCGCCCACTTTTAACACATAAAATATTAAATTCAGCATAGATTTTAGAAATATTTTGAAAACTAAGAGAAAAAGAGACATCCTTTAAGAAGAGCACACAGAAAAAAGATGTTAAAAATAAGAATTTCCAGAAAAGATATTTTAAATTTATGAATGCCTCAACAGTCCATAGACTTAACATTACGGAGGAGAATTCCGAAACTGAAACGAACCTTGTTGTACATAAGGAGTAATTAAACATATCAAATAGCACCAGTTTTATCTACTCTGCGGCGTTTCTAAGCTCATATTGTTTTTTATTATACTCAAACTTTATTAGTGGGAATTAAGCATTCAAATCAAGATTCTATTCTTTGTTATAAATAACCAAAAGTACAGTAAAACCTTCATAACTTACACTCCCGAACAGCGGACACTTTTTCGATGCCCAATGCTTTGTATTTGTGCATTTTTACTTGTAAATACCGGACAAATTCCACGCTCCCAAGGTGCCCGTTATTCAGACATTTTACTGTATAAACTTAAATAATGTAATTAGTTAATATAGAAAATGTACAACGAAATTCCATGGCACTACAATTCTTATAGGCCACCATTAGGTGACCATTAGGTCTTGGGGTACTTTATGGGATATAGCATCCCGCATTAAGTGGCCTGACTGACAGGAAACCACCAACGGTTTAATTCTCTAAGCACGATTGGTGCTGCTTTTATCGCCACTGAAGTGATAAAATGTTGAATAAACTTTTTTCAAATGTGTAGGCGAACCTCTGTGCTTTAGCGTGGCAGCGCAGCGCGCTAACAGTTTAGGAACTGAGCGTCTTGATTAATATATGATCTTATTTTTTTTCATAATCGATATTCAGTTACGAATAGAAGAATTTAATTAGATAGAAGATTTCAATTTGATAAGCAAAAACTCGAAAACGTAAAGCGCACTGAATTTGTTTTTACATGAAATTAAAAAAATATATTCTTTTTTAACTAAACTAAATAAAGTCCACACAAATGTTAACTTACCACATGATCCACTATATCTTTAAATGAAAAAAAAAAACCTGATTGAATAATATATATATATATATACATGACTGCCTAACCATTATCCTACATAATACCTTTCGATGAAAAAACGCGATAAAAGCAGCAATAAAAAAAGCCTTATCCTTTCAGAATATAATGCATCTCAAAAATATGAATATTGATCAGAAAATAAAAATACTTAAGATATATCTATATTTTTCTTTTGATTTGCCGCATGAAATATCCATCATAAAAATTCAATAAAAAGTAAAAAACAGCTACACTGTTACTTTAAAAATGGTTGTCTCCTCTAAGATATGTTTAAAAGCGTGTAAAACAGGCGAACGCAAGCATGTCTTCCTTAGGGGTTAAAGAGGGAATAAAAATCCCTATAATGGTATGTTTTTTTCCCGATCAGGGATAAGAAAAACATAAATAAAAAATATATAAACTATTTTCCATGAAGGTAGTCATAAAGCAGCGTATTTTTATTTTTTTATGATTCGTGTGTACTTTTTTTTATTTGTTCATTTATTTTTTCAATTCCATAAAAAAAAAGCAACGTACAGACATTTATTTACATGACGGAATTGTGATTTCGCTTTTCTTTCGGCTGCATTGAACCTCAGGGCATTTATGGCATAGTTTTTTGGACATTAATTTCCTTCCGTTGCTACAATATGGCAATTCTTTATTTCTGGAGCTAATCTGTGTTCTCTTGTTGCTAAACTGACTTTTTCTTTAATAGATGACTGTAACATAATTTTTCTTTATGATTTTTCTTTTCGTGAATGACTTGCGTTTGCCTAGAGGGCTGAAGAATTCGATTTTAGAAAGAAAATACGAGAAACACAATTACTGGAAGTTGTAAAATTTGTTTAGGGGGAAGCGGTATTTGTTCAGAAAGAAATCTAAGTAATAGCTTAAAGTATAATTTAAGGCAGTTAATAAAAATGTCGATTTGTTGTGGGAAACTCATATTTTTGTTTGTTATAGCAAAGGCGAGTGTTGGAGAGAACTCCTGCGGGAATTAAAAGGAAAATTATGGAGTAAACTTTAATAATTTTGACCTGTCCAATATTTTTTTTTCAATTATAAATATTTCCCCTGAAGCATTTTTCTCGAAAAATGTTGTTAGTATTACAGCTTCAAAGAATAAATCATTGATTTCTGGTGTTCAAAATTGAAATTAAAAATCCCCTTTTTTGGTAGTATTTTAAAATATGTACCACTAATATTTTAGCAATCAATTTTATATATAACTTAGGAAAGACAAGTGTAACAGAGAACCCCTGCAGGAATTAAAAGGAAAATTAAAGAGTGAACTTTAATAATATTGACCTGTCAAATATTTTTTTCAATTATAAATATATCCCCTTAAGCATTTTTCTCGAAAAATGTTGCTACTATTACATCTTCTTTAAAGAGTAAATCATTGATTTCTAGTGTTCAAAATTGAAATTAAAAATCTCTTTTTTTTTTTTTTTTTTTTTTTGTAGTACTTTAAAATATGTACCACTAATATTATACCAATAACTTTTATATATAATTAAAAAACAACAAAAAAAGAAAGAAAACAGGAAAAATCCTTGTGCTTCAATTGTAAAAATACAAATTAAGAAGATTAAGAGGATAAGAGGATCTAAAGAAATATCTTAAATTATGATTCAAGGCAATTAATAAAAATGTCGACTTGTTGTGGAAAACTTATATTTTAGTTTGTTATAGCAAAGGCGAGTGTTGAAGAGAATTCCCGCGGGAATTAAAAGGAAAATTAAAGAGTGAACTTTAATAATTTAGACCTGTCCAATATTTTATTCAATTATAAATATTTCCCCTCAAGCATTTTTCTCGAAAAATGTTGTTACTATTATAGCTTTAACCCGGGAGAACTCGCTGCATGAGATTTTCTCTGACAGTCGTACTTTTTTAAGACTCTTATTTAAATCATTTTTCATTTTTATTAAGATTTCAAACTGTTTTACAATTATTTTACCTATTTTGTGAATAAAAGTACTAAGCCAACAAAAAAAAGTTGGTATTATATGAATGTAAAGTAAAAGAAAAGCAATTGGGCATTCTCACTAGTGAGTTCTCCCGGGTTAAAGAATAAATCATTGATTTCTAGTATTCAAAATTGATATAATAATTTTAATCTGTCCAATATTTTTTTCAAACTGTTGTTACTATTACATCTCCTTTAAAGAATAAATCATTTATTTCTAGTGTTCAAAATTGAAATAAAAATTCCTTTTTTTGTAGTATTTTAAAATATCTACCACTAATATTTTAGCAATCACTTTTATATATAACTTATTACTGGGGGGAGGGGGGAATTAAAAGGAAAATTAAAGAGTGAACTTTAATAATTTTGACCGATATTTTTTTCAATTAAAAATATTTTCCTTGAAGCATTTTCCTCAAAAATTATTGTTACTCTTACATCTCCTTTAAAGAATTAATTATTGATTTTTGGTGTTCAAAATTGAAATTAAAAATCCCGCATTTTTTAGACTTTAAAATATCTACCACTAATATTATAGTAATCACTTTTACATATAACTTCGGAAAAAAGGGAAAAAAAAACTTTAATTTCAATGGTAAATGATGGAATTCTACTTTATATGCGCGTGTTTTATGCCAAACACCCTCTCGCTCGTGAAACAACCATTCTCTTGTGAGGTATGTTCTCTACATAATTATCCATTGTGAAATATGTTTAATCACTGCTTCAATCAAACTGTATTAACATTCTGTCAAACTGTATTCTATCAAACTCTATTAACACGTGAATTTGACATTTAAAAATCATGTAATCTAAACCAAGAACTAAACTTATCCTAGTATTTATGCACAATCCCAACAGACGGCAGCACCACAGGAAATACGCTGCCTTATTCCTCTTCTAAGGGACAGCTAGCGTGTACACGAAACTGACACAAAAGAAATTATGCTGATCTTGCAACTTTCTACGTAATTAAAACTTTTTCCAGAATTTTTGAAAGCCCCAAAGTTTTTAGTTCTAGCGCTGGTTCCGACCAAGCAGCATCACACGGACTTTCAGTCCAGCAATCTTTTGTTTAAAAGAACCACTGCGTGAATTTGACATTTAAAATTCATGTAATCTAATCCATTTTCTTCTTATATTTTTGCAGTTTATCAGTATTTATTATGGACCATGTTTGTGAATTAAAGCAAAGTGTTTCAAAGTCTGACTCGTTCATGAAGAAAAGCCCGTTAACAAAAATAGTGAATCAACCATTTATCTTTAAATAAAATTAATTTAAATATTAAATAAAATTAATTTAAATATGTCAGCAGCTCCACTACTGACGGAAGATATAAAATAGTTCTTCGTTCACTTACTAGCAAAAGGTAAGAAAATTTAAATACTCTATTATTTAACCATATAAGCATTGTGCACCCATACTGGGTAGTTGGCGTAAGCCGTAGAACTCCGAACTCACACCCTTCAGTTTTCTCAAGAGATTATGAGACTGAGGATAAGGGGGTAATAAATAAAACCCAGTAATTAATTTATTTATATGTTTATGATAAAAAAGGAAAAAGGAAAGATGCTCATATAAATATGATATGAATTGAAATATATGAAAATAATTGTGTATAAAAGTATATTTACATTATTTATAAATATCAAAACTGCAATGTATGACATTATAAAAAATATTATATGAGTATATAATTGATTATTTGAATATATATGCAAAGAAAGTTATTAAAACTTCTTACATAAAACAGCGAACTATATCATATATATATTATCAAAGGATATAATTAACCTGCATAAAACGATATGGCAGTCGCGAAAGATATCACAGTAGTTGAGAAGTTAAACGACAGTAATTATAATAATTGGTGTTTCAAGTTAGAAAATTTATTAATTAAATATGATTTATTTAAATACGTGACCCAAACACCGCCGAGCACCCCCGATGATAACCTATACAAAAAATTCTGCTAAGGCAAAACCGATAATATGCTTGTTCATCGATGATGCACATATAGTGCATTTTAGGAATTTAACATCCCTAAGGATATATGGGAAAAATTGAAAAATGCCCACCAGAGGACGAATCTATCATCGAAGTTGCTTTTATTGAGGAAATTATATTCCCTAAGACTAAATGAAGGGGAGGGGCCTAAATCTGCATGTCGACAATATATTGACGATCCGTGATAAGCTCGCTTTAATGGGAAAGCTCATAAATTATTCACATGTAGCAGCAATCAAGCTATATGTTTTGTCTTAGTCTTTTGCGCCTCTCATAACAAGCATGGAGGCAAGAGACGAAAAGGACCTAGATCTCGAATTTGTTAAAAATAAGTTGATTGATGAATACTCACATAGAATTAAAAATAAACACACTAACACACGTCCCAAAGACACTGCATATAAAATAATAAATAAAGGAAACAAAAGGTATTGCCATTTTTGTCAACGGGAAGGACATAACTGTGCCGAGTGTTACAAACTAAAAAATAAACAGAAAAATAGTTATCAGAAGTATGATAATAATAACAGATATAAA
Organism: Maratus speciosus; assembly: GCA_963932465.1. Taxonomy (NCBI): domain Eukaryota; kingdom Metazoa; phylum Arthropoda; class Arachnida; order Araneae; family Salticidae; genus Maratus; species Maratus speciosus. The sequence continues at coordinate 198,419,178 of OZ010792.1, read as the reverse complement.
TTCTACAATAACAGCGCCAACTTCAAAACCAATTCAGGAAATCCTAGAAATCCAAATAGTAGCAAAAATGACTCATGGAATTTCTGTCTAAATAGCAAAACAAATATAGATGATGAAGTCAACGAATCGATCATTCCTTTCTTCCCGGTAGAAAATAAATTTGAAATTGAGTCAGTAAAAATTAACCAGACACAAACAACAGATTCAAACACATACATAATTGACTCCGGCCGCACCTGACACGTTACATCCACAAAAGTAAACTTTGCTACAGTCACAGCTGGGAACTTCGGGAACATAACAATCGTTAATAGGAAAAGACTTAATTCACAAGGTATGGGCGACGTGAAACTAAAAACGGACAAAAACCACTACATTACACTAAAAGACGTACTGTATTGCCCAGAGCTAAAAAGCAGTTTATTGTCAGTTAAAAAAGCCACAAAAAATAACATAAAGGTAATTTTCGAGAAAAATGCATGCTTATTTGTCAAAGATGGTAATATAATCTTGACTGCTAAACTAAATGATAACTTTTACGTGTTAAATCCCAAAGATGGATACGGTTATACTTTGAGTACACAAACATTCTGTAATAATAAAAACTGTATATCGAAGAACAAAATTTTTATGATATTAAATACCTTGTTAACCACAAATTAGCCGAAGAGATAACAATTAATAACTGTAAACACGACACGCGATGCACCAAGTGCATTGAAGGGAAACTCTCAGTACTGCCCTATTCTAAAGTAGCCACAGACAGAATAAAGAAATCTGTACTCTCGTGCATTCTGACATCTGTGGACCCATGCAAACAGAAACGATAGGAGGAAAAAGATAATTTATAACATTTACGGATGATTATAGCAGGTATACAATGACCTACTTAATCGCGCATAAATCGGAAGCTGTTATCAAATTAAAGGAATATATAGCGTTAACAAAAAATAAATTTCGCAAGTTGATAAAATCAATAAGGTCTGATAATGCAAAATAATATATCAGTGATGAATTCGAAAACTACCTGATCGAAAATGTGATAGAGCGTCAATTAACTGTTCCCAATTGCAGTCCGCAGAACGGGCTCTCAGAGAGGTAAATAGAACGACAGTGGAAATGGCTAGAACCATGTTGTCAGACGATAAAATACCTAAACATTTCTGGGGGGAAGCGGTCATGCCCGTCACATATCTCATTAACCGACTGCCAACAAAAGCAAATGAAAATAAGATGGCACCCTATGAACTTTGGCATGAAAGAAAACCGGATCTCTCGAACATTAAAACATTCGAATGAAAGGTATTCGCCTATATCGATAAACCTAAAAGGGGTAAGTTAGATGAGAAAGCCATCGAGGGAATAATGTTGGGTTACGATTTCAGGAGCAAGGGCTATAGGATCTACACGGCCGAAAATAAAATTATGATATCTAGAACCGTAAAATCCTTCGAAGAAGGAATCAAAGATGAGAAAATTAAACCCGTCAAAGAAAATCAGAACCACTAACCAACACCCGCAGAAAATATCAAAATTGAACTAGAAGAACGTAATGACGATCCAATTGAAACCCCAGGCAAAAAATCCCCGAACTTAGGAGGTCGGAAAGACAAAATCGCGGTGTACCACCTAACCGTTTTGGTATAAGCGTAAATCTGTGCCAAATTCAGGAGCCAAAGTCATGGACAGACTTAAAAAACATCAATGACGCGGAAACTATAAATAAATGGCTGAAGGCTACTAATCAGGAAATAGAATCTCTAAAACAAAATAACACATGGAGACTAATAAAGTTAATTCCGGGAAAGCACGTCACAGGCTTTAAATGGACGTTCAAGGTAAAAAAGGGAGCCGACGTGTCAATAGAACGATATAAAGCAAGATTGGTCGCTAAGGATATGCTCAAAAATATGGAAGTGATTTTGATTAGATCTACGCACCCGCTGTTGCACATACTACCCAGCAGGCATTATTAAACGCAGCGGTGTACAAAGATCTTAAAATAACCCACCTAGACGTAAAAACTGCTTTCTTACATGCCGAATTAGAAGAGGAAGTTTATATGTCTCAGCCAGAGAGGTACATAAAAAAGAGGGAAGAAGATAAAGTGTGTAGTCTAAATAAAGCAATTTACGGCCTTAAGTAGGCAGCTAGGGCGTGGAACCTAAAAATCAGTAATTCGCTAAGATAATTAAATTTCGTAGAATGCGCATCAGACAATTGTCTGCATAAAAGGGTACAAAATGAAAAAATCGCATACATAATCGTATATCTGGATGACATCTTAGTTGCGGGAGTTAAAGATGACACACACGAAATATACACTGAACTGTCAAGACAGTATGAAATAAAAATTTAGGACAAGTTATACAATATCTAGGAATAAACATAGAGGAAACAGAAAACGGAAATCTAGAATTAGACCAGGAACACAAAATAATACAGATCGCAGAAATATTCAATTTGTTAAATGGTAAGCCTACGTATACACCCATGAACACTAACTACTTTAATCTGGATCCAAACGAAAAATTAATGGGAGATAATGTACAATTCAGACAAGCTATAGGAGGGCTTTTATACATTGTGACTTTAACTAGACCCGACATAGCATCAGTCGTTAATAGCCTGGGAAGGAGGAATGATTCACCAAGGGAAGTAGAATGGCAAGCCATTGAGAAGTTCATTAGATATCTACTTACCACTAAAGATCAAAAGTTTATCATAGATAAGACAAAACCTCCAGCCCTAACGGCATATAGCGATGCCGATTTGGCCAATGATAGAGTGGAGAGGAAGTCTGCTACTGGAAACTTATTTAAGTTAGGAAATAATATATTGACATGGTTATCAAGAAAACCGACATGCACAGCGCTCTCATCCACGGAGGCTGAATACATCGCTAGCTCTAATGCAAGTCAAGAAATTGCGTGGTTATTTGGCTTATTAAATGATCTCGAACTGTGTCAACAACTACCTGCAACGTTGTATGAAGATAATTTGTCAGCTATAAAATTGACTGAAAATGAAAAGGAACAAACAAGGACAAAACACATCGAAATAATGTTCCATCATATCAGACATCTATGCCAGAATGCACTATAAAAATAATTTATTGCCCATCAAAATTGATGCCAGCGGACATCCTCACCAAGCCGTTGCCGAAAGCACATTTCGAGTGCTTGAGAAATAAATTAAATATTATACGCTCGTCGGTTTGACACAAAAAGCGAGGGTGATGGAATTCTTCTTGAAATGTGCTCGATTTATGCCAAACACTCTCTCGTTCGTGAAACAATCATTCTCTTGTAAGGTATGTTCTCTACATAATTATCCATTGTGAAATATCTTTAATCAGTGCCTCAATCAAACTGTATTAACATTCTAGTGCATAATAACTAAGAACTAAACTTATCCTAGTATTTCTGCACAATCCCAACAGATGGCAGCACCACAGAAAATACGCTATCTTATTCCTCTTCTAAGGAACAGCTAGCGTGTACATGAAGCTGACACAAAATAAATTATGCTAAGCTTGCAGCTTTCTACGTAATTAAAACTCTTTCCAGAACTTTTCAGAGCCCCAAAGAGTTTAGTTCGTGCGCTGGTTCCGACCAAGCAACATCACACGAACTCTCAGTCCAGCAATCTTTTGTTTAAAAGAACACTCCTCCCCTGCGTGAATTTGACATTTAAAAATCGTGTAATCTAATCCATTTTCTTCGTATATTTTTGGAGTTTGTTAGTATTTATTCAAGACTATGTTTGTGAATTAAAGCAAAGTGTTTCAAAGTAAGACACGTTCCTGAAGAAAAGCTCGTTCACAAAAATAGTGAATCAACTCACATTTATCCTTAAATAAAATTAATTTAAATATTTCAACAGCTCCCCTACTGACGGAAAATATAAAATAGTTCTTTGTTCACTTACCAGCAAAAGGTAAGAAAATTTAAATTATTATTTTTAACGATTTAAGCATTGTGCATCCATACTGGGTATTTGGCATAAGGCGTAGAACTCCGAACTCCGAACTCACCCCCTTCAGTTTTCTCAAGAGTAAAAATACAGAATAATAGGATTAAATATTCACTTTGAGTATGGACGTGATATAGTTAATAACAACGACCACAACTTTATTTTTTATTATTTTAAACAAAATTAGGATGAATAAATAAATGATTTAATTTAGAGTGCTGATATATATATATATTTCAAATTTATTTGCACCATAGCATGCCAAATAAGATGCTAAATAGGTACAAGTATAAAGCGAGCTATAAAACGTACTTTATAATGAAAATATAGACTAACTTTTTCATCTTTTTTTTCAAAAGTAAACTATAAAGCGAGCTATGAAACATACTTTATAATGAAAATAATTTTCTACTACAGCATACATTTTATTAATATGTTAGGTAGAAATTAATTTCGTGCTATACCATAGATCTATAATTTATGTCTTCATATATATATATAACCATTAATTAAACATAACCTACCACCGTCAATTATTATGAATTAAAGCTGTAAGTATTAAAAAAAATATATATATTATAAGAATTATTATGGAAGAAAAAGAAAAAAGTGGACACCGACAAAAATTGAAAAGCTTATACAGGGTGTTCCGTTAAAGGGGTCCAATATTAATAGGGGTAATAGAGGAGATCACATGGAGCATAAATCAGTATATAAAGCCTGGTCGGATCTCAATAGTTTTCAAGTTACAGCAAATAGAATGAAAATTCGGAAAATTGTAAAAGAACCCTCATTGCTAAACTATCGATAATGCTACATAAAAACGAAGCACATATTTAGAAAGAGCAGAAAAAACCTATAAAATGACATCAATTGTATTAAAATAGCAATATTTATTGACGAGTTACAAGCCCTGAAACAGTGAAAAAAGTACGAAATCCAATATACATCAAAATAGTTAATCGTTAATTCCAAAAAGACAACTCTAGCTACAACAAGGAAAATGTAGTAAAATTTGGTCCATTCCGAAAACTTTCGAAAAAGCTTACAATGAACCATATCGGTTTAATTGTGTGAGAGAAAATAATCAGTTTCTTAGTTACAACTCCGCTTTCTTTGACACTAGCAAAGGTTAAACTCCGCCCATCACGATTGGAAACACCGCCTTTTTAATTACTCTCAACTATACATTTTCGATCATGCTTCTTCTGAGATGAAACATTTTTAATTATTCAAGAGTTGAATGAACCAAAATAACTTTACATTAATAGTCTACATTTTAAAGTGGTCTTTTATTGATATAAAGCTTAAGTTAAATTCTTTAAAATTAAACTGGTGGTGAAAATTCGGAAATAATTAAAAATATTGCGATTTGTAACTATGCAAGAAGTTTCAGTACATGTTTTACATGGACAATTATTGTATGTATATGTGCATCATAATTTATGATAGGAAATAATAATAACAAATAGCATAATAATTTTATTAATTATAAATTTAAAAAAGACACTAAATTTTAAATTAATTCATACAAACTTTGTAATTTACAATTTGAGTACACCACAGTCTGTGGCTTACAAAATACTGTGCCAAAAAGTGTTGAAAATAAAAGAAAAATGACAAATAAAGAATTACATTCCACGTACTTTATGACATATGTGAAGCATAGTCTTCTGGCCTGCGCTGCACAGTTCAATGTCGGAAGGCAGACGAACGGACATTATTATAATAGGTGTTCGAAGTTGCGCCCATTAACAGAATCGCACAACCGACAGCGACGTCGTAAAGATTGGCGAACACGCCGAAAAACTCCGACGGAGTTGGGAATGTCTCCTGCAGCGACAACGATTCGCGCTAGTAAATCCTCCGGTGTATCCACAGGCGTTTCATACACCAGCGATTTAAGGTGTCCCCAAACAAAAAAGTCTAACGGATTGAGGTCTGGAGAGCATGCAGGCTAAGCAACAGGTCCACTGCGTCCAATCCATTTCCCAGGATATGTTGAATTGAGGTGATTGCGAACACCTATGAAAAAATGTGCCGGTGCGCCATCGTGCATAAACCACATATTGTGGCGCAATGTTGCTGGCACATTTTGCAGTAACTGCGGTAAGATATCTCGTAGGAAAACCAAGTACGTACTGCCATTGAGTACATCTGGGAGTAAATATGGTCCTACGAGATAATCGCCGAGGACACCTGCCCATATGTTCACACTGAACTTTTGTTGTGCGTTCGACGGGAAAACAGTGTGCGGATTTGTATATGACCATGTGCGCATATTGTGCGTGTTTACCACGCCCTCTCTCGTAAATGTTGCTTCATCAGTAAATAAAATATTTTCCAGAAATTGTGGATTATTTTCTGTTACATTAAGCAACCAGCGTACGAATTCTGTCCATTGAGCACAATCTGTTACTGATAACAGTTGTACCCGCTGCACATGAAAGGGGTGCATGTTTTCTGCACGCAGAACACGCCACACACTTTGGTGAGAAACACCGACTTCAGACGCAGCAGCTCGTGTACTCGTGGAGGGGTTATCTTTAAAAATATTCAGTACATCTTCTTCCATTGCAGGTGTTCGTACATGTCGAGGTTTCCCTGCATCAATGCTTGCTGTATTAAACGATCCAGTCTCCCGTAATCGTCTATCGATTTTTATGAAGAGTTTCGAACTTGGGCAACGTCTCCTTGGAAATTGCTCACGGTACATGCGCTGTGCTAGACATGCATTTCCATGAGCTTGCCCGTACATCAGATGCATGTCCGCATATTCTTCGTTAGAGTATTCCGGCATAATTATTATACATCAACTTACTACAATCCCACTTACAACGGCCTCCCTTTAACATAACGCCCACTGATGACTGCTGTTTTATTACACTTTTCTTCCTATACACATAGAAAATTTGCATAAAAAGTACTTCTTCTTCATCATCCTGAAAGTTCATGGAGGAAACGCAGCAGTCACGGAGTTTGCTTTAAGACAAGGCGAGAGCTGCACAATATGTCATTCACTTGACCAGACTGAATAATGAAAGGGTATTGATAGAGGTTGATCAGAAATGTATAATTGAAAGATATTAAAACGGGGTGTTTACAATCGTCATGGGCGGAGTTTCGCCCTTTCCGAGCGTGCAACAGTACAGAGTTGTAACTAGGGAACTGCTTGATTTCTCCCATACAATTAAACTGATATGGTTTATTGTCAGCTTCTTCGAAAGCTTTCGGAATGGACCAAATTTTATAACATTTTCCTTGATGTAGGTAGAGTTGCATTTTTGGAATTAACGATTAACTATTTTGCTAAATATTTGATTTTGTATTTTTTCACTGTTTCAGAGCTTGTAACTCGCCATTAATTCTCAATATTCTAAAACAACTTATGTCATTTCGTAGGATTTTTTCTGTTCTTTCTAAATATGTGCTTTGTTTTTATGTAGCATTATCGATAGTTTAGCAATGAGGGTTTTTTTTACAAATTTCCGATTTTTCATTCTATTTGCTGTAACTTGAAAATTATTGAGATCCGGCCAGGCATTATGTACTGATTTATGCTCCGTGTGATCTCCTCTATTACCCCTATTAATATTGGACCCCTTTAACGGAACACCCTGTATATTGAATTACGTTATCAAGGGCACAGAATTCAATGATATAAGCAAAATGGTTGTTTTCAATCTCATTTTTTTATTTTTATTTTTTTTTTTATCATTGCAGTGTTATTTATATCAACAAGGAATTTTCAAAGCAAATATCGGAAAAGGAAACTAAAAGAAACTTTATCTTAGAAATAGCTGTTTATGGTAAAAGCTGCGATTACTACAATATGTTCATCGATTTTTCCAAAAATCGATTTGAAATCATTGGAAAAAGAAAAGGAAAATGACAAAAATTTACATTTATTTTAATTTTAAAGTAGTTAATCAAATTTTACAATACTCCAGAATTCTTAATGATTTATGTATTATTTAATTTATACACTAATATTTATATATTTAAACTATTAATGTATTATTCTCAATAATAGATTTTATTATCCTCATTATTATTTTGTAAATGGTAATATATTGTTATTTGCAGCGGGAAATAATTTTAAAAGTAAATGTTAGAAAAGAAAACTAAAAGAAAATTTACCTTAGGATAAGCTATCTAAGGTAAAAGCAGTGATTACTACAATATGTTCATCGATTTTCTAGAAATCGATTTGAAATCATTGTAAAAGGAAAAGGAAAACGGTTTTTCATTTTCAGTAAAACTGCAAACATCGATCATATAATTACCTAAAAAATACCTTTTTTATAATGTTTTTATTGACAAGTAAAGACTCTTTTAAAAAGATTCTAGATATAAATTTTAATTTTAGTTATTTGGATTGATATTTATAAAATGCTGTTTTTGTGCTCGCTTTGTAATGGTTTATCAAATGTTTTTTTTTTTTTTTCTAGAAAAATCATTCTTGTTTTTTATACATTTAAGCTATATATAATTTTTACTTAATTGGTTGTTAGTTTAAGGAGAATGAGAGCCTATCAGATACAAATTTAAATTTTTGAAAAACAACAACAATTCAATGAACAACATGCACAAAAAAATTGCTTCTATGGCTGAGAAATTGATGATTGCTTGCAAGTCCAGAAATTTTGCCTTATTGCAACTTGTTGCTAAACTTTAAACATGATTTTCTCGAAACAATATTTTTTAATACAGTACCAGAAATCTTTAGGCATTAGAAGAAGCTTTTTCTGTGAAAAGTTTATATCCCGCATTTTCCGCATTTTCCGTTTCGGCGTATAAGCGCACCCAGATTTTCAGACTTCATTTTTCTATTTTTATATATATTCGCCGTATAATACGCACCTCCTTATTTGCAAAAGAAATCTCCATCGGAAAACCTAGCAAAAATAAAATAAAGATTATAGCAAATTGTAATTACTATTCCTTTTCAGCAAATGTTATTTACTTATTTTGTTAAAAATAGCCTGCTCATTAAACTAGATATCTTAGTGAATATAATCATCCCCTTTTCCTTTTCTTAATTTTGAATCTTTCATTTTTATAGCAAGAGTATACTGGGATATTTTGTCAAAACCATTGTAATGGCTTATGTGGTTGATACTGTAATGGTAAGAACAGATTTTCTAATATTTATCTATGTGATTAAGTTTAATGTAAGATTTTATTTATTTATTTATTTTACTTTTATTTATTTATTCGGGGGGGGGGGGGGGGGGGGCGTGTATTGATTTTGTATCTCTCTAGTTTAGATTTCAGAATACATCAATTCTTAATCTTCAAATATTTTCACCGTAGTTCATAAGGCAGTTTGAGTGAACTAATTTCTGCGTTATGGCCCAGTATACTCAAACAGAAATCAATTTCGAATTACTTATATTGAGGAATATTGCACTTTACATAGTGTTCCACTACATAAGTTTCCATTTTCTTTTAGTAATATTTTTACATTCTGTTTTAGATTGATTCACCTCATGCTTTTTTTTTTTTTTTTTTTTTTTTTTTTTTTGTCGTAAGCATTGACACTCTAAGTTTTTCTCCAATACTCAACTTTTCTCTGTTGTATTTTTTCTGTTTGTTTTTTTTTTTTTGTTTTTTTTTTTTGGTCTGTTTATTTTTTGGTCTTTGATATGAAATTTAATTTTGTGTTGTAATGATCGGTCGGTTCATAAGATGTCGATTTTCCTGTGATTTAAAACTGATATTAATTTCAAAGAGTTTTATTACGGATATATATATATATATATATAGATTAAAATCACATGTATGGAAATAAATGGAAAATTTCTTTAAATGCTCCTTTTAAAATTTGTATTCCGTTTGTCTTTTATAAACAAGAAAAATATCGGTTTATTTAGCGAAAGATGATAAATTTAATATGACAGTTTGCCCTTTTTTTTAAATGCAAAAACCAAAAAAATCGCTGATCTAGGTCTACACAATTATATTTATTTTAACACGTTTTTTGCTTCAGTCTATTCAGATGAAAGCATAAAGACAAATATTTTGTACTGCAGAACAGGGGTGGGGGAATACAACGTTTTACTTGCCATTGGCGAGTGGATTTTCTGGCAGGAAGAGTGAATTTTTAGTCAGTCTTTGAAAAACTGTAGGCTGTAGAGAAATGTCAAAAACTTATTTTTTTATTATTATTTTGCTAGTTTGTTATATTTTACAACTTCTTTAATTATCACGACGTAAGCATGACACTAAGTTTTTCTCCAATACTCAAATTTTCTCTGTTGTATTTCTTAATTTTATAGTTATAAAAAAATAAAAATTCATTGTACTAATAGTTACTAACTATTTTTGCAGTCGTATACATTTTGTCATATCAATTTTTAACTGAACATGGCATCTTGCCGGCTGGTAAAACAAATCCTCGGCTGGTAAGATTTTCTGAAAATTCGTCACCCCTGCCGCGGAACGCTATATCAGGTGTCGCCAAGTTAGGGATTTTTTAAATTCCAAATACTACTACATTTCTAGTTTGTTTTCATAACTGTTTGTAGCTGTTTCATTTGGCAATAAATCTCTCTTTCTGAAGTCCTCACAGCAACAAACTTTTTGAAAAAAATGCCACGGTTTTGAAACTGGAAAAGTATCAAGTCCATAATGAAAGGGTTAAATAATTTATGTCTAAGATATATTTTAAGTATTATTGTCTTTTAAATTGTAGTTCCTAAGAGTGAAATAAGGATAATTGCTTTTTATGTTACATTTTTTAACAACAATATTTTAATTCTACAACCATAATAAATGCAAACCATATAAAAGTATTATAAGAGACAATAAAAATTATGTTATATTACAAACATACATTAAAACTTATCTGATTTTTATGCTTATACTCTATGTATTATAAAGTTTTAAAGTATATTTCTCAAACTGAGAAACATAAAAATATTAATAAAACTTCTACATAAACAAAAGCTACAGAAATGAAACTATTAATTTTCAATAATCAAACAATAAATAGTTGTGTATTGTTTGTTCATCATATAATTAAGAATAGAGTAATAATGGCATGAAAATAAACTAACAAATACCGTTGTCTACTGCAATTATCAAAGTCCATAATTGTTTGGGTGATTTTGTAAATTACAGACCTCCTTTATTTAATGGAAATCAAACAAATTCTATTTCAAAAGACTGTGAATCAAAATTTGAATTAATTAACTATATTTTGAAAAATCAATATTTCATGTTTAGGAGCTATAGCTGAACAAATTAATTGTATACTGTGATGGTTACGTATAATCAATGTTATCTAATTTCTGTGCAGTATGATTAATAGACTTTAAAACAGGAGTTTCATTGCATTGTTACAATCATATTGAAAGTACAGTTCAAGTTTTCATTCAAGTGAAAAATATGACAACACTTTAATCAATAGAGAGGTCGTAGTTAACATAGCAAATTTAATATACAGGGTGTCTCAAAAGACCCTGACAGATTTTAAATCCATTATAAGATCAAGTAGTTACCGTACAGGAGTGCGGTTTGTACTAAAATGCTTCTCATGTTGAAAAATTTTCTTCAAGCGAATAAAAAAAGTTAGTTCCAAATTTCAATCACAGATGGGGTGGCTACTTGTCAGTATGTTTGGTTTCAAACATGCGTTTTTTCTGATTTTTCTCATTAGTTCATATTTGGTTTCGAAGTACCAACCCAAGCACTTAGCTTTTTCTCTGGGAGCCGTAATTTCTATGTCACAGCGTCAAAACTAATCTAAAAAAACAGAAAAAAAAACCCCGCATGTTTGAAGCCAAACATACGGACAAGTTGCGCCAATTATGATCGAAGTTTGCAACTAATTATTTTCATTCGCTTGAAGAAAACTTTTGATCCTGAGAAGTATTTTAGGCCAACCTGCGTCATCGTACGACAATCAATCTGTGTTTAAATTTCTATAGTTCATAATTTCAATTGTATAATGAAATGCATGTTTTGAAGCTGAATGTGGAAAAAACTACATTTCTCAGATCATTTGTTTTGTCTCTTTAAATTTTAAAGCGTTATGAACAATAACTGACTATAACGTTTATAGGGTTCCTTTTGTGAGAAGAATTATTCCTTCAGATGAAAATACTGCTAAATTTTATTATTTATCAATTTATATTTTTTATGGAAATTAAACGTTTACAATAACGCAAATTTATGATACTGTATGCAAGATGTGAACAGATATGGATGTATACGTTTAATGAATAAACAGTACGAAATATAAATATAGGACATAATGTACAATAGTACCCTGACTTACGTCCCCTCGACTTACGTCACCCCGTATTTACGTCCTCCTGCAGGAAAGAAAAAATCCTCAATTAAGACGCACTTTGAACTTTTTTAAAGACTTTTGGTTCTAAGAATGGAAACTTTCCCGCGACAGTCAAGTGATAGTGACAAACAAATAAAAAAAAGTCACTAGAAAAAAGCTTAAATTCATTCTGCTGATACAAAGAGCTTCTAAAAGTAAAAAAGAAAAATTTGTTGTTTCAAACTTATTGCAAGATTTTTTTGCATCCTCAAAAAATCGAAATTAAAATAACTTCGGATAAGCAACGCATTATTTAAAAAAAAAAAAAAAAAAAAAACGTTGATTTTACTCTTAAAAAAAATCCTGCCAGAATGTCAGTAAAAAAAAAAAAATAAATAAAAAAAAAAATAAAAATTTGTAAATATTTATTTTATATCTATTTTATATTATAAATCTATTAAAGTTCGTAATAAATACAGATTTTTATTTTGCAGGGAATTTCTAACCTGTATATTTTACGGGCAAAATCATTTAAAATAAAACTTTTATTTTAAATTATCTTATTATTATTATTATTTTATTTTATTAAAAGAAAGTTCGTAAAAATGCAAATATTTTAGGCTAAATTAAGTTTTGTTACTTGTGCCCTGGCTGGCAATCTTTTTATATAGAAACAGCAGATTTTTGTATTGTGCTCTAAGAAACAAACAAATTTATTTACTTTGGATAATTCTATAGTAAAGATTTACAAATAATCCTATACAAAATAAATCTACTAGTTGGAAATTTATAACAAATTACACATATATATTTTTTAGGATAAAATTCAATTATATTGTAAGTCCTGGCTGACAGTTTTTTTTTTTCCTGTCAAATCAGTATATTTTTTTAGTGCAGGGATAAAAGTCACTCAAGTTGAACTTAATTATATTTTGGTTATATTAAATATGGAATAATTTTCCTTATTATTCAGCTTTTCTTAACGGTTGAGTGGCTAAAATAAACAACTATTAGTACATGTAGACATTTTAAGAAGAAAATACGTGCTATATCATGCATATGCTTTGCATATAACTGTAAATGCGTTATGATTTAATTACTGCTAACGAATGAAATTATCATCAATTATACAATATGTTTTTCCTTTTTCTACATTGCTAATAATGATGCATCACAAAAAGGCTAAATCATCATTAAAAACATCTTACTATACAATAAGAAATATTATTTTATTTAAATAAAGAACGCTATGTAAAGGCGAAAATGTCAAAGGGCGCAAAGAAACTGAACAAGTAGAATCCTATCAAGAAATAACTTTTATGTACGTAATATATTTTTAGGTGAATCAAACGTTTATTATGTAAAAATTAATCGAAATATTTAAATATAGACTTTAACAAGGAAATATTGTCACGATGCTAATGAAATATATAAATGCCATTTACTTTATTAAGCAATTCAAATTCGGAAAATATGGGTTTTCATTCTTTTATTTTCGTTTCAACAAACCTTTTAATAACACAAACACAATAACATAAAGGGCACAAAGAAAATGAATAAGCTGAATCCTATCAAGAAATAACTTTTATGTACGTAATGTATTTTTATGGGAATCAAACATTTATCATGCAAAAATTAATAGAAATATTTAAATATAGACTGAAGGAAATATTTTTAACATGCTACTTAAATATATAAATGGTATTTACTTTATTAAACAATTCAAATTTGGAAAATAAGGATTTTCATTCTTTTATTTTTGTTTCAACATACCTTTTAATAACACAAACACAATGGCATAAATTGCACAAAGGAAATTAATATGCTTTATCCATCAAGAAATAACTTTTATGTACATAATACATTTTTATATGAATCAAACATCTATTCTGCAAAAATTAATCGAAATATTTAAATATAGATCTTAAGAAGGAAATATTTTTACGATGCTACTTAAATATATAACGCCATTTACTTTATTAAATAATTCAAATTTAGAAAATAGGGGTTTTCATTCTTTTATTTTTGCTTCGACAAACCTATTATTGACACAAACACGATAACACAAAGGGCACAAAGAAAATGAATAAGCTTTATCCTATCAAGGCATAACTTTTGTGTGAATTAAGGGTGTATTCAAAAAATTATTTCCCCACCCTCAACAGCCCGAAATTTTCTGAGACATTTTCAGACTCATTTTTAAAAGTAAAAACAAGAAACTTGCTGAGGTGATTTTTGAAGAGACGTATAAGAGGCCGTGTGATTTCATTTTTCGCTCAATTCATTAGAATTTGAGTTTTAAACAATTGTTTTCTCGGTATGACCATTTTTAGGTAGCTTTCATTACAAAAAGCTCCCTATTGCAGCCGTTCGGAGGAAAGCGATTTCAAAAAATTTTGGTATATTTTCATCCATCATGACTCCCAGACCCCGAAACCACCCTCCGTTCAAAAGTTGACACACACATATATATATATATATATATATATATATATATATATATATGATCTTTGTCACACTGTAACTCTCGTATTTATGAACCGATCTTGATGTAACTTCGATTATACATAGTGCATACCAAAGCCTCGACCGAGTTCGTTGGCCAGCTTCATCCGCCATCTTGTTCAAATATGGCGGCCATTTAAAATTTTCTTAAAAATTTAAAATTTGAAATGAGGTACCAAAAAATTGGAAAATGAAAAATATTTTTTTTGTATGTGTTTGACCTTAATACAAAGATTCCCGAACAGTTTTTGTTTTGTCTATATCTGAAAAACTAGCTGAGTTATAGCATTTTTAATTTCTAGTGTGGCTGACATTTTGAAACGACCTGATTTTTGTCACGCGATAACAGGCGCATTTATGAACCGATTTGGATGTACCTTGGTGTATACATAATACGTACCAATGTCTCGACCGAGTTCGTTCGCCAGCTTCATCCACCATCTTGTTTCAAAATGGCGGCCATTTAAAATTTTCTTTAAAATTTAAAATTTAAAATGAGGTACCAAAAAATTGGAAAATGAAAAAGATTTTTTTTTTCTTTTGTATGTGTTTGACAATACAAGGATTCTGGAGCAGTTTTTGTTTCGTATATATCTTTAAAAATGATTGAGAGAACTTTGAATTTCTAACATGGCTGACATTTTGAAACGATCTAATATTTGCCACGTGATAACACGCGTATTTAATAACCTATTTCGATGTAAGAAGGCATGTGGATAGTATATCGTAATGTCTCGACCTAGTACGCTGGCCAGCTTCATCACCCATCTTGCTTCAAAATGGAGTCCATTAAATTAAATAAAAAATTATATTTAAAGTGAGGTGCAAAAAAAATAGAAATTGAAAAAGGTTTCTTTCTTAAATATTTGACCATGA
The DNA here is from genome assembly GCA_963932465.1 of Maratus speciosus. Taxonomy (NCBI): domain Eukaryota; kingdom Metazoa; phylum Arthropoda; class Arachnida; order Araneae; family Salticidae; genus Maratus; species Maratus speciosus. The sequence goes on along the minus strand of OZ010792.1, from coordinate 198,403,544 downwards.
TATAAGGATTCCGGAGCGTTTTTTCTTTTGTCTTTATTTTAAAAAATGGCTCAGATATAGCAGTTTCAATTTCTAATGTGGGTGACATTTTGAAAAATCTGATTTTGTGCCTGCGACAGCACTTGTATAATATCAACTGATTCCGATGTGAGTGAGCATGTGCACAGGAATTACTAAGGTCTCGACCAAGTTCACTCGTTAGCCTCATCCACCAAGTTGTCTTAAAATGGCAGGAACTTCAAGGTATCGCCGAATTTGGCAACCAAATATAAGTTACTTTATATAAAAGCAGCTTGGATAAAGCTGACTAATTTCTCGAAATTCTCATTCATAATGATTTAGTATTGATAAAAATTAGTATTGAATCTCCTATAATTGCTTTCCACTAAATTGAGCTTCGCGTGTTTGAATAATATAAGCTTGCTTTTTAAAAATAAGGAATATGAAAGATACCTCTTCCTCCCGGCACTGGCCGGAAGGACTTTTTTCATTCCCAGATCTCCCGCTTCGGAAAATTCGGTTCAAAACGCCAACTTTGACAACATTTTTTACAACATTTTTTGCAGTTATCAAAAAATCGAGAAGCACGGCACATTATGTAGTTTCTAAATAAGAGAATTTCCCAGTTTGATGTGTTTAAGAGCAAAAATGAATTAAAAAATGAATCGGAAAATAAGCAGTTTGGATTGGAATACACCCTTAATATATATCTTTTATGTAAATCGAACATTTATTATGCAAAAATTAATCGAAATATTAAAGTATAGACTTTAAGAAGAAAATATTTTCACGATGCTGTTTAAATATATAAATGCCATTTACTTTATTAAGCAATTCAAATTTGGAAAATAAGGGTTTTCATTCTTTTATTTCCATTTCAACAAACCTTTTAATAACACATTTTGGGAAGTATATTCGTGATTGCATTTGAAAATATAAGTCATTTTCATTACACAAAACAAACTCGTTAATGATTCCAAAGCTGTGATCCACCTTTTAGCTTGTATGTGAAGAAATTATTAATACCTTTGAGAACTACACGGGTATTAAATTATAGGTTCGCGTCAAAACTCATCCATCACTGGGATAATAAACTAATTTTGAGTAACTTATCATTAACCTTACATATGAGCCCATTATTTCCTTTTACATGCTGTAAAGGAACTCGAATGCTTTTCCCCTGTAACATGAAATAATTCGATCGATTATTGTGTAAGGGGAGAATGGTGACTTTATTTGTGGTTCAGTTACAATGTGATAAAAGTTCCTTAGATCAATTGTTGGATGTAGCAGCTACTTTATAAGTTAAGAGAAAGTGCAAAGTCAGATAAATCAATATTTAAAGAGAATTACAAATAACTCTCGAACCTCAATAGATCCTTAAGCGTTGTAAGGACAAAGTTTATTTTAAGCATACTTTGTGTAGATTTTGCGGGTATTTTAAGTGTAAATATATTTAAATATTTTCGATTATTATGTAAGAGGTAAACTGTGACTTTATTTGCGGTTCGGTTTCTATGAGAGAAAATTTCTTAGGTCAATTATTGAATATAACAGCTACTTTTTATATAAAAAAAGCTGCAAAGTTAGAAAATTCAATATTTCAAGATAATTATAAATAACACTTGAATCTCAATACATCCTTAAGAGTTGCATAGAAAAAGTTTATTTTAAGCATACTTTGTATAGATTTTGCGGGTATTTTAAGTGTAACTGTATTTAAATATTTTTTATTATTATTTAAGAGGAAAACAGTGCGTCATTTGCGATTCGGTTTTTATGTGAGAAAATTTCTTGGGTCGAGTGTTGGATATAACAACTACGACTCATATAAAAATAAGTCAGAAACTGTGCGTCAAACGTGGCAAAGGTACTATAACTAGTTTTATAAATATTCAGATCTTGGTGCAATAGCTGTTGCACTCTTATGCAAAAATGCATGAATACAAAACTTATTACGATTGTATATATTAAATTCAGTAATACGGAAATAATATGACTCCATGTTAAATATGACGTAATCACCATGACAACCTAGGATCATTACCCATCATAGGATATCATTGAATTAATTACATATGATAGATTTAATAGAACGAAAAAACTTTTATTAATATATTTTTAAATTTTGATTCGATTTTCATAAAATATGAAATGACGCAACAAAATTCTGCAACGACTATATATATTAAATCTCAAACTATTCGGTTGGATAGTTTTTGCGCTGTTATATGCAGGCAGACGGACGGGCCAGGTGACGACTATAGGTGCTAAGTATTTATATAATTACGAACTCACCTAAAAACAGAAAAGTTAAATAATTCAATATTTAAAGATAATTATAAATAACTCTTGAATCTGAACAGCCTCTTAATCTTTATAGACACAATTTTATATATATATATATATATATATATATATAGTGTAAGTATGCTTTATTAAACAGGAAATCAGTATAAGGAGTAATGGTGGCGTCATTTGCTGTTCAGGAACAATGCGATAGTCATTTATGTTAATTTTTGAATGTAACAGCAAATTTATACGTTAAAATTAAGTGCAAAATCAGATATATCTAAAATTTAAACAGAACGATTTTCAATAATATCTTAATCCGAAACAAATTGCACTTTATTTTTTTAATATTCTGGATATGTTTTTGAATGTTTTTAATACATTTTTAATCTTATCATATTTCATTACTTACGATTATTATGTAGGTAAAGAATGGTGACTTTATTTGGGAGTTCGGTTACAACGTCGTGAAATTCTTTCCTAGATTAATGGTTAGAGGTAGCAACAAGAGAAAATGCAAAGTCAGGTAAATCAATATTTAAAGAGAATTATAAATAACTCTTGGATCTGGATAGCTCTTTAACCATTGTAAGAACAAAGTTTATTTTTAGTATAAGAAAATCGATAGAAAATAAGAAAAAAACATTTTACGGTGTAAAAAAAAAAAAAAAAAAAAAAAAAAAAATGTTAAAAATAAACGAGAAAGTAACTTCTTTTTCAATGTCATTGAAAAGAATCAATTCAAATTCGCAAATTAAAATTGTACCTTAGAAAAAAAAAACTGTGCCTTATTAAAATGTTTATAATGAGGTAAATAATTTTTTATTGAAAATATATATTTTTTATTTTTACTTAATTCAATAATTATTTTTTGATTACAGGAAAAAATTGAATGTTAAAAACTTCATTTTATAACGGCAAAGATTTTTTAATACTTATAGTTTCTTTTTATACACTGTTTTTTTTCCTTTGTAAATTGATCAGTCCTGAAGAACTTTAACTATTGAAGAACGGAATTAATTAATATTTTTTTATCTTCATTAAGAAAATCTAAATTTAATAATTGGAAGGAACATTAAAAAGAAAAGGTTTTAAATAGAAAAAGTTTTAAAAGCTTATTTTTTTTTCTTTTTGAAAGAGTCTGAATAAAAGCAATTATTTTTATTATTATACAACATATGTAAGCATAGAATCGAAGTTAAATTTTTGTAAATATAAAACATTTTAGCTATTAATGAATTTTAAAGTTATACATTTGGAATATGAATATACTTTTGACACATCAGAAAATAAGAAAAAACGAATAAAAGAGTATTTAACACAAAAATTCTAAAAGTTGAAGGATTTACGTGTATAGAAATGAGAATAATAATATGTATATTACGCTTTAAGTTTTAAGAAACGTGGATCGAATTTTAAAAAAGAAATGAAAAGAAAAGAGAATGAAAAAAGGAAACAGATAGCCATATCCTATAACATTTTCCAATCGCTAGAGAAAACTGTTTAAATTTTTAAATGTTTGCCAGTGGCTTACAAACATCAGTAGGTATTCCCCAGCAATCTCTACAAAAAATGGAAATATACCCAAATATAGATAATAACTTCTAAAATGGGAAAAATATGGCGTATCTTTAATGTATTATTCATATATGAAACAAATTGATAATTTTATGCGTTTATAGCTAGAGGAAATTACATCTACAAAAAATTTTATTGATTTTAAACATAATGAAGAATTAAAAAAACATTAATGGCTGGTAAATGTTTCATTGCGGTACATGACGTTTACTAAATTGAAACATTTTTACTTTAAAATAATAGTTACTTATCATTATATGAATGACGAATATTTCATTGAATATTAAGGAATAATGAATAATTTTGATACTGGTATTTGTACAAAAATTGAGTAGTCAAATTCGTCTTTAAAAAGGAAAAATAATGAAGAAACTGAGAATACAAGATAATGATTGGATAGAAATGATAAATTGTAGGGATGGTTTAACAAGGAACATTTTTAGTAGTAAATTAGCAGGTGTAGCTTTTTGTTAGCCGATGTCAGCTTCTTTGTAAACGCAGATGTTAAATATATAAATAAGATCTTAGTACACAAAACCTTAAAAATACCATTGATGGTTCATTATCTTAATCACACAGTAGATTTTTTTTTCAACAGGTGTTTGTCTGAGAAAATTAAAGTGCGAGCACTAAAAAAAGTTGTATATCTTAACCAATGATTTTTTCTGTATAGGAACAGCTGCGTTGTCGCCAAATTTTGGTAAAAACTGCATTTAAAATTGCTAGCTTATTTTAATTTGGTGGCATTGGCAACGTAAATAATATATAGATGTATGTGTTTATCTCAATTTTTAAATATCTTTCAAATATATAACTGCGTAAACAATGTCAACGTTTGAAGTATAATTCAGCTTTTAATTTCAAAAGATGAAATTCAAAACTTATGATGACGATCAAACAAAGCACGAAAAGCTAAAGAAAAGGTAATTACTTCTCAGTAATTAAAATTTTTTTAAATTTAAATTGCATGTGGTAAAAAGTCTTCTCAATAGGAGAAATATATCAATATCTCAACCGATCATTTTCTGGGTAAAGAAACATCTGGCTGCTAACAAATTTTGATAAAAACTGCAATTAAAAATTTCAACTTCTTTTTAATTTGATGATATTGGCAATAGAAATAATACATGAGCATTACAAAATCTATAAAGTGCCCCTACTAAATTCCCACTAAATAGCATCCAATTTTCTTTTCTAAAAAGCATTTTATCAAATCTTTTCCTGAAAATATTAATTTATATTTGTCGCGCTTCGTCGCTAAATCGATTGCAGTATATGACCATAGTTTAACATTCCAATTAGAGTGAATTCCATAAGGATTATATAAACCACAGTAATGAAGACCTAATTAGCCATTACCAAATGTAGACTGCTTTACCTATGTCCTATGCGTGGCTGCTCAGTTTGAGAATCACAAGCTTTATAGACACGTAATTTGGCATCTCGAAATTCTTGAAACACATATTACCAAAAGTATGCGTAAAATTTCACTTAACGGCTGAGTATAAAAAGCCAAATTCAGGATCATCTGCTACCTCTCCTTTGGTTTCCTTTGCTTGAATTGATAACCTGGGTCAAATATTACTCTTGATTCAGAGGCGATGACCACGTTAAATTATTTCCTTCCTTCGGCCAGACTGTTAAACTACAATCAGGGTTCGCAAATATCAGGATATTTTCGAAAATATCAAAAATATCTTGTATTTTAATATATATCCGATATTTTCGATTTAGAGGGTGAACCAAAAGTCTCGACCTGATTATAATAATTCATTACAAATTAACCGTTTGAATAATAATGTAACTTGTTGTATCATTGGACAAGTCAGTCTTGGAAGTTTTTTTGTGCATGAATGAAACAGAACATTTCAGGATCGGTGGATTGGAAGGGATTGACCAACACCCTGGCCTCTGCGCTCGCCAGATAATAATCCTTTGGTTTTTTTCTTTGCGGTCTATATCAAGGACCACACTTTTTTCCACACCAATTGCTGACGTCGAAGAACTGAAAACTAGGATACAAGCTGCTGTGTGTATTGTAACAGAAGACGTGTTAAAGAACACTTGGCGTTAACAAGAATACCGCTTAGACATTCTCCGAGCTACCAAGGGGGCACACGTTGAAATTTACTGAGATACGTGGTCTTATAAAAAATTTATAACATTACTTACAATGTATCCAAGCAAACATATGTCTAATTATAATAGTTTGAGAATAATAAACATTTATAATGAGAATAATAAATATTTATAATAAGGGCAAGACTTTTGGTTCACCCTCTATATCCGATATTTTCAAAATAGTCAACTCACAGCTGATAATAAATATTTTCAAGCATAATATAAATTAGAAACTAAAACATATTGTACTTAACACGAAAACTTAAACAATATTCTGAAAATGCGTTTCTATTTTCCTTTTTTTTTCACTTAGAACAAAACTGAAGATCAATTAATTGAAAACAGATAAAATTTGCTTTATAGAATTAAAAAAACAAACCATAGGATTCAATATCAAGTATCAAGAAATCAGAAATTTATAAAACAAAAATTTAAATACAAAATATATTTTTTAATTGAAGAATTTTAACATAAATATAAGCTTGCCCTCTTTTTTATTCCCTAACATGTTGTACAGTTTAAACTCAACTAAACCAAAATCAGGAAAGATTCTTATGTAATGAAGTCACATATAACTGATTTATCTAAATTAGACAGTTTATCTTTCAATGGCTGCTCTGAATTAATTATCTCGCATGATTATTAGCTATACATTTAAAACAAAAAGTTTCAAACATAAAGCTTAGAAAGCTTAGAGATTTGTTTTCTTCTTTGACTACAAAGATCACTGCCAGAGACAAAAGTTCTTTATCTACAGAATGACACAATCAATAAAAGTTGAAAATTTCATTTACGCATGTTTTGACTTAAAATATCAAAATTATCTTGCACAGTGATATTTTGAAAATAAATATAAAATACACAAAACATCAAACATCTTTATATTTTGAAAACAATCATAAAATATATGAAAATATCGAAATATCAAACAACACGGTATTTTAAAAATAAATATAAGATATATATCAAGATATCATTATAGATATCCATTGATATATGTCAACGAAAACTGATTACAGTTAAGTTAAAACTACAATGGACTGCAAGCTTCTTACTTCTGAACCACCCTCGTCTTAATTCTTGCAGTTGAAATGTCAATAAATGAAGTCTAACTGGAAAATTTGTAATTTGTTTTTCTCAATTTTTAAAAGTAAGTTCATTTCGGCAGCTTTATTACATGTATGCATACAAAAATTCTACGGCAAGCCAGATTTCTTTTGTTATCCTTCACTTCTATTTTTGAATATCACGTATATAGCTATGCAAAAATTACTTTGTAACACAATTCAGCAGTCATTTAACTACAAAAGATGAAATCGAAGCATAAAAACAAATACAAACAAAGAAATAACAAAGAAACAAAGAAATAATAAAGAAACAAAGCTTAAAAGTGAAAAGAAACGGTAATAAAAACAAATAACTCAAAATTTTTGTTATTTAAATTGGATGTAGCAATAAGTCAGGAGAAGAGAAAAAGTGGTTCATGCACTAACCAATGATTTTCTCTGTTTAAGGTACAACTACTTTGTCGGAAACTTCTAATAATAAAAACTGTATTTAAAAATTTCAGTTTAGTTTATTTTATTGATATTGGCAGTACAAATATTATGGTATGTGCTTAAATTCTGAGGCAAACTGGAGTTATATTTAAGAATTTTTAATATCTAATTTTAATATCTAATTTTAATATCATACAAATATATAACTACGCAAAAAAGGCATTTTAAAACACTATTCAACAGACAACTCAGAAAGATAAAGTTTAAAATATTTTGATGACAAATGAAAAATTCATAAAAAAGAAAAGTTAAATAATTATAACCAACCAAATTAACCTCTTGCGCTCTGTGACGTATGCAGCGTACATCCTGCTATTTTTGTCATTTTAGAAAAAGCGTATTTCATGATATCGGGCTATTTTTTTAAATTAGACATTCCGAATTCTCACCAGAAATTTTTAACTGTTATTTTTGCTTTATTAAAAAAAAAAAAATTCTGTAAATAAAGTAAAAAAAGATTACCAATTAAATTTTTGCGGTGTAAGTTTAAAATTTCTAAAAAAAAAAATCCACCAGATGCAGCAACATTGGTATACATCAGGGTTCGCAAAGATGGGACCAGTTCGAAAAAACCCGGTGGGTTTTTTCATAATGGGCCCACTTGAAAAAGCCCACTGAAAAACCCATAATGTGGGTTTTTTCAATTTTCAGAAATATTTAAAAATTTAAACAGCATATACATTTAATGAATTTAAGTCATTTCAGTTAATTTTGAAAAAAAAAATTATATATAAAAGCCATTACATACACACCCAAAGTAAAATAAAATGTATTTCAGCACATTGAAATACTTTACTAACATATAACCTAGTAGGCAACATACATAGTACATAATTATAGGTAAAGGTATTATCATAAGTATGTCTTTATATAAAAAATTCAAATCATCTATATTCATGGAAATTAAAAATATGTATTTTTACTTTCTTCTTTCTTTACAAGAAGTATTTGATTCGTAAAAAATTTTTATTCCAGTTTATAATGGATTTATACGTTTGAAAAAGGTCCTGAAGACAATTTGATGGTTTTTAGAAAATGTGTCTGTATGTGAAAAACATTGTGGGTGCTCTATCTCAAACTAATGCACAGAAATTCACAAAACTTTAGATTGAGTTAGACCTTGATGTAAACTGGTTCTGATTAGTTTTTGGTATATATTTCTCAACAGGTGGTGCTGCTATGCTGCATTTATCTCAATTTTTGCAATAGCTTTATCTCAAGAACTAATGCACAGATTTTCGTAAAACTTCAGATTCAGTTACAAGTTTACTTTGCTTATTAAGTTTTGATGCATATCGCCCAACAGGTAGTGCTGCGATGCTGCATTTTTCGCGATTTCAGCAATAACTCTTATCTCAAGAACTAATGTATGGAATTGAATAAAAATTTAGATTCAGTTAGACCTCCAGCACAATAGTAGCACTGTTGTGCTGCATTTATCTCACTTTTTGCAATTGCTTTATCTCGAGAACTAATGCATGGATTTTCATCAAACTTCAGATTCAGTTAACGTTGGCGTAACTGTTACTGATCAGGTTTTGTTGTAAATTACACAACAGGTGATACTTATATCTCCTTTTTAAATGCATACAATTCAACGAACCTATATTTTACCATCCTCATGATGGGCATAAATTGTCATTTAATTTTGGCACTGTGATAGCGAATTTTGAATTATTAACATGTATGAGACAGAAGAAAGTTTTGGGATTGGCACATCTGACTAGTTTACCCCCTTTTTTTCTTCCTACTTATATATTTTAAATTTTAATATTCTATTCATTATTTGATTTTAAAGCAAATTAACAATTTTATATCTTCTATTATATTTTAAACTAATTTGTGCGAAACACTGACACTTAATTAATTTAAATTTATACAATTTATAACTTGTAAAATAGCATTACAATTATATTGTATATAAGGGAACAGTGTATTTTTTTATGTATAGTGTATATAATATATAAATAATATAGTATACAATAATGCAATTATGCATATATTATACTTTTGCAAAAACCCGATTTTCCCCGGGGAAAATTGGGTTTTTCATGAAAAAACCCGAAAAAACCCATGTGGGTTGGGTTTTTTCAAAAAAACCCGGGTTTTTGCGAACCCTGGTATACATCCGCATCCGCTAACAGCGTCAGAGCGCAAGGTGTTTTACCTTATTGTTATTTATAAACTACATGTGAAAAAATGTCGACTGCTGAAGAGAGAAAGGGATCGAAATGAAAAATAATCATTCTCTTGGTATAAGAAGTAAATGCTTCGTTAGCCAAATTTTTGACAAAAATTATATTCAAGATTTCTGGGGTTTTTTTTTGCTTCGTGGTATTAAAAAAATGTAATCATAAGTATATAGATGCATTTAATGGCAAATCTGTATTTTAAAATCTGTATCTTTAAATATCATTAAAATAGATATCCAGAAAATCATTTTAAACACATCCCAGAAGATAATTGCGAAAGAAGAAATCTAGTGTAATTGCAAATGTACAATGTGTAATACCGAAAATAAAAACCTAATTAAAACCAAACAAATTGAAAATTTTACTATTTAAATTGCATCTGGGAAAATAACAGCAAAAGGAAGATTGATATTTTAACAAATAATTTTCTAAGTAAAGGAAGAACTATTTTTTCGATACGTATGATAAAATTATAGTTAAAATTTTCAGCCTCTTTTAGTATGAAGACATTGACAATAAAAAGAACATATATATATATATATATATACAGGGTGTCCGGTCTCAACGGTGTCCAATGGCTAATTCCTAAACCGTTAGTCATAGACATATAGTTCCAATTACAAAAATGTTTTAAATCAGGTAAAGAAATATTTTAAAAGCGATTTGGGTCAATAAAAACATTTCTTAAAAAAAATACGAAATTTAAATTTTTATACGGTCCCCCGGTCCTATAAGTTATATTTAGTGAAATTTTCTTTTTACACTGACAAGTAATACAAAAAAAGTCCTATTATTCTAAGATTAAAATTGACCGAGTAATAGCTGTTTAAAGTTGGAGCATATTTTTTGCTGCAAATTGGGGGTCATTCACAAATTTAGTCGAAATGTAATTTCGTCAGATATAAAAAAATGTTTGGGAGTAAAATTAACATTGCAATATAAATTTGAAATCTTTAATCATTCTGGCATATTAATGGAAAATATACAATTTGTAATAAACATTTAAGAAGAAAGAAAAAACAGAATTTTTGTTAAATAAAACGATTCTAAATTAACAGCCTCAATTCTTTACAAAATGATACGTATTTTAAAATATTATTAGATTGCACAAGCCTGCAAAAGTCGGGTTATGTCATGTTTTTTAGCTTTTGATAATTGATTCTTATATATTCTTTACCGCTGAATCCGAAATTGACCTTCATTTTTAACTATCATATCAGGATTTTTCGCAAATTGTAAATTTCAAAGTTAAGAAGTTCAATGTTAAAATTGAATTTCCTCCCCCATCTCATCGGACCACTCAGCTGTTTAGCTGTAAGAATCCCAGGATAAGAAAAACTATCAAATAAATTTTTTAATCAAATAAAATAAAATAAAATAAAAAATGTTTTACATATGTTTTATAGTATGAGATTTTCGCTATATTTTAACTTACACATTTGCGATTTGCAAAAAAATTCTAATGTGATGTTTAAAAATGAAGGTCATTTTCAGATTCAGTGCTAAAAAGTGCGTAAAAATCAATTATTAAAAGTTAAAAAACACAACCATCTCCTCTACTTTATAGTATTCGATTTTTGTTATTCTTTTAATTTGAAAATTTATGATTTGAAAAATATCCTGACATGATGGTTAAAAATTAAGGTAATTTTCAGATTCAGTGCTTAAAAATACATAAAAGTTAAAAAACCCAACAATCGCAGTCTTGTATTATCTTATCTAAAACTTTTTCTTAAACTCCTTGTCAGAAATCTATCCGAAATTTTTTGTGTTATCCTGTAAAATAAGTATAAATGGTAACCACCGAAAATCTTAATACTATTAGATTGTTATCGGATTTGCGCCAGTATGTAAAATGCAATCTCGATCGGATATTTAAAAGTAGGTTAAAGTTAGAGTACAAATTTTGAACTGGAAAAACATACATACGATTGTTGAAGTAACATAAAAACTTATAAAAAAACATAATTTTTGTTAAAAGAAATCATAAGAGAAACAGTCTCAAATGCTGACAAAATAAAACATATGTTATTTTAGCCAATTTGAGACTTAATCATAATACTTGTAGGATTTTTTTTTCAAAGCGCAGATACACATGAAGTAAGATCTTCGAATACTTTAAACACTGAGGTATATGATCCCTCAAAGCCAAGCCGAACTCATTTGTTTTCAGAGTAGAAAAGTGGCGTAAGTCATGCATCTTTAAAGTTTCGTAACTCGCTCAATTTTAGCGTTATATGAATGGGACTTTTTTTGTCTTACTTGTCAGTGTAATAGGAAAAAAATTACTAAATATAACTTATAGGACCGGGGAACCATATAAAAATTTAAATTTCGTAATTTTTTAAGAAATGTTTTTATTGACCCAAATCGCTTTTAAAATGTTTTTTTACCTGATTTAAAACATTTTTTGTAATTGGAACTATATGTCTATGACTAACGGTTTAGGAATTAGCCATTGGACACCGTTGAGACCGGACACCCTGTATATATATTCTGAGGCAAACTGAAATAAAATCTGCAGAAAACGGGTTTCGTTCCATCTTCCTTAACCGTTAATCTCTATTTTTTTTTTTTATATTTTCAAATATATAGGTACGCCAAAGAGCTTTTTGAAAAATAATTCATCAGTAAATTACAAAAAGATGAGATCGAAGACATTGTAACAACAAACGAATTATGCGCAAAAAGTAAAAGTAATTACAACCAAAGAGTTAAAAAAAAGGAATTGCTTTGTCAGCTATTTTTGATTAAGCTAAATATAAAATTTTTAGCTTATTTTAGTTTGAGGATACTCACCATAGAAAGAAATATGCGTGTGCGTGTGCGTTTATATATACGTAACGTTGCGGCAAGTAAGACATTTTTCCTGCTTCTCAAAAAAAGAAAAAAAAAATCCTCTTGAAATACAATTCAGTAGTTAATTACAAAAATATGAAATTCAGACACAATTATAACAAAGGAACAACACAGAAAAATGAAACGGAAAAATAATTACAACCAAATAATGTAAATTTTTTTTAGTTACATGTGCTAAAAAGAGAAAGTGATTTGATATCGTAACCAATCATTTTCTCTGTAAAAGGAACATCTGCTTTGTCGGCAAATTTTAATAAAAGCTATGTAAAGTTTTCGTCTTATTTTAATTTGAGGTTCAGATATAAATATTTTTGCCGGCTTTCCACAACATGCAATTTAAATAACAAAAATTTTAAACTGTTTGGTTGTAATTTCTTTTGTTTTCTTTTTTGTGTACTGTTCCTTTGTCATCACAATATTTTCGATATTTGTTTTTCGGAATTAAGGTAAATGCAACAGTAGTGGTCTATTTAAGGACCATTTATCTAATTATTATTAAAGTGTTAGTGAATTCCAAAAGATATTTATATTTTTAGCCTTGTCCTAACTTTTATGCATCAGAATAAATATTCAAAGTTTCAAAATGTACTCTTAGGGAAAAATGAAAAACAAGAAATGTTACCTTCCTCTATGCTCCAGTAGTGGGCCCAGTAAATATCTAATACCAAATAATGTAAAATTTTTGTTAGTTAATCTTCATGTGGTAAAAAGAGAAAGTAATTTGATATCATAACCAATCATTTTCTCCGTAAAAGAGTTTGTTGCTTTATTGGCAAATTTTTAAAAAAGCCGTGTAAAATTTTCGTCTTATTTTAATTTGCGGTTCAGATATAAATCTTTTTGCCGGCTTTTTACAACATACAATTTAAATAACAAAAATTTTAAATTGCTTGGTTGTAATTTCTTTTGTTTTCTTTTTTGTGTACTGTTCCTTTGTCATCACAATATTTTCGATATTTAGATTTCGGAATTAAGGTAAATGCACCAATAGTGGGCACTTAAGGACCATTTATCTAACTATTATTAAAGTGTTTGTGAATTCCAAAAGATATTTATATTTTTAACTTAGTCCTAACTTTCATGTATCAGAATAAATATTCAAAGCTTCAAAATATACTCTTCGGGAATAAATGAAAACCAAAAAATACTACCTTCCTCTATGCTCCAGTAGTGAGCCTAGTAAATATCTGACACCAAATAATGTGAAATTTTTGTTAGTTAATCTACATGTGGAAGAAAGATAATGTGATTTGATATCATAACCAATCATTTTAATAAAGGAAATGTAAAATTTTCATCTTATTTTAATGTGAGGTTCAGATATATATATATATATATATATATCTATTGCCGTCTTTTTACCGCATGCAATTTAAATAACAGAAATTTTAAATTGTTTGGTTGTAATTTCCTTTGTTTTCTTTTTTATGTATTGTTCCTTTGTCATCACAATATTTTCGATTTGCATCTTTCGGAATTAAGGTAGATCAGTAAGTGGGCCACTTAAGGACTTTTATCTGTTTATTATTAAAGTTTTAGTGAATTCCAAAAGATATTTATATTTTTAACCTTTATGCATCAGAAGAAATATTCAATGCCCTGTGATGTAGATCCCGCATGTAATTTAAATAACAAAAATTTTAAATTGTTTGGTTGTAATTTCCTTTGTTTTCTTTTTTAAATATTGTTCCTTTGTCATCACAATATTTTCGGTTTTTATATTTCGGAATTAAGGTAAACGCCAGTTCGGAATTAAGGTACACCAGTAAGTGGGCACTTAAGGATTTTATCTAATTATTATTAAACTTTTAGCGAATTCCAAAAGATATTTATATTTTTAGCCTAGGCCTGACCTTCATGTATCAGTATAAATATTCAAAACTCCAAAATATACTCTTCGGAGAAAAAGAAAAATATTACTTTCCTATATGCTCCAGTTGTGGGCCTAGTAAATTTCTTATGCCTGAATCTTTAAGTTTTCGGCTTTTCCAAAAAATTATTTACAATGAAATAGAGTATATCAACATTAAAATAAAACATAATATTAATGAAACATTGTTTTAAATAAAAACTTATCTCTTAATGAAATCTCTAAGAATTTCACAAAAAATCTGTTTTTGAAGACATTTTGAAAAACAAACAAAAAAAATAATTATTCCAACAATTTATGGAAAGTTAAGATTTAAGGATGTTAGTCAATCAGATTTCTTTTAGACATTTTTCAGAAAAGCATTTTGGGCTTTTTTTTTTTTTTTTTTTGAAAAAACTTTGAAAAATAGTGGACCACTTCTGGTATGTGGCCCACTATTTACCGTAATCGATGAAAAGTGTTTTCAAAAGCTTTTTTCTGCGTAGCGATACATTTGTGCGATATTAATTCATGGGGCTTACAGATTTTTAAAAATAAATCTAGTTTTTCTCAGAATTTATGCATATACACGATCATTCTATTACACTGTAAAAAAAAAATCTGTAGTTCTACAGATGTAAAGTTACATGCTTACTAAACTTTAACCTGTAACTGTACGAAAAAAGTTGCAAATCTACAAAACTAGTTTTTGTGAAGATACAAAAATCTGTAACTTTACAAATGAATCTGCTAAAATTTCAGTAATCTTACTAAACTTTTATTAACTAACCCTGGCTGAAGTTACATGAAAAGTTCTCGGAATCCCAGTTTCCAAAAAAATTCTTAGTAACCTTACAGATTTTTTGATTTTCGGCGCAAAAGTGTGTCTGTTACATGAAATTTTGTTGTTGCCGTTACATGAAAAGTTCTAGGAATCCAAGTTTCCTAGAAAAACTTTAGTAACTTCACAGATTTTTTTTTTACAGTGTATAAATATCAGCAAATTAAACGTATCTGGAAATTTTAAATAGAGTTTTTATCAAAATTTTCCGACAAACTAGCTATATCTTATACAGGGAAAATTATTGGCTACAATATCAATCCTTTTCCCGCTTCATGTAACTTCTTTCTGCATGAAGTATAAATCACAAAAAAATTAAGTTATGTAGTTTTAAATACCTTTTCTTTTCAATTTTATTCTTCATTTCTTTTTTTTTTTTTTGATTAAACAGATATATATATACATAGATAGATAGATATACAGTAAACTTCCGATTAACCGGCACTCGATCAACAGCCACTCTCCTTTCCTCATTAAAAAAAAAAATAATAATAATAATAATAATCAGAAACGAATAATAAAAATTTAAATGTGCATAAACCCGAGTGAGACGGCGCTATTTTGAGTAAAATGCTTGTCTGACGTGAGAAACAATAGCTAGAAAGTATTTTTGCGGATGAAATCACTGACTGTCTTATTTCTGACCGGAACGATATTGGTTATGAAGAATTAACGGATAACGAAATTATTCAAAATGTTTTGAAATCAGAGAAACCTGAAGCGGATGAATAAGATGAATCTTGGAATGATCATCCAGGTGCCAGTAATACTCTCTAAATGCATTAATTGGTTTGAGATGCAACAGGAAGCACATACAATTCAAGTACTTTTATTACGCAGAATTCGTAATCTTGCTGTAGTAAAAACACAAACATAAAAGTACAATGGATTACTTTGTATGAAAACAGATACTACATATTTATTCAGTAAAATTCTAAATTTGTCTTATAAATAGATTTCTTATTATCAGTTATGCTTTTTACAAACGAAAGTACACAAAAAAAATTCTTTTAATCATTCGTATTTATATACAATCGGACCTCGTTATCCCGACACCCGGATTTCACTTAACTCCGCTTATCACTACAGTTTTTCAAAGTCCCGATTTTCTGTATATGATTTTAATGTAAATAGACTCCGGATGTTACGTCGTTTAATAATTTTCAGCTCCGGATATCACGATGGTTTAGGAAATTTGTCCATTTTTCATAATCCATCTTATAAGCACAGATATTAATCGGTAAGAAATGACAAACTTTTCACAAAAGTGTCTAAAGTACCCATTGAGATAAATGAGAAATTTTACTTCAATCCTTTATCTGAATAAATAAACCCACACACTATGAATGAACCACTTAAGCTCCAGATAGACGTATCTGTCTATTAGCGGTCTTTTTGTTCTGGTCAGGCATGGCTTTCTTGCGCTTAAACGGCGTTTTTCATCCAACTAAAACGGAAGTATTGTATTGCATTGAAATGATCAGAAATTATTTAGCATCCATTTATGAAACTATGAATACTGATTACAATTCATTGTATAATATTGAAAAAAGAATTGTAGGAAGCACATATAGGAATAAGCAAACTTTAGTTCATAATATTTCATGTAACAATAAAAAAACAAGTCATCATAAATGTGATTTTTATAATTTTCAATTTTGTTTTTGTGTTCATTTTGTTTAAAATAATAATGTTTTATTGCTTAAAACTGCAAGAGCAGTCATGAATTTAAAATTGTATTAAATTAATTAAATATACAACTTTTTATAAACATATTTTTCTCAACTCCGGTTACCACGGCACTCCGCTTATGACGACACTTTTTTCTGGTCATTAGAGAGTCGGGATAACGAGATTCGACAGTATAAATGTAATTTTAGTAATTGTCTTGTACTGTCTTTCGATTATCCGTCTATTTCAATTATCCGCCACACCATCGGTTCCGTGAGTGACGGATAATAGGAAGTTTACTGTATAAATATATAAACAAAATATACCTTTTCTTTGTTACATTGTTCGGATTTCATCTTTTGTAATTAATTAACTGCTGAATTGTATGTCAAAAAGCGCTTTTGCATGGCTATAGATCAGGAGCAGCCTACATTTGACTAACAAAAGAGCAATATATGAGATTAGAAAATATGTTAATTTCTCTCTTTCAATGAGAAAGCTGAAAGAAAAATTATTCAAAAATCAGTTGAGAAATCTCGAAATTTAAAATTTGATAGAAATGTTATCATGTGAATTTTAACCGATTCTTATCCCAAATGAGAAAAAAGTAATTAGTTGTACTAAAATTTTTTTTTACCTTTTTCCTTCAAAAAAAAAAAAAAAAAAAATCTTATTTATGTTACAATGTTTGATTTCATTATTTTGTAATTGACTGATGAGTTGTATTTCAAAATGCGTTTTTTGCATAACTATAGATCAGGAGCAGCCCACATTTGACTAACAAAAGAGCAATATCAGATAGGAGAAAATATGCTAATTTCCCTTTTCAAATAACAATGCGAAAAGAAGAATTACAAAAAAATCAGTCGAGAGATCTCGAAATTTAAAAGTTGACAGACATGATATCATGTTGATTTAAACTGATTTTCAAGTTAATAATAATAATAATAATAGTAATTTGTTGTACTAAAAAAAAAATTATCCCATTTCCTCGAAAAAAAAAAAAATCTTTTTAAACAGTTTGTTCAGTTGCATATTTATTTCTTAAAAGCAAAAGATCTATTAGAATTCAGGATGCCGGTAAAAAAATGATTTTCTTTTTTATGGAAAACCTTTTTTACTAGCATCCTAGCTAACAAGTTTTTACCATAAAATCAACAGAATTTCTTATGCGTGTTTACTTTTTTCTAAAGAAAACGGAATTTCAAATTTAAATTTCTAAAAAAATGGATAATAATTTGAAAATTAAATGAAAAGAAATATTGTTTGTTTGTATTTTTTTTCGAACAAAAACATTTGTAATTTCTTTAATTTACTAATAAATGAAGACATATAAAGGGTTGGATGACAAAATAAAACTCTTTTGTTTTCCAAGAGTTTTCCAATTTGTTAGAAATTAAAATTTTTAAGAAACATTAATAAACAAAATTTCAGCGTCTTTTATTAAAATAAAAGAAAAATTCTGATTCAAGAAGCAAATTAAAAATTTCTTTAGCGAGGAAATTATAAAAATTAATATATATGCGGCATTCTCACAATCTTTTGACTTTTGGGGAAAAAAATCTGGCGAAATGAAACTTGATAAAGTAACATTTTAATCTGATAGACGAATGCCTTAATGATTCAAAATAAAGAAAAAATGGTCAGCAGCGAAAATGTTTTTATTTAACTGGGGTTTATGTTAAACTTATGGAAAAATTAAACTTTGCGAGTTTAATTTTCCTTACCATTTTACCAGTAAAACTTTTTATTTTCTTCGAAATTTCTACTTATAAAGAATTTGCATAGTACCCACAGGACATTCAAATGAGAAATAATAACAATGTAGTATGTTTAGTACAAAATTTTGGTATAACGTTGTGTTAAAGGGGTATTAAAGAAGGGAAGGTAAGGTAAAAAAAAGGGGACGGTATAGGAAAAAAGATAAGAAATGGGAACAAAAGGGACGGTAAGGAAAATTATCACCTATTTTAGGCAAATCATGTTAATACTAAGTGATAGTCTCAATGTTCATTGATTTTTAGAAACAGTTGTTAACATTGGATTAAATTATTTTTTTTTTAATTTACCTCGAAAAGTGCAGGAACAAACCTTGGGGACGGTAAGAATACCAATAAAGCCACTATCTTAAAATTGATATTTAAATGCTAATTTAAATTCTGCAGTAAATTTCCTGTCAAAGAATTTTAGACATTCTTTCTCTAGCGCACTTCTGCATGAGAAGAAAACTTGAAAAAAATTCTGAGGCTGCATCTGAAGTGATTTTCTGTATAAGTTTAGCAAGAGGGACGGTAAGGATGAAAAACGCAGGGATAGAGTTAAAAAATAATATCAACTGTAAAAATGTGTGCAGGTTATTTTATTGAAACAATTTTATACAAACAGCTCCAAACTTAAAAATCAGCATCAGGGACAAGGGACGGTATAGGAGTTTTCCTGGTATTTGGACCCCCAACTAGAGGTCTGCACGGGCCGGAATTTCCAGGCCCGGGCCCGGCCCGGCCCGAAGGAAAGCTATTTTGGCCCGGCCCGATGTAAAAATTGAAAGTTCGGCCCGAGCCCGGCCCGGCCCGGCCCGTTTACATTTTTACCGTTCTCGGCCCGGCCCGGCCCGGCCCGTACAAAAATCAGTGAAAACAGGCCCGGCCCGACTAAATGTCTACAAAAAATTCCGTTTTTTCTCGACATACAATTAAGATTCTTTTAATGAATACTACATGCATATTTATGGGAACATTTTACAGTATATTTTAAATTACTATGTGTTCGCAAAATAGAAAACACACAATAGTAAACGTTAACGATTACTTACAGTGTTTTAGTCAACGTCTCTACAGACGTTTCAAAATTTAAATAAGGGTTCATTAAAAGATTATTGTAGTTTAGAATAAAGGGTTAAAAAACATGATAACTTTTGAAGCTTATAATAAAAGGTAGATTTGTGAAAATATCTCTGTCATTTTTAAGGCTTTTCTCAAATCCAAAGGAGCTACATTTTGATACATTTATGAATTCATTTCTTTTCGGAAACGCATGAGATTGGCAGGTATTCTTATTCAGAAACCATGTAAATGCCGTTTTTTTTTTTAGATAAAAGTAATATATCTTTCAGAAAATACTGCCAAAGTTAGCGTTTTGAATCGAATTTCCGGAAGCGATAGCACAGGGAAGGAGAAAACGTACAGTCACGTGACAAGAGTCTCTGTTATCTCTGTACGTAATTTATGAAAAATGGAAACGCTATTTGATCCCAATTGCCTTCAATACTCAGCCTGTCAATTTTATGCCTTTATAGTTAAAAATGAGTCAGAAAATGTGTCTGAGAGTTTCGCATTGTTGAGCAGTAAATATGAGAACCACCTTAAGGTACATTTCCAAAGATACTGTTAACAGAAGTTCATTATCGCTATTAATACTTTTACAAAACATAATGCCTGTCCTACACATCCTGAGAACGATTAAGAGCAGTTCCGTCCCGGCACAAGTCTGCCGAAAAAAATTAAACCCGGGATCAGGCATCATGTAACTGTACGATGCCGATCTCTACGATGGACATGTTACATTTTTGTATTGATGTTGTTAAACTCGCATCGGCTCGTAACGCACATTTATACTTCTCGAAAAAGTCATATTCATTGGAAATGACCTCGTATTTTATCTGCTCCTCTCAAATTCTTATATCGGGCCGATAGGCCCGATTAATTTTTTTTATCGGCCGGGCCCGGCCCTTCAGGCCCGTTCAATTTTTTTGCCGGCCCGGCCCGTTTATTTTGTCTGTCGGCCCGGCCCGGCCCGTTGAAAAAATTGTCCTAATTCTGCCGGCCCGGCCCGTTTGAAAATTCTCCTCCATTCCGCCGGGCCGGGTACGGGCCTCGGGCCAAGCCCGGGCCCGTGCAGACCTCTACCCCCAACATCGTCCAAAACTTATTTATCTCGTTAGCATTGTTATGCAATCATGCAATGGGATGTTTCCCAGTATATGAAATAAAATAAACACAAAATTGTATTAAATTAAAAATTATTATTTTGGGACATGAAAGTCAAAAGATTGTGAGAGTGCCCCATATCTATATTCTGCACGATACATTTGAGTATGTTTCTTCTGTGCCCACGAAACAGCAATTATGATTTCATTCGCCATAGGCTAAGTATAATAAATTGATATTGACATATTACATTAATCTAAGGCGAATATCCGATTCCTAATGTCATTTACTAATTATTTTCCTTTCAATGTTCTTTCAATAAAAACTCAATCCATCAATTCAGACTACATCTGCGAACTTGCTAAAAATAAGCAACATTTGTGATCTTTTATTATAATTTTTTGACATCTTATTAATTCACAACGCTTTTCATTTGGAAAAAAGGACTTTTTTCTTAATGCAACATATTTGGTAATATTTTTTAATATTAATGATATGTAGTGCATTCCATATATTTAAAATTTCTTTTCCCAATTCCAATAGTGATTATATTTAATCTGTATTGTTTTAATTTTACAAGAAACAGAGGTTTTATCTATTTTTTTTTCTTTTTTTAATAACAATATTGTATATTGTAAGAAGAATAATTCTTAAGTTTCTTCTTTGTCCATAAGACAAAAATTTTGATTCTAATTCACCTAAGTATAATAAATTAATATTGACATATTACATCAATCTAAGGCAAATATACGATTCCTAATTCTATTTACTAAATATTTTCCTTTCATTATTCTTTCAAGAAAATCTCAATCAATCAATTCGGTTTCATCTGCGATCTTGCTAAAAATAAGCAATATTTACAATCTTTTCTTTTCTTTTTCTTTTAATAAGATTTTTGCATAATAATAAAATATAGTACATATATTTAAAGTTCTTTTTCTGATTTTAATAGTGATTTAAATTAAGCTACATTGCTTAAATATCACATGGAATAGACGTTTTATCTATTTTCTTTTCCTAACAATATTACATATATAAACACGAATTATTCTCCAGTTTCTTCTGCGGCCATAAAAGAGCAATTTTGATTCTAATTCGCCATAGAATTAATATAATAAATGGATATTGACACATTACATTAATCTAATGCGACTATCCTTTTCTTAATGCCATTTACTAATTCTTTTTCTTTCAATGCTTTTTCTCGAAAAATTCAATCAATCAATTCAGACTATATTTGTTATCTCGCTAGCAATACCCAATAATACAATCTTTTAATTTAGAAGTAATTTCCTGGCGCATAATTTAGAATGCATTTTATTTTGAAGAAGGATTTTTTTTTTCTCACGAATGCAACACAATTCGTAAGACTGTCGCATATTAATGAAATACATTCCATTTATTTTAGCTTTCATTTTTTCTTTCAGTAGGAACTTTATAGATTGAAGAGTAATGTTTCTTTCCCAGAATGAAAATATTTTTTGAGTTAATTTAAATGTACTCTATATTACATTATATTTAGAAAATTCACAGCATTTAAAATTTTTCTGATTGTTTGGGCTTTATGGAATAAGTAGTATGCTAAACAGGTGTTGCTTATTATTGCTGGATACTTGTTGAATGCAACATACTTTTTATAAAATTGGATCTTAATCATTTATTGTTACTTTTAGGGCCGGATTAAGACACTTCGGGACCCTAGGCGCAGCATTAATTTAGGGACCGTCAATCATTACTATATTCCATGGTCAGCATATTTTTTGCACAGCCACTATTTCTCAAGTACTAAATATTAAGGTTGCACAAAGATTTGTGCAAAGTCAAAGCTTGCCAAGGCAAAAATTTAAAACATAGTGAAATTTAAAATCCAGTTATGTATGAAATACAAACAAACATATTAAATCCAAAAGTAAATCTAGAAAAATAAAAAGATAATAGGGTCTCCCGGGGTAATTCCTGGTCAGCAAGTTTCTGGGGTAATTCCTGGTCACAGTCCTTTTTATGTTTTAAGAACGCTTCACCAAAATGAAAAAAATCATAGAGGTACTCTGAACTATCCTCATTAAAATTTATTACTTAATTATGAGTTTATTGTTTATTTATTTTGAAAAAAAAATCTTTTTGAAATGGCTTGTAAAATAACATTGGCCTTAGTTATGATACATTTTTACAAAGATCTTTGTCACAACTCAAATTTTAAATATTTTTCTTTTCTTTCTTTTTGGTTCAATTACCAACTACTTTAGCTATTAAAAAATAGTCTTGAAATTTTTTATACTATTTTAAATAATTTACTGAAGTTGGTCAAATATTGCCTCATGTATCTGGGGTAAATCTTGGTCACTGGGGTAATTCCTGGTCAATGTCTTTATCATCATTTAATTCCTTTTTATTGTCATATTTAGTGATTTCAGTTGTCACAAACCCTTTGAGAATTAACTGTAATCACACTTTTCACCACATTTTAGTTAATTGTAGTTCTTAATAAAGTAGAGTCACCCTTGGTAATTCCTGGTCACTGAATTTCTGAGGTAATTCTTGATCATTTTCGCTTTTGTTATAAAAACAACAATTTATGAAGCTGTAAAAAATCTCAAAGATATTTTGAATCCTTTGCTTTGAAATATATGCCTTAATTATTCATTTAGTTGAAATTAAATATTTAAAAAAAATTATATTTAAAACTGCTACTCAAATTTCTGCAAAACATCAATCTTGATTTTTACACATTTTACAACAGATCATTGTCATTCTTGAAGTTTTAATTATTTTATTTCAACTAATGACATACCATAGTCTTTAAAAAAGATTATAACATTTTCCTCTACTATATTAAACACTTTTAAAAGAAGAAAACAGTAAGTGCTCAGAGAATAAGACACATTCTATGACTGAACAATTTAAGTAGAAGTACTACCTCATTGCAAAATGCCAAAATGGTGCATAAAAATATACATAATTCAATAGAGGAATTTAATTATTATGCTGTGTATTATATTAAAGGTCTGTATTGAAAATTTCTTGAAAAAGGAGTTGGCCTAAGCAAAATAAAATTGATAACAAATATTCAGTTATATTCTCTATGAACCTATAAATTTGCAAGTTATTAATAAATCATTCACAATGGATACTAATGAAATAATAAATACTGCTTATAAATGTTGTAAAAATGCATGAAAATTATTTCACTAATTAATGTTTTGTAAAATGTACAAGAGTCTTTTGCACATCAAATAACTTTGTATTTATGCCCAAAACAAAGTAATGCTTTATTATTCCACAATTATGAGATGAACGAAACTTTTAGAAGGTTGCTTCTACTTATTTTATTACTCTGTCATAAAAAAAAATTAACTGTACTACTTTATTTACATGAAAAAGGATGCTGACCGATAATTACCCCAGAAGTGACCAAGAATTACCCCATTTCCGGGGTAATTCTTGGTCATTTAAAAATTATAATTATTTTAATTATAAGTGCATATATATTTAAGTAAGCATTTTATAATATAGCCATCAGAAGTGACTTATTCCACAGAAAAATTGGGAACAATACCTTTAATAGTTTTTATAATAATTAGATGTTGATGCTTTTTGACCAGGAATTACCCCGGGTGACCCTACATTGCTCAAGTATTTCTCCGAAATTCAAAAAAGATTCTTTTAATTTAATTTCATATTATGTAAAGATAACATATCTAACCATAAGAAGAATTATTCCAAGAAAATCTTTAAATTTTACCATTAGGCTTTTTTTTTTTTTTTTTTTTTTTTGTATTACATAAAGTCTTGTTAACGAGACTTTGGATTATATTTGTTGTTTCGATTGAATAAATCTCGTGCATAATTCTATGCTTATGTAAATGGGCTTTTGATCCTCATTTTATGGGTGGTTTTAATTGAATCACTGGACAATCAATCGTATTTCAAATATTCCTAAAACTTTTTAGTTATGTCTTTTGCATGTGGTAAAATGTAAGTGTATTTATTAAAACATTCGAATTTCTTTGTAGTTCCTCAAAATTTGGAATCCTAGGTATGTGCCTATTGTGCCAAAGCCATAATCAGCCTTTAATTATTTTGTGCGATTACATGCAGTATTTATCAAAGTTTTGTAAGCTTATTCCCTTGGAGGTGCTTCAGTAGAATCTTGTGGTACACGACGCGACTATTCTATTCGACAGCCACCATGCTGCACGTCCCAACTATGAGGATGGATTTTTAAAAAAAGTTTATAAGCTGCAGAATTTGAAAACTAATTAATGGGGAGAGAATTGTTTTTCCCAGAGTCGAGAGAGATGGTGCTAGTTGTCTTACAGCGGTTATGTGGGTAGGTAGTGTAAGTTCGCAGACATGTAAGAGCGATTGAAACGGCAAACGTTTAGAAAAGTGGTCTTGATTGTGCCACTTTGACAAAGGTTACGTGGAAGCCATCCAACGCAAAACCCCTGACATATTAAGTGATGATGTCATCCTTTTGCATGACATTACCAGCACCATACTACTCTCCAAACTCACGAATTGCTGCAAAAGTTCAAGCGGAAAGTCTGGAAACCCCCGCCCCCTCCTCATACACACATGAAAAAAAAAACAGCCAAGATTTCTCACCCTGTTACTATTTCGCGATTCCGAAGTTGAATTGAAACTCTTATATAGAATAGCGTTTGCTTCAAACAGTGACGTAAAAACAGTTGCTGAGAACTGTTTCAATGAGCAGGGACGTGATTTCTGCCAAGCTAGGTTAAACAAGTTGGTCTTGCGTTCAGATAAATACCTAAATCGTTTTGGTGATTAGGTGGAAAAGTCACTGTCAAGTATGCCTCTTAATTTTAATTTTTTATTATTTTATGTCTATTGTTAATAATTTGTTTGTTTTTTTCGCCTTTGTAAACTTTTTTTTCTTTATCCATCCTAGTACATGAGTTTTTGAAAAAGAGTTTTCGTCATTGGCTGCTTTAAAAGCATTAAATAAAAACACGCTTGATGTTGAGGATGATTTTGCGACTCTGCTTCAGCAAATACCAAACATTCAATATCAATATGTATCCAAAGGTAAGTAAGCGCAGCTGTCACTTAATAAGTTAACCGTCGCAGGGCTGCCACAGGCGACTATTTTATGTTCTATTTGCACGACTTTTTTGAGAAAATAAACTTTGTAGTAGATTTCCCTTGCAAATTTTGTTTTGCAAATCCGCCACAGATTGCAACGAAGTGGATTGTTTGGTAGACATTTACAAAACGGCTCACCACTGTTTATCGATTCGATTCAAAAATCCTAATGGAGGTACTGATTGTTTATTTTATACTTTTTTAATTAAAAAATCGCAAATTCTATTCATTTTTACACATTGAACGTCAAACTGAAATCACAAAGCTTGCCTAAGAGGGCACAGAGTTCTTTTTGTCTTTAATGAAAATATTGATAGTCGACGATGAAAATAGTGATGTTTGTATTCATATGGTATGGCGCCCCAGGAAATTTTCCTGGCACACATATTTGTGTACTATGACAGTCAATCTGTTAAAGACATTTTTCTTTTCTCTTTTTTTTACGCTTGATTGATGTCTAACATTTGTATATTACCTCAGGGAATCAAAACTTGTGTAAATGAACACTGAAAATTATATATGTTTTACCCGTAATACTGAGTGCAACTTTTAAACTATTTAACCACTTGTAACCACTTGTAACAACTTACCAACTTACAGCACTTAACCACTTGTAAATTTTACAATTTATAAAATTTGAACAGTTCAAGAAGTTTTAATTTGTTTGAAATAAACAATTTCTTCTGTACACTGTAAAAATCTACAATAGCTTTTACAGTTAACGGTTTCTTAACAATAATTTTATCTGCATTCTGACCAATGAGAACGCTTCATAATATGGTCAAGTAACCGTAATTTACAAAAAACAGTTGAAAGGTGGATCATTTTGCTCTTACAATGCAGTTGCATAAAAAAATAGATTTTAAATATGAGAACATAATAATTGATTTATAAAATCAATACAGCTAAGTATCACAGGTTATCTATAAGTCTAAAACTTTATTTTAATAATTATAGCCATGGAAATTAAACTTTTGCACTAAGAAAACATATCTGCTAAACTTTATTCCATAAATGCAAGTCCTTCCTTCCATTTTCCTTGTACTACGGATGCTATGTATACACATAAAAATTAACTTGTTTTACCTATTTCAAACGAATTAAAAAAGACAATGAACGGTCTAAAACTTTTCTGTAACGATTCAAGACATGTAACGGAATTTGTGCCTTAAACAACTATCAGCTAAATTTTATTCTTCAAATGCAAATACTATCTTCCATTTTATTTCTTCTAAGGAAACTTACTTCTATACTTCTGCATTGAACTAGGTGATAAATGTTTATTTTTACATAATATACGATTATTTGTTTCGGTTGATAGTGCATGTATCTCAAGAAATAATGCATTTTCAGCAAATAACCATCAATTTCCTGCCATGAATTGTCTATATGTTATTTAAATTCCTCCCTAGTTGTTCTGCTTAAGGATCATTAGTTTATTTTTGCTTCTTCACATGTCGAATTTTCTTAGTTCTGTACGATATACACCGCGTTAATAATATAATGATACGTAATTCACTTACATGTTTCATTAAAGGAAGAATTTCTCTTTCTAAATATATGTTTACCTTTTAGAGACATCAATAAATTCTTCGGGCATTCTTTTCAGAAACTTTCTCAAAACAATCTAATTATTTGAAACTTCTTATGAATTTTTACAAACATAAATATGTGTATGTATTTTAAGTATGGTTGTTTATATGTGTGTTTATTGATAATTCTCTTTATAGCAACTATCGAACCTGATGGAACTGCACCGAGAAACTAGCGATGAATCATAATTAAATAACAAAACTTTTGTGTGAATCACTATAAAAACAAATAACACACAAGATGAGTTTCGGAGTGGAAATTTTAACAGCCCGCCATCAGCAATGTAAACACTATAGGTGCAGATTTACGGTCGCCAGGCGCCACGTAACGACTAATGTTTTTTGCTGTGGCGACTAACTTTCAGTGTCTTAGTCGCCAGAGATCCGTTTCCAGTGCTCCCAATCTCCGTCGCGGAATTTTGCTATTCTTTTTTCTTTTGCAAATAGAAAAGAATCTGCTCTTTTCACTGGCCGAGATCAAGTATGACGTTGATAAAAAGTCAGAGAATTTTTGGGATCTCAGTTACCGTCGTGAACGCTGCCCTGTGATGTACCGTTTTCTTGCAGAACATTAGGTTCGAATATAATTCTGCGCATGTACGCTCCACTACAAAGCTTAGCAGCTGCAAAGCTCGGCACCTTCGGACACCAGCAAAAGCAAGCATTTATTCGAAGGTTTCGTCCGAAACCCAGAGTTGAAATAAATACTCCTTTACTGCAGATCGGTTCATAAGACAGTCTAAAGTTCCTAACGCGATGGAGATTATTTAAGGGCTTTGGAACATGGAGTCGCGAGGATAGAGCATTCCGAACTCTGGAGAAAAACGAAGAAAAAGAAAAAGAAACTTGCAGGAAAAAATACTTAACACGAGTATATTCTTGCTCTGCAAAAGTTTTCTGCAAATGCGAGATTTTTATAGTGCAAAATAATCTTACACATTCCTAAATTTTTTATATGTATACTTTTATATAACAAAAACAAAATAAGAAATAAAGTTTTCCTAATATTTCCCATTCTCATGACTCCTTAGCTTATAAATGTTTTGTTATTCAATTGTATCTTGCCACACTTTATCTTCTGATTTTTCCAGATTTATATTATACCTTTTTAATATCCAAGTTTCAAGAACTTTAGGATTAAATTAAATGTACACATTTGTTGTAATTAGTCTGTGTTTTGTTGTACATGTGTATTTATTAATTAAACTATTTTTCATTTTGAATTCATGAGTCTTTTCATTAAGTTTTTTCCATATAAACTCTATTATTTTATGAGTTTGTTTCACAATATGGCCACTAGATTTTGTTTAGGAGCCAAAGTGGTGACTGGATTTTTGGGGTTTAGGAGCCACTGGCTCCTTAAAAATTTTGGGAATCTGCACCTATAGTAAACACGTGTCCGTAAAGAGACAATGTCGCGATTGAACAGAAAGGACAAAGAGGAGAGCTTACAAAGAACGCGAAAGGCGGCGTTAGTTCAAAGGAAAACACCAATCCCAGAGAAACACATGCAGGAGTGAGAAGTGTTGCTAAAATTATCATAAAAGAAAAGAGTTTTTTCTGTTTTTTTCTGTTCTTTTTCTGTACTGAGACTTTTTCTATTTTCTCCTTTTATTTTATTTTTGTATTATTTATTTTATTTTAATTTGTTTATTTCTTTTTATTTCTCTTGCTCTTTTCTTTTTTGATAATTTTTTCTATCATTTTGGCAACACTTTTCTCTTCCGCATGTACTCCTCTGTGATTAGTGCTTACCTTTCAGCTGGCGCCAACTGTCGCATTCTTTGTAAGTTCTCCTCTTTGCCCTTTCTGAACATTCGTGACCTTGTCCCCTTATGGACACGTGTTTCGATTGCTAATCACGGGTGTTAAAATTTCTACCCCCGAAACGCGTCCTTTGATTGTACGATGATTCATACAAAGTTTTATTATTTAATTACGGAACCTATTATTCGAAGGGAAAAAAATGAAATCTCACAAAGTTATTTTGAAGGAGAAGTTACTTAAATTCATGATTTTTCTACCAAGAACATCCTGGAAATTGTACAGAACTTCCTAACTCTTACCGGATGGAATTATACCACTGAATATTGGCAGTTTGGTCTTTGTATGTGTGCAAAACACGATAATCATTCTGCTGAATGCACTGTTTTAACGGGGGGTTGAGAACCTTTTCTCAAAAGATTATTGGAAATTGGACTTAATATAAATAAATATATATTTTTTTTTCAGAACAATTCCAATTTCTGGAGATATTCAACGGTGCAACTTTTCTTAAAGTGAAAAAAAATACTAATCTCCATATAGTTTACAATAGTATATGATAACCATCTCGTTGAATATACCTTTTCAATGCCTTTTCTTGGAAGATTATTGGAAATTGGACTTAATATGAATAAATGATTTTTCCCGAATCAGTCTGATTTAAGACATCTAAGGCTTAAACTTACCTTGTGGTGAACAAAAACACTAATCTACATATAGCGTGCAATAGTCTACGGTAGTCATGCCGCTGAATGCATCTTTTCTACGAGGGGTTGATTGCTTGTCTAAAAAGATTATTGGAAATTGGACTTAATGTAAATGAACGATTTTTCCAAAATCGGTATAATTTTTCTGGAAATATACATCATAGAAACTTTCTTGATGTTGAAATCCCCCTCCCCCATTCCTCCCACCGCATTCAAATATTATGCAAGTGATTTTAAGTCATAGGATGAAAGTTGTGAAGCTGAGTAAAAAACTCTTTTTCTCTTAAACTGAAATCTACTGTTGACTATAAAAAAAATTTAATGTCAAATATTCTTTAAAAAAAAAAAAAAAAAAAAAAAAAAACAGTAAACATAATTTGTATACTATGGTCATTTTCCCTGTTTCCATACAACATCTTTTCGGCTTTTATATTTAAGACACATTCAATCACTAGCAATCGTACAAATAAACTAAAATAAAATCACTCATACTGCGTATGAATCTGTCAATAAAAAAAAATTAATAAAGGAAAAAAAAACATAAAACTATAGTAAATTATTGCTAAAAATACCGTAATTTCAGTTTCGCGTTTTAACCTAGATATCTCCGAAATCAAACATAAACAATACAAATGAAATAATAATAATAATAATAATGGTAATAATAATAATAATAATAATAAACATTTATTAAATTGTTAGAGAAAATTAGTCTAGTAAGCATAGAAAATACAATAACATTTCTTACTTGATAAAAAACACAAATTATTTAATAAAATAAAGCATAAACCCTGAATAACAGTTAAAACAATGTTTTAATTAGTAAATTTCTACTTAACATTAAATAAAATTGACCTTTATGTCATCATATACAAAACGTTTTCTGTTTATTTCACTGATATTATTATTTATTACGATAAAACGCGTACATATGAAAAAAGAAAAAAACTTAAAGAATGCAAATTTCGAAACCTTGGTAATTTTAAATCACATTATTCTTAAACAAGAAAATTTGTTTTGTAAAATATATGTTTTGGAAAAGGATATCTTAATAAACGGCATTCTTGTTTATTTCAAATTGAATTAATATTTCAAAATTTGTAAAAGCGACATAGAGAAACTAAATCATGTATATATGAGAAACAAGCAATTAGCTGCTGAGACGATGCTATTTATTAAGTTCAATTTGTTTATTTGAAGTACAGAAATTAAACGAATTCTTTTATTCAACGCATTTTAAATCAATTTTTAAATATTATTATTTCGCTTCTCTTCAGTTTTGTCATTAAATAAGCCTGCATAAAATGTTCAAACGAAGAAGATCTATTAGACTTGTGTGTGTGTGTGTTTTTTTAAATAAATTTAATTGCTTTTTACTACAATTTAATGTTATTTATTACATAGATTCTATTTCTACTAATGTCGAGGGAATGGTTTTAAACAAATGAAATTTCTGAATAACACACATTTATTGCAATAGAAATTAATTAATTTTACAATTAGAAAGTGTCATATGAAATAAAATCTTTGTTACCAAGTGAAAATAAAAAGTCTTACAATCTTTGTTACCAAGTGAAAATAAAAAGTCTCACTTGCCAGCGTTATTTGAAAGCTTGTTTTTTAAATATTAATTTTATAAAATGTATTTTAAATACTTTCTAAAACTGTTGAATGAATAATTCCATAACACTGTACAGCGTTACTTTTATGACGCTTTATTTTTTATCAGATAAATTGGCTTTGGTTGCATAGGTATATCAAGTTTTGGCAGGGATTTTATCCTAATATAGCGAAAACAGCAAAAGAAAAATTATGAAATTTGTCCTGCACATGTAAATATATAAACAATTTTAGTACATTTCGAAATTCAACATAAAAAATGAAAGCAATTTTTCTCAAATTAATAAAGTATTATTTAATATTTCTTAAAACTTTAGTTTTGTAAAATATAAAATTTTGAAATAATTATAAAACCTTTGGAATTTTGTAAATCTGTTCATCTGAACTACGTACAAGGGGTACATACTATATATATGGAACTATACGGCGCATGTGGGCGTGATTATTTGGCACAGTATTACCATTATTTCCAATAGACATACTATTAAAGAGGCTACTGTATACAACATCTATGTTACTTCTTAACTACAGCTGATTCTGTTAAGACTTGTTTTATTGGTCGAGAGGATTTTATAAATTTAGCGCGACTCTGGCGTCCAAGACCGTTGGTCTAATTAAGTCATAAGCTGTTGAGAAGATGACTGGTGTTTGACTAATGCTTATATAGACAAAAATGCTGCTATACGCTGTCTAAATGGTATAAAATTGTTTTAAAAAATAGAATAGTAATATAACTATAATTTTGATTTCAACAAGCATATTTGCTGAATATAATCTGATTAACTATAAAGTAAGGATATAACCTGACACTTTATCTCAACTACACCACTAGCATAGGCTGCGACTTTTTAAAAGCGACATGGCTACCGTTGGACGTCCAAAATTAGTTTCACCATACTTCTACTGTAATATTATGTACAGTCAAAATCAGATGCATAATTTTTTTTTCTCTACAGTTGTGTTTGATTTTTATATTGAAATATGTCGCTGTTTTTATTTATTATTTTTCTTTAAATCCTTGATGTAGCTAAATTAAATAAAAGACGAACCATGGTTCATTTCACGAGAAGCAGGAATCACGGTGCTATAAGAGCAGATTGTAAAACTTCGATCACACAACGTTTTTTTGTTGCAACGGAACATACAAATCCCATCTAATAACTGCCACCTTATATCATTTCCGGTTCGGTAAAGAAGAAAAAAAAATACTTCTCGCCTACTAGCCCGCTGACTGGAAGACAAAAGGGCTCAGTTCCCTAAAAGAGACCCTCCCAGTTGACTTTTGCTTCAATCAGCTTTAAAGCACGATTTAAGAAGCCAAAGATCTGCCGACTTTTTTTTTTTTATTAAACACTCCTTCAACACAGACGTATACACAGAAGGTATACACCATCCTATGCTTCCTTCCCATTCAACCGTCGGACACATAATAGCTCCTTAACAAACACGCCAGCTCGCGTGCAAGCAAACACTCAGAGGCATGTCCGTCTGTCTAAGACCCTCCCCAGCCACAATTCAACTATAACAAGTCTTAACATTTAAGCAACAAGGTGGGTAATACTTGCGTGGAGTCAGAAGAAATACGCGTTGCTATTCTGAGCTGGAAAAATACAGTGAATGGTTTATTAATGAGATTGTTAAAAGTAATTATTAATGAGAAGTTTCACGGTTGTTATTGAAATTTTAACGGATGGCTTATCTGAATAACAGAATATTGTTACTTAGTTTCAGAAGTCTAATAAAGCTTATTTTAATGTTAAAGATTATGAAAAAAAAAAAAAAGAATATCGTATGCATAAGAAGTGACCATTTTGAATATATTACATATTGCATATACATATCAGATTTATAAACAATTTTTTCTTCCTTATCATACAAATTTCGCCACATATTAAAA
The DNA here is from genome assembly GCA_963932465.1 of Maratus speciosus. Classification (NCBI taxonomy): domain Eukaryota; kingdom Metazoa; phylum Arthropoda; class Arachnida; order Araneae; family Salticidae; genus Maratus; species Maratus speciosus. The sequence goes on along the minus strand of OZ010792.1, from coordinate 198,369,967 downwards.
AAATATATATGTAGCTAATTTATGTACAACTATAAAGAAAGCATAGAACTATAGAGTAATCCACATAATTAGTGCAAAAATTCTTTTTACTTTATTAGCGACAAAGCCCTATTTTTAGGTAGCTTTCTTTACAAAAAAGCTACCTATTGCAGCCGTTCGGAGGAAAGCGATTTCAAAAAATTTTGGTATATTTTCATCGATCATGACCCCCAGACCCCGAAACCACCCTCCGTTCAAAATTGATATATATATATATATATATATCTATATATATATATATATATATATATATATATATATATATATATCTGACCTATGTCACACTGTAACTCCCGTAATTATGAACCGATTTCGATGAAATTTGGTGTGTACATAGTACATACCAATGTCTCGACCGAGTTCGTTGGCCAGCTTCATCCGCCATTTTGTTTCAAAATGGCGGCCATTTAAAATTTTTTTAAAATTTTAAAACTTGAAATGTGGTACCAAAAAATTAAAAATGGAAAAATATTTTTTTCTTATGTATTTGACCTTTATACAAAGATTCCGGGGCAGTTTTTGTTTCGTCTATATCTTAAAAAATGGCTGAGTTATAGCATTTTGAATTTCTAGCATGGCTGACATTTTGAAACGTCCTGAATTTTGTCACGCGATAAAAGGCGTATTTATGAACCGATTTGGATGTAATTCAGTGTGTACATAGTATATACCAATCTCTCGACCGAGTTCGTTGGCCAGCTTCATCCGCCATTTTGTTTCAAAATGGCGGCCATTTAAAATGTTTTTAAAAATTTAAAAATTGAAATGTGGTACCAAAAAATTGAAAATGGAAAAATATTTTTTCTTATGTATTTGACCTTTATACAAAGATTTCGGAGCAGTTTTTGTTTCGTCTATATCTTAAAAAATGGCTGAGTTATAGCATTTTGAATTTCTAGCGTGGCTGACATTTTGAAACGTCCTGAATTTTGTCACGCGATAAAAGGCGTATTTATGAACCGATTTGAATGTAATTCAGTGTGTACATAGTACATACCAATGTCTCGACCGGGTTCGTTGGTCAGCTTCATCCGCCATCTTGTTTAAAAATGGTGGCCATTTAAATTTTTAAGAAAAATTTAAATTTGAAATGTCGTACCAAAAAATTAAAAATTGAAAAAATATTTTCTTCTTATGTGTTTTACCTTGATAAAAAGATTCGGGAGCAGTTTTTGTTTCGTCTATATCTTAAGAAATGGCTGAGTTATAGCATTTTGAATTTCTAGCGTGGCTGACATTTTGAAACGTCCTGATTTTTCTCACGTAATAACAGGCGTATTTATGAACCGACTTGGATGTACCTTGGTGTGTACATAGTACATACAAATATCTCGACCGAGTTCGTCGGCCGGCTTCATCCGCCATCTTGTTTCAAAATGGCGGCCATAAAAAAAATTAAAAAATAAAAAAATTTAAATGAGATACCAAAAAAATTGGAAAGTGAAAAAGATTTTTTTTGTGTGTGTTTGACCTTAATACAAAGATTCCGGAACAGTTTTTCTTTCGTCTATATCTAAAAAAAAATGGCTGAGTAATAGCATTTTGAGTTTCTCTTGTGGCTGACATTTTAAAACGACCTGATTTTTGTCACGCGACAACAGGCGTAATTATGAACCTATTTGGATGTAACTTGGTCTGTACATAGTACATACCAATGTCTCGACCGAGTTCGTTGGCCAGCTTCATTCGCCATCTTGTTTCAAAAGGTTTGCCATTAAAAAAAAATTAAAATTAAATTTAAAATTCAAAATGAGGTATTAAACAATTGGAAAATGAAAAAGATTTTTTTTATGTGTTTGACCTTGATACAAAGATTCCGGAGCAGTTTTTGTTTCTGAAAATTTGTTCTTTTGTTTATATCTTAAAAAATGGTTGATTTATAGCACTTTGAATTTCTAGTATGGCTAACATTTTGAAACGATCTTGTATTTGTCACGCGATAACACACGTATTCGCCTATTTCGATGTAAGAAGGCATGTGGATAGTATACATCAACACCTCGACCAAGTTCGCTGGCCAGATTCATCAGCCATCTTGTTTCAAAATGGCGACCATTAAATTAAAATATATATATATATATTTAAAGTGAGGTGCAAAAAAATTAGAAATTGAAAAAGGTTTCTTTCTTAAGTATTTGACCTTGATATAAGGATTCAGGAGCATTTTTTGTTTGTCTTTACCTTAAAAAATGGCTCAGATATAGCAGTTTCAATTTCTATTGTGGGTGACATTTTGAAAAATCTGATTTTTTGCCTGCGACAGCACTCCTATATATTAACCGATTCCGATGTGAGTGAGCATGTGCACAGCAATTACTAAGGTCTCGACCGAGTTCACTGCTTAGCCTCATCCACCATGTTGTCTTGAAATGACAGGCACTTTAAGAAATTGCCGAATTTGGCAGCCAAATATATGTTACTTCAAAGAAAAGCAGCTTGGATAAAGCTGACTAATTTCGCGAAATTCTCATTCATTATATTGATAAAAATTTGTATTGGATCTCCTATATTCGGTTTCCACTAAATTGAGCTTCGTGTGTTTGAATGATATAATTTGGCTTTTTTTAAATAAGGATTATGAAAGCTACCTCTTCCTCCCGGCACTGGCCGGAAGGACTTTTTTCACTACGAGCTTCTCCGTCGTCATCAGAAATGTGTGTCCACTTCCGAACGGTAGCAAAATTATGGATTATATTTTTATGAGTTACTTTTCGATTTAAGGACCAAATAGACGTATCATTCAACTATTTTCAACTATCGGCGTCTGTTTTTGTGGTCACGCAGTGATTTTCCTTTTTAATAGCCTTAGAAGGAAAAGTACTGACATTCTGAAGTAGGAACATTTTTCTTTCAAGTCGCTCTAATCTTCTTTCCATTGTTGAATCTCACCATCCTTTTGTGAATAACAACAAACGCTTGGAGAAGAAGAGGTGTTAATAGCTTTTCCTGGACAAGTGTTGAAGCAAGGTAAAACAAGTGTCTAAATTCAGCCTTAGCTTCTATTTCATTAGTGCCGTGGGACTTTTGCACGTGGGAATTGCCAGTCCTCCTCTTCTCTCCCTTGGATAGTTTAACTCAAACTTTAGTTCGAATTCCTTACGGATGTAACGAATGGTAATTTCATCAAATATCAAATGGAATAAAGATAATAATAATAAAAATGGCAAATAATACATATATAATATTTAAACATTCCATTGGATACGTAATTGAATTTTCAAGCGTTGCCTTCCTGACGACACTGTAAAATTAGACATTTTCAGTCGCGGAACTGAATTTATACATGGAAGAATAATAAAAAAAATATATTTATTTTAATGTATTAGTAAATAATTAGTAAATAATTAGTAACTTATCATGTTTGTGTGTACAGCATATTTGTTGAACATGAAAAGGTTGACTTGAGAATTGATACACCCGAAAGTGTGTGTACATTGTAGAAATAGACAGATGTTTCTTAACTCTCGGATATCTTTAGAAATCTTAGACATCAATATATTGTCGAGATAAGTAAGCATTTATAAATAGAAAGTTTCTATTGCTGCCAATGATATTAACCTATTTATGTCTGGCGTCCCATTTTTGAGACGCTTCGAATTTTAATAAATTTGAATAATTTCCTTTTTCTTTATAACAGGAAAATTGTATGAAATAATTATCTATAAATGTCTTTATCTGTTACCGAGCTAAGACAGCGTAAGATGGATATTTATTTGCGTAAATGAAGGTTTTTTCGGAGTTTATAGATTTTCAATTTTTCAAGATGGCGAAATGTAAAAGTAAGTTTACTTGTGTTTTTTTCTATTAATGATACAAATAAATAAGTCATAATCTTAGCTTCTACACTTCTTTGAAATACGAATTTTTTTAAATTGTGAAATTATATGTTCAAGCCTATTTTTTATGGAATTTTGTAACGTACAAAATATAGGGCGCTAGGGACGAATGGGCACATATTTTTATTAGCTATGTAGGGGACAGTTATTTATGTAATGTCCTTTTCAAGAGGATTATAAAACAAATTGTTTTTAAGCCTCAAATACAATTATTCTTAGTTTATTATTACTAATAATTATAATGTTATTAGTCTCTGTAAAGAAATACATATATTTTTTCATTAGTTCATAAAAATACTAATTATAGTATATAATATACTTTTAAAAAACTTATTTTATATAAATTTGGACACAACATATAACTATGCATATTATACTATTACAAATATGACATATTGCCATATTTAGTACTCATACATTTTTTCAAATAAATACAAAAAATTGTTAGCGTAATTTTTTTTTTAGTATTTTTCCAGTTCATTTTGCAACATTTTTAAGTGATTTTATATACAAATTTGAGAAAACAAAAATTCAGGCAAAAATGGGTTAAGAAATGTTTCCAAGTAATTTTTATCGTGTATTAATCAGTTTTCTCAAACCGGAATATAGATTTTTTCGATATTATCAATTCACAATTAAACATTTTCAGCTACGTAACTATTCATACAAGAGTAACAAAATACTATTAACTTTAATGTTAATGTTAATGCTGTTAATTTATCCTCATTGTCAGTAAAATATATTTACTGTACATGAAAACGTTTACTTGAGAATTGATCGCATTCAAAATAGCTACATTCCGGGTTAAGAAAACTGATTAACACGCCATAAAAGCTGCTCGGAAACATTTAAGAAATCAGTGGTCGCAAAAGAAACTTTGTTTTTATAAATGCTTCTTCAAATCGCGAAAATATATTTTCTTGTAGCTAAAGATATAAAAAGCTTTTCCGTATCGCGGATAACTCGAAAGATGTTATTGTATATTTTCGTTCTTAGGTACAATATATTTTCCTAGATGAATAGTTATCTGTGGAATTTGATCTTACAAGGGAACCATTTTTGGTGTGAAGCTTGTACCTAATATTCAGACCTGGTGTATTTTATAGCACTATAGGCCAAATTTAGAGAACTGATAAAATTTGACGGCAAAAATCGTATTATATACATTTTTGTATAAATTTACTTTTAACATAATGAATTATTTATTCTTAATTTTGCGTAAAAGCAAAATAAGTCGCCAAATATAATGTTACGCATCCAAACTTCTTCAGACACACGGCAGAAGACTATGACATTCGGTCAGGGTAACCGGCAAAAATTCTGCGTTAACTAATAAAGCCAATTTCCCGCCGCCAAAAATTCAATTATAATGTTATATCTTTCTTAAAATAAACTTCGTAGGTTCTAAAAAGAATTTTTAAACTTTTTTCAATATTTTTATCATTATTAATTTTAAATATTTTGTATTTTAAAATACATTTTTCACAAAAAACCCTTTGTACGTTAGTGGTCCAATAATTATTCTCAATGTTTCATTTTTTATAATATCAATAAATACGTATTTAGCAGACAAATTTTATCGGTTCTCTAACTTTGGCCTATTGGGATAAAAAATACACCAGGTCTTATGCGTGGTGCGAGTTTCATCAAAAGTTGTTCCCTTGTTAGAACAAGATTTAGATATTTGTTTTCTACGGTGTACTATGTCCTTTAAAACGAATGTTAATATAATTAAATGTTTTAAAAAGCACTCTTCCACCCAATCATGCTTACTCAAATACGTCATTTGGCTTTGTATCTGATTACAGAAGCTTGACAAGTTCCGATTAATCATAAGATCAGATTAACTATAAGATACCACATTTTTGCGCTAATCTCAAATCTTTCAAGAAAAAGACAAATTTTTATTTATGTTAAACATAAACTTACTAAAAACAAGTTAAGTCGAATTAATTAAATGATACATTGCATCATAATATGCTTGGAGTTTTATATTATTATTATTATTATTATTATTATTATTATTTTATATTCGTTGGAACTATATACTTCTTTATGAATATTATATAGTCAAGTTTTAGGAATACAGATATATTACAGAAATGTTATATGTAAAATAAGAACAATAGTTACAGAATAATTCAGAAGAGATTATTTTCCTAAATGAATCCAAAGAGATGCACCTTACCTGCAATTAGAAGGAAAAAAACATATAAATAATATTGCATAAATTATGTTAAAATAATTTTTGCATAAAATATTTTATTGTTGCATAAATATGTAAATTTCCAAATTTGGAAATAAGAATACACATTGCTGGGATGTATACGGTATATCTGATGAGATGTATCTGAAAATATACCTCAAACAGGTATTTCTCACAAGAGCTCACTCTGTTAAAAGGTACACTATAAAAAAATATTTTGCCAGTATAACATACTTGTATCGATTTTTGTTTTTTTTTAACTTTCAATTTACTTTCTCTTCCTTTCTTTTTATTTAGGAGTCGGGGGGTTATTCTTTTGCTTTAAAACTATCCATTTTTCATTTTGCCCCGTATTCTAATGAGGATTAAAACATTCATTATATCTGCACCAAGAATGGGATTTCCATTAAAGTTTCTAAAATATGTTTTATCACAGAACGTATTTTTAACTAATTCCAAATTTAATCACTGTTATTAAAACACTTTCTGAATTCAACGTGAGATTTATTGTTAACTACAATATTGGTTGAATGTTGGAGATTTTTCAAAGTCACAATAACACAAAGCACTATTCCAAATAAAATATTTACAAAAAGTGTATTTTTTCATAAGTAAGAGAAAACACGATCTGTTAATGTAAAATATTTTTAAGTTATTATTTTAACTAATGTATTGCATTTTTTTAATTTATTGAACAGCAAGAGCCATTAACACTTACATGCAAATTATCATCTTGTTAAAGCAAATGGATGAAAATGTTAAAACAAAAAATAATAAAAGTACTTGGCACACGAGTTAAAATGTTTAAAGCACTATAATAAGACGGAATAAAATGCGTATGCAGGTAATGTGACCAAATGGTTTTATTTAATCGTTTAAGTCAAGCGCAACATTTTAAAACGTTGTTTGCATTTCCTTCATAAACATTACAATCAAGTTTTTCAATTACCTTAAAACTGTTTTTTCAAAATTCATAAACATGCAGAATACACTTACACAATATGACAGGAACGTGTCTAAAGTACTTTAATTAATTTTATATGTTAAACATGCAGTAAATATTTAAGAATTCTTTCTAAAAAATAGACATTTATTTAGCTTTAAAAATGATGTAAATAAATTCTACTCCAGTAATTTAATAAATCCTTAAAAACAAAACAAAAAAACAAAACAAAAAAACAAATAAAAAACAAATAAAAAGATGTTCAATACAGAGTATTTGCATACTGCTTTCTAAGTTGCAAGTTCAGAAATAAGTAAAAGCTAACGTCTTATATTAGCCAATTTCTATGTATCGGTAATCCCTTTCGAAAGTTATAAAGATTAAAGGCAGTAGAATTGCTTTTGAATAAAGGTAAAAAAAAAAAAAAAAAAAAAAAAAAAAAACATTTTGCGTGTGTAAATTTTTTAATTTAATGTTTTTCTTGTTATACGATTCCTTTTCCACGATTAGAAAGTTGTTGTTAAAAATAAATTGAATTGAGTTATTATTATGTTTTCTTTTCCACGAATATAAAGTTTGTGTTAAAAAAAATTTGAACTGAGTTAATAAAAATATATATGTCTGCATTTCATACTTTTGTAGAGAACACTTGTAAGACATGTGTTAAAGCAATAAAATTCCTTTTATATAGATATCCCAGTGCGGTTATATTTTTAAATTGTGTATTGAAATGCTAACTATAATTATAGCTGTAGATGACTATAGTGTACTTGACAATAATAATAATTAAAACGTAGACTGAGGATTCCTACTTATTGTCAATAAGGTCCTTCTAAAAGAAAATGTATATTGTTGTGAAATACACATGAGAGACAGCACTAATTTTCTTTAAAAAAAGTACGTAATTTTGAAAATAAATTTAAAAACTCATTCTAATTTTAAAAAATGTAATTTAAAACCATTTAAAACTAAAGAAAAAGTAATTAAAAATATAATTAGTATACTTAACTAAGAATTTGCTTCTTGTTGAAGTATTGATATTCAGTAGGTTACAATCTGATGATACACACTGTAAGAACAAAATGAATTCAGGGGCGTTCTTTTCATTTATGTAGAAAAAGAATAAACATTTTTTAAAATTATTATACCTTCCAACTTTCGATCTTTACGAAAACTTTTATACATATTATAACACTATATAATTGACTTAAGTAATAACTATAGATGGCTATATTATAAGTAGTTGACTGTCTGTAGTAATTGCTATACCTTGGCGTTTTTTCTCTATCTTTATAATGTAGAAATTATTAAATCTGCAAACTATTAAGGGGTCTCAGGGCTCTTAAAATTGAAAAAAAGAAAAAAAAAAAGACAATTTTTAACATTTAATATCTTAAAATGAATAGGATTTTAAAACAAAATTTTTGGGGGATTGAAAGATACAAGTATGATTTTTATTTCATGCATTTAAAAAATTGCAAGATGCAGAATTAGCATTTATGCAACTGTCAGACATTTGAGGAGCAGAAAATTCGTATAACAGCTTACGCGCAGGATTACCAAATAAATATTGCAACTAGAATGAAAATTTTGGTACCTAGTTATTCTTCAGATTGTAATAATTACCCTGAATCTAAATAAATTTGTATTTAAAGCATTTTTATATTTTTAAAGCAAATTTGTATTTAGTAACTACAAAATTTTGAAAGCTTCAGCAGTATAATCACCTAAAAAAATATTTTTTAACAATAAAAAGGAAATTTTAGGTTCAGTTTATACAGACGAACATAAAACATATGTTTTGAAAATTTCATGAAAAAGTGTTCATAAGTTTTTGAGATATCCTGCGCGTAATGCCCAAAAACGTCATTTGGAGAAAAATGACTTTAAACTTTCCGAAACGCCGCAACAGTTATTGAGCGGGTTTAATTCTAAAAGCCATAAATTCTGTTCTAATGGGAATTTCAAGGAAACAATTATATCAAAATGTTCTGAAAAGATAGGAGTTTAACGTCTAAAAAATATATAAATTCGAAAATTTTGAAGCTTTAAGAATCCTGAGACTTAAAATCATTATAAAACTTACTATACAGTTGAACAGTTGTTATTCATTGTGCTGTACATACTTTAAAGTAAGTATAAAATTTACAATTATAATATTTTGAGCAATTTTTGTTTTGTAACTCATTAGTGGCATTATGTCCAAAAGAAACGTAAATAATTTTTTTCTCTATTTTTCTAGTGGATAATTAACAAAAATAGACTTAAATATAATGTTTTCCGAACAAAATAAAAAATCTTGAAATAAGAATTTAGCAGTTACTTTTTTACAATTACAGTGATATTTTTTCAAATTGTGTATTGAAAAGCTAGAATTTACCTAACACGGTTAGAACCGACTAAAGTATGAAGTCATTTGCAATTATGTATAGAAAGGCATTTGTTTTAAGCATAAATATCTTGAAATTAATAATAAGTCAGTGCAGCTATTGTGTAGTAAGATAATCTTAGCTACAAATCCGAATAACCAAGTGCATGGATAATTTGAATATTGTCTTTGGAGGATTATTAAAAGGATTAGAAGTTTGTAAAAGTAAAACACTAGTGCGTATAGTGGTTAGTTTGTTTCAACAGTAGAGAATTTTTCAAAATGAGAATTCAATCTTGATGACATATCGAGGACTAAAACATAAAAATAGAAGGAGATTGCATGAAGCAAAGAAAGTTTATGACACAAAAATATAAAATAATTGACTTTTTATAATATGTATAAAAGTTTTCGTAAAGAACGAAAGTTGGAAGGGACAATAATTCTAACAAAATGTTTATTCTTTTTCTACATAAATGAAAAGAACGCTCCTGAATTTATTTTGTTCTTACGGTGTGTATTATCAGATTGTAACCTACACTGTAAAAAAATGCGAACAGTATTCCTGTTGGAATCTGAAATAGAGTTGCCCTTATCGTACCGGAAAATTTTCCGACCCAACTCGGAATAAAATCAGTAAAAAAAGGAAACATTCATTAAAACGGTACTTTACGGATTTTATTCCAAGTTTACGGATTTTATTCCGATTTTACTGATTTTATTCCGAGCTGGGTCGGAAATTTTTCCGGTACGATAAGGGCAACTATTTTTCCGATTTCTACAGGAAATCTGGTCCTATTTTTTTTTTCTCCTGTGTACTGAATATCAATACTTCAAGAAGAATCAAATTCTTAGATAAGTATACTAATTATATTTTTAATTACTTTTTCTTTAGTTTTAAATGGTTTTAAATTACCTTTTTTAAATGTAGAAAGAGTTTTTAAATTTATTTTCAAAAATACGTACTTTTTTTAAAGAAAATTAGTGCTGTCTCTCATGTGAATTTCACTACAATATACATTTTCTTTTAGAAGGACCTTATTGACAATAAGTAGGAATTATTTAAATATATAATCCTCAGTCTACATTTTAGTTCTATTTTAAGTGGAAAGTCATGCTCATTGTATAAGGTGTTCCTTTTTAGCAGTATACTGTGCAATAGATTAATTTAAATGTTTTTCTTTTTCTTTTTTTATTGTTATAGTAAAAAAAAAATGCAGGACAACAATATCTGAAGTAATTATGTCAGAACCAATATATATATATATAATATAGAATCTGCAATTAAATTTAAGTTTCACATATCAAAACCAAACATTTCTTGTAAGATGGCCTAATACTGAAGTTTAAACAGAAAATAATCTGAAGGCTTTAGAAAACGAAATACTCAAATAACTTTCGCTTCTATTGTATTGCTGAAGATAGATGTCGGTAAAATGCAATACAAGTGAAGCTGCAAGTAAAATTTTAAATGAATAAAAGTAGTGCAAGTAATTTAACAAATAAGGTACTATCCGTGTTTCGAAAGTAATTTGTCAATCTGGTAATTTAAAAATGTTTAAACGACCATAAGTAGAAAATTGTAAGTTCGAATTATTTAATAAAAATGGACGATTTCTGATTAATAAAACAAAACCGCAATTGTTTTTAAATAGATGTTCAAGTTTAGAGGTTTCTATGTACACACTTTACGGAGAAGTATAATTGTAATCAATAAATTAAATAATAATCTTCTTTTCATTATTAGATTTATTCATACAATTTTAACTTATTCCCTAAATAAAAAAAACGACAAAAGGCTTATAAATTTTCTGAAATTTCTTAAATTAAAAATCACATGCGAAAAAATAAACAAAATTAATTATAACACAATTTCTTTTAAGAATTTTAATACTTATTCTAATCACTATAAGTTTTTTAAATGAAAAGAAAAATAGAGAGTATGTGTTTTTCTTTCATAATTAGTAATAAATTTCATATCTTTCTCATAAAGTGATAAATTAATAAAACATTATTCTAACGTAACTAATAAAAAACATTGGATTAACTTCACGCTTTAATATACTGTAAAAATATGCTGATAAAGTTCAAATTACGTGCTCTATAAAAGCTTGATAAAATTATTTTTAATTTGTTCGAAAGCGTTTAATATGAACCTTTAATTAAAATTAATCCGTTTCATCACGTTTTAATTTTAAAAAATTTAAAGCATTATTTTAATTTAAGAAATAATGAGGATTGAATTAACTTTACGTATTTATATACCATAAAAAATGTTCATAAAATGCAATTATGTGCTGTATAATATAGATCTACTTAATTCGTTTGAAAGCTTTTCATATCTAATTTAGAAACAGTAAATTAAAATTAATCCTTTATATCAATTTTTTATGAACTTGATCATTAAAAATGAAAGCAATTCCCCCCCCCCCTTTTTTTTTTTCGCAAACAAAAAACACAAGAAAGGACCTCGCGCCACACTTGTTTGCATACGCCCAAGTTCCCTGTCGGTTTTGTTTGCAGAGTAAATATAAAGTAGACGTCAATTTTGTAACTACAAAGTAAAACATGATGTAATTGATCGCCAAGTGAAAAGAAGTTCGCCTGAATTGATGTAACGGTACATGACCTTTGAATAGATCCATTTATGAAACCGGCAAAAAAACTGGCCAGTGGTAATAGAGCGCCCGAAAACATAAATCTCTGGGAAACATTTCCACCGTCATTAGAAGCTACTTTTGCTCGCCAGTTGCATTTCCATACGCACAATGATAACGTATTCGATAGTGCAAGGCTTGTCACATAGAGGTGATGGATGCGGCGCACCGCCCAGTATTGCATTTAGCGCAATAAATGAGTTTCCCGCGAACGTAACCACGAAAATACCACGAGATTTTTCTTTCATCACGAATTATGGGTGCAGCATTTTGTTTGTTTGTTTATTTTTATCTTTTTTTCTCCCCTCCGCTGTTAATCGAGTTTTGCCGCAGGAAAAGATTTAATCTTCTCGCATATGAATCAAGAATAATTGATCACAGGATTATGTCAAGAATTTGGCGGCGAAGAGTTGATGACTTTACGCAATAACAACATAATCAAGTGCTTAACGAATATTCAACTTGCTTTCTACTGATAGGTAAAAAATATTACACTATTTTTTTTTTTTTTTTTTTTTTTTTTTAAATTCTTAAAATTTTATTCCCAATAGGCCGTTCAATAAAATGAAAGAATAAAATTTTCAGAGATAGCTTAGTTTTTTTTTTCTTAATTGTTATAATTTCATTAGTGGAACGTTCATAACTACAAATATTATTGAAATTAAAATACAATGAAGTATTTTCTTAATAACAAAATAGGTTTCTCGGGGGTAAAAATTTTAAGAAATTACTGATAGATTACTCCTAAAGAAATTACTCAAAGATTGATAACGTGTATGCTACGGCAATAACAAAACTTTCTTCTATATCATGCATCAACACGTATGCAACCAAAATTAAAAGACAATCTGTTTGTTCTTGAGATACTATAGCTATAGCTGAAACCGCGAAAACAAAACATAGCATCGACACCTGTTGGGCAGTATACGCCCGAAAAGGATCTATTTATGTAAAGGCCTAAAATAATATGAAGTTTGGTGAAATTCCGTGCATTAGCTCTCAAGGTATAGTTATCGTGAAAATCGAGATAAACTCAGCATAGAAGCAAGGACATGTTGGGCAATTTACACCCACACCTAATCAGCATCTACTCGTGTTTTTGTCAAAGTCTAACAGAATATTAAGTTTCCGGTAAACCTCTGCATTTGTTTTTGAAGTATAACAATCGCGGATATCATGAAAAATGCAGCATAGCAGCGCCAGCTGTTGGACAATTTACACAAAAATCTAATTAGAACCAATTTATGTCTAGATCAAACTGAATTTGAAGTTTGTTTAAATTCCACTAATTAGTTCTTGAGATAGAGGGCCCACAAAATTTGTGCCACATACAGACAGACAGAAAGAATTGCAGACAGACTTTTTTCCAAACAGTCAAATCATATTTAGGGCAGGTATAAATTCGACAAAAACCGGAAGTCGAAATTTTTCACGAATCCAATACTTTCTTCTTGTATAGAAAGGAAAAAGTAAAAATGAAAGCTTGCTTTTTGGTAAATTGCGATTAAAAGAACTGAAAAAAAAATCAAAAACATAAAAAAGAAACCTAGCTTATGTTTAGAAAAATGGATATTGAATTGGAAATACGAAGAACGTTTTTTTCGAAAAGTAAAGTTTCTATAATTGGGAAAAAGTATGTATGACTACCACTCAAAATATTATTGATTGACTATGTTTTTTTTTTTTTTTTAATTTGACTCATACGTAAATTGCGACTGAAAATTCTGAAAAGCTTCAAAAAAAAAAAAAAAAAAAAAAAAAAAAAAAAATGCTGGTGAACGTTTATAATACAAATACTGTATTTAAAATAAGATGCTGAGGTATTTTTAATAGTACCCTTTTTTGGGGCGAAAAATATGCACGACTACCACTTAAAAAAACCACTGACTAAAAAAGTGAGCTTATTTTTAAGCTACGGAAAGTTCTGAAAAAGTCTGAAATATAAAAGCAACCCCTAAAAAACGCGCAGGTTTTCAAACATATTAATGAAAATTACTGCTACTTTTTTCATATAAAACGCTTATGGTTATTTAACTATAAATGAAAAAAAAGTAAGCCTTAAAAACGTTTTATATTCATGACATTAAAGACAAAATAGAGCGAATTACAGCGAACTCGTACGATGTGAAGAACGTAATCTGTCGATATTAAAAAAAGAAAAACTGTTTTATAATGATATAATTATTTTATCTTTAAGTGTATTTCATAATCCTTGAAGTATTTATAAACAAAATATAATTTTAAATGAATTTGTCAAACAAAAAAAATGGTTATTTCCATTTTTTGTTTTAAAATTATGAGGGATAAATTTATAAAGCATTAGCTTAGTTTAATTAAAGATTAGAATTAAATTAGTGCTCCGTTTAGTATTATCTTTCTGTCAAAGTAATTAAAAATGAGAAAATATTAAAAAAGCTTACATTATTAATATGTAATATGTAGTATGTAAGTATGAAAACGAATAATGAAATGCTCATTCCCTTGATTAAACAATTCAAAAGATTATTTACTAAGGCTTAATAGATTTAATTAAAATAATGTATTATTAAAACTGAAAAATTTAAGAAAACGCCGATATTTCACATCAAACTTCTTATCGTATTGTCGGGATACATCCTGCCTTGTTACACGCGTTAGGTAAGGATAAGAAAAAAAGACAATTATGGGGATTGGATCACCAGGAGATGTTTGGAAGCTTGCATGTATTATGTGGGGTCGCGAGAAAGATATAATTTCTAAAATGAAGGGATTCACGACATAAATGCAACTGAGTATTTGGTAAAGGACCAGAGAATTCTATGGAAAGTACTCGATTAGGCAATGAATTTGCCTAAATCATTCCTAAGTTAAACTGGGATGAGATATAGAGTTTCCAAATAAATGAGATTGGCAATTTTGCACATCTAGTGATTTTGTCATCACTGGTGCAATAAACATGTCCTCCGAGGGATTTGAATGTCAGCTGATTTATTAGTGAGACTAGCAAGTTAGCTATAAAAATGTCGCAATTTGGTAACACGGGTTTCAGCTTACCAGGGTTCGTACACATCAAGAGATTCAGGGGATTTTAGGTTTATTAGTACCAGAAAAATTCGAAAATTTTGGTCGCTATATCTGAAGATAGAATTTGTTTTCGTCACATAAGGCAAATATTTCTTTAAAACATTCTGGTAAAAGGTACTTGAAAGTCCTCAAAGCGTAGAACCCTGCTTACGTCATAAAAAGGGATTAAGATATTAATGGGTAAATTTCAGACCACCATAGTAACGTTGTTATAAAATGTTAATCATATGATAGCGTCGGAAATATCTGGCAACGAATGATAAGCAGATTTCAGAAAGAATTCGCCATTTGGAAATTTTTATAGGATTAGATGATGTTTAGGCGGGATTTAGAGAGACAAAAAAAAAATGAAAAGAAGAGATGAGAAGAGTAGAGAAGAGAGGAGACGGAGATGAGTTCTGATTGAAGAAACATAATTGTTGGTAACCGGGAATTTTCTCCGGGCTCATACGAAAGAATGCCGATTTGCTTATGATCTGCCGCAAGACAATAAAAGTTACAATTTTTTTTAGAGTAGTACACTTTAAGGATCAACCTCGAATGGAATGTTATTGATGATGCTGCTGACTAAGGCATTTTAAGAGGAGAGTGGGAATTTTGTCAGTAATTCTGGCAACCAATAAATTTGAGTAAATGCAATTAAGTAAACGAATGAAAGTTAGGCGCCCTTGGTATCCTAATGTCTCTATGAATTTTAAAATTACAATCTATAGAAAATTATTTATACATATTCTTTGGTTTTAATGTATTATATAAAGATAAACAAATATTTGAGGCATGTTGTTGATGCCTTATTTGTTGTTTTTGATTTATTAATAAATTATTGTTTCATCAACAATGTTTCTAGAACGTGTTCTTTTAAGAACATCCGACTCTCGAACCTAGAAAACATACAATAAAGCAAACTAAGTGCATTCGAGTTGTCGGACAGTATGAAATGTTAGACGTTCAAATAATAAGTAATACAAAGAGTGTTTACACATATTGGGAACTATTTTGACAACAAGAATAAAATACATAAATTAATACATGGAAATTATTCCAGAGAGAAACATTCGCCTTGCATACAATATTTCAAATGAAAATCAAATTTCAAAGTAATTGCTTAAGAGGCGCAAAGGCCAACATAGTGAAAAAGATTCCATGCGGAATATGCATATCGTTCCATGTGGTTTAGTCGGTAGAACGTCAGTTCGCTATACTGATGGTCCGGGTTCGAGTCCCGGCATGGAATCTTTTTCAGTATGTTGGCCTTTGCGCCTCTTAAGCAATTACTTTGAAATTTGATTTTCAGTTGAAATACATAAATTAAAGCAAATATTATTTTAATATGTTTTATCTGGTAGCCCTTGTTGTAGACTATCATACTGCAGCGAATTTCAAGGTAATAGGGCTTTTTGTAAAACTGGAAATGAAATTTTGTTCCATTCCTCCACCGCACATTTCCAGAGTCCACTCAATGTAGTTGGTCAGCGTTTCACAAGAGCTTGTTTTAATAGCCCAAAGGCACAGTAATCCATTTGTGAAACAACTGAAGACTTGGTTGGAGTACACTGTAAAAAAAAAAAAAAATACGACCAGTTTTCCTGTAGGAATCGGAAAAATGGTTGCCCTTATCGTACCGGAAAAATTTCCGACCCAGCTCGGAATAAAATCCGTAAAATACCGTTTTATTGACTATTTCTTTTTTTTTTTTTTCATATTAGATGTAAATTTCCAATTGGGCGAAAAATGTCCGGACCAGGATTCGAACCCGGGATCTCCTGGCTGAAGCCGCCAGTGCTCTGCCATCTGAGTTATCCCGGATGATTCTGGTCGAACGAATAATTGTGTTAAAATTAATCTAGTGTAATTTCGCATCCAGCGATTTCTGGAGTTCCATTACCTGAGATTTATTCTGTTGAGCTAAACCAGGTTTCAGACTAGATGCTGTAATCATCAAGGTTAGCTGGATGAAAAAGTTCGACCAGAATCGTCCGGGATAGCTCAGATGACAGAGCACTGGCGGCTTCATCCAGGAGATCCCGGGTTCGAATCCTGGTCCGGACATTTTTCGCCCAGTTGGAAATTTACATCTAATATGATTTGTTTACCAATTAGAATAATTGTGTTAAAATTAATCTAGTGTATTACCTTTTTTTACGGATTTTGTTCCGAGCTGGGTCGGAAAAATTTTCCGGTACGGTAAGGGCAACTATTTTTTCGATTCCTACAGGAAAACTGGTCGGATTTTTTTTACAGTGTATGATTAAACGGTATATACACTTTATTCCAGTTTTTCTTGTCAATTTTCCGAGAGATCCGACTGTGCTTTTGGATGTATGGCTGCTCGCTTTATCCTGGTAGAACTCAACACTTTTAATGTCCGTAAGATAAAGTTTTGGAATTTCTTCTTAAAAAATAGGAATTAGAATATTGTTTTGATAATATGTAGAGCAAATTTCGACATTTATAGAACTTTTTCTGTCGTTAATTTTTCGTTGGAAGACATTCCAGGAATCACCATAAATCCTTTAGAGAAATTTTTTTTGCAGTGTTTGAACCGAAGTTGTAAATGTCGTTTTAGCCTCTTTTCCTGTAATAAATCGCTCTTTTTCTATTACAGTTATTTAGATCAATCCATGCTTCATCAATTGCGACAAATTTTTCTCACTTATCACCTGCTAAATGACTTTCATAATCGGAATATGAAAAATTCTCTTCGGAAAGAGCAAATATATAACCTGCAATCCACTCGCTTCTTTCAGTTGCAGACGATATTTTTTCATAGGAACCAATACTTTAGTTATCACTTTATTAACTGTTACTACACTGTACAAAAAAAAAAAAAAAAAAAAAAAAAAAAAAACGAACTAAAAAATGCAGATTTTACTGGCAATCGAGACGCCGGTACTATTTCCGCATTTTAACGGAACCCCCCCCCCCCCCATAAATTCCAGAATTCCGTATTTTTACGGAAATTTTTCCCCATAAATTACAGAAAATTTTCCGTTTTTCTGGAATTTATGGGGGAAATTTTTCTTTAAAATACGGTAATAGTACTGGCGTCTCGATTGCCAGTAGAATATCCGTTTTTTAGTCTTTTTTTTTTTTTTTTTACAGTGCATATCTGCTCCCCCCCTCCCCCCCGCGCCATGTTGTTTCTCGTTGTTCTGTAATTTAACATCAAAATCTTTTCCAATTGTAGAGGAACGTCTATCACATGCTATGCATGTCAATAAGTGTTATTTCAATATTCTTATTGGATCCATTGAGTCAAAAATTGTATATAAAAATATTATACAAATACTAGGGGGCTCTGCCCCCTGCAAGCTACGCTCGCCAACCCCCGTTCAGACACCGCAGAATCTAAAAATCTAATGGGTTTTAAAAATATTAGAGAAGATTAAATTATACTGAAAAAGGTGTGCAGATCTCCCTGTAAACGGGTTTCCATTCAATTCCCTTTGATTGCAAAAATTTAACGGAGAATCAGCTGCTGTTAAGACATCCAATGGTCGTTTTTGATTAAAGAGGATCAGTTAAACATTTGAAAAGAAGCTAAAATAAAATGAATTAAGTATTCAGAGTCTTTGTCAAGCGATATTTTAAAACAATCTCTATAACAATAGCCTAAATCATGTGACTATCATCAACAGTTCCGGGCGGAACACTTTGCTTTTTATACTCTAGGTGCCATTTTAATACTTTAATGTTATCCAGGCACAGTTGATAAGTCGCCAAATATTATCCTATCCCCATCATTTCATCTTTATTATAATAGTTCAAGTCATCAAATGCCATAAACAAATACGATCTGATCCCTTCGCCTTTCATATGAAGGTTAGGAACAAATGTCATATACGATATTATTTACGATCCATTACGACCATATTGACGCGATTTTTTTCCAACGCCAATTTGGGGAACGCTTTAACAGCATAAACAACAACATCCGGCTTACCATATCAAGCAAAATAACGATACTTTGGCGCCAGTTAAGTACCCGTTGCGTATATGACATTGGCGTCAGAAAAAAAAAATCGCGCCAATATGGGGCCGTATGTGACATCTGTGCCGAAAGAAAAAAAAGCCGGGTGCAAATCTCGCCAATATCTTTTTTTTCAATTCGCCAGTTAGCATTTCTCTTATTGTTCGAGTGGTAAATTTAAACACTGATTTGAAGTTGAAATTAAATGTCATGGTTTGTTACATAATTTAATATTTCGCCAGATGTCATATACGCACCGCATGTTTGGCATGATTGTTTTTTACGAAAATTTGACGAAAACCTCGTTTTCGAATACCAGTTACATATGTATTTTTGGTACTACTTAGTTATCCCGTCGACAAAAAATCTATCACCAAACTATAAGATTAAATGCCAATAATGGTTGATGGTAAATGTCACATTCACTTGACTTTTAGCAAGTTACACGTGTTTACGTCATCAAGTGGTTTTTATTTCGACGTTTTATTTTTATATTTATTAATGTTATACTAATTTATTTGTTCTTTCGTTATTTAAAATAAAAATTTTGTCAATCTGTACAATTTGGCGAGTGGTTTCGCGATTTATATAATTTGCGAAATTGGGTGACGGAATAACTACTACATTGTACCGTATTTTTTAATTATTTTCTATTTCCAAAAGGAAATAGCAAAATAAATAATTAATTACTATAGAACAAAATAATTTATATAAATTTAAAAAAGAAATAAAAGTAAATATACATTTATTATTAAATAAACAACAATAGCCGGGTTACCATGTCTATCAAAATAATGCCATTTGTGCGCCAATTAGGTACACCGGTGCGTATATGACATCTGTGCCTAATATTTTTCTTTTCGTTTTGTTTTTAAAAAAAAAAGAAGTGAAAGCCATCAATTTAAATGTTTCATTTTTAAATGAAAGTTTTGTATTTAATAAAATGATAACGAAATACAAAAAAATCATTGTTCTTAGCATAGATTTAAAGGAGGCCAAACTGTCGCCAAATTAATTTAAAATAGTAACCTTTTCTGAATTATGAAAAAAATTTCTGTTATGATTAAAATTTGAGTTGCCATCATTAGAAAAAATGTATTTAAAATTAGAAAAAAAATAATATTTCGAAAACTAATTCGAATTTTAAAATTCTAATACCAGTTTTGAGATCTGTGGATCAACACGGATTTTTTGGTGTTAATTTCATCGCAAAGTATATTCCATATTTTAGGAGAAATCGCCGTGAAACAAAGTCAGTTGTTTAATCAGTCGATTCAAAGAATCGATACATTTCAGGCGTTTCATATATTCGTTTCATAAATTCGTTTCATTAGGATTTTATATATATAGGGTAGATATACCGTTGTTAAAAAATTACAGTTTATTTCAGGCTCTATTTTAAATTTAATATTAAAAAATCCCTACTTAAGCCGAAATATGAAAACACATCTATTGCAAGTTCATCATCAATTAGCAGATTTATTAGTATTAATGAAGCTATGCTTTTTTTTTTTTTTTTTTTTTTTTTTTTTTACAGTTTAAACCTTTATCTACTGATGGTACTTATAATATAAGTGCCATTAAAATAACTTGTTATAGAATTCATTTAATACATCGATTAGTAGTAAGACAGTTTATAATGGGTTATAGATACATTAGTTTATCTTGTTCCAAAAGCATTATTGGTTACACAAAACAAAAATATTTTTAAAAGGATGATTTCTTCTTCAGCTTTTCAGCTTTCTTGGCAATTGGGGGAGGGGGGGATTTTTTTTCAATTGGGAAATATTTCTATATTTCTATTGTAAGCATTATATTTGTACATTTCCTAATTCAACAAAATATTAAGAGAAACATATAAAATAAAATATTTGAGTGGGGATATAAATACTGCACAAAATCCCTATAAACTTAAATTGAATTAATCCTTCTAAATACTTCAATCCTTCTAAAATTTATTAAATGATTATGTAAATTTTCTAATGTAGATTGAAAAATTCACAAAAAAGGCTTTAGAAGATAAAATTTTCATGAATTCATAATTCAGTACATGCAGTGTTAATAATTGTTTACTAATTTTGTAGAATATTACCTCAAACCGTATGATTTATATATATTTTTTTTTTTTGTTTTACTAAAGTTTAACATTTCATTTCTTCATAAGTTTTCTAAGTACTTTCAATTTGCATAGAAAAAAAGCACTGACATAATATACAGATTCACATAAAATAATTAAAATATTATACAATAAAAGCTTTCGGAAATATTTTTTTAGTTATTGAAAGCCAGATGTTTGAGTATATAGTTAAACGACGTGCCTATACTGATAAACGGCAAACCATTATACTGAATCAGTGGTTGAAAAAAACTTTTATTTTTCAATGAGCTAAAACTATAACTACTTTATCGAAAATGTAGTTAACTACAACTACAACTGCTTGTTTTAAAAAGTTGATACGTTAAATTATTAATTAACACAGTGGCTTTGTACAACGTCTGAATGACATGCAATCAAATAAATCGATAAAACTGAGATCATTAAAAAAGTAAGAAAGATAACATAGAGGAAAATGTACTATGTTATTTTCCACAATGTTAGTTTAGACACGCATTGCGATTTTCGTAGTGAAATTAAGAGAGGAGCCCAATACAATAAACATTTATACATTAATTAAAAACATGAATACATCAAATGTTTCATAGTTTTATTATTAAAATAGGTGTAAAAACAATTAAAAGGCTTTAAGACATTAAAACCAATTTACAGATGTTAAATATAAAAGGATTCGCCTGATTCCCGAGTGCTTTCGACCAAACCCTGGTCATCATCAAGGGGTGAAGTGAGAAGAAACTATGAATCAATGTATGTATTCATGTTTTTAATTAACATTTTAGGGTGAATTTGACATTCTTTTACATATAGATATTCCCTATGTTTAACATTTATACACTGTTGCAAGAAATGCGATTAAAGTATAACCTCCACCCCCCCCCCACCCCCCTTGAAGTAGAATCAAAAGTAGTGTCAAACTACAGGTATCACACTATTTGCTACAGTATATTTTTAAAATTTTTAAAGTGTTACACTGCAAACTACTAGAATATGTAGCGACTACTGTAGTTTCGCTACATGTAGTGTGTTTCAGAGTTCATTTTACTCACCTACTCAGTTAGTAAGTTCAAAATAGTATGTTTTACTTGAAAATAAATTTTAAACGAAAGTATTAAACAAACTTTATATTGGTTCTTTTTTATCTGATCGATAGTCGTTAAAAATAGTTGAACGAAATACTTAAAGAAGAGGTGTGAAAAGTGAGAAAATATCATTCCATTGCACTTAATGTTGAATTGAATATTTGAATTATACTTGAACGTAAAAAGTGTTTTAGATTACTTTTTTCCCTTATGAATAATATGTTTTCATATGAGGAATAGAAATTTTTCAAATATTTATTCAATAAAAATAAATAAAGTATTATTGAGTGAAATCTTCAAATTTAAAATACTCAGAAAAGAAGAACACTCTTAATTGAGAATTAAAGAAAATAATGATTTTTTTCTTTTAAGTTGAAAAAGAAAAAGAAAGTATTCTTAGAAGCATTTATGTTATCAAAATATATATGAAAATAAATTTTCATAAATTATTAGTATATTAGAAATCAATTTACTTAGCTTGGGATGCAAATATATTGCAAAAATTGTCTATAACATTGTCCGTAACATTGCTAAATTTAACGAAATCTTTAGAGATTAAAATTAAAAAAAGGGAGTAGAATATGATTTATTGTAATGACGGTTAGTATTGTTTTTATTTTACATGCGTTTACATAATTATTTTTATGTAAAAAAATTATTTGTTAGGAATTGTTTATAAATAAAATTGAAGAATATGTTGTAATATGTTAACAAAGATCCTAATAACTTTTTGAAGTTTATAAGTAATTTGATATCATTAATCTCTGTCAAAAAATCTATGCAATTTAACAGATTTGTTTACTGGGTTCATGGATTGTTCTTCTTATTATTTTGTTTAATTAAACAGTTCCATGACAAGTTAATGGGTTCTTCTTATTAAATTTTTTAATTAAACAATTTCACGGCGTTGTAAATATCATTGAAAACGAAAATATTGTGATTTTAAATAAATGTATAATTACGCTATTTTTGCACGAATAATGGTGTTGTTGAGAACGCTTTAGTTTTAAAAAACATGCAGATTTTATAGATTATATTGTAAATTGTATGTACAGATTGTATTACAGACATATTACTTTAACTGACTGCCAGTTTAATTAATTTTGAATTGGTCTTTTGTGATTTGAAATAATAGGCAAATAAAAATGTTGTAAAACTGGAAAATTGCTTCCAAATTGTCATACGTGAGAGATGAATTCGTTACCGAGTTAATCGAATTCATGCCACTATTTTTATAGGAGAAAAGTGATCATGAAGTGATATGTCTTGAAAATTGTACTACAGACAATTAGTTATATTTCTTACCAGTAAATCTAATAAAGTTCCAGAAATAGTCATGAAAATATAGGATGAAAGTATTACAAGAACCGGATGACAATGAAATTGAATTATTTTCTCTTTTTTTTAGAGAGCTTTAGTAGCCGTATATCCTGTATGTATGGCATCAAAATTGATCATAGCAAAGTACATCAATGAGGATGAACTCAATTTTCGGCACACTTTGTAAAGTTGTTTTTGCAATCTTATCTGATTGGCCAGCACCTAGCTGATAAATTATATAATTTAACTGTTCGCCACAAAAGTAACGCTTGCCTAAAATTGACATTTTTGACAAAGAGGAAAAACATCTCTAGAAAAGCGTTTTTTTTTTTTGTTGTTGTTGTTGTTTTGTTTTATTTAGCATGTGTTAACCAATTTTTTATCAAATTATAACGAGGTCTTAGGTAATTATTTTATTTTATTTAAACGATTTCAGCGTTATGCGTACCATTGCGAATAAATATACTGTAATGCTTAAAAAAAAAGGAAAAAAAAATGTTAATTTTTGATATTTTGGGGCATGTGCTTCTTCATTTAAAAAAATTGTAGATTTTATAGATCTAATTCTATATTCAGTCAATATTGGGTTGATATTATGTGATTTATTACTAAATAAAATTTAAGAGTTCCCGAGTTTAAACTATACTTGTCTGAAATTCACATTATTAAGTCTCTATTAAGACATTATGCAGTCAATGGGACAACCAAATCTTTCTCAAATTATTTCAAGTTCATGGATTCTTCTTCTTCTTCATCTTCATCTTTTTTAATTAAACAGTTTCACGGTGTTTTAAATATCATTGAGAACGAAAATATTGTGCTGTTAAATAAATGTTTAATTATGCTATTTTTGGGCAAGTAGTGCTGTTGTTAAGTGGCCCTTAAAATTGCTTACGCATTTCATTACTTTAACCCTTTATGCACTGAATTAAGAATTCTTGAAAATTGTATCTTGTAAAGCATTTTTCGAGAATTTTCGAAACTACATTAGAAGATTTACATAATCATTTAATAAATTTTAGAAGGATTTTAGAAGGATTGAAGGATTTAGAAGGATTAATTAAATTTGAATTTATAGGGATTTTGTGCAATATTTATAACCCCACTCAAGTCTTTTATTTTATATTTTTTTCTTAGTATTTTGTAGAATTAGGAAATGTACAAATATAATGTTCTTCCAATAGGAATACAGAAATATTTCCGAATAGAGAAATTCTCTCTCTCCCACTTCCAACGCCAAGAAAACTGAAACGATGCAAAGGCAAAAGAAATCATCCTTAATTTTTTTTTTTGTGTTTAACTAATAATGCTTTTGGAACAAGATAAAGTAATATATCTATAACTCATTCTAAACTGTATTACAACTAATCGATGTATTAAATGAATTATATAACAAGTTATTTTAATGATACTTATAAGTACCGCCAGTAGATAAAGGGTTAATTAAACAAAATTATCGGTATTAAATTAAATTATCAGTAGATAAAGGGTTAATTAACAGTTTCTACGTGGTGGGAGTACGGTAAAAAGGTAGAGTCTCATCCACCCCTGCATCGTGGCGTTTGCTAACATTTCGGCCCAAAATTAACTTACGGTGCAACTTGTCCATCTTCGGCGCCCCACTTTTTGCTTCCCCCCCCCTCCCTCCAAAATCAATTTTCTTATGACAAATCTACACCAACCATTCGGCTTCAAAACTCCAGGTAATCCAGTGTTTATGTTGTTCCCAAACCATTTCGTTACAATATGTTAATTCAGCGTGGGCACAAGACTCAATTATGGAAAAGGCGCGAGCTAATAAATTTATTATAAAACGTTATAATTTCTGCTCTGATTCCTTTTAAGGTATGGCAACCGTAAAGAAAAAAAAAAGGACGAAGAAGAGTTGCCATTACTTCGTACAATTACCGTTTAGTTCGGTTGCAAATATAGATCTGATGATTTCGGGCAGTAATGTAATTCGGGCAGCGGTGGCCCAGTTGGCAGAGAATCGAACCCGCAGCTGAAGGCCGCGGGATCGAGACCTACTGTTGGCTATAATCCGCCATGTACGCTAATGGCGCCTGGTGCATGTAAAATCCATCGTGGGTGCAGAGTCTTCCAAGTTACCTGTGAATTATACCTCTGGAGGTGCCTTGCCAGATGAAGGTCTCGTTATCTGACCAAGATTCCAAATTACGAGTTCAACATGAGTAGCAATGTGCAGGTTCCAAACAACAGGATATAAATGTTAAGGAACCGACAAAACACCGTTTACAACTAAGTAATAGGCACTGCCGATATGATCTAGGCGCTCGTTAAGTTTATCGCCTCTACGCGGCAATTTGGTGGTCAACCGCCCCGATACCAGCTATCAAACCCGTTCAGCTGGGGCTTCCCGGCAGGTAGGGGCCTGGTCATCGGTTAGAAAGAAAGGATGAAAGGGTTAATTAAATTTAATTATTGTAATTCTTAAAATGTTGCAACTTATAACACTCTTAAATTTTGTAATTGTTTAAATTTTGTTTTACTTCTGTTCAATAACTGAAGAATCCGTTTAAAAGCAAAGGAAAGCAACGAATTTCTACCAAAAGCATTGGGACACGCATAAGCACAACGACAATACACTATCATTCTCCGAAGATCTCTTACATATATACGGTAAGACTTTTGCTGTTAATGCATAGTTATGAAGCCCTAATAGGGTTAATCAAGGACACTTCATTTAAGTTGGGAAGCGTCTTATATAGCCCAGATGTAACATTTTCTTGTAACTATCTATTAAATATTACTCAATAAAAATGTGTAGCGAGCTTCCTTTGCAATTTTTTATTATCATTTTTTAGTTGTCACTTTCCAAATTTTGAAATCGTACTAGAACTAAATTCATCAGCAGCACAAACAACTAATAATATCTTCTACTGTTAATTTTGATTAAGCAATTGCATAAAACAATTTTTAATCGAAATCTGCGTAACATAATGGTTATTTTATTTTCATTAATAGCATCACAGATTATTGTCTTGAGTAATTATTAACAGTGAGAGATATATTAATCTGAAATATAAGTATGTTCTTGTTCAATTTCTACATCTGCTGAATATTGTGGTGATTATTTTACCAATATGTCTTAATAAATCACTGTAAAAAAAAAAAAAAAAAAAAAAAAAAAAAAAAAAAAAAAAAAAAAAACGGACTAAAAAACAGAAATACTACTGGCAATCTAGATGCCAGTACTATTTCCGTTTTTTACGGGAATTTTTACCGATAAATTACAGAACAATTTCCGTTTTTAATCAGAAAAACGGAAAATTTTCTGTAATTTATGGGTAAAAATTCCCGTAAAAAAAACGGAAATAATACTGGCGTCTAGATTGCCAGTAAGTATTTCCGTTTTTTAGTCCGTTTTTGATTTTTTACAGTGTACATTATTCAATGATAATTTTTAATTAAATTATTACCTAGCTATATTCAGTTTATACTTTTCCCGAACTATTCATTCTTAAGTTTAATACCTGTGCACATACATATCTGTCTATATCAGTATCTATATATTTTAATCCTTTTCAAAAGAGGGCATTTTTAACTCTGAAACACTATTTAAGTAAGCATGAAAGTCTGTTTTATGTAGAATATCAGATTAAATATAAAATTTTCCATGATTGAACGGAATTTAATATCAGCGTTTTAAGAAGATTAGATTTTTATTTTCATTCTAATTCACTAAATTGAACGCAATATTAAATTCTGAAATCATATTAAATCGAGTGCTCGTAAAATTGAATAAATTTTATTTGAAGATTTAGAGTTTTGATAAAGGCAATCGTTTAACTTCTTTGAAACTGGAAAATGCATTTGCAGTTGTTATATACCTTCTGTTAAGTGTTTTTGCAGTTTATATAAATTTCTGTATTGAGGATATGAGCTGCCGCAACTCGTTGTTATGGTTCGTTAAATTTTTTAATATGTATTAAAAACCAATATTGAAAACTCTTTGCAGAAATTCTTGATTCATATTGATTCACAGTTTAAAGAAAGTGTTGATATTTTATGTGTAAAATTGTGTATTGGGTCTAAATGTAGCGAATTTATTTATTTACTTTTTATAGTCGCATACATCTTGTTATTATGACTTTCTAAATTAATTGATCGCCCAAAAATTTGGCATTTCTTAGGTTTACTTCAAGATACGTAGCATTTATTTATCAAATAATAAAATGCACACATATATTATATATATATATATATCATTTTCTACGAAATCTGTATAAAATCAACTTGATGTTCCCAATCACAAGAGAAGCTGATTTATGTTCAGATTCTTTAACCGAAATATAAAAAAATAATAAAATTTTACGAAATTTTCTTAAATTAAGCGGTAAAATGGCTAGCCAAGAACCATTAACTTTGTATTCGTGTGATTTGTAGATAATAATTAAATCAGATCCGCTAATACTACTAATAATACGCTAAAAGAAACACTTTTTTTAAATACAAACGTAGGACGACTGTCTCAGTAGTTGATCAGTTAATATTAATATAAGGTTCAATTAATATCGATTAATATAAGGAAAATCAATTAATATAAGGTTTGTATCTACCTTTCTAACTGCTTAGTTTCTTGTAATTATAAAGTACTTAAGACATATTATCTCTCTAATTCAAGGTATTGTGTAAAGAATGTGCTATAGTGTGACCGAGCAAGTAGTTGATCAAATAAGATCAATGCTATGGTTTTTTTTTATTGTATTTCCTTCCTTTTAAGTTACATAAGTAAAGTAACATGATTGCAGCAACCATTTAATCAATGCCTTATAGTGGGCAAAAATAAAATCTGCTGAAATTAAATAGCGACAAAATTATAAATAAATAGTTTCTTTAATTGCCATTTTCCCAATAGTTGATTGATCGAAGAAATCAGCCGAAAATTCAAAAAATAATCTTTAAAATATCATGCTTGGGCAGTGATTAACAATAATTCATACAAAACTATTATTTGAAATAAGCAAGATGGAAGGGGATTATTTTAACTTACCGTAATTATCTCCAGCTAATCAAAAACTAAATTTTTAGATTTTCTAAAAAAAATAAAATAAATCACAAAATGGCTTCTGTTACAACAGGCAGCTGAACGTGACAATAGGTGCTTCAGCATTCAAACAAAGATATTACGCCTAGTGCGACGTGTAAAACTCATTTCCGCCTGAAATGGGGCAATATTTAATTTAAAAAAAAAAAAAAAATCATCAACTACTGACAAGGTCACCCTACACAGTTTTATTCAACACAAAAACAAAATCATTCACTGATTGGACACAAGTTCTCGTGGAGCAGGACAGTTCAAAATATGTCTAAAATTCAAAAATTAACCTTTAAAATATCATGCTTTAGCTGTGATTAACAATATAATTCGTATAAAACAATTATTTGAAATAAGCAAGATGGAAGTGGATTATTTTAACTTTCCGTAATTATCTCCAACCAATCAAAAACCAAATATTTAGATTTTCTAATTAAAAATATATATATATTAAAATGGCTCTTCTTATAGCAGGCAGCTGAAAACAATATGACAACAGGTGCTCCAGCATTCAAACAAAGATATTGTGCCTAGTGCCACGTGTAAAACTCATTTCAGCCTGAAATGGAGCAATATTTAAAAAGATCAACTACTGGAGGTGTAATCAACTTCTGTCGTGGTCACCCTACAAAGTTTTATTCAACATAAAAACGAAGTCCTTCACTGACTCGACACAAGTTCTCGTGGGGCAGAACAGTTCAAAAGATGTCTCGAATTCAAAAATATTATTAATTTATCAACTGTTAGTACAGTTATTCTATATTACAAAATAAAAAAATTTTATTCAAAAAGTTACTTCGATAAGCATTCATTTAAATATAATAATAATAAAGTATACATAAAAATGTAGCAGACATGTTTGACAAAAAAATGTCATCGGGTCAATCCATTTCAAGTGCTCTAGAAAATCAGATATTCGTTGCTCGACCATTTTTTAAAAATCTGAAATTTTTTGTGCAACAACTATAACATGATGGAAGTTCAAAATGACTATTATTTTAATTTTATTTATTTTTGTTTGTGCATGGCGGTCATCTTTGTTTCATCGTCTGCAGCAATTTTCTCACAAGAAGGGTTTACGGAATCGTAAATAATTCATCGTTTATTTATCAATTCAAGTGCGGATTAAAGCAATTTGTACAGAATACATTGGGCTAAAAATCTGGTAATGGAGTAGTTTCCGAAACTAACTGCTTATTGGTAAAATTTAAGCATAAAGTTTCAGTTTTTTTCCAAAATTTGTCCGTTTACAAGAGGAAATTTTTCTAGCAAGGAATACTGTCAACATGACATATTTTTTTTTTACAAATAGGCCTAAAGTGCTTGTACTTACACGCCGAGTTCCAGATCTGAGATTTGCTTTCTCTTTGCTAAAACAAAATCCCAAAATTTTCAAAAATGACAAAAATCGCACTTTTCAGGCTTTGATATCTCTGGTGGGGCACGAGATAAAAATCTGATTTTTTTTTTTATTTTATATAACAGTATTGTATGGTAGTGTTATGCACAAGAAATTTCAGGATGGAGATTTGACTACAAGCTGAGATATGGCAAGGGCAACATGTCAAAACAATACCGCCAAACTATTGTTTTGTTGTAGTCACAGCTAAGTATTTATTTCAGAGTATCATTTAAATTTATTTTTTAGATTATCTTTAAATAATAGTAACAGAAAATAAAGCCTTTTTCAATTAATTAAAAAAATAATTATGCCTAAGGCCTGTAATTTTAATAACTAAAAGAAACCTCAGCATTTTTACACACATATATATATATACACATATACATATACAAGCCCTGAGACAAAAATAGAATAGGAGAAATAAGAAAGAAGAATAGGAGAAATAAGAATAGAAAAAGAGAAAAGCTGTTAATGTTGGCATACTTGTTGAGACATGATCAAACGTGTCAAAACACATTCCTACTTGTTAGTTTAAAAACCACAATTTTAATGCTGCTTGCCAGCCCCTGAAACTTGTTCCTACCATAAGTATGTTCCTGTAAATGAAACATTATGCGATGTTACCATGCATCAGCCTCAAGTAATTTTCAGAAAGTAAAGATACCCAAAGCCTTTTCAAAATTTATACTGCAGAAAAACCACATTTTTTTCATAAGAAGTAAGCTAGGAATTATTAATGAATTGAGACTTGCACATAGTGATTTCAAAGTATATTTCTATGAGCCAGCAGTGTCAAGATCTTCAATCAAGTTATCAAGAGATTACAAGACTTGGTTCCTACAAATAAAATTTTGAGAAAGATAAAAATTGTGGTTTTTGAACCAACAAGCAAGAATGTGTTTTGACAGGTTTGATCATGTCTCAACAAGTATGACAATATTAACAGCTTTTCTTTTTCCCTATGTTGTTTTTGTCTCAGGTCTTGTATAAAAATATTTTTTTTTCTTTATGTAAAAGTGCTGAGGTTTCTTTTAGTTACTAAAATTACTTACAACAAAAATTACTGAAACCATACAAAATGTATGGCCTTAGGCATAATTATTTTTTTAATTAATTGCTAAGCTTTGCAAAGGGCTTTATTTTCTGTTACTATTATTTAAAGATAATCAAAAACATAAATTTAAATGACACTCTGAGATAAATACTTGGCTGTGACTACAACAAAACAATAGTTTGGCAGTATTGTTTTGACAAGTTGCCCTTGCCATATCTCAGCTTGTAGTCAAATCTCCATCCTGAAATTTCTTGTGCATAACACTACCATACAATACTCTTATATAAAAAAAATTCAGATTTTTATCTCGTGCCCCACCAGAGATATCAAAGCCTGAAAAGTGCGATTTTTGTCATTTTTGAAAAATTTGGGATTTTTTTTAGCGAAGAGAAAGCAAGTCCCAGATCTGGAACTCGGCGTGTGAATACAAGTACTTTCGGCCTATTTGTAAAAAAAATTATGTCATGTTAACAGTATTTCTTGCTAGAAAAATTTCCTCTTGTAAACGGACAAATTTTCGAAAAAAACCGAAACTTTATGCTTAAATTTTACCAATAAGCAGTTAGTTTCGGAAACTACTCCATTACCAGATTTTTAGCTCAATGTATTCTGTACAAATTGCTTTAATCTGCAGTTGAATTGGATAAATAAACAATGAATTATTTACAATTCCGTAAACCCTTCTTGTAAGAAAATTGCTGCAGACAATGAAACAAAGATGGCCGCCATGCACAAACAAAAATTAATAAAATTAAAATAATAGTCATTTTGAACTTCCATCATGTTAGGGTTGTTGTACAAAAAATTTCAGATTTTTTTTAAATGGTCGAGCAACCAGTACTGGACCACTTGAAACACCACTTGGACCACCACAACAGATTAACCCCATCTGTTTTCGGCAAAATGTCTTCGTGACATGACTAAATTTTCAACTGTACACTCTGTTTTTAAAATGTAACCGATCTAAAATGCCGGCTACTTCAACATCGTTTTTGTTTATTTTTTACGATATTTTCTCGTGTATTTGTAAGTGCATTGATTGTAAGAATTTGGCTATTGAATTCAACAGCTAAACACGTTCAACTTCGAAATCAACTTCTTGAAAATTTGACAACTGCGCTGTTAAAAAATTATGTGCTGTTAACCCTAAATTAAATAAAATAAGGCGGATTTAAGTACAGTTAAAAAATAAAATTTTATAAAAAATTACTAAAAAATACTAAAATTTTTTTTTTAAATACAATGAGTAAACGTTTCGCCGAGCTACACGTAGGACATCATCAGTACATAATGTGCTGTTTGAACCGAAGTATGAATGAAAGTTGATGCTATCTTGATTTTGGTAAATTGCAGAACCGTAGATCACTACATTTTTTGGAGAGAAGCTGCTTTTTGTGACTCAGCAATTTTTTAAATCAAAGTTGCAGCAACTTTCATCCATATTTAGGTTCACTAGGTAGAAATGAAATATCCAACAGTGTATTTATATTGCAAGAGAGAATCGTCAGTTTCTAACATTGTTGTTTACGTCTTCGATAAAAAAAAAAAAAAAAAAAAAAAAAAAATCACGTGCGATAGGCTCAAATGCGTAACTGAGTTCACGGAATTTGGGGCAGTAGGGGTTGAGGATATTATTAGATTAATAAGGCGAATAATTAAAATTTTTATTTGATAATCAATGTTTGTATTACTTCGAGTGTATACTTATATAGGTTTAAATTATCAGCGTTCTCAGCAGTGAATATCTTTCATTTTATAAATTATTTAAAATGTAAATAAGGGGGGGGGGGTTAGTGCTGCTTTAAGATCTTTAATTCATTTAAATAAATTATATAATTTGTGCATTAAATTAAGTATTTTCTTTCCGTTAACACCACAATTCTTATTTCTGATAAGACTAAATATTCACAAAACTCTAAACAAAAAACACTCACAGCCCTTACTTATAAAGGAACGATGTATCTTATCATTTTTCCAACTTTAATTGCGATAATTTAAAATCAGTGGCGAAATTTATTTTTTAATTCAGAACAAAATCATAATATTTCGCTAATAATAACAATAAAAAAAAAAGTTCTTCTGTTTATTGAATTGAAAAAGAATATAATCCCCCCTTATGCCCCTTCGAAAGAACACTTAGACACTATATTACCTTATCAGACAGAAAGTCTTACACGAGAATACAATATTCTACGTTAAAAATTGTCAAATCCTCTTCTCAATTACTTAACAGGCTCTTGAAATATCTGCTTAATCTTCAAATGGGTACTTTTGGAATGAGCCGCAGAGCCCTTAGATTCTTGATCTATAGCTTGAGTGCTTCAAAAAATCCCATTAAGATTAAGAAAGTTTCAAAGCGAAAACAATGAGAGTGTTTCATACACTGCCCCCCATAAATCTCTAACTTGCTTTTGCGCTGACATTATCTACTACCGGCGCCAGAAGCCTTAGATAGAATTAAAACTGCTTCTATTACGTAAATTCATCTCAGAACTCGTCAGGTCATGAACCATAAATATCTTTCAAGGAGCCTCTCTGGAGGGTCGAAAGTATCTCGCCTTCTAGCTTTTAGAATATTTTCCCTTTGTGTGGTACATTGGTAACATATCTCTGATACAGAGCTCGAGTGATTGACAATGCTGTTCTGACTGGTGACATTTACTTAATCTTGAAAGTGATGGTTTACAGTAAACATATGACTGAATTACGTGCTTTTATGGCTAGCGTTGTCTTGTTTTGTTGCTAAACTATCTTTAAAAGTTAAGACACTTTACGAATCTTAATGGCGTATTTAAAACCGTGAGAAATAAATTGAGGTACGCTTGAAGTGAAGAAGAAATAAGGAAAAAAGGAAGGGGGAAAGAAAGAGAAGAGAATCTCCATAGGAATTAATCTCTATGGAACGTTTTTTTTTTTTTTTTTTTCACATTTGTACTATTTCTTGTATGAGTTCATTATTGAAATAATTATCTAGTTCTTTTTTCAAAAAGCAATATCAGACATGCAGGACGCAATATGTGTTTTTTTTTCTTTTTTTAATAGACGTGAGTTTCAAAACTTGCTTTATCCAAAAAATCGAATTTTGGGAAATCTCAAAAAATCTTTGACAGCGTCCATTGGTTTTCATAGTAAACCAAGATTCTACAATGCCAGAAATATAAGATAAACTAGATTTTTTGCAGATTGTATTGTTTTTTCGATAGAGGTTCACCAATAGAATAGTTTGATAGAGAAAACTCCATTTTTTAAATTTTGGATAAGGCGAGTTTTGAAACTCACGTTATATATATATATATATATATATATCTCACTTTCACTCAAACTTCGAGTGATTGACAATGTTCTTCTGATTGATGACATTTACTTAATCTTGGAACTGATGGTTTACAGTAAACATATGACTGAACTACGTGATTTTATGGATAGCGTTGTCTTGTTTTCTTGCTAAATTATCTTTAAAAGTTAAGACGCTTTACGAATCTTAATAGCGTACTTAGAACCGTGATAAATAAATTGAGGTACGCTGGAAATAAAGGAGAAATAAGGAAAAAAAGTAATTGGGGGGTGGGGGGAGAAGATATTCTCCATAGGAATTAATCTGTATAGAACGTTTTTTGACATTTGTACTATTTCTTCCATTAGTTCATTATCGAAATAATTATCTAGTTCTTCTTTCAAAGTGCAATGTTAAACATGCAGGAGACATTATATGTTGCTGAAGAAAATCTTGTTATCTTTTTTTTTTTTTTTTTTAATATATATATATATATATATATATATTTATATAATACTATCAATCATACTCAGTAAAAAGAAATTGTTTGGGAGTCCTGGTAATTTCACAAGTCAACATACACAAAATTTGAAAATTTCCTAAATAATTTTCATTAACAAAAGAATTTTTGTGCCTGACTGTGTGTGTCTGTTTCCTTGATTTTGGCGATGACGAAGAAAATCTATGGCACGTAGAAATCTGCTAATTATGTTTCAGATAGACAGAGATAGGTTATAATGCACCTGAACTTTAAATTTTGGATTTTTTTTTTTAATTAGCTATTTTGTTCTTTATACTGAAGGCGTAGTTTCGAGTATTTTTCCGATTACCTGTGTTCATCACCGATTTTGAGTCAGACATAAAATCAATCCAAATTTAATCCTTTAGACCAACATGTTTGTCCACTTTGTCTTCCTTTCAATAAACTTTATTCGGAATTCGAACCGCGATTTCTGAATTTTTCTCAGATAGTTTAAACAGCCCTATTTCCACCGAAAATGAAGACTTCGATTTTTATGAATACATTTCTATTTGATACTTTAGTCATCTAATGTTATATGTTAAATCTATATAAGGAGACAGCCATCCTCTTTCGTTTACAGAATTAAAAAATACTTAATTTTAATTTATGCGATTTTTAATAGCATTAAAAAAGTGAGAAATTTCTGACGGCCCAAATGAAGCTCAAATGAGGAAAATTTTCTGCATCGGATTGCTACATCGCCATATCTTTTTCTTACAACGACGGGGAACGTCCAGAAAAGAGGTATATTGTTAGAACAATTCAATGCGTCTGTGAGGATGGTTTCTTACCTTTTGGTAAGTAATTTTCCACCAATTTTCAATCAATCGCGTTTTACTTTTGGTTGTTCCGTTCAGTACAGAGTCATCACGGGCCCAGGACTGGGGTAAACTTCGAACTAGAAGTCTGCACGGATCAGGCTCAGGCATATTTTCATTCACGACACCCGGGCCGGGGCAGGCCAAATATTCACTCCTTTCGGGTCGGGCTTGGCTCAGCCTTACTTTTTTTCTGAAGGATCGGAATGGACCGGGTCTAAGTTACTTTTTCCATACCAAGTCGGGACTGGCTTCATTCTCCCTACGTCTGCATTAGCCGAAATTTTCAGTCCCGGTTTCGACCCAGCCCGTATGAAAATCGTTGTCTCGGCGTGGCCTGGTCTGTGCAAAAATTCTTAAAATTTTGGTCCGGCTCAAAAAATTTTGCAAAAAATGCATAGATATTTTTAAATCGCCATTATTCTACAGCTAACCTTTAAAATTTATTATTTTTAAAGAATAGTGGATTTCAAGGTAAAAAAATTAAATTCACTAAAACCTTTGAAAAAGAACCTGCCTAAGACTAAGTCCTGTCTTAAACATCTATAAGCATTTTTTTTTTTTTTTTTACAGATTTTATTACTTTTCTTTTGTTATAAAGAAAATACCAAAATTTAAAAAATGGTAAAAATAGACAGATCTAAGATTCTTTATTACTGTCTAAAAAAGAAAAAACAACAACAAAAAACCGTTTCTTTGTTACTTGAAAGATAAAAAATACCCACATCTTTAACCGTTGAATTTTTTAAAATATCAAAAAAAAAATAATTAAAAAAATCCATGTATAGTACAATTTTTAAACAAAAATGCTAATAAAAGTGATTATTTATTTATTTTTTACTGGCAGATGTTTTTTAGAAAAAAAAAATAATTATTATAAACAAATAAAAGCATTAAATATTTAAAAGTGTTTCGTTTAGTATTTTTCAGATGCATTTACTTAAGACGCGATATTTATTTTTCGATCAGCATTTGAAGTACAAGAAAGAGTGTTAGTAAAAGTATCACGGAAAAAAACCTATGGCACCAAGCCAGCCAGAAAAATATATTCCAGCAAATTCATTTTTTTTTCACTTGAATTTGCATGTGAAGTTCATTTAAAAAGTAATTTTCCCACATTTTTTGTGAATATCAATGAAATAAAAGTGAGATTTGTTTTTTAATAAAGTATCGTAAAAATAGTACTTCTACTTTCTTTGCAACGTTTTTTATATTTATCAAATACTGAATATATTTTTCACGAACGTGCAATTTCTATTATTAAAATGTTATTGGATTAAAAAAAAGGATAGTTTTCATTTTATTTTCGAAAAATCGTTTTTACCAAATGATGATTTACTTGTTTTTAGAATACACTTAAATGTATTCCCATTTACTTTTTTTCCTTCTTTTTCGAACATATCGATTTATTTCATTTAAATCCTCTGAGATGAAATATTATATTCAAAATGACCCTTTTTTAATGGGAAAAAAATTCTGTTAGTAAAATTAGAATTAAAATGCTGTGACGATAAGAAATAGTCTTTTATTTGAGCTATATATATATGTTCTTTTATCCGTATACGCAACTCTTTTTAATTTTAATTTAAATGGACTGGTGTCTATAGGAATGGCGAGGAATAAAAATATATGCAATAACATTTACCAACAAATATTTTAAGAAATATATAATGAATTTTTAAAATATTTCTGGTTAAAGAATAGTTTTAATATGGTTAATTAACTATTAACAAATATTTTCGAAAAATATAATGAATTTTAAAAATATTTTTGGTTTAAATATAATTTTTTAATAGTCTTAATCAATAGAAGAAAAAATCTGTCTTGCTTTAAAATTTTTGTGAGATACGTGTGCTGTGCGTTGATGGATGTGTCGAAAATTGGCTTCGACATCGATTTTAAACAATAGTAGAGTTTTGAGGTCTACTCTAGCATATCAAGGTATTCAGATTATCATGAGTTTTTGCCCACGAAATAGCAAGTTATGAGTTATCTGTTGTGAGTTTGGTGGCCGTTAGTAAATCTTTATTCAAAAGATGTGAAGTTAAGATGGATCTGGAAAGCATTTGCAATGTTTTGGTAAACAGTTGTATTTTGGTGAAAATAGTAGTCCTTGAATGGTATGAATTTATTATATATTCGTTTATTTAACTCATTTTGAGTTCATGGTTTTTTTTTTCTCTAAACTTCTTCTAATTCTCAAAGTATGGATGCCACCATTATAGAGATTTTTAACTGTCTGGAAATGTTTTCTGTATTTTCAGCTGTATTTCGGCATGCTGTTTGGAAGTTCTTGTTCTCAAATGGCGATTTTGGAGTTACTTTCAGTTTAGGCTGTCGAGTGGTAAAATAACTTTTAAATAAAGATTCTTTTTGAGTCCACGTGACTCATAGTAGATAAAATTATTTTGTCCAGTTTTAACTCGTTAATGCCGGCGCGGTGGGACACACTCGACTGTCTCAGAGCTGGCAAGTCGCCGGCCTTTTGGATACCAGTATTTTAATACAGAAAATGTTGTTTTATTTAATTAGAACAATTGGGCGATTTAAAGGAACAGCATTTTCTCTAAAATAACAGTGGTGTGCAAAAAGCCGGAGACTTGACAACTCTGAGACAGTCGAGTGTGACCCACCGCGCCGGCGTGAACGTGTTAAAAGTAATTTAAGTAGGAGAAAAGTATTTTCTCCTGTTGTTCGAATTTTTTCTTCTTGGTGAAGATTGTTGGTAGAGTCAAAGTTCATAGCGGTAGCCAGATTACTTACAAAAGTGTTGTTAGTTAGCTTTAGTTATTTTTAAAGACTAAACTATTTATTTCTCTTGTACTTAAAGTATCGGCAGTTAACTTTTCTAATTCAAACTATTAGGTCATTAAGCATGAAATGCCCGATTTGAAAGCAATGTTCCCAAATCTAGCAGTTTTTTAATTTAAAAATTACTAATTTACACCAGAAAATTTCGAATAATATTTTTTTCTGTATTTTAATCATGTAAAAATCTAGCATTATCTAAATCAAAAGCATAACTACAGTAGAGCGCCGATTATCCGAACAAGTCAGGACCGACCCTAGTTCGGATAAGCAAATGTTCGGATAAATGGACAGGCAATTTAAGGGATGTTTCTGACTATACTACAACCTTTACACCTTATCTAAGCTTAGGACTGGCTGCATCAGTTAGTACCGGCATGTTTAAAAATTGTTTCTTCTTTTTGTCTTTTTAAAAGAAAATTGTTGTTGTTTACATTTTTATGATTATTTTTTTTTCTTTTTATCATTTTCTGAAATACATATATTATAATTTAAGGAAAAAAGCTTTTGATTGTTGCTTGGTTCAACGAAGACATTCTTTTCAATGCTGCCATATCTCTCATTCTTCTTAAATACCTTTAGTTGAATAGGATCAGCGTTCTTCTGCCGTTCGAGAATTTCATATAGCTGTTTCCAAACATTCAAAGGATTCGTTATTTGATGGACCTGGGTTATTTTCAGAGCATTCGTTTCCATTTTCTTCAATTTCTTTTTCATCATGAATCTCATCCCCAATCTCATCACCACTTAAAATCTGATATCCAAGATCATGTATACTTCACTATTTAACCACTCGTTAATTTCATTTTGTTCATATCTTATGTTCTTTCCAACTCCTTTATTGTTTTTACATTCCTTATTTTCTGATCCCCTATCAGTATTTTCTTTATTTAAAATTTTATTCCAAGCCAATGGATAATTGGGAGTTCGGTTTAAAAATTTTTTGGGAGAAATAGGCTGTTCAGATAACTGGAAGTTTAGTTTAAAAAAATCTTTTGAGAGAAATAGGGTGTTCGGATATTTGGAAGTTCGGTTAATTGGAGTTCGGATAATCGGCGCCCTACTGTATTAAAACTTTCTGGTGAAAATTCAGAATAAAACGACAGACTTGCCAACATGCCTTTCAAAACGGGCATTTTATACTTAAATGACTTAACACTTCCCACCAGGCAGGATAGTTACTTTTTTTTTGTACAATAAAACTTGTTTTAACTTTTCATTTAACGATGTAGAACTATCATACTAGTGTCCCAGAGGAGATTCTACTTTTTATTTACAAAATATTTGTCAAAGACAATTTGAACACGAAAACAATAATTGTTTGCGTGTCCAAATTGTCTTCGACGAATATTATAATAACTATTATTGCAGAATTCAGACATTTTCGAATAATTTCCATTAGTAGAGTGATTTTAAAACTTTGAGTGATAATATTAGATTATTACTAAAAGCGCATAAATCTTGGCACAATCGTTATCAATATTTACTTTAATGAAAGACGTGCAAATCTATTAACAAAATTTCATAGGCTTTATTTTCATTATTTTGTAATTCCATTATTTCCATTATTCGATTTCTACCTAAATGAAATGAGATTTATTGAAATGGTTTTGATTAAAATATGGAATAAGAAAATTAATTTTCATTTAAAAATCAACCATGTATTTTTAAAATATTCATCTCATCAATTTTAATCTGTTTTTATAATTTTGTAATTTTAATGGATTTTTAATACCATCAATCTAGAGAAGTTTAAATTAATAAACGAAGCTAATAAAATAGTTTTTAATGTTTTATTAAATAATAAAAAGTCTCTTATATAGCATTCAGAAAAATAACTTGGACATTTAGGCAATTAACATAGCATTCCAGCATTTTCAATGAACTTTTAGATATAAAAACATTTAAAAATGAATAATTACCTTATATCAAACGAAAAATTTACTGAAACTGCAAAATGTAACTGAACAAACAATCTAATGCATTTTTTATTCAGTTAATTAAAATGAAAATTCCAATATTATAGTAATATACTTTAATAACATTTTGAGGTTTAAAAAATTCTTTGATCATCAAAATGCATCACAACCTTAACTCATTTTTTAACTATTAAATATTGTCAAAAGCTTGCGAAGAATCGCCAATTAGAAGAGTTTAAAATAAGTTTTTAAAAATATTCAGAGTTACACAGTTTAGAAAAAATAACTGCGCCTCATGGTTTAGTATCGCACACCGCTAAAATTTTTAGGAGCATAGTTTTCATCTCAAATGATTTAGTTTATTTCACCGAAAGAAAATACATTTACATTTCAGAAAAATTAAAAGATAAATTATGAATATAATTATTTAAATTGGCTGTTTTTATGTTTCTTACATCTAAATAACTAAAGAAATATAGAATATAGTTTTATATTTGTTTTCAGTTTTTTTGCGTTATGTTTTTCTTTCTACATTAAATTCAACAACGTTTTAGTCATCAATATTATGTTAACAAAATCAGAATTTAGAGCCATTAAAAAAAAATATATAATAACTGATTAAAAAATGTTTCAGGTTCTTGTAAGGCTTAAATTTGTGTTATTCGATTTCAAATGCAGAATATATACCACAAATTTCGAAATAATTTTAACCCTAGGTTAGTCGCATCTGTATCTTGATGATACAAGCCGCCATTTTCCCTATGTAAGTTTGAATCCATTAGCTGGCCTGAGAGCAACTGTCGCTGATGAAAAAAACTATACCTGTGGGAGGGAAGACAGAGGGCGCCACAGTCCCAAAATCTACTTGGTTCAAAATTTACAAGAGGAAACTGGAGGCTTCTATCACAGCGATATCCATGCGACTAGAGTAGGCTTATATCGGTTAGTCGCATGTGCACCTCTGTGATACAAGCCACCATTTTCAAAGTTTACAATCGATTAGCTGATTCGAGAGCAACTGCCGCGAAAGGAAAGTCGATAGTAATGTACTATCGATAGTACCTACTTGGTTCAAAACCAAAGAAGTTGGAAATAGAATGTATTCCTTCTTCCATGTTCAAAACTAACAACAGAAAAATGGCGGATTGTAGCACAAATATACACTTGCAATTGAGGCAGTATTAAATCGGTCAAAATTAGAAACATTAAAAAAAATAATAATAACTGTTTTTAGTTCAATTGATTTTTTAAAAAATTATGTATGAAAATCACTTAAAATCATCCAAAATAAGCTAACTAGCAAAAGCCATACTTTGTTTGGATTCGCGAAGCATTATTTAATAAGATAAATATTTGAAAGGTAACATTTTAGGTAGCTTTCTTTACAAAAAGCTACCTATTGCAGCCGTTCGGAGGAAAGCGATTTCAAAAAATTTTGGTATATTTTCATCGATCATGACCCCCAGACCCCGAAACCACCCTCCGTTCAAAATTGATATATATATATATATATATATCTGACCTATGTCACACTGTAACTCTTGTATTTATGAACCGATTTGGATGTAATTCGGTGTGTACATAGTACATACCAATGTCTCGACCGAGTTCGTTGGCCAGCTTCATCCGCTATTTTGTTTCAAAATGGCGGCCATTTAAATTTTTTTAAAAAAATTAAAATTTTAAATGTGGTACCAAAAAATTGAAAATGGAAAAATATTTTTTTCTTATGTATTTGACCTTTATACAAAGACTCCGTAGCAGTTTTTGTTTTGTCTATATCTTAAAAAATGGCTGAGTTATAGCATTTTGAATTTCTAGCGAAGCTGACATTTTGAAACGTCCTGAAATTTGTCACGCGATAAAAGGCGTATTTATGAACCGATTTGGATGTAACTTCGTTTATACATAGTACAGACCAATGTCTCGAACGAGTTCGATGGCCAGCTTCATCCGCCATCTTGTTTAAAAATGGCGGCCATTTAAAATTTTAAGAAACATTTAAATTTGAAATGTGGTAGCAAATAATTTAAAATTGAAAAAATATTTTCTTCTTATGTGTTTGACCTTGATAAAAAGATTCGGGAGCAGTTTTTGTTTCGTCTATATCTTAAAAAATGGCTGAGTTATAGCATTTTGAATTTCTAGCGTGGCTGACATTTTGAAACGTCCTGATTTTTGCCACGTGATAACAGACGTATTTATGAACCGATTTGAATGTAACTTGGTCTGTACATAGTACATACCAATGTCTCGACCGAGTTCGTTGGCCAGCTACATTCGTCATCTTGTTTCAAAAGAGTTGCCATTTAAATATTAAAAAAAATTTTTAATTTGAAATGAGATACCAAAAAATTGGAAAATGAAAAAGATTTATTTTGTATGTGTTTGACCTTAATACAAAGATTCCGGAACATGTTTTGTTTCGTCTACATCTAAAAAAATGGCTGCGCTATAACGTTTTGAATTTCTATTGTGGCTGACATTTTAAAACGACCTGATTTTTGTCACGCGATAACAGGCGTATTTATGAACCGATTTGAATGTAACTTGGTCTGTACATAGTACATACCAATGTCTCGACCGAGTTCGTTGACCAGCTACATTCGTCATCTTGTTTCAAAAGAGTTGCCATTTAAAAATTAAAAAAAAAATTAAAATTTAAAATGAGATACCAAAAAATTGAAAAATGAAAAATATTTTTTTGTATGTATTTGACATTAATACAAAGATTCCGGAACAGTTTTTGTTTCCGAAAATTTGTTCTTTTGTTTATATGTTAAAAAGTGGTTGAATTATAGCACTTTGAATTTCTATCATGGCTAATACTTTGAAACGATCTTGTATTTGTCATGCGATACCACACTTATTCGCCTATTTCGATGGAAGAAGGCATGTGGCTAGTATACATCAATATCTCGACCAAGTTCGCTGGCCAGCTTCATCAGCCATCTTGTTTCAAAATGGCGGCCATTAAATA
Source organism: Maratus speciosus (assembly GCA_963932465.1). Lineage (NCBI taxonomy): Eukaryota > Metazoa > Arthropoda > Arachnida > Araneae > Salticidae > Maratus > Maratus speciosus. The sequence goes on along the minus strand of OZ010792.1, from coordinate 198,326,533 downwards.
AAAAAAAATATATATTTAAAGTGAGGTGCAAAAAAATTAGAAATTGAAAAAGGTTTCTTTCTTAAGTATTTGACCTTGATATAAGGATTCAGGAGCATTTTTTGTTTGTCTTTATCTTAAAAAATGGCTCAGATATAGCAGTTTCAATTTCTAAAGTGGGTGACATTTTGAAAAATTTGATTTTTTGCCTGCGACAGCACTCGTATATGTCAACCGATTCCGATATGAGTGAGCATGTGCACAGCAATTACTAAGGTCTCGACCAAGTTCACTGGTTAGCCTCATCTACCATGTTGTCTTAAAATGGCAGGCACTTTAAGAAATCGCCGAATTTGGCAGCCAAATATAAGTGACTTTAAATAAAAGCAGCTTGGATAAAGCTGACTAATTTCGCGAAATTCTCGTTCATAATGATTTAGTATTGATAAAAATTAGTATTGAATCTCCTACATTCGGTTTCCACTTAATTGAGCTTCGTGTGTTTGAATAATATAAGTTGGCTTTTTAAAAATAAGGAATATGAAAGCTACCTCTTCCTCCCGGCACTGGCCGGAAGGACTTTTTTTAATATTATTCTTACATCTTTATTAAGCAAAAACGTTATTTTATGTTTTGCGCATTTTAATTTTCGAAATATAAATTCAGCCAAATAACTAAGAATTTCCTCGGAATTTTTTATTTATGGTATAAATAAAAATATTTTTGATGCAAAATTTTACAAAATATTTATATTACGAATTTAACGATTAACTTTATTTGTTCACAATTCTTTTGTTGCCACTTTACAAAAAAATCATAACATAATCCTTTTAAAATGCGTAAGTATCGTCTGCGTAAATGATTTACCATAATAAGAATAAATTGTGTATTTGAATTCTTAACACTGAAAAATATTTTTATAATTGCATGTAAATAATGGAATTTTCACAAATTTTAATTCATTAAAAATATGCAATAATTTTCATAACAAAGGTATTTTAAATGTTTCATAAAAGAAATCGTAACTCCATGATTTATTTTTTCTTCTGAAAATATGCGTGTTTCATTTTTTTATTTGCAAAAATGCATCCGTAATGGAAAAAACATGCAAAATAAATTAATTAAAATAATAAATTTTTTAAGGTTATTCTGTAAAAAAAAAAAAAAAAAAAAAAAAAATAATAATAATAATAATATTGTGCAAATCTATAGATCAGAATTTACTTTTATGTTTAATTTCAAGTAGAAATACTGAATAGTTTTTTTTGTAAAATGTACGACAAAATGTAATTTGTGGTGCCTAGTAGAGGATTCGCATCGCTCATCCTAATAATTGCTAAAAGTGATAAAAATAATACTCTAAAAGGCGTGTAAATACCTTTATTAAGATCGACTATGTTTCATAGCTCAGATGGCAACATTCTCAAGACCTTTGTTGATACACACACACACACATATACGTATATATATATATATATATATATACATATATATAATTACTTGTTGTTGTTTTGAAAGTTGAAGTACAAGAAATTGGTAAATAAAATCACGAAACGATATACATAATGAAAAACAAGTGCAAACATACAATAAAATAAAAATGGATATTTGTGAACGTGAATTAACTTCTACCATTGTTTCTTATTTTGCAGAGTATCTCTTTCCAAATTTTAGGCAATTCAATGGAAGGTGAATCATTTCAAATATTCTGATTGCGTAAATATTGCTATTGATTCCCGGATAATGGATAGTAAATAAAATCTTGATGGATAAATTATTAAAGGATTTTTAAAATCAGTCTGTAAAGATTCTGTATGGTGGTTTTTTGTATGAATAAAAACAACAACATTTTAAATATTTTTACAATTTACCTTTAATAGGAACGGTTTAAGAATTAGCTATTGTTCAGTAACAAGAAGGGATCCTCTGCATTTATACTCCTCTATATAAAAAAATAAAATCTGAAGAAATGATATTTGTTGTTTAGAAACCATTTTTAGAAAACATATTGATTAAATTATAAAGAAATCAATAAGACGCATCCCTGCAGACAGATCAGTAAAGTTAAAACATGAAAAGCAAAAATAATTTTCTCTTTTACCAGTTTTAAAAAGTTGGAAGTGACAGGAATTATTTGAAACAAAACCAGTTATAACTTGTAAGATCGTTAAAGGTATAATTTCGCCAGTAAATGTCAGACACTTTTGACAGTTTCATGAAGATGTATATAAAAGGAATTTCATAATATCTATCAAATATATCGATGTACAAAAGCTTTTTCTGACAGTAGTTCTGATATGATTGAAACACATTATTGATGACAATTTTGGAAGAAGATAAAGTTAAAGAAAAGGTATTAAATGTAAAATGAACAATGTATGTTTTTCGCAAAAAATAATCTTAAAAAACTAGTAAAAAACTAGTAAAAGTATGAACTATAAAACTGGAAAGTATTAGTAATTTTTCTAGTAGTGACAATTAGAATAGCCGCATTAGTGATAATATTTGTAGGGTCAAGGGGAAAAACGATAATTGTCTACACTTAGTGAAATTTGATAAGACAAAGCCATCTATTAACTTGAAAATATACTATCGCTTGACATCCTTGGATTCAGGGGAAAATGTAGGCAATCCTTTACTCAAAAATAAATAAATAAATAAATAAGTCTGAAATTCTACGTTAAACTGTTACAAATGAGGTGCGTTTAGACTGTAACCAGTTTTATAAATATTCAGATCTTGATGCAATAGCTGTTGCACTCTTATGTAAAAATGCATGAATACAAAATTTATTACGATTATATGTATTAAATTCAGTAATACGGAAATAATATGACTCCATCTTAAATAGGACGTCATTACCTTTCATGGGATATCATTGAATTAATTATGTATAATAGGATTTATTAGGATGAAGAAAACTTTTATTAGTATCTTTTTAAGTTCTGATTCGATTTTCATAAAATATGAAATGACTCGGGATAATTCTGCAACGATTATATGTATTAAATTTCAAACCATTCAGTTGGGTAATTTTTGCGCTGCTATATGCGATCAGACGGACGGACAACGACGATTATATGTGCTACGTATTTATATAATTACGAACGCACTCAAAAAAGACAGGAGGAGACATTTTCCTGTGTGACCGAGCCGTTGTATTTAAAGCCAGAAATATTCCAAACAGTACGTTTATATCTGGATTTCAACAATTCCGACAAAAATTCGTAAATCATCCTTCTGACTTTTCTTTTGCAAAGGTTCTATGGTCATCAAAATGGAAAGGACAGTCTCAAAAAAAGGGAAGAGGCTGTGGTAATGTCAGGGATCTCCTCCGCTGACCTCTGGACAAGCTTTTGAAGACTGACCACATGAAAAACAGAGGCTGACTACAGGAAAGGTATCTTTTTAGAAAAAACATTGTTTGAATTTTAGGTTCCGTTTAGAGGTTTTTTTTCAAATCTCTTCAACAAAAGCAATAAAAATAGCAACTTGCCTTTCTTTTCCAACCGTTCTACGGTCATCAACAACAGAAAGGGGAATCTTAATAATGGAAAGAGTAGATGGATTCGCCGGACCAATTCGGATACTACGAAAGTAATAAAACATGTACTGCGTGACCGCAACAAAGACAGCGCAGTTCGTATGATCTATTTGTTTGAACTTTAAGGTCCAGCAGGAAGGATCTGTTTATTCTCAGCTAACTCTGATGGACATGCCAGGAAAAAATCTCCATTCACTGAGATTATTTCCTAGCTGCTCCTTCAATGGGTTAGCTGGGAATAGATAGGCCCTTCCTCCTGGGCTTTAGAGATAATACAAACAACGCATATGGAAATTTTTATAAAGACAAAAGAATATCAACGCTTATAAAAATATAATGAAGAATAACTATCATTTAACTATCTGCGGCTATCATAGTTTTTTACCCTGACACTTCCATTTTTGAAGAAGAAAAGTTAAAGAATAATCACTAAATGTAAAAAGAACAATTTATATTTATCTCGAAAATTGTGTGGTACAGTGTGGTACAATTGTGAAACAGTAAAAGTATGAACTCTAAATTCACAAAATATTATAAATTTTTGTAGTTATAGTAATTAAAATAAAAAAAAATAATTTTTAAGATTATTGCTTAGACAGACATATAGTTTTGAAAGCATGAAAACACAGTCAATCTCTATTAGATTGGGAAAATATTTATTGACATTGAGGATTTCCGCAATGCAGAAGATTACGAAAAATTACATACTACTTAAAAATTAAATTTATCTTGATGTTCTCCAAACACGAATTCCCATTTATTATGGAGAAAGAATACGAATTACTTAATTACCAATCAATATTATATTCTTATGAAATATAACAAGTTAGTACAACAGATTACCACCGTTACTTCATATGAAACTTTTGCTTTCCTTTCAAAGTTTTCAAATGTTCTGTCATCAATGCAGATTAATGAAGATATATGAACATGAAATTTTGAAATATTCCAAACTTATCGATAAGTTGTGTTTTATTTTAGGAACATTAAGTCTTTTGATAAGATTGACAGTTGTGATTGATAGCAGTTTTCTTTTGAAATATGACGATGTAACACTCTTAAAAGTACGAAATATAGATAAAAAAGAACGAACCGCGCAAAATTGCAACATTTTTTCCAAGAACTGAATAAAAGACGATCATTTTATTGGATTAGGAACAAAAGAAAGAATGTCTTTAAAATTTTTTTATCAAACGGAGCTTTATTAAATTGACATTGAAAGTAATTCACACAAAATACTATATATCTTCTTCAGTATAAATGGATGTTTCAATCTAACATTTAATTTTATCATTAGAATGATTTCCTTTCTCCTAATGCTAATAAAGATTTATTTTTTTTTAACTATTGAAAATTTACTTTATTTTAGTTCATATTGAATGCTTTTTAACACTTTCCAACATAGTTGAAAAGTTCTTATTAAATCGGTTTGTCTGCCGCCTGCCTGTCCGTGATCTAACTCTCGTAAATATAGTCCGATTCCCATGAAATTGATATGTTACTAAAATTTTTTACCATGACATGTTCGGTATGGAAAATGAAGTACAGTAGAGCGCCGATTACCGGAACTCAAATTAACCGAAATTCCAATTATCCGAACAACCTATTTTCCCCCCAATTTTTTTTTATTATTATTTTTTTTTTTTAAACCGAATAGCCTATTGCTCCCAAAAAGTTTTTTAACCGAATTCCCAATCATTCGTTGGCTTGAAAAACTGACAGTAGATCAGAAAATGAGGAATCTAAAACAACAAAGGAGATGGGAAGAATACTAAACTATGAAGAAAATATAAATTAACGAGTGGTTAAATAAGATTGTGGTTGAGATTCATGATGAAAAAGAAATTGAAGAAAATGAAAACGAATGCTTTGAAAATAACGCAAGTCCATTACAAAACGAAGCCTTTGAATGTTTGAAAAAAGCTATGAAATGGCTCGAACGGCAAAAGAACGTTGATCCTATTCAACTAAGGTATTTAACAAGAATTTGAGATATGGCAGCATTTAAAAGAATGTCTTCGTTGAAGCAAGCAACAACCAAAAGCTTTTTTGCCTAAATTATAATCTCGGGAGTTCAAAAAATGATAAAAAGAGAAAAAAAAATTAAGGATAAAAATTTTAAATGAGAAAAACAAAAACTATTTTTAAACATGCCAGCACTAACTGGTACTGCTAGTGATACGCTTAGATATCGTGTGAAGGTTTCAATACAGTCAGAAACATCCCTTAAATTGTCTGTCCATTTATCCGAACTTTTGCTTATCCGAACTAAGGTCGGTCCCGACTTGTTCGGATAATCGGCATTCTACTGTATGTAACTTCATAGTTATTTTACAGGGATGTTCAAAACTACCGTACTTTATTTCTTGCAGTGTTACTTTCCATCATATAAAAAAAGTGTTTATTCTTTGTATTTAACAAACAATACAAGATAATTTTTTTATTTTCCAGTTTATTTAGTTATTTAACAATACCAGAGTTTTCTCCTTGAAAAATATTTTATACCCTACTATAGGATATTTGAAAAGTTTGGGGTAATTTAAATTTTTGTTATTGGCAACACTGCACTGTAAAAAAAATTCCGAATTTTTAATGTGTTCAAATATTTTTAATGTGTTCAAAAATGTTTCATAATCTATGCTTGACGAATAGTTTTCTTCGAATGTTTTATTTAATGTTTAACCCTTTATCTATTTACGGTACTTATAAGTACCACTCACTTTAAACTTTCATCCCATCATGAATATTATTAATATTCTAATGGTACTTTGCAAAAACACTTCTTTAACTCCACTTTATCTGGATACATGGTAGCAGTAGTTCTAAGTTTGTTATTTTAGCGAGGAAGGAGGCTATCTTTGAAACAGTCGATGTGTTTTATGCCGACATTGTGTACAGATTATCACGCTCGTCTTTTTATTGCTAGAAACACAGTAAAGGATATAAGATAAGTGTTGCATTTCTTTTATGTGTTCATTGTGATCTTAGAATATAATTTGACTAGCTATTTTAGGTGAACAGTGTATATGTATTTGATTTAACAGTTGAATTATTCGGTGGTACTTTTAAGTACCGTCAGTACACTGGATGTTGGAGAAAAACTTCTTGTTTAGTTTTCGTCTGTATCCATCGTTTTCCTCTGCTTTAAAATGTAATTACTAAAATGTAGTGTAATAATAATTTTCCTAGTATTTCTTTTCTGTTTCATTATTATTATTTATAGGAAATCTAAAAAGTTGTGGTGCCGGCTCTTTCTCGCTATGCTAGAAATGGCATATGTAAATTCTTTTATTACATATGTGGAGATGCGAGACAACATGTGGTCCCTGGAACATAGACGTCGCATAACTAAAAGACTGCTAATAAGATAAAAACCATTAAAAAAAAAAAAAAAAAAAAAAAGTTTTTTTTAACCCTTTCAGGGGCAAAGCATTTTCAATGCTAAAGTGTTGAAATAAATGACTGGCACCGGAATTTGCCAAAAAATCACCACAATTCTGGTACCGTTTGAATGACTTTTTTTTTTTTTTTTTTTTTTTTTGTTACGATATTTTAGTCATAGCGCCCTGACAGTACTTTAAAGTACCATTAAATTTCTCACGGGTGAGTATTTTTTTACGTTTATCCTTTAATTTTATTGTAGTAACTGAAAAAAAAATTGCATGAAAAAAATTGCAGTAGATAAAGGGCTAATGCACATTTTAAAATTAAAAAGTCTTTATGGTGAAAAATATTGAGTAAACTGGTATGATACGCAAATAAAGGCAAAACACTGCTTAATAACATAAAAAAAATTAGAGATGCGCAAAGCCCTTCGGAAGAGCTTTGTCCTTCTTCATCAGGCGCAAAGAAAACATGCTATCACTTTGAAAGCAGGGAAGCCTTGTTCCCGCTTTCAAAGTGGTCGCACGTCTTCTTTGCGGCTGATGAAGAATAACAAAATTATTTCAGAATGTATTACGCATCTCTTGATATTATGATGTTATTAAGAGTGTTTCACCCCCTCCCCCCGTTACATCATAATTAATTATATTATTGCAATTGAAGTAATCAAAAAATAGTATATACATATTCATCATCAAAAATGTATTTTTCAATGTTGCATCAAAGTTCTTCATTGGAGCGGTTTTTGTTTCGTTCTCCTAGCGCTAATGAACATCTTTTTTTTTTTTTTTTTTTTTTTTTTTACTATAAAAAGTATACTTTATTTTAGTTCATTCCAATTTTTTTATTATTTTTTTTTTTATGTTTAATGCTCATTTTAAGCTTAAAAAGCCTTTACATTATGACAAAAAATATTGAGCAAACTGGTATGACACACAAATAACAGGAAAACACTGCTTAATAACATAATAAAATTTGGAGCCGCGCAACACATTTAGGAAAACTTTGACTTTCTTCATTAGGCGCAAGGAAAATATGCTACCACTTTAAAAGCATGAAAGTGTTGCACCTACTTTCAAAGTAGTAGCACGTTTTCTTTGCTCCTGTAGGAAACAAAATAGGACAAAGGTAAAACAAAGGTAGGAAGGTCTTGCGCATCTCTTAATTTTATGATGTTATAAAGAGGTTTTTTGCCTTTTTCCTCTCTTACATTATGTTTAATTATATTACCCTGGTACGATTTCTCAATATAATAAAACTTTATTTTTTCGTATTCAAGAATTAAAAAAAAAAAAAAAGGTTTATAGCATGAGTTGTAATTGAAGTAATCACAAAATACTATACATCTTTATGTTTAGAAATGGCTTTTTCAATATTACATTCAAGTTCATCACTGCAATGAGTGTTTTCCTTTATTTTCTTGTTCCACTACCCCTAATAAACATATATATTCTTTAAAGTATTGGAAAAATACTTTATTTCAGTTCATTTGGAATTTTTTTTTTATTTATTTTTTTTTTACTATTAAAAATATACTTTATTTTTGTTATTACTTTTTTTTTAATGTTTAATGCTCATTTTAAGCTTAACCCATTAACGCCCAAATTAACAAATTTTGAAAAATTTACTTGAAATTGATATATATGGGTAGAAATGCATAAATTAAGAGTATTTCAAAAGCATTTTGAAAAAATTTAACTGTAACCATATTTTTTAAGCCGTCCTCATTTAATGACGCTGGGCATTTGTGTGTAAAAATCTGAAATTTTTAAAAATAGAAAATTTACGTATAAAATTACTTAGTTTTAATATATAAGCAAAAAATTGCGCAAAATAATGTTAAAAATCAAAATTTAGTTTTAGATATGTAAGAAAACATTTTTTTTTAACATTTCAAGATTGCGTTTTAGCCTGAAAAAGAGAAAATGTTGTATGCTTAATATTGCATTTCATTTCATACAATATGTTCTTGGCATTGAAGAACAGTTATCATATTGGCAGCGCATTTGTTTCTCACTTTTGCCAATAACATGCTATGTTTTGTCAAATTTTATGTCTGGAAGTACATTGGATCTGGATGTTACCTGCCTTTGTAATGGTCTTCCCGAAATTGCATTTCAATTGGCCCCTTTTTTTAAATAGGTTACTGCAACACACCTTCTAAAATCTTCGATTGCCATCAACTTAGAACTATGTATATTTTTATAAATGTCATAGCCATTTACAACTGCCATAGTAATAAGGCAAAAATACCATTTCTTTCCCTGTATGGCTAGAGAATGTTTCCCAGGAAGCCAATCATGAAGGTCGATCCCCCATAAATGAGTTATAGGAACTTATAGTATGACGCTGATTCACTTTCATCATTTATTTTTTTCTACTCTCCATCTTTGTACTGGAAATAGCGGATATGGTGTAAATATTAGTGGCCAAAGAAACACAATTATTATACTTTCATTTAACAACAGGAATTTAATTTGTTTTTTTCGAATTTACCATCGTACCCTTTCTCTTTTTTACTCATTTTCTCTTCATCCATTATTCTGCATTTTTCAGTACGATTTTCTAGTATTGTTCCACTAGCTCTGAAGTGCATTTCTTTCAATATTTTAGCAACATGTGACTGGTAAAGAAGTTATCAAAATAAACACGACGGCTGTTTGGATCTTCAACAATAGATAATAAATTTAACACCACTCTTGTGCCTAAAGGAAGTTTGTCAGATTCAGAAGTATTTGATTCTTTTCCACAATAGTGTAAAATTGGAACTGTAATCATCGTTGCCACACAGAGCCCATAGTTTATAGCCAAATGTAATAGGTTTAGCTTTTATAAACTGTTTCAGTGCATGTCGACCATAACACCGTACGATCATTACGTCAACCTACACATTTTCATGGAAAATGCCCAATTTCTGAAAATTCTTGGAAAGCATTTCCAACAAGGGACGTACTTTAAATGATTTATCATGTTTGTTATACTAATATAATTTATTATCTTGGAAATTTAATAATCTCTTGAGCTCTAGGTAGACATTTTTAGCCATAGCATCCTTCACTATTGTTACTCTTAAATCATCTGCTTCTTCTCAGGTTCACTTGGTAAAGTAGGATAGCCGAAATTATCAGAATATTTTTCACTTCGTGAACATGTCAATTGTTTCCTCTGCGATCATATAAACAGTTTCAGTAAAACAGTCTTTAAACAACTCAACTGGTCTCATATTATTAGTTTCCGCTGTCAATGTATCCGAATTTATCTTAGAAGAATTTTCCAAAGTTTCGAATGTGTAATACGGGCTTTCATTTGTTTACATAACTGATATTTCTCTTTTACGTTCATGGGCTTTTTTTTGTCCGAAATAATGGAGTTATCATTATGATCTTGTAACGTAATTTCCAATGTACCTGCAACATCTGATACAATCGGAGTACTCCAAGTATCATTATCGAACTGCTTTTTATCTGTTAGATCATCTACATCTGGAGTCATTAATATAATATCTGCTACCATTTTTTCAGAAAAAAGTTAAGCAGTTGCCTTTTCTAAGCTTTTAAAGACTTTTTTCTACTCATTTTTTAAATTTTCTTTTACAGTTTATCTGCAAAAAAAAGTAAGAAAAAATTCTGAATATGAATAAAAAATATACTCAAACGCCCAGCGTCCTCAAATGATGACGGATAACTTTTCCTGTTTATTACGGATACGTTAATAACAATAAATATTAAAAAACATGCTAATGGCAGAATATGGTTTATCTGGATTACATTTATTCCAAATTAAAAGAATTCACCGTATAAATCCAGTTCCATACAGTAGTATAAAAAATACCCAACATGATTACTAAAAAAACGGGAAATTATATTGTATCTTTCACGCGCATTTTAACTTAATTCCAAAGAAATCGCATATATTATATTGTATGGTGCTGTCATCTATCATACCAACTTGCAAATAAAATAATATTTTTAAATTTAATGTAGGAAATAACATTTTCGTACAGCGTCCTCAAATGAGGACGCTGGGCGCTAATGGGTTAAAAGGCCTTTACATTATGACAAAAAATATTGAGCAAACTGGTATGACACACAAATAACAGGAAAACACTGCTTAATAACATAATAAAATTTGGAGCCGCGCAACACATTTAGGAAAACTTTGACTTTCTTCATTAGGCGCAAGGAAAATATGCTACCACTTTAAAAGCATGAAAGTGTTGCACCTACTTTCAAAGTAGTAGCACGTTTTCTTTGCTCCCGTAGGAAACAAAATAGGACAAAGGTAAAACAAAGGTAGGAAGGTCTTGCGCATCTCTTAATTTTATGATGTTATAAAGAGGTTTTTTGCCTTTTTCCTCTCTTACATTATGTTTAATTATATTACCCTGGTACGATTTCTCAATATAATAAAACTTTATTTTTTCGTATTCAAGAATTTAAAAAAAAAAAAGGTTTATAGAATGAGTTGTAATTGAAGTAATCACAAAATACTGTACATCTTTATGTTTAGAAATGGCTTTTTCAATATTACATTCAAGTTCATCACTGCAATGAGTGTTTTCCTTTATTTTCTTGTTCCACTACCCCTAATAAACATATATATTCTTTAAAGTATTGGAAAAATACTTTATTTCAGTTCATTTGGAATTTTTTCTTTTTTTTTTTACTATTAAAAATATACTTTATTTTAGTTCATTCCGATTTTTTATTATTATTTTTTTTTAATGTTTAATGCTCATTTTAAGCTTAAAAGGCCTTTACATTATGACAAAAAATATTGAGCAAACTGGTATGACACACAAATAACAGGAAAACACTGCTTAATAACATAATAAAATTTGGAGCCGCGCAACACATTTAGGAAAACTTTGACTTTCTTCATTAGGCGCAAGGAAAATATGCTACCACTTTAAAAGCATGAAAGTGTTGCACCTACTTTCAAAGTAGTAGCACGTTTTCTTTGCTCCTGTAGGAAACAAAATAGGACAAAGGTAAAACAAAGGTAGGAAGGTCTTGCGCATATCTTAATTTTATGATGTTATAAAGAGGTTTTTTGCCTTTTTCCTCTCTTACATTATGTTTAATTATATTACCCTGGTACAATTTCTCAATATAATAAAACTTTATTTTTTCGTATTCAAGAATTTTTTTTTTAAAAAAAAGGTTTATAGAATGAGTTGTAATTGAAGTAATCACAAAATACTATACATCTTTATGTTTAGAAATGGCTTTTTCAATATTACATTCAAGTTCATCACTGCAGTGAGTGTTTTCCTTTATTTTCTTGTTCCACTACCCCTAATAAACATATATATTCTTTAAAGTATTGGAAAAATACTTTATTTCAGTTCATTTGGAATGGTTTTTTTTTTTAAATGGACATTTTAAAATTTAAAAACCCCTACGTCTTGATTAATTACATTGCTGTTAGCTTTTTTCAATATAATAATACTTATTTTTTCGTAGTCGAGAATTAAAAAACCGTATATCGAATGAGTTGACATTAAAGTAATTCCCATAAAAAAGTATATATATCATAATCAATAGAAATGAATGTTTCAATGTAACATACAAATTTATCAATAGAGTGCTTTTTGTACTCTCCTAGCGCTATTAAAGATGTAATTTTTTTAAATCTATTGAACAAATTCTTTAATTTAATTATGCTTTTTTACATTTAATGTATATTTAAAAATTAAAATACATTATGGTTAATTATACTGCTGGTATCGTTTTTCAATATAATAAAATATTTTTTTCTAGTGTATAATACAAAAAATGAATATGGAATAAAACAAATAGAAAACAAAATCAGCATTAACATAATTTCCTCGACATAAAATAATGTTTGATAAGAAAATTGAACTCTGACATTCAATTTCCAACTAAAAAATGTTAATTTGCGTTTACTTTATTTTTTATTCGTTTTACTTATTTTTATCAGTCCCTATCATTCAGAATGATATCCTTGCTTTTTATATAAAATAAAATATGCAAATGAAAGAGTTCAACGATAGATAAAATAAAATACGTAAAACCATAAAATAATATAAATGCCATTTTTCAATTTCTAAATATGTTCTAGTATTAAAATCAACAAATTGGAAATGTTTCACAGTTTTTGTGTAAAATTCAAAAAATTGTTAGCTTCCATATTTATAGTTTAAAATCTTCTATATATGTTATACGATATTTTCGTTATTGTATTTTTTTGTTAGATAAATATGGAAAGGGAGATAGTTTTTGTTCTGTTTTTTTGGAGTAGTGTTATTATCAAACTATTTTCTGTTATTAGCCAGAAATATTATGCAATATAATGCGTATTCACATTCGAGATTTGAATATGCCATGCCTAACTTTACGTATCCTGCAGCTTGTTTTAAAGCAAGAAAAAAAAAATTCTTGATTACATAATATTTTTAGCTAATGAATGTGGTGTAAATCTTATCAGTATAATATACCATAGCTTAAGTTAAAAGTATAAGAATAATTAATGTTATCTTTATGTTTTTTCTGAATAAACGTTATATGAACCTTTTCTTGCAGCCCAATGTAAGAATTACAATGTCGGTAGTCTTCAATATTTTCAATCTAATGAAAAATATTAAACAGTAAAAACGAAAATGATAAATAAGTTAAGACACTTTTCAGGTTAAATATAAATTATTGATAGCATAATATTTTACACTATTGAATGATATTGTATAACTTATCATTATAAAACAAAGAATGTGTAAAAGGTAAAATAATAATTATTGGTATCTATATTCTTTTTCTAAATAAACATCATCTTATGCCTTAATAACAATTTACAACATCAGAAATCTTACAATTTAAAATGGTAGTATGTTGTATTTAGTAAGATATTTAATGTAATGCAATAAACATCTAAGATGAAACTGATAGAAAAGTATCGAACAATTAACTTCAAAAACTTGAAAATCTTCTATAAATATTAAAAATTAACTTGATTAACCCATAACTGATATATAACAAATTTTCATTTAAATTACATGCCTGTAAAGGTGGAATACATTTTAGTAAATTCTCCGTGCAAAATAATCCTTGCACGAACCAATTCCACATTTATATTATCTCATAATAAACTCGAATAAATACTCGAAGTTCTAATGTGACAGATTCCTCTAAATTCTTATTTGGAAAAAACCTAACAGATGGGATACATTAAATAAGATTTAATTGCAAACATATTACTTCGCGAACACATACTTATTTAACATAGTAAATTATACTCAGAGATAATTTTCTAACCTTTTCCAATCAATGACATTTTCTAAAACTTTAATTACTGACACCAAATTTACAATTGATAATGCTAGTAGTCCTCTACATGTTCACTGTAATGCTATAAAATCAAACGGATAAAATTAAAATATTATCAAATATTAGAACAATTAAATTTAAAAAAACTAATTCATCTTCATTAAATATTAAAAATTAATTTGAATACTATACACACAACTGAATATATAAAAATTTTTCGTTAATATTACATGCCTATAAAGGTGTAATCCATTTACGTAAATTATCCGCACAGAATAATCCTCACGCGAACCTATCCCACATTTACATTATCTCATAACAAATTTACTCGAAGTTCTAATGCGACATAGTGATTCCTCTAAATTCTTATTTGGAACAAGCCTAACAGATGGGATACACTAAATAATATCTAAATGCAGACATATTACTTCACGAACACATAATTACAATTTGCAACATTAGAAATTTTACAAATTAAAATGGTAGTATGTTGTAGTCAGTAAGAGTTTTAGTACAATGCAGTAAATTCAAAATCTAAAATGAAACTGATAAAGAAGTATAGAACAATTATGTTAAAAAAATCGAAAATCTTCATTTTTCTATTAAAAATGAATTTGAATATTATTTATTTGTATATTATTATAACTGAATATATAACAAATTTTTGTTAAAATTACATGCCTGTAAAGGTGTAATCCATTTACGTAAATTATACGTACAAAATAATCCTCACACTAACCTATTCCACATTTAAATTATCTCATAACAAATTTACTCGAAGTTCTAATGCGACAGAGTGATTCCTCTAAATTCTTATTTGGAACAAGCCTAACAGATGAGAAACACTAAATAAGATCTAAATGCAGACATATTACTTCACGAACACATAATTACAATTTGCAACATTAGAAATTTTACAAATTAAAATGGTAGTATGTTGTAGTCAGTAAGAGTTTTAGTACAATGCAGTAAATTCAAAATCTAAAATGAAACTGATAAAGAAGTATAGAACAATTATGTTCAAAAAATCGAAAATCTTCATTTTTCTATTAAAAATGAATTTGAATATTATTTATTTGTATATTATTATAACTGAATATGTAACAAATTTTTGTTAAAATTACATGCCTGTAAAGGTGTAATCCATTTACGTAAATTATACGTACAAAATAATCCTCACACTAACCTATTCCACATTTAAATTATCTCATAACAAATTTACTCGAAGTTCTATAATGCGACAGAGTGATTCCTCTAAATTCTTATTTGGAACAAGCCTAACAGATGAAAAACACTAAATAAGATCTAAATGCAGACATATTACTTCACGAACACATAATTACAATTTGCAACATTAGAAATTTTACAAATTAAAATGGTAGTATGTTGTAGTCAGTAAGAGTTTTAATACAATGTAGTAAATTCAAAATCTAAAATGAAACTGATAAAGAAGTATAGAACAATTATGTTCAAAAAATCGAAAATCTTCATTTTTCTATTAAAAATGGATTTGAATACCGCATACCCATAACTGAATATATAACAAATTTATATTTAAGTTACATGGCTGTAAAGGTGCAATCCATTTAAGTAAATTCTCCGTACAAAATAATCCTTACACTAACCTATTCCACATTTACATTATCTCATAAGAAATTTACTCGAAGTTCTAATGCGACAGAGTGATTCCTCCAAATTCTTATTTGGAACAAGCCTAACAGATGGGATACATTAAATAAGATCTAAATGCATACATATTACTTGTCGAACGCATAATTATTTAACATAGGACATTTTACTCAAATTAAAATAATTTTCTAACATTTTCCAATCAATTGCATTTTCTAAATCCCTAATTACTGACACCACACTTGCAATTTATAATGATAGTAGTCATCTGTATGTTCAATATAATGCGATAAAATCAAACGGATAAAATTAAAATATCAAATATTAGGAAAATTAAATTCAAAAAAGTTAATTCATCTTCATTAAATATTAAAATAAATATTGGTGTTATAACATACAACTTAATATTTAAAAGACGACATTAATTTAAGCTCTATTCATATAAACGCACGATTCATTTAGGCAAATTCTTAAGACAAAATAATCCAGACAAGAAACTTCTCTACATTTATATTATCTCAAAATAAAATTCCTTGAAATTCTAGTACAAAGTCAAATGCGTAAAATAAAAAATGACAACAAATATTAAAACAAATAAATTCAGTAAGTAAATTTTGGTACTGTCTCGTGAGGTAAGAATATGTTAGTTTAAAACGTATGCCTGCGTAAGACGCACAATTCATTAGAATAAATTCATCGTTCAACATAACCCTTTACCAAAGTTGCTTCACATTTATATTGCCTAACAACAATATTCCTACAAAATTCTCTAAATTCTCGACCTCTGAATTCCTAATTGGGACGATTCTAACAAATCGCTGTTCATTAAATGAGATCTAAATGCAGATATATTTCTTTTGAATTCGTAAGTTAAACAAAAACATAGTTCATTTCAACAAAACTTCGATAACCCAAGTAGCACAGCTTGTTGGGCCATCGTTGAGAGTTTGCAAAAACCTTTAAGAAATGGTTGAGAAATTGATACTGCTTATTAAAGGATAGTTTTCTAATTAACGACATCTTCAAAAACGTAAATAACTGGCATCTCAGTAACAATTTACAATGATAGCAGTCATTTATATTTTGAACATGACGCGATAAAGTCACATGTGTAGGTTAAGGGGTCTCAGGACTCTTAAAATTGGAAAAAATGAAAAAAAAGACCATTTTCAACATTTAATATCTTAAAATGTATTTGATTTTAAGATACAATTTTAATTGGAATAAAATATGTTCTTTCAGTTCATGTATTTAAAAAATTGTAAAATGCAGAATTAGAATTTACAGGGGGCTCCAAACTGTTAGACATTTGAAGAGCAAAAAATCGGCATAACAGTTTACGTGCACGATTACAAAATAAGTATTGCAACTAGAATGAAAATTTTGGTGCCTACTTATACTTCAGATTATAATAATTACCTTAAACCTAAATGAATTTGTATTTAAAGCTTTCTTATAATTTCAATACAAAGTGTATTTAGCTAATGCAATATTTAGAAAATTTCAACAGTATAATCACCTAAAAAAATATTGTTTTGAACAATAAAGTGGAAATTTTAGGTTCAGTTTATACAGACTAACATGAAACATATGTTTTGAAAATTTCATGAAAAAATATTCATAAGTTTTTGAGATACCGTGCGCGTTATGCCCAAAAAAGTTATTTGGAGAAAAATGGCTTCAAAGTTTCCGAAACGACGCTTCAGCTATTGAACGTGTATAAATGTAAAAGCCATAACTTCAGTTCTAATAGGAATTTCAAGGAAACAATTACATTAAAATGTTCAGAAAAGATAGAAGTTTATCATCTAAAAATATTAAAATTTCGAAAATTTTAAAGCTTTAAGAGTCCTGAGACCCCTTAATTATGATATGTATTAAGACAACTAATTTAAAATTAAATTATCATCAGCAAATAATTAAAAGATGTATGGTGCTATACCATAACTTAATATTTAAAAGGAGAAGTTGACTAAGTTTTATTTGTGTAAAGGCTTAATGGTCCAGGCAATAGAGACTGTACAGGGGCTCTACCTAGCAAAATTCATAGTAGTTCTGTAAAAAAGCTTACTATATGTTTTTTGGGTCGCTGAATCCGAATCTTTAACTTCCCACCAAAATTTCTACCGGCAACCCCCCCCCCCCCCAAATTTTAATAAAATGCCCCCCAAAAAAGGTTTTTATTAAAAAAATTATTTTTTTTATTGTTTTAGAGGAAAAGTGTCTAGAAATTCAGAAAGTAGACAAAATTTGGAACAAATAAAATATATGACATTACGACGTAGGATGAATGAAGAGGGAGGGATCTGCCTCGGAACATGCGCCGCGGTGCTGCGCGGACAAAAGTTGCACAATTCCACTTAACCACTCACATCCTTTACATTCGCCCTCCCGTCTCTCCTCCGAACTTTCCCTATAAGGTTTACTTTAATTTTTTTGGGTAGCTGAATCCGAATTTTAACTTCCCCCCCCCCCACCCCCACGCAACCCCACAAAATAGTTGTTTTTAAATTAAATTTTTTATTGTTTTAAGGGGAATGTCTGTAGAAATTCAGAAAGTAGACAAAATTTACAACAAATAGGATGTATGACATTATGACGTAGGATGAACGGGGAGGGGGGGGGGCTGCCTCTGAACATGCACTGTGGCGCTACGTGCACTAAATTATGCAAGTCCAGGAAATAGGGGATTTTACCTGGCAAAATTAATGCTACTTCTGGATTTCGACTCCTTTAATGTTTTTGGGTCGCTGAATCCGAATTTGTAACTTCCCACCAAAATTTCACCCGACAACTCTCCCAAAAAATTGATTTTTTGAAAAAAAATCGGTTTTTGAGAACAAGACGCGGTGAATGTTCCGAGGCAGCCCCCCTCTATCCGTTTATCCTACGTGATAATGTCATATATCCTATTTGTTGCATATTTTGTCTATTTTCGGAATTTATGGATACTTTTCGCCTAAAACAATAAAAAATTTAATTTAAAAATAACTATTTTGGGGGGTTGCAGGGGGGGGGGGATTTTGGGAGGAAGTTAAAAATTCGGATTCAGCAACCCAAAAAATTTAAAGTAAACCTTACAGGGAAAGTTCGGAGTGGAGACGGGAAGGCGAATGTAAACGATGTGAGTGGTTAAGTGGAATTGCGCAACTTAGTCCACGCAGCACCGCGGCGCATGTTCCGAGGCAGTCCCCCCGCCCCATTCATCCTACGTCATAATGTCATACATCTTATTTGTTGCAAATTTTGTCTACTTTCTGAATTGATAAATAATTTTTCCCAAAAACAATAAAAAAAAACTGGTTTTTTTTTTTTTTTTATGAAACCTTTTATGGGGTGCATTTTACCAAAATTTTGGGGTGTTGCCAGGGAAGTTTTGGTGGGAAGTTACAAATTCGGATTCAACGACCCAAAAAACATAAAGTAAGCCTATTTCCAGAACTACCATTAATTTTGCCAGGTAAAATCACCTATTGTCTGGACTATAATGCATTTGAATAAATTCTTCGTGAAAATATCCTTATACGAATCTACTTCACATTTGCAGTATTTCATAATAAATTCCTCCAAAATGCTGGTGCGATAGGGTCGGCCTAAAAAGAGGAGGAAACTGTTTAAAGGTTTAAATGCTATATCAACTCTACCGGGGGGAAAACCTGTTTTATACATCTTTAATAGCTGATGAATATTGTATGACCTTTAAAAAGATTATTACATATTTTGTAACATTTCACATATCAAAATTTGTTCGGAATTGACGGACAGTTAGTTATATTCATTTAACCAGAATATCCTGTTTACAAGTTTTACAATTATATTAGATGCATGTTCATTATGTTGGTGCAACAAAGCTATTCCTCTAAATTCTTCTTTAGAAGAGGCATAACATATCCCGGTATATTAAAAAAGATCTGAAATCACATTATTACTTCGCAAGGCGTAGTTATTCAACAATGTAGGACATTTAATTGAAACCGAGATATTGTTCTATTCTTTTCTAACCAATGGAATTTTACTAAATAAAAGGAAAACCGTTTCCGTGTTACAGCTAATAATGGCAGTAGTTTTGTATTTTGAATATAATGCGATAAAATCAAATTCGTAAGCTAACAACATCAAATATTAAAACAACTAAAATCAAAATTTAAAGGTATCCATTAAATATTAAAATAATGTAAAGGCACAATTCCTTTAAGTAAAGTCTTCGTGCAAAATAATCCTTTGATGAATCTACTTCGTATTTACACTATCCCATATCAAAATTCTATGAAATTCTGGTACGACAGAGCGATTCCCTTAAATTCTTATTTGGGGCAAGCCTAACAGTTCCGCGTACATTAAGTAGGATCGCATATATCATCCATATTTACTTTAGTAAAGCATAGTTACTTAGCAACGTAGTGCATTTCACTGAACTTGAGATAACGTTTTCTCCTTTTTCAATCAATGACACCATCCAAGAGGTAAATTAAGTTACACCTCAATTCCAATTTACAATATTTCGATTCTCAATGTTTTGAATAAAGTACAATAAAGTCAAATGCGTAAAATAAAAATGGCATTAATTATTAGAACAAATAAATTCAGACTTTAAAACTTTCTATTAAAAATAAAGTAAATTTTGGCGCTGTATCATAATGTAAGAAGATGTTGATTTAAGACGTAAGGCGTACAGTTCATTTGAATATGTAAGTTACTCAGCAATGTAGGACATCTTAACAAAACCGAGATAACCCAAATAGCCCAGTTTGTTGGCTTATCCTTGGTAGTTAGAGAAAACCGTTGGGAAATAGTTGAGAAATTGTTGGGAAAAAGTAGGTACAGAGACCTCTTTAATTCAGATCATATATAAGAATCATTCTGAGATGTTAATGGTTGGACTACTGGGCCTTTGTTGGCAAATTGTTTTTTGGCCAATGGTACGGCAAGCAGAGATGAAAGCGCTGCGCCACAAATGGCTGACTGCTACCCCTAATTAATAGCATTCCTCGCCTTATTTAAGGACATAATTTCTGCCATTTAAATAACCGGAAGAATACTATTAAAATCTAGTCGTGAAAATCAGCCATTTGTAGAGCAGCACTTCAATCCCTGGGCAAGGTGAACCACTCTTACTGTGGGACAACGTTGGCCATGAATTAGCCAACGTGGAACCAATTATTTAGGAACAATTCTAATGTGTAGTCCCATCCAATCAATGACATCCCTAAAAAGTATAAGAACTGCTACCTTATAAGAGGCACCTTATAAGAGGAGCTAAAATTTATAAATGCTTTGAAAATATTTCAGTATAATAAGCCATACGTTATATCATTTGTTTTAATACTTTCAGATCTGCTGTTTATTCTAATATGCATAACATACAATCTTTAATTTTAAGTTAATTACATGTATAATTTCAGAATAAAATAAAATTACGAATATTTTCATGGTAGTTCCCACTGGCATTTCAGGGGGATATTTGTTTTATGCTGAAAATTGTATTTAAAGCTTTCCAACAAGCTTCGATATTTTGGATATAATATAGAGAAAATTAATTTTCTAATATTACTCGTCTCTTTTTTGGAACATTTTTATAATTTTAAAAATTATTTTCTCAACAAAAATTCCCTTAAATTTACTCTCAAATAAATGAGTGGGAAAAGGATGCTCTAACTTTCAATAAATTTTGAGATTATTTAATGCTAAAAATGAATATATTCTCACTTAAATTTAAAGTGCTTGAATTTCCACACACGCCTTTCCATGCGGGAATCTTTTAGAGTATTACGTTATTTAAATTATAATTAGCGAGTGAGGACAACGTTTCTAGAAGATGCATTTTAATGAGAACTTTTGATATGTTATCCGTTAACGCTACTTACAACAATTTATTTATGTGAAGCATTCTTAACATCTGGATTTTCGTCTCAGAATATCATAATTAATAGAATAATCAAAATTGTTTATCTTAGGTAACTTTTTTTAAAAATTCCATAAATAAATTATAAATTCGTGATTTTAATATTTTTAATGTTTGTTAGTTGCCTGCAGTTACTATTATTATTATTATTATTATTATTATTATTATTTAGATAAAGAAACGATTTCCTTTTTATTCAAACAATGAAGCATAATTGCATTTAATTGAAAAACTTTCACTGCCATTTCAGCGGATATTTCTTTTAGGCGGAAAATTGTATTTCAAGCTTTCCAACAAGCTCCGACATTTTGGATATAATAAAGAGAAAATTAATTTTCTAATATTATTCATCTCTTTTTTGGAACATTTTTATAATTTAAAAAAATATTTTCTCAACAAAATTTCCCTTAAATTTACTCTCAAATAAATAAGTGGGAAAAGGATGCTCTAACTTTCAATAAATTTTGAGATTATTTAATGCTAAAAATGAATATATTCTCACTTAAATTTAAAGTGCTTGAATTTCCACACACGCCTTTCCATGCGGGAATCTTTTAGAGTATTACGTTATTTAAATTATAATTAGCGAGTGAGGACAACGTTTCTAGAAGATGCATTTTAATGAGAACTTTTGATATGTTATCACTTAACGCTACTTACAACAACTTATTTATGTGAAGCATTCTTAACATCTGGATTTTCGTCTCAGAATATCATAATGAATAGAATCATCAAAATTGTTTATCTTAGTTAACTTTTTTTTTAAAATTTCCATAAATAAATGATAAATTCGTGATTTTAATATTTGTAATGTTTGTTAGTTGTCTGCAGTTACTATTATTATTATTATTATTATTTTGATAAAGAAACGATTTCCTTTTTATTCAAACAATGAAGGATAATTGCATTTAATTGAAAAACTTTCACTGGCATTTCAGCGGGATATTTGTTTTAGGCTGAAAATTGTATTTCAAGCTTTCCAACAAGCTCCGACATTTTGGATTAAAGAGAAGATTAATTTTCTAATATTATTCATCTCTTTTTGGAACATTTTTATAATTTAAAAAATTATTTTCTCAACAAAAATTCACTTAAATTTACTCTCAAATAAATAAGTGGGAAAAGGATGCTCTAACTTTCAATAAATTTTGAGATTATTTAATGCTAAAAATGAATATATTCTCGCTTAATTTTAGAGTGCTTGAATTTCCACTCACGCCTTTCCATGCGTGAATCTTTTAGAGTATTACGTTATTTAAATTATAATTAGCGAGTGAGGACAACGTTGGTAGAAGATGCATTTTAATGAGAACTTTTGATATGTTATCCGTTAACGCTACTTACAACAATTTATTTATGTGAAGCATTCTTAACATCTGGATTTTCGTCTCAGAATATCATAATGAATAGACTCATCAAAATTGTTTATCTTAGGTAACTTTTTAAAATTTTTCCATAAATAAATGATAAATTCGTGATTTTATTAATTTTTAATGTTTGTTAGTTGTCTGAAGTTATTATTATTATTTTGATAAAGAAAAGTCTTTTTATTCAAACATTTTTATTCAAACAATGAAGGATAGTTGCATTTAATTAAAAAACTTTCAAAATATTTTTCCAAAACAAGTAAAAATTAAATTTGAAAAATAAAAAAAACCCGACTGCTTAAAAAGCAAACTAATTAATTATTTCTCATCAATGTGAAACTATTTTTTATATTACTTACCTATTTTTTATTTACTTGTATTGATGACTTTTAAGTTGTATTTTATTGTTAATTCCTATCTATAAACACTGTGTTGATGAAGCCTATAGATGTTTATGAATGTTAGAGTTACAGTAAAGTTAGAGCTCCTACCTACACACTTTTCAAGTTGTATAATATTTAAACGAAGCTTCTGACTGTAAAATAGTCAAGGAAACATCGTCTTCATTTTGAAAAACTTATCGAATTATATGCCACTCAATAGGGTGCGTAAAACTGTGACAGGTATTCACAAAACAGAATAAATGTTCTAATATCTAAATGGATTATTGCCATTGTTTTTCTATATCTTAATTAACTATACATAACCAATGTTACAAAGTATTCTGATTCAGAAATATGCATCATGATGTCACAGTTATTTTATCAATTGAGTAATTTTATATTCTTTTAATGCATTAAATATTTTCCATTCTCCTTCATCTAAATATGAGACATCAAAATGATTCAAAGAAAAGAAAAAAAAAGATTGAAATTTTTTTCATGTTGTACAGTTATGACGAATTCTTATAATTTAATATTTTGGCAGGTATTCACGAAACAGAATAATTATCCAATTATTCTACTATCTAATCGGCTAATAAATAACCTTGTCTCATTTTGAGGGTATGGCTATCACTTCTACAAAAAAAAAAAAAAAAATTATTTTATCCATGCTAATTATTTCTGAATCAATGTGGTCTTTATTTCAGCTATGCATATTCATTAACCTGAAACTATCCAAAAGTGAATAAGATTTATGTGTTAAAAACATATAAACTTGGTACACATAAACAAGAACTTTTTTTATGAACTTGTACAAATAAATTAATGATAAAGCATAATATAGACTTTTCGAACTGCTTTTGCAGTCTTCTTCAGGATAAAAATGATTATAAAATGCTTAAAAGTCTAAAAACAAAAGCTTCTTGTCGAGTTTTAATCAATTATATGAATGGAAAATTGCAGCAGAGTACATCAGAAAATTTAAAAATGAAATAAGTTGAGATGAATCGAAACGTCGATATTATTCTGTATCATTAATTTTATGTGTACAAGTTCGTAAAGAATTTCTTGTTTATTTGTACCATTAAGCAAGTTTATGTGTTTTAACATATTCATCTTATTTATTATATTTCATGGTGAAATTGTCCTACTTATGTTATCCAAAAGTGTTTCAATACGAATAGTTAAAAATATTCTAGCACTAAAAAGTAGGTTATGTAAATTACCTTTCCTTTTAAAGTAAAGAAATATATGTTAAAGCTATGTGGACGTCTAAGTAGGAAACGGTCGCTTCACCAGTCTTGTCAACTTAAATCATATTAAATTTTCCGTTAACGGATCTTCGGATAAATTTTTAATATGAACGCTTTTTGTACTTCAAACTGCCAAGAAATTTCCGTTTGTCGTCAGTAAAATTCTTTTGAGAGAAGTTATAATGTAGCTGGAGTTTTATAGCTCAAATGCTGAAGAAGACAAATAAAACTTTTTTTACTGTAAATTAAGACTATTTAGCAAAATGTCTTCTAAAAATTAGGTCATGAAAACGAACAAGAAGTTTTAATAAAATATATTTTTGGCTGTACAAGAAAATGACACAGAATAAACTAGATATAGTTTTGTTCCTCCTATTTTTAACAGATCTTAACTTACTACTATGACATGACTGTTGTCTTGTCAATCGAAATCTATTTAAATAATCACACATCAACAGATCCTCAATTAATTTTACAAACGTTATTTTGAAATTTCTGTTGCTGCAAAGTTGTTTTCTTTGTCAGTAAAATTCATCTGCCGTAATTTATGATTCAGCTTAAATGATTCTAACGTTTATATCTCAAGTACTGATCAAGATTCATAATAATTTCTGGGCGTTAATTAGGACAATTTACATAAATAAAGGTAAAGGAACCTAACATTATACTATAATGTTTTTTGAGCCGGATATATACTTCGGGAAATTATTTTTATATTAAAACAAAACAAATCGCAAAAGGCCCCTTATAAAACAGCTATTCAAAGTTTTGCTCTTCCACCTAAGGGAATATCCCAATACTGTCACAATCAATATTAAACACAATTAATTATCGGTCAGTATAACTTATTTATCTCATTTATGATATTTTTTAAATATTATTTCTTTCATTTAGCTGGGCTTAAATATTCAAAGATTTTTTTTTTTACAATAAATAGATAATAAACAAATCTTTATCTTGTTAGTGTTAGTTTATTGGAAAAACAATTTATCGGTTTGTTTACCCTTCTATGATTGACGTGACAGGTTTGACATGTGTCTGACATACATTTGGCATAGTCTTTTTGCTTACAATAAAATATTAGGACATTTTCTCAGAAAACAGATTTCTTACCGGTTGCTCTTTATGTATTGATTTTTTTTTATTCTGTTAAATTATATCCTGACATTTTGGTTGGGAATTAAGCGCTTTGACTTACAGATCAACCAATATTCTGAAGAAATATTTCTTGCAAATGTTAGTAAGTGTTAATTAGTCAAGTATTTTGGTACAAGGTTAGTAATGTACGAGATTAGTGTGCTTCGTAAAGCGTAATATTTTTGGAAATATTCTGAGTTATAGAACACACATAAACAAGTACAAAGCACCATACATGGGGTTAATGCGAATGGTGAAGAGTCTGGAGATGTTTTCTGACTACGGTAAAAAACGTGAGTACTTCATAAACTCTAACAAGTTATTTTTGAAATTCTTATTATGTTATACTGCTAGAAAATGAAGAATTTAAATAAACTGAAAAATTAAAACTCAAGAAAATGTCAAAAGCTAGTTTCCTTAGGGCTAACTAACCAGGACTGTGGAGTCGGAGTCAGTCCCATTTTTGAGCGGAAAAGTCGGAGTCGGATTTGTTAAAATTCCCGGAGTCGCAGTCGGAGTCGTCCATTTTTTCCACCGGCTCCGCAGCCCTGTATTTAACTGCTGTAATATTAGTAAAATACTGTCATTCCTCCAAAGATCTTACCACGATTGATAATTTGATTTCGTACCGATTTCTTAAAAAAGAAAACAAAATCCTCAAGTTTCAGATAATTTTAGGACAGTTGCTCAAAAGGCAGTTTAACTTAACTATTCAAAGTCTAATATCTTCCTTTCTCCAGCATTGTTGGCCTTGCAGTAATGAAACTTTACTAGCAATCTCACAGTTTCTTTATGTAATTGACTTCCCTATCAGATTCTCACAGACAAAAATATTGTTTTTAAACAAAACAACCAATCACTTACTCTATGTTATATATATTATAATGAATACGTTTCTCTGCAAAATCAAACAGCGAGCTCTACTACCTTTCATTGCACGGGAATTTGTATTTTTATAGGTGCGCATGTATGTGATATATCTTATTTATCCTAAACATTTATACCAATAATTTTGAGATTACCTGAATTTGGGTTTAATCTCAACAAACGATTCTTTTTTACGTCTTCATAATGTTTACGAGCCATTTAATCGTAATTTTTTTTAATTTTCCGATTGAAGAAATAGATTAAACAATTAGATAATAATTTCAACGAAATTAAATTAGGCTTTACTTTAAGTATTAACCATTTAGAGGACACGCCTTAACCCTTTATGTACTGGATTATGAATTCATAAAAATGTTAACTTCTAAAGCATTTTTCGTGAATTTTTGAAACTACATTAGAAGATTTACATAATCATTTAATAAATTTTAGAATGATTTCAGAAGGATTGAAGGATTTAGAAGGATTAATTAAATTTGATTTTTTAGGGATTTTGTGCAATATTTATAAACCTACTCAAATCTTTTATTTTAAATATTTTTCTTAATATTTTATAGAATTAAGAATAGTACAAATATAATGTTCTTACAATATTACAATAGAAACATAGAAATATTTCGGAATTGAAAAATACACCCCACCCCTCACCCCCCAACGCCAAGAAAGCTGAAAAGATGCAAGGGCAAAATAAATCATCCTTTTAAAAATATTTTTGTTTTGTGTAACCAATAAGGCTATTGGAACAAGATAGAGTAATGCATCTATAACTCATTCTAAGCTGTGTTACTACTAATCGATGTATTAGTCAGTAGATAAAGGGTTAATTTTTGAAAGAGTAGCCGTACTGTACTTTTATGCACAATAATTACTTTATTAGAAATGCAAGGTATTTTATATCATTAGTGAGAGATTAGTTCTACATATCAGTAGAAAAATTTGAGCTTTAATTTCAGCATCATTTGTGAGAATGATGTGTAAGAAGCATCACATTTGTTGTAAAATTTACGATAGCGAGTTCATAGAAATATTTAAAAAAATTCAATTATTAGTCAGTTGCTAAAAAACCTATTCCATATTAAATAATTTGTTTCCAATAGTTATGTCCAATATTAAGTAAAAATGAACAAAGATACAATAACGTATTCGAAAATTATATTTTATGTGAAATTTGAAGTATTGAATTATTCAAACGTCAACAGTCACATAATTATTTCTCTAAATCAAATTACTCCTTAATTTTGATTTACTTTTGCAAATAAACTATTGCATTATTACGAAATCCAAAACTATGACTAATACTCGGCATAAAACTCAAACGCACATTCTTAATTAATACGGCTGTGAGTTTGTTTAAATTACATAATTAAGAATAAAATATCAGTTGGTAATACTGAACTAAAATGGGCTTCACAAAGTTTACAGAATCTGTCTTAGTTCCTTATTAATTAAAACAAATACTTAAAGGATAAATTTCGAATACAACGTCCCTTTAATTAAAGATGATTAAAATTTATGCTAATACTTTAATCAAACTGTATTAAGCATCAATATCGGTCGATGTAATTCATTTATTCTGTCATCCGTTCCAACGCGACTGCTTATTTAATCCGTTCATTATTAAAACAATTTTCTATCGGCTAGAAAGTCAATATATGAATATATATATATGAATACATACTTTGGCTTTCTAGTTAATACATATGTATATAATTGCGACGACAAAAAAACTTTTAATAGTTTCATTTATTAATCTGGTTAGCTGTGTTACTTAGAAGATAAAGACTATTAAAAATATACATAAACCTGTAAATTGCATTTAAATATTATTAATAATTCATTGATAATAGCTTTAAAATTTTTATTTTCATCACTAAAATAAGGAGTTGACTACTGATCGCTGCGTGAATTTATGATAAATCTACTGTATAATGCGTAATAAAACATATTTTTGATAATTCTTTTTAAACACAGTTCTTTATTGCTATACAAGAGGAAGTACTAAAGCCTGATTACTGCGTTTTGTTTCTTAAGACTGAAGTTGTATCAGAAAATGTTTTTAGAAATGATTGGGACAAATAATATTTTAAAAATATTTCTCATCAATGTGAAACTATTTTTTTTTTCAATTCCAACTATTAGCTCACACTCTCGCTGTATACATCTTGTTCAAATTTTCAATCGTTAATAAAATACTTATTATTCATCCAATCGAGCTCAAATATTTTTTTTTAACTTGTAGTGGATGACACTTGATGTTAATCCAGTTTTCTTTCAAATATTAATTCTTTAATTCAATTAAATTAATTAATTTTCAATAATCGAGAGAGCCCTCTTCTTGATCAAGGTATTTTAAGACCGAGAAAGCCCTATCCTTGATCAAGGCATTTTAAGCCCCACTCAAGAGGAAAGAAGAAAGGAAGGAAAAAAAATTCTTGTATTGATGACTTTTAAGTTGTGTTTAATTGTTAGTTCCTATCTATAAACACTGTTTTGATGAGGTCTATAGATGTCTATGATGGTTAGAGTTGCAGTAAAGCTAGAGATCCTACTTACACAACTTCCAGGTTCTATAATATTTTAACGGAGCTTCTGACTGTATAGTAGTCACGGAAACATCGTCTTCATTTTGAAAGACCTATCCAATGATATGCCACTCAATAGGGTGGGTAATTTTTTTTCGTCTCTACCGCCATTTTGTATTTTACGGCCGCCTTTTTTGAATTTATAAAAACAAAAACTAGCCTATAACCATAGGGCCGTTAAGTCGAATTGATAGAGAATTTATTCATTAAAATCGATCCAGCCGTCGGGATGTTTCGAGGGTATAAAGAAATCCACATACACAGATACGCGTGAAACACACATTCCTTCTTTTCAGTCGGGTAATAAAAAGCATAAAATTTTCTTTCGAAAATTAAAAGAATATATTTGTGAATCATAACTTTTCAGATCGCGAAGTGGGGAAAAAATTGACCAATCTGTCGAAGAATGGGCAGCGTAAATGGATGAAAGACCGTGGAGTTGTTAAGATTTGTATTAAAAATTGCAATCGACTGTAAGAGAAAGGGAAATATTTTCAATGTACGAGCACTTGTTAATAAAACCCTAAACGTGAAAAATACAATAATTTTACAGGTTGCAAATTCAAAGAATACATGATAAATTTGAAACCAAGAATATGATGCTGATTTTGTTTCAGAATTTTATACGGCCATTTGAATTGATGGTACAAGAATTCTATAGTAATTAAAGCTTATCATAAATTTAATATTCTACTTCTGAAACAAGGATCACGAATTTTTACATGGCTATCAGAAACATTGATTATAGTATACAGCCAAAGAAAATTGAAATATACAAAATTCTATTCAAATTTAATTCCAGACAAGTGTGAATTATGTTTACCAAAGAATACTGAAATGTACTAAGTTTAGAAATAATTTAACCATCGAATTAATTAAAGTATTAGATTTAATTGAATTTGACTAAACAAGGCTGGTTTACAATTGTACATGTTTGAATGTGATCAGAAAGAATTTTCATGAAGATGCTGAAGAAAAGTGATATTTCATCAGCGTAATGTAATTAACCACATATTATGTTCTTAAAAATACAGATTAATTAAGAACAAGCTAAAATTTAACAACAAATTGTGAAATGTTACACAAATAAAATGAAAATACAAATTTTCAACGTAATTTTAAGAAAAAGATAAAAAAGATTTTCATGTTATTGATATAATAGACACATTTTTAGACAAAATATTTGAGTAAAGGTAGTCATTCATGTTATTCCGATTTTCTGATGGAGTTATAATACTGAGATATAGATTATTTCATACCGTTTCACATTTAGGACATGATCCTATATATTTCCGCTGTGTTTTATTGTGTAACTAAAACGATAAACGGGTTCTACTATTAAACAAGGGTTTATGCCAGATGACATATTTTCAAGGCTCTTTACAAATAATAATTGATATATTCTTAGATGTTATTTACACGATGTTTCAAAATACAGATATACCATAAACTCTTATTACAATAATAAATTTATCAGTTAAAGTAAAATCTGTTATCGTTATCTAAAATGTGTCTGTTTCATGTATATAGATTTTTTTTCAAAAGATGAAGGGATGTTTGGATAGTTTTGAATTTGAATTTTTTTCTTTTCTTATAAGAGTATGCTTCTGCTTGTCTTTTGACGATAACAAAACTTATGTTGACAAATTGAACAGTGGAAAACATTGAAAGACGAATATATTTTAAGTTTCTGCTCTGTGGAAGATAGGAACTGAGTTTTCACTCCCACGTCGTCAAAATTTTCATCGCTATCCCCCTTTGGGGGTAATCTTGCTTAGATAGGACGCATCCGATAACGCGTAAAAGGATATATAGCGAAAACCCGTTGACACATAAGATATACACATAGATCATCAGGAAATAACTAATGCGCTTGAGCTGATGACGATAACCTTGAGAGAGGATGAAATGAAATTTCAGAGGGTCGAATTAAATTGACGGCAGGAAATATTCATGAACGTATGTTGCAGTATTAAAACCTAACGAAACATGAATCTAGATTGAAAAACAATCAGAACGACAACATACATTGATTGATTATGGAATGAAGTCATACGTAAAATGATATTGAAATTTCAGTACTCCTCAAAATGAAGGAAACCTAATTTCCATTTTCATTTTTCGAGATAATTGATGCTTTGTAAATACTTTCCACTGAAGATTGACTGATTACGAAGAAATATCAAACTTTTTTTTTTTCTAAATAATTCTTCTTTTTGCATTTTTCTTTTTTTTTTTTTTCCCTCAGTGCTTCATTACAAGAGAGGATAATATAACCTGTTTAGTGCGTTTAACACTTTAATAATAAAATTGCATCTAAAAATGCTTTAAATTAAAATGGCAAAATTTTTAAAATATATCAGCAATTTCCTACCTTTTAATTAAAATATATGATACAAAAATTATTTCTCTTACGTGCGATATTAAGTTTAAACACAAATTTATAGGAAGAGAAACAATCTTACGTTTGTAAAAGCTTGCTATGTAAAAAATTCTTTTAGATATGCAATAGAAAAATAAAACAAAAAATTATTCTTAATAATTCGAATTTTCACAATCTTCTTCAGTGTTTCATCACAAGAGGTAATAATAGAACAAGTTTAATGCGTTTAGTGCTTTAATAATAAAATTGCATCAACAAATGCTTTAAATTAAACTGCGAAAAAATTCTAAAATATTTCTGATATATCCACCTTTTGATTAAAATGTATTCTAGAAAAATGATTTCTCTTAAGTGTGTCAGTAATCTTAAAGACAAACTTTAAAGGAGAAAAAAGTCTTACGTCTATAAAAGTTTGTTAAGAATAAGATTTTTTTTTAAAGATATGTAATAGAAAGAAAAAAAAATGAATAAAATGATTGCTGTGAAGTAAAGTCTTTCTCAAATCAGCATCCAGAGGGAAAAAAAAAAAAAAAAAAAAAAACCTTCGTTTTTTTTTTTTTTTTTTTTTTTTTTTTTTTTTTTTTTATAAATTTTGACTTTTTACCCATCGTGTTGAAGAATGGCACAATTTTAGTAGGGAAAAACCTCAATAGTAGTTCCTTGTAGCTTGTTAAAAATTTTGTGCTGATTTGAGCCAACTTTTGGTTCTGTAGTAGCTGCATAAGATGGTGAAACCTCGTTCCAACATTTGGGGTTCCTCTTGAACCATAACTCCAAATTTTGGAAGGAGATTTTCCGAATCGTATGGTAACAGCTACTGCAGCACCAAAAGTTGATTATAACTAGCACAAAAATTTTAACAATGCAATGTAATAAAAAATTCTATGAAACTGTCTATAAATGTTTTAAAAAAATAATGATCTTGTATTATACTCATATATGATATTCTAAATTGAAGGTATGATTTTCGTAAGAAAGGGAAATTCAGAGGGTTGAATTAAATACAAGAAAATAATAATGAAGAGAAGGATTTTTTTTTTTTTTTCCGTATAAATTACATTAACACTTTATCTACTGACGGCACTTATAAGCACCATTAACTTGTTATAAAATTTATTTAATACAGTTTAGAATGAGTTATGGGTACATTAATTTATCTTTTTCCAAAAGCATTATTGGTTACACAAAACAAAAATAGTCTTAAAAAGATTTTTTTTTCCAGCTTTCTTGGCGTTGGGAAGGGGGGGGGGGATTTTTCAATTCAGAATTATTTCTATATATCTATTGTAAGAACATTATATTTGTTCTCCTAATTCTACAAAATACTAAGAAAAATATTTAAAATAAAAGATTTGAGTGGCGTTATATATATTTAAAATAAAAGATTTGAGTGGAGTTATAAAGATTTAAAATAAAAGATTTGAGTGGAGTTGTAAATATTGCACAAAATCCCTATAAATTCAAATTTAATTAATCCTTCTAAATCCTCCAATCCTTCGAAAATTCTTCTACAATTTATTAAATGATTATGTAAACCTTCTAATGTAGTTTAAACAATTCACGAAAAATGCTTTAGAAGATAAAATTTTTATGAATTCATAATTCCGTACATAAAGAGCTAAGGATGAAGTAGCACACTTGAGGTTTATTCCAATAGAGATAAATATGTTCAGACCCGGACTCGAACCTCTTGCCGTGTGAATGTTCTACCTATTGAGCTATACGGGCTGTACGTGGCTGACATATAAACATATTCCAAGTAATAAGAGTGAATTATGCCAGCCAGATACCGTTCTGATAGGTCAATAGGTAGAGCATTGGCATGACAACCCTAGTCACCCAGATTTGTGTCCTGGTCTGGACATGTTTCGCCCTGTTTGGATAAACCTCAACTGTTGTACTGCAAGTTTCAACAAAGAAGTAACATAAATAAACTTATGTTATAGCACTAAAACATAACGAATAATAATCTAGGCTGCAAAATAATCAGAAACAACATACAGAAACTGGTCGTTTATCAAGTAACAAAACTTGCAAATTAAGATTGATGCTTTCGTCATATTTAAGATGAAGGAAACTCATTTTCCTTTCGAGCAGCTGATACTTTACAAACGCTTTTCTTGCGTGAGGATATTGAGCCTATTTACCTATTGAGCTATCCGGACGATACTTGACTAACATATAAATATATTATAAGTAATAAGAGTGAATTATGTCAGTCAGGTACCATCCGGATGGGACGGGAAGTCAAGTCATCCATGTTTGAGTCTTTGTCTGGGCATTTTTCGCCCGTTTTAATAAACATCAACTGTGCTACTTACTGCAAGCTTGAATAAGTAATATACATAAGCTTATGTTACAGTACTAAAACGTAACGAATTAAGAATCTAGACTACAAAATAATCAGAAACAACATCCAGAAATTGGTCGTTTAAAATCTAGACAGCAAAATAATCAGAAACAACATCCAGAAACTGGTCGTTTAAAATCTAGACAGCAAAATAATCAGAAACAACATCCAGAAACTGGTCGTTTATTAAGTGACAAAACATGCAAATTAAGATTGAAGCTTTCGTCATATTTAAGATGAAGGAAACTCAATTTTCATTTTGTCTTTCGAACGGGTGATACTTTACAAACGCTTTTCTTGCGTGAGGATAAAATAATTGCAAAGAAATATAGAGATAAAAAAAAAATAATAGTTCTCAGCAAGAAAAAAAATCAATACCTTGATGAAAATTGAAGCCTCTCTTTCGACTAAATAAAGATTTAATCTGCAAGATGGCAATCATTTTTCCGTCACGGATGTCATCGTTTTACGCGTTATTAATGATCACCCATATATTGTCGTCAGAACGTCAGAGGCACCCTGGGAATAATTTTAGTTGCTTTAACTTAAGGGCATCAGCTGTCTATATATGATAAATTCGAACTTACGCACGAAAACTAGTGTGGTTTCTATACCCTATTCGGTTAAAAACCTAAATTAATTCATCTTTTCCGATATTGTATTAAAATAAATGAAGAATTCGAAAAGTTTTTATTTTTCAAAATACGTGTTTTGCCATTTCTAATCTAAAGCTATGAATAGTTGATATCGGTTTTGTAGCATGAGTTCTGTTCATGCTTTTATTGATAACATCCCATAAATTGTAACTAGAATGACACAGGCAATCTAGGAATAATTTTATCTATTTTGACTTTAGGGCATCAGCTGCCTATGTGATAAATTCGAACTTGCAGCATGAAAACGAAAGATCTATTCCCCACAAGTTAATTTTATTTCTCGATAAAGTCTTCAAATAAACGAACAGTGTTTATTTTTCATTATATAGGTTTTACAGGCTAATTTTCTTTATTTGTTTCATCATCATTATTATTTATTTATTTATTTTTACCTACAGAGTAATGATTTTAGCTGTTTTAGCTTAAGGGCTCACTTGTCTGTTATATTCTGTCTTACGGCACTTAAACAATACTGATTTTTTTTGCATTTTATTCCATTTAAAACACAAATTAATTCTTATTTTTTGGTATTGATTTGAAATAAATGATGCAGTCAATCAGTTTTTTTTCTTTCCCGAATTCAGTTTTTGTGGGGCTTTTTCTATTTTGCTTAGATCTAGGAATTGTAGATAAATATTTCATAATATGAGTGCTGTGACGATATGATGCATTTTGAAATATTATGTTTTGCAAAAACATCAATTATATCCTACACATTCTAGGAATAATTTTATCTACTTCGACTTTAGGGCACCAGCTGCTTATATGATAAATTAGAATTTGCAGCATGAAAACGAAAGATCTATTCCACACAAGTTAATTTTATTTTCCGATAAAGTCTTTTTATAAATAAACAGTGTTTATTTTTCAGTATATAGATTTTACAGGTAACTTTTCTTTATTTGTTTTATCATTATTATTATTATTATTATTATTATTATTACCTACAGTAATTCTAGCTGTTTCAGCTTAAAGGCTCAGCTGTCTGTTATATTCTAAATTACGGCACATAAACAACACTGTTTTTTTCTGGGTTTTTTTTTCATTTTACTAGATTAAAAACACAAATTAAATAATAAGAGGGGAATGGTTCTTATATGGTAGCTTTACCCTTGAATCAATTGTATTTCAAATTCACAGAAAAATGTTTCTATTTATCGATAACTGTATGAAAATGCCTCGATAAAGAAATAAAATAACACTTTTCACATCACTGTAAAATTGCATATTAGTCAAATATTTATGTATATATATATAATCGAACAAATAAGACATTACATAAAACAACAAAATTCAACTACTGTCACCAGAAATATTAAATAAAAATATATTGTTTGTAATAATAAAAACTAACGAATTTAAATGCATCTAAATATGATTCAGATGCATTAAAATGTACAGATGTTATTTGTAAAAATA
Source organism: Maratus speciosus (assembly GCA_963932465.1). NCBI lineage: Eukaryota > Metazoa > Arthropoda > Arachnida > Araneae > Salticidae > Maratus > Maratus speciosus. Next base: position 198,290,397 of record OZ010792.1, on the reverse strand, counting down.
AAGTATTATTTATGGGTATTATTTATTATTATTAAGTATTTTTTAATGATAAATGAAAAATATTGCATTGTAATTTCTTTACGTTGCGCTTTACATTCACAAAAAAACGCTGTTTATATTTTTCGATAACTACATTAGATTATTATGTTTATGCTCTGTCTAATGAAATGAATAAAATATTACTCAGGACAAAAAAAAAAAATCCCATTACCCAAGTCTATCAAAAAATCTTAAATAAAAGTCATTTTTCTGTGCGGTGAAAACATGGTGCCGATGAAGATGAAGAACACATGATATTATAAATTGGAAACTCAATGCCAAAGTATATACGGAACCTCACTTCTAAGGGGGATGGGTGGGGGGGGGGGTCTTAGATTATAGCTTTACTATTGAATCAATTGTATTTCTAATTAATAGAAAAATGTTTCGATTTATCGGTATCTGTATGAGAATGTCTCAATAAAGAATTAAAATAACACTTTTCACATCGCAGTAAAACTGTATATTAGTCTAATATATATATATATATAATCTAACAAATAAGACATTACATAAGCCAGCAAAATTCATTTAATGTCACCAGAAATATTAAATAAAAAATAATATATTGTACGCAATAAGAAAAATCCATGAACTTAAATGCATCTATATACAATTAAAAAGTATTAAAATGTACAGAGGTTATTTCTAAAAGTAAACACTTAGGAAGTATTATTAAATGAGAAATGAAAAATATTACATTTTAGTTTCTTTCATTACGCTTTACATTCACAAAAACAAAATTTATTTATATTTTTCGATAACTACATTAGATTGTCCTGTTTATGCAGTGCTGCCAGATTGGGGATTTTTATGCCCCCATACTGTTGATTGTCACCGCTTTTTTTAAATAGAAATATTCGACCTACTTAAAAATAGATTAAAAATTCTGAAAAATAAGCGAATTATACTATTTAAAAAAAGTGGTGACAGTCAAATAATCTTAATTAAAAAAGTCCCCAATCTGGCAACATTATGTTTATGCTCTGTCTAAGGAAATGAATAAAATATTACTCAAAACAACAACAACAACAAAAAAAATTCACATTACATAAGTTTATCAAAAAATCTTAAATAAAAGTCATTTTTCTGTGCAGTGGTAACATCAGAAGCAGTTGAAGAACACATGATTGTATTATAAATTGGAAACTCAACACCAAAGTATATACGGAACCTCACTTCCACGGTGGTCTTGAATTATATCTTTACTCTTAAATCTATTATAATTCAAAATTCATAGAAAAATGTTTGTATTTATTGATATTTGTATAGAAATTAAATAAAATAACTCTTTTCATATCACAGTAAAATGGTATATTAGTCTAATTGATATACATATCTAATTGAACAAATAAGACTATATAAGATAACAAAATTCAATTACTGTCACCAGAAATATTAAACAAAAATTAATGTATGATATGCAATAAGAAAAATTAATGAATCGAAAGTATTATTTTATGAGAAATGAAAAATATTACATTGTAATTAATTGCGTTACGCTTTACATTCACAGCAAAACGTTGTTCATATTTATCAATAATTATATTAGATTATCATGTTTATGGTCTGTCTAACGAAATGAATAAAATAATACAATTCCCATCATATAAGTTTATCAAAAAATCTTAAATAAAAGACATTTTTCTGTGCGGTGGTAACATCAGAAGAAGAAGAAGAACACATGATATTATAAATTGGAAACTCAATACCAAAGTATATACGGAGCCTCACTTCCAGGGTGGTCTTGAATTATATCTTTGCACATGAATCAGTTCTATTTCAACAAAGTTCTGTTGAATAAGGGAGGGGAGGGGGGTGGAGGATAAAGGTACCGAGTTCTCTTTTTATGCTAGGAACTTCTATTCCTTTGAAGAAATGGTACGAAGAAAGAGGCAAGTAAAGTTACAAAGATAGACAAGTGCTTACTAAGAAGAGTACGTATTCATTCCGAGTGAGTATTTTTTTTATTTATCAGGATATTCTCATGAATCTTTTCCCGTTTGAGCTTTTTTGCTATTCCTCAAAAAAGGAAGAATTGCAAGGAAAATATATTTCGTAGGTAACTCCGAAGCATAAAATATTTTTTCTTTATGCAAATATAAGCTAAAACAGTTTTGTTTGAAATATATATATATATGTTGAAAGATACTTTAAAACATTTTTCATCATTAAATGACGGATTTTTTTTTTTTTTTTTTTTTTTTTGATTAAATGACATTTGCAGGTTTTGAACAATACCGCATAAGAAAAAATCATCTTGGAACAAACACTATGTGATACATAAAAACACAAATAAGATCTAGATTCTCCATGCGATTGATTTAGTATGTGAAAATTATTACTCGATTCAAATATCAACCCTCTATCACAAAAATATATTTAGTTACTTTCTGCATATATAAATTAAACGAAAATGAATATATATTGTTTGAATACAAGTTAATAATAGAATTATAGATGGATTTGCTTCCAATTTTTCTTTCTTTCTAACTGATGACCAGGTCCCTACCGGCCGGGAAGCCCCAACTGAACGGGTTTGATACCTGGTATCGGGGCGGGTGACTGCCTAATCGTCGCGTAGCGGCAATAAACCTAACGAGCACCTAGATCGTATCTGCAGTGCCTGTTGCTTAGTGGTGAACGATGTTATGTCGGTTGCTTAGTATTTATATCCTGTTGTTTGAAACCTGCACATTGCTACTCACGTGCAATATATATTGAAAATGAATATATATTGTTTGAATACAAGTTAATAATAGAATTATAGATGGATTTGCTTCCAATTTTTCTTTCTTTCTAACTGATGACCAGGTCCCTACCGGCCGGGAAGCCCCAACTGAACGGGTTTGATACCTGGTATCGGGGCGGGTGACTGCCTAATTGCCGCGTAGTGGCAATAAACCTAACGAGCACCTAGATCGTATCTGCAGTGCCTGTTGCTTAGTATTTATATCCTGTTGTTTGGAACCTGCACATTCTTACTCACGTTCTCTCGTAATTTGGAACGTTGATCAGGTAACGAGTTATGTCGGTTGCTTAGTATTTATATCCTGTTGTTTGGAACCTGCACATTGCTACTCACGTTCTCTCGTAATTTGGAACCTTGATCAGGTAACGAGTTATGTCGGTTGCTTAGTATTAATATCCTGTTGTTTGGAACCTGCACATTGCTACCCACGTTCTTTCGTAATTTGGAACCTTGATCAGGTAACGAGTTATGTCGGTTGCTTAGTATTTATATCCTGTTGTTTGGAACCTGCACATTGCTACTCACGTTCTCTCGTAATTTGGAACCTTGATCAGGTAACGAGTTATGTCGGTTGCTTAGTATTTATATCCTGTTGTTTGGAACCTGCACATTGCTACTCACGTTATCTCGTAATTTCGAACCTTGATCAGGTAACGAGTTATGTCGGTTGCTTAGTATTTATATCCTGTTGTTTGGAACCTACACATTGCTACTCACGTTCTCTCGTAATTTGGAACCTTGGTCAGGTAACGAGACCTTCACCTGGCAAGGCACCTCCAGAGGTATAATTGAATTACTTCCAATTAAAAGCCAGCAGGCAGATTGAAGCACTATTTTTACTTTTATGTCAAACTCTATGAAGTAATTAACTGTATTTTCTCATAATCTGTATAAACCCACAAGAACACAACCAGTCTGGAATCATCCATAACTGAAATATACAAAATATAACTTCATTTAACAATATTTTCCAAGTAGGAAAAATTCTGTATAGGAAAGTGAACATATTTGTATACTTTTGGCTCAATTAATGTAAATGGAAAAGAAATTTATTTTTTGGACACAAGCTAATATTAAATTGTGAAAGGTATTGATTCTAATGAAAATCCAGAAGGCGTATCACCACGCTACCCTTATACAAGATAATTCTTTGAATAACTGTATTTTCACAAAATCTGTACAAAACAGTACGATACCACCAGCTTTCTTCACTTATAACTAAAATATAATAAATGTTACATCATTTAACAATATTTTATTTGTAAGAAAATTTCTGTATGGGAAAGTGTATACTTTTGGCATAATTAATGTAAATAGAAAAGAAATTTATTATTTACCCATGAGCTATTATTAAATAATGGAAGGTACTATTTCCAATGAAAACATAGAAGGAGTATCAACTACGCTAGCCTTCAGCGAGATAATTCTGTTAATAACTGTATTTTCACAAAATCTGTAGAAGAGCAATAGGGATACCAGTGGCGTGGCGTCCGGTCATCGCTGGATGCGGCGATGACCAAGCAATATTTTAAAACTCTTAATAAGCTTTTAAAACTCTACGATTCAGTTTTAGCAGAACATTTGGAGTTCATGTATAAGTGAAGGTAAGATTTAAAGTTTCTATTTTGAACATTCAACCACTGAATTTTAGAGTTAATAATTTTTCACCACAATCTTAAATAATTGCGATGACCACCGAAAATTTTCACGCCACGCCACTGAGGGATACATCCAGTTTGTTTGCGCACATAACTAAAAGGTAATAAATATAACTTCATTTAACAATATTTTACAAGTAAGAAAATTTCTGTATGGAAAAAAAGGACATATTTGTAGAGTTTTGGCTTAAAAAATGTGAAAAGAAAATTCATTTATTATTTGGACACAAAATAGGGGAGAATAGTACACAGTGAGACAGCAGTCATTTTGACATATAGTTGTAACTTTTACTCCAAGCTGGCACACGCACACAACCACCTCATCTTATGCAACACGTAGATGTAGTTTCGGCACTTCAGTTACTCGTCCGACAAAATAGTAAATAATTCTTCATTTTATAGTGGTTAAAGCTACATAAACGTCTATTTAAGAGTTTATTTCCTTCAATATGAAATATATTTACTTAACCAAATCTAGCTATATCTAATAATAATTTCGACAAAACGTCATAAACTTTTTAAAGCGATGAAATTGATGTAACAGATGTGGCATCCATTTTGTTATAACGCAACGAAAGTACACAGTGAGACACTCAGATGTGGTACACAGTGAGACACTCAGATGTGGTACACAGTGAGACACTCAGTTGTGGTACACGGTGAGACACTCAGTTGTGGTACACAGTGAGACGTGTCTCATTGTGTACCTACTATGTTGTTCTGATGTTTAAAAAAGTTATTTATTAATAAAAAAAGGTTTCTCGCTCTCGCCCTCTCTCTCTTGTGTGTGTGTGTGGGCATGCGATCGCTAGGGAAATCTACTAAACGTCAGAGACAGAAGATTTGCATGAAGGTAGCCCAAGGTCTACTATTGTCCACCTGAAGCTCATATTTTTAATATTTTGAAAATCTAGAAATATTAATTCGAAATCATAAACTACAGAAAATTATTGATAGAGTGTAAAAATATATGATTTATGAAAATATATACATTGTCTCACTATGTACCACTTGTGGTACACAGTGAGACAATATCCGGTACTCCGTTAAGATGCTTCTGTGCTTTTATTAATAACTTTTTAAAAATCATTTCTAAATTAATGTGTAGCGTATTTGTGTAGCTTAAAGATGTAGCAAAATTATTTCCAAAAGAATAAAAATCGTCGACATTCGTTAAGTAATAATAATTTTCGTCTCACTGTGTACTATCCTCCCCTAATTTTAACCCTTCGGACTCCGGTTTCTCTTACACAAGTTGTATTCGGTCGGCAACACTATTTTAAAAGAAGTTTCCTTTAAGTACACAATTTCAAAAATGCTCTGATTAAATAAGACAAATTTTATTTTCCTTTATTACCTTTATTACTGGAAAGATGAGGTCGCCGCAGCGGCGACAACGGAGTGCAAAGGGTTACATTATTGAAGACACCCCTTAAAATGAAAAGCCAAAAAGCATATCACTACTCTACTCTTACACAAAATAATTCTTCGAATTATTGTATTTTCACAAAATCTCTACAAAACAATAAGGATAGCAGCAGCCTGTTTGCAAATATAACTAAAATGTAATAAATAGAACTTCATTTAACAATATTTTCTAAATAAGAACATTTCTGTTGAATAAACTATTTACTTTCGCATTTATCTTTAATAGTATCCAGAGAACAAGAACAATTTATACAAAACTAAAGTTCTAAGAGAAATGATAACGAAAACAAACATTATGACACTTTTGAACATAAAGCTGAAATTACATTGTGTTACAATGTTTACTGTTGCAACTGCTTTAATATTGTTTCACGACAACATATTAATATTTCATAAAATAAATAGATATTAATGTATATTTAAGAAATAAATATTCGCTAAAACATGATAATGCATTTCAAATACTTATTGATGATCTTTTAAACGATATTCTACCTTAATAAAATAATAAAACATAAAAACATAAAAATAAAATAGCAATATCTAGTAATTTGTTTTCAAAAAATAACGTAAGAAAATTGTTTAATTGCTTTTCTGATAATTATTGAAGAACTAAATTAAATTCATTTATGAATGTATTTACTCACGTAAAAAGATATCACCATGTTAAGAAAACAATTTTAAGAATATACACCCGAAGAAAATAATGCATTGCAAATATTTATTGAAAGTCTAAAACAATTAACCCTTTATCTACTGGCAGTACTTATAAGTACAATTAAAATAACTTGTTATAAATTTCCTTTGATACATCGGTTAGTTGTAGTACAGTTTAGAATGAGTTATAGATACATTACTTTATTTTGTTCCAAAAGCATTATTGGTTACGCAAAACAAAAATATTTTTAAAAGGATGATTTATATTGCCTTTGCATCTTTACAGCTTTCTTGGCGTTGGGGGGGGGGGGGGGGGGGCTTTTCAATTCGGAAATATTTCTATTGTAACAACATTATATTTGTACATTTCCTTATTCTACAAAATAATAAGAAAACTATTTAAAATAAAAGATTTGAGTGAGGTTGTAAATATTGCACAAAATCCCTATAAATACAAATTTAATTAATCCTTCTAAATCCTTCATTCCTTCTAAAATTTAATTGTAAATTTTGAGGGAAAGAAACCCCGCGGCATGAAAATACGCACACACACACAAAGAAAAAAAAAAAAAAAAAAAAAAACCGGCAAATTATGACTATAGCCGCACGACGATTATGTTAATCTTTAATTTGAGTCGTTAATCCTTAATTTGAAAGCACTATTACATGTGTGCATGCGTACGTGATTAATATCCCTTTGAAATAAAAAAATAACTTGCATGTTCGTATAAGGCAAATGACCAAAACTCTTATTCAGGATGACATGTAATGATATTTTACATTAATTGCTATAGTGAAACTATATGCAGGATGTTCCATAATTTGACAGACAAATTAAGAGGGGTGATAGAAGGCATCAAAAGGATGAAAAATTACCATAGAACATGAGGTCGCAAACCACGTATTTAGTCACAAATGCCGGGTTTTTCATCCTAACTGAACTTGCGTTGAAGGTAATCATTTAGAGAAAAATCAACACATTACAATAAAAATGCAACAATATGTATCTTATTTTCTGTGAAATGTTATAACACAACGAAAAGTTCTGGAAAAACAGGGTGCTCCAGCAATCGATGAAACCGCATGAACTGGCAATAACAGTCCAAAATGTGGATCGTCAAATGTATACTGCTGGCGCGCATCATGGAAACTTCTACCACTTTTTTTTTAATATAATCACATTTTCAACAAAGGTGAGAATGTCTATTAAAATTTTTATTATAATATACTTCTATAGTTAATAAAATAATTTTCTGAAAATTATTCCCGTCAACACAAATTGAATTAGGGCAGAACATTCTGTATTTTTTATTAAATACGTGGTTTACGACCTCATGTTCTTTGGTAATTTTTCATCCTCTCTATTACCCCTTTTAATTTGTCAATCAAGTTTTGGATATCCTGTTTTATATATACCCTGTATATATAAAACAGCTTAATAAATAAATCTATTAAGTAATCTGAATGTATTAAGAATCATAAATATATTTTAAAGGTGGATGATACCAAACAATAAATGAAATTAAAAGGATTTAATCGTAAATTGGAACAGAAATGGAATATAAGAATTAGATGATGGAAAATGAAAACAAAGGGACACGCGAGTATTCAATCATCAGTCGGCAAGAACATCCACTTGTCGAAAAAAAATGGATGTATATTTATGGGATAGCATTAAAAAAAATAGCTAGGATGATCATTTGTAAAAAGCAATATTTTAATTTAGATAAAATAATGTTGAAAGCTAATAAGAAAACCATTTTTGACAAATAAAAGGCCCACATGCCCTAGAATATCACATTAAAACATATTTTGGAATGTCATTATACATAAGTTGATTGAGGACGATAAAGTGCCTATAAAAAAATAATAAGTATTTTCTCAAATCGATATTAGTGTATTCCCCTGAAATTTGTGGATAGTCAATGACTCTTTACAAAAGTTAGTAACTAAAGATATACTGGGTGTCCAGCAACACTACCCAAACTCTGCACAGCCAGACTGCCAACTTGAAGTACATAAAAAATGTCCGCATACCTCTACGACACATAGTTTTAAAAAAATACGAAAGAATTGTATGGCGTCATATCCGGTGCAGAAGAAAAAAAAAAGTGGGTAAGTGTGATCACAGATCGCACAGAGGGTTTCGTTTAATATTCCTTTCAAAATACTTTATTCTTTTGCAAAATCTGTTAGTTCCACATTTCGCAACCAGGAGGCGCACTCTATTCTACACAAACCTCTATCCGAACGAAACTCCGTTTTACAACCTATCCGTAGATATATTAGGCGAGGGAATCGGGCCCATAGCATCCGAGATAGGTAGGTGCCCCCTGGCGGTAGAAAATGGAACTAAAATATGTAAGTGTATGATGCATAATATGAAAGAGTGGTCAAAGGGGTGTCGGCAAAAGTTTAAAAAGTATCCCCCGGTGAAAAGGGGGAGGATAAAAAATTGCTTAAAATACACAAGTTAGAGCCCGGAGCTGTAAATAATATAAGACTTTTTGAAAATTTTATGATTTTTCATGTGATCGAAAGTGTTCTGCTATAAGTATGCAAAATTTCATGTCTCCAACTTAATTAGAGCCTGAGTTAGAAATATTACTTAAAATACACAAGTTAGAGACCGGAGGGGTAAATATAACACTTTTTGAAATTTTTATAATTTGCCGTGTGATCGCAAGTGTTTACCGATAATTATGCAAAATTTTAAGTCTTCAACTTAATTAGGGGCTGATTTAGAGAAAAAAGGTTAAAATACACAAGTTAGACCGCACAGGGTTAAATATAAGATTTTTTTCGAAATTTTATGATTTATCGTTTGATCGCGTTTAGCTATAATTTTGCAAAATTTGAAGTCTTCAACTTAATTTGGGTCTGAGATAGAAAGAAAAGTTTAAAATACACCAGTTAGTGCCCAGAGGGTTAAATATGAGATTTTTTTCGAAATTTTAGTATTTGTCGTTTCATGTGAGGTGTTCAGCTATAAGTATGCAAAATTTCGAGTCTCTAACATATATAGTTTTTGAGAACGGGCTCTGTAACGGACAGACAGACAGACTGGACAGATGCATGACTGGCACAATGTCGTCTTTTCAGACGAGTTCCGGTTGTACGTGCTTTATTCTGATGGCCGTATACTTGTCTGGAGGTTCCGAGGATAACGCCCGTCGCCTGCTTGCATTCGATATCGGCATAGGGGTCCTGCACCTGGTATGGTGGTTTGGGCAGCCACTGTGTACACGACATGCACATCTCTAGTTCCTATCGACGGTAATTTGAACACAGATAGGTACATTTTTGACATCTTATGTCCAGTGGTAGTGTTCTTTCTTGCCGTTCGAGGCCTGCCAAACGCCATATTCCAGCAAGATAACGCAAGACCGCATGTTGCACGTCATGTTCTGACCTTCCTCGATACACAGGGTATTCGATTGCTGCCGTGGCCTGCACGGTATCCAGATCTGTCACCCATTGAAAACATCTGGTCATGAATTGCTTAGAGACTAGCCCGCCACCCTTCTCCAGCTAATACGGTTGATGAAGTGTAGCATAGACTTGAAGCAGCATGGAATGAGTAGACCGTTTCTGTCCTCCAAGCCCAGTTCGGCTCCACGCCTAGCCGGATAAGAGCCGTTTTAGCTGCCAGGGGGAGCAGCTGTTTCTACCAATTTCACACCTTTGTAAACCCCCATCAATCTTTCATGGTGTTGCAATTTTAATGCCAGCAGTATACATAATAATCAATTATCAAAAGCTAAAAAACACAACCATCACGTCTATTTATTAGTATCGGATTTTAGCTAACTTTTGACTTTTTAACTTTGAAATTTACAATTTGCGGAAAACCCTGATGTGATGGTTATAAATGAAGGTTATTTTCGGATTCAGCGCTACAAATTACATAAAAATCAATTATCAAAAACTAAAAAAAAAAACATTTCACATCTACAATTTCGCTAGTGTATTTAATCAGCTAAAAAATGCACATGCTACATATTCGAAAAATATGCACAACAAAATTATCATCGTAATTAATTACACAGAGACATCGTTGTGGATTTTACGCACTTTATAACTTGCGTCTTTGGAATGTTTCTGCGATATTTATTCAAAAGATTATCTCAGAATCAAAGTGCTTGAAGAGTTACATTGCTGCTACAATAGCTTTCGCAATTGTAAATATTCGAAGGAGTCGTTGAATAATAATCTTAAAGGATCACGAAAATGTGTCGCAAAGAAACAGTAAAATTGCTTGTTGTACAATAATGAATGCAGAATAAAAAAAAAATATTTTAGACAAATACTATATTTTTATTTGATAATAATCACATGATATAAATGTTCACATGTGGTTTTTTATTAAAGTTACACTCAAATCCAAATGGCTACTTTCTGACGCTTATTTAAATTCCTTTTTGTTCTCAAATGTATCAAATTGGTAGGTCTTCTTATTAACCCATTAAGAGGCGGTGGGATATATTCTATCCATCCTAAGTTTAATTAAGGTTTGCACCAGAAAATTTTAATTTTATAACTTTCGGGGAATTTAATTGAAAAATTGGTTTTCCTAATTTTGAAATGAAAAAATTCTAAAATTTTGATGAGAATTCAGCATTACACAAACGAAATTGCTTGCCCCTCAAAGGGTTAAGAAACTATGTAATTGAATGTTTTTGTTTTCTTTTTGAAAACGCTGTCAAACTTAGAGTTTTCAACCGAATTTCCAAATGCGACAGCGCAGGAAAAGGCAAAAAACTATCGCCTATAACTCAAGCTGTAATTGATTTATCGGAAAACGTAAAAACTGCTTGATTACAACTCAGTTTATTTTTCAAGCATGCAAATATTATACTTTTAACCCGTTGAGGGGCGGTGGAATATATTATATCCCACCTATTTTTATTCAAGATTTGCACTAGAATTTTTAATTAGATTTTACATTTATAATTTTGGTGTTACAAAAGTTATAAAACTGCTTTTTCTTATTTTGAGATTTAAAAAAAAAAAAAAAATCCGGTGTGAGTTCATCATTACTTAAACGCTATTACTCGCCTCTAAAAGGGTTTATGTTTAAAAATGAGTCAGTAGTAAATCTCAGGAAATTTCGCGTTCTTTTCTCAAAAATAATTTTGAGATCCTCCTTAAGTCGTTATGAATGCTCTAAGCATCAATCTTCCCAACGTTACGAACGCGCTGTGCTCATCTGTTTGAATTTTTCAATGTTTTTAATGTTACGAACACGTTTACCGCATTCTAAGTGATTATTTCTTTCATCAGTTGATGGCAATACTAAATGACATTTGAATAAAATTTCTCCCTATAAGAAGAAAAATTTTAGGTGATTGTTTTGAAAATATATAGAATATTAAATGGCATTAGTTTTGGGTCTTCAAAAGCTAAAGGTTATTCGAACCTACCTTTCATGTGATTCCGAAAGCAATTATTCAGATTTATTTGCTGACAAAAATGGTGATAGTTTTAGCAATGCATTTTTTTCCACTCAAAATTCAGAGAGTGATGATGACTCAATGGATTTATGTGTTGCAAGACAACGGACAAAATTGATTTTTTGATGCAGAGAATATTGCATCTGCTCCACTACATTTTATTTTCATAGGAATACAAGGTACGCCACCAAATAGCCACTTAACTATATAATTCGAGTTTTCGAATATTTCATCAAAACGTGCTTCTAAAAAAAAGCCAACGCTGAAAGAATAACCGAAAAGCGAAAACGCAACAGCCTAAGGATTAAGAGGGAAAAAGTATTTTAAAATTCTTGCAGTTCTATAATAATAAGTCAGCGGAAAAAGCCACAAGCTATTCTTTGTCAAAGTATGCACATCAGAGTCGCTATTCTAATTAATTACACAGAGGCACGAAGTAGTCTTAATATATGTTGCCACACGCTTCTTCGAAATGTTGCAACGCTTTTTATACGAAAGGTATTATAATTGTAAAAGTTTCATTATAACAGCTCTCACAACTCGCATACTAAAAAACATTTTTACAGAAAATAACAAAACAAATTTAAAGCAGACATATTTTATACAATGCTTACCGTAGGATTACGCATGTAGATTATTATAATACTATTTTGAGAATTGTTATATTTATATTTCAGTATTATTACATGATTTTCTGTTCAATGAATTAATTTTAATTTTAATCAAAGAAACGATTTTTCATTAAGAAAAAAAAGGAGTTTTAAAATTGCAGCGGTACTTTGAAGCCGTTTGATAATTAATTAATGGAAAAACCACATCCTACATTTTCTAAAAAATATGTAAGCTAAACATACCATCCTAATTAATTACACAGAGGCATGAATGTCTGTGGATTTGATGGATTGTATAACTTGTTTCATAGGAATGGTTTTAACGATACTTTTCTTAAAGAAGATACCAAAAGCAAAGTATTCGAACAGTTTCATTAGTGATCGAATAGCTTTTACAATATATACTTTTTAATTGTATATTGTACAACAATGAATGTAGATTATTACAATAATTTTGAGAATTATTATATTTTCATCCGAGAATGAGAATGTTTGTTTGGGATGATCTTCTGCTCAATGAAATATTTTTAATCAAGCAAATGATTTCTGATTAAGAACAAATATAAATTTTAATATTGGTATAACACTTCATAGTTTTTGTTATAATGAATCATCCGAAAAACAATATGCTACATTTTGTGAAAATATATATAAACCTAACTGATCATCCAAATTAATTGCGCAGAAGCATGATTAAAAATTCAATCGATACTTGCTTCTTGGAAATATTTAAGGAGTATTTATTCAAAAGATGATTCCAGAAACAAAGTATTTGGAGAGTTTCGTTCTTGGCATAAGATCTTTTGCAATATATTTACTAAATAATAAATTGGAGGGAAAAAAATAAAGGGACAAGTATAAAAATTTATGTAACTTGTATGATTTTTGCTTCTAAAAACATAAAACTTGAACAATGTTTTTATTTTGTCATACCTAGCATAGGTCCAGAATGCAGAATATCCTGTGTCTGCCAAAAAATAAATTTAAATAAGAATATGGGGAAAGTGATCTAAAAAGGGATATTTAAGGAATATTTAAGGGATATAAAAGGGAAAGAAAAATTTCTTTTTACTTTTTATAGATATGGAGAAAATTTTTATAAGATATTTGGACACCCCTGACCAAAATTCAAGATTTAACCCTTAAATGCATAGTGTAGCCCAGCTGATGATTGTTTTTTGCCAACATGATCGTTTTTTGCCATTTGGCGCTGTTGATTGGTGTTTTGGGAAAATATTGCTTACGTGTGATAACATGCATTTAAGGTCGTGAACTCTGTTTTTGTTCCAATTTGTTATTGCTGGGAGGTTATAACATATTTTGTTGATACCGCTTGCAATGCGACTAGCGCTTTTTTTCTCTCATTATAAATTAGTAATTCTGCAAAGTATTAAAAGAATTCCAAAAATTATTATATCGTTGAATAGTTTGTATTATGCAGTGCAAATACTTTAAAGAAAGTATATAATTTAAAAGTATCATTTTTTGAGCAATTTTTGTTATTTAACTCAGGAGTGACATTATGGCATTACGTCCAATAGAAACAAAAAATAATTTTTTCATTATTTTTCTAGTGGGTAATTAACAAAAAGACTCAAACATAATGTTTTCCGAACAAAATAAAAAACCATGCATTAAAGGGTTAAAGATTTACAAGCTTTCTCTCTTTCTTCGATTCTTCCAATTACACGCCATTTCTCACAATTCGTCAAATGCCTCACCAGCGAAATGTTTCACCTTCTACGCGCAAAACTTTGTTAAGTTTACATATTTCTCTGTAGAGAAGGTGAATACGATTAAATGATTCGATAACGTTGACCTCGTATTGGATTTTGTTTATTCGACTTAACATAAAATACCTGTTTATCGTTGTTCTTTTAATTATTGTCCACAAGGTATTTTTTTACAGAAAATGACGTAATCAAGTAATAAAATTAAATAAGATGTAATAATTTTGTAATAAAGATATCGTATATAAATGCCTTATTTTCGAATAATGAATTTAGAGCTATATAATTTTTTTTTTAAACTTTTTTACCTTTATTTGGTAATGATATGTTATTTTTTGTTAAATGAAATAACTGTATTCGCTCAATTAATGTCTAACAAATACGAAAAAAAAGATTTTTTTTAAACACTAAGTGATAATAAAAGTTTTTAAATATGCTGTGAATTTTCCCAAACCACTGATAAATACCCATTGAGAATACTCATAAGTTTTGTTTGTATAAATATGTACATTATACCTCTTTTCGCAATTAATTATTTGGAAGCATGACTATGAAATCAATTTTTTTCTTGAAATTAGTTAAGCATATTTACTGAAAAGAAAAAAAAAATCTGAAGAATAAAAAATAATTTGCACAGTTTCGTCATTAGTTCAAATCGTCTCTAATGTTAACCGTTTCGCCATTGGTGTAAATATCGTTTACGAGAAATAAACTGAGTAACATTATACTAAAAATGTTGACGAAAAACATAGTTTCTAAGTTGCTAGTTGTAGACTATTAAAATTTTTTAAAACATCTTTGTGATTTTCCAATTGCTCAGTTAATTTACATCTAATAAGTAACTTATTATTATTGTAACTTATTATTACATTATTTAAAGCTAAAAGTGTCTTTAAATAATGGTATGACGACTTCTAAACTTGCCGCGAAATTTCACAATTCACTGATAATTAAGAATTATATGTTCGGATTTTTAACCACTTAATTGTTTTGCCCGTATTCCGTATGGGCAAGAAGAGTTTGCTTCATTCATCACTTAAAGTTTTTTTTTATTCCACTTATTTTTTAGCTCGCAGGCTAAGCCTCAGAGCTAATGTGCCCGCAGGTTCTGTATGCATGTATGTATGTACGTAACGCGATAACTTTTGACAGAAATATTCGATTTGCTTCAAAAATTTTTCTTAGGTTTATTCTGATAAGGCGCTTCCCTGATTAGTTTTGGGGGTTCATTAGTTAAATATAAAGGGGGAACAGGGTTAATCCCCTCCTTAACTTACATAAATGAGTTTTTTATGCAGAATTATCAAATTTACTCCAAATTTAGCATACCGATTAAATTTAGTATCGTGGTTAATTCTGATAAGGTGCTTCTCTGATTAGATTTTGTGGTTCATTGTTTAAGTATAAAGGAGGCGGGGCGGGGGCTAATATCCCCCTTAATTGAAGTAAATGGGTTTTTCTATCCGATTTGCTTCAAATTTGGTATACCGGTTTATTCTGATAAGGCGCTTCCCTGATGAAATTTGGAGACTAATAGGTTAAGTATAAAGAGGGTAAAGGGGAGGGGAGCTGATCCCCCCTTAATTTATTTTTCGAGGGGCATTATTCTTTGAAATAAGTGTATAATATACAATTAGCGTGAATAGCCTGTGATTTCAATGCCATCAGTTTAACTGGGCACTTTTCTTTTTATTTAATTACAATTTCATACTACCTTACCTGTGGCCCTAATTCTTTGCGCACCAGTTTAAAAGGGAAATTTTTCAAAGAAAGAAAACACAAACTTAATTTTGTCTAAATAAATAATCAAATTCTTGAAATGTCAATCGTCTAAAATGACTTGCATGGAATAAAAAAATAAAAGAAGAGATTTGTTTAAGTAAAACGTTCTCCCTCTGAAAAATAGATAGCCCTAATGTTTCGCGCATGTGCATTTAAAGAAAGTTTTTTATCATTGTGATAAGCTGGTTGTTTCCAACTATGCAAATTATCGCATCCGGGAGTGGTGGCATGTGCTGTTTAAAAGAAAAGTGATTTCAAATGTTTTAATAAGAAGAAAATGCGTAATAAAAGATTGACGGTAGAGCTGCATAAAAAGATAATCGAAAAACGAATTAGTGGATGTCTAATGCGGAAAATAGGCATGGATTAGACTATTTCTGACTCAACACTGCGTAATGTTTTGAAACCTTTCGTTGCAAACGGATAAATACAGCCAAGAAACAGTACTAGTCGCCTACCAACAACAACGGCCCGTCAAGATCGAATGTTCCATCGAGTGGTAATGAAGATAAGATCAGGAACAATAGCAAAAGCCACATCTCTATTGCAAGACAGCATAGGGCGATCAGTCACTCGTAAAATGGCTACAAAAAATTGCATAAAATGGGCATAAAATCTTATAAAAGCAAACGTAAGCCGATGTTAACTTCTACTCAGAAAAGGAAACATTTTCTGCGGGCTGTGGACCACTTAAAATAGACAAATTAGCAATGGTAAATTGTTATATGATCGAACAAATCCTCTTTTCCGGTTTTGTAGGAAATATCGGTTGTCTGGTCGTACGCAAGCAAATAAAGCTTTAAATCCAAACAAGAAAGCAAAAAAAAAACGTCAAACAAAAGTGAAAGTTCTCGTCATATGTTCAAATTTGGGGGTGTTTTGATTATTCTGGTGTCGGACAAATGCTGCCATATGACGGGACTATCAATGCACAATGTTTTGCAGAATCAGTTGTCGCCTTCAATTCAACAACTTGCCCTTCAATCGAGTTACCTTTTGCAACAAGATTTAGCCAAACCACATACAGCTAGGACAACAAAAGCCTGGCTTCAACAAAATTGTACCCTGTGCTAGATTGGGTTCCGAATTACCCGGACATGAATTCTATCGAGGATTTGTGGCAATACTTAAAGAAGGAAGTTCAAAAAGGACACCACAAATCAGCTACAGTGACAATCAGCAGTTAAAAAGAATTCTTCTTGAAAAATGGCAAAAAAATTCTATTTGTGAGTGGCAAAGTTTGTTTCAAC
This sequence comes from Maratus speciosus, assembly GCA_963932465.1. Lineage (NCBI taxonomy): Eukaryota > Metazoa > Arthropoda > Arachnida > Araneae > Salticidae > Maratus > Maratus speciosus. Next base: position 198,273,037 of record OZ010792.1, on the reverse strand, counting down.
TATGCCGAGAAGAGTGAGAGATGTTTACGCTGCCAAAGGAGGACCAATGAAGTAGTAAGCCTTACTAATTTCGTCTCATTTGAACATGCGCAAAACATTACAGACATAAAAAACTTAGGAGGAAATGGATTTCATTGTCTACAAAGTTTATTTAATTTATTATCTTTTTATAAATATCACTATGTAATAGTGAAATGGATCATTTTCCATTAAAAATAATTTATATAAAATATTTTGAATTATTTTTACTTTCATTGTCAAAAAAAGCATCCATAAACTAATGCGCGAAAAAATAGGGTCACGGGTAAGGTATTTAATGACAGTGGCTTAACAACAGAAATTTTTAGACTAAATATTAAGAATATTTTATTTAAAAAAAAAGTGGTATTTATCCGATATTTTCAATTTATTGTATATAAAAAAAAACGAAAGAAACTATTAAGTGGTTAAAAATAAACATACCAGAGACATCTTCTGAATTATTTACCCAGACTGTGGATTTAATTATGTAAATATTTGCTTTCGTTTTCGGGATGTTTCAAATACATTTATTCAAAGGAGCGTAACATAGTGTTTGAGCAGTTTAAATATTATTTGAATAACTTTTACAATACTTATGTTATGAAACGAATTTAGAGAATTTGAGGATGTAAATTTGTAATATAGTTCGATAAAATAACTATATACAAACATTTTTTTAGCATAATTATGATTTTCTAATCATTCAGCTATTTTAGATCCAGTAAATCATTTATATGTAAATAAAAATAAAAGTATTCTGCGTAAATAAAATATTTAAGAATAGCTTAATAATTATTCCTTAAAATAATAGAGACGATTCACAGTTCTTCGATAATAATTAGTGTAAGGAAAAAGTCACATGTTTTATATTCTAAAAGTTTGCATATCATAAACATCTTATGCGTTATTTACACTATTGTAACAAAGTATTTGAGCAGTATTATTATCATTTGAATAACTTTTGTATCATACATACTAAATAACTTTTTATAATCTATATTATAAGCCAAAGGAATGTCCGCGAGGTACACTAGTGTAATTTTGCTAGTGGCATCGACCTAAGCAATAATTTTTTCTTTTAGTCTGAAAATCGCTTTTAGTACGATAATAGATTTTAGTCCGATAATAATAAAAACCCGATACTTTTATTAACTTCGAAACATCGCACAATTTCCCTTTTCCTACAATCGAACAGAAGACAAAATATTTTCAAATGGCGTTATTTGAAAGCTGTATCTCAATTTACTGATTTTTAAGGTTTTAAATTATTTTTCAAGCAGGATATTTGTAAACCCGATTACGAAATATTAAGTCGTTCGCACTTAAAACAATATAAATAACTTATGCTTGTTTGTTTCAGTGTAAAATTCCATTACTAAATTGGCATACGATATTAAAACTTCGTAATTGAATAAATTGCACACGACTTTAACAGATACTTATTACAACAACGAGCTTAAACCCTAACATAACCATGATAAAAAAAGCTTTCTTTAAATAATGAAGTCTTTCTCAATTAACTGCTGGCATACGGCTAATACAAAAATACCAAATATGTTTTTTTCATTAGTCGATGGACCATCTAAAAAAATACATTAAATGTAAAAACACAATCAGAAATTTCAATTAAAAACGATTTTCACTGAAGTTCAGTACTCCAGGCAGTATATCGGGCATCTATAATCGGGTGGTTAAACTGAAAATGGAAATATGCTTTAAAGTTTTGCTAAAATAATTAATTGTAGAAATAATGACACCAGTTATTTAGTATTATTATGATTCTCTGTTTATCGGTTTTTTCACATGATTTCTAAATAAATAAGTATAAAAGTATTTTGAAGAAATAAGATATTTAAAAAAAATTTTATGAGTATTTCCTTAAAATAATTGCAAAGGTTCACAGTTTTCGATAATTAGTATGATAAAAAAGTAATATGTTTCATTTTCTAAAAATATGCATACTTGAGACGCTTTCTGAATTGTTTACACAGGTTATGGATTTGTTGGATGCACATAATTGTTTTTTCGGAATATATGAAACACACTTTGGTATTCAAAAGCTTATTAATTGTTGAAACAAAGTATTTGAACAGTTTTGTTTCTAAATGAATTCCCTTTCCATTATACTTACTAAATAAAAATTAGTATTTACAAAAAGAGATGATGGAAATTTGTAATTAAATTTTGCTAAAATGGCTAATTGCCGAATTAATAAATGATTAACAATAGATATTTTTAGAATTATGATTTTCTGCTCGCTCATCCAATAAATGATTTCTGAATAAATAAATATATAAATATTTAGAGGAAAATGAAAGATTTAAAAATACCTTTATAAATATTATTTTTAAAAGTTGCAAATATTTACGATTCTTCGATAATTACTCTGAGTACTCGATAATTACTCTGGTGACTTTTTATAAAAAGTCACCATGCTACATTTTCTAAAAGCATACATACCGGTTACATAATCAGAATTATTTACACACTCTGTGAATTTAATGAAAGTGGATAGTTGTCCTTTAGGAATGATTCAAACATACATTTAAAAAGATTATTTATTAACGTAATGAAAAATTAAGGTGTTTTATTTTTAGTCGTAATTTTCCCAACTGAGTGAAAATGTGTTCAGGTCGAGACTCGAACTCAAAACTTTTGGCTTTAATTACTCACTCTCTTCAGTTGAGCTATCTGAACGACATCTGAGTCAGTTGAGATGAGCTCCAGATACCTCAGTTGGAAGAGCATCAAATATATTAAAACGTAAAGGGAATTCTGTAAGATCACGATCAGTAAGGCCAATATTGACACATTTGCACATGCGTCAACACTTTTTCGAACCTCTATAACTTAGAGGAATATTGAGCGAATACCTGCTAGCGCAGTGGTCAAAAGCAGCAGTTTAAAGCTCTGAATTTTTGTAGAGGACGTGGGTTCGAGCCCAACGCCCGGCAAAATGCTTACTGCAATATTTTTGGCGATGATTCTCTTCAATAAGGACATGTTTTGTTAGCAGGAGAAGTTGTACGATTTTTATTTTGTTATTATTATTATTTAAATGCTTTATAATTAAATAAAATTTAATACGTAACAATATTTAATTTTTTTTTATTTTAAATATTTTGCATGTAATTATCAATTAAATAAATTGAGCTGATCTACAATTTTTGTTATATTTTCTGACCATTATCAAGAATATATATATGTGTATCTATGTGTATGGCAGAAAGAAAAGTTTGTCATTCTTTTCCGTAAAAAAGAAAAGTGAAAGAAAGAAAAATATATTCATATAAGAGTTATAAAAGAAATTACTTTAATATCCATGGTTTAATATTTAAAAATAAAATTCATGGCAGCTTTTAATGGCTGTGCAGTTTAAAATAAATAAATCAATAAAAATAAATATTGTTATTTAAGAATTTTAAAAAAAAATACCGTTGTAAGTAAAAATAAATGCTTTACCCAGTATTTTTAGGTAAATTTCTGATAAAAAGCTAGCGTAATTGGTTGTAAATTATATACTTAAAATTATTTCACTTCATTGAATAAGTTAGACTGACAGCGCCCTCTATCGCCGTAAGGAAATAGGAATCACTTATGCAACATAGAAATTTGTCACGATTTCAATAATTAATTTAAAAGCAACTAATTAAAAATTCAAGAATTTTTCTAATGAAACATTTAAGTTATTTACCGTCAATTCTTGACGGACACTATCTAGTTTGTAATTAAAGCCTATACGAATATCTGGACATCAAAGCCAACTGTCAGCCAGTCAACTAGCATCGTCATACCAGACAGTAGCCTGGATTGTCGTCCAAATAGCTCAATTGGATGAGAGTTGTTAATTAAAGTCAAAGGTTCTCAAATCAAATCCCGGTCTGGACACATTTTCAATTAGTTGGAAAAATTACTATTCGTATTATTTAATTATCAACCAGTTTGGTTGTGTCAAAATAATAACAGAAAAAGTGTTTTATTACTAGATGATTAAATTTTGAATGATACGTAGCAATTAAACTTTCAGAAAATTACAACGAAATATTGTAATGTAGTTTTTGAATTGCTAGTTGTAGAATAATGATTATAAAAATTAAACCTTTTTTAGAATAATCATGATTTTCTGTATTCTTAGCTATTTTACTCCCAATAAATGATTTCTGAGTTTTAGTAAACAAGAGTTTAAATAGAAAAATACACGATAAGCATACTTTAAACTATTTGCGAAGTTACGAAATTCTCCAGTAATTAGTCTGATGAAAAACTCCCATGTTACATTTTGTAAAAATATGCATACCAGAGCAATCTACTTAATTAACTATACAGAAATATAACTGTGCCTTCAATAGATGTTAAATTTTCAATTCCCTGGAAAAACAAATTTCTTTTATTTAAAAGGTTATTCCCATCAATAATTTAAAACTAGAAATTAAATTCTAAATATGTAGAAATTTAAACATTAAGTAAAACTATTTTAACAGCGATCATTAGATAGTGTAATTTTTACCCCTATTAGTATTTTTTTTTCATGAATGGGGCGTAATATGTAGAATGTATGTTACATTAAAGTAAAAATAAACTATTTATTTAGAAAAACCACAAAATGAAACTAAATTTATGTAAATCAATATGCTTTGTCTTATTTAAAATTATCTAATCTAACTCGCCTATATTACAAAATACTCTCAACCAGTATATAATAATACAGGCTATATATAGTTATGCTTATATAAGAAATAACTTTAAAAATATTGTCGCTACACTCTTTGTATTATGTAAAACGGCTGGCGGGGTCCAAACAAAACCAGAACTTCTTCGAAAATCATTGAAATGAATTAACTGCGGAATATTGTTGTCACAACGCTTATGAGGCGAGAGTATTTTGATTGTTCCAAACAAATAATGTTTGTCCAAATTAGTTTTTTACTCTTTCTGAAAATTACTGGGTATATTTTCTCTTGGGAAAGGGGGAAGGTGTTGATCAGTACAAATTTGATTATATATTAATAAAAAAAAAAAAATGAGAGAAGAAAAATAATGTATATTTAAAAAATTAATAAAGAAACTTACTGTTCCAAAAAATGATGTAAAAATGGTTGAAACTGTAAAATATAAAACCAAATAGTTTTCAGGAACTACCAAATTTTTATAAAAATTACATTTTTTACAAATACTATAAATATTAGAAATATTTTGAAGAAAAGAATGTTTGGAATAGTTCATTCCTCGTTAAAATTTTGAAAAAAATTTCATTTTTTGATAAAAAAAAAATAAATAAAATAAATAAATAAATAAATAAAATCGGCATAATTTAAAAATTACTTCCTGTGATCTTTTGGAATTACCCTTACGTAGTAAAACAATACGAAGATAAATATACAGACTTCAAATCAGAATTTTTAATTGAAATCAATCATATCGCCAGGGAGAATTTTTAAGAAAGAAATTTCAGTACATATACATATTTCTAATGTATGTTTTCTATGTTAAAAAAGTATATATATATATATATATATTTAGCTAGTAAAGAAACCTTTATTCTGAAAAATAAATGACGTTGAAATCCTTAGAATTGAAAAAAAAAAAAATCTTCATGAACATATCCAATCATCGATTTTTTTTTTTTTTTTTTTTTATAAACATTAAAGGTTTTTATAAAAATTGAATTTTTTGTTACAATTTTGATAAAAATTGGTTTTTCGTACTTAGAAAAAAAAATATTTCTTTATGTACATGGAATATTTTAGTATCTCAGTTATTCTTACATAATAAGAATCATATGAAGTCGAATATCGTAGGTTAAAATAAAAAATATCTAACTAGAACAAGAATCAAAATAAAAACTGGACGTGAAAAAAAGGGTGCATCTTTTGTAAAATCATAAAGAACCTTTCTATTCTAAAAAAGGGAATTTTGAATTCAGCGACATTGCTTTTTAAAAAATCAGATCTTCACGAACTTATGCAAGCTCTATTATAATACCCACATACTTTTGCTTGATAAAAAAATGCATTTTTTGATAAAGTATTTCTTAGCATTAATAAAAAAATATTCCTGTGTTCTTTTTTAATTATCTTTACATAATAAAAACACTAGAACATAAACATCATATGGGATTAGAATTTCAATGAAAGGAAAAAAAAAAATGTATGTTATAAAATAATAAAGAAACTTTCTATTTCGAAAAATGATATTGAAACACTTAAAATTCGGGAAGAAAAAAAAAATCGCAACTTCACGAACACATGCAATAGTTTGAAAACGTCAATGATGGAAATTTTGATTAAAAAAAAATTACCTTCGTTAAATGTATATATCTTGATATGAACCAAAACCCAAAGCGATATAAGTAAGCGTCCTATCTTAAATGGGAGAGGTAACCGAAAGATTAAAGGTGAGGTCACGTCAATCAGGGTCGCACGCCACGTAGCGGACGGGGTTAAACTACAGGAAGATGCCTAACTGTTTTCTTACTTCACACCACTAAAATTGTAAAGTTTTTTTTCACCTTGATTAATAGCTGAAATGCCTGAGACAAGGCGAAGAAAAGTTCACAGTGTCAAGTGCATCTGGGCACCCCTCTTGGTACGCCATTATTTAGCAATAAATGTGGTAAACAAAATTCAGTTCCATGAGTGATTAAAGATTTATTTATTTATTTAAGCTATGAGGTATTCGCTATGGCTTTTGCCGGCATGACCTCAAATGATCACAAAAATGACGTTATTTCCTTGGGACAACCACAAATTCAACCTTCCTCCACGAGGAAAAAAGGCAGAACCTTAAAGATTTAGAAAATATGCGCAGATGGTAGATATTTTGTCATATATGACGTCACACCAAAAGCCCGCGTATGTGGATTATCACCCCGTCCGCAAGATGGCGCAACTGTGTTAATTTACGCCCGATTCCAGTATTATGTTGGTACGCTTACTTACGGCGCTTTGCCAAATACGAATACCTTCATTCTAAGTCATTTTAAAAAAATCGTTATATAATAAAAACGGTACGAAAATAAATATCAAAAGCTCAAATTTAAAATTCTAAACAGAAATCAAACATATTTTCGCGAATATGTTATACGAGGTGCAATGTATACTTTTAAAAGTGATAGCTACATTTCCTAGTCCAAAAAATCGTCTTAAAACTTTTAAAATTATTAAAGGCAAAAAAAAATCAGATCCTTATGAAAATATACAATCTTTTGAAAACCTTATTAAAAGTACATTTTTCAGTTAAAATTTAGATAAGAATTACATTTTTCGAAGACTATTTCTTGACATATATCAAATTTTTCATCCTATCTTCTTTTGCAATTATCCTTACATAATAATAACCGTACTAGATAAATATCAAGGATTCAAATCTAAATTTCTAAGTAGAAATCAAACATATCCTCAGGGAATATTTTAAGAAATATTTTTCTGTAGTAGAAAATATTTCAAATCTTTATCATAAATACCACCACGATTTACGGGAATATTTATTGTCTGAACAGAACGAGAAATGTGTTGACATAAAAAGGAAAAATGAGAAATAGTTTATAATGTAATGGTATCTCAAACAGTGTTTCTATTTGATCATTTTGAAAAAAAAAAAAAAATCTATCATAAAATAAAAAGTTAGCGGATTTTGAGTTTAAACAATTTCTTGTCACTTTTGATTATGTAATTTGTCCTAGGACATCATCATTCATTCGTTTAATATTTTTTTGAGTCTTTTAGTGTATATAATTTTCTTGAATTCATTTGTTTTAGCTTTGATTAATATACACACATATATATATATATATATATACATACATGAAAGGATTTATGAAAATTTAATTTTATATTCTTTGAATATGCAAAGGACTTTTTCCATATTATCGGAGTAATAAGCAAAATAATAGAGTTATAGTATATCAAAATGATTATGTTCATAAATGTAAGAACAGTGAATTTCTACAAGTGCAAACTTGACAATTACTTCTAAGAAAAGCTAAGGATTTTTTTTAGGAATTCATTTTTGATATTGTCGCATAAAGATTGGAGAATAACTAAAGGCAACGACTAAATCGAGTGAGAAATGTATTCGCATATAAAGTGGGGGGGGGGGGGGGGGGGGATGAGATAGTGTAAAATATATTTTCAAACATTCTTTCTTTTCCATTCATTTGCTAAAATCCATCAAAAACATAAAGTCAGCAGCTTTTGAATTTATAACAATTTTTTCTCATTTTTTATTATGCAATTTGCTTTAAGACATCATTTATTCTTTTTTTTTTTTTTTTTAGTATGTAAAATTTTCCTGAAATCATTGCAATTATTTAGAATGTTTACCGTAATAGCGACGTAATAAGTAAGAAAATGGAGTACCAAGATGTTTAAATAAACATCTTTGAACCCTTTGAGGGGCGGTGGGATAAAACATATCCCACCTAATTTAAACAAGATTCTCACCAGAAAATTTTAACAAAATTTTATATTTTTAACTTCGGAGGATAACCGTTTAAAAATTGCTTTTCCTTAATTAAAAATAAAATTTTTCGATTATTCCGGTGAGATTTCAATATTTAGAGATATTTTTGTTTGCCCCTCAAGCTAAAATATCACTTTTCTTTAAAAGTAATTTTTTCATTTTATATCTTTATTGTATTAAAAATTTATAGTAGTTTTTTAAAACTACAGTTAGACTTTTCATCCCCAATGGCTCACATATAACAAGACAATCATCCATAGACTGGGCGTAAAGTTGATGTCAACTCGGAAGCCCCTTAAAGTGACAACACTGTTAAGCCACTGTTAAGCCCCTCAAGAGGTTAATAAAGGTAATTTTTTTACAAAAAAAAATTACATTTGCTTCTAAGAAAAGCAAATAGAATTTTTGAGGAAATCATTCCTGTTAATTATGTAATAAAGTTAAAAGGAAAGACGATTTCTAAAGTAAATTTTCATTTTATTCTATCAAACTGTTTTCTTTCTATACTATCAAAAACTTAAATTCAAGAGTTTTTTTTATGTTCAAATAATCTCTCCTCAGTTTTGATTGTGAAGTTTGGATTTAAACAATTCACTTATAAATTTGCAATATTTTCATTATTTTAGTGTACTGTTCCATACTTTTTCCGAAAAAATTTCTTTTAGTCTTGATAATCGTATGTATGGAAGATACTATGGAAATTCACTTCCATATCCTTTCAATTTTCAAAAAATGTAAAATAATAGCAGCTTTATAAGTGAAACAATAGAGTCTCATATTTGTTCAAAATGTTTCTTTTCATAACGAAAAATAAACTGAGTGCTGGAATGAGCAATTGCTATCGATATCTGCAGGAAATGTGAAACCGTTGTTAAGAAAATCATTCTCCATATGCTAAAGAATATACTTGATGATCTAAATACAGCAAAACTTGTGAAATCGAAACGACTATGCCGGAATCTTTCCCAAAATTAAACAATTCATGAATCCGAACAAAAATATATATATATAAATCAGGCTGAATTTATAGCTTGCCTTTTGGCAACTACCAGAGCGACGATCCTCAGTGGTTAATTTCTGGTCACATGACCCGACCCTTTCAGCAAATCAAAATTCAGAGGTAATCTCTTTTTAAGCACAGGCGTTCGTCTCCTACCAGCAATTAAATGCACAGAATAACAAAAGAAAAAATGAAAGCTATATTTCTATTTCCATGATTAAATAGCGGCGTGAGGCAACTGAATTGTAGGAGCCTTAGTTTGATCGATGTATGAACAGTAATGCCATTGGTTCATTTTACGGTGACGTGATGCATTCAGCGAATCAGCTTTTTGATGAAGATTATCTTTTAGACACAGCAGAAAACGTTTTGTTTAGATTTCGTTAGAATCATGTTTTTCAAACAGTTTTAAATGAATTCCATCAGTCCTGTGCAATATTATATCCGGAAAATGCATTTTTGTTGCATTTTCAATGAAGTATTCTATTACTTTTTTATACATTAAAAATTTTTGCAAATTTCATATGTTAAAATGACTGATCAGGGGTCTGAGCCACCTTGTATATTCATAATAGTCGATATACCCGTTATGACAACAATCCTTCTAAAAGGATATTTTCCCCTGTCCCTTGCGATTCCATGGTAACAGGTTTTACTGAAAAAAGATAAACGTAATTTTTCTAGAAGGCAGAAAAGTTCCCTATTATCATCAAGTATTACATGATTATTTAAAAGTGATAAATCGGATGCATTGGTGAAGGGAGATGGAATACTTTCAAAGAAAACTACTCTGACGGGATAGTACATAAACAAGAAATCATGCTTTAAGCATGCATTATGAAAAACGTTCCAATAATTCCTGAATACTTTGACGAAAATGCACTGTTTAATAAGTAAAGAAGTTACTTAAGTAAACAATTTACAAAACCCGTAACACATACGGAAACCATATTTAAGCAGTTACGGTCTATAGTCAGAAAGATACTCAAATTTTTTTGTGTGACCCTGTAAATGAATAATATATGCTTTTCGCTCCATATTCTACAGAAAGCATATTTTACTGCCCCTGTCAAATTCGCATAAATTACCTATATTATGTTTCTAATAATGTAACATCATTAAAATGCACCGTAAACGATTTTTCCCTGTAGATTACAATGTAACGGAATTGGTCTGAGTGTCTCTGTAAGCGTTAAGAGAACTATAATAGCTGCATACTTCATTTTGAATAGAGAAGATGTCATAATATACATCAATAACACATATCAATTACATGACAATCTGAGCATACTGACGAGAGTTATAGCACGGAGAGACCGCAGACAGACAAACCTAAATCATAATCATTTTGGATCATTATGTTGGAAATGTTAAAAAATGATGACGATATTTCTCAATTGACTTTCTAATCAAACTTCATTACTTTTTTTTGTAGAAGAATCAGATAGAATATGAAATCATAATCACGATAAGAATTTTGTTTTTCCGCATAATGGAACAAACTTTTTCTAGACATTTAGATTTTTTTTCTTTCCTGCTTATTTATTTATTTTGTTTTTTTGTTGGACAGTAATATTTTTTTATATTTTAAAAATGTAAAATTGTAGTTTTTGACGCTTTGAAAAATTGGAACGTGACTATACATGTTAAGTGCTTTGAAATATTTTGGAAATAATAAAAATTTGAATTTCTACGATTATTTTTTTTTATTTGAGAAAGAATTCATGTAAGTTATATTTTTATGTATCCTATTTATCAATATCTCATTCCATTTTTTTTTAAATAATTCCTTCTGATCGCGTGTTTTTGGAATGTGTCTATATTTTTTCTTTTAAGTTTTGTAACCTGATTATCTTAAAATATAAATATGAAACAAAAATAATTATAAAAAGTTATCTCAGTAAGGAATATGAGTTAACAATTCTTAAACAAAAAATACAGAGATAGAGAGAGAAAAAGGGAGATTATAGATTATAATTCCATTTGAAATTTCCTGTTGTTTTAATTGAAAGTAAAACCATTAATTTTACACATACCAGGTGGTCAAATTTAAGTGGAGGGGTTTGAAGGGCTCTAGAAGCTAAACTAATTGGGATACTTAAAATAATATTCGATATTATTTAAGTTTAGAACATGCGGAAATATGTTCTGAATAATAATAATTTAAAAAAAATTAAGATACATAGCGCTGTATATGAAAAATAAATAGAGAGTTTTCTACCAGATAAATCTTAAAACTTTTTAATACAAAATTTCAAATGATAAATAGTTCTTAACAAAGTAGCAGTGTAATTATGTCTTTGCCATGAAAGAATATCGTCGTCTTAAAAGATATTGATTTAAAATGGGTTATTTTTTTTAACTATTGCTAATAAAACAACTTTAACATTTAAGCGCCATCTATCGGTAACATTTCAAACAAATAATTTTTATTGCATAACTCATATCCGCATACACTAAAAAGTATAAATACCAAATCTTTTAAAAATATTCCAAACGGTTTAACTTGTAGAGTTCTTCAAACACGTATAATTTAATTATGGCACCCTGTATATTAAAATTATACAGTAAATTTCATTGAAAAAGTTTCAAGTTTTCAAAAAATATGATATGCTTTTGTATTTTAATATAATCTATATTTTAATTATCAATAAAATGAAATGGCATAATGTCATCATACACAATTCATATGTCAAAACAGAAGTTACAAGCAAAAAATTTTTTCAAATTTAACTGATGTACTAGCTTCAAAATTTATTAAGAAATAAATTATAGTTTTTCCCCTACAGAAAATATTTTCTTGTTTGCTTCAGACACATAAAGTCAGTTTTATTAAATTTAACACGGATGAAAATAAATGCATCTCAATAAAGGGAAATGTTCTGTCGCGAATCTGTTCAAATTACAAATAGAGAATCAAAGAATAAACAGCTGTAAATAAAGATAAGTAAATACACTATTGAAAAAAGAATAAAATTCCTGAACACCATTTCACTTTAAATAAAATTAATTCGAAATAGAACTCAGTTGGAGCTTGCTTTTGAATAAATATGTTTAATATTTTTAGAATAAATATACCTCGTAGCCAATCTGTTTTCGATGTAAGGACAAGTATAAAATATTGTGATGAAATGATATTTGTATAATGCATAAACGTATTCAAATAAACAGCCGACAACTAACAACTTTAAATATAAGTTCATTTTCAAAGTTAAATTTTATTTAAAGAGCCTGAAAATTCAAAGATAAAATTTCAGTTGTAAAAATAACTAAAATTTTCGAGGATATATCTGGAAAGAAATAACATTTTTTCAATATCGATAACATTTTCTTCTTTGTTTAAAACCGATAAACGCTGATTTATTAAATTTAACAAAAATGTAACTTAATCGATCGGAATAAAGAAAAATATTCTATTTTAAACATGCTTAAATTACAAATAATGGATTAAAGTGTGAACAGCTGTAAATGAAGATAAGCAAATACATTACGAAAAAAGAAAAAAACTTGAACGCAATTTGGTGTTAAATGAAAATTATATGAAATGAACCTCTGTTAGAGCTTGAATTTGAATATATATATTATATAAACTATACAGCTTTATTAGACCCCAATATGCTAATTCTTTCAGGCAACAATTAAAGTGTCGTCACTAGAAAATAACGTTATGTTTATTTTTGAGATATTAATTTTTTCGTAGTTTTTAATGCCATTTTTGTAATGGTGGCAACTGAAGTACTCGATTTCTGTAGAACATAGAGAGAAAATAGTTGAAAACTTGTAGATTACTATATTTTTTGTAGCCATTTTTTCATAGCAACTGAAAATAAAATATTGTAATTAAAAATACGGTCTCTTTTGAAAATATATAAATGAATAATTTCTCATAAAACATGGAGCTGTTATGAACTATATTTAATTTTCAGAATGCATATTAATGTTACAAAGAAATGAAAACATATGAATCATTAGAAAGCCGATTTCTTTCTTTCTTTTTTTTTTTTTTTTTTCCTTTTTTTGTGTAGAGTTTAAGACATCACTTTTTCCTGGGTTTGTGTATTATTCCACGATAGTGACGTCACATGCATACTTTTCTATAGATGTTGTTTAAGAGTGGATCGTAAATGGGCAATTCTTCAGCGGATGCAAATGGCGTTATTTTATATAAAATAAAATTGTATATTTTAAATCTTAAAACTGAAACATGTTTTGTAGAAGTGCATCATTTTCACTCCAGAGGCTTTCAAAATTCTTCACGTGTGAAAATGCTTCACTTTTGAAAATAACGCAATTGAAATCACACGCTGATAAAACGCAAAGTTTTGCAAAAAAATTCGAGTGTCTTTATAGAAGAGCAGTGACTTTTAGGTTAAAATAATATTTGTTTGAGTGTTAGGTTAACCAATATAAGATGAGTTTTTTATTGTAACTAACTTTGTATTTTTATTATAAATTAATAGAACAGTTCCAAGTTAAACATTTCCTTTCGCCGAAATTCGACGGGTTTCACATAATAATAATAATAATAATAATTTTCTCTCATCGGGGGTGACACTAAATTATGAAAAAGAAGAATTCTTGCTTTCTGCTTGTTTAAAATTAAAAATATGTGTCTATTTTTTGATGTAAAGATGAATGAAAACTTTACGCTGAATTGATATTTATGTAACTGCAGTAGTTCAAGTAAAAAACAACTAAAAATGATGTGCAAAGTGGTCTGATACACAAATAAAGGCAAAACTTTCTTAATAACCCCATAAAATAAGATGTATGCGCAAGGCCTTTTGAAAGAACTTTATCTTTTTTTATCCTCGGCAAAGATGGCATGCTATCACTGTGACGAAAAAATTCTAAATCCCAGTTGCCAAGCCTTCTTGTAATTCCGGCCATAGTTTTAATTTTCGAAATACTAAAATTATATTTAATAACAATTGTACCTCTGAATTGGACTCGGACATTTATGCAACTGTAACAGTTCAACTAAAAATGATGTACAAAGTGGTCTGATACACAAATAAAGGCAAAACTTCCTTAATAACTCCATAAAATAAGAGGTATGCGCAAGGCCTTTCAAAAGACCTTTGTCTTTCTTCATCTTCTGCAAAGATGACATGCTATCACTGTAACGGAAAAAAAAAATCTAAATCTTCTATTGCCAAGCCTTTTTGTAATTCCGGCCATGGCTTTAATTTTCGAAATGCTAAAATTATATTTAATAACAATTGTACCTCTGAATTGGATTCGATGCAACTGTAACAGTTCAACTAAAAATGAAGTACAAAGTGGTCTGATTCACAAATAAAGGCAAAACTTTCTTAATAACTCCATAAAATAAGAAATATGCGCAAGGCCTTTCAAAAGACCTTTGTCTTTCTTCATCTTCTGCAAAGATGACATGCTATCACTGTAACGGAAAAAAAATTCTAAATCTTCTATTGCCAAGCATTCTTGTAATTCCGGCCATAGCTTTAATTTTCAAAATGCTAAAATTATATTTAATAACAATTGTACCTCTGAATTGGACTCGAACATTTATGCAACTGTAACAGATCAACTAAAAATGAATTAAAAAGTGGTCTGATAAACAAATAAAGGCAAAACTTTCTTAATAACTCCATAAAATAAGAAATATGCGCAAGGCCTTTCGAAAGACCTTTGTCTTTCTTCATCTTCTGCAAAGATGACATGCTATCACTGTAACGGAAAAAAAAATTCTAAATCTTCTATTGCCAAGCATTCTTGTAATTCCGGCCATAGCTTTAATTTTCAAAATGCTAAAATTATATTTAATAACAATTGTACCTCTGAATTGGATTCGAACATTTATGCAACTGTAACAGATCAACTAAAAATGAAGTAAAAAGTGGTCTGATACACAAATAAAGGCAAAACTTTCTTAATAACTTCATAAAATAAGAGATATGCGCAAGGTCTTTCGAAAGAGCTTTGTCTTTCTTCATCTTCTGCAAAGATGGCATGCTATCACTGTAACGGAAAAAAAGTTCTAAATCTTCTATTGCCAAGCATTCTTTTAATTCCGGCCATAGATTTATTTTTTGAAATGCTAAAATTATATTTAATGATAATTGTACCTCTGAATTGGACTCAAAAATTTATGCAACCATAACAGTTCAACTAAAAAACAACTAAAAATGATATACAAACTGGTCTGATACACAAATAAAGGCAAAAAACGTCTTAAACCCCCCCATAAAATAAGAGATATACGCAAAGTCTTTCAAAAGAACTTTGTCCTATCGTCATCCTCTACAAAGAGGACATGCCATCACTGTAATGAAAAACATTCTAAATCTTCTATTACCAAGCATTCTTGCAATTTCGGCCATAGCTTTAATTTTAGAAATGCTAAAATTATATTTAATGACAATTGTACCTCTGAATTGGAGTCGAAAATGTATGCAACTATAACAGTTCAACTAAAAAACTACTAAAAATGATGTACAAACTGGCCTGATACACAAATAAAGGCAAAAACATCTAAATAACCCCATAAAATAAGAGATATGCGCAAGGTCCTTCGAAAGAACGTCGACTTTCTTCATCCTTTGCAAAGATGACATGCTATCACTATAACGAAAAAAATCTTGGAATTCCAGCCATAGTTTTAATTTTCGAAATGCTAAAATTATATTTAGTGACAATTGTATTCCTGAATTGGACTTTCTCGAAATTTTAGCTGTTAAAGGTTGGTTGGTTGGTTTATATTTTGACGGTCGATTATCTACTCTAGAGATACAAGCCCGAGGGGGTAGTGCCCTCCGTGGGGTCTTTCTAAGGGAACCTAAGCCGCATTTACGCATGGAAATCCATGGCTCGAAGAAAACCACGAAAACTCCGAACGATTAGGCCGACGGGCGCTATTGGGCTCGAACCCAGCACTTCCCGCCTACCAGCTTCGAGAGCACAACCCCTCAGCCACTATTTAGCTGTTAAACGTAGTCTTGATGTTACAGTTAAAAATAAATCTGATTCCATTACACTGTAAAAAAATATGTAATCCTACAGATGTAATGTTACAGAAATCTGTATACTTACTAAATTTTTATCTGTACACTGTACAAAAAAAGATGTAAATCGTTTTTGTAAAGCTATAGGAATCTGTAGCTTTACAAAAGAATCTACTGAAATTACAGTAATCTTACTAAAATTTTATTTGTAATTTGGGTTGCAGTTAAATAAAAAGTTCTAGGGATGCCAGTTTCCTAAAAAATTCTTAGTAACCCTAGAGATTTTTTCATTTATAGAGCAAAAGTGTGTCTGTTATATAGATTTTTGTTGTTGCGGTTACATAAAAAGTTCTGGGCATCCCAGTTTCCAAGAAAATTCTTAGTAACTTTTTTTTACAGGTATGTATGCTCTCTGCAACTTCGAAAATCGTTTTCAGATCCACCCGATAACACTTTTTCTTCCTTTTTTAATTTATTTTTTATATTTGTATATATAGTTAACTTTAAATCACTATTGCATAGGCATTCATTTTATTTATTATTTTTAATTTATTTATTTACATTATTTATATTATTTTATTTTATTTTTATTTATTTTATTTTGTTCTGTTTTCTCTCCTTTGTTGATTATATATATTATAACTGATCTTGTAATTCGCTTTTAATTTTTGGACTCAGTAGTTTTATTCAGTTTGCTTCATATTTCTCATTTTGTTCTGATAATTAATTAATGCTCTCTGTGTCATATTTTACTATTGGACGTTTTTTTCCAAATCTAACGACTCCAAATCTATTTCATTTCAGTGTTGCTTTAAAAGTGGTAAGCACGTCATTTTTGCGCTTTTTGAAGAAAGAAGAAGATCTTTCTAAATATTTTGCGCATTTCCTAATTTTATGACGTTATTAAAACATTTTTTGCAATTATTTAAAGAAAACTAACTGAATATCAAATTCCAAAAGTGAAATTTAAGTATTGAGTCTGAAATTTTGAAAGTAAAATTTCAATAAAAAAATGTTCTTATGCTTTATTTTTATCTGCAGAATACATCCAGAAATATATAACATTTTACTATATCGAATGACATTTTCTGAATCCTTTCAAACTGATAAATGTGGACTTATTAAACTTAACGTCGCGTGAAAGTATAAATCCATGTATATAAAGTAAAATATATTGTTTAAAAAAAAAGTTAATTAACAAATAAAGAATCGAATTATAGCAGTAAATAAATATAAGCAAATGTTCTTTGAGAAAAAGGTTAAATTTACGGAAAACTATTACCCATTAAGTGAAATTAATCACTGAAGTTACGTAAATGATTACATTTTGATAAATCTATTTAAATCTTATAGGATAAACAGTCATTCGTTGCTAGTTTCTTTCTGATGTAAAGTCATATATATTACACTGACAAAATTTAATTTATAGAGCTTCAGTTATTCGAATTAAACAACTCAAAGCTATTGGCGTCTAAATTAAATTTTACTTAAAAGAATTTAACATGTTAATTTAATATAACAATATGAAAGGAACAAAAATATTATAAAGCTTTCATTTTAAAACCATTTCCAGAGAATATGAAAACGCGAGTTTCAAAACTCGCCTTATAAAAAAAAAATCAAATTTTGGGAAATCGCGAAATAACTCTGACTGTGTCCATTGGCTTTCATTTTAAACCAAGATTTTACAATGCCAAAAATACGCCCTAAAAGTAATATGCATATATTCACCAATAGAATCGATTCATAGAGGAAATTCGATTTTTTAAATAATTTTCAAAATTCGAATTTTGAAATTCACGTCCTCATATCTAGAAACAAATAACATTATTCAATATCGACAATTTTCTATTTGCTCGCCTGAAACCAATAATAGCTCATTTATTAAACTGAACATACATCAAAATAAATCCCATCAAAGAAAGTATGATATTCACTTTTAAAAATATAAACAACAAAAATAAAAAAGTCAAACAACAAGAAGTTGTAAATAAAGATAAGCAAATACACTATGGAAAAAAGACATAAATCTTCCGACAACAAATTGTTATTAAAGAAAAATAAGAATCCATTGGATTTAAATTACACCTAATAATGAAAGGAATCTATTTAAAACTTATAAGATAAATATCGTTTCGTAATATATTTTTAAAAACAATCACTAAGATTGTAATAAAACTACATTTATACAGCTGCAGTTATTCTCTATGTCTATAATAATTGAAACCTATCTACAGTTACACTTTTTCCAAACTCCAACACTTTGCCTCTATATTTCCTAATTCCCCATATTTGTGTGTTTTCACACATGCTTAGCAGACAACTCCTAAATACGGATGAATTCTGCAATCCCAGCATGTCCGCTATTCAGAAGTTTTACTGTATGTCCATCCAAATAAATTTTCTAAAATTAAATTTCACTTAATCGCTTAAGACCGGAAGATTTTTGGTAGAAATGAAAAGTTCTGGTGATTTCCCCTAATTAATACGATCACATTTAATTAAATAAGAATCCACTGGATTTAAATTACACCTAATAATGAAAGAAATATATTTAAAACTCATAAGATAAATATTGTTTCGTAATTTACTTTTAAAAACAATCACTAAGTTTGTGATAAAACTACATTTATACAGTTGCAGTTATTCTCTATGTCTATAATAATTGAAACCTAACTACAGTGAAACTTTTTCCAATCTCCAACACTTTGCCTGCATATTTCATAATTCCCCATATCTGTGTGCTTTGACATGCACTTAGCAAACATATCCTTATAAAGGATGAATTCTGCAGTCCCAGCATGTCCACTATTCAGAAATTTTACTGTACATCCAAATGAATTTTTCAAAATTAAATTTCACTTAATCATTTGAGACCGGAAGATTTTTGGAGAAATGAAAAGTTTTAGTGGTTTCCCCAAATTAATACGATCACATTTAATTGAAAAGATTGTTATAAAAATACTCGATATCAGGACATGTCAAGGGTTCTGCGGGTGCAGGCTCGATTTTACGTTACACAAAAAGAGGAAAATGTTTTTTTCTTTTTCTTCTGGATCACCTACACAATTGTGCAGGCCAGGTCTTAAAAGGTTATAACAGTTTAAAATTTTGATAATTAAACTTCCACTCAAAACAGAATAAAAATGTCTCAAAAGAATTATTTAATATATAATAAATTAGGATTTTCACAACTGATAATAGTTTTTTGGTCGTCTAAAACCAATAAGGCGTTGTTTCGTTATATTTATTGATATTAAAAAATGTATCAAAATAAAATAAAATGCTCTGTCATAAAAATTTAAAATACGAAAGGTGGATCAAAGGAAAAACAGCTGTAAATAAAGATAAGCTATTAAAAAAGGAATAAATTCCTCGGAATCTATTCAACTTTAAATAAAACTAAGATTACAGAGAAAATAAGTAAGAGCTTAATTTCATGTAAATCTATTTTAAATTTATTCACTAAATATACACACGTAGCTGGTTTATTTATTTATTTTTTTTTTTATGCCGAAATGAAATTTCTATAGCAGTAACTCTTCTAACTGTACAACTAGCCGAAAGCAAAATTTTTAGAAAATAATATTTTTAAATGATGAAAACTCTTGATAAAAACCTTATAAAGAAATACAATTTCAAAAACACGTCCAGCTTCATTTAATTTTATATGAATAAAAGTAAATACACTCTAAATACTTTTGGTTACATTAAAAAATAAATACAAAAATGAAATCAAAGAATGAACTGCTGTATATAAAGATAAGCATAGGGAAAAGAAGGAGAAATTTCCTGAAAATCATTCGGTATTAGCTTTGAAATTAAATCTGCAGTTGATCTATCTACACTGTAAGTAATTTATGTAAAGTTACTCTTTAAATTGGTGGCAGCATGCTGCCTCCAATTTTATGGAGTGATTTAATTTATATAATGGTGTAACTTAAACTGATATTAATGATGTAACATTTAGAGTAACGTTACACCGGTTATATCGGTTAAATTACTCTATAAAATGAAGGTAGCAAGGCTGCCACCAATTTTATGAAGTAACGTTACTTTTTTTTTACAGTGTAACTTAGACGTTACTTTAAGATACATTTAGACAAAATTATAAATAACTATCGTAGTGGGTTTATTTTGGGTATAAGTTCAAATATTATTATGATAAAGTGGATATATTATATATTCCAGCATATAACGCTACATAGCATGCACCTAAAATTTTAGACATAATTAATTTCAGTTTTTAGGCATATTCGACGTATAACGCCGCAATTCCTTCTTTGTAAAGATATCTACAGTAGATACACTGCTAAAAAAAATCTCTCTGACAGAAAAATAAACTATCAGTTTTGACGCCAGTGGAAAACAGTTTAATTTATTGAAAATATCTGTAATTTTTAGAGAAAACGATTTTTTTCTCTAAAAATTACAGTTTTTTGTACAGTGTACATAGGAAAAAATGAAATAAAGATTATTGTAAAGTATAATAACTTTAACTTTTCACGTAATCTTATAGAGAAAGTTTTTTGTGTAAGTGTGTGTATAATTGGCATGTTCATTAAATAAGAAATCTAAATTCTAATGATCGTCTTTATTTATTTTATTTTTTTAATCTTTTATTATAACCGGCGCATAAAGTGCACCTGTAATCACTTTCGTATCATCATAAAAAGTACACATAATGTACGCTTAAATATACGGTAATTACAGTTGTTCCTAAATAAACATTTAGCTCTAAATAAAACTCGTTGGAAAATCTTTTTTAAAAGGGCATTCTATTCAAATATCATGAAAGTTAATTTTGAAAACACATCAAACTGCTTGTGTATGCTTATTAGAACCTGAAATTTTTTTCCTGTTTAAAATTCTGAATAGTTGTTTTAACTTGGAAATTGAAACAGAAATTTTCGATCGATAAATTAGTTGCGACAAAAGAGTGGTACTTGGAATTGATTTATGTATTAAGAAGTAGAAAATTCGATTTATCTAGAATAGTATTGAAAGCAAGCGATAAATTCAGGCAGTGTTCGATTAGTTTTAAGGAATTAAATGCATTCTAAATTTCTATTATAAAATCTTCGTCCTTTCGAACAAATCCATGTTTTATGATATTTTTCCAAAATGTTTTAGCTGTAATTGTTTGTTAGATCTTTTTAATGCTGTGATAAGGAGTAATTATCTTTTGAAAATTTTTTTTTATAAAGTTGTGTTTTGAAATTTCTTAAACTTTTTCTTCCTGTATAAAATAAAAGAAAAAAAATTAAAGTTGTACCCGGAAAATTGTACGACATTTTTAGTTAAATATTTAAAAATTCATTAAAAAAAAAATAATCTTAAATTGCTTTATAATGCTTTTCCCATGTTTAGTTTCTTATATTTTTCCTTTCTTTTTGTTTTATTCACCTTCAAATTACTAGACTGGGTGGACGCCCCGGCTTCTACGTTTCCCTGTAGATATAGTTAGAACTCTCCTCATTGTAGCTTTTTTATTTTGTAATTATTTTTTACTTGCAGTACATTAAACTCTCTTGTAAATATGTAAATATTTAAGTTTTTTTTATCATTTTTCTATATTGTTTGCATTGTGTTTAACTTTTTTTCTAATGATATACTTAATGTATGGTCTCTGAATTGAGTCTTTTTTTTATATATTGGGGCTTCCTTCGGTACCTTTTTCGCCTGTCTTGGACATTTATTTGGATCAGATGAAACATTTTTTTTTTTTTTTACTAGTTATCTAACAATCTAGGGAAGCCAAACACCTGCTAACATTGTTCCATTGTTCCAGCAACAAATTTGTTCATGTTATACTAGTACTTATGTACTTTTTTTTTTTTTTTTTTTTTTTTTACCAATCTTTTCTTAACTTTTTAAGTAATTTTATTTTTGTGGCTACCAGCGACGTCTAAACATTATTATTTTTTTAAGGCTCCCTAATGCCCTTACAACACGATCACCTTTCTACTGGATGTAAAGTTGCTCCGCAACCAGGTAGTCCATAAAGCTGATTACATTGTTCCATTGTTCAGCAACAAATTTTGTTCTATTTCAATATTTTATAAAAATTTAAAAAATGCTAAAACTTTATAAATTAATGCGAAAACCCGTTTACTAAACCTTTTTGATTTTTTTTTTGTTTGTGTGTGTGTGTGTGTTACGTAATCGAGTTTATTATTATTACTTTTATTTTTCAAAATGTGGTGAAATATGGTTAATGTACTTATTTTAAAAAAAATAATAATAATACACATCAACGGCAAAACCTGACACTATTATGAAAAGATTATCAAACTCCATAAAACATTTATTGTCGCTAATTGTTTTTACAAAACTTTTAAGGAAAAATGCGCGACTCACTTTACATAGACTATCTTCATTACTGAAGCACAAATGTTGCGATTTCTCAAACGTCGTATGTTACATTTGATAGTTTCAGTTCAAAATACGAGCAGTGTGCTTGTTAATAATAATAAAAAAAGCTAACCATCTTTGAAAAAATAAATACATTTCCAGAAAAATAGGAAGCATGCTTTGAAACTTCAATATATTTCTTCTCGTATTTCTTCTTCATTACTGAAAACATTTAGGATGCATAAATAACGTTGGCTGGTAAATGAAGTAAAACATTATAAACATAATGATATTGCTTTTGTGGGGTTTTTTTTAAGTTTATTTACTGCTTCTTAAAAATCAGCATATGCAAATGTAGAAACAATTCAATTAACGTTTTTTCTTTCGAAGAAAAAAGACGAAAATATTTTCAAGTGGTAAAATTTAATGCAGGATATTCATTAATTTTTCGCCCTCACGATAAAAAAGTCTTTGTTTCTTTATCTTAAAGGCAAATATGCTTCAGAGATCTAATTATTTATTTTTTTAGGATGAATCTCATGCTATTAATTAAGGGAATTAATTTGAAGCAGTGCTATTATAGAAACGCTGAAGGCAAAAATGTACACAAAATTCACAGGCATGTAAAAATATCATTTTATATGAGAAAGATTATAAGCCTATAGAAAAAAGTATGCTTGTTTCTTTATCTAAAAGGCAAATATACTTCAGAGATATATTTTTTAGGATGATTCTTATACTCCTAATTAAGGGAATTAATTTGAAACAGTGTTGTTATCGAATTGCTGAAGGCACTAATATACGCAAAGTGCGAAGTTAAAAATATCATTTCATACAATTATCATTATATATACAAGTGTTTTAATTGATAAAAATATATTTGTTTATTTCAACATCTGGTAAGAAAGTGATAACATTTAATGTCTGCTCAATTAACATATCACTTGACTAGATATAAAAATACAGTAAACTCTCTGTAAGGCGGAGACTGTGTAAAGCGGCAATGTGTCTAACTCGGAAATATTTTCAAGGCCCTTGCGAATTCAGAGACATACAGTAAAATTTGTCTAAGGCGGAATATTGTCTACTACGAAAAAAATTCTCAGTCCAGATCGATTCCGCCTTAGACAGAGTTTACTGTATATTCAATTATTTCAATATATGGTAAGAAGATGAAATTAATATATCATTTCAGGGTTGCTACAGGTCACCTGACTTACAAGTCTGAGAAATCAGTATTCTCTTACGAAAAAATTCGCGATTAAAAAGAGCGAGTTTTTCTATAATACAATAATGGTATTTTTCTTAAACTGTAGAAACCCTGCATTTATAAACACTTATATGTACATTTTTTTTTTTCATAAATTGTCGAAAATCGAAATTAACAAAGAAATCCATAAAATCATACAGCACTTTGTTAAATAAAAAACGAAGATATTATTTCGCTCATTTATGATTATGTAAATACACAGATATACATACATACAAATAGTTACGCAGATAAAAATACTATATGGATGTATACGAGCACCGGACAAACAAAGATTGAATTAATTTATATAGTACTAGAAAATGTAAAGGTATACAATTTCTCTAATATCACAGTACATAAATAACGAACACACAAGGATAATTGCACTGTAGTAGAAACTGACAAAATTACGGAAGGAATACAATTAAATTACTTATTACTTTATTTTGTTTGAAACAAAAATTGAATTTAAGGGGACAAATAAACTAACATAATGTTTCTTTTTATTTTAAAATATTGACGTTTATTTGGTCAGTGATATATATAAAGCTATAGAAATTAACTGAAGAGCAGAAACACGTAAACAGATCACAGAAAGAAACGAAAAAATGCATACATTAGGCGAAATTATATACGCAAGTGAAATTAAAACTTTTATTCTCAAAACATTTACGAATATTAGTTTCTCTCTGAATGTGCTTTTAGTAAATTTTCCCAAATCCTCCACCATATAAATAACAAATTACGCGATGATCATTAATTTCTTTCTTTAACAAATGAAGTAGTAAGTTTAAACAACTCGAAATATTGGCATAGACGTGTTAAACATTTTAAATATAGAAATATCACATGAGATTATGATATTTATCAGATTATTATACATATGTATGTAAATATATATATATATATATATATACACAATCTTGAACACGGGGTTAAGAGGTCTCAGGACTCTTAAAGCTTCCAAATTTTCGAAATTTTAATTTTTTTTTTTTATGTTAAATTTCTATCTTTTCTGAACAATTTGATATGATTGTTTCCTTGAAATTCCCATTAGAACAGAAGTTATGACTATTAGAATTATACCCGCTCAATAGCTGAAGCGGCGTTTCCGAAAATTTAAAGTCATTTTTCTCCAACTGACGTTTTGGGGCTAAACGCGCAGGATATCTCAAAAACTTCTGAATATTTTACCATGAAATTTTCAAAACATATGTTTCATGTTAGTCTGTATAAACTGAACCTAAAATTTCCTTTTTATTGTTAAAAAAAATGTTTTTTTTAGGTGATTATGCTGTTGAAATTTTCAAAATTCTGTATTAGCTAAATACAACTTCGCATTAAAAATATGAAAATGCTTTAAATACAAATTTACTTAGGTTCAGGGTAATTATTATAAACTGAAGTATAATTAGGAAAATTTTTTCATTCTAGTTGCAAAATTTATTTTGTAATCTTGCGCGTAAGCAGTTATAAAAATTTCCTGCTCGACAAATGTCCGACAGTTTGGAGCCCCCTATAGATACTAATTTTGCATCTTGAATTTTTTAAATACATGAAATGTAAGAACATACTTATATCTTTTAATCGCAATAAAAATTGCGTTTTTAAATAATATACATTTTAAGATATTAATTCTTGAAAATTGTCTTTTTTTCTTCTTTTTTTTTCAATTTTATAAGTCCTAAGACCCCTTAAAAGGAATAGAAAGATATGTGCAAGCAAACCTCCTTCTAGAACATATGTTTAAGATATACAGGCTGTCTCAGTACAACGTTTCAGAACTTCTGGAGGATTAGGGCGCAACATGACGACTCGGAATCATAAGGCAATTCAAGGTCGGAAACGTTTTCCTGTTGTTTGTTTTCATAAAATTTTTTTGCATAATAATATGAATAAGCTTTGTATAAATGAACATAGAACTAACTGAAAACAGTTTTAAACATATAAAGATGTAAAAAAACGTAAATAAATATTCATCGTGTGCCGCTCTTTTACTATCTTTTTTATTATGATCCTTTTGATTTTACGATTTCTGATACGTTTTGCAGTTAAAAACATTATACCAGTAATACACGGAATTTTTTTAACTCGATATATTTCACATGTATTTTCGTATGTTTACACATATAATATTATGCATATCTTTGAAATACTCTAATAAAAAAATTTAAAAAACAACAGAATCTCCTTTGGAAATTATATGTTCCTAATAAAATGTTTAGATGTTTTCGTCTTACATTTATTACTTTAACAATTAAATACACATATTTTCAAAATACATTTAATTTAAATCTAATCTAAAGCATATATTTTTTTTTTCTTTACATAATATGATAAAACAAATGAATAAACGAATTTAAACTTATTTTCAAAAGCAAAATCTTTAGAGTAAACGTCAAGCTGCTAAACCCAGTGATATACCGATAACAGCTGCTATACTGTTATAAAAGAAAAATTCTATAAATTTTTGAAATACAAACAACAACGAAAATCTCGTTAAAACACGATTAATTTCAATTATTATTCGATGACGTTTTAAAGCTACGCGATAAAGTGGAAATGTTCTAGAATAAAGAACTTTGGCGTTTTTAAAAAAACGAAAAAAAAAACGAAATGTTACATTCTTAAAAATTTTTAAATTGTTAAACTTGTTTTCTCCAAGTGTCTTACTCTTACTATCGAAAACACCTAATATTTAATCCAAAAATAACATATTAAGATAATGAAATAATTTTTAAACATAAAAATTTTCTTATGTTATAAGATAAAAACATTTTTAAGTCAACTAATAAAGAAATAAACGCAAATTTGCCGTAATAAATGTTACGTGATTCCAAGTCAAAAAATAACTATCCAATATTCACAAAAGACGAGAAGCAAGGCATAAAATGCAAAATATTTTTCGTACTTGAAACAGTGTTGAAAAGAACAAATATATAAATTTCCAATATACAAGTGGCAATGAAAATCCTATTAAACACGATTTATTTTTTAAAAAAACGTTTAAAAGCGAGTCTAAAATCTGAAATCTTAAATAATAAGATAAAAAAAAACTTTGGGGCAAACGTAAACAAAATAAAGATCTAAAAGCAAAATAAAAAAACTGTCATTCATGCTCCTAACTTCAGTGATCCTACGTCAAAAAACACCTAGCCAAGATAATTAAAAGCAAAGCACATAAAATGTAAATATATTTAGTGTTTTAAATATTGTAAAAAAAAAAAAAAAAAAAAAAAAAAAAAGAAATACTTAATCTCTAATATATTAGGTTGAGCAAAAAGTTCTGGGAAATTTTTAAATCTAATTGTTATCAGAATTTGTATCGTATATAGGAGTAGTAGCGGTACAGTCCAGACGTGGCTCCATCCGATTATGGCCTTTTTCGATCAGTGCAACACTTTTTTCAAGGGCCGTCGATTTAAATCCTTTAATGAAGTTGAAGAAGCATGTCACGAGTTTTTCGATTCCAAGGAGCTGCCATGGTACTTCCAGCAAATCCGGAATCTGGCAGAACGATGGCAGAAAGTCGTGGACTGTGATGGTCTCTACTTTTAAGAATAGTCCTTGTTACTTTTGTTGTTAATTTGCGCATAACAACGCAGCCTTCACAAATTTCCCAGAACTTTTTGCTCAACCTAGAACAAGCACGGACAAAAAGCTTGATAAAATGCGATTTATATATTTATTTTTCTATTATGTTTAAAAGTCTATCTAATGTAATGTAAAGCTTGTGGATGAGCGAACATAAAGTTTAAAAAAGCGATAAAATCTCCTTAATAAATGTTATATTCCTTATTATAAATTCTTTAGCTGTTTGTTTTCACAAATATGCCTTACTTTTACAATGAAAACACTTAATATGTAACGCAAAACTAACGCTTTAGACGAATAAGCAAATTCTAAAGCATGAAAATGATCTCATGTAGTAAGATACAAAAACTTTTGGATCAGCAAATGCAAAATGAAAGAAATAATTGTTATTTTTTCTTTCAAATGCAAAATGAAAGAAAAAATAACAATTATTTTGGGGGAAACGTCATGCTGGTAACTTGAGTGATTCCATGTGAAAAAAATCTATGATACAAAATATACATAAAGGCCAAAAGTTAGGCACATAAAATGTAAAATACATTTCGCGCTTTTAATAATGTTAAAAAACAAATCAATAAATTTTCAATCAAACAATCAAGAACGAAAAGCTTGTTTATATGCGATTTATTTCATTGCTTTTTTTTTAACTATGTTTTTAAGCCTACGTAATAAAATGGAAAGCTTCTAGGTGAACGAAGATTAAAATTTCAAAACGACAAAATCTCTTTGAGAAATATTATATTTCTAATACAAATTGTTAAATTATTTATTTTTCACAAAGACGTCTTACTTTTACAATTGATAACACATATGTAGAGCAAAAATAAGTTTTTAAGAAAATGAAGAAATTCAAAAACATGACACTATTCTCGTGTAACAAGATACAAAAACTTTTGGATCAGGGAATGCAAAATAAAAATAATCGAAAAATATTCTTAGAAAACATCGAACTGGTAACTTCAGAGA
The DNA here is from genome assembly GCA_963932465.1 of Maratus speciosus. Lineage (NCBI taxonomy): Eukaryota > Metazoa > Arthropoda > Arachnida > Araneae > Salticidae > Maratus > Maratus speciosus. The sequence continues at coordinate 198,244,422 of OZ010792.1, read as the reverse complement.
TTTAGTGTCATAAAATACGCGACACAAAATACTTAAAAGCCAAAGGTTAGGCAGATAAAAACCGAAAGTTAGACACATAAAAATGCAAAATATATTTCGCGATTTTAATAACGTTAAAAGTACAGATCTATAAATTTGCAAACCAACAACAAATAACGAAAAGCTTGTTTAAAAACGATTTATTTGATTGTTGTTTTTCACTATGTTTTGAAGCCTACCTAATATAACGGAAAACTTCTAGGGGAACGAAGATAAAATTTTAAAACGAAAAAATCTCCTTCAGAAATGATATGTTCGTAATACAAATTATTAAATTGTTTGTTTTTCACATAGACGTCTTACTTTTACAATTGAAAACACATTTGTAGATCAAAAATAACTTTTTAAGCCAATGAATAAATTCAAAAACATGACGATATCCTCGTGTAATAAGATACAAAAACGTTTGGATCAGCGAATGCAAAATAGAAAGAATAGAAATATTTTCTTAAAACATGTCATGGTGCTAACTTCAGTGATTCCGTGTCATAAAATACGCGACACAAAGATCAAAGGTTAGGGCACATAAAAGCCGAAGGTTAGGCTTATAAAAGCCGAAAGTTAGACACATAAAATGCAAAATATATTTCGCACTCTTAATAACATTAAAAGAATAAATCTATAAATTTCCAATCCAACAAGCAATAACGAAAAGCTTGTTTAACAATGATTTATTTGATTGTTGTTTTTTACTATGTTTTGAAGCCTACGTAATATAACGGAAAACTTCTAGGAGGAACGAAGATGAAATTTAAAAACGACAAAGTCTCCTTGAGAAATGTTATATTCGCAATTCAAATTGTTAAATTGTTTGTTTTTCATATAGGCGTCTTAATTTTACAATTGAAAACACATTTGTAGTTCCAAAATAACTTTTTAAACCAATGAAGAAATTCAAAAACATGTCAGTGTTCTCTTGTAATAAGTTACAAAGGCGTTTGGATCAGAGAATGCAAAAAAGAAACAATAGAAAAATATTCTTAAAAAAAATGTCATGGTGATAACATCAGTGATTCTGTGTCATAAAATATGCGACACAAAATATTTAAAAAACAAAGTTTAGGCAGATAAAAGCCGAAAGTTAGACACATAAAATGCAAAATATATTTCGCTCTTTTAATAACCTTAAAAGAACAGATCTATAAATTTCGAATCCAACAAGCAAAAACAAAAAGCTTGTTTAAAAACGGTTATTCGATTGTCTTTTTTCTATGTTTTGAAACGGAAAACTTCCAAGGGAACGAAGATAAAATTTAAAAACGACAAAATCTCCTTGAGAAATGCTATATTCGTAATACAATTTTTAAATTGTTTGTTTTTCACATAGATGTCTTACTTTTACAATTGAAAACACATATGTAGATCAAAATTAACTTTTTAACCCATTACGGTAGAAAAAAATTTTGCTTGTAAAATGATGAAAGGATTTACTGACACAGGAATTTAGAAAGGAACTTTTTTGGAAATTAATAACTCATTATTTTAGACTTTCATTGTAAAAGGAAAATTTAATTAAAATATTCTTCCTGCCGTTTGAAAGTTTGAAATTAAAATTGGGTGGTCCCTAGGTGGGACCACTGCGCCGGAAAGTGTTAAGACAAGGAAGTAATTCAAAAACATGACAATGTTCTCGTATAATAAGATACAAAAACGCTTAGATCAGCGAATGAAAATAGAAAGAATAGAAAAATATTCTTAAAAAATATCATATTGGTAACTTCAGTGATTCGGTGTCATAAAATTAATGACACAAAAGTCAAAAGTACATAAAAGCCGAAAGTTAGACGCATAAAATACAAAATATATTTCGTGCATTTAATAATGTTAAACGAAAAGAATCTATAAATTTATCTAATATGTAGTTCAAATATAACCTTTTAAGCCAATGAAGAAATTCAAAAACATGACAATGTTCTAGTGTAATAAGATACAAAAACGTTTGGATCAGGGAATGCAAAATAGAAATAATCGAAAAATATTCTTAGAAAATATCAAGCTGGTAACTTCAGCGCTCTCGTGTCATAAAATACGACACAAAATACTTAAAAGCCAAAGGTTAGGCAGATAAAAGCCGTAAGTTAGACACGTAAAATGCAAAATATATATCGTACTTTTAATAATGTTAAAAGAACAAAACTATATTTTCCCAATCCAACAAGCAATAAGGAAAAGCTTGTTTAAAAACAATTTATTCGATTGTTGTGTTTTACTATGTTTTGAAGTCTACGTAATATAACAGAAAACTTCTAGCGGAACGAAGATCAAATTTAAAAACGACAAAATCTCCTTGAGAAATGTTATATTTGTAATACAAATTGTTAAATTGTTTGTGTTTCACATAAACGTCTTACTTTTACAATTGAAAACACATATGTAGATCAAAAATAACTTTTTTAACCCTTTCCGGCAAAGAAAAAAATTGTTTGTAAAAATGATCAAATGATTGACTGATACCGGAATTTAGAAAGGACTTTTTTAGAAATTAAAAACTCGTTACTTTAGATTTTCATTATAAAAGCCAAATTTAATTATAATATTCTTGGTGTCAGTTGAAAGTTTGAAATTAAAACTGTGTGGCCCCCGACGAAGGACCACTGCGCCGAAAAGGGTTAAGCTAAGGAAGAAATTCAAAAACAGGACAATGTTCGAGCATAATAAGATACAAAAACGTTCAGGTCAGCTAATGCAAAATAGAAAGAATAGAAAAAAATTCTAAAAATATATCATGGTGGTAAGTTTAGTGTTTTCGCGTCATAAAATACGTGATATGAAAGTCAAACGTTAGGCACATAAAAGCCGAAAGTTAGACATATAAAATACAAAATTTAATAATGTTATAAGAAAAAATCTATAAATTTACCTAATATGAAGTTCAAAAATAACTTTTTAAGCCAATGAAAAAATTCAAATCATGTCAATGTTCTCCTGTAATAAGATATAAAAACCTTTGGATCAGCGAATGCGAAACAGAAGAATAGAAAAATATTCTTAGAAAATATCATGTTTTAACTTCAGTGATTAAATGTCATAAAATACATAAAAGCCAAAAATTAGGCACCTTAAAGCCGAAAAAAGTATATTTCGTGTTTTTAATAATGTTAAAAGAACAAATCTATAAATTTCCAATATACAAGCAGAAACATCGTTTAAATTCAATTTATTTAATTATTTTTCTATTATATTTTTAAGCCTATGTAATATAATGGAAAACTTCTGGAAGCAGAGTGAAGACAAAGTTTGAAAGCGACATAATCTCCTTGAGAACTTTTATATTTCTAATACAAATTGTTCAGTTGTCCGTTTTTCAAATCCATGTCATACTTTTACAACTGAAAACGTCAAAAATGTAGTGCAAAAATGACGTTTTAAGCCAATGAAAAATTTTTAAAACATAAAAAAGATCTCATGTAATACGATAGAAAACCATTTGGATGAATGGATACAAAATTTAAGCAATAATAGCAAAATCATATTAAAGAATGTCGTAACTTGAGTAATTCTATGTCAAAAAAATACATGATACAAAATACATAAAAGGCAAAGGTGAGACACATAAAATGCAAAATACATTTCGTGCTTCAAATAATGTTAAAAGAAAAAATCTATAAATTTCCATTGTATAACCAGCAACGAAAAGCTTGTTTAAACTCGATTTATTTAATTATTTTTCTATTATGTTTTTAAGCTAATGTTTTATAATGGAAAGATTCTGGATAAACGAACATAAAGTTTAAGAAAGGGTAAAATCTCCTTGAGAAATGTTATATTACTAATACAAATTTTTAAGCTGTTTGCATTTCAGATAGATGTCTTACATTTACAATTGAGAATACCTAACATATAGTTCAAAAATAACTTTTTAAGCCAATGAAGAAATTCAAAAACATGATAATGTTCTCGTCTAATAAGATACAAAAACGTTTGGATCAGAGAATACAAAATAAAAAGAATAAAAAAATATTCTTAGAAAATGTCATGCTGGCAACCTCAGTGGTACCAAGTCAAAAAACACGCTATACAAAACGCATATAAGCCCGAGCTTAGACTCATAAAATGCAAAATATAGTTCGTGTTTTTAATGTTAAAGGAATAAATCTATAAATTTCCAATATACAAGCAGCAATGCAAAGACTGTTTAAACTCGATTTATTTAATTATTTTTCTATTGTGTTTTTAACCCTATGTAATATAATGGCAAGATTATGGAAGAGTAAACATAAAATTTAAACAAGTCGGAAATTGCACGTCAAACGTGGCAAATGAGGTGCGTTCGTACTATAACTAGTTTTATAAATATTTTTTCCATCGCATATTGTACTGAATGTATATTTTAGTGCACGTCATATGTGCATATCAATTTCATTCTGTTCGAAAGGCTGTAACATCATTAAAATGCACTGTAAATAATTTTTTCCCATTGGCCGTAATGTAACGAAAAAATTTTGACTGCCCCTGCAATTAAACTATACAACCGATTTTCATAAAATTTGAAATGGCTCGACAAAATTTTGAACAGCTATATATTTTGAATTTCAGACCTTTGGGTAGTTTTTACTCTGTTATATGCGGGAGAACAGACAGACGGCTATAGGTGCTACGTGTTTATATAATTACGAACGCAGCTAAAAAGACAAAATCTCCTTGAGAAATATTATATTCATAATACAAATTGTTGAACTTTTTGTTTTTGACATACATGTCTTACTTTTACAATTAATAACACCTAATATGTTGCCAAAAATAATTTTTTAAGCCAATGAAGAAATTTAAAAAAGTGCCAATATTCTCATGTAATAAGATACAAAAACGTTTGGATCGACGAATGCAAATTTAAAGAATGAATAGCAAAATCTTCTTAGAAAATTTCATGGCGGTAACTTAGGTGAGTTCATGTCAAAAAATACGGGATACAAAATAGATAAAAGCCAAAGGCTAAACTTATAAAATGTAAAATAAATGTAAAATCGCGCTTAAACTTTATTATGTTAAAAGAACATATGTATAAATTTCCGATATACAAGCAGCAACGAAAAACTTATTTAAACTAGATTCATTTAATAAATTTTTTATTACGTTTTCAAGCGTATGTAATATAAATAAAAGTTTCTCGATAAACGAATTAAAGTCTAAAAAACGACAAAATCTCCTTGAGAAATGTTACATTAATAATACAAATTTTGAAGGTGGTTGTTTTTCGAATACTTGTGTTTCTTTTGCAATTGAAAAGACCTAATATGTATTTAAAAAATAAAGTTTTAGGCAAATCAACAAATTCTAAAACATGAAAATGTTCTAGTGTAACAGTAAGTTACAAAAACCTTTTGATCAACGAAAGCAACACTAAAGAAAGAATAGAAAAATCAATTTAGAAAATGTCATGCTGGTAATTTAGTTTATTTAACGTAACTCAATACGGGATACAAAATAGATAAAATCCAAAGGCTAAACACACAAAATGCAAAATATATTTCGTCCTTATAATAATGCTGAAAGAACAAATGTATAAATTTCCAATATACAAGCAGCTACGAAAAGCTTATTTAAACCAAGTTTGTTTAATTAGTTTTCTATGATGTTTTTAAGCCTATGTGATATAATGGAAAGTTTCTTGATAAGCGAACATAAAATTTAAAAACGACAAAATTTCCTTGAGAAATGTTATATTACTAACTCAAATTTTTAAGCCGTTTGTTTTTCACATACATGTTTTACTTTTAAAATTGAAAATACCTAATATATATTTCAAAAATAACGTTTTAGGCAAATGAACGAATTATAAAACATGAAAAGGTTCTCATGTAATAAGAAACGAAAACTTTTGGATCAAAGAATTCAAAATTAAAGAAAGAATAGGAAAAGCATTTTAAAAAATGTTAAAGCTGCTAACCCATGCTGATCCCATGTTAAAAGATACGGGATACAAAATAGATAAAAGCAGAAGACTAAACACATAAATTGCAAAATATATTTCGTGCTTGAAGTAATATTGAAAGAATATATCTGCAAGTTTAAAATGTGCAAGCAACAGCGAAAAGTTTTTTTAATCTATTTTAATTATTATTCAATTACATTTTTAAATCTACGTAATAAAATGGACATTTTCTGTAACAATAAATATAAAGTTTTTACAAAAAGACATAATCTCCACACGCTAGTAATAAAAATTGTTACGCTTTTTGTTTTACTTATACATATCTCAGTTTTACAGTCGAAAACATTTCATCTGTAGGCCAAATGTAATACTTAAAATCAATGAACAAAACTCTAAAATGTAAAATTGTTCTTATAATAAGATGCTATAATAAACTATTGAATCAAAGAATACAAAATTAAATGGAAAAAAAGCAAAATCTTTTTAGAAATTGTCAGGCTGATAATCTCACTATGTCAAAATAGTACGCATCCAAGATATAAAAAAGCCAAACGGTAAGCAGCAAAAATGCAAAATATTTGCCGTGCTTGGATTAATGTTAAAAGAACAAAACTATAAATTTCCAATGTACAAATAGCAACGAAATTATATTTGTTGCAGCATAAATATGATTCTCACAGTCATTTATACTATTGATTTATATCTTTGTTATACAGTAAACTTATCTGTTGAATAAGCAAATTTATCATTATGAAGTTCGACATATGCAAGAGCATTTTATATTACACTACTGAAATATCCAATAACACGCTATCTATGTATAATCCAAAATTAACATTTAAAGACATTGAAAATTTTTTTAAATATGAAAATTTTCTATAAATATAGAAAAAAATTAGATCAACGAGCACAAAATGAAAGAAAAAAATTCTTGGAAATGTCACGTTACTAACCTCAGTAATTCTATGTCAGAAAATACGTATCCCAAACACATAAAAGCCAAAAGGCAGGATCATAAAATGCAAAATATATTTCGTGCTTGAAATAATGTTAAAAGAACAAAGCTATAAATATCCACCAGCGAAATTATATTTGTTGTAGCGCGAACATGATTATATAAAAAAATTATAATATTGCTATATATCTTCTTTTATTTAGACCTGTCTGTTGTTTAAGAAATATTATCATTATCAAGTTCGGTGTTGAAAATTAATGCTAAAAAAATTAAGCGTATTCTATATTATACTCCTGAAATATCCCGTAATACATTTCTATTTTATTATCTTGATAGAATCATGCAATTCAGCCATAAAATTTTAAGAGCTGTATTTTCTTCCGTACTTTGCGCATTTTTGTTTGTATCTATAAAATGAATTTGTGTTGAAGTACCTCCAATTTTATTCCTTAATCAGCTGTTACTCTTTTATAGGTTCACTTGTTTTCAATCTTGAAATTTGTTTAAATTTACATCGATTAAAATTTTGTTAAAAATCTGATAAAAATCTTGATAAATTCTACAATTAAGCCGAATTAAATTAATTAGAACCGTAAAAATTGACGAATTTTTTTTTCTTTAAATCTAACGATTTTTTTTTTTTTTAACTTGCTACTATAGATCCACCTCAGTTGTACATTCGCAGAGACGTATGTTGATAAAAACTGTCATTAAAAACACTTTATATTAAAAGTATTTATCCTGCCTATTATTTAATTGTCTATTTTTAAGTACGGTTTAGGAAAGTTTGTATTTTTTAATGTGATACGTCGAACAGTTTGAATATTGAGATTGAATATATTTAAATATGCATTTCTGATAATATTTAAATGCTTCCCGTTTATTGAGCATTTACATCTGAATTGTTTTTTACATGACTAAGTAAAAATTGCTCTAAAATTTCAGTAAAAAACTTAAAAATAATTTTTGAAATTGAACTCTTAGAAATTTAAATTCCAAAACTTACGAAAGTCTTATGAAATAATTAATAACTGATTTCTTAAACAAAAGAAATTTTTCTTATTTCGAGTCTAAAAAATCTAAGTGAAATGAAATATAACTAAATTTCCCTTTTTAGGAAATTTCAAAAACTTTAGGATTTTTTTGTTAGATTTGTATATGTGCTACTTTCTATATAAAGTTACATTAAAATGGTTATAAAAAATTACTCTAACATAATCTATGAAGAAGGTCCCGAGGATTTCGAAAATAATTCACTCTAAAATAGTTATTGCAAAAAGACAATTTAAATCATACCTATCTAATGAGAAAACCAACAGGATGGTCAGTTTATGTAGTCCATAGTCCAGACCGAAAAATTAGCACAAAAATATCAAAAGTTCACAAATTCTTATGTCATGCATACGAGAGAAATTTAATCACTAAACAATCCAGAGAAAATAAGAGAGCAGAGCACATAGCCTTGTCCGTATGGGGGCTAAGAGCATCACAACTAAGGAGTTTTGGAGTAGCAGCTACTCAGAGAGGCCGCTGTCACTCCAAAGTCACTAGTCCAACTGACTTTACCCATAGAAATACCGGTCTACAGACCGGGACAGCAATACTTTATACCGTCGTCTACTACTGCCATCTAGTGGTGAAGTGTCGAAAATTCGACCACAGGATTTTTCATTTCGCTCGGAGGAAAGAGATTGCATGTAAACTGTTTAATCCCATGGAACTTTCAGAGGGACCTTTTCGAAGGATTGGGAAACTAATCCTACCCGATTTTTTCTTCTTTTCTTCATCGGTTTCATCGAAGGTGTATGTATCGCTTTACCTGGAAGAAGGAACATGACTTTTACAAAAAAGGGAAAAGGGGTGAGAGAGAAAGAAGCAGTTCTTCTCTTTTCGTCAGCATGTTTTATTTAGGAAAGAAAAATAAGTTTTGTTTCGGAGTAAAATCAGGATGTTTCCCGAGTGATGTTTGTTTTGTTGGCTATGTAAAGAGAGCATCGGTGTTCCACTTGATAGATAGGTGAGATTTCGCTGCTCCTGTAAAGCTAGGTTCACGAATGTAAGAAATAGCTACGTGAGATGAATTTAAATGTAAAAATTTTCAAAATATGATTTCCTATTCATATGGATAAAAAGGATAATATATTTCAGTTAAAATACTCAAAGCTTTATATATAAACAGATATAGTTTATACATAGCTTTATATATAAAACGATTTATTGTAGTTAAACAGATTTAGAAAACATATACTGTTAGAATAGAAAGGGAACGGAGATGTACATATGAAATTTGCAAAGAAAATTATTAACGTTTTAATATGATAGTTTTTTTCACAGCAAAATATCTAAACAATTGTGAATATTAATGTATTATTTTCAGTTATTCAATTGTATTCGATTCTGTCATCGGAGAAGTAATAAATATAAAGTTATTTTATCTTGTTTAAACTGTAAGTAATTAATCACGGATGTAAGAAATAGCTACGTAAGATGATTTTAAATGTAAAAGTTTTAAAAAATGATTTCTTATTCTTTTTGATTAAAAAGATCATATATTTCAATTGAAATGCTCAGAACTTTTCATACAAGCAGATATAGATTATATATAGCTTTATATAAAATGACTTATAGTTGTAGATAAATACAGTATTTAGAAAACATGTACTGTTGGAGTAAAAAGGTCGCGGAGATGTAAATATATAATTTGCAAAAAAAGAAAGAAAGAAAGAAAAATATTACGTTTTTACATGATAGATCTTTTCACAAAAAATAAATAAATAAATAAATAAAATTTAAAAAAAATCTAAACAATTGTGAATATCAATGGATTAGTTTCAGTTATTCAATTCTATTTTATTCTGCCGTCTGAAAAGTAATAAAAACGAGATTTTATGTTGTTTAAACCATAAATATTTAATTGAAACTTCCACAAAGTTTAAAAACTTAATCGATACAAACAATAAGTTATACAACAATTGTAGGAAACATTTTTCGCGAACTCAAAAGAGTATTAAAATGAAAAGGATCAAATTAAAAAGCTATGCAACAATTGTAGGAGACATTTTCCGCGAACTCAAAAGAGTATTAAAATGAAAAGGATCAAATTAAAATCCGAATAGGAATCCACTTGCCTCAAATATTTAAATAAGCGTTTCAGAAGAAAAAAAAATCCCTGCCGGCCCGGCCTACAGGCGGAGGTAGATTTCGAAGTTAAGTATACTAATTTCACCAACAAAAAGTCCTTCCGGCCAGTGCCGGGAGAAAGAGGTAGCTTTCATCCTTATTTTTAAAAAGCCAGCTTATATTATTCAAACACACAAAGCTCAATTGAGTGGAAACCGATTATAAGTGATTCAATACAAATTTTTCGCAATACTAAATCATTATGAGTGAGAATTTCGCGAAATTACTCAGCTGAATCCAAGCTGTTTTTATTTAAAGTAACTTATATTTGGTTGCCAAATTCGGCGATATCTTGAAGTGCCTACCATTTTAAGACAACATGGTGGATGAGGCTAACCAGTGAACTTGGTTGAGACCTTAGTAATTCCAGTGCACATGCTCACTCACATCGGAATCGGTTGATATATACGACTGCTGTCGCAGGCAAAAAATCAGATTTTTCAAAATGTCACTCAAAAAAGAAACCTATTTCAATTTCTAATTTTTTTGCACGTTACTTTAAATATAATTTTTTTTTATTTACTGGCCGCCATATTGAAACAAGATGGCTGATAAAGCTGGCCAGCGAACTTGGGCAAGACATTGCTATATACAGTAAACTCTGTCCAAGGAGGAATCGATCGGGATTAAGAAAATTTTAAGCAGTAGAAAATATTCCGCCTTAGACAAATTTTACTCTATGTATATGGATTCGCAGAGACATGAATATCTTTTCGAGTTAGACAGATTTCCGTCTTACACAGAGTCCGCCTTACAGAGAGTTTACTGTACTATCTACATGCCTTCTAACATCGAAATAGGTTAATAAATGCACGTGTTATCGCGTGACAAATATCAGATCGTTTCAAAATGCCAGCCATGCTAGAAATTCAAAGTGCTATAATTCAACCATTTTTTAAGATATAGACGAAACAAAAACTGCTCCGGAATCTTTGTATCAAGGTCAAACACATAAAATAAAAATCTTTTTCATTTTCCAATTTTTTCATACCTCATTTTAAATTATTTTTTTTTTATAAATGGCAGCCTTTTTGAAACAAGATGGCGAATGAAGCTGGCCAACGAAATCGGTCTAGACATTGGCATGTACTATGTACACACCAAGTTACATCCAAATCGGTTAATAAATACGCCTGTTATTGCGTGAGAAAAATCAGATCGTTTCAAAATGTCAACCACAATAGAAATTCAGAGTGCTATAACTCAGCCATTTTTTCAGATATAGACGAAACAAAAACTGTTCCGGAATCTTTGTATTAAGGTCAAATACATACAAAAAAATCTTTTTCATTTTCCAATTTATTGGTACCTCGTTTTAAATTTAAATTTTTTTTAAATTTTTTAAATGGCTGCCATTTTTAAACAAGATGGCGGATGAAGCTGGCCAACGAACTCGGTCGAGACATTGGTATGTATTATGTACACACCAAGTTACATCCAAATCGGTTCATGAATGCGCCTGTTACCGCATGACAAAATTCAGGTCGTTTCAAAATGTCAGACACAATAGAAATTCAAAATGGTATAACTCAACCATTTTTTAAGATATAAACGAAACAAAAACTACTCCGGAATCTTTGTATCAAGGTCAAACACTTAAGAAAAAAATATTTTTTAATTTTCCATTTTTTGGAACCACATTTCAAATTTTAAATTAAAAAAAAAATTTAAATGGCCGCCATTTTGAAACAAGATGGCGGATGAAGATGGCCAACGAATTCGGTCAAGACATTGTTATGTACTATGTATACAAGAAGTTTCATCCAAATAGGTTCATAAATACGAGAGTTACAGTGTGACAAATATCAGATATATATATATATAAATCTTTTTTATGACTAATATAAGGATAATTCACACACTATATATGTGATCTTTAGGCTATTTGAAATTTTAGTATCTGACAATCTTATATAAACATTAATTTTTATTTATTTATTTTATAATTTATTTATTTATTTATTTATTTTTTCTTTCCTGTTCATTTTTTATATGTAAAGCTAAATATTAAGACTATTATATTTTTATAATATATAATTTATTTTATTTTATAGCATATAGCCTATATTCTATATATTATCAAGTTAAAAATGTTTTTTAATTTCTCAGTGTAGATTTAATGGTATGGTAATAGAATATTTTGTATTAACATTTAATTTATTTAAAAAAATTTCTGAATAATGAAATACAGTATGGTATTGTTTATATTAGGATGTGTGTAGGAATGCAGTTGATACATTTTAATTCATTAGCATGTATTAGGTTCTACTTATTGTGACTTTTGTATAATCATAATAGTTTTTAAAATAAAATAATAGATGGCAGCACCATAAATTTTGTATTTTTAAATAGCCTCAATTAAAGTCATAATTTTAATTTTTTACACTAGGTTGTAATTAATGCTGCATATTGGCAATGTTGTAAAATTGTTATTATACAATTTAAAATTGTTTTTAGGCATTATAAATAATGTAATTATTTTTTATTTATATTATATTAATTATATTTATCACAATATTTCAACATGAATTAACTGACTCCATAGCTTTTAATTTCTGTGTTAACTTAACTGTTTTATTCACCTTAATCTTATCATGCTTTTTGGATTCCATGTGCGGGAATATATTTTGAAAATCTACTGGGAATTAATACGGTATTTTTTCTAAGATTTCTATTGCTATAAATTAAATATTTAATGGGTTGTAGTTTTTTTTCCATTTCATGCCAATTAATAATGTTCTGTGTTCATCTTGAAACTATTATTTTGATTATATTGGTTGTTTGAATACAGGGGAAAAAATTTCTTCAGCTTATAGCTTTTTTTCCCACAGAAAACAACCGATTTGCTTATTATCATTGAATTCTGTACTCTTGAAAACGTAATTCAATATATAAGTTTTTCAATTTTTTCGGAATCCATATTCTTCTTTTTAGGTGCGTTCGTAATTATATAAATACGTAGCACCTATAGTTGTCGTTCAGTCCGTCTGTCTGTCCGTCCGTCTGTCCGTCCGTCTGTCCGTCCGTCTGTCTGTCCGTCCGCATATAACAGAGCAAAAACTACCCGACCGAATGATCTGAAATTTTTAATATATAATTGCTGCAAACTTTTGTCGAGCCATTTCAAATTTTATGAAAATCGAATGTATAGTTTAATTTCAGGGACAGTCAAAATTTTTCCGTTACATTACGGGGAATGGGGGAAAATATTATTGTAAGTGCATTTTAATGATGTTACAGACTATGCACTTATGAAGCGCAAAAAAATATACATTCAGTACAATATGGGGTGCAAAAAATAATTATAAAACTAGTTATAGTACGAACGCACCTCATTTGCCACGTTTGACGAGCAATTTCCAACTTGTTTTCTTCCATGTTAATTCTTGTAATTAGGTATACGGTACTTTATTTTACACATACAGTTCTATATTGTTGGTTTATGGCGTGTAGTCAATCATTCACAATATTGCAGTTTTTGATGATGGTCGGTATTGTTTAATTAATGGTTATATATGGATATATATATATATATATATATATGTATCAACTTTTGAACGGAGGTCTGGGGGTCATGATCGATGAAAATATACCAAAATATTTTTTAATTGCTTTCCTCCGAACGGCTGCAATAAATAGCTTTTTATAATGAAATCTACCTAAAACTAAATCATGTTTAGAGATTTATCCACTTTAACAATTTTATCTGGCTGCTTTTGACGAGTTTTATTTCATTTTTATATAATAGCTGGTTTTATCAGAATCATGTTAAGGGGGTATTAAAAAAAAATATTTTTCCATGCTCAACAACTCGAAATTTTCTGGCACATATACAGATTCATTTTTAATAGAAAAAATATTAAACTTTCTGACGCGATTTATAAAAAACCTGTGTTTTTATTTTTCGTTCAATTAATTAAAACTTGATTTATGAACAAATATTTTTCGTTTCTAACACAATCACTTCAGGAAATTTCTGTTCAAAATGCCCACTTCGACATCATTTTTTGAAATATATTCTGCCTCTATCAAAAAATCGATCCCTACGATACATTATATAGTTTCTGAATAAGAGAATATACCAAATGGATGCGTTTGAGAGCAAAAATGAATTTAAAAATGAGTCAGAAAATAAGAAGTTTCGATTTGAATATACCCTTAATAAGATGATTTTTTTCTTCAACCGCTATGTATTTTCAATTTGTTTTTTGCTGTAAGAATTTGTCCTATCAAAAACTTGTCTATATAAATGTTGTAGACAATATTAAGAAGATATATGATAAATTCATGGGGATTTTAGATCTTGTAAATTGATGGAGTTATGGATTTTTTCTTCTTAAACCCCCCTTTTTGTTTTCGTTTATAATTTATTTTATTTTATTTATTTATTTTTTTTGCGATACGAATTGGTCCTATAAAAAACTTGTGAATATAAAAGTTGTAGATAATATTAAGGAGATTTATAATAAAAATTATTGGATTTGATATCTTGAGAATTGACCAAGTTATGAATTTTTTTCTCCCAAAAACCCTATTTTTTGCGCCCCTTGAACCCATTTTTAATTTGATCAAAAATCTGTGATACATAAATTTTTGTCTCTATTTTTAGAAGTAATAAAAACTTTAAATTGATTTGATATGTACAAAAATTAAGAAGTTATGGGTATTTTTCGGTTTTCACAAAACCCCTATTTCCATTCCCGTGGTCCGATTTACCCATTAACGAACTTAACTGACATTTTATGCCCCTTGATTTTATGTATCAGTTTGGAGGAGATTTGTGCAAAATTGTGGAAGTTATCGTGTCCAGAGGAAGGTGATATATATATATCATCCTCATCAACAACAACAACAACAACCGTTTTCAATCCACTGCTGGATGTAGGTCTCCCCGAGATTTTCCCAATGTTCTCTGTCTAGTGCTTTAGTCATCCAATTTACACCGGCTATTTTTCTGAGTTCATCGCTAAATCTTACTTGAGGTCGTCTTCCTGGCCGTTTTACATCTCTGGGATACCATTGTAAGGTGTTTGTGCTCCATCTATTGTCTTGTCTTCTTGCAATGTGCCCAGCCCATTTCCATTTTAGCCGTTTTTTCAATGATATCAAACACTTTCTTCTGACTTCTTATCCAAGTTATTCTTTTTCTGTCTCTTCTAGTTATACCTAGCATACATCTTTCCATACTTCTCTGTGTTGTTTGTAATCTTTGTACCATCCTTTTGTTAGCGTCCATGTTTCTCCTCCATAAGTTAGCACAGGCAAAACACATTGGTTAAATACCTTTCTTTTCAAACAAAGGGGCATGCTACTCTTCAGAATAATATTGTTCTTCCCAAAAGCACTCCATCCATTTCTTATGATTATATTGATTTCATTCATGATACTATTATCCGATGATATTTCCTGCCCAAGGTACACATAACTTTGCACTTCTTTAATTTCAGTATTGTTGTAGACAATTTTCTCTTTTGATGCAAATGAATTGAACATCAGCTTAGTCTTTTCCAATAATATATATATATATATATATATATACGAGTTTAAAGTTTTTTACTGAGGGTGGTTTTGGGTTCTAGGGGTCATGATCGGTGCAGAACTGCAAAAATTTTTCAGAAATTAGAACATAGGAACGACGCCAATATGTAGTATTTCATACGAAATCTACCTAAAAACGGCGATATAAAAATTAAGATGTTACCAGAGTGAGGTTAGTTTTGTTGACTGTGTAAAAAGAGAACATATCTGGTTCAATAAATAAGTCAGATATTCAGATACCTGTAAGAGAGATTCAGGAATGTAACTTAAGAGATAGCTACATGATATGAATTGAAATGTAAAAATTATTTAAATGTGATTTCTTGTAGATACGACCGACACAAAGGAAAACAAGTCGGAAATTGTACATCAATCGTGGAAACTGAGGTGCGTTCGTGCTATAACTTGTTTTTTAAATATTCAGATCTTGGTGCAATAGCTATTGCACTCTTATGCAAAAATGCATGAATACAAAATTTATTACAATCATATATATTAAATTAAGTAATACGGAAATAATAGGTCTCTATCTTACATAGGACGTAATCACCATGGCAGCAAAATCATTACCTATCATGGAATATGACGGAATTAATTACATATAATAGGATTTATTAGAAGACTTTTATTAATATTTCTTTAAGTTTTGATTCGATTTTCATAAAATTTTGAATGACTCGACAAAATGCAGCAACCATTATATATATATTAAATTTCAAACCAATTGGTTGGGTAGCTTTTGCGCTGTTATTTGCGAACAGACAGAAAGACTGACAGATGGACGGGCCAGACGACGACTATAGGTGCTACGTATTTATATAATTACGAGCGCACCTAAAAATCTCCTGCAAAATACTGAATGTGCTATGGAGCAAACAGCACTTAGAAAATCATATAGTTTTCATGTGGGTGGAAGGAAGAGGTGCAAATGTATCATTGCTTCAGAATTCCTAAACTATGCAATTTTATATAAAAAATACTTTTCTATTAAAATATCTAAACAATTGTGACTATTAATATTTATTATTTTAGTTCATCAGTTCTACTTCTTTTTGCAATCTGAAAAATAATAGATAAGTTAAATTTCCCTGCTCATTTAAACAGAGATTAAAAATGTAGCAGTTGGTAAGTCGGATCTCAAATTCCCTATGCGAATTTCTTAAATCTGTGGGAATGGAACAAATTCTTATTTTTAAAATATCATCAGGAAATTGATAGGTTTGACCTCACATAAAAAGATAAAAGGAGTCCCAAAATTAGTCAGCGAAAAAGGAAGTCCCCCAAAAAGTCACTTAAAGAGACATCCCCTTCTTAAAGAATGTCTTTTTTTTGTCAGAATATATATCAAATATGTCTTAATTTTATGTGAAATCTTAAAATTTTACTCACTGCTCGTTCGATGTTAAGACGTAAAGCATTAACTTAAGCATATATTTAAGAAATATTTTCCCTACAAAGAAAAAAAAGAAGTCAAAATATTAATTTCCAAAATATTATTTTCCATTTAAAATGCATTCCATTTCCATAAGTTTAACTTCAGCGAGGGAAATTTGAGATCTAACTAATCAACCTCCTTATGGGGACCGGGAAAGTAAAAGTCAACCAAAAAATCGATTTTTACTTTTTTATATCATTAAATAGTTTAAACTTTTATCTCTCCAACGATGTGTCACACATGTTTATCTATAAAACAAATAAGTGTTGACATTATTCATTCTTTCTAAGAGTACTTCACAGCTTAGTGGCCATTTAAATCTTTAATTGACTTTTTCTCAAAACTTCGATTTTCCATATTTATGTTCCTTTTTCTCAATATCTATTAAACTTAAGAACTCAGATTTTTTTTAATACTTATGTTATATTGTATACTTTAACACAGGGATTTAATGATTTGTTGAGGATTATTTATTTTAGGCAGTGAAATCTTACCAAAAATGCTAATTTAAAAATTAATTTCAATAAATAATTAATTTTGAGCTTCACTTAGAAAGAAAAAATGGCATGTTAATATAGGTAAATCATGTTATTCTAACTACTCTAAAGATTCTAGACCTCTATCTTTTACCATTTCTGAGTAAAAGGTACATAAATTTGGCGAATTTACATGGCGGGGATAGGGCTTTCCCGGTCCCCTTAAGGAATAGACTACATGAAAGGAATTTAAATGTAAAGAAATTCAAAATGTGATTTCTTATTCATATGGATCAAATGGATTATATATACCCTTTAAAGGTGCACAGAATCTTTGAGTTTGTCGAAACGATCAAAAACTTAGTCTTTTTTCAAAGTACCAAAACACGAATAATATGCAATTAAGATCTTTTTTATCCGTTTTAGACTAAAGTACATATTCTTAGCTATATTATCCAGAAAAATAAATGTTGTATATACAAAATTAATATTTAAATTTTAAATTAAAAAATTCATCGCTTTAACGCGTGAATTAAAATCATTAAGTGCAGCACGCATGATAAAACTCATGCATATAGAAAACAATTTTTGAATTGGTACACCTACTTCCAAATGAAAACCAAAATATACACAAAAAGTGCTGATTAAAATTTAATTTTAGCACAAAATACAAAAAAATATATAATTAAAAAATTTTTCAAGTTTTTCATGTGCAAAAAAATAAATAACCAATATATGTTATTTCTTTGGTTTTAGCACGTAGACTATAAAGAAACGCATATGTAGTTATATTTTTAAATTTGTAGCTTACATAGTTTAAAAGTAACTGTGCACGCAAACTCCAAATTTACTACTCTGAGAATACTCATTTTAAAGTTGCAATATCTACGGACTTTCAATTATACTCTATATATACTATAAATGATTATAACTCAATAAATATAGCAAATGTTTGAATAGGGTTTTTTGCTTACTGTTCAGAAATTAAAAAAAAAAAAAAACAACTATAGATTAGATAAATATTTAAACAGAAAAGTTTACCTTATCATCTATTTTTTTTTTA
This sequence comes from Maratus speciosus, assembly GCA_963932465.1. Classification (NCBI taxonomy): domain Eukaryota; kingdom Metazoa; phylum Arthropoda; class Arachnida; order Araneae; family Salticidae; genus Maratus; species Maratus speciosus. Next base: position 198,225,864 of record OZ010792.1, on the reverse strand, counting down.
CCTTTTGTAAGCTCTAGAAAATATTTACTCAGTTAAAATTATATTTTTCACTAATATAAACTTTATCAAACAGGATTAGATTTCTTTTAAATAAAAAATGAAGGAAATCGGTCAAATAGTTCTCGAAATATATGGTCGCCCAATTTGAAAAATAGGGTTGTGAGAAAATCAAGTTTAAAATTTGCAATAGCGTTATGGTCAACGAGCAGCAATTCAAAGAGAAAAATATACTGTAAGAAATTGAAGTATCACGAAACCGCTTTAATGCAAAAATTTACATACTTGAGGGATGCAGAAAAAATGCATATAAATAAATAAATCGAAAATTGTGCCTAAAGAAGTAGAATTTCCCTTAAAGGTAACAGCTATCGTCATGAATGTGATGTGTACAGTGAAATGGCTATGTGCTAATGAGACAGTAATGAGACCACTTAAAGCGCCACCTAGCGACAAACTTCGGAGTTAGCATTCCTATCTCATAAACGGCAGGAGATAAAAGTGAAATGTGAATTACCGATTTGTAGAGCGCCCTCAATTTAGTATAAAAGGATTCTTATATCTAAAAATAACTTCATGAGAATCCTTGAATGATTTTTTTTACATATATCCAATCCTAAAACTTAAATGCGCCACTGATTGCGTTGACTATATGGCAGTAGCACATTTATTAATAAAATATTAACACATTTAAGCTAGATACAGCTTATTTGAATAAGAAAACCAAGTTAAGCATGCTCAATATGTCATTATCGAACCTTATGCAGAATGTATAAATGTGATCATTACCATTCACCATCGGTATCCAAATGCAGATGGTGAACATACTGCGCTTGGTTTTCTTATGAAAATAAATTGTACTTTGCTTACATATTATATTTTTGTTTTATAAATAAATGTGCGTCTGCCTAAAAATACCGCAAATCTGCTTACAATTAATGACGTATATAAGCTGATGGCTGGATATAAAATATTTACATTTCAAGTTTTCTAAGAAAGTTAGTTTTGCATGCAAGATATCAATTCAGGATACATCGATGACGTTCTACAATCGTGTGATTTGACTGGCTTTTTCTCGTATCTCGTACCGTTTTTGAGAAAGGTATGCTAAGTCTACAGTTTAAAGCAATGTGGCGCTTTAAATGCTCTGATCGCATAACGCATGGCCACTTAACTATTCCAAAACACCACGTTGAATAGTATAGCTGTTTCCTTTCTGAAGTTAATGGAGATATACAGAACTTTAGTGAACATTCTGTATGGTTCTAATCCCAATTGCAAATGTTCTTCAAATATTGTTCCGCATCATATAAAAGTCTATTTACATCAAAATAGTTATTGCTTTAAGTTAGAAAATTAAATTTTTTATATGGTTAGAAAAACCCTCGTCCATGCTCTAATTAAAATAGCAAATGTTATATTTTTCTACCTCAAAACTTTACCGAGTTCAATTTCAGCGATTTCTGGCGCTAAAAACGGAAAAACGCGTCTTAATCCCAGAAAATGATAAAAATTCATAAGATTCAAAGTAACATGACTCAGTAAGTTATAATCGCGCAATAAGGAATTTTTAATGTTTTACTTTTCAGAGCGTGGTGGAAGTTTCTAGAAATATAACTCTCACAATTCAGGGACCATACAAAAGATTACATTTTGCAATAAAGAAACAAAAAATGGTTATAACTATTTTGACATAAAAAGATTTTCATATTATGAATAATAGATTTAAAATACTTTTTTAAGATGGAAGTATAATACTTCTGAATCTAATAAACTTCTAAGCATGCACATGTGCAAGTTTTATACCGTCGTATACGGGAAAAAAGCACTTTTAATTGCAATTTGTTTGAAAACTGCATCTCAATTTATTTTCGAGATATTAATTTCTTTGTAGTTTTTAACGAATTTTTTTTTTTAAGTTGGTATCTGAAGTACTCGAGTTCTGTAGAAAGTAAAGGAAAAATAGTGGGAAAATAGTAGATTATTATATCTTTTGTTTGTCATTTTCCCATAACAACTGAAAAAAAAATTATAATTAAAATAGTGCTATGTTGAAAAAAAAAGCATGATTTCTGATAAAACATGCAGCTAATATAAACTATATTTAATTTTATGTATCCGTATTATTGTTACAAACATATCATTCATTAGATCCTTTTTTGTCGAGTTTCTTGAATAATGACATCGCTTTTTTGCTGAATTTGTGTTATTCCACGATAGGGATGTCATATGCATACATTTCTTTAGATGCTGTTTATCAATGGATCGTAAATATGAAATTCTTCGGCGGATGCGAATGACGTCCTTTTATATAAAATAAAAGCGTGCGCTTTATGTCTTCAAACTAAATTATGCTTTGTACTACACTCTAAAAACTAAATGTGCATATTATCCAATGTGCATATTATATGTGTGTGTGAATTTCCAAAATTACACACTTGTCATGAAAATTACACATTTTTTTAAAAATTTTACTTGATTTTATGTGTAAAGAAGCTTATGAAATTAATGTGTTATTCGTTATCTTTTGAGAAACACAAATAAGTGTGTAAATGTAAAAAAATGCTTAAATTTACAAAACTTGTTGTGTTATTATACTTTACACATAACTGTGCATGCACAGATAAGTGTGTAAATTTTTAAAATCACCCACTTGTCATCAAAATTACACATCTTGAACAAACAACCACCTGTTTTTATGTGTATATAGTTTATGACATTAAGTCTGTAACTTGTTATTGGTTGATAAACTCAGACAAGTGTGTAAATGTGGAAAATACCTGCTTTTACACTAATAGGAGCGTTACAATAATTATAGGAGTAATAACAGGACATTACAATAATAGGAGTGTTGTATAAGTGTGTAGATGTTAAAAAAGGGATGAATGGCTTAAATATAACTCAGGGCTGCATTTTTTGTTTCAGTATTTCCGTTGGATAAATATAACTGTAACAGCACTTTCAAAATTAGGAAATAAAACGTTTACATTTTTTCTTATAAGATGCTCTGACCCCCCCCCCCCCCCCCCCCCCACACACACACACACATTTCAGCTAAATAAGCAGCACATGAACATTTAAAAGAAAACATAATTTTAAAAATGTCTCAGGAATTACAGGGTGGGAGGGGAGCGGCTCACATGACAAATTCTTAGTTCCTTTTTTTTTTTTAGCGCTTAATTAATCTATGCCTGTTTAGTAAGCATGGTCTCAATAACGTCACCGAAAGTCAGGACACGTGTCATCTGTGATTAAAATGACATTACTCAGTGACGCCATGTTGTAAATAAAATATGAAATTCGTCCAAGACTTACAAAAAAAAAATAATACGAAAGTTACTTTAAAATGTGTTATTCATTGTAAACAAAAGTCTCAGGCCACTTTTACATTTATTTATTTATTTTATTTACTTTTTTGGGGGTGGGCGTGGGGGGTTGGAGTCACTACAAGTCACGTACGCCACGGCACAACTGTATAAAAAAAAAACACCATATTAAAAACACCAAAAAAAAACACCATATCACATTGGGGCCAAAATGGAAATTAAAAAACTTTAAATGTTCCCTCTCTGTACATCAAAATATATTCAGAAGAACTAAATTAAAATCTAAATACAAAATAGAAATTTAAAATTCCTAAAGTATATCATTCTCACAGCAAAATCCGGAAGACTTAATACATAGAGGCTTCATAATGGAGATATAATCCCTCTTTATGCTTGTCCATTTATTAAAAAAATAATTTCTTGTACTGTTGGAAATTTTTCTGTTCCCTCACCTCTAATTTAAATTACAGAAGTTTAACCTTTAGCAGTTTATAAAAAATATTTCAAACTCATTCAATATGTAACATAAAATCTAACTCATGTGATTTGAGAATTTTAAATTCGTCTCCCGAATTACTTTTTAGAATTTACACATTGAATATATAAAGGCTATGTTTACCCTTCTAAGTTTAGATTAACCAAAAATTTCTGTTAGCCGTCTCACAGAATGCTTTTTCTTACCCCTTTTCACAGTTTAACGTACTAGAGTCCATGCAGGTTTTTATTCTTGGGTCCATTTTGTGAAAAGTACAAGTTATTTTCGTGAATTTTGTTATATTTTTGTGAAATATAACATTTTGTAACGAAAGTTGAAATCCAGTTACTCAAATTCAAGCGAAGAAGTTATTGTCAAAACTTTTTAAAATCCCCTTGCTAAAGTTTCTGTTTTTCGTGAGCTGGTTTTATTTACAATTTTAAAAAAGTTTTTATGAAAAAAAATGTTACGAAGGGGCCTATTTTATTAAAAGGAATTTTGTGAAGGGGCCCAGTTTATTAAAAGAAATTTTATGAAGGGGCCCATTTTATTAAATTTATTTTTGTGAAGGGGCCTATTTTATTAAATAGATTTTTGTGGAAGGGCCATAAATAGGCCCCGAATTTTGCCTGGATCGACCTCTGACGTGTAATTTCAGTTTAATTACAGATACCAGTGCAATTTTGTTTTGTTTGAGCCCTAGTACTATCGTTACTGACTTCTGAAAAGGTGAAAATTAATTACAATAGTATTGTGCAAAAAGATTGGTACAAAAACAGTGTCATGTGACTTAATCCAGCCTTTTATTCTTCTTTCGATGAAGCGGTCTAAGAGACAGATCACAGCAGTTTTGCGACAATTTCTGCCACAACTATTAAGTGTTAAATGGATCGGGTAAGCTCTATCTCCTCCATGTTAAAATACACCAGCTTTGTGTACCTTTTCTCAGAATTATGAAAGATAGAGGTCTAGAATTTTTAGAGTAGTTTGAGTAACATGCTTTACGAATTTTAACAGATCATTTCCTTTCTAAGAGAAACTGAAAATTAATTATTAATTATTGGATGAAAGGAATTTTTAAATTAGCATTTTTGGTAAGATTTCACTGCATAAAATAAATAATTCTCAAAAAATCATTGAATCCCTGTGTTAAAGTATGCAATGTAACATAACAAAAGTATTAAAAAATTTGAGCTCTTAAGTTTAACAGATATTGAAAAAAAGGGGCACAAAAATGAAAAATCCAAGTGTTGAGAAAAAGTCAATTAAAGATTTAAATGGCCATTAAGCTGCGAAGTACTCTGAGAAAGAATGGCCTATACCCCACGTGCTGATAATTGGCCGACATAAATACAACCAACTGAGAAAGAATGAATAACTCCAACACATTTTTTTTAAATATATAAACATGCGTGACACATCGTTGGAAAGATAAAAGTTTAAACTATTTAACGATATAAAAAAGTAAAAGTCGATTTTTTTTACAAAAATTTCGCTTACCTGATCCCCTTAAACATGTATGTAAAAATAGGTATATCAATTATAAAAAAATGATTTGTTTTTATCTTTAAAATGAATTGCCAAAATACACTGGGCGTACACTGTTTTGTATGGTCGTAAAACAGACCTACTAGAAAGAACAAACATATCCAACATATGCGATTGTAAAACATTTTGTTCATAATTTAAACATACCAAAGTATAACGGTAAGGAAAACTTTGCACACAAAAATTCTGTCTATTTGGAATATTACAAAAATATCTATGAATTTTTAATATTATACAAATCTGTGTTTTGCATAGTATACAGAAATATGTGTAAGAACAGAATATTACATAAAAATATATGTATTTTGCATGTTACACAAATATATGTGCATTTTCATATTACACAAAAATCTGTGTAATATTCATATAACACAGAAATATGTTTTTTGCATAATACGCAAAAATGTGCCCAGTCACAGAAGATTACGCATACAAATGTGTAAGAATATTACGCAGAAGTATGTGTATTCTTCTCAATTTACACATTAAAGTGTGTATTTCAAGCGTGATTGTATAACTTTTACATATTTATTGTTATCATGAATTTACACATTAAAATGAGCATTTCAAAACTTACACATTATGTGTGTATTTTGGAAATTTACACACCACTTTACATAAAGAGACAAATCGTTTTTTTATCATCGATATACCTGTTTTTATGCGTAAATTTACACATTTATTTCTTAGAATGTATCAATATTTAAATATATATATGTTTTTTCTTTTCATCGAGGGGTGACACTAAATTCTGTAAAAGCAGAATTCCTGTTTTCTGGTTATTATTATGCTGCAGACCAGTCCCCATCTTCCGGGCAATATGCCTAGCATAAGGAGAAGGAATTAGCTATTAGTGAGATATAAGAAGGAACACCCAGTGTAATTCCAGATCACAAAGTGACATTTTATGCAATAAAATAAAAAATTCCATTTTATAGATTAAACTTACATATATATATATATATATATATATATTGTTTTGTTTAGCGAGCATCTGTACTCTGAGCATGTCAAACGTCTCAAGAAACTACTGTGATTCTAGGCAGTACAAAATAAATGAAAATAAAAAATTGCATATCTCCCAGATTTACTAGTTTGCAACTCTGCATGTAGAAGGAGAATAGTAAATGAGATAAGAAGCGATACAAGAAGATATAACCGATCGAGGTAAAGTAGAGGACTCGCTCCTAATAAATTCTTAACAAGATATTTATTAAATTACATAGCCTTTGTATCGGTTATTAAATATAAAAAAAAAAAGCTTAAAATGTGAAAAAAAAAACTTTTTATTGACAGACTTCAGTTTAACGCCACAATACTATATCTTGTGGTTAATCTAATCTCAAGATTTATTTTCTGCAAACAAGTTCATAACAAAATATCATTTTTCAAAAAATGTGATTTCTCACAAAAATATTTTAAAAAACTTTAATGCAATATATGTAAATATATGTATTAAGTATTGCGCGGCAGCCCAATACTTATTTATTTCCAGTGTCACTTCTCAATGTTAATTTAACATAGAAAAAGCCTATGGAGATGGTAACTTTTTCATTTTTTCTTTCCACCTTTTTGTCCCTGATGCCACTCATTTTTAATTCTTTGCTAATTCTAATAATATTATAAATTCAAAGTGTAAAAACATTTGCCAGACGTCAGGGTCAAAACGGATCATAAAATGCCTTTGCATATAGATGGATTATAATCTAGAGAGTAACATGGGCTAATTTTTATATACATTATTCAAATATTTTTCTTAATAATTCCAAATTTTGCTTTTTTCATTGAGATTCAACGGGCATTTTGTAATAAAATTAATTTTTTTTTTCATTGTTGTAAATAATTCAAAAGCAGTAATAATAATTTGCCTATTTTAGTTGAATGAACGTTGCACGTGAAACATGAAACTGAAGAAACTGAAAGAGTTTTTCTAAGAATTAAAAAGAAGATGAATATGACGTCATAGTGGAAATAAAAATGACATTTTCAAGCAGATTTTTCAATTCCTACTATTAGCTCACACTCTCTCTATATTTATTTATTTATTTATATATTTATCTTGTTCAAATTTTCAATCGTTAATAAAATACTCATTATTCATCCTATCAAGTTGAAATAAATTTTTTTTAAACTTGTACTGGATGACAATGGATGTTAATACAGTTTTTTCAAATATTAATTAATTAATTAAATTTTAATTAATTAATTTTAGTTTTGCATGGGAAACAAAATGGCTTCCATTGGTTATTGAAGTTCAATGAAAGTATTTTCAGTAAGGGGTTACCATAGGGGGGGACCCTGTTCTGTCGCCAAATACCACCAAGTTTGTCGCCAACTTGGCGATATATCGCCAAATTTGGCGACCAAAATGAGTCGCCAAAAGTGGCGCCAACTTGGCGATATCTCTAATATTTCGCCAAATTCCCATAGCGTTCCATTGTAAACCTACTTGCCTATAGAAAATCAACAAATTGAGATATTTTAATGCAACAAAAACTAATATTAGCTTAAGGGATTGTATTAAATTTTTCTTTGATTGCCTAAGTAGGAATTGACTTTAAAAACAAAATTTTTGTATTACTTGTTTATGTTCAGATTGGAATTTTTCGAGCAAACTACAGCAATATTCATTACTGCACTGGTGATAAATTTTGAATCATACACAGGTAATTTACATCACAAATTGTGATGCGATATCGCACAAATCAAAGCCTGATGATGATACCCTCCATTAATTTTGAAATGTGTTCGTTTGAATGCAGTAGTTATTAAAAAACTCGACATATTAAACGAAAACCTAATTTGCAGAACAAATTAAAAAAACAAAATTTATTTCCTACATTGTTTAAGCCCGAGAAGGGACAGATATTAAGATATTTCATTCAATTCGTTCTACATTTAATGTTAAATTTTTGTAACCAATAAGTTAAACCAATTGAACATTAAAAAAAAAAATTAAATTCATACAATATAATACTTAAAACACCTATATACTTAGATTCCGTTTAAATGAAATCGAAATAAATCTTAGAATTTTTCCATTTTTAAGTTGTAAATATTTGTACTGCAGATTTTGCATTATATTTATGACGATTGTGCATAATATGATAAGATACATGCAAAATACAAAACTTAAAAAAAAGTCTAAGATTTATTTCGATTTCATTTGAACGGAATCTAAGTATATAGGTGTTTTAAGTATTATATTGTATGAATTTCATTTTTATTTTTTAATGTTCAATTGGTTTAACTTATTGGTTACAAAAATTTAACATTAAATGTAGAACGAATGGAATGAAATATCTTAATATCTGTCCCTTCTCGGGCTTAAACAATGTAGGAAATAAATTTTGTTTTTTTAATTTTTTCTGCAAATTAGGTTTTTGTTTAATTTATATATATATGCATTTATACATACATGTATATATACATATATACGTATATATAACACTGGCGCTCGACTAACCGAAAAGTACCAAAATTTCTTTGCGAAGTACATCTATACATTGTAGCCATTCATTACCATCTCTATCATATAGAGACAGTAATATTTAAATCGGATTATTTGAGATTAAATGGGTTGGGTTACCGTCGTGTGTACCTGTTACTGCTATCAATACTGTGTTTACAAACAATATGATTTTCAATCGAAGAATTATTTTTTCAGCGATTAAAAAATAAACAGATAACAAAAAAAAAAAAAAAAAAAACAACAAAAAAAAAAAACAGTGGTACTCCGGGAGTGCCAATAGAAGTGAAAACTTCAACAATTACGTGTGTGTTTTTTTAATCGTCAGGAAATGTTTTATTGTGCAGGAAATACTTTTAAATGTAATGTTTTTTTATTCATTATTATAAACTATTACTACCAAAATTATGTTACAATTTTCATAGTAATATAATTTAAATATAAATTACATATAAATAAACATTAATAATTTGTAATATATATTATTATATTAAATTATATTATTAAATTATGCATGTACATATAAATAAACAAATTTTCGTACAAAAATTCTCGTATTGCATTTAAAGATTTATCCGGTGAAATATACACGGCAACCATTACAATTCAATACTATCCAAATATTGAAATCCATACTCCAATTCAATACTATCCAAAAGTATTTTTATTAATGAATACAATACCACAATTATATTACGCTTGGCGCGCTAGTGTCTATGTGCCAATATGCTAGCATGTCGGTTACGTAACAGTGTCTCCAAATCAGTGGTTTTTCTCCATCTCAAAAAAAGCTCAACGCACCTAAAGAAGTTTTCGAAAACTGATGATGTGTTTGTGTGTGTTCCTGTGTGAACGCCGGGAGATAAAAGTAAGTTTTAGCTTCGTTCTTCTTTTGCGGATTGAGCTGAAGAGGGAAAAGTTCCTGTCATTCACCACTTGGCGCGCTAGTGTCTATGTGCCAAAATACTAGCATGTCGGTTGCGTAACAGTGTCTCCAAATCAGTGGTTTTTCTCCATCTCAAAAAAAGCTCAACGCGCCTAAAGAAGTTTTCACTTCAAAAATTGAAATAGGGTAGACTAAGAGCAAGTTATTGGGTGGGCTCGGGCACATGGGCCCATATAAGTTGGCGTCACTGATTATTATACAAGGTAAATACCACAATTTTCATCCATATATAGTATTTTTACTACCCTGAGCGAAGAGTGGGTATGTAACATAATTATTAAATATAGTAAGGTTTCTCATTTCCATCAAACCTGCAATATATTTATGTGACAAGCGGGTTTATAATATAATAAAATAGCGGCTAGTTTCCTTTTTTTGGCGGGGGGGGGGGCGGCCAAGGTTTCTCATTCCCATCAAACCTGCAATATATTTGTTAACCTAGCCAAGGCTCCTCATTCCCATCAAACCTGCAATATTTTTATCACCCTGTGTGACGAGCGAGTTTAAAATATAATTAATAAAATAGCAACTAGTTTCTTTTTCTTTCGGCATACATTTAAAAGGGACCTACACCATTCTGACAGCGATGATTGAAATTAAGGATTGGAGTCCTTAACGAAAGAAGTAAGTTTTTATCTCTAAAAAAAACCCCAGTCTCATCAAAGTGTTGAATGCACTTTATTTAATTGCGATTTTATGCGAAGTTTAAATGGAGAAAAGACAGACTTGTTTCATTATTGCTTTGAAAAATTTATTAAAATAAATAATTTAACACTGTACTGCTTCTTCACTGTTGTTTATTCATACACATTTTCAGACATAGAGTGTTATAATACTACTTTGAACTAAACATAATAATGAATAGACATTATTATCTTTTAAATTATGTTTGTTTAAGAAAGATAGTGTCAATAATTGTTTATTTAAAACAAATATCGTATTATTGAAGTTAGAATAGCATAAAATGATAAAAAATAAAAACCTTTTTAGTTTCGCCTTTATTTTATTTCCTTTCAAAACACAACAAAATAAATATGGAAATAAACATCACAAAATAAATATCACTCACTCTTATTAAACAGAAATTTATTTTAAAAGAATGCAAAAATAGTAAAAGAAATGTTTATTTAATAATAATTTTCATGGAATTTAGGGTGGAGGAGGAGTATACATGCAACTAACAATCGAGTGTCTAAAGTGAAAGACTAAATAAAAAGATGAAGAATATAACACGTTATAAAAATAGTATATTTAAAATAATAATAATAATAACGCGTAAGTAAAATTTATTAAGGATAGAAATATTTTGCAGACATATTAAATAACATGCTTCTAGTTTCTTTTCTTTTTTCTTCTCCTTATATGCTATTTTTTTATCCTCCTTATTGCTCCTTATATGGCAGCAATTAAAGTGTCGTCTCTAAAAAAATAACGTTACGATACATAAGCCAGCCGTAAAACAAAGCAAATGTATCATTGCACGGTTAAATACGAATAATTTCTACTGCAACTTCTAAGCATTGCGCATTTTCAATTTTCATACCGCCGTATTGGGGGGAAAAGGTACTTTTTAACGCAATTTGTTTGAAAACTTTATCTCAATTTATTTTTGAGATGTTAATTTCTTTTTAGTTTTTAGCGCCATTCGTTTAATGTTCGAAGCTGAAGAATTCCATTTTTGCAGAAAGTAAATTAAAAATAGTTGAAAATAGTAAATATATCTTTTTGTTGCATTTTCCCGTAACAGCTGAAAAAAAAATGCAGTTAAAATACGTGCTATTTTGAAAAAATATAAATGAATGATTTCTGATAAAACATGGAGGTATTATAACTTATATTTAGATTTAATTATCTATATTAATGTTACAAAGAAATGAAAGCATACGAATCATTTGATAGCCGATTTTTTTTTTTTTTTTTTGTCGATTTTCTTGAGTGACGACATTGCTTTTTGCTAGATTTGTGTATTATTCAGTGTTAGTGACGTCATATGCATACTTTACGAGCCTAACGAAGAAGACAGGCTACCGCGGTGCATTCCTCATATCTTTTTTTTACAGACCGCTAGAATGACATCATGCTCCTTTCATACACCCGCATTGGTGCATTTGAGCATCACGTGACTCCAGCGGCCAGTAAAATAACACGTAAAGCACAACGGTAGCATTTCTTTTTCGTTAGCCTCGATACTTTATTGTAGATGTTGTTTAAGACTGGATCGCAAATGTGGAATTCTTCAGTGGATCCGAATGACGTCATTTTATATCAAATAAAAGCGTGTATTTTAAGCCTTAAAACTGAAATAAGTTTTGTAGAAATACATCATTTTCACTCCGATGGCTTTGTAATTCTTCACAGGTGGAAATACTTCACATTTGAAATTCACGCAATTGAAATCACACGCTGATAAAACGCAAAGTTTTACAAATATTTAGAATCTCTTTATATTAGAGCAGTGACCTTTAGGTTAAAGTAATATTTGTTTAAGAGTTAGACTAAGGAATATAACACGCATTTTATATTGTTACTAATTTTGTAGGTTTATTATAAATTAATGAAACATTTATCTTAAACATTTTATTTCGTCTGAATTCGAAGGGTTCACCTCGTAATAATAATATTTCCCCCCCACCCCCCTCATCAGGGGCGACGCTAAATTCTTCCTGCTTTCTGCTTGTGTTAAATATTGTTTTATATTATGTTTTTGTATATTAGCCACCGATATGCTATTTCTTTCGGGCAGCAACTAAAGTTTTATCTCCAAAAATGTAACGATCCGTTACATAAGCCAGCCGTAAATCAAAGCAGAAGTATCATTGTATGGGTTAAATGTTGATTATCTCTATTGCAATTTTTTTAATTTCTAAACATCGCACATTTTTAATTTTTACACCGTCGTATAGGGAAAAAAGATATTTTTAAATGCAATTTGATTGAAATATGCATCTTAATTTATTCTTGAGATATTATTTGTTTTGTTGTTTGTTTGTAAAGCATTTCCATAATGGTTGGCAACCGAAGTACTCCATTTCTGTAGAAAGAAAAGGGAAAATAGCAGATTACTATATTTTTTGTTGCCATTTCCTCATAAAAACTGAAAAATAAAACTGTAATTAAGATACTTGCTATGCCAAGAATATAGCTTTTTGTAAAAATGTATTTTAAAGCAGGGCTTAATTTACTCCGCAGCCCACCGGAGCATGGCTCCGGTATCTCTTTGTTTTCAGTAAATAAGTAAATAGTTAAATATTGGTGGGAATTTACCGGAGCTCATAAATACAGGGCTCCGGAGCACAGAGCAATAGCGCTTCCGAAAAACTGAAGCCTAAATTACCTTTTCCTTTACCTCCCATCTCCAGGTTTTTTCATTCTTTTTTACCAAAACGCTTATATGTGACGTAATGTTTCGCACACGTAGGAGAGGGAGATAAAACGGACTCAATTTTTATATCAGATTTTGGTATTGGACTGACTCGATCTCCACCTGTATTACATTTCAAATTTTATTTATTCATGCATAGAAAAAAAAACTTTTTCTCCTTTGAAATTACGTATTATATTCCATTTCAAATCATTTTAATGCTATTTTGATCAGAATGAAACGGAAACAGAAATCGTGTTTTTCTATTTCAAATTTATATCGGCGACGTGTTGATACGGCGCTATTCAAGAGACTGAACAATGAATTTGCTTTCAGTTCGATTTTCTTTTGTGACAGTAGGATAATTTTTTATTGACTGTTTTTTTCTATTTAGATATCTAACCTGAAAAGAATATTTTCTGTTTTAGCCAATGAGCATCAGTTAGAGGTTTTGTTTGTTTGAGGTTTTTTGTCTTCTATCGCGTACGAGTATAAATATCACGTTAGTAATTTTTCTATTTATTTTGTATCATGAACGGTACCCATGCTAAGACTTTGCACCTTTACGAAGTCACTTTCATTTCAAAATAGATATAATTGCCATGTATTGTTATTCTGATAGAAAGCAATCGAGCAGTGTTTCCCCATTTTCTATAAAAGCATGGATTCTTTCCGATAACGGTGTCAATTTTTTAATTTAATCTGATTTTCAGTGACTCACCACAAAAGATTGTTATGCGGAAGGAATCGATTATAGTTTAAGGTACGCACCTTTTATAGGAAATTGTAAAACATTGTTCCATTCTTCAGCATATAAATATTAATTTCTGTAAATTTCATTCATATTTTCTTAAAAATGCATAGCTGAGAACTATTCATTTTTTGCGTTAACACTATTTCCTAATCATAATCCGTACCACATTTAATACCAGAATTCTGCAATTAATTAACATTAAAATTAGGCAAAGGTTACTATTGAAAAGGAGTGATAACTAAAAAGTGGAATAGTTGACTGCTAAGTATATGCTTATAGATATTTAAAATTTTCATTTTGCTAAAGAAAAAAGAAGGCTTTAAATTTTGCAAATAATGTACGAAATATAAATATGTAGATTGGAGTGGTAGGGGGGGGGAGGGGGGACGGCACGATTGTTGTACCAGTACCGTAGAATATTAAGATTCCGGTACATTTTTTGCTAGAAATTAAGCCATGTTTTAAAGTATATATAGTTTACTTTTTATCTCCGTATTTACTTAATTTCTATCAAAAAACTGAAGTAATGCAATTTTATCAATCCGTGTAATGACATTTTCCGAATTTTGAAAAAAATATAAATGAATGATTTCTGACAGAACTTGGAACTATTATAAAGTATATTTAATTTTCAGTATTCATATTAAATTACAAACAAATGAAGGCTTATGAATCGATTAGATACCAGATATTTTTTGTCGAGTTTCTTGAATGATGACATCGCTTTTTGCAGGTTTTCTGTATTATTCTGCGAGAGTGATGTCCTATGCATGCTTTTCTAGAAATGCTGTTTAAGACTGGATCGTAAGTGTGGGAATTCTTCAGCGGATGCGAATGACGTCATTTTATATAAAAATAAAAGCGTGTATTTTAAGTCTTAAAACTGAAATATGTTTTGTACTTATTTTGTAATATATATATATATATATATTCATCGGGGGCGACACTAAATTCTGAAAAAGCAGAATTCCTGTTTTCTAGCATTTTCTTTTTAATTTACCAGACTGAAAAAAATAATCACTTATACCACATTTTTTTTTATTTTTTAAGTGAAAGTGGAATAAAAGGTATTTTGGATTTCCTTTAACTCTGTTTTTTGTAGGAGATTTTTTTTTTTTTTAAGAAACTCACTTTATCATATTTTACATCAAAGCTGAAACAAATGTGAAAATGGCGTTGAAGGGAACGTATACTTATCGAAGTTACAAAAAATCGAATTGCATATTCAGATTGAAATAACTATTATAGGGTGAAAACCCTAGTAGCTGATACATTAAGGGGGCTCTTTCTTTCTATCGAACCGATGACCAGGCCCCTACCTGCCAGGTTGCCCCAGCTTAACGGATTTAGTACCTGGCATCGGGGCGTAAGACCGTCTAATCGCCGCGAAGCGGCAATAAACCTGACATCATTGCCTCGATCGTCATCCTATCTGCAGTGCCTACTGCTCGTTTGCGTATCATTAAGGGGGTTCAGGGCTTGATCGATACCGAGAAACGTGTAAACAGAACTCTCGCTTCGAGTCCATATAAAAACAGAAGTATTCGATGTAACTAATTTAAACTTTCTGATATTTTAAAGGTATGTTTGTAGTCATATAAAATTATAAAATGAAGTACTTCAATGTAATAAAACAAAATTTATATAACACAATTTTCGGAAAAAATGTTAGGTGTCATATCACCATCTGTAAGATATTCTAACGATAAATTGACATAAGAACCTAATTTTTGTTTTACAATGATCAGGAAACTTTACTCAATAGAATGAATTAAGAATATAACTATCACTCAAAGAAAAACTTATTCAAAAAACTCTCAAATTTGAAAATGTAAAAAACTCTAAAAAATACAACTTTTTTTTTCATTAAAAATGCTCAAAATATTAAACTAGCTAAAATATATTAATTCATTCTACAGATTATGATGTTATATGCATGCAAGAAAAAAAAACATTCTATCAAATAGTTTTTTTTTTTTGTTTTTTTTAATCTTACGAATAGTAGTCAAAAATCAAGTTTTGAGAAAACGCGACTTAAAGTTGCAATTAAATGGGTGCTTTGTAACGATTTTTACATAAATGCTCATAATTCCGTTAAAAATGCGAATATTTTTTGCGGTTTTTTGAAATGTGTTCAGAATTAATTAAATAATCAAAATGGGTAATAAAAGAAAAATCGATTTTTAAAAAAATTTCAAGCCTTAAGGAATCTTTCTTTTTCAAATCACTATTACAAAGTATTAAATTCATTTTATACCTATTTTTACTTTCTTCTATCTTTACAAGAAGTAAGTATTGGATTCGTGAAAAATTTTGACTTCCGGTTTTCGTCGGATTTATAAGTTTTAGAAGGTCCTGAACACGATTTTATTGTTTTAGAAAATGTCTGTCTGTCACTGCCTGTGAGTGTGTGTATGACAAAAATTTTGTGGGCGCTTTATCTCAAGAATTAACTCACGGAAATTCACAAATGTTTAGATTCAGTTCGAACTTGATATAAACTAGTGCCGATTACTTTTTGGTGGAACTCGCCCAACAGCTGGCACTGCTATGATGTATTTTTTTTCAGATTTCCGCAATAGCTCTATCTGAAAGAACTAATGGATGAATTTCCACCTAACTTCAGATTCAGTTAGTCCCTGGTACAAAATTGATTCTAATTAGTTTTTAGTGTAAATCGCGGTACAGATGGCTCTGCTATGCAGAATTTTTTACGATTTCCACAAATTCTCTATCTGAAAAACTAATGTACGGATTTTCATTAAACTTCAGATTCATTTAGAAGTTGATATAAGTTGTTCATGACTAGATTTGTGTAAATAACGTAATTGGTGGCGCTGATATGCTGCATTTTTCAGGAAGTGATATCATGTATGAGAAGAAGGTTATGGGACTGTCACATCCGACTAGTTCTTTTTGAAAGAATAAAAGAGATACATTAAAAAAATATTGTTGGCATTCTCAAAAATTATTCAGTGTATTATTAAAAATTACTTTTTTTTCCATAAATATGGTAAATACGAGTAACTCCTGTAACTGATACCAACTCTATTTTGAAAAACCAATAACTGACACAAAGTGAACACTTGACTGACACTTTACTTGCAAAAATCTACAAAAAAAAAAACAAACTAGAAAACAGGAATTCTGCTCTTTCAGAATTTAGTGTTGCCCCCGATGAAAAAAAAAATATGTATATATAAATAGTACAAAACATATTTCAATTTTAAGACTTAAAGTACACACTTTTATTTCATGTAAAATGACGTCATTCGCATCCCCTTAAGAATTCCACACTTACGATTCACATTTAAACATCTACAGTAAAGTATGCATAGGATGTCACTATCACAAAATAATACACAAATGCAGCAAAAACATGCCGTCATTAAAGAAACTTGACAAAAAACAAACAAACAAACAAAAAAAAAAAACGATTCATAGGCATTCATTTGTTTGTAACATTAATATAGACGGTTTCAATCGTGATGTCAGTCATGACGTTTTGGTTGGAAACTGACACCAAACAAACGGTTGCTATGTTGTATTTTCTAATTTGTTTGTGTGTTGCAGCTATATCTTATATCTATATCTCACATCTAAGTGTTTTAATACTTGAAATGTACTGGCAACATTTTCCACGATTTATATTTAAAAAGAAATGGCGCATAGCAACCGTTTGTTTGGAGTCAGTTTCCAACCAAAACGTCATGACTGACGTCACACTAAAAGCGTCTATAGATACTTAAAATTAAATATAGTTTACAATAGCTCCATGTTTTAACAGAAAATTTTCGTTTATATTTTTTCAAAATAGCACGCATTTTAATTACATTTTATTTCGGTTGTTATGAGAAAATAGCAACAAAAAGATATAACTGCTATTTTTCAACTATTTTCCCTTTACTTTCTACATAAATGGAGTACTTGAGTTGCCAAATTTAGACAAATGGTGCTGAAAACTACAAAAAAATTAATATTTGAAAAATAAATGGAGATACAGTTTTCAAACAAATTGCATTTAAATGTACTTTTCTTTCCAATACGACGGTATAAAAATTGAAAATGTGCGATGCTTAGAAATTTCAAAAAATGCTATAGAGTATTTAATCGTACTGCTTTGTTTTACGGCCTGCTTCTGTAAGGTAACGTTATTTTTTGAAGACGACACAAAATAAGCTGGGAGAAAGAAAGAGCATACCGTACCGGGGACTAAAAAAAAGTTATTTTATATTTCATGGAATTTATGTTTTAAAAATACTTTAATATCTATTATAAAAACAAAATACTTAAAACTTACTTATATATCATACTAAACATGCATATGTCTCTTTTTTTAATGTTTTAAATTATTAGTAATGCAGATATCCAATCACTGACATTTATGAACCACTAACTGACAAATGGGTGACAAGCGGTTGAAAAACACCTTAAATTTTAAAGGTGTTGAATAATTTAATTAATTATTATGCATTTTTAAGCAGTTCAAATAATTGTTTTAATAATAGATTTCAACTTTCTTTAACATTACCAATAATTAATACTTCTGCCGGAGACTGGTGAAATGAAATTACTGGAACCAATAAGTGGCACTCCAAATTAAACTAAATTAAATAACTGAAAACTAGAAATCATAGTCCTAATGCATCATAGGCATCTTTTAAGAAATTTGTACAATAATAACTTTAAAACTAGTCGGATATGGCAACGTCGAAACTTCCTCGTATCTCATACATGTTAATATTTACAGAAAAATAAAGCATGTCAGTGCCACTGGTTAGGTGATTTACACCAAAATCTAATCTGCAACAACCCATGACAAGTTGCAGCTAAATCTGAAGTTTGATGAAAATCCGTGCATTAGTTTTTGAGGTTATTACGAAAATCGTAAAAAATCTACATAGTAGCGCTACCTGTTGATCTATTTACTCCAAAACCTAATCAGGACCAATTTGTATCAGGGACTAAATGAATCTGAAGTTTGATGAACATTCATGCAGTGATCCTTGCGATACAGTTATAGCGGAAATCGTGATAAATGCAGCCTAACAGTGTCACCTGTTGGGCGATTTACACCAAAAAGTAATCAGTTCCAGTTTATATCAGAGACTAACTGAATCTAAAGTTTTATTAAATTCTGTTTATTAGTTCTTGAGATAGAGCGCACACAAAATTTGTGTCAGATACAGACAGACCCACAGACAGACATTTTGTAAAAACATGTTTTTCGTGTTCTCTGACCCCTAAACCGTGTAATCCCGTCGAAAACCGGAATTCGAAAATTTTCATGAATCCAATACTTTCTTCAAATAAAGATAGAAGAAATTAAAAGGTTTAGAATGGTTAAATTGCAAATAGATTTAAAAGAAAAAAAAATTACCTTAATTTTAGAAATAAGGTAGATGCCCAAAAATGGTACTTTTTGTGTTCGCAAAAATTTCTTTCTTATTAGATGTGTTCTTGAACTACTAATGATATATAAATTAACTCCAAAATAAAAAATAGTCGGATATGGCAATCTCAAAACTTTCTTCTATCTCATACATGTACTTCCTGAAAAATGCAGCATAGACGATTTACACTAAAAAGTTTTCAGCACCAAATTATATCAAGGACTAACTGAATCTGAACTTCCTGAAAATGCTTGCTTTAGTTCTTGAGATATAGCCACTATGGAAATAATGAATAATGCAGAGTAGCAGCGCCACCTACTGGGCGATTTACACCAAAAAGTAATCAGCACCAATTTATATCAGAGACTAACTGAATATGAAGTTTTATTAAATCTCATTCATTAGTTCTTGAGATAGACTGCCCACAAAATTTGTGTCACACACAGACTCACAGACAGACTCATAGACAGACATTTTTGTAAAAAAAAAATGTTTTTAGGTGTCTCTGACCCCTAAAACGTGTAAATCCGTTGAAAACTGGAATTCGAAAATTTTCACGACTTATTTTCGAAATTTTACTTTCTTCTTGTAAAGATTGAAGAAAGTAAAAAGTGTATAAGTTACCACTGCGTGACATTACTTTGTAGAATTTTACAAGAAAATGCTTATTTGAGTTAGATTTTTGCTGAAGTGTTAGTTACTGGTTAGGTGTCAATAACTGGGGGTTTCACGCTATAAAAAGATGCCACGAAACGTAATCTAATAATTAATAGCTATTTTTATTTAATTTCATAATGAATTAAAAAGTTATATTAATTTTAATAAGCCAAAAGAAACAGACATATATGATTTAACAAGGAAAAAAATAGTCTTAAAAAGATTACAATGGATGAAAATAAAAACTTTTACACGAAAAAAAAAAAAAAAGAAAAAAAAACGAAACAAAAATAAAAACAGTATATTTTAAAAAGTACTTGCGTCAAATAAAAGCATTCTTTAAGCATAGTTATGTTTTAATGACAAAATATTCAATAACATATTTAAAAAAATTAAAAGTAACAAGAAACTGGTTATAGAAAACCTAAGTAACCTAACTGCGTGTGTATTGATAGTACAAATAAATGTTGTGTTTGAATCAATTGTTATAGCATTTTGTTTGAAATTTCTAATAACAGAGTATCATACCATGAATTTTAATAGAGTAAATTTTCAGAAATTTTATTCCCATAACTAATATAAAATACTAGTTAAAAATTTATTTTATAGATGTTTTATAGATACATAAATTATATCATATATGTGTTAATATATGTGTGTGTAAGTAAATATTTTAAACAAAGTCGTGCAGATTTACTTGAAAAATTTTACACAATTGTCAACATGTATATTTTAAATGGCGTGTCCTTTAAATAAGAAATTTGCCAATAAAAATTATATTTTACTGGTATTATACTCTAGTTATATTTACAATAAATAGATCTTTTTTTTTTAAATGTTTAAAAAAAAAGTTTAAAATGCAAGACATACTCTTGATATAATTAAAAGTAGTGACATTTTTTTCAGAGAATTTGTTAAATAAAAAGCTTCTATTTACGAAATTTTCTATCTTTTTTAACAGTCTATTTTCATTACGAAAGTAAAATAATTTTCAATAAAACTGAAAAATAAAATTACGTTAAAAGTCAATATGGTACTGTTGATTAGAGACACATTTATTGACAAGCCAAAAAAGTAAAATTGCATATTCCTTTTCTATCAAAATACGAATGTAATCACGTCACGTTTGAAATTTTCCTTTTTAAATATTTATAAAAAGATATTCTATCACGAACTTTAACCAAATTTTCAATTTCATCGAAAATGAAAGTGATAGAATAAAATTTCTTTTCACAGACATTATTGAAATATGACATTGTTTGTAAGTAATAATCAAATAACTTAAATGAAATACAATCGATTTACACACAAATTACGAAGCGATAGAAATAAATATATTTTAAGTAATACGAAACATAAAAAAAAATATAAGTATAACAGGCTTTTGTTGAGAAGGTATAGTATTAAATGTTTCTAATTGAAAATAACTCTTTTTTTTAATTTTATTGAAGTCTATATATTCCTTTACATAAACCAAACTATTTAATTAAATCTAAAAATGGTAAAATGTTAAAAACGTAATAAGATACTGTGTAAAGATACTGACACATGTATTTATTGACATGACAGAAAAAAAAAATGAATTAGATACTCAATTTGAACCGAACACACAATTGCTGCAATGTATTTGAGGTTTTGCTTTGTGAAATATTTATGAAAGGACGTTGAAATTTAATCGTGCAATAAGAATTAAAGTCAATATTTTTTAATTCAAGGACCTACATTCATGATAATAATTCGAGTAAAAATAACATTATTTTACTTATTGATTTTTCAATAAAAACGTTATATCGATATTTATTTATTTATGAAGTAACAGGGTTAAAGTAAGTTGAGAATTAAAAATTCTTCATTTATTTTAATAAAAGACTTAAGTGAATTATGATAAATTTTCTGATGACAAAAACAACAATCAACAAAAATAAGATAACGTATTACTCTCAGAATTGTTACTTTAACAGAAGGATTTTTTAAATGAAATTAATAGATAGTAATTTTTTTAAATGCAGAACGAAGCATTAAAAATATTCATGTTTTATAATGTTAAGCATGGTTAAAAGATATTTATTGTGCTCTATCACTGTTGACATTGTAAAAGTAATTTATAATTCTGTGCGGTGTAGAATTACATCCAACCCAAACCCGAAAATTTTAGCTAAAGTCAACCAGAAACACAACACGAACCCGACAGGGAATTTTGTGAACCCGAAGACTGACTCGAACCGGACACATTTCACTCTAAATCTGAAATGGAAGAAAATTTAGCCATATTTTAATACAATTATGGAAAAAAATGATCTACAATCATATCTGTAACATCAATTTTATCTTTTAAGATGAAACATGGACATATATGTGAGAATTTCGTAAGAACACTTAAATCAGACTGAATGTCTCTGATGCTGTATTCCGTTTCGAGATGAATAAGGTAACGAAGCTGTCTGAAGTGGAAATGCAGAAAAAGTAAATAAAAGGAGACAGAGTTCGACGACGCAGGTTTTCGTTAAAAGAAACAGAATATTTTCGATGAAAGATAGAAGATTTAAATGACGTACGAAAATCTTAGAAATATTCAACGATGTTATGCAAATGAAGCCAAAGTTAGTTGCTTTTAAGCTAAATATAGATTGTAAAGAGAGCTTTTATCTGTATTTTTGTTTTGTCTTGGTCTTAATAAATGTCAGTGTTCGTCTTAGAAGTGAGCTATGATTTATAAATAGAGTCTCATCCCATATATATGTTAGGTAAAAAATCTAATGTTTATGGTCAATAATAGTTTAATGAATCTAGCTTCTACAAGATAATTACAATATTTACTCTTTAAAATTAAGAAGGATTCAGGGAAATAAAAGGCGCCGGCCGACGTTTATGGCCTTAACTGTCGAGAGATTTGAACGTCCTCCCCATTCAAAAGTCAAAGCATTTCTCTACTCTGCAATCTCAAATCGTTCCCAGGCCAGATTTTAAAGTTGTGCCTCAGCACATACTTATTGGATCGGGCTTTATGTCACTAAATTTCCTGTGGGATCTTGCTGATGTATCTTGTAGCTAGCACGAGTGTGTTTTGATTACTCCAAATCCACAACTCATACATATAGATAAATATATACTCAATAATTTTTAAATCTATAGTTTTCTTTTCATATAAAAAAATTATTCTACACTGTTTTGAAAAATTGGGTGAACCCGAACTAAAAACAATTAAGGTCGACCTGAACTGATCCTGATTTGTAAGGAACAAAATATAGCGCCTCGGGTTCGGGCCCAACCCAATTCACGACTCTATAGTCATTTTGCAGTCCTTTTGATTAACACAAACTACGTAACCTTATTCAGGTTCGACTGACTACCCAAAGTATCCTGTATTTTTGCTTTCAATACGGAGAAAAGTTTTACTTATAAAAACGACGAAGGTCTCTAATACCGGCCGATTCTCCACCAACCTTCAACTCGCGGTTCAACTCCCAGTTGAGAAACTACAATTTAGAAAATCTAACCACAAGGTGCCGGTTAATATTTGGGATTCATCGTTAACTTCAGAAGCGAGATCATTCGACCGAGGGTTATTAAACCATGAGTTGAAAAGTATACAGCTGATTGGCTACAGGAATCACATGACGCACTAATAAAGGTTGATGAGTTCTATCCTCACTTAGGACAAGTTTTTAAAAATGAGTACTGAAAGTGCATACTTGTGTTTAATTTTTATATAAATTAACGTTACAAACAAATTTTGAATTTTTGATTTTATGGTTTTATTATTTCACTCAATTAAGCTCAAAAATTAGAAATACTAATACAGTTATAAGATGTTCTATTTTACAAAATTTTGTGTTGCAGTAATTTTTTTTTTTTTTTTTTTTTTTTAAGTTACTTGATAAAAAAAAAATAAATTTTTTTCCCTACAAAAATAAATAACGGCTAGGTTTATTTACATTTTCATTTTGCAGCGAGTATTAAATATAAAGAAATTTTCATATATTTATCCTGATATTTATATTTTATTTAACAAAAATAATTGCTTAACTATTCAATTAAAATATCTTGGTTAAAATTAGCCTTTATCCCTTATAGGAGAAGTAAGAAGGGATTTTTTTTCATGTGAAGATTATTATAATACATATTATTATTATTATTTCTTGTATAATAATTTTAGTACATGTTCTAAAAATTTCTAGCGAAATGCGAAAATTTTCAAGAAATCCGCTAAAAAATGTTCATTTCAAACAAAAATAATTATTTTAAACTTTACAAGAATATAGTTCAAATTAATTATTACGGTCTATTATAATTCAACGGATTATTATTTAGCTATTATAAACGAATGACCATATACATATGAAATACTTGACAGAAAATTCCTGCTTCTATGATTCCGTGCTTTAAAAAATATGAAGCGGCTGAAACCGAAATGTAAGAAAAACTGATTTTCTTTCTTATTATTATATTAAAAATAAATGAAAATATTTTAATCATGTAATTCAAAATTTTTGATCTAAACATTTTGTCTTTCTACTCGCATTCGGCAGATGGCGCCACAAAATACCAAAATTACTCAGTAGAAATTAAGCTTTGAAAGATGAAGGCTTAGTCACAAATTAATATAATATTGAATTTATTCAGTTGTAATATATATATATATAGATAATTAAAACAATACATTCTTTCATATTAACCTCTTTTACAATTGCCATTTCGTTTAATTACTGAATTACAAACAGCTTTGTCTAAAAAAAAAGCATCAACATTCAACTCAAACAGTCTGCCATCTTTGCTTCCAGTGCACATGACCTGTCGAACAACTTACGTACCGTGTTAGGTTGAGTTGCTGAACTCTAGTTTTGATTTATTCTCGGATTTCGGAAGGTTGAGTTAACGGAGAATTGGATTTCAGCTTCAACGAAGAGTTAAGCGCTTAACTCGCGGTTCAGGTTGACGAAGAATTACTTGGGAAATACTGGGTAAGCACAGGAGGGCAGAATGCTTCCACAAAATCACCTCCCTCTGAATACTAGGCTTGAACGCTTGCATAAAAATGGCGGGTATCGTAGACGGAGACGGATGTTTTTTTCAACGTATGTACGGTCCCCTAAATTTAGGCACCAGTATTTTATAAAGGATTTATTTGACTTGTTTAATCTCAGAAAAATGAAGCAGAAAAAACTGAAAAAAATTATTGGTAATTATTGGTACAAAAATTCAAGCCACCGTGAACACGCTGAAAAAAATTAATTATTGACTTCTGGTGACATTTTTGGTTAAAGTTGTTACCACGAATTTGCAAAAGTATTTAAAATGAAATTTAAAATGCTACTGTTTCCGATTAATAATATTCTACTTATTTAAGTACACATATTCTGCAAGTTAATAAGACAAATACTACTACACCAAAATTGTGACATTTAAAATTATGTTATTTTATTTCCATGGAAACATTGGCTTTAGGTAGCATTTTTTAAAAAGTTGTTACCACGAATTTGTAAAAATATTTAAAATCAAATTTAAAATGCCACTATTTTCGATTAATAATATTCTACTTATTTAAACACATATGTTTTGCGAATACATGAAACATATACTACTATACAAAAATTGTGATATTCAAAATCATGTTATTTTATTTCCATGGAAATATTGACTTTAGGTGACATTTTTGTTTAAAGTTCTTACCACGAATTTACAAAAATATTTAAAATCAAATTTAAAAAATCACAATTATTATTAATATTTCTGCACGAAAGTATTTTATTTTTCCTTCAACTGATTCTCAAGCAATTCATTAATTTTTTTATGGCTCTTTAATCTGACCTGTTATATATTTCTTCTAATGTTCCATCGTTCACCCGAGTCTTTTATTTTTAACTGCCATTTTTCTCTCAATAACAGTTAACTGTTTCATTCGCAGACCGTTCCATTTGCATGATTGTGCCGTTAAAACGAATCAGAAAACATCAAGTATCTCATTAGCTGAAAAACAACGTAAAAGCCACCAAACAGAATTATTTTCTTATCTTTCTAAAGTGCATTCAGTCTTTAAGATATAAAATGGTAAAAAATAAAAAAAGAAATGCCGCTTAACTTTCGCAGGTTATATTGACCTAAATATTGCCTTCGGTTTTGTGTTGCTAAAAGACGAAAACTACCTAATAAAAAGAGAACCTTTCCTGTTTTTACTTTCATTGTAAGGAAGAATTATTGAAGTGATCCAAACAAAAATGTTTACTAGGAGGGGTTATATTAAATGTATGCAAAAATATATATATATATATATATGTTTTACATTCTCCTACTTTCATAAGAATAATAAAGGTTACAATTTCATTCATATAACTGAAAAAATATCATTCTAAAGTAAAAAGAATTCTGACAAAATGACATAATTTTTCAATGTCGTTTAGTCCCGTTGCTCCGCGTTAAAACCCCCATAAGAATACGACTATTGAATTTAGAATGCCTCTGTCTCCAATTAATAATGTTCTACTTATTTAAGTACATATATTCTGTGATTAAATAAGACAAATACTACTATACCGAAATTTTGTCGTTCAAAATTATGTTATTTTATTTCCATAAAAATATTGGCTTCAGGTGACATTTTTGTTTAATGCTGTTACCACTAATTTGAAAAAAATATTTAAAATGAATTTTTTAAAATCACAATTATTATTATTATTTCTGCACGAAAATGTTTTATTTTTCCTTCAAATTATTCTTAAGCAATGGATTAAATTTTTTATTGCCCTTTCATCTGACATGTTATGTATTTCTTATAATGTTCTTCTACCGTTCACTCGAGTCTTTTATTTTTAACTGCCATTTTTCTCCCAATAACAGTTAACGTAACTGTTTCGTTCCCAAACCGTTCCATTTGCGTGATTGGACCGTTTAAAGCAAATCAGAAAATATCAGTACAGTGCACTCCCGATTATCCGGTTTAATCACCGGGAGAGGTCGCACGGGCAATCGAAACACATGGATATTCTGAAAACTCCTTTTTATTAAAGAAAAAAATCAATATCAGTACAAAAATATAAAAATTACTTACATTTGCATGCACTATAACATCAAACTAGGAATTTTTCTTAAGCTGCTTGTTCATCTCTTGTCTTATATCGGCACATACTTTATGAACTGCAGTAATGTCACCGTCAACGCAATCAAATCGTCTTTGTCCCATATCGTCTAACAAAGTTTCTACACAAAGTAGAGCAGTAGAATGAAAAATTGTATTTCCCTCATTTAGTACATCTTCTGCAGCAGTACTACCATCACTATTAGATTTAACAACACAGTTAGAAAAGATGTCTTCATCTGTCAAATATTTGAAGTCAGGCTCACACAGGGCCCGACTTATGCAGGGGCATGCGGCTCAGCTGCCCCGGTCCCCCCTTTTTAGGGGGCCCTCATGAGAGTAGTCAGGATTTTCATTAAAAGGTGCCAAATGATTAAATTAGCCAAAAGTAACCTAAATTCATATATTTTCAAACATTTAAAAAGGGAGTGGGCCCCCGCCCTTCCGCCCCTTGCTTCCAGTACCCTCTCCATCCAACCCATGCAAAAAACAAGCTATATCATTAGAAAACTAATAATTAATATTTTATCATGACAACTTAGTATTCTATTGTGCTCAAAAAAAATTCTTTATTAATGTTTTTCTCGTAACGTGGCAAGTTAAAACCATTAATTATGACCAATTTGGGGCATTTTCTTTTACATATCTTATAACGTACGTAGATAAGAAAAGTAAAATTTTGCAAAGAAATACTCGTATCAACCAATCTATAATTTTTTTTCTACTATTATCCTACTAGTATTTTTTCTTAAAGTTGTGACCATCTCTTTGTCACACTCTGTATACAGATGTAAGCAGTACCGGGTACAAAATTTATGCATATAATACAATATGTATAAAGTTTAGTACTAGCTACTGCTTACTTCCACATTATTTACAAAAAAATCTATAGATAGAAGGGGGCCCCTCAGAAGGATTCTTGCCCCGGGCCCCCCATAGCCTAAGTCGGGACCTGGGCTCACATACATCCTTTTGAAACCAATCTTCTGAATTTTCTTCACCAAGATTTTCGAAACCTTCTAATTCCTCTGCTTGCTCAAGAATATTACTGTTTTCATATTCCTCTTGAATATCTGAAGATTTTTCATGAAGCGGTATGATCTTTCTCCATATGAAAAGATCATGAAGCGGTATGATCGTTTCGTGATAATGTAGACGATTTTACCTTTGACAATGTAGTTGATATTCCATATACTGCATCCAATATAATGAATATTGCTTCCAAAAATTTGGTAGTGTTTTAACTTCATGAATCAAATTTTTCAAAAGGTATGATCTGTAGTGCCGTTTGAGTGCTGAAATTGTACCTAATCCATAGGCTTTATCGCTGCTGTAACATTTGGAGGGAGAAATTTACTGGTAATCAATCCGTCATCAGACGCTAGGAAATTTCCATTTGGATGTCAATGGGCATTGTCTAAAAGCAATACTGCTTTTTGGGGTAAGCCTTTTGCTTGTAAATGCCTCCAGGCTTCAGGAACAGAATGCTCATGGAACCATCGGAGGAAAATCCCTAGTGTCAACCATGCCTCTCTTATTGTTCGAAATAAACAACCTGTATTTTTTTGGTTCTGTACCCTTAAACGAGCGGGGTTTCATAGCCTTTCCGATAATTACGAGTTTCATTTTATGATCACCTGAAGCATTTGTACAGCACATGATGGTAATGCACTGCTTCAATGATTTGTGGCCTGTAGCTGACTTTTCTTCCCGTGAATCAAGCGTTTTTGTTGGGAGACATTTCCAATACAATCATGTGTCATTGGCATTATACATTTCATCGCGGATAAAATTTTCTTCGTCAATAAAGCCTTGAAATTTCACACAAAGCGATTCTGCAGCAGTCACATCCGCACTTAGATGTTCTCATTGAACACTATCTGTCAAATTTTGTAGCGTTGCTTGAATCGAATGAGCCAACCAGGTGAAGCATTAAAATCTCCTTTAAATTATAGTGCTTCATGAAAAAAATCTCACTTTTTCGGAACACATGGCACCCGAAATAGGTATACCTTTTGCTCTTTTTTTATTGCACCACTATGATAGAGCAGAATCTAGACCTTTGTATGATGACGCTTTCAAACTTTTCCGTTTCAAAGGCGCAGATTCGTCATAACAATGTCTCGTGAAGGTAATGAGTTTGTTCTTTTTTATATCACTTACAGTGTGTACTCCAATTTGATAATCCTTTGCTGGCCGATTCTCCATTATCAACTTTCTGAAGGATTTTTACTTTTTGTTTAACATTTAAAACGTTTCGTTTTCGTTTCACACTAATTCTTCTTACCAGTAAAAAATTTCATGCTACTAACTGAGATAAACAAGACACAAAAAGGAACAAGTGTGAAAGTGAGAGGACAGCTGAAAGGCTTTTAGAAGGTATTCAGGAGACAATGATAATACGTATCTTGGTGACTCGATTAATTGGTTAATTATAAAAATATATTTAACCAAAACATAGCACAGCCGAATATATCGTGAACGTCACTGCGAGAGTATATTATGAACACACTGCAGAGATTATGAGATCCGTACCATATGATTAAAACCTCTCCGCAGCAAAGCGAGGGGAACGAGTGTGCCGCACGCCATTGGTCGAATTAAAACTACTCCTCGTTAGCTGCGGGAGGGCCGAGAGCAGATCGATACACTATTGTAAAATCAACATTCCGACCCCTTCCATCTCCTTTAACCCTAACCTTCAAACAGGTTCCAGAATGTTCGATTTTACCTCTACGCACTTCACAATACTATCAGCTAAACCGGAAAAGAATCTAATTCACATCAACCTCGATTTTACATGCATGATAAGCGTGAAAACGTTTGAAATTTAATTTTTTTTGTGAATCCAGAATGAGCACGGATAATCCACAAACCGGATAATCCGCGCACGGATAATCGAGAGTACACTGTATCTCATTATCTGAAAAACAACGGAAAAGCCACCAAACAGAATTATTTTCTTATCTTTCTAAAGTGCATTCAGTCTTTAAGAAATAAAAATTTTCAAGAAAAATGCCGTTTAAATCTCGCAGGCTATTGCCATAAATATTGCCTTCGTTTTTGTTTAATGTTGTTACCACGAATTTGAAAAAAAAATTTAAATCAAATTTAAAATGCCACTGTTTCCGATTAATACTATTCTACTTATTTTAGTACATATATTATGTGATTAAATAAGGCAAATACTACCATACCAAAATTTTGATATTCAAAATTATGTTATTTTATTTCCATGGAAATATTGGCTTCGGGTGACATTTTTGTTTAAAGTTGTTACCACGAATTTGCAAAAATATTTAAAACCAATTTTTTAAAATCACAATTATTATTATTATTTTTGCACGAAAGTGTTTTATTTTTCCTTCAACTGTTTCTCAAGCAATGGATTAATTTTTTTATTGCCCTTCCATCTGACCCGTTATATATTTCTTCTAATGTTCTTCTATCGTTCATTCGAGTCTTTTATTTTTAACTGCCATTTTTCTCCCAATAACAGTTAACTTAACTGTTTCGTTCCCAAACCGTTCCATTTGTGTGATTGGACCGTTAAAACGAATCAGAAAGCATCAAGTATCTCATTAGCTGAAAAACAACGGAAAAGCTACCAAACAGAATTATTTTCTTATCTTTCTAAAGTGCATTCAGTCTTTAAGAAATAAAATGGTAAAAAAAGAAGAAAAAGAAAAAAAGAAATGCCGTTTAACTCTCACAGGTTATACTGACGTAAATATTGCCTTCGTTTTCGTGTTGCTAAAAATGAAAAATATCTAATAATAAAAAAAAAAAAAACTTTCATGCTTTTACTTCATTGTAAGGAAGAATTATTGAAGTGAATACAAAATTGAATACAAAAATTTTTACTAGGGGAGGGGCTTATATTAAATGCATACAAAGGTGTTAAAAAAAAGAATAAGAAAAAAGTCTGTGTTACATTCTCCTACTTTCATAAGAATCTGTATTATCAAGGACAAACGTGTACATGCGTAACTCTGACGTCATTTTGAATCTGACAACAGCAGACAATTAAATTTAATTTTACTGCAATCTTTTAAAGTTCTAAATATCGCACATTTTCAATGTTTACCCCGTCGAATAGAGAAAAAAATGCACTTTCAAATGCAATTTGTTTCAAAGTCATATCGCAATTTGTTTGAAAACTGTATCGCCATTTACTCAAATTTTGTCGTTTTTATAATAATTTTCAAGTATATTTTTTAATCTATATCTATCGTGTGCAGATGATTACGAAGATAAATCCGTTTATACTTAAAATATTACAAATAGCTCAACATTTGCTTCATGCTTATATTCCATAACAAAATTAAAACTTTCATCAATCAATAAGTAAAACAGTAAAGTATTACACAGACCTGCAAAAAAACACTTTTTGAAAATTGCATTAGTTTTGATAACTAATTTTTATGTTTTTTTAGTGCTGATTCCGAAAATGAAATCCATTTTTCTCTATCACGTAAGGATTTTTCGCAAAATGATTGCATATTTTTAAAGAAAAAGCTGAAATCACGAAATTTTGACATTTCATTTAAATTTCATTTATTTATAAATCCATATAAATTACATTTATATCTGAGTTCAAGGAATAGTTAAGTATATGTAGAAGGTTATAAGTCCTTAGAGTAATGTTTTTTCTTTACATCAAAAGTTTTTTGCCACTTTTCCTATTGTGAATTTTGCAGAGATTGTTCCTTTGTAGCATCCAGCAGCAGTCGGCTATCATGCTGACATTCCTTTTGCCTTGATATTGCCTCTCCATTTTCTTTATATCCTGGTGAAATCTTTCACATTGTTCCTCACTAATTGCACCACTATTTTCAGGAAAACAGTCTAGGTGTGAATCGAGAAAATGAACTTTTAAGCTCATATTACACCCTAAAATCTTGAAATTTCTTACCATCTATTGTACAATAGATTTGCAGTTTGTGTCCTTTTTGTTGCCAAGAAAGCTAGTAATAACTAGTTTGAAAGATTTCCAGGCTTTTCTTTCGTTTGTTTTCCTTTTATTTTCAAAATTTTCATCTTTCATCATTTTCCTGATGTCTGGTCCTACAAACACATCTTCCTTCAGTTTTGCTTCGGATAAACCTGCTCACACAGGTATTTCAAGCATTCAACTTCTTTTGGTAAAGCCTTAACAAATTGTTTCATAAAACCTAATTTTATACGAAGCGGTGGAAGTAACACTTTTTTGAATCAATAAGATTTTTTCCTTTACTAGGTCCATGAGGGACAGGACGTATCGCAGACGGAATGTAAGGATAAAATATTTCCTTTTTGTTCTTTAAATTGAAACCTTTCACATTACAAATACAAAAATGGCGATCATCACTGTGATTTTAGGTTCTCTCCAAACTAGTGGTATACCAAACAGAAAAGATTGCTTTTTACTTTGAAATAATTGTCTTAATTCTTCTACGGAAATACGACAGACTTTGTGTGGAGCCCAAGGCTTGTCTTGATCGCCCAATTTCATGCCAAAAAATGCCATAATCAGAAATGCTTCTTTGTTGTTTTTACACAGTATAGTTACCACAAATATAGCAAAAATAATTCGGTGAATTAGCACATCCTCTGGAAGCCATGTTCTCTAATGCAGCAAAAACTAGAAGTAAAAATTACTACTATAACTTATCACTCACAGGTCGGAATAAAAACACATCTGTACAACACAGAGTAAAGAAAGACACTGATTCAGGAATAGAAATTATGTCAGTGGAAATGGGTGTGAAGAAGGGGTGGCGAGCAGACAGACACCTGCAAGCAGGAGAGATCCGATTTCATCTGGTTTCCTCTGTCTTGAATATTGTATTATATAGGCAATTTACCAAATAAGAGAAATATTCTATATTGAAATAGTTTCTTCTTTCTTTTTTATTAGTTTAATGGATCAATTTACTATTTTCAGTCCATAAATTTATTTATCAAACTCATATAAATAATAATTTTTGGTCCGAATTATACTAAATTCATAAAAAAATAGATTGCGATTTGTGATGAAACTGTACGTGATGGAATTTTTTCATTATTTTTCTAGTAATCAGCATCCAAAAATCTATAAAAAATACCACTTACTTTACCGGCAATTTTTTCATCGCAGGCTTGTGTTATTAAAACACAAATTCAAGACGTGTAATCCAAGTACGTGTTAAAACCTTTGAATTGACCAGAATCAAAAGGGCTGATTGTAAACAGCGTCTTTGGCGATTTCTTCGGCTTTTAACTTCTGACGCGAAGGCACTATGAAAGGTACAGCCAATCCAATCGCTTTTACTAAATTTCAAATCTTCATTTGAATGAAAATTGTTGTTTTGCATATAAATATGATTTTTGGTAAAGGTGCTAAAATATATATTAAATGTAAAATATCTATTAGAGTTGTAAAAAAAAAAAAAAAAAAAGAGTTTTCACTTGTATTCTCTAACACGGCTTTATTCCCTTGTAATAATAAAAGTAAAATATATTAACGATGAAACTGCTAAGAAAATGTACGGCTTAAAATTCAGAAAATGAAAACGATTTTTGATTTTAATTAGACTTAAAAAGTGTTACAATACACTAATATACTAATTTTGAATACTAAAAGGTTTAAATTAAAATTTTAAAAGCAGTAAAAATGCGTTTATTTTGGCTGTTGACATGTTTCGACTCAGCCCGAGTCATTTTGAAAAGAAAAAATAAAACTTCTCCAAATTTGCAAGGTCTTTTAAACGTCATTATTCAGTTTTCCACGTATTCTTCCGTACTATGGAAGTTATTTTTTTTTATTTTACTTGGATGTTTATTTTATTTTAATTTTCATAACCATTGAGTAGCTCGAGCCATATTTTTGGTAAGTGAAATGATGCTGCATCGTTACATATTGATTTTTTACGCATTGCAATTTCTATGGTTTCAACAAATTAATACTTTACAAAATATTACCTAGATTACATTGCTTACTCTGTATATAATAGCTGCTCTCAAACAGTTAAATATAAAATTAAATTATACCAATATGATCTCATTTTATATAATAACACCAATAACAAAGAAGAAATTACCACCACCAACAACAATAATATTGCATTTATTTATTATTTTTTGTTGTTGTTACATAATTTGTTAAATTTTCTTAAATTCCACGATCTATAAAAATTAACATTTTGAGGTCGAATGTCTGCAAATAGCCGCCCAAGCTTTATATATATGATTCTATTTTATATCTTAAAAGTAATTTTTTAGTAAATTTCTCTTGCGCATGCTGTCAAAGTACAAGTACAAATATTTCTTTAAAAAAAGTGGTATGAAGAAATTTCCAAAATGCCCCATGCGCATTCCATACGAATTAAAACCCCCAAAATTGTTTATGCCTTATTCTTACCTTTACATTCAAATATAAAAAATTCTATGCACGGTTTCATTTGTACATGTAAATCAAACTAGCATAAAACAATTTGGGGATTTTAATTCAAATGGAATGCGCATGGAGCATTTTAAAAAGTTCTTCATAATGCTTAAAATATTCAGGAAAATTCCTTATTTTTCTCCCCCTCACCCCCCCCCCCAAAAAAAAAAAAATATATATATATTTTTTTTAATTTCTTGTGTGGTAAGTATATTCCATTATTCATATAGTGTACCCTTGAATAGTATTTAAAGTGCGATAAAAAAAAGAGTTTGAAGGTCCCTTGTCTCTTTAAAAGAAAGCTAATCATTTTTACTGGAGCATATACCACGAAAGAGTATTATTTTTATTGATTAAGATTATTTTATAACACGCAAAATAATAAATAAAGGGGCGAAAAAGGGACC
The DNA here is from genome assembly GCA_963932465.1 of Maratus speciosus. NCBI lineage: Eukaryota > Metazoa > Arthropoda > Arachnida > Araneae > Salticidae > Maratus > Maratus speciosus. The sequence goes on along the minus strand of OZ010792.1, from coordinate 198,191,054 downwards.
CTTTTTTTACCCGGCTGCCAAGAAGAGTTATGTGTTTCACGCATATCTGGATATGTGGATTTTTTATACCCTCGAAACATCCCAACGGCTGGATGCATTTTAATGAATGAGGTCTGTATCGATTCGTCTTAACCGTGTTTTGTTTTTATAAATTCAAAATGGCAGCCGTAAAATACAAAATGGCTGTAGAGATGGGAAAAAAAATTACGCACCTGATTGAATGGTATATCATTGGATAGGTCTTTCAAAATGAAGACGATGTTTCATTGACTATGTTACAGTCAGAAGCTCCGTTTAAATATTACACAACCTAGAAGTTGTGTAGGTACGATCTCTAGCTTTACTGCAACTCTAACCTTCATAGACATCTATAGGACTAAAAAAACGGTGTTTATAGATAGGAGCTAACAGTTAAACACAACTTAAAAGTCATCAATACAAGTAAATTAAAAAATAGGTAAGTAATATATAAAATAGTTTCACATTGATGAGAAATAATTAATTAGTTCTCTTTTTATGCAGTCGGGTTTTTTGATTTTTTAAATTTAATTTAATTTATTCATATGATGACCATTTTGTTAAAAATCAACTTTTTAAATTAGAAGTTTTTTTAAGGCCCAAAGAATTCAATTCCTTTTCATAATATGATGACCAAATTTGTTTGATATGCTTGTGACTGGAAACGGTTTTCTAATTGGTTATTCATGAGGAGCATCTGCACCCGCACAAGACTTAGTATTAAATTTTTTTACACTAAAAAAATACACATGTAAAGAAAATGTCAATAAATATAAGATGATATCTATTTTCTTTGTAAGAATAAGAATATATTAAAAATCAGGTAAATTTTAACCGAAAGAAGTAGAACCTCCTCTTAAAAAACTTGCTAAAATTACAATTGATTTTTTATTTATATTTCGTAGGTAGTAAACTTTATGAAAATATGTTAAGATTTTTCTAATGCTCGGGCGGATTTTCAGTAAAATATAAAAATAATCCTGTATTTATTGAAATATAGTATGTTTTACTACATAATTAACTGAAACTTCCATAAGTCCGTACGTACGCCTGCCAACGAGGAAACTGCTTTAGGCCTGATGGAGAACACTACCCGTAAAAGTACTAGTATACGTGGTATCGTCAATGAAATCGGGATTTCAAGCAATAGCGTGGGGAGGATTCTGCGCAGCAACGACATGTATTCATATTACTTACCACAGCGTCCAGTTACTAGAAAAATGTGACTTTACACCAAGTCGGGCTTTTTCGCATTGGTATTTGCAGATACGAGCTGCAAATCTCTGTTTCCTAGCCTCTGTGTTGTTCACAGATGAGGCGTATTTCACGAGAGAGGGTGTTTTCATTACTCATAACAACCATACGTGAGTGATGGGGAATCCACATGCGATACGTACTCTGGCTGTACTGAAACGTTTTATGGTAAACGTATGGGATGGCAAAGTAGGGGATAGCCTCGTTCGGACCCTACCTGTTGCCTGATCACCTGACAGGTGCAGACTACTTGATATTCGACTGGAACAAGTGTTACCATGATTATTGGCCAACGACCACGTTTCTACTACGACACTACGACGCAGCCTTCTCTGTGGTACCAGTTGGGTGAAGCCCTCGTCCATTTAACATTTCTGTACGTAACCATTTGAATGCAACATTTGTCCAAACATGGATCGACCATGTTGGTCCAGTGAATTGGCCTGCCCGATCGACAGACCTATCGGTTATGGATTACTTCTTCTGGGGCATGTGAAATCCCTTGTCTACGAAACCCGCGTTGAAAGCGCCGAGGACCTTATAGCACGCAGCGTTGCAGCTACCGGGAAATCCAAGTCACTCCTGGAATGTTTGCGAATGTTCGAACTTCCACGTAGCAGAGATGGGAGGCCTGCATCACATGCGGGAGTCGTAAATTTGAACACCTCCTTTGATATGAGCTGTACTTCCCTTTTGTTACCTTTGTTTTTATGTTTATGAATACCGAGTAATAAACACATTTTTTTTCTCCTATTTTTTGTCATTTCCTTTCCTTGTGTTTTATATCTAAAAAATGCGAAATGAAGCTCCGAAACAATCACACTCGAAACACCCACACCTATTTAATGTCCTCTACCGCAGCAGAAATGGGTTTCCGACCTGGCATTCTTACGTGATTCCGAGACGACTCTAGGTGTATCCTGCCTCCCCTTAAAAATTGTAACATCTTAGCTGGGACACCCTGTATAATGACTTGAAAAAAAACTAGACTTTTTTGTAACAAAACTGGATTGCTATTATAAACTTTGCCTTAATCTGAAAAAAATCAACATAACTTCTTAAATTAAGGAAATCTTAAAATTAACCGCATCGTAAGTAAATACAGTTTTTATATTTTAACTCGAAGAGAAAGAAGTATTCATATTTTTTATCACGGGCAAAAGAATTAGAGCTGAACTAAAATTGAGTTAATTGTTACTCAAAAAGATATATCCAAAGCGCTTGAAAATTCCTAGAAGTTTGGCACCACTTTTTAAATAGAAAATGTCTAGTTAATGTTTTAATAACAGAAATTGTAATCACTAGCTCTAATCGTAGTTCGTTGGTTCTGATGGCGAAAAACTCAGTTAAAAATTATGGTATAGCTCTACATACTCAGTATCTCTTAAAATATTTTATAATACACTGCTCAAAACAATTAAAAGATATTGCAGTTTTATGTGGATTTTGTATCTGGTAAACTGTTTAGCTGATTGATACATGGTCAAAAGACATAGTAGGTTATATGAGAATAAATTACACATGTTTGGCAGAAAAAAATGCATTTTATTGCGCATTTGTGTACTAAAGGAAAAAAAACACAATTTGTGCATATGAGAAAAAAAGAATAAGAAAAGGTGTTTTCTTCAAAGAAAATCATTTTCAGTAGGAGGTATAGTTTCCACGGGCGGCCATCAACGTTGAACACCTTTGAGGCATGGACTCAATGAGGCTATTAATGACGAGTTGGGGTATTCTGCCCCACTCTTCCAGAAGAGCTCTTTCCAGTTCTTGGAGAGTTTGTGGGGGTTGTTGGCGGCCAGAAACTCATCTTCCTAGAGCGTCCCAAACGTGCTCGATTGGATTCATGTCTGGAGAACACGCTGGCCATTCCATTCGAACGGTTCCTTCTTCGAAAAGGAAATCCTCCACCAGGTTTGCACGATGTGGCCTGCAGTTATCGTCCATTAAAATGAAGTTATCTCCGATTGCTGCAGCGTAAAGGACTACAATAGGTCTGAGGATCTCATCCCTATATCGGCGACCAGTCAGAGCTCCATCTCTAATGATGTAGAGGTCAGTGCGCCCGTCAATGGAGATGCCACCATACACCAACACTCCTCCGCCGCCAAATCTGACACTTTCGTGCACGAACGCAGGATTATTCCTACTGCCACGGTCCCTCCAGATGAAAATACGCCTATTATCCGGATGCACAGAAAAACGGGACTCGTCAGAAAACAGAATATTGCTCCATTCATTTCTCCTCCAGTTGACATGCTCGGTTGCCCACTCCCTGCGGTCGCGACGATGCCTTGATGTTAATCTAATACATACCAGCGAGCATACAGACCTACAGCATGGAGCCGGTTTCGGACAGTCTGAGTTGAAATCGTGGTGCCTGTAGCCGAGCGAAGGTGTTGTTGGAGAAGAGTAGCGTTCATGGTTCGGTGTCTCCGAGCTGTTAACGCTAAATACCGATCTTCATTGGGCGTTGTTGCCCGTCTACGACCTTACCCTGGTCTTCGGCCTGCACATCCACTCTCCAAAAAACGGTTCCAGATCCTGGAAATGACACTTTGTGACACTCCAATGGCTTGCGCTACTTCGGCTTGAGTTTGGCCCCCTTCTAACCTACCAACAATTCTCAAAGCTTCTGAATCTGTCAAATGACTTCGCTGAGACATCGTACTCATCGAAACAAAGCAATCACTGAATGCCGATCATCCTTGTCTTCATTCTCTTTTATCCAGTTGAAAGTCAAATTTCATTCGCTGCCGCTGAAGCGACGTTTTTGACGTCGAACTCAAAATTTGCATACTCCACAGTTTGAAAACCAGAAAAATTTGCATTTGTGATTCTCTTCTTCTATTTTCGGCAAAAAAAAATTTCGTTTATATCTTTATTTTATATAAAACTTCAAATATCCTTTAATTGTTTTGAGCAGTGTAGTTATAATCAAATGCATGCAATTAACAGTTCGTATAACTGATTTGTGATTATATATTATTTCTAATTGCTAAAAATGTGTAAAATTAAAACTTTAAAAACAGTAAAATAGTTTTATTTGACTGTTAACATGTTTCAACTCATCCAGAGTCATTTTCAAAACAAATAAGTAAAATGACTCTGGATGAGTTGAGGCATGTTAACAATCCAATAGGCCGTGCAGTTTTAGAATATCATTATTTATTTGTTTTGAAAATGACTCTGGATGAGTTCAGATATGTTAACAGTCAAATAAAACTATTTTACTGTTTTTAAAGTTTTAACTTTACCCCTATTTAGCAATTAGAAATAATATATTATTACAAGCTGTTAAATTTTTATATATTGAGTTGTGATTAACTAAGGATTAACTAATTATTTTTTGAAATTCTAGCTTCTAAAATGTCCCTGCGAAAACAATACTTGTAATGAGTAATACGTTCAAATAATCGAACAGAAATTTACGTAACTAATAGGTAATTTATTTTCGGAAAGGTGAGCAGAATACTTTAATCAACAATTCACATTAAGCTCCTTTGGATAAAGTTATTTGAATTCATTGTAAAGTAGTTTTCAAACTTCAACTTTTCACCAATCAAATTTTATACCTTAGTTCATTCTGAACTCATTACTTAAAAGGCATATTTTTTTTTTTTTTAAGTGCAGAATATAGAGTAAAGTTCACTGGAATTTAAAGAGCAAATCAATTAAGTAGCAATGCTGCTAAAAGTTTTAGCCATAAACCAAAGTTCACTCAACTTTAAATAACCTTTTTTAAAATTCATCTGCAAACTTAATCCAACATTTGACTTTAATTTTAGTATTTCAGTCCATTGACGTTATTTCTAAAACAACAATTTATCACATAACCTTAACTTGATTAAAAACAACGACATAATCAATTAACAATTTTCAGCTAATAAGAGAATATAAATAAAAAAGAACTAATATTTAAACAACCATTATTTACAAAATGCAAATTTAAAACATCTGTCTCGCATTTCGTAAAAATAATTCCGAATGAAGTTCTGAAATTCTTGTTTAAAAGTCCTCGTTTCTAGATTTTTAATTTTTAAAAAGTTGTTTTTATAACAACTCTTTAAAATTAGATGTCGAAATGTCTCAATTGAAATTAAATACCAGTGAAGCATTTTTACAGTCTCTTATAATAATAATAATAATAATAATAATAATAATAATAATAATAATAATAATAACTCGAAAAGAGGAATTCTGCTTTTTCAGATTTTAGCTTCGCCCCCATTGAAAATATAGATAAATATAGATAGTGCAAAACATATTTCAGTTTTAGGACTTAAAATACGCTTTTATTTTATATAAAATGACGTTATTTACATCTGCTGAAAAATTCCACATTTACGATCCACTCTTAAACAACATCCATAGAAAAGTATGCATATGATGTCACTATCACATAGTAATACACAAACCCTGCAAAAAGCGATGTTGTAAACTCTACAAAAATAAATAAATAAATAAATGAAAATAAAAATAAAAATAAATAATTTAAAAATTAAAATTTTTTATTTTTTAAATTCGGCTATCTAATATTTCATATGCCTTGATTTTTTATAACATTAATACGGATACGTAGAATTAAATATAGTTTATGATATCTCCATGTTTTTTCAGAAAGCATTCATTTATATTAAAAAAAAACAAAAAAAAAAACCCAGATATTTTAATTACAATTTTTTTTCAGTTATTATAATAAAATGGCAACAAAAATATATATTAATTTACTATTTTCCAACTATTTTTCTTTCACTTTTTATAGAAATGGGGTACTTCAGTTGACACCATTACAAAAATGGCATTAAAATCTACAAAAAAAAAAAAAAAAATCTCAAAAATAAATTGAGATGCAGTTTTCAAACAAATTGCAGTTAAAAGTATTTTTCCTCTATACGAAGGTATAAAAATTGAAAATGTGCGATGTTTAGAAGTTAAAAAAATTCAGTAGAAATTATCAGTATTTAACCGTACAATGATACATCTGCTTCGTTTTACGAATGTCTTGTAATGTAATTTTTTAAGGACGACACTTTAATTGTTGCTTGAAAGAACTAGCATATCGGGGATAATAATAATGATAATAAAATAGACTGGTTTGTAGAAGAAATTATATCATAGATACTTGTTATTTCAACGTAATAGATTTAAAATCATATTTATTAAACGAAAACTTTACATTTTTTTAACAGTATTTCTCAACCTTTAAAGACACGGGTTGTTTGTAGTAACTGAAAGAAACTTGTAGTAATATAAAGACACACGCGGTGTGTCATTTATGTGTCATAGATTTTTAAGGACTAAGAAACAACTTTTAATTATATGCTTGTTTAATGCAATGTCAGCAGTGGTATAATAGTAATAAACATTTGCTAAAAAAAACTTATTTAGTTAGAATTTATTTTCAATGAAAAATATTTTATACAGATAAACGGTACTCCAATGTGGTCACCGTTGTCTGTTATTATTGCTGAAATAGTTATGCAGTATATAGAAACAAGGATTTTTCATACTACAGGTTACTTAATTAAATTCAGCCGTAAATATGTAGATGATGTTTTTGTTGTTGCTGAACATAATAACATTCCTATTATTTTAAACCATGTGCCAATTAAATATGTTCTTCTGTTCAACTTACAATTGAATATGAAACTGACCAGCAAATTCCGTTTTTTGAAAATTCTGATTCGTAGATGCACGGGCTCCGCTTCGCATACCTTTGAAACTTCAGTTTAGAGAAAAACAACGTTCTCTGGATAATTCTTTTAAGCAATTTTAAACATAGATATCCCAGCTTAAAGTTTAAAGATGTTATTTATGGAATTCCGTACAAACAGTGTAATGCAATGTATATAGGAAAAACCAGCCGTACACTTGAAACAAGACTTAAAGAGTATAAACATGCTTTTAACAACAAGAATTTAAATTCTACGATTGTTGACCACGCCATGAAAACTGATCATTTTCCGAGTTTTGAGAATGCTTTTATAATTAGACCCAATTGCAGCATTTATGCAAGTCGTATTTTTTTTTTAAAGCTTGGTGGACTAGATTGTTGATTTAGCAATTTAAGAGGATGCATCTCTACCAATAGAATACTGAGTTTTGATTTAACTATAATTTTCACTTTGGCAACTTGATGTAATATTTTTGTTTGTTGAACTTTAACACTTTAATATGACTTTTACGTTAGGAATTAGCTGATGAGGGATTCAGAATGAATCCGAAACGTCCTTTTAAATTGTCTTAGTGCTTTTATCTCTTAAATAAAGTGTAATGTAATATCTGTAATTTTGATTTTTATTTTATAATTAATTAGAATTAATATAAGACGAATGTTTGTGTCAATATAAAGACACGGAGGCGTACTCCATGCGCCGATGCCTTTTAAAGCCTAAATATCAACTTTTGATAGAGATGAAACAGCACCGAAGAAACTGGCGATGAATCACACATAAATAATAAAACTTTGTATGAATCACCATAAAGCAAAAGAACACACAGAACGCGTTTAGGGATGGAAATTTTAACAGCCGGCCATCAGCCAATGGAAACACATGTCCGTAAGGGGCAATGTCACAAATGAACAGAAAGGGCAGATAGGAGAGCTTACAAAGAATGCGACATGTGGTGCTAGCTGAAACGTAAACAGCAACCACAGAGGAGCACATGCAGAAGAAAAAAGTGTTGCCAAAATGATAGAAAAACTTAACAGAAAATAAAATAGTTGAGGAAATTAAAAAATATATATATTATAATTTGTTTATTTCTTTTTATTTATTTTACACTTTTCTTTTCTGTTATTTTTTTTTAAATTTTGGAAACACTTTTCTCTTCTGCATGTGCTTCTCTGTGATTGGTATTTACCTTTCAGCTAGCGCCACTGGTCTCATTCTTTCTAAGCTTTCCTCTCTGCCCTTTTTGCTCATTTGTGACCTTGGCCCCTTACGGAAACGTGTTTATATTGGCAGATGACGAGCTGTTCAAATTTCTAGTCTGAAACGCGTCTTCCGTGTTCTTTTGCATTATGGTGATTCATATAAAATTTTATTTATTTATCAACTTTTGTTATTAAAGAAGAGTAGTGACTAATGTTTAGCAACAGTATAAAATTAAAAGACTCCACATTGCTATTTTTAAAAAAAGTTTAATTTTGAAATAAAATGGAATATATACAAATACATTGGGCGGCATATTCCGTACACCAGTGGTGACTTATCAATAAAAATAATGAAACAGAGCAGAAAAAATACGACTTTCATTTTTAAGCATTGGTTGAACATTGAAGGGGCTTTTAGAAGAACGTAAATGAAACGCAAATGTTAATCACGTCATTATTTTGGAATTCGCAACTTTTTTTCACTGACTAGTGCACTCAGTATTTTAAAGGTTAAGCGATGCGAAAAAAAATATATATAATTAGTTAACAATTATCATTGAATTATAAAATTTAAATTTAAGTTTAATCGGTTTAGGGTGGAGATCACTTTAAAACTTTAAAAAATGTGAGAAAAAATTTGTTGGTCTATTATTCAAGAATAAACATGTTACCAAAAATTAAAAAAATATATCACAGTACTCCATTTAGAACAGATTTTATGATAAAAAAAAATGTGAAGCCTATTCAAATCAAGGCAAATTTAAACTTTAACCCTTTGAGGGACAAGCAATAGTATCTCAGTAATATTGATTTCTCACCGGAGTAATAGAAAAATGTTATTTTAAGATAGCGAACGGGAATCTTTCAACGTTTCTCCCCCAAAGTTAAAAACACAAAATTTAGTTAAAAGTTTCTGGTTCAAATCTTGTTTAAATTATGTGGGATATAATATATCCCACCGTCCCTCAAGGGGTGAAAGTCATTTTTTTACTTTTCGCGCATGATAATTCCAAAACTAAGTAACACAGAAACTAACATATTGTATTGTATTATATTTTATACATTTTTATAACTTCTACCTATTTTTAAGTAAGTATCTGTAATATATTTAATTATTTTTTTAATTTTTAATGAAATTTTATCATAAATTTTGTATTTAATGTTTGAATTGCCTGAAAAAATATTTTCATCAGAAAACTTGGTTATTATTTTAGGTTGAAGTTAAGTACAATATTTTAAGAACATTTATATGTAATACTAGGGAGTTCCGCCCCACCCCCTGCTCACTACGCTCACCAACCCCCCGCGTAATCGCCTCGCGATTTCATTCGATATCGCGAAGGTGTCCGGTATCGCGAAGGAATTCGGTATCATTCGGTATCGCGACCCTATTTTCTAGCAAACCCCAGACGTAACTGTTTCTCATTTTCATTCTGGATCGCTTCGCGATCCCTTATTTTCTATGCATTAAATTTTTAGATTCCAGTTGGTAAAAAAGGGCTCCTCCCCAACTCCTGGCAGTTTTATTTCCTTATCTCCAAGCACATAATCATTAGAGCTTACAGAATTTTATAATTATAACGAGTATTAAATATAAAATCATTAAAAAAGTAAAATTTATAATATATTTGAATAATTACAAATTAAATAAATTTAAAAATTAATAGAAAATTAAAAATTAAAAATATGATAAATTTAAAAAATATGATAAATTTAAAAAGTAACAAATTTATTAAAGTTATTTGGATTTTTATTTTCTTATCTATGTAATGAAGTTGCTAATTTGTAGTTACAATAAATAATCTTATCATATAAATCTCCTCTCCTCTGAAATTTCCACCTCGCCACCTTTTCCCAGCCAACGTATATGTGTAAAATTTTATATATAGTGGTATGAATATTATAAATAGTTAGTGTTTGTGCTTAAAAATAATGTAAATAGTTCAATTAAGCTCTATTCATAAGCTAATATTAGTTTTTGTTGCATTGAAATATCTGAATGTGTTGATTTTCTGCAAGCAAGTAAACCCTATTGGATTTCAATGGGAGTCTATGGAAATTTGGCAAAATTCTTAAAATAGCGCCAAGTTGGCATCACTTTTGGCGGCTAATTTTGGTCGCCAAATTTGACGACATGTCGCCCAGTTGGCGACAAACTTGGCGATGGAGTCGCCCCCTTCCTTAGTAAACCCCCTATAGCATCAGAAAGCTCTGACCAATCAAATGTGTTTCAAATGTGTTTACTTTTTTTTATATATAAAAGGATTAAGTGGATATATCAAATATATTTTTTACAATCCTACGCGCAACACATTTATATCCCATCACCTTTTTGAAAATCCTTAATTAGTATGCCTTAAAATTAAACTAAATTCTAATTATTTTTCATTAAAAGTATTTAAAGGAATACGTAAGCAAAGATCTGCATAATTTATTCTGCAAAAATTGTTTAATTTGATAAAATATTTACAGATGAATTTTTTTTAATATTGTGTTAAAATCAACCAATATCGAGTTGCTGAAGGTGATCCCCCCTTAAAATGATCTAATTTCCTTAAGTTACAAACACGAAGTTACCTTAAACTTTAACTGTACAATTGTGGGTGGACAGTTCACGATGACATAGAACTTTAAAATGATCCTCAAATACGCCTGCTTCTTGATTTATGAGTCAAAAACATCTTGAAGTTGTATTAATATACATACACGGAGGTCCATTTTTTGGTTCTTTTTTATTATGAAATAAAACGCATTTTGTATGAGTGAAAATCGAAATTATTTATTGAACATGGAAGGTGGGTCTATGTCATTTATGTATGGAATACAAAATCGCACATGTGGCCACCGCAGCTCCGCTTACCTACCGTCATTCGAACATCAAAATTTTCGGTGAATTTTCCCGGAATGAGCGAATCCATGGCCAAAATGTCTGCCCGGATGTTACGTTTGAGATCTTGGATTGTGCGGGGAGCATTGGTGTACACTTTACTTTTCAGAAACCCGCCAAAGAAAGTAATCTATTGGCGTTAAATCGCACGATCTTAGCGTTCAATTCACATCAGAATTTCTTGAAATTACGCGATATGGAAATTTCTCGTTTAATAAGTTGATGGTTTGGCTAGCAGTGTGTCCCGTTGCACCGTTGTTGTGTTGTCAACGAGCCCATAATTACAAATGGCATACATTTGACAGTTCATACATGTATGACACATGACAGCTGGCACAAATAACCTGTGAAATATTCATAGTTCAAAAAAGAATCAACAGATGGACCACCCAGTATTCACAAGATTACATATTAAAATGTAAACCGTCACCGTTTTCGGTTTATACAACTTGTGTGAGTTACATTAGTGTTTAGAACGTAAATTCAATTATCTATCTTGTTATTGATAAGTAAAAGCTTTACATTAGCTGTGCTCTCAAATGGTTCACCAACAAAATACCAATATTTTTTTACAGAAAATTTCATTTTAGGTTTCTACAATATTTGCGCTGGAATTAACCTCCGAAAACAGTTTCTGCAAAATTTGCAAGCAAAATCTAAAAAGAAATTTTTTCTAAGAAAATACTGGTATTCAAAAGGCGGACAATTTGGGAGTGCTGCAGTCGTCTGCTACATTCATTTGAAAGTAATACTTTGAATAAGCTATTTCAAAAGCTGATAATCAAATAAATAAAACAAATTTAGATAATTCTTTTAACAATTAAATTGTGTTCTATATATATATTAATCGAAAGTAAAACTATTAAATAACACTTAGCATATTTCTTTTCATGATGATTGAGCAATTTTAAGCGTCATTTCTGTGTATATCAAGACTGTTCTACAATAAAAACATACTACTTTCGGACACATTCCTGGAATCTTTTTTGTTAGAAAACGCATTAAATTGGCAGATGATCTTATTAAGAAATTATGGAATCAAACAGTTTTTTCCATTTTTTGATAAAATCAGATGATGTATAGTAAAATGATGTCAAATTCGGCCAATTTTGAACCAAATTTCCTTCCGAGATTTCGCGGCAAAGTTAAAATATGACCTGATGAGACAGCAATTACTTATTATTCAAGTTATTTATTAATCAAACAGTGAAAAAAATATATTAGTTTAGAAATCACTTCAACGGTCGTCCGTAGTCTCTTCTATAGTTCTGCAAGTCTCCTATTTTTACTTTAAAAAATAAATCCGTAAACAAACAGCTTCCTGCTATTAATCTATTACCCGCTGGTGTTATGTTGACGCAACGGTCAAAATAAACGCGCATGTTTAAGTTATTTATCGCCACATCCCTGTTTTTTAATTAAAAAATTAGCCTTACTTAAAGACACAAAATTTTAAGATCAAATAAAGCGAAAATTAACTTTCAGAATTTGTGGGGGCAAACGATGTTCAGCTAAAAAGTTGAACATCTCAATCTTATAGTTTTGGCGGTTAATAGTTAAGATGAAAAAAATATCTTTTTTTTAGAACATCCTAAAGATGAAGCTTTAAATATAATAAGTTATACCAAGATAGCAATCTTCTTAAAATGCATTTACAATGTTAATATGAAAGATTACATTTAATTTTAAATGTTATTTTTTTCATTATTACTCCTGATTAGACAATATGATAAATATCGTTTCTATCAATAAATAACATTAAGAAAAAACATCCTATTGAATGAATATAAACTATCTATATGCCATAAAGAAAATATATGACACAAATACGTAATCAAATAAACTTATCTGAGTAATTCATCTCCCCCTAAATCGACATCATCGGTCAGTCTTCATATCTGTTGACACACCCAAGCTTTTTTACGAATGGCCTTTCCATCTATCGTTTGTCTGTCATATGGGTTTCACCTATCTTTTCCATCTAGAACATACGACGGAGGAGAACAGATGGTCTACCCACCCCAAAATGCTTCAAAATTAAAATAAAATTCTTTCTTTCCACAATAATAATAGATATCTACAATTTGAATTTAAAATGTGCTTAAGTTCAAAACATATTTATAACTCAGAGTACACTATGTGAGCCAGCTTGTCATAAATAATTCATTTAATTGGTTTTCAGTTCACACGAATAATGGCTTCTGCATAAATGTTTTAGATAGAATTCTTTTATTTTTGTTTTTGCTATAGTTGAGTGAGCAATTTTGATTTTTATATCAAAACATATTTTAATAAAAATAGTGGCATTATTTGACTTTTTAAATTTTATTTAAAACATAATAATAATAAAAAAAAAATATGAAATTACTTCATTTTCAGGCGCTACTCAATTTCTTTGATAAAAATATTTCGGATAAAATATTTTGCCTTAAAATATAAAATAAGTAGTTCGTAAATAATAATTTGAGTAAATTGAGTACCTTGTAATCTCTCATTGGAATAACTCAAAACAGAAAAGGACATGGTAAACTAGTATGTTGTGGTCATCACAAAACTTTCTTCTATATAAATCACGTCAAATAAATAATTTAAATAATACAACAAATTACATCAATTTAGCACCCATTCATATCAAAGTGTATCTGAATTTGAAGTTTGATGAAAATTCGCGCATAAGTTATTGAGATAGAGCTATAGCGGAAATTCTGAAAAATGTAGCATAGCAGCGCCACCTGTTGAGTGATTTACACCAATACCTAAACAGCAATAATTGATATTCAGGTATACATGGATCTGAAGTTCATTGAAAATCCAAGCATTAGTTCTTGCGATAGAGCTATTGCGGAAATCACAAAAAACAGCATAGCAGCGCCACCTATTGAGCGATTTACTCCAAACTGTATAAAATGTCAATTCATGTCAAGGACTAACTGATTCTAAAGTTTGATGAAAATTCGTGCATTAGTTCTTGAGATACACCTATAGTGGATATTCTGAAAAATACAGCATAGCAGCGCCATCTGTTGAGTGATTTATACCAAAATGTACAAAATGTCAATTCATGTCAAGAATTAACTGATTCTGAAGTTTGGTGAAAGTTATTGCATTAGTTCTTGAGATACAGCTATAATGGAAATTCTGAAAAGTGCAGCATAGCAGCACCACCTGTTGAGCAATTTGCACCCAAACACAAACAGCACTAATTCATATCAAAGTATACTCGAATCTGAAGTTTGATGAAAATCCAAGCATTAGTTGTTGAGATAGAGCTATTGCGATAATCGTAAAAAATGCAGTATAGCAGCTCCACCTGTTGAGCGATTTACACCAATATGTGCAAAACTTTAATTGATGTCAAGGACTAACAGAATCTGAAGTTTGATGAAAATCCGTGCGTTAGTCCTGGAGATTGAGCTACTGCGAAAATCGTGAAAAAGGCTGCACAGCAGCGCTACCTGTTGAGCGATTTACACCAAAAACTAATCAGCACCAATTTATATCAGTGACCAACTGAATATAAATTTTTATTAAATTCCGTGCATTAGTTCTTGAGATAGAGCGCCCACAAAATTTGTGTCACATACAGACAGACAGAAAGACAGACTCACAGATGCACAGACTCACAGACAGACATTTTGTAAAAGCATGTTTTTCGGAATTTCTGGACCCCTAAAACGTGTAAATCCGTCGAAAACCGAAAGTCGAAAATTTTCATGAATCCAATACTTTCTTCTTGTAAAGATAGAAGAAAGTAATAAAAATTGACAGAAAAATAATGTTTAGTTTTGATAACATTATAAGCGAATAGCTTATTTAAGGGTGGATACAAAAGGTTATATTGTGAAATTAATATTTACTTTTTGTAAAGCAGTTTTATAATACACTAGCAAACCCCGCGGCTTTGCTCGCGTAATATTTGAAATATGCCAAGTGATATTTGCATGACTATTTTTTATTAGAAGAACACTTTTAAAATAATATAAAATTACAAATTAAGCCGCAGTTTGACTAAACTTCATTATAAAAGTGCAATAGACATAGGTGAGATTTTAATTAATAAGAAGAACTAAAACTAATTCCAATTAAATGATAATTTACAAAGTGTTTTGAGACTTTTATGCTCATTTCATACGTTCGTTTCAGTATTCATTTGAAGTTTTGAATTTTTTAGAAACCATCTTAACACATTTACATCTTAAAATTAACCATCATGTCAAAGTCCAAGCTTCTTGTCTAACAGTCTACTAACTCTCTGGTGTCAGTGACACCAACATAAAATGGGGAAACAGAGTTGAAATAGAATGTCTCGAAAAATGTTGAAACAGAAACTGTCACCATTAATTTGCCAACATTAACCTTGAAATCGGTTGGTATTTACTAATATTCTATAGAAAACAGAATTTAGATGTTTTTCAAGGCTTTCTTGTTGTTCCTACCAACCAGGTGGTAGTGACACCGGCATAAAATATAGCCCGTATAGGATCAGGGACTATTACCCTAGATTAGCAACCAATAACTTCTGTAATCGGTTTATTATTTCCTGAGTTTCCATAGAAATCGTAATTTAGGACTCGCAGAAATCGCAATTTAAAAAGTTTTTGCTCCTGCAACCCTCGACATAAAATATAGCTTATGTTTGAGCAGGTTCTATCACCATCAATATGCAACCATTATGTTTGAAATTGGTTTCGTATTTAATACGATTGCATAAAAATCGTAATTTAGAACGCTTTACGCTCACTTCATCCTTTTAAATTTGGAATTTTCTTTCGACAATTCTTAGAAAGCATTTACATCTTTGAAGTAATTACTATTCCCAAATTAAAAATGTTAGACGCCCCTCAGTAACACAAAAAACGCAATTTAGAACATTTTTTGCTCCTGTAACCCCCAGGTGGTAGTGACAACAACTTAAAATATACGCTATGTTGGAGCGGGGACTGTCACCATCAATGTGAAACTATTACTTCTTAAATCGGTTTATACTTCCTGAGATTGCGTAGAAATCGCTATTTAGAACGTTTTTAGAACGCTTTTCGTTCATTTTCAACCCTTTTAAATTTCAAATTTTAAGGAACTCTTCTCAGTGAGTATTTACGTCTCATAAGTAATTACCATGGCCAAATTTCAAGTTGCTAGCCCCTTCAGTATCACAAAATCACAATTTAGAACTTTTTTTAAAAATCAACGTCAAGGTGGTAGTGACGCCGATATGGATCCTATATTGGAGCAAGGGCTGTCGTCATCAATTTCCAACTATTGCGTTTGAAATCGGTTGGGTACTTTCTGAGATTGCATAGAAATCGCAATTTAGAACGTTTATCGTCCATTTTCACCCCTTATAAATTTCGAATTAATTAGGAAATATTCTTAGAGATCATTTATATCTCATAAGTAACTACCATCCTTAGTTTCAAGTTGTTAGCACTGCAGTATTTTTTTTTTTTTTTTAAACGCAATTTAGTTAGTTTTTTGCTCCTTTACCCCCTTTGGGGTAGTGGCACCGACATGAAATACAGCCTATGTTGGAGCGAGGGTTGTCACCATCGTTTTCACACAATTATTTTTAAAATCGTTTCGGTACTTCCTCAGATTGCGTAATAATCGCAATTTCGAAAGTTTTTTAGGAAGCTTTTCGCTCATTTTTACCCCTTTTAAATTTCGATTTTTACTTTCTTCTATCTTTACAAGAAGAAAGTATTGGATTCGTAAAAATTTTCGACTTCCGGTTTTCGACGGATTTACACGTTTTAGAGGTCAGAGATTCCAAAAAACATGTTTTTACAAAATGTCTGTCTGTGACTCTGTGAGTCTGTCTGTCTGTCTGTCTGTGTGTATGTGACACAAATTTTGTGGGCGCTCTACCTCAAGAACTAATGCACGAAATTTAATAAAAATTTATATTCAAATAGTCCCAAATATAAATTGGTGCTGATTAGTTTTTGGTGTAAATCGCCCAACAGGTGGCGCTGCTATGCTGCATTTTTCGCGATTTCTGCACTAGCTCTATCTCAAGAACTAATGCACGGATTTTCATAAAACTTCAGATTCAATTAATCCTTGATATGAATTAGTGCTGGTAATGTTTTGGTGCAAATCGCCCAACAGATGGCGCTGCTATGCTGCATTTTGCAGCATTTACACGATTATCGTAATAGCTCTATCTCAAGAAATAATGCACGGATTTTCATCAAACTTCAGATTCTGTTAGTGCTTGACATGAGTTGACGTTTTGCACCTTTTGGTGTAAATCGCTCAACAGGTGGCGCTGCTATGCTGCATTTTTTGTGATTTCCGCAGTAGCTCTATCTCAAGAACTAATGCTTGGGTTTTCAACAAACTTCAGATTCATGTATACCTGGATATAAATTACTGCTGTTTATGTTTTGCTGTAAATCGCTCAACAGATGGCGCTGCTATGCAGCATTTTTCTCGATTTCTACAATAGCTCAATGTCCAGAACTAATGCACGGATTTTTATCAAACTTCAGATTCAGTTAGTCCTTGACATGAATTGATGTTTTGTTCCTTTTGGTATAAATCGCTCAACAGGTGGCGCTGCTGTGCTGCATTTTTTGTGATTTCCACAGTAGCTCTAGCTCCAGAACTAATACACGGATTTTCATCAAACTTCAGATTCCGGTATACCTTAATATGAATTAGTGCTGTTTGTGTTTTGGTGCAAATCGCTCAACAGATGGCGCTGCTATGCTGCATTTTTTAGAATTTCCCCTACAGCTCTATCTCAATAACTAATGCACGAATTTTCATCAAATTTCAAATTCAGGTATACTTTTATATGAATAAATTGATATAATTTCTTTTACTATTTAAAAGATTTAATTGACGTGATTTATATAGAAGAAAGTTTTGTGATGGCCACAACATACTAGTTTAGAAATGTTCTTAGAGATCATTTGTATCTTATAAATAACTGTTCTGCCTAATTTCAGGATTCTAGGCCCTTCAGTAACACAAAAATCGTAATTTAGAATGTTTTTTGCTTCTGCAACCCCTAGGTGATAGTGACACCAACATGAAATGGAGCCTATGTTGGAGCAAGGGCTGTTATCATCAATTTCCAACCATTACTTTTGAAATAGTTTAGGTATTTTCTGAGATTGCATAGAAACCGTCATTTAGAATGTTTTTCAGAACTCTTTTCGTGCATTTTCACCCCTTTTAAATTTCAATTTTTTGAAGAAATGATCTTAGAGATAATTATATCTTATAAGTAACTACCATTCCAAATTCCATGTATCTGGGCCCTTCAACAACTCAAAAATCGCAATTTCGAACGTTTTTTTTTTTCTCGTGCACCCCCTTTAGAGGTAGTGGCACAGACATAAAATGTAGCCAATATTGGAGCAAGGGTTATCACTTTATTTTATGCCTAAGTGGTGCAAGATCACCAGATCACTAGGATCTGGTGTAGACCTTATTTGCTCCACCCGGTAAGTTCCCCGACATGCGGGGATTCACTACTCATTTTGACACCATTATTTTTTAAATCGGTTTGGTACTTCTTGAGATTGCGTAAAAATCGCCATTTAGAACGTTTTTTAGAACGCTTTTTGTGCCTTTTCACCCCTTTTTAATTTCGATTTTTTTAAGAAATGTCCTTAGAGATCATTAGTATCTTATAAGTAACTACCATTCCAAATTTCATGATTCTAGGCCATTCACTAACACAAAAATCGCATTTTTAGAACGTTTATTGTTCCTGCACCCCCTTTTGGCCAGTGGCACGGACATAAGATATAGCCTATGTTCTAAGCAGTGGCGTGGCGTCCGGTCATCGCTGGATGCGGCGATGACCAAGCAATATTTTAAAACTCTTAATAAGCTTTTAAAACTCTACGATCCAGTTTTAGCAGAACATTTGGAGTTCATGTATAAGTGAAGGTAAGATTTAAAGTTTCTTTTTTGAACATTCAACCATTGAATTTTAGAGTTAATGATTTTTCACCACAAACTTAAATAATTGCGATGACCACCGAAAATTTTCACGCCACGCCACTGGTTCTAAGTTGAGCTAAGACCATCATTTTGACACCATTACTTTTGGAATCGGTTCGGTAGTTCCTGAGCTTACCTCCTACAAATAAACAATTTTTACCTCTTTATAATATTAGTATAGAAGTATAGATTTTCATTGCCTTTAAGTTCACAATGATAATGCTGCTGCATAAGTGCGTAAAATAAAACATCTTTTTCTTTCTTTTATAATTTTTGCTGTACAGTATTTCATGTTATGCAACTTTTTATTGAAAATATTATTTCAAAAGGTGTTAGCAGCCTCACAGGACGCTGCTTTTTTTTAAACTTGTAATATTTAGTTTAACACCAAAACTATTAAAATTTTGTTTTGTTTGGAGATCTAGTACTGTTACTAGAGACTTCTGAAAAGGTAAAGTTCCATTATATTTTTCTTTTTTAAAGTTTAATAAAGAAACAATATTCTTCGAGTTAATCTAGCCTTTTATTCATCTTTCGATCAAGCGGTCTTATAAACTATCACAGCATCTATGCAGGAATTTCTGTAACAAATGTTAATTTCAATGAAGTGTAGTATGACCTCGAAAATCCGGCATCTTCGGGACCGAGACTAAGCCGGATTTTTAATAATTTCGAATTTCTGAAAGAATATCAAAAGTACTTCCGATATTCTTAATTGTGTATTTAATTATAATTTAATTCATAGCCAAGTGCTATTTATGTACGAAAAAGAGAAAATAAAAAATATATAAAAAAATTCTTTAATTGATATTTTCTATGTAAAAAAAAAAAAAAAAAAAACCTATAACTAGTGAAGTAATTTCTTTTCATGTAATTTCCAAAACATCCATGTCACTTTAATTTGTTTAAGTTTTTTTGGCTGTTCTTTAGTTGTCCTTGGATTTTATACAAGTAGAGAATATCGATTTCTCAAATACAGTCTTGTTTCGCCATAACAGACATTATTTTCCAAGTCAAATTTATGTATTTTTCCAAAGACAACTTTTCTTCTGCGGCTTCTCATCCTCGTTCCTCTCAGCTATTACCAGCGTTATCGGCGGTTTTATTTCGCACAGCATCAGCGTTCTCGCTGTATGCTAATTCATCACTTTCGATCAAAAAGTTTTTACTAAAATAACTGCTAATTTTCTTTCTCCCTTATGTTGGAAATATCAAAGAAAAAGGGGAGTGAGAAGATGACTTTGATGCCGGATTTTTATTTTTCCGAATTTAAGAATGCCGGTTTTTTCAGGTCACACTGCAATGAATGGAACTGATTTTTATTTTATTGAAAAAGTACATTTAGGTTCACATAATACTTCGTCCTCAGAAAGTATTCAACTCTACTGATAAAAATGCTTCTGATAAAATGTATTGGAATCAAATACATATATCAAATACAAGTACATACTTCGTAAACTCTATTTAGAAACGTCCAAAACAAAAATAACACAAGTAAATAATCTCTAGGAAAAAATTAAGTCGGAAACTAAAATTTGGACATCAACACTAAACTTTATATTTCTTAATTAATTTTAATTGTTTTCAATTATTTGTCTCAATCAATTTAAGTTGCGTAAAAAAACTGTTTTAAAATAGTTCTTTGTTATTCATATCATTGCTTTTCAAGTCACACTAATACTGCTTATGCATAATTACGTAAAATGTAACTTATTTTATGCCTTGAATAATTTTCGTTGTTCAATATTTCATATTACATGACATTCCACTATTCAGATAAAAATGCTTCAGTGAAAATGTACTGCCATAAAGTTATAATATAATAAATTTGAGTAGATACTTCATAAACATCATTTAGAAAAATTCAAAAGAAAAATAATACATGAAAATAATCTCTAGAAGAAATATAAGCAACAAAACAAAAGTACATTTCATACATTAATGCAAAAGCTCATTTTTGAAATTCATATTTAATTAGCGTAATACAGTTTTGTTATTTTTGCCACTTACTTCACTATTTACACTGTTAACAAAGATAAAACTTGTTTAAAGGTTTATTCTAGAAAGATTTTATTACTCCTCTAGAGTTTTGGTTATTTTTATGGTTTTGCATCTTTACTCTATAAATTTACATGATAGTGGGAATAGCTCGTTATTTCTAAAAGCAGCATATTAACAAACAGTTATGAAAGCAAATATATAAGTGACTTTACGTCACAATTTCCTAACTTATTTGACCCTCGTAAGCGTATTTACATAAGAGTTTTTTGCACTAGTTCTTTCATGGCAACTAGTCATTTTTATCAAAATGATGTTTAAGCCTCTTGTTGCCAATATCGCCCATTTTAACCCAATCTGGACGTAGATGATAACATAAATTTTTTGACGTGACCATGTGAATAAAGATGCATTATAGAATGAATATTTTAAAGTAGTTATGTGTAATCTTAACAACACACTGAAATTTCAAAGCCACACCAGTAAGAAAAATAATTAAATAAATAAATAAAAGGTTGAGTTAATGTTGGATAATAATTTTTTCTAATTGTGGTCCAACGTTGGCTAATCTGTAGCTAATTGTGGTCCAAATTTGACACACAGAAAGGAATGTCCGCGTTACCATACCATTGATCAACGAAACATTTTCCAACAAAGACCAAACATTGATTCAATCGTTAGAGGTCCCATAGTTTAAAAGTTATCTGTAGTAATGAAGTTAAAACAAAAAAGCCCATAAAAAACACATGGTATTATCTCCTTGGTTGGAAGTACGTCCAAATATATATAAAAAAAAAAAAAAAGAAAGAAAAGAATGGGAAAAAGCATTATTAAGCAGACCTGAGTAGTAGCTTGTTAACTCCCCCCCCCCCCCCACACACACACACATCCTTGCTTCAGGAGTTTTAATAGTTCAGAAATTAATATTACGTCATACGTTTGATGAAAATATTTAATCGAGCAAAACAGTGAAAATAAATGAATTATCACTTTTTTTGCATTTTTATAGAAAATTACACTTTGATATCCACAATCCCTTCTTTCTCAAAAACTATTTAATTCGATAAAAATACTTCAGATAAAAATTACACCATTGCATATAAAATTTTCTTCAATATACTATTCATTTTTAAAATATGAATAGATACTTTGTAATCTCTGTTAGAAACATATAATACGAATAGCGTAGAAGAATCAACTCAAGCGGAAAATCAACATGGAAACAAAAGTATATTTTTGAAACAAGTACAAAAGATCATATTACGTAATTCACAATTATATGTCGAAACGTTGTTTTGTAATTTTTTTATAAAGTAGCTATTTAAAGCTTGAAGGAGAATTTTCTTAATGGAAAAATGTTTTTTCTTTAAATATTCCTTTCACATAGAAGCGAACAATAGCTTTTCATCGCAATTTAAATTAATTTTAAATCATAGTACATTCAATTTATTTCACTCTTTCTTTATTTAAATTTCATCTATGAGGAATACTTAATTGATATTTCCATTATGATTCATTCTTATTTTATATAGAATAAAATTTTTCACATTATGACAAAACAATTTGAAAATTTTGTCTTTTATACCCCATCGATTGATATATATTTAGATGAGATGGGCTCAACCCGAGCCCGAGCCCTGGCACGACGCGGGCTTGAGCTCAATTTTCATATTAGTTTTCAGGCTCGGGCTGAAATTGGAAATTTTAACTATTCACAAATTGTAAAATGAAAAAAAAAAAAAAAAAAAAAAAACTGTTAATGTACCAAATAGTATGATTTTCATGCTCTTTAATTTTATGAAACAATTAATCACAATATCCCTGGCGCTCAGTATTTATTTTACTTCATGAATATAACATTTATTTAAATATAAAATAGAAATAAATATAAATAATATATTATATTACATCAATAAATAAAAAATGCAAATAAACTATAAATTTAGAAAGAAGGTGTATATCAACAATATTTATAACATTTAACTATAAAAACACCAAAATTGTCAAATTTATACGACACAGATAAAAAAAAAATCGTCTTGTAGATGAAAAAAAAGTTCTACAGAAATAAGCTTTTTTTCCTTAAAAATTGATATTTTTAATTGTTTTGCCTAACTAATAATACTCATTAAGGTGACGGCTGCTCAAAAGTAAAATGTATGCTTAACGCTCCTCTTTCACGTTGATATTCTGGTCTTATAGTTGAAAAAAATTAAAGAAATCTTCTTTTTCCATTAAAAATTTATATTTTTTATTATTTTGCTTAATTAAAAATATTCATTAAGGTATTGATTATTCGAATTTCAAATAAAAATTTAATCATCGTCTTATAGTTGAAAAAATCTAAAGAAATGAGTCTTTTTCCAAAAAAATTGATATTTTTCATTGTTTTGCAGAATTAATAATACTCATTAAAGTGTTAATAATTCAAAATTGAAATGTATGATTAACTTTCCTCTTTTAAGTGGATATTCTATTCTTGTAGTTAAACAAAAATATACAGAAATCAGCGATTTTTCTTGAAATTTGTTATTTTCAATTCTTTTGCTTAATTAATTATACTCATTAAGGTAAAGGTTGTTCAAAATTCAAATGTAAATTTAATCTTCATCTTATAGTATGATAATCTATTCAATCTAACCTTCATCCCTCATGTTATAGTAGTAAAACGTCATTTTTCCCGCTAGGGGGAAAGAGGGGGGGGGGCAAGGTGGTGGTACCGGAGGGAGTGATGATCCCCCAATCCCCCCGCCGCCTGCCCCAGAACTCTAGTTTCCTCACTACTGATATGTATACTTAAGTAAAATGGGCTTAACCCGAGCCCAAGACCTGGCACGACACGGGCTTGACCTCAATTTTTATATAAGTCTTCGAGCTCGGGCTGAAATTGGAAATTTTAATTATTCACAAATTGTAAAATGACAAAAAAGAAAAAAAAAAACTAGCTATTTCAAAAATAAAGATCGAACCTAAGTTTCTTAAAATATTTACAATCATGTGAAAATCAGTTTGAACGGGAATTAAATTGTTATACTTTTGATGTAAGGAGAAATATTCCATCTGATTCTAAAGTCTTTCCACAGTCAGTATTAGTAACATAAAAAAGCCGTGGGAACGTGGGATATCTCTTGCCTATCCCCGTTTTCTCTTTGAAGCTCTTTTCCACTATTATTGGAAAATAGTACTCATGTCTTTCTACCATATTTGTACAATGATATTTTTAAAGAGCATGAAGATTTCTACCTGAGGTTAGGTATAATTAACAAATTTCCTATTTTAGACAAATTTCCAGGAATATGAAAATAACGAACGTTGATGTGATGCTGTCAAATATTTTACATGTAATTTATTCCTATTTTGAAGTCTTTGTGCGGTCAGTATTAGTAATATAAAAAAGCCGTTGGGAGGTGTGATATCTCTTGCCTTTCCTAGCTTTCTATTTGAAGCTCTTTTCCATTATTATTGTAAAACAGGTCTTTCTACCATAGTTGTACAATGATACTTTAAAAGAGCATAAAGATTCCTACCTGTGGTTGGGTGTAGATAACAAATTTGCTATTTTAAACATATTTTCAATGATATGCGAATCGCAAACGTTGTCATGAGGAATATCAAGGATTAATAGTTACTTCTACGGCAGAAGAGATTTTTAAATGAGAGACTGATTCTTGAAACAATTATGAAATGTTATCAATAATTTTCTACTGTGTGCACTCTAAGAAATATCCGGTAGGTTTTACAGAAAGATTCTGTTGAAATAACAAGTAATTTTAACAGTTTGATTTCGATATCAGGCTCGAGCGGGCTCGAATATCAAATCGTTGGGTTCAGACTCCGAAAAAAGTGCCCGAACTAATTTCGAATATGTACATGTGTATCAGAAAAATATTGATAGATATATATCTATAGAGAGGTAAACAGACACACCCATATGTATATACAAATTGCTAGATAGCTAACTGGATTGATAGATAGATAAATTTGTCTTTTTATCAAATCTCTCAAGCTAACTTATAGGACGACTTATGTAATGCTAACTATTGGAGGAATTCCTTAACCATGTTATCTCGAGACTGCATAATTTACTTAAAAACAATTTCTTTAGTTGTGCATCTCCCTTTAATATTTTTAGAACAAAGCGTTTTATTTCAAAATTGCATACATAGGAGGGTGGTTCAATAATTATTATCCTGAGTGTATATAAAATATTTGTACTGCGAGGGTTGATGTGGAGTATTGAAGCCTAATGTCTTAGATGCCTGTATGCTCAATTTTAGAACTGTAGCTGCTATATTAACATATTTTAAGGTAGATTTCATAAGAAATACTACCTATTGCAGTCGTTACCATGGTGCGACTTTTGAAAAATCCTTTCACAACTTTTCATTACATGACCCAAGTAACCCAAGGAACCCAAAACCACCACCACCTAAAAAGTTCATATATATATATATATATATGTACGGATGCATTAAATTTTGTCCGCACGATAAAAATCGCAATTAAGCACGGATCATCTTCAAACTCACCAAAAAGTTTGAGATGGTTAATATCTCGGAGGGGATTGCAAATGGGCAAAATCGGCTCAAGGGGATGGAAATAGGGACAGGTTTTGTGAAAACCGGCAAAATCCCATAACTTCCGTAATCGAGATAAATGCTAATTTCTATATTTTAGTGAGGTTCGTTTGGCTAAAAACTATTTTATTGTTGCAAACTTTTATATCATCATCATCATCATCATCATCATCATCATGATCATCAACCGTTTTCAGTCCACTGCTGGATGTAGGTTTCCCCCAGATTTTTCCAATGTTTCCTGTTTAATGCTTTAATCATCCAATTTACACCGGCTACTTTTCTGATTTCATCACTCCATCTTACTTGGGGTCGTTTTCTTGGCCGTTTTACATCTCTGGGAAACCACTATAGGGTGTTTGTGCTCCAACTATTATCTTGTCTTCTTGCAATGTGCCCGGCCCATTTCCATTTTAGCCGTTTCATTCTTTCAATGATGTCAAAAACTTTCGTCGGACTTCTTATCCAGGTTATTCTTTCTTTGTCTCTTCTAGTTATACCTAACATACATCTTTCCATACATCTCTGTGTCGTTTGTGATCTTTGTACCATCCGTTTTGTTAGCGTCCATGTTTCTGCTCCATAAGTTAGCACAGGCAAAACACATTGGTTAAAAACCTTTCTTTATAAACAAAGGGGCATGTTACTCTTCAAAATAATATTGTTCTTCCCAAAAGCACTCCATCCATTTCTTATTCTTCTATTAATTTCATTCATGATTATCCGATGATATTTCATACCCAAGGTACACATAACTTTGCACTTCTTTAATTTCAGTGTTGTTGTAGACGATTTTCTTTTTTGTTGCAAATGAATTGAACACCACTTTAATCTTTTCCAAGTTTATTTTTAATCCCACATTAATGTTAGCTTCTGCAAAATCTTTTAGCATATTTTCCAGTTCTTCAGGACTGTTACTGATAATTAAAATGTCGTCGGAGATGACTTAAATATTCCCCATTTATTCTAATCCCTTTGTTTTCCCGATGCAGCTTCTTGAAAATATTTTCTAAGACAGCAGTAAAAAGCTTAGGCGAAATGGTGTCGCCTTGTCTTACCTCTCTTCCAAGCTTGATCTTTGCTTTTCCGTTGTCCATGCGGATGGTTGCTGTTGCTTTCTTCTTTTTTATAATATTGATGTAATGTTTGTCTATACCAATGTCCTCCAGAGATTCTACTACTGCTGATGTGTAGACCGAATCAAATGCTTTTTCATAATCAATAACGGTAAGGCAGAGAGGTAAATTATATTCCTTATGCTTTTCTATGAGTTCCCTTACCGTTTGGATATGATCCATTGTGCTGAATCCACTTCGGAATCCTGCTTGTTCTCTAGGTTGAGCTGAGTCCAGAACTGATTCAAGTCTTGTCGTTAAAATTTTGGTGAAAATTTTATAAATCACTGATAGTAAGCTGATCGATCGGACGGTCGTTTTTAATGTTTTCCTTCTCCCCTTTCCTCTAAAGTAGCACCAACACAGCATTATTCCAATCTTCTGGTACATCTGACTTTTTGAGGTATTAGGAAAACAGTAAGGATAGCATTTGTGCAAATTCTTCTCCTGCTTATTTGATAAGGTCGATTGTAATTCCATCGTCTCCAGGGCATTTACTTTTTTTCATAAATTTAATGGTTCGTAAAACTTCGTCTGTCATCACTGGGATTATGGCTTCGGTTTCTGTTAAGTTTTCTCGTGGATAACATAGGTCGATTTCCCTTTGATCTTCAAATTTATATAAATCGTTATGGAATTTTTCGACGATGTGTACTATTTCTTTATTGATTTTGGTGATTGTTCCATCTGCCCTCGTTAGTGCAAAAATACCTTTTCTTCCAACACAAAGTTTGCGCCTAGCTGACTTTAAGCTTTTGTTATCTTCCAGAACTTTCTTAACAAGATCAGAGTTAAATTTTCTGATATCTTCTGTAACACTTTTTCTTACCGTTTTACATAATTCAGCATATTCAACATTTGATTTAGGATCGTTTTTCTTCATTTTATGTTCTCGACGTTTCTTCATCAATCTTCTTGTTTCTTCTGTTATTTTCTTTGTCTGCTTTACTTGTGCATCGCCGACTATCTTCTTTGCAACATCTTGTAGAGTATTGGTTCGTTTCTTGTTCATTACTGTAACATCTTGCTTTTCTTCTAAAGTTGATTGAAGTACTCGGAAACGGTCTTTAAGTTTCAAATGGAATTCTTCTTTATGTTTCTGGAGTTTAATTATATCGATTGATTTCTTTAAGCGTTGTAAAAGCTTCATTCTTTCCATTTTAGTATTTAACAGCAGTTTGCATCTAACCATCCTGTGATCACTTCCAGTATTGAAGTTATTGAGAACGCTGCAATCCTGAATAAGATGATTTTTGTTTCTTAAGATGTAGTCGATTTCACTTGTTGAGCCATTTGCACAACGCCATGTCCATTTTCTTTGTGGCTTTTTCTTGAAAAATGAATTCATGATATACAACTGTTCACATTCTGCAAACTCAATCAATCTGTTTCCTCTTTCATTTCGTACCCCATATCCATGATTTCCTACTGATAACTCACTTTTCTCTTTTTCCCCATTTCTAGCATTCCAGTCTCCCATTATTAATTTTATGTAGCATTATCCCTTTTGATGCATTGAAGCTACTTCTTCATAGAAATCCTCAACTTCTTTATCAGTATAGCTTACTGTTGGTACATAAATTTGAGTAATTTGCAGTTTGTATCTTCTGGACACCTGTATTACTAACCTTGCAAATCTATCTGATGCACTATCATATTCTATGATGTGATTCTTCCACCTTTTATGAATCAGAAATACTACACCACTTGTTCTTCCATCTTCTGTGCCTCTGTAGTATAATACATGTACGCTGGCAAGATCTATCTTCTCTTCTTCTTTTCTTCTTACTTCACATAATCCTAGGATGTCCCAGTTGATTCTTTCTAATTCTTCTTCAAGTTCCTGTAAACGATTTTCCGAAGATAGGGATCGTCCATTATGCGTAGCCAAGGTCATCAACTTATGGCAGCCTAGCCGAACCCGGTGATTCTTAGCACCCTCTGTCTTCATGTCTTTCTGATCGCTGCCGTAACCAGGAACATGCAGACCGCCGGGAATTAAGGGCTGTAATTTGTTTTATGAATTCATGGTAAAATAAGGGGGTGTAGGTGGCCAAATTCCTCCATGCTGGCTAAGCGGGTTGGAGGAAGCCCATCCGTGTTCGTTCCCCATGAACTAGGCAAGGGTACTAACAGGCTGAACTGGTGGAATTTACGGATTGGACATCAAGTCTTCGCTCCCAGCCGATTCCTTTAAGTTTTCCTCGAAGGCAATTAAAGGGTCTTCTCCTGGTTAATAAGCAGATATATATATATATATATATATATAACATTAACTGTGGGTCCATTTACGCAAAAAAAAAAATCTAATTAACGATAAAAAGTGAAAAATTATCGTAATAACACGATTATGATAAAACCAGCTCTAACCGAAAAATGAAATCCCAACAAAAAGTTTTCGGTAAAAAAAAAAGCGCCAAGTTCTCCTTAATGTTTCGGCCAGAAAAAGTAGTGATATCTGAAGTTCGCCCAAGTTAAAAGCCAAATATCCCAAATATTTCATTAAAAATGGCTTCCTGCGACTTGGCCGTTAATGCCTTCTATATCATTTTCAATTTAATGATTGGAAATTACGCATTTATGAATTATTTAAATATTAAAAGTAATATTAGAATGCAAGGAGGCGAATTCACATGAAGACAATACAAGTAAAAGATTTCTGATAAATACTATTGGGTTTCAACAAAAATTAGTTTTGATTACAGTTCATTTAGTCCACTTATGGTTTAAATAAAATTTATTTTGCACGGTCTAAACCTAAAGTCATTAACATGAAACCGAAGAAATAAAACAAAATTTACTTTTTTCAAGTTTCACAATGTGTTACATTATATCTACCCTATATATATAAAATCCTAATGAAACGAATTTATGAAACGAATATATGAAACGCCTGAAATGTATCGATTCTTTGAATCGACCGATTAAACAACTGATTTTGTTTCACGGCGATTTCACCTAAAATATGGAATATTTTGCGATGAAATTAACACCAAAAATCCGTGTTGATCCACAGATCTCAAAACTGGTATTAGAATTTTTAAATTTGAATTAGTTTTCGAAATATTAATTTTTTTCTAATTTTAAATACATTTTTTCTAATGATGGCAACTCAAATTTTAATCATAACAGAAATTTTTCTTTCATAATTCAGAAAAGGTTACTATTTAAAATTAATTTGGCGACAGTTGGGCCTCCTTTAAATCTATGCTAAGAACAATGCTTTTTTTGTATTTCATTATCATTTTATTAAATACAAAACTTTCATTTAAAAATGAAACATTTAAACTGATGACTTTCACTGCTTTTTTTTTAACAAAACGAAAAGAAAAATATTAGGCACAGATGTCATATACGCACCGGGGTACCTAATTGGCGCACAAGTGGCATTATTTTCATAGACATGGTAACCCGGCTATTGTTGTTTATTTAATAATAAATGTATATTTATTTTTATTTCTTTTTTAAATTTATATAAATTATTTTGTTCTATAGTAATTAATTATGTTTTTGGTATTTCCTTTTGAAAATAATAGAAAATAATTAAAAAATACGGTACAATGTAGTAGTTATTCCGTCACCCAATTTCGCAAATTATATAAATCGCCAAACCACTCGCCAAATTGTACAGATTGACAAAATTTTTATTTTAAATAACGAAAGAACAAATACATTAGTATATCATTAATAAATATAAAAATAAAACGTCAAAATAAAAATCACTTGATGACGTAAACACGTGTAACTTGCTAAAAGTCAAGTGAATGTGACATTTACGATCAAGCATTATTGAAATTTAATCTTATAGTTCGCGATAGATTTTTTGTTGACGGGATAACTAAGTAGTACCAAAAATACATATGTAACTGGTATTCGAAAACGAGGCTTTCGCCAAATTTTCGTAAAAAAAAAAAAATCATGCCAAACATGCGGTGCGTATATGACATCTGGCGAAATATTGAATTATGTAACAAACCATGACATTTAATTTCAACTTCAAATCAATGTTTTAATTTACCACTCGAACAATAAAAAAAAATGCTAACTGGCGAGTTGAAAAAAAGATATTGGCGAGATTTGCACCCGGCTTTTTTTTCTTTCGGCACAGATGTCATATACGGCCCCATATTGGCGCGATTTTTTTCTGACGCCAATGTCATATACGCAACGGGTACTTAACTGGCGCCAAAGTATTGTTATTTTGCTTGATATGGTAAGCCGGATGTTGTTGCTTATGCTGTTGATGCGTTCCCCAAATTGGCGTTGAAAAAAAATCGCTCCAATATCTGACATTTGTTCCAAACTTTCATATGAAAGGCGAAGGCATCAGATCGTATTTGTTTATGGCATTTGATGACTTGAACTATTATAATATAGATGAAATGATGGGGATAGAATAATATTTGGCGACTTATCACCTGTGCCTGGATAACATTAAAGTATGAAAATGGCACCTAGAGTATAAAAAGTAAAGTGTTCCGCCCGGAACTGTTGATGATAGTCACATGATTTAGGCTATTGTTATAGAGATTGTTTTAAAATATCGGTTGACAAAGACTCTGAATGCTTAATTCATTTCATTTTAGCTTCTTTTCAAATGTTTAACTGATCCTCTTTAATCAAAAAACGAAAACAACCATTGGATGTCTTAACAGCAACTGATTCTCCGTTAAATATTTGCAATCAAAGGGAACTGAATGGAAACCCGTTTACAGGGAGATCTGCACAGCTTTTTCAGTATAATTTAATCTTCTCTAATACTTTTAAAACCCATTAAATTTTTAGATTTTCAAATTCTGCGATGTCTGAACGGGGTTTGGCGAGCGTAGCTTGCAGGGGGCAGAGCCCCCTAGTTTTAATGTATAATATTAAAATCTTGTGCACTGACAAAAGAGATTTTTTTTCATTTGAACTTTTATAATAGTTTGTTTGCATGTATTAAGAGGTATTGCAATAACCTTAGAATTCACTTATTCGGTTTAACCCTTTCAAAGGCAACGCTCTTTTAGTTAATACTGAAATGAATGAATGACATCGGGATTTACAAACAAATGTATTTGAAAATAAGTAGAAGCTTTTCTTCACGTACTAAATAAAACGACAATTTTCAAATCAAAATTTATGGTGTCAATGTCCCATTTAGGGATTAAATATAAATGGTCCAAAAATAAAGCACCCCCCTCGAAGGGTTTAAACTGTTAAAAGCGGATACTAATTGTGTTTTAACAATTAGATCTGTTGGAACATTATCTTCTGAATACAGTTATTTTGTTATTTTTAACTTCTAAGCATTTAAATAGACTGAAGTGGTTTAAATGCTTTTTTTAAATGAGTATTTTATTTCTAAACTTTGTGCCACAAAATGCCTACAGTTCTCAAAAAATGTAGCTGGTATGTGCTCATTTGTACATACTTTAGAAAACCCTCTAGAAGGCATTAACCGCCAAGTCGCAGGAAGCCATTTTCAATGAAAGTTTTGGGATGTTTGGCTTTTAACTTGGGCGAACTTCAGATATCACTACTTTTTCTGGCCAAAACATTAAGGAGAACATGGCGCTTTTTTTTTTTTTTTTTTTTTTTTTTTTTTTTTTACCGAAAATTTTTTGTTGGGATATCACTACTTTTTGTATGTTTTTTCAAGTTTGTTATTCTAAAACTATATTAATATGAAAAAACTTAAATTTCGGTGCTGTTATGTTGGCCGGGAGCAAATCTCCTCATTAGCCTTTTGTGTTTTCGCCAATAGCAGTTTTCATTTTTCACATGTGTAAATTAGAAACAATGCTTTGATTTTCAAATAAAATATTTTGGTTTATGTTATTATTTCTTATTTATTTATTTATTTATTTCTATGCTAAATATTCTATTAAATAAAATGAGGAAAATGCATCTATTTTAAATGAGATGACTGAAAAGTATATATCTTTAAATGAAATGAATGCAATATGAACAATGGGGAGTTGGGAACAGTATTTGGCGATTTGCCACTTGCGCCCTGATAACATAAAAATACCTAAATTTATTTTATTAAGCTTTACAAATTTATACTTTATTTCTTTTTATATTAAAGTACCAGCCGCCTCTAGTAAGCAGTATTTACCGTATTAATTCCATGTTAAACGTTGCATCATGTTACTGTTATTCATAATTTAATTTACTTGCCCATTATTTCGCAAGTCGGAAGCTTTTGATAGAGAAATCAAGAACTCTTTACGATCATGGAAGCACATCATATATTTTGAGTTGTTATGTATTTCATCTTTCGTGACAATTATCTTTCAACACTAGAACCCCCATAGCGGTCATTTTGACCGGTACCAAATAAAAATATTTTGATTCTAGCCAGAAATTTCTTTCTAAAATAAGTTAAATATGTACCACAGGGAAATAAGTTAAATTGTTATAAATAAAAATTCTGGTGTAAAATATTTTTATAACACGTGAGTAAAATTTCCGGCGGTTCTAGTGTTAACTCACTTATGCATGTTTCCTTAGCAGTTACGATTCGTTCTCTAATGCGGAAATTTTTAATCCTATTAAGTAATCTTTTCTAATTGGGCTCACTGCCAATTGTATTTTAACTGATACGACTGGGAACAAGTGAAGTGGTTCTTATGAAATCCTTTGACAATATCTGCATTTGCATTAAACCATATTGATGCTAATATCTTTTTGTTTCACGTTAACCTTTTCAATAGACTCGATTACTGAAGAATAGAAGGTCTACCGACTCATTGCCATGATCCATTTGAAAATCTGTCATTCTTTTCATCTGATCGTGTTGAAGAATTAGTCAATGTGCCATGGTTTTAAGATTTTAGCTCATTTTATTCGAAACCTGAATACTAAAATGCGAGGAACCGGATTAGAAAAGATTCATTCTAACGTACATATCGATTAACAGGTTACATATTATAAAATTATAATAATCATGAGGAGAACTGGCAGTTTCGATGCTTTAATAGTTTTTGTAAATTCTCTTTATATAATACAGAAGTTTTAGCGGTGTAAAGATTAACAACATAGTCACAGTAAGTATAATAATAGTACAATATAATAACAATAGCAGAGGTTTTGGGCAGTGACGAAACTATTAGCCCTTTGGAAATATTAGTACGTTATATGATTTAACTATTCAGATGACATGCGGAAAAATAAAAATAGATGGCTCTCATTAATAATTAACTCATTGAAAAATAGCCACTAGCATAAAATATTCGTCAACCTTGGCGGCATTTAGCAAAGTTTCGCCAAATTTGGTAATATATCATGTCAATTCTCAAATTTGGCGACAAAAAAGGTTTTGTTTATTTTGACGTCATAATGATGCATATGTATTATGTATTATACACATACCTATAATATGTAGGATGCAAATGTATTACGTATCATATGCATATGTATAATATGTATGATGCATATGCATAAGTTCATTAACATCACTAAAACACACTTAAAGGAATAGTGTTCCATAAATAGTAGGGATAATTGCCAGATTTACCAGAGTGCTATTGAGATTAGAATTCCGATATTTATAATAGACCGGGAGGCGTCTGTACACACCATCACCTCATCGAATTTACAGCTGAAATTTTAGGATTAGTTAAAACTAGATTAGCATATTTAAATGCAGCTGGTCTGTTAAGTCATATCTTGGTAGAAACCACCTGAAGACCTAATTTTAGTGGTTAACTGATAAGTTTACTATTGTATTTTCCCGCATCCAAAAGTTTGGAAACATGGAGGAATGGGTGCAGGAAAACACAATGGAAAATCCACCAATTAACCAGTAAAATCGGGTCTGTAGGTGGTTTCCACAAAGATATGACTTGGCAGACCACTAACATTTCAATACGCTAATCGATATTTAACTAATCCTAAAATTTCAGCCGTTAACTTGATGAGGTGATGATCTGTGCAGACGCCTCCCGGTCTTTAATAAAATTTGTTTTAAGGAAGTCAAAGATAGAAAGATGGACAGATAAACTGAAAAATTTGCCTTATTAACATTTTTGTAAAAGCATATAAAAATTAATTCAGCTTGAAATCATGTAACACCTTTATAACTCAGGCTAATTTTCTGTAATCGGGTTTGGGCGACCAACATATCTTATCTATATCTATAATCTTTCTTTTACAGATTTAAAATTAACAATAAATTAACAGTAATTAGGCTAATAATACAATATAATAACATTAGCAGCGGACCTCGGACGCCGCATCTGTCGCACATCGTTAAAGGCAGTTTATTAGTTACACATTTCATTTAATTAAAAGGAGATTTTTAAACTTTCATATGCAATTAGGATATTTTTCCACTATAGGGATAGTGGCATTTTTTAAAAATCTTGGCGCAATTCGGACTTCAGAAACTGAGATATGTTACCAAATGATATAAACAACTATGAAAACAAACCTGATGAACTTTTATGTTATTTAGATATGCATTTATATACATATAAACATTTTATTTATACATGTATAAAATATTATTTGTTATATACAAATTATTTATGTTGGTATATAAAAATAAATAAACGGGTTCCTTACATTAAATAAATTGTATACATATGGAAAAAATTGCTTGTGTATATGACACAGTAAATGGGTTGCCTGAAAATACGTTATTATCAAATTTCTTTTCTCGTCAAGGCTATTTTCTGTATTTCGCCAATGCTACTATATCGGAAACATACCGAATTGCGGTTATATTTTGTTAAATGTTTTATTGTTTTAATATCGTAAATATATCATAACCTATACTGATTAAAATTTTTAGGTATATTCATTTTTTTCTATTTAACAAACATCTTTGGCAAAGCATATATATAAAATGTTATTCTGCTTGAAATCACATGACCCCCTTCAAAACTCTGTAATCGAGTTTTGGCGACCAACATTGGCACAACTGAATGTGTTAAGGAACTGTTTATGGCCAAATGAACACCCCCTGTTTGAAGGGTTTAGAGGCAGAAATTCTGTGTTTTCAGATTTTTCTGGTTAATTGTGCTACAAACCCGACTTACTTGTGAAATTTCATGATTCTACGACTTTTAGAAGTACGTTAGTTATTTGATGATGCGAAGTGAAGCAGTGACAAAAAAGCGCTTTTTCGGAATTCAATATTTCGAAAACTACTAAATATAGAAACATGAAATCGT
The DNA here is from genome assembly GCA_963932465.1 of Maratus speciosus. Lineage (NCBI taxonomy): Eukaryota > Metazoa > Arthropoda > Arachnida > Araneae > Salticidae > Maratus > Maratus speciosus. Next base: position 198,155,205 of record OZ010792.1, on the reverse strand, counting down.
GGAACCTTAATTCAGTTTGACCATACGAACATATGTATAAAAGAAAAATTTCTATATCTCTCCCTAAAACGACGTTATGAGGAGGTGAAAAGTGTGCCGAAATGGTTCAGGAAAAGGTAGCTTACGGCTTGTGCGAACTTGGCGGACGCACTGCCGTGCTCCCAGATTAAAAACTCGTCAAAAGCGGACAGATAAAATTGTTAAACTAGGTTAAATTCTAATCTTGATTTAGATTTCGTTGGTGAAATTAGTACTTCACTTTGAAATCTACCTGCGCCTGTAGGCCGGGCCGGCAGGGATTTTTTTTCATTTTTCGTGTGAGAGGTCGCACCTAGCTTGAAAGGAGGGGGGTTTGTTGGGAGCGATGATAGTGAACAAGACGTGGCTACTGTCGTCTGGACTCGGGATCACAGTGATGTAGCCACGACTCATCCACTGTCACAAATTTATCGCAGAACTGCTTCAGGGATGGCCCCCATAAGCTCCAAACCAGCTCTCCCCCAAACCTCCCCTTTCAAGCTAGGTGCCACCTCTCACACATAAAACGAAAAAAAAAAAATGTTAATATAGCAGCTACGGTTCTGAAATTGAGCTTATAGGCATCTAAGACATTAGGCTTCAATATTCCACATCAACCATAGCAGTACAAATATTTTATACACACTCGGGACAATAATTATTCAACCACACTCGTATGAAATTTTCCGTTATGTACTGTACTATACATTAAAACAACCTAAAAATTAGTGATCAAGAAGATTGTTAAATATAATAATAGTGGAGAGATGGTACATACTTATGAAACTTGTTTAATAATATTTAATGTTTATATTTACTACATATTATTGTGTAATATTGTGCTTGCATAAATTTCATATAATACTTTTAGATAAAAGTCTTTTAATTAATACTAAACTCATTCATTAATTTTTATTTGTTAAATTGACTAGCAACCTGTACGTCTTTGCACTTTCAGTAGTTTCATAAAATATTTGCAGGTTATTATGACACGGATTTAAAATATACACCACAGTATCTCCTTTTGTCAGAGAACGTTAAATAAATACTATATGAAATATATCTCTTTTAAAATGCTTCTTTTATGGTATTGCCTTAAAACAATATGTCTGCCAATGTTGCTAAATATTGAACATTTGAGAAAATTTCAAGTCACTATAATGAAGTTCCTTTGAATTTCTGCTATTATTCTTACTTCATTATATGAAATCTATTTCTAGGTATGAAATCTTGCTTTTAAAATAAAATCTCAGTGCATTTACATAAGTTGAGACACAGAGATTACAATCTTGTCATAGTCTGAAGATTTTCGAGATAGATTTGTTGAATTTTCTATAAAATACATGTTATCTAACATATTTTCAAAAGATTATTCTTTAGACATTCATTATCAAAAGACAATTCCAGATGCATTATTTATGAAAACGTACTATTCAAAACAAAAAGGCTTTTGCGACTGAAAGTTTCTTTTGATTCATCACAGTACCGTATTTGATGAATATTCCAAACAATGTAATTTTCATCTAAAATACTAGTCTTCCGGTTTCAAAACAAAGTATCATAAAAGTTTCTTTGTATATCTTTTATTATTTCAAATCTTAAGTATGTTACATGAAACTGCAACTTGAATAAACAAAGAACTGAACAAATAAATAAAGATTAATAAACAATTTTCAAAAAACTTTTTGTATGTCAAACATTTACTTAAATCATCACCTTCCATATCATCTTACTTAAATCATCACCCTTCATAAAAGATCCTTGGAAATATAATTATGCTAAAAAGAGGATCGTAAATCAAGTAAAATCTATAAGAAATTTTCCCCATAAAAAAAAACAAAAAAAAAAAACGATTCAAACTATAAATTTTAATCGACTGAACATTATAAAGAACATTTTACTATATTAAGGTAAACAATATTATGCATATTAAAAAAATGTCAGAATTAAACCAAAGGTGAAAATTTTTTACGCACATTTTGTTATTGTTGTAGTAAATTTCTGGATATCTAAAGGGGTTCTGTACTCATTTCGATAAAGATTCAACAGTTAAGCCACAGTGTCAAGTTATTTTAGAAAGTATTAGATAAATAGTACAAGAAAATCAGCTTCAATTAAAATGTTACTTTTTTCAAAGCTTCTTCAAAATTTATTTGTTCATGTGTCGATTTGTATAAAATGTTGCAATTTTGAGACTATTTTAAACGTGTACATTTCTTATCTCTTTGAGTTACAGCTATTATTCTGCTATGAATTATTAATTATAATTCTAGAAATGTATTCTAGCTCTTAAACAAAATTTTAACTCTTCTAAATAAGATAAAGTTTGAGATACGGAGTTTACAATCTTGTCATCGTCTGAAGATGAAAAATATTTCTGCGAGATAGATCTGTCGTATTTTAGTTGCACAATATCCGTAATCTCACGTACATTCAAAAGATAATTCCGCAGTCATTCATTATCAAAGACAATTCTAGCTGCGTTATTTATGAAAACAGACTACTCGAAACAAAAGGATTTCTGCGGCTGAAATTCTCTTTGGATTCCAATTTTTGTATTTGATGAATGTGCAAAATAATATGATTTTCATGAGAAATACTCTTTCATTTTATGAAACAATTAATCACATAATCTAGGGCGCTCAGTAATAAATGAATGTAACATTTATTTAAATATAAAAAAGAAATAAATATAAATAATTAATTATATATATGCATTTATATGAGTTACGGTAAATGATCTTATATAAATATGTAAATAAATTTAATTTAAATATATTTTTTTAATTAATCAAACCACTCTTTAAACAAACGAGTAAATGAACCGATATACTGTAAAAAACACTCATATCCAAAATTAAGGTCACAAACATAAAATCTGTGAAAACGGATTCCCTGTGTGGCCACGAAATTTAGCATAGAGTTATATTATAATGGGAGAAAGAATATAGACACATAATAATATGGAAAAGATTTTAATTGTGAATTAAGATACAAGTTATATCAAAAAGTGTTAAATCATCAATCAGAGATAAAGCATTTATCTCGGGAAAAGTCTGTCTAATATGGAGTGTGACCACCGTGAACTGCTATATAAACCTCACAACGAACTCTCATACTATTTATGAGAGTGTCAATAAATGCTTGACAATAAAGCCCGTTCTTCCAAAAGCGCGGCTTTTAACTCCTGGCAGGTCCTGGGAGGGGGGTTACGCTGTGCAATGGCTCTTCCTAGACCATCCCAAATATGTTCAATAGGATTGAGGTCCGGAGACCTCGGGGACCAATTCAATATCCTCTTCTTCAAGAAAACCATGAACAATATGAGCTCTGCGTGGCTTCACATTATTGCCACAAACATGAAGTCCGAGCCTAGAGCAACACGAAACAACCTCACATAGGCTTCGAGGACCTCATTCCTAATTCCCAGTGTCCAGTCGTGCGTGTCCCTTTCACTGCATCCAACAGGAGAGCCCTGTTGTTGTGCAGCCGAAGACACAACAAGAACGGGAGCGTGTTCTTTCTAGTGATGAGTCGAGATTTACCAAGGAGAGTGATTCTCGCCGAATCTTCATCTGGAGAAAACGTGGAACTCGTTATCATCCCTACTACGTAAAAGAAATCGACAGATTTGGTAGCAAAGGTATCCTTGTCTGGGTCGACATAATATTGGACAGTCGTATATAATATTGCACGTCTTCGATGCTGGGACTGTCAACGCACATCGTTATAGGGATGAGATCCTGGAAACCTATGTGAGGTTGTTCCGGGGTGCTGTAGGCCCGGACTCCATGTTTATAGATGATAATGCGAAGCCACACAGAGATCATATTTTTGATGATTTTCTTGAAGAAGAGGATATTCGCTATATGAATTGGCCTCGAGGTCTCCGGACCTCAATCCTATTGAACATGTTTGGGATGGTTTAAGAAGAGCCTTTGCCTAGGGCCTAGGGAGAGTAACTCCCCCTCCCAGGACCCAACAGGAGTTAAAAGCCGCGATTTTGGAAGAAAGGAATTTGCTGCAACAAACATTTATTGACACCTTCATTGAGAGCTCGTTGTGAGGCTTGTATAGCAGTGCACGGTGATCACACCCACATATTAGACAGACTTTTCAAGCGATAAATGCTTTATCTCTGATTCATGATTTAACATGTTTTGATATACACTGTATCTTAATTCATAATTAATTTTTTTTCCATATTGTTATATTACTATATTCTTTCTCCCATTATAATATACCTCTGTGCCAAATTTCATAGCTATGAGTGTACATGCCTAAATACTATCGTATGAAGGTAGTCCGTGGTTGAGTAAATTATGAGTTTTGCTTGCTATCGTGGTGTCCTGAATTTTAACATTTCTGCGTGAATAGGCTACCTATTTATCCCTCTTTAAATTTTACAAAGTGTGTTTGAATCTATGAGAATAAGGTTTTTGTGCAATGATATGACAACTGGGTATCTGTGGTCTTTAAGCTAATATAAACACGGCGATATGAGTTGGATTCAATTGATTTAGTTGTATCTCATCTATAATGATGCATAAGACTGGAGATCGGTCGTTTCCGGCTTTTGAAAGTATAGTTTGCAAGTGCTGAAAATTTCGAGTAACTGAGTAAATTTTTCTGTCGAGTGCTAGAACCGTCACAGTATTTATGCAGCAATTTTTGTGATAAATGTTAATTCAAATGAAGTAATAATAGACAAAGATTTCTGTTTAATTTAAAAACAACTTTTAGATCCACGGTCGGCAACTGGCGGACCGCGGTCTACATCCGGACCGTATAAGGTCGAAGACTGGACCGCCGAAAAAGATATTGCAAATGAAGAATTTATTCATTTTCCTACAATTCTTGAATAATAAAAAAAAATACAGACTGCAGTGTTTCTTAGTTTTATGTCAGATCTTGGCAAGGGATTTGAAGCAAGATTACAAGATTTTGCAGAGATAAGTTGTCTCAATTCTTTCAATCGCCTTATTAAATTTTTCCAGCTGCAGAATGGACTGATGTGGCTGCGAAGTTGTCCAGTCTTGAAAAACATTTACTTCAAAGGGAGATATTAGAAAAACTTTCCTTACAAATGTATAAAACTGTGTCCCCTGAAGAATTTGGGGTAAACATGTCTCAGAAAAGTAAGAAAATTGCATAAAACTAGCTATTATCCTGGCTACTATGGTTGGTTCAACATATATATGTGAAAGAACTTTCTCCAAAATGAATATTTTAAAGAACAAATATCTTTCAAAATTAACGGACGCCAACTTTCAAGACATTCTTTGCATTAGATGTTCACCACGTGAACCAATCTATAAGAAACTGGTTCAAGACCGCAACTATAATTTTTCTCTTTATTTTTCAACGAATACCTGCTTTTTCTATTTATTATGTGTACGTAAAAATTTTCAGAACGCATACCTATGTATGTAATAATTTTTCAAAACGAATTCCTGTGTTTTCTACTTTATATAATATGTATGTGTATGTAAAACGAACTATTTAAAAGTAATAAGTACTTATATTAGTTCAGATTTTTTTCTCTGGAGCTTGATAAAAATTTTCAAATGTATTCGGACCAAACTTAAAATTACTTGCCGGCCCCTGTTTTAGATACATAAAATTATTTCTGCCTCAGAAACTCCCCAATTCTACTGCTAATAATGTTTCAGATAAACTGTACTGGAATTAAATACATATATATTAAATATAAGTACATAACTTGTTCGTAAACTCTATTTAGAAAAATTCCTAACAGAAGTAATACAAGAAAATAACTTTAGGAAAAATTTAAATTGGAAACAAAAATTTGGATATTAATACAAAACTGTATATTTCGTAATTCATTTTTAATTGTTTTAAAACAGTGCTGTTATTCATATCATCGCTTTTCAAATCACACTGATAGTGCTCATGTATAAGTACGTAAAATATAACTTCTTTTATAATTTTCAACTATTTGCTGTTAAATATTTCATATTATATTATATTCTACTCTTCAGATAAAAATGATTCAGTGAAAATGTACTGCCATAAAGTTTTAATATAATAAATTTGAGTAGATACTTTGCAAACACTATTTAGAAAATCTCAAAAGAAAAATAATACAGGAAAATAATCTCTAGAAAAAAATCAACAAGAAAAACAAAAGTACATTTCCGACATTAATTCAAAAGCTCATTTTCGAAATTCATATTTAATTAGCGTAGCACAGTTTTGTTATTCTCTTCACTTACTTCCCTAATTACACTGTTAACAAAGATAAAACTTGTTTTTAAGGGTTATTTCTGGAAAAGTTTTATTACTCATAGGGAGCTCTTGGTGATTTTTATGATTCAGCATCTTTACTTTATAAATTTACATGATAGTGGAAAAAGCTCGTTATTTCTAAAAGCAGCAAATTTACAAGTAATTTTGAAGGTAAATATAAAAGTCCCTTTACATCATAATTTCGTAACTTATGATCGAATAAATATTTTAAAATATAAATTAATGATGCTTATCTTAACAGTATATTGAAATTTCGAAGTCACCTAAGTAGAAAAAAAATGGTTGGGCCAACATTGTCTAATTTTTGGCTAATTGTCGTCAAACCTTAGAACACAGAAAGAAATCTTCACTCCGCCATACTATTGGTAATCCAAACATATTCCAACACTTACCGAATACTGATCCAACCGTTGGCTACAAATAATTTTGTTCAGATACGTTAATAACTAATGGGACTTGCGTAATCTACCATTTCTGAACAGTTCCGAAACCGTACTATTTTTCAACGTTCTCACAAACTTCTAATGATGGGCCATTAATCCGTGCTACTTAGGCAATTTCTCCAAAAGTTATAACCGAGAGAGTTTAAAAAAAAGCAATGCAAGCAATAGGTGTTAAATTCAAGCTGGATTTTTTCGCCTTTCTCTTCTCCCATCCCAAAAAAGGAGATTAAAATGTATTGAGTGGGTCTCGAAGTACCAAACATCGGGCCTGGATTACCGCATGTTGCTCGCAGAGCCATCTGTTGTTCGTAATCGAACTAAGTTCGAGAATCACAGTAAAAAAAACTCCAAACATCATACACAACGCTTCTGCAAGAATTTTTTAAATATCTGTCACCGTTTGGAAGTTATTTAATTTTAAGATCAGTCAGTCCTTTTTAGGACACCCGGTAATTATGCCTAATAGAGCCAATTTCTTTATTGATAGCTTCAGTGCTAATGTTTCATGAATAATGGGAAAATAAGAGACTGGCTGCTTTTTGATTTTCAAAGTATATAGTCATTGAGCTCGTGATCCGTAAATTTTGTTTTGATAGCTCATGCGTTCTCATCATAGACAATAACAAATATATAAAGTCAATTGATTTGATCACGAACGTCAGAAGTGAAATAAACGATGTTACCTAAATTCAAATGTCACAGGTACATAAGAGTTATCAAAAACAGAGCTTTCCATAGTTTAATAATTAGGCGTAGAAATGTATAAAAAAAAATAAAAACATACGAAACACATGGTTATACCTCCTTGGCTGGAAGTGAAGCGAAAAAATGCATTATTAAGCAGATCCGAGTAGTAGCTTCTCCGTAAATCTCCTTCTCTCAGTTTGCTGGTAGGGTTTTTTTAGTTCTGAACTTAATATTACGTCATACGTTTGATGAAAATATTTGCTGGAGCAAAACAGTGAAAATAAATAAATTTTAGCTTTGTTTGCATTTTCAATGAAAATTACACTTCAATATTCATAATGACTGCTTTATCAAAAAATATTTAATTCGATAAAATTAATTCAGATAGAAATTACGCCATTGCATGTAAAATATTCCTTTTATATGCTATTCATTTTTTAAATATGAATGGATACTTTATAATATTTGTTACAAACTTATAATAAGAATAGCGTAGAAAAATCGATTCAAGCGAAAGATCAAGATGGAAACAAAAGTATATTTTTGAAACAAGTACAAAAGATGATATTACGTAATTGACAGTAAATTGTCGTAACGCTGTTTTGTATTTTTTTTTATAAAGTAGTTATTTAAATGTTGAAGGATATTTTTCTTAATGGAAAAATGTTTTTTCTTTAAATATTCCTTTCAAATAGAAGTGAATGATAGCTTTTCATCGCAATTTAAATTAATTTAAAATCATAATACATTCAATTTATTTCAATCTTTTTTATATAAATTTTATTTATGAGGAATACTCAATTGATATTTCCATTATGTATCATTCTTATTCCATATCCAATAATTTTTTTTTACATTATGAGAGAACTGTTTGAAAATTTTCTCTTCTCATAATGTTTACCCTATCCATTGATATGTACCACGGATGAGATGGGCTCTGTCGATGGTGTCCGAGTATGGGCCCGACGTCAGCTTAATTTTTATACCAGTCTTCGGTCAGTCACCCAGTCTTCGTCTTGGGTGGGATCGGACTCAAAATGAAAAGTTTAGTTTTTCACAAATTGTAAAATCTAAAAAAATTGCTATATGAAAAATAACTATTTAGCCTTGGTTGCTTAAAATTTTTACAATGCTGTGAAAATCAGTTTCAAAGGGAATTGAATTGTTATTGTTTTGATGTAAAGAGAAATAATCTATCTTATTCTGAAGTCTTTGCATGGTCAGTATTAGTAACATAAAAAAGCCTTGGAGACGCATGATATCTCGTGCCTTTCCCCGCTTTCTATTTGAAGCACTTTTCCATTATTATTAGAAACAGGTCTTTCTACCACAGTTGTAGAACGATACTTTAAAAGAGCATGGATAATTTTACCTGTGGTTTGGTATTTAAAAAAATTGGCTATTTTAAACAGATTTTCAAGGATATGAAAATCACGAACATTGTCATGACGGAATATCAAGGATTAATAGGGGAGGTAGGGGAGGGTCGATACATTGGCAATTTTTCTAAACAAAAGGCATTAACAGTCATTCTAACACATGTAAAGGATTTTTTATTTGCAGAAACCATCATTAGCTGGAATAATCAGTGAAGAACTTACTTTTCTTTTCTTTTAATTTTGAAGATTTTTGGAATGTCAATGTAAATTTTTTCAAATAGGGATTTTCTTTCATAACTCTTATTATTGTGAAGATTATATCATGTTTTTTTTTTATTTATAAAGCACATTGTTAGGATTAGTTTTACTAGAAAGTAGAATTCCATTTTGCAACTGCATTTATACAAAGTGATTGAAAATCCAATAAGACATATTAGGGAGAAATGATACATTAGTACTGGGGAGGAATGGTACACTTGTATATTTGAAATTTAATAGTTTTTTTTAAGTTACAAACTAATATAGCACTCTAATATTCATTACTTTTTACAGCAAGAGCTACTGAAACTGATAAGGAAGATTAATTGGTAAAGCTTTTCCGAAATCAGTTACTCTAACAAATATTTTATTTTATCTGGATTTAAAAAGACTGAAATTTATCCTTTTGATCTTAATTGTTTCGACAATACCTACTTTTTACCCTCAACATCTTCTTCGGATCATCTCCACTAAACCAGTGAGTTAAGTAAGAATCAGTTATCTACTGACACGGCATCTAAAACATCTTTAGATGAAAATACAGAGCCGTCGCGTACCAAATTTTCAAGTCTCCCAAGGATATTAAACCTTATCCCAAGAAAACACTTCAACCACAAAGGATGGAAAGCGTAAAGTAAAATCTTTAATATTGATTGATATGATTGTAAAAAAAAGCTTGATGAATAATTTAAAGTTAGAGATTTATTTTCGAAAATGTGTGTTAATAGGATTGTTTAATTTTTTTTTAAATTATTATTATTATTTTTTTTATAATAAATATTTCTGAAACAAAAATATGTCATTGTCATTTCTCTTTAAATTATACTAAAATATTTCAAGATTTATCATAAAAAATTGTATGACACAAAAATTTAATCATTTGCATTTTTTTTTTCAATTTGCATAACAATGTATCAAATCTCCCTTGCAAGTGTATCAATCCTCCCCAGTAATGGGGAGATTTGATACAATAGTAACCATTCAAAATAATTGGGATACATTTTTTGAATGACTATTTTTTAAATTCATTATATTTTTAATAATTAAATAAAACGTCACTTTATAAGAAAACACGAAAAAAAAAAAAAAAAAAAAAAAAAAAAAAAAAAAAAAAAAAAAACTTTCTAAGGTTTATAAAAAATTATTTAGAAAAAAATGTATCATATCTCCCCTACCTCCTCTACTTACTTCTACGGCAGAAGAGATTTTTAATTGAGAAACATAATCTTGAAACAATTTAAGAATGTTATCAACTATTTCCTACTGTGTGCACTCTAAAAAATATCCAGTAGATTTTACTGAAAAACCCTGTCAGCCATACTACCAGTTTCTCCTGTGGTTTCTGCAGAGAAATCCCGTTAAATTGGTACAGAGTTTATCGGTATCAAACATAATTTTTCCATGTTACAGACAAGGTAATCCTGTTAAACGGAAAGAGTGATTACTTGAATGAACCAATATTTAGCCATCTAAAAGGAAACGCTATACTGGACAAAATGGGGTGACAATTGAATTCAAATGAATTCAACATTTTTGACAATGATAGTAGTAGGGTTTTTGTGATAACCATCTTTAACCATCAAACTCGCAGCCGAGTATCATTCAATATAAGGAGCCATTGAATAAATTCATACCACTCATATACAGTCGTTCCCGCTTAAACGAATATTGGAGGTTCCAGAAATAATATCCGATTAAGCGGGGTATTTGATTAACCGGGGAATCATAACTGTAATATTTATTGCGTAATATAAAGGCAAAATAACCATCTACGGTATATTTAATTAACAGCATAATAAATCGTTCACAGAATAACATAAACTAAAATAAAAACAAATGCTAATATAAAGTAAATACGTATTAATTTAATGTCAGTGCATGCATTTATATGGTTTACATTACACATAATGCAGCTCGTTTGAATTGGGTCAAAACTCTGCTACTTTTAGTTTACGTTACTTTTACCGCCTTAAAAAATCGTTTAAAATCGTTTAAGTGGAATTTTAAAGGAGTAAATATAGAGTTATTTTTCGAATGAGTGCAAAATACCACAACTACCATCTCGAGTCAAGAAGTGACGGCAAGTGAGCTCGAAGTGAGCCTAGAAGCCTAGTTAACAGCAAGAAGTGATGGTGGGGAGATCAAGGTGGGGAAATCATTTGACCTGTCCATTATACACCTACTGGCCGAAATCACTGCAAGAAGAAATGAAAATTCGTTTTCAGCGTAAAGGAACCGAAATTGACAAAAGGTGGAAGGAAATTCCAGCTGAAACGTGCTTTCCGCACTTATTTTCACACATAGGTCATACAGTTGTTATTCGATTAAGTGGGGACGTTCGTAAAAGGTATTTGGTTTAAGCGGGGAAAAATAACATAGAACCAATGGGAATAAATTCGGTTCCGGACGATTCTATTCGAATAAGCGGGGTATTCGATTATCAGTGACCCGATTAAGTGGGGAGGACTGTAATCTTGAAAATCACACAGAATTAAAACTTAACATGTTTAATACTCTAAAAACATCACATCTATTTTAAAAGATGAAAAACAATAATTCAGAAATTACATAAAACTCTTCCACCTTCTATCCTTTTCAACTTCTTCTGCATCAGCTCTCACGATCCTCGGTCTCCTCTCGTTGCCAGTTGTGTTACCTAAAGTTCGGCGGCAGACTGTGAATTAAAGAAAAAGGTTCATTCTATGCATTTAAGTTTATCTGCTGTTTTTACAACTCTGACATTAGTCAGTAAGAGTAACACGAATTTCTCTTAATTAATACCGCATTCTGGACACGATATTATTTTCCTTTCTCTTTACAGAATTTCTGGCATTCAAAAAAACATTAAAACATATTTTCTTGTACAAGATCATTTTTGTTTTTCTTTACAGTATTTTTGGTGTTTACGAATTTGTTTGTTACTCAAAAGTGAAAACTCTTATGATTTTAAAAGATTCCACTGGAGGGAGAAAACGATATATGTGCTGTAGATAAGAGAGAATATTTGTATCTGTAAGAGAGAATATCTTAGCATGAAATGAAAAAACTCTATTAAAAATATATTATAATATCTGATAAAACAACAAGTATTTTTAACAGTCTTCTTTCGACATGGGGATCGGGCGGCACAGATATCAAATCGTGTGATTGGACTCCGAAAAAAGAACCCGAACTCATCTCTAATATGTACATGTATAATGAGAGAAATATTTATAGATATTTATTAATAGAGAGGTACACACACTGCTAGGTAGCTAACTGGATTGATAGATAGATAAATTTAACTTTTTGTCAAATCTATCGATGCTTACTTAATATACTAAAAGGAGGACTTACGAAAAGCCTTACTATTTAAGGAATTCCTTAACCATGTCTGCTTGAGACTGCACAATTCACTTAAAAGAAATTTTAATAACTTTGCATCTCCCCTTAATAATTTTAGAACAAAGCGTATTATTTCATAATGCACACATATGAACTTTTCTGTTTTTTATTGCAAACATTAAAACAACCTTAAGATTTATTGATCAGGAAGATTGCTAAATATAATAATACTGGAGACATAGTACATACTTATGAAACTTGTATACTGATATTTGATGATTATATTTACTATATATTATTGTGTAATATTGTATTTGTGTAAATTTTATATAATAATTTTGGATCATATAATAATATAAAAGTATTCTAAGTCTTTTAATTAATACTATACCCATTTAATAATTTTTATTTGTTAAATTGACTAGCATATCATCCTATATTACTATATTACCTATATTACTATAAAGTCTTTGTACTTTCAGTAGATTCTTGAAATATTTGCCGAGCATTATCATACGGATTCAAAATATATACTACAGTATCTCGTTTTGTCAGAGAACGTTAAATAAATACGATATGAAATACATCTACTTTAAAATACTTCTTCTATGATAGCGCCTTGAAAGAATGTGTGTCTCAATGTTGTGAAATGTTGAACATTCGAGAAAATTTCAAATCACTATAATGAAGTTCCTTTGAATTTCTGCTATTATTCTGTACTTCATCATACGAGATGTGATTCTAGGTATGAAATAAAGCTTTTAAAATAAAATTTCAATGTATTTATGTAAGTTGAGGTACAGAGATTTCAAACTTGTCATTGTCTGAAGATTTTTGAGAGAAAGATACGTTGAATTTTCGATAAAATACTTAATAATTTCACATATTTTCAAAAGATTATTGTTTAGACATTCATTATAAAAAGACTATTCAAGTTACATTATTTGTGAAAACGTACTATTGAAAACGAAAAAGCTTTTGAGACAGAAACTTTCTTTTGATTCATCACATTTCCGTATATGCCAAACAATATAACTTTCATATGAAATAATAGTCTTCTGGTTTCGAAACAAAATATCATAAAATTTCTTTTATTATTTTAAATCTTAAATATGTTGCATGAAACTGAAACTGGAATAGATAAATAACTGAACAGATAAATGAAGATTAATAAACGATATTCGAAAACATTTTTGACTGTCAAACATTCACTTAAATCTTAATAAAAGATCCTTTGAAAATATAACTATGCTAAAAAAGGTTCGTAAATCAAGTAAAAACAATAAGAAATGATTGACTATAAAAGGAATTGATTCAAACAATAAATTTTGATAAAATGAACATTATAAAGAATATTTTACAATATTAACCTTTTATGTACTGAATTTTGAATTCATGAAAATTTTATCTTCTAAAGCATTAAACGAAAGGCGAAATTAAGTTTTACACACATTTTGTTATTGGTTTAGCAAATTTTTGAATATGTAAAGAGGTTCTGTACTTAATTTTTACTATTTATTTTCATAGAGACTCAGAATTTATATTACAGTGTCTAGTTATTTTTGAATGTATTAGATAAATAGTACATGAAAATCAGCTTCACTTAGAATGTTACTTTTTTCACAGCGTTTTGAAAAAGTATATACTCATTTGTATAAAATATTACAGTTTTGAGAAAATTTTTAAATGTGTATATTAAAATCTCTTTAAATTACTGCTATTATTCGACTGTGAATTATGAAATATACTTCTAGAAATAAAGTCTAGCTTTTAAAACAAAATTTTAACTCTTCTAAATAGGATAAAGTTTGAGATACGGAGATTACAAACTTGTCATTGTCTGAAGATGAAAAATATTTCTGCATGATAGATCTGAAGTTTTTCACTTGCACAATATATGTAATCTCAGGTACTTTCAAAAGATAATTCCGCAGTCATTCATTATCAAAGACAATTCCAGCTGCATTATTTATGAAAACAGACTACTCGAAACAAACGAATTTTTACGGCTGAAATTTTCTTTTGATTCAGATTTTTGTATTTGATGAATGTGCCAAATAATATGATTTTCATGAGAAATACTTTTTCGTTTTATGGAACAATTTATCACAATTTTTAGGTAGCTCAGTATTAATTTTATTTCATGAACATAACATTTATTTATTTATAAAAATGAAATAAATAAAATATTTAAATAACATATTAGTACATATATGGATTCCAGTAAATGATGATATATAAATTGTCAAATGCAAAAAATCTAGCTAATCATTATAATATATTAAAATACCTATATAATACATATTGTACACTAGTTGTCAAAACTTAAGCAACAGTCACGAAATGCTTATGTTTGAATACGTGAATGGTCAAATGAAAATTCTATAAACAGCAAGTGTAGAAAATAGATACTACCCTAACGACACAGCCAGTCGATGTGAACTCTTCTTGACACCACAAATGGTCGCAAGAGTCACAGTCACGACAATGAACAGAAATGTGACATCTTTCATTCGTCACAATCTTACATTCCCTTGGTCACTCCATTGAGAAGTTACTATGAGTGCTGATTTGTGAAGGAGTCATGAGGTGAATTTACTATGAAGTTATCTTGTGACTCTCGTGTGGCCGTCATTTGGAGATTCCATTGATCCATTCCAGTGATCTGTTCCATTGTAAAGTCCTCACGATAGCTGCTTTGTGACAAGTTCCCAAGTGACAGAAAATGAAATCAGCTGGTGGCTTTTCGCAAAGGAGTGCAATGGTTACTTTACAGTAGAGTCTGGATCACCTGAAAGTCACCACGTGACTTCATTGCGACACTATTTGGTAACCCATGGTAACGCAATGCACACGATGACTTCAAAAATGACTCTTCATATGACAGTCACATGAGAATCGCAAGGTGACTTCAATGAAATGTCACCTGGTGTCTCATCATAAGTAATAGTTACGGTGATTTCTCAGCAGAGTCACCATGCGACGATCATTTGAGAGGAATAATGAGACAAATAAAAGATGCCATATTTTGCTTCACCGCAGTGACTGTGACAATTGTGACAATGTGTGACGTGAAGAAGATGTCATATCGACTAGCTCTACTATAGGGATAGTTCCTATTTTAATTATATTATTTTATTTTAAGTATTTACGTGTTCAAAAATAAGCATTTTGTGACTGTTGCTTAAGTTTTGCACACAAATATATATATATAGGGTAACTGGGGGTGAGATGCCGTGTTGTAAAATATACTGTGTCACGTGGTTTTCCTATTTGCAGGTGCTCTTGGGAAACATCGCTCAGTTATAAGGAAGAGGGACCCTATTGATACTTTATATTCAGTTTGCGTTTTTTTTTTTTCCCAAGTCTTTCTTTTCTAAGTCTTTTTTCCTCTAACTTTTCATTGTTATTTCGCTTTAACACTTCTGGTATGTGTCCAAAATCTTTTACGTAACTTCTTTATTTGCCTATAAAAGCCAAAGTACACCAGTGAAATAAATCTGATGTTTTTAGAGAGTACTGATACCTGGCCTTTCACGATAGTGGAGGGAGGACCGGCATCTTCTCCAATACTTTGAGGTAAGCCGACTAAAGATTTTTGGGGTAAGATGCCGGTTATTTTTCCGTTGGGAAAGATGTGGGCCATTTTCCGTTGCCTTCAAATGCCTGGTTGTTCCTTCATTAAATTACTCTAGTATTAACTAACGTGGCAACGATTTTAATCAGATAATTTAAATCAGTGATTAAATTGTGATTTTAATCAACTGATTTAAAAAAATCATTGATTGCAATCATAAATTTTCAAATGTTTAAAATGGCATAAAGAAATATTAAAATCTAAGATGAATTTAATTTGGAAGGTTTTTATATGTGTTGTGCATTATAAATAAACCTTATTTGCCTTATAAATAATTGTTTAATAATTATTAATTTTAATCATTGTTAAAAAAATTGATGTTAAATGCAGTTATAAATAATTATAAAAAGTGTAAATATCGGTAGTATATAATATAGTTTTAGATAAGGGGTCTCTACCCCCTACGAGTTATGCTCGCCTACTTTCGTTTAGACAATGCAGACGGTAAAAACACCCTACTTTAATCTGCTTTATAAAGATTACGGAAGATTTAATCGTAATTAAACTACTAGGGGCTATCTCCCGTAATCGGGTTTACATTCACTTCCCTCTGGCTGAGGGATTTTAAGGCCAAAATAATTGCTGTCGAGACATCTAACGGCTGTTTTCATGATTGATTAAATATGATCAACCGAATAATTCAAAATTAACTTCTATAAAATGGATAAGTAAACAATTTTATAAAGATGCTATAAGAAATTTATTTTAAATAAGTCGTTTTAAATATTACGTAATTTTTACCAAAGTTTTGTTACTCATTTTAATATTCACATAAGAATAATTTTTAAGACCTATAAAAGCGAAACTAAAGTGGTGTGACGATAGCAGCTGCGACTGTCCAGGAGTCTTAAGCCTTTCTAAAAAGGAATTAGATAAGAAGAAGTCAAAGGTTAGAAAGCTAGAGTTTTCAACATACGGCGATATGGGTGATGACTAAATTTCCTACCAAGACTAAGAATATGAGGATCTTTGTGAATGAGAATGAATGTCCAGAGTGTCTAGCAAAGTGCGATAAAACCTCGGAAAAATGTGATTGGATCAAGTGCATTCAGTGAAACTATTGGTTACATACAAGATGCTGAAAGTTCCTAAACAAATGTGCAGTTTTTCGCAGATCCAAGTTATTTCTGAAAAGCACAAAGGAACATACGAAAAAAAGCAAACAAAAATCTGGACCCTAAAGCACTTTCTCACAACGGCTTTGCCGTAATTTAAGTTGTTATAATGTTTTAAAAATAGAAATATTTAACAGCCATAATCCTGATAAATGTTAAGTAGAACGTACCTCTTAAAAAAATAGTTTATTTTTATTAAATTTCCAACGTTTGTTACATTCAAATTTTTGTTTCAAATTCCAATTTCCTAATATTAAGTCAGTTAACAACTTTAGTATGTCTAAAATATTAAAGTTACTTTTATTCGTTCCGTTACGTTTTATGCTGCTCCACAAGAATTACAGTTTACATTGAAACTCAGAAGGCATCTTACCCCGGATAGTTGGCCATCTTACCCAAATCTTGGTGTAAGATGCCGAAATTCAAGGTTTTACAAAGACAAAATTTTCGATGCTTTCTATAGAATCTGTAAAATGAAATAAGTTTTTAAATCATACATAAAAATAAAAACTTTAACAAGTCAATGAATTAGCAAATAAAAACAACAGGTGATTTTAAAAATAGTTAAGTCAAAGACTACAGCATCTTCTCCCAATCTATCCTATATATATATCAATTAAAAATATAATTTTAAATATTTATGAAAACACTCTTTAAACAAACGAGTAAATAAATTAATACATTGAAGCATACTTACTCTCGTATGAAAGTAGTTTATGTTTGACTGGATTTTCAGTTTTGCGTGCAATTGCCATGTCCTGGATTCACACTTTTGTGCGTGAATGAACTACTTATTCTGTCATCCTTTTAATTTCACAAAATGTGTCTGAATCTCAGAGAACATGGTTTTCACGAATTTTTGTGATAATATATCAAATATATGATATATGATAAAATATATGATAATTGAGTATCTGTGGTTGTCTAGCTAATATAAACACGACGACTCGAGTTGGATTAAAGGGATTTAGTTGCATCTCATACAGGGCTTAATTTGTACAGGACGCCTGAGGAGGAGATTTCTTTGGTTTTATTGAATATTTAAATATTGGTCGGAATTCACTGGAGCTCATAAATACTAAGCTCCGGAGCCCAGCGGAACAGCACTTTTGAAAAACATTTGCGTTATGTCTTACCAAAGTACTTATATAGTGAGGTAGCATGTTGCAAATACTTCTATCTAGTGCTCGGAAGTGTGGAATAAAATTTTTCTTCAATGATTTTCGAACGCCGAGGAATAATGCCAAAATTAACAGCAGCCGTTTCTGCCGTTTTTACTCGGGGTCGTGTTATGTTTATACGCTGCTTGTTGTTCGTGTTCATAAAATATATTTACTAATAAACTTTTTAGCTCCACGCGGTGCTTAATTTACACCGAAACTCACAGGAGCGCAGTTCCAGCTCAAGTACTTTTTTTATTTTTAGTGAATATTTAAATATTAGTCGAAACCCGCCTAGTTAATAAATACTGCGCGCCAAAGCCCACCGGAACAGCATTATGTGTTGTGTTTTGCTACTTGATGCGAAGTCAGCCTTGGCGAGAAGAATTTCTGAAAATTCCCCACTCCTAATTTTAATGTTTTTGCTCTGTTCGTTCATTAGATCTTATTATGTATATAAATGCAAATAGATATATTATATAGATATATAGATCAAAATATATTAAAATTTTTCTTTTGCTGAAGACAAAATTTCTTTATATTTTTCGAATAATGTATGAAATATAAATATGCGGGTGGAGGGAGCGGGACTGGGGAAAGGGGGTTTATACCATAGCGTTGTTATTACTCCGGAATATTAGAGCTCCGGTACTTTTTTTGTTAGAAATTAAACCCTGATCTTATCCATGGTGGTACTTAAGACTGGAGATCCATCGCTTCCGGCTTTTGAAGGTACTGTTTCCAATCGCATCCAGCGATTTCTGGAGTTCCGTTACCTGAGATTTATTATGTTGAGCTGAACCAGGTTTCAGACCAGATGCTATAATCATTAAGATTAGCTGGGTGAAAAAGTTCCACCAAATTCGTCCGGGATAGCTCAGATGGCAGAGCACTGGCGGCTTCAGCCAGGAGATCCCTGGTTCGAATCCTGGTCCGGATATTTTTCGCCCAGTTGGAAATTTACATCTAATATGATTTAGCAATTAAAATTAATCTAGTGCAATAGAGTTAGTTTGGGCAGACTTAAAATATTACGTTCGGAAAAAATACAAAAAGCAATATTAATACAGAAACACTTTTCAAACTGACTTATGAAGCTATAAATAGCATAAATGGAAATAAATGGAAGAAATGCTGAAATGGCATAGAAAAACTTGAAAAAAAAAAGATTGGAAAAATGACAGTTTGGTTGAAGAGCCTAAGGAAAACACAGTTTTATAATAAATTCAAATTCTAAAACGAACGAAAAATTTGATATTTCATTCCGTACTGATGACTTTAGTACCGAATTTGCTTCTGAAATGACTGGTATTGAAGCTTTGTAGGTAATATGCTTCTGTGGCCCATTTTTTATATTCAATATTTTTATATTCATACACATTATACTCAATTTATATTTTATATCAATATGTTCAAAACTGTCGGAGGCTTAAAAAGTCTCATTATTCCTATTCACTTGTACAGTCAAAACTCATTATCTCAAATCAGTGTCCTACACGGACCAAGTAACACCCGACCTGAACCAGAAATTCAATTTGAACTCAACTTAAAAAAATAATTTTCATTCAACCGGAACCCAAAGTGAAATAAAATGAATGCCAATTTTGACTCCGTTCTAAAAATTAATTAATAGTCTACAATATGTAGTCTTTACATCGGAATAAATATTCTGGTTTTAAATATAAAAAATGGGTACACGAATCACGAAAACCCCTCCCAAAAGTTGCTGCACATATGGCGGAAAAGAAGAGTTTCAGTGATCCATACAAGTCCTTCTATCCTTTTAGTTTCTCCTGTGTGGTCGCTTAAAATGTACTACATCCTGCGTCGACCGTATCAAATTCCCTACACCCTTTTTTTTTTTTTTTTTTTTTATTATTATTATTATTATTATTACTTAGGGGAGACTTGGGAGTGTTGACCCACTTTTTACAAAATGATTCTTTATTTTTTAAATATTGAACGTAGAATAAAATTTTATATAACACTTTATTAGTTGTACAATCAGTTATCAAAATAAAATAGCTACATAAGTGTAACAATATAAGAAGTTTGAAAAATGATTGATTTTAATCCTGAAAAAATAATGGGTCAAGGCTCCCCACATATGGGAGGGTTGACCTACTATACGTGAGGCTTTACCCACTTTGTTTTATGTTGCAATATTTGTGAAGAAAAATAAAATCAGTTTTAAAAAAGCAAAATAACTTTATACTACATGCATTAAATATTATAAAAAAATATTTTTTTTAAATATGATCTTAAAATAACTGTTGAGACGCAATCGCAAGTCAGAGGAGATAAATTTTGTTTTAAACAGGATTTTGTCTGAGCAGGTTTAATTGTATAGCAGAGAAAATGAAACTTTAACATTTAAGGCAGTCTTCTGTTAGAGACAGGCTCCGTTTTCATAGTGTTTAATGTTATTATGTTCGGATTTAGGAGCCACTGTCACGATTTTTTTGTCTCCATGTCCTATTTTTGTGACACTCGACATGACAATGTCAACTATGTGACAACTCTATTTGTCGCATAGTTTGGCTTCATCTCATTGTAGTCACCCTGGTGAAATTAGTCTACATACCTTCCTAAAGTTTTTCGATCGATGTTATGTTCTTCTGCAGCCGCATGAGCACTTAACTTATCATTAACACGATTTAAACCTTTAAGGGGCAAGGTACTTTCAGTACTAAAATGTTGAAATAAATGACTAGCACCGGAATTTATGAACAAATTTATTTGGAAATAAGAAAAAGGCTATATTTCACATACATATTAAATGGAAAAGATTTTAGCAAAATTCTAGGGCCATTGTGACGTTTCGGAATTAAAATTAAGTGGTTTTATAAACATACTGCTGCTCCTGAAAGTGTTAAGACTGCTGCTTTCATTCTTTCTAGTCTCTTCTACTGTTTCTATTTACCTATTGAAAGTAACATTTCAATGGAAAAGAGTTCCTATCAACTTTCCCATTTCCTAGCATTTTTTCACATCTTTCTTTAGTCAATTTTAAGCATTTTCTTTTCCATGACACCATTTTACTGTAGCTTTACTGAATAAATTTACATTATTTTATATATATAACCATTAACCCTTCATTATGCACAGTGTATAATAAAAAGATTTCGAAAACCACTTGATAAAGGGAGCCTTGAGCATCTGGTGAACCCTTCCTCACATTGACTGGCTCAAGACACCCTAAATAGACCTTTTCTAAAGAATAGCACATTGTTATGTTAAGCCTGTACAATCTTTATGCCTGACATGAAAGCTCGATATTTCTGCATTACTTTAAACCTACTTACTTAAATTTCTATGATATATTTTATCTAAAAAAAGCTTACAAAATATTTCTAAAAAACATAACTTTTAGGTTGAAAACGCTTCACAATTGATTTTTTACACACCTATTTCGATTATCTGTATGAAGCAAAGATTTTGGCTTTGAGTCCAGTAGCTTTGGTTGACACCTATTGCTGAAACTCTGAAATTCTTTTGAATATGATGTCCTTATTTAACGCCACATAAAATGATGCGAGAATAAAGCCAAACACGCTACTTTAAAAAACTGGTGTGAATCAAAGAATCAGAAATTTAAAAAAAGTAACCTACGTTGCCCGTGAAATTCAATTGCACGAGAATTAAGGAATTAAAATTAGGAGTTACAATTATTAAACCTTCATTATACCTAACACCTGAACGGATGACTTTTTGCTTGGTATCCTTAGGTACAATTTCCTAAAAAATCGAAATATGTTGTGAAAATTAAGTGTTCATTCTGAAAATTTCAGAGTTTGGTACGATTTCAGTATGAAGGGAACATCCTAAGCAAAATTTAGCCATTGCATTATTCAATAGGCGTTATTACTAAACGATTGGTACCAGTCATATTTTTACACCAGAATTTACTTAAGAGTTAGTAAAGGGTGATATCACTAGTATCAATATCATTAGTATTCATAAAAGAAAAAAAAACTTCTTTTCCTATTCTTACGTACAATAGAAATTTTTATTACAGTATCTTGCTCGAACAAAAGAATATTAAAATAATACTGCATGTACAATATCACTAGAATTAAAAAAAAAAAAAAAAAAAAAAACGTACGATCCTTATGTGCAATTGAAATTTATATTAGTGTATTGTTTTTACAATACAAAATTAGAATAATACTGCATGAAACACATCTATATTTGTAGCACTATTACTAAGAATATACACTCGATGTTATTACATAGTGTAAATTTCTTATATTTTGAAATCAATATATTAAAGTCCTTTTAAACCCCTGCTATTATTATCAGTTGTACTTCAGATATGAAATCTAGCTCTTAAAATAGAATGTTGATTGATCTAAATAAACTAAAATAACAGATACATAGATGATGCATTTATCATTGTCTGATAATGAAAATTTTTCTTTGCATGATAGATTTGTAGTATTTCCTCCGAAATATGTGTCATCGTTCATATTTCCAAAAGTTTATTCTTCAGTCAGTCATAATCACAAGATAATTCCAGAAGCGTTATTTATGGGAACATATTACACAAAACAGAAGGATTTTTGCAGCTGGAAATTTATTTTGATTCAAAGCACTGTTCTGGCTTTGATAAATAATCAAAATAATATGATTTTCATGAGTAATTCTTATCCAATGAAGCAATGGATTATAAAAGCTCATATTTTTTGGCGTTTCTTTTATTATTTTAAATTGGAACTATGTTGCATCAAACCGCAATTTGAACAAGCAAAAACAGAATATATCAGAATACCTAAATAAAGATAAACATGTGATTTTTAGACAATCTATGAATTGGCAACTAAAATCGTAATAAAGATTCTTTGAACGTATAACCATGCTACAAAATGACCCTAAATTAAGTAACTATAAATCAGGAACAATGTCACATCAAATCAGAATTTAAACAAATATATAACTAAATAGATAAATTTAAAATTTAAAAAGGGTTTTTGGAGAATGTATGAACTCCTACATTTATATTATAAAGGACAAACGTATCTGTGCGTAATGCTGACGTCATTCTGCGTTTGGCAACACTTGACGATGAAATTTTGGTTTTGCAATTTTCGCTACTGCAAATTTTTTAACTTCTAAACATCGCACATTTTCATTCGTCACACCGTCGTTCAGAGGAGAAAATGTACTTTTAAATACAATTTGTTTGAAAACTGTATCTCAATTTATTTTTATTTTTGAGATTTTAATTTTTTTGTAGTTTTTAATTCTATTTCTCTAATGGTGGCAACTTGAGTACTCCATTTCTGTGGGATGTAAAGGGAAAATAGCCATGGAGGAAAAAAATAGATGGAGATGCAGTATGCCGTAAAAACAGTTTGTAATATGATGCATGTTATCGCTCAAATCTAAATGCTCTCATTCAGCCGAAAAAAAAAAAGCACGTGGAACAGGGACCGAATTCTTTGACATATCCCGTGCATTTTTTTCTTTAAATGAAAATGATCTGCTTATATTTAATCATTCTAAAGTAACATTGCATTGTATTATGAATTAAAAACTTACTAGAAGTTTTCTCCTTTTTTTGTGGAAGCATGTGATTGTGTTTGGGTCGAACGTAGCTCATTTTAGGGTTACATTTTTGGCGTCACCTAAAGCCACCACACTTAATCTCTATTGAAAATAGCAGATTACTGTATCTTTTTGTTGCCATTTTCTCATAGCAACTGAAAAAAATTAATTAATATACCTGCTACATCAAGTATATCGTCGGCTATGAAAGCCGGTAAATTTTGGTTTTATTTCGTTTTTATATGGGGCATTCTCACAATCTTTTGACTTTCATGTCCCTGAATAATAATTTTTATTATAATACACTTTTTTGTGTTTTTTTTTTTCATTTCATATACTGGGGAACATCCCATTGCATGATTGCGCAACAATATTAACCAGGTAAATAAGATTTGGATGATGTTGGGGGTCCAAACACCTGGAAAATTCCTATACCGTCCGGTGTTCCTCATGCTGATTTTTTAGTTTGGAGCTGTCTGGATAAAATTGTTTCAATGAAAATAATTCGATGTAATTTTTTTCTGAAACTGGAACTATTGTTTTATATAAATATGTAGATAAAAATTAACCTGCACACATTTTTAGGGTTGTTATTATTTTTTAAACTCTGTCCCTGGGTTTTAGATTCCTTACCACCTCTCTTCTGAAATTATACAGAAAATCATTTCAGATGCAGCCACAGAATTTTTTTTTTAAGTTTTTTCCCATGCAGAAGTATGCTAGAGAAATAATGTTTAAAATTCTTTGGCAGGAAATTTATTGTAGCATTTCAATCAGCATTTAAATATCAATTTCACGCATCGTGGCTTTAGTGGTAGTCTCGTGGTAGTCTCACCGTCCCCAAGGTTTGTTCCTGCACTTTTCGAGGCGAATTAAAAGATAGATTTAATTTAATCCAATGTTAACAACTGTTTCTAAAAATCAGTGAACATTGTGGCTATTACTTAGTCTTAACATGATTTTCCTAAAAATAGGCGGTAATTTTCCTTACCGTTCCATCCTTACCTTCACTTTTTTTACCATTTCGTCCCTTTTTTCCAATACCATCCCCTTTTTTTAACTTACCGTCCCTTCTTTAACACCCCTTTAAGACAGTGTTATACAAAAATTATGTATTAAAAGTACTACATTTTTATTATTTCTTATTTGAATGTCCTGTGGGTACTATGCAAATTCATTATAAGTAAAAATTTAGAAGAAAATAAAAAGTTATAGGTGTAAAATGGGAAGGAAAATTAAACTCGTAAGTTTAACTTAAACCTCAGTTAAATAAAAAAATGTTCGCTGCTGACCATTTTTTTTTTAATCATTAAGGCATTCGTCTATCAGATTAAAATGTTATTTTAGCAAGTTTAATTTTGTCAGATTTCCCCCCCCCCCAAAAAAAAAAATCAAAAGTTTGTGAGAATGCCCCATATATCAATTAACTAATTTTTAGGTTATTGCAAATTTACTTTAAAAACGATACATCAATTTCTCTTTTAAAAAAATGTACTTTAAAGAATATTTGTGTGACTCATTTTCTCAGCATTTACTTAATTCGTATGAAAAAGCTGAAGGAATGCAATTTTATTAATGCGTGTAAAATAACATTTTCAGAATTTCGAAAAAATATAATTGTAGGATTTCTGATAAAACATAGAGATATTATAAACAAACAAATGAAGGCATATGAATCATTAGATAATAATCGATTTGTTTTGCCGACTTTCTTAAATGACGACATCACTTTTTGTTGAGTTTTTATATTATTCCACGATAATGACGTCATATGCATATTTTTCTGTAGCTGTTATTTAAGACTGGATCGTAAAAGTCGAATGCTTTAGCAGATGCAAATGACGTCATTTTACATAAAAAAGCGTGTATTTTAATTCTTAAAACTGAAATATATTTTGTAGAAGTGCGTTATTTTTATTCCAGCGACTTTGAAATTCTTCACAGGTGGAAATGTTTCACTTTTGAAAATAACGTAATTGAAATCACACACTGATAAGCACAACTTTTTATAGAAATTTAGAACGGTTTTATAGAAGAGCAGTGACATACAGAGTCCATGCTTAGATCGGAAGTCATTATGCAAAAAATAGCAATTCATATTCGATAACTTGGTGGCTCTTGCCTGAATGAATTCGCTTCACCGAGTTAGACAAAGAAACACAGAAGGTCTTGGCAATAATTCCAGGTTTAAAATAATGTCAGCTTCCCCAAGTTTTTGTCCAAAATTCTCTCAACTTATTAAATTTTATTGCTATTCTTTATTGAATGTTTGTATTTTTTAAAAAAAGTCTATGCTTTTTAAATGAAGTGGGTTAAATATTTATATTTTAAGTGAAATTAATGGAATATGAAAACGTCAATGGGAACAATATTTGGCGATTTATCACATCGCTAACCTAACATAAAAGTACTTTATTTTCTGCGTATTAATGTAATAAAAATAGTCTTTAGTTTGTTTGTGTCAGGTTTGCATGTCTAATTTATTTTGACAAAATGGATTTGATAAGTCATTAATCCATTCATCCCCCCCCCCCTTTGTTTTTTTTTTCCTTTTTTGCAAATTTGATTATTTCTCTCCGTTGCATAATTTAAAATTTTACACCATTGAATAGGGAGGGTGTACTTTCAAATGTAAAATGTTTTAAAACTGTATTTAAATATTGTGACTTTTTATGATTTTTCAAAACAAATAGCTCGATTACGGAATAATAGTAGATGAACAGTTTTATCTATTTCAAATTTTAAGGGAAAACCACGATTTCTACCCACCGTCCTAAGATGGGCGCTTACACTATTATTTAATAAAATCATAATAATGATCCTTTGAACGTAGAACTATGCTACAAAATGATGCTAAATGAGATAAAAAATCAAAATTCATTTTAAAAGAAACTATAAAATGATAATAAAATATATCCTCCCGATTAACAGAAAAACATAAAGAGCATTTTCTCTATCAAGGAATACAAAATATACATAATACAGAATGTGAAAAATATACAAATTATACATAGAAAGACTATGTCCGAATTACGATAGATAAAAAATCATTTTTTTTTTTTTTATTGGTGGGGAATTTTCCTCAAACCAGATATATAAAGACTTTTTAAACTTATTTTCATAACTTGACATACATACTTAAAATTTATGTCACAGTGTCGCGTTATTTTAGAGAATGTAAGAGAAATACTACATAAAATACAGCTGTTTTACAGTACTAATTTCATGATAATGTTTTCAAAGAATAAATTATAAATGTTATTGTACTAATGTCTCATTATGATTTGAAACCTCGAGAAATTTTTAAATAATTATAATGAAGCCCCTACGAATTTGTGCTATTATTCTGTACCCGATTCTAAGTCATACTTCTAGGTATGAATTCTGGCTCTTAAAATGAAATATATGTTCATGTAAACAAGTTAAAATATGAGATACAGAAATTACAAGCTTGCCATTGTCTGAAAATGAAAAATAATTCTGCAAGATATATTTGTCGCATTTTCTCCGGAATACCTGTTCTCACATATTTTCAAAAGGTTATTATTCAGTCATTCATTATCAAAAAGTAACTGAAGTTGCATTATTTTCGAAAACTTATTATTCAAACAAAAGAACTTTTATCGCTGAAAATATATTTTGATTCACATTTTCGTATTTGATAACAAATAATATTTTCATGAGAAAGAAGGTTCCATTTATAAAACAATTGATCAAAACTCTCAGCTTCTCACTGTTTATTTGTATTATTTTAATTTAAAAGTATCCATCAAACCGTGCTTTTAACAAATGTATAAATAAACAGAGAAATGATTAATTAATAACAAATAATTTTCTTACAAACGTTGAATTTGTAAATATTTTATAAAATCAGCAGGAAGATGCTTTCAAAGTATAACTACATTATAAAGTAACAAAAATCATGAAAATAATTAAAATCTATTTGAAAATAAATGCTTAATTATAAAAATAAATAATTTCTATAAATTGGATTTTATGAGAAATTTTAAATTTATATTTTCAAATATGTTATAAAAGACATATTTCACCTGCTTTACATCTTCAGAAATATATCTATTGTCTAAAAATATGCTAGATTAGCCAAATATTCAAAATCTATTGAGAAAACTGTTAAAATATCAAAATAAATCGTTTCTCGAAAACTGAACAATATACACTGATGTGCAAACATTAAGGAAAAGTCACAAAATGCTAATTTTCAAATACGCGAACACTCAAAATGAAATAATATAATTCGAGTAATTGCTATGTCTACAACACAGCTAGCCCATATGACATCTCATTCTGGTCACACATGGTCACAAGTGTCACAGTAACTAAACTACGGTGAAGCAAAAAAATAGGAAATTCCATATATCTCATTATGAGTCTCAAATGATCACTATATGTGACTCCACTCAGAAGTCAATGTGACTGCTGCTTTGTGACGAGTCACCAGGTGACTTTACAATGTAGTTAAATTGCGACTATCGTGTGACTGTCACTTGTAGACTCAATTTCAAAGTTATCGTGAACGCTGCATTGTGATAAGTTACCAAATAATGTCACATTAAAGTCACATGATGACTTTCAGGTGACAGAGAGACTACTGTGAAGTCACCATTGTGCTCTTTTGGGAAAAGTCTTCATGTGACTATATCATATTATTTGATGACTTATCATAATGCAACGTTAATGATGACTATGAAATTGAATCTAAAAATGACAGTCACATGAGAGTCACAATTTACCTACATTGTAAAGTCCCCTGGTGACTCGTCACAAAGCAGCAGTCACATTGACTTCTCAGTGGAGTCATATATAGTGATCATTTGAAACTCATAATGAGATGTATGGAATTTCCTATTTTTTTGCTTTACCGTAGTGACTGTGACACTTGTGACCATGTGTGACATGAATGAGATGTTATATGGGCTAGCTGTGTTGTAGAGATAGTAATTACTCGAATTATATTATTTCCTTTTGAGTGTTCGCGTATTTGAAAATTAGCATTTTGTGACTTTCCTTAATTTTTGATAACCAGTGTAGTAGAAAGCTTGAAATACTCTGTATTACTAATAGACTATATATATAATTGTTTCTATGGCTTTAAAATATAGAATAGTTTAAAAAAAAACAATAAAAATCAGCACATTTTTAAATGAGATAGCATTATTTATTAAAAATATACTTCAGTATACAAAAAAGTTAAAACTTCCAATATTTTAAAGTATTAAACAAATGCGTATCATAATTAATTTCATTACAAAATTAGCAGTAACAATTATATTTTGTGCCGTTTGCGATATTCACCATATTTTTCAGTACCTATTATGCAGAAATAAAATACCCCTAAAACTGGCGTCAGATACAATAAGATACAGTAGCTTTGTAGTAAAACTCCTACAATATATAATTTATCACTACGATCGTTTCGAAACGGAGTATTAACCCGTTCCTTCATTAAGTCAAACCAGCCGAAGATTGTTAATTTGTCCCTTTTAAGAACAAAGTAGTCCTGTTTTTAAAACGTTAAAATGATTGATTGGCACCAGAATTTATAAACAAGTATTTTTGAATAAATTAATGTGTTAAACTTAACGAATTTCCTTTTTTTTTTGTGAAAGTGGTGGGGGGAGGTGATTTGTTAGGCATAGTTAAATAATTATTTCTTCAGTCATCTATTCTTTACATATATTTCTATTCCTCATCAAGTAATAATAATAATAATAATAATAATAATAATAATAATAATAATAATGAATCTATGTTAAATATATTAATTGTAGCTTTTCTTTATTCGAAGAATACCAATACTATTAATTTATGCTTTAACAGCGCAATATTTCCAAATAATTATTAATATCTGTGTATTTTCAGTGTGACATAAGTGATAAAATAAAAGTTTCTGTATTCAGTAACATAAAGACAGACGAACAGATCTTAGCTCCAATGGAAGATACGAAAAGTGGTCAAAAAAACAAAAAACTGAATTTCTAGTTAGAATATACAGGGTGTCCGGTCTCAACGGTGTCCAATGGCTAATTCCTAAACCGTTAGTCATAGATATATAGTTCCAATTATAAAAATGCTTTAAATCAGATAAAGAAATATTTTAAAAGCGATTTGGGTCAATAAAAACATTTCTTAAAAAATTACGAAATTAAAAATTTTATACGGTGCCCCGGTCCTATAAGTTATATTTAGTAAAAGTTTCCTATTACACTGACAAGTAAGACAAAAAAAAGTCCCATTCATATTGCACTAAAATTGTGCGAGTTATGAAACTTTAAAAATGCATGACTTATGCCACTTTTCTGCTCTGAAAACAAACGAGTTCGGCTTGGCTTTGAGGGGTCATATTCCAAGTGCTTAAAGTATTCGAAGATCTCATTTCATGTGTATTTGCGCTTTGAAAAAAATCGTACAAGTACACTGGTTATCAAAAATTAAGGAAAAGTCACAAAATGCTAATTTTCAAATACACGAACACTCAAAAGGAAATAATATAATTCGAGTAATTACTATCTCCACAACACAGCTAGTCCATATAACATCTCATTTATGTCACACATGGTCACAAGTCTCACAGTCACTACGGTGAAGCAAAAAAATAGGAAATTCCATACATCTCATTATGAGACTCAAATGATCACTATATGTGACTCCACTGAGACGTCACTGTGACTGCTGCTTTGTGACGAGTCACCATGTGACTGTACAATGTAGTTACATTGTGACTCTCATGTGACTGTCACTTGTAGACTCAATTTCAAAGTCATCGTGAACGCTGCATTGTGATAAGTTACCAAATAATGTCACATTAAAGTCACATGATGACTTTCAGGTAACAGAGAGACTACTTTGAAGTCACCATTGTGCTCTTTTGGGAAAAGTCTCCATGTGACTATAATATGATATTATTTGGTGACTTATCATAATGCAACGTTCATGATGACTATGAAATTGAGTCTCAAAATGACAGTCACATGAGAGTCACAATTTAGCTACATTGTAAAGTCACCTGGTGACTCGTCACAAAGCAGCAGTCACATTGACTTCTCAGTTATAGTGATCATTTGAGACTCATAATGAGATGGATGGAATTTCTTATTATTTTGCTTCACCGTAGTGACTGTGACACTTGTGACCATGTGTGACATGAGTGAGATGATATATGGTATAGCTGTGTTGTAGAGATAGTAATTACTCGAATTATATTATTTCCTTTTGAATGTTCGCGTATTTGAAAATTAGCATTTTGTGACTTTCCTTAATTTTTGATATTACGATTAAGTTATCATTTATTATGTTTCAGATTGGCTGAAATAACATATGTTTTATTTTGTCAGGATTTGAGACTGTTTCTTTTATGATTTCTTTTCATAAAATTATGTTATTTTATAAGCTTTTATGTTACTTCAACGATCTTATGTATGTTTTTCCAGTTCAAAATTTGTATTCGAACTTTAACTCACTTTCAAATATCCGAACGAGATTACATTTTACATACTGGCGCAAATCCGATAACAATCTAATATTATTATGATTTTCGGTGGTTACCAATTTATACTTATTTTATAGGATAACACAAAAAAATTCGGATAGATTACCGCCAAGAAGTTTATGAAAAAGTTTTAGATTAGATAATACAAGACGGAGATTGTTGGGTTTTTAAAGTTTTATGTATTTTTTAGCACTGAATCCGAAAATTGCCTTAATTTTTAACCATCATGTCAGGATATTTCGCAAATCATAAACTGTCGAATTTAAAGAATAACAAAAATCGGACACTATAAAGTAGAGGAGATGATTGTATTTTTTAACTTTTGATAATTGATTTTTACGTACTTTTTAGCACTAAATCTGAAAATGACTTTCATTTTTAACCATCACGTTAGAATTTTTTTGCAAATGTGTAAGTTAAAATATAGCGAAAATCTCATACCATAAAACATATGTAAAACTTTTTTTATTTTATTTTATTCAATAATTTATTCGATATTTTTGCTTATCTTGGGATTCTTACAGCTGGGTGGTGTGATGAGATGGGGGAGGCGATTAAATTTTAACTTTGAACTTTTGAACTTTGAAATTTACAATTTGCAAAAAATCTTGATGTGATGGCTAAAAATGAAGGTCAATTCCGGATTCAGAGGTACAGAATACATAAGAATCAATTATCAAAAGCTAAAAAACATGAAATAACCCAACTTTTGCAGGCTAGTGTAATCTAATAATATTTTAAAATACGTATCATTTTGTAAAGAATTGAGGCTGTTAATTTAGCATCATTTTATTTAACAAATTGTATATTTTGCATTAATATGTCAGAATGACTAAAGATTTCAAATTTATATTGCAATGTTAATTTTACTCTCAACCATTTTTTAATATATCTGACGAAATTATATTTCGACTAAATTTGTGAATGACCCCCAATTTGCAGCAAAAAATAGGCTCCAACTTTAAACAGGTATTACTCGGTCAATTTTAATCGGAGAACAACGGGGCTTTTTTTGTATTACTTGTCAGTGTAAAAGGAAAATTTTACTAAATATAACTTATAGGACCGGGGGACCGTATAAAAATTTAAATTTCGTAATTTTTTAAGAAAAGGTTTTATTGACCCAAATCGCTTTTAAAATATTTCTTTACCTGATTTAAAACATTTTTGTAATTGGAACTATATGTCTATGACTAACGGTTTAGGAATTAGCCATTGGACACCATTGAGACCGGACACCCTGTATAACACTGCATTTATTAATCTAGTAAATATGACAAACGAAATTTTGAATTAATTATTTATATAATTTCAAAATTATTTGACATTTCGTTTTCTACACAATTAACAATGTTTAACCCGTTCTATGCACGGGAGTTCACGAATTTAAATCTAAAACCAAAATTAAAAATAAAATTTTGTCGAATTATCATGTTGCTATGACAGCAGACGATATTTATGAAATAAGGGAATAAATAGAATAAAAAGTTTTGTTGGTGTTTGTGATAAAATGTTTTTCTTTATTTTTTTAAAAAGGTAATAATTAAGCGTAATTAAATAAGCTCTAATTTTTTGCATGTGAGGTAAAAGAATTTTCGTAATACCCACAACAGTTTCTATTAGTATTGCAGCGTGGCGTACGTAATATGAATACCTCACATTGCAGTAAATATTTAGAACTGGTTAGAACTCGCGCGATTAGGTTGAACATAAAAAAGTCAAAAGTTTGTCAAAAACATTTTTAAAAAATCTATTTAATATTTTCGAATTTTTTTGTCCCAATCCTTCATGGGCCAAATTTCGTAGCCCTGCGCCCTGTGGTTTCCAAGTTTTTGAGGTTACATGGATACATGCGCACGGATTTTAATAGGGTAGAGAGTTGACTAATTGTCTAATATTAGATTAATTTTTAACACAATTATTCAATTGGTAAATAAATCATATCTATTGTAAATTTCCAAGTAGGTGAAAAATGCCCCGGCCAAAATTCGAACCAGTGATCTATTGGCGGAAGCCGCCAATCCTTTGCCAACTGATCCATCCCGGACGCATCTGGTGGACCTAATTCACCAAGTTAACCTTAATGATCACGGCATTTGGTCTGTTATCTCAATCAGATCAACAGAATGCGAAGTTTACTGGAATTCCATAACCTGTGATTTATTCTGCTGAGCTGATTCATACGTCAGATCAGATGGTGTGATCATTAAGGTTAGCTAGGTGAATTAGGCCCTCCAGTTCGTCCAGGATGGGTCAGTTGGCAGAACATTGGCGGCTTTCGCCAAGAGATCCCTGGATAGAATCCGGACATTTTTCATCCACTTGGAAATTTGCATCTGAACTGAATAGTTGACTAAATATATTATTTGAATTTCATTTGATATAAAATGATTTTTTCGCAAATATATATTCATAACTGTATTAATATACTGAAAAAATAACTTTAAATTATTACGTGATTGTGTTTATTAATGTTTATTTAATCCCAGGTATTTTACTAGAAAACGAATTAAAACTTTTAACAAGTTAAGCGCCACGTCAGTCACCGGTGACTGGCACTGAACTTTCCGTTTAGAATGCGTCATTCACCGTATACGAATGACGTCATTTTACATAAACTAAAGGCGTGTGCTTTAAGTCTTAAAATTGAAATATGTTTTGTACTATTTATATATACATGTATTTTTTTTTTTCATCGGGGGCAACACTAAATTCTGAAAAAGCAAAATTCCTGTTTTCTAGATTTTTTTCTTTTTTTTTTTTTTTTTGACCACAGGTTTGCTGTCATATTTCTTCTTCGCAATTCACTAACGTATTTTACCCCGAATTTTCATAAGCAATAATAATTATACACTGTAAACTGAAATGTCTGACATTCAGACACTTAAGTGTCTGAAACGTAGTGTTCAATTTTCAGACGTTTTAAAATGTCTGAAAATTTTCAGGCACTTCTTGCGTCTGAATTTCAAACACATAAGTGACTGAAACTGGAGTGTTCGATTTTTAGACGTTTTAAAGTGTCTTAAAATTTTTAGACACTTCTTGCGTCTGAATTTCAGACATTTCAAGTGTCTTAATTGCGGCCATCTTTGAGCCCCCCCTTTTTTTTTTGCCAATATGAAGCCATCTTTGACCACTTTTCTTTCTAAGCCATATACGCAGCCATATTTGACCACATTGAATCATTTTTTATAAATGAGAATAATTTGTTACCATAAAGCAGAGCTAATTGCAGCGTGGTAAAACTAGGATGCTTCTCTGCCCCCTGATTTTAAGTTACCCCAAATTGGGTACAAAATTTTTATAAAGCTGATATTTTATATCAGTTTTGACTTTATTATGATCGTAATCAGTATTTTGTAGTTTTAGAATAGGATAATATGTATAAATATATTCACCTAAATATGTATTTATGCGATTTCATATATGCCCTACGGCATCAAAAATGTTTATTAAATTAATTCCAGTCCAAAGACCTAGTATTTATTCGCCCCCTTCCACCACCACCACCACCACGCCACCTTCATATATTGCTACAAAAAAAAAAAAAAAAATTAAGACTGCTCGATGCCATCAAATACATATTTGGATAAATATATCCTTTTCTTTAACCTAATCATATTTTAAAAGTACAAAATATTTATTAAATAAGTATAAGATCAAAACAAATTTAAAATATCAGCTTTATGGAAATTTCATACCAAATTTGTGGGCCCGTAAAGCTAACGTCCCATAGAAAAAGCCCAGTTTGTCCATGCTGCAATCAGCTCTGCTTTATGGTAACAAATTATTCCCATTTATAAAAAATGATTCACTTCTTCGGAAAGAATTCCATCCCTGCTTTGTTGTACAATTTTTTTCTATTTAAATTAGATATTCCCAGTCAATTAGTTTAAGCATTTTTTGGATTTTTATTTCTGTGTTAAATAAAATCTAGCACTAGATTTCACAAAATTATCAGCATATGAGATCCGAACATTAAAAAAAATTTGAGCACGAAACACTTACTTTTCTTTATCCCCCTTCGTTTTTATTATTATACTATTTATCATTACCAAGAAATGCTTGAACATTTGACAACCGCACATCGGCGCCTGAGACGAGCAGTAGTTATAAGGTCCTGGATGGAATTCATGTTTATTTGGCTCTTTTCAAACGATAAATAATATAGTAAATATCAATGGACAGAGAAATACTTCATTATGATTTGAGTACCCTTCATTTCTGATCCCCACGTTGCTTGCGATCACACAAGCAGTATCAGTCGCAAAAGCGATTTCTTATCCACATGATTGGAACAGTCGTCGAAAAAAAATAATAAACACCTCCTACTAACTCTGCAACTAGAAGACAACAATAATAGAAGAAAGTTACTAGTACCAATCGTCTGGAAATAAAGTCTACTTTTAAATGATGTATTTAAAATTTGCATAGGGGCCATCTACAAATCAAAATTAGACCAAACTTTGTTTTTTTTTTCCAATGGATGCACCCAATTTTGACACTATATTTTAAATCTTCGGTTCAAACTATGCCTAGAAACGAAATTTCTAGTCATTTGAATGATAAGTTTTTGAATTATAAGCATTCAAAATTTAGAGCTTCTAATGTTAAATTGCATTTTCATATTTTTATTAATATCTCATGAAATTATAATCCTAATATGATAATTTTGTATGTGGTTATAATACTAAAAAACCTAAACATATATAAAAACATTGAATTCGTAAAATTGCATACCAAATTTGGGGCCACAAAAATCGATGGGAAGGTGAGGGGGCAGGGCCGCGGATCAGTTTCCATGTTTTAATCAGGTCCTGCTTCTAGAAGAAACATTACCCCGCTTTATATATTTTTAAATAGAGCTGTCCGCTATTCGGGAGTGACCGGTTATAGAAGTTTTACTGTATGCTTCAGTAATAACGGACATTCTCGAATAGCAGACACCTATATAGCGATCACTTTTTTCAATCCACAACATTTGTGGATTGAAAAGCAGATTAATGATATATTGAAGCATATTTTGTGTAATTTGTACTTGGTATGCTGGGTATTTGTACACTCTGGACTTTTTTTTCATATGAAAATAAAACCTCTAAATAGCGGGCAAATTCTACGGTCCTAGGGTGTCTGCTATTGAGAGATTTTATTTAATATATACAGTTATAAATATATTCTAAAAAAATTAGATTTTTTTTTTTTGACAGTATAGGAAATGTGGTTCTAATAAGTTCCAGTACCAGCGGCTTACATTCATTACCCCCCCCCCCCTTCCCCCTACTACATATACAGCAACAAAAATTTAAACACATTGATGACTTAATATATATATATATATATATATATATATATATGGACATGTAAATATATGTTTGGATAAATATATCCTTTGTCATTAACTTCATCCTAATCTAAAAGTATGCAATATGATATATAATAAGTACAATAAATTGCTTTGCGCAAATGGATGCATTCTCCGATGATAATAAAAAATAATCCTTTAAAAAATCAGAATAATTTTGACGTTGAAAGTTGTCAGAAAATTTCTGTGTCTTAAAATTTAAATATATTATACAGATGAAACACAGGAAATACATATAAATGTAGTTATTTTACTTTGAACAAGTTTCCATAGTCTAAAAAAATTCTTTCATCGTGCAATTAAATACTGTAGAAATTTCGAACTTTTTAATAAAGCGTTACAAAGGAACAATTTAATATGTATTTATAAAACATTAAAAATTTCACGATAACTCCAATTCTGATGCTTTTATAATTATTTTTCAAGTTTTATGCCCACCACTTGAAGCAAAAGTGTTCATAGCATTTCCTATACATAAATTTAATTTTGTTACATGAAAACATTAATTTCGAAAATGTAAAAGAATTAAATGATCTGTCATTAAACATAAAAATTCATATACGAAATCATTTTAATATTATCTGTAACTAGAAGTTACAACGGAAGGGTCTATTAATAACAATATCATTTAATAACTTGATCTTTTTAATTATATTTTGCCATGTAGGCAATTTCTTTTACATATAGCATATGGCATAATCACCAGAGCTACTAAGCTATCTTTAAAAAGTTAAACATATATATATTTTTAATAACATGCAAGAGAAATAACATGTAATTTCAAAACTTATTTTGCATTAAAAATACATATTTAATTGTTATTTCTGTATCTTTTATAAAAATGAACAAACGTTGAAAAAAAATCCCCCCAATTTTATGTGAAAATGCAGTAAAATATGAAAATAAAGTCTTTTTTCCGTTCTAAATCTGTAATTTCTTTTTAACAATCAATAAATCAATATTAATAAATTTTTCAATATCTGAAGTTGTACGAAACTTAAATATAATTTTAAGTAATTAAACAAAGTAAATAATGATTTATTTCCTTACTTATTTTATTGTAAATCATTATATAGCTACTATAGAAAAATATTTTTAATAAAATTAACTATTAAAAAAATGGCATTATATTAAATGGCTAATATTTACTGACATTTTTATAGTCAGATTAATAGCTTGTATCCACAACAAAAACTATATAGTGCTGCAACTGCTTTTTTTTTCTTTTTTTGGACAAAAATATAATACTAAAAATGTTGACAAATTTGGGTGTCAATGTACACAAGCAATAACTTTTAATGCTTAAGCAATGATTTAAGCAATGATGATATTATTTTATATGAAAAACATTTATTTATAAATCGAATGCTTTAAGAATTATCAAGCAAGTTAGTTAATTAATCCTGAAAATGAAATAAATTTAG
This sequence comes from Maratus speciosus, assembly GCA_963932465.1. NCBI lineage: Eukaryota > Metazoa > Arthropoda > Arachnida > Araneae > Salticidae > Maratus > Maratus speciosus. Next base: position 198,117,074 of record OZ010792.1, on the reverse strand, counting down.
TCGAAAATAATAAAAAACACTGTAATACTGAAAAATATTTATTCTATATAGAAAGATACAAATATGATAAACACATGTATTCTTTAAAAAGTGATTTAAATAATTAATATTACATAATTAATATTGTTCAAGGAAAATTTCTATTTCCAAATAAAAATTATATTTTTGTAAATAATCACATTCTTACCTTTTTAGTATTTCCTTAAATGTAATAAATAAATCCATGTAATATAAACAGAAACACAAAAATATAGACACTTTCTTCTTACATATTTCACTAAATATTCAGATGAATGGTGATAATTGAAAAACATAACGAAGACATTTTTTTTTCATTATTCAACATATTTTTTTCATAATGATATAATTTAATATAATGCAGAATTTAATTCAATTCGCTTTTTCGAATCACATTTCACTCGCACTTTCTTATTCTCCAATCTCTCAAGAACAATTATTGAAATTCCAAAAATGCACTTTATAAGCTGTGTATTAGTAAGCTGCATATACATCTATGTGGATGGCACAATCACATTACTCAACGTATCATTTTTATAATAATCGCATATATTATTCCATAAATGAATTATTCCAAAAAACTGTTCCAGCTATGTATATGCCACAGTCACAGAATATAAATAATGTTACACATAAAAAAATTGCGGGCAACTTTGTTAAACAGGGAACTACCTCATTGAAAGAACCGTTTTAACGCGCCAGTTGCCAACGGACGTATTTGAACAAAGAGAAATAGGCGAAATCAGCATTCTAATTACCACTGCAGTCGCTGATCTCAGCCTACTGTTTATAAACCGTTATAAAGGGCTTGATGAGCTCATTTGAACTTTTTATCAGCGAAAAATAAATCATTGAATAAGAAGAAATAAGAAAAGTTTTATTTTCTTTATTAGGTGTTTTCTTAATGTGTTACATTTATTTGAGTATAGTTATTGCAGTTTTTTTATTTTTAGACATATAGAAAACATACTTTAAATAAAGATTTTATTGTAAAACTAGAAAATAACATATCGAATTTTCGGTGGTCATGAAGAGAGCAATTGTCCATCCCTGAAATTTAATCAATTATATTTTCTATACGTTTGATTATTTAAAAAATACTTTTCTCTTCCAAATAGCAATATATTAATTAAACGCTAAGAGAAAATGCTGCTAAAAATTTTTCTCCAGAGGAGCCCCCCCCCCCCCCCTTAACTTCTCGTAGAAGGCGATTTTAATTTTGTTCTGTTAGTGTTCATATATATCAAATTTATCTTAAATGAGGAGGGGCAGTTCAAAAAAAAAAAAAAAAAAAAAAAAAAAAAAAAAAAAAAAAAAAAGACAGAGAGAGGAGAGAGAAAAAGAAATCAGTTCTCCATTGTGAAAAATATCCTTAGAAACTTATTTTTAAACTATTAATATTTCTTAATTTTTAAATTTCTTAAAAATTGTCTTACACGAGGAGTTCTGGCATAAATTCTTAGTTTAGCCTACTTCATGTTTATATTCTGCATTTTACAAAAGCGGACTGGGCTGTGGACCCCAGGCATATACAGTGAAATCTCTCTGTGCGACCACCTCTCTGAACGACCATTTTTTTCATGGAACGAAATTTATTCCCACAGGCTCAATACTAATTTTACCTCCATTCACAGACCATCCCAGTTGAGCTCCCTCCATGAGCGACCCATTTCTTTGAAGAAAATGAAACAAATCCCGTTTTTCCCTGGTCGCTTGAAGAAGATTTTATTAGAAAAATAGTTCCGGAGTGCGCATTATTCATCAAACTTCTAAACTAAGTTTAGATTTTTTTTTTTAATTCCGGTAACTTTTAAATATTTAAACCCCTTTGTGCCTTTTTAGGTAATAAATTGAACTCTGATGACAAATTAAGAATGACGGTCGATAAACTCCCCTGCCCTATTTTGTCGAGAAACTCTCAATGAAATACATAATTTAATCAAATCGTCTTTATTTGTTCCCGTAAAAAAAAAAAAAAAAAAAAAAACCGCATTTATTGACTGGACTTCGAAAAGACTTGGAAACAAAAGTTATAAAATATAAAACCGTAAAATCAAAGCAAACGTCAATGTATTCATTTTTTAAACTCTGCAGTAATTAATTTATATAATTAACTTTTGTTTTGATACTTAAATTTTTATAGTTTCTTTTACTAACGTGAAAAATAAATTTTAGTAACATTAATTATTGTAACCTTTTTTCAAAAATTAAAATCTAGATTTAAACATGACCTCCATTAAGAGACCACCTCTCGGAGCGATCACTTTTCATTGGAACGAACGTGGTCGCTTTAGGGGGGTTTTACTGTATGTTCTAAAATCTTGCTCCTCAGTACGTTTCTTTCTCCCTCTACTCATAACTCTTAGTATTTAGGTGAGCGATTCTCCCTGTATACGATCATGATAACAAGTAATTTTTGGAAAACTTTATATTTTGTGAAAAGCAATTATTTAATTATTTATTGCGCCTAAAATAACTTAGCTCCAAACCTTAGTAAGCGAACTTTTCTAATTTTCTCAGATGTCCCATGATTTCTTCATTTATAAATAAATACTAAATTAAATGGATGAAAGAGTATTTTAAATATCTTTCATCCATTCGGAAATATTTTCTGATAGCGCTGATATACATATTGCAATACAATTGTACGTACAGTCATCACTCATATGATACAATTGTATCGCATTCAGACACTTAAGTGTCTGAATTTCTAAAGGTCTTAATTTCAGACATGTCACTATTATTCAGACATTTTTCTCCGTTCATTTATAACATGATCATAGTAAGACACTTATGTGTCTTAAATTTAGACATCTATGATGTCTGAAATTTCACATTTAGACACTTAAATGTCTGAATTACTTTTTCAGTCACATATGTGTCGGAATTTAAGACGCCTCCTTTTGCAGTGTAGGTAAAATAAAACGGATTTAAAAAAACCACTTGAAATCTTAAAATATTTTAATTAAAACAAGCATTTACTCTTACAAATACTTTTACTATAATGAGCTCATTTCTAACGCACTCTTCACATCTTCCCTCCCTTTTTATGGAACTTCCATTAAATAGGGGTAAGCTGGTGGAGGATTAAACTTCATAATTCCTAAAGTATTTTTCTGATCGCTTTATTTTTATGAGAAAACAAGAATACAAAAACTAAAATTTTTTTCTTCAAGATTTTTTTAAGCCCTTTCCCCCCCCCCCCCCTTTTCCCTCCGCCATTTTGAAAACACTACTGTACAGGTAATTAGTAATTGCCGAAACGTTAGTGAAGGCTTACTTTCGAAACACGAAAAGTTTTGGTTTCCGTTAGTCTGTCTGTCTGTCTGTCTGTTAGTCAGTCTGTCTGTCTGTCTGTTAGTCAGTCTGTCTGTCTGTTCCGCGATAACTACCGCAAAAAGTATCCGATTAGCTTGAAATAAGTGGGTATGTTTGTGAAGTACCCGGATTTAGCTGTATAGTTTTGGGTTATATTTGGTTCATTCGTTCGGAAAATATAGAATATTTTATTTTGTGCAATAATGCTTTTCTATAGCAATTCAGACGATTTTTCCATTTTTATTTGTTCAAAGGAAATGGCTCATGTGATTCAAGGATTTAAATGGAAAATTATGGATGTTGAAATTTCCTAATTAGAACCATACATTATTCATAATAGTTTGAAATTTTGTGGATACATTTGTCAGAGTTTTTAAATTCGGTGTGTAACTTATGGAAGGAATTTATATATGTGTTCAAATAATATAAAATATTTTCTTTTTCAAATTTACTTTTTTTAAATGCACATATTTCATTGTTTTAATTTAATTTTAACTGTTACTTAGCAACGAAACTACATAAAAAAATATCGTAAATGTGAAAGTATGTGTAAGTGTTTGAAGTCTAATCAACGCCAAAAGGGACTAATTAAAGCTTTTGTGTCTTTACATATAGATGAATTTACCCCAGAAATAAAGAAAGGCAATGTTCTATTTATTTATTTCAAATATTTTTTTTAATTAAAAAGTTCATTATTTTTATTAGGAATAAATTAACATTTTGCTATAAAATTTAACAATCTTTTTTGTTTACCGTTGCCAAGAAAATCAGATCCCCGGAATAATAATTTATCCTAAACAGTTCATTTTTATGTGAAAGAATTCCATATGCAAGAAGAAAATGAAATAAAATATAGACATGAAAACGTCTTCAGATTGGAAATAAAACGAAAATACGAGAAGAAGGTGAATTTCACCTCATATATCAAAAGTAAAACAAATGCGCTTTGAGGTTTAAATAAAAGCGCCTTGTGTTATGATATTAATTCTTATTATTAAAAAACAAAGTTACCAATATCTCACGGTTTATCGTCTACACACGGCTAATAGAAATGTTTAATTTTTAATCGAAAATTTCAATGAGAAAAAAAAACTTTTGAAAAGCAAATACATAGTAAATGTCAAAATTATGCACCGAAAAATTATCTCTGTCAAAATTGACGTCATTGTACCGAGAAATAAATATTTTCATTCTTAAAAACCAAACATTACCTAGATTGCCTGAAAAAATATTTTTTGACGAGTGTTACTTCTTAATGCCGCCTCATTTTAGAAAATTTGAAAGAAAATTACTTTATTTTTAAAAGAAAATTACATTTCTGCTCATGAAACCTAAACTTTTAATATAATTGCCTCAGTGTAAATCATTTTCTGTCCACCGGTATTGAAAAATAAGGCTCGGAAATGTAAAAAGAAATCTAAGATTAACAATAAGCATTAGCGCAATCAATGAAAAGTTACATATGTAAATTTAATGAGACCAAGGGGGGTTCAGGGGGTCGGAGCCCCTCACAGCGAATATCAAATATAAATCAAAGAAAAATATTGCATTTCGTCTAATGATTTTATCTGTTTTCAGTATTTATCGAGTCGGTTCTGACTTTCCAACCTCGGCAATGTATGTTAATTTTATATATTTTTAATTCGAAAATGTCAAATTAATTGTTTCTACCTATTGAATGCCGAAATGAAATCCCTAAGCATGCATGACGGTTTGTGAGGGCACGGAGTTCTCTCTTTAAATACATTGTAACAAACTACTGATATTCCTGTTTCAGAGCAATAAATTGTCTTCAATGAAAAATATGATGGCATATGCCAAATAAATAAAAACCAAAGGTTTTGGTTAATACCTCTGTTACATTATACATTTACATATTTACCGATATTCATCAGGTAAACTGTAAAGAAAAAACGGACTAAAATATGGAAATTTTACTGGCAATCGAAACGCCAGTACTATTTCCGTATTTTAACAGAAGTTTTCCCCGTAAATTACAGAAAAACGTAATTTTTTCTGTAATTTACGGGGGGAAAGTTCCGTTAAAATACGGAAATAGTACTGGCGTCTCGATAGCCAGCAAAATTTCCGTTTTCTTGTTCTTTTTTACAGTGTATTATTGCTCTAAAAAATGGTGTCTTTCATGCATGTCTGTGTTTTCTAATACTTGCTAAACAGTCATAATGTAGTTATTAAAAAATGCTTTAATTCATTACATAAAATAAAATTTTTATTGCTTTCTTTTAAAAAAATTCATTTACATTTTATCTGCTAAAACAGTATTTTCGTACTGTATAATAAAAATCTAGTAATGTTTCTAAAAAACACAATCCTCATAAAAGCATCCGTGCAAAAAAGTTCATAATGATTGCTTTAAAAAAAATCTAAAGTTAATCTTAAAAAATCGTCTGTGTCCTTTGAAATTACAAAAGAAATCAAGAAATTCACACACTACCTTGGCTGTTAACCCTTTATCTACTGAAGGTACTTATCAGTACCATTAAAATAACTTGCTAGAGAATTCATTTAATACATCGATTAGTTGTAATACAGTTTAGAATGAGTTATAGATAAGTTACTTTGTCTCGTTCCAAAAGAATTATTGGTTACAAAAAATAAAAATATTTTTAAAAGGATGGTTTCTTTTGCCTTTGTATCTTTTCAGCTTTCTTGGCGATTGGGAGGGGGGGGGGGGGATATTTTTCAACTCGGAAATATTTCTATTGTAAGAATATAATATTTGTACATTTGTACATTCAGAGCAATAAATTGTCTTCAATGAAAAATATGATGGCATATGCCAAATAAATAAAAACCAAAGGTTTTGGTTAATACCTCTATTACATTATACATTTAAATATTTACCTATATTCATCAGGTAAACTGTAAAAAAAAACCGGACTAAAATATGGAAATTTTACTGGCAATCGAAACGCCAGTACTATTTCCGTATTTTAACAGAAGTTTTCCCCGTAAATTACAGAAAAACGGAATGTTTTCTGTAATTTACGGGGGAAAAGTTCCGTTAAAATACGGAAATAGTACTGGCGTTTCGATTGCCAGTAAAATTTCCATATTTTAGTCCGGTTTTTTTTTACAGTTTACCTGATGAATATAGGTAAATATTTAAATGTATAATGTAATAGAGGTATTAACCAAAACCTTTGGTTTTTATTTATTTGGCATATGCCATCATATTTTTCATTGAAGACAATTTATTGCTCTGAAACAGGAATATCAGTAGTTTGTTACAATGTATTTAAAGAGAGAACTCCGTGCCCTCACAACCCGTCATGCATGCTTTTTGATTTCATTTCGACGTTCAATAGGTAGAAACAATTAATTTGACATTTTCGAATTAAAAATATATCAAATTAACATACATTGCCGAGGTTGGAAAGCCAGAACCGACTCGATAAATACTGAAAACAGTTAAAATCATAAGACGAAATGAAATATTTTTCTTTGATTTATATTTGATATTCGCTGTGAGGGGCTCCGACCCCCTGAACCCCCCTTGGTCTCATTAAATTTACATATGTAACTTTTCATTGATTGCGCTAATGCTTATTGTTAATCTTAGATTTCTTTTTACATTTCCGAGACTTATTTTTCAATACCGGTGGAAGGAAAATGATTTACATTGAAGCAATTATATTAAAAGTTTAGGTTTCATGAACAGAAATGTAATTTTCTTTTAAAAATAAAGTAATTTTCATTCAAATTTTCTAAAATGAGGCAGCATTAAGAAGTAACACTCGTCAAAAAATATTTTTTCAGGCAATCTAGGTAATGTTTGGTTTTTAAGAATGAAAATATTTATTTCTCGGTACAATGACGTCAATTTTGACAGAGATCTGATTTCTTAGTATTTTCTACAAAATACTAAGAAAAATATTTAAAATAAACGGTTTGTGTGGGGTTATAAATATTGCACAAAATCCCTATAAATTCAAATTTAATTAATCCTTCTAAATCCTTCAATCCTTCTAAAATCGTTCTATAATTTATTAAATGATTATGTAAATCTTCTAATGTAGTTTAAAAAAATCACGAAAAATGCTTTTGAAGATAAAATTTTCATGAATTCATAATGCAGAACATAAAGTATTAATACATCAGACAGCACTTCTCTCCCCTTTTTAGTGCAATAATGCCTGATGAAAATCGGTAAATATGTAAATGTATTAATGCATATTGATGGCATATGTATCGTGTGGTATGGCTCCCGGTAAATTATTGGTGGCGTATACATCCGTGTGCCATCATAGTCATGTGTTAAAATATTCTTTATGTGGGTCTTAGTTTCCCGCCTTCTTCTGGGTCCAAGTAACTCAAAGGTACGATACCAATCCATTATGAACTGTCATTTTCTCTAACTTGTATCAAGTACAATGATATCTAAATAACTTAATGAAAAGATTCAGATTGTTTTCTATCACTCATCATATTCTGCAGATACTTCAAATCCCGGCTGCTATATGTAAAAATAACATGACGTTCATCAGGGCCAACGAAGTTAATAAACATTTTTAATGAAAAACAGTTTATTTCGAAATTTATAAAATATAAAACATTTAGTGACAGCAAATTGCAACTTATCAACCTGAAAAACAATTTAGACAACAATTTTAAAATACTCGATAGTTCAGAAAACTATAAATGAAAATTAAAGTTAAAATGTTATTTGACATTTTACAGAACATTTGCATTTCAGAATGTTAAACCAGAATTTTGAAATATTCTATACTGCAATTTACATTGTGCAAAACATAATTAAATATGACGGATCGGCATTAAGTTTCTTTATGCCCTAAACTGTACTTACTCTTCTAAACATCTTTCCAGCTATTGATCTGTTTGTACAAAGCATTTTTGCTCTAACCATCACAAAACCAAAATTTCCCTTGCCTCCAACATTAAGTTATTTTCTGTATAATCAGATCCTCAATTTTTCTGCATCATAAGCGGTCTTTCATACATTTACTAAAGCTATTTCTTGATAAGAATATAATTCGCGAAATATTCACTTAAAGAGAGAATATTCGGATTCTTTTCTAAAGAAATACCACTGTCGTATATAACAGAATTCTTGGTTGAAGGAATTAGATGGATTCTTTATCACTTCTTATTCTGTAATGAATGAAAGAAACTTCATTTATTCATGATGAGCCAAATGACCATGAAGATGAACGTGATAAATTCGTAAAAATAATATACTGTGGGGATGCGAAAATCTAAGGATAAAATGCATAAGTCTTAATTTATCTTAATGATTATGATTAACAATTTTGCTTTAATCAAAACCTAAATCTGAGTTACTATCTGGAGATTGTAAATGATCTACCTATTGGAGAAAAGCATAACTTATATCCTCTTCGGATTGACATAAAAGAAACATATTTTCAAAGAGTTTATATTTCCTTTGAACAGTTTTCACAGAGAAAGCACAATTTTCCTCACAGGGAATTAAATTTCTTCATCGGGAACTAAATGGCTGTGATGACGAATTTGCGAAACTTGATTAAAAATTTTCGCTAAGGTTTCTTCCAGACATAATATCTGAATGTGCTGAAGAAATTTTAATTTATCTTAATTTTTGTGAATAATAGATTTTATTTAAATAATAAAAATTAAATAATAAATATGAGGTGAAAGGACTGCGAATGATCGATCAGGATTGTAATACCTGAAAGCATAGGAGAATCCCATTACAAGAGAAGAAGAGCCTTACATAAAGAAATATTCTGTGCAGAGTTTTATAAAAATTTATAATAATAAATATGGAATTCTGCAACTATTTGGGAAAAAAAACTGTTCTCCCATCTTACAATGAAGGTCTCCTTACTGGGCATACTCAGAATATGTTGAACTAGGGCCCATATGGGGCATTCTCACAATCTTTTGACTTTCATGTCCCTGAATAATAATTTTTTATTTAATACCCTTTTTTTGTATTTCTTTTATTTCATATACTGGGGAACATCCTATTGCATGATTGCATAACAATATTAACGAGATAAATAAGTTTTGGACGATGTTGGGGGTCCAAATACCAGGGAAACTCCTATACCGTCCCGTGTCCCTGATGCTGATTTTTAAGTTTGGAGCTGTCTGTATAAAATTGTTTCAATAAAAGTAGTTCGATGTATTTTTTTTACAAAACTGGGACAATTGTTTTATATAAATATGTAGCAAAAAATTAACCTGCACACATTTTTACGGTTGACATTATTTTTTTAACTCTGTCCCTGGGTTTTTCACCCTTACTGTCCCTCTTGCTAAACTTATACAGAAAATCACTTCAGATGCAGCCACAGAATTTTGTTCAAGTTTTTTCTGATGCAGAGGTATGCTAGAGAAAGAATGTCTAAAATTCTTTGACAGGAAATTTACACCAGAATTTAAATCAGCATTTAAATATAAATTTCAAGATCGTGCCTTTATTGGTAGTCTTACCGCCCCCAAGGTTTATTCCTGCACTTTTCGAGGTAAATTAAACTTTTTTTTTCATTTAATAAAATGTTAACAACTGTTTCTAAAAATCAATAAACATTGTGGTTATCACTTAGTCTTAACATGATTTCCCTAACAATAGATGGTAATTTTCCTTACCGTCCCTTTTTTTACCATTTCGTGCCATTTTTCCTATACCATCCCCCTTTTTTACTTTACCGTCCCTTCTTTAACAACCCTTTAAGACAATGTTATACAAAAGTTCTGTATTAAAACTACATTTTTATTATTTCTTATTTGCATGTCCTGTGGGTACTATGCAAATTCATTACAAGAAAAAATTTAGAAGAAAATAAAAAGTTATAGGGGTAAAACGGTAAGGAAAATTAAACTCGCAAGTTTAACTTAAACCTCAGTTAAATAAAACATTTTTCGCTGCTGACCATTTTTTCTTTATTTTGAATCATTAAGGCATTCGTCTATCAGATTAAAATGTTATTTTAGCAAGTTTAATTTCACCAGATTTTTTTTCTCAAAAGTCAAAAGATTGCGAGAATGCACCATATCCCTTTAGTAGATAATCGGTCGTCAAAAATCAATCCAATCCAACACAGAATATGTTGAAAAAAAATAGTAGTGAAACTACTCATGTATGTAATAAAGGATCAGTTAAATTTAGCGCCGGAATTCCAGTAGAAAGTCTGTAAAAAAATAAAATACTTTCGGATATTTGGCACAAAAATACGAAAGCGACACGCAATTTGGCGATCAGGATTTTTCCTCGCCAAAAGCAAACGATTTTAATGCATCTCAAAATTTCTTGTTAATCGTTTTTTAGAATACGCTTTATTTAATGAATCAAAATTTAATCAATGAAAGCATTTATTATATATATATTTTTTTAGGTACTACTTAGTTATCCCGTCGACCAAAAATCTATTGCCAAACTATAAGATTAAATGTCAATAATGGTTGATCGTAAATGTCCCATTCACTTGACTTTAAGCAAGTTACACGTGTTTACACCATCAAGTGTTTTTATTTCGACGTTTTATTTGTATTTTTTATTAATGTTTACTGATTTATTTGTTATTTCGTTATTTAAAATAAAAATTATGTCAGTTTGTATAATTTGGCGAGTGGTTTGGCGATTTATATAATTTGGCGAAATTGATCGACGGGATAACTAAGTAGTACCATTTTTTATTACACAAACATGTTGCTTGTTGCTTTAGTTATATTTAATTTTATCACTGGAAAAATATTTTCTATGTTTTGCAAAATGAAAATGACTATTTTTAGTTATAGCCAGCTTACATTTGATTTTTATATATTTAGTTTGTTTCTTTTATATTTTTTAAGTTACAAATACTACTTACTTATGAGTATTATTACATTTGCAGCAATATTAATTTAAAATGTTCTATAAAGTAAAAAAATAATTCCTCTTTTTTTTTCTTTTTATTACGATTTGAATGAAATTTTGCCATTACTTTATCCTCCAATCCAAGATAATTTAAATTTAAACGGCTGTTCAAAAATAAAGACCACATGAAGAATACTGTCTTTATGCATTTCCATATGGAAAAACTAGTTGTTTCCATAGCAACAAAATCAAATCGGCAGTACTCAATCGGACTTATTTTTGAGCTTAAAACAATTTAAATTTAGATTTTGTTTTAAATTGTAAAATATGATAGCTAAATTTTATTATAAATACATATAAATATATATGACAAACCTATAGTTAAAACAAACTAAAAATGGCAAAACTAAAGTTATTTAAATTAAACTTATTTTTCAAAATCTGCATAAAAAGTTTTTCCTTAAAGAGTATTCGACATAAAAGTGTATTTTTTGAAATTTTATTTCATCGCCAATCGCTGACAAATCGCCAAATAAACGAAATGTTCATTGTTTTTTTACGGACGCCCTATCGAGGTTCCGCGAATTTTTTTAATAAACATATGTATACGCATGAGAAGGACATTCTGTAATTTTTTCAAATTTTTCTGAGTACGCCCGTGAGACCTTCCTTGTTAGTATGAACTTCCTTTCTTTTGTTCCATTTAAAAATATTAAACCAATATTTTGAATATCGTGTTTATCGTGTGTTTTTATATGAAATGTAATTATTTTTATGAAACGCTGAAACAGCAGGGAATTGCTTTATGTTCAAAACTGAGCTTATTTGTCTGTGAATTTTCTACATTATTAATCCATGTTTAACCCTTAATTCTCGCTCCCGTGATATTCAAGGGCTGTGTCTTTTATTCAGATTGTTTGATTCTCACCAGTTTTATAAAATAGTGTAATTGGCTGTATTACGGTATCATTTTACCTGTCATTAAATAAGGTGAATATTTCTTTTTCAAAAAGTGGTGTTGTGGTTACTTACAACCACTGCCATATTGTTATTTAATTTGATTTAGAAAATGCTTTATTAATGTTTATTCATTTAATTTTTAATATTCGCATTCTAAAGTTATCTTAATTCCTTCCTTTTTCAATCTTTCCATGTAAGCTTTTCTTTCTCGCGTAACATTTCGTTTCATTTTAAAATCATAAACGTAGTTTTTAAATCTGTACTTCCGGTAAAAGATTTCTCTGGAACATTCCACAACCTTCTATTTCTGAGGTAATTTCCTCTTTGTAGCCCCGCCCCGAGCCAATCATATTCAAATCAATTTAATACGCAATTTCAAAATTGTAGCATTTTACTACTATTTGGCATCTTATCTTTATGAAGTCTGTAAAATTTCCTCTAATTTAAAACAGTTTTTATATGCTTTAGCATTGCATTTTATGACAACGCAAGGCTCTTGTATGTTTGTTCCTGCCAAATTGGCGAATTTCAATTATTACAGCAACCCTTTTCCTTTTTTTCTACGCAGAGCTTGTGCGTTTCTCAGTTGTGTTCTGATTTCAAGGCAGAATGGTTTTCCCCTTGCAGTTCTGCGAAGATTTATATGCGTGCAGCGAAAACAGTAAAATGAAAGAAAAATTTTAATACTATGATGGGATGTATAATTTCTTCTGTTTATGGCGAGGTTGGTAACCGTTCCACCAACGGAGATGCAACGGCAAGTCTTCAGCATAATAAGTGGGTAAAAACCTACTGATGGCTGCATATCATGAGCTATTATTATTTTTTATTCGACTGGTACTTTTTCTTCGGAGTGTTTGAATCGATGCTAAATCCTGTAAATGATTGGTCCTTTCTTTTAGACGTGTGCCTCCATAATCCCCGAGTGAGAATATTATTATTCTTATCATGACAAGTCCTTAATAAAAGGATGATCTTATATTATTTCTTCCTTAAAAATGCATCTATAAACATAAGATGTCCTTTTCGTATATATTATTTCAAGACGAAATTTTTTTTAAAATAAAGAAATTTCAAGCTGATTTTTACCCGTGCAGTCGTTTTATTTGCACCCACCACTGTTTTGTCTTTAGGTTACTTCAGGTAACAATTTTCTTTTTCTTTTATATCTTTTATTTTTCTTTTATTTATTTTAACGAGTCATTTTTAATATGATTGTCATGCCAGAGTAGTTTTTGTGGCCACAGCACAATGTAACAAAAACGATACGATACATATTGATCACGAGAAATAATTCTTGGATTATTAATAGTATTTCAGTGTTTAAAAATACTATACGATATTATTCTTTTACCTTTTATCATCCAACCATCACAGCCAATAAACATCTTGAAATTTTAAACCGTAAATTAATGCGACCGTTAAGGGGTTAATAAATATATTTTCTTTAACCATCACAAAATCTAAATTTCCGTTTTGTCTTATGTTAAATTACTTTTTATATCCAGTTATCAAAGTTTTATGCATTATAAGCAGTCTGTCATATGTTTACCATGTATATTTCTTAAACATTCCATATTATGAAAAATAATTAAATCCCTTTATAATGGTATGTTATTGTCGTATGTAACAGAAAACTTAGTACGAAAGTTAAAATAAAATCTTTATCTATCCTTACACTGTGCTGCGTGAATGAAATTGCATTTACTTATTATGAGCTGAATGACCAGGAAGTATACTTTGTGTAAAGATTTTTTTCAAAACTGAAGAAGAAATAAACCTCTGATATAACAAGGAAAATCTAATTTATCTTAACTATAGTGAATAGTTTTGCTTTAATTAAACACGATCTCTGAGTTAAGAAAATTGTCTATTATATATTCAATAGATAACATAAAGGATTATATATATATATATATATATATATATATATATATATATTGCTCGACATAGAGAATCATACTTTCAGATAATTAAAATTTTCTGTAGACAATTTTCAGATCCAGTTTACCGCAGAGAGAAATTTATTTTCACGTCTTGAACCAAGTGACCACGAAGCAGATTGTGAGTAATTTGTGCAAATATATTCTTTAAATATGCATAAATCTAAGAATGCATTGATGAAGTTTTACTTTATCTTTAGAGACTGGCTTACAGAAATGAGGACTCAAGGCAAAAGCTTTCAACGGAGTCAGCTACCTAGCACTGTACGAAGATCGGGTTAAATACACTGTAAAAGAAAATAATAATAATAATAATAGTTCAGGAGCCGGTGACATCGAAAGTTCCGTCATCGCGGAATTGAAAATTTTTTATGTAAATCGTTAGTAAAAAGTAATGCGAACAAAATGAGTAACGCCTGACTAGGTTTGACAAACCGAAAATATGTTTAATTAAATTAATTATTATTAAAAAGCTATAATATTTTACCGTCATCACAGATATTCATCCCTCTTGGAGCAATTTATAGAAAATTTTGTGCCCTTTCAGAAAAACTTGGTATGATAAACTTTATTCTACCGAAAGAGTCTGTTATACCTATAAGTTTGAAGCCAGACTCTAATAAAATTTCAAATTTATTTTGCTTTGAATATTTACCGATGGCTGTTTTATTCCGCGTCTAGACACTGGACAAATGTCGGCTTTCCGGAAAACGGTAAATCATTTAAGCTTTTTAATAACAATTAATTTAATTAAACTTATTTTCGGCTTGTCAAACCTAGTCATACCTATTTCATTTTGTTCGTATGACTTTTTACTATCGATTTACATTTTTTTTTTTCAATTTCGCGATGACGGGGAATTCGATGTCTCCGGCTCTCGGACTATAATTTAGAAAAATATAATATAATTACGAACGGAAATATACAGTAATATCCTCTGAGTTCCTAAAAGCGTTCTTTATCCTTAGAAACCAATATAATTTGTGGATTTAAAGAAACATTTATAATTACTGTTACACATGAGAATCTTCGAAACAAAACTTTTATAATATCCCAGACTTTTTAAATTGACTATCTTTTATTCTAATTCATTTTCTGTTACTTTCATTTCAGATTTCATTAAGGTATATGTATCTGCCCAACCTAATTCCTGTGGTTACACGTCACCAACACTTGCCATGCAGATGTATGAACTTTGATCTGTTCGTTTGTACCGCGTTTTCATTCCTCTTTTTTCTATGATAATGTTTTTACAGTTGGAAGGGAAGAGGTGGTTTTTCTCCTCTCCCTCCATTTTCTGTTATAATTGCATTTAACCAAGAAGATTTCATTAAATCCTTTAAATGGAAAGAAATAAGCTTTTGTGGCTCTAACGTTCACACTATCCATTCGAAAAAAAATATATTAATCAACACACAGCCAACCATTTATTTATTACACTATAGGTAATTTTCTTGTGAAATATGTTCAAGATTCAACTGACGACGTTCATCCAAGGACCGGGTCGGACCTTGCGACATTTTGAGGTAACCCAAATTCCTTATCTCTTTTTTTTCTAACTTTGAAAAAATGATACATTAGAATATATAATGGTTAAGAGGTCACTCCTTATAACAGATTATGAGACTGATTTGTCGCATTGCTACAGAGGAAAATTAGAAAATTATTACCATTTTATTTTTAAGAATAGTATCTGAAAATGTTTGAAATATAGAATTTGATATCATATGAAGCTTTAGAAAAATGTTTTATAATAAGTATTTTTGCTATGCCTAAAAAAAGAATAAGCAACTTAACGATACTATTGAAACATTATTATTTAAAACCTTTTTACTCATATAATTTGAATATTGACATAATATTTATATATATATATAAGATCGTAGTCTATATATGAAAAATGAGTATATTAAAGGATACTGTGATAGAAAAACTGAACGCAAGCAAATTACAATGTTTGAAAGTTCAGATTGGAAATGTATTTACAGAAGGAGGACCTCTATAGTGCTATCAGTCAGGATCCGCCCGATCCAATGACAGATGATTTCAGAAACAAAAATAGGAAAGCGCGTGCCATTATAAATTTGTTGATCGATGACGATCAGATTATTAATGTGAAGAATTTAGAAAGCGCGCGAGAGTGTTGGCTTGCTTTAAAGGAAGTTCATGAACGTTCTAATCTAAGTAGTAAACTATTTCTTCTAAGAAAACTCTATTTCACAAAATTAAACGAAGGTGGTAATATGGTTGATCACCTTACCAAAATCTATTAAACTCGCGATGAGCTGCAAGCTATTGGAGAAAATATAAGTGATCAACACCTTGCTGCTTTAATGCTCTGCTCTCTCCCTTCCAGTTATGACGGTCTCATTACCGCTTTGGAGGCAAGGGATGAGCGTGACCTTAGTGCTAGTTTTATTCGAACAAAATTGATAGAAGAATATTCAAAAAGATTTGAAAATAACCGCGAAAGTGAGAACATTCACTCCGCATTAAAGGTGGTGAAATTCCATAAAAACAAACAAAATAAATTCTGCCGGTACTGCAAAAAGAATTCTCACAATATTGATGATTGTTGGACCTTGAAAAATAAAAATAAAAATAATCCTAAGCAGTACCAATACCCTAATCGTTTTCCCAACCAGTCACAAAAATCGGCTATATGTCCTCAAGGCAGCGCATATGCGAATACTAACAAAAATAGGAATTTTGAAAAAGAAACACCTAATGATAGAAATGTTACATTTTTTGTTGGGGATAATGTAAAAGATCTCTGGGTGATTGATTCAGGGTCTTCAACTCATATTTGTAATAACAAAAACAAGTTTAATGATTTTCATAACAGTGCTTCTAGCGTAACAATCGCAAACGGTCAAGAGCTTTGCTCTGAGGGTTACGGGACTATAAAATTAAATACATTAATGTCGGATAATGCACACAGAACGATAACACTAAAGAATGTATTGTATGTACCCGAAATTGAAACAAATTTAATTTCTATAAAAAGGGCTACTGAAAATGGTTGTAAAGCCATATTTGAAAAACAATCTTGCAAGATAACTCACGAAGGTGTTACGTACCTCGAGGGCTATGTAAACAATAATTTATATGAATGTAAAATAGAACAAATTATGTCTCACAATGTAAATATTATAAATGAATGCGAAAATAAAAATTGTCTACACAAGTGGTATAGGAGATTAGGCCACAGAAACGTTAATCATATTAAGGAATTAGTAAATAATGATATGGCGTTAAGAATTAAAATTGACAAATGTAAACACTGTGATACATGCGAAACATGCATAATTTCTAAACTCACTAGTGATCCATAGCCCAAAGCCGCTAGTTTTCGAGCTACAAAGACCACATAATTAGTGCACTCCGATTTATGTGGGCCTATGCAAACAGCGACGGTTGGCGGAAAATACTATTTTTTGACTTTTGTTGATGATTTTAGCCGGTTTACCATAACGTACTTACTGAGAACCAAAGATGAAGTTTTCCCAAAATTTAAAGAATATGTGGCAATGACCGTGAATAAATTCGGCAGGAAGGTACGTGCTATCCGTACCGACAACGGAGGGGAATACACAGGGAAGGAAATTGAAAATTATCTAAAAAATGAGGGAATTAAACATCAACTTACTGTTCCGTATTCCGCACCCCAAAATGGGGTTGCGGAGCATAAGAACCGTACCTTGATGGAGATGGCTCGCTGCCTACTTAAAGACAGTGGTTTACCTAACATATTCTGGGGCGAAACCGTCTGCACCGCAACTTACATACAAAATTGCCTCCCGACTTCATCCAACGACTGCACTCCCTACGAAAAATGGACTGGTCGCAAACCAGATCTTTCAAATATTAAAACCTTCGGTTCTCGTGCCTTTGCTTATGTGGAAAACACTCATAGAAGAAAATTCGATAATACAGCCATAGAGGGAATATTCGTAGGTTACGACAATAGGAGTAAGGGCTACAGAGTTTGTACGGACGGTAAGAAAATCGTAATAAGTAGAACCGTAAAATTTTTGGAGACTAAAAGTGAAAACATAACTGAGGATAGCATATCAAACAAAACCTATGAAATACCGAATTCTGAAAATCCGGTTCCGAAATTACAATTAATCGAGAATAATATTGTCAGAACCGAAGATACAACGCAAAATCAAAATGCAAATTCGGATACAACGCAGAACGTCCCGCGTAGATCAAACAGACCGAACAGGGAAGTTCCTCCCGATAGGCTTGCGTTCTTAACAAATAACGTTAAAGTAGTGGATCCGAAAAGTTGGAACGATATAAAAAATATGCAAAACCCGATTGAAAAGGAAAAGTGGATAGAAGCGACTTTAGAAGAAATGAATTCTCTTCGCGAAAATGATACATGGGAATTGGTCGAAGTTCCACCAGGAACGAAAGTGATCGGTTGCAAGTGGGCGTTCAAATCTAAATACAATAGCCAGGGTTTGCTGGAAAAGTTTAAGGCTAGGCTGGTCGCAAAGGGTTTTTCTCAAAAATATGGGGTAGATTACGATGAGACCTTTGCACCAGTCGCGTCTCATACGACAATTAGAAGTTTTTTAGCAATGGCATTGTATAAGGGTCTGAACTTAAGACATGTAGATATAAAGACCGCTTTCCTTCACGGGGAATTGCAAGAAAATGTGTATATGCATCAGCCTGAAGGATATGCAGTTCCGGGAGAGGAGCATAAGGTATGCAGACTCAAAAAGACCATTTATGGTTTGAAACAGGCCGCCAGTGCATGGAACCTGACATTACATAAATCATTATCTAAATTAGGTTTTCACCAAAGTAGGATCGATAAATGTTTATATAAACAAACAACCTAGGGCTCCTATAATACAGGCTGAATCGTCAAGCATTTTGTTTCCCACTTTGACCAATGAGCGATTGTTGCCCACGTGGCGTCGCCAATAGTTTTTCTCCTACCGGCAATTAAATGGCAGCGTGAGTCAGCCCGTATTATAGGAGCCTTAAAACAACCAATAACACAGCGACTTACGTGATCGTTGACGTAGATGATCTCCTCATAGCTGGGGAAGATGAGAACATTAATAAACTTGTAAACGAATTAAACAAAGAACACCCTGTAACTGACTTAGGTGAAGCAAAATATTATCTGGGGATAAGTATAAATCGGCCTGACAAAAATACCATGACGCTTGATCAAATTAATAAAATTAATGATTTGATAATCAAATTCGGCTTAGAAAACTCGAAACCAACTAATATACCAATGGAACCAGGATACGTTAAATTAGCGGATAATGAAAATCTCCTTCCGAATAATACGAATTACAGACAAGCCGTAGGAGCTCTACTATACATCGCGACAGTATCTAGGCCAGATATTTGTGCCGCTGTAAATATTTTAAGTCGCAGAAACGAGCGTCCAAGGGCTAAGGATTGGGAAGCTGTAAAGCGAACAATCAGATATCTTAAAACTACAATTGACTTAAAATTAACATACACTAATTTAGAGAAACCTGTCTTGAGGGCATATTCTGATTGAGACTGGGCAAATGATCCTACTGACAGAAAGTCAGTGTCAGAAAATCTACTTATGATTGGAAATAACCCACTTCTGTGGACATCAAAAAAGCAGGTTTGCATTGCCATGTCGTCAGTTGAGTCAGAATACGTGGCTGCCGCTTGTGCAGCACAAGAGACAATTTGGATTCTACAACTCCTGAAGGAACTGGACCTCGAGCAAGAACTACCTATACAACTGTTTGAGGACAACCAGTCCTCCATTAAACTTGCTGAAAGCGACAAGCATCATCAAAGAACCAAGCATATTTCTCTTCGTTATCATTTATTGAAAAACCTTGTAGAGGAAGGGACAATAACTATGACTTACCTTGAAACTGCAGCAATAACTGCCGATCTGCTGACGAAACCCCTGCCCAAGCCTCGATTCGTGCTTCACAGAAAAACATTATTAAATCTGTAAAACCTTTTGTTCCGGCGATTCAGCGGGGGTGTTACACATGAGAATCTTCGAAACAAAACTTTTATAATATCCCAGACTTTTTAAATTGACAATCTTTTATTCTAATTCATTTTCTGTTACTTTCATTTCAGAGTTTATTAAGGTATATGTATCTGCCCAACTTAATTCCTGTGGTTACACGTCACCAACACTTGCCATGCAGATGTATAATCTTTGATCTGTTCGTTTGTACCGCGTTTTCATTCCTCTTTTTTCTATGACAATGTTTTTCCAGTAGGAAGGGAAGAGGTGGTTTTTCTCCTCTCCCCCCATTTTCTGTTATAATTGCATTTAACCAAGAAGATTTCATTAAATCCTTTAAATGGAAAGAAATAAGCTTTTGTGGCTCTAACGTTCACACTATCCATTCGAAAAAAAAAATTAATCAACACACAGTCAACCATTTATTTACTACACTAAAGGTAATTTTCTTGTGAAATAAGTTCAAGATTCAACTGACGACGTTCATCCAAGGATCGGGTCGGACCCTGCGACATTTTGAGGTAAGCCAAATTCCTTATCTCTTTTTTTCCTAACTTTGAAAAAATGATACATTAGAATATATAATGTTTAAGAGGTCACTCCTTATAACAATTACAAAGTTACTTTGTCTGCCACTGATTTACAAAAACCTTTCCGAGTAGATTTTATAGTGCACTGTAAATTAAAATGTCTGAAATTCAAACACTTAAGTGTCTGAAACGGAGTGTTCAAGTTTCAGACATTTTAAAATGTCTTAATTTTTTCAGACACTTTTTGCGTCTGAATTTCAGACGCTTAAAACGTCTGAATCACATTCATTTTTTTTTTTTTTGTGTAAGCATCATAAGTAGCCATGATTGACCACCTTGAATCCTGGAAAAATATTTGACTCTGGTCCTGCCCCTTCCACTCCCATACAGTCTGATATTTTTTGGTGCTCCCAATTTTGATATGCAATTTTCGTTAAGCTGATAATTTAAATCTTTTACGACATTGTACTGATTATAATCAATATCTTGAACTTCAGGAGTAGAACGAGATTAAAAACAAACAATATTTATCGAAATATTAGAATTTTTTTAATTCATTTTTTTGTAATTTTATTTTACTTTAAAAGTTTAAAATATTGATTATAATCAGTACAATTTCGAAACATGTTTAAAATATAAGCTTTACAAATATTGCACATCAAATTTGGGGCACTACAATCGTAGGGGGACGGGACACTGCCCAGTATGCCCATGCCTTAAACAGGAATTTTTTTTTGCAAAAAATGCAACCCTGCATTATGGTTATCTAATTTGAGATGTCCGGTATTCGGGAGTATCCGTTGTGGAGGTTAATGAACATTCCCTAGTAGCGGACACCTCTATTTAATGAATACTTTTTTAATCCGCTAGACATACATATTTGTATATTTTTACCTCTCAAAAGCAGACATCTCCGTTCATCGGACATATTCCGCGGCCCCGAAGTGTCCGCTTTTAAGGTACACGGATAAACATATATATATTTTATAATCTTGTCCTACTCTTAAAAGTTCAAATTATTTATTATGCTCGGTTGAATGTCAAAAAAGATTTAAAATATCAGATGTACGAAAACTGCACCCCCCCCCCCCTAAAAAATTAAAATTAATATAATTTAAGAATTTGATTAAAAAAATTATATTGCCACATAGTCAATTTTACATATATATCAGATGATAATCACAACAGCTATTAAAGTATGAATAAAAAAATAAATAAATAAATATTCTACTTTTATATTATTTAGAAAAAATTACTTCGGTATTTTGTTAAATATATTTGCGTTTTTAATATTGTCCTGCTCTAAAACTTCAAAACTTTCATTATAATCAGTGCAAGATTTAAAATATGAACTTTACTAAAATTTCATACAATACCCAGCCTCTCCCCGAGAAAAAATTAAAATCCTTATCATTTAAAAATTAGATATTTTAAAAATTTATAGATTGCCACATGGGCAAGTTTTTATGCAGATCAGAGGGTAATCACAAAAGCTATTCAACTATCAATAAAAGTAAATAAATACATATTCTATATTAATAACATGAAGAAAAAATAACTTATATTGTCCAAACTTCTTTCGTCTTAAATATATATAGTAACATCTAACTGTCATTTTTGTATTTTTCATATCAGTATATATAAATAAAGTTATTTTAAGTGCAAAATCTAGTTATAGATTTTTACTTTCTCATTATAAATTTCAAATTAATTTTTTTATTAAAAATAATCAAAAAATCAATATTAGAGTTGATTGCAAATCAAATACATATGTTTATTTTCACTGGAAGCTTCACATAATAGACGAGTCTCATGTACTTTATTTATCTTTTTTTAATCTGCGGTTTTATGCCAGGAAGTAAGAAAGATTTAGGTGATCTTTCAAAGCTTTTTCTTTTCTTTATTTCATTGTGGTCGTCGTTTACTGAGAGATAAGAATTAGCCATTGAAAATAAAAACTGCCATTGAATATATAATTTGTAATAAAAGACAACGTCATAAGTTTAAAAATATATACTTCTAGAATTAGTGGGATTTTTTGTGTGAACAGATTCAAAACTAATTGAATTTCATGCAAGATTTTGTTTAGTACGATAAATAAAATCATAAAATACACAAATTTTACTACTATAAAGAAATTATGGCACTTACTTCAATCGCTGTTTGCAAGAGGTAAGAAAAATTCCTCGATTTGGAATTTTAAAAACTACCACAGTGCGGGAGAAAGACTTGCATCATTTTAGAAGAAAATTCCATAATATATCCGACTAGCCATATTTAAAGAATGAAATGTTTCATCCTCAAAATATAACCCGCCAGACAAAAGTTTCTCTTTTATTCCCCAGCTTTGGCAGGACGAAGACGAATGACACAATATTAATGATCCGATACAAATTAGCACTAAGTCCATGGCACACGCTTTGTAGAGTTCGCGGGTAAAATCTTCAAGTGTTGTTTATTTCCGTGTCTATCACGCCCTTATATCGACGACAGCTTATAAGAGATATTTGGTATCAAGCACACACGTCAGATGTATGTATTCAATTTATAAATAAAGTAAGTGAATTCGAATTAAAATCACCGAACTTTACATTCCGCAAAAAAACGAATTAAAATACACGCGTACATAAAAACAAACTTTCAGTTTGAATTACAACGTATACTAATTCGAAAGAAAGACATCTAAAACGCATGCGCAACTGAGAATGTCCCCTGGTGGTTATTGCGCCGGAAAAATCAAAACGTCTTAAATTAAGGCACGTTTGAAGCAACGAAGTGTCTTAAAATAAGACGTTTGCGGATATTTTAGACACTATTCTCAATTCGTTTACACCATGATCATAGTAAGACACTTATGTATCTTAAATTAAGACATCTATAATGTCTTAATTTTCAGATTAAGGCACTTAAGTGTCTAAAATTCTTTTTCAGTCACATATGTGTCTAAATTTAAGACGGCTCTATTTGCAGTGTGTATTAATCATTTTTTGCAAACAGGAAAATCGTATTCTCGGTTGCTACCAATTCTCAAGTAAACATTTTCATGCGTAACAAGCATGGTTTACAAGGAAACGTGATAAATTAATATCATTAATATTAATATTAATTCTTTTTTGTTACTCTTGCGTGTATAAATTCAATTGCGCATGACTAGAAATGTTTATTTGAGAACTGATACATATTAAAAACCGATATTCGGTGTTGAGAAAACTGTTAAGGCATTATAAAATCCACTAGAAAAATTAGTAATAACGAAGAAACTTTGCTTTCATAAATGTTTATTTAAATTTCGAAATTATATTAGTTTTTGAAGCTTAAAGATACAAAACACTTTATGGAATTATGGATAACTCGCAAGAGATTATTCAGGGTTCGCAGCGTTCCTAAAATTTTCACACTTTCCTACCACAATTTGAAATCAATAATATTTATCATACAATTCTATTGTAAATGTTAAAGGAATTTGCAACGAAGATTTTTGATTTAACCCTTTATGTACTGAATTATGATTTCGTGAAAATTTTATCTTCTAAAGCATTTTACGTGAATTTTTAATAATGCATTAGAAAATTTACATAATCATTTAATAAATTTTAGAAGTATTTAGAAGGATTAATTAAATTTTAGTTTATTGGGATTTTGTGCAATATTTATAACCCTACTCAAATCTTATATTTTAAATATTTTTCTTAGTATTATGTAGAATTAGGAAATGTACAAATATAATGTTCTTACAATAGAAATATAGAAATATTTCCGAATTGAAAAATCTCCCCCCACGCCAAGAAAGCTGAAAAGATGCAAAAGCAAAAGAAATCCTCCTTTTAAAAATACTTTTGTTTTGTGTAACCAATAATGCTTTTGGGACGAGATAAAGAAATGTATCTGTAATTCATTCTAAACTGTATTACATCTAATCGATGTATTAAATGACTTTTATAACAAGTTATTTTAATGATACTTATAAGTACCGTCAGTAGATAAAAGATCAAAATACTCGTAGCAAAGTGCGAAAATTTTAGGAAAGCTGTGAGTCCTGGATTATTGTATATTTTCATATATTAAGAAATATTTGTCTTTTTTTTTTACATTGTAGCGTGGTCTGCTGCAGGAACCTGTGCGTTTCACCTAATAATTATAATTTAAATTTATAAGCATCTGAAAAGGTAACATTTAGCCCCTTTTTTATATTTGTATCATGGTTTTCTAAAATTAGTTTTGTCAAAAAAATTTTGAAAGGTATATATTAAGGAAATATATCCCAAGTGACATAACTATATGTTACGCTCTGCCCATATGCACTGAACATTAGAAAATGTGCAGCTTATCTCGTCGAATCAATAAATGCAATACTTTTTTATTAGCCCCCGATATGCGATTTCTTTCTACAGCAATTAAAATGTCGTCTCCAAAAAATAACGTCTGGCTTATGACTTATGGTTTTATGACTGGCTTATACAGCCAGCCATAAAACAAAGAAGATGTATCATTGTACTATTAAATGCTCTACTGCAATTTTTTAAACTTCTAAGCATCGCACATTTACAATTTTAATACCGTCGTATTGGGGAAAAAGGGTAATTTTTAATGCAATTTGTTTGAAAACTGCATCTCAATTTATTTTCGAGATATTAATTTTTTTGTAGCTATTAGCGCCATTTGTTTAATTTTGGCAAATCAATTACTCCATTTCTGTAGAAAGTAAAGATAAAATAGTTGGAAAATAGTAATTATATCTTTTTGTTGCCATTTTCCCATAACTACTGAAAAAAAAAACCGTAATTAAAATACGCGCTGTTTTGAAAAAATATAAATGAATGATTTCTGATAAAACATGAAGCTATTATAAACTATATTTAATTTAATTATCTATATTACAACAAATGAAAGCATATGAATCATTACAAGTAGTACAAATCCGTATTTTAAAGAATTTTTTTTTTTTTTTTTTTTTTTTTTACAGTGTATAATTTGCACTTTCGTTTTGAGTCAGTCATGACTCATAATTATAAACAGTGAAGTTCATAGCAATAAATAAAAAGTGTCTCATTTTAGCCGATAGGGCTCAAATCAAATGTTCAATATTTACGAAAGCAAAAACGAGATTTTCGAATACAGATAGTTTCGGTCGAATTTCGTTTCCGCCGAATTTTCGACAGCATTTTCACCAAAAACGAATTTTCGGCGAAACGCTGAATCAAAGCCGAAAACTAAAACGAATTTTTGGTCGATGTCTAATTGTAAATGACATTCTTGCCAATACAGAACATTTTGAGGTAGAATACAGAACATAGTAGGCGATGATATGTTAAAATTTTTACCCCTGTAAGAAAAAGCTATACGCGATATGGTATCTATTTTTTAAATGAATACTATTGCTGTTGCTGTGTACTTTAACACAGTATTACAATTCCGTGACAATTGATCAATTTTTATGAGAGTCAGAACTATAAAGTAACTAGAAAATTACAGGAGAAAAGACAGAGAGACAAACGTATTATTTTTAGATCTTAATAATTTTAAACGGGTCTATCTGCAGACCAAGATCTTTCCAATAAAACCGAAAGTATGGAAATCAAATATCCGTTCAAGAGTTATGCGTAAGTGTACATAGAATAAAATATAAATGAATTGCATGATTTCCTTCGTTGAAAGTCGGTTAAAAAGTGCAATTAGAAACGTTCGGATAAGTATAACTATTGTGGTTGCACTTATCCCAGTTCATGCCCTATATGCCCCAATATTCAAGGGGTAAGTG
Source organism: Maratus speciosus (assembly GCA_963932465.1). Taxonomy (NCBI): domain Eukaryota; kingdom Metazoa; phylum Arthropoda; class Arachnida; order Araneae; family Salticidae; genus Maratus; species Maratus speciosus. The sequence goes on along the minus strand of OZ010792.1, from coordinate 198,090,721 downwards.
AAGCCATAGCTGTAAAGGAAAATATACAAGCTACAGGCAAAAATGAACACATTTCTAAAATATATTTTATGAAGTAAATTAAGAATGTTAACCCAAGACTGCTCAGTTATGCATATATCAGGGATCGGAGCCATATAGGACAAATTTCATTGTTCTTAGCAAGATACTGGTAAGAACAATAAAATTTGTCCTATATGCTCCGACCCCCGATACATATATGAATCAATTAAGTTTTAACATTTAGCAAATAAATTGATTTTTAAGCAACCACTATGCTTAAATAAAAATTTTTATAATACAAAATCTTAGAAGTCTGCTATTGAATAAGATGAAAAATCTTTAAAAATTTCTGGTATCAATTCCTAAATATGAGTATAAAATGACATACTTGCAAAAGAAAAATTCGTGCAGTGTTGGAATAAAATCATTAGGGAATTGTAGAATATAAGATTACACGTACCCGACTTTACCTTATATAAATAAAATAAACATATTTTAATATGTATAAATTAATAGGTAAATTAGATAAGCCTTATAATTTTTATCACTATTATTTTAAATACACTAATGCTATTCGTACTTATCCATTTAAATTCTTCAAATATAGGCCCTTAAAATAACATGTATTATTAAATAAAATATCTAATAATTCAGGGGTACAATAGAATCTATGAGTACATGGTATCCGACTTTACCTTATATAAATAAAATAAACATATTGTAATATGTATAAATTAATAGGCAAATTAGAGAAACCTTATATTTTTATTACTATTATTTTAAATACACAAATGCTATTCGTACTTCTAGAAATATAGGACCTTAAAACAACATATAATATTAAATAAGACATCTCTTTTCCGTAAATGAAAGTAAAAAAAATTCATGAACGAATGTAGCATAAAATGAAATAATTCGTTTCTAACAATGAAAGTAAAAGATTTTACATGTGTCCCAATTTCTCATATCTAAGATCTTACTTAATCAAGATTTGTTTCTTTGAATTCAAGGACCATTGAAATGCTAATGATGTTTGACGATTATTTCTAAGAGAAACCGTGAGAAAAAGGAAACACTCTTCCAGATACTTAATTTTTTAGTCTTTTAGAAGTATGAATTGACCCTTAACGTTTAGAAATGCTCGACCCCTCATGTTCTAAGAATCAAAATCCGTGATTTTGTCGCAGCTGTCGGGTTAACAGATGTGAACCTAATTTGTCTTTTATTTCAACCAATACTTTTCGCAGAAAAAAAAAATTCTTTTGCAGGTTACGCTTTTTACTTAGGAAAAAGTAATATATATTTTTTTGTTTTATATATCGTAAAACTAATCTTAATTACTTATTAGAAAGGGAAAATTATTTTTTTTTTAGATACATATAAAGCAAGATCTTAGAAATAACATATAATTTGATAAATAATTGCTGATAAATTGAAAAAAAATAAAAATGCAATTTCACGTTAATTAATTTTTCCGATGTAAATTGCAAAATCTTTAAACTCAAATAAAATATGTTTTATAAAAAGTGATGCATTTTTTTACTTACTACTGTATTATTGATTCTTTGCAAGTTTTATGGTCGCAGTAATTTAACAAGTTCTAAGTTATTGAAAATAAAACAATAGAAATAACAAATTCTTTAAATTACTTTATTCTGCAAATTAGAAACACCTTGCAGAAAAAGTTTTGAGGTTGTTTATTCCTTTGGATGTATCTCATCGTAGATTATTTTCTAAGAAAACAATATAATACCAAGTCAAGCATTATTAAAGAGTAAATGTGTAAATTATCTTGTATAAATAAAAGAAAAAACGTGCTTCACGCGTAGATTACAAGTACATTAGGAACTTATATTTCAAGTGTTCTTTTTTTACATTGTAGATTACATATATTCTAGAATGTCTTATATGTCAAGAGTTCTTTACTATTCTAGAATTATAAATATTCTATAATAGCTTATATAAAAATAGCAAATAAAGCCTTTGTACAAGAATATTAAAAAGCAGAAAAACAACGTTTAAAAATGCACGAATAATACGTAAAAATCTGCAAACAGCTGTTTCGAATCTACTAGTGAGATTCTTCTACAAGCAAGCCCAGCTTTGTTTTTTCTAGCATGCTGTGCCTTGCTCTACCTTGCACTGTAGAAGAATCTCGCTAGTAGATTCTAAACAGCTGTTTGTAACTTTTTACGTATTATTTGTGCATTTTTAAACGTTTTTTTTTCTGCTTTTTAATATCTTATAGTCAAGTGTTCTTTAATATTCTAGCTTATTGATAGTTTAGAATATCTTACATGCAAGTGTCCTTTAATATTCTAGAATTACAGATATTCTAGAATATCTTATATATCAAGAGTTCGTTTGCATTCTAAATTATAGATATTCTAGAATATCTCATATGTTAAGTGTTCTTTAATATTCTAGATTAGATATTCTATAATATCTATGTCAAGTGTTCTTTAATATTTTGAATTATATAATAGAAATTCTAGAATATCTTATATGTCAAGTGTTCTTTAAAATGCTAGGTTTCAGTATAAAAACCTTCAATAAAAACTTCTTACTTCGAATACTGTCATGCTATGAGATTTTTATACAAACTCGAAACGGCAGTCAGAAATTCAGGCTAACCCAAATTAACGTATTAAAATTATAAGCATTTTTTATATATCACACTAAATTTTTTTGAAATTTTATAACGTTATAATAACGTACACTGCGAAAAAGCGGTAATATAATTGATTTCTTTTGAACACTAGGGGGCTCTGCCCTCTACGAGCTACGCTCGTCAACCCCCGTTCAGACACCGCAGACTCTAACAGCACGCTAATTTGATCGGCTTTAAAAAGATTTCGGAAGATTGAATTATAATTTGAATCTGACAATTATAATCTGGCGTAATTTTCACCAAACTTTTCTTTCTCTTTTTAATATTCACGTAAAAATACTTTTGTTAAAAATGAAACATTATGATCATCTTAAAATATCAAATAAATGTCTCGCGCAATTTTTAAATTTAAACGGTTTTGCAATATTATTTTTTGTTCATTTTACGTAATAAGTGTAATGTGACGTAAATGTGACGTAAATTCTCCTATTTAAGACTTCTAACGCATGTTAATGAATTTATTATTTTACAATATTCTTTCTCTTTTAAAATTCACGTGTAAATATAGTTTTTATGACGTAATTTTCAATGAGTTCCTGCTTTTTATATTTTCTGTTTATAATAGTCACGTGTAAAATAAATTTTTAATTTGAAGCAAACATTATTGTTTGCGCTGTTTATACAGTTGCCAGCAGTTTAAATTAATACAATTTTCTAAAATATGTAAAAAAAATATCTCTCGAAATGTTGAAAATTTGAATTTAAAATAGAAATAAAACCTCAAAAAATGAGTCAAATTAAAAAATTAAATGCAGTCTGCACACCGGGAAATTCTGACGCATAAAATGATCTAAAAATGATTAAATTCCCATGTACAGTTTTTGCTCCTATAAAACTTTTTTAATGGAACGATTTTGTCCAACTTTGGCATTAAATATCTCTTAAAATAATTCTTCGATTTAAAACTGTCTGCATCAGCGTGTTTATCAAACATTTCTCTATAATACTACCGATTTTCATATTTTTGTATGCAACAGTTTTTTTAATATTAACGAAGAAAGGCCATGCTTAAGCATTCAAATTGGATGCCGGAAATATCTACGCAGATTTTTATTGGTCCATTTCCAAATCAAAACTTTTTTTTATATATAGAAGGATTACGAAAGAAGAATTAAATATCCCCATTTTTAAAAGGAAAGACGCTGCATTTAACAAAGTAAAATATCTTAAATTTAGTAATTCATTATGAGCATAATTTTACACACACACACACAAAAAAAATATCTATATGGACAGAAAAATAGAGAGATAGTCTAAGAGAATGTCGGACTAATAGACAAATGGAATTTCTAAGCCCTTTAAAATGCAGTATTTAAATGGTATTTAAATATTAGCTGTGTTATCAGATATTTTGTGTATGACCATCTAAAATAACTATAAATATTACAAAATCCACTTTTAATATAAAATATATTGTATTTGTTCAAGCACGTGTCTTCACGCAGTTATAATTTTGATAAGTTTTTTTTCTTTATTTTTTGGTATTATAATATGGCAACAATTGATTTTAATTACTTAAAGTAACTTTTTTTAACCCCATAGAAATGAGTTTTTGTTTTTTCTACCTCGAGAGTTCGCTATTTTTTCTGTTGAAATAAATTAGTTTGTTCTATAGTATAAGGTATTTTATTGTTCAATTATTTAGGTATGTCAATGAATATTCATCTAACTATCGAGAATTAACAGAAAATGTAGAAAATTGAATTTTTGAGAATATCAAGTATAAAAAATTAACAGGAAATGTAGAAAATTGAATTTTTGAGAATAACAAGTATCGAGAATTAACAGTAAATATAGAAAATTGAACTTTTGAGAATAACAAAGTATCTTTGCGAAAACACTTTACTTTTTCTTTTACAATAGTATTCTACATTAGTAAGATAGTTAAATGTTTGTCCGACTGTTATTATTCATGATACAGAGAGATTAGATTTTTATTCTATTTGTATTAGGTTTGTCGAGGCAGTGCCAAATTTCTCTGGAGACGTGGGGGTGGTGGTCTTCTCCTAGGCCTTGGTGTCCTAAGTGTTGTGTGCTAAAAAATACAAAATAATGAAAATAAAAAGTAGAAAATGTGGGAAATCTCTAAAAAGTGTATTATGTGTGTTTGATGTTTGTTTAGATGGGGCTTCTCCTTCAGTCAGTGGTAGGGAAATCCGGTCGGTGTTGACTGTCGACAGTGTGGGAGCTTGATTCGTGGGCTCGCTGACTTTCAGAAGGTGTGGGTCGGATGGCGCCACCACGCTCTTCGGGAGTATGCCTTGTCTGGGATGTATCCGTGGGTAACGGCAAGGCGCGGTCGGCCGGTGTCGACTGTGGCTGGCGAAGGTAGCTCTACCTCGAAACCTCGTCAACTGGCAGGAGGTGTGTATGACGCCCGGAACCAAGCTCTTCTGCCGGATTCTTCCCCAATTATTTCATGTCTGTGGTGTGTTGCTTTGGGTGTTGGGCTGCCGTAACCATATCTCTACACTGTTAAAAATTTTGCAGCATTCTGGCAGGTCATTCGAATGTATTAAAAATAGATAAAAAGTATATGATCTGTCTATGAAATTATATAATTTCTTAACACAGTAGCTAAAGGAAATGAAACTGATATAAATTGTAAAAAAACTATAATAGATACTAAAGTACTGCATAGTAAACTTATTAATCCAAAGCTCTACGCATGATGTAATTTATTTAGCTACATTGACCTTTAACAATACTGGCGAAAATATGAATATAGAGGGCATAAAATTTCGAGACTTATTCAGTTAGGATTGTATCATGCTTACTAAATATTCCCAGTTCGATAAATGTATTCAAATGTATCAAAATCTGATAAAAGTTGTATGGATATTTCTGTGAAGCTATGTAATTTCTTAACAATGTAGCTAAAGAAAGTGAAACTCATATAAATTGCAAAAAGGGTATAAGAAATACTGAACTACTGCATAGTAAACAAATTAATCCAAAGCTTTCCGGATGATATAATTTATATAGCAAAATTGACCTTGAACATTTCTAGGGGAAATATGAATATAGAAAGTATAAAATTTCAAAACTTATTCATTTAAGATTGTTGCCTGCTTAGAAAACATTCTCAGTTGGATAAATATGATGATACTCTCAAAAAAGACACTGCTAGTTCTGAAAAATTTTATTTTATGAAAAATTCAAGAAAACGTACAGTTTAAAATCAAACAAAATATTTTAATTTTTTCTATAGCTTCTTATTTCTTAACAAAAATGAAAATTCTCTTCATATCGCAAAACAAGATATATCCTAAATAAATGGAATCTAGCTTTGAGAGAAAAAGCTCGGATTATAAACAAAAAATAATATCTTGGATCATTTTTTTTTCTTTATATACTTGCTTTTTAAAAATTTATTTAGATTTATGTTTTTAATAAACTGCCTACATTTAAAAGAAATTTTCTGAAATACCTTCGGTATAGTTTATTGTTATTTTAGATTTATGTAATAGAAATGGATTAAACAAGTCGGAAATTGTACGTCAAACGTAACAAATGAGGTGCGTTCGTACTATAACTAGTTTTATAAATATTCTGATCTTGGTACAATAGTTGTTGCACTGTTATACAAAAATGCATTAATACAAAATTTATTACAATTATATATATTAAATTCAGTAAGACGGAAATAATATGATTCCATCTTAAATTGGACGTAATCACCAAGCAACCTAGAATCATTACCTATCATGGGATATCATTGACTTAATTACATATGATGGGATTTAATAGAATGAAGAAAACTTTAAGTTCTAATTTGATTTTCATAAAATCTGAGATGACAAAGTTCTGCAACGATTGTATATTAAATTTCAAACCATTCGGATGGATAATTTTTGCGTTGTTTTATGCGAACAGATAGACGGACCAGATGACGAATATAGGTGCTACGTATGTATATAATTACGAATGCACCTAATAACTGATAAATGTACCTATTACTAACTGCTAATAGTTCAGACAAAAAAACAGAAAGTTAAAGAGTTTTACAATTTTTATATGATTAAGAATAGTAATATATATATTTTTTTTTAAACAAACGAGTAGTATTTATTTAAAATCATTTGTGAGCATTTTATTTAAAAAGTACTTCATAACATCTATTAATATGTTTGTCTTTCAATTATTATTGCTAATATTTCAGACAAAAAAACAGAAAGTTAAAGAGTTTTACAAATTTTATATGATTAAGAATAGTAATATATATATATTTTTTTAAACAAACGAGTAGTATTTATTTAAAATCATTTGTGAGCATTTTATTTAAAAAGTACTTCATAACATCTATTAATATGTTTGTCTTTCAATTATTATTGCAGGAATGTATCATTATTTATTTAATCATAGTAAACTAAACCATTAGTCATATCTAAACTTTTAAATATTAACTAAAAGGTACCTCAAGAAATTTTTAATTAAACTTTCAGTAAAGCTGGTAAAATAACTCTGTTGTTACTATCATTTTAGTCACAGATTTTCCATGATTTTAATCAGTTTTAAACTGAATCTCATAAACCCAGTGCGGAATCCGGTAAATTATAAACTTCTAGCCTTAAATAATACTTCGTAAGCTTATCTTTTAATTAATGTTCATGTATATAAATTCGTTTTCAAGTTATCTACAAGGTAATATTCTTTGTTTCATTTCCCAAGTTCTTTGATTACCTCAAATCCTTCATAAATAAAGTTGTATCAAAGAAAGTTACTATAATATTTCATAAAACTGAATTATTTAAGTTATTTATTCTAAGTAAAACAAAGATAATGGTATTATAAACTTTAAGTTAACAATTTTAAAATAAATTTTCCTAAAACTTCAAATTTGTCAGATAATAAATATCTGACAAGAATTATGATATCATTCATCACATTTAAACATTACATTTTCAATAAAAGTATTAATAAACTTATTATAATTATTTTAAAATTAATGCAAAATTTTGTTAGAGCTAGCACATGATTTTAAATACGTTTTGCGATGAAACAATTGCAACTTTAGAAAGACACCAGTCGAGCAAAAGATACTTTCTTTGCATTCTTCGCATTTTAAGACTTTCAAGAAGCTCATACATCCGAAATATTATGCGGTTTTGCTTCCTTTATTTTGACATGCATCCCACTTTAAATTTTCAAGTATTATATAGCTCTACTTAGAAATTAAAAATTAAAAATATATGTTTTAATCGAATAAATAGTAAAATGTCAAATAACTTATACGCTCGAAAATAACTAACTAGATAAGCCCGTGAACTTTTGAAATCCAATTTCCACAAAAAATACAAGGGAAAACATACGGAATAATAAAATGATATTTCAAATGAAAATTAAATTTCAAATTAATTGCTTAAAAGGCGCAAAGGCCAATTTAGTGAAAAAGATTCCATGTTGGGACTAGAACCCGGGCCATCAGTATAGCGCATTGACGTTCTACGGACTAAACCACATGGAACGATACCCAGCCTAGAACTTCTTACTATTACATGTTGGCGAGGCTACAAACGCAGAACAAGATGGAATATTTTTTTCGTGAGTCACCGACATGAGGCAAACACGAAAATTAATTAAATCTAGCATCGATTGAAACTATATTAATACTTGGAAGTTTTCCCCAGAGAGAAAAGTTCGCCTTGCATGCAATATTTCATCCATCTTGTGCTACGTTGTAGCCTTGCCATCATAATACATGATGGCAGGGCTTCGAGAAGTTCCAGGTTGGGTATTGTTCATGTGGTTGAGTCGGTAGAACGTCAGTGCGCTATACTGATGGCCCGGGTTCGAGTACTGGCATGGAATATTTTTCACTAAGTTGGCTTTTGCACCTTTTAGGCAATTAATTTGAAATTTGATTTTCTTTTGAAATATTGTAAGCAAGGCGAAATTTTTTCTCTGGGAAAAATTTCCAAGTAGTATTAATAAAATGATATTGTAAACTGTACCTGCTTAGATATTAATTTACTTGCAGGGTCTCCTTACAGTGTTATTAACCCTTTCACTGATACCACTTCTACAGTTCTATTACCAGCGCATTGTGCTCCAGTGGGTTCAGCGTTATTGAGTGCGGTGAAAGAAGGATTCTATTCCAGAAGTATATTTAATATTACCTGCAAAGGAGAAAAGTTTATATATTATCTGGCTTACAATAAATCTCTATAAATTTGCAAATATTGTTTTATATTAATTTAAAAGCTCTAAAAAGTTAAACGGAAGTCTAAAGTTCGTTTCGTTAAAATAGAATCGCTAGTCACGAAAGAGGTTCTCAATGGCTATGTACTCTAATGGCACCTGGTGTATGTAAAATTCGTCCTGGGTACAAAGTCCTTCAAGTTACCTACGAATTATAACTCTGGAGGTGCCTTTCCAGGCGAAGGTCTCATCACCTGATCAATGTTCTAAATTACCAGACAAATTTGAGCAGCGAGTGCCAAACTAGAAGATAAAAATGTTAAGTAATCGGCATAACAGAGTTCACAACTAAGCAGTAGGCACTGCCGATAGGATAAAGATCTAGGTACTCGTTCGCTACGCGGCGATTAGATGATCATCCGCCCGGGTACCAGGTATCAAATCCGTTCAGCTGGGCCAACCCGACAGGTGAGGTCTTGGTCATCGGTTAGGAAGAAAGAAAAGACATCTCGAGGGTTTGCAAAGGAAACACTTGGAGAAAAGAGTTAAAGAAATGGGAAGAGGTTACATCTGTATCGGCATTTTATTTTCAAAGAAAATAAAGTAGCCAAAAACAGCGTTTTTATACGTTTATGTTTTTTGGCTAAATTTTGCATCAGCGGATTTTTATAAATGTAATTAATTATCATGTAATGTTAACTGCAATTTGTTGTTATTATTTAAAATTAAGTTTAAATGTTTCCTAATTTCCTTTGTCACCGCATTGTGTAATGATATGCTTTTTCTTCAAAAAAATCAGATAAGAATGTTGAGTATTCTAATTGTTGTTTCGTTGAATTTACTGTAGTAATATTTTGAAAAAAAAAAAAAAAAAACATTTAAATGCAATCCTTTGAAATTCTTTCAACATTGATAAATAATTACCGAGTCACGGGGAACAAAATTATGATAGTGGCATTTATTCTTTGTTTAATTATGGATTTCAGTGTTTATTTATTATTCCATGAATTAGTTGTCGCCCATAATTTGCGCTTGTAAATTGGGATTTATACGCTTGAAAACTCCATTTTTTACCGCAAAGCGTCATCATATGGTTTGTTTACAGTTATTGGAACTGTAAGAGTAAAATATAAGAATATTCAAAAATTCAAGTGTAAAATAATTTATTGCATAAATATTTTAGGTAAAAGGAATAAAATTAAACCAAATTGTTTAAAAGTTTCCTGCATATATGAAAGCATGTTGGAATATAAGAGATTAATAAAATGAAAAAAAAAATGCTTTTTCAGTATCTTTTTAAGTTTATAACTTCAATTATCTCTTTTACTTGAATAGACATCCGGTCTTTACACATACCATATTGCGAAAAGTAATCACAAAAGTAATTTAGTTTTCAATGAGAGTATTTCCTCTAAAGGGAAAAAAAAGGATTTTGATATTAAAACATGAGATTGCACCGTAAGCTTCAACTTGGAGACTACATACGTATAATGCTCTTAAAATATCATCTGAATAATAAAGTAAGTCTGTGTTTTTAGAAATGCGATTTCATTTCGTTTATTTTATGAGAGCTTCATGTTAATATTTATCGTTTGCATAGGAAAAGTTATGTGCGCCCATGTTTGTAGGTATCTTTTTGTCCACCATAGTCAGTAATCCCCGATTCGCTTGCGCTGAACTGCGACTATAGAAGACTACCAGGAACCTCGATCACAGATAAACTATCCAAAATATATTAGAAAAGTATTCATAAAGTCAATCTCATAAAAGAGAAAGCATATTAGGGAGGATGGAGCGTTTAATTGAAATGGTGGGACCTCATTGAGAAATTGTTTTCACTGACTACATATTAACCGGGGAAGAGTTCATCTTTCTATCCTGGGAGTTAATAATAGCTGTTGACCAAATTAACAGGACTTAGTTCAAAAGTGCATCCACTTAATAATACGGTGCTTATGAATTCCTTTGCTTGAAACGGATTTTTATTGTTATTTATTTATTTATTTGCTTATGATGTATAAAGATTTAATCCAACTGAAAGCATAAAATTCACATCCATTTCATTTGCTCGTGTTACCAGAAAATAAGATCACTGTACGTTTCCAATGCTCGTGATTGCAATGCATTTCAATATTGCTTGATTCTTTTCTTGTGAATTATTGCTAACTAGTATCGAGCGCTAAATTAGAGAACGAGTGAATCAGTGTATTTTTGGAAATTCTTTTTAAATTAAAATTAAACTAGAAACTTAGTTTATTGGATATTGTCTAAGGATAAATAATATATGCGATGTTACTATTTATGTTAGTTTGCATAACATATGTATGTAACATGAATTATTTTAATTATTTAGTTTTGTAGTCGTGTTCCTTTTCAATATACAATTACTATTTGTTTTAAAATACAGTCTAGATGAATTTGAAACCTTTAACTTTCGAATTCAACTGCGATTTATTCTACTTTATTTCCATCAATCAAATTTTCAATTCAAATACTATTTATTTTAATTTGTGCTGAAAATCCCTTTTAAACCTTTAATTTTTTTTTTATCTAAAAGTAAAATCATCATTTCACTTTCCTTCTTTAGCAACTGCTGTAGCTGTGGGAAGAAATGCATATATAATGTCATAATGTCATCTGCTAGTTATTCATAATATTTATATATTAGAAACAACTCAAACGGTTAAATTTAATTTCTTCAATATAAGAAATTAAAAAGATTTTTTTAAATTAAAAAAATAATAAGGCAAAATTTTTGAAGAAAAAATTATTTTCTTCTGAATGTAAAATTAAATTAGAAACCACATTCCTCTCGGCTTAAGATAGTATGAATGGATATTCTAAAGCGCGATAAGACTCAATGAAAAACTTCAGGACTCTTGAAGAATCACTTGGTTCAAAATATCTGAATACTTAGATCGCACAGATAAAACTTGTCAAAAGTTATTTATCAAAACAATGCTTAATAAAATATATACAATTTTTATTAAAATATATCAAAAAGTATTTAAGTTGCTCCACATTTAATGCAAAATTAACTTTAAGGTTGGATTTTTTAACTTCTTATAAGCAGAAACAGTGCACTACAAAAATTAAGATCGAATTTTTTATGACACTACCTGCAGTGAATTATAATATATTTGTGTTGCAAGATCAGCTAATTTTTTTTTCGTGTCTTGAGAGGCTACTTCAGTCCAGTGAAAGACCCGTTCACTAATGTTAATCCTATGGAAGAAATTTATAAAGATATCTCAGTTGCATTTTAATGTTTTTAAATGATTTTTTTTTTTTTTTTTTTTTTTTTTTTGCATTGGATAGCTGAGATCGATCTGTACAAAGGCCGTTTTTAACCTTTTTCGATTTTTTTCACAAATTAATTATTTTTAACGAGGACGCTTTTATTTTCGGAACTGGTTTTGAAAGTGAAATCATCCTGATAAAGAAAACCTGCAATCGAAATCGAAAAAGTAAAAAACGACCTGTATACAGATCAATCTCAGCTATCCAATGCAAAAAAAAAAAAAAAAAAAAAAAAATCATTTAAAAATATTAAAATGCAACCGAGATATCTTTAAAAATTTCTTCCATAGGATTAGCATTAGCGAACGGGTCTTTTCACTTGAATGAAGTAGCCTCTTAAAGGGATACATGGGTTTTGAAATTTCAAAAAATCCATTTTTTTTTAATCTAATTATACAATACGTGTAGAATATTTTCCTAAAGTTTCAAGTCAATCGGAGTAAAAATCTAGGAGATAATTCCTTTGGAAATTCCTCTCATTAGGCTAGACTGGCAGGGAGCCACACAGTTATATTGATACAGCTGCTTAGCTATTGTTTGTCTGCCTTTCTCGTTAACTTATCTCACTTGAAAGGGTCACCTATTGTAAATATTTTAGTTTAACCTCTTGGATACAGATATATTTAAAAAAATTCTTGCGTTTAGAATGGATTTAATTTGCTGATGCGAAATCCCAAATAAACTCTGGATACTACGTAAGATGCGAAAATAGGACTCTCTCCTAAATTGGAGTCCGGCGCGGATACCAAATTTGGTCGAAATAGCTGCGAGTACGCGAGGAAAGAGGGTGAACAACGCATACTCATGAGAAAAAAGATGAGACTGGGACTCGAGAAGCAAGAATTCGTCTAAGGCAAGAGCAATAACATTACCTGGACATTGCAGCTGCAGTAGGATATTTGCTTTATGGAGCTGGAATCGACGATTCTATGTAAATTAAAAAAAAAAAAACTTAATTTGTTTTATTCCTTCTGAAAGCTTTAAAAACTTTTTTTTCCAAAAAACACTATTTTTGAAGTCGGTGGACATGCTTTCTCAAAAACTAATGCACCAATCTTATTGAAGTTTTGCACACTTCTTCAAAATAGGATTGACTAGTGACTGAACGTAGGTTTTTTTGTTTTATTGATTACAACTAATTTTACAAGGCTATACGTAGTGTAAATTGTACCAAAAATTGTACCTTTTGCATACAATCTGCCAAAAATTCAAATTTCTATTTTTATTTAAATTCATCGTTAAATGGCGAGCTATACTTATATACTGACAGAAAAAATTTGTTTTTATAATTTCAGATAAAGCTATCAGGATTTATCCTGATTTCCACGAGGATACTTTTTTTTTAAAGGGGTCCTCCAAAAACCAGATCCCATCGGCTGCATTTTTGAAAATTTTGAATGAAAATTTCATAAAATATTATTTAAATGCTATTATTTATGTGTTTAAAATTATGAATAGAATAATTTATTTATTATATAAAAATAGAGAAAATATGCTTTCTTTTAACCATCGAAACCTATGTAACCCCATAACCCCTTGAGGGACGGTGGGATATATTTCATCCCACCTACGTTTAATGAAGATTTTCACCTCAAAATTTTTATTAAATTTTACTCTTCTAACTTTGGTGAAAAAAGTAGTATAGTTGCTTTTCCTTATTTTGCAATAAATCTTTTTGCAGATTCCGGTATGAATTCGACATTTCAGAAACGCAATTACTTGCCCCTCAAGGGGTTAAGAGATTATCTTTAAGGGGTCCGGGACACAGAAATCTCCACATTTTCTAAAAAAACTTTTATTGCATTAAATATTTCTCTGTGTTTTTCTGCTTAAATTGACGCTTAAACCATGTTTCTATCTTGATTAGAACAGAAAATATTAAATTTTTCGTTTTGGGTTGTTTTCAAAATCTAGCTTATAAGCAGTGGTTGTCATGAAAACGATTTTTTGTGAAAATAAATTTCTCTTCATGATGGCTTTTTTCACCATTTCTCGTATTTAAATCGTTATAAGTCAAGAACCGATAAAGATAAATCGTTCAAACTTGAAACATAGCTTTTTCAATTGTTTTACTTTAATTTTGATTCAGCAAATTAGAAAAAACTATTTACTTTTGAAAATATGATTTTTTTTTAAAAGTTGCAGCATTTTTTTTTAATTTTTACTTTAAATATTTTTGATTTTTTTTAAATTAATATTTTAAAAAATGCTGAATCTAAATTAAAACTTATGTATTTCTATTTATTTAAATGAAAATAAAATTGAAATTCTACAAATAACATTTCGAGTTACAACGATTTTAAATTACCCCACTTTTTTAATGAATTTTAAGTATTTTTTTTTTAAATATATAAGAAGTTTTATCATGTGATTTTGTTTACAAATAACATGGTTAACATTCACAAAAAAATTCAAAATTTTAACTCAATAAATAAAAATTATTTTAAATTGTGTCCCGGACCCCCTTAAAATGCAAAAACCAGGGCAAATCAACATAGATATTTAATACCGAAAATTACTTGAAAATATTAAATGAAACAAATATAATTTTTCTATAGTAAAAATCTGTTCAATTTTTAAGACTGAACTTAGATTGTACCCACCAAAATTTCACTGTAAACAGCTGAAAGATACCACCGAATAATGGTTCTTAACATCATTAAAATGTCAAAATTTTACAGAATATTTATTAGCAACAGTTAAAAGAAAGAAAAATCTCCCCTTTTATAGCAAGGCTGGAGATCGCTTGTGCAATAAGCGTCTTTTCACGGAAATATATAATAGAACATTTTACATAAAATTCAGTTTTCAGATAAAAAAAGATCGAATCCAAGTGTTTTTTCTTAAAAATATTGCAAAAAGAGAAAGTTCTGAAGCTAAAATTTTATTAGGTATGTCAAATATAAACATTTTAGTGCATTGCCACAGTTTTTTATAGGAATGTTTTACTTTCTTTATTATTATTATTATTTTTTTTAAATTCGGAAAATAATCACTCATACTGTATATGTCTTTTCGATCAATTGTAATGAAATACATACCAAAAACTGTAGAAAATTTCAATTTACGTAGTGATTAATTACATTTCATTTAAGTTTTTGAATATGAAAACTTTAATCCAAAAAATACTGGTAAAATTTAAATTTCCTTCATAAAAACGAAACAAAACACACTATAGTTTTTCCTCCTCAATTAAATAATAATTTACATTTTTGAATGGAATTATGAGAAATATCTAAGAAACATCTTATGCCAGAAGCGAGGTTTGAACCCAGGCTACCTTTAGAGAACAAGAATTACTCTTTTTGTTACCTTAAACCACTCGACTACCTCGAGCAACGATAGTAAATATCGTGATGTTTTCGAAAATATCAAAAGTATCTGATATATCGATATATATATATACGATATTATATATATATATAACGATAGTTTCAAAACAGTCAACTTAGTGCAAATAACAAATATTTTCAAACATAATATAACTTAGAAAGTAAAACATATACACACTTACGTATTTTTTCTTTCCTTTATTTATTTTATTTTTATTTTTTCACTTACAAAAAAAAATAAGATCACTTAATTAAAAACCGAAACAATTTGTTTATACACTTATACACATTATTCGTCAAAAATCATGCTGTAGTATTCAGTAGTGATGGGCGATTCTGGAAAATTCAGGAATCGATTAAAATCGACATCGTATAAAACTGAATCGATCACAATAAGAATCGATTCCCAAATTCTAGAATCGATACTTGAATCGATATTTCGATAGTCACAGATAAGCTCAAAAATATTAATTTTAAAACTTAGCGAATCAGCTGAGCCGTAGCGACCACCTCCCATACCTCACATTTAGAGGGTAGACAAAGTCAGGGGCCCAGTCGTAAGCTATTACAGACCTTTGAGTCAAATAATAAAGTTTTTAAATTTTAAATTATTAGTTTTAAGATGTAATTTTACTAATATTGTAATTTAGATTTTATTTAAATTTATTTTTTAAGAAAGGTCTCGGTAAAATACAAGTTGGAAATTGCGCGTCAAACGTGGCAAATGTGGTGCGCTCGTTCTATAACAGTGCACTTCATAAGTGCATATCAATTTCATTCTGTTCGAAAGTATGTAACATCCTTAAAATGCACTTGAAATAATTTTTTCCATTGGCCGTAATGTAACGGAAAACTTTTGACTGTCCCTGTAATTAAATCATTGTGATTTTCTTCCAGCCTGAATTAAAATTTAAATTTTCAGGGACATAATTCACGTTGCCATAAGAACCGATTTAGTATTCTTACAATTTGAGTTTAATAATGTAACTAGCAAAGTTTATTAAAGTTCTTTTATTAAAAAAAAAAAAAAAAAAAAAAAAAAAATCGTCGCTGCAAGACGTGAAAATTTAGTTTTCTCAGAAGAAATAAAAATCAATTAATTTAACTGTCTTAGAAGGATAGTGGACGCACATGTATATTGCTTGGAAATCTTTAACATTATAGCTAGTAACTAGCGGGTTCCGCCTAATATGAAATCTCGAAGCGAACGAACCGCGAACCGATTTCCCGCTGTCTACAGCACCGTATAGGTGTACCCCCCCCCCCCACTTTGCCCACCGGGTCAGAATAACGCGGTAACAATAGTGGTAACAATAGTGGTAATAATAGTGGTAACTAAACTTTTGACTTTTTTATATTTAATAAGTAGCATTTATCTCAGGACTCCGTCAAAAAACCCCACCTAAAACGGTAAGCAACGCTAAGGCTTAAAAAAAATTCTAGCGGCCTTCCCCCCCCCCTCCTCCCAAAATTTTCGCACCATTCTTTTTTAAACTTTTTCTTATGTGTTATAAACTATCTTAAAGTTTCGAACAGATCGCCTTGTTAGATTTTCTACTTTAAATGAAATCGCGGTCTGTTAGTTCTATATTCCACCACCAGGAAGCGCAGTCTATTCAAAACAAAAGTGTATCTAAACGAAACTCCTTTATACAACCTATCCGAAGATACATTAGTCTAGGGGGTGGTAGTCTTAAGCAAGAATTCAAGATATTTGTGATATTACTATTCGAAAATAGTGGTATGAACACTTATAAAATTTTTTGATATTGAAAAAGTAGTAATTATCTCAACCCGCGGTCAAAGAACCGCACGCTAAACGGTAGAAAACGTTAATGCTGCTATAAAAAATCACGTGACTGCCTTTAAAAAAAAAGCATTTAATAGAAATAAACCAATTAGTGAAATAATAATTAATATCTCAGCTTGTAATTAAGATAATATTTTTTCGCATTTCTGAAAGGAGAATTTTTTTTTTTTTTTTTTTTTTTTTTTTTTTTTTTGCATCGCCCTGTCCAAGTTTCGAATTTTTGCTCCCCTTACATTCTAAGATGTGGTCCCCTTTTAAAACAGTACAAAATTCTCGGGAATCACTTTGTTTAAATTGTTAAATATATTATTTGAAAAAAAAGGTTTTAAAGCATTTTAGCACGTATTTTCATACCTACACCCTTGAAAAAAATTAATAACATACGGGGGATCCTTTAGTTTCGAAAAGCTCCGAAATTTCATAAAATTCAAAGTATCATAAATCAGTAAGTTTGGTTGTAAACGACTGAATTTTTTATAATATAACTTACACAAACACTTTGACAAACTTACGGGTGAAAATACGGCTTAACTAACGAGAACCTTGAGTCACGTGGCTTTAAACCAAGAATGATAAGTTTAAAATGGAAAAGAGACGAAATTTGTTATTACCATTCATAAATAGTGCTCACCAAGAGCTGCAGATATAATATCAGTGTTTAGTTGGTAAACAAATGACTCGGGAAGAATGTCAAAAAAGGTCCCATTGAAATTGGACCATAATTAAGAAAATTGGAATCGGGGGGGGGGGGGGGATGTATAGGTGACGAACTGGAAAAGTACAGCTTAATAAACTAGTAACCCAAATAACTTGGCTCCTAAACTAAAAATATTACAATTTAACCTAGAAAGAAAAAGGCTCTTATGCGAAATTTGACAGCAGTTCTGCCTTTAAAACAGTAAACCCGAAAGAATAAATATATATTCCTTTGAAATTACTGTCAAAAATATCAATACATAGGTTGGAGCACGATTGACCCTTACCAAAAAGAAGGAAGGCTAGAGACAGAAAATAAAAGATCACATTAAAAGCTTTCCAACGATATGTTATACGATATGGTTTGGAAGAAACAAAAAATATCCCCCCCCCCCCGAGGGAGCAGGTAAGCCCCAAACGGTCGGAGGGGCGACCTTAAAAGTATCTTTGGTCAAGGTTTCAAAATGTGGCTTTATAATAAAATAGAACAAGAATTGGGCATTTTAAAAATTGCATGCAAATTTTGAACGGCCCTGTAAATTAAGATTAGCGAGGAAAAGGGGAGAGGGGGGTGGAGAGATTAGAAGGGACGAACTTGAAAAATACAATATAATAAACTAGTAACCTGAATAACTAGGCTTCTAAACAAAAGTATAACGATTTAACCTAGTATTAAAATCAGGGGGTAGCCCGGGAGGACATCCCTCCCGGGACATTGAAATGTCCCTCCCGTAAGTTTTGAGATTTTATGCTTTTTAATGGACAAATGTGCACCCCCCCCCCTATTACGCAACTCTGAAATACCCCCCCCCCCCACACCAATCCCGACCGGAGTCGCATAAATCCCTCCCTGAGAAAAATACCTGCATTCAACACTGATTTAACCTAGAAAGTAAAAAAAGGCTCTTATACAAAATTTTACAGCAATTCTGGCACTAAAACAGCAAAATTGGAAGAATTGATATTTCAAATGAAAATGAAATTTCAAATTATTTTTGCTTAAAAGGCGCAAAGACCAACTTAGTGAAAAATATTCCATGCCGAGAATCGAACCCGGGTCATCAGTATAGCGCACTGACGTTCTACCGCTAAACCACATGGAACGATACCCATATTTTTCACTAAGTTGGTCTTTGCGCCTTTTAAGCAAAAATAATTTGAAATTTCATTTTCATTTGAAATATTGTATTCAAGGCGAATGTTTCTCTCTGGAAAAATTTCCAAATATTAATATGGAAGAATTGATTCAACCCGAATCGTGGATCGACCGTGATGCGATTTGAATTGAAGTAAATCAAAGCATAACGATTCGACATTGCATCTAAAGAATTGAAAGTAAATCAAAATATAACGATTCGACATTGCATCTAAAGAATTGAAGTAAATCAAAAAAGTAACGATTCTGAAGATCGCATCTGAAGATCGACATCGGCATCGAATCTGAACTGAATCGATTCACCGTTTCTGATCCAAGGGCAGAATCGATGCGTTCATCTTTTCTTGCTTTCTTTTGTCTTTAGAAAAATAAAGTGTTGTTTTCGTGAAAATTTTCGACTTCCGGTTTCTAAGGATTTATAGTCTTAGAACTTCTTGTCTGGAATACGATTTGACTATTTTTATAAATTTTTTGTCTGTCAGTCTGTCTATTTGTTTGTCTCTGACAAAAAAATTGTGAGCGGTCTATTTCAAGAACTAATGCATGGAATCTGTTGAAACTTTAGATTCAGTTAGACCTTCATATAAATTGGTGCTGATTACTTTTTGGTGAAAATCGCTCAACAGGTGGCGCTGCTATGCTGCATTTTTCATGATTTCCGCAAGATTGCTATCTCAAGAACTAATGCACGAATATTCACCAAACTTCAGATTCAGTTTGACGTTGACATAAGTTGTTGAGGATTAGGTTTTGATGTAAATCTACCGGCAGGTGGCGCTGCTATGCTGCATTTTTCCCGAGTTTCGCAATAGCTCTATCTCAAGAACTAATACACGGATTTTCATAAAACCACATTCTTTTAGACGTTGGCATAAATTGCTGCTTATTAGGTTTCGGTGAAAATCGCCCAACAGGGGGCGTTGCTATGCTGATTTTATCAGCTGAGTTGAATTCAGACATTTTTCTCCGGGAGGGACAGTTCAGAGGGGAGGGGATTGGACTTTTGTACATTTTAATGTACAAAAAGCATAAAATCTCAAACTTTCTGGGGGGCATTTGAATGTTGCGGGGGGGGGGGAGGAATGTTACCCTCCCGGGCCATCCCCTGAATTCAACACGTTTTTCAGGATTTAAATAATTTTAGGGATAATATCTCAAGAACTAATGAACGAAATTTCATCAATTTTTAATGTATGAAAACGTATTGAACTCAGGGTGTGGCCCTGGGGGGGGGGGTGACATTCTCCTCCCTCCGAAACACTCAAATGCCCCCCCAGAAAGTTTGAGATTTTATGCTTTGTTGCGGGGGGAGGAATGTCATTCCCCCAGCCCACCCCCTGAATTCAACACGTTTTTCAGGATTTAAACAATTTTAGGGATAATATCTCAAGAACTATTGAACGAAATTTCATCAAACTTAATATTCTGTTAGACAATGCCATAAGTTATCCATGATTAGGTTTTTGTGTAAATGATATAACAAATTGTGCTGCCATGCTGCTTTTATCAACAGTGTTGAATTCAGACATTTTTCTCCCAGCGGGGGGGATTTCTATGGTTCTGGCGAGGAACATTCTAGAGTTACGAGGGGGGGGGGGGGGGGGGGTATTGGACTTTCGTCCATTAAGCATAAAATCTCAAATCTCCCTAGGGGACATTTCAATTTTCCGGGGAGGGAGGGGGGCGGGTCCACCCGTACCAGCCTCTGAATTCAACACTGTTTTTCAGTGTTTACACAATGTTTGCGATAACATCCCAAGAAGTAATGAACGGAATTTCATCAAACTTAATATTCTGTTAGTCATTGACGTAAGTTGTTTCTGAGTCTTTCGTGTTAATCATGTAATAGGCTGCGTTGCTATACTGCTTTTTTCATGCTATTCATATCTCAAAACTAATGCACGGAATTTAATCAAACTTCATATTCTGTTACACTGTCGTATAAATAGATCCTTATTAGGCTTGGGCGTATACTACCCAGCAGGTGTCGCTTTTATGCCCTTTGAACTGGGATTTTCCGTTGCGGACATCTAAGAGGGTGTGGGCCGAAATTCAATGATTTGTTAGGAAAATGGGATTCTTATATATATTTTTTAAATACACATATTTCAACAAACCTATACTTTTGGATCCTCATGATGGGTATAGGTTATTTAAATTTGACACTGTGATAGCGAATTTTGAAGTTTTAACATTTATGAGACAGAAGAAAGTTTTGGGATTGGACATCCAACTACTTGACCTTAAATTTTTGAAGGAAAATGAAAATGATATGACCTTTAGAGACATCGATTAAAAAATTTATAGTATCGATTAAATCGAGTTGGCCATAGTATCGATTAAATCGATAAAAAAAATCGAAATCGCCCATCACTAGTATTCAGTATCAATTATCGGAAAATAGTTATATTTTATAAAACACAAATTTAAATGCAAAATGTTTTTCTTTTTATTTCAAAATGTGAACATAAATGTGAGCTTGTCTGTTTTTTTATTCCCTAAAATGTTTTGTAGTTTAAACTACAAAAGCCTGAAAAAATATGTTTCAAATAACTGATTATCTAAATTATATAGTTTAAAAAACTATATGAAAAATCACTTGAATGCATGAAACTAAATTAATATTTACTTAAAGTGATAAAATACTTTTAACAAAGAAAAGAAAAAAAAAATTGTATTAAAACTTTTGCGAAAATATTTGTATCATATTTATTATGAGAATGTTGCTCTCGGAGCAATGAAACATGTCTAATATGAATAAAAAGGGGTATTTTTTGTCTTGTTAAAAGCATTTTATAACTTTAAGTAAATATTAATTTAGTTTAATAGATAGTTTATCTTTCAATGGTTGTTCTGATTTAATAATGCCTCACATAATTATTAGTTAAACATTTAAAAAATTAACTTCAAACATAAAGCTTCAAAAATATATTTGTTTTCTTCTTTGGTTAAGAAGGTCACTGCCAGGGAAGAAGTTCTTTGTTTTCAGAATAGCACAGTAAATAACTGTTGAAAAATTCATTTACACTAATTTTGACCAAAAATATCATGCACAGTGATATTTTGAAAATAAATATAAAATATATGATAACAAACAATATCAAACATCTTTATATTTTGAAAATAAATGCAAGATATATATATCATGATATATATCACCGAACTCCGATACCCAGTTTGCTTAATGCCCCTCTGAAATGAAACCAGTTCAAAACTGGTTTCCCAATCCGTTTAGCAACACAAAATCACCCTAAATTGCCCATTGCGCATGCGCAGGTCAACCGAATTCAGTCATAACAGATCCGCTTGACGTTTTGTATGTATAGATATTTTAGAATCTCTATTGCTATATTTACACCTTGTGTATTATTAAAACATTTCAGACTTACTTTAAGTTTTGTGCCAGTTTTATTTTATTTTATTTTTTAAGAACCATACCTTTCTTTAAATTCTTCCCCCAAAATAAAAATGCTTCATTTTAGGGCTAAAACTAAATGTATTTGCATATTTTGTTCGACGGAGAAGATAAATTTCGGAAACTATACGAAAATCTCCATTTTGTTATGGCTCGATAACTTTGGATAATAAAAATAGATCTTTATTCTTTTATATATAATGTAAAATATTCAAAACACTCCGGCTGTTTAATGACTTTATATGGGCTATGTTTAAGTTGTTTTTGCTAAATTCAGTCATCCAGGGGAAATGTAAATTATTTTTTAGGCAGAATATTTAAAGCGAAATACTCTTTGAAATTTACTCTCAACATAGTGTTAATAGCATATTTTTTTAACTATGTCAGTATAAAAAAAAAGTATTTGATGAATATAATTAGAAAAAGTATAATAATTACATAGAATGTTTCTATATAGGTTTTTTTCAGTACTTTTCATAAGATTTATTAAGATAGTACATGAATTCATCGGTACTTCTTTGTTACGGCATAAACCATTCTTAAGACATTGTCATTTCGTGCCAAATATTATGTATAATCACGAAAGTGAAACGACGAACAATGAAAACATTTCTAATCTTATCAGACTTATTTATGTTATATATTTTGTGTTACACTATTATATGGCGTATTTATGTATAAATGAAACAAATCGCTTCTTAATGTATGCATTAAATTGTGTAAATATTGATTAAAAATAGTTTGTACATTCGATGAATTAGTAATTATTCCATAAAGATATAACATGCTGACAACATATTTAAAGTGAAATTAATAGATGCGAATGTTCTTTAAAAAAGTTTGCTTTTTCGGCCAAATTCTAGCTAAATTTTTTACTAGCACACAAAGGCCCCTATATGAAAAAAGTACCAATTTCTCTTTGAAACCTTGCAAACAGATGGAAATGAAATATTATCTGTAAAAGGTTAGGCTCAGAGAATAGTGACCTTTGCGCACCCAATTAAAATAAATCATGCACTTTATTATTGGTTGTATAGGCACTCGAATTGGCTGTTAACACGTATATACACTATTGTTCTTATAAAGTGATAATTTTGGTTGTTGACAATGAAGTCTATGTCATTGTTGTAAAATATTTCAGGCCCATCGTGGCGGAATGTTAGCGTGTCTGTTAGCCATAGACAAGTGTTTCAGTTCAATACTTAGCAGTTGAAAACAGCTGTGTACACGACATGTGAGTGCATATAAAATCTGAGTGTAAAATTGTTTTCAATGGGCTATTGCTTGGCGTCAGAGCGACACGATTCCTTTAGATCAGTGGTTCCAAATCTTTTATTGGCCACGCCCCAGCACGCCATCAACAAAATCACGACCCCCCCCCCCCCGCCTCATCACACACGTACTGTTAATTAATTTTAAAAGTTAAAAGTGTAAAAGTTTCTTCATGTTACCAGAGAAAATAGATAAAAATAGCTCATTCAATGAATGATTGAGAAAAATTGTATAAAACCTTAGTAGCCAGAAAAATTATAAAACGTTTTAAAAATAAAAATGAGAAGAGGCGTTGATTAAATAATAAAAAAAAAGATTGATCATATAATTATTCTCGTATAAATTCCATTTTAAACATTTTGATTTGGAACTTTTTTAAATTTAACAAAAAACACTTATTATTTTTTTATGTAACTTTTATTCATAGTCTAAAACATTGCTTTTCCAAAAAAAAAGAACAGAGAATAAGTTAGTTAAAAATTTGAAATTGCCTCACAGAGTCAAATTCCCCCTGTTGGGGCGTGGATTGGGAACCACTGCTTTAGATCCTCCACCTCTTCACTTTCGCCAACAACAAAAATCATAATGGTCATTAACTTGAGAGGTTGATTGCTCCTTTCGTTTTAACTTGTACAATTCTTCAAAGGATATCTAACCTATCCTTGCGCAGCATTTTTCTTCTTCTTTTTTTTTTTTTTTTTTTTTTTTTTTTGTTCACTATACGCTGAAGACACTTGAGAGTAAATAACAGATTCTGAAACACCTGAGATTGACATTCATTACAGTGGTTGATATTCATTAAAGTCCGGAATAAATAGTTCGAAAAATTTCGAAATCTACCTGTGTTTGTAGGCTGAGCCGGCAGGGATTTTTTTATTTTTTTAAATGTATAAATTCCATTTCTTTTCTTGCTTGAAAAGACATCTGTTATTATGCATATAGTTAAATTAAATTGCAAAATGTAGGTATTTGTGTAACATTTTCTTTCTTTTGCAGACGTTGAACAAAAAATAAAGCAATATCCCTGAACTAATATACACACATATACATAGTATAATAAAATTTTTGCTATTATTAACTATAAATAACAAGAAAATCGAAAACAGATAAATAAAAAAAATAGATTTAATACAATATAAAAATGCATATCCAATAATTTAAAATGCATAAACTGGATATAAATAACCAAATTATAAGGAAAATCGCAGATGCGTGAAAAATATATCACTGTAAAGCTGCGGGCGAAACTACGAAATCTCGAAAGTTGGATTCAATACTAAGCATTACAAAAGTAAGAGTGGATAAATATAAATGTAATAAATAAATAAATATGCTTTCATTCAAATTCAGAAAAATGTAGAAAAATACATTTTTTAAATGCACTAAAACGCAGAAAAGTCTTTTTAAAAAATCCTTAAATGCGCGGAGTTTGTATTAATTTTGGGTGAGCTCGATTATGAAGAATAAATTTATTTAAATGGTAATTTCGCTAATTTAGGCAGCTATTGCCAAGTTGGCTTCATATATGCAACTTATTTTTGTCGACAAGTTGGCCAAAATTTGGCGCTATTGTGGTGATCCTGTCATTTGTACTTTTCAGCAAATACTCATTGTTGAAGCTGATACTGATTTCTCCATAGGAAATCAAACTTTAATTGAGTAACTATTAACTAAATTTGCCCTTATGGATCCAATTTAAAGAAATCAATGTCCAATTCCTGTATTGTCCTCAGGAATACATATATATTCCGAATTTCAAAGTTCTATATCAATTAAGTGGATGAAAAATGAAAAACAAGTTTTCATTGCCACATACAAACATAATTGGAAGTTAAAAGAAAACATGTAAATTAAATTTAAGAAATAAAAAAAAAACCGACAGCGTAAAAAGCGAACTAATTAATTATTTCTCATAAATGTTAAACTATTTTTTAAATTACTTACCTATTTTTTTTTATTTACTTGTATTGATGACTTTTAAGTTGTGTTTAATTGTTAGTTCCTATCTATAAACACTGTTTTGATGAGGCCTATATATTTCTATGATGATTAGAGTTTCAGTAAAGCTAGATATCCTACCTAGACAACTTCCAGGTTGTGTAATATTTAAACGGAGCTTCTGACTGTAAAATAGTCAATGAAATACGTCTTCATTTTGAAAGACCTATCCAATGATATGCCACTTAATATGGTGGGTAAAAAATTTTTTTCGTCTCTACCGTCATTTTGAATTTATAAAAACAAAACCTAACCTATAACCATTGGACGGTTAAGACGAATAGAAAGAGACCTCATTCATTAAAATCCATCCAGCCGTTGGGATGTTTCGAGGGTATAAAGAAATCCACATACCCAGATACGCGTGAAACACATAACTCTTCTTGGCAGCCGGGTAAAAAGCAGCAATTGTACGCTGAAAACAATTGAATTAATTATATACATATACAGTAAACATCATCTAATCCGGCATCCTAATGTCCGGCATGACTTTCTCAAATACAACTGAATCAAGAAGAAATAAAAGAATGGGTGAAGCAGATTTTAATGACCCATCCGAGAAAATTTTGACAAATGAGGCCATCATTCAGACTGTTATCGTCCCAACAGTCCCCAAATACTTTGACACTAATGAAGATAATGTGGATGAGCCAAACATCACTTGGAATCAACAGCTGATACTTTGAATACATTTATGAAGTTTTCTGAGCGCAGCCGTTCATTCAACGATGCGGAAATTATGAAACTCCACACCATATAAAATGACTTCCTAAAAAGAAGAGAGAGTACTACTTAAACTGATAATCGAGATTTGTTTAAGATGGCTTCCATGAGTATGCTTATTGTTTAGGTCTACAGCGCACGGTTTCATTTTATGGACTTGTACATATGTTGTACTTTACATTATTGCGTATTTTTTGTACTATTCAAGCTGTTTAAAGAATAAAAAATATGCTTTACTCTCATTTTTTGTTTAATTCTAATTTCTACACGTTTTTTCCCGACACCATCTTGTGATCCGGCATGCTTCAAGTCCGAACGTGCCGGATTAGAGGATGTTTACTGTATATATATATTGCAACATATGCACATGACTCCATAAATACTATCTTTGAGAACTTTTAAATTTCATATTAATAAGGATTTTTCATTTGAATAAAGTTTTGTGCATTGGAAAATATGCTACTGAATTTAGAGAAACAACTAATCAGTTAGAACACTTCGTAGAAAATACAATTGAATCTTAAACATTCTGAAATATGTTTAGGAGGAAGTTTTCATGATTTCGCGACTGCTAAATTTATTTTTTAAAACGTTATTTTAAATATATTTTCATCGGACAAAAGAAATTAAATAAAATTCTTTAATTTAAATATACAATAAAAATATTGTTAATGGTATAGGGGGAAAAAAAAAAGTCAGCTAAGACGCCAGTTTAAAAAAACAAAGTATTTACACTGTTAAAACTACAGGTTGCACATGGCACCTCCTAGGGGTGAAACGGTTGCCTCGCCAGCGATCCCGTTGGGGGAGCCAGAATTTAACCCCTAATTAGGGTGAAATGGTGGCACCCCAAAACCAGGATGCCCCAGAGGGTGAAAGGATGAACCAGAAGGGAGAATAGAAACCCCTACAATGTTGGCCAATATTTCTAATATTCCAGAATAACATTTCTAATTATTAAATAGTGACTTTTTAGATATTTATTTCTTTTTGGAACCTCAACAATTGCGATTCACAAATGTAGTGAACGCAAACTTCTCACTGAGATAGGAGAACTTTATGCTCAAGAGATTTCTAGTCTTATTCGACATAAAGCAGAGAAACCCGACTCTATTTAAGAATAATGAAAGTTATCCAGGGAAAATGTAGTGATAAGAAACTTTCAATAGAAAGTGGTGGGAGCAGACTCTCTGTTAGTGACGAAAAAAAATCTGACAAAATTATAATTTAATTATCTAATACTCTTTCAATCACAGTCGACTTCTTTTTTTTTTTACATTCTTTTAACAAAGATTTATTTAAATATCACTTTTTATTATTAAGTTTGTTAGAAATTTGAAAAGAAATTATGTTGAAAACTAATGACCTACTTTTGCAACTAAAATTGTATTCTTTCAATAATAAAAAATAAAATTATTTTAAAGGTCTGAAATTCGAGACCATTTTAAAGAGATGAACAGAGTATCCATTAAAAAATACATAAATTGATATTTTTTATGTAAAAACATTATCTAATAAAAAAAGCATATGTTGTTTTTTTTATAAAACTAACATTTGTTATATTTTAACATCGTTATAGGCACTACATTAATTTTTATAATACAAATATTTCTAGAGCAATAATTGCAGATTTCCTTATTAAGTTTTTACATAACACTATCAATAGATTTTAATATAAAATGCTTTTCTTGAGAAATTTTTCTATTGCAATCTCTGTAAATTTTTATATAAATTGTACTACAGAAAATTTTCCACACCAATTTCAATAGATTTCTAAGTAATTTTTTTTTCAAATATATATACATATACATAAATAACTATACATTCCTAAAGAAACATTTTTATAATGCAAATTTCATGGCAGGCGTCTCGAATACTCTTCGATGAAAACGAAAGAAATTGGCGTTCCTTCAGAGCTTTCCATTCATTTTGGTCAAGATTACAAACCTCGTCAGATATGCTAAATGTCGACAGATATCTTGAAATATCTGAAAAATGATATTGTTTTTACGAACGTCGATAGATATATCTAAACGTTGGAATACTAATATCATTTTAACAACATTGGCCAATGTAAATAAAATATTAAAAATAAGGCATTAAAAATCAAGTTTTCTAGTTTAGAATGCTATTTACGTATTATATTACGTATTAGTAATCCAAAAAATTCGTTTTGATTCTTTCTTTTAAAAACTAATTTAAGTTACATCTGTGAATATCGGCAGATATTGTAAATTTGACGTCTGACAATTAGTGACTTTCGAGATATTGGTCAATATTGATCGGGAAATTTGCCGACATCTGTGTGCTCACAGCCATAGATTTAACTTGCCGACGAAGAGATGGACACACGTCACAGCGTATGCGCTGAGTGCCAGTCCCTCAGTGGGGTGCCATACTTCTACCACACAGCACCTTAATTACTCCAGTCACCCATTGAGAAACCAATCGGCACCCAAACCACATTTCGAACACTCTTGGTTCCAAATGATACCGTTTTTTTCACCCCAATCTTTCACACGGCCCCGATAAGTCACCGTCAGTTTTAAAAATGCAAGGTAAAATTCTCTATTTATAACAAATTTTCTAACCCTATCGTAAAATGAACAGTTTAAAAAAAAAATTCAGATTTTTTATTTTTCACGTACTTTTTGGCTATGGATTTAACAAAAGAAAATAAATAAAAACATTTGTTTTAAATATACTGTAAAAATTACTCTTTATTTTATAAGGGGAAAAATGTCAGCCCAGATTTCAGTAAAAAAAAATTAAGAAAAATCTATATTTATTATTAATTTTCTGTCATTTTCATATTTCATTCGTAAAATAGTCTAAATGGTTTCTTTTTTTTTTTTTTTTTTCGAAATTTTTGTTACTTGATCAGATTTTATCGTAAAATAAAGAATTTAGATTTTTTTTTTTTTTTTTTTTTGTAAAACAAACAGTTTTTTACTGGGTGGAATTTTTTCCTGCAAAATCAATAGATATATTTTACAGTGGGATTATAACAGTTTAATACATTTTCATAAAAAAAAAAAAAAAAAAAATCGGTTGCTGTAAAATCTAAAAAGGTTCTTCCAAGGAATTTTTTTCAGAGTCTTTACATATTACTTAAATTTTTAACAAAAAATACTTTTTCCCCGGTATCTAACGACAAAAACAAACGAAAATCAATTGAAGAATAATAAAAATGAAACAGAGTATTTTATTATCAAATTGCTAAGTAATTTCACCTCGTGAGAGAGACAAAACGTCAGCAACGTGATGCGATGTATATTTAATTTTCACGAATTGCATGGATAAGTTCTTTAGGGATAAAAATTAATAAAATATTATGTTAGAGCTGGCAGAACATTTTCTTAATTCTCATTCACTTTTTCAGAAACAGAAAATTGTTTTCATAGAGAGAAATCTTCTAAGAAACTTAACAAAACAACAATGCATGATTAATGTTTTAATTAGCCTGTTTAACTCATATTTGACTGAGTATTGAAATAAATTTGTTTTTGTTAAAAAATGATGGTTTAGCTTCATAAAGACACAAGGAAAGATATAAAATTGAGAAACTTACAAACATTTTATTATCTTCAAATCTTCATGCCGTACTATGTCAATTCCACTGCTATGATACTATTTTTCTTTTCTTTTTTCGTACTTAAACTTCTTCTTTCAAACGATATGGTAAGAAACAGTTCAAACAGAGTCCAACGTCGCCTTTTTTACAGATAGTTGAGTTTTATTTATTTTTTTATGTATTTATTTATTTATTTTTTGTGCAATTATGTAGTTGACTACGACGTTTTCTTTCGTTTTCTTAAAATTAGCACATTTTGAAAATTTATTATAAATGCTTAAATTTTTAAAAATTAAAAATTAATCTAGTGTAATGATTATACTATCACAGTAATTTAATACTGTAAAATTTGATAGCAATATTTAAACTTTGCTATCAGTAATTGCGTGACGTTCGGTTTTATCCTCAAAAAATAAATTATCTATTTATCAATATAAAACAAACATAGGTAAGATAAATTGGGCTTACATTGTATTTATGTATAACCGTATATCATCTGGTAACACACGTCGGTAAGGGTAATTATGTCTTGATCTTCTCCTATATTTCTGATTTATCCACATCTAGTGATAGTGTGATGTTCATGTCATTAAAAAGACACATGTTTTTTTTTTGTGTGACTTGTAAAACTTAAATTTGTCCGGAAACTTTTTAAATAGAAAGAAAAATTAATATTTAATAAAAGCTTTAGAAATACATCTCTCCGTTGGAGAGTCTGGGATACAAGTGAAAATAGAGAAAACATGTATAAAATATTATCAGCAATAAAAAACAGGAAATTAGTGCCATAAATCAGAATAACAAATTATTTGTATCAATATTTATATTTATAGTAATTTAAAATAAGAGTCTATCAATGTCTATAGTTTTTGAATATCGCGAAAAATGTTTATAATAAAATGTCTGTTTACGATTGTGCAATCACTTTTCACTTTCACTTCCTTCCTTCAGATCATAAACACTTTTGATAATTACTTTTATAAATCACATTTGACACATGAAAAACAATTTACTTAGCTTAATTATTTTAATGTCCTTGTTTGGAGATTATATTTCACAGTAGCTGTCAACAAAAATACCAATAACACAAATATACAGATATAGGACGATAGTCATATATGGGTTAAAGTGATTTCTGGTTGTGTAGAATGACTTGAAACGTTTAATCGTAAGTTTTTTTTTCCTCTTTTCGGTTTCGGAAATTTGTTTTATTCTGTAAATATTCCACAAAAAATTGCAATATAATTTAATGAGTACAGTAGAAACTCGATTATCCGAAGTAATCGGGCAGAGCATGTGAAGGCGCCTACCTTCACATATTAATATTAAGACCTTTTCTCTTTTCCCCCTTTAAAATTACATTTTTTTTAATTCTTAAATTTAATTATCTGTCTGCATTCGGATTCAATCTGTTTTTAGTGCTCTTTCCCTTCATAAATTAAGCATTCAATTCTCAGTCTCTTTAATATTTTAACCGCAGCGCACTGCATTTTAAAGAAAAGAAATAATTTCCTCTTCTCGCCTAGCAACTCGATTCTAATTTTCCTCCTTCTGCCTTAGTTTTGATGATATGCAGAAATTAGTCAGACATATTACTTCTACATTTTTAGCCGTTGGTCCAGATGTAAGATATTAGTCATTTCATTTATTAACCCTGTCTTTATTTTGTTTTGTTTATTAACGTACTCTTTCGGCCGCTTCAATCCCATGAGAACTTTAGCAACCCCTATAGAATGCCTTTCGCGGTTTAAAGCTAGAATTCCTACACAGCCATTGGCGTTAAATATTTCTTATTAATCTTTGACATCCCCCATTCGATTTCAATTAGTGTACTTTGACCACATGTCTTCCTCTCTTTAATCTCGCCATATAATATATATATTTGGCGAAATTGTGTATGTAAGCTTGCCAACACTCCAGATTTCGAGAAAGTGTATTTTTGAGTGAGACTAGCTTCTGAACTCGCATGATGTGAATAAAAAAAATTGTAACGCTTCGCTCCCTTCTCCAACATGGGCCGTGTAATTCTCGGCGGTGGTGGAAACGATCCCGGTGCACAATAAAGACCTTCAGAAAATTCCTGCCTTTTATTATCTCAGCATTTCCCTGCCTTCTTAAAATAATTAACAATTGATTTTTTTACCTTAGAGTCGGTATTGAAGCTTAGCAAAATGAACCACCTGTGCAACAACAAATAACTACTTTACAAATACTGGATCACTCCGTTACAAAAACTTATTACAATTTTTACATATTTTTCTTTATGTGTAATGTATTTGAGAGAAGACATGGGGTCAATTTTTTTCTCTCGCGGTTCACTTCGTTCTTTTTCGGCTGTTGGGGGAGATATATGTGAAGGCGCCTACCTTCACATATTAATATTAAGACCTTTTCTCTTTCCCCCCTTTAAAATTACATTTTTTTTAATTCTTAAATTTAATTATCTGTCTGCATTCGGATTCAATCTGTTTTTAGTGCTCTTTCCCTTCATAAATTAAGCATTCAATTCTCAGTCTCTTTAATATTTTAACCGCAGCGCACTGCATTTTAAAGAAAAGAAATAATTTCCTCTTCTCGCCTAGCAACTCGATTCTAATTTTCCTCCTTCTGCCTTAGTTTTGATGATATGCAGAAATTAGTCAGACATATTACTTCTACATTTTTAGCCGTTGGTCCAGATGTAAGATATTAGTCATTTCATTTATTAACCCTGTCTTTATTTTGTTTTGTTTATTAACGTACTCTTTCGGCCGCTTCAATCCCATGAGAACTTTAGCAACCCCTATAGAATGCCTTTCGCGGTTTAAAGCTAGAATTCCTACACAGCCATTGGCGTTAAATATTTCTTATTAATCTTTGACATCCCCCATTCGATTTCAATTAGTGTACTTTGACCACATGTCTTCCTCTCTTTAATCTCGCCATATAATATATATATTTGGCGAAATTGTGTATGTAAGCTTGCCAACACTCCAGATTTCGAGAAAGTGTATTTTTGAGTGAGACTAGCTTCTGAACTCGCATGATGTGAATAAAAAAAATTGTAACGCTTCGCTCCCTTCTCCAACATGGGCCGTGTAATTCTCGGCGGTGGTGGAAACGATCCCGGTGCACAATAAAGACCTTCAGAAAATTCCTGCCTTTTATTATCTCAGCATTTCCCTGCCTTCTTAAAATAATTAACAATTGATTTTTTTACCTTAGAGTCGGTATTGAAGCTTAGCAAAATGAACCACCTGTGCAACAACAAATAACTACTTTACAAATACTGGATCACTCCGTTACAGAGCACTTTTCAGAAAATCGAAATTTTCGGATTATCGAGAATGCTTCAATTTTAAGATTAAGGCAATTTTTTTATTTATGTGCGATATTTATTATTATCTCAACGAGTGCTTAATAAAAATAAATCAATAGCAAAATAGAAACAAGAATAAACTACTTGAATTTTATTTTTGAAATTAAGTAGGGGAGGTATGATACACTTTTTTTTTTTACTAATTTTTTATAACCCTTAGAAACATATTTTTAAACAAATTTTTCGTGTTTTCTTATAAAGTGACCTTTTATTCATTTATTAAAAATATTGTGAATTTAAAAAATAATCATTCAAAAAATATATCCCAATTATTGTGAATGGTTACTACTGTATCAAACCTCCCCATTGCTGGAGAGGATTGATACACTAGCAAGGGAGATTTGATACATTGCTATGTAAATTGAAAAAAAAAAATGTTGACAATTCAATTTATGTGTCATACAGTTTTTTTATGATAAATCTTGAAATAATTAAGTAAAATTTAAAAAGAAATGACATTGACATACTTTTTGTTCCAGAAATGATTTTTACAAAATATTTAAACAATTCTATTAACACACTTTTTAGAAAATAAACAAGGAAAAAAAAAATCCTAGAGATCTTGCTCCAAGGAAAAATGAAGTGAACATTGCTGATTTGCAAACAGTTTAACATAAATTTAGCCCATTTAAGATTTCTTTAACCCTTTCAGGGCAAAGCATTTTCAATGCTAAAGAGAATGAATGAAATAAATGAATGGCACCTGAATTTGCCGACAGATTTAATTGGAAATAAGAAAAGGGCTATATTTCACTTTCATATCAAATGGAAAAAAAAATTACCAAAATGCTGGTGCCAATGTGGCGTTTGGGAATTAAAATTAAGTGGTTTCATAAACGTACCACCTCCCCTGAAATGGTTAAACGAAAAACTATTAACTCTATCATTTTGGTAAGTAAAATCGGGTGGATTTAATGATTTTTTTTTTTAATTTGCCCTTCGTCAATTACAGAAAAATCTTCCTGTTCAGGCCATTTAAATTTTATTCCTTCTACATGACGAGCAAAGCGAACTAATCATCTATCATCGCATTGCTTTTCTATGTAACTTAGATAATGTCTATGAATAGTCTCTTTGTTCATCCTTACCAATTTCAGTAGCCCTTGCTGTAAAACAGTAATGTATATTACAGTCCTGTATTAGTTTACAACTTAAAAAAACCATACAATTTCAAATATACAAGTGTATCATTTCTCCCCAGCACTAATGTATCATTTCTCCCTATCATGCCTTATTGGATTTTCAATAACTTTGTATAAATGCAATTGCAAAATGCCGATCTGCTTTCTGATAAACTCAAGCTAACAATATGCTTTACAAAGGAAAAAAAATTACAAGATATTAATCTTCACAATAATAAGAGTTATGCAAGAAAATCAGTATTTAAAAAAAAATTACATTGACATTCCAAAAGTCTTTAAAGTTAAAAGAAAAAAAAATTTTGTCAGTTCTTCACTGCTAAGTCCAGCTAATGATAGTCTCTGCTAATAAAAGAAGACTTTACATCTGTTACAATGGCAGTTAATGCCGTTTGTTGAGGAAAATTGTCAATGTATCAACCCTCCCTATGCATCAAACCTCCTCTACCTCCCCTACCTTTTACATATTTCACAAGGGTTTGAAACAAAATTTTATTTGTTGAACTTTCAATTGCCTTTGCTTTGCAGCTCTATCATGAAGTTTTTTTAATACTATTGGTTCACCAGTATCACAGTCATTCTGCTGCTTTCTGCATAAAGCTTTTTCATTTTTGCAGCATCTCTCTTCATAACAGTAACCGCTGCAATACCAATGCCATATTCTTGAGATTATTTTGTAATACTCTTACCCGATTCTACATGATTTAAGATTTGAATTTTTTCTTCTATACTTAATGTAATGCGTTTTTTTTTTTTTTTTTTTACACATGATCAAAATGAAAATTTTTACTCTAGTAAAAATGCCGTGCGGGAGCTCAAGTTAAATTCAAAGAAATTCTAAGAAAGGGAATCTAAAATATTTTTCTGTACTCGTGGTTCGGAAAGGATCGCCTGCGCACGAAAATTGTAATAGTAAAACAAAAAAAAAAAAAAAAACAACAACAAAAAAAAGCTTTAAAAAGGGATTTCAGTTAACCGAGAGTTTCAGTTAAAAGAGTTTCGAATAAAAGAGGTTCTACTGTAATGTTACTCTATGTGTACAGATCTTATACGTCATCAAACTAGTATAACTCAAAACGCATATGTGAAGGACATTTTGTGAACTGTTTAACTTAGTTTCATGGGTATCGCAAACACAAAATGTGACAACAGTGAAAAAATTACGAATCATATACAATGTCAAATTGTTGAAATTTGCAAATTTTTCCTAAAATTTTAAAATGTTAAAGTATCTTCAAAGTGAAGAATTTCTTAATGATAATTTCTTGTCGTAAACGGTTACAAAGTGAAAGATGAATATAACAGATTTCCAAAAAGATCTTATTATAACAGCAGGACGAATACAAAACATGAAACAACATCTTTAAATTTTGGCGAGCACCATTTTCATCCACCGTAACGCTTAAATGTTTTTTAACCTTTTTAATCCCACGGCACACTAGGGCACATAGTTAAATTTTCGCATATCATTTGAGCCCATAATTAAACTCGGAGGATACATTTAAGTTAAGTTAATAACAGATAATTTCAAAATATCACAAAGGTACTAAAAGTATATGAACGAAATAGAACTTAAAACAAAATACATAAGAGCTATTATTTTAACACAAACAAATTGATTGGTCAAGTTATCATACGAAATGAATATTTCCAACTGAACGAAAAAATGCCCAGGCTGGGAATCAAACCCAGATCCTTGGCTTACAAGGCCAATGCTTTGCCATTTAAGCTAACTGGGCCGGCATCCAGCCAGCATATTTCGCTCAGATAACCTTATTGGTTGGAATATGCTGGCTGGTTGTCGGCCCAGTTAGCTTAAACGGTAAAGCATTGGCCTTGTAAGCCAAGGATCTGGGTTTGATTCCCAGCCTGGGCATTTTTTCGCTCTGTTGGAAATATTCAATTCGTATGATAACTTTACTAATCAATTTGATTGTGTTAAAATAATAGCTCACATGTATTTTGTTTTAAGTTCTATTTCGTTCATATACTTTTAGTACCTTTGTGATATTTTGAAATTATCTGTTATTAACTTAACTTAAATGTATCCTCCGAGTTTAATTATAGGTTCAAATGCGCTGCGAAAATTTAACTATGTGTCCTAGTGTGCCGTGGGATTAAAAAGGTCCAACCAATAAGGTTATCTGAGCGAAATATGCTGCCTTATTGTCGGCCCAGTTAGCTTAAACGGCAAAGCATTGGCCTTGTGAGCCAAGGATCTGGGTTCGATTCCCAGCCTGGGCATTTTTTCGCTCAGTTGAAAAATACATATCGTAAAAGGTATTACACTAAACATAAACACCTAAAAAAACATTTATAAATGAACCAACAAGTTTCGTATACACAATAACGGTGATATACTCAGGAACTGTAATAAGAAATAAACTATTTTCGAAAATTTTTTAAATATGCACTTCATAAGCAAACATCGCGGGATACTGGGTATCACGAAAACAGGTGCTTTAAACAGATGGTGGCCGTCTCCTCGACGAACTATAAGCTCGTAGTCGCAATGGTTGTCCAATGGCTTCAGGTCCCCCAGCCAACACTTCTCACTTTTCTATGTCTTTAAGTTAAAGAATTTCGCCTTTAAAGTTGTCCGATGACGACTCTTCAATTTTTTTCACGGTCTGACCAAATGTCAGAAAATGGTCACTCTTGAAAAGAAAGTAAAAATACCTCAGACGGGTAATAAATAAATTTAAATGAATACCACATGAAATAAATATAGCTTCAATAAAATACATATGGTAAAAGAGATTATTAAACATAAACAACATAACCACCTAACATATAGGTATTATACCTACACCCTAAACATAAACACCTAAGATATAGGTATTATGGATGCAATAAATCACATCTATAAATGTCACTTATTTTACCTTATTTTTAAACTTATGAAACATCTCGCGCCAAATTATAGGTAACTAAACGGAGTCTGATTCTTTTCATATGATCTCGTTACGAATATATATTTCTATTGATTCACGGCTGGGGAACTGACATGAGGAATGAAATCTTGATGGAGTAATTATTTTGATATTTTTAAACTTAATCACTAAAGGTTCTATGCATTTATATTTTTCCCTACATAATTCTATAGAAATAAACCTTTTAAATTTGTTTACCATTACAAACAAAATGCTTTATCACAGAAAAAAAAAAGGATGTAATTTGTAAGAAAAGAAAAATAAATAACTTTTTTGTAAACATACAGTAAAACCTCTTTTATCCTAAACTCTTCGTTAACCGAAATCCCTTTTTAAAGCTTTCTTTTTCTACTATCACATTCCTTGTGTAAAAAAATCCGTTTTGAAAGCTTTTTTTTTTAATTATTTATTTATTTTTTTAATTTCATATTCCTTGTGTGCAAGCTTTCCGAATTACGAGCACAGATAAATATATTCGATCCCCTTTCTTAGAGTTTTAACTTGAATTAAACTTGAGCTCCCGTAAGCTACGGAGTGGAACGAAGAAAACAAATAAATTAGCAATTCTGAAGCTTTTAAATGTTTTGCAAAAGGTTTGGCATGGCTGGAGCAGCAGAAATATTGGTGAACTACTAATATTAAAGAACTCCGTGATAGAACTTCAAAGCAAAGGCAATCGAAACTGCGACAAACAAAACATTTTTCTCAAAGCCTTGAGATATATGTAAAAGGTATGTAATTAAACCAAAATTAAAATTCAGGTAATTTATTCCTGGTTCTATTTTGCTATTGCTTTATTTTTATTAAGCACTTGTTACCATAATAAAAAATATTGCAGATATTTCTCCTTAATATTAAAATTGAAGCATTTTCGATTATCCGAAAAATTCAATTTTCCGAAAGAC
This sequence comes from Maratus speciosus, assembly GCA_963932465.1. Taxonomy (NCBI): domain Eukaryota; kingdom Metazoa; phylum Arthropoda; class Arachnida; order Araneae; family Salticidae; genus Maratus; species Maratus speciosus. The sequence goes on along the minus strand of OZ010792.1, from coordinate 198,052,298 downwards.
GGTCGGTCCCAATTACTTCGGATAATCGAGGTACTACTGTATTTTTAAATTTTATTTTTACTATACATTAACACTTCATCTTATATCACACTGATTTATTACACTTTTACCATTTTCACCGTCAATACGATGATGATTATCACAAAAGTTCCAGTCCACCACTCGTAAAGACTACAATAGGAACAAGACGATTTTTGCCGTCGATACGATGATGATCATCACACAAATTCCAGTCTGCCAGTCGTAAAAACTACAAACAACCGCTAATTTCGCTGATAGGCCGCCACCCTCGATATAAGTACGTGATATCGAACACAGTGTGAGAAGGTTTATCATTAACTACTAAGATTTTTCAAATAATATTACAGAATGATTAATTTACAAAAAAATATTTACATTAAAAGACCTTATTTACATTTATAGGCTCGGATATAGCAAATTATGTACAACACTAAGTTATACGTAAAATTAATTTCCACATAATGTGTAATATTATTAAACCAAGCTCTTCCTTTTTCACTTTGCCGTACACAGAAAGACTTACGAGATAACCATACATTTATTTCCCCTAACATATGTGATACTCATTACAGAAGTCAATAGTTTCTAAGGAACACTTTCTCCACCAACACACGGCTCAACAGTCCAACCTCTACACATGAGACTCCAGCCAAGACTAACTCACTCTCTCTGAACTTCTACTTTGAGGGAAAACACGTGGAGTCCTCACCTGCAAAATCAAGGAATCCAGATAATCTACCTGCATTTCGCTTCCTCGCTTTGTCATCGAAAAGGTGTTTTCAAGGAGCTCCTTTGTTCACCTTATCTATCTCCTTTGTTGTCCACATTCTCATATACAAATGAAATACTTGTATTTTGTTTACGCAATGGAAGTTTCTTACCATAGAACAGAGCTGATAACGCGGCGCCTGCGAGCGCTTTGGCACCCTTTCAAATGATTCCTATTACTAGGAGTTTTTTTTTTAAATAAAAAAACAATTTAAAAGATGCCTCTTTAAAATCATTAGTGTTCCACATGTTTTTTTATTGTATGCGCAGTTAATTTTTCGCTCTACATCTAAAACTTTCTCTACAAAATATTTTGATAGACCTCTCTCTCTCAACAAAATGTAATTCTAGATTTACTATGATTAATGCTTTTTTTCTGCAATTATCTTTCTCATCGAGCTCTGTATAGTCATGCTCTACAGACGTGGTTTCCACGTCTGAGCAGTTCCCCTTAGGCAGTCAAAGGGACTTTATAGCTCACATTGTTCAGCATCAGTGTATCTTATAAGACGTCTGCATATCGTTACTCCCTACCACTGTTGCCTCTATGACTTTTTATTAAGGGATTGGTGTTGTACATGACTGCCAATTTATCTACACAAGGGATATGACCCTCAAGAGGGGGGTTGCCCTCTGTGGAGGGGTCTTTCTAAGGAAGCATAACTTGTATTTACGCAAGGAAATCCAAGGTTCGAAGAAAACCATGAAAAATTCCGAACGATTAGGCCGACGGGCGCCATTGGGTTCGAACCCAGCTCCTACCGTCTACCAGCTTTGGGAGCAGAACGTCTCGGCCACTGGTGTGGACATTTTTTATTAGGGAAATCTGAATTCACACCAGAAATTGCAAATAACAATTTGTACTTTATTTAATAGACTGGCCGCACAGACTTTCACCTCATCCAGTTGACGGCAGAAATTTCAGGATTAGTTAAAACTCGATTCGCAGATTAAAATGCAACTGGTCTGCCATGTCATATCTTGATGGAAAACTACAAACCCAATTTTAGTGGTTGACTGGTAGGTTTATCATTATGTTTTCCTGCTCTCACTCCTTCCATACTTTTATACCTTTGGGTACAGAAGAATAATGATAAACTTACTGATCAATCACTAAAATCGGGTCTGCAGGTGGTTTCCACAAAGATATGATTTGGCAGACAAGTTGCAGACCATATGTACTAATCGAGTTCTGTCTAATTCTGGAATTTTAGCCATCGACTTGATGAGGTGATAATCTGTGCAGTCACCTGCTTATCTATATGAGAAATATTTTAAAATTACTTAAAGTTTAAAAAAAAAAAAAAAAAAAAAAAAAAAATCATAATTTCCGATATGAATTCGGAATTTCTGAATAAAAAATGAGACCAAACTGGTACCCAGCCATATAGTCAGGTACTATTGTTCTATATTTACAGAAATGTGAATAATGGCGTTCTTCACTGTTTGAGACATAGACTTCTCATATAACTGGACTCAGAAATAGCAACCCTTTCTTGAAGCCGGGATCACTGCCCACCGTCACGTGATGGTGGGCAAAGAAAACGCGCCAAACCGGTTTTCTCCTGCAAATACTGCCTTGGAATTTCCCTCCGTTTTCCACTGAAACTTTCTTGCGTCGGCGTTTCTCTTGCATGAATCAAATTTGACAGTTGCCAATAAGGAGCTCACCGCCAAAAAGACAATATTTTGGCGATGAAAGCGGAAACATGTTAGCTTCAAGTTCTGACCGAAAGAACGATGGGATTCTCTCTCTACTTCTTATCTTTACTCGGAGGTTTGACACTAGATGAGATGCACCCGCGAATACTGAAAGGTTGGAAAATGTTCTTTGGAAAAGGTCGTTCCAATCCCCAAGATAAGAAATACCCCCCACCTCCCGTTTATACTTAACCAATGAGCCCCAAAACTAATCAGGGAAGCGCCTTATGAGAATGAACCTAGAAAAAATATTTGAAGCAAATCGGATATTTCTATCAAGAGTTATCGCGTACGTAAGTACATATAGAAGCTGCGGGCACATTAGCTCTCAGGATTTGATAGCCTGTGAGCTAAACATAGTTCTCTAACCCAAGTACGTAGAAAGTGACAGACATACAAAATACAATATATAAAATAATAATAATAATAATTAACAGTAATCTAAACTTATGACACGCTCATTAACGTTAGAAACCTGACATACACCAAACCTTGTGACAAGCTAAACAGTGTAAATTTATCATATTGCATAGGGGGAAAAAATGTTGTTCATTCGTAAAAATTTCCCAGAACTTTACTAATATTGTTGCTGTGCACCTGGGAAATTCTTATGTCACACCAGTGTGTCATAGCATACTCATTAAAAACTCTCTACTGATCGTTATTTTAAAAAAAAATTGCAAATTAATCAGAATTACCAGAATGAAGAATATGTATATATATGTACATATATATATATATATATATATATATATATATATATATATATATATATATATATATATATATATATATGTATATATATATATATATACAGTCAGCATTGGTTATATGGTCACCTATGCGGTCCTGAAAAATATGACCTTATAAGCGGGGTGACCTTATATGCGGTGTAAGCAGGAATTTTATTTTAGACAATAAGATATTATTAATAAGTTAGTTATATCAGTACAATAATGTACAAAGGAGCTATGAACATGTAATTTATAAAACAAGAGGTATAAACAAGAATTGCTTTACACTTAGCATTTCTAATTGATGAGTATACTCGTAGTAGTAAAAATAATCTTTCGTGCATGATTGTTTTTTTTTTTTCATAGTTGTTAAAACTACTTTTTCTTATTCACGAACAGTTTTAAAATGTTTCTCAGTGCGTTTGGGATTGGTAAAAAAAGAAATCTGAATATATTTAGTGCTTTGAGAGCTTCTTCTCGCGTTGTCGGTTCAGCTTCGAATTCACTGGCATTATCATCATTTCCATCAATGTTTATATTAAAAATTTCGAAACTATTTCCAGTATGGAAACACTTTACCGATGTTACGTCAGCTGCGGATATCTAGAAGGAAAACACCAATAGGCGTGAAGAACATTTTAACACGGCTTCCCTTTCGTCCAAAAAGCAGTCTTTTTCGGAAGGTACATACCCGGAAAAGCGTGACGGTTGCTACTCGTGGATAAAGTCCATTAGTAGCGATCTCATTGTCAACAACTGCATATGTCAGTTCGTCATGTATTGTGCTAACGTAATTCCGTAGTTCTTGTGCAACTTCAAATAGAGACACATCATGACCATCATTGTCGTTGTATTCGAACGACAATTCTTCACATTCTGGAAGCCAAGGATGTCAAAAACAATTTCCAATGGTCTTCTTTGATACCATATTCTACCTCTTGTCTACGTAACATATGGAATCTAACACAGTCACGCGAAACTTCTTTTTTGGATCAATGAATGCAATGACGTATTTTAGAAGCAGCTTTCGATAATTTATCATATTTTTAATAATTCCTTGATCTAATTGTTGTGCCATACCGGTTCAGTTTGGAGGCAAGAAAACAAGTTCAATCGGATTTAAATTTAGAATCATGCAATGGGCGGTACAGTTGTCTGCGATTATAGCCACTTGTCTGTGCAAATTTTATCTAAAAGCCGAATTTCTTTTCCCAACTTGTTTATTGTCATCCAGGCCTTTCGCTTCGCATCTTAAGATACATGCAAAGATTTGCAGTTTTTTCAAACAACGAAGCTTGAGGAATTTACCAATAACTAATAGAGTCAATTTCTTTGAGCCATCCATTCATATTCGCTGCTAATAAAACGGCCAAACTTTTTTTTTTTTTTTTTTTTTTTTTTTTTGCTTACATTCCCACCACATTATTTTTCGTTCTTAAAAGTAACAGTTTTATCTGGCAAAACATGAAAAAACCAGCCAAAGTTTATCAAAATTAAAAACATCACAAGGTCTGTACCTATTGAGAATGTCACCTAACATGTTAACAGCCATTCCTTCGATTCATTGGAAATAAAATTCGGTTTTCGTAGTTATGCGCAATTTTCGGAGATTTTTCTTTTACGATAATCCATGTAATGGAACATTCTGAAATTTGGCACATTTTATACAATTGAAAAGGTCTTTCCCAACATTCTCAAATGTTGAAAGATATTCTCGCTTTCTCTTTTGGTTGATCCCATTTTCTGTTTAATAAGATTTGAACCTTAAGACGTTATTCAGAGTCGCTCTCTCTATTCCATCATTCTTCGCGAAAGCTGCTTTCGATACATTCGATTTTTCAAAGTTTTCTACCAATTTTACTTCCGCAATTGTCAAATTTTTCATTTTGCTGACATCTTGTATTCGCAAATGACAATTAACAAATGAACGAAGACTTTACACTCAGCGACAAGTAATGAAAAATACAAAAACTAAGAATGCGTAATTTAACTTTTCTCTGCGCGGAGAGCAATTTTCATTCGGTCACAAGGGGTGACGGCATATTTTCCAGAAATTCACCGATTAAGCAAAAAATTTCGATAATTAAAAGCATATATAATTAACCTTTTATCACATTTTATAGTAGAAACGCTTCTGATGATCCCAATTTGCTTATTTTTATTTAAATATATAGGATAATTTAAATTTCTTTCGTGAGCATGAAATTTCATACACCTTTTCTATGATTAAATGAAGAATAAATTTACATCTCTATTATTCTATTTTATTATTTATATTTATTCTATTTTATATATATAATCCGCTCAAGGACATTGATTTAATTTATGTTTTCGAGACAACGAATATTATTTAAAGAAATATATTAGTAAATATTTTTAAAGGAAAGTGGTTATTAACAGGTCACTTCAGACGTGACTTTGATAAGATTAGAATAATCGAAAAATCAACATACAACATTATGTTTATATTCCAAAAAATCACATCTTGGAAGAAAAAAAAGATAAATGGTATTAAAAAGTAATAATCAAACGTGGTGAAGCATCAAAGTTCAAAAATAAATAATAAGAGTAAGAGAAATATCTTTAACTTTCAACTATTTATTACACTTTAATTTCACGGTACCACACTTTTATTAACTGTAGATCTACCAATAATATCCAAAATATTTATCATGCTCTGAAGACTCTTGAGCCTAAATACTTATTATTTAAGCAATAGAGTTGCTTATTGCTTTCGCGGAATAAATCTATTTATGGAAAAGCACCGCAATTATGAATTAACATTTTCATATCTAACGTTGTGTTGTAATTTTGGCTTTTGAAAGCTTTGAAATTTGCAGGAATATGCTCCGATGGGGGACAGATATTGTGTTTCAGAGAGATTTTTAACTATAGATTTTGATATTTTAAAATCGAAAGAAAATGTCCCTTCCTCCTTTGTCCTTTTCGATAATCACGATGCCTTTAACAATTAGAGGGATCTGAGGCAAAAGACAAATTTGTTGCTTTATTAATGGTTTTGGTTCTTTTTTTACACGTAAACGATGTCACATGTAAAGCCTAATCTCAAATAAAAATTACTTGCTAAACTTTTTAAAATCGACTTTGATGTGCCATTTATTAAATTTTATTGAAACCAATGTTCCTGGAGATTGTACGGTAAAAGGGTGTTAAACTTATGTATTTGCTATTGTTAAGTTCTTAGCAAATTACGCCATTTTGTATAACTGCTATAAAATGCTAACATTTTCTGAAAGAAAAGCAGCTAATGATTTAAATATACAGACGCTTTCACTAGGTTAGTTTATCTTACGGAATGATACTTGTCGAAATAAAAAAATATATATATTCTTTCACTTCATGAATCATTTAAAACTATGCATTTCAATTTGTTTAAAACATAGTATCGATTAATGAAATCCAATATTATTGTACATTTAGAAAAACATTGAAACATTATTTTTATTAAATATACTAAATTTCAAGTAATAAAATATATTTAAAATGTAAGCTAAAATTTCATTTTGAAATAATGTGACTTTTGGTGCAAAATTTTATTTCTAAAAGGTATATTATTATTTTAAGATTTCGTTTTAACTTTCGAAGCTGCTGTAACGAAAACGACACCGCTTTGACGAAATTGAAATAAATATACGTTAATGTTGTCGTATTAATGCTTTCCATAAAAAAAATATTACATCGTTTTTACCCGATAAAGCTTTTACTAAAATCGCCTTTGTGACGTGTTTTAACTGCCATCTTTAAAAATACTTAATTAAAATAGTATATGATTTTTTAAAACTTAATTCTTATGAATAGTGGGCAATAACTATCCACTTAAATGTACAGAAGATATATTTACATCCGCAGACGATTTTAGCTTCTGTGGAATAAATTCATTCATGAAGCTTCGATGTGTGTAAATAAGTTTTCAGTTTTGGGAAATTTACTTTAATCATGTTTTTGTACCATTTATACTAATTGAAATTCAATTCTTTTTCATTTTAATAAGGAAATAGCGTCAAAAAAAATATATTAATCAGTTTTAATTATCCCTTCTTCCACCAAAAATATCTTCTTCTTATAATCATAGCGTGAATTTTGAAAGAAAACTCTCATTTGTTTGTAACTTATATTCAAACTCTTTAATCAGTATGGATCGTATTCTTTTGACGTCACAATTTAGTAAAATGGTTGTTATATAGCCTCGAACTGAAAGCGAGAATAGAGTCCATTAGTAAAAAGTATTTCTGTTATTCGTTTTAATATGACGTCATTATTTATCTATTTTCATTATTTACTGATATTCATGTCCCTTGCACTTTAACGAATACATGGAAATATCTGTTTTATTTCAAATATGACGTCATATTTTTCCAAGCGAATAACTTTATTAATAATATGATTCTTTTCATTCTTTTCCCTTCTAATTATGACTCCATTTTTTGCAGAAAACCCCTTATTAACGTAACTGATATTCATCCTTCATGTATAATAAAAAATACATATTTTTCGTTTCAAATATGACGTCATAAATATTTTCTTTTGAATTCTTTTTATTTTAATTTTAATTAATTGTAGAGGAAAAATTATTATTCCAGATTTAGAATTTCTTGGCAACGGGAAAGAAAAATGGTCAAATTTTATCGGAAAACGTCAATTGATTCTGTATGAAAAAGTATGAAATTTTGTATTATTAAGTGAAATATTTGGATAAAATAAATAAAACATAGCCTATGTTCTTTTCCGTTTCATAATCTATCTATATGTAACGATACAAAAGCATTAATTCATCCGTTTTGATGTTCACTTCATTCAAACATTCGGACACACATTGACATTTATAATATTATAAGAATAAGGATTAACCATAAAAAATTAAAGAATATGAATATGGGATTAACATTCACATAAAACAGTTAATTAATCATTTAATACTAAGTTCAAAATTAAACACTAAAAAGTATAGAGGAATAATAAAAAACTATTAACCCAATTTTAATACAAACTGTAATATCATTAGTTATATCAAATAAACTTATTATGCATATTATTCACCATAAAGACTATTAGAAATTAATATGATATTGTCCCGAGAAGACTAAAAATTAAAAACAAGTTAATTGTTAACTTGATTAAATATAAATTAAGCTAATTAAATTCAATATGAATTGAAATAAAAATTTAACGTCACCATATTTATATAAAATATCGAATCAACCTCCATATAAAAAAGTGTATTAGCAATGTAGTTATAATTAAAATGCCCCATCAATTTTTTTTAATAAATTAACCATTGCGTAGTATCCAGACAACACCACCCTCCTCCGTACTCTAACATCTACTCACCCAACCGTCCTATAATAATTTTTTATTATTTTACACTTTTTTATTTTTTTTTTTATAAATATTTTCTTATTTTATCTGTTTTTTTTTTGTAATTTTGTTTACGCATGTGTTAAAGTTTTTTTAAAGATCATGTAAGTACTAATTGTATATTAAAGTATATATGAATTTCTTTGGAAAACCTTGATTTAATGCATCATAAATTAGTTTTTTTTAATATTATTATTAATTAGATGAGAAGAACATAAACATTTTATTCTATATAAATGGTTAAGTATTATATTTCGATATACAGAATTATGAAGAAAAGATTTAAAATTTGTAAATGTATTAACTTTGAATTTAAATTCTTTACGTTTATCATATAGATCTGTTATTGTTTTGTTATCTTTTATTGTAATTTTAAGATCTAAAAAGTTGATTGTATTATTAGATAAGAGGTTTTTCGTTAATTCCAAATTAGTGGGATAATCTACTGGAAATTGAGAAAATTAAATTTGATCAGTAGCAATTAAAATTATGTCATCAATATAACGATATAAATGTAGATTATTATTAGTAAAAGTACGTTCATAGTTATATAAATATAAGTCTGATAATAAATTGGATGTACAGCCACCTTGTGGTATACCGATGTGTTGTAAATATAATGTGTTATCTTGCAAGATATAATTATTATAGATAATGAAGTTAGTTAAAGATTTAAAATAAGCTATATCTATATTAGATGGTAAATCCAGTTTTTGATGATACTGTTTAAATAATGCATTTATAATACTATGTAAATCTAATAAATCTATATTATTAAAAAGATCTTTGAAGTCATATGTCGTTATATTATGTACACAATTAAGATTTCTCATAATATTGACCAGTTGATAGCTGTTTTTTATACAATGTGTATTATCATTGTTTATAGTCAGTATATATATTTGATTAAGAATTTTTAATAGTAGTTTATTGGCTTTAATATTATATGTATTACAACCATTAGTTACAGTCCTAAATTTAATAGGAGTCTTATGAAATTTGGGAATAAGCACTAAATAAGGATAATTAAAGTTAGTAGAGAGAATTTTTAATAGTTTATAATAACTTTGAATTTTACGATTATTTACAATTACATTTTCATTAGTGTTTTGAAAAGATTTATTAGAAGAAATAGAGTTAGTAAGAAGTTGATGATAATAAGATTTACATATGATTGCATAATTATTAGGAGATTTGTCTACATATGTAATAACATAGTATTTTTATAATTTATTAATTTGTTGAAAAAAATGCTTTGTGTTAATAGTAATTAAATCAGAAATATTATATTTTAAAGCCATAGTTAATCTTTCAATTACTAATAATTTCCATTGATTAAAATATTCAGTAGGTTTATTATGAGAGGTTGAAATTATATATATATATATATGCATCTTCATTGAGTTTATTTAATTTACATATGGTTTTGATAACACTGCCTGGATAAATCATTGGCTGTAATGTGCTCGGTATAACTTATATATTTTTTAAATTATCAGACACTGAATATTAATAAAATATAACAATAAAGTGCACTGGAAGATAAAATTCGTCTTATCGCTTTGAAAAGTTATGCAGATGGGGGAAATTAACAAAACGCATTACGCCACTTATTGTAAGAAAAATTATTATCATGCTTTACTTTTATTTTCTTTTTGGTCAATTCAATTTTTATGCATTTGCATTTGCATATACATAAAATATGATTTTCTTTGCGAAATTTTCTGCTTGCAACAATTATTTACAAAACAAAATCTTGAAACTTACATAAATCACACTAATAAATTTTAAAAGGATTTAAAATACCGGTTTCCATACATATATCACATTGTATTAAAAAGCGGAAAATTTAACTCCGTAGGAGAAAAAAAGTAAAAGAAAAAAATCCATATTTCATTCTTAAACTACACACTCGCAATTCCGGCAATTCATTTTGCTTCCAATTCATCTTATCAGATGCCAAATAAATCCTTTTTCAGTACAATCCCTCTCGCCGTTGCAGATCTTTTTCCAGATTAAGCATAGAAAATATAAGGAGAAAAAGAAAAAAGAAATGAATAAATCTCTCATAATTTCTTGTTCCGGCATCAAACCGTCAAAAGAAACAAGCCGTGCATCAAACGAATGACCTTTCACGAGCAATAGAGCAAAACTAGATATAATTCATATAGCATGAAAAAAGTTTCCACTCGTTTTTGAATTCTTTTTGAAATGAAGCGTATTGTACTTCATTTAATTACAGAGTTTGTAGATCCCACCTGACGATCCGAATATTTCTAGAGCACATCTCATGAGAATTTGTCTGGTTGATTAATATTTTGCTATGGTAGAGAGAGATATTTTAAATAATATATAAGATATATTTTCAAAAACTTGATTAACCCTCTCGCTGCGCAACCCGAGATTTCCTCCGGGATGCATTTTTCCGCGTAATTAACCCTCCTTAATTATTCCCACCAGTTATTTTGTTATTGTAAATTTTGCCTTATTTAATCGGATCATTTTCCCGATTAAATTAGACAAAAATTTTTGCTTTGAAAAACCGGTGACAAAAGAATAAAAATTCTTAAATGACGCACTTTGTGAAGAGGCTAAATACGTAATTTTTGAAGCTATTTTGATAAAACAATTACGAAGCGAGAGGGTTAATGCCTATCGTTGCGTTCTTTGAGTTCATTAAATGTATTAGAAACTAATCTTGTACAGCCGTGGAAAAAAAAAGAAAAACCCCTACTAACTCTGCAACAAATTATAGTCGAAGAAAGTTAGTGGTACAAAACGATTGGAAATAAAGTCTACTCTTAAATAATGTTTATAAAATTTACTTATGGGGTACATCACGAAAATAGACAAAACTTTGTTTTTTTCCAATGGCAGCACCCAATAGCAACATTCAATAGCGACATCAACAGCATGACCTTTCATGAGAAATGCAGCAAAATTACATGTAATTCATACAGAATGAAAAAAGTTTCTACTCGTTTTTGAATTATTTTGGGGAGTAATGTTTAGTACTTCATTTAATTACAGCGTTTGTAGATCCCTCCTGAAGATATGAATATTTCTAGGGCATATCTCAGGAGAATTTTTCTGATGGATTAACTCTTTCCTATGCGAGAGAGATTGTCAATATATTTTCCTAAACTGATTAATGCTTATCATTCCGTTCTCTTTGAGTTTATTAAATGTATTAAGTAACTGGTATTGCACACAGGACTCAATTTCTAACAAAAAAAGTACCGGAGGTATAATATTCTGCAGTACTGAAACCGTAGCGTCCCCCCCCCCCCCCCCCCACTTGCCATCACTCCAATCCGTACATTTATGTTCATACATTATTTTCAAAATTAAAAGCATCTTTTTTTTTTTCTTGACTAAAATAAAAAAATTTAATATGTCTGCGTATACATAACTGTGAAGTATTTTATTTTTTAGCGTATCACTCCTTCCGAATGAAAATCTTTCCCTAATTATTTAATCGCAAATTCTGCAATTAAATAAGGTAAGGATTATGATTCGGAAATAATGTTAACACAAAAAAGGAATTACTTGCAGCTATGCACACACACACACACACACATATATATATATATATATGTGTGTGTGTGTGTATATAATAAATGAACATCTAGCAAAAACATTTATAAGAATTTTTTTTTTTAAATCTTATGCGCCGTTTCATCTCCATCTCCTATATCTGCGGCACACTACGTCACATATAAATGTTTTGATAGAAAATAATACAGAAACATGGAGATGGGAGGGAGAGAAAAGAGTAGTTTAGGCTTCGGTTTTTCGGAATCGTTATTGCACTGTGCTCCGGAACCCTATATTAATGAGCTCCGGTGAATTCTGACCAATATTTAAATTATGCATATATATATATATGTGTGTGGGTGTGTGTGTGTGTATAATAAATGAACATCTAGCAAAAATATTTATAAGAAAAATTTTTCGAAAATCTTACGCGTCGTTTCATTTCCATCTCCTATATCTGCGGCACTCTACGTCACATATAAATGTTTTGATAGAAAATAATGCAGAAACTTGGAGATGGGAGGGAGAGAAAAGAGTAGTTTAGGCTTTGGTTTTTTGGAATCGCTATTGCACTGGGCTCCGGAACCCTATATTGATGAGCTCCGGTGAATTCTGACCAATATTTAAATACTTACAAGAAACAGAGAAGTACCGGAGCTGAACTCCGGTGGGCTCCGGCACAAATTAAGCCCTAATTGTACATTGAAGGAAGAAAAGTAACTTTATGTTTAAAGTAGTTATTTTAACAAATATTTTTATTTTTTAACACTTTCCAACATGGTTGAAAAGTGTTTATGAATTCGGTTTGTCTGTCCGTGCTCTAACTCGCGTAAATATAGTCCTATTCCCATGAAATTGATATACGCTATTGGAATTTACTATGCATATTTGGTACTGTCTATTAAGTGTGTAGCATTTACGGTTCATTTACATGAAAACTCAAAAGAATTCTATTACATTACGGTCTATGGGGAAAAAATTGTTTGCGGTGTATTTTGTTGATATTACACTATTTTAAACATATTGTAATTGATATATATCTCTGAAGTGTGGCACAAGGTTTTTTCCTATAGAACGTGGTAACGTAGAATTTATCGTTCATTTGCACTGATACACAAAAGAATTTGGCTATAGAAAAAAATTAACAATAATTGAACTATTATGGTCTACGAAAAATAATTGCTGAAAGTGTGTTTTCAGTTGTGGTATGCGTTTTTAAATTTAATTATTTTTTTAATATTACTTGGAGTGTATAAATTCTGTAGATCATATACAGGGCTCCAGAAAATTTTTAAACAGCATCCGTTTTTGGTCAGAAACTGAAGAATGGAAAATTTCACCTGTGCTACGCATTTAACTGAACTAACTTTTAGCATACTACGCAGTATACATAGATAGCTATAGATCATATATCGGGCTGCACAAAAAGATTGTATATTTTCCTAACTATTCATGGTAATAGCAGAAATTGGGTTTTCAAATGCGTTATTCGTTTTCAAAATTGTTCATTCAAACATCATCTTTCACCTTAGTTAACTTTAAAGTGTTGTTATAGTATTCTGAATAAACTGGAAAGTGTTTCATAATCTATGCCGTTCGCATGATTTTTTGGGGCGATTCGTAGAACACTCTACTTCTCCCCAGACGAGTGATAAACCCACCAATGTGGCAACCTTGGTATTTTATTATGGAAACCATAAGATTTCTCTTGAGAGAGCTGTTGATGGTTTAAACTCCTTGTTTTGTAAACTGCTTTCTAATTGGACGCTTATTTTTTGTAAAAGGCTTTCTTATTGGACAAAAGAGGAGAATCAGTGAACAGTTTGAATTTTTTTTTTGGAAATACGTTATTTATATTGCTTGCTCCAATGAATTTCGCGTTGAAAAGTTCTATCTGTTGCAGTCGAGTGATTTTTATTATTCGTTTTCTAATCTCGTATATTTTGAAACAAGTACGAATACTTGAAAGGTGAGAATAAATATTTGATCAGTTATTTTTCTCTTATTTTTACCTGTATTTTTTTTTCTTTCATTGAATTATGTATGAAAGAGAGGCTGATTGTTTCAAGATATGAATGACTAAAAACAATAGATTGGGTGATGTTTTTCAATGACATCCTAGATTATAAGGTAAAATTAGGAATAAAAAAACTGGGGTTCAGGGGGCGGAGCCGCCTGATTAAAAAAACAACTTTGTTTTGCTCCCCTTACTGTTAACAAACGTTCTTTTTTTAATAATTTGCGTAAGTGAAAATTTTGTTTTTTGGTATTTTTGATAAAATGTATTCCTTTAAAAAATGTATTTCGAACCAATTTGAATTGTTTTTTAGTATTTTTGATAAAATGTATTCCTTTAAATAATGTATTTCGAAACAATTTGAAATTTTAAGTATTTGTTTATTTTCACTCAAAAATACAGGTAAAAATAACCGATCGAATATTTTTTTAAATCTTTGAAGTTTCAAAATATACGAGAAGAGCAGACAAATAATAATTTTGCGTGCTGTCTTCCGATGTTGCAGCTCCGGGAGATAGTGCGCAAAACACTACTTCTTGGCGAGATTTCAAAAATCGCGCCAAGAAGTAGAGTGTTCTCCGGTCGAGCCATTTTTTATCTCATTTTTCATTTGGCAGTAGTACCAAAATATTAAAATGCACATTTTTCATTTACACATACAATTTACTTTGAGTATAGTTAGATAGGTGAAAATGATATATGCGATACGTATTCACTATTATGATGTAAACATATCGGTCTTAAACAACAGCCATACACTCGCTGTCTAACTCAACCGAGAAATCGAAGTTTTGCAGTCGTAAAATCATGGTTAAGAGTGGAAGATCAGACCGACGTCCATTGGAATTTCCCCATAAATAATAACTGAAGCCTTTAGATTCATCAAATATTTATTAGATGGTCATAAAATGCACCAAACTCCACTAGCAATAGGCTACTCGTGTTCGGTCCGTTGCTACGTTGTAAAATATAAACCACTAGATGTTAAGTATTAGAACAGCATCACAAAGATGCAGGAAACAAAGCTCTCCAGGTGACATGGGTTATTTAAGCAACTCGATAATCGTAAATTTCTCTCTCTCCTAGCCAATGCAACAGGTTAAATACTTACGAAAAATGCACGGGTATGAATACATTACAAGTGAAAGAACAAACCCAATAAAAATAGTGGGAGGACGCCACGAGAGGCAGGCTAATGATAGGACTTAGCTGCGGGGGAAGTGGGGAAGTACGCGTGACGTGGATGATGAACTCTTTAATCTCAGTATCAGATTAATAACGTAAACAAATGTTGGCGGGCTTGGCAAGGAATTATGGGAAATAGAACAAATGCTATTAAAAACATTCGAAACAAAAAGAATTTAGTATCAGAATAAAATGAAAAAAAAAAGTAATTTAATGGGTTTTATAAGATTAGACGAATGGATTTAAGATTTTTAGAATAATAAAAGAGTACGCATTTAAAGCATAGAAAAAAGATAAAAGATATTTAAGATAGTATTAAAGCTAAGTAAAAGAGGTAGATATTATATTAATTTGGAATAGTTTAATTAAGATAAAAGGGCGAAAATTTTATTATTACATATATATTGATCTAGTAGAATATACATTCTACATTAAGAGTTGTGTTCGGATTTTTCGTTATGAGCATTAAATAGTAATAAGAAAATTTTATTATAAAAATATATACTATCTCATAATCGTCTTTTTGCGTATTTTTCTACTGTTAAGTTACGTAAAATTTATAACGTATTATACCATGCCTTTAAAACTATAGTGCTTAACAATTCAGATCTATCATTTAAATAAAAAATATAAACAAATAACAATTACAAAAATTGGTCAAAAATATTAATTTGTAGACTATACCTAAAATTCAAAATACTCTCATACTCCAAAACAATTGGCCCCACCAATGGCCGAGAGGTTCTCCTCTCGAAGCTGGTAGGCGGGAGGTGCCGGGTTCGATCCCAATCGCGTCCGCCGGCCTAATCGTTCGGAGTTTTCGTGGTTTTCTTCGAACCTTGGTTTTCCAAGCGTAAGTACGGGTTAGATTCCCTTAGACAGACCCCCACGGAGGCCTATATCCCTCGTGCTGATATTTGACTGTCATAAACACAACCAAAACAAACATTATGCAAGTTTTTCTATGTGATTCAATTTTTACTGCTCCTGACATACTCTCCATAATGATTAAGTTCTATATTTGAGTACCTTCCTTTTAATAAAGAAATAAGGAGAATAGGGTACAGATATAGCACTTTTAAATAATAAAAATTATTTCCATTTAAAAATACCGACGCATTTTCTGCTTAATTTATCATTTTGCTTATTTTTTTTTAGTTTTAAACAATGCATTGAAATATTTTTTATTAATAATCTAATATATTAAAATCTCGCTATCTGTTTGTACTTCTCGATTACTCCTTCTAGAATACGGAAAGTTTGGCGATGAATTTAACACCATCTATCAGCATGGTCCAGAGGATATCATATCCGGTCTCATAATTTTAAAATTTTAATTAGTTTCCGCTATATTAATTTGTTTGTAACTTTTTAATGACATTTATGTAATGGTTTTACCTAAATCTGACCGTTTTTGCGGTTAAAAGAAAGAAAAGGGGAGAAACCTAAGGATTATTATATTTTTAGAACGTCATTTTCACATTAAAATTAAAGAGATGAATTTTTTTTAAATACATGTTTAAAAAAATCTTGGGTAAATTAAATTTACTAAGATTTTTCAAATAAAAACTTATTTTCACATATCTACTTTTTACTTACTACATACTTTTTCTACAGAAAAAAAAGTTATCTGTCGACATACTGATATTTAGAAATCATTACATAGTTGATTTTTTTTTTTCAAATTTAGTTTTAACCAAGGAGGAAGATTTAAACTTCTTACATTTAGATGGACAATTAGTGACCCGTGTTCAAAAGAATTGATCTTAAAGAAAAAGCTTTATTCTATCAGCAAATAAATAAATAGAATG
Source organism: Maratus speciosus (assembly GCA_963932465.1). Classification (NCBI taxonomy): domain Eukaryota; kingdom Metazoa; phylum Arthropoda; class Arachnida; order Araneae; family Salticidae; genus Maratus; species Maratus speciosus. Next base: position 198,035,148 of record OZ010792.1, on the reverse strand, counting down.
CTAAATTCATCTTTAAAAAGTTAAACTTAAAATTACGCTACCTGCAAATTACTTAAAAAATGAAAAAAAATATTTTAAAAGGTGTTAAATTACTTTAATATCCTTAGTACTTTCAACTATATACATAGCCTTCGTCAGAGAATTAAAAAATACAAGCATCTTATTTTCTAATTTCACCTAGTTGTTGTCGAAAGGAGTGAAAGTGAAAGACAATTTTAGATCTGAAAAACATTTGGAAAATAAAGATATGGAAATAGAGGAAAGTGGAATATTACGTGTTTTATGATTCTTTAAGCGAACTGAGCCAAATTCTGGGTATATTGTAGGATAAAACGTCATTAAAAACAGTATTTTCTTTAGTAATAATTTCTATTGATTCAGGGATAATTAAATCGATAATTCTTTAAGGAGCATATATATGCACCTTAATACCTTATATATGCCTCTTTATGTGTATGTGTCTGTGCAAGAACCAATTTTAGTAATATATATGCTATTTTCTGGGCTATCCAAATGGTAGACAGATGAATCTAGTGCTGTGTATATGTTTGAACTCATGATCTGCTTTATGACAGGGAGTTCGGGGTATGGAACCTGGAAACCCGTACTTTCAAGAAAGCGCCCTATTTTTTTTTTTCGGTATAAATGTGAAAATACTGTTGACTTTTATTTAATACTAGGGAACTCTGCCCCCTATGAGCTACGTTCGTCACTAACCCGTTCAGACACCGGAAACTCTAAAAACACGCTAATTTGATCGGCTTAAAAATGATTTCGGAAGATTGAATTATTTTAAAAAGTGGCGATTTCGCTGTAAACAGGTTTCCATTGGTTTCCCTACGATTGGGGCGATTTTAAGCCGAATCAGCTTCTGTTAAGACATCTAATGGCTGCTTTCGTGTTTAATTAAATAAGATCAGTTAAAACATTTGAAAAAAAGCTACTATTAAATGAACTAAGTAAACAAAGTCCTTGCCTGCCGGTATTTTTTAACAACTCTAAAAAAATTGTTTTAAATAAGACATGTTAAAATGTTTCTTTTGTAATACGGCGTAATTTTTACTAAAGTTTTTTTTTCTCTTTTTAATATTTACAAGAAAATACTATTTTTTTTAGAAAGGAAAGATTATTTGTGCTGTCTTAGAATTGGCAACAATAGTTAAACAGATCATCGCGATATATGAAATAAATGTCTCCTGAAACTATATTTTTAAATTTAAACTATTTGATAATATTAATATTATTATTTGGCCTTTTTTAAATATGACGTAATTTCTCCCATTTACTGCTTTCAACACATATTAATGGGCTTTTTAAACAAGTTTCTTTCTTTTTTTAAATATTCATTTGAAAAGACTATTGTTTAGAAAGGAAATATTATTGTTTTCGCTGTTTTAGAATATGCAACAATAGTTAAAAAGACCATCTCGAAATATGAAATAAATGTCTCGTGTTAATATATTTTAAATTTAAACTATTTGGCGATATTATTATTTGGCCATTTTAAATATGACGTAATTTCTCCCATTTACTGCTTTTACGGAATATTAATAAATTTATTATTTTAAAGTTGCCCTTCACCATTAATATTCACGTATAAATACAATTTTTATGACGTAATTTTCAATATTTTCGTGCTTTTAACACGTAATAATTTATTTCTAATTTTAAAGATTTTTTTCTGACTTTACTAGTCACATGTAAATAAATTTTTCATTGAAAGGAAATATTATTCTTTGAGCTGTTTTTACAAGTGGCAACAATTTGAAATAATAACCTTCTCTAAAATATGAAATCAATATCACTCGAATTTGAATAAAAAAATTCATAAAACTCAAAAAGTTAGTCAAATTAAAAAAAAATAAATGCAGTCTACACACCGCGAGTTAGTAATGTATATCCTTAGAAAAAACATTAAATTTCTATTTTTTATTTATTTATTTATTTATTTATTTATTTATTTATTTATTTATTTATTTTTTGGCTGCTATAAAATTTTTGTAATGGAACGAATTTGAACAACTTTAACATTAAATATCTCTTAGAATTATTCTTTGATTTAAAAACTATCTGCTTCAGTGTATTTATCAAACATTTTTATATAATAACACTGATTTTCATATTTTTGCATGCATTAGTTTTTTTTAATATTGGCAAAAAAAAAAAAAAAATCATTTACGTCAGCGGTGACAGCTTTGGTTAATTTTTTTTAGAATAGAGAGAAACTTAATTTCCTATAAAATTGCTGAAAACATTATTAATAGACAAAATATTAGGAAAAAAATCGGAATTTAAAACAATTTTCGCTAAAAAAAGAGGCAAAGGTTGAAAAATGCGTGTAAATTCGCTCCGCGACAAACGTTCTCCCATATCCATTAGTCTGGCTTCGTGTTGTAATAAACCTCAAATATGGAGGTAAATTGGGCCAATTAAATAACTGCCATAAACTGGAACTTTTTTTTATTATAAATACATAAATAAAGAAAATTAGATTTTTTAAAAAGTCTAATGCAGTTCCATTTGTTAAATGATTTTTAAAGAAAAATTGGTAATGTTCGATATAATCGAGCAATTTTTGATATAATTCATATTGCATAAAAAAGTTAAATTCTAAAAAAATTGAACCCTGAATTGACATTTATTTTTCCGTTGATTATGTTTCGAAAAAAAAAAAAAAATCCGTTTTGATTTGCTCTTACCTTTCGTTATACACAGAAAATTAGCCAATTTAACTTAAAGAGTATCTGAAATCTTTCAATCTAAGCCATATCTCAGTAAATCCGCAGGGGCCTTCAGGCAATTCTACTATACAAGAATTTCTTCATATTAGAAACGGAACTTTTACTTTATGTCTTTTTCAATTCAAAACACAAAGCGTTTGCGAACCTCAAAACTTTATGAAATTCTCCAATCAAAGGCATAAATTTCTTTTAATAACAGAAAAATATATCCAAATCAAAGGGTGTTCAGGAAAATTGCTTCAAGTACTTTTACGTTTTCTGCCGATTTTTTAGAGTGTTTCGACACGTTCTGTTACTGTTATTTATTTATTTATATATTTTTAAGTTAAGGCTCCTGTCCCTGCCGACAAAGACACTTACGAGCTACTAATGCTAATCGTATGGGGAGGGATTTATCTAATATCTCGTTTGCATTTCGACATTTTTTTTTCTTTTTTTTTGTCATTGAATATAGCCGAGGTCCGTATCTGCAACGCACCTTTTTTAAATTTTCGATTTTGGTCGCAGATATTTTTTATAAAGCTACTTTCACTTTCAAAACCTGTTCTCATAATGAAAGTGAAAAAAAAATATCTGCAACCAAAATCGAAAAGGTAAAAAAGGTGCGATTTACAGATGGATCTCGGCTATCAAATGGAAAATATATATATATATATATATTCAACATTGAAGAAATGCAAACGAGATATTAGACAAATCTCTCCTCATAGGATTAACATTAGCTCGTGAGTGCAGGGACAGGAGCCTTAAGGAAAATGCATCATTTAATTATGGAGCCTCTATGCACCACTTAAAGTTCCGATTTTTTACCTATTTATAGAATGCATCTCATGGGATTTTTTCAGGTTGATTATCTCTTTGTTGCGCTAGACAGATTGTCAATATATTTTCTGAATTTTTCTCTTTGCTTTCGTTACATTTATTAAAGGGTATATGACATTAGTAGCATGTTTATGTAACAAAAAAGGTTTCAATCTACTTCTATATTTCATTTTGATTAACTTCTAAATAATATCAATGTATTGAAGCTCTTTTTCTAAAAATGGAATTATTATAAATATTTAAGTTATATCTATCTATACACACACACACACACACATATACATATATATATGTAGAATTTGAATTTAAACATACTTTATTTTCTTTATAACGTGCATGATCAGCAAATTAACTGACGCTCTGGTATTTTTATTATCCATGATTTGAAAGCATGAGTTATGAAAGTTCACGATTACGAGATCAATGTTTGGAGATATTCAAAATTAGAAAAGAGTCAGTCTATAAAATTATATTGTTCATGAAGCATCGGCTTATAAAAGGCCAAGGAAGGCGCTGTTCGGACTAATGAGATTATTCGAAAGAAAGTATATCATAGGTTTTAAGTAAGAAATGTACTGTATTTGAAGAAGCTATCAGCGAAGTGGTGTAAAATTATCTTTATAGAATTGTATTAAAGTGTATGTGTTGTTATTCCAACGTCTAGTTATTCAAGTCATCAATAAATTAACATTTTACATGTATTCATTCTACAAATATATATATATATATATTACACAAATAGAGAAATGTTTAGATAGATAAAAGTAGGCAAATATAGGATTGAATAAATAATAGGCATAAATAAAGATTTAAAATAAACAAATTTTAAAGGTAGAAATCTACATCTTGTTCCCGAATTACATTTTAAGCGCATACTTTAAATCTTTCGATGAAATATTTTAACCAATCTTTCCACGTGTGTCAGTCCCTAAAATCTACATATTCCGCAATTATTATCCGCAATTTTGTTGGGAAAATAATTTTAAAATATTGCTATTTCAATATACACATTTATAATGAAAGTATTTATCTTTATTTATCAAAACGCTATGGTAAACAGTGAGGAAGACAATAGATCTCTAATATAATTTCTTCTTTTCCAATCAAAATTATATTAGGAATGATAATATTTCCTTTAGATGAAAAACATGTTAAACTAAGACTTCTTTTTTTAGAAATATAATAAGTAAATAATACGATCATAGTTTCGGGAGCAATTACTTGTAGTTCTCATCATCAGGTGGTAGTAGGATTTAGTGGTTATCTGTGCAAGGATAAACATATTCTCTATACATATGTTTAATCCTTGTCCTAATAATTATGCTACTACCATTTGAATATGAAAGCAGAATATTGTTGTTCCGAAACTATAGTACTGTTATTTAATCATTGCATGACGAAAAAAGAAGACCTTTTCTGTACATTATCCTTCTGACAATAATTAATACAATAAAACTTCCGAATAAGGGACACGTATGGGTTCCGAAATTTTGTCCATTAATTAGAGGTGGTCCCTTTTCGGAGTTTTTACTTTTTTTCATCCAGAAAGGACATAAAAAGACAAAAAAAAAAGTGAAGTTTAAATGTTCCGGTAGGCTGTACATTACGTTAATCAGACACAAAAGGAATAAAGAATTAATTCAAATTTTCAATTAACAATTAAATCATTAAATAATATTTAAAAGAACTTTACTTGAAGTAGTCAATCAAAAGTGCAGATTTCAAATTTTCAGTACAAATATTTCTTTCTAAGTGTTCATTTACCATACTTATAAATTTTAGTCATTATCAGCGGTATTTACGAAAAGTACTTAATTGCTTTGCGTATTTTAAGGCATCTGTAAAGTTCTTTATTTCAGAATTTTCAATGCTAGTTTCTTCTTCACTTTCAGAGGGAATGGGAAAATAAATCTCATTTTCAAGTGCCCTTAAATGAGTGTCCCTTATTCAGAGATAAATATATTATGTATCCTATGCCAAGGGGCTGGGACTTTTGTCCATTAAGGGGACACAGGACCTTTGAGTTTGTCGAAACGATCAAATGATCACCTTTTTCAAAATAACAAAATACAAATAATATGCAATTAAGATCTTTTTTTTTTCTCTTTCTGCCTAAAGTATATATTCTTAGCTATATTATCCAGAAAAATAAATGTTGTATATACAAAATTAATATTTAAATTTTAAAATTAAAAATTCGTCTCACTAATGTGTGAATTATAATCATTAAGTCCTACATTCATGCTTAAACACTAAATTATGCATATAGAAAACAATTTTTGAACAAAATAGAATCATAAAACATCTAATTTTTAATTAAAACCAACATATAGACAATAAGTTTTATTTGAAATTTAATTTTATCACAAAATATGAAAAATTACAAAATTTAAAAAAGTCAAATTTTTCAAGTGCAAAATAAATAGATAAATAAATAAATAAAATATGTAAATTTTTTTTTTGTTTTGTCATGAAGACTATAAAGAAACGCATATTTGGTTATTTTTTTAAAGCTATAGCTTATACAGTTTGAAAGTAACAGTGCGCGCAAACTCCAAATTTACTAAATCTGAGAAAACTCGTTTTAAAATTTCAATATCAACGGACATTCAATAGTACTCACCGTCTGTAAATGATTGTAACTCAAGAAATAATGCAGATTTTTGAATGGGGTTTTTTGAATACTCTTGAGAAAATTATGAAAATTAAGAATATATCAAAATCTGAAAGCGGATTTTTGAAAGTTTAAAGGTCCCGTGCCACTTTAAGGGGACTCTTCACTCACTTGAAATCTTTCGCTCCTTAATGTTAAACCTAAGGGCAGGTTGTTTTCGAATTTCTCGTTTAGATTTGAATATTTTTAAACGATTATTTTTGTGCATAGGATAGCTGAGGTCGATCTTTAATATGGCTATTTTTTTTTTTCAATTTCGGTTGCCGATTTTTTTTTTTTTTATAAAGGTACTTTCACTATCAGAACCGGTTTCGAAACTGAAAATAACTTTATCAAGAAAACTCTGCAACCAAAATCGAAAAAGTAAAAAATAGACATACCGACCTCATCTATCCTATGCAAAAAAAAAAATCATTTAGAAATATTCAAATTTAAACAAGAAATTCGAAAACAATATGCCCTTAGGTTTAACATTACGGAGCGGGTGTATTCAAGTGAGTGAAGAGTCCCCTTAAATAGAGGTGTCCTTTATTCGGAATGTCCCTTATTCGGAGGTTCCACTGTAACAACAATTTTTAGTGAGAAGTACAGAAAAAATATTATATATATATATATATATATTTTTTTTTTTTTTTCTTTCAGCATAAAAAGTTTTTACACTTTTTCAGTTTTTATTTCCTTGATTACAATGGGATTTTTTAAAAAAAATTTAATTAAGGAATTTCTAAACCCCACCTGATGTTCAGAACTTTCGTTTATTTCTGGAACAATCTCTTGGGAATTTTTCTGGCTGATTAACTCTTTGCTGTACAAGACAGATTGTCAATATATTCCCTGCGAAATGATTAATGCCTATCTTTGCGTTTATTATAGGAAATATTTCAGTAATTGAGAATGTGTTTAAGTTATGAGAGGTATTTTAATCTAAAAAATATCCATGCGTTTGATTTTCAGTTCTCTCAGTTTTATAGATGTGCTATTAATATATGATGATGGATGATATTTTAGGCTTAGAATAATAAAGCAATAAATAGTACACTAAAAATATATATGTTATAGAAGTGTAACTAAAATTATGCATTTGCAAAAAATAATTTTTTTTTTCAAGTAAATTATTTTTAAGAACAAAACTTCTTTCTTAGATTTGAACTTTCATAAAGTGTTCGTTTAAATGAAATGTCTCTAAAAATTCTCTTAAAGACACAAGATAACACGTTTTATTTTAAGTTCAAGTAGTCAGTTATTTCTAATTATCGTTTATCTAATATTAATTTTAAGTATTCAAAATCCGAAATCATTCCAAAGTGTCCCTCAATCAAAGCTGGCAACTTCTGGAAATTCTCTTAAAAATAACTGCTATAATTTTCACTGTCCCCAAACTTTTCAATAGTCAGTGGAGGTCTCTGGTCATCTGGTCAGTGGAGTGAACTGACCAGACTTTCGGGTACTAATGGGAACATGCTCATAACTTTATAAGAAAAAAACCTAAATGCCAAATAATCAAATCCATAATAAATTATCATTTCTTCTTTATAGGGTAAGTCAGGGATAGTTGTCCCCCTTAACCCCTCGCCACTAATTTTTCTTTTTTATAGTAATGATTTTTGGAGTGCACATTTAACTTACCTAGTCCAAATTTTATGAAGAACTTCATAAAAAATATTACTATAATATAAATAACAGACAAAATTTGAGTTTTATCAAAATTCTTAATCAATGATTTTGGCTATCTATCCCGGACCCTTGAGTCAGACGTCCCGATGGATCGGAATAGATGCTCCAGCCAGTATCTCTGAAGAAGAAGAAATATGGCTGCAACCATTAAAATAACGCATTATTCGTTACATGTTTCACAACATTCACTAATAGTTCAGGCAATAGAGACCGTATAGGGGCTCTACCTAGCAAAATTCATGGTAGTTCTGGAAAAAGACTTACTACATGTTTTTTCGGTCGCTGAATCCGAATTTTTAACTTCCCACCAAAATTTCCCCCGGCAACCCCCCCACCCCAAATTTTGGTAAAATGCCCCCCCCCCACCTCCCCAAAAAAACGTTTTTATTAAAAAATCAATTTTTTTTTAATTGTTTTAGGGGAAAAGTATCTAGAAATTCAGAAAGTAGACAAAATTTGCAACAAATTAGATACATGACATTATGACTTTGGATGAAGGGGTTGGGGGGATCTGCCTCGGAACATGCGCGCGGTGCTGCGTGAACTAAGTTGCGCAATTCCACTTAACCACTCACACGTTTACATTCGCCCTCCCATCTCCCCTCCAAAATTTCTCTATAAGGTTTACTTTAAGTTTTTTGGGTCGATGAATCCGAATTTTTAACTTCCCCCCCAAAACTCCCCCCGAATAGTTGTTCTTAACTTAAATTTCTTATTGTTTTAGGGGGAAAGCATTATGAAATTCAGAAACTAGACAAAATTTTCAACAAATAGGATATATGACATTATGACGTAAGATGAACGGGGAGGGGAAGGGCTGCCTCTGAACATGCACTGCGGCGCTACGTGCATTAAGTTATGAAGTCCAGGCAATAGGGGCTTTTACCTGGCAAAATTAATACTAGTTCTGAATTTTGACTCACTTTATGTTTTTTGAGTCTCTGAATCCGAATTTGTAACTTCCCACCAAAATTTCAACCGGCAACCCCCCAAAATAATGATTTTTTGAAAAAATTTGGTTTTTGAGAAAAGCACGCGGGGAATGTTCCGAGGCAGCCCCCTCTCTCACCGTTCATCCTACGTCGCAATGTCATATATCCTATTTGTTGAAAATTTTGTCTAGTTTCTGAATTTCGTAATGTTTTCTCCTAAAAAAATAAGGAATTTAAGTTAAAAACAACCATTTTGGGGGATTACGGGGGTGGGGGAATTTGGGGGGTACGTTAAAAATTCGGATTCAGCGACCCAAAAAACTTAAAGTAAATCTTATAGAGAAAGTTCGGAGGGGAGATGGGAGGGCGAATGTTAACGTGTGAGTGGTTAAGTGGAATTGCGCAACTTAGTCCACGCAGCACCGCGGCGCTTGTTCCGAGGAATACCCCCCTTCTCCTTCATCCTAAGTCATAATGACATCTATCTAATTTGTTGCAAATTTTGTCTGCTTTCTGAATTTCTAGATACTTTTCTCCTAAAACAATACTAAAATTTTTTTTTAAATAAAACCTTTTTTTTTTGGGGGGGGGGGGGCTTTTTACCAAAATTTGGGGAGGTTGCCGGGGGAAGTTTTGGTGGGAAGTTACTAATTCGGATTCAGCGACCTAAAAAACATCTAGAAAGCCGATTTCCAGTACTGCTATTAATTGTGCTAGGTAAAATCCCTATTGCCTGGACTAATTGTGCTAAGTGCGCTTCGAAAGGAGGTCACAAACTTCCAACGTCGGCTTGGTCCATGCCGCGTTTTTCCAGATAGGTTTTTAATTAACTTTTAAAGACACGGGATGCCTGTTTAAAGATCCACTTAATGCAAACTAGTCTCGAATCCCATAGTATTTTGGTTGGAAGTTACAAATTCGGATTCAGCGACCCAAAAAAACATATAGAAAGCCTTTTTCCAGAACTACCATTAATTTTGCTAGGTAAAATTCCCTATTGCCTGGACTATTAGCTTGTCACAAGGTTTGGTGTATGTCAGGTTTCTAACGTTAATGAGCGTGTGAAAAGTTAAGATTACTGTTAATTAATATTATTTTATATATTATAAATATCTCATGAAAAATTTCTAATAAATACAGTATTTCATCTGTTACTACCTCTAACTAATGAGAACGTACAACAAAAGCCAAACTTACCTTTTTTGGTGACTATAACTTTTATTTGAAGAAATAAATCATTGTAACTTCGTCTATTACGCTTTTTTATAACGATTGAGAGTAGAAAAAACGACACTAGCTCCGTCAAATGTCCAACAGCTGAAATACAGTGACTTGCTCAACTAATCCGACAGGATATCTAAACCGGATTTACCCTGTATAACTTATATTTTCGGGAGGGGGAAGCTGCGTACATTCCAAAACTTTTTAATGATATACGATTTTCACAAATAGATTTTACGTGTTAAAAATATGTTAAGCATCTGGTAAAATGAAACATGACACTCTTTTCTACTATTATTGCATTAATCAATCCGTCAAAATTGACAGAATTTTATCCCGATTAAAGCAAGATTACAGCAATTCTCGGTTTGAAATTTAAATGTTACTATTTCTACATTATCTATATATTTTTTCTGGTTAATGAAGAAATATTGAAATTGGGTTTTGAAAATGTTAAGTAAAAAAATATATATATGATAATAAACTTTCGACAACTGGAGCATTATACCTCTGAATCTTAGGTTAATATATGCACCACTATGCGTAAAACAAACAGATCTTTATGTAAAACATGCGAAGTCCTTTAAGATTAGGGTGCGGTATCATATGTCGCGAAAGGTTTAAGGTTATCGTTACTAGTAAAAAAAAGAAAGGAGAGGACATATATAATGTTTGTAAATTAGATCCTTAGGCTACAAATTTAATAATTTAACACACACACTACAATCCTTTCTAATTCGGAAAAATCTCTTTAAGATTATCCAAATTTCGTTTCTCTTTTTATTGCAATTTTTCTTACTGACTGCCTATCTCATTTAAGTTTTCCTTAGATCCAATGCTGCATATATATATGTAAAGCATATCTATGTATTCCTTTTTACGAATCTCTCTTCTACAGTGTGTAATATCCATGCTTCTACAGTTACTTTATTACTTTTAACGTAATAACGAAGGAGAAACTCCAAAAGCTGAAAAAAAGAAGTATGTTTATTTTTATTATATATATTTGCGCTTCTTCATCTTAGTTATTTTAACGTTACATGTAATAGCAAAAAAAAAAAAAAAAAAAAAAAAAAAAAAAAAAAAAAAAAAATATATATATATATATATATATATATATATATATATATATATATATATATATATATATATATATATATATATACATATATATATATATTTCCCTCTGTCTATGTGATAAAGCACAAACATGCTCATCATTAACCCCAAGCACAAAAGTTATACTAAATTTTGGGGTATGGGCTTTTGTTTTCGCATTGATTTCCCGTACCGTTCCTTTTACACATCTCGTCCATTCTAAGCACAATTTTTTACTCTATCGAATGGAACAAGAAATGCAAAGTCATAGGAAAAAAAAAATTAACACCCCCTATTAACTCTGAAACAAATTAATGCTGAAGAAAGTTACTGGTACCAAACGATTGGAAATAAAGTCTACTTTTAAATGATGTATATATAATTTGCTTAGGGGACCATCTATATATCATAACGAATCCAAACTTTATTTTTTTCAGTAGCAATATCCAAGTTTGACATCATAAGTAAATTCTGCACCCTTCAATTAGTCTAAATCCAAAATTTCATGAAACTCGTAGGATTAATTTCAGAGAATTTAGTTATTTTAAAATGAGGATGTTTTAGGGGTTGTATCCAAATTGACGTTCGGTACTCGATTGTTGAAATGCTACAGAATGTTTTTAATGTATTATTACTTGATAATAGACCATTTCATTCGCTTAATATGTTTCAACTATCGCCATCCCAAATGTTTCGTTAAAATGAGTAAAATATAAATATTTTTTGAAATTATGCTTTTCTGGGAAACATAGACGGTCTCTTAAACAGTTACTTTGACGTTTTTTGCTTATAATTCGAAAACTACTTGCAAGAAAATTTTTAAATTGATAATTTGCATAAAGCAGGATGTAATAAACACAAATCTATCAAAAAAAATTATAGGTTGCAATTCATATTGTTTCGAATATTAATTTTATAATTTATATTATAAAACCTCTAAAATTACAAATCCAATGTATTTGGGCAATGTATTCATTGTATGTTTTAGTTTTTTAGTATTATAATTAAACAAAAAAATATATCACATTAGGGTTATAATTTCAGGAGATTAAAAAAAAATTATGGAAATTTAATTTAACATTAGAAGCTCTAAATTTTGAATATTTATAATTCAAAAATTTATCATCAAATGACTTGAAATTTCATTTCTAGGCATAGTGTGAACCGCAGATTTAAAATATAGTTTCGGAATTTGGTGCTGCTATTGAAAAAAACAAAGTTTGGTCTGGTTTTGATTTGTAGATGGGCCCCTAAGCAAATTTTATACACATCATTTAAAAGTAATCTTTTTTCCAATTGTTTGGTACCTGTACATTTTTTCTGTTATAATTAGTTCCAGAGTTAATAGGGGGTGTTTTCTTTTATTTGAAAACTGTAATTTAACTTATTGATTTTTAATAATTATTTTAAATATTTTTCAAACATGTGATTTTTAAACTTCATATTACCTATTTGACTGCGTCAATGTACGTAGTTAAAAGTATTCAGAGTTTTTGCATTATATTTTTACTTGACCACTTGTACTTTTTCTATTGTAATATTTCACTTATTTAATGGCAGAAACTCTTTAATTAAATACGATGAAGATTACTCTACTGAAATACTGGTATTAAAACGGATTAATTCAGTAAATCCTGCAGTGTGGACTCAACCCTGGCGTAGTTAAGATATTAATATAGTATACATTGAAAAGCAACTTTAAAAATGCCAGAATAAGCAAACATTCAGCAGACTAGTTTCGGTAGTGTTTAACATAGCGTCCCCAGTGCGTCCCTTATTCTGGCGTTTTTAACGTTGCTTTTCAATTTACATCATTCTGTGCCAAATAGCATCTTAATTATTATATTAATATAGTGTTGCTTCTTTGAGTTCGACATTTCAGTTTCCGGTATTATCAATTCTATGAACGTTATAGACAGATAAACAAATAAATAGAACCCATAAATTCAGTTTAGTTAATCGTTAAGTTTAAATGCTTTTAACATGAAATATTGTTTAATGTCTTCTCTGTGGTTACACAAGCCTTCAACGGTTGTGCTTTTTAAATTATAATAATTGATTTTTATGTATATTTTAGCGCTGAATCCGAAATTGATCTTCCTTCATAGCCATCACCGGAGGAGTTTTCGCAAATCATAAATTTCTAAGCTAAAGGGTAAAAAAAATAGCGAAAATCTGATAGTACAAAATAGAGTGTATGGTTATGTTTTTTAACTTTTGATAATTGATTTTTATGTACTTTTCATTACTGAATCTGAAAATAACCTACACTTTTCATCATACGTTAGAATTTTTCTCATATCGTAAATTTCAATGTAAAAAAAAAAAAAAAAAAAAAAAAAAAAAAAAAAAAAGCGAAAATTTGATGCTGTAAAATTGATGTAAAACTTTTTTGTTCAATGTAATTTTAATTAATTCAATAATTTATTCATTTTTTTGGGTTAAACAGGAAATTCTTACAGTTAAACACTTCAAGGGTCCGATGAGGAGGGTTCACTTTTTATTTTGAACTTTTTAGCTTGGAAATTTACGATTTGCTAAAAATCCTGACGGGATGGCTAAAAAGGAACTTCATTCTCAGATTCACCACTGAAAAGTCCACCGAAAGTTAAAAAACACAACCTATTCACATCTATTTTATATCATCTATTTTATATCTATTTTATATCCTCTAGACTATTCACATCTATTTTAAAGTATCAGATTTTCGCTATTTTTTTTTACTTTTAAACTTTAAAATTATGATTTTCAAAGTAACAAATGAAGTTCATTTACGGTTTCAGAGCTACAAAATAAATAAGAATCAATTATCAAAAGCTAAAAAACATGATATAAACAAAATTTTGCAGGCTAGTGTTATTATTTAGGTAAAAAAACAAACAAATACGCCCTTTTAATAATACAAAATAACTGTTCAAATGCAAGTAAAAAGGATTAACATGCTCATTTTGCAAAATTATCTTGGAAATTCAATACGATATCTATTTTAAATTCGCAATTTCGATATTTCATCAACATAAAATATTTGTCACCATAAAAATCCTGACGGGATGGCTAGAAAGGAAGTTCATTTTCGGATTCAGCACTGAAAAATCCATAAAAGTCAATTACCGAAAGTTACAAAAACACAACCATCATATCTATTTTAAAGTATCAAATTTTCGCTTTTTTTTTTACTTTTAAACTTCGAAATTTACGATTTGCAAAGTAACAAATGATGTTCATTTTCGATTTCAGAGCTACAAAATACATAAGAATCAATTATTAAAAGCTAAAAAACATGTTACGAACAAAATTTTGCAGGCTGGTGTTATTATTTAGGCAAAAAAACAAAACAAATACGCCATTTTAATAATACAAAATAACTGTTCAAATGCAAGTGAAAAGGATAAACATGCTCATTTTGCAAAATTATCTTGGAAATTCGATACGATATCTATTTTAACTTCGCAATTTCGATATTTCATCAACATAAAATATTTGTCAACATAAAAATCCTGACGGGATGGCTAGAAAGGAAGTTCATTTTCAGATTCAGCACTGAAAAATCCATAAAAGTCAATTACCAAAAGTTAAAAAACACAACCATCATATCTATTTTAAAGTATCAAATTTTCGCTTTTTTTTTTTTTTTTAATAACTTTTAAACCTTGAAATTTAGGATTTGGAAAGTAACAAATGATGTTCATTTTCGATTTCAGAGCTACAAAATACATAAGAATCAATTATCAAAAGCTAAAAGACATGTCACAAACAAAATTTTGCAGGCTGGTGTTATTATTTAGGCAAAAAAACAAAACAAATACGCCATTTTAATAATACAAAATAACTGTTCAAATGCAAGTGAAAAGGATAAACATGCTCATTTTGAAAAATTATCTTGGAAATTCGATAAGATATCTATTTTAACTTCGCAATTTCGATATTTTATCAACATAAAATATTTGTCAACATAAAAATCCTGACGGGATGGCTAGAAAGGAAGTTCATTTTCAGATTCAGCACTGAAAAATCTATAAAAGTCAATTACCGAAAGTTAAAAAACACAACCATCATATCTATTTTAAAGTATCAAATTTTCGCTTTTTTTTTTTTTTTTTTTTTTTTTTTTTTTACTTTTAAACTTCGAAATTTAGGATTTGGAAAGTAACAAATGATGTTCATTTTCGATTTCAGAGCTACAAAATACTTAAGAATCAATTATCAAAAGCTAAAAAACATCTCACAAACAAAATTTTGCAGGCTGGTGTTATTATTTAGGCAAAAAAAACAAAACAAATACGCCATTTTAATAATACAAAATAACTGTTCAAATGCAAGTGAAAAGGATTAACATGCTCATTTTGCAAAATTATCTTGGAAATTCGATACGATATCTATTTTAACTTCGCAATTTCGATATTTCATCAACATAAAATATTTGTCAACATAAAAATCCTGACGGGATGGCTAGAAAGGAAGTTCATTTTCAGATTCAGCACTGAAAAATCCATAAAAGTCAATTACCGAAAGTTAAAAAACACAACCATCATATCTATTTTAAAGTATCAGATTTTCGCTTTTTTTTTTTTTTTTTTTTTTTTTTTTTTTACTTTTAAACTTCGAAATTTTAGATTTTTAAAGTAACAATTGAAGTTCATTTTCGGTTTTAGCGCTAAAAAATACATAAGAATCAATTATCAAAAGCCAAAAAACATGATACAAACAAAATTTTGCAGGCTAGTGTTATTATTTAGGTAAAAAAAAAAAAAAAAAAAAAAAAAAAAACAAATACGCCATTTTAATAATACAAAATAACTGTTCAAATGCAAGTAAAAAGGATTAACATGCTCATTTTGCAAAATTATCTTGGAAATTCAATACGATATCTATTTTAAATTCGCAATTTCGATATTTCATCAACATAAAATATTTGTCACCATAAAAATCCTGACGGGATGGCTAGAAAGGAAGTTCATTTTCGGATTCAGCACTGAAAAATCCATAAAAGTCAATTACCGAAAGTTACAAAAACACAACCATCATATCTATTTTAAAGTATCAAATTTTCGCTTTTTTTTTTACTTTTAAACTTCGAAATTTACGATTTGCAAAGTAACAAATGATGTTCATTTTCGATTTCAGAGCTACAAAATACATAAGAATCAATTATCAAAAGCTAAAAGACATGTCACAAACAAAATTTTGCAGGCTGGTGTTATTATTTAGGCAAAAAAACAAAACAAATACGCCATTTTAATAATACAAAATAACTGTTCAAATGCAAGTGAAAAGGATAAACATGCTCATTTTGAAAAATTATCTTGGAAATTCGATAAGATATCTATTTTAACTTCGCAATTTCGATATTTTATCAACATAAAATATTTGTCAACATAAAAATCCTGACGGGATGGCTAGAAAGGAAGTTCATTTTCAGATTCAGCACTGAAAAATCTATAAAAGTCAATTACCGAAAGTTAAAAAACACAACCATCATATCTATTTTAAAGTATCAAATTTTGGCTTTTTTTTTTTTTTTTTTTTTTTTTTTTTTTTTTTTTTTTTTACTTTTAAACTTCGAAATTTAGGATTTGGAAAGTAACAAATGATGTTCATTTTCGATTTCAGAGCTACAAAATACTTATGAATCAATTATCAAAAGCTAAAAAACATCTCACAAACAAAATTTTGCAGGCTGGTGTTATTATTTAGGCAAAAAAAACAAAACAAATACGCCATTTTAATAATACAAAATAACTGTTCAAATGCAAGTGAAAAGGATTAACATGCTCATTTTGCAAAATTATCTTGGATATTCGATACGATATCTATTTTAACTTCGCAATTTCGATATTTCATCAACATAAAATATTTGTCAACATAAAAATCCTGACGGGATGGCTAGAAAGGAAGTTCATTTTCAGATTCAGCACTGAAAAATCCATAAAAGTCAATTACCGAAAGTTAAAAAACACAACCATCATATCTATTTTAAAGTATCAGATTTTCGCTTTTTTTTTTTTTTTTTTTTTTACTTTTAAACTTCGAAATTTTAGATTTTTAAAGTAACAATTGAAGTTCATTTTCGGTTTTAGCGCTAAAAAATACATAAGAATCAATTATCAAAAGCCAAAAAACATGATACAAACAAAATTTTGCAGGCTAGTGTTATTATTTAGGTAAAAAAAAAAAAAAAAAAAAAAAAAAAAAAAAATACGCCATTTTAATAATACAAAATAACTGTTCAAATGCAAGTGAAAAGGATTAACATGCTCATTTTGCAAAATTATCTTGGAAATTCAATACGATATCTATTTTAACTTCGCAATTTCGATATTTCATCAAACATAAAATATTTGTCTTCAAAGCAATCAAGGAGCCAGAAAAAGCTTTCATTAAAATGATTGCTTCGTAAATTTTCTGAATTTGTTCAGCGGCGAAAAATGTCTTTTCTCTAGAATGAGATTACAATAATAATATGTATAGTTCACATTTCCTTTTTATGATATACATGGAAAGAATTATGGTTATGGGAGTTATGAATATGAAAGAAAACTAATCATTTTTTCATGCGTGCAGATATTGGAAATAAAGAGTTTTCCTTTGAATCTGGCATTCTTTAGAATATTTAAAGCTTCTCAAGATATTATTGTTAAAGTTAAAACAGCGTTTATTCACTGGTTAACAAAAATGAAGAAGAAAAATCTCAAAAAATAGTAATAAGTTAAGAAAGAGAAACAACGTATAAAGACACAAATATAAATATGTATAAAAAGCATACAGCTGTTTCGAAATCTCTAAGGTTTCATCATTAGTGCTTAAAAATCAAATTAAAGCACTAATGATGAAACTTCCGAAATAGCTGTATGCTTTATTATACATATTTATATTTGTGTCTTTATACGTTGTTTCTCTTTCTTAATTTATTGTCACAAAGTACAATCCTTCCCCACTTTTTACGAATAGTAATAAGTTTTTGCATTTTGATTCTTAAATAAAAGAACAAAAATAATTGCAATACAATACATTGTATAATGTATAAGAATATAAATAGAAATTTCAAGACAATTATGACATTTTATATTTTGAGAAATAGTTGAAATTGACAAATTGGACATTCCAGTTTGATAAAAAACTCTATCTTCAATATGGAATGCTGCTACCCCGACACAAAAATGTAACATATTATGTGATGCTGCTAAATACCCTATTTGCGCGTACTACATAAGACATATTCTGTTTTTAATAGTAAAAAAATACATATGTGGCATATAACTAAGAGTAATTTACAGTTAGACTTGTCATTGGCACGTGCCTGTATTTATTCTCTATAACCTTTAAAGTACACAAATTTTAGGCTGCACAAAATAACGTTATTACTGTAGGCGGGGGGGGGGGGGGGGGGAGGTTGATATCGTAATATAACTCAAGAGAGAGTGGGTTTGTCTTTTGATATGGATATCATTGTATTATTTTTATCCAACCAAATTTTTGTATGTAACTTTTTCTTTACATGAATATTGTCTTATCTTTTTTTTTTTTTTTTTTTTTTTTTTTTTTCAGTCTGTTATCTGTACGGAAATACAAAGCTAATATTAAATCTATTAAAGGATTATAAAATCATGACATTCCGAAATATGGAATATCTCAATGTTCCCCTATTATTCTGCTATATGCGTATATATTTTGTTGTTAAAGGGGTCCGGGATACAAAAATCTTTAAAAAAATTTTAAGATTTTTGTGTCCCGGCAGCTTTTAAAAATTTTTATTACATTAAAAAATTTTTGTGCTGTTTTTTCTCTGTTTTTTTTGTGTTTTTTTTTTTTTTTTTTTTTTTTTTTTTACCATTTGGAAAAATGGTTATTGTTCTCGTCAGGGTAGGAAATCAAAAACATATCTGAGCGTTTTCATTGGTTTAATCCGCAATTTATTCCTTATCTGATTGGTATATACAGTAATCTGTATTTCCCTTTGGTTTCAACAACGATGGACAACAGAGTGTTGCCACTATGACAAAAAAGTAATAAATAATACAAAAAAAAAATTAATAAATCAAAAACAAATTGAGATACAGCTTTCAAACAAATTGCATTTAAAAGTACATTTTTTTCTCTATCCGACGGTATAAAAAGTAATATTGTCGGATGCTTAGAAGTTTAAGAATGAAATTTTATTTAAAATGGGTCGTGAGATTTTTTGGAAATCTGATGATAGAAAAGCCTTTTCCCGAACAGCCAATGAAATGCTTGGCTATTACGTAAGTTTCATAGGAAATCTGACGAGTCGCAGGCGATTTTTCTTGCTTGCAATTTTTACGTGTAATAACACTATTAATCTTTAATTCATGGCGTACGTTATGTATGACCAGCTCCGTAGAATTTTAAAAATTTACAGTACCGAAAATTGTAAAACTGAAATTTCTTTTAAAATTTGTTCATGATGGGTCCAGAAATGTTATCGTTTAATCCATGGCGTACGTAATGTAGGATCAACTCCGTGCGATTTTTTATGTCTTAAATTTTAGTCTTTGAAAAAAATCATTTTCCAAATGGTCGCTGTAATTTGTTAAATTGCTTGTTTTTTTTTGCTTAAAATGAAGTTTGAATCATGTTTCTATCTTAATTGGAACAGGAAATATTCATTTTTAAGTTTTGGTTTGTTTTCAAAATCTAGTTTTCAAGCAATGGTTGTCATGAAAACGACTTTTTGCGAAAATGCCTTTTTCTGCGTGATGGGTTTGTTCACCATTTCTCGTATTTAAATGGTTATAAGCCAAGAACCGTTAAAGATAAATGGTTGAAACTTGGAACATGTATTTTTCAATTGCATTGATTTAATTTTGATTCAGCAAATTTGAAAAAAATATTTACTTTTGAAAATGTGATTTTTTTTTTTAAAGTAGCGTCATTTTTTTTTTAATTTTTACTTTAAATATTTTTAATTTTTATTTAAATTGATATTTTTTAAAATGCTGAATCTAAATTAAAACTTATATATTTCTGTTTATTTAAATTAAAAAAAATTGAAAACTACAAATAATATTTCGATTTATAACGGTTTTAAACTACCCCACTTTTTGGCTAAAATTTAAATTATTATTATTATTATTATTATTATTTTGATTATGTGAAGTTTTATCATGTGATTTTATTTACAAATGATATGTTTAACCATTACAAAATATTTCGAAATTATAACTCAATAAATAAAAATTATTTGACAATGTGTCAAGGACCCCCTTAAAGAAACTAATTTCGGAATGATACTTGTTATGTTTACTAGTAAGAAATGGGCAAGAATGTTGTCCGCATGTTTTGTTTATAAGAAGTTCTGCTGACTCCTGTGCATCAAGGCAAGTGAAAAAGACAATATTACTGTCGAATGCATTATGTAGCAGAAAGCTATCATTAAATACTTTTAAATAGTATTTATATAAAGTTCTATTTGATATAAAGTTATTTCATATATAATAGTGATATTTTATAAGCTCCTTCTCTTCATTTAAATATGTAGTATATGAATAATAAATGTATAACCATACCTGTATATCATTGCAAGCTTATAAAAAGAAAAAGAAAAAAAAAAAAAGAAAAGAAGAAAAAAAATTTAGACACTAATTACGATATCATTAGGGGTGGGGCTCGAGGAATTATGACGTATAATATTTATAAGAGGGGAAGGGGGTTCAAAATTTCAAAAGAAAAAATTACAACATTATATATGTACCCCCCCCCCCCCCTCAATACATTTTCATGTCTCAAAAGAAAAAAAAAAAAAAACCTCCCCGTTAAACTATGCATTTCATATTTTGTCTAACAGTACACAACAAGGTCAACATATTTAACTAACAATATAATCATATTCCAAAATCTACGATTTATTTCATTGAATTTAGATTAAAATATCGTTAATATGCTAGAAATGGATTTATTTGCCCTTTACCTACTATGAGACGCGTTAAACATAATAAAACATAAAAAAGATTTAAAAAAAAATCAAATTGTAACATAAAGTAACAAAGTAATTGTAACAAAGTCGATTTGCTTTATTTGTAGTTTCAATATTTATTATTTTGTACCTACTTATTACAAAAATACTGCGATATATGATGCGTGAAAAGGATTAGATACATACGAAATATTTCCACTTTATCAGAGTAAATTTATTTATATGACCGTGGCCAATTTTTTTAAGCATTTTTCAAATAAACGAGCCCAATAACATTTGCCTAACTATTTTTTTAAATATAAAATAGTTGAATTTGTTTATAGTGATGTTAGATTTAACGAGAATCCTTCTTTCAGGAAAGGAAATGGCCTAGCATGGAATATGTTACAAAAAACGAGGTCGAAACGAAGAAACTAGGATATAGTGAGCAATTTTTCGGTTTTTTAATTTTTTGTATGAAAAATGTTGCAAGACAATGTAGTGTTGGATACTTTTAATATATTAGGGAAAACATCTTGAAGAGATTATGGCTTATGTAGTGATTTCTTTTAAATAGAATTATTTTTAGTAACAAATAAATAGTAGTAGTATTTCTTTTCTGAGTTCATTAAAGTAACTAGAAGAAATATACAGAATGTAAATGTGACAAAAAGAAAAAAGAAAAGAATAATTTCAAGAAATAAGGCTTAAAAAATCTATTTAAAATTAATAAATAAAGAATAGTTGTCTTCAATCATGTTGAATACATTTTAGGCTATAAAGTGAAATAATTCAAAGAGATTATAGTTCATGCAATTGTTTCTCTTAAATGACAGCTTCATTACACACACAAACAAATAAAAATAAATTTATGAAAAAAAAAAATCACGGAAATAATGCATTTATTTTTCATTAGATAATTACAAGAAAAATACATAATGTGAACTAGACAAAAATGAAAATAATATCTTAAAGAAAAATACTTTTAAAAAATCTATTGATATTTATAAATAAATTAAAGGCATGTTTTCTTTTACTAGCTCCGTTTGATAGTCATTTCCATTTCTCAATTCAAATTTGAAAAATTATTAAAGTGAATGTTAACTGACATTCGTAATTTAATTTCAAACTTCTTATCGATAAATATAAAAGTGTACCTATAAAGAAGAATTATTCTGTAATTTTTAATAATTTTCTTGAACATTTTATTTTATTCCATGTTATTATGTAAAATCTTAAACTTAATTTAGGGCGGAAAAAATGGCCAATTTTCCCCAGAGTTCTACGTAAATATTTACGATTACTCTTTCATCTTCACCAAGCACTTCATTGAAATGTTTGTTTCTTAATGATGAAAACGATTTGCAATTAGAAGGATAGGATGCATTCCTAAGGTTTAAGTTCGATTGAACAAAATATTGATTTCATTGAGCAGCAGGAAGAAGCTACATCGTACGCAACAACTACTACGTAAATGTTTACGACTGCTGTTTCATCTTCACCTAGCACTTCATTGAAATTCTGAAAACTGTTGCCATTAGAAAAATGTGACGTATACCTAAGGTTTAAGTTCGATTGATAAAGCTATTGAGAATACATTGAGCACCAAAAAAAGGCTACATCTGCAATTATGATAACACAAATACAATGGCATAACTGCCAACTTGTACGAGTTGACTATACCCCTAATATTTAATAGAAAATTTTACCTTATTAGATCTTTATGAAAATTGTAAGATTTTGACTGTTAAATTAGACAAAATTCACTATTAAATTTTAGTGTTTAGAAAAAAACGTACAAATCTGCTGCTATACATTGGCGTAATACTGCTGAAAAGAAACGTTTGTCATCCAACAAATAACAAGATACAAGGAATTCTCAAATGAACAATTTCATTCCCCACTTTTATCAAAGAAAGGGAAGTGTACGTCAAAGAGCTGTAAGTAGTACCTTAAAAATTGATAAATTTTATGTAAATTTATATTTCATCTCCTTAGTTAATGACGCTTTCTGTAAATCCGGTTTATCCGAGTATTTTGCTTATCAGAGCTGAGTTTGGTTCATAATAACTCGGAGAATCAGTATTCTTCTATATTAAAAATTAATTAAGGAAGAAACATGTTCTAGTGTTCTAATATTATAAAGATTATTAAATGGCAAAAATTAAGAATGTACTGCAAATTTTATATTTTAATTTTATACCTGATACAAAACGCAATCAAAGAAACATTTGAAAAATACTTCATGCAAAAACATATTGTATTTTAATGAAATTTTCACACGATTTCTTTGAAAATATTATTGCATAAAAACATTAGCCAAAAAGTTAATTTTCATCTGAATTATTATATTTATTAGTCGTTGAATATACGTAAATATTGTAGATGCCACTGTTTTTTCATAATACATTTGATTCATTGATTCATCGTGACACATCAGTTCCCGTAAAACATGTTTTGTAGTAATCGTAATAAATGTACCTATTTCTTGCACATTTTAAAGAATAATAATCATATCTTACTCCACCAAAAAATGTTTATAAGATTTAAATTCTTGTATGCTTTATTATATTAATTATTATTTTACTGTCATGAGTTAAACGAAATATGGGACAATATGAAAAATTCCGCTATTTAATGGTAAGCAAAAACTCGCGGTTTTGCCTGGGCTTCTCATAAAATTAAATAAGCACAGGCCTTCTTTATATACTGTATGATGCTATAGACACTTTTAAAAGATTATACAGAATATAGAAAAAATAAAATTAGAAGAAATATAGCATTTTAGCATTCCCGTTTCTCTATTTCATTTTGATAAAAGAGGATTTGAAGAATCATTATAGTCAGACATTGGAAGAACAGAAAAGAAGTCGGAATGGGATGAAGGAGTTTAAAATTATAAACAATGCTAAATTTCGTAGCAAACCGGCGTGTTGCTTTTGTATTATTGTATGAAATAAATATTTTTGACAAAAAATAAAGTTGACAGTTTTTTTTTAATACTAGAAGGTAAAGAAAAAATATTTTTAAAGGTTTTAAAAATATTTTTAAAGGCTGCTTTTTAATATTTTTAAAGGTGTTTTATAATATTGTGTTTTAAAAATAAGGACATATTTTTAGTGAAGAGCTGATTTTGTCCCAGCGCAAGCATCCGTCTTTCTAATTTGGTTGTTAATTGAAGAGAAACTAATTTACCATCTCCATCTCCTATGTTAATTGCATTCTGGATATTGTGCCTAGTCTAAACAATAAATATCGATCTTTGTAACCACCTGAAAGGTATAGTTAGACTACTGCACTGTTAAAAATTTTGCAGCATTCTGGCAGGTCATTCGACCGTTTTTTGAAAAAACAGTTTCATAACCATAATTTAACTATATTCTGACCATAAAATGGCCAATAATATGGTCAGAATAGTATTAAATTACGGTTGTGTAACCGTTTTCGTAAAAAACGGTCAAATGACCTGCCAGAATGCTGCAAATTTTTAACAGTGTGGATTAACTACTAGAGGCTAAAGAAGAGATATTCAAGAGACTTCTGACGGTTTTTCGAGGAGCCTGGGGCCACTGCCCCGCATCCCCGACAGTAACAAAATGGAAACCTAACCGGAACTGAATCATGGCAGTACTGGGAAAAAATGCTTAAAAATGGGGGGGGGGGGAAACAAACAAGTAATTCCTGAGCTCAAAAATGAAAAGTAAAGAAATAAATTAATGAAAATACTAACAGTTTAAAAATTTAAAAAACATAATCTAAATAAAATACTCAATGGATGGTAACTCCCGCGCCTAGCCCACGCTTCATCGCGGGTCCAGGCTACCATGGCTGCACAGATGTTCGCAGACTTTGGCCTTGAAAAAGGCCCTTTGAGACATCGATTCACCACGGATTGGGAGCACCGTCCACAGCTGAGTCTTGGGGAAAAGTGGCGATCCGCTCGGAGAGCGGGTCTATTTAATGGTGCAGGGGAAAAGAGGAGGAGCTTAGCATAGAAGGAAGGAATTTAACTGGCTGGGAGAAGTTGCTATTGGAATCTTTTAGGTTTGTTGAGCAGAGCGTTAAGGGAAAACTTTAAAAATTTACAGAAAAACTAATAATTAAGAGAATTTTAAGGGTTTGAAGATTAAAATTAAAAGATATGCAGAGCATTTAAAATCATACCTAACTTAGGTCTTTTTCTGTTATGGATGTCAAAAATATCGTACACTGGGAGAGTATTTAAAGCACTATTTTCAGAGTTTTCCAAAGAAAGATGAAAGTTAATATTTAAATCTTGAATGTGAGTATTTAATCTGGGATAGTCAATATCTTTATAGAGATGATAATTTCGAATATAATAAGGCACATCATATATTAGTCTGATGGTAGAATTTTGGGATTGTATAAGAAGTTTGATGTGACTATAAGCAGCATAACTCCAAATTTGGCATCCATAAGTTAAAATTGGTCTTAAAAAGGAGTTGTAAAGGAGCAATTTATTATTAATTGACAAATCATTGTTTCGAGCTAATAAGGGGTAAATTAGATTTTTAGCTACTCGAAACTTGTTACGCGCGTAGTGGATGTGTTGTCTGAAAGTGAGATTTTTATCAAGGATAATACCTAAGTATTTACAAGTGTTTGACCATGGCAATTCGGTATTGTTAAAGTTAATTTTATACTTATTAAGGTTATTATCAGTTAATTTACAAAAGAGGATGGCTTGTGTTTTGCTTACGTTAATTTTAATACGCCATTTTTGGAACCACTTTGACAGTATTTTAAGATGGCGGGAAATTGAAAGGATTGCAAATTTACGATTTCTATGGGATGCAAACACACAAGTATCATCCGCGAATTTAGCCAAATTAGTAAAGGGGTGGTGGGGCATGTCATTAATAAAAAGGTTAAAAAGAATTCCTGAGATACGGGATCCTTGAGGAATTCCAAAGGGGGCAAAAAGGTTCCTGGAAAGTTTATCATTTACTCTTACGTTAAAATTTCTGTCAAGCAGATAGTAATAAATAAGTTTAATTAAATAGGGAGGGAAGTTATAATTAATTAATTTGAATATAAGGCCTAGAATCCAAACTTTGTCAAACGCTTTCTCGATATCGAGGAAGACTGCGGCTGCATAACTTTTTGAGATTTTTGCAGTTGTGATGTGCTCCACCAGTCTATACACTTGATGAGGGGCTGACAGCTCCTCTCTGAATCCGAACTGGTCAGGTGCCATTAAATTATTATTATTGATGTGATTATTCAGCTCTTTGGCGATGAAAGCTTCTGCAAGTTTACTGAGGGAATTGAGAAGGGAGATGGGGCGATAGCTGGTGGGGTTTTCGGGAGGTTTTGAACTTTTAAGAATAGGGGCGATGAGTGCAGTCTTCCAGTACAGTGGGAAATAAGAAAATTTGAAAAGGCTGTTAATAAGCAGGGTGATCTTTGGAATATAGGAAATAGGTAGTTTCTTAAGCATTTCGTTAGTGATTTTGCTGACGCCTGGGGATTTTTTATTTTTAAGTTTACTAATTTCGTTAATGACGTCAGCATGGGTGACCAGAAAAGAGGGAGGGGGAATGGGACTGCTTAAGAAATTTCTGACGGCATCATTTACTTCTCTCTCAGTTTCAGGATTAGTAACAGGGTTTCCTGTGAACTGCAATTCCAGGCTGCTGGCAATCGCATCTGCCTTTTCTTCATCTTCGTACGCGCAGTTATTTGAATTTGGAATATTAATGGGGGGCATTTTAGTGACAGAGCTCTTAAATCTTTTGGCTGCCTTCCATATGCTGGCGTCCTCTGGTGAAAGGGATTGGAGGTACAGAGTCCAGCTGTCTTGGCGGAGCCGGTGCAAAAAATTTTTAAGTTCTTGTTGAGCTCTGTTCATTATAATTTTGTCCGAAATTCTGCGCGTACGTTGCCAAATTTTCCTAGCACGGTTCTTGTTCGTAGTTAATCTGCGGACATGGGGATCAAGTTTGTAGAATTCGTTGTTATAAATCTGAGTAGTAGCACGATCAACAGCGTCTTTGATTTCACTAGTAATAGTTACAGAAAGAGTTTCAATGTCGTTTGTGCTGTTGATCTCGGGTAAAGTGGGGGGAATTTCATTAATGATATTTTGAAACTGAGTCCAGTTGATTCTGTTGATAATTTTGGTAGGGGGGGGTGGAATTTTGACTTGAATTTTGAGATTAATCGGGTTGTGATCTGAACTCAGTTCTGGAAGAGAATCCATGGTTTTAACGTAGTTAAACCCGTTAAAAAGGCCGAAATCAATTGTGCTACTACTGTTGTTAGAAAATCTAGTTGGGGTGGCCGGAAAAACAATATCCGCAGTTGAATTTTGAAGAAAATTGTAGATTCTATCGCCATATGCGTTGCTGTTATTGCAGTTCCAGGAAGGGTGGTGGGCATTGAAGTCACCGATCAGGAATGTGTTGACGTCATGACGGAGGAGGTGGCTTAGATCGTTCATGACGTCACTCGCGCGCTCATTTACGGGGCAGTAAACTGAGAAAAAAGTAAGGGGATGAGAAGATGGAATTTTTAAGGTGACACCTGTAGCGTTGACGATGTTTGGAAGCCGGGCCGGGGGGGCGGGGTAAAAATTTAAACAATTTTTGATGCAGACAGCCGTTCCCCTAATGGGTCGCGAGCTGTTGCGGTTGTCAAAATCAGTTCTAAGGATGTGGTAATTTGGAATTTTGAAGGAAATGCCAGGTCGTAATTTTGTTTCTTGAAGTAGAACAATATCGGGGTTGTGCTCCTTTACGAACGCCCTGAGCTCAGGAATTTTACCAATAATGCCATCGCAATTCCACGAAAAAATATTCAAACATCCTCTGGAACCCATTACCGGGCCAGAGTTTGCGGTTGTTCAAAGGCTGTCAAAAATATGGAGGCTTTAGTGAAGAGGTCTTGTGCTTCGTTCATTTTATCTAGAATGCTTTGATATTTTAGAATAAGTTGATTAAAATTTTGAACTTTAAATTGTTGAGCGATTTGGTCTAATATGCTTTTTAATGAGTTAAGGTTGAAGCTATCATTGGAAGGGGGTTGGGGATGGGTGCCTTGAGAAGGGGTCTTTGCGGGTTCAATTTTGGGGGTAGCCGCGGTTGCATAAGAGAAGTTGGGGTTGGTTGGGGTTGATCTAAAGGTTGGTCTGTTAATTTTGGGGAATTTTTCGCAGCCGCGGTAAGATGCAGATATTCAAAATATCATTAATATCAATATTTAACTTACTTCTACTTATTTTTTCCGGCGTCAAATTTAAATATTATAAAAAAAAAGAAAGAAAGAAAGAAAAAGATAACAAATGAAAATTTACAAATTTGTTGTATTATCATCCAATACCTCAGATGTAAGGAACCGGAAAGATTGAGGGTGTTTTTCTGTCAGATTTTTATTAAAAATTGTTGATCACTGAATCTTTTCTAATTCTATTCATAGCGCATCTTAGCTAAAGACTTGTAGTGCTAACGTTTCAATTTAAAAAACGTATTGCTGTTAAATGTAATACTGCTCATAAATATGTGAAAACGTAATATAAAATGCGATTTCAAGCAAATTCTGATGCAAGGTAGCATACAGCCTTACAAAAAATGTGTTACGTCGTCTGGTCTATTAAGTTTAAATTTATAATAATCGTATGACCACCATAATTAAAATGATAATTATAATAATAACTCAGGTAAAGAAAGAATCTCCTGCAAGCGCTCGACTCTTCCCTGAAATTATTTGCAGCATTCTGTCCAGTCATTCGACCGTTTTTTGAAACGGTTTCATAACCGTAATTTAACTATATTCTGACCATAAAATGGCCAGAATATATGGTCAGAATAGTGTTAAATTACGGATTTGTAACCGTTTTCGGAAAAAAAAAAAAAAAAAAAAAAAACGGTCAAATAACTGGACAGAATGCTACAAATTTTTAACAGTCTATGTTTTCGATATGCTTTTGAAGTAAAAAGAATACAAAGGATGATTTTTTTTTCAAAACAAAAAAGAAAATCAGAATATAGAAATGTAGCAAATGAGGCACCCTGCATCTATATTTTATTATGACAAAGGAATAATCTGAAGAATGGGGTCTTTTCAAGGACCATTATATTAAGATATTAACAAAAACAGTAAAAAAAAAAAAAAAACTGCAATGGTCTGTGGGAGTTCAAAATTATATAGCAGAATACAAATAGCAATAAGCAAATGTCGCCCCATTTGCTACTAAAGAGAAAGAGATTTACGGGCAGGGAGATCGTTTCCATGGTAAATGAACCGGTACCCGATGTCGATGTGGGGAGAAATAGGCCTTGAATTTATATATGTATTTACGGACACTTCCTGTCTTTGTTTCTTGGCAAAAGACTATCTAAAATTGTTGTAGAAGAAGAGACTCTGGTAATTAAACGTTATTTATGTAAGTAAGGTTCCTAAATAAGGATTTTTTCAATAGATGATTTAGAAAGTTTGTACAGTGGTTGAGAAATATAAAAGTTTTGGGAATTTTAATACAGATTTGTTATTTACATTTAATTTATTCAGCAAATCATTAAAATGAAAGGCCATTAGTTCAAAGATTTATTTACATTATAGAATTAATTTTAGTGATTTAATCCTTTAACTTTTATAAATTTAGGGAAAGGTATTTTTGTCCTTCACAAAAGCATAACTTAGAAATCAACTAGAAGTACATATGAATTTTCTAAGATTTCCAAAAGTAATTTTTATTGTTTTCCTATGCAAATACTTAAGATTCAGCATTAAAATTTAAATAAATGAAATAGATATATTTAAGGATGCCTAAACTTCATCACATTTTTTATTTTCACGAAAATGTAAGTAAAGTCATGAAAGAATTTTGCTGTAATGAATCGAGGTATTAAACTTTTGTGTGATACATATTTGACTTTCTTTTTTACATAAAATTTCTGGTTCAAAATATATTAATTTCACTTCAAAAACTAAAGGGACATAAATAGGACATAAATAGAGTGCATGAAATCTTTAATTGAACTAGTGTGGATTTTTATCTATTTTTTAAGTAGGTAAATATTATTCAGATTCGTAAAACTGGAGAAGAGTTTAGAACTAAATTGTTATTTCTATAACTTAAAAATCTAAAATAATGATTTCTGCGACACATATGTTCATTTATTTAAGCATAAAACAATAAATCTGGAACATTTTGATACAAGCATGCATGTTCGCGTGAACATTTAATTCACTCAGTAAATTACTGAAATGAATGCATACATTATATGAAATACTGAGATATTTCAAGAGTATCGTCCATTTATTTTTGGCGAACTTTGAGTAAAGCATTTTCATTGTTAATAGAAGCATAAGTATATAGGGGGTTTCAAAAATACATGTCATAAATGTAACAGAAGGTAGAGGTGACCTAAATAAGCAGATTTCGTATAGGAATGTGGGTGCAGGAATGCAGCATTGAGGCCGTAGAGGGCGTTTTTGAGTTCGACGGATGAAAGCGCTTCGCTGACTTGAATCATCATTTCCAGCACGGATTTTGAGCAACATGCATCTTTACACAGATGCAGAGCTTTCCGACATGCATTTCATGTATGGGGCTGCGCAAGGAAATGGCTCACAACCAACGCAAGTCCAACAGCACTTGAGCTTGTTCAAGCACCATTCTTTACAGTGCGTAATACTGCTTCTTTCACTGCAGGAATTGTGGGATATCTTCCGGTATCCGTATCACGCTTCGAAGCATACAATAATCCACTCGTGCACAACTCCCGATGAATACGCTCAAATGTTCGGTGATCCGACAGATTCCTACCCGGGAATCGTTTCATGTGCATCCTTTGAGCAGCCACCCCATTTCCTTGCGTAGCCCCCATGGAATGCATGTCGGCAAGCTCGGCATTGATGTAACGACGCATGTTGCTAGAAATCCGTGCGAAAAATGACAATTCAAGCCTGCGAAGTGATTTTATCCACTGAACTCAACAGCGCACTCTACTGCCTCAGCGCTGTCTTTCCGCACCCACATCCATTTACGAATTTTCCTTACTTAGGTCTCCTCTACCTGCCTTTACATTTCTGACATGTAGCTTTGAAACACCCTGTACAATTAAAATAAACTTCTAAAATTTGAATAAATAATTTACTCCAGTATTTGAAAAGGATAACTTACATTCTATGCACTAATAGTTAAGTTAATTAAAAGTGATTTTTTAAGGATTGTCTCAGTCTCATAAACATTTATTTCAAAAATATATTTAACTTTAAGAAATTGAAAAAATAGTTTAATAAAGTACTATTATAGTATAACCTTGAAAATCCGGTATCGTCGAGACCGAGACTAAAACGAATTTTTAAAAAATCTTGATTTCTGAAAGAATATCAAAAGTACTTCTGATATTTTGAACAGCGCCTTCATTCATAATTTAATGCATATTCAAGTGATATTTATGTGAGAAAAAGGAAAAATGAAGTATTAAAATAAAACTTATTTTTATTGATATTTCTGTGTTACAAAAGAAAAAAAATCTAATAAACAGTGAATTCATTTTTTTCTCTTGTAATTTCCGAAACATCGATGTTAATTTTATTTGCTTCGATTTTTTCCACAGTTCTTTAACACGTTTTTCTCGGATTTTATACGAATGAAGTATGTTCATTTCGGCAATACAGTAATACCTCGGTTTTCGTTGACTTCGGTTATTGTCGATTTCGGTTGTCGTCGATTTTTTCTCCGAAAAAATTGTCTCTGTTTTCGTGGGTTGCCTCGGATTTCGTTGGTGTGTCCTAGTGACATCGCTGCATTTTCTATTAACAAAAGCAGCGACCACGCGTTTTCCTGCTCAGTGTGGCGCTGTTTTTCTCGTTGCATATGCATCACCCCGTGAGTCTAGGCAAACAATTTCTTTTATTTCCAGGGTATTTTGGGGCAATTTTTATTAATTGCGAGTGATCTATCATGGGACCAAAGAAAGTTTACAGATTCAGCAAACCCTACACTTGTGGTGCAGTTGATTATTGATTATGGGAAATCTATGGGTTTGGAGGTAAGGATGTGGAAGAGATGGTGGATGAACATAGTGAAGAATTCACCATTGAAGAGCTGAAAGACCTTCACCTAGAAATGTAATAGACGACAGATGAGGAGGAAGTGGCAGAGGAGAATGTGTCTTCTTCAGAGATGAAGGTCATCTTCTCTATATGGAGTACGGTACAAGGATTTGTGGAGAAAATCACCCAGACAAGTCTGTCGCAAGCCGTGTCTACAACTTGTTTAATGATAATGTTTTGACCCATTTTAGGTAAAGCTTAAAGAGGCAACAGAAACAGACCACTTTTTTGAGCGACACAGGTCCTCTGACTCTGAAGCTGGTCCTACTGCCAAAACAGCAGAAAGGGAAGTGACCACAGAAATGGTGTCTTAATATCATACGCCAAGAACACTATATTAATTTCTTATTGTTTTAAATATTAACCCCGATGCGTATTCTCTATAAAATGTGCTTTGGTACATATACTGGAGTGCTTAGAACGAATTAATTGGATTTATTCATTTTGAAAATAATTGCCTCGGTTTTCGTCGGTTTCGGATTTTGCCGATTGTTTTCAAACGAATTATCGACGAAAACTGGGGTATCACTGTATAGTTTTTTTCTGAAGGAAATATCAATTTTACAATCAAATTTATGTATTTTTCTAGTGACTTCTTTTCTTTCGCCGCCTTCTCGTCCTTGTTCTTGCGTGCTGCTACCAGCATTGTCGGCTATTCTATCTAGTTCAGTGACTGCAATCTCGCTGTGCGCTACTCCATCGCTTTCGAACTGTAACTTTTTAATGAGAAAACAAATGTTTTTTTTTCTCCCGTAATTTGGAAATAATAATAATAATAATAGTAATAATAATAATAAAATTGTGGGGATAATTTTTGAAGTTGCCTGATTCCGAATGCTGGATTTTCGAGAAAACACAGGATTATAATAATTTTAGGAATAAGTTATTATTTTTATTATCAAACACAATAATCCTTTTTATGGTAAATGAAAAGAAATTTGACGTTTATAAGTAATGACGATAAAATTCTTAAAATTATGCATCACCCCCTTCATACCGGAAGCATTCAAAGCACAAATCTTCATTTTCTTATTGGTTTGAATTGTTTTTACAAACTTTATTTAACTATTTTTTTTTATGTAAAGATGAAACATTTTAATCTATTTTTAATTTTTGCAATAACAATATATAATTGTGACACAATTATACAATATACGTACAAAGATGTTGGCAATATAACATTTTAATAGATTTATAACATAATTTTAAGGTATTTTTCTGTTCACCTGATCGAGGTGATAAATAGTCAAATATTCATTATACTTACAATTTAATGCGTATTGCAACAACAATAAATTTAATTACGACAACTGGCTGTGAAGCTGCAATAACGAAATATTTTATGAAAATAAAGAATGGAGAGTGTAATCATTTACAAAATATATACTATTTTATCATTTAGCAGATTAATACTATTTAAATTAGAATTATACTTTAAAAAAATAATTTAAAAATCCTGAATATATTGTTTAAACAATGTGTTTTTTCTTTCCTATTGCCATATCTTGAAAAAGAAACAGAACAAAAATTATATATATATATATAAACAAATTCACCAGCGCGTACTTTCTACCCAAGGCTAAAAAAAAGCGGTGAATTTTCCATAGTCGAGTACGGTACCCACGCTAAATTAACGTATTTCGAAGGACATTGTTTGTAAAATCACAAACTGCAGCCTTGAAATTAGGCGTGATTTTCTTGATATAAATTGAAAACTAATAAAAGAGTGGTTTAAAAAATATATATTTTTATTTTTATACTTATTACACACCTTTATTTAACTTAAGTTATCTACGTGCCTTTAAAACGTCATTTTTGATCAAAATTTCAATTCAAAAGCTTACATTTTTAGAAAAAAAAAATGACAGGGAATTTAGAGAATTTTACGATCCAGGGGTTTTAAAACATTTATATTTATTACAGTATTTTTTTAAAAAGAAAGTTGATTTTTTTAGAAAATTTTGTAAAAAAATTGTCGTAAATCAATAAGTAGCAGTTCAGTTATCTTAAAATTTTTAAATTATGTTTTAAAAATATTGAAAGGAAGTAGATTTTTCTTATATAAATTTATAAACAAAATGTTAAAAACCTCAGGATATTCAAACTTTGAGCAAATAATTTCGATATCCTTTAGCGTACCGTTCTCAGCGTAAAAAATAACGGAAACTTGCTCAATTATATAGGCGAGAAGTGGATTCAAGTGAGAAGTTCATTAACAACAGGCAAACAGGCAAATACTGATACAGCCAATAGGAGAATAATACGGGTAATGCAAACATAAGTGTGAAAAATGCTGATAGTAATTAAAATGTGGATTTCTTAATTACTTCCTTAATTTGTTTTTCTTAATTACTATCAACATTTTTCGCACTTTTGGCTGCATTACTATACTATTCTCCGATTGGCTGGTACCCGTATTTTCCTGTTTGCCTATTAGTCAATGAACTTCTCACTTGAACCCGTTTCTCTCCTATATAATTGAGCAAGTTTCTATAATTCTTCTCAGTGACGGCGGTCCGAAAGCTTTGGATAAATTTTGTTTAAGAAATAAACTACTGTTTTACAAATACTGCTTTAAATCTATAAAATGTACTGGTTTCAAAGGCTTCTAAATATAGAGAAATACTTTCCGAAACTGCGGGTAACTCTGAAGACGTTATATTGTATTTTCATAAACATTAAGGAATATAAGAAAAAAACATTTGTTTTTATCGTACTGTGCGTAGAGCTATTGAAGCCAAGCGTTTCATAACAGCATAAGTCCACTTTTTGGTATTATATGAGTTATATATATGCAGTAGAACCTCTTTTATCCGAAACTCTTTTCACCGAAACTCTCGGTTAACCGAAATCCATTTTTAAAGCTTGCTTTTTTTTTTCTCCCACCACCCCTGGGACAGCTACCGAAAATACTCTGCTCAAAGTTGGCATATCAGAGAGTTTTTAACGCTGTTTTTAAATTTATATTATACTAGACTATTCTTGTGCTGATTTGGCGAAAACTGTATGAGTTATACGGATTTAATTTATGAAATTTTAACTTTTTTCATGAATTTTCAGATTGTTTCTCGTTTGGCGTGATTTTCTGGGTAAACATGTAATGCTCAGAAAAATGTTTAAAGAAAAAAACTCTTTTTACATTTACACTTATTTAATAAGTGTTAGTAAATATTCTTTAGTAAAAAAAACAAACATTTAAAGTGAGAGGCTTCTAAAGCGTTTCGCACCAGAAAAGTTTTTACTACCGAGATTTGTAAGAATGAGAAATATAAATTTAGATATAGATATTAGATATTTCGATTAAAAACAAATCGATTGCAAACTTGAATAAAACTGAAAGTTCGTCGCATTTAAATTTAATTTTTTTCAATGCTGTTCAATTTCAAAATTACTGAAGCAAAATCTTCATTGAAATGGATATATTCGGTTATGTTTCATTGCTTAAAACTTTCTAAAATAAGGAAATAATATTTATAATGCCAGTTAGAGAAAGTATTTTTAAAGCATTATTCAAAACACTCCCTTATTTCTGACAGACATACTATCTTGATCTATTAAAATCAGACAAAGACTTAGGACCGGTGTTTCTTTAAAGAGTATCAGGTGCAAGAAAAGTTCTTGTTTGACAAATTACTATCAGAGAATAAAGGAGAAATATTTTTGACAAAAAAGCATGAATACGAAATTTATTACGATTATATATATTAAATTCAATAATACAGAAATAATATGATTTATCTTAAATATGGCGTAATCTGTATGGCAACCTAGAATCCTTACCTATAACAGGACATCATTGAATTAATTACGTATGATAGGATTTAATAGAATGAAGAATACATTTTTAATACCATTTTAAGTTTTGATTCGATTTTTATAAAATTTGAAATGACTCGACAAATTTCTGCAACGATTGCATACATTAAAGTTCAAACCATTTAGTTGGGGAGTTTTTCGTTGTTATATGCGGACAGACGGACATACAGACGGCCGGACCAGGCGACATCTATAGATGTTACGTATTTATATAATTACGAACGCACCTAAAAAGTGTTTTTTTTTTATATAACGCGTTGAAGAAAGCAACCACCTCAATAATCGGGTCTATTGTACTCATTGCATCCACTTTTAATGCAGCTCCTAATAATAATAATAATTATTATTATTATTAAATAATAATAATAATTAATAATAATAATAATAATAATAATAATAATAATAATAATAATAATAATTAGAAATAATAATAATAATAATAAGCTTTTTATTATTATTACTATTATTATTAAAACTTTTTAACATAATGTTTTTGACACATTGTATTCACTTTTAACAACAATACTTATTCACTCGAAGATATATTTCGATACGTAATTTTATTCAAAGATTATTATTTATTTATTCATATACTTTCACGCAGTTCGAAAGTTGAAAGTAAACTTTTCACTTTTAAGTGAATCATCCGAAAACACAGAATGAAGCGCAAAATATCGCGGCTCTCCTGCTTTTCACACTCGTAGTTTGATTTCAATCTCTAGAAGTAAACCTCTTGATATTCTCATTGCATATTAATACAGACTAAGTCTAGAATTGTCTAGAAACGAATTATTCCAAATATTTCATGTAAAGATACGTGATGGAGCATCTCAAATTGGAAGTGGAAGTAAAATCCTCTCAGAATTACTTCGTCACTTTCACAAGCACTCATTTGCATATTTTGTACTCGCATTTACATATTTTTTTTTTAAGTTCAAAAGAGAAACAAAAATAATAAGTACCTTTTTGATGTAATGTATGCCAATTATAAAATTTTAAAATTGACATAGAAGAAGAAATGTAAAATAATAATAATAATAAATTTATAATACCTAATTTCTGTAAAATTTTTCTCTCGAAACACAGGACAATATCTGCCTGACTTCAGAATCCCCAATCATGTGACTTACAAGAGAAACTAACCCAAGTAACTGTAAAAATAACTGTACTTCTGACACATTCTATTTGTTTATTTGCGCTTTTAAAAATATTACATATATATGTATTTTTATAAAAAGTAATTAAAACATTACAGAGACATTAAATAAACATAAAAAACTTGGAAATGTTGCACATGATTAAAACCAAAATTGATATTAAAACTGACTTTATAACTTTACTCAAGTAAGACCCAATATCCATTTTAATGGATTTTTTAAATTGAGATTTAAAGCAATAAATATAGCCAAATGCAGTTAAAAACTAGCTAGGGTACTACAAAAGCATTAAAATTAACATATACACTTTAAAATGTGCTTAAGAAAATAACATGAGTAAAGAAAAATTGGAACTTACTAACACCTGGTCGAATACCACGTTGACTCACCAACTTCGCCATGTTACAAACAAACGAGAAGTTTGCCAGATTCTAAAAATTTAAAAGTAATCTTTGAAGTGTATATTATATTGGAATATCAGGACTTGCTTTCAAAGAAATATTTGATGTGATTAGTAGGTTAAAACAAAACATCCATTTTTCCATTTTAATGGATACGGTGTCTCAGGAGGATAAATGAATCGAAAAGCTATTTATACAGAAATCACAAATATAGGTTTTGTAGTCAGTACCTATAAACATTGTTTCTGACACCAAATGCGACATTTAAAACAAAAATGATCCATTTGTCCTCAAGTTTGTCAGTTGAGTAAAGGTGGTTATAAAGAGGATATTCACAATCATTTTCTTTGTCTTCGTCATCAGTAGACACTGTCAACGGTTGATCAGGATCTTCGTCTAATTCTGGGAATATCTCGAATAATGACTGACGTTTAATTTTTTTTTTCTTCTTTCGAATAGCTTCGTTCTTAGGTATAATTTATTTTCTTTTATTTTTTTGTGTTTTGGCATTTTTTAGGACAAAAATATTTATTGCAACCTTAGTCCTTTTAGTTTTAGCGAGATATTCACCAAG
This sequence comes from Maratus speciosus, assembly GCA_963932465.1. NCBI lineage: Eukaryota > Metazoa > Arthropoda > Arachnida > Araneae > Salticidae > Maratus > Maratus speciosus. Next base: position 197,997,043 of record OZ010792.1, on the reverse strand, counting down.
TTTTACTTTATATGGAGTACTTGTCAGAAACGTTGCTAAAGAACTTTGACGTTCCATTTTGATAACTTGAACATTTTTCTCATTCAGATGTGGCAAAGGGCTTATATCCATTAAAAAACTTTGCTACCAATTGGTGATGACGAGGAGGATACACAGCTGGGTTGATTTCGATTAAACCTGTCAGGTGGTTCCAGAATACTGGATATAGGCTGAGACTCAGGTTATTCCTGTCTAATTTGATTTATTTCAGCTAGACGACTTGTCAGTGACGGGCAGACAGTTTTCTGGATGCTCATTTTGGTTAGACATCTCAGCAGAGTCAAGCATTGTAGATTCATGGTCTTTGAATATGTTTCTATTCAAAGGGAAAATGCATTCATAAAAAAAGACTTAGAAATTCCTTCATAAATAAAAAGTTGACATTTAGACCCGTAAATAAAAAAGTTTGCGTAATATCGTACAGTGCGATATTTGGAGTACAATAGGAGTGCGATATTAGAAAGAATGAAACATTGCAATACGGCCGACTCAACCGGTGAAACTAAGAATAGAAAGAGCTTTTCAGCTATATCTAGCTAAACTACATGATTATGTGTTTGTATTTACGTTATAATAATTAAGAACAGCACTTAGTTTAATAATGATTATTCACTGCATGATGAAGTTGACAAAAACTTTTGGTTTTCACAAAACTTAAAAAAAAAAAAAAAAAAAAAAAAATAGCAGAGACTAAACACAACTGCATATTTAACTGAGGCTTTCATACGACTGACACCTTGTCACTAAACACTACTTAAGCAAATTTTGACCAGGCGGCAGCAGCTACTTGACGAGAGAGATCATGGGGTTTGCGAAATAAGGCAATGATGCGGTATTAGGGACATTTCCCTATATCGAGGGAAAATGCAATCAGTTTGTTATATTTTGCTAATAAAAATAGTTTTGAACATTTTCTACTTGTTTAAATTGTCTATTTATTTTGATAACATCAATTTATATGGTTTATATGTAGATAAATATGATTATATTTATTGTTTACGCAATTAAATTGTTATTTCTATCATTTTACACCCTGGTATATATATGTATTTGCACATTTTGTATGTTGGTGTTGTTCGCTGTTGTCTATAACGGCGATTATCAACAAGAGGGATATAGGCCCAAAGGGGGGGACTGCCCTCCGTGGGGGTCTAAGGGAACCTAACCGGTATTTACGCAAGGAAATGAAAGTAAGGAAAATCACGGAAAACTCCGAACGAGTAGGCCGACGGGTGCGATTGGGTTCAAACCCAGCACCTCCCGTCTCCCAGCTTTGAGAGTAGAACCTCTCGGCCACTGGTGGGGCAAACGCATTTTGTATTTTTTATAATTTGTAGTACATAAAGATTTATAAAATTCATTTAAAGTATATATTTCTATTAATTCTTTTTTAAAAAGTATGCATGACATTGCGTTTTAGTTCTGATATAAATATGAAAAAATTAGGAGGAAGAGGGGCAATTTCTATTTGATAGAGTTTTCTATGTTTTTTTTTTTTTTTTTTTTTTTTTTTTTAATGATCAAAAATCGCTAAGTATGTTTAGTTCAAATCTGAAATAAGAAATGCAATAATTTTTTTCTCATTTATTGTAAATCATGCATTATCCGATTATACCGTTAGCAGAAAGAGTTTCTGTCCTTTACTAAAATAAGTTAGTTTATCATATATGTGATATCACATTACAAATAAATAAATAAATAAATAAAAATAAATGTTTTTTCATCGGCTCAAACGTTTACATGCCCAAACACTGGCAGACAAGGAAAGGAATTATTCTGCGAATAGCAATATATTTAACTAGATTGTACCCGTCAAGATTTGACGGTAAATAACTTGAATGTTTCATTAGAAAAATTCTTGAATTTTTAATGAATTGCTTTTAAATTAATTATTGAAATTGTGCCAAATTTCTATATTGCATAAGTGATTTCTATTTCTTTAAAGTGATAGAGGGTACAGTTAGCCAAACTTATTCGATGAAGGCACAGAATTTTAACTTTATAATTTACAACCAATTATGCTTCTTTTTACCAGAAATTTAACTAAAAATGGTGGATAGAGCATTTATTTTTATTTACTATGGTCTCATTTTTTCGAAAAAATTTCGAAATTTTTTTTATCGAAAAGAACATTTATTTTTATTTATTGATTATGATTTTTTAACTACATGACCATTAAAAGCTGCCATGAATTTTATTTTTATCAGTCTCATTCTTTAAAAGCCCAAATTCGAAACTTGGTGCAGCATATAATTTTTATTACTTCAATTTTATTTTACATTTTTTAAATATTAAACAATGGATATGAAGGTAAATTTTTTAATAGTTCTTATATGAATACCTTTCTTTCTTTCCGTTTTCTTTTTTAAGGAAAAGAAAGGCAAACTTTTCTTTCTGACACACACACATATATTCTTGATAATGGTCAGAAGATATTACAAAAATTGTAGATCAGCTCAATTTATTTAATTGATAATTACATTAAAAATATTTTAGCTTAAATACTTTAAATATAAAATTATTATTATTTTAAATATTGTTCAGCGTTAAATTTTATTTAATTATAAAGCATTCAAATAATAATAATAATAAAATAAAAATCATATAACTTCTCCTCCTAATAAAATATGACATTATTGAAATAACATATCGCGAAAAATATTACAGAAATCATTTTGCCGGGCATTGGGTTTGAACGTGCTATCCACTACAAAATATCGGCGCTTTAAACTGCTGCTTTAGACCGCTCAGCCACCGAGAACTCGTTCTCAGTCCCTCTAAATTGAACAGGATTGATGCATGTGCAGATGTCCCGAAATGGGTCTACTTAAAATTTTACCTTTGCGTTTTAATATATATGATGATTTTATAGTTTTTGAAGGTTTTAAAAAACTGAAGAAGGATAGATGTTATACAACGTAGATTAAATAAGGCAGTTGTTCGACTTATAATACGGCATCGGAATGCTTAAGCCTAAAATGGCTGATTTTAACGAAAGATTATCAAGATCCGGGATGGGGCACTCCGGAAGCGTTATACACTTTGCGTCATTATATATATAATATGCCGGGTTTCTGGAGAGTGCAAAGTACGCAGCCTTTGAGCATTAAGGCTCCTGTCCCTGCCAGCGAAGGCACTCATGAGCTAATGCTATCCCTTTGAGAGGGATTTTTCTAATATCTCGTTTGCATTTCGACATTTTTTTTTTTTTCATTAAATAGCCGAGATCCGTCTCTACCGCGCACATTTTTACCTTTTTTGATTTTGGTTGCAGATATTTTTTAGGGTGACACTTTCATTTTCAGACCTGGTAAGTGAAAGTAACTTTATAAAAAAATTTGCGACCAAAATCGAAAAAGTAAAAAAGGTGCGATGAAGAAAAGGACCTCGGCTATCCAATGCAAAAAAAAATATATATATATAGACTAGAAAACAGGAATTCTGCTTTTTCAGAATTTAGTGTCGCCCCCGATGAAAAAAAAAATTATATGCATAGATAAATGGTACAAAACATATTTCAATTTTAAGACTTACAGCACACGCTTTTATTTTATGTAAAATGATGTCATTCGCATCCGCTTAAGAATACCACATTGACGATCCACTCTTAAACATGTACAGTGAAGTATGCATACGACGTCACTATCGCGAAATAATGCAAAAAGATGATGTCATTAAAGAAACCCGAAAAAAAATACGCCTATCTCATGATTCACAAGCCTTCATTTGTTTGTAACATTAATATAGATATACTTAAAATTACATATAGTTTATAATAGCTCCCTTTTTTAACAGATTCGCGCCTAATCGTTCGAAGTTTTCGTGGTTTTCTTCGAGCCATGGATTTCCATGCGTAAATACGGGTTAGGTTATCTTAGAAAGACCCCCACGGAGAGCACTCCCCTCCTCGGGGCTATATCCCTAGTGTAGATAATCGGCCGTCAAAAAATCAACCAACCAACCTTGTTTAACAGAAATCATTCGTTTATATTTTTTTCAAAATAGCACGTATTTTAATTACAATTTCTTTCGGTTGTTAGGAAAAAATGGCAACAAAAATATATAATTAATATTTTACAACTATTTTTCCATTACTTTCTACAGAAATGGAGTACTTCCGTTACCAATATTAAGCAAATGGCTCCAGAAACTACAAAAAAACTAATATTTCAAAAATAAGTGGAGATGCAGTTTTCAAACAAATTGCATTTAAAATTACTTTTTTTTTCTAATACGACGGTATAAAAATTGAAAATGTGTGATGCTTAGAAGTTTAAAAAATTGCTATAGCGTATTTAATTGTACTGCTTTGTTTTACGGCTGGCTTCTGTAAGGTAACGTTATTTTTTGAAGACGAAACAAAATAAGCTGGGAAAAAGAAATAGCATACCGTACCGAGGGCTAATAAAATGTCGAAATACAAACGAGATATTAGATAAATCCCTCCCCATAGGATTAGCATTAGCTCGTGAGTGTCTTCGCCGGCAGGAACATGAGCCCTAAAGGTTGAAAGGGCCTATCTAGAATGTGAGTTGGTTACTTATTCGAGAAACTGGAAAATGTCCGTTAATAAATAGAGAAAAACACGAACTGTAAGAACGAAGACGCTGGTAACCTGCAAAAATTCTTTTTTGAACAACATTGCTTCGTGGGAAGAATAACTTTATGATATTCCTATCGGAAAAAAAACATGAAAATTTTCCATTTAAGACGATTTCGTTATACAAAGACTCAGAAGTTCAATTCTATATACGTTCATTGTTTTACTTTCTATTAAAAAAAGACACTGAGAATATATAGCGGAATAAATATAGAACAAAAGTTGAATTATAAATTTCAAATTTTGAAAATCATATTCCTCCATGATAAAGCTGACATCATATTAGCACTGGCACACCTGACCAATAAATTTCGCTTTTACTGCGATTTTTTTTTTTTACTTTTAAACATTGCACAATTTTAATGGTTACACCGTCGAATATGGAAAAAAAAAAAAAACGTTTGTTAAAATGCATTTTGTTCGAAACTGTATCTCATTTCAGGGATTTTTGTGGTTTTGAAAATAAATTTTAAGCACGAATTTCTTTGAAATCAAATTGTATCGCAGGTAGAGCATGATTGCGAAAAATTCCTATTTTCAGAAGATTGATTGAACATACGTTCAATGTTTCCCTGTCTATTAAAAAAAAAAATGAATACCGGAATAAATATAGAAGAAAATGTTGAATTATAAATTTAAATTTTGAAAAACCTAGACCTCTGTACGGGTTTGTGACGAATCAAGTACCTAACTGTGCTTAAGCACCAGTTAGATATACCAATGTATTACAGATGGTCAGCGGATTATATATACTTACGTATTATGCGACTTAAGCAAATTCGTAGTTACGTAATACATCTTGAAAATTACATTTATTAACACACCAGCGCTTTTGATATGCTTTTGCATATTTTTGCTAATTATTTTATAAATAAAATATGCAGATAATAAAAAAGAAAAGTGCCCAGCTAAACTGATGGCATTGAGCTCACAGGCTATTCACACTAATTGTATATCATACTCTTATTTTAAAGAATAATGCCCCTCAAAAAAATAAGTGAAGGGGAATTAGTCCCCGTTTCCCCCTTTATACTTAACCAGTGAACCTCCAAATCTAATCAGGGAAGCTCCTTATCATAATAAACCGGTATACCAAATTTGGAGCAAATCGAATAATCCTGCAAAAAAAACATTTATCTAAATTAAGGGGGCGAACTAGCCCCCCCCCCTTTATCCTTAACCAATGAATTCCCAAAACGAATCAGGGAAGTTCCTTAACATAATATACCGGTATACCAAATTTGGAGAAAGCGAATAATTCTGCATGAAAAACCCTTTTATATAAATTAAGGGGGGTGGACTAGCCCCCTTCCCCCTTTATCCTTAACCAATGAACCCCCAAAACTAATCAGGGAAGTTCCTTAACATAATAAACCGGTATACCAACTTCGGAGCAAATCGAATCATTCTGCATGAAAAACCCATTTATCTAATTTAAGAGGGGCGGGCTAACCTCCCTTTTCCCCCTTTATCCTTAACCAATGAACCCCCAAAACTAATCAGGGAAGTTCCTTAACATAATAAACCGGTATACCAAATTCGGAGCAAATCGAATCATTCTGCATGAAAAACCCATTTATCTAATTTAAGAGGGGCGGGCTAACCTCCCTTTTCTCCTTTATAATTAACCAATGAACCACCAAAACTAATCAGGGAAGTTCCTTAACATAATAAACCGGTATACCAAATTCGGAGCAAATCGAATCATTCTGCATGAAAAACCCATTTATCTGAATTAAAAGGGGTGGACGAACCCCCTTTTCCCCCTTTATCCTTAACCAATGAACCCTCAAAACTAATGAGGTAAGTTCCTTAACATAATAAACCGGTATATCAAATTCGGAGCAAATCGAATGATTCTGGATGAAAAACCCATTTATCTGAATTAAGGGGTAGGACTAACCACCCTTCCCCCCCCCCTTTTAACCTTAACCAATGAACCCCCAAAACTAATCAGGGAAGTTCCTTAACATAATAAACCGGAATACCAAATACGGAGCAAATCGATTCTGCATGAAAAACTCATTTATCTGAATTAAGGGGGGTGGACAAACCCCGGTTTTCCCCCTTTTTCCTTAACCAATGAACTCCCAAAACTAATCAGGGAAGTTCCTTAACATAATAATCCGGTATACCAAATTCGGGGCAAATCGAATGATTCTGCATGAAAAACCCATTTACCTGAATTAAAAGGGGTGGACGAACCCCCTTTTCCCCCTTTATCCTTAACCAATGAACCTCCAAAACTAATCAGGGAAGTTCCTTAACATAATAAACCGGTATACCAAATTCGGAGCAAATCGAATGATTCTGCATGATAAACCCATTTATCTGAATTAAGGGGGGTGGACAAACCCCGTTTTTCCCCCTCTATCCTTAACCAATGAACCCCCAAAACTAATCAGGGAAGTTCCTTAACACAATAAACCGGTATATCAAATTCGGAGCAAATCGAATGATTCTGCAGGAAAACCCCATTTATCTGAATTAAGGGGTTGGACTAACCCCGTTTTTCCCCCTTTATCCTTAACCAATGAACTCCCAAAACTAATCAGGGAAGCGCCTTATCACAATAAACCTAGAAAAAAATTTGAAGAAAATCGGATGTTTCTATCAAGAGTTATCGCGTTACGTACATACATACATACATACGTACGTACGTACATACATACATACAGAACGGGCGGGCACATTAGCTCTCAGGCTTTGATAGCCTGTGAGCTAAAAAACCACAACCATAATATAGTAATATAGTTCCATATGTTAGTGAGAGTTATATTTTTACGAGGATATACAATCAAATCTAACAAAATCTACAACCAAAACAAACTCAAATCTAATTAAAATGAGACAAAAAATTTGGTGTTCAACCGTAATAATTATGTTAGTTGAATTCAAACCAGAACGAAAGCTAATTTTAAAGTTTCGATGAAGAGGGGTGAGCGCATTTTTTCTTCTAGCTTCACCTGTTCGTTTGATGCAGATTTAAAATTGTTTAAATTAATTCATCAATGTTAAATTTATAAATCCCACGTTCCATAAGAGCTTTTTTATTTGAAAAGTGCTTTTTCAGTTTGTTTTTATATTTTTTCATACTTTTATTGTCTGTATCCGAGTAAATATCACTGCATGATGCTTTATTTATAAAATAATACAGTATATTATAAAATATAAAATAATAATATATATACAAATAATGATAATACACATTGTATAAAAAATAGCTATCAACTTGTCAATATTTTAAAAAATCTTCATTGTGTATATTATATAACGACATATGACTTCAAAGATCTTTTTAATAATATAGACCTATTAGATTTACATAAAATTATAAATGAATTATTTAAAAAGTATTATAAACAACTGGAATTACCATCTAATATAGATATTGCATATTTTAAAACTTTAACAAACTTCATTATCTATAATAATTATATATTGCAAGATAACACTTTATATTTACAGCATGTCGGTATACCACAAGGCGATTGTACGTCCAGTTTACTATCAGACTTATACTTATATCATTATGAACGTACTTTTACTAATAATACTCCACCTTTATATCGTTACATTGATGACATAATTTTAATTGAAACTGATCAATCTGCAATTACTCAATTTCCAGTAGATTATCCCACTAATTTGGAATTAACGGAAAACCTTTTATCTAACAATACAATTAACTTCTTAGATCTTAAAATTACAATAAAAGACAACAAAACAATCGCAGATTTATATGACAAACGTAAAGAACTTAAACTCAAAGTTAATACATTTACAAATTTTAAATCTTGTCTACATCATTCTGTTTTTCGAAACATAATACTTAATCATTTATATAGAATAAAATGTTTATGTTCTTCTCCTCTAATTAACAATAATATTAAAAAACTAATTTATGATGCATTAAATCATGGTTTTCCAAAAAAATTCATATATTCATTAATATACAATTAGTACTTTACTTACATGATCTTTTAAAACAAATTAACACATGCGTAAACAAAATTACAAAAAAAATATAAAATAAAAAAATATATATAAAAAATTAAAAATTGTAAAATAATATAAAAAAATTATTATAGGATGGATGGGTGGGTAGATGTTAGAGTACGGAGGAGGGTGGTGTTGTCTGGATAATACGCAATGGTTAATTTTTAAAAAAATGAGGCTTATGTATTATTACTATATTTTTGATACGTATTTTATAAGGATGTTGATTTGATATTTTATATGTAATTGGTGACTTTCATTAATATTATATTTAGCTTAATTATTGTTTTATCTTATTTACAATCATTTGTTATTAAATTTTAATTTACTCAGGACAATATCATATTAGTTACTAATAGTTTGCCATTTTTATAGTGATTAATATACATATAAGTACATTTAATATAAATAAAGTTATACTGTATGTATTAAAATGGGGTAATTATTTTTATTATTATTCCACTATTCTTTTTAATATTGATCTATTTTCACTTTGTGTTATAAAATTTATTATCGGTTTAATGTGTTTGAATGTCCCACATTCATACTTTTAGGATTTTTATGGCTGTATGAAAATAATCCACACACTATATTTGAGATTTTTAGGTAATGGGAATTTAAGTATCTGATAATCTTCTATATACCTCCATATGTTTTTTATTTCCTGTTCATTTTATAATTATCTTATATAAAATAGTTTTTATTAACGATTTTTATATTATTTTTAATATATTTTTATTAATTATTATTGAATTTATTTTGTTTTATAGCATTTAGCTATATGCTATATATTCTCAATGTTATAGCATTATTTAAAATCTTAGTGTAGTTTAAATGAGTAAGATAATAGAATATTTTGTATCCTTTTCTTAAATTTTATTAACAATAGTTTTAAAAAATACATATAGTGTGATTTATAATTATCTATATATAAGGATTTGTTTGGTTTTGCTGTTAAACAAAATTTTTACATTCTAAGGATTTCAATTGTTTATCTTGTGACATGTGAATAATAAAAATACTACTAGATGGCAGCACCGAAATTTGTCTTTTGACGATAAGATATAACTTATGTCTTTTGCCACTCTTTTTCAGTTATAATTTACTACACCAGGTGGATTTTTAAGCTACATTTTGACGATATTGTTATATAGTAATTAATTAATTTAATAGTGCATTTTAGTTATTTTAAATAATGTAATTACTTTCTATTTATTTTTATTTTATATTATATTAATTTTATTTTTCAGGGGTTTCCAAAATGTATTAACTGCATCCTTTGGTATCAATCACTGTGATTTGTTAACTGTTTTATTCACCTTAATCTTTAAGATATTTTGGGAGCCATGTGCGTGTGGATATATTGATAAATACTGAAATATTAATCGGTATGTTGTGTATTATTTCTATTTTATATCCTATAAATATTTAAACAGGTTTTATTGGTTTTTCCATTTCATATAATTTGTTTTTATTCTGTTTTCATTTTTAATCTATTCACTTGATTATAACGGTTGTTTGGGCACAGGGAAAAATAATTTTAGCTTTAGCTTATTTTTCTCACAGAAAACAACCATATTGCTTATATCATTGAATTCTGTGCCCTTGATAACGTAATTCAATATATAAGCTTTTCCATTATTTGTCGGTGTCCACTTTCTTCTTTTTTCTTCCATAATAATTCTTATAATAAATTATTTGGCTCTTTTTTATACTTACAGCTTTAATTCATAATATTACGGTTTTTGATGGTGGTAGGTTATGTTTAATTAATGGTTATATATATATATATATATATATATATATATATATATATATATATATATATACATATGTCGTAGGCTAATTGAGAAATCCGGCTCTTTGCAAACAGCCTAGGCTCTTTGCAAAGAGCCGGGCTAATTGGAGAATCCATCTCCCTTTTTCCAATTAGCCTGATATTTTTCAGGCTTATTGCAAAGAGCCTAGAAAGCGTTAGGCTAATTGAAAAATGGCCACTTATTATCCGATCAGGGTGATATTTTTAGCTCACAGGCTATCAAAACCTGAGAGCTTATGTTCCCGCCGATTCTGTATGCACGTGTGTACGTACGTACGTACGTATGTACGTAACGCGATAACTCTTGATAGAAATATCCGATTTGCTTCACATTTTTTTTATAGGTTCATTCTGATAAGGTGCTTCCCTGATTAGTTTTGGGGTTCATTGGTTAAGGATAAAGGGGGAAAAGGGGGCTAGCCCGCCCCCCCCCCTTAATTTATATAAATGGGTTTTTCATGCAGAAATATTCGATTTGCGCAAATTTGGCATACCGGTTTATTGTGTTAAGGAGCTTCCCTGATTAGATTTGGAAGCTCATTATTTAAGTATAAAGGGGGGGGGGAAAGGGGGGCCACCCCCTTAATTTAGATAAATCGGTTTTTCATGATGAATTATTCGATTTGCTCCAAATTTGGTATACCGGTTTATTAAGTTAAGGAGCTGCCTTGATAAGATTTGGAGGTTCATTAGTTACATATAAAGGGGGGGGGGGCTATCCCCCCCCCCCGTAATTTAGATAAAATGGGTTTTTCATGCAGAATGTGCGATTTGCATTAAATTTGGTATACCGGTTAATTATCTTAAGCAGCTTCCCTGATTACATTTGGAAGATCATTATTATGTATAAAGGGGCTAAAGGGGGGCAATTGCACTGCCCTTAATTTAGATAAATGCGTTTTTCATGTAGAATTATTCGATTAGCTCAAATTTGGTATACTGGTTTATTATGTTAAGGAGATGGCTTGATTAGATTTGGCGGTTCATTAGTTAAGTATAAAGGGAGGAAAAGGGTGGGCTAGCCCCCCCTTAATTTACGTAAATGGGTTTTTAATTCAAAATTTTTCGATTTGCTCCAAATTTAGTATACCGGTTTATTATGTTAAGGAGCTTCCCTGATTAGATTTGGAAGTTCATTAGTTAAGTATAAAGGGAGGAAATGGGGGCTAGACCCCACCCCCCCTTAATTTAGATAAATGAGTTTTTCATGCAGAATTATTCGATTTGCTCCAAATTTCGTATACCGGTTTATTATGTTAAGGAGCTTCCCTGATTAGATTTGGAGGTTCATTAGTTAAGTATAAAGGGAGGTAATGGTGGGGCTAGACCCCCCCTCCCTTAATTTCGATAAATGAGTTTTTCATGCAGACTTATTCGATCTGCTCCAAATTTCGTATACCGGTTTATTATGTTAAGGAGCTTCCCTGATTAGATTTGGAGGCTCATTAGTTAAGTATAAAGGGAGTAAAAGGGGACTAGACACCCCCCCCCCCTTAATTTAGATAAATGGGTTTTTCATGCAGAGTTATTCGATTTGCTCCAAATTTCGTATACCGTTTTATTATGTTAAGGAGCTGCCTTGATTAGATTTGGAGATCTATTGGTTAAGTATAAAGGAGTGACAGGGGCTAGTGTCCCCTTAATTTAGATAAATGGTTTTTTCATACAGAATTATTCGATTTGCTTCAAATTTGGTATGCCAGTTTATTACGATATGGCTTCCTTCATTTGATATGAGGTTCATTGGTTAAGTATAAAAGGGGGGAAAGGGGTGCAATTACCCCTCCCCTTAATTTAGATAAATGGGTTTTCATGCAGAATTATCTAATTTAGTTTAATTTTTTTTTTCAATCGGATCCGAACTTGAAGGTTCCATTTGAAGTCAACCCGAAAACCGACCACAACCAGGTTTCGGATTGAGTTCAATTAGAACTTTCAGGTTCGGATCGGGTTGCCGGTGGACGGAGATTATTTTTTCTGGCTTGCATCGGATTATAGTTCTTTGGAATATTTTTGTTGGTTAAGATTTGATTCGGGACGGGTTTCAGGTTGACTTCGAAAGGAATTTTTATGTTCTGGTATTGTTGCGTGTCCACGGAAACTAATTTGTCTCGTTCGGATCCGGTTATGGATCTTTGGAATATTTTTGTCGGTTATCAGATTTGGTTCGGGATTTTGGGTTTTTTCAAATGAAACTCTCAGGTTCGGGTCGGGTTGCATGTAGACTGAAATTATTTTGTCTTGCTCTTATCGGGGTACGGTCTGTTGTAATTTATTTTTCGGGTTTGGGTAGGTTTATGCGTTAATAAGCCTAATAAAATGAAAACTGCCCAGTTAAACTGATGGCATTGAGCTCACAGGCTATTCACACTAATTGTATATTATACTCTTATTTCAAAGAATAATGCCCCTCGAAAAATAAATGAAGGGATTAATCCCCGTTGCCCCCTTTTCTACTTAACTAAACAACCTCCAAATCTAATCAGGGAAGCTACTTAACATAATAAAATGGTATACCAAATTTGAAGCAAATCAGATAATTCTGCATGAAAAAACCATGTCACTAAATTAAGGGGGGGGGGGTTATTAGCTCCCCCATTTCTCCCTTTATGCTGAACCAATGAACTTTCAAATCTAATCAGAAAAGCTTCTTATTAGAATAAACCTAGAAAAAAATTAAACTAAATTAGATAATTCTGCATGAAAACCCATTTATCTAAATTAAGGGGAGGGGCAATTGCCCCCTTTCCCCCCCCCCCTTTTATACTTAACCAATGAACCTCCAAATCAAATGAAGGAAGCCATATCGTAATAAACTGGTATATCAAATTTGAAGCAAATCGAATTATTCTGTATGAAAAACCCATTTATCTAAATTAAGGGGACACTAGCCCCTGTCCCTCCTTTATACTTAACCAATAAATCTCCAAATCTAATCAAGGCAGCTCCTTTACATAATAAACCGGTATACGAAATTCGGAGGAAATTGAATAACTCTGCATGAAAAACCCATTTATCTAAATTAAGGGGGGAGGGTCTAGCCCCCCCCCCCTTTCTTCCCTTTATACTAAACTAATAAACCTCCAAATCTAATCGGGGAAGCTCATTAACATAATAAACCGGTATGCCAAATTTGGAGCAAATCGAATAATTTTGCATTAAAAACCCATTTACCTGAATTAAGGGGGGAGTCTAGCCCCTCCCCTTTCCTCCCTTTATACTTAACTAATGAACCTCCAAATCTAATCAAGCCATCTCCTTAATATAATAAAACAGTATACCAAATTTGAGCTAATTGAATAATTCTACATGAAAAACGCATTTATCTAAATTAAGGGGAGAGGCAATTGCCCCTCTTTCCCCCCTTTATACATAATAATGATCTTCCAAATGTAATCAGGGAAGCTCCTTAACACAATAAACCGGTATACCAAATTTGGAGCAAATCGAATATTTCTGCATGAAAAACCCATTTATATAAATTAAGGGGGGGGGACTAGCCCCCCCTTTCCCCCTTTATCCTTAACCAATGAACCCCCAAAAATAATCAGGGAAGCACCTTATCAGAATGAACCTAGAAAAAAAATTGAAGCAAATCGGATATTTCTATCAAGAGTTATCGCGTTACGTACATACGTACGTACGTACGTACCCACGTACATACAGAATCGGCGGGCACATAAGCTCTCAGGCTTTGATAGCCTGTGAGCTAAAAATATCACCCTGATCGGATAATAAGTGGTCATTTTTCAATTAGCCTAACGCTTTATAGGCTCTTTGCAATAAGACTGAAAAATATCAGGCTAATTGGAAAAAGGGAGATGGATTCTCCAATTAGCCCGGCTCTTTGCAAAGAGCCTAGGCTGTTTGCAAAGAGCCGGATTTCTCAATTAGACTACGACACATATATATATTTATATGTATATAGTTGAAAATTCCAAAAGTAATTTCAAACATTACCACAAACTGTAAGCTTTAATTGAAGTACAAATTAATTGATCGATTAAAATATATATATATATATATATATATATATATATATATATATATATTAACATAATGAACTATCTCTAAGAAACAAAACGTGACCAACTTAATCTTGAACAAAATCAACCGTAAGAACCAAGACAAATAACTAACTAACTAAACATGGAGACAGGTTGCGTGGCTTATGACACGCTAATGCAGGGTTAAAACTGTTTTTAAGCATGCAATATACATATAGATATATATTCATAAATAATGTACTGAATTCTAAGTCGTTAAAAATTATCATCATAAATATCGATAACACACACACACACACACACATATATATATATATATATACATACATAATACAAGGCTAAATTTTACTATCTCAAATATTCCTCATCTTTTTAAATGTTATTTATATTCTCATTTTTATATTACAATTTTTTGTCTTTAAAACGTTAATTTAATCAATTGCCCTTTTATTTATTTTTATATAATTCTTTATTTCTTTCTTTATTTATTTGTATTAATTTATTCCTTTTCTTTATTTTATTTTGTATTTACTCAGTACTTATTAAGTTTACTCCTATTTTTTCATCCTAGTTTAACTGAAAGTTAATCTAAGTCTTTTGTTAATTTCTTCAATCATTTCCATTCCTTTTATTTATTTATTTATTTTTTTTTTTTTTTTTTTTTTGGGGGGGGGGGGTCAAGATGGCAACACTAAACAATATTTTTATTAATCCAGTTCCAATTTACATTTTTCCTTTCTCACACCAGATGGCAGCACATTTATGGGTTTCACTCAGATGCTCAACTGTAGATCACATGTTAAAATAGTCTTAACTTTGTTTTCCATGCTGATATGCAGTAGTTTTGACTCTTAGTATGTCATTCAGGTATTGTGCTCTAATAATTTTTAATATCCTGTATGAGGTGTATCAAAATTGGATGAAATAACGCATCTTCTATGAATGAACTCACAAGCTCCTCTGACGATTCTGTGAGTCATTCATAGTTTCTTATTTTACATACTGGTTTCCTATGTTCATTTCTAAATCATCTTTAGAACTTTACTAATTTCTTCATATATTTGTAATTTCAAATTTATTATTATATATATATATATATAATAAATAATGCAGTTTCATACAAAATTTTACCTCATGAATTTACAAATTCGACTTACGTAATATTCAAGTTACGTAAAAGTTTACGGAACACATTACTTACGTAAGTCGGGGGATGCCTGTACTCTTAAAAACTCTCAAAATGTACCTGCAAATATGCTAAAAAAAGTCTATGAGTAAAAAAAGCAGAATTAATAGTCACATCCATATCTACTACATAAAAGGAAATGCATTATCTATAATAAATTATAGTATAAAGCAAAAACCTGTCCATGAGAGTAAAGCTGATTTCATATTAGCGCTGACACACTTAATCCAATAAATTTCGCTTTTACTGCAGTTTTAAACCTTTAAACATTACACAATTTCAATTTTTACACCGTCGTAAAGGGGAAAAAAATGTGCTTTCAAATGCAGTTCGCTTGAAAACTGTATCGCAATTTGTTTGAAACTGTATCTCATTTTACTCATTTTTTATGGTTTTTAAAATAATTTTCAAGCATGAGTGTTTTAGGTAGCTTTCATTACAAAAAGCTACCTATTGCAGCCGTTCGGATGCAAGCGATTTCAAAAAATTTTGGTATATTTTCATCGATCATGACCCCCAGACCCCGAAACACCCTCCGTTCAAAATTGACATATATATATATATGGTGACAGAGTTTGAACTCTGCACTGCAAAGACCAGCACATTCTTTAAACGAGGCTCGGGACGATCCATCCCAACCTCTGAGTCAACGAAAAAAACTGCTGAACTTACAAAAACTATTCTGAGAAAGATGAGATGACTGTTGGTTGCTCGTGAGAGCAGACGTGTTGAAACGTCGAAGTTCGACCGAATACCGGGTCACGGACCTGAGTAAGGCGGAATGCCGCCGGCCAGTTATAATTATCATGTTTAATCTAAATGTAAATACCCCATCTGTAAATATCTCATCCACATAATAAAGAATATTAAAGTTTAAGATTTCCTCAAGAATCTGCCTGGACTAATTACTTCTAGACACCGACCACAGCTAAGGTACATTTATTCGTCAAAATCAATGTGCATTAAATTTCTACACACACATATGTATATATATATATACAGGGTGCAATATGTTATCTATGCCGACCTTTAATTTCTCAACCGTTGGTCGTAGACATATAGTTCCGCTTACAAAAACGTTTCAAATGAGCTAAATATTCATGTTGTGGCATTATTTAAAGTAAAAAATCAATTTGATAAACATTACCTAAACTAACTTTTTATACGGTCCCCCAGTCCCTATAGTTATATTTAGTAAAAGTTTACTCATATCATAACAGATATAACACAAAAAGTTTTACATCTGTACTGCAAAAATTGACCCAGTTATTAAATTTCAAAGTTTGAGATTTTCGCACATGATTTTGTCTTTCATTAAGGGATCAGTTAAAAGATGAATTAAAGTAATTCGAGATTAAAATCAGAGTGCAATGTCCTTTTTATGGCGAAACCACCTTCAGCCGGTATCACCAAATCGGGGAATCACCAAATAGGGTTATTTCATCTAAAAATTTGAGCTAAATTTTATGGTTCGAACAACATTCAAAAGTACCGACGATACCGGCTAAAAGTGGCTTCGACGTAGAAAGGACAATTGCACCCTGATTTTGATCTCGAATTACTTTAATTCATCTTTTAACTGATCCCTCAATGAAAGACAAAATCATGTGCAAAAATCTCAAAATTTGAAATTTAATAACTGTGTCAATTTTTGTAGTACAGGTGTCAAACTTTTTGTGTTACATATGTTATGATATGTGTAAACTTCTACTAAATATAACTATAGGGACTGGGGGACCGTATAAAAAGTTAGTTTTCGTAATTTTTATCAAATTGATTTTTTTTCTTTAAATAATGCCACAACATGAATATTTAGCTCATTTGAAACGTTTTTGTAATTGGAACTGTATGTCTACGACCAACGGTTAAGAAATTAAAGGTCGGCGATAGATAACATATTGCACCCTGTATATATCCATATATATATATATATATCTGACCTTTGTCACACTGTAACTCTCGTATTTACGAACCAATTTGGATGTAATTCGGTGTGTACATAGTACATACAAATTTCTCGACCGAGTTCGTTGGCCAGCTTCATCCGCCATTTTATTTCAAAATGGCGGCCATTTGAAATTTTTTAAAACATTTAAAATTTGAAATGTGATACCAAAAAATTGAAAATGGAAAAATATTTTTTTCTTATGTATTTGACCTTTATACAAACATTCCGGAGCAGTTTTTGTTTCGTTTATATCTTAAAAAATGGCTGAGTTATAGCATTTCGAATTTCTAGCGTGGCTGACATTTTGAAACGTCCTGAATTTTGTCACGCGATAAAAGGCGTATTTATGAACCGATTTAGATCTAACTTCGTTTATACATAGTACATATCAATGTCTCGACCGAGTTCGTTGGCCAGCTTCATCCGCCATCTTGTTAAAAATGGCAGCCATTTAAATTTTTAAGAAAAATTTTAATTTGAAATGTGGTACCAAAAAATTAAAAATTGAAAAAAATATTTTTTTCTTATGTGTTTGACCTTGATAAAAAGATTCGGGAGCAGATTTTGTTTCGTCTATATCAAAAAATGGCTGAGTTATAGCATTTTGAATTTCCAGCATGGCTGACATTTTAAAAATTTTTAAACGTCCTGATTTTTGTCACGTGATAACGGTCGTATTTATGAACTGATTTGGATGTACCTTGGTGTGTACATAGTACATACAAATATCTCGACCGAGTTCCTTGTCCAGCTTCATCCGCCATCTTGTTTCAAAATGGCGGCCATTTAAAAAAATTAAAAAAAAATTAACATTTAAAATGAGATATCAAAAAATTGGAAAATGAAAAAGCTTTTTTTTTGTATTTGTTCGATCTTAATACAAAGATTCCGGAACAGTTTTTGTTTCGTCTATATCTAAAAAAATGGCTGAGTTATAGCATTTTGAATTTCTATTTTACTGACATTTTAAAACGACCTGGTTTTTGTCACGCGATAACAGGCGTATTTATGAACCGATTTGGATGTAGCTTGGTCTATACATAGTACATACCAATGTCTCGACCGAGTTCGTTGGCCAGCTTCATTTGCCATCTTGTTTCAAAAGGGTTGCCATTAAAAAAAAAAAAAAAAAATTTAAAATTTAAAATGAGGTATTAAAAAATTGGAAAATGAAAAAGATTTTTTTTATGTGTTTGGCCTTGATACAATGATTCCGGAGCAGTTTTTGTTTCTGAAAATTTGTTCTCTTGTTTATATCTTAAAAAATGGTTGAATTATAGCACTTTGAATTTCTAGCATGGCTAACAGTTTGAAACGATCTTGTATTTGTCACGCGATAACACACGTATTCGCCTATTTCGATGTAAGAAGGCATGTGGATAATATACATCAATATCTCGACCAAGTTCGCTGGCCAGCTTCATCAGCCATCTTGTTTCAAAATGGCGGCCATTAAATTAAAAAAAAATTATATTTAAAGTGAGGTGCAAAAAAATTAGAAATTGAAAAAGGTTTTTCCTTAAGTATTTGACCTTGATATAAGGATTCAGGAGCATTTTTTGTTTGTCTTTATCTTAAACAAGTGGGTGAGTGTGATCACAGATCGCACAGAGGGTTTCGCTTGTGAGTGTGATCACAGATCGCACAGAGGGTTTCGCTTAATATTCATTTCAAAACACTTTATCCTTTTGAAAAATCTGTTAGTTCCACATTTCGCAACCAGGGGCGCACTCTATTCTAAATAAATCTCTATCCGAACGAAACTCCGTTTTACATACTATCCGTATATATATTAGTCGAAGGGATTGGGTCCATAGCACCCGAGATAAGTAGGCGCCCCTGGCGGTAAAAAGTGGAACTCAAATATGTAAGGCTATGGTGCATAATATGAAAGAATGGTCAAAGGGGTGTCGCAAACGTTGGAAAAGTGCTCCCCGGGTGAAAAGGGCGGAGGTTAGAAAAATTGCTTAAAATATACGTTAGAGCACGGAGGAGTAAATAATATAAGACTTTTTGAAAATTTTATGATTTGTCGTGTGGTCTGAGGTATTCAGCTACACATATGCAAAATATCATGTCTCCAACTTAATTAGGGGCTCTCTTAGAAAGAATTGCTTAAAATACATATGTGGTAGCTCAAAGGGATAAACGTAAGACTTTTTCAAGATTTTATAATTTGTCGCCTGGCCTCAGGTGTTCTGCTATAATAAGCGTGCAAAATTTCAAATCTCCAATTTAATAAGGAGCTCAGTTAGGAAGAATTGCTTAAAACAGGCATGTGGGAGCCCAAAGGGTTAAATGTACGACTTTTTCAAATTTTTATGATTTGTCGCATGATGGTGTTCAACTAGTATGCAAAATTTCACCCCTCCAACCTAAATAGAGTGTCACTTAGAAAGAATTGTTTAAAATACACATGTAGGAACCCAAAAGCTTAAACGTACGACTTTTTCAAAATTTTATGATTTGCCGTTTGATGTGTGATGCTCAGCTATAAATATGCAGAATTTCACGCCTCCAACCTAATTAGGGGCTCACTTAGAAAGAATTGTTTAAAATACATATGTTGGAGATCAAAGGGTTAAATGTACGACTTTTTGAAAATTTTATGATTTGTCGTTTGATGCGAGGTGCTCAGCTATAAGTATGCAAAATTTCTCGCCTCCAACCTAATTAGGAGCTCACTTAGAAAGAATTGTTTAAAATACACATGTGGGAGCCCAAGGGGTTAAATGTACGACTTTTCGAAATTTTATGGTTTGTCATTTGATGTGAGGTGTTCAGCTATAAGTATGCCAAATTTCACACCTCCAACGTAAATAGGGTGTCACTTAGAAAGAATTGTTTAAAATACAAATGTGGGATCCCAAAGGGTTAAATGTACGACTTTTTCAAAATTTTATGATTTGTCATTTGATGTGGGGTATTCAGCTATAATTATGCAAAATTTCACACCTCCAACCTAAATAGGGGCTCACTTAAAAATAATTGTTTAGAATACACATGTGGGAGCCCAAAGGGTTAAATATACAACTTTTTGAAAATTTTATGATTTGTCGTTTGATGTGAGGTATTCAGCTATAAGTATGCAATATTTCACTCCTCCAACCTAATTAGGGTTCACTTAGAAAGAATTGTTTAAAATACACATTTGGGAGCCCAAAAGGTTAAATGTACGACTTTTCAAAATTTTATGGTTTGTCATTTGATGTGAGGTGTTCAGCTATAAGTATGCCAAATTTCACACCTCCAACGTAAATAGGGTGTCACTTAGAAAGAATTGTTTAAAGTACACATGTGGGAGCCCAAAAGGTTAAATGTACGACTTTTTCGAAATTTTATGATTTGTCGTTTGATGTGAGGTGCTCAGCTATAAGTATGCAAAATTTCTCGCCTCCAACCTAATTAGGAGCTCACTTAGAAAGAATTCTTTAAAATACACATGTGGGAGACCAAGGGGTTAAATGTACGACTTTTCAAAACTTTATGGTTTGTCATTTGATGTGAGGTGTTCAGCTATAAGTATGCCAAATTTCACACCTCCAACGTAAATAGGGTGTCACTTAGAAAGAATTGTTTAAAGTACACATGTGGGAGCCCAAAAGGTTAAATGTACGACTTTTTCAAAATTTTATGGTTTGTCATTTGATGTGAGGTGTTCAGGTATAATTATGCAAAATTTCACACCTCCAGCCTAAATAGGGGCTCACTTAAAAAGAATTGTTTAAAATACACTTGTGGGAGCCCAAAGGGTTAAATGTACGACTTTTTGAAAATTTGTGGTTTGTCGTTTGATGTGAGGTATTCAACTATCAGTATGCAAAATTTCACGCCTCCAACCTAATTAGGGTTCACTTAGAAAGAATTGTTTAAAATACAAATGTGAGAGCCCAAAGGGTTAAATGTACGACATTTTCAAAATTTTATGATTTGTCCTTTGATGTGAGGTATTCAGCTATAAGTATGCAAATTTTCACGCCTCCAATGTCATTAGAGGTTCACATAGAAAGAATTGTTTAAAATGCACATGTGGTAGCCCAAAGGGTTAAATGTATGACTTTTTCAAAATTTTATGATTTGTCGTTTGATCTGAGGTGTCCATCTATAAGTACGCAAAATTTCATGCCTGCAACCGAATTAGGGGCTCACTTAAAAAGAATTGTTTAGAATACACATGTGGGAGCCCAAAGGGTTAAATATACAACTTTTGGAAAGTTTTGTGATTTGTCGTTTGATGTGAGGTATTCAGCTATAAGTGTGCAATATTTCACTCCTCCAACCTAATTAGGGTTCACTTAGAAAGAATTGTTTAAAATACACATGTGGGAGCTCAAAGAGTTAAATGTACGACCTTTTTCTAAATTTTATAGTTTGTCGTTTGATGTGAGGTGTTTAGCTATAAGTTTGTAAAATTTCACACCTCCAACCTAATTAGAGGCTCACATAGAAAGAATTGTTTGAAATACACATGGGGGAGCCCAAAAGGTTAAATGTATGACTTTTTAAAAATTTTATGATTGGTTGTTTGATCTCAGGTGCCCCTCTATAAGTACACAAAATTTCACGCCTGCAACCTAATTAGGGACGCACTTAGAAAGAATTGTTTAAAATACACATGTGGGAGCCCAAATGGTTAAATGTACGACTTTTTCAAAATTTTATAGTTTGTCGTTTGATGTGAGGTGTTCAGCTATAAGTTTGTAAAATTTCACGCCTCCAATCTAATTAGAGGTTCACATAGAAAGAATTGTTTAATATACACATGTGGGAGCCCAAAGGGTTAAATGTACGACTTTTTCAAAATTTTATGATTTGTCCTTTGATGGGAGGTATTCAGCTATTAAGTATGCAAAATTTCACGCCTCCAATCTAATTAGAGGTTCACATAGAAAGAATTGTTTAATATACACATGTGGGAGCCCAAAGGGTTAAATGTACGACTTTTTCAAAATTTTATTATTTGTCCTTTGATGTGAGGTACTCAGCTATAAGTATGCAAAATTCCACGCCTCCAATGTAATTATAGGTTCACATAGAAAGAATTGTTTAAAATACACATGTTGGAGCCCAAAGGGTTAAATGAATGACTTTTTCAAAATTTTATGATTTATCGTTTGATATGAGGTATCCATCTATAAGTACGCAAAATTTCATGCCTGCAAGCTAATTAGGGACTTACTTAGAAAGAATTGTGTAAAATACACATATGGGAGCCCAAAGGGTTAAATGTACGACTTTTTCAAAATTTTATGATTTGTCGTATGATGTGTGGTGGTCATCTATAAGTATGCAAAATATCTCCAACATCTGTAGTTTCTGAGAACGGACTCTGTGACGGACAGACAGATGGACAGACAGACAGACAGACAGAGGAGCGAGACGAATAGGGTTTCGTCAGATGAACGAAACCCTAAAAATGGCTCAGATATAGCAATTTCAATATCTAATGTGGGTGACATTTTGAAAAATCTGATTTTTTGCCTGCGACAGCGCTCGTATATATCAATCGATTCCGATGTGAGTGAGCATATGCGCAGCAATTACTAAGGTCTCGACCAAGTTCACTGGTTAGCCTCATCTACCATGTTGTCTTAAAATGACAGGCACTTTAAGAAATCGCCGAATTTGGCAGCCAAATATAAGTTACTTTAAATAAAAGCAGCTCGGATAAAGCTGACTAATTTCGCGAAATTCTCATTGATAATGATTTAGTATTGATAAAAATTAGTATTGAATCTCCTATATTCGGTTTGCACTAAATTGAGCTTCGCGTGTTTGAATAATATAAGTTGGCTTTTTAAAAATAAAGAATATGAAAGCTACTTCTTCCTCCCGGCACTGGCCGGAAAGACTTTTTTAAATTTATCTCTATCCCATGCAGAAGACTACGAAACGTAAATTCGTTTGCTCTTAACCTCTTCGGTCCCAGGGTCCCCATACGGGGACCCCTGTTCTTTTCCTTATAAAAACTAAAATGCCCGATTTTTTTTTAATACATTTTTACATCACTTCTTTATAACTGAATGTTTTTTCAAAGCAAACGAATAAACGGCAGAATCTAAGCTGATTTCCACATAAAATAAATGTTATTTTCATCTGAGTTTACAAAATGCCAATAAAAACGCGCAAAAGATAGCATGACCAAAAATGTGAGAAATTTTCATAAGTATTTAACTTTAATCTTTTTCAATAAAATTTTTTGAGGATTTTTAGATTATTTACTTGTTTAAAGATTTTAAATTTGTGATTGCGTTAATTTAGGTAATGGTTATTAAATTGATGTTTTTAAGGGGGTTTGTAGTTTTAGATCCATATTTTCGAACCTAAATTACTAAGCGCCAAAAGGATCAATTTCAGAAAAGATATTTTTTCTGTCATTTACGATGTCATTTTGTTTGGAAAAAACTAATGAATAAGCATTTGTATTATTATTTTAGCTTCGGAACTGAAGAGGTTAAAATAATATAAATAGTTCGGCATATGTTTCTTGCGTATATTCCGTAACGAAATTAAAACTTCATCGATAAATGAATAAAATAATGAAAAATAAATAAAACACAGATTTAAAACATGTAATTGAACTACACGCTTAAACAACTAAAATTATCAGGATACAAATTTCTGCTTTAAGCTTTCTTTCGTCATTTCTTCGGTTATTAACTCTTGGTACGCGACCAAAACAAGAGTATCGCTTTTAATAAATTTCAAAGCTTTATTTGAATACCTTATTGATGTTTCTCATATAAAAAGGATTCCTGGTGTTGTTAGTTGGCAAAATAAATAAAAATAAATGGAAAAAAATTCCAGAGCAAACATTCAAAATTGCTTTCTCCTTTAGACATAAATTTTCAAAAAACACAAAAACTGATAAATTAGAAAATAACTTGCATTTAATTCTAGTTTTTATTTGTGTATTTTTATTACTGGCTATTAGAAAGAATAGCAAGCCTACATAATATATTAAACCTAAAACAAATTAATAACATGCATTTAATATATGGAGAAATCACGTTTTGACCGAATTCAGAGAAGGAAGCATGTTTTGATTGTTTGACAAGTAGATAAAACGCTTTTTGAATGAAATAAGTTATAACTCACAAATAACAAAAGCATTATTTTATTTGAGCAAATACTGAACTTCATTTGATTATTGATAAAATAAAAGGACAGATTATGGTACCTAGTAGTATTCATTAAATATTTACTAAATAAATACTAGTTTGCCAAAAATCTACTTCAAATTTTAAAACCAATATCTTCATCTAGACAGTCAAACACTTCCCCCTCTTCTTCATTGCAGGCTGGTAAATCATGATCAATGTGGTTGTACCATTTGAAGACATCATCAGGTTGTTTTTGCCACTGCTCACGCATACGTTACCTTCAAAGTTTTGTCAACATCTTTTTTCTTTTCAACTGATATAGCGTGTCTAAGAAGAAGAGATTCTAAAACAACCCTTTGAACACGGGCAACAGTAACTCCCTTTTTAAGAAGATTTATACCAGATTCTTCACTTAGATCTTGAAATCTATAATTCTGGAAGCCTTTAACCTTAACAGCTCTCTTATTTTTCTCTAAAACAATCCGTTTCAATTGTGATATGTATGGTAGGTTTCGAAAGTGCACATTTAGTGATTTAGTATTCAAAAGTTCAAAATCAGTTCCCAAAATTTTCAGATCACCAACGATTTTGTACCATTGAGAACAACTGTGATTGGAAGACTGTATAAATCACTGTTTGACTGAATGCAATCTGTGTAGGAAACACTGCTCTTTGATTGAAACGTCAAGTTTTAAAATTGATTTATGATCGGAGAAAAAAAAAATTGTTATAAATACCGTTTATTTCTGTGCAATTTAACACAGATTTCATAAAACTAACAATAACTCATTTTTTATTTTTTCGGGAGAAAACACAGTTTGAATGTTTGCTCCTCAATTATTACAGTTTTCAATAATATTAAAAGAGATGGGTTTCTCCTATATTCTGTAACCTAGAAGGACGTATTTGATACCCTAGATTTATCAAAAGACATATGCACATCATAAAACATGTTTCCATTTCATCACAGTAAATTTAGTTGCAGTACAAAAGTACATTTTTTTTTCAACAGTTAGATTATGTTTTTGGTCGAATGAAACTGGAACTTAACTTTTGTGTACTACGGATCTCTTATATAAATCTACATACATAAATACAAATATTTTTTTTTCTCAATATATAGTTAAATTTTTAAAATGTTCTTTCAGCTTCAACAAATATTATTGGGCGGTGTTTGTCATACTTTGCTGAACTCGTCTTCGCTTTAGTTGGTAGGTCATATCTACACCGCACCATTCAAAAAGTCATTTACTTCCTATGCTTTTTTAAAACACAGCTTTATATTTAAAATATAACTTAACTTCGCTCTCATTTTCTCCTCGTACAGCAGACTTATAAATGACGGAAGTACACAGTTGTACTTTATTTATTTCACAAGCAAAATCATTTAACAAAAGAGTTCTCGTTTTCCAGTTTTGTGCTGGCTGGAATTAGAAAAACAAGCACGATACAGGAATTCCAGTTTTACAGAATTTAGTGTCGCCCCCGATGAAAAAAATTCATAAATATAGATAGTACAAAGCACATTTCAGTTTTAAGACTTAACATACACGCTTTTATTTTATATAAAACGACGTCAATTGCACCCGGTGAAGAATTCCACATTTACGATCCAGTTTTAAACAACATCTAATGTATGCATTTGACGTCACTATCACGGAACAATAGGCAAACCCAGCAAAAAGCGATGGTGTAAACATTAAGAAAAAAAATCCTCTATCTAATAATTTACATGCCTTCATTTGTTTGTAACATTAATATGGATACTTAAAATTAAATATAGTTTATGATAGCTCCATGTTTTATCAGAAATCATCCATTTATATTTTCTCAAAATAACCCATATTTAATTTTTTTTCAGTTCTTAAAAAATGGCAACAAAAAGATATACATTAATCTACGATTTACCAACTATTTTCCCTTTTCTTCCGACAGAAAAGGAGTACTTCACTTGCCACCATTACAGAAATATTATTTTAAAAAATTAATAACAATTATTACAAAATTATTTATTACAAAAAAATTAATAACTCAAAATTAAATTGAGACACAGTTTTCAAACAAATTGCAGTTAAAAGTACTTTCTTTCCCTATAAGAAGGTGTAAAAATTTAAAATGTGCGATCTAATAACACTTTTATTACTCTTAATAGATTATCATAGGTATTAACAACAGTTCTAATAGCAGGGCCGAAACTAAGAAGGAGGGGCAGAGGGGCCATGTGGCCCGGGCGCCAGAACGAAGGGGCGCCAGAACGAAAGGGCGCCAAATGAAGGATTATACCTTTGGAATGAATCATTT
The DNA here is from genome assembly GCA_963932465.1 of Maratus speciosus. Taxonomy (NCBI): domain Eukaryota; kingdom Metazoa; phylum Arthropoda; class Arachnida; order Araneae; family Salticidae; genus Maratus; species Maratus speciosus. The sequence continues at coordinate 197,970,041 of OZ010792.1, read as the reverse complement.
TCTTCTGATGGACTGATGGCTTCTATTATTATGAAACAGCCATTGTACATGAAGTGTTAGGTGAAGATGAAAGAGCAGTCGTAAAAAGTTAGAACTCTGATTTTCCGGTCAGAATGAAAAAAATAAAATAAAATAAAATAGCACAATGGCATAATTTTTTTGAAAAAAAAAAAAAATATGGCCGTTTTTTTTCAATTCTGACCAGAAAATCAGAGTTCTAACTTTTTACATGAAGTGTTTGGTGACGATGAAAGAGCAGTCGTAAAAAGTTAGAACTCTGATTTTCTGATCAGAATAGGGAAAAAAATGGCCACATTTGTTTTTTCAAAAAAAGAAATGGCACAATGGCTATAATTATGGCCATTTTTTCCCATTGTGACTAGAAAATTAAAGTTCTAACTTTTTACGAATGCTCTTTCATCTTCACCTAACACTTCATTTATAATGGCTGTTTCATAATAGTTGAAGCCATCAGTCCATCAGAAGAAAATAACTCGGTGAAAGCGGAAACCCGGTTAAGCGGGACTCGGATAATTGGGACTCTACTGTATATTTCATTTTTAAAATGATCTTTAGAATATTTTTGCTCGCGTTCAGAGGGGAGTCATGACCCCCGTGATCTCCCCCTTGAATCCGCCATTGTAGATTACGTAGTTCAGTATTACCTACTTTATGATTACATATTTTAAATTTTAAAATAAGTCGGCTATTAGAAAATTTGTAAATTCTCTTTGTAAATATACCTTGAGAAAGAGGAGGGGCTGGCGTCAAAATCCATATTTGCCCTGGGTGCAAAAAAGGCTAGTTTTGGACCTGCTAATAGAATGTAAATGCTGTACATTAAATATTGTTGATTTTAACCACGTGTACCGCATATTGTTAAAACTGATGATACTTTGAAGCGTTGCCTACGTAATATATATAACGGCCTGCTCATTTTGCCAAAAATGCCGAAAAAGCGTAGCCGGATTTAACCATGTGGTTTAGCACAAACCCTGCCCAAATTAGTATTGAAAAAACTGATTTCTACCCTGTCCACATAGTCAGAGTTTTGGTTCAGTGTATGCACGATTGGTCAGAATTATTTGGGCAGGGTTTCAGCGTCCTCTGGCGATTGACTTTATATATTAAGGCAAATGGGCTGGCGTTATAAATCTCGTATGCTCCACTTTGAAGATAAAAAGTTGGAACAAATGGTAACAAAACTACGTACTTGACATCGTTGTGCATATTTAGCCCTAACATGTAAAAGAAAAATTTCGAATACTAAATGGTATTGAATTTTTCGAAATATTTCGGATACAGTAATGCAAAGAATTTAAAGCTAATAGAACACGCTCCAGCTAAAAACTTTAAAATATGCATTTAAATGCAATTTTATGCCACTTTATGCCTTTAATTACAATAATCATAAAAAAGCCTTAAAATATGCAATTGCAGATATGCAAAGGTGCCACTGCATATAACCAGCTGTCTAATTTTACGTAAACATTTATTTTGCGACATTAGGCATAATATAGAATTTGCAAATCATAGTAGCACAAGTTTATCGTATAATTGGATATTAGACAGATGACTTCCACAGATACAGAAGAGCCCTCTGGCTGTCGTTGGAGTTTCTAGTAGATTTATACCAACCCTCATAGCATGCATGGTCACAGTGACGTCATTGTTACGCCACTGTAAGTCACTGTGGTCACGTCACATCTGTGACCAAAATGCCACCACTCAGTGATGTCACATTGTGACTGAAATGTGAACTTCCTAGAAAACTTTAAACAATTACAAAAATTCTTCAAAACATGTTACTTATTGTAAAATTTTATTTTTCTGGTAATTAAAAAAAAATTGTAACGTCACTGTTATGTCACTGCATGTAACGTACGTCACGTCACATATGTGACAAAAAAATACTATATTGTAAATCACAGTGTGACAAAAATATTGACTTCAAAAATTTTTGAAAATGAAGAGAAATATTTAAAACATGCCTTAGTTACAGCGGCATACGGAATGAATATATATTAGTGGACAGCAAATAGTAAATTCGGACACGAAAAGAAGGGGGAGGGAAGAAAAAGAAAAATGCACGGTACAAGTATCAACAAACTAGATTTCCATGCTATATTTTATCAATTTGATATCTAAGACAGTGAAAGTATACTTTTTTCATGATTTCAATTTCATCTAGCATTGCAATTTAATATAATAATACTTTACGGATTGTTATTATTATAAAAGTATTTCTCAGAAAAATGCTACGTGCTGCAGCAATTTGGATAACATATTTAGAATTAGAAATATTAAATCAATACTCTTTACATATTTAGTTTGCAGGGAGGAAATTTTTTAATATTTTTGCCGACCACTGGTCGAAACACTTCTATGGTTTCAAACTAAAAATTTTCTATTACAGTTAAGTCTGCAGATTTTAATGAGCACGCAGAAAGAATCTTCAGAGTTTAGTCATATATGCATTTATTGCTTTATAATTTGCATTCAAGTCATATTTTTTCCTGTTAATCTATTTTTAGTAACTGTTTTTTTTTTTAATTTTTACTTCTTCCAGCCTTTTTAAATAAAATTAGTATTTTCCAAAAAAAAAATATATGTACAAAATTTATGCGAAACACATGATATAATTAATTTTTCGCATTTCCAATTTGTGTTTTAGAGATATGACTTTTAAAAAAGTTATTTTACAAATTGTTTTATTCTGCAGAAAATTAACATGAAAAGATTGACAGATTGACAAAGAAAATTTTTTTATCCTCGGAAACATTTTTTTTTTTTTATTTATTAAGAAGATATGTTTTATTTATTACGTGTGAAATAAACTTTACTTAAAAAAAGGGGGTGGTATTATTACCATTAAATTTATTTTTACACATTTTAAAAATCGAAGCAATGTTTTATCTAATAAACTTCCATTTTCAAATGCATTGGAAAATTCTTCAAATAGAAAATTTTAATTACAGACTGACTCATAAAACTATTGCGCATGAAAATTAGGACTGCAAATAAACAGTAAAATCACCTGCTGAAGATCGTCTGCGTCGGATATGACCGCAACCGCAGAGTAAACAGAGAACTTTTTGTAATACACGCGGGAAAAGAACATCACGAAGTCTACAATGTCAGCTTTTGTTTATGCTTTTTTAAATGTAAGAGAAAGATGAAAGATGTCTGCCATTTTCGGGCAAAAATACTCGGATAATATTAATTTATAGCATAAAAGGTAAGTCTTATTTAATTTAAAATTTTTATTTCTGTTTTGTATATTATGATTATGAATTAAATAGTTTTATGTTATACATATAGAAAGTGACTGATCTGGAATTGTTTTGAAGCGAAATTTTCCCAATCGATTCTATTTCGTAAAATGTGTTAATCTGCCATCGCTCAAAATAAAAAAAAGCTGACGCAGAAATTCATGCCTGCATTCATAGTGAGATGAATATAAACATTAATTTGTAGTTACTTGAGATTGAGGCAGTGATGTGGAATTTTTTTCGGATTCTTACATTTTTTGTGATTACTAACACTCATATAACAATATTTATTGTCATTATTGTTTTGGAGTTAAATATTATATTCGAATATTATGATATTACGAAACTGTTTCAGTTTAGAAATTAACATTATAGTGGGAAAATGTCTTTTTACATATAGTAGTGAAACTTTTGAAAAAAAAATTTTTTTTTTCATTGCTAATAATATTTTAAATTATTATTTAAAATCCTAAATCTTCATACCAATGTCTTCAGATTTAACATTTGCCAAAATTATAAAATAATAGGAATTCCTTATAACATGTGGAAAGATTGTTGAGAAATTGTTAAATCTAATAATGCTTTTAATTCATCTATTGTTGTTTGTTGTTGTTTAATAGTACAATTAAAAATACTAATTATTATTTTTAGTGTTTTTCAAATTGGTATATTTATTTATTTATTTTTAATTATATGTAAGCATTTTTTTTCTATTTGTGATTTTGATCAAACATTTAATTATAGACATTCAGAATCAGTTATTAAATTTTCTTCGATTGTAAACTCATTTTCTACGTTTTCGATACACATAAATATTGGCATTAAGGGTGTATTCGAAAAAATACTTTTCCACCTTCAACAGCTCGATATTTTCTGAGACATTTTCAGACTCATTTTTAAAAGTAAAAACATGAAACTTGCTGAGGTGATTTTTGAAGAGATGTTTAAGAGGCCGCGTGATTTCATTTCCCCCTCAATTCATTAGAATTTGAGTTTTAAATAATTATTTTATCAGTATGACCTTTTTTTTTTTTTAATTCCCCGATCTTCCGCTGCGAAAAATTCGGTTCAAAACGCCTACTTTGACAGCATTTTTTTGTAATATTTTCTGCATTTATCAAAAAATCGAGAAGCACGGCACATTAGGTAGTTTCTAAATAAGAGAATTTCTCAGTTTGATGCGTTTGAGAACAAAAATGAATTTAAAAATGAATCAAAAAATAAGCAGTTTGGATTGAAATACACCCTTAAAAAATAAAATATTATATTTAATTTAAGCATTGAAATAAAGTGTTTTTCATGCCTGATAGCAAGTTTATAGATCAAACTGCTTTAGTATATATTTTTTAAAGTTGATATTTACATCCCTAATATAGGGCTGAATATTTTTTTAAAGAGATTAATAACTAGTTTTACATTAAAATGTTTTTCAAACAATAAAAATAGTTCACATATGCAGTCATTTATTTTACTTTTATATTTCCTTTTTAACACCTTTCAACAAAGTTGAAAAAATGTTTATGACTTTCCAAGCCGTCTGTCCGCGCTCTAACTCTCGTAAATATACTCGGATTGCCCTGAAATTTTTAGATGTTATTGACGTTTACCATAACACGGTCTCTATGTGTAACGATGTTTGTAGCATGTTTAGTTCATTTACAGGGACAGTCAAAAGTATTCCGTTACATTACGGCCTATGGGAAAAAATCGTTTCAAAGGATTTTTCATGATTTTATACGTTTTCAAACAGAAAAAAATTGATATGCATTTATGAAACGTACTAAAATATGCATTCTGAAGAATACGTGATTCAAAGAATAGTTATTGTTCATTTACATTTGTTTGTTTTTTATATTGTTCATCTAAAAAGAAATTCCAATACATAATGATATAGCGGTGGAGGGAATTGTTTGCGGAGTACTTTAATTATGTTAATCTATTTCATATATAATGAAAATGATATACGTCGCTGAGGTTTACATACTGTAAATTTTTCATGTAGAATACGAAGTTTGTATAGCATTTACAGGAACACACAATATAGTTCAGATACTATATTGTATCCGAAGTACTGTTCATTAGTGATGATTGCTGGAAGTGCATTTTTAATTATGATATGCTCTTTTATGATTCATTATATTTATGCATAGTATATGGTGTATATAAATGCTATAATTCATATACAGGGCTACACAAAAGTATTCGCAAGGGTTACTGGGTATGAGCGCAAGTTACTTAAAGGTGGTTTTTAAATGAGTTGTGCATTTTTACGCTGAACTGAATTTAATTTAGTGTTTGTAGAATATAGATAAAATGATATACAGGGTCATGCAAAGAATTGGATACATGGCCGTCTATAAATTATAATTTCTGGAAATGTGATTTCAGCTGTTTTAAGTGTGTTTTAGTTTGAATTAAATTTTTACTAAACGGTGGCGTGTAATGAAAGTTCTGGGTCTAATTTTCAGGGTTGTACAAAAGTATTCAAGTATGTTTCCATATATTAGTATAAATTGCTGAAAGAGAGTTTCAACCTGTTATGCGTTTTCTTGCTAAACTAAATTATCCCATTACATAATATATATATATCTCAACCTACAGATAAAATACAGGGCTGTTCAAAAGAATTGGAAAACCCATTTAGCTATGGACAGTAACTGCGGAAAGCAGTTTTTCAAATGTTTTATGCGTTTTCTAAAATGTTTACTTAGTTATCTTATTTACCTTATTTCCCTAAATAACGAAGTTTTGTTAAAGCATTCGGGAAGTGTTGGAAAGTGTTTTAAAATCTATGCTTAGCGCATGATTTTTCTTACTTGTTTTTTCTATTTCCCAGATCAGTCTTTTCCTATAGAACATACGAAATTTATTTAGCTCATATTCACAAAATACAATATACACTGAAATAAAAAATTTAAATAAATATGGCTTACGTCGTATTTAATAAAGCAAAGATTAAACACAACCACAACACCTTAAAATCTTACACATTCTTAATATCAAGCTTGAACTCAAGATCAAGCTTAGAACTTAATAAAAAAAGATGTCAGTTGACAAACATTGTTTTTTAAGTGGAAAAATTAAAACTATTTTAGAAGAATAGGCCTCCAAAATAGCTATATTTTGCTAAAAAGTACGGTAAAAAGATACGATTTTATATCTCAAACAAAACTTTATTTTAAAATTGTGCATTTTAAAATTCATCACAGTATTAATACTTGGAAATTTTTCCACGGAGAAATATTCGGTTTGCATACAATATTTCAAATGAAATTCAAATTTCAAATTGATTGCTTAAAAGGCGCAAAGGCCAACCTAGTGAAAAGAGTCCATGCCGGGACTCGAACCCATGCCATCAGTATAGCGCACTGTCATTCTAAAGACTAAACCCCATGGAACGATACTCAGCCTGGAAAATTTCTCGCTATTACATGTTGGCAAGGCTACAAAAGCAGCATATGATGGGATATTTATCGTGAGCCACCGACATGGGGCGAACACGAAACTTAATTAAATTCAGCATCGATTGAAACTATATTAAGACTTGGAAATTTTTCCAGAGAGAAACATTCTCCTTGCATACAATATTTCAAATGAAAATCAAATTTCAAATTAAAATTGCCTTTTAAGCATGTAATTTGAAATTTGATTTTCATTTGAAATATTGTATGTAAGGCGAATTGTTCTCTCTGGAAAAATTTCCAAGTATTATTATAGATTCAATTGATGCTGGTTGAGTTAAGTTTCCTGTTTGTTCCATGTCGGTAGCTCACGATAAATATCCCATCGTGTGCTGCTTTTGTAGCCTTGAAAACATGTAATTGTGTGAAATTTTCCAGGCTGGGTATCGTTCCATGTGGTTTAGTCGGTAGAATGTCAGTACGCTATACTGATGGCCTGGGTTCGAGTCCCGGAATGGGATTTTTTTCACTAGGTTGGCCTTTGCGCCTTTTAAGAAATTAATTTGAAATTTGATTTTTATTTGAAATCATCACAGTGTTTATGACAAGTTCGTCACAAATGACACATATTTCACAAATTGGTCACAATGTGACTTCAAAGCATTGTCACTTTCGTCACATGTTCGTCACAAAATTAATGCCAAAGTAGTCACAAATGTCACACTTTTCACAAATTTGTCACACTGTGACTTCACAGAGTGGTCACAATGTGACGTCACAAACGACCTCTAAAACGGCCATAACGACTTCGCATTCTAGTCACTATGACGTCACATCGACGTCACGTGACGTCACATCGACGGTCACAAAGTCACAGTGTGACTTCACAACGACGTCGCCGTGACGTCACCATGCCTTACGGGAAGCAATGATAGAAAGAAATATGCCAATAAAAAATAAAATAATCCCAATTTCCAAAGTTTTATAATCGTGTCAATGATATTAAACTCAACTAATTGTTTATCAGTATAAATTATATTAACATATACTATATGGACATTTTTGATGAAATCAGAAATTGAACTACAAATAATAATTTTTAGTTAGGCACAGAAGCAGAACAGAGAAATGTGACTGCCAAATAGAGCACTTAAATTGGGGATGGGATTAAAAATTTCCTACGCACTTCCCCCACAAATTTTCTTCCACTGCTTAAAAAAAAACACAACAAAACATCGGGAAAATGTAGATCTTTAAAAGTAATGCCTTAAAAAGTGAAAGAAATTTGGGACTAAAAGAAATAAAAAAAAAACATCCATAGATGGAAAACTGATACCCTTTTATTCTCTGCAAAAGACATAGCATCCCAATATTGCTTACGATATTGCCTTTGAATGTTATTGAAGTACAATTTCCATGTTAACTGTTTGTAACTACTTCGTAGGTACAATAATAAAACTAAGAAAAATAGAAACAGATAGATTAAGAATTATTAAAATAAATATCCAATTTAATATTAAAATCACAAGAGAAATCAAAACGTACAAGAAAATTACCGCTAAAAATGCAATGCTATCGCACGTTGAAGATTGTGTGAACAGAAGGCTCTAAGCGAGGTGCGTTCCTGGTCTTCATCTCTCCCGTTCCCGCCCGCATAAGGTTGTTTTGAAGAGCATTTCTCTGTTCGCATGTGCTATCAAGAAAAGACTGGGCACGCTCGGTTTTGAAAACTTTCGAATTTTCTTCAGTAATTGTTTGTTATGGATGTATCTGAAGAAAATGAGTGTGTGTGTGGGGGGGGGGGGGGTGAGTGAATGATACTAGTATTGCAGATTGACAAAAATTATAATTATTTTTTATGATTATTTTATTTAATTTGTTAAGTTATTTCTTCAATTTCATTTGGGGGTTCACGTGCTCATGTACGCCAATGGACGAGCCTCCATTGTCACGAGTAATAACTTTTTAACACCGGCATTCAACGTTTCATCACATTTCGTTGAATGGTACGCTCTCTAGGGGCACATATATCAGCAATTGTTTTTTGAACATGTTGGGTATTTCTGTGTGATATTAGGCAATAAAATGTTTTGAAATTTAAAAAATGATTAAGTTATAATATAATGAAACAGCACAGTAAACTGGCGAAAAAACCCTTTTATTTCTTATGTTTTTCTTGAGTTTTATCTCTTTTAGTTTTATTTTTTAATTTACTTATTTTATTTTATTTATTTATTCATGTTTTATTTAACTTTGTTTACTTCTTTTAATTTCCTTTACTCTTTTATTTTCTATTATTTTTGTAAACACTTTCCTCTTCTGCACGTGCTCCTCTGTGATTGGTGCTTATGTTTCAGCTAGCGCCACCTGTCTCATTCTTTGTAAGCTCTCCTCTCTGCACTTGCTGTCCTTTTTTAACCTTTTCCCCTTACGGACCAGTGTTTACATAACTGGATGACGGACTGTAAAAATTTCGAGCTCAAAATGCGTCCTGTGTGTTCTTTTATTTTATGGTAATTCATACAAAGTTTTATTATTAAATTATAATGTGAGTCTAAAAGAAATCTGTTTTGAACTCAAAAAATTGCTGTAAAAATTCATGCAATTATGGTTAATTTATCTCTATTTATTAAGATAACTATTTTTTTTTCCTTTAGTTAAGTTTACAAGAAAATAAATAAATAAAAAATAACCTACAATTTAAAAGTCAACCAATCTCTCTGCTTCTCATAATCATAGTTTCTTGAGTTCTGTCCTCCAGATGTAATTTCCTTGATATTCTCATCGCATTCCAATAAATCTGTGTGCCTGGAAATGAATTATTCCAAACACTGCATGTAAAGATACATGATGGAGCATCTTAAATTGGAAAAGGAAACAAATTCCTCTTAGATTTACTTCGTCAATTTCACATACTTATTCTCGCACATTTGCACTTTTCATAAATTCCAACGTGTACCAAAAATTGTATTTAAATAACTTTTTGAAATAATACAAATACTAAAATTTCCAATTTAAACATGAAGAAAATAATATTTTATTAAAAATTTCATAAATTGAAAAATTTTTAACATTATTCTTACTAAATAATACATATACAATAGAAGTACAATCATAGCGAACACTTCGGGACTTCGCAATTTGTCCTGCACTGTTAAAAATTTGCAGCATTCTGGCAGGTCATTTGACCGTTTCTTCCGAAAACGGTTACACAACCGTAATTTTAACACTATTTTGACCATATTTTTGGCCATTTTATGGTCAGAATATAGTTATAATTATGGTTATGAAACCGTTTTTTCAAAAAACGGTCGAATGACCTTCCAGAATGCTGCAAAATTTTTAACAGTGTGGTAAAAACTTAGAAATGTATAGATGAAAAAAGTTTTAATTAAACAGAGATGTTCTTTATTCAGTAGTGTGGATTATGGAGGTTTTATTGTATATTTTGAACTATATGTATTTATACTAAATATAATATAATATAATATAATATAATGTAATATAATATAATATAATATAATATAATGTAATATAATATAATATAATACACTATTAAAATTTTTCAGCATTCTTGCAGGTCATTTGACCGTTTTTTCCGAAAACGGTTACACAACCGTAATTTTAACACTATTCTGACCATAATATTGTCCATTTTATGGTCAGAATATAGTTAAATTATGGTTATGAAACCGTTTTTTTTTTTGAAAAACTGTCGAATGACCTGCCAGAATGCTGCAAAAATTTTAACAGTGTATAATATAAATATATTTATCTAAAAATTCCAATTTAAACATGAAGAAAATATTATTTTATTAAAAAATTCATAAATTGAAATTTTTTAAAGATTATTCTTACTAAATAATACATGCACAGTAAAAGTACAATAATAGTGAACACTTCCGGACTTCGCAATTTGCCCTGGTAAAGACTTACACTGTTAAACATTTTGCAGCATTCTGGCAGGTCATTCTACAGTTTTTTGAAAAAACGGTTCCATAACCACAATTTAACTATATTCTGACCATAAAATGGACAATAATATTGTCAGAATAGTGTCAAAATTACGGTTGTGTAACCATTTTCGGAAAAAACGGTCAAATGACCTGCCAGAATGCTGCAAATTTTTAACAGTGTAGAAATGTATAGATGAAAAAAGTTTTAATTAAACAGAGATGTTCTTTATTCAGTAGTGTGGATTATGGAGGTTTTATTGTATATATGTATATTTTGCAATTTCGTGAATTTCGTAAGTTTTCATTCTTTCGCATTTGCATATTTTAAAAGTTTTTAAAGTAAAATTAAAATGTTAATAAAACAATTTTTTTATGTATAAATTTGGTCTAATAAAATTTCAACTTAACATTTTAAAAAATAAAAAAAGAATCGATTTTACAATAAGTTTATAAATCAAAATTTCCTTAAAATGTAACATTAATATAAAGAGAATTACAAAAGGCTGTTTTCTTCCGAAAAAACTTATAAACACAAGCGTAAGTCAATGAGTTGGTACATTGTATACATGTATACAGGGGTATCCATAAAAGATTGTTCCAGTTATAAATTTTAATACTATCAACTGTAAGCGTTGTAAAGTGTTGGTTCAATGTCATAAATAAAGAGCAACTCCAACAGTTTTAGATAAGCGCATGCCCGAGTACTGTCTTGTTATTTACTCGCTTGCAGTGTCACATACGCAAAATGGCGACTCCTGAGCGTAAAGCGTTATTGCTGGGTTGGATATTCAAAAAAGATTTTTTTCCCTTCGAGGCTTTATAAAAGTTTGTGTCTACACTGTAAAAGAAAATCCGACCAGTTTTCCTGTAGGAATCGGAAAAATAGTTGCCCTTATCGTACCGGAAAAATTTCCGACGCAGCTCAGAATAAAATCCGTAAAAAAGGAAATAGTCAATAAAACGGTATTTTACGGATTTTATTCCGAACTGGGTCGGAAATATTTCTGGTGCGATAAGCGCAACTATTTTTCCGATTTCAACAGGAAAACTGGTCGTATTTTTACAGTGAACGTTCCGCCGCTGCCTAATGATTTCCAGAGTTGGAGACACAGAACTTAAGAGGCTGTTGCTTCCATTAGTCCGGAATCGTTAACCGAAATGTGGGAAGAATTGGACTTTACGTTGGATATGTGTCGTATAACTAAACGTGCGCATATTGAGCATTTGTAAGAAAAATTAAGTTAGTTTACCTTCAACTTGATGAATGATTTGCCGTAAATACACTGTAAAAAAAAAATACTGACAGTTTTCCGGTAGGAATCGGAAAAACAGTTGCCCTTATCGTACCGGAATAATTTCCGATCCAGCTCGGAATAAAATGCGTAAAAATAAGGAAATAGTCCGTAAAACGGTATTTTACGGATTTTATTCCGATTTTACGGATTTTATTCCAAGCTGGGTTGGAAAATTTTCCGGTACGATAAGGGCAACTATTTTTCCGATTTCTACAGGAAAACTGGTCGTATTTTTTTACAGTGTACGTTCCGCCGCTGCCTAATGATTTCCAGAGTTGGAGACACAGAATTGAAGAGGCTGTTGCTTCCATTACTCCGGACTTGTTAATCGAAGTATGGGAAGAATTGGACTTTACGTTGGATGTGTGTCGTATAACTAAACGTTCGCATATTGAGCATTTGTAAGGAAAATTAAGTTAGTTTACCTTCAACTTGATGAATGATTTGCCGTAAATAGTCTAAATTAATACCGTTGAAACAGGAACTTTCTTTTATGGACACTCTGTATAAGTATGTAAGAATAAAGCATAGACTTTTAAAGTTATTCTGCTTTTCACTTTAGTGATTTCTGTCTCTAGATTATACAGGGTGTTTATAAAGTCCTGGACCCATTTTGATGTTTAATATCTCATAAAATAATAAATATAAAATAAAATTAATAACATAAATGGTTAGATAGACTCAAAAAATTTCATGACCCTTTCAATGAACTTCCACGTGTGCTCCCTTCGTCGCACGGAGAATATCAAGTCGATAGTCAATTTCACGCCAGGTAGTGGCAAGCATGTCGGCATCCACAGAGGCTATTGCGGTTGTAATTCTGGCTTTTAAGTCATCAATTAGACATGTTGGAAAGCTTCGTATTTCCACAACTAGAAGAGCTTCAGCCACATGTCATTTTGCAACAAGATGGTGCACCCCTTCATTGGGGTACCATCGTTCGTACTTCTTTGAATGACCATTTTCCAGGAGGATGGGCTGGGCGGGAGGTCCAATTCCTTGGCCACCCAGATCACCTGATATAAAGCCGCTGGACTTTTCCTTTGGGGATTTGTAAAGGACAATGTTTACAGGAGGAGAGTGTCGAACATTGATGACATGATGACTTAAAAGCCATAATTACAACCTAAATAGCCTCTGTGGATGCCGACATGCTTGACGCTACCTGGCGTGAAATTGACTATCGACTTGATATTCTCCGTGCGACGAAGGGGGCACACGTGGAAGTTCATTGACAAGGGTCATGAAACTTTTTGAGTCTATCTAACCATTTATTTTATTAATTTTAATCTATCTTTATTATTTTTTGAGTTATTAAACATCAAAATGGGTCCGGGACTTTATAAACACCCTGTATTTTGATATTCTCATTGGATATAGTATAATAATATAGATCGAGTCTGTATGCCTAGAAGTTAATGATTCAGAAATAAGAAAGAGGTGAGAAAGAAAAATATTATTTTGCTTACTATTTAATATATGATTATTATATGATTGTATCTGAAGATAAATTTGATTCGAAGACTGTTGTTTATGTACTCGTATAGCTTTATTCCGGCCAAAAGCTGTTAGTATGCTATTTAATGTTAAATAAAACATACCAAAAGCCAGAAATATCGTGATTGTCTTGATTTTAGCATTTATAGTTTGTGATTTCTATCACACCTCTTGATATTCTCATTGCAAAATAATATAGGCTACGTCTGTGTGCAAGAAATGAATTATTCTAAATATTGAATGTGTAGATACATGATGGAACTTCTCATATTGAAAGAGGGAGGAAAATCATCTTAGAAATTATTTCCTCACTTTCACGAAAACTCATTCTCGCTTATCTGCATATTTTATAGAGTTCAAAAGAGAAATGCAAATTCTTTTTAAGTAATTTTCTGATTTAACCCCTTGGGAACGAGCGACACGTATACGTGCCGCATGAAGCTCTCGGAATCCTTGTTTTTTCTCACCATTAAAATTTTACTGTAAAATTTGCCTTATTTAATCAGCGCATTTTCTCGATTCAAGGAGATACAAATTTCTGTTTTTAAAAAACGGTGACAAAAGATTAAAAATTTCGTAAAAGGCTACCGTCCAGAAAGGGTTAACAAACTTTATAATATTAATATTTTTAACACTTTTCAACACAGTTCACAAGTGTTTAGGAATGCGAATTCCCCGGCCATCTGTCTGTCTTTCGGTCAGTCTATCTTGTAGTCTGTCCGTCCTCTTACTCACGTAAATATACTCTTATTGCCATGTAATTCATGTATGTTATTGAGGTTTACTGTGGCGAGTTGGATATTGAATATGATGTGTGTAGCTTTTATAGTTGGTTTACAGGGACATCTAAAAATTACTGAACAAATCATTTGCATAGTATTTTAATGGTTGCACTATTGCAAATATATTGAAATGATAGACAGCTCTGATATGCACTACAAGATGCTTACGGTAGAATGTGGTGTGCATAGCATTTATGGGTAGTATATTTATAGGTGGTAAGACAATTCGTTTACAATACTGTCTTTGAGCGTTAATTGTTACGAGGGCATTTTAAAATATGATAAGCATTTGTAAATGTAACTAATTATTTGCCTATTACATGATGAATATAAATTTTATAAATTATATACAGGGCTGCATAAAGGAATTCGAGCACATTTCTTTTTAGTAACGGAAACCGCCGAAAATGGATTTTCAACTGTGCCTATGCGTTTGGAATTCAAATACGTTCCGTGGAGAATATAAAACAGAATAAAGATTATTAATTAGTAAAATCATATAGAATAACATGCAGTAATAATTACACAAAAATTAGTTCATCATCATCATTCGATTGAGCCATATATATAGTGTTTTACAAATATTTTGCGAAAAAAAGTAATTTATGCTTGGAATTACGATTATGAACATAGAATCATGCATGATATAAAAATGGAATTTTAATAAATTATTTCGTACAATCTGAGAAAATACTGGCGTGATCTTAGATAAATTTAAATCGTTTTAGAACACTTTAGATTATTATCGATCATCCTGGAACATTCTAGATTAATTTAGAACAATTCAGATTACCCTGGAATATTTTAGATTGCTCTTGATTACTGTAGGGCGTTTTAGATTATACTGGAACATTATAGTTCATTCATGTTTTAGAACATTTTAGATTATTATCGAACATCCTAGAGCATTCTAGAATATATTAGAAACTTTAGACTATTCTGGAACATTTTAGATTATTCTCGATAATGCTAGAACATTTTGAAACTTTCTGGAAAAATCTGAATCATTCTAGAAAATTTTTAAACTTTCTAGAAAATTCCGAATACGGCTCTATCCCTCACCGACACATGAAACACCACTCAAATCATTTTAGACTCTATTCATAAACAGAATGTGCAGAAAAAGAGAGATAAATCTCGTTCCTCATTTTTATCACTCACACCCACCCACTTTCACTCACCGCGACCAAACTCCTTTACTAACAGCAGGAAACCAAGAGATATCTTCCACTACAACCGCGAGTGGTTGGCAGCGTGCGGTTATGGAAAAAATTTATATATACAGTGGACTCTCTCTATTCTGAACACTCATCGGACCGACCAAAAATGTTCAGATTATGGGGGTGTTCAGTATAGAGGGAGTTTGAAAATGACTTCTATGTATTGAGTTTAAAGACTGTATAGAATACTTAGCCTGGTTAGCCATGCCAGTTACTGAGATGGAGGTGCTGAATTCACACTCATGTTCAAAATTAAGAGAATTTTCAGATTTGATCAATTATCTCCAGAACTACTGGATAGATTTTAATTAAATTAGGTATGTACATAGGTTAATATAATGAAACAAAACGAACATTCAACAGTTATAATACACCCGCATGATCGTGCGTAAGATTCATCAGCGTCAGAAGATATAAAACAGAGCTTAAAATATTGACCTAGAAAATGGGTTAATAGGGA
Source organism: Maratus speciosus (assembly GCA_963932465.1). Lineage (NCBI taxonomy): Eukaryota > Metazoa > Arthropoda > Arachnida > Araneae > Salticidae > Maratus > Maratus speciosus. The sequence continues at coordinate 197,954,158 of OZ010792.1, read as the reverse complement.
GTATGGCCCTCTCTTACAGTTATACAGCTCTCATAACGAATTCATACTGGAAATCAGGCAGTTTATGAGAATCTGTGGCAGTTAGTCTCGCTCCTCCAACAACGCTGTTTTCAGACTCTTGGCAGTTCTGAGAGGTGGAAAGCGAGTTCCAGTTATCCTCCCCTGAGCGTTCTAGATATACTCTATAGGGTTTAGGTCTGAAGATCTGACGGGTCAATTCATCAAGCAAATATCCTCAGTTTCCAGAAATTCATCGACTGGATGAGATCTATGAGTTTGCTATGATGAGTGCGCGTTGTAGTCCAATAAAATGAAATCAGAGCCAACTCCATTCTTTAAAAGCCGAGCATAGAGGTCCAAGATATATAATCCCAAAACCTCATACCAGTCACAGAACCTTTGCCAAGCAAAGGTAGTGGTGTGCGCCCGTCAGGCATGATACCTGGCTAGACCATCAAACCTCCCCTGCCACAGTAGTCTTTTTCTCGTACGTTCAAAGGATCCCTGGTTTTATCCAGGTGAAAATACGTCAAGAATTAGTGTTTAGGCTTAACCGAGACTCATCAGTGAATAAAACGTTCCTCATTGGTACCTGGTCTAAAGTCGAAGATCTCTAGACCAAGATAAACGGGTTCTCTTGTGTGCAGAAGTAAGTAGGACGCAAACAGCAGATCCTATTGTAAATAGCCCTCTGTCATGTAGCTTTCTGCAAACAGTAACGCTTGGAACTCGGTTTCATGCGGCCGCATAAAGGTCATGAGAGAGCTGAGAAGATGTTGGACTCCTGTAATGGACAAATAGTCATCTTCATTAGACGACGTGGCTCTTGGACGACCTTGCCTAAGCTTTCTCTCTAAGGATCCAGTATCCTTTAACTGTTTCCAAAAGGTCGACACGACACTGGGTATTAGATTGTAATCACTAGGAATTTGCACTTGAGACTACCCTGTTTCCATCCTCCCCGCTATTCACCTCCTCATTCCCCCATCCAAACGTTGGTGGTTACTCCTTCTTTCTGTTTGCTTTTGAATTTCGTGGAATGTTGCACAAAAGATATTCGGTGAAATGTACGAGTGAGCAAAACGCGAAAATTGCCATGCTCAATTATAAAGCCTGTATCTCTACTTTCTCCGCCAATACACTCGTGTATGCTTACGTATTCCACACTAAAGAGTTACATCGCTATTTGGAATCAATAGTTTCACCTTTCTTTCGGTATTTTTCATAAAATTCGAAAAATATGCATTTTTTTTAAATTTTGAACATGGATGTAGATTTGGCGGCTAGTGCAATGTCAAACTAAATTCAGTTGTACGTGTACCCTACCATCTCGTTCGTTTATTTTATTAAAAAATGTTTTAAAAAATACAATTGTATATATAGAACATTACTTGAAAACATAATCGGTACATTACTTAAAAAAGTGAGTAATTTTAGTCTGTTTTTTCAATGTGTATGCTTGCGCAGTGCAGATGCTATCTAGTAGTTTAAGAAGATGAAAGGCTTCCGGATGATGTTCAGCCACATACTTCAACAGGTCTTGAATTCCTTAGCCATATTGTTTGAAGGTAATCGTACTTCTTATTTCATTGGTCGATTATGGTTCTATGGCTTCTTCACTATCCTCTTCCTCTTCAACAATGTTGTTATCGCGAACTGGAAGTCTTCCGTCGGTTTCGAGATAAGCTGCAGGTACAATTTCAGTATGAATCTCCTAAAGAATTGACCAAAAGTCACTCACCGCTGTTGTTTCTTGGTCCTCTATTCTTGATTGCTGATTCTCACATGGGAATCCAGCTTCCCAGAAGCATCTGTAGATGGTGTAGGGGTTACTTTCCAAGCCGTTGATATCCAATGTACATCATCCATGACGTTGATTTTCGTCAGTTAGGTTGCCGAATTTGCCTCCTCCATCATCAGGGACATTTTCTTCAGAAAATGGATTCGGTAGTGAGCTATAAAGGTCTTGATTACTTGTTAATCAAGTGGTTGGAATATAGAAGTACAGTTCAGTAGCAGGAACTTCGGGCTCACGTTGCTCAGCTGCATGTTTGTATGTGATCTGGCATTATCCACAAACAGAAGAATTTTTAATCCTTCTCTCTTCATCATCTCGTTAATGCACTCCAACCATTGGGAGAAAATTGTATCTGTCATCCAGGCTTTTCAATTCGATTTGTGGTGCACAGGCAATCATGCGATGATTCACATTTTTGAAGTATCATGGTTTTTCACTTTTTTGCGATCACAAGTGGTTTGAGCTTCGCACCCGTAAAAATGGCACACAACTAGGCGGTAAGTCTTTCTTTCGACAAGTTCGTTGATCCTTTTTATTCTTCTGCAACTATTTTTTCCGAATTCCCATGATAGGGGAATTCCCCGGATTCCGACTACAAACACACGTTCAGTTTATAGAGAGGTGGGGTAGAATGGGGACCAAAAGTTGCGTTCATAATAGCGGGGTGTTCAGATTAGAGGGTGTTCAGAATACAGAGAGTTCATCTCTTGTTAAGTCTATGGAGTTTCGCCGGGATCGTCGGAATGTGTTCATAATACCGGGGTGTTCACATTAGAGAGTGTTCAGATAGAGAGAGTCCACTGTATATATCACTTTTTTGAATCTGTTTTGAAAAATATTGTGTGGATTTGTGTCTCATATTCATACATTTGTTTCTTTCATATTATTAAAGAATAAATCAATCAGCTTTATAGCTTTAAACAATATACAGATTGTTTAGCTATGTTAAATATTGTTGGTAAAGCTACACTCTATGAAATACTTTCTTCAATTCATGGAAATGTTCCTGGCAGTACTGCTGCAGGTATATATCCAAGAACTGAAGAAATTTCTTTTCTGCTTTTTTTCCGTTCTAGGGGGAAAAAATTCCATAAACTGAAAAAGGAGCTTTTTAAAAAATACGTCTCTCGTTCCTCCTTCGATTCACTTGGATATGAACCCGGGTCCGCGCGTCTTGAACTGATCGTCTTAATAACTCGACCTGCGAATACTTGACAGAAGGTAAGTTTGAAATGAAGATATGGATTTCTTCAAATGGGGAATTGGTAAGGCTTGTTAAATTCCTTGTTCAGAAAGCTCGGAAGTTTAAACTTAATTGCAGGAACATTTCTTCGTTATGAAATAACGTTTGGTGTTTAACATTTGTAGAATAATAGAGGATATAAATTATTACATATTAGACATTTTTAATAAGACATAATTTGATTGTTAGATGTAAAATATGAATATTATATTTTTAATTAAATTTGAAAAGAAATATTTGCTTTTTTGAATGCGATTTTTTTTTTTACTTGATCGAAGTAGTATATATATTTTATAACGTGTTCGTTTAGAATGTGTTTTACATGCGAATATTTTTTCTAACACTCTAAAAAATAAATTACGAATAAGTTTCAATTAATGAGAAAATTGCTACTTTAATTAATTCGAAAGGATTATTTTTGTTTGTTTGTTTTTAAATGTATTAGAAATTAATTTTCTGTTTTTCATTTTAAAAATAAACACGAACTTTTGTATTAATACAGCCAATACGCATGTGTGCAAGGAATAAACGTAATTGTTCCCTCTTTTCCAGATTTCTGGGAAGAATTAACCGAAAAAAGTATGTTTTCTATGAGAACAGAAATTATTTGTTAAAAAATGACAGATAATTTCGTGTATAAAGGCGAATTTCTCTGACAGTGTATTGTGCTGCAGTAGATATTAACTTCATAACGAAAAAAATATTGTGTATATTTATTTATTTATTCTATGCAAAATCTGTCATATCTACGAGTATAATTTTTATATATTTTTGAGAAAATGTGCTATGCAAAATACAATGTTACTGTTTCAGCTATCGATCAATTATTCATTTTGAAAATTACTTTAACAATCGAAAATAAAGTGCGTCATTGTAAAATCAACAATTTGCATTATGAATGTAGAAGCATAACTTAGTACGGGGCTTTTCATTAGTCAGTTGCTAAATTCGTTACATTTTATACGATATGTAATTCTCTTTAGAATTTCTGTTTTTACGTATCCAACTCCGGCTATTCGCTATTGGATATTAGCAAAGTTTCAAATATCATGCATGTGATTCTCTATTTGAATTTGAGAGATTATTGTAAAACACATAAGAACACAATTTCGCTAATTTAGAATAGTATTCTCTGAACAGTATCTGACAATTTGTATTTAATTAACTTGCTTCAATGAATTTGTTCTCTAAAACAAACACTGTTAATTAGAGAACTTTAGACTGGTATTTTAAACTACTATTGTCTTTGAAATATTATTAATTCCCTCGATAGCGACAAATGAATATACATTCTTATGGCTAATGGAAACAGGATATGAAAATACTTTTAAAGCAGCGATACCTATTTAAATTCCTGTAAGAGCAAAAATCGATCACCGAACTGATATAGAGGGCGCACTGGTGTTTTTCACCAATATGTGTAGGGAAGACTAGGGAGAGTTGACCATAGGGCAGTCTTGTCCCACCCATCAGTTTTTATATTTAAAAGAATTTCAGAGTTTTATCAATAGGTCTCAACCAAAGCTACAGGAGTCAAAGCTACAGTCCTTGTTTTATACAGATAATTGAAATGGGTGTAGAAAAAAATCAATTGTGAGGCGTTTTCAACCGAAAAGTTATGTTTTTAGAAATATTTTGTAAGCTTTTTTCAGATAAAATATGTCATAGAAATTTAAGTAAGTAGGTTTTAAGTAATGCAGAAATATATCAGCTATTTCAGCAGAAGCTTTCATTTAAGGTATAAAGATTGTACAGTACGTTAGGCTTAACACAACAATGTGCTATTCTTTAGAAAAGGGCTATGTGGGGAGGCTTGACTCAGTCAATGTAAGGGTTGGCCAGATGGACAAGGTTCACTTAATTAAGTGGTTTTGGAAGCCTTTTTATTATGCACTGTGCATAATGAAAGGTTAATGGTTATATATAAAAAATAATGTAAATTTATTCTGTAAAGTTACAGTAAAATGGGGTGATGGAAAAGAAAATGTTTAAAACAGATTAAAGGAAGATATGAAAAATTTGCTATTGTATACACTGCAAGAAAACATTTAATGAGATATAAATGGGAAAGTAGATAGGAACTTTTTTCCATTTAAATATTAGTTACAATACAGGGATTTTAATACAGGGATTTAATGATTTGTTGAGAATTATTTATTTTCGGCAGTGAAATCTTACCAAAAATGCTAATTTAAAAATGACTTTCAATAAATAAATAATAATTAATTTTGAGTTTCACTTATAAGGAAAGTGGTCGGTTAAAATACGTAAATCATATTATTCTAACTACTCTAAAAAATCTAGACCTCTATCTTTCACCATTTCTGAGAAAAAGGTACATAAAGTTGGTAATTTAACATGGCGGAGATAGGGCTTTCCCGGTCCCCTTAAATCATATCAATTTTTCACTTTGATCTTTCAAAAACTCCTTAGAGATCGTGTTTACTGAAGAGCCCAATAAAGCTCAAGAGGATTCACTGTAAAAAAAAGGCGGACTAAAATACGGAAATACTACTGGCAATCTAGACGCCAGTACTATTTCCGTATTTTAACAGAACTTTTTCCCGGTAAATTACAGAAAAATTTCCGTTAAATTCCAAAAAATGGACATTTTTCTGCAATTTACCGGTAAAAAGTTCCGTTAAAATACGGAAATAGTAATGGCGTCTAGATTGCCAGTAGTATTTCCGTATTTTAGTCTGTTTTTTTTTTTTTTTTTAGAGCCTGTTAATAATTTGTGAACTAAATTTCAATTAAAATAATTAATTTACAATTAAAAGTATTTCTTTATAAAGGGACACAAAATATAAAAATTAATATTTCTGATCCGTACATTCTAATTTGGGGGCCCTAAAATGTAGGACTCGAGCCCTCGGTAGCCCATGAATTAATTAGGCCATACGTATACAACTGTTAAAATGTTCTTTAAAAGTCGAAAATATAAAGACAGCTCGGCAAATCTGAAACACAGCACATCTTCTTGACTTTGTTTTGTGAGGTGTTCGTTCGTTAACCGAATATGTTTTCGTTATCCGAAAATAAAAATCTCTCGCGAAACTGTTCGTTAACCGATCACCTACTGTATATGAATTTATTACATATGAACAAAATTTAAAGTCAAATCACATACCAATAACGATGTAAATATTTGCTTAAAAATGCTGAAAATATTCCACGCAGCAGATAAATTGTTGTTTAATTTTCCTTAATAAAATATAATGGAAAATTAAGAATTTTCAAATTAAAGGGGGAAATATTTGGCAAAATAAATGCAGAAGAGCAGGATTTTTTTTTTTTTTTTTTTTTTTTTTTTTTTTTTTAACCTTAGAGGAATTCTATAAAAAATATATCTTTATCCACGAAACTTTTTGGCCCCTTTATTGTCTCTTTTAGAAAAATTGTTGCAGAAGAGCAGGGTTTTTATTTAAACCTTAAGGGAGTATTATAAAAAAATATCTTAATCCACGAAACTTTTTGGTCCCTTTATGGTCTCTTTTAGAAAAATGAATGCAGAAGAGCAAGATTTTTATTTAAATCTTAAGGGAATTCTATAAAATTATATCTTTATTCGCGAAACTTTTGAGCCGTTTTATGGTCTCTTTTAGAAAAGTTAATGCAGAAAAGCTGGATTTTTAAGGTAGTTCCATAAAAATATATCTTTATCCACGAAACTTTTTGGCCCCTTTATGATCTTTTTTAGAAAAATTAGTGCAGAAGAGCAGGATTTTTATTTAAATCTTAAGGGAGTACTATAAAAAAATATTTTCACCCACAAAACTTTTTGGCCCATTTATAGTCTATTTTAGAAAAATTAATGCATAAGAGCGGGATTTTTATTTAAACCTTAAGGTAGTTCTATAAAAATATATCTTTATCCACGAAACTTTTTGGCCCCTTTATGATCTCTTTTAGAAAAATTAGTGCAGATTAGCAGGATTTTTATTTAAACCTTAAGGGAGTTCAACAAAAATATATCTTTATCCACGAAATATTTTGGATTCATTTACAGGAACACACAATATAGTTCAGATACTATATTGTATCCGAAGTACTGTTCATTAGTGATGATTGCTGGAAGTGCATTTTTAATTATGATATGCTCTTTTATGATTCATTATATTTATGCATAGTATATGGTGTATATAAATGCTATAATTCATATACAGGGCTACACAAAAGTATTCGCAAGGGTTACTGGGTATGAGCGCAAGTTACTTAAAGGTGGTTTTTAAATGAGTTGTGCATTTTTACGCTGAACTGAATTTAATTTAGTGTTTGTAGAATATAGATAAAATGATATACAGGGTCATGCAAAGAATTGGATACATGGCCGTCTATAAATTATAATTTCTGGAAATGTGATTTCAGCTGTTTTAAGTGTGTTTTAGTTTGAATTAAATTTTTACTAAACGGTGGCGTGTAATGAAAGTTCTGGGTCTAATTTTCAGGGTTGTACAAAAGTATTCAAGTATGTTTCCATATATTAGTATAAATTGCTGAAAGAGAGTTTCAACCTGTTATGCGTTTTCTTGCTAAACTAAATTATCCCATTACATAATATATATATATCTCAACCTACAGATAAAATACAGGGCTGTTCAAAAGAATTGGAAAACCCATTTAGCTATGGACAGTAACTGCGGAAAGCAGTTTTTCAAATGTTTTATGCGTTTTCTAAAATGTTTACTTAGTTATCTTATTTACCTTATTTCCCTAAATAACGAAGTTTTGTTAAAGCATTCGGGAAGTGTTGGAAAGTGTTTTAAAATCTATGCTTAGCGCATGATTTTTCTTACTTGTTTTTTCTATTTCCCAGATCAGTCTTTTCCTATAGAACATACGAAATTTATTTAGCTCATATTCACAAAATACAATATACACTGAAATAAAAAATTTAAATAAATATGGCTTACGTCGTATTTAATAAAGCAAAGATTAAACACAACCACAACACCTTAAAATCTTACACATTCTTAATATCAAGCTTGAACTCAAGATCAAGCTTAGAACTTAATAAAAAAAGATGTCAGTTGACAAACATTGTTTTTTAAGTGGAAAAATTAAAACTATTTTAGAAGAATAGGCCTCCAAAATAGCTATATTTTGCTAAAAAGTACGGTAAAAAGATACGATTTTATATCTCAAACAAAACTTTATTTTAAAATTGTGCATTTTAAAATTCATCACAGTATTAATACTTGGAAATTTTTCCACGGAGAAATATTCGGTTTGCATACAATATTTCAAATGAAATTCAAATTTCAAATTGATTGCTTAAAAGGCGCAAAGGCCAACCTAGTGAAAAGAGTCCATGCCGGGACTCGAACCCATGCCATCAGTATAGCGCACTGTCATTCTAAAGACTAAACCCCATGGAACGATACTCAGCCTGGAAAATTTCTCGCTATTACATGTTGGCAAGGCTACAAAAGCAGCATATGATGGGATATTTATCGTGAGCCACCGACATGGGGCGAACACGAAACTTAATTAAATTCAGCATCGATTGAAACTATATTAAGACTTGGAAATTTTTCCAGAGAGAAACATTCTCCTTGCATACAATATTTCAAATGAAAATCAAATTTCAAATTAAAATTGCCTTTTAAGCATGTAATTTGAAATTTGATTTTCATTTGAAATATTGTATGTAAGGCGAATTGTTCTCTCTGGAAAAATTTCCAAGTATTATTATAGATTCAATTGATGCTGGTTGAGTTAAGTTTCCTGTTTGTTCCATGTCGGTAGCTCACGATAAATATCCCATCGTGTGCTGCTTTTGTAGCCTTGAAAACATGTAATTGTGTGAAATTTTCCAGGCTGGGTATCGTTCCATGTGGTTTAGTCGGTAGAATGTCAGTACGCTATACTGATGGCCTGGGTTCGAGTCCCGGAATGGGATTTTTTTCACTAGGTTGGCCTTTGCGCCTTTTAAGAAATTAATTTGAAATTTGATTTTTATTTGAAATCATCACAGTGTTTATGACAAGTTCGTCACAAATGACACATATTTCACAAATTGGTCACAATGTGACTTCAAAGCATTGTCACTTTCGTCACATGTTCGTCACAAAATTAATGCCAAAGTAGTCACAAATGTCACACTTTTCACAAATTTGTCACACTGTGACTTCACAGAGTGGTCACAATGTGACGTCACAAACGACCTCTAAAACGGCCATAACGACTTCGCATTCTAGTCACTATGACGTCACATCGACGTCACGTGACGTCACATCGACGGTCACAAAGTCACAGTGTGACTTCACAACGACGTCGCCGTGACGTCACCATGCCTTACGGGAAGCAATGATAGAAAGAAATATGCCAATAAAAAATAAAATAATCCCAATTTCCAAAGTTTTATAATCGTGTCAATGATATTAAACTCAACTAATTGTTTATCAGTATAAATTATATTAACATATACTATATGGACATTTTTGATGAAATCAGAAATTGAACTACAAATAATAATTTTTAGTTAGGCACAGAAGCAGAACAGAGAAATGTGACTGCCAAATAGAGCACTTAAATTGGGGATGGGATTAAAAATTTCCTACGCACTTCCCCCACAAATTTTCTTCCACTGCTTAAAAAAAAACACAACAAAACATCGGGAAAATGTAGATCTTTAAAAGTAATGCCTTAAAAAGTGAAAGAAATTTGGGACTAAAAGAAATAAAAAAAAAACATCCATAGATGGAAAACTGATACCCTTTTATTCTCTGCAAAAGACATAGCATCCCAATATTGCTTACGATATTGCCTTTGAATGTTATTGAAGTACAATTTCCATGTTAACTGTTTGTAACTACTTCGTAGGTACAATAATAAAACTAAGAAAAATAGAAACAGATAGATTAAGAATTATTAAAATAAATATCCAATTTAATATTAAAATCACAAGAGAAATCAAAACGTACAAGAAAATTACCGCTAAAAATGCAATGCTATCGCACGTTGAAGATTGTGTGAACAGAAGGCTCTAAGCGAGGTGCGTTCCTGGTCTTCATCTCTCCCGTTCCCGCCCGCATAAGGTTGTTTTGAAGAGCATTTCTCTGTTCGCATGTGCTATCAAGAAAAGACTGGGCACGCTCGGTTTTGAAAACTTTCGAATTTTCTTCAGTAATTGTTTGTTATGGATGTATCTGAAGAAAATGAGTGTGTGTGTGTGGGGGGGGGGGGTGAGTGAATGATACTAGTATTGCAGATTGACAAAAATTATAATTATTTTTTATGATTATTTTATTTAATTTGTTAAGTTATTTCTTCAATTTCATTTGGGGGTTCACGTGCTCATGTACGCCAATGGACGAGCCTCCATTGTCACGAGTAATAACTTTTTAACACCGGCATTCAACGTTTCATCACATTTCGTTGAATGGTACGCTCTCTAGGGGCACATATATCAGCAATTGTTTTTTGAACATGTTGGGTATTTCTGTGTGATATTAGGCAATAAAATGTTTTGAAATTTAAAAAATGATTAAGTTATAATATAATGAAACAGCACAGTAAACTGGCGAAAAAACCCTTTTATTTCTTATGTTTTTCTTGAGTTTTATCTCTTTTAGTTTTATTTTTTAATTTACTTATTTTATTTTATTTATTTATTCATGTTTTATTTAACTTTGTTTACTTCTTTTAATTTCCTTTACTCTTTTATTTTCTATTATTTTTGTAAACACTTTCCTCTTCTGCACGTGCTCCTCTGTGATTGGTGCTTATGTTTCAGCTAGCGCCACCTGTCTCATTCTTTGTAAGCTCTCCTCTCTGCACTTGCTGTCCTTTTTTAACCTTTTCCCCTTACGGACCAGTGTTTACATAACTGGATGACGGACTGTAAAAATTTCGAGCTCAAAATGCGTCCTGTGTGTTCTTTTATTTTATGGTAATTCATACAAAGTTTTATTATTAAATTATAATGTGAGTCTAAAAGAAATCTGTTTTGAACTCAAAAAATTGCTGTAAAAATTCATGCAATTATGGTTAATTTATCTCTATTTATTAAGATAACTATTTTTTTTTCCTTTAGTTAAGTTTACAAGAAAATAAATAAATAAAAAATAACCTACAATTTAAAAGTCAACCAATCTCTCTGCTTCTCATAATCATAGTTTCTTGAGTTCTGTCCTCCAGATGTAATTTCCTTGATATTCTCATCGCATTCCAATAAATCTGTGTGCCTGGAAATGAATTATTCCAAACACTGCATGTAAAGATACATGATGGAGCATCTTAAATTGGAAAAGGAAACAAATTCCTCTTAGATTTACTTCGTCAATTTCACATACTTATTCTCGCACATTTGCACTTTTCATAAATTCCAACGTGTACCAAAAATTGTATTTAAATAACTTTTTGAAATAATACAAATACTAAAATTTCCAATTTAAACATGAAGAAAATAATATTTTATTAAAAATTTCATAAATTGAAAAATTTTTAACATTATTCTTACTAAATAATACATATACAATAGAAGTACAATCATAGCGAACACTTCGGGACTTCGCAATTTGTCCTGCACTGTTAAAAATTTGCAGCATTCTGGCAGGTCATTTGACCGTTTCTTCCGAAAACGGTTACACAACCGTAATTTTAACACTATTTTGACCATATTTTTGGCCATTTTATGGTCAGAATATAGTTATAATTATGGTTATGAAACCGTTTTTTCAAAAAACGGTCGAATGACCTTCCAGAATGCTGCAAAATTTTTAACAGTGTGGTAAAAACTTAGAAATGTATAGATGAAAAAAGTTTTAATTAAACAGAGATGTTCTTTATTCAGTAGTGTGGATTATGGAGGTTTTATTGTATATTTTGAACTATATGTATTTATACTAAATATAATATAATATAATATAATATAATGTAATATAATATAATATAATATAATATAATGTAATATAATATAATATAATACACTATTAAAATTTTTCAGCATTCTTGCAGGTCATTTGACCGTTTTTTCCGAAAACGGTTACACAACCGTAATTTTAACACTATTCTGACCATAATATTGTCCATTTTATGGTCAGAATATAGTTAAATTATGGTTATGAAACCGTTTTTTTTTTTGAAAAACTGTCGAATGACCTGCCAGAATGCTGCAAAAATTTTAACAGTGTATAATATAAATATATTTATCTAAAAATTCCAATTTAAACATGAAGAAAATATTATTTTATTAAAAAATTCATAAATTGAAATTTTTTAAAGATTATTCTTACTAAATAATACATGCACAGTAAAAGTACAATAATAGTGAACACTTCCGGACTTCGCAATTTGCCCTGGTAAAGACTTACACTGTTAAACATTTTGCAGCATTCTGGCAGGTCATTCTACAGTTTTTTGAAAAAACGGTTCCATAACCACAATTTAACTATATTCTGACCATAAAATGGACAATAATATTGTCAGAATAGTGTCAAAATTACGGTTGTGTAACCATTTTCGGAAAAAACGGTCAAATGACCTGCCAGAATGCTGCAAATTTTTAACAGTGTAGAAATGTATAGATGAAAAAAGTTTTAATTAAACAGAGATGTTCTTTATTCAGTAGTGTGGATTATGGAGGTTTTATTGTATATATGTATATTTTGCAATTTCGTGAATTTCGTAAGTTTTCATTCTTTCGCATTTGCATATTTTAAAAGTTTTTAAAGTAAAATTAAAATGTTAATAAAACAATTTTTTTATGTATAAATTTGGTCTAATAAAATTTCAACTTAACATTTTAAAAAATAAAAAAAGAATCGATTTTACAATAAGTTTATAAATCAAAATTTCCTTAAAATGTAACATTAATATAAAGAGAATTACAAAAGGCTGTTTTCTTCCGAAAAAACTTATAAACACAAGCGTAAGTCAATGAGTTGGTACATTGTATACATGTATACAGGGGTATCCATAAAAGATTGTTCCAGTTATAAATTTTAATACTATCAACTGTAAGCGTTGTAAAGTGTTGGTTCAATGTCATAAATAAAGAGCAACTCCAACAGTTTTAGATAAGCGCATGCCCGAGTACTGTCTTGTTATTTACTCGCTTGCAGTGTCACATACGCAAAATGGCGACTCCTGAGCGTAAAGCGTTATTGCTGGGTTGGATATTCAAAAAAGATTTTTTTCCCTTCGAGGCTTTATAAAAGTTTGTGTCTACACTGTAAAAGAAAATCCGACCAGTTTTCCTGTAGGAATCGGAAAAATAGTTGCCCTTATCGTACCGGAAAAATTTCCGACGCAGCTCAGAATAAAATCCGTAAAAAAGGAAATAGTCAATAAAACGGTATTTTACGGATTTTATTCCGAACTGGGTCGGAAATATTTCTGGTGCGATAAGCGCAACTATTTTTCCGATTTCAACAGGAAAACTGGTCGTATTTTTACAGTGAACGTTCCGCCGCTGCCTAATGATTTCCAGAGTTGGAGACACAGAACTTAAGAGGCTGTTGCTTCCATTAGTCCGGAATCGTTAACCGAAATGTGGGAAGAATTGGACTTTACGTTGGATATGTGTCGTATAACTAAACGTGCGCATATTGAGCATTTGTAAGAAAAATTAAGTTAGTTTACCTTCAACTTGATGAATGATTTGCCGTAAATACACTGTAAAAAAAAAATACTGACAGTTTTCCGGTAGGAATCGGAAAAACAGTTGCCCTTATCGTACCGGAATAATTTCCGATCCAGCTCGGAATAAAATGCGTAAAAATAAGGAAATAGTCCGTAAAACGGTATTTTACGGATTTTATTCCGATTTTACGGATTTTATTCCAAGCTGGGTTGGAAAATTTTCCGGTACGATAAGGGCAACTATTTTTCCGATTTCTACAGGAAAACTGGTCGTATTTTTTTACAGTGTACGTTCCGCCGCTGCCTAATGATTTCCAGAGTTGGAGACACAGAATTGAAGAGGCTGTTGCTTCCATTACTCCGGACTTGTTAATCGAAGTATGGGAAGAATTGGACTTTACGTTGGATGTGTGTCGTATAACTAAACGTTCGCATATTGAGCATTTGTAAGGAAAATTAAGTTAGTTTACCTTCAACTTGATGAATGATTTGCCGTAAATAGTCTAAATTAATACCGTTGAAACAGGAACTTTCTTTTATGGACACTCTGTATAAGTATGTAAGAATAAAGCATAGACTTTTAAAGTTATTCTGCTTTTCACTTTAGTGATTTCTGTCTCTAGATTATACAGGGTGTTTATAAAGTCCTGGACCCATTTTGATGTTTAATATCTCATAAAATAATAAATATAAAATAAAATTAATAACATAAATGGTTAGATAGACTCAAAAAATTTCATGACCCTTTCAATGAACTTCCACGTGTGCTCCCTTCGTCGCACGGAGAATATCAAGTCGATAGTCAATTTCACGCCAGGTAGTGGCAAGCATGTCGGCATCCACAGAGGCTATTGCGGTTGTAATTCTGGCTTTTAAGTCATCAATTAGACATGTTGGAAAGCTTCGTATTTCCACAACTAGAAGAGCTTCAGCCACATGTCATTTTGCAACAAGATGGTGCACCCCTTCATTGGGGTACCATCGTTCGTACTTCTTTGAATGACCATTTTCCAGGAGGATGGGCTGGGCGGGAGGTCCAATTCCTTGGCCACCCAGATCACCTGATATAAAGCCGCTGGACTTTTCCTTTGGGGATTTGTAAAGGACAATGTTTACAGGAGGAGAGTGTCGAACATTGATGACATGATGACTTAAAAGCCATAATTACAACCTAAATAGCCTCTGTGGATGCCGACATGCTTGACGCTACCTGGCGTGAAATTGACTATCGACTTGATATTCTCCGTGCGACGAAGGGGGCACACGTGGAAGTTCATTGACAAGGGTCATGAAACTTTTTGAGTCTATCTAACCATTTATTTTATTAATTTTAATCTATCTTTATTATTTTTTGAGTTATTAAACATCAAAATGGGTCCGGGACTTTATAAACACCCTGTATTTTGATATTCTCATTGGATATAGTATAATAATATAGATCGAGTCTGTATGCCTAGAAGTTAATGATTCAGAAATAAGAAAGAGGTGAGAAAGAAAAATATTATTTTGCTTACTATTTAATATATGATTATTATATGATTGTATCTGAAGATAAATTTGATTCGAAGACTGTTGTTTATGTACTCGTATAGCTTTATTCCGGCCAAAAGCTGTTAGTATGCTATTTAATGTTAAATAAAACATACCAAAAGCCAGAAATATCGTGATTGTCTTGATTTTAGCATTTATAGTTTGTGATTTCTATCACACCTCTTGATATTCTCATTGCAAAATAATATAGGCTACGTCTGTGTGCAAGAAATGAATTATTCTAAATATTGAATGTGTAGATACATGATGGAACTTCTCATATTGAAAGAGGGAGGAAAATCATCTTAGAAATTATTTCCTCACTTTCACGAAAACTCATTCTCGCTTATCTGCATATTTTATAGAGTTCAAAAGAGAAATGCAAATTCTTTTTAAGTAATTTTCTGATTTAACCCCTTGGGAACGAGCGACACGTATACGTGCCGCATGAAGCTCTCGGAATCCTTGTTTTTTCTCACCATTAAAATTTTACTGTAAAATTTGCCTTATTTAATCAGCGCATTTTCTCGATTCAAGGAGATACAAATTTCTGTTTTTAAAAAACGGTGACAAAAGATTAAAAATTTCGTAAAAGGCTACCGTCCAGAAAGGGTTAACAAACTTTATAATATTAATATTTTTAACACTTTTCAACACAGTTCACAAGTGTTTAGGAATGCGAATTCCCCGGCCATCTGTCTGCCTTTCGGTCAGTCTATCTTGTAGTCCGTCCGTCCTCTTACTCACGTAAATATACTCTTATTGCCATGTAATTCATGTATGTTATTGAGGTTTACTGTGGCGAGTTGGATATTGAATATGATGTGTGTAGCTTTTATAGTTGGTTTACAGGGACATCTAAAAATTACTGAACAAATCATTTGCATAGTATTTTAATGGTTGCACTATTGCAAATATATTGAAATGATAGACAGCTCTGATATGCACTACAAGATGCTTACGGTAGAATGTGGTGTGCATAGCATTTATGGGTAGTATATTTATAGGTGGTAAGACAATTCGTTTACAATACTGTCTTTGAGCGTTAATTGTTACGAGGGCATTTTAAAATATGATAAGCATTTGTAAATGTAACTAATTATTTGCCTATTACATGATGAATATAAATTTTATAAATTATATACAGGGCTGCATAAAGGAATTCGAGCACATTTCTTTTTAGTAACGGAAACCGCCGAAAATGGATTTTCAACTGTGCCTATGCGTTTGGAATTCAAATACGTTCCGTGGAGAATATAAAACAGAATAAAGATTATTAATTAGTAAAATCATATAGAATAACATGCAGTAATAATTACACAAAAATTAGTTCATCATCATCATTCGATTGAGCCATATATATAGTGTTTTACAAATATTTTGCGAAAAAAAGTAATTTATGCTTGGAATTACGATTATGAACATAGAATCATGCATGATATAAAAATGGAATTTTAATAAATTATTTCGTACAATCTGAGAAAATACTGGCGTGATCTTAGATAAATTTAAATCGTTTTAGAACACTTTAGATTATTATCGATCATCCTGGAACATTCTAGATTAATTTAGAACAATTCAGATTACCCTGGAATATTTTAGATTGCTCTTGATTACTGTAGGGCGTTTTAGATTATACTGGAACATTATAGTTCATTCATGTTTTAGAACATTTTAGATTATTATCGAACATCCTAGAGCATTCTAGAATATATTAGAAACTTTAGACTATTCTGGAACATTTTAGATTATTCTCGATAATGCTAGAACATTTTGAAACTTTCTGGAAAAATCTGAATCATTCTAGAAAATTTTTAAACTTTCTAGAAAATTCCGAATACGGCTCTATCCCTCACCGACACATGAAACACCACTCAAATCATTTTAGACTCTATTCATAAACAGAATGTGCAGAAAAAGAGAGATAAATCTCGTTCCTCATTTTTATCACTCACACCCACCCACTTTCACTCACCGCGACCAAACTCCTTTACTAACAGCAGGAAACCAAGAGATATCTTCCACTACAACCGCGAGTGGTTGGCAGCGTGCGGTTATGGAAAAAATTTATATATACAGTGGACTCTCTCTATTCTGAACACTCATCGGACCGACCAAAAATGTTCAGATTATGGGGGTGTTCAGTATAGAGGGAGTTTGAAAATGACTTCTATGTATTGAGTTTAAAGACTGTATAGAATACTTAGCCTGGTTAGCCATGCCAGTTACTGAGATGGAGGTGCTGAATTCACACTCATGTTCAAAATTAAGAGAATTTTCAGATTTGATCAATTATCTCCAGAACTACTGGATAGATTTTAATTAAATTAGGTATGTACATAGGTTAATATAATGAAACAAAACGAACATTCAACAGTTATAATACACCCGCATGATCGTGCGTAAGATTCATCAGCGTCAGAAGATATAAAACAGAGCTTAAAATATTGACCTAGAAAATGGGTTAATAGGGAGTATGGCCCTCTCTTACAGTTATACAGCTCTCATAACGAATTCATACTGGAAATCAGGCAGTTTATGAGAATCTGTGGCAGTTAGTCTCGCTCCTCCAACAACGCTGTTTTCAGACTCTTGGCAGTTCTGAGAGGTGGAAAGCGAGTTCCAGTTATCCTCCCCTGAGCGTTCTAGATATACTCTATAGGGTTTAGGTCTGAAGATCTGACGGGTCAATTCATCAAGCAAATATCCTCAGTTTCCAGAAATTCATCGACTGGATGAGATCTATGAGTTTGCTATGATGAGTGCGCGTTGTAGTCCAATAAAATGAAATCAGAGCCAACTCCATTCTTTAAAAGCCGAGCATAGAGGTCCAAGATATATAATCCCAAAACCTCATACCAGTCACAGAACCTTTGCCAAGCAAAGGTAGTGGTGTGCGCCCGTCAGGCATGATACCTGGCTAGACCATCAAACCTCCCCTGCCACAGTAGTCTTTTTCTCGTACGTTCAAAGGATCCCTGGTTTTATCCAGGTGAAAATACGTCAAGAATTAGTGTTTAGGCTTAACCGAGACTCATCAGTGAATAAAACGTTCCTCATTGGTACCTGGTCTAAAGTCGAAGATCTCTAGACCAAGATAAACGGGTTCTCTTGTGTGCAGAAGTAAGTAGGACGCAAACAGCAGATCCTATTGTAAATAGCCCTCTGTCATGTAGCTTTCTGCAAACAGTAACGCTTGGAACTCGGTTTCATGCGGCCGCATAAAGGTCATGAGAGAGCTGAGAAGATGTTGGACTCCTGTAATGGACAAATAGTCATCTTCATTAGACGACGTGGCTCTTGGACGACCTTGCCTAAGCTTTCTCTCTAAGGATCCAGTATCCTTTAACTGTTTCCAAAAGGTCGACACGACACTGGGTATTAGATTGTAATCACTAGGAATTTGCACTTGAGACTACCCTGTTTCCATCCTCCCCGCTATTCACCTCCTCATTCCCCCATCCAAACGTTGGTGGTTACTCCTTCTTTCTGTTTGCTTTTGAATTTCGTGGAATGTTGCACAAAAGATATTCGGTGAAATGTACGAGTGAGCAAAACGCGAAAATTGCCATGCTCAATTATAAAGCCTGTATCTCTACTTTCTCCGCCAATACACTCGTGTATGCTTACGTATTCCACACTAAAGAGTTACATCGCTATTTGGAATCAATAGTTTCACCTTTCTTTCGGTATTTTTCATAAAATTCGAAAAATATGCATTTTTTTTAAATTTTGAACATGGATGTAGATTTGGCGGCTAGTGCAATGTCAAACTAAATTCAGTTGTACGTGTACCCTACCATCTCGTTCGTTTATTTTATTAAAAAATGTTTTAAAAAATACAATTGTATATATAGAACATTACTTGAAAACATAATCGGTACATTACTTAAAAAAGTGAGTAATTTTAGTCTGTTTTTTCAATGTGTATGCTTGCGCAGTGCAGATGCTATCTAGTAGTTTAAGAAGATGAAAGGCTTCCGGATGATGTTCAGCCACATACTTCAACAGGTCTTGAATTCCTTAGCCATATTGTTTGAAGGTAATCGTACTTCTTATTTCATTGGTCGATTATGGTTCTATGGCTTCTTCACTATCCTCTTCCTCTTCAACAATGTTGTTATCGCGAACTGGAAGTCTTCCGTCGGTTTCGAGATAAGCTGCAGGTACAATTTCAGTATGAATCTCCTAAAGAATTGACCAAAAGTCACTCACCGCTGTTGTTTCTTGGTCCTCTATTCTTGATTGCTGATTCTCACATGGGAATCCAGCTTCCCAGAAGCATCTGTAGATGGTGTAGGGGTTACTTTCCAAGCCGTTGATATCCAATGTACATCATCCATGACGTTGATTTTCGTCAGTTAGGTTGCCGAATTTGCCTCCTCCATCATCAGGGACATTTTCTTCAGAAAATGGATTCGGTAGTGAGCTATAAAGGTCTTGATTACTTGTTAATCAAGTGGTTGGAATATAGAAGTACAGTTCAGTAGCAGGAACTTCGGGCTCACGTTGCTCAGCTGCATGTTTGTATGTGATCTGGCATTATCCACAAACAGAAGAATTTTTAATCCTTCTCTCTTCATCATCTCGTTAATGCACTCCAACCATTGGGAGAAAATTGTATCTGTCATCCAGGCTTTTCAATTCGATTTGTGGTGCACAGGCAATCATGCGATGATTCACATTTTTGAAGTATCATGGTTTTTCACTTTTTTGCGATCACAAGTGGTTTGAGCTTCGCACCCGTAAAAATGGCACACAACTAGGCGGTAAGTCTTTCTTTCGACAAGTTCGTTGATCCTTTTTATTCTTCTGCAACTATTTTTTCCGAATTCCCATGATAGGGGAATTCCCCGGATTCCGACTACAAACACACGTTCAGTTTATAGAGAGGTGGGGTAGAATGGGGACCAAAAGTTGCGTTCATAATAGCGGGGTGTTCAGATTAGAGGGTGTTCAGAATACAGAGAGTTCATCTCTTGTTAAGTCTATGGAGTTTCGCCGGGATCGTCGGAATGTGTTCATAATACCGGGGTGTTCACATTAGAGAGTGTTCAGATAGAGAGAGTCCACTGTATATATCACTTTTTTGAATCTGTTTTGAAAAATATTGTGTGGATTTGTGTCTCATATTCATACATTTGTTTCTTTCATATTATTAAAGAATAAATCAATCAGCTTTATAGCTTTAAACAATATACAGATTGTTTAGCTATGTTAAATATTGTTGGTAAAGCTACACTCTATGAAATACTTTCTTCAATTCATGGAAATGTTCCTGGCAGTACTGCTGCAGGTATATATCCAAGAACTGAAGAAATTTCTTTTCTGCTTTTTTTCCGTTCTAGGGGGAAAAAATTCCATAAACTGAAAAAGGAGCTTTTTAAAAAATACGTCTCTCGTTCCTCCTTCGATTCACTTGGATATGAACCCGGGTCCGCGCGTCTTGAACTGATCGTCTTAATAACTCGACCTGCGAATACTTGACAGAAGGTAAGTTTGAAATGAAGATATGGATTTCTTCAAATGGGGAATTGGTAAGGCTTGTTAAATTCCTTGTTCAGAAAGCTCGGAAGTTTAAACTTAATTGCAGGAACATTTCTTCGTTATGAAATAACGTTTGGTGTTTAACATTTGTAGAATAATAGAGGATATAAATTATTACATATTAGACATTTTTAATAAGACATAATTTGATTGTTAGATGTAAAATATGAATATTATATTTTTAATTAAATTTGAAAAGAAATATTTGCTTTTTTGAATGCGATTTTTTTTTTTACTTGATCGAAGTAGTATATATATTTTATAACGTGTTCGTTTAGAATGTGTTTTACATGCGAATATTTTTTCTAACACTCTAAAAAATAAATTACGAATAAGTTTCAATTAATGAGAAAATTGCTACTTTAATTAATTCGAAAGGATTATTTTTGTTTGTTTGTTTTTAAATGTATTAGAAATTAATTTTCTGTTTTTCATTTTAAAAATAAACACGAACTTTTGTATTAATACAGCCAATACGCATGTGTGCAAGGAATAAACGTAATTGTTCCCTCTTTTCCAGATTTCTGGGAAGAATTAACCGAAAAAAGTATGTTTTCTATGAGAACAGAAATTATTTGTTAAAAAATGACAGATAATTTCGTGTATAAAGGCGAATTTCTCTGACAGTGTATTGTGCTGCAGTAGATATTAACTTCATAACGAAAAAAATATTGTGTATATTTATTTATTTATTCTATGCAAAATCTGTCATATCTACGAGTATAATTTTTATATATTTTTGAGAAAATGTGCTATGCAAAATACAATGTTACTGTTTCAGCTATCGATCAATTATTCATTTTGAAAATTACTTTAACAATCGAAAATAAAGTGCGTCATTGTAAAATCAACAATTTGCATTATGAATGTAGAAGCATAACTTAGTACGGGGCTTTTCATTAGTCAGTTGCTAAATTCGTTACATTTTATACGATATGTAATTCTCTTTAGAATTTCTGTTTTTACGTATCCAACTCCGGCTATTCGCTATTGGATATTAGCAAAGTTTCAAATATCATGCATGTGATTCTCTATTTGAATTTGAGAGATTATTGTAAAACACATAAGAACACAATTTCGCTAATTTAGAATAGTATTCTCTGAACAGTATCTGACAATTTGTATTTAATTAACTTGCTTCAATGAATTTGTTCTCTAAAACAAACACTGTTAATTAGAGAACTTTAGACTGGTATTTTAAACTACTATTGTCTTTGAAATATTATTAATTCCCTCGATAGCGACAAATGAATATACATTCTTATGGCTAATGGAAACAGGATATGAAAATACTTTTAAAGCAGCGATACCTATTTAAATTCCTGTAAGAGCAAAAATCGATCACCGAACTGATATAGAGGGCGCACTGGTGTTTTTCACCAATATGTGTAGGGAAGACTAGGGAGAGTTGACCATAGGGCAGTCTTGTCCCACCCATCAGTTTTTATATTTAAAAGAATTTCAGAGTTTTATCAATAGGTCTCAACCAAAGCTACAGGAGTCAAAGCTACAGTCCTTGTTTTATACAGATAATTGAAATGGGTGTAGAAAAAAATCAATTGTGAGGCGTTTTCAACCGAAAAGTTATGTTTTTAGAAATATTTTGTAAGCTTTTTTCAGATAAAATATGTCATAGAAATTTAAGTAAGTAGGTTTTAAGTAATGCAGAAATATATCAGCTATTTCAGCAGAAGCTTTCATTTAAGGTATAAAGATTGTACAGTACGTTAGGCTTAACACAACAATGTGCTATTCTTTAGAAAAGGGCTATGTGGGGAGGCTTGACTCAGTCAATGTAAGGGTTGGCCAGATGGACAAGGTTCACTTAATTAAGTGGTTTTGGAAGCCTTTTTATTATGCACTGTGCATAATGAAAGGTTAATGGTTATATATAAAAAATAATGTAAATTTATTCTGTAAAGTTACAGTAAAATGGGGTGATGGAAAAGAAAATGTTTAAAACAGATTAAAGGAAGATATGAAAAATTTGCTATTGTATACACTGCAAGAAAACATTTAATGAGATATAAATGGGAAAGTAGATAGGAACTTTTTTCCATTTAAATATTAGTTACAATACAGGGATTTTAATACAGGGATTTAATGATTTGTTGAGAATTATTTATTTTCGGCAGTGAAATCTTACCAAAAATGCTAATTTAAAAATGACTTTCAATAAATAAATAATAATTAATTTTGAGTTTCACTTATAAGGAAAGTGGTCGGTTAAAATACGTAAATCATATTATTCTAACTACTCTAAAAAATCTAGACCTCTATCTTTCACCATTTCTGAGAAAAAGGTACATAAAGTTGGTAATTTAACATGGCGGAGATAGGGCTTTCCCGGTCCCCTTAAATCATATCAATTTTTCACTTTGATCTTTCAAAAACTCCTTAGAGATCGTGTTTACTGAAGAGCCCAATAAAGCTCAAGAGGATTCACTGTAAAAAAAAGGCGGACTAAAATACGGAAATACTACTGGCAATCTAGACGCCAGTACTATTTCCGTATTTTAACAGAACTTTTTCCCGGTAAATTACAGAAAAATTTCCGTTAAATTCCAAAAAATGGACATTTTTCTGCAATTTACCGGTAAAAAGTTCCGTTAAAATACGGAAATAGTAATGGCGTCTAGATTGCCAGTAGTATTTCCGTATTTTAGTCTGTTTTTTTTTTTTTTTTTAGAGCCTGTTAATAATTTGTGAACTAAATTTCAATTAAAATAATTAATTTACAATTAAAAGTATTTCTTTATAAAGGGACACAAAATATAAAAATTAATATTTCTGATCCGTACATTCTAATTTGGGGGCCCTAAAATGTAGGACTCGAGCCCTCGGTAGCCCATGAATTAATTAGGCCATACGTATACAACTGTTAAAATGTTCTTTAAAAGTCGAAAATATAAAGACAGCTCGGCAAATCTGAAACACAGCACATCTTCTTGACTTTGTTTTGTGAGGTGTTCGTTCGTTAACCGAATATGTTTTCGTTATCCGAAAATAAAAATCTCTCGCGAAACTGTTCGTTAACCGATCACCTACTGTATATGAATTTATTACATATGAACAAAATTTAAAGTCAAATCACATACCAATAACGATGTAAATATTTGCTTAAAAATGCTGAAAATATTCCACGCAGCAGATAAATTGTTGTTTAATTTTCCTTAATAAAATATAATGGAAAATTAAGAATTTTCAAATTAAAGGGGGAAATATTTGGCAAAATAAATGCAGAAGAGCAGGATTTTTTTTTTTTTTTTTTTTTTTTTTTTTTTTTTTAACCTTAGAGGAATTCTATAAAAAATATATCTTTATCCACGAAACTTTTTGGCCCCTTTATTGTCTCTTTTAGAAAAATTGTTGCAGAAGAGCAGGGTTTTTATTTAAACCTTAAGGGAGTATTATAAAAAAATATCTTAATCCACGAAACTTTTTGGTCCCTTTATGGTCTCTTTTAGAAAAATGAATGCAGAAGAGCAAGATTTTTATTTAAATCTTAAGGGAATTCTATAAAATTATATCTTTATTCGCGAAACTTTTGAGCCGTTTTATGGTCTCTTTTAGAAAAGTTAATGCAGAAAAGCTGGATTTTTAAGGTAGTTCCATAAAAATATATCTTTATCCACGAAACTTTTTGGCCCCTTTATGATCTTTTTTAGAAAAATTAGTGCAGAAGAGCAGGATTTTTATTTAAATCTTAAGGGAGTACTATAAAAAAATATTTTCACCCACAAAACTTTTTGGCCCATTTATAGTCTATTTTAGAAAAATTAATGCATAAGAGCGGGATTTTTATTTAAACCTTAAGGTAGTTCTATAAAAATATATCTTTATCCACGAAACTTTTTGGCCCCTTTATGATCTCTTTTAGAAAAATTAGTGCAGATTAGCAGGATTTTTATTTAAACCTTAAGGGAGTTCAACAAAAATATATCTTTATCCACGAAATATTTTGGCCTCTTTATGGTCTCTTTTTAAAAATCCAACACCATAATACTTGCAGACATTACTGTAGTGATTTGATAACGAATAGTTTTCTCTGAAAAAAGAAAAATGTGTCTTAATCTACGAAAATTCAATATGACAACGCACGAAAATATACAATGACCTCTTTCGAGTTACCCTTGATTCCGAAAAGCATTCTTTATCTTTAGAAAACTCAGAAACTAATATATTTCCGAGGTTCAAAGAAACATTTATAAAAAGAGAGTTTGTTTTGAACTGCTACTGATTTTCAGAAATATGACGAGTAGTTTTTATAGTGTATTAATCAGTTTTCTGAGACCACTATATCGGTTTTTAGAATGATATGAATTCTAAATTAAACATTTTTAGCTACATAATTCGATTTATTCATGTAAGATTAACAAAATATATTTTTTTTTTACTGTTTATGTTTAATGATCGATCGAAACAAGTTTTTAAGATCGAAAACGAATTTCGACCGAAAACGAAAATGTCAAAAAAAAATTTTTAAGTAATAAATACCTACAAAAATATACATAATTATTAATTAATTGAGTTTATTAAACATACATAATTATTAATCAATTTTGCGTATGGCCCAAGCTGGCTGGCTGTGTCTCTGACCAAAACTTTTCATTTTCATATAAAATAAAATGTAACTAATTCACCAACAATACAGAATAGTTTTCTAATTATACGGATTTCATCTAATTAAAAAATATTTTAAGTATACATACCCCGATTTATCTTTTATAATGATTTTTGTAAATGATCATCTGTTATACTATAAATTTTCTCAAAGGGTATTCGAAACACTTCTGAGGTTTCAAACTAAAAATTTCCTATTACTGTTAAGTCTGCAGTTTTTAATGGACACATGAAAAGCGCCTTCATAGTTGAGTTAGATAGGCATTACTTGCTTTATAATTTGCACTCAAGTCTTGAGTCAATCATGACTGATAATTACAAACAGTGAAGTTCATAGCAGTAAATTTTTATATATTTGCCTTAAATCTAAAAAATATATCAGTTTCTCTAGATTTTAAAGATAAAGAACACATTTCGTTATCGTGGGTAACTCGAAATACGAGGTTAAGTCAAAAATTATCCGCAATGTAGTTATAAATTTTATTGCAATACAAATGGGAAACTAGTGTTGACATCATTTTTTAATATAGTCCCCTTGCTTTTCAACGCACTTCGTCCAACGTTGAAGAAGTTTCTTGATGCCCTCAGAAAAGAAGGTTTTCGGCTGAGCAGCGAGCCACGCATGCACCAACTTTATGAAACCCAAGTTTGGTGTGGGTGATTTCGTAGGCAGAATCATGACTAATTTTCAGGCGATGCGCCACTTCATCAATAGTCACTCATCTGTCTAATGGTGTTATTACACGAGGACTCAAAGACGCTTGGAATCCCAGGCGTCTAGTGACAACAGCCGCCTCACGGCCCGTCTTTTCCAAGCATTTCATTGGCTGTTCCAGAAAAGGCTTTTCTATTATCAGATTTCCAAGCATTTGATTGGCTGTTATTGGCGACTCGCCTCGTTTCGGGCGTCAAAGATGCTCCGACAGAAATAAGACGCTCGCTCTCCAAGCGACTCCCCTGCAGCCATAGGAATAACATGGAGACTCCCGGAATCTGAAGCGTCTTTGACCCTCGTGTAATAACACCATAACAGAACCATGTCACATGCGCGCTCAGTGTTGTCGTTGTCATCATTTGTGGCCTTACACGGTCATCCGTCTCCTTCCTCATGCGTAACACTTGTGTGACCATTTTTGAATTTTTCAATCCATTTGTAGACATACCGTGGCGACAAGTCTCTGTTCCCGTATTGACCCGAAAGTCTTCGATAGATTGCGACCCCCATTACACATTTCGACCGCAAAAACCGGATCACTGCTCCCTGCTCCTCTTTGGTGACAACCTCTAATGAAGCGCCCATGATCTATCTTCAACGAAAGGAATAGAAATGGAGGAATTGCGATCAAACTTCCAAAGCATGAACACAACAGTATAACAATAAAATAAACGAGGACCGATGTCAGTATGAACTGTGTAAGCAGAGTTATGTCAAAATTGCGGAGAATTTTTGACTTACCCTTGTATGTTATTGGATGTTGTCTTCCTAGTTATACTAGGTTTTTTTTCCAGATTGAGAAACGTTTGTCTTTTTTTAAAAAGTGTTCATTTTCTCGGTAAATGAATTACATCCTAAGTTACAAACGATCGTTGTTTAATATCGAGATTTATCGGAATGTCTCATCAAGAAATATGTTTCACAAATTCCACTTTGACGGAATTTTGTGAAAGATCATCTGCTTTTATTGAAAAATGGAACATCCATTCGTTTTCATATTTTCGTAATACAAGCACCTGTCAATTTTATGTGTTTACGAACAAAAATAAATTCTTCGGATATGAAGACAGTTTTAAGTGCATGTACACATGTATTTTTTTCCACATGTTCGTGCTTTTGCTACACTTCGTGCTGTTCATTAAAATTTATGAAATGTTTGTAATATTTTACTTTTTTGTATCTATAATAGAAGAAAGTAATCAAATCGAAATTTTTTTCGACTTCCGGTTTTCGACGGAATTTAAGGTTTTAGGTGTCACAGACCCCGAAAATCTTGTTTATACAAAATGTGTGTCTATCTGCCGTGTGTCTGTGAGTCGTCATTGTACCATCGAAAAGTGTATGAAGTTGTGCATAGAATTAAAACAATTTTTTTTTGTATGTTTTTGGCTTTGGCCAGAAGGTCTTCCTTGAATTTTGAAATATTTCGCCGGAAGGGGGAAATGTAATAGGATTTTTTGCGCCTTTTTCATTATTCTGCCATCAAAAAATGTATGAAGTTATGCATAAAACTGAACCAAATTTCTTATATGTTTCTGGATACAGTGGAGATACTCCTTGAATTTGGAAATATTGCTCTAGAAGTGTATGCTACAATACCAAATTTTCTGTAATTTTCTCGATTTTTCGTAGTTCTGTTGTACATCGGTAGCTGATGCAGAGACGGGAACTTCGCATCCTGCTAAGCCGGTTGTTCCCAAACAGCTGACGTACAACATAATAAAGAAAAATATTGATTTTATTAAATATCATGATCGAGATTAATTCCTTTTTACTCCGATTAATTAACTGAAGCAGAATTTTAAGATGAAAGTCAAAGATGTTACGTACTATTATTATGTATACTTCAACGTTAATTATTGAGATGTACGAGATAGAAGAAAGTTTTGGGATTGCCACATGCAACTAGTTTTAAATACATAGAAATTTTAATATCATTATGCCGTAAATTTACGATTAAACACCAGTACGTTTTATCGCTACCTAAAACGTCACACGCATTTTAACTTAAGAAAAGAAAAAAAAAGGGAAAAAAAAACCCGATTGAAACGAGGATTCATTTTTGATTGAAAAATGTAAACAAAATCTTTGACTCCATTAAGAGCACTTCCATTTTCCACCTAATTAAACTTTATAAAACTTTGTTACAGTGTATAAAAATGCACTCAAAGAATAAAAGTAAAATGCGGTATCTTAAATTAAATCAATACTTTGATGTTAAATATTGCTAAAAATAGGGAAAAAATAATTCATTGTGGCTTCATATAAAGAAGTCCTTTAAAAGTATCTAAATCTACGAAGGAAAACCACTTTAATTATCTTCTTTAAACAAAAAAATGTTACAAATGTCGATACAGATTAACATAGAGTAACTCATTAGGTACTTAATAAATGAGGCATCCTTTTAAAAATAGCATTTTAAAGATGTCACAAAACTTCGCTTTTTGTTGGAACATTGACTATTTTTTAAGTGTTAATTTATTTTTTTATTGCAAGCAGCTTGTTTAAAAAAAAAACCAAAGGATTCCCAACGGATTTTAATAAATATTTCATTTGCATGAAAATAAGATAGTTATTTTGAAAATATTTTATTATTTTGAATATATATTTATCGCGGGTATAAATTAAAGTTTATTAAGTCATCTAATCTTCCTGATATTTTTTTTATACCTTTATATATATGTTATTTATATCTTTAGAAATACTTGTTTTTTCTTCCGTTTAGTCATACTGGATGGAAATTTAAACCGACATTTAAAAATATTAATAGAAAAAAAAAACATCACTCCTTAAATTAAAACAATATTTTACTGTTGGCTAAAATTATATAAAAAATGTTTAAGCTAAAAAAAAAATCATTTAAATTTGAAAACGAATTTTAACTCTGTTTAAAGAAGATCTTTAAAAGTATTCGCTGATGGGGAAAAACACACTTTAACTATATTTTTTAAAAGATAAAAAGTTAATAATGCCGTACAAGTTAAAATGTTTTTTTTTAATTCATTAAATATTTAATTACAGTTTAAACAGTGGGATTCGATTGTTATCTAATAACAACTTTTATCGGGCTGCCTCGTCAAGAGATTTTGCTCACAAAGTCCAGTTTCGCGGAATTTTTTGAAAGATTAGAAATTTTGAAAAATATTATTGAAAAATGAAAAAAATATATATATTTGCTTTCATAATTTCTTAATACGAGCACCTGTCAATTTTATGTGTTTAAGAACAAAAACGAATTCAGGCCACATTGGATATGAGAAAATTTTTAAGTGTATGTGCGCATGTATTCTTTTCCCACATGTCGATCACTTTGTGTTGAAAATTAAAACTTTCTGAAATGTTTATGATACTAGGGGGCTCTGCCCCCTACGAGCTACTCTCGTCAACCCCAGTTCAGACACCGCAGACTCTAACAGCACGCTAATTTGATTGCCTTTAAAAAGATTTCGGAAAATAGAATTATAATTTGAATCTGACAATTATAATCTGACGTAATTTTCACCAAACTTTTCTTTCTCTTTTTAATATTCACGTCAAAATACTTTTGTTAGAAATGAAATATTATCATCATCTTAAAATGTCAAGTAAATGTCTCGCGCAATTTTTAAATTAAAACTGTTTTGCAATATTATTTTTTGTTCATTTTAAGTAATAAGTGTAATATGACGTAAATTCTCCTATTTAAGAATTTTAACGCATGTTACTGAATTTATTATTTTACGATATTCTTTCTCATTTAAAATTCACGTGTAACTATAGTTTTTATGACGTAATTTTCAATGAGTTCCTGCTTTTTATATTTTTTTGTTTATAATAGTCACGCGTAAAATAAATTTTTAATTAGAAGCAAACATTACTGTTTACTCTGTTTATACAGTTGGCAACAGTATAAATTAATACAATTTTCTAAAATTTGTAAAAAATATCTCTCGAAATGCTGAAAAATTGAATTTAAAATAGAAATAAAACCTCGAAAAATTATTCAAATTAAAAAACTAACTGCAATCTGCACACCGGGAAATTCTGACGCATAAAATGATCTAAAAATTATTAAATTCCTATGTACAGTTTTTGTTCCTATAAAACTTTTTTAATGGAACGATTTTGTCCAACTTTGGTATTAAATATCTCTAAAAATAATTCTTCGATTTGAAAACTGTCTGCATCAGCGTGTTTATCAAACATTTTTCTATAATACTACCGATTTTCATATTTTTGTATGCAACAGTTTTTTTAATATTAACGAAGAAAGGCCTCAGGGTCACAAAAAATTCAAAACCGGCGGTGGCGGCGGCGGGGGCGGTGACAGCGGTAGTTACTTTTTTTTAGAATAGAGAGATTTTACTTTCTTCTACCTATAATGGAAGAATATAACGCAATCGGAAATTTTTTTCGACTTCCCCGTTTCCGAAGGATTTGCACGTTTTAGGGATCAGAGACGCCGAAAAACCTGTTTATACAAAAGGCCTGTCTGTCAGACTATGTGTCGCCTTGTGCCATCAAAAAGTATATGAAGTTGTGCATAGAATTTAGCCAAATTTTTTTGTGTATGTTTTTCGCTTTGGCCAGCAGATCCTCCTTGAATTTTGAAATATTCCGCTTGAAAGAGGAGCTTCAATAGCAATTTTTGTGCCATTTTCCTTACTGTACCATTAATAAAAAGTGTATGAAGACTAAGAAGCGTAGAATTGAACCAAATTTCATATATATTTTTTTGGATTTGGCAAGCAAATCCTCTTTGAATTTTGAAATATTACACCGAAATGGGGGTCTGTAATAGCAATATTTGTGTAATTTTCTCGATTTTTTGTAGTTATGTTCAACTAGTTGTTTTGTAGTTATGTTGTTTTTTTGTGTGTCAGTAGGCGGCTAGTACAGCAAAGAGAACTCAGCATGCTGCTAAGCTGGTTATTCGCAAACAGCTGACTTACAACAGAATAACGAAAGGTATTGAATTTATCAAATATCATGATCGAGATTACCCTTTTTTTTTTACTTCGATTAATTGACTGAAGCACAAATTTAAGATGAAATTCAAAATTGGTATAGTATTGAACTAATAACATTGACGTATTAAAGTTCTTTTTGAAATATTAAGCTGTATGAGATGGAATAAAGTTTTGGGATTGGACCATCCAACATGTTTTAAATAACATAGAATTTTTAAATATTATTATGCTTTAAATTTACAATAAAACATTAAAAAATTGTATTGCTACTTGTAATAGTAAATTATAAAAATCACTGCCTAATACATCATACGCATTTTAACTTATATTTACAAAACATCAAGATTGACACGATGATTCCTTTTTGATTATTTGTGTAAACAAAATTTTCACTCCATTAAGAGCACTTCTTTTTTCTGCTTAATTAAACTTTATAAAACTTTGTAACAGTGTATAAAAATGACCTCAAAGAATAAGAGAAAAATGGTATATGTTAAATTAAATCGATACTTTGATGTTAAATTTTGCTTACAACAGGAAAAAATAATTCAGTGTGACTTCATATAAAGAAGTCCTTTAAAAGTATCCATGTCCATGAAGAAAAAAAACTTTAATTATCTTCTTTAAACGAAAAAAAGTTACAAATGTCGATACAAATTAACATAGAGTTAAAACTCATTAGGTACTTAATAAATGAGGCATCATTTTATGTTTTAAAAATAGCATTTAAAAGATGCCATAAAACTGTGCATTTTGCTAAAACACTGATTATTTTTTAAAGTGTTAATTTATTTTTATTGTAAGCATCTTGTTTTATACAAAAAAAAAAAAAAAAAAAAATAATAATAATAATAATAATAAAAAAAAAAAAAAAAAACCCTGAGGATTCGCAACGGATTTTTGTAAATATTTCAATTGGATCAAAATAACATAGTTATTTTGAAAAGGATAAACTAGTTTTTCCTAGGCCAAACTAGTTTATCCTAACGCCCATAGGATAAACTAGTTTTTCCTAGGCCAAACTAGTTTATCCTAACGCCCATAGGATAAACTAGTTTTTCCTAGGCCAAACTAGTTTATCCTGACGCACGTAGGACAAACTAGTTTTTCCTAGGCCAAACTAGTTTGGCCTAACGCTCATAGGATAAACTAGTTTAGCCTGCTATTCATTGGTCTGAACTACTTTATACTAGGCCGATCTAGTTTGTCCTAGGCCAATTCAATTTGGCGAGCTTTTATTGATCCCAAAGACTTCCTCGGCGCCAACCTTCTAGTTTGTCCTAGGCCATTCTAGTTTATTTTAAGCCAATGCAATTTGACGTCTTTTTATTGATCCCAACTACCGCTCCGGCATCAACCTTGTGCAAAGTAGTATTGCTGTCACCGCTGTATAATATATTTTATTCGATGAAGAGTGGAATACAGTTCCCCTACCTTTCCCATTTCACTGCCATCGCTAGTTACAAAATATGTTCCATATGACAAATTATGTGCTGTAGGACCAAGAATAGGGTGCGATGCTATCATAAAATTTAGAAGAGGAATAATTTGGAGAATTGATTAATTATGTGCAGTTATACCTCGAAAATCCGGCATCGTCAGGACCAGGACTTCGCCGGATTTTTGAAAATTCCAGATTTCTGAAAGAATATCAAATGTACTTCTAATATCTTAATGGTGCATTTATTCATAATTAATTCAAAACCAAGTGACATTTATATGGGAAAAATAAATATAAAAAAAACATTGATTTTTTCTATGGTACATAAATTCTAATAAACAGTGAAATCAATTCTTGTGTCCATCGATAAAATTTTATTTGCTATAGTTTCTGCCGTTCTTTAACAAGTTTTTCTTGGATTTTATAAGTGAACAATATCGATTTCGGAAATGTAGTATTGTTCCTCTAAACCATTTAGTGATTTTCCAGTGAAACATATACATTTTTCAAGTGACATCTTTTCTTCTGCAAGTTTTTCGTTCTCCTTCCTATGAGCTGCTAATATAGCGTTATCGGAGGTTCTATTTAGCACACCTTGAGCGATCTCAATGTCCGCTAATCCATCTCTTTCGATCTCGAAATTTTTAATTCGTAAACAATTGCTATTTTTCTTTGTCCCATAAGTTGGAAGAAAAAAAAATTGAGAGAGCTGGCCTTCGTTCCCAGATTTTTGAAGTTGCCTTATTTCTGAATCCAAGATTTTCGAGGTCACAATGTATTAGTATTTAAAACTAAAAAAAGCATAAAATAAAATCGGCAGAATTAAAAAAATGAAACTGCAAAATTTTAAAGATTTTTAATTTTGTGTCTGTGAGAGGGCGGGGGGCAGATTTTTATTTAATAAAAATTTTAATGCGCGCTTCAAATCACACTTAATTTAATTGAAAGTATTTTAACTGTGATTCATTTAATTGTAGTATACAACTAAAGTACATTATTTGCAATTGAGCCTAATTGCAACTGAATTCAATTGAATTTTAATTAGTTGCAGCTTGCTTTTAATCTTTAATCGCTATTAAATCAAATACACATATATTTTTTAAAAACAAATTTAATATTTGGATAAAAATATAATTGACTGATGTTCATAACTGCACAATTATGCTGCTTATAAAAAAATCTTAAATCATTAGTAGTAGTAATAATAATATTTGTCGAAGCTCATTTGTGTTGTAAATAAAATCCCTCAATTAATAGAATAATATTTATTATAAGAAAATTTTTACTTCTTTTTTTTTCTTTTTCTTTTTTTTTTTTTTTTTGTGAGTGTGACTGAGTGTGTGTGTGTGTTAGAAATAGGTTATCAAATTTCTTCAAACTTTAACGATTAGTAAAATTAAGGATTATTACCAAACTGGAAAAAAATATTCAGCAAATAAAATTCTCTTTACAGAATATTACATATAAATTTGTACGGATGGCGATACAGTACTCTAAAACCTGTTAGTAGAAATTGCGTATGACAAAATCCTGTTTTAAACGGATTTTTTTTTTTTTTTTTTTTTTGTTACCGGTGCAAATTAGATATAATGATCCGTTTGAAAAAAACATAATACATTTGCTAAAGACGACGGTCCTGCTAAATAAGGAACTTAACAAAATCGAAGTTTTTTCCTCTCCTTTGTGATTCCGGCTCAGATGGTTTTTCTATATAAAATTTTTCAGATTTTCAAGTCTCCGTGTAAAAGCATTAATGGTATTAGTAGTAATTCGGATATTTACATACAAATAGAGATTCATTAAAAAATGAATATAGTTTACAAAAGAATCATTAATATCGTCAATCTACGTTCTATTACTTGGAGATTTAAAAATTGTTAAAATTCTATACAATAAAATCTTCTAAGACGGAATTGTATAGGAAAGAAGAAAAATCCGTTATAGGCAGATTCCCTTAGTAGCAGGTTCATTGTCTGTTGTAAATGCATTATATTCTTTTCACAAGTGCTAGTATCTTCATTTTACATAGATCAACATTTTTTTTTTTTTAAACACGGGATTCCGTCATAGGCAGGTTATTTTCTTCAGGTTTTAACGTACTTTATTTTGTTACCGACTGAAAATTCATGCTTGATCAGACCTCAAGAAGAATGCAGTCAACTCCCGACAGAAGCCAGAAAAAAAAATTGAGTCACGGTCCATCTCGGTCCGAACCTCTCGAAAAAAGTAATTCTCAAAACAAGACCGGACCGAGTGTCAGAAAGGGAAATTGGGTGGGCCCATACAGACCCGTACATCGAATAACCAAAAGTCTAGTTCACAAAATTTTGTAAATTAGGACGCTAAAGTTCTCTTATATTAAAAAAAAAAAAGAGTATGAAGTGAACTTTGCCAACTTCCATACATGAATTTGAGTTGAGCGGACTCGTGAGAAAAATTTTGAATTTGAGCCTCAACTCGACTCATTTTTGAAAAATTTAATTTGAGTTTGCATTAGTTCATTTTTTTGTGTGTCCACCACTGGTTAGCATCAATAAAAGCACGTCAAATTGAATTGGCCTAGGATAAACTAGACTGGCCTAGGGCAAACTAAAAGGTTGGCGCCGAGGAGGTCTTTGGGATCAATAAAAGCTCGCCAAATTGAATTGGCCTAGGACAAACTAGATCGGCCTAGGATAAACTAGTTCAGACCAATGAATAGCAGGCTAAACTAGTTTATCCTATGAGCATTAGGCCAAACCAGTTTGGCCTAGGAAAAACTAGTTTGTCCTACGTGCGTCAGGATAAACTAGTTTGGCCTAGGAAAAACTAGTTTATCCTATGGGCGTTAGGATAAACTAGTTTGGCCTAGGAAAAACTAGTTTATCCTATGGGCGTTAGGATAAACTAGTTTGGCCTAGGAAAAACTAGTTTATCCTGTGGGCGTTAGGATAAACTAGTTTGGCCTAGGAAAAACTAGTTTATCCTATGGGCGTTAGGATAAACTAGTTTGGCCTAGGCCAATCTAGTTTGGCCTAAAATCGGGTTTGGCCGGTAACATATATATCAATTAAAAAATCCCTTAATGGGTTAAAAGTTTGTGACGCAGCACTTTATCTTACTGCTATAAGAATTTTAAATATGGAACTTAAAAATAATGATATCAAATTTTAAGTGACGCTATGCTATTAATTAATGTATATGTATACATACAATTATATTATTTATTTCATCGTTTTATTTTTCTTTTATTTATAAT
Organism: Maratus speciosus; assembly: GCA_963932465.1. NCBI lineage: Eukaryota > Metazoa > Arthropoda > Arachnida > Araneae > Salticidae > Maratus > Maratus speciosus. The sequence continues at coordinate 197,918,487 of OZ010792.1, read as the reverse complement.
TGCATGTGTAAGAATTATATTAAATTTAAAAGGATGTATAAAAATTTATTCATTGATGCTTTATCATTCACATCTTTCATAAATTCAAAATATGAGTTTTAAAAGATATGATATCAAAATTTAAGTGACGCCTTGATGTAGCTTTAAAAAATGTTTTAAAATTCAATTTCAATTGTTTTCGGTTTGGCTAAATATATTTACACATGTAACCAAAACTTTTAATTTACCAATACACTGTTAAAAATATCACTCTCACTGAACCTATACAATGCACTGCAATGTATTTATATGAAAAAAAAAATTGATTTATCTTTTATGCCACGCTATCCAAAATCAAAAGTAAAATTTATGTAAATGATTTTTGTGCGTCATATTATCCATTTGCATACATTTCGTTTAGTTTAGATGCAATGACACACAGAAATGATTTACATAAATTTTACTTTTGATTTTGGATAGCGTGGCACAAAAGATAAATCAATTTTTTTCATATAAATACATTGCAGTGCATTGTATAGGTTCAGTGAGAGTGATTTTTTTTAACAGTGTATTGGTAAATTAAAAGTTTTGGTTACATCTGTAAATATATTTAGCCAAACCGAAAACAATTGAAATTGAATTTTAAAACATTGTTTAAAGCTACATCAAGGCGTCTTTTAAATTTTGATATCATATATTTTAAAACTCATATTTTGAATTTATGAAAGATGTGAATGATAAAGCATCAGTGAATAAATTTTTATACATCCTTTTTAATTTAACATAATTCTTACACATGCAATTACAAATAAAACAAAAATAAAATTATGAAATAAATAATATAAATGTACGTATACATATACACTAATTAATAGCATAGCGTCACTTAAAATTTGATATCATTATTTTTAAATTCCATATTTTAAATTCTTACAGCAATAAGATAAAGTGCTGCGTCACAAATTTTTAACCCGTGGAGGGTTTTTTTTAATTGATATCATTACTTTTTTTTAGGTCAGTAATAAAAAGATAATAAACGGTCAAGTGCGAGCATTACTTGCGTACAGTGGGTTCCGTAGAATAAATATATGAATTTGTAATTGTATTAAAAAAAGTTGCTAAAAGAATACTAAGACTTTTTAAAAAACTATATAACGTAGGGTTGGGTATAACTGTACATATTAGAAAAGTGTAATCGGGTATACCATGAAAGTTCAAAGAGATGTATGGAACAATATCAAATATAGCTATTCGTATAACTATTTTTTTCATATTATCCTAATCTGTTTATGATGAACTTAATTCGCTACTGACAATAAAGGCAGTGCATAGTTAAACTTCATTTGGCATTTCATGAAACTAAATTCAGCGTAGTAATAACCTTTATTTCTACAGTGTATCTAAAACAAAACCTTTGTTCAAAGTTTAAATTTGGCATTGTGCTAAGCGCGCTTCGAATTGAGGTCTCAAAGTTGCAACGCCGCCTTGGTCAGTGCCGCGTTTTTCCTGATAGGTGTTTAATTAACTTTTAAAGTCACTCGAGTCGTATTGAGAGATACAATCAATGCAAACTATCGCGAATCTCACAGTATTTATGCGATTCATTCTAATTAAATATTTCGAGGGCGATGCCCTTAAAAAACGGACACCTAATTTTAATTCCAAAACAGACAAATGGCACCAAGAATATTTAATTAAAATTTTCTTTTACCATGTACGCCGGGTGGGAAACTATCTGGCGTTTTATGAGTACGTGAACTCTAGCTTTCAAGAGATCTATTAGCGGATTTGGTAGTGCATAGACCCTCTTACGGTTCGCCTTTCACTTTACGTGATAACCGTAAAGGTCACTAAGAGCAAGTTGAGAAGTGTGTAAAAATCCACTACTTTCATTTTTTTTATTATTTTTTGTAGATCTCATTCCTGTGTTCAAGGTTTCGAACTCTGTTCGAAACTTTTATTTTTTAACTTAGAAATTTTCTAAGTTTTACACGTACCATAAAATAGGACGAGTTGCGGCGCCTTGGCGTGGCCACCCGGCTCCTCGACGTAGGAGAAGCGTTGAGGCTAAGTCCGTCTCGTCGTCCCGGTCTTTTTTTAAATTCCGGGAAGCCAGAGTAGCCAGTAGTGGTAGTGCGACCTGTCAAGGAGCTTAAAGGATTTGAGTCAAGAAGTTGGGATATTGTTAAAATGGCTACTAATGAAAGTAGCCAAATAGTGGACCTGGATGAGTCCACATTGAGTTCGGACCGAAGGCTGGCCGCCAAAGATTTAATTGGTAAACTGAAAGTGCAGATAATGGCGGTCGTGCCAGGCGGAACTCAAAAAGCTAGAACGCAGCTGGCGGCGATTAATGCAGATCTAGACGACGTCTACGAGCTGTTCGTTGAGCATGCTCTGGAGTTGGCCAAGGCCAAGCATGAAATAGAGGGCTTAAAAGTACAAGTGGCTGAGCGGGACCAGCGAACCTCGTTCGCGGACGTCACTCGGACGTCGGTTCCGGAAGAAACAGTGTGTGGACACATGAAAAGTAAGCGTTCGGTTGGGAGTGGTAGGAAGACCCGTGCCGCAGGTCCGTCCACAGACCATGTCCTTCTGATCTATCCACGAGATGGAAAGGAGGGATGCAAGTCTGTTGAGAAGAGAGTGGTGGAGGCCATAAAGCCTGTCGAGCTTGGAGTAGAAGTCCTCGGGAAAAGGCCGACCCGCTCAGGAGGCCTGTTGGTACGCCTCGGCTCCCATAGTGACGGTGAAATTCTGGAGAAGGCTGTGAAGGAGGCGGAGGGGCTGAGGGAGACAGTGCAATGCTCTGTTCCGAAGCTCCGACGCCCTCGGATTGTTATTTTTGATGTTCCTAGTGACATCAAGGGGAGTGAAGTGATCGCAGCTGCTGCAGAGCAGGCTGGTGTGGAGGCGGATACCATGTCAGTTAAGTTCTCGATGAAGGGACGAGAACTGAATAATTGGGTGCTGGAATGTGCCCCTTCTGCCTTCCACCGGCTATTAGATTTACGCCGGCTTGTCATTGGATGGTCGAGGTCGAAGATAAGCGAGCATTTACGTGCTACGCAATGTTATAAATGTGGTCGATACGGCCACATCAGCTCGTCTTGCAAAAACAAGGAGGTCTGCCTGGAATGTGGGAGCGCCAGGCATAAGGCAGGTAAGTGTAAAACCTTGTCCTGCCTTAATTGTAAAGTGGTAAACAAGTTTTACCCGGAACATCAAAGAGCAAATCTAGATCATTCTGCTCTCGACCCCTTTTGTCCTACACGTGCCTTGGAGTTGAGCCGTTTACAACGGAGAGTTGACTATGGTTAAGTTGACCATTGGGCAACAGAATGTGAGCAAATCCATAACGACCATGAACACTTTACAGAAGGATCTCGATGACTATGACATTTTGTGCCTTCAGGAGCCGTACATCCTGGGGAACGGGAAGTTGGGTGGACTTCCCGATGATGTAGTAGCCCATTACTCGTCGAAGCGGTGCAGAGCCGCCATAGCCGTTATAAACAAATCTCTCCCGGTCATGGAGATTATGACGGCAAGTAATGTGGTTGCAGTGTCAGTGGACCTCGGCCCTGAAGTTTCTATTCTGATTGTATCAGTTTATATTCCGCCCAGGGGCGAGATCTCTGTGGAGCTGGACGTGGTCAAGGATTTGCTTGACAGAAACACAGGTAAGTCAGTACTTGTAGTTGGGGATTTTAACTCTAAGAGCACGGTGTGGGGCAATTCGTTGCAGACGTCTGATGCCCGTGGAGACCAGGTTGTGGAGTTTTGTTTGGAGAACGACCTGCTTATAATGAATGATCCTCTTAGTGAAGAGACATTCAGGAATGCCAATGGCTCGAGCTGGATTGATCTAGCTCTTGGGCGGTTTGTTGATCCCACGAGAGTGCTTGCTTGGCAATTGGAGCCTCGTGAGTCGAGCACCCAACATAGGCGAATAAGGACGGTTCTTTCTACGAAGATGCCGTCTCCCCGGCCCAAATACCGGGTGAAAGTGAAGGATCTGAACCTGCGAGACTTTCGAGTGGCCCTGTCTCACGAGATAGGGAGCATGTCTATCGACTGGCTAAATGGGAAGTCTGTCGACGAATGTGTCGATTCCCTGACTGAGATCCTTCAAGGACTCAGTAATTCATGCAGTAAGAAAAGGAATGTTAAGAGAAGAGCTGTTCCGTGGTGGAACTCCGATTTGACCGTTGAACGTAAGATGGTCCAGGCGGCACGCCGCAGGTACCAAAGATGTGGGGATGTGGAATTAAAAAAGGAATACGACATTTTGTATCGTAAACTCCAAGGTAGATTTCGGCGGTCGGTCCGAAGGGCTAAATGGGTCCATTATCGTACGATTCTAGAGGATATCGATCAAAGCAACCCGTTTGGCCCGCATTTTGACTGGTCACGGGGTCGATCTTCTAATCGACTCAAACTATGTGGAGTTGAGACACGGTCCGGGAGTAAAACTGCGGATTACAGCTCGACAGTTGAAAAGTTACTGCAATACCATTTTCCTAGAGAAAATGGAGTAAACCGCCTTGTTCGAAACATCACTGGGGAGTCGGCACATAGCCTCGGAGACGACGACCCGGAATTCACTCAAAAGGAGGTCGAGTCAGTGTTCAGGGTTTTGAACAAAGGAAAGGCTCCGGGCCTGGATGGTTTGCCTCTCGAAGTGATAGAAATGCTCTTCAGGGCCAATCAACCCCTATTCATAGGACTACTAAATAAGTGCCTCAGAGAAGGCGTCTTTCCATCATCTTGGAAAAAGGCAGATTTAGTCCTTTTCAACAAAGTGGGCAAGGATCGCTCGGCCCCTAGCTCATATCGTCCGATATGTTTATTGCCGGCTTGGTCAAAAGTGTTGGATAGATTGGTGACCAATAGGCTCACTTTTCATGCCAGGTCCCATAGCTTCCTTCACAGAAACCAATTTGGTTTCATGGCTGGTGTCGGAACGGAGAACGCACTCCATGAATTGCGTACGACAGTAAGAGACTGTCACAATCGGGACAAAGATTGTTGTCTCGTCATGTTGGACGTAAAAGGGGCTTTCAACAACTTGTGGTGGCCGTCGATCTTTAAAGCCCTAATAAGAATGGGGTGCCCGCGTAACTTATTCAATCTAGTGAGGAGCTTTCTGTCTGCGAGGAGGGTCATATTTCGAACCGATATTCGGGCCTACGAGCATGAGTAAAATGTTGGGTGTCCGCAGGGCTCTAATTCCGGGCCCTTCTTTTGGAACTTGGTCGCCAACGCACTCCTTGAGTTGGATTTGGGGCGTTTTGTGAAGTTGATAGCCTACGCAGACGACTTTGGGCTTCTGGTTGAAGCCCCAAACGCTTACCAGTGTGGTAGGCGCGCTGATGTGGCACTTGCAAGAATAGCGCAGTGGGCAAGGGAGCACAGGCTCATTTTCTCTCCGGAGAAAACAACCTCCATTTATTTTCGTAAGATGAGACGTAGAGGGAGGAGGGCAAACCCACGGGCCCCTCCTCGTATCCACTTTCTTGGAAAGTCGATACAGCCAGTGAAGCAGGCCCGATACTTAGGTGTCGTGGTCGATGAAAAGTTAAATGGTTTGGGACACGTTGCGTACATTAAGGAATCGATCGCTAACTACGTTAGGTCACTACACTCGCTCAGTCGGCGGGACTGGGGTCTAAGAGGAGAAGTTCTGAAAAAACTTTATAAGTTGGGAATTGAGAGACTTGCAACATATGCCTGTAGTTTCTGGTGGACGGGTACGAAGTGCATGCGTGATAGACTGGTCTCGGCTCAGAGACCGGCACTTCTTTCCATTACCCGGTGTTTCCGTACAACAAGTACGGCATCGGTGCAGGTACTGGCGGGTGCTCTTCCACTGGACTTGCAGGTCGAGAAGGAGAGTCTTCTCGCGCGGTCTCTCAGGCTAAATGAGGATCTTAATTATGGTCCGATTCATTTTAGTGCAGATGAAATACAAAGAGATGTTGTCAGATTCAGAACGCATCCCTCGAGGGCTCTGGCCATTGCCTGGGCTGAGGCTCCTCAGAACATCGAGGAGTTTGACCTTTCAAGAGTGACGGTCTACACAGACGGCTCTAAAACAGACCAAGGTGTCGGGTCTGGTGTAGCGATATTCGATCATGGTGTCTTGGTTGCGGAGAGGTCATACGGCCTCCCGCCGTACGCAACGGTGTTTCAGGCGGAGTTGACTGCAATTCTGCGGGGGTTGGAGCTGTGCGGCTCACTGTATGAGAAATTCTCGGTGCTCAGCGATTCAATGTCGTCGCTTGTGGCGCTGTCTAATCCAAATAGTAGAGATCCGCTCATTGCGGAGATCCACGAGGCGGGGGAGGATCTTGAGATTGATTGGTTTTGGGTCAAGGCTCACGTGGGAGTCCGAGGCAACGAGGCTGCCGATACACTCGCAAAGGCGGGTGCGGAGCTTGACGTTGTGAGTGCCCATGTTGATCTCGCACCTAGTGTAGTGAAGCACTTCCTGTCCAGGGAAATAGTGAGGACCTGGCAGGAGAGGTGGGAGAGGGAGACTCTAAGCCGGAGCGTCTACCGAATATTACCAAGGGTTTCGGAAGGACGAGCTTGGACTTCTCCTCTTCTCAACTGGGCGGTAACCGGACATGGCCCGTTCCCATATTACTACCGGAGATTTCGAGTGAAGCCTCTGCCTCGTGCGTGCCCATTTTGCACGTCCCCACGCCCAGCTACTAGTGAACACCTTATTTTGGAGTGTGTAGGTACTCGGCCACTTAGAGACAAATACTGTCCGAGGCTCTCGCGAGCCTCAATTCGGAACTATTTTACGGTTCCGAAATTGAGACGGTCTCTCGAGACCCTTCTCAAGGTAATGGAACCTCATTTGTGGTAACATTACGACAGTGGTCTCTTCATGCTTTATGGGATGTGATGGGATGTCGTTTGGTGGTGTTGATCGCTCAGCTGTGGTTAAATGAAATAGTTAAAGTTGATGTTGGGGAAAGAAGAAAGAAGTAAGAAGAAAGAAGATTGAAGAAAATGTTGGCGATGTAAATAAACTCATTAATTTTATCCTTGATAGTCTAACATGTGTTTTGGCTGTTAAGCCGTGTAAATATGTATATAGTGTGTAAATCCGCACTCGTGCGGATCCCACCCATATCAAATGTGCTCTGTATGACGAATAATAAAGTGGTGATTTTTGGTAGTTGAGTTTTTATTTCACAGGGCACTAGCCCAATTTGAGGGTGGGGTCGACGAGCTAGGCAGGCCCTCCTTCAGGAATCTTGGCTCTTGCTATGTATTGACGAGTACCATGGATGCGGGCCCGTTGCAGGGTTAGAATGTGCCAATGTTCGAAGTCTGTCGTGGCGGTGAGAGGTCAAAGTAAAAATAATTTAGGGAAGTGAAGTTGACCCACGCGGACGTGTGGGTCCGATGCTCCCCAAAATTGTGCAATACCGGAAGGAAGCCTAAGGGGGGTCCCTGCCTTGGCGATCTCATATCCGGGTCTTGACCCGCTTACTCGGTGGGCTGTGAAACTCACGTCACATGCCCTAAGGGAGGTAGCGACCCTTTGTAGGCGGGTCCGAACGCATATGAAAGATGGTCCCCTCGGTAGCGTGGACGCCGTGGTGGCCCTTTCCTGGTGCACCGTGTGATGATCAGCAGTGATCACGTACACGTATGTAGTTGCTTTACCATGTACGTGAAAATAAGCAAGTTCGCATTTTCTAATAAATTCGTTTATAAATTCTGGTTTCAGTTCATTATTTCATAAGTTTATAAATAGAATTATTCCTTGCCGGAAAGGATTAAGTGGTCGCAGGACTCTTAAAGCTTCAAAATTTAAGAAATTTTAATTTTTTTTAGATGTTAAACTCCTATCTTTTCTGGGCCGAGAGGTTCTGCTCTCGAAGCTGGTAGACGGGAGGTGCTGGGTTCGATCCCAATCGCGCCCGTCGGCCTAATCGTTCGGAGTTTTCGTGGTTTTCTTCGAGCCGTGGATCTTCCATGCGTTAATACGGATTAGGTTCCCTTAGAAAGACCCCCCACGGAGGGCGCTCCCCCCGGGCCCATATCCCTCGTGTAGATAATTGGCCGTCAAAAATCAACCCAACCCAACCCTATCTTTTCTGAATATTTTGATATAATTGTTTCCTTGAAATTCCCATTAGAACAGAAGTTTTGGCTTTTAGAATTATACCCGCTCAATAGCTGAAGCGGCGTTTCCGAAACTTTAAAGTCATTATTTTCCAAATGGCGTTTTTTGGTATAACGCTCAGGACACCTCAAAAACTTCTCAATATTTTGTCATGAAATTTTCAAAACATATATTCCATGTTATTCTGTATAAACTGAACCTAAAATTTCCTTTTTATTGTTCAAAAAAATATTTTTTTAGGTGATTTGACTGTTGAAATTTTCAAAATTTTGTACTAGCTAAATGCAGCATTGCATTAAAAATATAAAAATGCTTTAAATACAAATTTATTCAAGTTCAGGGAAATTATTACAATCTGAAGTATAAGTAAGCACCAAAATTTTCATTCTAGTTGCAATATTTATTTTGTAATCCTGCGCGTAAACTCTTATGCCAATTTTTTGTTCGACAAATGTCTAACAGTTTCGAGCCCCCTATAAATACTAATTCTGTATCTTGCAATTTTTTAAATACATGAAACGAAAGAACATACTTATATCTTTCATTCCAATTAAAATTGTGTTTTAAAATTATATACATTTTAAGACATTAAATGTTGAAAATGGTCTTTTTTTCATTTTTTCTACTTTTTAGAGTCCCGAGACACCTTAAATTAGTATGTTTTTTAACAATTTGACGTTTATTGCTTTTATACTGTTACTGGACATTACATTACACATAGATATCATTAAAAGTCGTTAACTAGGCATAGAGTACGCCGCCCTGTCCTTGTGTATGTCCAAACTGACCGTACCTTTAAGGGTTAATATCTCAGCTAATTACCGAAGATTTTTTTCGAAAATCATTATCAACAATGCTTTTATTATTCTGCAACGATAGGTATATTCAGCGATGCTCAACAATTTATCTGAATGCCCGTAAATCGAAATTTGTGTACAACAGAAAAATGCTAATTACTCAAAAACTATGTCACCTAGGGTAATCGCTATAATTTTCCGACAAGGTTTATATTAACGTCTACTATCTCTAATTTTTTCATAATTTTAGTTTCAGTAGATTCGGAATTAGATGAGGGGGGGGGAACATATTTTTGCGCTACATTTTCAACAATATCTTTGAAAATACAATACCTAAAATTAAAAGAAATGTATTTTTGAGTTCAGCGTTACAAAAGCTTTCACAGGATACCCCACATGATATACAAAGAAAAGATTTTTTTTTTCAAGTAGCATAATTAGCCCTTCTACTTTTTTACTAAATATATTTATGAATGTTTATTAATCTGAAAATATGTGGGTCAATGGTCTTTATTACTTCCCCGAATTTGAACTTTCCACGTTCCATAGTTTACGATTAAAATGGCTGTGACAGACAGACAGACAGACGGACAGACACAGGAGTGATCTTAAAATGGTTCCGTTTTTACTTTTTAAGTACGGAACCCTAAAAACAAAAAAATATTAAAGGCCAATGGACCAAAGGACCAACCCAAAATCGTGATTTTGATTCATCTTTAATCCCCCCGCCCCTCTTAAAAAAGCATACATATGTACAAAATGGGGTTTTTTATGGTTAGTTTCATATATATAAAGCTTTGTTAAATTTTACTACGTAAAGAGCTTACTTTTTTAAGAAGAATATCAAGAAATATTATTCTTTAAACTTTTTAATTTAAAATACAATAATTGCTCACTAATAAAAGTAAATAAATCTATTTAAATCAAATTATAACCTACAATTTTTTGCTTAATAATTGAGTATCCATTTTCATTTAGCAACAGTTCGAATATCCATACATTCCATACAGAAAGCACAGGAAAGCATCAAACTTCCACTGCAGTAAATGAAATTTCACTCTAAGAAAAAGGTTGCCAAAGTGAACTGGTAACATTAAATCGCCAAGACCTCGCCAAAATGTAATCTCGTTGATATCATGATAAAGCAACGATAAATGACTAAATCTCTTAAATATAATTGCTGTTCATAAAACATATTGAAGCTTGGTACTAATCTGAATTTTCGAGACCCAAATTAAAAATTTTGGGGCCTATTTACCAGTATTTAAAATTGCAAATGTACGGAAGAGGTGTTATATGGAATATTATTATTTTCACATTTAAAAGACAGATGGCAGCACCAGAAAACACTAATTTCAATAATTTAGAAATGTAATCGGGATTGATTTTACTAGATCTAGCTAAAAAATTTGAAGGTTTTAATTATTTGCTAAATATATAACAAAATAAAACAAATTGGTAAAAAAATACTGTCAGGTATTTTTTGCGTTTGTAATCTTCAGAACCGCTTTTTAAAGTGAAATATTAACTAGTAATACTTCTTAAGTTTGTAACAACAACAACAAAAAAAAACATGAGCTTGTGCATTTATTTATAATTTTTTTACACATAGAGAGAGTTCAAAGTATGAAGTTTCCATTTTATGAATTTAATGAAAAGTAAATACAAAAATGTGCGCATTTTTATTTGTTCAATCGACATTTTCGTTTTATTTGCAGTTTTTTACACGTAAAAATTCGTATTTTCCTCAGGGAAACGGATTGAAATACGATACATATATAAAAAACTATACAATTTTATTTTTTTTTCCAATTGTCCTAAAAATTAAATATATATATATATGATTTTTAAAAATCTACTTTTTTAAATTTTGAATGTATGACATTTTTTTAAAATCTTGTAGTCTTCCATTTTCAGTTAGAATAATGACATGTTTTTTTTTTTTTTTTTTTTTTTTTTTTTTATTATAAAGATAATGGAAGAATAATGGCCTGTTTTTTTCTTTTTTTATTATAAGGGTAATGGAAAAAATAAAAACGCATAATTTAAATTTATGTAGTGTAGGAAAACAGAAATTTATTTGTGTTAAAAATTGTAAATAAAAAGAAACTGTTCTGGACTGAACAAATACAAACTGCGTATTTTCTTTTCCTTATAATTAAATCTGAAAAATTTCAAAATTAAAATTCTCTCTCTATAAACAAATGAATGCGTAAAAATGTGCTTTTATTTATATTTGTATATTATATGTATTTATTTATTATATGTATTTGATATATCTATCAGTTTTAAAGTTCCATTTACCGAATGCTTTTCGGTTTTAAAATATTCTTTATTCCGTCTCATGTAAAAATTGGCTTTCGGCGAACCTTAAAAACCTTTCCGTTTCCGAGTTAGGCAGATTTCGGCTTATGGAGCACGTATTAATGTTATTTTCAATGGATTCGCCGGGACTTGAAAGTCTTTCCACGGTAGGCAGATTTCCGGCTTACACAGAACCTGCCTTAAACAGATTTTACAGTATTTTTACTGTCTGAAAAATTGTCACGAAATTGTGATATGTGAAACTCTTAAAGAAAAAAATCAAAATAAACCGGTACATTTTTATAGAAACATAAAATCAAATTTACTTTATTAACTGACTTAAAAAGGATAAAAAAGAAAAAAAAGTGCTTACTGCTTCAAAGAGGACAGACCTTGCAAACTGTATACTGCAAGGGCTGCGCTTAACCGACTGAGCTACAGATGGTACTTAAACTGTCCACTAAAAGTTGATCAGAAGAAATTAAGCGCACGAATACAGTGGCGCATCTTCGGTGAAATTCCTATTAATGGCGGAAAAATATAGTCCGATTTTTCATGCTTATTATATAACGAATAAGGGTCTTCCTGGAAACAAACATGGTCTTATTCAGCTCATCTAAAATAGATTCATATTATATATTAATTTTAATAAGATCGCCCATTTCATTTTCGGTGGGAAAAAAATGTGAATTTAAACAAAAAAATTAGACTTTTCCCGGAAACAACTGTTATCTTATTCTCTTCACATAAAACAGATTTAAATTATATATAAATTTAAATAAAATCGCCCGAGCCGTTTTCGCGTAATCGAAATTGGGAATTTCTGACATCGCTTTTGCTTTAAAAATGGGTATTTAGATCTCAAAATATACTGAACGTAGAAATCTAAAAATTTCAGAATAGGATTAGACTGCAGATATAAGGCTGTTTTAAAAAAATCAGAATAATAAGAGCTATATTTGCTGAGTTATTGAAAGGCGGCTTTTCGCGTTTTCTTTGAAGTCGAGTTAGGTGTATATATGAGTTCCGCCATCTACGAATTCTACGATACGATGCGATACGATTTTAGGCTTAAGACTGCGTCACTGGAATACTATCGTCTTCCATGATATATATCTACATATATAAATATGTTTAAAACTACTTTTTTTTTTTTTTCGTTTAGTCATATTTGGTGGTACTTTAAACTGATATTTAAAAATATTAAAAGAATAAGAAAAACACCAGGTCTTAAATTAAATCAATATTTTTCTGTTGGCTTAAATTATATAAAAAAAGTTTAAGTTTGAAAAAAATTGTTTAAATTTAAAAACTAACACTGTTGGTATGTTTAAAGAGGATCTTTAAAATCTTTAAATGTATGCGCGGTTAGGATGAAAAAGCACTTTAATTATTATTTTTTTAAATATTTTTTTTTTCGTTAAATATTTATTGACTGTCTAAAAAGCGGGATTTTCTTTTATTTTACAAAATGCCTTTCTAAATAAATCTCAAAACTGCACATTTTGTTTCGTTATTGAATAATTAATTCTAGCATTTTTTTTTCTCTTCAGCTTATAAATTTATTGCAAGCTTCTTCTTCTTCAGACGATCAAATAACCGAAAGAATTTCTAAGGCTATTTCAAATGTTACTTATAAGCTATTTTGAAAATAAAATACTTTTACTTATTAATATAAATTAGAGCTCTGCACAGGTCGAAATTTCCAGGCCCGTCCCGAAGGAAAGCTATTTTGGTACGGCCCGGAGTAAAAACTAAAAGTTCTGCTCGCCCGGCCTGTTTATACTTTTGCAGTTCACGGCCCAGACCGTTCAAAAATCAGCTAAATAAGGCCTGTCTAGGACCGACCCGACTCAATTTGCGCAAAAAATTCCGATATTTCTTAAAATAGAATTATGATTTTTTAAAAATGAATACTACATACATATTTCCGTGAAAATTCAACAGCATATTTTAGATTACTTATGTTCGCAAGCTATAGAATACAGAAAAGGAACATTAATGACCACTTAGACTTCTGAACAGTTACATTAATCAAAGGCTTTAAAAAATTAGTGTAGTTTAGAATAAAAGAAAAAAGATAGTTAAAAGCATCATAACTTTTGAAACTGTATAATAAAATAAAAGTAGATTTGTGAAAATATTTCTCTGTAACGATATTAAAGTATATTCCCATAGAGATTTCATTAACATAGGTTTATTATCGGTATTACTACTTTTAAAAAACCAAATGCTTGCCCGACCCGTCTTATGAACAATTAAGTTCAGTTACGGCCAGGCCTGTTTAAATAGAATTAAAATGTAAGCCAGGTCAGAGCATTGCGCGACTCTGTTAAAAAAGTGACGTCAGGGCTCAGAAATGATGCAGTTGTCCGATGCAGATCTCTACGCTGGATATTCTTTATTGATGCTGTCAAGCTAGCATCGGTTCATTCAGCGAATTTACACTTATTCTTGTTTATACTTATACTAGTTTAAAATCTTTAACTCTCCTTATAAAGAAGAAAAAATTCTTGCTCCATTTATTATCTTGAATTGCAATAAATAAACGATCTATCAATTGACGCACCACCTCTATCAAATATTTTTACCTTTTTCTAACACCCATGGGTCGCAGCATTTAGGACAAATTTTATTGTTCTTACCAGTATCATTTATCAATAATCTTCAAGAGACATTTTTACAAGAATTGCAATAGGAACGTATCATGAGGATTATTCATAAAAGATACTGGTAAGAACAATAGAATTTGTCCTATATGCTGCGATCCCTGAACACCCTAGCACACGAATGTTAAAGTATTTAAAATTGCTTCATTTTTGAATTATTGTTTTTATGCTTTATGTTAGTTTGGAGAAACGATAAGTAAATAATATATTATTTATATGTCTCCTTCGAAATGTTCTCTACCCCTTCTTTGAACACTAATAATAGACATTTAAAATCTTTAAATTTCTTAAGAAAAATATATGTCTTAATTATTTGATGTTTCCATCCGTTTGTTTTAAATGTTGCTTTAAAGAAACAATAAATAAATAATTTACAATCTAAATTCTACCCTTGGACAAAAAAAAAAAGTTTCTCTAATCCCCAACGTAGTTTAGGGGAGACTAGGAAGGGTTGACCCACTTTTTACAAAATGATTTTTTATATTTTAAATACTGAACGTAGAATAAAGTTTTATGTATCATTTTATTAGTTATAAAATCAGTTATCAAAATAAAATTGCTACATAAGTGTATTATATACGAAATTTGAAAAATTATTGATTTTAATCATGAGAAAATAATGGGTCTAGGCTCCCCACATATGGGAGGCTTGACCCAATGTATGGGAGGCTTGATCCACTTTGTTTTATATTGAAATATTTGTGAAGAGAAATAAAATCAGCTTAATAAAAGCTAAATAACTTTATCCTACATATTTTAATTAGGGGAGACCGGGGCTAGTTGGCTACAGGGGTAAGTAGGCGCAGCCCTCATAAATCGCCTGTTTGTGAACAGATTGCGCAACCAGTCACAGAGTACCTTTCTTATTGCTTTTTACAATCCTCATTGTAGTTTTGCATCGTTACCTACGTGCAGTGGACATTTATTACGATTTTTCTGTTTTTTGCGCTCATAAGTAATTTTTTGTTGCTTCATTTTTTTTATTTGTGACAACTGTAACTCTGATGGTGATATCGAGTAGAATAGAAGTTACTCAAATTTAATGTTTTATTCATTATTTTTATGTCTGTATAATTTATAATTTACATTGTACGGCTATAACACCTTTATCTAAACTTACTGGTAATAATGAAATTGATTTCGCTTAACTGCGTGTCTTATTTGAGCTTCATTTAAATTTTTATAAAGCGTGTGCCAACTTACCCCGTGACGGGGTAGGTTGGCGCACAATTTTTCTTTTACTTTAAGCTTCCGCTAAACATAAACTACAAAAGCTACAAACTCAAATTCCGGGTATTTATAGCCAAATGTCTCTTCTTTAAAAGTGCGGTTAAAGTTTTTGTTAAAAAAACTTAAACAAAAAATTTATAAATATCAAAACTGAATACTGCGCCTACTAGCCCCGGTCTCCCCTATTATAAAAAAAATATTTTTGAAAATATGGTGCTTAAACAAACCTGTTTAGATAAAATCGCAAGTTAGGGGGGAATTTTTTTTATTTTTTTTAAACGGGATTTTGTCGGAGCAGGTATAATTTTACAGCAGAGAAAATGAAATTTTAACATTTAAGACAGTATTCCGTTAGAGGTAGGTTCCGTTTTCATAAGATTTCATGCATTCTTATGTCCGGATTTAGGGGCCACTGTCTCGCTTTTTTTTGTCTCCTTGTCCTACATTTGTGATACTCGATCTGACAACTCCAGTTGTCACATAGTTCGGAAACATCTCACTGTATTCATCCTGGCGAAATTTGTCAACATACCTTCCTAAAGTTTTTCGATCAATGCCACGTTCTTTTGCAGCCGCATGAGCACTTAACTTACTATTAGCATAATTTAACCCTTTCAGGAGCAAAGTACTAAAATGTTGAAATAAATGACTGGCACAGGAATTAACGAACAATTCTTTTTTGCAAATAAGAAAAAGGCTACATTTCACATATTTATTAAATGGACTTGATTTTAGCAAAATTCTGGTGACTTTGTGGGATTTGGGAATTAAAATTAAGTGGTTTCATAAACATACCACTGTCCCTGAATGGGTTAAGACTTCTGCTTTCATACTTTCTAGTCTTTTCCACTGTTTCTATCTACCTATTGTAAGTAATATTTTAATGGAAACAAGTACCTATCAACTTTTCCATTCATATTTCATTAAATTTTTTTCTTGCAGTGGATACTATGGCCATTTTTCACATCTTTCTTTCATCAATCAGTTTTTAAAATCTCCTTTTCCATCACCCCCTTTTTACTGTAGCTTTACAGACTAAATTATTTTTTTATATATATAATCATTAACCTTTCATTACGTGCATTGTATAATAAAAGGTTTTCCAAAACCACTTAATTAAGGGAGCCTTGAATATCTGTTCAAGCCTCCCTCACAATGACTGGGTCAAGCCTCCCCACATAGCCCTTTTCTAAAGAATAACACATTGCTATGTTAAGCCTAATTTACTGTAAAATCTCTCTGCCTGGAATGAAATCTCGATATTTCAGCATTACTTAAAACCTACTTACTTAAATTTCTATGATATAATTTATCTGAAAAAGGTTTACAAAAAATTTCTAAAAAACACAACTTTTAGGTAGAAAACGACTCACAATTGATTTTTTCCACACTTATTTCGATTATTGTGTATGAAACAAAGACTGCTGTTTGAGCATTCCAGTAGCTTTGGTTAACACCTATTGATAAAACTCTCAAATTCTTTTAATTATGAAAAGTGATGGGTGGGTCAAGCCTCCCGTATGGTCAACCCTCCCTAGTCTCCCCTATTTATTTTATTTTTCAACAGCATATTTACATTTCCATCTATCACACGTACTTGAAAATAATCAGTTAATCTAGGTAATAATTTCCTTTTTAAATAAGTTACTTCATCTGCCTCAATTTTACATTCAAGTTTAGATCAAAATATGAACGACGACATGGATCTGAGGCCATTTTCGATAGAACTGATTGCACTTTGTCTCTTTTTCCAGTATTATTTTTCTCATATTACAGCCTAAAATTTTGACTTTTCTGATTAAAAGTATAAGAGACCTATTTTATTGCTTTATTGCTAATTCTTATCGCAAATTATAAAGATGCTACTTTTAATTTAATAATTAATTAACACGCTTTAATGCATTAAGTAATGTAATAACTATTTACGTTCCAGTCTTGAAAATAAAGCATTCAATAAATATATATCTGCAATTTGACTGCTTCTTATATTTACATTTTAATCTATTATGATACCTACGTTAAACCTTTATAGCATACTCTATGTGCTAAACATGTAAAATACATACATTTATATAGATATATGTACATGTATGTAATTCATTCTCAGATACACATATACACACATATATTTTACATATGTACAATAGACCCAAGATAAAAAAAAGAACCTCATAGATATAAATAAAAATAAAAAACATTACATTTATTATATCTTATTGGCTGTTCTCTAAACATTCATGAAATTCTATTGGACAATAAACTTTATCTTTGAATCCGCTCACATGGCCCATTTTTAAAAATTCCGATCGTAATTCTACTGGCTAATAATCTTTATCTTTGAATCCACTTCTCTTTCATTGGCTATTTCCTAAAATTTCCTGTAATTTGATTGACTAATAAACTTTATCATTGAATCCGCTTCTCCTACATATATTTCAGCAATTTTCTTTTCTGAGCAATCATATTTTACACTGATGACGATACGCTATGGCTACTGAAACTAGTTTGCAGCAAGAAATAAAGTGTTTTGGTGCTTTAAACGTTGTTTTTTATTTATATGATACTGTGCCAAGTAATTTCGTATTGTAACCCTCATACATACTTTGCCACAAATTATTGTATAAAGATGTGACTGGTGTCAATCCATTAGCAATAAATTCTCTTACTTAATAACTGTACTTAAAATTTGCTTAGGTCGTCGTCTACATATAAAATTTTTTACAGAGTTTAAAATTCTCAAAAAGAGCACACAATTTTGACATCGAATTTGAAATTTTCTGTTTTTACCATAAGATACAAAACGGTATTTATCAAATAGCTTCCGAATTATGCGAGTTTAAAGTTTGGAACTCCTACTGCTAAATGCATTTTACTCATTTCAAAACATGTTATAACGTGGCTGGCTTTTAAACATAAGTCCGAAGTACTAAGCGAAATTAGCTGTAAATTGTTGAATTGCATTTTCTAAGAATCAAATCGATTTTTGTTATAACAGTCATAGGTTAAAATTCATATTACTTCGAAAATTAATTTAAAAAATATACTTTTTGAAAATTAATTTTCGATACAAAATTTAATTGTAATATATATGTATGTATATATATGTATATATACAGGGTAGTTATAAATAAGCTTCCCCAATATATGTACCCCTAGCGACCTAACTACTCTACTAATTGAAAGGAAATTTCAGATTTAGTTATTTGAAGGTATGCGCTCGAGATCGTAGATTTAAAACAATAGATCTCCACGGCTACGGTTAGAGTAGAAAAATTTCGAAATTTTCGAATGGCAACACCATTTTTTATCCTGCGCAAATTCATCAGCGCCACTGAGAAACCATAAATGGCGTTAGAACGATACACGTATAAACAAAATTGCCGATGTAATATCGTGGCACTCAATCCTAATCAGTTTCTATGTAACGTATTATTCAGCACTCTAAAACAAATTATTACATTTTTATTTTCACAATGTGTACACAAACACAACTCAAAAACACATTTTAAAACAAATCTTACAACATTACTCAGTTCACAAGTGGAAAAAAAATCGGCTACTGAAAACCATGTCCTGTAGAGATTTCTTCGCTCCGCGCAATAGTCTTTTTTGAAAGTGTTTTACGCCGGTAATTTTCATTTTACGTGTATCATTCCAACGCCTTTATGGTTTTTCAATGCGCTGATGAATTTGCGCATGAAAAAAATGGTTATTGCCATTCGAAATTTTTTCACTGTAACCGTAACCGTGAGAGCTCTATTGTTTTAAATCATCACGATATCGACCGCATACCTTCAGATAGGTATATCTAAAATTTCTTTTCGATTGGCGGTTAGGCCGCTAGGGGTTCATATATCGAGGAAGTTTTTTTATGATTACCCTGCATATATATATATATATATACATACATGTGTATATATTTAAAAGATTGCTAAATCATTTAGCGACCTGGGAATATATATGAATATATATAAGATACCAAAAGGAAAAAATACTTCAAAATGAATTGTTGACATTCAAAATGAAAAGTTTTATTTATTATAAGTCAAATTTAAAAACATCGTAAAAAGCTTCGTAAAAAGCTTACATTCATAATTACTTGCGCAAATGCATCATAGTAATTTGAATGCTAATATATAACCATTAATTAAACATAACCTACCACCATCAAAAACCGTAATATTATGAATTAAAGCTGTAAGTATAAAAAAAAAAAAATTATAAGAATTATTATGGAAGAAAAATAAGAAAGTGGACACCGACAAATAATGGAAAAGCTTATATATTGAATTACGTTGTCAAGGGCACAGAATTCAATGATATAAGCAAAATGGTTGTTTTCTGTGAGAAAAATAAGCTACAGCTAAAAATTATCTTCCCCTGTGCCCAAAGAACCATTAAAATCAAGTGAATTGATTAAAAATGAAAACAGAATAGAAACAAATAATATGAAATGGAAAAATCAATAAAACCTATTTAAATATTTATAGGATATAAAATAGAAATAATAAACACCATACCGATTAATATTAATACTAGATGGCAGCACCAAAATCTGTATTTCGACGATAAGTTCTAAATTTTACTTTTTCCAGCTACATTTCAGTTATAATTTACTACACCAGGGGGCATTTTTAGCTAAATATTGTTAAACAGTTTTTAATTAATTTAATAGTGCATTTTAAATATGTAATTACTTTCTATTTATTTTATTTTATATTATATTAAAAGTTATTTAACATTTATTTCAAAATGTATTAACTGCATCCTATGGTATCAATTACTGTGATTTCTTAACTGTTTTATTCACCTTAATCTTTACGATATTTTGGGTGCCATGTGCGCGTGGATTTATTCTAAAATACTGAAATATTAATCGGTATGGTGTTTATTATTTCTATTTTATATCCTATAAATATTTAAATAGGTTTTATTGATTTTTCCATTTCATATTATTTGTTTCTATTCTGTTTTCATTTTTAATCAATTCTCTTGATTTTAATGGTTGTTTGGGCACAGGTGAAAATAATTTTTAGCTTTAGCTTATTTTTCTCACAGAAAACAACCATTTTGCTTATATCATTGAATTCTGTGCCCTTGACAACGTAATTCAATACATAAGCTTTTCCATTATTTGTCGGTGTCCACTTTCTTATTTTTCTTCCATAATAATTCTTATAAAATTTTTTTTTATACTTACAGCTTTAATTCATAATATTACGGTTTTTGATGGTGGTAGGTTATGTTTAATTAATGGTTATACATGTGTATATATACATATATATATATATATATGTATATATATATATATATATATATATATATATATATATATATATACATATATATAACAGAAATTAGTTTCTAGAAAATACAAACATGGGAAACAAACATTACACCCCATTCCACGAAGTAGTGCTTAAATTTTACTTACAATACTACCGCCTTGCAATCTGTTTTGCATCTTGGCCAAATTGGTTTAAATTTGGAATATTAAAAGTTCCAGATTTTAAAAGTACATAATTCTAAACCACTTGACTGAATACCATCTTCTTGGTATCAGAAGGAAAAGTTTACCAAGAAATCCAATTATGATGCCATAATTAGGTACTAATATCGAAAAATTTCAAGTATGGTGCATTTCTGTATGTAGACGATCCCTAAGGGAATATTAAAACAGCATTAATTAGAAGATCCGATAACTAATCGAATGGTATGAGCTACATTTATCAGAACTGTTCAGTGATACATACACCTCATTTATACATACACATTGATTTTCTAAATACATAATACTCACTGATACATTCACATACACACATATATTGGGTGATTCCAAAGCCCGATTTCCGATGCATCGGGTTTCGAAATGTACGTAATTTTTTTAAAATGTCGAAATGCACTCGAATTGTACATTTAGTCTCTCAGCAGTCTAGTCCGCGGATTATTAATCCCTAAATCACTCATTAAGTCATTATCAATATCCAAAAGGTTGCCCAGAGAGAATTTAATTGTTTAGAATGAAATCACCGTTTCGAAATCAACAAAACCCCTTTTTAACTGTCCCAATAGCGGGAGCACGATCCGAATAAACATCTTGAATATTTTTTGATCACGTTAACACTCACTTTCTCTTTAAACTGATATAACATAACATGACAAAAATGTATTAGGTCGTTCGGAGATTTGTTTCGGTTTGGGAAAATAAATTTGTACCGGAAAATTCTGGCCATTGATTACTAGACATTAGATATCGCATTTGTGTCTGATAATTAAATGATAGAATTTTCCGGTACTTTTTAAGTTGAAATACTGCTATTTCGACTGTACAGCTACCTATTTAAAATGAAATTGACGTATGAGAACAAAGTAATGTAATAAAATAAATGGAACTGCAGTTAATAATAATATATATATTCTCTAATTAAGTTCAATCCAAGAAACTGCTACTTCTACTTTCAACTCAACTCTAATAATTATTGACTCTCTCGTTTTGAAAACGATGTGACATTTTTGTATAAATAAACAACAGTTAGTTATTACAGTTTAGTTCTCTGACGAAAGGTTTGGTAAAGCCCGAAAGTACTAAGAAGTTTTTAAGTAAAATGTATATTTTTAAATTGTAACATCTCTTTTATTATTTTAGGCCGTAAAATTCTGGCCGTCGATTACTAGACATTGGATATCGCATTTATGTCTAATAATTAAATGATAGAATTTTCCGGTACGAATTAATTTTCCCAAACAGAAACGACATTCCGAACGACCTAATAACTTTTCATTTTCCATTTTGAATGCTAACCTTACACACAAATTAATTTGAAAAACTATTTTTAACGTTATGTTCACTCACGACACATGTAGATAACGACAGTAAATAATATGGTTTAAAAAAAACATCAGCACAGTCAAAATAGCAATTTTCCACCATTTAAGAAATAGGGCACGAACTTTTGCAAATAAGTATACAGGGTGTATCTAAACTCTTGGGCAAATCTTTAAGGGGTAATAGTACACATCAAGACAAACAATATTAAATAGAAAACTAAGGGTCCCAAACGTCTTCCGAAGGAGATAGGCACCTTTAAAGTTTAGGGTCCAAAATTTCAAATAATTATAAAAAACGGAAAAATTGGTCGATTCGTTTGCGGTTTTCACTAAAACTATTCTTTATGTCAGTATTTTCATAAAATAAATTTTAAAGATACAGTTCAAAAAGTGCCGATAGAGGGCGCTTTAGACTTTGAAGTAACTAACAACTATTTTTTACCGTTATTTTTTGTATCTCATTACATGCTTTCAAAAGATTAGACTTAAACTTAAATTTTGAGCTCAAAATCTGAATCGTTGGGAGTGGTTAAGTAGCGTAAACAGAACTGTGTTCAGGAGTTAAAATTTCAAATGATTATAAAAGACGGAAAAATTAATCGATTCGTTTGCGGTTTTCACTAAAACTATTCTTTATGTCAGTATTATCTTGAAAATAAATTTTAAAGATAAAGTTAAAAAATACCGATAGAGGGCGCTTTAGACTTTGGAGTAACGAATAACTATTTTTTACCGTTACTTTTTGTATTTTATTACATGGTTTCAAAAGCTTAGACTTAAACTTAAATTTTGAGCCCAAAATCTAAATCGTTGGGTGTGGTTAAGTAGCCCTAACTGAACTGTGTTCAGTAGGGGGGTTCAAATTTCAACACATGAACACAGTTCAGTTTGCGCTACTTAACCACTCCCAACGATTCAGATTTTGATCTCAAAATTTAAGTCTAAGCTTTTGAAAGCATGTAATGCGATACAAAAAATAACGGTAAAAAATAGTTGTTCGTTACTCCAAAGTCTAAAGCGCCTTCTATCGGTATTTTTCTAACTTTATCTTTAAAATTTATTTTGAAGACAATACTGACATAAAGAATAGTTTTAGTAAAAACCGCAAACGAATCGACCAATTTTTTCGTTTTTTATAATCATTTGAAATTTTAATTCCTGAACACAGTCCAGTTTGTGCTACTTAACCACTCCTAACGATTCAGATTTTGAGCTCAAAATTTAAGTTTAAGTCTAAGCTTTTGAAAGCATGTAATGAGATACAAAAAATAACAGTAAAAAATAGTTGTTGGTTATTCCAAAGTCTAAAGCGCCCTCTATAGGCATTTTTTTGAACTGTATCTTTAAAATTTATTTTCAAACAAATACTGACATAAAGAATAGTTTTAGTGAAAACAGCAAACGAATCGACCAATTTTTCCGTTTTTTATAATCATTTGAAATTTTGGACCCTAAACTTTAAAGGCGCCTATCTCCTTCGGAAGACGTTTGGGACCCTTAATTTCCTATTTAATATTGTTTGTCTTGATGTGTATTATCACCGCTTAAAGTTTTGCCCAAGAGTTTAGATACACCTTGTATATGAGAATTGTAGTAGTATAAAACCGAATTTTCTATTTAATAGGAAAACTGATACGTGTCATTCCATCATATCAAATAGAATTATTTCGGTGGTGGCGCGTTCATGCATAAGAAAATCAATCAATAAAGTCCCGAGCATATTTGCAAAATTGGGTAAAGAAATTTGTGTTATAATTCCTTTTATACATGACATTCAGGAGCGAGTAATTATATATCGTACATATTCATGTAAATAGTTAAGAAAGTGACTTTGATATTCTTATTTTCCGTGTTTAAGCGATTATGATAGATTAGATAAAAATATTGTTTCATTCTTCTGTTGTTTTCGTTATCTTAACGGTTATCAGCTTTATTAGATTATATTTACAAATACGATGAAAAAAAAATGATAGTTTATTACAATATGAAAAGTGATATGAGACAGCATTATTGATTCTTAAATAATCGAAGATGTAATGAGTTTAAAAAAAATTCTAGTAAAAAATATTTAACCAGCAAATATCATTTATATGTTTTCTTTAAGAAAGAGGCTACTTCACTAACACAAAACACCCGCTCGTTAATGGGATCGTCGTCCTATGGGAGAAAATTAAAAAAATATCTCGTTTGCATTTCAATATTTTGAAATGATACATATTTTTTTTTCTTTTTTTTTTTGGCATTGGATAGCTAAGGTCGATCTCTACACAGCTCGTTTTTTCTACTTTTTCGATTTTGCTACCAGATTTTTTTTTATTAGGATACTTTCACTTTTGGAACCGATTTCGAAAGTGAAAGTATCCTCATAAACACCCCCCCCCCCCCGAAAAAAACAAACAAAAAAACTTGCAAACAAAATCAAAAAAGTAAAAAAAGCCTTTGTAGAGATCAACAATTCAATGAAAAAAAAAAAAAAAAAAAAAAAAAAAAAAAAGGAAAAACATTTAAACATATTGAAATGCATACGATATATATATATATATAAAATCTTCAATTGAATTAACCTTAGCTATCGGGTGTTTTCTCTTACGGATGTACTCTATTTTCTATTTTTTTAAAACTTACCTTATGATTTTTTTAAAGATTCCAGGATTTAAAAGCTGATTTACGTTTGCCCCACGTATTAGGCCTAAAATCATACAGTGCATGTTTGTCTAGCAAAGTCGATATGCTGCGTGTTGCCGATTCAACAAAGTTAACCCTTTCAGGGGCAAGTTATTGTGTTCCTGTAATGTTGAATTCAAACCAATATTATAAAATAAATTAAATAGGGAACTACAACTTTAGACATTTATTAAAATTATTAAAGTAAAATTCTTTAAAAAAATTCTGGTATGAATGTTGATTGCAATTTAGTGGAATATAATATATTTCTAACCGCCTTTTAAAGGATTGGAATGTCACCATTATCTTTCAATTTAGGGTATAAAGAAAAATGTAATTGTTATCTGCTGCATCTCTGAACGTCATTTACTCGTGTCGCCCTCGCCATCGCCACACGACAACTGTCAATCAGACGAATTTCACCTCACTTCCAGGATTAGAAACCGTTTCTAGCCCCTTGGACCCTATTCTCCCCTTGGGTTTGAGGTTAAAATTCGTCTACTTGGGAATAACATTCATAACCACGCTATTGAAAAGCATTGTGTTTAGAAAATCGATGCTTATATTTTATTTTATGCGAAGTTTTAGACCTTTTCAGGGGCAGTTATGGGTTATACATGGATTCTTTCCTTTATTTTAAACTAATGGCATACATATTTTTCATTTTATTTATAAAATAAAAATTTGAAATTTTAGTTGATACGTATATATTGACTTTAATTAATATGTATATAAGTACTGATCGAAAATAATTCGTACAAAATAAATCTGCTGTATTTTGCGCATGCATTTACCTGTATTTCTGCTGCATCCAATGACGCAATAAGGTAAACAAACGCTTTAGCCGCTATTTTTACACCACGTGATTCCCACTGTGACGTCACGAGAATTCTGTCCGTTTCAGCTACTCATCAGTTGGGCAGATCTTATCGGGGGTCTTGTGATTCTCGAGATATCGCGTTAATAAATAAATTCATTGATTTTTTTTTATTGTAATTGTTGCTTTTCTTTACTATGGATACTGCGATAACAGACGGTCCATTTAGAAAAGTATCGAAGGCATCGTTTATAACGAAGCCTGCGACGAGAATAAAAAAATATTTCTATAATGCTTTTTTCCCAAAGGTTATGTAGTCAGCTATGACCTTTTTATTACTTTCAAAGGTTTGGAGTGAAAGCACACAAAATCAAGAAATTAAATTCTCGAGAGTGATAATCATGTCAGGGATCCTCCTCCATTGTCCTCACATTCTCTTGTCGTGTACAAGAAATTAATCCCCACATCAGAGAACTTGAAATACCTCTTATAGCTCTTATAACTGTCATTACTGTGGATATTTATATACTAAGAGACGGCTCCTTTAGAAAAGTATTGAAGCTCCGTGTATATTGAAAATCTGCGAAGAGTGTCATAAAAAATTATGGCATACTTTTCTCTATAATTTTTTCTCAAAGGCTCTGTTTTTATCTATGACCTTTTCATTGCCTTCAAAGGTTTGGAATGAAAGCTCACAAAATCAATAAACTAATTTTTCTTCAGTGATATGCATGTCAAGGATTCTCCTTCATTATCGCCACATTCTCTTGTCGTATACAAGAAAATAATCTCCACATCAAAGAACTTGAAATATCTCTTATAGCTCTTATAATTGTCATTACTGTGGATATTTTAATACTAAGAGAAGAATCTTTTAGAAAAGTATTGAAGCTCCGTGTATATTGAAATCTGCGAAGAGTGTCATAAAATATTTCTCTATGCTTTTTCTCAAAGGCTCTGTTTTCATCTATGACCTTTTCATTGCCTTCAAAGGTTTGGAATGAAAGCTCACAAAATCAATAAACTAATTTTTCTTCAGTGATATGCATGTCAAGGATCCTCCTCCATTATCGTCACATTGCCTTATCGTGTACAAGAAAATAATCCCCACATCAAAGAACTTGAAAAACCTCTTATAGCTCTTATAACTTTCATTACTTTGGATATTTTAATAACAAGAGACTGTCCCTTTAAAAAAGCATCGAAACATCCGTTTATATCGAAATCTGCGAAGAGTGTCATAAAGTATTTCTCTATGCTTTTTCCTCAAAGGCTTTGTTTTCAACTATGACCTTTTCATTGCCTTCAAAGGTTTGGAATGAAAGCTCACAAAATCAATAAACTAATTTCTCGTCAGTGATAAGCATGTGAGAGATCATCCGCCATTGTCATCACATTCTCTTGTCGTGTACAAGAAAGTAATCCCCACATCAAAGAACTTGAAAAACCTCTTATAGCTCTTATAACTGTCATTACTGTGGATATTTTAATAACAAGAGACTGCCCCTTTAGAAAAGTATTGAAGATTCATTTATATTGAAATCTGCGAAGAGTATCATAAATTTTTTCTCTATTTATTTTTCTCAAAGTTTCTGAATTCAGCTATGACATTTTCATTGCGTTCAAAGGTTTGGAATGAAAGCTCACAAAATCAGCAAACTAAATTCTCGAGGATATTAAATATGTCAGAGATACTTATCCATTATCGTCGCATTCTCTTGTGTGCGAGAAAAGAATCCCCACATCAAAGAACCCGAAAAAGGCGCCGCCTTGTGTCGCGTAAATGTGAATCGAACAGAAAATTATATCACGAATTAAATAATTGGAATGCACTGTAGAATTACACAGCTTGTTTTCTGATGATTCATTTTAAGTAAAAACTAATATAGGTCATATCGTAATTAATAATTTTTTAATGTGAATTTATTAATAATTTTCCTAATTAAAATTATGTTTTTGAATTGGAAAAATACTTTAAATATATCTGGGTCTATTCAATTCATCTCATTAAAAGAAGAAAAGTTAATTGAATGAGATTTTAGGAAGTTATGTATTAAAGTTAGCCACGTGGATTTAACATTAGCATCCCCAAACTTTGACCTCTTTTCACCCTGTAAAGATTTAAGTAAAAAGTACATGAACTAACTCTTTTTTCTATGCTTCCTTGATCCCAGGCACTTAAATATTGTGCTAAAAGTTAGTGTTACCATTTTAAAAATCAAACTTGTTGCAATTATAAGGATGAAAACGACCCCTTGAGTCAAAATAAAGCACATACGGTTATAAAGAATTCCATAAAAATTAAAATGCTACATTTCGCTTAATTTTGCATTAATTAGAATTGAAATTATTGCCATCATTCAGATTTTTTTAAAGGTGAGGGGGAAGGGGGGGGGACAAATATTATACATTTTGAAAATTCAGTAACTTACGCGCTCCAATTCTTTTTTTTTTCATTTTGTAAAAGTTTCAGTATCAGACAACAATCTTTTCATTTATATTTATCACCATTACTTTAAAGATTTATCCTAATTTATCACTGACAGGACTTAAAAATTAAAAGAAGCTCAGAAAATTTAGAAATTTATTGCGAAAAATTTAAAGTCATTAGTTAACCAAGGAATTCATTTGATTAACTGTTTGAGAGTAACAACCTTTTAACCCTTTTTAAAATATATTAATGTGAAATGCCGAAGTTTCATTTTACAAGTTAAAAGACATATGCGTAAAATTTATCATTTTAAAAAGAATTATTGGCGTTCTGTCGGTTTTGCACAAGAATCAATCAATCATCAATGTATTGGAAAAATCTGTAAAAAACAGGTTAGAAAATTTCTCTTTCCTTTCTGTCAAAAATGTGGTTTGCAAGCTGATAATCAAAAATTGAACGACATTTTTACGAAAGAAAAACTAATTTGATATATTTTATGGCATGCAGAAATGTGAATTCCATTAATCTGTAAACAGGAAAATTATGTAATACGGGAAATTGTTCTATAAAATTAGTTGAGAAAAATATTTTCATTTTAAATTGGTTATTTTTTATTTATAAATTATAAACGAAGTATAGCGTAATGAATTTTAAATCTGTCTTCTTTATTTTGAAACAAAATCAGTAACTTTTAATGACCTGTAGTATTACATTTTATAAATAAATACATCATGAGAAGTTTCTGATTTTATTTTATCATAGACAAACGACAAAATTAAATAAAATTGTTAAAGAGGTGCACTTAATATGTTAAAGATGTCACAAAACATAAAAGGTGTAATTACATATAAAAACACAGTTTTAAAAACTTAGAACTTCAAATATCATACTCCGAGCCCTTTCGACCAGAACTTGATCATCCTCAGGATTGCTTCGATTACGTTCTGAAACTCCTTTTCACACTCCGTCCTCGGTTGAACAGTAAGTTTATTTTTACTAGGGGGGGAGGGGCGGTGGAGTATGTAGTTCACTGATTATATATATATATATATATATATATATATATATATATATATATATATATATAACAGAATAACAGAAGAAGTGTTAACTTTGAAAAAACAAAATCACTGAACTACCTGCCCCCCTCCCTCCACCCAGTGAAAATAAACTAACTTGACTCTCCAGCCGAGGACGGAATATGAAAAGTAGTTTCATTACGTAATCGAAGCAGCCCTGAAGATGATCAAGTTCTGATCGAAAGCACTCGCCTTATGATATTTGAAGTTTTAAGTTTTTAAAACCGTGTTTTTAAATTTAATAACATCTTTTATATTTTGTGACATTTTTAACACATTAAATGCACCTTTTTAGCTAGTTTGTTTAATTTTGTTTTGATTTAATCCAAGGTGGATATGACATATTAATAGTGTACATTTCACATACACATTTTGTGTAAAGAAAACACATTCCAATTGATATTGTACAGGGTGTTAACGAATTCAACTGACAAATTCAGAGGGGTGATAGTTATCAAGAGGATGAATAATTGCCATAGCACATGAGGTCGCAAACCACGTAGGAGAGGTAGGGGAGGTTTGATACATAGGGAGGGTTGATACATTGACAATTGTTTTAATCAAATGGCATTGACAGCCATTGTAACAGATGTAAAGGCTCCTTTTATTAGCAGAGATCATCATTAGCTGGACTTAGAAGTGAAGAACTGACAACGTTTTTTTTATTTTAATTTTGAAGACTTTTGGAATGCCAATGTAATTTTTTTTAAATACTGATTTTCTTTCATAACTCTTTTTATTGTGAAGATAATATCTTGTAATTATTTTTTATTTGTAAAGTACATTGTTAAGGTGAGTTTTACCAGAAAGCAGATTGGCATTTTGCAACTGCATTTATACGAAGTGATTGAAAATCCAATAAGACATGATAGGGAGAAATGTCACATTAGTGCTGGGGAGAAATGATGCACTTGTATATTTGAAATTTAATAGTTTTTTTTTAAGTTGTAAACCAATATAGGACTGTAATATTCGTTATTGTTTTATAGCAAGAGCTACTGAAATTGGTAAGGAAGAACAAATAAACTGTTTATAGACATAATTTAGGTTACATAGAAATGCAGTGCGATGATAGATGGTTAGTTTGCTTTGCTCGTCATGTAGAAAGAAAAAGGTTTAAATGGCCTGAAAGGGGAGATGTTTATATAATTGACGATGGGCAAATTAAAAAAAAACAAAAAAAAACATTAAATCCACTCGATTTTACTTATCAAAATGATTAATAAGTTATTAGTTTTTTTTTAACCATTTCAGGGGTAGTGATATGTTTATGAAACCACTTAATTTTAATTCCCAAACGCCACATTGGCACCAGCATTTTGGTAAAATATTTTCCATTTAATATGAAAGTGAAATATAGCCCTTTTCTTATTTCCAATTAAATTTATTGGTAAATTCCGGTGACATTCATTTATTCAACACTTTAGCATTGAAAATGCTTTGCCCTGAAAGGGTTAAAGAAATCTTAAATGTGCTAAATTTATGTTAAATTGTTTGCAAATCAGCAATGTTCACTTCATTTTTCCTTGCAGCAAGATCTCTAGGGTTTTTTCTTTTTCATTATTTATTTTCTAAAAAGTGTGTTAATAGAATTATTTAAATAACAGCAATTGTTTAAATATTTTTGTAAAAAACATTTCTGAAACAAAAATATGTCAATGTCGTTTCTTTTTAAATTTTACTTAAATATTTCAAGATTTATCAAATAAAATTGTATGACACATAAATTGAATTGTCTGCATTATTTTTTTCATTTTACATAACAATGTATCAAATCTCCCTTGCTAGTGTATCAATCTCCCCAGCAGTGGGGAGATTTGATACAGTAGTAACCATTCAAAATAATTGGGATATATTTTTTGAATGTTTATTTTTTAAATTCACAATATTTTAAATAAATGAGTAAAAGGTCACTTTATAAGAAAAACACGAAAAATCTATTTAAAAATAGCTTTCTAAGGGTTGTAAAAAATTAGTAAAAAAAAAGTGTATCATACATCCCTTACCTCTCCTATTTAGTCACAAATACCATGTGTTTCATCATAGCTGAACTTGGGTAGACGGTTATAATTTTGAGAAAAATAAAAACATTGCAATGACAATGGAATGATATGTAACTTGTTTTGTATCAAATATTATAACCTCACAAAAAGTTCTGACAAAACAGGGTGCTCAAGCAATCGATGATACCGTATGAACTGGTAATCGCAGTCCAAAATATGGAGTGTCAAGTTAAACGTACTGCTTATTATTAGAACTATTAGAAGAAAATTGGCACGTATGTCGTATACTTGAAAGTTCTACCACTTTTTTTTATTATTATCACATTTACAACATATGTGAGAATGTCTATTAAAAGTTTTATTATAAAGTAGTTCAGTTTTCTGAAAGTTATTACCGTCAACCCAAATTGAGTTAGAGTAGAACACCCTGT
The DNA here is from genome assembly GCA_963932465.1 of Maratus speciosus. Lineage (NCBI taxonomy): Eukaryota > Metazoa > Arthropoda > Arachnida > Araneae > Salticidae > Maratus > Maratus speciosus. Next base: position 197,887,103 of record OZ010792.1, on the reverse strand, counting down.
ATTTTTGATTAAACATGTGGTTTGCGACCCGAAATTTTTCATCCTCTGGATGCCTACTATCAACCCTCTGAATTTCTCGGTCGAATTGGGCAACACCTGTATAGTTTGTATTTAATTGCATTGCTACTTGACATAAAATAATTTATTAGCCTCCGGTACGGTATGCTATTTCTTTCTCCCAGCTTATTTTGTGTCCAAAAAATAACGTTACCTTACCGAAGCTAGCCGTAAAACAAAGCATTACGATTAAATACTCTTTAGCAAGTTTTTAAACTTCTAAGCATCGTACATTTTCAATTTTCATACCGTCGTATTGGAATAAAAAAATTCTTTTAAATGCATTTTGTTTGAAAACTGTATCTCCATTTATTTTTGAAATATTAATTTTTTCTGTAGTTTTTGGAGCCATTTGCTTAATATTGGCTACAGAAGGACTTCATTTCTGTAGAAAGTGAAGGAAAAATAGTTTTAAAATAGTAATTATATATTTTTGTTGCCATTTTCTCGTAACAAAAGAGAGAAAATGTAATTAAAATACGCGCTATTTTGAAAAAAATATAAACGAATGATTTCTGTTAAAACAGTGGAGCCATTATATAAAATATTTAATTGTAAGTATCTATGAATCATTAGATAGCCGTTTTTTTTTTTTCGATTTTCTTGAATGACGGAATCTTTTTGCTGCACTTGTGCATTATTTCGTGATAGTGGTGTGCTATGCATGCTTTACTGTAGATGTTTAAGAGTAGAACGTAAATGTGGAATTCTTAAGCGGATGCGAATGACGTCATTTTACATAAAATAAAACGTGTGTCAAAGTCTTAAAATTGAAATATGTTTTGTACTGCAATAGAGTCCCGCTTAACCGAGTTATTTTCTTCTGATGGGCTTCTATTATTATGAAACAGCCATTGTAAATGAAGTATTAGGTGAAGATGAAAGAGCAGCCGTAAAAAAATTATGGCCATTTTTCCCCCATCCTGACCAGAAAATCAGAGTTCTAATTTTTTTACGGCTGCTCTTTCATCTTTACCTAACACTTCATTTATAATGGCTGTTTCATAATAATAGAAGCCATCAGTCCATCAGAAGAAAATGAAGTAATGGAAATGCCGGGGGCGACACCAAATTCTAAAAAAACACAGTTCCTGTTCTCTAGTTTTGAGTGTTTTTTGAAGAACACAGTTATTACAAAGCGAGCTCAAACAATATATTTCATATAATTTGCTAGATTAAATTAAGACCTCTTACATAAATGTATGAAATATGCTAAATTTGAAAACAAAATACAAAACAAAGAAAACAGTAAAGTTTATTCAGAAAAGGATAAAGAGCTCCACCGTTCTGCGTTTAATGCCTTATACCTCAGAAAGGATCGAAATGCTTTAGCTCGTGAAAATGACTATATTTAACAAGAACCGTGCAGAGCTTGGTAACTTCCTGTATAACAGGTGCACTTGAAAGCCACCTACCGCACTGTCTTGCATTAGCAATTCGAATTTAGACCACTTTTTTTCCGGGCACTTCGGGAAAATATGCGTCCAAAGTAACATTACTATTCATTTTAAGACTATCGGACTTTGGCCAGCATTCTCAACCAATGTGCAAATGGTCAGTCTATTCGGGAAGTGTCCTAATTCCGGGCTTTGACCATAGCACATGGGTCATTGTCCAAAAAGTGTAACATTACAGTCACAAAGCCTTTTTCAGTATTTGACATGAACATTTTTGAATTAATTTATGTTTGCTGTAGAAAGTGAAAGAAGACTAAACAACGTGTTGTGTGCATACTTTTTTTTTAAATTACTTTATATTTTTTATTTCTTAGTACACAGTATGTGAGATTTCCCTTCCGTGTCATGTCACCGAGGAAAATATTTGATTACTTGTTTAAATGAAAACAAAATAGTTAAATAATTATTATTCTAGCTACTACTATCTCAAGAGCAAGTAACTTGGTTAATTACTTTCTTTGTATTTTTGCTTGTTTTCTGAATACGGAAAGGAGTGTTGCACAATAAATTTTCAGCTCCATGAATCAAACATTAAGTTGTTTCTCATATTAAAAAATGGCAAAATATCATCAGATTTTGTTTTCCATGATGCTACAGTTAGCCAGTATGTTTGCTGTTGTTAAATTATGACGCATAAATTTGTTTTTATAGTCAGGTATTAGATTTTGTTATAAAAAAAGCAACCATGGTTATTGGAGATTCTCACATCCGTGAACTGAAAATTCAAGGTAACTAAATCAACACTAATATATTTTCTTATACATTGCTTACGTAATTATATCAACAGATGTTGATTTAAAGAACAAAAAAAAATTCTCAAAAAAATAAATATGTAGTTTAATATTTAGAGCAGGTTCTTCACCTCCGTGATAATCACCTCCTTGAATCTCTTAATTTTGAAAATGTATATTTCAGAGAAAAATGCTTAGCAAGAATTTACAATGATTGTAAATATAAAAAAAATTGTTTCAAAACTTTAAAAGAGAAGAATTGAATAACATATAAGAGATGGGTGATGAAAAGAAGCTCCATAAAGAAAACAAATTTTTTATGTTTTTTTTTTTTATGTTTTTTTTTTTTTTTTTTTTTTTTTTTTAAATTCCAAATAAATCTATTATGCATTCTTATATAGAATTTCTCTTTAGTTATATATCTAATAGAATAAATAGTTTTTTATCCTTTGTCTTACTACACAAACTTAACTGTAACATAAAGTTCACCTCCGGGAATGATGTTGATAAAAAAATTGTGTTTCTGAAAAAAATAAATATAATGCATCTGGGCCATTGCTGATTTTTACTTGCATTAAGTGATAAGTTTCTAAAAATGATAACATTTGTCTTGAAAAACAAAATTTTTTTACGGGAAATTTTTTTATTGAAAATGTGCACTTTTTGGAAGAATGACCCATATACATATTAAATATATACATAAAGCACATAATTTTTCTAAATTGGTTTTATTGTCTTGGCAAAGTATAATGAAAATACTTCAGTATTTTTATATAATAAGCTTTCAGGATTTATTTACAAACATTTTTGTTAATAACGTAAAATAACTTAGACTAATATTGGTGTTATAATGTATATATAAATGTAAAATATCCTACAAAATAAAATATTGCGTAGTTTGTCTTCCGTCATATTTTTTTACATTTTCTATTTTTTTCCAGTCACTTCGGGAAAATATACATCCAAAGTACCGTATATACTATTCATTTTAAGAACATCGGACTTTGACAAGCAGTCTCAACCGAAGCCCGAAATGGTCAGTCTATTCGGGAACTGGCCGAATTTCGGGCTTTGACCATAACATATACATATTTAAAACACATAATTCTTTTGAATTGGTTTGATTCTCTTGGCAAAGTATACTAAATACTATAATATTCTTATGCAATAAGTTTTTAGAATTTATTTACGAACAACTTTATTAATAATATAAGATAACTTAGATCAATATTGAAGGTATGATATATGCATAATGTCCTACAAAATCAAATATTCCTTTTTTTTTGTTTATTTTTTAAAATCTCGAATAAAATCGGTGACAACAAAATTTTCGAACTATCCTATAAGAGATAATATAGCATACAATTATGCAGAAAGATTAAACTGAAATTTCTTCTTAGTAAAAAATATTCATCATCATTAAAAAAATTCACGACAAACTTCTTTAATTACAGATATTAAACATGCACGAAAAATATTACCTAATTTGCATTCATTTATGAGACATTAACAGTATAATTACACAGCGATACTTTAAAAAACACAATTCTAATTTAACCTAATTATCTCTAATTAGGTTTGATGAAATAACTATTTTTTAACAGTGATATAGAATATCATATGCATGTAATCAAATATCGGGGACGTAGTTTCAAGTTCAATTTAGCTCTTAACTAGGTTTTATAAATCATATAAAATATAAGAATTAAGTTTATAAAACCAACCTCTTTTAGTAATTATTAGTTATTTTGATTCTAGTAGCAAATGCTTTAGTAAAAGAAGATAATAAATTAAAAATTAAACATTGTCGTTTCCTGTTTCTGCGATTAGATTTTTTACGTCACTAAATTGCGCACTATGAATTATGAAATATAATGTGTATTATTACCTATTAAGTTTTTAAAAATAAATTGGTACATTGAAATATTATAATCAGTAACAAAAGTGAATTAACATAATATATATTCTTCAAAAATGTATTAAAATAAATTATTTCCCCTTTCATATTCGAGAATGATTATATGGGAAAAAAAGCATTTATGCGCCTTTTAGTACATTTTACATTAAGAATTTTCTGATGATCTCTATGTATTCAATTTAATTTATTTAATTTCTGAAATGAAACATTGATTATGCGAATTATCAGTTTAAAATAGTATCATGTTTGAGATAATAGAAATATTGCATCGATTATATAGTTCAACTTCAACCACGAAAATATTACATTTGCTTTTGAAATGGGAAATCTATGTTTCCTATTGTCTGCATTTTGATAAATACAATCACTTTAAGACGAATGAATGAGATAAATGTTTAATGTATTATTAATACATATTGCTTGCAATTTAGAATTGATATTTGATTAAATTTTCAATTGAAGTAAGTCATTAGACACAGCATATTTTTTTTTTCTTCACTGTAAACTTTTAAAGAAAAAAATCTACATTTTTTACAAACAACAAAAAAAATATTTTAAGGAAATATTTCAGCTATTTTCTGTACATTAAATGGTTTTCCATTGGCGCCAATAGCCAAAATTTACTGTTTTTACCTGTCAATTTGAGACTTTTTTTTAACAGTTTGGTATAAAATTCAATACAATATTTTTTGCAAAAAACACGATTATTAATTTTTTATATAGAAATTATTATTTTAAAATTTCATTTAGGATATTTACTGTATTAATAAATTAAATTTTATATACATTAACAGTACCGCACGTCTTCTGTTACTAACAATATTTTTCACTTCATTAGGTTAATTTTGTCTCCTATATTAACGTCTCTAGAAATTTCTGTTTTGTCTCAATATTAGCAATTATTTCGAATTTTTACATTTTAAAACATATATTAAAGATCCTTATAATAATCGGGTAATTATAAAATACAGTTATTGAATTTTAAATAGATTTATTAATTTTTTATGGAGGTCAGGGACACGTGCTTTTCCCTAAAGGGACTTTACCCCATTCAACCAACCAACCAACCAAGGACAGGGCCGAATTATTGTTGACTGATCTATTTGAGTAGAGCTGCCGAGCTTTCAGATTAAGCGCCTAGGCTAGTAACGCGAGAATAGTTTGAAACTAATGTTAAACAAATATCAGAGTTCTTTTCTAATTTCTCGCTTGGATTTTGATATATTTTTTAAAAAGTCACAGGACATAATAGGTCGATGCCTAACAGGGTAGTTTATTTTTTCGATTTTAGTTGCACCTTTTTTTTTTTTTTTTTTTTTCTGAAGGCAACCACAAAATGCAACCAAATCGAAGAATTACGAAGTACCCGATTAGATATAGACCTCAGATATCCTACTCAAAAATAAATCAATTAAAAATATTAGAATGAAAACGAGAATTAATAATAAACCCGCTGCCACTGGTTTAACATTATCTTTCGAGTGCCTTGGCGTTACCAGTGTATTCACGAATTCACGTTCCCTAGAGCATCTTATCAAAGATTTCCACTATTAATCATATACGCATATTTACCACAATACCAAAGCAAAAAAGAAAAAAAACCCGAAAGAATAAAAGAAAAAACAACCTTAGAACCAGCTGCTTAATTAACTTTATCTTATGTTTAATTTATTTGCTTTCTATTTTGCTTTTTAATTTATTCTTTTATTGTTAGTTTACGCTAAATATTTTTTTTTTCAAATTGTCGATATCAAAATAAATAGTAACATGTTCTGTAACATTGAGACATTATTTTATAGAATTTTTTAATTTAAATTAATAAGAAGGAAGAAAAATATTCTGTAAATCATAGATCATAAAACTTTTATTATTCATTACTTATCCGAAATTTCATGTAAAGATATCATTTCACGATAGAAAATTGCACATTGTATATTTTGCAAATATATTATGGAATATGCTTTAATTTCTATACATGGTATTAATACACCCTTTGGGGAAATTTATAACAACATTCATATTATTTATTCACATAGTTTATTTTCAACCAACTTACGTAAAATATCTTTTATTACAATTACTGTATGCTGTCCTCCATAAGTTAAGACATAATTGTTTTTCCTTGCCTATCCTACCAAATTAACAAATTAACATTAAACGTCAAATATGCGCAAACGTTGGCGCATATTAATCAATTTGGTTATTAAATTAATTATTTATAAATTTTACATTGTTTTCTAAATCACGTATAAATTGCTATTTAATCATTTAAATTTTACAAATAGGCTCATGCTTACAGATAATTAATAATATTATAGTTCTTCCTTTTTCACCATTTAAATATACTATGATCCGTATCGAAAAATTACATAATCGTAATTTTTCTGTTTTGCTCAGTGTTATAGTTTTTCCTTTTTCACCATTTAAATATACTCTGCTTCGACTGAACATTCCAGCAAAATCTCTTTACTCGTAGTTCACAAAGTCACTAGCTGGAAGGGGTGGTGTGTTTGTGTGTGTAATGTGAAGGGGGGGGGGGATAAAGAAAGAGGTAGATAATAATGTAAATTGTACATAACGAAGTGTAATCGAAATGTAATTATAGTTGACTTGTTCTGTAATCTTAATGGAGCAAATGATAACCGTAATCGCTATATAATCTTAATATAAAATCTAAAAAAATGAAATTTAGAATGACGTACAATGAAACCTCCCCGTGCGTCCACCTGCTTAAACGACCATTTTTTCATGGAACGAAATTTATTCCCATATGCTCAATGCTAATTTTACCTCCATACAGACACCATTCCCCCCCCCCCCCCCATGAGCGACTAGTTTGTTTGTAAAAAATGAAGAAAATTCCTTTCTTTCCTGGTCTTTTGAAGGAGGTTTCGTTAGAAAAATGATGATTTCAAAAGTTTGGAGATCGACTGGCGTAAGTCACAGACCTGCGTTGCAGAAAAGGAAAGAAGGAAATGAGGAAAAACATACAGCACGATCATTGGCTGAATGGGAAAATTTTTGCATTTATTTATAAAACTTCGAAAGGGTTTAGAACAAAAAATATAAAAGACTAGAGAACAGGAATTCTGCTTTTTCAGAATTTAGTGTCGCCCCCGACATTTCCATTATTTCATTTTCTTTTGATGGTAATTTTTTTTTCCCCAAAAAAATTATGGCCATTTTTTTCCCATTCTGACCAGAAAATCAGAGGTCTAACTTTTTACGACTGTTCTTTAATCTTCACCAAACACTTCATTTATAATGGCTGTTTAATAATAAAAGAAGGCATCAGTCCATCAAAAGAAAATAACTCGGTGAAAGCGGACACTCGGTTAAGGGAAACTCGGATTATCGGGACTCTACTGTAGCTCAGTTTTAAGACTTAAAACACGCGATTTTATTTATATAAAACGACGTCATGCGAATCCGCTGAAGAATTCCTCATTTACGATCCAATCATAAACATCTACAATAAAGGATGGGTAGGACGTCAATATCTCAGAATAATACACAAATGCAGCAAAAAGGAAGCAATTCATTAATATTTTTTCAAAATAGCACGTATTTTAATTACATTTTTTTCAGTTTTTATGAGGAAATGGCAACAAAAAGATATAATTGCTATTTTTCAACTATTTTCCTTTTCTTACTTCAGAAATGGAGTACTTGAGTTGCCAAAATGAAACAAATGTCGCTAAAAACTACAAAAAAATTAATATCTCAAAAACATATGGAGATGCAGTTTTCAAACAAATTGCATTAAAAAGTACTTTTTTTTCCAATACGACGGTATAAAAGTTGAAAATATGCGATGCTTAGAAGTTTAAAAAATTGCTAAAGAGTATTTAATCGTAATGCTTTGTTTTACGGCTAGCGTCTGTAAGGTAACGTTATTTTTTGGAGACAAAATAAGCTGGGAGAAAGAAATAGCGTACCGTACCAGGGGCTAAAAAACTTGTTAAATCAAAGCAAACATCAATATCTACATTTTTTAAACAGTTGTAGTAATTAACTTAATATTTTTTTGGTACTTCAATTTTTACATATTTTTTTACTATGTGAATGATAAATTTTCGTAACACTACTTGCTACCTTATTTCTAACAATCAAAAACTAGATTTAAATGTGACCTCCATTCAGAGACCACCTTTCGGAGCGACCAATTTTTATTGGAACCGAGCTTGGCCGCTTTAGGGAGGTTTTACTGTAACTGTAATAAAAAAATTTTGAAAGTGCTTATAATCGTAATCGGTTATAGTCTTCTTTAATTGATACCAAGTGGTTGAATCTTGCTTCTGAAGATCTTTTTTGGCCTTTTTCTACCCGTGAAAGCAAGATCACAGATATGTATAAAAGTACTTTGTTGCGATAGGTACAAGAATATTTATCTACTATAATAAGAAAACGTTCCACGTGCAGTGTTCTCCATACTCCTTAAAAAACAATTGTTTATTTTATATGAAATCGTCTAGGCAATAAACGTAAAAAGTTAATTCTAATGAAATGACTTTTACAGAATTTTATATAAATAGAAATAACATATTTAATATTATTCCTAATCCCAAATTCTTTTTAGTTTGAAATTTTGGATTTCTAAGATGCTGTTTTACTTTATTCTGCATATTCATACCAGAGTGCAATTGTAACTGCATGAGACTACTGATAATTGCAAGTTAAAAATATACATGTTTGGAAAGTACACAATATGAATTTTAAAAAGCTCACTGGCTTAAAAAGCGACAAAATAATAATAATAATATAGATTTTACAAGTTAAAAAATATAAATTTTATTAAAAATTCTTAGTACTTTCGGCTTGCAATTGCCGCGGCCATCGTCAGAGAATATTTTTATTATTAATTGGTGTTCCGTTCATACAAATACGTCACTTCGTATAAATACTTTCAAAGTTTTTATAATAACGTATCGGTCTCTAGTTTGTTCAAAAATTGCGAAATGTCTATAAATGTGTTAATTGAATTATTACTGAAATTAAATAAAAGAGTACCAACATCTTTGATACATATATATTATATCCATTCAGACTATTATTAAATCCTATTGAGGCTTTGGTTAGGTTGGATAAAATTCGTAACACAAGTAAAACATTGCTGCTGGAGGCATCAAAATTGTAGAATATTGACAACTGTTGACAGGCTGAGTACTTTGCTATTGACAAATTTAATCAACTATATTAATTTGTTGGTAGTAGTGAGATTGGCTAAGTCCAATCGAAACACCAGGGATTAAGTAGTTGAATTCTATTCCGATGGTCAGGTCATATGAGTAATAAGGCAAAAGATTAAGAAATCCAATGGTTTCGCCATTAAAACAGAGGCCAATATCACTTTAAAATGTTTATTGAACCACACATAAAAACGTGAACAACTCCCACATTACGAGAGTTTTCGTAGAGTTTTCACGCTAGAGCACGAATCACAACTTCATGCTAAAAAGATCTTAAATGAATAAATTTAGACATTCTACTTAAGGATATGACACCTGGTAACAGACATCTAGACAATCGAACAACACAGCATTCTCGTTTCTGACAGGCGGCACGACGGTTTTGTTAGCACTTGCGTAGGAAGACAGAATGGAATGTAAATTTCATAACGAACCAATCAGATTCATGGAAGAGAAACAGAATGAAATGCACTCGGTTACTGAACCAATGGAGAGCGAGAGAGGAGCGTAATAGGGAATGAGTTCCGTATCTGTTCACGGAGGGATTTTGATGTAAAGCGTCTGGCGCCGGCAAATGCGAGGGGAGTTGATTCGTGGAATAAAATAAGAAATAGTAAAATGGCTTTTAAAAACATTCGAAAAATAAAAAGTAGCTTCTCCCGGAATATTATAGTTTTGGTAACTGATAAAAATTAATGAAGGGATTAAAAGATTTAGATTAAGATTTCAAATAAGATAATTATTATGATACGTATTTTAACTTAAGAGGAATTTAACTAGAAATAAATAATAGGAATTATTAAGAAGTAGGGAAATAATGAATATGCCGGAAATTTATAATAATTTAAAGGAATATTACAAAGTAAAATTTTTATGTAACACACACACACACACACACACACACACACACACATATATATATATATGTTTGGTTTCGCTTTAAAAAAATTCTTCACAAATTTATTTTTTGAAACAATATAAATCAAAGCTATAAAATTTTAATGTTAAAGAAATTAAATTAAATGATGCATTCTGTTTAATATTTTTTAAATACTTTCAAAATATTTACTAAACGTATGGGTTTTTTCTTTGATCAAAAATTGCAAAATGACTATAAATATGTTAATTAAATTATTACTGTAATTAATTAAAATAATATCAACAGCTTTGATACATGTCAGAATCTCTGATTAACTTTTAAATATTTCTAATTTCGAATATTTTTCAGTACATTTTAATTCTGATTATTTCAGGTAACGAGAAAAAATTATGTACATGCATTAATCTGTTTGTGAAGACTGGCTCATTAAGGCTAAACTCAAGAACCTCATTCTGAAAAATTGACTCTATTATCATTGCATGTTTTTATCTAATTATGCGAAAGATAACTTCCTTACCGAAACGTGGTGAAATGAAGCAGGAGAATCCGATAAATATAAGAAAGGAAATTATACCTTTGAATGTGACTATGTAAATTAGATTACGAAGCAAACCAAGAACGAAAAGAATGTTATTGAAACTATACTGATTGATTGAACGCGCCTCCAAAAAAGATATTTTCGTTTCATCCTTTAAAAAGTAAACTAATGATGATTAGCTTTGTTTGTTGAAACTTAATTACATATTATTAATTTTTTTTCACGGCGAAAGAAAAATAATTCTCAAAATTTTCTTAAACGCAAATCATCGGTAACAGAATATCAAAATACTATACAAACAAAACATTTCTTATTTTTCAGACAATAGAAATATTTGAATGAAAATTTGCTCAGTTAATAAGGCACCTTTCAAGAAAAGACATTGAAAATGTATTTATTTGAAAATCATTTCATAATTTTACCTTTATTAATCTGTTGCTTGAAGTACAGTCAGAATTTTCTTCACAAGATATTGTTACCTCTTTCTGGGTCCTTTATTGTATTTTTTATTTTTTTTGAGAAAAATTAATACTAAAAAATTAAAATAGCTAAATGGCAGATAATCCAAATGACAGAATTAAAGCTTTTCTGAAGTTTATCGAATATGTAATTTAATGAATATAATCATTTTGCGTATTAATATGGCAATGGGCAATGGAAGAATTTTTGAAGACGTTTAGAAAATGTGGAAGACATAATGTTTTTCCCTTATTTTTTTGTATAATAAATGTTTGGTTCGAACAACTGGAACCTATTTTTAATATTGAGCAACTTAGTTGAAACGTATTTATGAATTTAGTTTGGCTGGCTGGCCGTCTAACTGTCTTCTAACTCTGGTAAATATAATTCTGGATATCTATGTCTTCTTTATAAGTTATTGCAGTGGTTTATTATAGAATGTTCGGCATTGAAAACGAAGAGCCTTGAATTTATATTTCGTTTACAGGCACACACAAAGGAATTCCGTTACATTGTGCTCTGTCAGGAAAAATTGTTATCAGTGCATTTTACAGATGTTCCACTATTTCAAACATTATCACTGAGGTGGAATAAAGCATGCTTTCTTAGGAGTATAGATTTAGTTGCATCAATAGTTCATTTACAGGGACATGCAAAGGCATTTTATCAGATAATGATCTAAAATCTGATGGGAAAAAACCTTTGCTAGGGTTTAATGTTGTTAAAGCCCTCCAAATATAAGGAAATTAAAAAAAGATCAGTGAGGTGAATTGCAACATGTTTTCTGTAGATTACGGAGTGCATAGCATTTATTGTTCATTTACAGAGACGCACAAAAAAAAAAATCTGTTACAGAATCGACTATCTATATCATAAACGATAAACGTATCCATGCGTAACGACGACGTAATTTTGACGGTGGCAACAGCAGATGATTAAATTTAACTTTTATTAACTTTTTTTTTTTTTGCAAATTTTTAAATTTTTAAATACCGCGTATTTTCAATTTTTACATCGTCGAAAAGAGAAGAAAAAATGTACTTCAAATGCAATTTAGTAGAAAACTATATCGCAATTTATTTGAAAACTGTCTCACAATTTATGCAATTTTTATTCTTTTTAAATTGATTTTCAAGCATGTTTTTTGTTTCAAATCTATTTATATCACCTGCAGACGGTTACGAAAGATAAATCCGTTTGCACTTAAATTGTTATAAATAGCTTATCATCATTTGATTCCAACTTATATTTCATATAGAAATTAAAATATTTCTAAATCAATAAATAAAACACAAATTTAAGACATGTACAGTAATACCTCAACTTACGTCAGCAATTCGTTCCAAGACTAGCGACGTAACTCGAAAATGACGTAAGTCGAGGTACAATTAGATAAGCAAAAAAGGATAAGTAATAAAAATTCTCCAAAATCTAATGAACATATTCTATTGTATTTAGGGATTATGTTACATAGATTTAACATTATCAAAAAAAATGCGTTTGCAATACAAGAATTTGGAATAAATCAATAAGTTGTTAATTTACAATTGGTTGTTCTTCTAGCCGCCCTGTTCGAGTCTTTAAGGATGCGAAAAAATCTTGCAATGAAGTTTGAACCAACATTTCTTTTTTCTTTTTTACTTTTAGAACCTCTTTTTAACAGCACAGTGAGTTTTCTAAGTTTTTTCTAGTGACTTTTTTTTTCAATTTTTTTGTCGCTATCACTTGACTGTCGCGAGCAAGTTTCCCTTCATGGAACCAAAAGTCTTCAAAAAAGTTCAAAGTGCATCTTAATTAAGGATATTTTTTTTTCCAGGCAAGACGACGTAAATGCGGGGTGACGTAAGTCGAGGGGACGTAACTCGGGGTACTACTGTAATCGAATTTCACGCTTACTCCACTGAAATGAAAATAATAAAAAAGGTTGATTGTAAATAGAGACCTTTGGAGATTTCTTTGGCTGTTAACTCCTTAATGTGAGACCAATATGAAAATATTGCTTTTCATATGTTTCAAAACTTTATTTGAACTGTACTATTGCTATTTTTCATATAGGGTAGATTGGGTGAAGATGCCGCAGTTTTCGACCTATTTGTTTTAAAAATTGCCTGTTGTTTTTATTTATCATTCATTGATTTCTTGTTAAAGTTTGTACTCTTATGTATCATTTAAAAACTTATTTTATTTTACTGATATTATAGAAAGCATGGAAAATTTTGTTTTTGTAAACGCTTGCATTTCAGCATCTTACAACAATATTGGGGTAAGATGGCCAACTATCTAGGGCTAAGATACCTTCTGGAGTTTCGATGTAAACAATATTTTTTGTGAAACAGTATAAAACATACTGGGACAAATAAAAGTAACTTTAATATTTTAGACATACTAAAGTTGTAACCTTACTTAATATTAGGAAATTACAAAAATATGAATGTAACAAACGCTGCAATTTAATAAAAAACAACTAATATTTAAAAAAAAAGCTTATGTTCTACTTTGCATTTGAAAGAATTATAGCTCTTGAGTATGCCTATTTTTAAAACAGCATAACAAGTTTAAATATGGTAAATACGTACACAGTTTTCATCTTCGTCATCAGATTCATTCACTATTTTCTTTATTCCAGAGTAGTGATGGGCGATAACGAGATGTTTTTCTCGATTTTCTCGATTGTATGGACATCTCGATATTTTTCGATTGTATAAATTTTTTCTCGATGACTACAGTTTGCAAATTTCTTTTATAAATCATATATTATGTATTATATACGTCATACATTTATCAAGAATCGTCTGCGGGTGAACTGGAATGAGTCGATGTTAATAAAGACTAGGTGACTTCGACCGCTAGCGGGCCCCTCCTTTAATCCGGGCCCCTAATTTATACGTAATCTTGTAATATGAAATCACGAACAGGTTACCCGCTATATACGGCACTGATATATGATAGCAGGCGGGTGTGGTGTGCACGCACTACAAAATCTTGTAAAAAATATAATATCGAAACGAACGAACATCGGACCAGATCTCTTGGGGGAGGGGTCAAAGCGAGCGGAGGGGCACAGCAGCTGCATAATATGATTAAGTCGTCACAGGTCTTTAGACCTTTCCAACCATATGTCACATGAGAAGTCTGGATCTGAATTTATAAAAATGCCCTCCCCGTGGGGAGGAAAGGGGGGAGGGGTGCGGGAGGTGGATAACATGAGTAAGTGGTCATAAGCCTTTCCAACAATATGTCACATGAGGGGTCTCGGCTAAATTTAGAAAAACACCCCCGTGGGGGAAAAGTGGGGGGGGCGTCACCGGAGGTGCATTACATCAATAAGTAGTCACAGACCTTTCCAACGATATCTCACATGTGGGGTCTTGGCTAAATTTGGAAAAGTGTCCCCCGGTGGGGGGGGGTTCAAAATGGAGGGTGATGGACACCGGAGGAGCATAACATCAATAAGTAGTCACAGACCTTTCCAACGATATCTCACATGAGGGGGTCTTGGCTAAATTTGAAAAAGTGTCCCCCGGGAGGGGCAAATTGGGGGAGACTGTCACCGGAGGTGCATAACATCAATAAATAGTCACAGACCTTTCCAACGATATCTCACATGAGGGGTGTTGGCTAAATTTGGAAAAGTGCCCCCGGGGGGGGGGCAAAGTGGTGGTGGGGACACCGTAGGTACATAACATCAATAAGTAGTCACAGACCTTTCCAACGATATCTCACACGAGGCGTCTTGACTAAATTTGAAAAAGTGTCCCCCAGGGGGGGCAAAGAGTTGGGGGACTGTCACCGGAAGCGCATAACATCAATAAGTAGTCACAGACCTTTTCAACGATATCTCATAAGAGGGGTACTAACTAAATTTGGAAAAGTGTCCTCCCCGGGGGGGGGCAAAGTGGAGGGGGGCGGCCACCGGAAGTGCATAGCATTAATAAGTAGTCACAAACCTTTCTAACGATATGTCACATGAGGGGGCTAAATTTGGAAAAGTGTCCTGAAATTTCATATATTATAAATAATATTTAGCAGAGGGCTCCATAAAAAAATCCGATCTAAAATTATAAAAGCGGAAAAAACTACCCTCGCAGTGGGGCCAAATTGGGGAGGGGAGGAAGAAAGTCTCATAATATGAAAGAGTCATCCGAGAGCTTACCGATGACATATCACATGACTGGTCCAAAAAAAGTTTGAAAATTGCTCCCCCTCTCTCCCCCCGTGGGCCCACTCTTTCACCCCAGAATTCACACAGCCGCCACTTTAAAATTTTTATGTTCAATAAATAATATTTACCGGAAGACTGCATAAAAAACCCATATTTAAAGTGATATTTAAATTTATTATAGAAATCGGCTACGGTTTTCAAAATTTGTTCGCCCCTTCTCCACCCCCCTTTGAGCGAAGAAAGGTTCATAGTATAAAGAAGTGGTCAAAGGGCTTTTCGATTATATGCCACAGGAAGGGTTCGGTAAAATTTTTAAAATTGCACTCCATGAGTCCACTCTCACGTCCTCCTCCCTCGAAATAACCCGACCCACCTTCCTCTTTGAAAATTTTATATTTAATAAATAATTTTTATCGGAGGGTTCCAGGTATGTGACATCTTGGTAGGGCTAAAATAAGAGAAACTTTGAAAATTAAAGCTTCATTTCACAGCTCATTGTCATGTCTTTTTCTCTATCTCATCCCTTGGTACTCTCGATAAATTTTCTTACTTTTCTTCTCTGCCGAGGACGAGAGAAATCCTCGAAAAGCTTCTCATAGCGAAATGTTGAAAAGCGCGAGAGAAATCCTCGAAAGGCTTTTCATTGGGAGATTTCGAAAAGGACGAGAGTAACAAGCGAGAGGCTTCCCATCGGGAAAGATTGAAAAGGGCGAGAGGGAAATCTCGAGAGACTTCCCATCCCGAAAGGTTTAAAACCGCGAGAGCACCAACCATCGAGCAGCTTGCCATCTGGAAGCGTCGAAATGCTGGAAAAATCATCGAGATGAGATTTGCCGAAATGCGAGATGGAAATGAAGCTTTCAGAGTCAAACTACCGCATTTCTGGTTTAAGTCATAATTTCTCAAAGGAGCCCATCTGCTTATCCAATCTCTTTTTAGCTCACAGGCTATCTAAGCTTGAGAGCTAATGTACCCGTCGGTTCTGTGTGTATGCATGTACTGTACGTACGTACGTACGTATGTATGTACGTAACGCGATAACTCTTGATTAAAATGTACGATTTGCTTCAATTTTTTTTTATGTTCATTCTGATAAGGCGTTCCGCTGTTTAGTTTTGACGGTTCATTGGTTAAGGATAAAGGGAGAGAAGGGGGGCTGGTCCCCACCGCCTCCTTAATTTAGATAAATAGGTTTTTCATGCAGAATTCTTCGATTTGCTCCAAATTTCGTATACCGGTTTATTATGTTAAGGAGCTTCCCTGATTAAACTTGGAGGTTCATTAGTTAAGTATGAAAGGGGGAAAGGGGGATAGACCCCCTCCTTAATTTAGATAAATGGGTTTTTCATGCAGAATTATTCGATTTGCTCCAAATTTGGTATACCGTTTCATTATGTTAAGAAGTTGCCTTGATTAGATTTGGAGGTTTACGGGTTAAGTATAAAGGGGGAGAAGGGGGCTAGACCCCACCCCCCTTAATTTAAATAAATGGGCTTTTCATGCAGAATAATTTGATTTGCTCATAATTTGGTATACCGGTTTATTATGTTAAGGAGCTTCCCTGATTAAACTTGGAGGTTCATTAGTTAAGTATAAAGGGGGGAAAGGGGGGTAGACCCCCTCCTTAATTTAGATAAATGGGTTTTTCATGCAGAATTATTTGATTTGCTCCAAATTTGGGATACCGGTTTATTATGTTAAGAAGCTGCCTTGATTAGATTTGGAGGTTTATGGGTTAAGTATAAAGGGGAGGGCTAGTCTCCCCTTAATTTAGATAAAAGGGTTTTTCATGCAGAATTATTGGATTTGCTTCAAATTTAATATACAGATTTATTCCGATATGGCGCTTCCTTCATTAGATTTGGAGGTTCATTGGTTAAGTATACAAGGGCGAAAAGGGGGCAAGTCCCCTTAATTTAGATAAATGGATTTCCATGGAGAATTATTCAATTTACTTGAATTTTTTTTTCTATGTTTGTTCTGATAAGGAGCTTTACTGATTAGATTTGGAGGTTCATTAGTTAAGTATATAAGGGTTAGACCACCCTTAATTTAGCGATATGTTCCTTTTTTTCATGCAGAATTATCTGATTTGCTTCAAATTTGATATACTGATTTATTATAGTTAAGGAGTTTCCCTGATTAGATTTAGAGGTTCATTGGTTAAGTATAAAAGGGGCAAACGGGGGATATTTCCCTTCATTTATTATTTGAGGGACATTATTCTTTGAAATAAGAGTATAATATACAGTTAGTGTTAATAACCTGTGAGCTCAATGCCATCAGTTTAACTGGCACTTATCATTTTATTGCTATTAACCGATGTGGGTTATGAAGCATAGTGCTTTATGTATTCAGTTCCGTATAGTCCTAGTTTCAAACTTTACTGTTAAATTTAGTGTCATTGTGCCACGAATTTTCAGTGTTTCTCTTATTTCAGCTCTGCCAAGCTGCCCCATACCTGGAGACTCAGATAAATACTATTTATTAAATATAAAAAGTTCAAAGAGGAAGGTGAGTGAATTCTGGGGTGCGCGAGAGTGCACAAAGGGAGGGGGGGCGCGTAATTTTCAAACTTTTACCAAACCTCTCCTTGACATATCATCGGAAAGTCCTTTCACCAATCTTTCATATTATGAATCTTTCTCCTCCCAGAGTTGAATTCCGGAAGGGGTTCGGGGGGGGGGGGAGCGGTGCGGGGTGACTTTTTTTTTTAATTGTAGAGATTTCTACAATAAATATCATTAAATGAGGTTTTTTAATGGAGCTCTCCGATAAATATTATTTATTAAATATAAAATTTTAAAAGTGGGGCTGCGTGATTTCCGGGTATATTCTAGGATAAAAGAGGGAACCCACGTGGGAGGGGTAGATTTCAAACTTTTTTTGGACCAGTCATTTGATCTATCATCGGAAAGTTTTCGGTTATCATAGCAAAGTTACTCTTTCATATTATGAACCTTTCTTCTTCCTTCCTTAGTTTGGCGCCCCGAGAGAGGCACTTTTCGAACTTTTTTGAAATCGTAGCGTTTTTTAACATTTTAGATCGGATTTTTTTACGGAGCCCTCCGATAAATATTTTTTAATATATGAAAATTTCAAAGAGAAGGATGGGCATGGTGTATTTCGGGGGGGGGGGGGGGGGGCACGATAATTGGAATCCTGGGAGTTGGGACTCTTTTCTATCTTTTGCTGACACCCCTCATGTGATATATCATTGGAAAGCTCTGTGACTACTATTTCATTTTATTTATCGCCCGCGCCCCTCCCCTTACTTTGCCCCCGAACGGAGGCACTTTACTAAATTTAGCCGACACCCCTCATGTGCCATACCGTTGGAAAGTCCTGTGACCACTTATTCATATTATGCACTTTCCTTGCCCCTCCCTCCGACTTTGCTCCCCGCGTGAGTGCGTTTAATGTATTCCAGTCGAAGAATTTATAAAAATGGGGAAATTAAAGATCCAATCTCAAAAGACGTAGAAAAATCAATAAAAAATTTTGATCCCTTTTATCATCCTTTAGTTCATATTTTTGCCACTAGGGGGTGCTTTTGATTCTTATTTCTTTGGCCATTTTGGTACTAATTGCCGAAAAATTCTAATTTTTGATACTTAAACTCCCCTTACCGCTTCATAGCTACTCGCGTTTTTTCAGCTTTTTTCAACCAGGGGCACCCTTACAAGACTTTTCCAGTCTTATGGCTCCTTTATACTTTCCCTTTGGTTTGTTGTTTTTTTATTCCATCTGTTTTCAGTTACCCTATATTTAATAAAATCTGCCTTATATATATGTAAAAACAATGATTTCAATAATCGATTCTAGAACATCTCCTTTGTAGATTCTCGAAAGTAATCGATGACTGTATCGATTGTGTATTTTACGATAACGATTTTTTTCGATTGGTAAATTTTCGAGAATCGCCCATCACTAAGCCATATCACTACTATGAAATTGTCGGCCAGAATAATAGCTAAGTTTTCCAATAACTGTTTTTAGCTTTTCTCGTTATAATCGATTGTAAAACATCTCGATTGTAGATTCTATGAATTAATCGATGGCTGTATCGATTGTGATTTTTTACGATGACGATTTTTCTCGATTGTCGAATTCTCGAGAATCGCCCATCACTATTCCAGAGTGTACAAACTTTTTCCCTTTTGCAGTTTTTGGTTTCATACTTTTTCCTTTGCTGTCTTCTTGTTCTGCTTCCATAGAAACTAGTAAATTTTTACGCAATTTCTTCTTTTGAACGTGCGAATAGGTGTCCCGATGTCAATGTGTAAACGCGCCCCGTCGCCATGTTTGGATTTATTTTTAACGTGCAACGAAAATTAATAACATTTCTGTTCATACAAATACAGTTCTCAAAAAAGGATAACATTCTGCTAATGTTCATATATTTGTTTATCCTTAACTAAGTATTATTAGTTCACAATAAGTTTCAATAAGTACAACACAAAATTTACTCACCTTGACAGAAAACAGATTATCCTTTCCTCATGCTAGACCGAAGCTTGACTGACGCTCAAAAACGTGTGAGAATACCCACTAGGGAGCAGCATCAATCCATCATGATTGATGGCGTGCCAAATATAACTCTTTTCGGAAAAGGTGCACTGCATAAACGTGCCCCGGTCTACCCTATTCCCTAAAAAAATATTTTATTTTCATTCCTTAAATAGTAGGCTAATGATAATGCGTTTTCATTGTTGAAACTTAGTTACTTATGGTTAAATTTTTCTTTCTGCAAAAGCGGAAGATAATTCAATTTCTTTTAAGCACGTAATTATTACATAAGATAATATGTGTTAAAATATATCTAAGTATGCAAGTAAAAGACACTCTTATTTTTCAATAGAGATATTTGAATGTAAATTATTTCATCTCATCAGGCACACTTAAACAATAAAATTGAACAATGATATATATATATATATATAACCATTAATTAAACATTACCGACCATTATCAAAAACTGCATGTTTAATTAATGGTTATATATTAGCATTCAAATTATTATGCTGCATTTGCGCATGTAATTATAAATGTAAGCTTTTTATGATGTTTTTTATTATATCTTATCCTTTTGAATGCAACAATTCATTTTGAATTATTTATTCCTTAATTGGTATCTTATACATATTTATATATACCTAGGTAGCTAAATGCTTTAGCAATCTTTTAAATATATATATATATATATATATATATATATATAACCATTAATTAAACATTACTGACCACCAACAAAAATTGTAATAGTATGAATGAATTTACAACAATACAGTGTCCCCTATATTTTGATAAAGTTGGAATTGCTAATTAAATGTGTTAGTTTTTATGTAATCATCTATTATCGTATGTATATAAAATGCAAATGAGAATTTCGTTCCAGCTGCTTATAGCTTGATTTCTGCTGAAAGAACCGACTTGCACAGTCAGTTAAATTTTTCTAATAATATACATCTGTTTACATTTATTGTTGTTTTTTTTTATTACATTTACTTTTATTATTATCTACATGTAGTGATGATATTATGTCCTTTTAAACTTACTATTATCACTTTATTTATGTTTCAGCATTCAGTTAATACAATAAAAAAGTTCGTTTGAAACTGTATAGATCGTTGCTTAGAATTTTATTTCAAATGTGTATCTCGTACTTTAAATACAAAAAATCCCTGCCGGCCCGGCCTACAGGCGAAGGCAGATTTCAAAGTTAAGTATACTACTTTCACCAACAAAAACTAAAACATGATTAGAGATAAACCCACTTTAACAATTTCATCTGACCACTTTTGACGAGTTTTTATTTCATTTTTAAATAAGAGCTGGTTTTATCAGAATCATGTTAAGGCGGTACTCAAAAAGACATTTTTCCATGCTCAACAACTCGAACATTTCTGGCACATTTTCAGATTCATTTTTAATAGAAAAATATGAAACTTGCTGACGTGATTTTTGAAGAGCCTAAATTTTGAAGAGAATAAGCGACCTGCGTTTTAAATTTTCGTTCAATTAATTTTAACTTGATTCATTAGCAATTATTTTCTCAGTAGGACAATATTTTTCTTTTCTAACAAAATCGCTTCGAGAAATTCGGTTAAAAATGCCCACTTTGACACCATTTTTTGAAATATATTCTGCCTCTGTCAAAAAATCGATCATTACGGTACATTATATAGTTTTTGAATAAGAAAATCTACCAATTGGATGCATTTGAGAGCAAAAATGAATTTAAAAATGAGTCAGAAAATAAGCAGTTTGGATTTGAATACACCCTTAATATGATGATTTTTTTCTTCAACCGCTATATATTTTAAATTTGTTTCTGCTGTAAAAATTGGTCTTATCAAAAACTTGTCAATATAAATGTTGTAAATAATATTAAGAAGATATATAATAAATTCATGCGGATTTTATATCTTGTGAATTGACGAATTTATGGATTTTTTCTTCTTCAACTTCCTTTTTGTGATTTCGTTTTTTTTTTTTTTTTTTTTTTTTTTTTTTTTTTTTTTTTAATATATATATATATATATATATATACGAATTGTTCCTATCAAAAACTTGTCAATATAAAAGTTGTTGCTAATATTGAGAAGATTTATAATAAATTTAATTGGATCTGATATCTTGAGAGTTCACGAAGTTATGATTTTTTATTCTCCCTAAAACCCTATTTTTTGCGCCCTTTGAGCCCATTTTTAATTTTATCAAAAATCTGTGATACATAAATTTTGGCCCTATTTTTAGAAGTAATAAAAACTTTAAACTGATTTGATATGTACAAAAATTAAGAAGTTATGGGTTTTTTTCGGTTTTCACAAAACCCCTCCATATTTCCATTCCCTTGGTCCGATTTTGCTCATTAACGAACTTGACACCGAGATTTTATGCCCCTTGATTTTATGTATCAGTTTGGAAGAGATTTGTGCAGAATTATGGAAGCTATCGTGTCCAGAAGAAAGTAATATATATATATATATATATATATATATATATATATATAGATAGATAGATAGATAGATAGATAGAAAGATAGATATATAGATAGATAAAGTTTTTTACTGAGTGTGGTTTCGGGTTACAAAAGAAATATAGGGTGGTTAATTAATGGTATATTGAAATGACCAAACAGTATTCACAAAAAATATTTTATTTTCATTCTTTAAATAGTAGACTAATGATAAGTAGCTTTCATTGCTGAAACTTAGCTACCTATGATTAAACTTTTCTCTCAGTAAAAATGGAAGAAAATTCAATTTCTTTTAAGCATGTAATTATTGCATACGCTAATATGTGATACAGAATATATAAGTTTGCAAGTAAAAAACACTATTATCTTTCTATAGAGATATTTGAATGTAAATTTTTTCAGTTTAACAGGCACATTTAAACAAAACAATGACATTTTTTTATTTGATAAAGATGTATCTGCTAGTTCAATGTGTTACTTTTTGGTACCTAATCATCTACTATATATATATATAAAATACAAATGTATGTATGTATAAAATACAAATGTACAAATATATAAAATACAATAAAATTTTCTTTCCGACTGCTTATAACTGTTGTTCTGCTGGATGGATTTTGATGTTACTTGCACAGTTAGTTAGATTTTTCTAATAATAGTCATATATTTACTGTTGTTTTTTTTTTTTTGTCAATTATACTTTTGTTATCATCTGCGTATAGTGATGATAATATGTGTCTTTAAAGTTAGTATTATCAATTTATATATGTTTCAGCATTTAGTTAACAGAACAAAAAGCTCATTTAAAACTTTATGCATCGTTGTCTAGGCTTTTATTTCAAATATGTATTTCATTCTTTAAATATAAAAATCACGAAAAAAACATGCTTGGAATTTAGCTTACAAAAAAAAAAAAAACGGTGCTGAATTAACAGTATATTGAATTGATCAAACAGTGTTTCCAAAAATATTCATGGGTTCAAAAAATACGACATATCTTTACATTTATTGTTATTTTGTCGTTACAATTACTTTTGATACTATCTGCATATAGTGATGATAATATGTGTTTTTAAACTTACTTTAAATTTCAGCATTTAATTAATAGAACAAAAAAAAATCCTTTAAAATATACATCGTTGTTGAGACATTTGTTTCAAGTGTGTATATCATTCTTTAAATATAAAAAGAACAAAAAATAATGCATAGAAATTAGATTACAAAATAAATAAAGTGTGATGAATTGAAAGTGTTTTGAATTGATCAAACAGTATTTCCAAAAATATTTTGTTTACTTTCTTTAAATAGTAGACTAATGATAATTTGCTTTCATTGTTAAAACATAGTTACTTATGATTAAATTTTTCTCTCAGCAAAAAAGGAAGAAAATTCAATTTCTTTTAAGCACGTATTACTGCATAAGCTAATATATGTTACAGATTATAAAAGTTTGCAAACAAAAGACATTGTTATCTTTCTATAGAGATGTTTGAATGTAATTTTTTTCAGTTTAACAGTCGCATTTAAACAATAAAATAGAACAATGACTTTTTTTATTTGATAAAGAAGGAGTTGCTAATTCAGTGTGTTACTTTATTGATAATCATCTACTATATATATAAAATGCAAATAAGAATTTCCTTTCGGCTGCTTATATCTTGAGTTCTGCTGAATAGATTTTGTTGGTCTTGCAAGTTAATTAGGTAATATTTTAGAGAAGGTATTAGTATATAACATATTGTTCTACGTTGCTTAGTTATGGAATTATGGGGGAACGTTCTATAATAAGATGAACCCCGATTATGAAAGATTAGTCTTTTTAAAATGTTCTGTTAAATAGATTTCGTTACTGATGCACTGTTAGTTACATCATTTTTAAAGGAATATTTTATTATTCTGTATATCATTTTACGTTACTTAGTTATAAAACTATGGGGGGAAGTTCTATAATGAAGTGAAACATATTCTAAAAGATTAGGATTTTAATAAGGTCCTGCTGGATGGATTTTGATTATATTATTTTTTCAGGGACGACTTTAGTATCTTGCAATTCGTTATATCGTTCTTTACCAAACCCTACTGTAACTCATCAATTGACAGAGTTGATCCCTAGCACTCCAAATAGTGTTCAAATAGGGCAATGGCGTTCATATCGTTTACAACACATTCCAGGTAAAGGTCCATATTGCTGTAAAACACAAATTAAAATTCACCGATATATTTCCTTTGAATCGAGGTTCGTTTGGAGAAACCGACCAGCGTAGCGGGTGAAGCCTTCTAGTAATTTCATAAAATATAATTAAATATCCATATTTAATTATCTCTATATCAGGTTGTAACGAAAGTTTCCCGCCACAGCTAATGCTGTCTGCGCAAACAGTTCGCTTTGATGTGTTTGCTCATATTTTTTCAAACGATTTTTGGCATTTGATAGAAAGAGGATTGTTTTATATCACTGTGTTGTGAAATTTGTAAAGAAATATCGTTTTCATTAAGTAAAAAGTATCTGAAATGGAACTATCTCGCAACCAAATTAGAACCATCATTTACTTCCAGTTCTTTCGCAATAAGTCAACTACAAAATGTCACCGAATCATGTGTACAGCTTTAGCTACTACTGTTGTATCGTATGATACTGTGAAGTTTGGCGGAATGGTGGTTATATATAATATTACAGTATAGAATTTTATAGAGTGTATCATTATGTAATGTTGGTTTGGCGGAAAACTTTCGTTACAACCTAATATTTAAAAGACCAAGCTGTTTTTTTTAGCCATCAGCCCTGAGGTTTCTAACTGAACCGATTTTGATAATTATTTTTTTTAATGAAAGCTGTTCATTTGTAGATGTACCCGTTCTATCTATTTTTTTATTTATTTCCATTTTTATATTTTATTTTTAATTTTAAAATTCCTTTATGAAATTTCTTCAAAATGGTGGCAATCAGGTTAAGCTTTTCTCTGTATAATAAAAATTTATTTTGCTTTATCACGTTCCACCAATCAGAAGTTGATTTCATCAGTGAATGTGTCATCGTATTAAAAAAAAATAATAATAATAATAATAATGGATTTCCTAAAATTTCACCATAATAAAATAATTGCGTGTAATTATGCACTAATTGCGGAAGAACTCAGATTATTTATTCAGAAATAATATTCAGTAATCTATGTAAATAAAGTAACACAAAATAATATATGATAAAAAAGTAATAGCTAAAGCGAAATGTTTCCGATGAGGAAAACGACGTCTTTCAGAAAACAGATAAATTTGCTCCATGATTATAATATTGTTAAACTGTAAGTTATCATAACTGTGTCTGTGATGACGCCATATTCACTGACCTTTATTCTTTCATCTAAATAGACTGAACTTCTGCTACTTATTTAAAAATCCTTGGTATGCACAAACAAAAAAAATTTCTGAAAATTACGTCATTTCCATCTATTTATTTATATAAAATCCAAGTCTCTGTGTATCCCTCACAATTCCGATTAGACCATCTCATTAATCGCGGCCATGTTATGCTTCCTATGGAGAAATTGGTATCTGCTTCAACAATGTGTAATTGTACAATTTGTACAATTTGTAATTATTGTAATTGTAATTATTATTTGTAATAATTGTACAATTTGTAAAAGTACTAATACATGGTTACTACAATAGCGCCAAATTTTGACCAACTTGCCATAACATCGTAAAATTTGGCAGTATTTCACCAAATTTGGCGACAAAAATAAGTTGCCATATATGAAGCCAACATGGCGATAGCTGGCTAATTTAGCGAAATTCCCACTGAAACCCATTAATCTTTAAATTCGAGCTCACCACAATTTAATTTAGGCTCAATGCATTTAACGTTTTTTTCAAATATGCGTCAGAATTTAAAAAGTAGTATATGGAAATATACGTCTTTAAATCTTAATCTCGATGCTACTAATAAAACAAACGCCACTAGACGGCGCTATACTATCTGACCTCCTATCAATTCGATTTTAATGTGTTTTAAAATCGGATGCAGAAATTAAATTTAATATAAAGAAGCCATTTATCTAATTTTATACAGAAACAGAAGTGATAATTTGTACGCAAAAAACAACAATGATACACATTTACTTAAAATACATATATAAACAAACAAAAAATTTCATGAAGTTTGTTCTCATACCTCTTTATATCATTTGGCAACAAATCTCACTTTCTAATGCCCAAATTACGCCAAGCTTTTACCCCCTCGTCCCACCAGTGGCTGAGAGGTTCTGCTTTCGAAGCTGGTAGACGGGAGGTGCTGGATTCGAACCCAGTCACGCCCGTCGGCCTAATCGTTCGGAGTTTTCGTGGTTTTCTTCGAGCCATGGATTTCTATGCGTAAATACGGATTAAGTTCCCTTAGAAAGACCCCCACGAAGGGCTCTTCCTCCTCGGGCCTATATCTCTAGTGCAGATAATCGGCCGTCAAAAATCAACCAACCTTTTACCCACCCCCCCCCCCCTCGCCCCAAGGTCCCTTTTGTGGAAAAAAAACAAATTTCCTATTATTTTGCACTATGAGGGGGAGCAGGACGAAAAATTTAAATATTAACTTTTAAAATTTCTATAAAGCACTATAAGACTAAAAATTTGACTAAAATAAATTTAAAATGAGACAGAAAAAGAGCTGTATGGCAAAAGAAATTGAAAATAAAATAAATGAATTTTTTTTAAGAAATGATTTTGTTAACATTCACAAAAATGTAGAAAATACATATGTATATAGTATTTAAATGCACTAAGAAGTAGAAAACAATTTTGAGGCCGGAAAAAGAAATTTTCTTAATTTTCTCATGTTCAAGAAAAAAATGAAAGCGTGGGCACCAAGTTTACATCTTTATATATATATATATACATAAGTATATAATATAATATAACATCATAAAAAAGTTAAATTGCATCTGCACATTTGAAATGAATGAGTAATGAATGAAATGAATTGATATAAATGAAATATCCGGTTATACTGTCATTTGCAATGACGTTGAATGAGTTACAAATACAAACATTTTCTACAGTTGCACTGTATTTAAAAGAGCAGTTTTTTCTCATGGATGAATATATGTAAGTATTTCAAAATGTAAAGAGAAAGGACAGTTAAAAATTTATGTCGAAGATACTGAAAAGCAAGGTCAGCATTTAAATAATGAAAGAGTTTTTAGAGAAAAAAAAACATCGCATATCCTGAAGTTTTGTTGTCAAATTTTAATTTATCCTTAAATTGCATTTTTAATGTATTCATTACATACATAGTTTTTCATAAATGTGTTTATTTTTTTAAATATGTTATTTCCATCTATCACTGCGAAACAAGATAGAAAAACTCTTTATTGCTCATGCTTTGTGTATATCTTTATATTTCATTTCCCGTCATTTTTAGTGGGCTATCTTTCTAGTATAATTTTATTCTTGGGATAATCCACAATTGTTTAGATTACTATATATTACCTATTCCCGTTCTCAGTAGTATTGTACTTAAAAACAATTATAGTAGAACGCCGATTAACCGGATTGTCCAATTAACAGGATCAATTAAGGTCCATAATGCCTTCCACGAAGGTCATCCCGCCTTCTCCACAATCTTTGAAGTGAAACTTCTTCAGGCGCGGTAGGATAAATTCGGCTGGATGACAGGAAAGTTAGTGGTTAAATAACCATTTCCTAACCCTGAAATAATAAAATCGCCAACAAATGCAAAGACAGCAATGCATAAAATCGACAATTTCCAGAACGTAAGAAGCGCGAGAGTCCCACGCATTTTTTTCCCCCACGAAAATCCCTTTTTATTTTCAGATTCTCTGATGTGGGTCGAAAATTTCCTTCTTTTGTCCCTTGGTGTCCTCGGAAAAGGGACCCCGCCCTCCTCTCTGTCTAGTATATATACATGTAATAATTTTTATATGTATTTCTATTTATAACTTTGTACCAATTTCGAAAAAATAAAAAAAAACTTCTAAACACGCTTTTTCTAATATGGTAAAATGTGCACTACAACAATTGCCAATCTTACGCCTGGAAAAGTGTGAAGGGAAGTTACCTAAAAACAACGCCATAGCCCTTGTTAAAAGTTGTAGAATTATCCGGATTTTTCATTAACTAGATCGGCCTCGGTCCCGACCGGTCCGGACAATCGGCGGTCTACTGTACTTTGTAACATAGGGTGCAGCTGAAAAAGACATCACGAGTCAAAAAGGGTGGGAACCACTGGTGCATTCTATTATATTTTTTAATATCCTAGCTTCTAATCGTCTAAATAATCAGACAATTAGCGAGCTCGATCGATACGAGTACTCTTCTAAAAACGCGTTATTTCAGATTTTTAATATTATATTATAATATTGTTTTATTATTTTTCCGGTGTTAATATTTTAACAATACTTGCAATATGAAAAACATGAATTCCGCGCCTAAAGAAGTTTCACTTCAAAGATTCTGGAGAAGGCGGGATGACCTTCGTGGAAGGCGTTGTGATCCTTGATCGATCCAGTTAATTGGACAATCCGGTTAATCGGCGCTCTACTATAATTGTTTATAGGTATATATACCAAGATGCATATTTTCTTCTCCTTTGCGTCCTCTGTTTTTTCAGTTTTAAATGTCAATTACAATATTTCTGTTCCTATAAAATTGCCAAAGATTATCTCTCCCATTGTTTTTAAAACCCCATTGTTTTTCCATTCTTTTCCCATTGTTTTTAAAAGTAGTAAAAATCATATGACACCATTCAATATTGTTCTATTTTTTAATCCTACGCATATGTTTAATACATGACAAGATATCTCATCCTTATTATCAAGGTTACGTAAACCATAACACCATTTAATGGATTTTTCAAAATGTTACTTCAAAACTTTTTTAATTACCTTATTGTATAAAGAAATTTAATAGATTAACTGACAAAAACGTTTTTTTTTTTCTAACTAATTTCAATTAAATATACCTACACTGTAAAAAAACAAATCTTCAAAATTAAACTAAAGAAATTGACAATTTTGGCGCCAGTGGAAAACAGTTTAATTTACAGAAAATATCTGTAATCTTTTCATCAAAACAGCTTTTTTTATGTAGAAAATAAAGATTGTTTTCTATAAAAATTCCGAGCTCCATATTTTTTACAGTTTTAAAGAAAAAACAGTTTTTTCTATTTAAAAAAATGTAGATTTTGTTCTTTTTATAGAAAAAATCTATATTTTTTAATGGAAAAACTGTTTTAATGAACAGATTACAGATATTTTCTGTAAAAAAAACGGTTTTCCACTGCCGCTAAAATTGACGTTTGAATTTTTATGTTAATTTGACATATTTATTTTTACAGTTTACTGTTGTAAGTGCAAACGAGTTATCTCTCGTAATCGGGCTGCGTGCGATAGAGATAGATTTTTTTTTTTTATTATTCATGCTTGAGAAGTATTTTAAAAACAATTAAAGATCAGTAAATTGAGATACAACTTTCAAACAAATTGCATTTGAAAGGCCAGATTTTTTTTTTTTTTCTTTCACAGTGTATAGGTTTGAATAACGTGACATACATTAGGTTACAAGGAAAATCGAGTATAAGAAAAAAGGTGAAACAGAATGTTTCATGATTGATTAAACGAGCTTCAAAAATATTTCCTTTCGATTCCGTAAATAGTGGACTAATGATAATTATGTTTCATTGTTGAAATGTAATTACTTCTGATTAAATTCTGTTCGTAACGACAACAAAATAAATTTAAAATTTTCTTAAACACATATCACATCAATAGTAGCAGAATATCTAAGCATTTAAAGAAATCTGGCACATTTGAAGAATAAAATGGAAGAACGGTAAAAAAAAAAAAATGTATTGATTTGATAGTAATGGGATTATTGTTTTTACTTTGTCGATGTATTGCATGATAATGGCAATTTTACTCGCAATCTATAACTAAATATCAGTATGTCATTTATTAATTATTCGTATTTTAATATATCATAAACAAGAAAGAAAAGCATGCCGTATAGAATATGAAGTACACCTTATCATTAGGAGAAATATATTCTAAAATTTCATCAAGGTCTACAACTACCAATATACAGGGTAATCAAAAGATAATGCCGGGATTTTCCAACCTTTACAAACCTTTACAATATTTTACAAAAAAATAATTGTTAAACGTACGTAAATTATTCTTGTGTTGAAATGTAGCGAAAAAATGTAAGTTTTGAATGAGAAGTTCCCCAACTCATGGATTTAACGAGATGGCCCATTTCCGTGGCCTCTACAAAGCCCCGATCTTACGCCTCTGGACTCCTTCTTCTGCAGATACACTACAAATCTTTATACACTTTTTAGAACACTTATTTTGTCACTTTTTTTAGAACACTTTGAAACACACCTTTTGGAACACTGTTTAGAATACTTCTGATAATACTCATTTTTTAGCACATATTCTAGAGCACTTTTAAAACACTTTTTGGAACGAGTGATTTCAAAAGTGTGCCTAAATGTATTCTAAATCTGTTCTCAAATATTTTCACAAATTTAGATTTAACAAATATCCTGAACAGTACGCTTTCAGTACACTTACGGAACACGTTCTTTATAGCGGAGCATATTCAAAACACAATTCAGTACACATTAAGGTAACTGGAACACTTTTTTGGATCAAAGTGTTCCAAGTGTGTTCTCAATGTGTGCTGTGAATTTTCAGTGTGCATTAGGAACATTGTGAACAGTGAAATAATTACTGTTATCAGTCCTTTAAAAAGTCGAATCATAACCGCAACTGAAACTGTAACTGCAGAGATGCTTCACAGGGCATGGAAGGAGATTAAAAATCGTCTGCACACCTGCCTAGCGACTAATGGCACACATATCGCAAGGTATTGAATTGCATATAAAACTTGATACTTTTCTTAATATTTTAATACTAAATTTATATTCCTATCAGTTTCTTTATTTGAGCGATACAAATTTGTATTCCCTGCATTATTTTTCGATGACCCTGTATTGTATTATTTGAGACACTTAAAAGCAGAGTGGTGTATTTTCTTAAAAGCTCAAAAGCACATCTTATCTAAATGCGCAACAGTGATTTCCTATGGCTGAAATATTTTCCGGTACTATATACAGTCGAACCTTGTTAACTCGAACCTCGATTTCGCGAACTTTTCGATATCTCGAAGAAAAAAAAAATTCTCTTCAAATTTCACGCAATGTTAAAAAAAAAACCTTGGTTTGACGAATTTTTTTGGCTCATCCCTCGATAACTTGAAATTTTTCCATAAATAACGTAAAACGTGTTTTTCTAAAACAAAAAAAAAATCCAATAAATAGAAATTTTTAAAGAATAGAAAAACTATACTCACAAATTACAGTGGTAAACTTCGCATAAACTTTAAAATGAAGGAATATAAAGAGGCCAGTAACACAATTAAAACTTTTGACCCCCCCCCCCCCAAAATGGGAATTCATATTCTTGTTTTATTGTTTCATTATGACTTTTCAGTCAGTCGCCGTTGCATATGTGGAGACCATCTATCCTTTCTTTGTCTTTTATTCTGTAAGGTTATTTTCTTGAGGGTTTGAGGTGGTTTTAAGGAAACCGGAAATGATAGTAATGAACCAGAATCACGAACTAGGTGGCTTGTAAGAAGAATGTAGTATTTCTTAACTTTGCAACAAGGGGTGAAAGAACCGTGTAAATGCCGTAGTAATGTCCTAAAAAATTCCCTTTCTTGGTTATTTCAGAAAAAATTACAGCATTTGTAGATGAGATCTTCTGCATCTGTTCAAAATGGTTAACAAATGGAAATTGAATAAGTTTTCTATTGAAGTGAAGAAACAAATCCTCAACGAAGTTGAAACAATATCGAAAAAGCAAAGGAAATTGCAAAAGAGTACGAGATTCCAAGGATCACATTGTCAAGAATTTTAAAAAATAAAGCAACTATCCTACAAAAGTTCGAGAACGGCTTAGGCAAACGAAAGAAGTTAAAAACCAGCCAATTTCCCGATATGGAGACCGAAACTGGACTTAAATGCACTCCAGATAAAACTATCTATGCAATGGGTGAAGCAAGTCATGGAGGCACGAGAAGTAAAGAGCGTGTCACTTTGTTGTTTTGTGCAAATATAAATGGAACAGAGAAATTAAAACTGTTGATGATTTGGAAATCGAAAAATTCAAGATATTTCACCAGCATAAGATCATTTCCTTTTGCTTATGAAGCAAATCGTAAAGCTTGGGTGACATCTAACATTTTTGAAAGCAGGCTTAAAACTCTAAATGAAAATATGAAAACAGAAAACGGAAAATTGTGCTTTTCATCGACAACTGTGTGGCGCACAATTCCATACCTGAAATCAAAAACGTAAAAACTGAATTCCCCCCCCCCCCCCCCAACCAAAAAAAAAAAAACATTACCTCAAGACTTCATCCACTTGATCAGGACATCATCCAAAGTTTCAAAGTAAAGTATCGTTATCAGGTGGTCAAAAAAATATTGTCCGAAACGGAAGATGGCTTCTCACCATCTAGTGTTAATGTTCTACAATAGTGCTGCACAACCTTTTTGCCAGAAAATTGTTTGCCACCACAAAAAAATTAAAAGTTACATTTGAATTATTTATAACAAAGTTTCTGTAAATTAATTAGAAAAATTATTCTGCATAAAAATCGTTGTAATTTTGGTGGCCCACGGGGCACAGTACACAAGCTATGCAAATGGCTGACAAAGCATGGAACAATGTCTTCCTCTACGATAATAAATAGCTTTAAAAAAGCTGGATTCATTGAAAATCACGAAAGTAGTCAAACAATTAACATCGATAATTCTGATGAAAATTGCACCGAAAATTATTGGAACAGATTGACAGGCGTCATGAAGCTCAATAACATGGAATTTAATGACTTTGTCGACGTAGATGCAGTAACAGTGTGCGGTCAGTGGGACGACAATGATATGATCGATCAAACGAAAGGTTCTTGTGAAGCAGAAGAAGAGAATGAAGAAATCGGTGAATTACCACCAAAACTGACAAACAAATAAGCACTTTCTGCTCTGGACACTTTGAGGAGATATGTTGAGCGACAGCCAAATATGTCAAAAGACACATTTAAAGCCATTGTCCATTTAGAAAGTGTAATGGATAAAATTTCATACTCATCTCTGAAGCAAACAACAATTGAATCTTTTGTCAAAGAAAGTTGTTAAAAGTGTTTATTTGAATAAAAATAGATTACTTTTCTAAAAGGTATGTAAAAATGCTTTTACCTTTATTCTACTATTCATAGAATGCGATTTTCAATAATTCAAATTTTCAGTATTTCGATTTTTTTTTTTTTTTTTTTGTCTTTCTCTTCAAGTTTGAGATGTCGAGGTTTGACTGTACAGGTAAATTTCGTGGAACTATCGTTCATATCATTCCTATGCATAGACTGATATTCTAGATATGTGCGCGTAACTCATTATTATACTCTTTTATTTAACTCAAATTAGTTTTTAATACCTTTCCCCGACATAGTCCGAAAGTGTCTAAGAATTCACTTTGTCTGTATGTCTGCCGTCTGTCCCAGCTTCAACTCGCTTATATATATATGTGGATTGCCATGCAATTGATGAATTTGTTATTGAGGTTTATTATGGCATGTTCGATATTGAAAATGAGTTGTGTAGTACTTATAGCTCGTTTACAGAGACATTTAAAAAATTCTGTTACATTACGGAAAAAAATCATTTCTGGTACATTCATTTTAATGATGTTACACTATGTGAAATACATTGAGCTTGATATACTTTATCTACAAGGCGCTTACTGTAGAATATGATGTGCAAAGAATTTATCCTTTAATTACAGGGACTCGCAAAAGTTTGTGGTTGCAGTACTGTTTA
The DNA here is from genome assembly GCA_963932465.1 of Maratus speciosus. NCBI lineage: Eukaryota > Metazoa > Arthropoda > Arachnida > Araneae > Salticidae > Maratus > Maratus speciosus. Next base: position 197,852,841 of record OZ010792.1, on the reverse strand, counting down.
TGAGCAATAACTGCTAGAGGTTTGCTTCAATTGTGGTACGCATTTTTAAATTTAACTAATTTTTTACATATCGCTCATCCGCAAGAAAAGTGACACATCTCGTAAAAATTCATTTTTCGTTTTATTCCATTAATAGGTCTGCCATAATTTTATGCCTCGGTGCAAAAAGAATAGGATGTGTATTTATGCGGAAATTAATTTTTTTATGCTATATGTCCATTTGTGACCACAGAAGAAGGGTGGATTGTGTGGGGAGGTAAAATTACCCAACCCTTCCAAACCTCATCCTACGTCTGCATTCTTAAGGGTTTTGTGCCTTTATTCACCTTTTCATTCATGCATGCAGAGCTAAGTGCTATAATTTCATGTTTCAGTAAAATCATGCAAAATGTCCCCCCCCCCCTTTTGCCTCTCCTGTGAAATTTACTTTCGTCGAAATGTGCCACTTTTTCTTGCTAATGAGCGATATTACTTAGTGAGTTCAAATTCTGCAGATTATGTCCAGGGCTGCACAAAAGATCTGAAGTTCATTTCATTTTATGGATGGAAATTGCTGAAGGAGAATTTATAAATGTTCTATACGTTTCTTCACTGAATTAAATTTCAGCATAACATATAGAATGCACTATATAGCCCTTCGTCACCGAACACTTTCAATTTTAGATATTTTGTCTAACATTTAAATATACAATTGTCGGATTCTACTGGAATTTCAGGATTATAAAGACTATGTTTTACCCCATATTTATCAATGACGAGTTGATCAGGAGGACAATTACGGTACCAACGAAAAATTGAAGAAAAATAATAATATTTGTGATCAACCTGTAAAATAAAATGCACGAAATGATCCATTGCTAGAGTGTACGAATATGTGTACGACCATCTACATATCAAAATGAGCACAAACTTTGTTATCTTTTTTTCAATAGCAATACCAAAGTTTGACACCATAAATTAATTTTACACCCTTCAATTAGTCTAAATACACATTTTCATGAAATTCGTACGTTTAGTTTCAGATAAATTAATTATTTTAAAATGAGCATATTGTAGGGGCTGTATCCAAATTGTAATTCGGTACTCGATTGCTGAAATGCAACAGAATGGCTATGTCACATCTATTAATGTATTATTTTTTGTCAATATGACCATTTCACTTACTTAATATGTTTCGACTATTGACAGCCCAAACGTTTCAATAAATTAAGTAAAGTATATATTTTCCAAATTATGCATTTATCAACATCATAGGCGGCCTCTTAAAACAACATTTTGACGCTTTTTAATCATAATTCAAAAACTATTTGGAAGAAAAATTTTAAATTGAGAATTAGTATAAAGCAGTACATACTAAATATAAACATATAAAAAAAAATTACAGTTTGCAATTCCTATTTTTTTTTTTTTTTTTTTTAGTATTAATTTTAGAATTTATATTATAATTTTTTTTAAATTACAAATTCAACGTATTTAAGTTTCAGTTTTTTAGTATTATAACGACACAAAAAATTACAGGAGGTATTAATAAAAATATGAAAATGTAATTTAACATTAGAAGCTCTAAATTTTGAATGTTTATAATTCAAAAACTTATCTAAATGACTTGAAATTTCTTTTCTAGGCATAATTTGAACTGGAGATTTTAAATATATTGTCAAAATTGGTGTGGCTATTAAAGAAAACAATGTTTGGTCTCGCTTGGATTTGTAGATGTCCCCCTAAGCAAATTTTATATACATTATTTAAAAGTAGACTTTATTTCCAATCGTTTGGTTCCAGTAACTTTCTTCTATTACAATTAGTTTCAGAGTTAGAAGCGGGTGTTTACTTTTTTTTTTCCAAAACTGTACAATTCGAAAAAAAAAATCAAATGAATTTAATACCTCTGACTTTAATGGCAGAAATTGGATTATGAAACAAATCAAGAATAAAAAAGTATTACTGTAAGTAAAGTGATTCAATTAACAATCTTCCAAAAAACATTTCCTTTTTAATCTTTAAATAGGTCTTATGATGATTTGCAACCTTCATTGAAATTTAATTACTTCTGATTAAATTTTCTTCGTTGCAAAGGTGAAAGAAAAATATAAAAAAAATTCTTAAACACGTATCACAGCACAAGCTGATATCTGTGACAGAATATCTAAGTTTGCACACAAAAGACTTTACATTTTTCAGACAATACAGATGTTTCAATGTAAAATAATTTAGTTTATCATGCACTTTTGAAGAATAAAATGAAACCAATAATTTAAAATGTATTTCTTTTTAACACTTTTCAAAAAAGTAGTAAAGTGTTCATAAGTTCGGTTTGTGTGTCCGTCTGTCCATCTAGCCATCAGTCCACCAGTCCGTCTAGCCGTCAGTTCATGGTCTAACTTACGTAAATATACTCGAAATTTCATGCAATTGAAATATGTTAATAATGCTTACCATGGCATGTTCGGTATTATATATGAAGTGTGTAGCATTAATAGTTCATTTACAGGGGTACTCAAAAATTCCATTAGATATTACTGACATATGGGGGAAAATCGTTTATAGAGTATTTTAATGACATTACGCTTTTTCAAAGGTACTGAAAAGGTAAATCACTGAATTTCACAACAAGATGATTACGATAGAATAGGGCATTCATATCACTTGTCGTTCATTCACAGGGATACACAAAAGAAATCGATTACAGTTCTCTTTTTGAGGTATAATTGCTGGAAGTGCGTTTACAATTTAACTAATTTTTTGCATGTTACTCACTGTATATAAATTATATACCTCATATACAGGACTAGACAAAATAATCCATGCACCATTCTCCTTATTACCGGAAATTCCTGAAGGTGAATTTTTAACAGAGATTTGTGTATTTCTTAACTGAACAAATTTTGGCATGCATGTAATTAATAGATACATATGTCATAGATCTATATGTCATATACAGTTACGCTCAATGAATTCGGATAATTTTCCTATTGTAGATGGGAACAGCTGAAATTGGGTTTTCATATGTGTTTTTCGCTTCCATATGGTTGAATTAGACATAATATTTTAACTTATGAAACGGTGCAGTTTTGTTATATTATTCTGAATGTGTTGGAAAATGTTTCATAATCATTGCTTGACGCATATTTTTTTTTTCTTTCTTGATTTTTATTGATGAGACTATATTTTTTATTTAAAAGTGTGATAAAGTGTATTAATATTATAAAGAAATAACTTTGTTTGTGCTTTTGTTTATAGAAGATAATCTCTGGAACTACCGAGCCGATTAAAAAATAATGGTTTGAAAATTCTAGTGATCATCTCTGCTCCAAAATAAGTTGTATTTTACATAGGCACAACAATCTTCAAGTGGGATCAGGATCAGAAAACGTTCTGAAATTGAGATTTCTGTGATACTGCTGCGGATAAAAATTTAAAATTTAGTATACTTGTCAATTTTAAGATGTAAATGTTCTCTAAGAACGGTTTCTAAAAAAATCGACATTTTAAGAGGTGAAATGAGTTGAAAACATTGTAAAAACGTTTTAAATTATGAATTATTTGGATTATTAGGACATAGGATTATTAGGTAGGATTATTAGTTATATATCTGGAAATATATAATAAAAAAAGATCCCCCCCCCAAAAAAAAAAAAAAAAAATCGAACGATACTATGCAATTTTAATGCAACTCATTGGTACGCAGCTAGTGCAATATAAAGTAAACTCAAACGTTCCATATGTACTCAAAATCCATTTTCATTAGTATAAATATATGTATTAGTTGTACCTCTGTAGTGGCCAGAACGTTATACTCATTATTATTAAATGCTTGTGATAATTCTTTAACCATTTTAATCTAAAATAATGTTTCGTTATATTTAAATTTACCTATTTTGAATTGGCGAAAATAAATTCTGCACTATCTACGAAGATAAACCCATTAAGACAATATTCTAATTTCAAGATCTCATTTGAAGATTTTGACTTTATTTCCCTTTATGTTTAATTGTCTCAGCTATAGTTTCCCTACAGAAACATGGTGAAATGAAGCAGGAGAATTCGATAAAACTAACAAATGACCTTATTCCTTTGAAATTTATGATGCAAATTAGATTACAGTAAAAACTAGGAATGAAAATATCAAACAAGTAAAGTGATTAATTTAACAATTTTCCAAAAAAAAAAAAAAAAAAAATTCTTTTCAATCTTTAAATAGTGGATTAATGATGATTAGCTTTCTTTGTAGAAACTTAATTACTTCTGATTAAATTTTCCTCTGTGAAAAGCAAAATAAAATTTTCTTAAACACATATCACTGCTTGAGCTAATATCAGTAACAGAATACGTGGATATGCAAACAAAAGACTACATTTTCCAGACAACAGAGGCGTTCGATAATAAAATATTTCAACTTATCAGGCATATTTGAAGAATAAAATGAAACAAGTCTTAAAAAAGTATTTTTTATAATGATGGGATTAATTTTATTTTAGGATTGTGTTATTATAATGTAACGATAATTATGTTCAGAAATTTAATGAAATGTTTTCATTTTAATAGTAAAGTATTCGCATTTTAATATAATGAAAAGAAAACTATGAATTTTGTCATAGAACACATAATCGAAGAGTTCATTGTAACAACTTTTTTTTTATAATTCACGTAATCTGAAATGAAAGTATACAAACTAGTGATCCATTTATACAATTTATAGTAAACTGAATTGTGAATAAAAAAAAATATTAGCAGACAGCACAACGCTTTCTTCAGACTTGTAATATGAAACCGACAGATAGACATTGATAAAGCTGTAAATTTACTATGTCACGAAAGTTAATGAAATTTACATATTAACTTTTTGAAAAGCAATACCTAATACTGTCTACTAAACTCATGTTATTTAATCTTTTTTCCCCATTACTATCTGTGGATTTATTATTTCCATTGTCACTTGTGGAAACAAAGATGCGAGCGTATTACATGTTTTTGTAATTAAAAAAAATGTAGTAACAAGTGAGATATCTATATTAAGAAAAAGCATAATATTAAAATATTTTAAAAGTTGTGCAGTGCATGTTAATGTAGCCAAAAATTCAGGATTTCCTTAAAACATTTCACAATATGGGCAGTTATATGGCCATATATCGTGTTAGGGGCTACTGATTCAACGTTGTGAACTTAAGCCATAGTTAATGATAATTTTTTTAATTGTCACAGTGTTAATTAAATTTCTAGGAAGAAGGTGTCTGACTTGGTTTCAAGTTTAAATATGTATATATATTTTAATTCCTTATCGAAAGTTTTATTTACATAACTTTTGACTAAATATTTTTATGTATGGCATAATTTTAAACTTCATTTCAAATGCAAGTTGCTTATCTTAAATAAAGAATTGCACTTGTAACGGACGTATCCCTCACGCAATGAGTGTATTTTCTTAGCCCCTGGTATGCTATTTATTTTTTCGAACAATTAAAGTGTTGTCTCCAAAAAATAACGTCCGTTACGAAAGCCAGCCTTAAAACAAAGCAAATGTATCATTGCATGGGATAATCTCTACTGGAATTTTTTAAGCTTCTAAGCATCGCACATTTTCAATTCCATGCCGTCGTGTAGGGGAAAAATGTACTTTTAAATGCAATTTGTTTGAAAAATGCATCTCAATTTATTTTTGAGATATTAATTTTTTTGTAGTCTTTAGGGCCATTTGTTTAAGTTGGCAACTGACTTACTCCATTTTTGTAGAAAGTAAAGGAAAAATAGTGGAAAATAGTAGGCTATTATATCTTTTTGTTGCCATTTTTCCATAACAACTGAAATATAATTAATTAAAGTATGAGCTATTTTAAAAAATATAAAAGAATGATTTCTCATAAAAATGGAACTATTATAAACTATATTTAATTTTAAGTATTTATGTTAATATTAGAAAAACATGAAGACATATGAATCATTAGGTATCCGATTTTTTTTGTCGAGTTTCTTGAAGGACGAAATTGCTTTTTGCGGTATTTGTGTAGTATTCTGAAATAGTGACGTCAAATGCATACTTTTCTGGAGAAGTTGTTTAAGACTGGGTCGTAAATGTGAATTCTTCAGCGGATGCGAATGACGTTCTTTTTTATAAAATAAAAGCATGTGTTTGAAATTTTAAAAATGAAATTTATTTTGTACTATCTATATTTATATATACAAATATATATTTTTTTTTTCATCGGGGGTGAGACTAAATTCAGAAAAAGTAGAATTCCTGTTTTCTAGTTTTTATTTATTTTGTGGATAATCCAGTTTAGTTTTTTAAAATGAAGAATGTAAGATAATCACTATTTGACTCTTTTCTGTCAGTTCTGTCACCTTTTGAATATTTGTGACAATTCGTTTGCGGAATAGGATTTAGTCACGTATTTTTTACGAGAGATTTAAAGTCTACAATCAAAAATGTTATTATTAATGACGAAATATAAAATTGTATCTATTATAAAAACTGATAAGCAATATAGATGCAATGTAAACAAATTATGACAAGCTAATCTATTTGTAACTGTACTAAGGTTTATTTACAACTGGTCAATGGAATTATCACAGTTTGATGGGGAAAATAGCATTATTTTACATCTATTGCTTATAAGTGAGCATTTTCTGGGTAACTAAAGAGTTCCCTCATTATTCGAGTGAAATCAAACTGTTTGAGACAAATTCTGTACAATATTCGTACATCTACTTTAAACCATTAAAAACTCTTGGTGAAAATCAATCTTGTTACGTAAAACTAAAGAAATATCTTTACGTTTGTCCATTATTGGCGATAACTGTTTGGTGACTAAATATATATATATATTTTTAATGGTAGACGGAAGAATAAACAAGCACCCAAGTTACAATAAAACTTCCAACTCTAATAAACTTCACAAAACTTAACTACAGCCTAAATGAGTACATGCTAAATAGGAATATAATAAACATGTAAATTCTCAGCAAAGCTGCCTTAGGTATCAAGAGCAGAACTGAACGCAAAAGGATTTCATCCATGCGTACATATACATTTATATTAGAGAACCAAGCAAAATGCAAACTTAAATTTGCGTTTGTACAGGAAAAATTCATTTCTATTGGCTAGTACCCGAGTTTTCATTCTCACACAGATGATCTGAAGAGGTCTTAAAAAAATAATAACGATACACAAATCATGTTAGACTAAAGAAAATTAACGAAATCTCACTCATTACGCTTGAAAATTTCCACTTTCATCATGTTCTAAAAATTTAGTAGAAAACCTTTTAATGTTCGTAATACCAGTGAAAAATGGTACAACATCGCTACATGTAGTAAAGACTAATAAAATTTCACAACATCAAGTATTGACTGGTAAGAATTTCCCAGCCTTCGTACTTTACAGTCTGACTTTATTCAAAGCTTCTTACTGATATTAAATTTCAATATTTTAGTATAGTATTTTATATGGTGACAGAGGCATCTCTAATACACATCAAAGATACGATCTTTGTCAAATTAATATATGCCATCTAATAAATATATTTTTAGAAAAAGTTTAGAAATATAATTAAATACTGTATAGAATGCTACAGTACACTGAAAAAAAAGTTGTCATTGGCATCATGGAAATAAATTGTGGATTTAGCAAAAATAGTTCCAAGTCATCCTTATAAATTCTAGTTCTTTTTGCTTGGGAGTTCTAGTTATCCCTATTACAATTCAAGGGCGTTTTTCTATATTATCGTGTTAAATTTATTTAAAAATCTCTGCAAATAAATGCGAACCCAAGAAGTGAATTTTAGTGACTATAATTCTACTTCATGAAATAATTCTAGAAATCAAATGATAATTTCTCGCAATTCAAACGATTCATAATACACTATGACGCAAAAGTTTAGACAATGAAGAAATTCTTACATACTTTGAAAAATATTTATTCAATTTTCAAATCACTGCTTGAAATTAATGTGCTGTACATATAAACAATATTTATAACAAAGAAAAGTGGAATTGTGCATATTGCAATAAATTAAATGGTAACAAAAATAAACTGCTGTCTCAAAAGTTTAGACACAAATTAAATAAAATCGAAATAAACAATTTTTAAAACCTGGTTGCGCATCCATGCTTATGTATTACGTCATATACACGAGATTGCATGGAAGAAACTAAATCTTGCATAGTTTGTGGATCGATATCGTACCATGCATTCTCAATAGATGTCTTAAGTTCCTTTTCAGAAGAGTATTGTCTAGCGTTGCTATAAACTTTGCGACACATGATGCTCCAAAGGTTTTCTATAGGGTTAAGATCTGGGCTACATGCTGGCCAGTCGAGAACTCTTATATTATGGGAATTAAACCAAGATTTTGAACGTTTTGCAGTGTGAATTGAAGCATTGTCTTGCTGAAATTCCCACTGAGGACCCCCTAGAAGCTCAGCAAATGGCAGTAGGTTTTCTTCTAATGTCTGTGTATAATGCTGTGAAGTTTGACGACCACTGGTGAAGGTCAGAGATACTTGTCCATTATAGCAAAAGGCTGCCCAAACCCTCACCGAGCCCCCTCCTTGTCTGCGACTAAAAAAACGTCGAGGTTCCTTCCGCAAGTCATGCCAATACGATAAACAACCATCTGGACCATCCAGATTCCACTTTTTTTCATCGCTAAATATGACTGACTGCCATTTCTCTCCATATGACATATGCTTTCGAGCCCACATAAGTCTTTGTAACTTATGATGTGGTTTCAGAGCTGGTTTCTTCTGCATTTTGCTATAAACGATTGTTCCTTTTTCCAAAATTCGTCTACGAATCGTATCCTTTGATACAGAGAGTCCCGATGAGCTTTGAACTCCACGTACGCTCATTTGTTGAGTACTCGCTAGTCTTTGTATCAGGCGATCCTCTCGTACATTTGTCACACGTGGCCTCTCAGACCGACATTTTGCTTTATATTCGGAACCACTCGATAAATAGATTTTTTTGACCTATTAATAATAGCAGAAATTTCAGAAACGCTCTTCCCTTCACCTTTCAACTGCCAAATCCTTGAAGCCTCATTCACTTGAATTTCTTTAGCTCTCGGCATGTCGACTATGAAGCGCAATCGTTTGCAAAACTTAAGTACTCCAAATTTGTGACATCATCGATTCTAAATTTGCATATGCCAGCGAATATTCAAAGAAATTTAGAATAGTGTCTAAACTTTTGCGACAAGCACATTTGAATTTTTATGAAAAAAATTAGTATTATAGCAAATAAAACGACTGTCTTTTGTACATAGCATTTTAAATCAGTTTTTGAATATATTTACAGGTTTTTGTAATTCTGACGTCATAATTCTACATTTTAAAGCTGAATGACGTCATTGTCTAAACTTTTGCGTCATAGTGTATAATGTATCATTTCATCATTTAGAAAACTATAGACTAGAAATTCTGGATCATTTCGTCTATTCAATTTATTTGTTTACCTTATTCTCATAACTCGGATATCTATATTCTGGTTTAGGGATTTAGAAAATCAATACCTATTCGTTCTAAATGAAAGCGGTATAATTTTTTTTCAGTGTAGTTTGCGGTCTTTAATTTTAAACTCAAATTATTTTAAATAACACTATTCGATTATTCATTTTCAATAGGTGATGCACTGAAAAATTTTATAGAACGGAATCATTTAATGTAATATCAGTAACCGATCATGAATTTAAAAATGATTTCTTTCCATATGTTCAGTGAACACATTTTCAACTAAAATCACTTTAGAGTTATTTATTGCTATAACTGTTATTTAAGAAAACCCTTATTGATATTTCTTGAAATAATAATCTAAAGGCATTTATCCATCATAAATCAACATTTCATTTCCTGTTGCTATAGAAATATATATGCAAGACAAACAATCTCATAAATTCATCATTATTGTGAAATATGCTCCTTTAGCAATTAATTAGCAATTTTCAAACTATGAATCATCTGAAATGGTGTTATAAACATTACCTCTGATTTCCATATTGAAATAACTTTGTTTATCATATCAAGATACTTTTCTATTTAAACATTTTTCTCAGTTGTTTAAAATTAATTATTGTGATTTATATGTGTTGATCAAGGACACTTCCTGGTTTCAGTGATCTTACATTAGAAAAAGCAGTTGAAGTGCAACCTTCAGACTGAACGCATCAGCTCATCTTTAGCTGTGACATTTAATCAACGCAACCGGGCATCCACAAAGCCTGGCTTTTGTTAAAATTAACAAACCGCATGTCTGTACCCTCAGGACGATGTCAATCTGCATTTGCTTCAATATAATTTTATTTTAATCTCTAGTATATTTATTAAATGTTGACACAACATATACAATTCATCGAACACCATACATATAGGAAAGAATCCCGTACTGTAAGCATAATGCATAGTTAAATTAGACAACTTCTCGAATCCAACCCTAATTTATAATTTTCACAGTAGATATAACAGTTATAGTACTGACAGTTTTGCCAGTTTCGTAAAATAAAATGTCTGTAGAAGAAAAATGTCAGACACAAAATCATTATTCTGTATGTTCCGTGATGGAATCAAATTTCTAATAATTATGATACATAATTATTTTCAAAGAGTAATGCTCTGAAAAGTTAACCCATTAAGGACTAGCGTTACCATATGGTCACAGCGTAACTGTCAACCCTTTTGCTATTTGAATACCAGTAATTTATAACAAAAATTTTCATTTTCTTTAATGACAGAAATTTTGCTATAAAATAATATAATATTTTCTTTTCCAAAAATGTGGTGCGAAATGCAATTTTCGTATTTTAAAAAGAAAAAATAATTCCGTCTTTAATGGGTTAATATAATGGCAAATTTCAAAGTTATACCAGTAACTGATCTAGAATTTAAAAGTGCTTTCTTAAAAAAATAAAACAATAAAAATAAATAAATAAATAAAAATATATGCGTTGCAGGCGGAATGCACAGTTAAATTAGACTACATGCATTTCTCGAATGCAAACATAATTTATGATTTTCGAAAGATATAGCTCTTAAAGTTCTAATAATTTAACCTGTTCCGTTAAATATAATGCTTATAGAAGAAAATTGTCAGACACAAAATCATTATTCTCTATGTTCCGCTATGGAATCCAATTTATTTTAATTATGCCATAGTTCCTTCCGAAGCCCGCAATTTCTAGGAATAAATTAAATAAGAGTAGAAAATGAAACTGAGCCTTAAATTAAATTGGGAAAAAAAGAAATTTTTGTCCATCTGAATGGCCTTCCAAAGAATTACTACACAATCAGGTGTGCGTATTTTATCATGCCGATGAACATATCTCTTGAGACATTTTTTCACGTAATAATTAGAATCTGATTATCATTCTATCTGAATATAATTATATGCAACGGAAATTTATCGTGTTTAAACTTTTTGGATTGTTTCTTTAAATGAATGGAACATATGATGATGCAGCGACACAAAGAAAAAAATACATTTTACTATTAAGTAAAATACAGGCTAGCACAATAATTTAAACCTGTTTTAAGTTCGGTATTTACAGCTGGTGTAAGTGTGCATAATTTATAGGATAAAGATCTTCTCCCCACCCTCCTATCCTCAGCAAAATAAAAAATATATAATAAAAGAAAAAATACGACAAAATACATACTTATGTATGGAAAAAATTGTGAAAAGTTCACCTCACAAGAGCCAATATTTTATTTGTTCACTTTTCATCTATAAAAGGCAAAACAGCGAGATGAGATTAAGAGAATCAATTTTTGGATTTATTGTGTCAAATTTAAGAAATATCTCACAGAATTTCTCATCAGTTACATGCGTTACAGTAGTATACACTATGGAACAATATTAAATTACCGCAAATTTTTTTTTATAAAAGGCAAAGAAACGAAATAGCAAGAAAAGAACGAATGTTTCGATTTATTGCGTAAATTTATGAAAATTAACTAACAAAGATTTACATAGTAAAATTTACTGAATTTGGTACGAGCTACAGCCTTTTCTTAGATAATCAGACGCACTAATTACAGTAGAATAAAGAAAATATCAAAGTCTTTAGTGCAGCTTTTAGTTTATAAGTTATTTTCAATTTATTTGAAAGAAAGTGTTCAGAAACGAACAATGAAATGTTAAATTAATTTGCTGCTAAAAAATGCTATAAAAGTGATAAAATACCTTTATTTAGATTAACGCACGTTTCATCGAACAAGCGGTGGCAATTTCAAAATCATTCTTAATAGAAGTATTTTTGCAAACAATTTTAAAAACAATAACTTAGTAAATACGGGGTATTTTGATTATTTTGATTGGTCCCATTATTGGAATAAACGTGCACTAATCTAAATAAAGGTATTTTATCACTTTTATAGCATATTTTAGCTGTGTTTCATTATAAGTGATTAGCATACATATTTATAATTTTCTGCTGTTGGTTTAGTATACACCCGGATATTAAGAAGGCTAGTTTTGTTTGACTATGGCTTGTTAAAAATTTCAGTCAGTTAGCTTAAATCAATAAATTACCCTTTTTTAGCAAGAAAATCCCGTTTCTTTCACTTAATGGTGTATTCCAAAAAAATGTTTTTCCACCCTCAACAGCTCGAAATTTTCTGAGACATTTTCAGACTCATTTTTAAACGTAAAAACATGAAACTTGCTGGGGGTGATTTTTGAAGACATGTTTAACATGCCGTGTGATTTCATTTTCAGCTCAATTAATTAGAATTTCATTTTTAAACAATTATTTTCTCAGTATGACCATTTTTTTCATTCCCAGATCGCCCGCTTCGGAAAATTCGTTTCAAAACGCCAACTTTGACAGCGTTTAATACAGTATTTTCTGCATTTATCAAAAAATTGAGAAGCACGGCACATTATGTAGTTTCTAAATAAGAGAATTTCCCAGTTTGATGCGATTGAGATCAAAAATGGATTTAAAAATGAATCAGAAAATAAGCAGTTTAGATCGGAATACACCCTTAACTCTTTTAGTCGTTATCAGAATTGTGCTGTCTACTTAAGGGGGTCTGGGACGCATTTTCAAGTAATTTTTATTTATTGAGTTAAAATTCTGATTTTTTGTGATAGTTAACCATATTATTTGTAAATAAATCACATAAGAAAACTTCTCATATTTAAAAAAAATTTAATTTAAAATTTATTAAACATGTGGGGTAATTTAAAATCGTTATAACACGAAATATTATTAATCAAATTTATTTTTTTTTTCATTTAAATAAACAGAAATATATAAGTTTTAACTTAGATTCAGCATTCAAAAAATATTAATTTAAAAAAATATATATATATATTTAACTAATTTTTTTTTTAAATAATACAACTTTTTTTTAAAAAATATCGTATTTTCAAAAATAATTTTTTTTCAAATATGCTGAATTAAAATTAAAGTAAAACAATTGAAAAAGACATGTTCCAAGTTTGAATCGTTTATCTTTAACGGTTCTTGAGTTATAACGATTTAAATACGAGAAATAGTGAAAAAACCCATCATGAAGTAAAACGCATCTTCACAAGAAGTTGTTTCCATGACAGCCATTGCTTGAAAGCTAGATTTTGAGAACAAACCAAAACGAAAAATTTAATATTTCATATTCCAATTAAGATAGAAACATGATTTAAACATCATTTTAAGCAACAAAAAAAAAAAAAAAAAAAAAAAAAAAGAGAGAAATTTTTAATGCAATAAAAGTTTTTTTTAGAAAATTTGATGTTTTTTGTGTCCCGGACCTCCTTAATAGTAGAAATCTATTCTACAATGTTGTACGGTACATTCACAGATGTCATATCGATGGCAAAAACAACCTTTCCTATCGCTTTCACATTTATCGCTCATAAACTCACTTGTAAATAGTGTATAATTTCAAATTTTACATCATCGAATATGGAAAACTGTAGCTAAATTTACTGAATTATTTTTGTGAGTTTTTTAAATAATTTTCCAGCATGATATTTTTAAATCCATTTCAATAATGAAGAATTGTTTACCACAATAATGAAAATATTTTTTAAAAAGTGGCATAGTGATCACAATTAGCAATTGATTTTCAATGTCGGATTGCACAAATTAAAAAGAAATATCGTTTTATTTTGTTTTATTTTATTTTATTTTATTTTATTTTTGTACATGCAATAAATCTTTCATAATTGAATCCACATTCAAGCACTGCTATCATAGGTACAATGTCCTTTAACCCCTTGACAGGCGGTGGGATAAAATATATCCCACCTAATTTAGACAAGATTCTCACCAGAAAATTTTAACTAAATTTTATATTTTTAACTTTGGAGGAAAATCGTTAAAAGACTGCTTTTTCCTTATTTAAAAATAAAATTTTTCGATTATTCCGGTGAGAATTTAATATTTAGAGACATTTTTGCTTGCCCCTCAAGGGGTTAAAAAGAATTTAACTGCGATTAAAATATTTTAAAAATTATCTTGTACCGAATCATGTTTGCTCAAATACGTCATTTGGCCATTAACCTTATTACGGAAGATTAACTAATAGACGAAATTAAACTTGCAATACCGAATATTTGCAGTAAACTAAAATCTGGGTAACGAAATGACAGGTTTTCTATTTATATTGAACATAAAATTAATGGTAAAAATTTTGAATTGGTTAAAATCAGAATATGCTCAGAGCTTTTCCTTTTTAATTATATTTAACCGGGCGGCCACGAAACGTTCTCTAGGCAGTACCGTCGCCAATTGGCGGCATCTACGAAACGTTCTCTTGGTACTACCGCCGCTCCACCTAAAATCGGCATTTACGGAAAGTTATGTGGGTGTGATTACTCTCTATAGTGCGCATTACTTTGTTTTACGCATTAATTCGCACCAAGTATTTTTGTCATTTATTATGTTACGCTATTAGTTTTGTTATATCTTATGTTACGCTATTAGTTTTGTTATATCTTATGTTACGCTATTAGTTTTGTTATTTATTTTAATTTTGTGATATTGGAACCTATTATTTATATCACTGCCATTTACTTTAATTGTGGTGCTATGAAGAAATAGATATGTTTTTAAAATATTAAGCGCCAAGCCTGTTTTGTTTGTCTTTCCGTCTGTTCTGCGAGATAGGATTCCGTCAAAATCGGCTTAAGTTACCACAAAGCAGTATAAACACTTTAGAAATGTTTTTTAAACACATTGAATGCTGCGAAACACATTTTCGCAGCTTACGTTGCCATACAGTGCAACCATTCTTGTGGAAAACTTCCTCGTACCAGGAATATATAACCGCGGCCTGCTACTCCGTACCGAAATGGTCAAGGTAAGTGTTGCAGTAGTCGCAAGTGCAGCCCATCTTTCAAAAGTCATCATCAAAGAATTTTTTTTTTTTTTTGAACCAGTAAGAAGCCTATTTTTCTGGTTTAAGTTTCCGACTACTAGTGACAGGCGCTTTTACCCTACATTTTTTTTTTTTCAAACTGTGTTAGCCGACAGCTTTGTCACCTGATTACAAATGCTATTCATTATCATCACAGCAGACTGAACGAAAGCAAAGCGATATAAGTAAGCGTCCTATCTTAAATGGGAGAGGTAACCGCAAGATTAAAGGCGAGGTTACATCAATCAAGGTCGCACGCCACGTAGCGGACGGGGTGAACTACAGAAATATGCAACTGTTTTCTTCTTTATGTGTAATCTATTAATTGCACATCTATGAAATAACTGAGCAAGCGCAAACGTCGTGTTTTCATTTGTTTGTAGCATTTATATTCTGACAATAATAGAATATTCTATTAATTTTTATTCGTGTTTTTTGACTTATTTATTACAGTTAATTATTTAAATAAAAACAGTTCTTTTTAGAACTAATATTATTTGTTAAAATGGCAAAATGCTGGCCATCGAATGACTGTAGTTTTCGAAATTGGAAGAAAATTCTTTTTCTTATAGAATTCATATCTATCCTTTTCCAAAGAGCAAAACAAGTTAGATACGTACTTTAACTTTAATTTATTAAAAAATATATATATTATTTAATATATATTATCAAATGTTGTTGATTTAAATATGCTCGATTTTAATTATTTTCTTTTAATGAAATGAAAAATGACGCATAAATATTAATGCGCCAAGTAGTTAATGTGTAAAGATTGAATTTTGTACTCTTATTTTTTACTCAATTCTTGATGTGCTAAAGTTATAAAAAATAATGTACACGGTTCTATTCCAGATGAAAATACAATGTTTATCAAGGTTTAGAATATGTATAGAATTTAACAATAAATAAAATATTCAATTTTAAGTCCTTTTCTTCGTTTATCAAGCGCAAACGATACATCGAAAACTTATTCCAATATTCTTTTGATCGTATTGTATTCATGTTATTTAAGTTAAAAATTTATTTAATTTGAAATTCATTTCATTTTATATTCAGAATCACTTTAATTTAAAATGCATGCATTAAATGTTGTACTATTAAACAAGCAAGTATTGTTAATTTATTTGTTTAAATATTTTGCGAGTCCTGACAATAACTGCAAAAACTTTCCTAAAATCGCCAGATTAGGTTTTTTTTTTTTTTTTTTTTTGAAGCAGACAAAGCGATTTAGAGAATCCCTCTTAAAACAACTTGTTTTGATAAAAATATGTGTATTTTAAACAAAGTCGCAATGTCATTTAAGTTTAAGGGCAAAAGGCAGTAATGCTTTCGTAGCATTAGTGCTTTTCTCCCGAAATTAAAATGATATTGCGACTATTTTTTTTTTTAATGTACATAATTTTATGAAAACAAAATGTAATAAAAATATTTTGCAATAAAACTGGGAAACAAGATTCATCTTCCATAAGTGAGTAAAGATTCAGAAAATATGCGCAAAATATGCGTACATAGTAGATATTCTGTCATATATGACTTCATACTGAAAACCCCGAGGCTAACGAAAATGACAGGCTACCGCGGTGGGTCCGATTCTTCTTTTTTTACAGACCGCTGGAGTCACGTGATGCTCGAATGCACCAATGAAGGTGTGCGAAAGGAGCATCACGTGACTCCAGCGGTCTGTAAAAAAAGAAGAATCGGACCCACCGCTGTAGCCTGTCTTTCTCGTTAACCTCTGAAAACCCGCGTATTTGCATTACTCACCCCGTCCACCAGATGGCGCAGTTGTGAAATTTTCTCAAGAATTCAGTATTGACATTATACGCTTACCTATATTGCTTTAGAACGAAAGTGTTTATATTATATTAAAAGTTTTGTACTTTTTTTCCGGTACAATTATTTATTTCGAAAGCATTTTTTTTTTTTTTTTTTTTTTTTTTGGCTTCTTTGCGAAACCCCTCTACTATTGTCAATTTATTCTGTTCAGTACGAGAAATTCCACATATAGCAATCTCTATGTAAGGTTAGTTGGGGTAACTGGGCCATAGGCTATTTTATAAAAAACCGTTGATGTATTTTAAGTTTTAGCTTTTGTTAACAATGCCCCTTAACCTCTACTTCCTAAAACAACGTGTGTCAACTCAATCATAACTCTCTCTTTGCTGTGATAGGTTATCGAAAATTTACGTTTCTTTTTTTTAAAAACAATGTCAATTTGGTTGAACTTCCTCGGCTTTTTATTAAAATACTGTAAGTACTTTTATTAAACAATCTTTTTTTTTAAGTATTAGGCATATAACTACGTTAATATTATTAGGTTTCTACAGATATTTACTTCATGTTTCAAATGTAAGCCCGGTGTCCCAGTTACCCCATAAATGTTTCAAGAATGGGGTAACTGGGACATGCATCCTGTATAACTGGACCATGCTGGAACCAGTTACCCCAATAGTTATAAATAATTTTTTTGAGTTTCTCTTACAACGGGAAGTAAATTTCTCCATTGTTTTTTGCTCACAATAAAGAAAATTATAGAACACTTTATTAAAATTACGTAATAAAAATTTTAAAAAAGCATATTGGGTGATATCAAACCAAATTTCTTGACCCCTTGAGAGGCGGTGATGCCGTTATGGCATCACATAATTTTAATTCCTAATTGCTACATTGGCACCGGAATTTTATAATGAAAATTTCACCTTTATGAAGTACGTGAAAGCACACTTTCACTTGTTTTCAAATAGATCCTCTTGTAAATACTGACGGTGTCATTAAATTATTTCAACATTTTACGAATGCAAATACCTTGCCCTTGAAAGCGAGATATGCAAACTTTGAGATTTTTTCGATACAGGGGTCGCATTCGATAGGGAAACTTTTATTGTTCCTACCACTATTTTGAAAATAATATCTTCATCGCACCTTTCTTTAGAATATGTTAAATAAAATGATCATGAAAGTAACACATTAAGTGTTCTGGTAGGAACAATAAAATTTTTCCCTGTATAATGCGACCCCTGGATACAATAAAATACTTAAGTACTTACGTAGTCGTTTGTTCATAGATTTACCTAACTATTTTTCCCTTAAAATACCCAAGTGACTTTTATGCTATTACCTATACTAAAGTATATAAGTGCTTTCTTAATTTTTATGTGTTTGGTATAAATTAATCTAATATTTTCACTTTTAGTGATTTGTTTAGACACACTGACAGCAAAGGTTTCCCTTACAATGCTCTTTATTGACATATAATTTACATGGTCTTCTTGGTTTAAATTTTTTTAAGTTGTTTACATTTTTTCAAACAGGACCTGATATCACACATGAAAAAAAAAATAAAAATAAATAAACGCGTGTAGAACATAGACCCTCCTGGTCCACTTACCCTATTTTTATGGGGCAACTGGACCCATGAGGAAAGAAAGATGACATATGCATATTTTTATATTTTTAAATATTATAATGTAATTTTGAGCATTTCTGTCTGATAGAGGGAACCTAACTGAACACGTTTACAGAAGTTCAGCCTTTAATTCAAATGAACATTAGCTTTTTAAAGCTGAATTGTCAGAAGCTCCAGAGTTACATTGGAAAATCATGGCCCAGTTGCCCCAACTAACCTTAACAAAAATTGAATTTCAAAACAATTGCTGCTAAAAACTTAAAACAGCCTGTATAAGTTAAGGTTTACTATGATTGTGATGAAATGGATTTATTTTGCTTCTGTTTCATTTTTATTCTTCCCCACCAACCTCTGAATATTTTATTTTAATACTAAAACGTAAAAGTATGCATCTTTATTTTTATTTATATTTGTTTATTTAATTTTCTAGGTATTCGAATAAATTTTTTAATTACTGATGAAATCTCTAAATAAATTATTGATAACATATTAAATCAAAAGTTCATAGATTGTACGTAGTCGTAAACAAGTGGTAATTGCTACGCAAAGCGAGGGTCGCTTGTCCTCCTAGAGTTCATTCATAGCGTCACTGGACGTAATGATTAAAATAATATATATATACCAGTAAACTGCAGATCAAGAGCCTCAACGGCAGCTCTGCAAGTCATTGTTTTTAAGCACACTTTGTTAATATTCAATTTCCTGAAAACCGCAGTTTAATGTTTTCAAATTACGTAATTATTTATAAGAATAAAAAAATACGAAATTTTCGGACATTAGAAGCATCAAATTAAAAACGTTGTTACGTAAGGATATTTTGAAATTTTCATGAGCTACTAATTCTGGTATTTATTTTAGATAATAAAGTAGATTTCTCCAGAGGGGCGCCGCCCCCCCTGAACCCCCCCGTGTTCTCATTAAATTTACATATGTAAATTTTTATTGATTGCGCTAATGGTAATTGTAAATCTTAGATTTTTTTTTACACTTCCGAGCCTTATTTTTCAAATACCGGTGGACAGAAAATGATTTACATTGAGGCAATTATATTAAAAGTTTAGGTTTTATGAACGAAAATGTAACTTCCTTTTAAAAATAAAATAATTTTCATTCATATTTTCTGAAATGAGGCGGCATTAGAATGTAACACTCGTCAAAAAGTATTTTTTCAGGCAATCTAGTTAATGTTTGATTTTTAAGAATGAAAATATTTATTTCCCGATTCAATGACGTCATTTTCGACAGAGATAATTTTGCGGAGCATAATTTTGACATTTACTACCTATTTGCTTTTCAAAAGTTTTTTCTTTTTTCTCATTGAAATTTTCGATTAAAAATTAAACATTTCTTTTAGCCGTGTGCAGACGATAAACCGTGAGATATTGGTAATACTTTTTTTTTAATAATAAGAATTAATATCATAACACAAGGGCCTTTTATTTAGCCTCAAAGCGTATTCGTTTTATTTTTGATATATGTGGTCAAATTAACCTTCTTTTCCTATTTTCGTTATATTTCCTACATGAAGACGTATTCATGTTTATTTTTTATTTCATTTTCCTTGCACATGAAAATCTTTCAAATCAAAATGAACTTTTAGGATAAATTATTATTCCGGGATCTGATTTTCTTGGCAACGGTTTAAAAAAAAAGTTAAATTTTATAGCAATTGGCTAACAGAAAGGCTAACGGAAACCAAAACTTTTCGTGTCTCCACAGTAAGCCATCACTGACGTTTCGGCAACGAGCAGATATTTGAAAATATATATATTCCTCAGTACTGCATAAAACATTTATATTATATTAATTTAAATCAATTTTATTAATTTACTTCAAAATATTATAATTTATAAATAGTGGACTCTAATACTGTATATGATACATGTATTTATAAACATTTGAAAATGGTATATTTTGGTTGTATATGACACCCCCCCCCATATGTAAAGAAACAATTTAAAATATATAAAAATAAATTTATTAAGAGAATGATTGTACCATACTTTTATATTATTATATTTATAATTTATTTAATATTATTATTAATTTACTTAATTTTATCTGAATTATAATCTAAAAATAGTTATAAAAACATTACATTATAGATGTGAAATGATTATTATCGATATTCTGATGAGCAGATTTAGAATTATAAATGCTGTGCTGTTTTTTTTAGGAATTAATGTGGATCTAAAACATACAAAATCCAATTTTTCTACATAATTAATTTCAGTAACCTCCGACAGATGGCAGCACTACTAATTATTTCTACTTTAGTTTAGAAAGTGAAAATGGAAAGAAATTTTTAACTTTATGAATCATCGGTAGATGGTAGCATTATACAATTATTTGATTCAGTTCTGAAATAATTATGTTGCCATCATATATTATATTATATTTCTTCATTCATACCTATATATTTAAAATATCTATTTCTTTTGTCCTATTTTGTAATAATTTACTCTAGGATCCTTCAGTTAGCATATAAAATAATCTCTATAATAGTAGCCTAAGTCATGTGGCTATCATCAACAGTTCCGGGCTGCCCACTTCACTTTTAATATGCCAGGCGGCCATTTTAGTGCTTGGCGCAGGTGCTTAATCGCGAAATATTGTTCTGTTGCTATCATTTCATCTATGTTATAATAGTTCAAGTCATGTGATTGTCATAAACAATTACGCTTTTCATATGCTCAGCCATTTTCAATCAAAATTATTTTTTCCAATAAAACTAACATAAAAGTTGCCATGATCGCAAAGAATTCTTGGTACTTTTATGTTAACAGGGTAAGCATCTCGACAACAGTATTTTTTAACTCTTTAGTTAGCATTTTTTATTTCGCGCGTGGTAAATTAAAACAGTGCTTTGATGTTTAAATTAAATGTCATGGTTTATGTATCATTTATTATTTTTCTTTTCTTTTCTTTCTTTTTTTTAAGAAATAAGTAAAGGCCATGAATTTAAAATTTTTGAGTTTTAAATTAATGGTGTGTATTTTAAATAAAATAAGTGAAATGATTATATTCTAAATGAAATTAATAAAATACGAAAAAATGCGACAGGAACAATGTTTGGCAGTTTACCCCCTGCGTCCGGCTAACATAAATATACAGAGTTCTTGGGGTTTTTTTTCAGGATTTTCCGATATGGCGAAGGATTGAAATAAAGGAGTAATTTACTTTATGAATAAAAGTAACATGTGCAATGCTTAGTATTTCATTTAAGGGAGACCAAACTGGTCGCCAAGGGCGGCTAGTTTATAATATTTAGACTAATTATGATAATACATTAATAAGTTATTCACAGATAAATCTGTTTATTTAAAACCTGTATTTTAGATATAATCCATAACTTTAAGTTATTTACCTTATTATCAGGTTTTACTTTATTTTCCATGTGCAGCAATACTTTATTTTGTATACATCCTTCATATATTTAAAAGCATTTTCATTTTGTTAATGTTTTCTTTATTTATATTAAAAAAAGGCCACATCATTTTAAATTGTTTTTTAAAAAATATATATTATTTTACAGTTCTACATAAAAAAAACATTACATTTAACCTCATTTAGTATTCCTTTTTACTATCCATTTATATACTTTGTATTTCGTCCGTTCACAAATATTTCATAAATTTACAGTTCAAATTCATTCCAAATTGTGGATATAGTTTTAAGTCTATAAAATCTCTTCAATTTTCCATAATAAAAATTATCAATTCTTCTAAGTATCTTTCTATAAAAGTTCGTTCCTTTATAAGTTATTTTTAACACATTATCCTATTTTCCATTCTTGTCTATTTAAAAGTTTCAATTTCATTTAATCCTTAAAAACATAAAATTTCTAAAATTCATATATAACTTACTATATTATTTTCCAACATTCACAGTTCTTTCGTCTTATCCCAACGTTTTTCTAGTTAACTAAATTCATCATAAGTTCAGATGTATACTATTATGCTTGCTGCATTATATAAAGAGAAATAACGTTTTCACCCTTCACCAGGGCGTCCTCAGTTTCAACTAAAGATTCGAAGTTTTTCTGGCCTGAGATCATTTCCATTTTCCCTTTCTTTTCCCCCTTATTTTCAAAATTTCCCTTTCATGTAATTTTTTTTTTCCATCTGTTATCTAGCGTAGCATGTGTCATATCGTTACATAAGTTCTCATCCTCTAAATCGATTTCTATTGCCTCTCGTAGTAATGCGCCCTAGAAATTGTTATAATTAGCTAACTTTTCCACTGTTATTGTGTTTAAGTCCAAGGGGGTTCTTATATTTAGTCTTGAAATAGCGGTTTTCTGGCTTTTGGTTTTTAAATCATATATATGCTCTTTTAATCTTTCACTTATCTTTCTTTTTGTCATGCCAATATACTTTATTTCTTCATTTTCAGTATTTTCCCCTTTAATTTTGTAAATTCCCGCTGTTTGTAGATCTGGTTATTTTTCAACATCATTTCTTAGTAGATTAAATAAAGATGGGTTGGGGGGTTATTGGGACTTGTTTCCCTAGTTTTTTCATTTCATAAAATGAAATGATGAGACGAATTTTATGAAAGCTGTTCATAAAATGAAATGAAATGAAAAAACTAGGGAAACAAGTCCCAATAGGGAAACAAGACCCATCTTTATTCAATCTACTAAGAAATGATGTTGAAAAATACCCAGAACTACAAACAGCGGGAATTTACAAATTAAAGGAAAAAATATTGAAAATGAGGAAATAAAGTATATTGGCATGACAAAAAGAAAGATAAGTGAAAGATTAAAAGAGCATATATATGATTTAAAAACCAAAAGCCAGAAAACCGCTATTTCAAGACTAAATATAAGAACCCCCTTGGACTTAAACACAATAACAGTGTAAAAGTTAGCTAATAATAACAATTTCTAGAGCGCATTACTACGAGAGGCAATAGAAATCGATTTAGAGGATGAGAACTTATGTAACGATATGACACATGCTACGCTAGATAACAGATGGAAAAAAAATTACATGAAAGGGAAATTTTGAAAATAAGGGGGAAAAGAAAGGGAAAATGGAAATGATCTCAGGCCAGAAAAACTTCGAATCTTTAGTTGAAACTGAGGACGCCCTGGTGAAGGGTGAAAACGTTATTTCTCTTTATATAATGCAGCAAGCATAATAGTATACATCTGAACTTATGATGAATTTAGTTAACTAGAAAAACGTTGGGATAAGACGAAAGAACTGTGAATGTTGGAAAATAATATAGTAAGTTATATATGAATTTTAGAAATTTTATGTTTTTAAGGATTAAATGAAATTGAAACTTTTAAATAGACAAGAATGGAAAATAGGATAATGTGTTAAAAATAACTTATAAAGGAACGAACTTTTATAGAAAGATACTTAGAAGAATTGATAATTTTTATTATGGAAAATTCAAGAGATTTTATAGACTTAAAACTATATCCACAATTTGGAATGGATTTGAACTGTAAATTTATGAAATATTTGTGAACGGACGAAATACAAAGTATATAAATGGATAGTAAAAAGGAATACTAAATGAGGTTAAATGTAATGTTTTTTTTTATGTAGAACTGTAAAATAATATATATTTTTTAAAAACAATTTAAAATGATGTGGCCTTTTTTAATATAAATAAAAAAAAACATTAACAAAATGAAAATGCTTTTAAATATATGA
Source organism: Maratus speciosus (assembly GCA_963932465.1). Classification (NCBI taxonomy): domain Eukaryota; kingdom Metazoa; phylum Arthropoda; class Arachnida; order Araneae; family Salticidae; genus Maratus; species Maratus speciosus. The sequence continues at coordinate 197,828,406 of OZ010792.1, read as the reverse complement.
AGGATGTATACAAAATAAAGTATTGCTGCACATGGAAAATAAAGTAAAACCTGATAATAAGGTAAATAACTTAAAGTTATGGATTATATCTAATTATGATAATTTATAATTATTATATTTATATCAATAATAATATTATTTACTTGGTATGATGATTTCCAACCGAATGGATTCGCTTTTAACTATGAACATTTAATTAGGCGGGATTTTCGCTGTGATATACGGGATATACGTTTGCGATTTAGATATGGTGATAAAAATTCTCTTGCTGAGTAACTTTTTAATTCACATGTTCCAATTTTGTTTATGTTGTGCATGATGTTGATCTATACGGGTCTTACATTGATTAATTATTTATTTATTTCATTCCTTATGGTGTGGTTAATTTATACTTCTTGGTTTATAGTCGATTGGGTACATAAAAGAATTAATTTTTCAGATTATAGCTTAATTCTTTTACATAAATCAACTGTGCATTGCAAACATTTGTATTCCATGTACCCCTGATGAAGTGAAATACACTATAAGATTCCTTCTGCATCCATCCATTTGATCTTTTATTTGTTTTTTATACGTCTTTTATTAGTTCAACATTATTTAGCTGGATTTTTGTATCTTTTGTCTTTAACTAGTTATTGCATCAAATTTTATAATTTTAATGTGTTTAAATGGTTTAATTGTCCGCAATTTACTAATGATTTCGTAATATTGCCCTTGATAATGAGTTACCAGTCATTAGTTCCATTTTTATTCGTAATTTTTCTTATGTTTTGAGATCATTTGTGGTTTTTCCTTTATTGAATTAAAGTTTTTAAATTTGAGAACATACATTTCGGGCAAAAGAATTGTTGATGATGACATTGATTCATTATATCAGGTCTTATTTCATTGGTCAAATTGTTTTGATTACAATTGGTTTTACAATAATTTAAAAAATATATTATGATTCCCTGCATATTTAACTATTTACTAGTTATTTAAATAATTTCGCCTTCCTGTTGTTTTTCCGTTCTCCAATTATGAAAGTTTTTTAATTCATCATATATTGGTGATCAGTATATTAGTACATTATAGTAGAAAGAATTCATTAATGATTCATTAAATTAAAAATAGATGATCCTGCTTTATTTTGTATAATGTCAGTGTAATGTATTGATGTTCAATTTATTAATTTTATTTTTAATAAAAAGAAAAAGATGATGAATTGTAATTAAATAATGGTTATATATATATATATATATATATACAGGGCTATTACAAATGATGGACCCGATTTTAAAGAAATCACATTTTCGAAACTACTGCACATATTACAATAAGTGATACATAAATTTAAAGAGAAATATAGTAAGTTTTTCCCAGTTACAAATGTTAGATGTGTGACCCTCTTGTTACACGGCATACGTCCAATCTGTAATACAGTTCGTTCTAATCATTTTGTATCATCACTCTGTCAATGGTTTTGAATGCTGAACAAATGCGTTCTTTAAGTTCTGAACACTTTGTTTTCGGCATTGGTGGTACATAAACAATGTCTTTGACACTGTCAGAACTTAAAGAATGCATTTGTGCAGCATTCAGAACCATTGACAGTGTGATGCTAAAAAATGTTTGGGACGAACTGGATTACAGATTGGACGTATGCCATGAAACAAAAGGGTCACACATCGAACGTTTGGAACTGAAAAAAACGTGATATATTTCTCTTCAAATTCATGTATCACGTATTGTAATATGTGCAGTAGTTTCGAAAATATGATTTTTTAAAAACATAATAGCCCTGTAAATATAAATATATATATGCACTGTAAAAAAAATCATTGTATCTTTACAGCAAAAAATGCTGGCAATATGGGTGCCAGCAAATTTTGCTGTCAATTTACAGCAATTTTGTTTTTTACGGGTAAACAGCTAACTTGTAAATTTACAGCACTTTTACAATTAATTTTACAGCAATTTTGTTTTTTAGATTTTACAAAAAATTGTATTTTTTCAGCATATTTTGCTGTTAATTTTACAGCACTGTTAACAAGATAACAGTAATTTTTTAACCTTTATTATTATTTATTTTATATCGAAATGAAATTAAAATTTGCTAAAAAGGTGAATTTAATGTCACAAATATAAAAAGATGTTAATAAGATGTTGTTACATAATAAAACAGTTTTTAAAAACTTAAAAATCTCCAAGATTTCATGCCGAGCGCTTTCGATCACTATCGCTATTCGATCAGTAGGTGATCGAAAGCGCTACGCATGAAATATTGGAAGTTTATAAAAACTATTTTATTATGTAATAACATCTTATTAACATCTTTTTATATTTATGACATTAAATGCACCTTTTTAACAAGTTTTAATTTTATTTCGATATAGTTTTCAAGGTGAATGCGACATTCTAACGGTATATGTTTTTGTTTTCATATATATACATTTTGTATTTATTTTATTTTATTTATTATTATTATTATTATTATTTGTAGATATACGTTTGCATCCTCCTCCCCCGCCCTGCAATGTTTATTTATTTTGAATTTTTCTTTTTTGTATACTATGAGACATCTTTTAAAAACTAAGAGCTCTATAAGTGTTATCTTTATGTCTACTTATATCATTGTTTTAATAACATTGTTATATAATAAATTCTGTTATACATGTGTAAGATACAAATTTAGCACCATAAAGCAAAATAATAAATAAAATAAGAAAATATACCGAAAAAAGCAATAAATCGTAAATTTTAAACTATTGTAACTCATTGTAAAGAATTTTCCTTATGTGAATTTCAAATGTACTGCGTAATATAGCATACATTGAGGACATTCAAAATATCTAATTTCAACATCTAGTGCTAATTACTTCTTATTGTTCGATAATTATCAAAAGCAAATTCGATCTGCTGCTTTTGAATGCTGCGACAATAGTAAGCAAACTCTTGGAATATTTTATGGATCAATAAAGAAGTGTATCCAGATTACACACAAAAATTATGATTTCAAAATTACATATAAAAAATGAAAAGAAATGCGCGTAAAAACTAGCATCTATAAAATGGGAATAACTCCGACTGTAAATCGGACCATAGGTCGTAAAATTGTTTTTGAAATTTTAATAAACTATAATAATACATTAAATAAATAAAAACATTTAAATTAGTACAAAAAGCGCACTTAAAACTTTTAGACAATTAAAAAATATTGTATAATTTAGATTAGTAAGGTATGTTAAAATAAAAAATAACGGAAAAAATGGAATTGCGAAAAATATGTAATAGCAAAGCAAAACATATCTCAAAAATATTGATTTTTTTTTTTAATCTGGTACTTTGACACATAAGTAAATAATAACTAAGTCCTATGATGGAAAAAAGAAAAGAAAAATAATATTTTTTTAAAATCTAAATTGGAAATATTCTCTTTTGTTATAATTTAAGACAAAATATTTAATCCTTATACAAATGATTCAAAGCTACTGTCAGTCAACGTTTATATATATGTGCTCAAATACAAAATTTGTATCTTACATTATATAAGAGAACTGCCTAATTGATACAGTTATTAAATCAATGATACGAATAAACATAAAAATAAAACTTACCCTGATTTTTTAAAATATGTAATCCAGAATTGTATTTAAGTATCCAAAATCGCCATTTTGAATTCATAATAAGCACATATTCAGACCGTCGCTAACACTCGTACGACACTACTAACGCTAATAATAACCTGCTTTGGCTTGACAGTGTGCCTGTAGGGTAGATATATCATGTGGAATGTAGTCCATTTTGCCATTGTTGAAATAACAGTAGTTTACTGTAAATCGATACTGAAGTTAATAAAACGCTGTATTTTAGCGATTCACAGCCAAATCAGCTGTAATTTTTCCCGTTTTTTTTACTGTGTATATACATTATATATATATATATATTTGTAGGATTTGAATTTATACATACTTTATTTTCTTCATGACGTGCATGATCAGCAAATTAACTGACGCTCTGATATTTTTATTATCCATGATTTGAAAGCACGAGTTATAAAAATTGACGATCACGAGATCAAGGTTTGGACATATTCAAAATTAGAAAAGAGTCAGTCTATAAAATAATATTGCTCATGAAGCATCGGCTTACGAGATGCCAAGGAAGGTACTATTAGGCCTAATTAAATTATTCGAAAGAAGTACATTTTTAGTTTTAAGTGAGAAATGAACTGTATTCAAAAAAGGTATCAACGAAGTGGTGTAAAATTATCTTTATAGAATTGTATTAAATGTATGTGTTGTTATTCCAACGTCTAGTTATTCAAGTCATCTATATATTAACATTTTACATATAATCTTCCTACAAATTTGGGGGCTCGATGAAGGAATGCTAAGCAACTAGTAGTGGAATAGATAGTCAAATATTAATCGAAGAGAAATTATTGTCAATCGCCAGTGTCAAAAGATAGATTGTAAATGAACAAGGCAAGTATAAAAACGTAATCATATTTATCCAAGTACAACTTTGAAAAACATGGGATCCTTGATTAAAGCCAAAAGAATTGATCTAACAAATCTTTGCGTGGAATGCGATATTGAACCACCAGAAAAATCGACAATCCCTGTCGACAATAAAGTGACAATAAAGCTGATTAAAAGCTGGGAGGATTACGATGACGATTTTATAAAGGATCGCCTACAAGTAATTATGGCAGCTAGAAAAGAGAAAACAGAAGAGGAAAGAGAAGAGAAGAAACAAAAAGCTCAAGCGCAATCGGAACTTGAAGAAAAGATATTGCAATTGCAGATAGAAGAGAAGAAATTACGAGCAGACATCGAAGAAAAGAAACTGAAAATGGAAATGGAAGAAAGAAAACGGAGAATAGAGTTGGAAGAAAAAGATCACGAAAGAGAGTTTGAAATTAAGAAAATACAACTACAAGAAAATTCAAGACAACACATCGATGTGAACACAAGGACAAATCCAAGTAAGCTATATGAATTGCTTAGATTATTAACAAAATATGATAGTACGAATGATATTAGTTTATACTTGGCTATGTATGAAAGGCAAATGGCGCAAACGAGCATTGATAAAAAAGAGTGGGTCAACTACTTAATTAACCTAATGCCATTAGATGTGACTAATATAATAACCAGGGAGTGTGAACCCGAAATGCACGATTATGATTACATAAAAAGTATTCTTTTTAAACGGTACAAACTATCGCCAGAAGAGTTTAGGCTGAAATTTTTCTCACTCAAAAAAGAGCCATCGGCTAATTGGCGCGATTTCGCTTATGAGATCAAGGCGTACTTCAAACAATGGATTGACGGTCTTCAAATAGATAACTCTGAGGAATTATCGGAATTAATTGAAGTTAATCAAATTAGGCATAATTTACCTGCGGAAACAAAGATACATTTTCAGAGGAATTGTTAGTAATACAAAAGATAGACGATTTAGTTAACAAGTTAGATATTTACGAAACGGCTCGAAGGGTTTGCAATAAATAATCAGTAAGAAATACAAGTGGGAGTTTTGAGGATAAACGATCGAGAGTGGCTGACTACGCCAATTCGAAAAGGCGCCAAGTTGACAATAGGCACAATGTGAATCACGGAAGAAACGAGGCGCATATAATCTGTTTTCATTATGGTAGACCTGGTCACGTGAGTGGGAAATGTACATGGGGAGTAAAACACAACAAGATTATTCAAATTATAACCCGCAACGTAATCAATATTGGCGAGAAACGAAATACCAAGATTGGAGCCAAAACACGCAAAGAAAAGTAATTAATACGGGCACGTTAAATGGTAAGAGAGGAAGAATCCTGGATAGTCAAGGAATAAAAACAAACATAATAATTGATACAGGGAGTGATATTTCAATCGCCAATTCAAGATATCATACTGCAATAAACGCGCCAAAGTTAACCAGAGACAATATATCTATATCGGGCATAGGTGGAGAAGAAATTAAACCAACGGGTTTTTTCTTGCTTAAAATTTATGTAGATAGTATAGAAATACAGGATAAATTTTATGTGGTACAAGAAATTGACTATGATTTAATAATAGGTAGAAAAGCAATCGAAGGCATGACGTTAAAAGTAGAGGAAGATATTGTTAGAATAATAAATGACAATAGAGTACGAGTAGGTTACATTAAAATTAATAACGTCCCTTATAAAACAGTTGAAGTAGCCACATCAAATATAAGCAACGATAATCGAGGTTGGGAAGATATGGTTAATATCGTCTGCGAAACGGCGGAATGGATTTGACTCATATTACAAATTTAGCTAACAGAGAAGAAATACGAGGATTAATAAAATTCTGCAAAACGAACAAAACAAAAGATAATGGATTAAACATTAAAATACTACCGGAAAATAAAAAACCTATCTGCGAACGTCCAAAAAGATTATCTTTATTTGAACAGGAAATCATCAATAAACAAGTACAACAGTATTTAGATAATGGCATTATCAGATGGAACACCTCAGATTTTGCGGCACCTGTGATCCCGAGTAAGGAAAAGGAAACCGATAAGAAATTCGTCATCACTAGACAGGAGAGATTCGAAAGTAAAGACACTGAGAAGCAAACAAAAAATAATACCTATTAAATGACTATTTGTGGTGATACTTATAATTTTAAACACAAAAAGTGTAGAAAAAGACCTAAAAGAAAAACGATTAGAAAGAAAAAAATCCAAAAACAATTCTGATCAGAAAATAAAAGATAATCCTATTGGAAAAACCACAGAAAATGGTTAAAGAAAAGAAAAATAATAACGCAAAAAGATCTACAGGCAAAACTTTAGTTCAACCTGAAGCATATAATGATGAATCCAAGTGGTATAAGTATGTACCAAAATTACAAAGAATTATCAATAGCACAGTAACACGAAGCAGCCAGTATAGTCCCTTTGAATTAATGACAGGAATTAAAATGAAGGACAGTGACATGCAAAACATCAAGAAAATTTTGGAAGAAGAATTTACCGAATGTATGATGGAAGAACGCGAAGTCATGAGAGAAGAAGCAAAGAAAAATATATTCAGAATACAAGAAGAAAACAATTTGCAGTTTGATAAGAAAAGAAAACAGCCACGAATATACAAAATGGGAGATATCGTCACCATAAAGAGGACACAATTTGGCAATACTATCAAACTTAAAGAAAAATATTTGGGGCCATATGAAATAACTGCAGCCAAGAATCATGATCGGTATGAAGTAAAGAAAGTAGGAGATCATGAAGATCCAGGGAAGACGTCAACCGGGTTAAACTCCTGGGCGAGTCGGATAGATTAAGTATACGTGTATGTGTATTGAACCTGTAATCAAAATTTTATGTGAAAGAAAATACATAAATGTCTCAAAAGTTTAGTTGTTTAAACATGAAAAAGTAATAAGCTAAGATGATTATGTCGGGACGCTATCATGTCAGGAGGACCGATTTGTAGGATTTAAATTTAAACATACTTTATTTTCTTTATCAGCAATCTTTATGATCAGCAAATTAACTGACGCTCTGATAGTTTTATTATCCATGATTTGAAAGCACGAGTTGTAAAAATTGACGATCACGAGATCAAGGTTTGGACATATTCAAAATTAGAAAAGAGTCAGTCTATAAAATAATATGAAGCATCGGCTGACGAGATGCCAAGGAAGGCACTATTAGGTCTAATTAAATTATTTGAAAGAAGTATATTTTAAGTTTTAAGTGAGAAATGAACTGTATTCACACAAGTAATATAAAAATTTTGTTTTTAAAGTCAATTCCGCTTAGCTCATCAAAGAAAAATTTAATATAATCCCTTAAGCTAATATTAGTTTTTGTTGCATTAAAATATCTCAATTTGTTGATTTTCTATAAGCAAGTAGGTTTACTAGGGAATTCTATGGGAATTTGGCGAAATATTAGAAATATCGCCAATTTGGCGTCACTTTTGGCGACTCATTTTGGCCGCCAAATTTGGCGATATATCGCCAAGTTGGCGACAAACTTGGCGGTATTTGGCGACAAAACAGGGTCCCCCCTATGGTAACCCCTTATTGAAAATACTTTCATAGACCTTCAATAACCAATGGCCACCATTTTGTTTACTATGCAAAACTAAAATTAATTAATTAAAATTTAATTAATTAATTAATATTTTAAAAAACTGTATTAACATCAATTGTCCTCCAGTACAAGTTCAAGAAAATTTATTTCAACTTGATAGGATGAATAATGAGTATTTATTAACGATTGAAAATTTGAACAAGATATATAAATATATAAATAAATAAATATAGGGAGAGTGTGAACTAATAGTAGGAATTGAAAAAAGGTATCAATGAAGTGGTGTAAAATTATCTTTATAGAATTGTATTAAAGTGTATGTGTTGTTATTTCAAGGTCTAGTTATTCATGTCATCTATATATTAACATTTTACATATAATCTTCCTACATATATATATTGCAATTTACTTGAATGGAGCAGATTTTTAGTAAATGGAGATTTCATTTAGTAAATTTAGATTCATACGCAATCGATGACAAATGGCATGCAATCTATATTATAAAGGACAAATATATCTGTGCGTAACGCATGCGTCATTTTGCGAATGGCATCACTTTGAAATTTGAAATAAAATTTTGGTTTTGCAATTTTCTTCACCGCAAATTTTAAACTTCTAAACATCGCACATTTTAAATTTTTACACCGTCGTATAAGGAAAAAAATGCTCTTTTAAAAGCAATTCGTTTGAAAGCTGTATCTCAATTTATTTTTGAGACATTAATTTTTTTGTAGCCTTTTAATACCATTTTTCTTATTGTGGCAACAAAAGTACCCCATTTCTATTGAAAGTCATTAAAAATCGGAAAATAGTGGAAAGTAGGAGATACTGTATCTTTTTGTTGCCATTTTCTCATAAAACATGAAAAAAAAGTTGAAATTAAAATATGGGCTATGTCAAGAATATTGTCTGTTATTCCGTGATAATGACGTCATATGCATACTTTTCTATAGACGAAGTTTCAGACTGGATTGTAAAAGTGGATTGCTTTAGCGGATGCAAATGACGTCATTTTATAAAAAAGCGTGTATTTTAATTCTTAAACCTGAATTATGTTTTGTAGAAATTCGTCATTTTCACAGCCCAGATTTTTTGAAATTCTTCACAGGTGAAAATGCTTCACTTTTGAAAATAATGTAATCGAAATCACACACTGACAAAACGCAATGTTTTACAAAAATTTAGAGTGTTTTTATAGAAGTGAGGTGACATGCATATAATAGCGATTTATACTGCAGAAATTGATGATTCTCGCCTGGATGGATTTGATTCGCCGAGTTAGACAAACAAACAAATAATTCGTGGTTTAAAATTTTTCCTAAAGTTTTTGTCCAAAATTCTCTCGAATAATAAAATTTTAATGCTATTCTTTAGGACATTCTACTATAATTTTATCAAAAAAACATAATTTGCTTAATTTAATTTTTCCTAATTTTATATCTACCCTATATATATAAAATCCTAATGAAACGAATTTATGAAACGAATATATGAAACGGCTGAAATGTAACGATTCTTTGAATCGACTGATTAAACAAGTGATTATGTTTCACGGCAATTAGTCCTAAAATATGGAGTACTTTGGGATGAAATTAACACCAAAAATAAATATTGATCCGCAGATTTCAAAACTGGTATTAGAATTTTTAAATTCAAATTAGTTTTCGAAATATTAATTTTTTTCTAATTTTATATACATTTTTCTAATGATGGCAACTCAAATTTTAATCAAACAGATATTTTTTTTCTTCAGATTTTAGAAAAGGATACTATTTTAAACTAATTTGGCGAGAAGTTTGGCCTCCCTTAAATAAATGCTAAGAAATGTATCATGTTACTTTTATTCATAATTCAGTTTGTATTTCATTATCGTTTTATTTAAGGCAAACAGAAACATTTAAAATAAATGGTTTTCACTTCTTTATTTTTTTTAAACGAAATGAAAAGAAAAATATTAGGCACACATGTCATATACGCACCGGGGTACCCAATTGGCGCCAAAATGGCATTATTTTGGTTGATATGGTAACCCGGTTATTGTTGTTTATTTAATAATAAGTGTTTATTTACTTTATTTTCTTTTTTAAATTACATAAATTGTTTTGTTCTATAGTTAAATTTTTTTTGGTTATTTTCCTTTAAAAATAAAAAATAATAGAACATAATTAAAAAATACTGTACTACTTATTTATTCCATCGACCCATTTCGCCAAATTATATAAATCGCCAAACCACTCGCCAAATTATACAAATTGACATAATTTTTATTTTAAATAATAAAAGAACAAAGAAAATAGTATAACATTAATAAATATACAAATAAAACATCCAAATAAAAATAACTTGATGACGTAAAGACGTGTAACTTGCTTAAAGTCAAGTGAATGTGACATTTATCAACTATTATTGGCATTTAATCCTATAGTTTGGTGATAGATTTTTGCTCGACAGGATAACTAAGTAGTACCAAAAATACATATGTAACTGGTATTCGAAAACGAGGATTTCACCAAATTTTCGTTAAAAAAATCACGACAAACCGGGTACGTATATGGCATCCGGCCAAATATTAAATGATGTAACAAACGATGACATTTAATTTCAACTTCAAAACAATGTTTTAATTTACCACTCGAAAAAAAAAAAATGCTAACTGGCGAGTTGAAAAATAGTTATTGGCGAGAAAATAGTTATTGCACCCGGCTAGCATAACAGTACCAAGAATTCTTTGCGACAATGCTTTTATGTAGTATTATTCGAAAAAAATTGATTTTTTTAATGGAAATGGAAAACTTTCGGCATAGATGTCACATACAGTCCCATATTGGCGCTATTTTTTTCTGACGCCAATGTCATATACGCAACGGGTACTTAACTGGCGATATAGTATCGTTATTTTGCTTGATTTGATAAGCCGGATGTTTTTGTTTATGCTGTTGATCTTTTCCCCAAATTAGCGTCGGAAAAAAAATCGCGCCAATATGGGACCGTATATGATATCTGGGCCAATCTTTCATATGAAAAGCGAAGGGATCAGAGCGTATTTATTTATGGCAATTACATGACTTGGACTATTATGATATATATGAAATGATGGCGATAGAATAATATTTGGCGACTTATCACCTGTACCTGGCTAATATCAAAGTACCAAAATGGCACCAGGAATATAAAAAGCGAAGTGGTTCGCCCGGAACTCTTGATGATAGCCCCATGACTTAGGCTATTGTTATAGAAATTGTTTTAAAATACCGGGAGACAAAGACTCTGTACAGTTAATTCCTTTTATTTTTAGCTTCTTTTCAAACGTTTAACCGATCCTCTTTAATCAAACACGAAAACAACCATTGGATGTCTTAACAGCAACTGATTCGGCCTTAAATTTTTGAAATCAAAGGAAATTGAATGGAAACCCGTTTACAGGGAGATCTGCACAGCTTTTTTCAGTATAATTCAATCTTCTATAATATTTTTTAAACCGATCAGATTAGCGTGTTTTTAGATTCTGCGGTGTCTGAACGGGGGTTGGCGAGCGTAGCTTGCAGGGGGCAGAACCCCCTAGTAATCTATATATTTAAAACACAAGTGTGTTTTTTAGTCATCTGCCCTGATCTTTCTGCTGAACCAGTTTCAGTAATATTTTTTTTTTAACTGAAAGCTCTTCATTTGTAGATGTGATCGCACTATCTGTTTTCTTTTTCTTTTTTTTAAATATCCCCACTTTTATATTTTAATTTTAAAAGCACTTTATGAAATTTCTTCAAAATGGTGAAAATTAGATAGCCTTCATAATTGCAGACATGAGATAAATAATGAGGTATTTTTATCTTTATTCATGCTATTTTCTGATAAAAATTGTTGTGCAGGGTTTAGTGTTGTAAAATCCCATTAGGAACATAATATCATATTAGGGGCATAATAAAGGAAAATGACATACTTCTTTTGAAAACACGCATTTTTCCTCATAAATTTTCTATATTGTTTTTCCTTCTGCATGTGTACTAAGTTTCAGACACTAGGCGAAATGCTTATTTAAGTGAAAATGAAGTCATATTAAAAAAAAAAAACAATCATTTTCTTAGATAAAACTAAACATTTTAACACAAATGCGTCTAAAAAACATAAATTACGGGAATCTTTACTCTCTGGAATTGAGATTATTAGAATCTCAAGTAAAGGGTGCGTCTGTTCACATAAAAGATATTGCTGACAATCGTGACTTCAAGTTTTGAGTTAAAAGGATTTGTAAATGATCAAACAAAATACATTTAAAAAGAAAAATGATGAATATGGGTATGAGAAGTGCGTATGCAAATTTTGAGAAGGTGAAAATTGCTGTTTTTCAATCCAGAATACCAAGCCTAAGAGCCTCAATTGATAACCACATCCTAATAACTGATCTCTATTATATTTTACTGATTAAGTATCTATATTATAAAGAACAAACCTATCTGTGCGTAACGCTGACGTCATTTTGCGAATGGCAACACTTCACGATCAAATTTCGGTCTTGAAATTTTTGTTACTGCAATTTTTTAATCTTCTGACCATCGTACATTTTCAATTTTCGTCGTATAGGGAAAAAACTTTACTTTCAAATGCAATTTGTTTATAAACTGTATCTTAATTGACTGATGTATTATATTTTCTAAAATAATTTTTAGGCGTGATTTTTTTTTAAATTTATCTTATCACGTGCCGATTTCAATTCATAATAACAATAAACATTTTGCACATAAAGCGACAAACATTTTTCAGCATTTGTTTCTGACTATTTTTACATAATGAAATTAATACTTCCTTTATAAAAAAAAAAATAAAAGAATAATACTAAAAAAAAACCCCAATCTAACATATTTGTGAAAGAAAAATTAACGAAATTAATACTTCTTTTATAAACAAATAAAAAAATAATATTGTAAAAACACAAATCTAACATATTTGTAATCGTACAATTTAATATTTTAGATTACCAAATAGGATTTTTTATTTAAAATGGAATTTGTTTGCAAAGTTCATCTCAGTTTACTGATTGCCTGTGGTTTTAAAAACAATTTTAAAGCATGAAATATTTTTTAATTTATCTGTATCGCGCGGAGCTCGATTACGAAAGATTAATCCGTTTGCCGTTAAAACAAAATAAAGAGTTCATCATTTTCTTACGGCCAATATTCATTAAAAGAACTTCCCTATGAATAAATAAATAAAATAATATAAATAAAACACAAATTTAACAGATATGTATAAGCTCTGAAATTATCAGAATATAAAAGGATGCCCTAAGTAGCAAAATCTTGGTCAAATAACTAGCATGCGGCTAATAAGAAAATATTGCTTTTGATAAATTTCAAAAATTTATTTGATTGTATAATTCGTATTTTCCATATGAAAATTGCTTTTTTAATGTAAGTGGGCAATCTAAAAAATTTATTTCATAGAAAAAAAATTATTAGTTTTCAATTAAATAATGTTTTCACCTATATTCTTTAACCCGGGAAGCACGGGTACGATCCCCTAGTTTTATTAAAAGCTGAAGCCGAATTCATGATTATCAGAGCTTAACAGCCTTCTGAAAAAATGTTTTCCACTCAAAAGAGATGTTTGAATTTACAAAACTTTAGTTAATCAAGCACATGTGAAGAATTAAATGAAATGACATTAAAATGACTAAAATGATGAAAAACGTATTTAAAAAAATAATATTATTGGGCTGTTTGTCCTTTATTAGTGTGTTATTTGAACAAATACGATGGTTTAATGCAAAAAAAGGAAATTAAAAAACAATTTTGATCTTATTAAAACTTTTAAGTATTTGTATCCACTCTATATATTTAAAATCCTAATGAAACGAATTTATGAAATGACTTTATGAAACGACTGATTAAACGACTACTTATGTTTTATTGCGATTTCTCCTAAAATATGGAATACTATGCGGTGAAATTAACAACAAAAATCCGTATTGATCTTCATATCTCAAAACTGGTATTAGAATTCCAAAATTTGAATTAGTTTTCGAGATATTAATTTTTTTCTAATTTTAAACACTTCTCTAATGATGGCAACTCAAATTTTAATCATAATTTTATTTTTCATTTTACAAAAGGTTATTTTTTTAAAACTAATTTGGCGACCAGTTTGGTTTCCCTTAAATGTATGCTAAGAAATACTATATCATATTACTTTTATTCATAACTGAATTTATTTGAACAATCATTCGTCAAATTGGAATATTCTGATAGAGAAATCAAGAACTCGGTATTTTTATGTTAGCGGGACGCAGGTCCGCCAAACATTTTTCACGTCGCATTTTTTTTAATTAATTTCATTTAAAATAAAATACTTTTATTCATTTTATTTAAACTACGAAACTTTCATTTAAAACTGAAACATTTAAAATTAATGGCTTTGACTTCTTTCTTTTTTTTTTAAACGAAACGAAAAGAAAATATTAGGCACATGTCATATACGTACTGGGGTACCTAATTAGCGCCAAAACAGCATTATTTTGCTTGACAAAGTAACCAGACTATTCTTGTTTATTATTGATAAATGTTTATTTACTTTTATTTTCTTTTTTAAAATCATATAAATTGTTTTGTTCTATAGTTATTAATTACTTTTTATTGTTATTGTATTTTAAAAATAATAGAAAATAATTTAAAAATACAACAAGGTTTTCGCCAAATTTTCGTAAAAAGAAATCACGCCAAACCCGGTGTGTATGTAACATCGGTTAATTGTGCCAAATATTAAATAATGCAACAAACCATGACATTTAATTCCAACTTCAAAGCAATGTTTTAATTTACTACTCGAAAAAAAAAATGCTAACTGACGGGTTAAAAAAATTTACTGGCGAGATTTGCACCCAACTAACATAAAAGTACGAAAAATTCTTAGCGATCATGGCAATTTTTACATAGTTTTATTAGAAAAATTTTTTTTTGGTTTTTTATTCAAAATGGAAATCTTGAAAATGGAAACCCAACGTAATTGTTTATGGCAGTGACATAACTTGGACTATTATAATATTCGATGAAATGATGGCGATGGAATAATACTTGGAGACTTATCACCTGTGCCTGGCTAACTTTAAAGTACAAAAATGGCACCTGGAATATAAAAAGCGAAGTGGTCCGACGAAACTATTGATAATTTTCACATGACTTAGGCATTATTATAGATATTGTTTTGTAAATTATAGATATTGTTTTGTTTAGTTATTGAATTGTAAAAGCAGCGCAAAGAATAATATTTCCTCCCGATTAAAAATTTATTTACACGTGACTATTAAAAACGAAAAAAAACTTTAAAATTTCTATTAAATGAGTACGTGTTAAAAGCAGGAAAATATTGAAAATTACGTCATGAAAATTGTATTTACACATGAATATTAAAAGAGAAAGGAAACTTTAAAATAATAAATACATTAATATGCGTTTAAATCAGTAAATTTTAGTAATTACGTTACATTTAAAATGACCAAATAATAATACTGCCAAACAATTTAAATGTATCTATGCGGCTCATTAATTTCACATTTCGCGATGATCTTTTTAATTAATGTTCCCAATTCAAAGACACCGCGAATAATAATAGTTCTTTTCTAAAAAAAACAAGAGTATTTTCATGTGAATGCTAAAAAGAGAAAGAAAACTTTAGTGAAACTTAGGTCAGATTTAAAACGATACATTTAAAATGTCTGTATTGTATTATGTTAATCGCTTTATAACGCTGTTAAAAAATACCAGGAGGCAAAGTCTCTGTTTAGTTAATTCATTTTATTTTAGCTTCTTTTCAAATATTTAACTTATCTTCTTTAATCAAACACGAAAACAACCAATGGATGTCTTAACAGGCCTTAAATTTTTGTAATCAATAAGAATGGAATGGATACCCGTTGAGAGGGAGATCGCCACAGGTTTTTTCATTATAATTCAATCTTCTCTAATCTTTTTAAAGCTGATCAAATTGGCGTGTTTTTAGATTCTGCGTGTCTGAACGGTGGTTGGCGAGCGTAGCTTGCAGGGGGCAGAGCCCCTAGTTTTAATATAATATGAAGAAGTAAGAAAACTTAAACTTTCCCTACAGGCTAGGCTCTGATAAACAACTGGCAAACAATTTCAATCATTATCAGAAGCACATTACGAAATTTCCACACAAGTCGACCTCTGTAGCGACCAATGCATTAAACTGTTTATTATTAAATTATTAATATCGACATTATTTTCATTATTATTATTATTATTTTAACATTTTAATTATTATTATTTTAACATTTTAATTATTATTATTTTAACATTTTAATTATTATTATTTTAACATTTCTCCAACCTGCCAGAAGAAATGATGTAATGTGTACAAAGATAAACCCATCAAAGCTTTATTTTATCTTCAAAGATCTCATTTGAAAGTATTGACTGTTTTTTCATATATGTCATATCTAATTATGGCAGTTCTAGCTTCCCTACAGAAACAATGAATAGAAATGAATCTAGAAAATTCGATAAATATAACAAATGAAGTTACGACTTTTGAAATTAATGACACAAATTAGATTACAATGTAATCCAGTGGTGAAAAAAATCTAATACTAAGTAAAGGGATTGATTTAACCGTTCTCAAAAAAATATTTTCTTTTCCATCTTTAAACTGTGGACTAATGATGATTAGCTTTCTTTGTTGAACTTAATTACTTTTGATTAAATTTTTCTCGCTGCAAAAACAAAATAAATTTCCTTAAACGCATATCACTGCTTAAGCTAATATATGTAACAGAATATCTAAGTATTCAAACAAAAGACTCTACATTTTCCAGACAATGGAAGAGTTTGAAAATAAAATACTTCAGCTTATCAGGCATATTTGAAGAATAAAATAAAGCAATAATTAAAAAAGCAATTTTTGATAATAATGAGATTAATTTTATTTAAGGAATGTGTTATATTAATGATATAATATTAAATGTCATTATTTCAATATGCGCATTTTAATATAATGTTTAAAAAAAAACTATAAATTGTGTTATAGAATAGATTAAATTATACCTACGTTTTCAATTTCAAATGAAAATATGAAAATTAGTAAGCCATTTATACATTTCGCATTATGTTCTTTTCATCATATAATTATTGGATAAGAAACAAGCCCAAATTAGAAATTATGAAAATTTTCTAAAGGAATAAATTGATTGCGTTTGTTACCTTGTTTGTTTGCACTTAACGTAATATCATTTTTATATTTTAAACTGAAAGAAAAATAATTGAATAAAGCACATTAGTCATTTCACAGTCATATTACCGCATTAGAGATAATTATTGAATCTGCCTCATTTATTTAAGAAAACCGCTTATATTAAGCTGAATTGTTTATCCATCATTCATATAAAATTATAAGCTGACAGTGCCTTCTTCAAAATCTTAATCTGAGAAAGCTAAATAGATAAAAGTATAACGTTATAATTTCAGAAAAGTTACCGAAATTCGCATGATAACGTTTTAAAGTGGAAAACCGAATATTCTGTACTAACTATTTGACACTTTTTCCTCATTTCCATCAGTGTAATATTTATTATTAGCATTAGCACCAATGCAAGCAAAGATTAGAACATTTTTCGTATTTTTGGAATAGAAAACAGTAATAAGCAAGATATCTAAATTACACAAAACCATAATATTAAAAAATCTTTTATATTTCTGCTTATTAGAGTAATCAAAATATAGGATCCCCTAAAAACATTTTAAAGCATAGATTCTATGAGGGTGCCACTTACTCAATATCGTCAGCTTCAGTCATAATTAATGACAAATTTTGAAGTTTGGGGAGTTTTATTTGAATTTCTGGTATGTCAAAGCCTTTCTAGGTTTGCAAAAAAAAAAAAAAAAAAAATAAATAAATAAATAAATAAATAAAAATATAATTTGCTGTTTTAGTTCTTTATAGAAAGTGTTTATTTACATGAGTTTTCACTAAATATACCCTTACAAAACATTCTTATAGAATTCTATACAAATAACATTGCGGAAAAAGTTTTATAGAATCCTATAGAATTATGACCTGTTTTTCTATAAGCTAGTTTGACTAAAAGCTATAGAAATAAACGTAGAAGTTAAATAGAAATATCTATAGAGCTTCTATAACAGTCTCTATAGAAATAATGTAGAGTTTCTATAAAAAAGATTCAAATTTCACCAACAACACGCAGCTGTTTCCAGGTGGTCATCCTCCGAAGTACTAACCGCGCGCAATGCTCCTTCTCTCCGGTAATCGGACGTGAACCGGTACTTTTAGTATGGTATGGCCGTTGACCGTTTCTAAACTCTTATTATTCTATTTCAACTTTATATCTTTTGTGACTTGCGTTCCCAATCATTAAACCCATATAGAAATCATATATATTTACGCTGGACGCTCAACTGTGTTAATTAGAAAACCGAAACCATTTATAACTTAAAAAACCAGATTTAAGGGGGGAAAAGTGTCCGTTTAAATACAGAATTTATTTATTTATTTATTTATTCACTGGCTGGTTTACTTCTTTATTTTGTTGTAGGTAGTGGTACTATTAATTACAGTTTCAAATGGCTGCACAGCGTAAATCGCGTTAAGATTCATTTTAGATTCTTTTAAAATTCCTTAACCTAACGGCATCAGACACGAGGTGAAAAAAATAACTCTATTTTAATATAGGTTTTAAAAAAAATTTTAAAATCTAATAAATTATTATTTGTTAAACATGAAACATAATTCTTTAAATATTTTTATACTTCAGATTAAAATATTTGAATAAAAATTACAGTATTATTAAAGTGAATAAAGTTTATTAAATTAGATGAATATTTTTAAATTTTAACAACAAATTAATAAATGATTATAAAATTAAACAACAAATTAATGAACCATAAAAAACAAATTAATTAACCATTCGTTAAATCAGTAGTGCGACAGATATATTATTATTACATTAATAGTTGAATCACAATCTATTAGAATTCAATTATAATCATATTAAATCTATGGGGTAATATTACATTAAATTGGCAATTTCATTTTAATATATAAGGATAAATAAATAAGAACACATAAATTGTAAAATACAAAAAAAATAAACCCTTTTTTTTTTTCATTGGTAATCAGCTACCTACTTATCTGGTAATTCTACTGGTGCTTTTACTATGTGTTTCTTTTTCGTCTTTCAAGCTGTCTTTGTCGGCAGCTTTATTTCAGGATTAAAACCACAATGGCCCAACGCTCCTGTGGTATTTTGAAAATTCTTTATTTTATATGAAAATTTCTGTATATTTTCCTGGTTACAAATAAACTATTTTCAAAACATTTAAAATTTTTGTTTCTTTAAGAAATGTATTTGATATGTTCAGCATGTGTGGTTTCTTATATATCAATTTGTAGGTAACGAAAATTATATTTCAAAGCACTATTTTCTGCTAAAAACTTAAATGTATTTGCATATATTAAACATGTTATTCTAGTATTGAAAAGCAAATTTATGCATTTTTATTTGTATTTATTATTAAATAGTGGTTATTCTAGGTACTGGAATAAATATTTAAACAACTGATGAAATTTAAAAACAGATTCTCAATAACGTAAGTAATAAAAATTTATAGAAATGAATGTGTCGTAAATGAATGGCACTAACTACGCAACACGCGGCCACTTGCAATCCACAAGTTCATTCAAGCACTCGTGGATGATGTTCACAAAATAAAAATAATATATGAATATAAACAGCTATATACAGAAAGATACGTTTACTTCGATAGAGCAGATTTTTAGATGGAACAGGACTAAGGTCATTTAAAGTGATACTATTTCGCAGTTGAAGCACTTGTGAGTACGCATTTAAATAAAAAATCGATGCTGAATCGACGATTACGAGAGCTTAACAGTCATCTAAAAAAAGTTGGGATTGAGTGTTTAAGTGGTCTCTGGACACTTAAAATTGGAAAAAAAAAAGAAAAAAACAAGACCATATTCAACATTTAATATCTTAAAATGTATATGATTTTAAAAACGCAATTTTTATTGGGATGAAAGATATAAGTACGTTCTTTCGTTTCACCTATTTAAAAAATAGCAAGATACATTTAAAAGAAGCCCCAAATTGTCAGACATTTCACGAGTAGAAAATTGATATAACAGCTTAGGCTCAAGATTACAAAATAAATATTGCAACTATAATAAAAATTTTGGTGGCTACTTATACTTTATATTATCCTGAACCTAAATAAATTTGTATTTAAAGCATTTTTATATGTTTAATACAAAGTTGTATTTAGCTAATGCAAAATTGTGAAAATTTCAAAAATATAATCACTTAAAAAACATTTTTTTTAACAATAGAAAGGAAATTTTAGTTTCAGTTTATACAGACTAACATGAAACATATGTTTTGAAAATTTCATGAAAAAATATTCAGAATATTTTGAGATATCGTGCGCGGTATGCCCAAGAACGTCAAATGGAGAAAACTGACTTCAAAATTTAGGAAACGCCGCTTCAGCTATGGAGCGGGTATATTTCAAAAAGCCATAACTTCTGTTCCAATGGGAATTTCAAGGAAACGATTATATCAAAATATTCAGAAAAGATAGAAGATTAACGTCTAAAAAAATTAAAATTTCGAAATTTTTGAAGCTTTAAGAGTTCTGAGACCCCTTAAGAAAAATGCAGCATTTAAGTTATAATGACAGTAACGTGGTCCGAAAAGTGCAAGTTACGTTTGTGATCCATAAGAATTTTCCCATCAGTCGATACTTGAATTCGACACATTTATTAAAGTAATAATATTTTACAGTTCTTTAAGACGAGACTCTCAGTATTAAAAGAACTATTAACGTCAGAAGATCAAAAATTTATCAGAAATTCCAGCAAAGTATTATGCTAAATAAAGTTTTAAAAAATCTATATTTAACTTTACCTTCATAACAACACAAGATTTCATGACGTCCGTGGTGACTCTGCATAATTTAAAGAAAGGAAAACAGTGAAAAATTAATTCCCTAAGAGCGTGCTATCCTTTATTAATGGGAGAGTTATAACGCACAGAGAACTAAACACCGCAGTGCGCACGCGGGCGAAAGCTAATCAGCGCATGTGGCGGAAATTTTTAAAAACGTATGTGAAAAATATAAGTGCAAAGTATTTTAGTTGCAAATACTTAAACTAAATGGGAAAGATATAGAAATTTCATGTATATGTTTAATGACCTCGATATTATTTTTAAAATCTCATACAGTAACTAAACAAGAAAGAAAAATCATGCGTCTAGCATAGATTATGAAACACTTTCCAACACATCTAGAATAATGTAAAAACAAATTGCACAGTTAAAAAAAATAAATATTACCCTAATTCAGCCATACAGAAACCCATAACACATTTCAAAACCCAATTTCAGTTAGATGTAAATTTCCAACTGGGCGAAAAATGTCCGGACCAGGATTCGAACCCGGGATCTCCTGGCTGAAGCCGCCAGTGCTCTGCCATCTGAGCTATCCCGGACGATTCTGGTCGAACTTTTTCACCCAGCTAACCTTGATGATTACAGCATCTGGTCTGAAACCTGGTTCAGCTCAACAGAATAAATCTCAGGTAAAGGAACTCCAGAAATCGCTGGATACGAAATTACACTAGATTAATATTAGCACAATTATTCTAATTGGTAAACAAAACATATTAGATGTAAATTTCCAACTGGGCGAAAAATGTCCGGACCAGGATTCGAACCCGGGATCTCCTGGCTGAAGCCGCCAGTGCTCTGCCATCTGAGCTATCCCGGACGATTCTGGTCGAACTTTTTCACCCAGCTAACCTTGATGATTACAGCATCTGGTCTGAAACCTGGTTCAGCTCAACAGAATAAATCTCAGGTAAAGGAACTCCAGAAATCGCTGGATACGAAATTACACTAGATTAATATTAGCACAATTATTCTAATTGGTAAACAAAACATATTAGATGTAAATTTCCAACTGGGCGAAAAATGTCCGGACCAGGATTCGAACCCGGGATCTCCTGGCTGAAGCCGCCAGTGCTCTGCCATCTGAGCTATCCCGGACGATTCTGGTCGAACTTTTTCACCCAGCTAACCTTGATGATTACAGCATCTGGTCTGAAACCTGGTTCAGCTCAACAGAATAAATCTCAGGTAAAGGAACTCCAGAAATCGCTGGATACGAAATTACACTAGATTAATATTAGCACAATTATTCTAATTGGTAAACAAAACATATTAGATGTAAATTTCCAACTGGGCGAAAAATGTCCGGACCAGGATTCGAACCCGGGATCTCCTGGCTGAAGCCGCCAGTGCTCTGCCATCTGAGCTATCCCGGACGATTCTGGTCGAACTTTTTCACCCAGCTAACCTTGATGATTACAGCATCTGGTCTGAAACCTGGTTCAGCTCAACAGAATAAATCTCAGGTAAAGGAACTCCAGAAATCGCTGGATACGAAATTACACTAGATTAATATTAGCACAATTATTCTAATTGGTAAACAAAACATATTAGATGTAAATTTCCAACTGGGCGAAAAATGTCCGGACCAGGATTCGAACCCGGGATCTCCTGGCTGAAGCCCAGGGGATCGCCAGTTGGAAATTTACATCTAATATGTTTTGTTTACCAATTAGAATAATTGTGCTAATATTAATCTAGTGTAATTTCGTATCCAGCGATTTCTGGAGTTCCTTTACCTGAGATTTATTCTGTTGAGCTGAACCAGGTTTCAGACCAGATGCTGTAATCATCAAGGTTAGCTGGGTGAAAAAGTTCGACCAGAATCGTCCGGGATAGCTCAGATGGCAGAGCACTGGCGGCTTCAGCCAGGAGATCCCGGGTTCGAATCCTGGTCCGGACATTTTTCGCCCAGTTGGAAATTTACATCTAATATGTTTTGTTTACCAATTAGAATAATTGTGCTAATATTAATCTAGTGTAATTTCGTATCCAGCGATTTCTGGAGTTCCTTTACCTGAGATTTATTCTGTTGAGCTGAACCAGGTTTCAGACCAGATGCTGTAATCATCAAGGTTAGCTGGGTGAAAAAGTTCGACCAGAATCGTCCGGGATAGCTCAGATGGCAGAGCACTGGCGGCTTCAGCCAGGAGATCCCGGGTTCGAATCCTGGTCCGGACATTTTTCGCCCAGTTGGAAATTTACATCTAATATGTTTTGTTTACCAATTAGAATAATTGTGCTAATATTAATCTAGTGTAATTTCGTATCCAGCGATTTCTGGAGTTCCTTTACCTGAGATTTATTCTGTTGAGCTGAACCAGGTTTCAGACCAGATGCTGTAATCATCAAGGTTAGCTGGGTGAAAAAGTTCGACCAGAATCGTCCGGGATAGCTCAGATGGCAGAGCACTGGCGGCTTCAGCCAGGAGATCCCGGGTTCGAATCCTGGTCCGGACATTTTTCGCCCAGTTGGAAATTTACATCTAATATGTTTTGTTTACCAATTAGAATAATTGTGCTAATATTAATCTAGTGTAATTTCGTATCCAGCGATTTCTGGAGTTCCTTTACCTGAGATTTATTCTGTTGAGCTGAACCAGGTTTCAGACCAGATGCTGTAATCATCAAGGTTAGCTGGGTGAAAAAGTTCGACCAGAATCGTCCGGGATAGCTCAGATGGCAGAGCACTGGCGGCTTCAGCCAGGAGATCCCGGGTTCGAATCCTGGTCCGGACATTTTTCGCCCAGTTGGAAATTTACATCTAATATGTTTTGTTTACCAATTAGAATAATTGTGCTAATATTAATCTAGTCCAATTTCAGTTGTTCCCATCGACAATCGGAAAATTATCCGAATTCTTTCAGCAGACCTGTATAGGATTTATAGACTTGTATCTACTAACTACATGCATACCAAAATTTAGTTCACTTAAGAAATACATATACTTCAGTTGAAATTTCCCCTTTAGCAATTTCCACTAATAAGGAGACTGGTACGTGAATACTTTTGTGCAGCCTTGTACATGAGGTATAGAATTTATATATAATGAGTAACATGCAAAAAATGTATTAAATTTAAAAGCGCGTACCGAATTTTAAACCGTACACACCAGCAATTATTATTCAAAGACAGTACTGTAGCGGATTTCTTTTAGTATTGTAACGGATTTCTTTTATGTGTCCCTTCAAATGAATAAAAAATGCTATAAATGCCCTGTTCTAACATGATTGTAGTGAAATTCAGTGATTTATATGAGTTTCAACATATTTGCAATAGCATAATGTCATTAAAATATTCTGCAAACTATTTTTCTCCATATACCATAATGAAATGGAATACGTTTTGAATTCCCCTGTAAATGAACTGTTAGTCCCACATACCTCATATATAATACCAAACATTCTTTGGTAATCCTAAGTAACCTTTATCAATTGCACGAAAATCCGAGTATATTTACGGGAGTTAGAGCGTGGACAGACGGACAGATGGACAGACAGACAGACAAACCGAATGCATAAACACTTTTCAACTTGGTTGGAAAGTGTTAATAAAAAAAGCCTCTCTATATATTTTCAAATTCATAACTTTATTACTGCAGTAGATTATTGAAAATATTAATTAATTCTTTGAATCTGGCCTATAACGTTCCATTTTACTTTCAGAAATCTCCATTATTATCTCTATTGTAGTCCTTACCCACCACTTAATTAATATTAAATTATTAGAGTTAATAGTTAAAATTAAGTGTAGTTAATTAAAATTTATATTTACGTGTTAACAATTATCATATTATAGTAGTTTATTATAAAATATAGACATATGACTGCAAGAGGGTCAGAGCATGCCACTGTTTACTCCTCTACCCTATTTTGACGCTTACAGAAATTTTAGTGAATTCCACTGCCTTAAATGGTGCGTCTGAGAAAAGAATAAATATTTGATTGGTTAAAAAAAAAAAAATCTATTATGAATGGTAAAATATGCTAATAAAAAAAACAAGACAGAAAAATTCTTTCTCAAGCATACATTATGAAACATTTTCTAACACTTTCGGAATACTGTAATGACATCTTCATCGTCTAAAAATGTGAAACATGATTATCTTAAATAAAAAACTTGGAACACGCATAACAGATTTGAAAATCAGATTTCAGTATTTACCGTTCATAGCTGGTAGGTACTCAAATTCTTTTGTACACCCCTGTATATCATCTATAGTATATACACTATCTATGCATATCTGAATATATTGTCTGATAAACTTTAGGTCAGGTACAAAGCACATAAACAATCGAAAATTCATCTTCATCAATTTCCGCCAATAAACGAAACTGCATTCAAATAATTTTGTACAGAGCTGTCATCTACAGATTTGTAAATACATGCCTGATATCAAACTAAAATGGAATTCAGGAAATAATACGCATAACAAAACTGAAAACGTATTTTCAGAAATTAGCATTCTTTACGTAGTCCAGTACATATGAATTTATATCTGAACTAGAAATATCTCTTAATGTGTCTCTAAAAATGAACGATAACTAATATGCGCGTCTTATTACACGATAGGTGTCTTTGAACTTGTCTCAATAACGTATTTAAATTTCATTATGTTTTAAATAATGTAATATAATAAAAATTTGCTGCAAACAATTTTTCCTAGTAGACCATTATGTAATCGAATTCCTTTTGAGTAATCCTGTAAATGAATGATAAAGGATTTGCAGCACATATTCTACAGAGTACTAAAGATATGCATTAACGACAACAATTTTAAATAGTGGCGATATAATTCAATTAATATTCCATGCGAAAAATGAAATATTTATGTAAAGCAAATCTGCGTATTAACGAAAATTATCTATCAACAAATAATTAGTTTATAGATGAAATAATATACATCCCCAGCTGTTTATTTAAATACTAGCAAACCCCGCGGCTTTGCTCGCGTAATATTTGAAATATGCCAAGTGATATATATATGTCTAATTTTTATTAAAAGGTACTAACTAAATTTTTATTTTATTAAAAGGTAATATTTTATTTTATTAAAAGGTACTTATTACTTTTAGGAATAATTAAAAAAAAATACTATTTAAAACACAGTTTGATTAAATACCATTGTTACACTGCATAAGGCAGAAATGAGACTTAAATTAATAAAACGAAATAAAACTAAATAAATAATAATTTAGAAAATATTTTGAAACTTTTATACTCAATTAATACGCTCATTTCAGTATTCATTTGAAGTTTTGAATTTTTTAGAAACCATCTTCTTACATCTTAAAATTAACCATCATGTCAAATTCCAAGTCCTACCACCTCTCTCAACATAAAGGGCTATGTTGAAATAGGAACTGTCACCATTAACTTGCCAACATTAATTTTGAAATTGGTTTGTTATTTCCTAATATTCCACAGAAACGTAATTTAGAAAGCCCAGGTGGTAGAATCATCTGCATAAAATATAGCCCGTGTAGGATCAGAGACTGTTACCATTGATTCGCAACTATTACTTTTATATTTGGTTTATATTTCCTGAAATAGCGTAGAAATCGTAATTTAGGACTTTTTTAGAATGCTTTTCGCACCTCCCCTTCACTTCACCCCTTTTTAATTCGAATTTATTTTCGACAGTCCTTCGAGGGCATTTATATTTTATAAGTAACTACCATGCCATATTTAAAGTTTCTAGCCTTTTCAGTATCCCAGAATTCGCAATTTAGAAAGTTTTTAGCTGCTGCAACCCTCTGGTGGTAGTGGCACAGACATAAAATATAGCTTATGTTTGAGCAGGTTCTATCACCAACAATTTGTTATCATTATTTTTTTAATCGGTTTGGTATTTGAAAAGATTACATAAAAATTGTAATTTATAACGCTTTTCGCTCACTTCATCTTTTTAAATTTGAAATTTTCTTTCGACAGTTCATAGAAAGCAGTTGCATCTTGTAAGTAAATAACATGCCATACTTCAAAGTGTTAGACCTTCAGTTATGCAAAAAACGCAAATTAGAACAAGTTTTGCTTTTTCAACCCTCAGATGGTAGTGACAGCAACATAAAATATAGCCTGTGTTATAGCAGGGACTGTCACCATTAATTTGGAACCACTACTTTTGAAATAGCTTTGGAATTTCCTGAGATTGAGTAGAAATCGCAAATTAGAACGTTTTTAGAACGCTTTTCGACCATTTTCACCCCTTTTTAAATTTCCAATTTTTTCGAAACTGTTCTTAAAGATCATTTATATGTAATACATATATGTACCTTGCCTAATTTTAAGTTGCTAGCCCCTACCGATCACAAAAATCGAAATTTGGAACGCTTTTTTGCTTCTGCAACGTCTAGGTGATAGTGATACCGACTTAAAATAGCGTCTATGTTAGAGAAGAGGCTGTCAGCATCAATTTCTTAACATTACTTTTGAAATCAGTTTGATTCTTCCTGAGATATTGGTGACAAATCGGCATTTAGAACGTTTTTAGAACGCTTTTCGCTCATTTTGCTCCTGCATCTCCTCTGGGTTAGTGGAACACATATAAAATATAGCCTATCTTGGAGCAAGATCTGTCACCATCATTTTAACACCATTATATTTGAAATCGGTTCAGTATTTCCTGAGATTGCATAGAAAGTGCAATTTAGAACGTTTTTTGCAACGCTTTTTGCGCATTTTGACCCCCCTTTTATATTTCGATTTTTTTAGGAAATGTCCTTAGAGATCATTGATATCTTAGAACTAACTACTATTCTAAATTTCACGATTCAAGGCCCTTCCGTCACGCAAAAACCGCAATTTAGAACGTTTTTCTCCTGCAGCCCCTTTGGGGTAGTGGCACCGACATAAAACATAGCCTATGTTGGAGCAAGGATTGTCACCATCATTTTGACGTCATTATTTTTTAAATCGGTTTGGTAATTCCTGAGATTGTGTAGAAACTACCATTTAGAACGTTTTTTAGAACGCTTTTCGCGCATTTTCACCCCTTTTAAATTTCGAATTGTTTAAGAACTGTTCTTAGAAATTCTTTATATCTAATAAGTAGCTGATACTTCAAATTTCATATTTCTAGGTCCACCAGTAACACATAAATCGCATTTTTAGAACGTTTTTTGCTCCTACACCAACTTTGGGGTAGTGGCACCGAAGTAAAACATAGCCTATCTTGGAGCAAACGTTGTCACTATTATTTTGACACCAGTATTTTTTTAATCGGTTTGGTATTTCCTGAGATTATGTAGAAACTACCATTTAGAACGTTTTTTAGAACGCTTTTTGTGCATTTTCACCCCTTTTAAGGGGGACTAGTACCTAGGCTATTTTCTGCACAAATATCTACTTCACATTAGAGAAATAAAGAATTGATATATATACACTACAGCAAGCATTTAGTACAATTTAAACCCTAAACGGTTAAATAATAAATTTTACATTGTTATTTATTGCTTAAACCTTTAATAATATTCAGTTTAATTATTAATTACATAGCCTCCATTAATAGTCTCCATTACAGCTTATATTCTTACAATCACGCGAAACTCTGTTTTTTTTTTTTTTAAATAGATACCAAATGTGCTGCCATCTATTACTCAAATATCAAAATAATCTTTCAAAGCTAAACTTTCAATGAGTTTTATTACTTTTTTCAAGCACAAACAGTTGAAAAAAAAAAATTTATTGCATCAAAAGTATGTATTTTGGTAGAAAATTTAATTATTATTATTAGGCAGTATTTAGATTTTACAGAAACAATTAAATTTTTTTTTAATTCGCCATAATCTTAAGATAATGACTGTGGCGATATTCGCTAGAGGTTTGGCGGGATCCAATTTCCAAATTATTTATGGCAACCCGCTCTAAAGGCGGAGCCTATTTCCCCGGGACCTTTTAAAAACCGAAACTGCTTCAGAAAAAGATATTTCTGATTGGAAATTCTTTATTTTATTACTTTTGCTTTATTTCTATTTGTAATTTTGCCGATAGAAAATAAAATGGACATCTCAAGAAATTCCAACAAACGAAGACCAAAGAAACGCGGAAAAAGGTCGAAAGCACAACGGGCACGCCGATTGAAGGAAAAGTAAGTGATTATTTATTTAATTATTTATTTATCAGGAATGACCGTGTTTTTTATTTATTTGATTATTTATTTATTTATCAGGAATGACCGTGTTTCGCTAAGATGCCAGAAAAAACATGTATTTTTTTTTTAATAATTCACATACAGTAAATATTTTTTAGAAATGTTATTTAAATTTTACATTTTAATTGGAATTAATTTAAGTGCATTATTTGAGAAGTTATCTAAATTTTAATTTCTTCCTCTCGCTATATTTATATCTATATATAATATT
Source organism: Maratus speciosus (assembly GCA_963932465.1). Classification (NCBI taxonomy): domain Eukaryota; kingdom Metazoa; phylum Arthropoda; class Arachnida; order Araneae; family Salticidae; genus Maratus; species Maratus speciosus. Next base: position 197,798,995 of record OZ010792.1, on the reverse strand, counting down.
CGTTTATTTATTTAAAAATGCAACTGTTTACTTTTTCCATACGTAATTATTTTGTATAAAGTCATACTTGCATTTTATCAAAGTTCTTATTTTATGTTTATTTCACCTATTCTAAGAAATTATATGTGACCCCCCCTCCCCCCTTACTTATGTATATAATACATATAGACAGTTTTTAGATCGAAAAATGGAAATCAACTATTCTTAGCGATTTAACTATTTTTTTATATACTTGATTGTGATCTGAATGAAAAATTATTTATTAAAATTTATTTTAGAGTTTTCCTTTCCTTTAATTTTATTACCTGAAAAGAGATTTAATTTATAGTTTTGAAATTGCCGTTTTTATCTCATGTTGTCAGATTTTAAAAAGCCAAATTAATAAATCCAAATACTTTTCAATTGAAAAACAAATTTACACGTGGATTTTAAAAAGAAAGAAAACTTTAACATGATTAAATTATAAAGTTGTTAAAAACATTTAATGGTGAAAATTACGTAAATTTCCAAACAGCATATTTAAAATGATTTGCTTAAAGCATCTAAAAGGAAACTTTCATTCTAGACGTTAAAAAAAGTCTGGGGTTGCAGAGAAATTGTTTTCCAAATGTGTAATGAGTCTTATTAATCCGGAAATCAGTAGTCAGCTGTCGCGGCAGTAGTGGATGCGGCAACAAAAAAATCCCCCAGTAAAAAAGAGAAATACCGTAATTTCTGGCGTATAATCCGCAGATGAAACAATTCTGTTTCGACCCAGAAATTTTATTCGGTAATTGAAGGCAAATATTTACCGCGACAGCGATCTAAAGAGTTACATTTTATTTTTTAAAAATTCTGGGTCGAAACATAATTGTTTGGTCAGCGGATTATACGCCGGAAATTACGGTATATGACAATCTGATTACAGATTGCCGCTGATCGTAATAATATTCAATATTAAATGAGCGATAGATATTTTTTTTAGTACACGAAATTATTATGTTGTAGAACCTGTAGGAGTGTACGGGGGGTTGACGTGGGCAACTCTATGGAGAAAAGCTGCCTAGTGGTGTTTTTTTTTTTTTTTTTTTTTTTTTTTTTTTTTGTAATTTTTTTTTAAAATTATTATTTCATTTACGTTTAACAAAATATCCCTTATCAGAAATCATCTTTCAAATTTTATTATTATTTATTAGCTTGTTATTTTGAAAATCATAATAAAAAATGTTTTTCTCAAATTATTTGAGGTATTCAAACACTAAAACGAGTAGAATTAAGAATTTCGGTTTCAGCGTCAGAGCCCTCTGACATAATTTTTCCTGGTGCAGCCTTCAACTATGTAAAAGTTAAAATTTACCTTGTTATATAATATAGTTAATACTATTTTCTTTGTTAAATGTTGTTAATTTACTTTGAATTCGACATCACCCTTGATGATCTTAAACACAATATATATATATATATATATATATATATTGTAAAAAATATAGCACCAATAAAATATAATAATCCCAATTAATTACCTTTTTATTTTGAAAAATGGAAATATTGCAGTTGAAAAAACTGCATAAAAAAAAAACAAAAATGAAAAAATAAATATCTTGCACGAGCTCATCTGCAAATGAAAAGGTTTCATTGAAAACAAAAAAAGGAGTTAAGATTGATAAAGTAGAAATTACAGTGATAAAATAAAAATTACAGAAAGTCAGCTAATAACATTTTGTTTCGACTTTTTCCACTTGTCCCTAGCCGCACTCTGTCCGACTACCTCTACCGATTTCGCGATCTGGCCGAATTTAAAAAGAATTTTACCACTTCGCGAAATGGCCGATTTCGCTATTTGGACGTAAAATATATAAAGATGAAATTTTCAAATTCACGCAATTTTTGATAGGGTAGAATTATAAAAATTATGTTCATATAAGTGCTTCCTATATCAATACAACATTTTAATAATTTTAGAATTTAATTATAAAATAATACATTAATTTTAAAGTTTGCTGGCTACAAATGACTAATAGTCGAATATATACTTTATGGTTTCAGTTGTATACGAATTTCAATTAATTTAGTTATGAACTAAACCACACCCGCCAAATTAGGCCAATTGGCTGTGAAGCTCCAGCAAGAGAGTAATTTATTTTTCTACAAATAAATACGCTTTGATCAATTATTAGTTTCATATTAAATTTTTATATGTTTAGAAATCCTAAAAAAAAATAATGTATCCTTTTTTTAAAAATGTTTTAATAATGTTTCTTTTTTTATTTTCTGTTGCAATATCTTTAAAAAAAAAGTTGGAAATTCCGTGCCAAACTTGGCAAATGAGGTGCGTTCGTACTATAATTAATTCTATAAAAAGTTTTTGTACCGCATATTGTACTGAATGTATATTTTAATGCACTTCATAAGTGCATATCAATTTCATTCTGTTCGAAAGGCTGTAACATCTTAAAATGCACTTGAGATAATTTTTCCCATTGGCCGTCATGTAAAGAAAAACTTTGGACTGTCCCTGTAATTAAACTATACATCCGATTTTCATAAAATTTGAAATTGCTTGACAAAATTTTGCAACAATCATATATTTAAAATTTCAGACCATTCGGTTAGGTAGTTTTGGACGGACGGAGAGACAGGCAGACGGACAAACGGACTGAGCGACAATTATAGGTTGCTTACGTATTTATATATTTACGAACGCAGTTAAAAAATAGCAAAAAATTATATTTTTCTCGTAATAAATTTTCTAGCTCTCGCTGTTTTGTTAGAAAATGGAGTAAAACAAAAGACAATAAGTTTCTTATAACCCAGTTCAGTGCCCACATTTAATTAAAGTACAGTAAGCTCTGTCCAATTCGGAATCGATCGGGACCGAGAAAGTTTTCGGTAGCAAACAATATTTCGTCTTATAGACAAATTTTACTCTGTCTATGAATCCGCAAAGACTTGAAAATCTGACCGAGTTAGAAAGATTTCCGTCTTACAGAGAGTTTACTGTATACGGAAAATTTTGAGGGAAATCACGAATTGCAGTCATGGTATAGGAAGTACGCGTGGTTTTTAAAATAAACAGTGATAGCTAATAAAAAAGTAAATTTTTTAAAACTATTTTCTTTTATACTTACTCAATTTCTGATTTTGAAGTAAATGAAACACTGTAAAATATTATGCTTTGATTTTGAATTCAGTCCCTGATTACCGGATAGGCACGAGAAGCACGTGCTTTCCTTAGAAAAATTTTGTAGAACTCGAAATTGATAAAACAGGGGTGGGGATTTTATATTGAATTAATTCCATTCCAAAATTCCATCTAATTCCTTTTCAAATTATTAACTCATTTTTATCATAAAAAGTGATTTCAAAATATTTTGTAAATTTCATCTGTTGAAATGGTTTATTTTTACAAAAAGTTTATATATATGCATTAATTGATTTGTTTCATAAAATGACCTTTCAACAAATTCATTTTTGATGCAATAGATTAGTTCCAATCACATTTTAATAATTTTAGAATTTAAGTATAAAATAATACATTAATTTTAAAGTGTGCTGGCTACGAATGGTTAATAGTCGAATATAATTTATGGTTTCAATTGTATACGAATTTCAATAACATTGAATTTAGTTATGAACTAAACCACACCACCCAAATGAGGCCAATTGTCTGTGAAGTTCCAGCAACAGTGCATTTTTAATGTTAAAAAGTAGAGAATATAAATAAAAAATAAAGATAGTCATTTATTTTTCTAGAAAAATATGCTTTGATCAATTATTAGTTTCATATTAAGTTTTTATACGTTTAGAAATCCTAAAAAGAAAATAATGTTTCATTTTTTAAAACATGTTTTAATAATAGTCCAGGCAATAGGGAATTTTACCTTGCAAAATTAATGGTAGTTCTGTCCCACAAAATTTTCCCCGGCAGACCTCCCCCCAAATTTTGGTAAAAAGCCCCCCAAAAATGTTTTTATTAAAAACTCGCTATTATTAAAAAGGTCGCTGAATCCGAATTTTTAACTTACCCCCCCCCCCCCCAAATAGTTGTTTTGAACTTAAATTTCTTATTGTTTTAGGGTAAAAGTATCTGGAAATTCAGAAAGTAGACAAAATTTGCAACAAATTGGATATATGACATTAAGACTTAGGATGAAGGGAAAGGGGGAATCTGCCTCGGAACATGCGCGCGGTGCTGCGTGGGCTAAGTTGCGCAATTCCACTTAACCACTCACACGTTTACATTCGCCCTTCCATCTCCGGTTCGAACTTTCCTTATAAGGTTTACTTTAAGTTTTTTGGGTCGCTGAATCCGAATTTTTAACTTACCCAAAAAAATCCCCCCCCCCCCAAAAAAAAAAATAGTTGTTATTAACTTAAATTTCTTACAGTTTTAGTGGAAAAGCATTACGAAATTAAGAAACTAGACAAAATTTGCAACAAATAGGATGTATGACATTATGACGTAGTATAAACGGGGAGAGAGGGGGCTGCCTCGGAACATTCCCCGCGCGCTTTCCCCAAAAACCAAATTTTTTCAAAAAATCAATTTTTTGGTGGGTTGCCGGGTGAAGTTTTGGTGGGAAGTTACAAATTCCGATTCAGCGACCCAAAAACATAAAGTGAGTCGAAATCCAGAACTAGTATTAATTTTTCCAGGTAAAACTCCCTATTGCCTGTGGACTTCATAACTTAGTGCACGTAGCGCCGCAGTGCATGTTCAGAGGCAGCCCTCCCCCTCCCCGTTCATCCTACGTCATAATGTCATGTATCCTATTTGTTGCAAATTTTGTCTAGTTTCTGAATTTCGTAATGCTTTTCCCCTAAAACAATAAGAAATTTAAGTTAAAAACAACTATTTGGGGGGGAAGTTAAAAATTCTGATTCAGCGACCCAAAAAACTTAAAGTAAACCTTATAGAGAAAGTTCGGAGGGGAGATGGGAGGGCGAATGTAAACATGTGAGTGGTTAAGTGGAATGGCGCAACTTGGTTCACGCAGCACCGCGCGCATTTTCCGCGGCAGATCCCCCCTTCCCCTTCATCCTAAGTCATAATGCCATCTATCTAATTTGTTGCAAATTTTGTCTACTTTCTGAATTTCTAGATACTTTTTCCCTAAAACTATAAAAAAGTTGATTTTTTTAATAAAAACCTTTTTTGGGGGGTATTTTACCAAAATTTGGGGGGGTTGCCGTGGGAAATTTTGGTGTGAAGTTAAAAATTCAGATTCAGCGACCCAAAAAACATATAGTAAGCCTTTTTCCAGAACTACCATGAATTTTGCTAGGTAGAGCCCCTATACGGTCTCTATTGCCATGATTGCCTATTGTTTCTTTTATTTTTTGTTGAAATATCTTTAAAAAAAAAAAAAAAAAAAAAAAAAAAAAAATGAAATGCCACGTAAACGTGGCAAATGAGGTGCTTTAGTACTAATAATTAATTTTATAAAAAGTTTTTTCACCGCATATTGTACTGAATGTATATTTTAATGCACTTCATAAGTGCATATCTATTTCACTCTGTTCGAAAACCTGTAACATCATTAAAATGCACTTGAGATAATTTTTTCCCATTGGCCGTCATGTAACGAAAAACTTTTCAATGTGCCTGTCATTAAACTATACACCCGATTTTCATGAAATTTGAAATGGCTCGACCAAAATTTCCAACAATCATACATAAAATTTCAGAACATTCGGTTGGGTAGTTCTTTCTCCGTTATATGCGGACGGACGGACGGACTGAACGACAACTATAAGGTATTTATATAATTACGAACGCACTTAAAAAGTAGCAAAAAATTAGATTTTTCCGGTAATACATTTTCCAACTCTAGCTGTTTTGTTAGAAAATGGAGTAAAACAAAAGACAATAAGTTTCTTATAACCCAGTTCAGTGCCCACATTTAATTAAAGTACAGTAAGCTCTGTCCAAGGCGGAATCGATCTGGACCGAGAAAGATTTCTATAGTAGACAATATTCCGCCTTATACAGACAAACTTTACTCTGTCTATGAATTCTCGGGAACTTGAGAATCTGACCGAGTTAGACAGATTTCCGTCTTACGCAGAGTCTGCCTTACAGAGAGTTTACTGTATACGGAAAGTTTTGGGGGAAATCACGAATTGCAGTGATGGAATAGGAATTACGCTTGGTTTTTAAAGATAAACAATGATAGCTAATAAAAAAGTAAAATTTTTAAAACTATTTTCTTTTATACTTACTCAATTTCTGATTTTGAAGTAAATGGAACACGGTAAAATATCATTTTTTGATTTTGAATGCAGTCCCTGATTACCGGATAGGCACAAGAAGCACGTGCTTTCCTCATAAAAATTTTGTATTACCCGAAATTTATAAAACAGGAGGCCCTAAATTTTATATTGAATTAATTCCATTCCAAAATTGCATCTAATTCCTTTTCAAATTATTAACTTTTTTTATATATATGTATAATAAAAAGGGATTTCAAAATATTTTGTAAATTTCATCTGTTTAAATGGTTTATTCTTGCAAAAAGTTTATATATATTAATTAAATTGTTTCAGAAAATGACCTTTCAAAAAATTCATTTTTCATGCAATAGATCAGTTTCAACCACGTGATCAGAATTCTTCACTTTGCCCATTATTTTAGATGTATGTTTATTTGAAATATTCAATTTGAACATTATTGAATTTGGTTTGTAAGTACAACATAAAATATTAACAATATAAACTGTTGCCAAAATTGAAAGAAGTACTATCTAAAAATATTGATATTTTATGTTGTGCATATACACGCTGAATTAATTTTTTTTTTTTTTAAATCAACTTACTTACATTTTTTTGGTACTATGCAAAATCATCTTTACATATTTTTCTTGATTGTATCCAATTTTTTGTGTGCCTATCTGGGGGAAAATATAAAAAGTTGTTTAATAAAATATATGTGAACTAAATTGGGCCAATCTTTGGAATAATACTATTTGTAGTATTTGTGAGTTTTCGAGTAATGTCGCATTTATAAAACTGTTCTCGAATGAAACGGGGGTGGGGAGGGGGGTATCCGAAATGACACCGTGCTTACCATAACATCAGATAATAATCGGGCCTGTTCACCGGTCCAGAAAGTGCCAGACGCGCGAAGTAGATTTTTTTTTTTTTTTGCCTCTTGCAGCCGTTACTGCCTAAGTTGCCTTTTTCAAGGACGGGAAATAAATCGCGAAACATGTCAATCAGGGAAAAAATTTTCAACAGCAAAATTCGCAAATTGACCGCATGGAAATATCAGAAATTTAGGTCAATCATTCTCGATAAAAAAATATCACGAAATTTTTCTATGAAAAATGGGTGGGAAAGGTATGAATTTCGCAAATTTATCGACGGATCATAGGTGATTGTGTTCCGAAAATTTAAGGCATTCGGTTGCGAAATTTAAAAAAAAAAAATCGATCATCCTTCCGAAAATTCGGACATAAAAAATATCACGAATTTGAACAAAGGATCGCGAAAAGACGCACATTCCGTCTAAGAATCTCTGAAAAAATACAAATTTTGTCAAAAGATCGTGGGGAAAAACGCGAATTTCGTCAAAGAACCGCGAAAAAAAATTCTAATTTCATCAAAGGGTCACGAAAAAAGCGTAATTTTCGTTATCACAAAAAATACGCAAATTCTCTCAAATATCGCGACAAAAAACGCGAATTTCGTCAAAGTATCGCGCAAAAATGCAATTTTTGTCAAAGAAACGCAGGGGAAAACGCAAATTTCGTTAAAGTAACGTAAAAAAAGGAATTTCGTCAAAGGATCGCGCAAAAAACGGGGATTTTGTCAAAGGATCGCGGGAACTACGGGAAATTAGTTAAAGGATCGCAGAAAAAACGCGAAATTAGTCAAAGAGTCGCGGCAAAATGCATAATTAGCACCGGGTGGGACCCCCCCCCTCCCATCTGCTGTAACCTTTCAGAAAATTTACCGTAAATTTCATATTTTTTTTTACTCAAACTTACCCCTGAGAAGATAAAAGTCATGCAATTCACTAATAGATCGTGGAAGCTATCGTGAAATTTAATAATCAGTCGCGGGAAAAATCATAAATTTCATTCTCCAATCACCAGAAAAATAATGGGAAATTCGTCAATCGGTCAGGAGAAAAATATCGCGAAATTCGGCAATCGATCGCATAAAAAACCTCGAAATTAGCCAGTCGGTCGTGCGTAAAAGTCGTAAAACTTTTCATTCACAAATGGCAAACAAATCATTCATTACGTCAATCCGTTGCAGGTTAAAACTGTGAAATTCGCTAATCGGCCACAGAAACTGTTGCAAAAGTTGATAATTAGTCACTGGAAAAAATACTTGAAATGTGTCTCTCTGTTGTGTCGAAAAAATTGTAAATTTCGTCATTTGGTCGTGAGGAAAATTTTACGAGATTTGTCAATTAGTCCGATGAAAAAAATATCGAAATAGTCAGTCATGGGTAAAATCGAAAAATTTTCAGTCATACACGGTAAAAAAAAAAAAAAAAAAAAAAAAAAAAAAAAAAAAAAATATGAATTTGGTCAATCTGTCGTAAGATGAAAATGCGAAATTTGACAATCGGTCAGGAAAATATTGCCAAATTCTATAATCAATGCCGGGGAAAAAAATCGTTAATTTTACATTTTGTCGGGGGGAAAATAACGCAAAATTCGTCAATCGACCACAGGTACATATGACAAAAATTGTTAATCCATCTCATGATAAAAATCATGAAATTCATTTGTTGGTCATGGAGAAAAAAACGCGAAATTCATATATAAAAAATCATGAAATTTGTCATTCGATTGCAGGAAAAAATCAAGAAATTCTTCAGTTACTATATTGAAAAAAAAAAAAAAAACCAGCGAAATTCTTCAGCTAATTGAAAAAGAAAGAAACGCGAAATTCGCCAGTTGATCATGTGAAAAAAAGTTTTGATACAATTTTAAATATGTTTACATTTACCTTAACCTTAAAGAACAATTTTACATTTATTATTACAGTCGTCCCCGTTTAAACGAATATTGACGGTTCCAGATATACTATTCGATTAAGCGGGAATATTTGATTAAACGGGGAATCGTAACTGTAATATTTAATGCGTAATAAAAAGACAAAAGAACCATCTACGGTATATCTATATTAACAGTTGTTAAAACAGTTAAACAGTTGTTAAAACAGTTGTTAAAACAGTTGTTATTAACAGTTGTCGAGATTAACAGTTGTTAAAAAATGAGATCTATTACATTTAGAACAGCTTTTAAATATGTATTTTTGTTAAACCTTTTTTTTTTTCCGTGCATACTTTCGGTATCGGAATCTGATGGCACAAACTTTTTCGGATTCGGATTTAAAATTGTTGGCCCCGGGCTCTGAAAAATGAGCCCGAACTCATCTCTAATTAGCACATCTCAGAAATTTTTATCAATTTCATTATGTTTGTAACGGAGTAACATTATCAAAATACGTCACAAATATTGTTTCTTCATAGACTATAATATAACGGAATACTTGTGAGTTCTCCTGAACGCGAACTGTAAGTGCTAAACACAACATTACATGTAGTAGTCATCTTTTAGTACACCCCAATAATGTATATAAATGTTATTATGTTTAAATACTGTAATACAACAATATTAAAATATACCGCAAATGATTTTACCCGATAGACCATAATCTAACGGAATACTTTTGAGTCCTTCTGTAAATGAACTATGAATGATACACACTTCATTTTGAATACCGAACATTCCATTGTAAACATTAATAACGTATATCAATTACGCGTCAATCCGAGTATATTTACGTTAGTTAGAGCATGACCAGACGGGCAGACAAACCCAATTCACTTTTCAACTGCGTTGGAAAGTGTTAAAAATATTTCTTGAAGAATCCCATGCTTATGAAAATGTTAAGAATGGCATGCTATTTCAAACCCTTTTTCTCAAACAAAATCTTGCCTCCTTTCCCCACTCTAAGAAACTTATTAAATGGCTCCCTGTCCTGTCCGTAAAGCCTGCAAAGTCAAATATATATATATATATATCCGTTTTAGACAGGTACCCTTCTTAGCAAGTATAATTATATAGTGCTTTCTTCATAGAAACTTAATTTTTTTTTTGTTTGCGAAACAATTCTTTTTTTGACAGGTTTCGTATTCGCAAGTTTTACAATAAATGTAATATACCTATACTCTACAGAGGTATACTATAGAAAGGATGTTTTAAGTGCCTTTAAGAATACTTGTAAAAAGGGAAACTGTCTATAATAGGATACTGTCTTAAACGGAAAAAAAGTTAGTCACTATCTTGAAATTATACCTGATAAGATAAAAAAAACCCTGCTTAAAAACGGAATTTTTCATAGGTTTTCGTTTTGATGGGAGAGAGTACAGGCTCCCCCCCCCCCCGCCGAACCCCAGCCCACCCTTGGCTATGCCACTATCCTCAAAGACAGCTTTCCCCCCCCCCCCAAGAAAATTCTGAAATGGCGCCCCTGCAATCGTTATTTCGAATCTTATAAAGAGACATGGGAGTCTAGCATTTGCCCGATGATTGAGAAAAAAAAAATCTTTGCCCCACGAGGAAAACTTTTTAAATGTTGCCCTTCCTTCATAGGAAAAAGATATATGTTTTTACGTACAACAGGAAGTAATTCTTGCTATTTTATTTAAGAAACCAGATCCGAAATAGGCCTTTTAAAAACTACGGTCCCGTAAAAACACTCCGAAAAGATTTGATCTTGTTCGATTCTTTTGTAAACAATCCAAGAGGTACTACGATTGGATATTTCCGCGATGACATTCAACTGGAACCACGCCTCCAAGGGGTGATCAGTATTACCATATATTGGCAGGAAAGCGCTTATCTTTTCTTCAGTAAAAATCGCCATTTTGCCAAACTCCTGATACCCTGTTGCAATCAGAGCCATCTATCGGAAATGTTCGACCCCAAACTTGTCTCCCTATGCGGCTTAAATTTCGAATTGTTTAAGAACTGTTCTTAGACACCATTTATATCTTATAAGTAACTAATATTCCAAATTTCATATTTCTAGGTCCTTCAGTAACGCAAAAATCGCATTTTTAGAACGTCTTTTGCTCCTGCACCCCCTTTGGGGTAGTGGCACCGACATAAAATATAGCCTATGTTCTAAGTTGGACTAACACCATCATTTTGATGCCATTACTTTTGAAATCGGTTTGGTATTTCCTGAGATTATGTAGAAACTACCATTTAGAACGTTTTTTAGAACACTTTTTGTGCATTTTCACCCCTTTTAAATTTCGAATTGTTTAAGAACTGTTCTTAGACACCATTTATATCTTATAAGTAACTAATATTCCAAATTTCATATTTCTAGGCCCTTCAGTAACGCAAAAATCGCATTTTTAGAACGTTTTTTGCTCCTGCACCCCCTTTGGGGTAGTGGCACCGACATAAGATATAGCCTATGTTCTAAGTTGGGCGAACACCATCATTTTGATACCATTACATTTGGAATCGGTTCTGTAGTTCCTGAGCTTATCTCCGACAAATAAACAATTTTTACCTCTTTATAATAGGAGTATGACTAGCAAATCCCGCGGCTTTGCTCGCGTAATATTTGAAATATGCCAAGTGATATTTATATGTCTAATTTTTATTAAAAGGTACTAACTAAATTTTTATTTTATTAAAAGGTAATATTTTAGTTTATTAAAAGGTACTTATTACTTTTAGGAATAATTAAAACAATTACTATTTAAAACACAATTTGATTAAGCATCATTGTTACACTGCATAAAGCAGAAATGAGACTTAAATTAATAAAACGAAATAAAACTAAATAAATAATAATTTAGAAAATATTTTGAAACTTTTATGCTCAGTTAATACGCTCATTTCTGTATTCATTTGAAGTTTTGAATTTTCTAGAAACCATCTTCTTACATCTTAAAATTAACCATCATGTCAAATTCCAAGTTCTACCACCTCTCTCAACATAAAGGGCTGTGTTGAAATAGAAACTGTCACCATTAATTTGCCAACATTAATTTTGAAATTGGTTTGTTATTTCCTAATATTCCACAGAAACGTAATTTAGAAAGCTTTTAAAGGCCTTTTTAGAGCGTTTGTTGTTCCTGTGAACCCCAGGTGGTAGAATCATTGGCATAAAACATAGCCTGTGTAGGATCAGAGACTGTTACCATTGATTTGCAGCTAGTACTTTTATATTTGGTTTATATTCCCTGAAATTGCGTAGAAATCGTAATTTAGGACATTTTTAGAATGCTTTTCGCACCTCCCCTTCACTTCACCCCTTTTTAATTCGAATTTATTTTCGACAGTCCTTCGAGGGCATTTATATTTTATAAGTAACTACCATGCCATATTTAAAGTTTCTAGCCTTTCAGTATCACAGAAATCGCAATTTAGAAAGTTTTTAGCTACTGCAACCCTCTGGTGGTAGTGGCACAGACATAAAATATAGCTTATGATTGAGCAGGATCTATCACCAACAATTTGTCATCATTATTTTTTTAATCGGTTTGGTATTTGATAAGATTACATAAAAAATTGTTATTTACAACGCTTTTCGCTCACTTCATCTTTTTAAATTTGAAATTTTCTTTCGACAGTTCTTAGAAAGCAGTTGCATCTTGTAAGTAAATACCATGCCATACTTCAAAGTGTTAGACCCTTCAGTTATGCAAAAAACGCAAATTAGAACATGATTTGCTTTTGCAACACTCAGATGGTAGTGACAGCAACATAAAATATAGCCTGTGTTATAGCAGGGACTGTCACCATTGATTTGCAACCATTACTTTTGAAACAGCTTTGGAATTTCCTGAGATTGAGTAGAAATCGCAATTTAGAATGTTTTTAGAACGCTTTTCGCGCATTTTCACCCCTTTTTAAATTTCCAATTTTTTCGAAACTGTTCTTAAATATTATTTATATATAATACATATGTATCTTGCCTAATTTTAAGTTGCTAGCCCCTACCGATCACAAAAATCGAAATTTGGAACTCTTTTTTGCTCCTGCAACGTCTAGGTTATAGTGATACCGACTTAAAATAGTGTCTATGTTAGAGCAGAGGCTGTCAGCATCAATTTCTTAACATTACTTTTGAAATCAGTTTGATTCTTCCTGAGATATTGGTGACAAATCGGCATTTAGAACATTTTTAGAACGCTTTTCGCTCATTTTGCTCCTGCATCTCCTTTGGGTTAGTGGAATCATATATAAAATATAGCCTATCTTGGAGCAAGAACTGTCACCATCATTTTAACGCCATTATATTTGAAATCGGTTCATTATTTCTTGAGATTGCATAGAAATTGCAATTTAGAACGGTTTTTACAACGCTTTTTGCGCATTTTGGCCCCCCTTTTAAATTTCGATTTTTTTTAGGAAATGTCCTTAGAGATCATTGATATCTTATAACTAACTACCATTCTAAATTTCACGATTCAAGGCCCTTCCGTCACGCAAAAACAGCAGTTTAGAACGTTTTTCTCCTGCAGCCCCTTTGGGGTAGTGGCACCGACATAAAACATAGACTATGTTGGAGCAAGGATTTTCACCATCATTTTGACGCCATTATTTTTCAAATCGGTTTGGTATTTCCTGAGATTGTGTAAAAACTACCATTTAGAACGTTTTTTAAAACGCTTTTCGCGCATTTTCACCCCTTTTAAATTTCGAATTGTTTAAGAACTTTTCTGAGAAATCCTTTATATCTAATAAGTAGCTGATACTTCAAATTTCATGTTTCTAGACCCATCAGTAACACATAAATCACATTTTTAGAACGTTTTTTGCTCTTACACCCCCTTTGGGTTAGTGGCACCGACATAAAACATAGCCTATCTTGGAGCAAACGTTGTCACTATCATTTTGACACCAATATTTTTTAAATCGGTTTGGTTTTTTCCTGAGATTATGTAGAAACTACCATTTAGAACGTTTTTTAGTACGCTTTTTGTGCATTTTCACCCCTTTTAAATTTCGAATTGTTTAAGAACTGTTCTTAGACACCATTTATATCTTATAAGTAACTAATATTCCAAATTTCATATTTCTAGGTCCTTCAGTAACGCAAAAATCGCATTTTTAGAACGTTTTTTGCTCTTGCACCCCCTTTGGGGTCGTGGCACCGACATAAAATATAGCCTATGTTCTAAGTTGGACTAACACCATCATTTTGATACCATTACTTTTGAAATCGGTTTGGTATTTCCTGAGATTATGTAGAAACTACCATTTAGAACGTTTTTTAGAACGCTTTTTGTGCATTTTCACCCCTTTTAAATTTCGAATTGTTTAAGAACTGTTCTTAGATACCATTTATATCTTATAAGTAACTAATATTCCAAATTTCATATTTCTAGGTCCTTCAGTAACGCAAAAATCGCATTTTTAGAACGTTTTTTGCTCTTGCACCCCCTTTGGGGTCGTGGCACCGACATAAAATATAGCCTATGTTCTAAGTTGGACTAACACCATCATTTTGATACCATTACTTTTGAAATCGGTTTGGTATTTCCTGAGATTATGTAGAAACTACCATTTAGAACGTTTTTTAGAACGCTTTTTGTGCATTTTCACCCCTTTTAAATTTCGAATTGTTTAAGAACTGTTCTTAGATACCATTTATATCTTATAAGTAACTAATATTCCAAATTTCATATTTCTAGGGCCTTCAGTAACGCAAAAATCGCATTTTTAGAACGTTTTTTGCTCCTGCACCCCCTTTGGGGTAGTGGCACCGACATAAGGTATAGCCTATGTTCTAAGTTGGGCGAACACCATCATTTTGATACCATTACTTTTGGAATCGGTTCGGTAGTTCCTGAGCTTATCTCCGACAAATAAACAATTTTTACCTCTTTATAATAGGAGTATGATAATGATGATGAAGTATAGATTTATTTGTCATTTGAAAACGTTATAAATCTATAAAATGAATAGTTTTCAGTCATTAGGTACATAAATAAAGGCCAAAAAACTTCTTAATAATACCTTCAAATTTAGAAATGCATAAGGCCTTTCGGAAGGTTTTGCCTTTTTTCATCAAGCGCAAAGAAAACGTACCACCCCTTTGAAAGAAGCAGATAGCCTTGTCTTGCTCCTGCCTTCAAAGTGGTAGCACGTCTATTTTGTGCCTGATGAAAAAATACAACGTTCTTTCCAAGTAAACCAATGTAAGGTTTTCCAAGTAAGATTTTGTAAACCAAAAGTTTACTGGAACAACAACTAAAAGATTAGTTTAGGGTATTAAAATTTTAGATCAATAGCGCAAAAATAAGTTTAGGTTATAACAGTAAATAAGCATGTGCAATATTAACCTTATGGGAAAATGTTTTATTTTCAAAAAGATGACTTTTCCCCATAAATCTAAAAATTTCTAAATCAAATTTATACTGCATCCTTATCTAAACGGTTAGTATATTGCTTTAAAATTTCAGCGCGATTGTATAAAATATTTCTTAAACAAAATGTGCTTAGTGCAAATCCTATGGGAAAAAGCGAAAAAAAAAAAAAAACGAAATTCGTCAAAAGTGACTTTCGGAAATAAACTTTTTTCAAAGAGTTAATAATCTTACTTTTTAAAACAAAAAAGTTTTTCGAAAGTTAAACTATTGCGCCATTAAGTTACTAAATGTTGAAGTAATCGTTTAAACAACGCTTTTTAATTAACAATGGTATATACTTAAAGTTACTATCTAAATATGAAAATTGAGTTTTTTTTTTTTTTTTTTTTTCCGAAAAGTCTTGTGGATTTGTTAATTTTATGGCGTTATTGAAAAGGGTTCTGACTTTATTTGTGTATCACACAGTTTATTTCACAGTTTATTATGAGGCACATAACTTAAATTTTAGCCTTATCTACCTAAAACTATTGTTATTACGGGTATTTATATTGAGCAGCATTTACAAACATAGCTTTAGCGATTTTTGCTAATTTATAATATTTATTGCATGAAAAATAAAAATAACCGAAAGTATTCAAGAACATATATATCACAAACCTTTGACTCATTTGTTACCTGGAGAATTGAAATAATTCACTCTTTAAAGGAAGTAAATTTTTAGCTGTTTGTAAATTTGTTAGAATAAATAGTGTAGTTTCTTTTAAACAAATAAATAAAGATTTATTCACAAAAATTTATCATTCTAGAAAGGATTATTTAGCAGTATGGTGATTTTTCCTATCCGTTCATTAATATTCTGATATGTTGTAGGGAAATAAAGAGAAAAATTACTTCATTTTTGCACTCTTTTGTTCAACTCAATAAGGTTTTTGTAATGAAAGATTGAATATTGTAAACAATTTTAAACTCGCTTTCCGATATGCTTGAATTATAAAAGTTATTGCAGTCGTGGAAAAAACAGTAAGAACCCTCTACTAACTCTGAAACTAATTATAGTAGAAGAAAGTTACTGGAAATAATCGATTGGAAATAAAGTCTACTTTTAAATGATGTAGGGGAGACTAGGGAGGGTTGACCCATTTTTTACTAAAATATTTTTAATTTTTTAAATATTGATTGTAGAATAAAGTTTTATATATCATTTTATTCGTCATACGATCAGTTATCAAAATAAAATTGCTACATAAATGTAATATGTAAGAAATTTGAAAAATGGTCGATTTTAACCATGAGCAAATAATGGGTCAAGGCTCCCCACATATGGGAGGGTTGACCCAGTATATGGGAGGCTTGACCCACTTTGTTTTATATTGAAATATTTGTGAAGAAAAATAAAGTCCGTTTAAAAAAAGGCAATAAAACGTTATGCTACATGCTTTAATTATTATTTAAAAAAATTTTGAAAATATGATGCTTAAACAAACCCGTTTTGACGCAATTGCAAATCAGAGGAGAAAAATTTTGTTTAAAGCAGAATTTCGTCTGAGCAGGTATAATTGTACAGCAGGGAAAATGAAATTTTAACATTTAAGACAGTATTCCTTTAGAGACAGGTTCCGTTTTCATGGATTATTATGCCCGGAATTTATAGCCACCGTCCCGCTCTTTTTTGTCTCCTTTTCCTACTTTTTGTGACACTTGACTTGACAACTCTAATTGTCACATAGTTTGGCTTCATCTCACTGTATTCATGCTGGTGAAATTTGTGTACATACCTTCCAAAAGTTTTTCGATCAATTCTATGTTTTTTTACCGCCGTATGTGTAATTAACTGATCATTATCTTCTTTATCCCTTTTAGTGGCAAAGCACTTTCAGTACTAAAATGTTGAAATAAATGACTGGCACCGCAATTTACGAAACATTTATTTGGAAATAAGAAAAGGGGTATATTTCACATACATATTAAATGGAAAAAATTTTAGCAAATTTCTGGTGCCAATGTGGTGTTTGGGAATTAAAATTAAGTGGTTTCAGAAGCATGCCACTGCCCCTGAAAATGTCAAGACTGCTGTTTTCATATTTTCTAGTCTATTATACTGTTTCTATTTACCTATTTTATTAATATTTAAATGGAAAAAGTTCCTATCAACTTTACCATTTATATCTCATTAAATGTTTTCTTGCAGTGGATACTGTTGCGATTTTTCACAGCTTTCTTTAATCTAAAAATTTTCTTTTCCATCACCCTAGTTTACCGTGGCATTGCAGAATAAATTTATATATATTTTTTATGTGTAACCATTAATCTTTCATTATGCGTAGTGTATAATAAAAAGATTTCATCTGGTCAACCCTCCCTCACATTGACTGGGTCAAGCCTCCCCACATAGCCTTTTTTTAAAGAATAGCACATTGTTATGTTAAGCCTAAGTTACTGTACAATCTTTATGCCTGGAATGAAAGCTCGATATTTCTGCATTATTTAAAACCTACTTACTTAAATTTCTATGATATATTTTATCTGAAAAAAGCTTACAAAATATTTCTAAAAAACACAACTTTTAACTTAAAAACGCTCACAAGGGATTTTTTCCACACCTATTTTGATTATCTGTATGGAACAAAGACTGTTGTTTGAGCATTCCGGTGGCTTTTGTTGACACCTAATGATAAAACTCTGAAATTCTTTTAAATATGAAAACTGATGGGTGGGTCAAGCCTTCCGTATGGTCAACCGTCCCTAGTCTCCCCTATATAAAATTTGCTTAGAAAGCCATCTACAAATCAATACCAGACAAAACTTAGTTTTTTTCAATGGCAACACCCAATTTTGACATGATTTAAATTTTTGGTTCAAACTATGCCTAGAAAAGAAATTTCTAGTCATTTGAATGATAAGTTTTTTAATTATAAACATTCAAAATTTAGAGCTTCTAATGTTAAATTACATTTTCATATTTTTATAAATATCTCTTGAAATTATAATCCTAATGCGATAATTTTATGTAACATTGAAGTTCTAATTTAATTTTTTTTATAATATGAACTATGAAACTAATATTTGAAAAAAAAAATATGAATTGCAACCTTCAATTTTTTTGATAGATTTATACTTATTATGTCCTGCTTTATACGAATTCTCAATTTCAATTTTTTCTTTCAAGTAGTCTTCGAATTATCATTAAAAAACGTAAAAATGATGATTTTAAGGGTCCATCTACGACGCGCAGAAAAGCATAATTTGAAAAAATATATTTTACTCATTTTATTAAAATATTTTGGCTAATAGTCGAAATATATTAAGCAAGTGAAATGGTCATATTAGCAAGGAATAATACATTAATAGAAGTGACATAATCATTCTGTAGCATTTCAACGATTGAGTACCGAACTTCAATTTGAATACAGCCCCTGAAGTTCATTTTAAAATAAATAATTTCTGGGAAAGTAATCGTACGAATTTTAAGAAATTTTGGATTTAGACTAATTGGAGGGTGTAGAATTTATGTATGGTGTCAAACTTGGAAATTGCTATTGAAAAAAATAAAGCTATGTTTTTTTGGCTATGTAGATGGCACCCTAAACAAATTTTGCATACATCGTTTAAAATTACACTTTATTTTCGATCGTTTGGTACCTGTAACTTTCTTCTACGATAATTTGTTTGATAGTTAGCAGGGGGTGTTTACTTTTTTTTTTTTTTCACGACTGCACAAAGATGTGTTTCCGATGAGAATAAAATATTTCAATATTTTTAGAATTTCATTATTAAGTAACAACTTAGTTTTAACAATTTAGTTTTAAGTCACTTTTCTGGTATCTTACAATAGGCGATAAATCGCCAAATATTATTTATTGTTACAATTGTATACGAGTTACAACTACAACGGATTTAATCATGCGCCAAACCACGCTCTTCAAAAAATGTCGAAAGGAAGTGAAGCTACAAAAATGAAATATTGTAGTGAGAATTTAAGTAAATAAAAAAATTAAGTGAAAAATAAAGAGTGTAATGTAATTTTTTAAAAATGCATTATTTAACCTATTGAAGGTTTCATATGAATTAAATGATGACTAAACGTTGAGAAATCAATTTAGAAATCCTGAAAAGATAGTTTAAATGATGCTTTTTTTCCCTGTTGTCATATCTAAAAAAAAACTAATAAAAATAAAACACTCAACTTGTTTGAGTCGTGCCGCTATGTCATATTTTTATAATACTTAGTAATATCCAGTTTCTTGAAAAATATACAAAAATCGGAAAAGCATTAATTCATAATTCTATGTTGATTTATAAAGTGAATTTTCTCTAATCCGGAATACCGATTATAGAAATAATGAATATGTCACGTAACAAATCGAAATACAATCATAAATTATTAATTTTTGAATTTTTTTTTCCTCTTTGCCTGTGAGATAAGACCTTCCTTTGTGAGAAATTTCGATTTCATACGATCAGCCGTTTCTGTGAAAAACTGTCTTGACAATCAGATAGTCTACAAAGCGAGACTCAATGGGTCTTTTTTTTGGGGGGGGGGGGGGAATTTAAAAAGGGCAAAATATATTTTTAAAGAATAAATTCACTTTTTAGCTCTTGTTACCAAGCGTACCAAGCGTAAACAAAACCGTTGAATTTGCCATAATCGGTTTCGTTGCCCAAGCCAAATTAATGCATTAAAACGGATATAGGGGAGACTAGGGAGGATAGACGCACTTTTTACAAAATGATTTTTTATTTTTTAAATATTGAACATAGAATAAAGTTTTATATATCATTTTATTCGTTATACAATCAGTTATCAAAATAAAACTGCTACATTAACATATAAGAAATTTGAAAAATGCTTGATTTTAATCATGAAAAAATAATGGGTCAAGGCTCCCCACATATGAAAGGGTTGACCCACTTCGTTATATCTTGCAATATTTGTGAAGAGAAATAAAGTCAGTTTAAAAAAAGCAAAATAACTTTAAGCTGCATGTTTTAAATAATATAAAAAATATTTTTAAAAATATGATGCTTAAACAAACCTGTTGAGGCACAATTGCAAGTCAGGGGAGAAAAATTTTGTTTTAAACAGGATTTTGTCTGAGCAGGTATAATTGTACAGCAGGGAAAATGAAATTTTAACATTTAAGGTTACAGACATGTTCCGTTTTCATAGTGTATCATGTTATTATGTCCGGATTTAGGAGTCACTGTTCCGCTTTTTTTGTCTCGTTGCCCTATTTTTGTGACACTCGATCTGACAACTTTAGTTGTCACACAGTTTGGCTTCATCTCACTGTATTCATCCTGGTGAAATTTGACTACATACCTTCCTAATGTTTTTCGATCGATGCTATGTTCTTTTGCAGCCGCATGATCATTTAACTTATCAACAACATTATTTAAACCTTTAAGGGCAAAACACATTCAGTACTAAAATGTTGAAATAAATTACTGGTACCGGAATTTACAAACAAATTTATTTGGGAATTAGAAAAAGGCTATATTTAAAATATATATTAAATGGAAAAGATTTTAGCAAAATTCTGGTGCCATTGTGACGTTTCGTAATTAAAATTAAGTGGCTTTATAAACATACCATTGTCCCTAAAACGGTTAAGACTGCAACTTTTATCCTTTCTAGTCTTTCCACTGTTTCTATTTACCTATTTTAAGTAATTTTCAAATGGAAAAAAGTTATCAACTTCCCCATTTTCTAGCAATTTTTTCACATCTTACTTTAGTCAATTTTAAACATTTTCTTTTCCATCACACCATTTTACTGTAGCTTTAGAGAATAAATTTATATTATTTTATATACATAACCATTAACTTTTCATTATGCACAGTGTAAAATAAAAAAATTTCAAAACCATTTAATTAAGGGGGCCTTGAGTATCTGGTCAACACTCCCACACATTGACTGGGTCAAGCCTCCCAACATCGACCTTTTCTAAAGAATAGCACATTATTATGTTGAGTCTAACTTACTGTACAAACTTTATGCCTGGAATGAAAGCTCGATATTTCTATATTACTTTAAACCTACTTACTTAATTTTCTATTATATAATTTATCTGAATAAAGCTTACAAAATATTTCTAAAAGACACAACTTTTAGGTTGAAAACGCCTCACAATTGATTTTTTCCACACCTATTTCGATTATCTCTATGAAACGAAGACTGTTGTTCTAGCATTCCAGTAGCTTTGGTTGTCACCTATTGATAAAACTCTGAAATTAATTTAAATATGAAAATTGATGGGTGGGTCAAGCCTTCCGCATGGTCAACCGTCCCTAGTCTCCCCTATATATTTTTTAATTTTCGAACATAAGCCTACACTGCGCAATTGTACATTATGGATCAATTAAAATTTAATTTTCATTATATAATTTCAGTCCTCATCCACCGCAATATTTACATAAAATTATTCGGATTATGTAATCGCATACAATTGCTATTAATTAAAGTGAAAAATTACTTTTTAAAATTCCTGGTGTCAAAGCCTAAATATAAATATATAGAATATTTCCAAAAGAAAAATTCTTTCAGTGTAAGTTAAAGAAAACATAGCAAGCTATATGCTCAACATTTTGACTCATACGCTACAATCAGTTCTTGAGCATATTATGTTATAGTTCAGAATGGTTACAGAGAATGCTGACTTTCATTTTCATAGCTGTCAACTTGTACGGATTTTTGCTAGCGCTAAAATTTAACAGAAACTTCTGCCTTATTTTACTATCAACATTCACTGCAATTCGGCGATCGAATTAGGCCGAAATTTCTATTAAATTTTAGTGGTAGCAAAAATCCGTACAAGTTAGCAGCTATTCATTTTGAACAGTTTGTCGTCTTTAGACATATAAATTGTGTAGTTAACCCCTTGAGGGGCGGTGAAATATATTATATACCACCTACGATTAATGAAGTTTTACACCAGAAAAAATTTATTGAATTTGACTTTTCTAACTTTGGTGGAATGAAGCCGTAAAATTGTTTTTACTTATTTTGAATTAGAATTTTTCAAAGATTCCGGTGTGAGTTCACATTAAAGGAACACAATCACTTGCCCCTCAAGGGGTTAATGTTATATATTTTGAATGACGATAGTCTCGCCTCTATTGGTAGTTTTTGGAACTAATTTTCTTTGTTCTAGAAAAAAATTCCAGCAATACCAAAGTACTTTATTCAATTATCATGTCTTTCTGACTGAAGATTCGCAAGCAAGATGCAATGCTAGTAATCTACCATTGAAGTGGTACCTTACAATTAATATTTCTCAAATTCTTCGGCTACGAATATTTAATTTCCAACTAAGTTTCGTCCACCCCGCATAAAAAATATTTGACAAGAGAGATTTTATGATAATAAAATGGTCTAGAAAATAGGATTTAGATGTTATATGTTAATAAAAATAGATAGTCACCAAAGAAGGTGAAATAATATGACAAATTACATGAAAAGAATTGCTCTTTCACATTCTCGAAAGTATTTCTATAACAACGATCAATTTGAGAGAATGTTGAAAAAAATCCTCCATAAATCAGTTTCAGCAGCCTTACATTCATTTCTGATAATATTGTTGAAATCTGTTTAAAGCTATTGTGAGGTCGAATTTCTTTGAGTATGCTACACATGTAATTTTAGCGAATTTAGCTAATTTATCACGCTTCCATGTAGTCAACCAGTACAAGGGGTCGCCGATATACCTAACACAATACGAATTATTACACTAAAAAAAAAAAAAAAAAAAAAATCTGTGTTTTATAACAAAAGGTGCTGGAACCCCAGCTGCCAACACAGTTGTAAAGGTTTCAGACTGCTGTCTTTAAGAGTTCTGTAAAACTTCTCACGTCTGGGTAAAGTCGCGTTGCTATTGGCTCCATTGTGCACGTGACATAAAGATTCCAATTTTTACTTCACAATCTAATTCACCGCATCGGTGCTTGACAAGTTACAACTTAAAGCGCACACTGTAAAAAAAAAAAAAAAAAAAAAAAAAAAAAAAAAAAAAAAAAAAAAAAAAATGTGATTTTTTACTGAAATTTGTGACGTAATTTTTCAAGTACCGATGCCGTAAGATCGAATTCAAGCACCGAAGCTGTGAAATTAAATTCAAGTAACAAGTGAAATAAAAATCGAATTTTTACCGTCACATGCATCGCGCAGCCCATAGCAACGGATCTTTTCCCAGACATGAGAAATTTTACAGCACTCTTAAAGACAGCAGCTTGTAAATTTTACAACAATTATCCTGCCAGCCGAGGTGCCAGCATCTTTTGATGTAAAATACACTGATTTTTCGTGCACTTTATGTTGTCATTTTTAAACGTCGGTGCTGTGAAATCGAATTAATGCACCGATGCTGAGTATGCGAACATTTTTTTTTTTCATTGTTGAAGACCAAAGATTGAAAGTAGTCTTGAAGTAAATAGCCGCCAACTGCCAAAAATAAAAATGAAAAATAAAAAACAATTTTATAAACTTGCAAATATTGTTACATCTACTTAAAATGTTAGGTCGTGTCAATGGGCGACATGCCATAGCTGACTGATCAGAGCGGTGGCCTCGAGTATGAACGATACAGACCGGAAGCTAGCAGCACAGACAATCACCTCATCGAGTTCACGGATGAAATTCTAAGATTAGTTAAATCTTGATTCGCATATTAAAACGCAATCGGTCTGCCAAATCCTATCTTGGTAGAAAACACCTGAAAACCCGATTTTAACGGCTGACTCGTAGGTTTATCATTGTGTTTTCCTGCACCCAAAGGTATGAAAACATGGAGGACTGAGAGAAGGAAAACACAATGGTAAACCTACGAGTCAGCCGCTAAAATCGGGTTTTCGGGTGTTTTCTACCAAGATAGGATTTGGCAGACCGATTGCGTTTTAATATGCGAATCAAGATTTAACTAATCCTAGAATTTCATCCGTGAACTCGATGAGGTGATTGTCTGTGCTGCCGGCTTCCGGTCTAATATAAACTCAAAAGCAGGGTTCTCTTTTATCTCGTTTCTCTTTAGATTTTCTTTTCTATTTTTATTTATTTAACAATGTTTCGTTATATTTTTCATCATAAATAGAATGATCTTGATAAAACTAAATTTCACATTAATAATACCCATGCGATTTATTTATATTATTAAAAAATATATCGATTTATGTTAATATGACCTCCTTAAATTCTATTAAAATTTTACATTATAAATTCTTTTACTATTTAAAGTTTCATTTCAATGTAATAATATTAATTATGTTTAATTTTTGAAGCACTGTAACATACTGTAAAAAGGAAAGAGTTGTGCAAAAATATTGGTTTGCACTGACGAATATAAAAAGTATTTTAAACAATTGATTAAAAGTTATATAAATTTATCCTTTTAGAAAGAAATATTTAGCAATATGTAGAAATTTCTTACCAGCTAATTAATCGTTGATATTCTGAAAAAAAGAAACTGAAAAAAGAGAAAAAATAATAAGAGTGCAAAATTATCTGTTTGCGCAGAAGCATAATACTGTAAAAAGGATGTAGGTTCTTTTTGAACAATTTATTAAAAGACACAAATTTATCATTTTAGAAGTAAATGTTTAGCACTATGTATAAATTTCCTGCCAGCTAATTAATTATGAATGTTCATTAAAAAAATGAAAAAAGAGAAGAAAAATGTTCAATTTATTTCTATTATAAATGTAATCTGGCAAGATTCTAATTGAACACTACGCTTTAATTATAAAGATAAATTTAATTACCAGTAATTTAGACTCATAACTGTGTGCAATGTGATAGTCATTTAAAATATTTGATCATATAGATTTTGTGAAAATAACAGGTTAAGGGAATATTTGGATTTCAAAATTGTGAATAATACTTAGTGAAAGACTAAAATTCAAGATAGTAATCAAACCCTTCACTTTAATTACTCGTATCAAGAAAAATAAATTGCCTGTAAACTGCCAGCAGTTTTGATTTATATCTTAATGCAACCTGGTAAATATATAAAATATTTAGCCGCACAGATTTTATGAAAATTAAGAATTTGAAAAATATATATTTAGATTTGAGAATTGTTAATGAAAATAATATTTAAAGATTTAGGTAATTAATTTAATTTAAATGAAAAGTATTGTCAATACCTTGACATTTGTAAAAATATTTCGTCTCATATACAGTGTGTCCACGTATAACTTGACCGACCTTTATTTTCGCAACCGTTGGTCCTAGATGAATACTTCCAATTACAAAAATGGTTTAAATAAGATAAAGAATTATTTTTAAAGCAATTTGGGTCAAGAAAAACATTTATTAAAAAATTACGAAATTTAAATTTTTATACGGACCCCCGGTCCAATAAGTGATATTCAGTAAAAATTTACTGTGCCACTAACAAGTAAGACAAAAAAAGCCCCATTCAACTAACATTAAAATTGACCGAGTTATGAAACTTTGAAATTGACTTATACCACTTTTTTTGCATCTCAAAACAGATGATTTCGGCCATGTTTTCAGGGGTCATATATAAAGCATTTAAACTTATTTCAAGGTATCTGCGCATTGAAAGAAATCGTACAACTATTACGATTGAGTTAACTTTTATTAATTAAGTTTCAGATTAGTTAAAATTATGTATGTATTAGTTATGTATTTTAACATATGCTTTATTTTGTAAGGATTTGAGGCTATGATTTCTTTTAATAAAAAATATGTTATGTTTATAAGGCTTATTTAACTTGCAACAATCGTCTTTCCAGTTTAAAATTTGTACTCGTTCACTTTCAAATGTCCGATCAAAATTAAATTTTACATACTGACTTAAATCCGATGACAATGTAATATTATTATGATTTTCGACGTTTAACATCTTATGCATACTTATATTAGAGGGTAACACAAAAAATAAATAAATAAATAAATAAATTCGGATAGATTACCGTCAACAAGTTTAAAAAAGAGTTTTAGTTTAGATAATATAAACCTGCGATGATTGCGTTTTTTAACTTTTATAATTACGTTTTATGTATTTTTTAACGCTGAATAAAAAAATTACCTTCACTTATAACCGTCATATCATGATTTTTCGCAAATCGTAAATTTCAAGCTTAAAAAAATAGCGAAAATCTGATACCATAAAATAGATGTAAGACTTTTTTACTCAGTTTAATTTTATTTAATTCAATAATTGATTCAATTTTTTGGCTTATACTGGGTTTCTTACAGCTATACAGCTCAGGGATGCGATGAGGTTGGGAGGGGAGGGGGATCAATTTTAACTTTGAGCTTTTTAACTTTGAAATTTGCGATATGAGAAAAATCCTGACTTGATGGTTTAAAATGAATGTCATTTTCGAATTCAGTGCTAAAAAATACATAAGAATAAATTTTCAAAAGCTAAAAATACAACCATCACATCTATTTTATAATGTCAAATTTTCGCTAATTTTTATTTTTATTTTTTTATTTACGATTTGTAAAAAATTATTACATGATGGTAAAAAATAAAGGTCAGTTTCGGATTCAGTGGTACAGAATATATAAGAATCAATTATCAAAAGTTAAAAAGCATGACATAACCCAACTTTTGCAGCCTAGTATAATCTAATAACATTTTAAAATATGTATCATTTTGTAAAGAACTGAGTCTGTTACTTTTCATCATTTTATTTAACAAAAATTCTGTTTTATTCTTCTTTTTATATGTTTATTACAAATTGTATATTTTACATTAATACGTGTGAATGATTAAAGATTCCAAATTTATATTGCAATGTTAATTTTACTCTAAACCATTTTTTTAATGTATCTCACGAAATTATTTTTCTACTAAATTTGTGAATGACCCCTAATTTGCAGCAAAAAATAGGCTCTAACTTTAAACAGCTATTACTCGGTCAATTTTAATCGTAGAATAACAGGATTTTTTTTTTGTCTTACTTGTCAGTGTAACAGGAAAATTTTGCTAAATAACTTGCAGGACCGGGGGACCGTATAAAAATTTAAATTTCGTAATTTTTTAAGAAATGTTTTTCTTGACCCAAATCACTTTAAAAGTAATTTTTTATCTTATTTAAACCCTTTTTGTAATTGGAAGTATGCATCTAGGACCAACGGTTGCGAAAAGAAAGGTCGGTGAGGTTATACGTGGACACCTGTGTATAAGTAATGATCAATTCTAGGATATCTCAGAAAAACATTTTGAACAAATCTGTTTAAGCGAACTTATTTTTTCCGGCGGAAATTTTACTGAAATCTGTATAAAACTAACTTTTATGACGAAATTCCTCTGAACAACGTTTACTAATGCAATTTTAATGATTTTAGCTAATTTATCACAGTAAATGAAAAATAAAAATAATTAAAACTACTAAAAAATATTGATTTTATAATGTTTTGAACTTTATTAACTACAGAAAAAAATAATTCGCTCTTTGATTGAAGTGAACTTTTAGCTGTTTAGAAACTTCTTAGGGTAAAATCGTTTAGTTTCTTTTAAACGATTAAAAGTTTCATCTATCAAATAATTAATTATGATACTTAAAAGAAATCAAATTTATTATCTATTATCGACACATCTTGCGAGCTTCTAGTTCTAGTGGTGTATTACAACTCAATTATCAGAATACCGCAAAATGCCTCGTACAGTGCGGCGCAAAAGTTTATGAAGAAGCTAAATGTTCTTATAAAATGAGAAATACACACGGGAATGCATTGAAATTTTTACTGTACCCAAACAATTGGGTTTCAAATTCATGTTTCGAATTCCGAAAATATTCATTGTAAGAAAAATAATAAATTATAAAAAAAAAATCAAAATTGTGATGTCGCAAAAGTTTATGCACAGAAACGAAATATTTACATTTCACAAACACAAAAGTCTTTTAGCAGCATATGGTGTTTTCATTGCATCTGATGAGATCGAATACACAATTTTCCATTCATAACACAAGAGTAAGGTTTTGGGAGCGAATTTATACCAGGTTTCCTCGATCGCTGATTTGAGCTTTTGCACTAAGTAATACTGCTTCCAATTCTTGTAGACCTCAAGTGAGAGGATTCCCCAGATGTTCTCTATCGGATTGAGATTTGGTTTGAGTGCTGGCCTGTTCATCACAGTGATATTCTGAGATCTAAGCCATTCTTTTGTGCAACGGAAAGTGAGTATCGATGCGTTGTCTTGCTGAAAGGTCCAGTTGAGACCACCTAGGAGTTCACCAAACGGTCACAAATGCTCACTCAGAGATTCCTGATACTTTCGTGAATTTTGTCTGCCATTTAGGAAGCAAAGAGGCGTTTGTTCATTGTAGCCAAAAGCGCCCCATACCATGAACGAACCACCACGCTGTTGCCGGCTAAATATGCTCTTCGGATCTTTCCTCAAGGCACGCCAATAGAATGACAAGCCATCTGTACCATCTAAATTCCATTTTTTTTTCATCAGGAAAAATAACACTAATCCATTCGTCACGATAATACGTGTGCCTTTTGCCTATTGAAGTCTTGCTTGTTTGTGACACTGTTCCAGAAAAGCCTTACGAGCTAATTTTTGTTTTTTGATTAATCCTGGTTCAGTTATTCATCTGCGTATGCTGTCACGTGATATTTATGATCCAAGTCGATTTTTTATCTGATTAAGAGACAAATTGCTAGTTACAGCCAATCTTTTAATTCTTCTATCTTCACTAAACGTGATTTTTCTGGGCCTTTCTGAGCGATACGCATTGTTGAATTGTTTTCCACGATGCAGAACATTACAAATATCACGTTTAGACCGATTTAAAATAAGCGATATTTGCATAACAGATTTATCATCAGCTTTCAGCTTCCAAACTTCTACAACTTCTTCAGGAGAGACCTACAGAGATTTCGGAATTTTCATATAACACGTACAGCAATCGGTACTCTTTATACTCTAGGGAAAATGTCCTCACCAATCCTCCACATATCATTTCAAAGGGGTATTTGCATAAAATCACATTTGTGCATAAACTTTTGCGACATCATAAAAAATGTTTTTTTTTTCTGATTCTCGCAACGATGAATCTGTTCCGACTTGAGATATGTATTTATGATCTTAGTATTCACCTACAGTAAATATTTGAAAGCATTCTGTTGAACAATTTTATTTTTATTGAAATATTTGCGTTGTGCTTAAACTTTTGCGGCGCACTGTAAAACTTTAATTAACATCGTATTTAATTAACTGTAACTTCGTAATTACATATAAAAACGGACTGGTATAAAATGATAAAATTAAATGTAATAAAATTAAATATTAGGTCACGTGTACCTAACTTAACCTGCTATAGATATAAAATACTTGGACAAACATATTTTCTGAAAATAACGTAATAAAAAAATATTCTAATTTGTTAATGGAAATATATAATGAATTACGATGAAGAAATTATATGACCATTTGTGTAAAATAATTTTCCAATTAAAAAGAATTACTTCTTAAAATTATATAAAGTGTCTATATTATGAAGCGAAAACATGCCCGTAAATAACGCTGACGTCATATAGACGATGGAAAGACCTGATCAAAAAATTTTTGCTCTTACTGCAATTTTCTAAATTTATAAACATGCCACAATTTGAATTTTTGCATCATTGAATAGGAATAAAAGTTTATTTGAAATGCAAAATGTTAGAAAACTGTACCTGAATTTACTTATTTTTTATGGTTAATTATTTTTTCTTTTCAAGCATGGATTTAAAAATAAAACTGTATCGCGGCATTATTAGAAAGATTTACCTTTTTGCACTTAAAACAATATAAATGGTTCATCATTTGTTTCCGCCTAATATTCCACAGCGAAGTTAAAACTTCACCAACAAATAAATAATATAATAAAATATAAATAAAACACAAATTCAACATACATGTAATCCAGCTACAAGCTTTATCAGAATCAAAAGGACTATTGTAGGTAGCTGAATCTTTGGCGAGTTTTTGCATTACTAACTCTTGGCATGTATCTGTTGCGAAAGTATCGCTTTTAATAGATTTCAAATCTGTTTTTCAATACTTTATTTATATGTTTTATATAAAAATGCTTTGTAGTGTTGTTAGTGGGCTATAATATATATATATATATATGGAAAGTAAAAAATCTTTTAGAGTTTTCCATAAACAAAATGGTTTTAAACTATATTTTATAACCTGAGAATACAGGATCGGATCTTCTTGTTTATATAATAATTATAAATTCAAGAGAATGTTGAAAAAACTTTAACAGCAATATTTTATCGATCTTAAGTTTATTGCTGATAATTTTCTTGAATTCGGCCTATCAGTACTTGTAATAAAAAAATAAAAAATTCTTTCTAGAAAGTTTGAAATGTCATTTTAACAATGTTAACTAATTTATCGCATGTGGTGTGTGAAAAATAAAAGAAACTGAAAGCATTCTGAATGCCTGTTTTATAAAGCTTTGACTAATGTATTAACTGAAAGCAAAAGTAATTCACTCCTTGAATGAAGTAAAACTTTTAGTTCTTTTGAAATTGTTAGTGTAAAAAAAGTGTAATTTCGTTTAAACAACAAAAATATTTATGCCCAAAAATTTAGTATTTCTGAAAGAAATATTTAGCACTGATTTCTAGCTGATAATATCTGATCAGCTCAGGGCATAAAATAACATAGAAAGTAGGCGACACTAGTGTCGCCCAGTGCCAAGATATTGTCGCCCAGTGACAGGGCGCTGTGCCGGCAACTTTTAAATCTTAAATAGGTTAATAACATAGGATGACTCTGTGACTCAGGGGAGGGTAAGAGTAGCGACAGTCGTCATAGCAGACGCCGAATGTTCACAAATTGCCTCTTTCATGGAAAATGGTTTAAAATCAGAATTATCTTTTTTTAATCCATCTTCAGCACTGTAATATAGAAAACTAGTAATTTATCGTGAGATGTTTTATATCGAAGTGATCTAGTAAAATAAAACACAGTAGAAGTTACAAAATGCTGATTATTTTGCTATCCCAGTAGATGGTTCTGCTGATAGATATGGAGTTGATAACAAGTTTGTTACAGCACGATTTATTACAGAAAAAAGAAATCTGATTTCTTGGAGAATATAAATCAAATAAGCAATTTAGCACAATATCTCATGGTTTCGGTTAAGATTGTATATGATAACTTGAGCATTGAGAATGCCGCAAAAAATAAGTTGACAGCCTTAACTACAGTTGAGAAAAGTGCAAATACAGACAAAAACTATGGATTCTGGATTCGTATGAAACAGTACTTGGTCAGAGACTTACGTTGCTTACTGGTTCTACCTAGCTATGTCTTATTTGGAAACATGAATTATCGAAATTATTAATCAATTATAAAATGTGTAGCAAAATGTTATAAAGCTTCTGCTCCAAGCTTTGAAGAACTTAAAAAAACTTGAAACAGAAAACCTTACGCAGGTCTTTACGGCTCCGAAATTTCCCGGCTAGGGCTCCGCCCGAACTAAAGCTATCTGGGTACGACCCGGCCGGTCTAAAAACTAGACGTGAACGGCCCGTTGAAAAATCAAGTAAATCATGACCGGCTCGGCCCGTGCAAAAATCAGTGAAATCAGGACCAGCCCGGCCCGACTCAATTTGTACAAATAATCCAGACTTTTATTAAAATACAATTCAGATTTCTTTTAATGAATATGGCATACATATTTATGCGAAAATTCTATAACATATTTTTGCTTACTTATGTTCTCAAGTAATAGAATACAGAAAAGCAGTATTAATGATCACTAGGATTTTAGTCTATTACATTAAAAAATTAATGTAGTTTAGAATAAAAGAAAAATATAGTTAAAAGCATCATAATTTTTAAAGATGCATAATAAAATAAAGTAGATTTTTGAAAATATTTCGCTATAACAATATTGAAGTATATTTCCAAAGAAATTCCGTTAATAGAAGTTTATTATCGCTATTACTATTTTTACATAACAAATTGCTTGCCCGACAGATCCTGGGAACAATTAAGTCCAGTATCGACCAGACCCGAATATATACAATGAAATGTAAGCCAGATTACGGCCCGGCCCGAGTCTGTTGAAAAAATTAAGCCTAGGCTCAGACACGATACAACTGACCCATACAAATCTCTACGCTGGACATGTTATATATTTCTATATTGATGTTGTCAAGCTAGCATTGGCTCCTTAAGCGAATTTATACTTATTCCCGCCCGAGTCACGTCCATTGGAAATTGTTCATATTTTAAGAGCTTACTTTGGTACTCTTAACCTTTTTATATCGGGCTAACAGGCCCGATTAATTTCTTTTTCGGCGCGGCCCGGCCCGGGCCCGTGCAGACTTCTAAACCAAACTGCCTTTATTTTACCCCGATATTTTGAAGCGCGGTTCGTGAACAATTAAAAAACCTACCAAAAGTAATATGGCATAATCTTCCTCTCATGCAAAAACAGTGAGAAAACATTGTGAATCATCAACCTGACTCATCAAAAATTGAAAAAGGGCGGCTCACAAGTTTCTCCGATTATGGATGAAAATTGTTGAAGAACAACGCCTGCCTTGCCAAATGCGTAGATCTTCTGAAACCCTTAGAAAAATTTCAGAAAGATAGACAAATGTCTTTATTACACTGCCTGATATAGAATTGTCTGAGCAAATTTTATTATCGCTTTGATTCATATCGAAGATATTTGTTATCCTGATGGGTAGGAGAAAAGATGATGGAAATAAATAAAGGCACTAAAGTATCTAAAAGTGATTCGAATATTCAAGAAAATTATCGCCAGCGTGCGGTTAACAACTATTAGTTTCTACCAAGATATGTTGGTCGGCAACGGGAAAAGAAACTGTATTGAGTTGTAAAGAATTTGTTTCCCAAAGGATGGCAGAGGATCACATGAGCATCTGCAACAAAATAACTGTTTTTTTAAATGCAAGAACACCAGTAGAAGTTGCTAGTCAACCCTACTTGATTATGAGTACATTCTTGGTAAAACATACCGAAACAAACAAAAAAAACATACCGTATAGTAAACAATTTTATTTGTCAACTTAAACACTCAAGAGCCCTTATTCGCAATGTGCCAAACGGAGCGGATGTGAGCCCGCGTGAAGTACACATGACCGGTGCTATCGGCCAAGGAATAGCCACACCCAGCGCGTGTAACTCAACCTGCACACCAAACATCATCTATGACGCCTAGTCGCTACGTATAGAAACAGACCCAGCTATTAGAAGGTGGGACTTTTACCGTTTGAGGTTCACATCCCGGATCTCACTAGGGCCCCAAATAAACCGGACTCCGACAAGAGCGCCGGTCCTGAGACCGAAACGTATATGAGAATATTCTTCAGCAGTGGGTTAGAAGTGAAGGTGCCACTTGCGACTCCTGGAGGATCGTGGAAAGTTTCTCCATGCATCAATATACAGCCCTTCGTAGATCAGCAGGTTACCGGAGGCCTCGCGTTCAAGCCTCTAGATGACTCCTCATCTCATGCCTGCATAATCTAAGCCGCAGAGCCGAGACACCCGGCTCCAGGCCTAGGAACTTTCTACCTGCTGACAGCTAGGTTCTGATCATCGAGGCATCCCTTCCACATACAGTGCCGCCAATATATGGAAAACGCAATAGCCACTAACGATCCAGGAAGATCGTGGAAACCTTTATCCCGAGTTTCATACTGAAGCTCTCACCTGGGGCCTAATAATTTGAAAGTCAGTTTTTGAAAAATCTTCTTAATCCGACCGCCAGGCGCAGAAAGCACAGACAAGCTGGATTGGTTTTCCACCCGAAGCTCCGAGTTTGGTTTGAACATCAATATTTTATTGACGAGCCTCCTGCCCGGTTACCTGCGGCCGACCGGGAGGAGGAACGGTCCACACTTCTTCCCAGAATTAGTAAATAGCTGCACTCGGCACTCCCATATTAGTATCCTGACTGGCCACCGCCTGGTCAACGCAATGCTTCCTCCTTTCTCGACCTTACTTAATAGGTAACTCAAAACTACTACAGCTCCAGAGGACCCAAAGAATTGCATCACTTGCTACAAGTGCGCCAAGTTGCTGTCAAAACTTCACAAATAGACAGCACCGAGGATTGCGCGCGTTATGCCACCTCGAACGCCGCTGTCGACACTATGGGATCAATGGGTCTTGCTCTTCAGAGTCCGTTGTCTCCTTAGTCTTTGCCCCAGATAACTACATAGATGTGGTTCTATCACATTAGCTATTCATTGCACAGACTCATCGGGCACTGCGTTTGGACTACGGAATGTTGCCCCATCACGTGTTTGTCCACATTTTCCAGGAACGGTGGTGATGGCAGATCGTCGGAACCAAGCGCATCCAACACCTCCGAGACGCCGCTGTACTCGTAAACTATATGGAACGTGGAAAGTTCAAATTGGCTGAAGTAATAAAGGCTATTGACCCACATATTTATAGATTATTAACAATTCACAAATATATTTAGGAAAAATGTAGAGGTGCTACACTGGCCTCCAAAAGTTAAGGTACACGGACTAAATGCGTTCGATTGCACACGTTTTGTCGAATATCTACAAAACTTAGTGGCGAATTGTTCTTGAACTTCTGGGATGAAAAGAACATGTTTCATTTCATATTTCTCGGTGAAGATTTAGTCGGGGGTACAATTAGGGGGCTAATAATAAATTTAATAATAAAATAATATTTGCGATCACCTATGTAACAGGAAAGACTGGAAATGGTTTGTTCCTGTGGTAAATGATTATTTGAGTCCTGTTCAACATTTGTATGCATTTGTGTAAGCATAGCACTCATATTCGTGAAGATGTTAACGTTTTTGTGAGAAACTCAAACGTTTTTTTTTAATAGCATATAGAGTTTTCAACCAAATTTAACACAACTTTCCAAAAACCTGACAAAGAACAGTAGAAACAGTATACTGCAATTTAAACATGAATATATTGAATATTTGATGAGATATGGACATTTGTATGAGATAATTTTTAACTGCGCATGCGCATCAGATTTCAAAATTTGGTAGTCAGCGATTTAGGGCAACTTATATAAAAAGTCTAGTCAAATATCGCGAAAATTCACAAAGATGGGGTCGATATAGTGAGTTGCTTCCTAAAAATAGCTTTATTGTAAGGGATTTTACACAACTTTTCAATCAGCTCACTACATCTTCCTAAGTTTTCACAATATTTGACTGGACTTTTTATAGAAGTTGCCCCAAAATACTGAGTACCAAATTATGAAATAAAAATTTTGAAATCTTCCGCGCATGCGCAGTTAAAAATTATCTCATAAAAATGCCCATATCTTATCAAATATTCAATATATTCATGTTTTAATTGCAGTATACTGTTTCTACTGTTCTTTGTCAGGTTTTTGGAAAGTTGTATTAAATTTGGTTGAAAACTCTGTATGCTATAAACAAAAAACCGTTTGAATTTTTCACAAAAACGTTAACATCTTCACGAATATGAGTGCTATGCTTACACAGATGCATACAAACGTTGAACAGGATTCAAATAATCATTTACCACAGTGACAAACCATTTCCAGCCTTTCCTGTTATATAGGTGATCGCAAATATTATTTTATTATTAAATTTATTATTAGCCCCCTAATTGTACCCCCGACTAAATCTTCACCGAGAAATATGAAATGAAACATATTCTTTTCATCCCAGAAGTTCAAGAATAATTCGTCAATAATTTTTGTAGATATTCGACAAAACGTGTGCAATCGAACGCATTTAGTCCGTGTACCTTAACTTTTGGAGGCCAGTGTATTTAATTTACTTGAAAAAAAAAATTATTTGCATATTGTTTGTGGTATAGAGTGAAAGATTTTGTAACGCCGAACGCAAAAATATATTTCGTTTAGTTTTAGTATTATATTTTCAGAGATATCGTCGAAAATGTAATGCAAAAATATGTTCCCCCAACCCCTCTATTTCTGAATCTACTGAAATTAAAATTATGAAACATTAGGGATAGTAGACGTTAATTTAAACCTAGCATGAAAACTATACTGATTGCTCTAGGTCACATAGTTTTTGAGAAAATCTGATTTTTCCATTATACACAAATTTCGATTTGCGGAAGTTCAGGAGAGCTGGAGGTACCTATCGGTGCAGAAGCATAAAAGGATTGTTGATAAGGATTTTCGAAAAAAATTGTCGGTAAATAGCCAAGATATTAACCCTTAAAGACATGGACATACATAAAGACACGAGCGGTGTACTCTATGCAGCATCGGCTTTTAAAGCCTAGATAACAACTTTTAAAGATATATTTGTGTAATGCAATGCCCAGTTACTCATATATTTCTTGTACGGAACCCTTTGTGCGCGAGTAATACTTGCACTTGACCGATTTATTTAAACATCAAGAGGAAAATTTGTTTTCTTGATTAGTTCCACCGTGGATCTAAAACTATAGCTAGGATACAATATTTCACTAAAAATAAATGGTTATTGATTGAGGTCCAGTTCAGAATTTATTCCAGTCTCCAATTACCCAATTAGTCTGATGTATTATGGTTATGAACAAAAGCCAAGTGTAAAAATCGATAAATACTAGTAGGCAATATTCAAATATGATTTTAGATGATAATTTTCTTACATAAAGTTTTAAGTAGGCGTACGAATTTGGTACGTTGTATGTTATGTTTGGTCAATTAACAACATAATGATTAACAATTTGTCAGAACTGTAGCCTTTCTTAAATATTACTTAGAGTTAAATGGGGCTGTTTATATGATTCAATGAAGATTTTGCAGCTTATTAATCAGCACCAGGAGAAGTACATTAGGCTTATTCATGGACTTTTGTTTTGGACAACACACCAAACCAAATGTCGCCCACTGAAAATTCCTTAAAATATGCTCTGGATCAGCTAATTGATAACTGGTGTTCTGAAAAAATAACTCAATTTAAGATAAGGAAAATTGTTTTATTTCTTTTTATTATAAATGGATCTTGCAAGACTGTAATCCAAATCTGCGTACAGTCCAATTATCTAGTATTAGGTAATTGGATACAGGGCTCTTTAAGGGATAAAGATCCCTTAAAGTTTGTCCCATGATCGTAGAAACGCCCTGTATAAATATTTTCGCTCTACAATTAATATAAAGACCTCCTTACATTAATTTATAGAGCTTGGTACAATTTTATCAGTAAATTGATAGTATCAGTTTTTTATACTTTATTTTGGAGCAACTGCTTTTTTTGGATGTGCTTTTAATATTGAAAATATTGCTTACTGAAATTTTCCATTTTAATGACAGAAAAATATAAATAATTGGTAGAACGTATCAGTAATAATCTTTATCATATTTCTCAAAATATAGGGTTTGCGCTTTGGTTGTTGTTACTCTTCAAACATAAAATAGTTATTAGATGAATCCTAAATTGTCAACATTTTGCTAATTGCAACAGTTTTTTAACGCAATTTCATTGTAAAAAAAAAAAATAAACTGCCGAAATCGACAAATTAGATCGTTTTACACAGCAAACAATTTATTTTATAAGATTTGATTCTCATAACAACCCCCCCCCCCCCCACATACACACACACACCACCACCTTTTTTCTGTGTTTTTATTAAATTAAAACGAAATTTATTTGGAATATGAACTCTTAGTAAATATCTGGTTTTCTTTCTTTCTTTTTATTATTATTATTTTTTTAATAGGAACTACGATTACATCAACATTCTCTGTATGTCTATTTACGCTTATAGCCACATATAAAGTTACAACATAAGTCCTTGTTCTAAAGTTTCCATACCGTTAGTCATGTTATTATTTTTCCTCATTAAAAATTTATTATAAACGTAGTTTTAGATACATACAATCACAAATGATAAAAATAATAGTTTCTGTTCATTATGGGATTTGGCTTTAGAAATATATTTTATTTCATCGGATACAATAAGCGTTCGTGAAATTTGTTATTGATATCTAAAAATTTAATTTGTACAGAAAATAATTACTGAAAGTATAAAATTCCAGATGTTTCTGAATTAATACCTTCACCAATGCATCTAAAATTAACAGCAAATAACTTTTAAAATGTCAAACATTTTGTTTGTATGTCTGTGCGTGTGTATACGCGTCTATGTTTGTGTGAATATCGTAGTAATTTAAATTATTTTTTTAGGGTAATTCGTTTTTTTATAAGGATTAATGATGTTCCGCATACAATTATGCTGAAAAAATTAAGTATAAGTAGATGATGGGAAAATATATGAAATGATTGGAGAAACCATTAAAGAAAAAAATAAGTTGTTTAATTCAGTTCGTTATGCACGTAATTGGACAATCAGCTACCAATATGATATTACTGTAGTAATTAATGTTATTTTAATAAACTTATAATTACTGAATAGTTTTAAATAAATAATTCTAATTTAACATCATTAACTCCTTCAAGTACAGTTTAATAAATAGCTATTTTGAAAAAGCAATCTTGAATATTCCAACTGTTTCTCAAGAGCTCTGTACTAATCAGATTTTCCCTTTGTCATTAAAAGTATTGTATAAATAGCATAACATAAGAAAAAGAGAACTTAGCAGATGAAAATCACTGTCTTTATTTTTTTTTTTTTTTTCTTTAATTACTTGGTTTTCCAGAATGGGAGGAAATACCTTTGACAAATGAAAATAACTGGTTATAAGTAAAAATAATGCCTTTATTACTTTTTTGCTTTGGTTTTCTTTCAGAATTTTTGTGATGAAAGAAATTTTAAAGTATTTTAAGCTTTTAAAGCCAGTCGTAAAGTAAAATTACTAGCAGTGATAACGTTTGTTAAGTGAAGTGAATATTTATTCAACATTTCATAAAAATAAAATAAGCTTAAACCTAATTAAAACAATTTTAAGGTTAAATATGAAGAGGATAAAATAAGATGTTTCATTTAAAAAGTTTTTAAGATTGTGTTTTGCTTTTTAAAAAAACCATGCTAACGAGATTTTATGTTTCTCATTTTTCTTTCCAAACTGTTTAGATTAATTAAAATTAATTTGACAACAAAAAATAAACTACTGAAACCGCCTAGATGCTTGCGCTATTGAAATTGCGAATGAAAAAAGATTGCGTTTTATGTTTGACAACCAAAATGATAAAATCTAATTTTTCATCTGCACAGTTTTGAAAATTATACTTTTTAAAGAAAGAAATATTTTTTTTTCTTCTAATGAAATTTCATCTTTTTTATTTTACATTCTATAGTGCTTCTTTTAACTTTAATGAATTTAATAATAAAAAAATAATATGCTCAAACGCTTCCTCTAGAAAGTCCCCCCCCCCCCCCACACTTATCCTATTACAGATCATTCCGAGAAACTGAAGTAATACGATTTTACACTTTATATTTCAAGATAACAATGATGAGATACAATTTTTCGCCTACATAATTCACTATCCCAATTCACCATACAAAGCAAAATTTATTATAAAAAGATAAAGAAGTTTTTTCGAACACATAGAATCACAAATGATAAAAGTAATTGTTTCGGTTTATTATATTATTTGTTCTTGGAAATATATTTTATTTCATCGTACACCTTTGTAATTTAATGGTGATTTCAATTATTAAAATGAATTTTTTTAGTGTTATTTTATTGCTTTTAAGAATTAACGATGTTCCAACATAAAGTTATGCTGAAAAAAATTAAAGATAGGTATATGTGATGATGTGATGATTATAAGATAAGAAAATACATGAAATAATTTAAGAAACCATTAAAGATAAAAAAAATTGTTTAATTAAGTTCATTGCGCATGCAACTGGACAAGCAGCTACTAATATAAAATTACTGTAGTAGTTTCCATTATTTTAATAAACTTATAATTACTGAATACTTTAAATAAATAATTCGAATTTAACATCAGTAAGTCCTCTGAGTACAGTTTAATATGTAGTTATTTTGACTTGAATATTTCAATGGTTTCCCCTTTGTCATTAAAAATATTTTATAAATAGCATAACACAAGAAAAAGAAAATTAGCAGATGAAAATCATTGCCTTTTTTTCTCGTTAATTACTTGATTTTCCAGAACAAAAAAAAAAAAAACTTTGGCAAATGAAAATATCCGGTTATTACTGAAAAGAATGTCTTTAATACTTTAAAAAAAAAAAAAATTTGTGAGGAAAGAAATACTAAAGTGGTAAAGTAAACCAACCTAAAGCTACCACGTTCCTTCCGAATAAAAATTGGTCGCTCCGAGATGTCGTCTCTTAATGGAGGTCATGTTTAAATCTAGATTTCAATTGTTGAAAAAAGGTAACAATTAATGTTAGTAAAATTTATTTTTCACATTAGGAAAAAATTACGAAGTATCAAAATATAAGTATCAAAACAAAAATGTATTACGTAAGTTAATTAGCGCAGAGTTTAAAAATTGAATACATTGATGTTTGCTTTGATTTTACGGTTTTATCTCATATAACTTTTATTTCCAAGTCCTTTCGAAGTTTAGTAAATAAATGCAATTATTTATTTATTTATTTATTTATTTTTGACGGAAACAAATTATGAAGATTTCATTAATTTATCTATTTCTTTGAGAATTTCCTGACAGAATAGGGCAGGGCGGTTTATTGACCATCATCCTTACTTTGTCACCCGAGTTAAATCCATTGCCTAAAAAGGCACAAAGGGGTTTAAACACTTAAAGGTTACCAGAATAAATAAAAATCTAAACTTAGTTTAGAAGTGTGATATATAATGCGCTCGCTGGATTTATTATTCTAATAAAACCTTCTAGAAGTGACCAGAAAAAACGAAATTTGTTTCATTTTCTTCAAAGCAATTGGTCGCTCGTGGAGGGAGTTCAGCTGGACTGGTCTAGAGGTATTAGAGTATTGAGCCTATGGGAATAAATGTCGTTCCATGAAAAAATGGTCGTTGAGGAAGGTGATCGCCCAAGGAGTTTTCATTGTATTTTCTTTCCTTCTAATGTAATTTTATCTTTTTTTATTTTACATTTTAATGTGCTTTGTTTAACTTTAAAGAATTTTATAATAAATAATAATAAACTGAAACGATTCCTCAAGAGCGCCCTCTCTCTCGTTACATATCCTTCAGATAAACTGAAGAAATACGATTTTACTTTTTATTTTATATTTGAAGGTAACAATGCTGAAATATAATTTTTCATACAAACAGTTTTGAAAATTGCAATTTTTAAATATCTTAATAATGTGAGTTTTTTTCTTCTAATTGTATTTTAACTTTTTATTTTACTTTCTAAAGTGGTTTGTTTAACCTTAATGAATTTAATATTAAAAAAAATAATATACTGAAACGTTTCCTCTAGAATCCGCCTCCCCCTCATGTACTTATTACATATCATTCAGATAAAACTTAATCAAATAATAATTTATATTTTAAGGTAATAATGATGAAATATAATTTTTCACCTACACAATTTTGAAAACTATAATTTCTAAACAAATAAATAATGTATTTTCTTATCTTCTAATAAATTTCATCTTCTCATTTTACATTTTAAAGGGTATTGTTTAATTTTATTGGAATAAATATTAAAAGGTAATTTACTAAAATTGCTTTAAAAGCTCCATTGTTAAAGTTCTTTCAGAAAAAAAAGAAGAAATTTGACTTTTTATTTTATATATAAAGGTATCAACGATGAAATATAGTTTTTCATCGACACAGTTTTGAAAATTATAATTTTTAAATAATTCAATAATGTGTTTTCTTTTCTTCTGATGGTATTTAATCTTTTTATTTTATATTCTTAAGTGCTTAGTTTAATTTTAATGAATTAAAAATATACTGAAACTCTAGAAGTTTCCCTATTAAAGAATATTCAGAGAAAACTGAGTAAATACGACTTTACATTTGATATTTGATGGTAAATTGTCGAAATATACTTTTTTTCTCTGCATAGTATTAAAATTTTCTATTCGTAGATAGATTATTCATATAAATAAAATTTCATGATGTTATTTTGTTTTTCTAAAATGCGTATATCATAATAAGATAAAAATATCTAAATCAGTTTTATTTCTCCACTCATCTGTAATATACAGGATTATTCATAATGATGTACGGTACTTTAAAATACTATAATAAACTCATTTTGAAACATACACTAACCAGAACTTGTTTAAAGTAAAGGAAACTCAAATATTTTTTAATTTACTTTGGCTGGTAACGCTACGGAAGTTATGATGACGTTACTATCGCTATAACTTAAAATGGATTTTTATCAAGAAAAGAAGTTTTGTGTTCTGCGGTATGCGAAAACGGTATCTGTAATTTTAGCCCGACGTGCGTTTTTGTTTCGTAGACGTTTTTGATAAGATTGTCCTACTGATAAAAGCATTCATAAGTGTATCACCAATTTAAAGAAACAAGTTGACTTTGCAAATATATGACCTTTTTTCTGTGTGTGTGTCTTTACAGCCATCACATTATGTGACT
This sequence comes from Maratus speciosus, assembly GCA_963932465.1. Lineage (NCBI taxonomy): Eukaryota > Metazoa > Arthropoda > Arachnida > Araneae > Salticidae > Maratus > Maratus speciosus. The sequence goes on along the minus strand of OZ010792.1, from coordinate 197,756,233 downwards.
TTTACTTGTGGGGTTTTGGTAAAAACAACGTGTATGAGGCACGGCTACCACGCAACTTGGACAATCTAAAAACATGCACACGTAATGTTCTGAACTTAATAAAACAGGCATGCTGAAGCAAGTTTGACACGAAGTCGACTATCGTCTGGACGCTATCCATCTGACTGTGGAAGTTATATATCGAACTCTTATAATGTAATAAAATAAAAATGTTTGATTTTTCATTCACTTTAAATCCGTTTTGCCAGGTGTATATTTCAAAATGAGTTTATTATAGCATTTTAATGTACCGTACATCATTTTGAATAAACCTGTATTATGTAAAAAATAAAAAGATCAAAAAAATGTTATAAGACTAACAAAACGTCGCAATTAATGCGATAACCAAATCTATTTTTATTATTAAAAAGCACAAGTCATTTTTTTTCATTAAAATTCAATACTAATCAAGCGTTAGTTAAAATTAATTTGTAGTGTTCTGTTTACTTTGAAAATGTAATTTTTTTTTTAATTCAAAAACATTTTCTGATATCTTAAGAAAAATCTCACGACTTATAGCTTTTAAAACACTGTATCTCTGAATAATTATTTTTTTAAATGATCCGTGCATGTTGCTTTTCCTTATACGTATATTTTCTGCCATTTTGAATTTTTGTCAGAATTGATCATTTATTCTTTAGAAAATATTTTCATAAAATATTTTTCAATCAAGCCAAAAATATTTTAAGGAAAAAGTATTTTCATTACATGAAGCTTTCTACCTATCTATTATCCATCTATTATCTATCTAGTGTATCCACGTGTGACCTGACGGACTTTATTTTTGCAACCGTTGGTCCTAGATGCATTTGTTCCAATTAAAAAAATGGTTTCAATAAGGTAAAAAAATAGTTTTAAAGCAATTTGGGTAAAAAAAAAAACATTTTTTTTTAAATTACGAGATTTAAATTTTTATACGGTTCCCTGGCCCTATAAGTTATATTTAGTAAAATTTCCTATTACACTCACAAGTAAGATAAAAAAAAAAGTTCCATTCATATAACATTATAATCGACCGAGTTATGAAACTTTTAAAAGATATTACTTAGACCACTTTATTGCATCTGAACACAGATGAGCTCCGCCATGCTTTTGGGGGTCATATACCAAGTACTTAAACTATTCGAAGAACTTATTTCACGTGGAAAAAAATCGTACAAGCATTACGATTGAGTTAAGTTTTATTAAGTTTCAGATTGACTAAAATAATTATATATGTTTATTTTGTAAGGATATGAGACTGTTTCTTTTCATGATTTCTTTTAACAAAAATTATGTTCTTTTTATAAGTTTTATTTAACTTCAACGATTATATGTATGTTTTTCCAGTTCAAAATTTGTACTCGAACTTTAACTCACTTTCAAATATTCGATCGAGATTAAATTTTTCATACTGACATAAATCCGATGACAATCTAATATTATGATTTTCGGTGGATACCATTTTACTTATTTTACAGGGTAACACAAAAAATTTCGGATAGATTACCGCAAAGAAGTTTGAGAAAAAGTTTTAGATTAGATAACAAGAGACTACGATGGTTGTGTTTTTTAACTTTTATGTATTTTTAGCACTGAATCCGAAAATTTCTTTAATTTTTAACCATCATGTCAGGATTTTTTGCAAATCACAAATTGTCAAAGTTAAAAATTAACAAAAGTCGGATACTATAAGATATAGGAGATGACTGTATTTTTTAATTTTTAATAATTGATTTTTTATGCACTTTTTAGCTGTAAATCTGAAAATGACCTTCATTTTTAACCATCACGTTAGAAATTTTTTGCAAATTGTAAATGTCAAAGTTAAAATATAGCGAAAATCTGATACTATAAACAGACATAAAACTTTTTTAATTTAATTTAATTTTATTTAATGCAATAATTTGTTCGATTTTTTTTTTGGCTTATTCTGGGATTCTTACAGCTAAACAGCTGAGGGTTCCGATGAAGTGGGAGAGGAGGTTCAATTTTAACTTTGAATTTTTTAACTTTGAAGTTTACAATTTGCGAAAAATCCAGACGTCATGGTTGAAAATGAAGGTCATTTACTGATTCTGTAAAAAATACGTAAAAATAAATCATCAACAGTTAAAAACACTACAATAACAGCTATTTTATAGTATCAAATTTTCGCTACTTTTTCTTTTTTTAACTTTAAAATTTACTATTTGCAAAAAATCTTTACGTGATAGTAAAAAATGAAGGTAAATTTCGGATTCAGTAGTACAGAATACATAAGACATACAGAATACAGAATACATCTTAATAGCCCAAATTTTGTCTGACCCGTTAGAATGTGTAATAGCGCAATGACATTTGTATATCATTTCTAGCAATGCGGAAGGATTTTTGATATTACTTTAAAGCACAAGGTCAAATTCGTCGATTTATTTTGGTTGGTTCAAGTTTCGTTTGGAGAAATCGACAAGCGTACCGGTCGATGCCTGATAGTTTAAAGATAAAATATTATTTTACCTTATTATCTGGTAATCATGCTGTATTCAATGATAGATTGCAGAATAATAAAACTGGATTTCTGCCGAGAAAGTGCAAAGCGTACTGAATTATCGAGACAAAGTGTGAAGTTTGTAAATTAAATTCTTGGATACTAAGGTATTATATAACATCCTTTATTACACATGATAATTCATTTATCAAATATATGCATGGATGGCTACAATATTTCCGTAAGGAAAGCCATTTGAAACAAAGTTTCATACGTCAATCAAAAGCATAAAAAATAGGCACAAATTATCAGAAGATATTAGCCCATTTTGTGCTTCTGATTTCGCAGATTATTTCGTGAACCATGCAATTTTACAATGTTAATAAATTCTAATACTAGTAGGCATGAGAGAGCAGGGAAACAGGAAAATTGTTATAAGCCTTGAACCAAAAAGGCCCCCAACTCATCAAGGTTTTTTCAAGGAAATTTCTAGATATAGTTCTGCCTCTAGGACCATGTGTGAATCCAAAAAGTTTAATTTGTTTGGACTCCGCAATTTTATTAAAATCACCGTATCTTACAAACCAAAGGAAATAAAATATTGAAACTTCATATGCCTATAGTATAACTTAAATCAGTAAACATGTGTTTCGGAATTTTTCAAAATTCGACCCCTAACGGGGAAAAGGAGACCTTCCCCCAAGCGCCCTCTGTTTTCGAAAGGCGTCGCAAAAACAATACTTAAACTAACACTATTAAGGTTAACACTATTAAGGTTAACACTACGTAAGCTTAATGGTTACTCAGTTATAATTTGATTTGTCATGTAGAAATCAGCATCAGCTTCAACAATAAGTATTTTTTTTAAATATAATAACAGCAGGGTTAGCACAACAGTGCCAAATTTTGACCAACTTGGCCAAACATGGTTAAACTTGGCGACAAAAATAAGTTTCCATGTATGAAGCCAGCTTGACGATAACTGACTAAATGACCGACGATAACTGACCGGTAAAATTTCCATTTAAATCAATTAATCCATATTTCTGAATTTTGTGAATTTTAATGAAAGCATGTTTTTTTTAACTTTTATAATTATTTAATATATATTTAAATGAGCGAGATGTTTTGGTGGAATATTTTAAATATTTAAACGCATTTTTTTAAAATAATTAATCCGACTATAAATACTGAAAATTACAGAAGGATTCAAGCAAATACCATAGTATTAGCTACATTTGATTATTTTTATTTAATTATTTAATTATTTTATTTCAATATAATGGAAGATATACAGAAACTTTTTGATAAAGTAGAAAAAGAGGAGTAAAAAACCCTCTTTTATAAGCAATCGATGTTAATCTTAAAAATGACGCTTAACCCTATTTTCATGACTACTGTTCATATAGTTCCAAAACACTCCCGTTAGAACATGTAATTTTGATATCATTGAAAAGTCAGAGCTTAGATTTACGATTGATAAAAAGCGCGAACAACTGAATTTATTTTTAAAATTCAAATTTTTCCACGTTTTCTTTTTCAAGATATGGCAATAGGAAATGGAAAAAAATATTATTTAAATTATCTCTTTAGAGTTTCTAAATTGTTTTCTCATAAAGTATTTTTCATAATTTACTTACATTTAAACTACCAAATGATAAAATAATATTGTTTTTTAAATATATATTACACTTTTTTTTATTCATATTTTCTACTTTTAGTGTTCAAAATATTTCGTTGTTTCAGGTTCAGAGACAATTGGTATATTTTGGCGAGAGTGATTTGACAGATTATTAACTAGCAAACAGTTTTAACAGTACGGGTTATTTGGTGATTTATCACCAAAAGCTGGCAACTGAAAAGGCACTTATAAATAATTTATTAAATAATAATTAAGTTCTAGAAACAACAAAATATTGCATTGTCATCTGAAACATACCAGTGTACATATATTTTTTATAATTCTAGAGTACCAGGAAGTGGCTGAAATATCGATTAAAAAATTCAGTCTTAACATACAAAAAACAATTATGTTAAATAAAAGAGCATAAAAATATCAAATATGCCCGTGCTTACTGACAAATCGATTACAAAATTCACTCTTCACGTATAAAAACAAATTACGTTAAATAAAAGAGTGTAAAAATATCAAATATGTCCGTGTTTACTCAAAAATCGATTACAAAATTCACTCTTTACATATACAAAACAAATTATGTTAAATAAAAGAGTAAAAATATCAAATATGCCCGTGTTTACTAAAATATCGATTACATAATTCAATCTTAACATACAAAAAACAATTATGTTAAATAAAAGAGTGTAAAAATATCAAATATGCCCGTGTTTACTGAAAAATCGATTACAAAATTGACTCTTCACTTATAAAAACAAATTATGTTAAATAAAAGAGTGTAAAAATATCAAATATGTCCGTGTTTACTGAAAAATCAATTACAAAATTCACTCTTTACATATACAAAATAAATTATGTTAAATAAAAGAGTAAAAATATCAAATATGCCCGTGTTTACTGAAATATCGATTACATAATTCAATCTTAACATACAAAAAACAATTATGTTAAATAAAAGATTATAAAAATATCAAGTATGCCCGCGTTTACTGAAAAATCGGTTATGAAATTCAATGTTTAGATACAAAAAACAAATTATGTTAAATAAAAAAGTGCAAAAATATCAAATATGTCCGTGTTTACTGAAAAATCGATTGCAAAATTCACTTTTCACATATAGTAAACAAATTATGTTAAATAAAAAAGTGTAAAAATATCAAATATGCCCGTGTTTGCTGAAAAATCGATCACAAAATTCAACCTTTAAATACAAAAAACGAAATATGTTAAATAAAAAAGTGTACAAATATCAAATCTGCCCATTTTTACTGAAAAATCGATCACAAAATCCAACCTTTACATACAAAAAACGAATTATGTTAAATAAAAGAGTGTACAAATATCAAAGATGCCCGTGTTTATGAATAGAATCTTCTGCATTTGAATGAAAGAATTCAATAAGAAATCGAATCTTATACAACTACTACGAATGTATACATGAAAAGTCACATATCATATCAATCAAATATTTATCATGCGACTCGAAGGAAAATTTCAGAAATTTTCACGTGTGTGTGCATCTTTCAGACCTCTTTATACTTACAGTATTAAAAGAATTTCGCAAATGCAAAGATATCATACACAGCCGGATCTAATAAAAGTTTGTAAAGAAGGCAATGTTTGAAATTTCATCAACCGTATTTCTTTGTGATCGTATTCCCCAAAAAAGAATTTACGTAGTTTTCAAAACTTCATTTAAGTTCCGACTCTAATATTCTGATTAGATATAAAGTGAAGTTTTACTATTAATGCTTCAGAAACGAGAACTTTCATAAAGGAATATACCGTATTTTCCTGACGCATTGCAAAATTTAATAAATTTTTTGAAAAAAATATGAAAGTAAAATAATGACAAACCCTAATTAATAAATACAAATATTTATAGCGAAATACTATAATTGATTTCGGCCAACAAATTGACTTTTTAGAAACCTTCAAAAAATGCATGGCATTGTCATCTGAATCTTCTTCCCCATCTATGTCGTCGTTTCTTCTTACTCTTCCGCATCATTATCGTCGTTGCAAAAAATTATCCTCATTTCCATTATAGCATTACTGATGCCACGCTTTAAAAAAGATTTGATGATACACTTTCGACTAAGATGTCTTAAACAACCGGTACACCTGTGTGATTGTATGTAAGACGTTTCAAAGCACCCTTTTGCGACAGTTGATGAACACGGGTATTCAACATCCGTTTGTTCCACTCTTCTCTAATATAAACATTGAAAATTTTGTTATCAAAAGGTTTCAATGGACTTTAGGCATGTGACGTCACACCACAGAGCTATTGGTATTTTGATCCTTTATGCTAGCCACTGTACCGCCAGAATGTCAGTATGTGTAGTTGCAAATAACATCACCAGACGGCTTTTAGCCTCGAACCATATTGAATGAATAAAATTTAAGCGAAATTTTGCGAATTTAGCAAATGTTTTCGGATATTGAACTACATTTTTATTTTATATTGCAATATATTAAGTATACAATATATTATCTCACACAACAAGGAATAATTTTTGCGGCATTTTAAACAAATAAACAATAAATAACGCTTATCCCATACAGTGCTATGATAACATGCAAAAGTAAATACCGTAAGCAGAGGAATTTTAGTTCAGACCTCAGGTCGCGGGCTTAAAGTAAATTTTAATGTTAATCCTTGTGAATTAAGAGATTACTTCAGTCAAACGAAATGACCTGATCGCTAATGCTAATCCTATGGAAGAAATTTATAAAGATATCTCGCTTGCATTTCAATATTTTTAATTTTTTTTTTTTTTTTTTTTTTTTTTTTGCATTTGATAGCTGGGATTGATTTGTTCAAAGGCCGTTTTCGACTTTTTCGATTTTCTTTGCGGGTATTTTTAATGAGGACGCTTACTTTTCGGAACCAGTTCCGAAAGTGAAAGCATCCGCATAAACAAAATCAGTAATCAAAATCGAAAAAGTAAAAAACAGCCTTTGTACAGATCGATCTCAGCTATCCAATGCAAAAAAAAAAAAAAAAAAAAAAAAAAAAAAAAAAAAAAATCAACTAAAAATATTGAAATGCGACCGAGATATATTTATAAATTTCTACCATAGGACTAGCATTAGCAAGCGAGTCTTTTCATGTGACTGAAGTAGCCTCTTAACAGCCAATTCCGTATTGCACTGTTGGAAATTTTGCTTAATGAACACCTTCAAATGGGGACTATCCAAACTAATTAAATATATGAAATGGTTTTTTTTTCTTTTTTATTAGTACACATTTCCTCCTCTTTCTTTAAAACAAATCGGTACAAGTCCAAAAACCAGCCAGCAAATTTAGCTCAGAAAACCTGCTCATAAGATAACTATGCTGGCTGGTTGTCGGCCCAGTTAGCTTAAACGGGAAAGCATTGACCTTGTAAGCCAAGGGTCTGGGTTCGATTCCCAACCTGTGCCCTTTTTCACTCAGTTGGAAATATTCAATTCGTATGATAAATTTACCAATCAGTTTGATTGTATTAAAATAATAGTTCATCTACGTATCCATCATTTATATGGAGTTCCTTTACCTGCGGTTTATTCTGTTGAGCTGTCTTCATGACAGACCAGATGTTACTAACAACTAGGTTATCTGAGCGAAATATGCTGGCTGGTTGCCGGCTAAAACATTGCGGCCTTGTAAGCCAAGGATCTGGGTTCGATTCCCAGCCTGGGTACTTTTTCGCCCAGTTGGAAGTATTCAGTTCGTATAATAACTTTATCAATCACTTTGATTGTGTTAAAATAGAAGTACAGTACTTGAAATCCTTTCTTTATAGCCCTTTATCTATATAACCCTTTCTTTCGAGATGCCCACGATTACGAAAAGCGTACTTTATAAACGTTAAAACATACATATTACATAAAAAGGTGTTATAAATACATAAAGATATTATTTAATATAATCCTGAGATCTTTCGAACACAGATGCGTTCATTTTCAAAGGGCAAAAGATGACTGCTTCATGATGTCATCTTTTCCTCTTTGAAAATGAACGCATGTGAGTTCGAAAGGTCTCGGGGTTATTATTATATAATATCTTTTTATATTTGTAAAACCATTTTAAGTAATTATATATATGTTTTAAAGTTTATTTTAATAACAAGGTGAAAATTCCTTCAAGACACTTTTTTTTGCATACAGTGTTTTGGCTGTATTAAAACGTTCTTTATCTTTTGAAATCTCAGAAATCAATATATTTTCAAGTTTTAATGGAGCATTTATAAAATCAAAATTTCTTTTGCTGCTAAAGATTTTGGAAGCGTTTCCGATTAGTTTTTGTAGTGTCAGTCAATCCAGACGATTGGTTTTTCGGATTTAATCAAATCTCAAGTGAACATCTTCAAGTTCAAAAAACGTGTTTTACAGACAAACATGGTAAGTTAACACTGACATTAAACGTTATGTTATTTTGTTTCCTTTGCGTGTGTAAATTCAATTGCGCATCTCAAAATGTTTAATTGAGAATTGATAGCATTGTAAAAACCAATATTCTGGTTTCAGAAAATTAAATTAATACACAAAGAAGAAAAAATACTAAATAAATAAAACGTGGAAAAGTTTATAAAAATTAGTGGCGGTAAAAGAAACTTTGTTTTTATAAATGCTTCCTTAAATTCAAAAATATAATGGTTTCTGGTGTTTCTAAATATAAAACATTCTTTTCAGAAATGTGGGTAGCTCGGAAGAGGTTATTGCATATTTACACTGTAGAAAAATGCCGTTTAAATACGGAAATTGTTCTGGTAATCGAGACACCAGTACTATTTCCGTATTTTAACGGAATTTGTTTTCCGTAAATTCCAGAAAAAATTCCGTTTTTTCACAAAATGTATGGAAAAAATTCCGTTAAATACGGAAATGGCGTCTCGATTTCCAGTACAATTTCCGTATTTTAAAGGAATTTTTTTTACAGTGTACGTTCGTAGTTATATTATAGTATTTAGATTAAGGAAAACTCGTCTTTTTTTTAGCATAGAGAGAAGCATACTTCCATTTTAATTTTAATCCCCAAATGACGATCTTGTACTGGAATATTTTTTAAAAAATTTAGCTGCTAAAATGTATGTGAACTATTGAACAGATAAACAGTTTAGGCATTTCATAAGCTTCTTTGATGTGCACATTAGATAGTGTCCAGCAATGGCCTTATTTCTAAAATTAGGGAGCGAAAATAAAAAAGCGAAGCGTCTGAAACAATTATTTCAATATTCTTGCAACAGAATTAATTTGTCTTACAAGGGAATTACCTGAGGCGCTAGTTGCCAGTTTTGGTAAGAGAACACTGTCAGAAAAACTCGTCAATATATATTAAATTATTCCTTATTTTTAACAAATAATTTCCGTACTCCTAGAAAACATGTTTTATCCGTGAATTCTCCCCGAACGTCTAAAAAAAAGAGGGAGAAATTCCCTTCATTCCTAGCACGCATGCGTATTGGGTCTATCAACAATAAATCCGAATTTATTTTAAAAATGAAAAGCAAAAAATTATATAAATTAAGATTTCTAATTTAATTAAAAAAGACAAAGTTTTCGAATTTCAAAATAAATAACAATTCATTTCTCATTCATTCAAAAGTACTCACAATTTAATTTTTTAAGTTGAATAAGTTGAATAAAGTTAAATAAAGTTGAATTTATAAAGTTCTTTATAAATAAATATTCGCATTTAAAATATACTTTAAATGAACACATTTAAAAGATATTTTAATTAAGAAAATAAAATGTAAAAAAATCGACATTACTCAAAAAAAAAATCTTATCGAATAAAATTTAATATTCGTATTTTACCTCTAGTAATCTACGTAAAAATATTTCAAATGCATATTTTTATGCTATATTAATGCTAAAGTATTAAAATCCCAATCCACAATCTCATTAAAGACGAAATCTTCCCGAAATGAACTTCAAAATTAAAAGCTTTTTAAAGAAATTGTTCAAGCCATACACATTTGAAGCAAACATATTTACTTCAAAGCGTTTCGTTGCTGTGCAGCTGTAGCTCTGTGCTGGCGTGCTCGTCTCGTAACGCTCAGGTGGCTGGTTTTAATCCATCGGCAGCCGCTTTTACTTTTTCCCAACTTTTTGCAATAGACGGATATTTTACCTCCTGTAAAAGAGGAAAAAAAATTAAAATAAAAAATAAAAAAACGTATTATCGTCAATTCACGGAAATATGCCGACAGCACTGTTGCTAGTAGAATGTCCGTTAGTTGAAGAAAGTTATTTTTGAGAGTGTGCTATCCTTGGACAGATCTTGTCGCGAGAAACACACACACACACACACACACACAAAAAAAAAAAAAAAAAAAAATCGAATGGAACTACCTTTTCGAAATAAACACCGCAGGAGTTGCAAGGCAAATTTGGGCCACGAGTGTAAAAGCGTTTACAACAGCTGTATTATCCCAAAGTACTAACCCCCTATACTAACCTGCTCCACTTCAGGAGAAACATAAAACAAGTTGACTGAATTGTATTTCGAAATGTTCAAAAAATCTATACGTGAAGAGACGAATGTCTTCATCGTGCATGAGTGAGCAGGCCACAGAATCTTGAACTTCACAGAAAATTGGATGTTAGCGTCTAAGTCATGATTATACCTGAACCTGGCGGTACAAAGAACTATCTCCAGCCCTTGATGTTGAAACGCTTCATGACTATAAACTTATAGCCAAACGTATGACCAAAAATTCCAAAACTCTCTGTCTTATATGTGGTGGAGAAGATTTGACTACAATCGAAGATATCGTAAAATTGCTTCATTTGATTCACAGCCAAATCTCCGCCCTTGCATCTGAAGTTATGCGCCGATATGCTTTTCAAAAGGCGTTACTACGAAATGAAACACCAAGCGTCAGATCTAGAGACCAGTAACTAAGAGCCAAACTTGTAACATATGCAACACCCTAACGTTTATGAAATGACTCTGGTGTGAAGAGTCACTATGCTTTAACTACTTTCACACAGACATGCATTTTCACCGATAACCAAGTGATCAGCCAAATCTCATAAATGAACCTACTGTCATACGAGCTACAACTATTTACTAATCACAACATTTGTGGGATAGCCAGGGCCCGACTTACGCAGGGCATGCGGGGCGGTTGTCCTCGCCCCCCCCCCCTTTTTAGGGGGCCCCCATCTGAGTTGTCAGGATTTTCATTAAAAAGTGCCAATGTTTAAAATTAAACAAAAGTGACCGGAATCCATACGCTTTCAAACATTTAGGAAGGAAGTGCGGTCCCCCTTCCTCCCTCTGCTTCCAGTACCCTTCTCACCTATGCAAAAAACAAACTGTATCATTAGAAAACTAATGATTAATATTTTATCATGCCAACTTAGTATTCTATTGTTTTCAAAAGAAAATCTTTATTAACGTTTTTCTCGTAACGGGGCAAGTTAATACCATTAATGATGACCAATTTGGGGCATTTTCTTTTAGCCATCTTATAACGTACGTAAATAAGCAAAGTAAAAGCTTGCAAATAAATACTCGTGTCAATCAATATATCATTTTTTTTTCTACTATTATCCTACAAGTATTTTTTCTTAAAGTTATGACTATCTTTTTGTGACACACTGTATACAGATGTAAGCAGTACCGGGTACAAAGCTTATGCATATAGTAGAATATGTATGATGTTTAGTACTAGCCACTTCCACATTATTTTTTAAAAAATCTATAGATAGATAGAAGGCCCCCCCCCAGAATGATTCTTGCCCCGGGACCCCCCATAGCCTAAGTCGGGGCCTGGGGATAGCTGTCTTTTTCTGTGTTAATAATTCCACATTCATAACATTCCATGTCAAACAGTAGATTTCTTTCACTGCATTATACAGCAACACATCATCTCTATTAACAACATTACGAACACATGACAATTGCTCACAGTCACATTTGAGAAGAAACAAGTAATATAAAAATTTTGTTTTTAAAGTCAATTCCTACTTAGGCCATCAAAGAAAAATTTAATATAATCAAGCTAATATGAGTTTTTGTTGCATTAAAATATCTCAATTTGTTGATTTTCTATAAGCAAGTAGGTTTACAATGGAACTCTATGGGAATTTGGCGAAATATTACAGATATCACCAAGTTGGCGTCACTTTTGGCGACTCATTTTGGCCGCCAAATTTGGCGATATATCGCCAAGTTCGCGACAAACTTGGCGGTATTTGGCGACAGAACAGGGTCCCCCCCCCTATGGTAACCCTTATTGAAAATACTTTCATTGAAATTCAATAACCAATGGCGGCCATTTTGTTTCCCATGCAAAACTAAAATTAATTAATTAAAATTTAATTAATTAATTAATATTTGAAAAAACTTTATTAACATCAATTGTCATCCAGTACAAGTTTTAAAAAATTTATTTCAACCTGATAGGATGAATAATGAGTATTTTATTAACGATTGAAAATTTGTACAAGATAAATATATAAATATATAAATATATAAATAAATATAGGGAGAGTGTGAGCTAATAGTAGGAATTGAAAAAAAAGCTTATTTATCCATTTATCCGTTGGTGGAATGCTTGTGCAATTTGCCTTTCAGCTCCTGCGGTGTTCATTTCAGACGGGTAATTCCATTGGATTTTGTATTTCTCACGACAAGACCTTTCCAATTATACCACTCTTATCAAAATTGGCAACTAGCACCTGAGGTAGTAGAAAGAGTTAATACATCTAATATATAAAAATGAAAATTTGCCTTCCTGTCTGTAATGCTATACGAATTCACAGTTTGGAAACCAGAATTATGAAATGTTATGTGTATGTGTATTAAAACACGGCCGAGGCAACTAGAGCAATCCGGAATGGAAATAATTTATTTTTAACTTTTAATTAAGGGGTCTCAGGACTCTTAAAGCTTTAAAATTTTCGAAATTTTAATTTTTTTAGATGTTAAACTCCTATTTTTTCTGAACATTTTGGTATAAATGTTTCCTTAAAATTCCTATTAGAACAGAAGTTATGGCTTTTAGAATTATACACGCTCAATAGCTGAAGCGGCGTTTCAGAAACTTTGAAGTCCATTTACTCCAAATGACGTTTTTGGGCATAACGCGCACGATATCTCAAAAACTTCTGAATTTTTTTTCATGAAATTTTCAAAACAGATGTTTCATGTTAGTCTGTATAAACTGAACCTAAAATTTCCTTCTTATTGTTCAGAAATATATTCTTTATAGGTGATTATACTGTTGAAAATTTCTAAATTATTCATTAACTAAATACAACTTTGTATTAAAAATAGAAAAATGCTTTAAATACAAATTTATTTAGGTTCAGAGTAATTATTACAATGTGAAGCATAAGTAAGACCCAAAATTTTCCTTCTACTTAAAAAATTTATTTTATAATCGTGCGCATAATCTGTTACGCCGATTTTCCGCACGTCAAATGTCTGACATTTTGGATCCCACTGTAAATTGTAATTCTGCATCTTGTAATTTTTCAAATACATGAAATGAAAGAACATACTTATATCTTTCATCCCAATATAAAATATTGTCTTAAAATTAATTACAATTTAAGATATTATCTGTTGAAAATGGTGGGGTTTTTTTTTTCGATTTTTCCAATTTTAAGAGTCTTGAGACCCCTTAATACAAAACCACCAATTCAATAGTAATTTATTATCAAATTTAAACAATTTTCGGTATAGCAGCTGCCAACAATTAAAAATTCACAATAACATCATTTTTGTTTTAATGTTCAACCCGTAATCTCGCGAGTTCTTTAACCAATGTGAGATATATATATTACGTACGCCACGCTGCAATAATAAAAAGCTGTAGTGGATATTATGATATTTCTTCTTTTACCTCACATGCAAGTATTTAGAGATTATTTAATTGCGCTTAATTATTACAATTAAAAAAATAAAGGCAAACATTTTATCACGAACATCAACAAAACTTTTTATTCTATTTATTCCCTTATTCCATAGATATCGTTTTATTGTCAGTTGCCATAGTAACATGACAAAATAAATTTCATTAAAAAATTCGCAGTAGTAGAAAAATATTTTACTAAATCGAATAGTTATTTTTAATTTTGGTTTTAGAATTAAATTCATAAACTCCCGTGCATAGAACGGGTTAAACAGCTAGTTTTCTATATTTCGTTATTCTTTATGTAGTAATATTCTTTATTTTATTTTTATTTATTTATTTTTTTTTTTTTTTACTAATTTATTTAACATTAATTCTTACATGGCATTATATGGTGTTTATAAATGTAAAAATTTTACCAACTAAAAGCATGAACTCCTGATTGTTTTTTCCTTATTAATTTCACGATAATAAAAGTAAATGGTTGTTGTTCTTGTTTTTAGAATTGTTCACAAAGTACTCAAACTATTCTTTCGTTTTATGAACTCCATTCAAAGAATAATGATTGTTTTTTTTATCATTTGAGTTGGATAATATAACAGGAAATATTGCAAAATATCAAAGTTGCACATCTTTATGAATAGATTCTTCTTTATTTCAATCCAAATATTCAATATGAAATCTATTTCTATGCAACTACTTCTAATATGTATACATAAAAGGTCACATATCACATCAATCAAATATTTATCAAGCTACCTGAAGGAAGATTTCAGAAATGTTCACATATGTATGCGTCTTCAGATCTCTTTACGTTTGCAGTCTCAAAAGATTTTCGAAAATGCAAAGGTATAAATAATATTCAGTCGTATCTTTAATAAAAGTTTGCGAAGAAGGCAGTGTTCGGGATTTCATCAAGCGTATTTCCTTGTGATTGCGACCCGAAAAAAATAATTTGCGTAATTTTTAAAAGATTATTCAGCTGTAATACTAAAATTTCCATTGCTCGATATAAATTAGACATAGTGAACTTTAATAATTATTTTGTTAATAAGAATTTTCAATTATAAATATATGAAAAAAAAAACTATTTAATCTTACTTTAAAATACGTAGAGGTCAGAAACATAAAAGAAGCAATAATAATTAGATAGCAACATTAGATATAACCTTACACTGTGTAAAATTTGGTACAACGTTGCACCATTTTTGGTGCTGCAGTAGCTGCCACCATAAGATGGTGAAACATTGTTCCAACATTTGGTTCTAAGGATGAACCATAAGTTGGTGAAACCTTGAACCACACGTTGGTGAAAACCTTGGACCATAAATTGGTGAAACGTTTGCCGCAAACTGGCGAAATGTTGAACCATAAATTGGTGAAATGTTGATGAAGCAATTATTTTTGTCCCTCCACCCCTCCTCTTTCATAGGCAAAATATTTTGCTTTTTTTAAAAGATATTCTGTTTTAATATAACTTAAGGCGAAATTTTTACGGTCTCTCCAATTATTATTATTATTTTTTTTTTTTTGGAAAATAATTTTCAAGATCAGAAACCTGGGTTTATTTAGCAAGTTTTAAAATAGTTTAATTATACGATAACACCATTGTTATTTAAAATATCTTACACTATAATTTACATATTAAAGTACATAAAAAATGATATGATTATGTTATTGGGCTCTATACATATATAAACTTATCAAATTGAGGTAATTGGAATGCATTATAATTTGCTAAATAAACCTATAAAACTGATTTTGTATGACGTAGGTAAGCAATTTTTAAACAAAAATCAATCAGAGAAAGAGTAAATATAAATCCTAAATTGCATTAAAACAAGGAAGCATCTTAAAAAAAAAAGAAAGAAAAAATGCTATGTCAAACGGAGGTGGGGGCAAAAAGCATTACTTATCTACTCGCATCTTTTTTTTTAAAAATAAGTTCTAAGCATGATTTAAGTATTAAGAATGTGTAATTTTTTAACACTTTCCAACAAAGTTGAAAATTGTTTATGACTTCGGTTTGTCTGTCCGTCTGTACGTGCTTTAACTCCCGTAAATATACTCGGATCGTTCTGAAATTTTTGGATGTTAGTGACCTCTACCATAGCACGAACCCTATTTCAAATGAAGTTTGTAGCATGTTTAGTTCATTTACAGGGACAGTCAAAATTTTTCGTTACATTACGGCCTATGGGAAAAAATCGTTTTAAATGATTTTTAATGATGTTACATGCTTTCAAACATTATAAAAATTGATATGCATTTATCAAGTGCACTAAAATATGTATTTTATGTAGAATATGCGGCGCAAAAAATAGTTATTATTCATTTACAGGGCCACACAAAATATTTCCGTTACATAAGGATATAGGAGTGGAGGGAATTTTTTTCCGGCGTATTTTAATTATGTTAAATTATTTCATGTATAATAAAATTAATATACGTAGCTGAGGTTTACTATAACTTATTTCATGGATAATACGCATTTACAGGGTCACATAAAAGATTTCAGATAATATATTGTATCCGAAGTACTGTACAGTAGCGATGGTTGCTGGAAATGCATTTTTAATTATGTTATGTGCTTTTATGTTTCACTAGATTTATGCATTGTATATGGTGTGTATAAATGCTGTAATTCATGTACAGGGCTACACAAAAGAATTCGTAAAGGTTACTGGGTATGATTGCAAATTGCTTAAAGGTGATTTTTAAATGAGTTATGCATTTTTACGCTGAACTGCATTTAGTTTATTACTAAGAAATGTTTGTAGAACATATATAAAATGATATATAGGGTGTCGTGAAGAATTGGATACATGGCCGTCTATAAATGATAATTTCTGGAAATTTGATTCCGGTAGTTTTAAGAGTGTTTTTCTTTGAATTAAACTTTAGCTAAATAGTGGCGTGTAATAAAGGCACTAAGTTAACTACAAAAGTAGGCAAGTATGTTTCCATCTATTAGTATAAATAGCTGAAAGAGAAATTTCAACCTGTTATGTGTTTTCTTACTAAACTAAATTTCCCCATTATATAGTATATATATCTACCTTCAGACAAAATACAGGGCTTTTCAAAAGAATTGGAATACATATTTGCTATAGACGGTAGCTGCTGAAATCAGTTTTTCAAATGCTTTATGTGTTTTCTAAAATGTTTACTTAGTTCTCGTATATACCGTATTTCCCTAAATAACGAAGTTTTGTTAAAGCATTCAGGACGTGTTGGAAAGTCTTTCATAATCTATGCTTAACGCATGATTTTTCTTACTTGTTTTTATTTGTATGGAGATTGGTAATTGTTTTATTAAAGGTGAACATCAACATGGAGTCTAAATTTCTAATTCTACGGAATATGTATATCATTTTCCTTTAAACATATTCCTTAATAATTCTTATTAATACTTATGGAACGTCATGATAAGCTATATTTAATTTTAATATTTTATTCCCGTACACATTGTATTTTATAAATGCAAGCTAAATACATTTTATATATTTTATAAGAAAAGATTGATCTAGGAAAAAGAAAAAAAAAAGAAGGAAATTTAAAAAGAAAAAAAAAATATTGCATATGTTCTGTTCTTAATTGTTTGAAAAACATTTTGAGTGTAAAAAGTAGTTATTAACCTCTTTAATTAATATTCAATCCTACATTATATAATAAAATGTAAATATAAACTTAAAATATACTAAAAGCAGTGTTATACATAAACTTTTTACTGATATAAACAACATTTTATTTAAATGCTTAAATATCATGTTTCCTTTTCACTTCTTAAACAAAAAACTGTAATATGTATAAGGAAATATTCCCAGTGTAAATCTATTTTTCAATCTGAAGCTTTTTCTTATTATCTTAATCACTGAATATCATGTTTCACTCCAAAATATTAATAACTATAACTACTAATTCCTTTACTGTTATTCTTTATAATCGGGAAACGGTAAAGAACACAAAAATTCCGGTATATTCTAAACAGAGTTTTAAATCATTGCAAATTAATGTTTACATCTACTGCAATGAATGCAGCCATGAATCAACATATCTCGGTGTCAGCATTTTAAAATTAAGATAGTACTTCACGTTTTGTTTTTGCTTTCGAGCTGCGTCAAATTAAAATACTTCACATCTCATTATTGATTAGGAAGAATGAAACATTTACACAAATTTTCTTTATTTAAAAAGACAAAACGAATGAAGTCGTGATTAATTTCTACTAAGAACTGTTTGTTATTTAATTTTTAAAACAATTATATTTCAAACTGTTACATAAAGAACGAATATAACACACAATCGCTTGTGAAACTCGGGAAAATAAATCAATATTTTTCTATAAAATATGAAAACTATTTAACGCCTATACAATATCTAAGTACAGCAATGAAACATTAAAATTAAATAAGACTTACCTTCGCATTCCATAATAAATATTCCTTTTAATATCCCTTTCGTTTAAACTTTAAATGGCGGACGAAATGCAATTGTTTCACTTATCTTATAATGGCGTCATAGACAAAGACGAGCTGTTTTGATTCGCTGATAAGTAGTTCGAAAACTTGGTTCTACTTATTACCAAAATGTCGTTCAATTCAGCGTAACTTCCAAGGTTACACCATGAAATGGAGTTTTTGAAAATTAAGTAGTACCATATTTTGGTAATCCTCATTATTTTACTCCAAATATTGGTGTAATGTTAAGCGAAAATTTTTAACAGTGTACATATATTATAATAAATTTTAATAGAAGTTAACCTAAGAGCAGTATACGTAAATTTAAGAATATATTGTTGTTGAAATTTTCTTTTTTTTTTGTTGATGTTTAATTATCATTTTTATATAAGTATCGGATAGTGTTACAGCAGTAACAATTTGAAATGATTTCATGTTCAATGCTACAAAATGAGTATAGGAAAATTAACCACTTTTTAGCCATTGCGCCCGAAGTCAAGATTGTATTTTACTGAGTTCTCGTTATTTGTAGCGAAAAAAAAATGAATAATATTGCACCAACTTTTAATTTAACGTGTTTTTTTTTTTCCTTTTAAGGTGTTATAAAAAAGGAATTTTTTTATAGCATCATTCATGTCCCCATATTTAACTTTTTATTTATAAAAGAAAAGGTTATTACAACTTTATTTATATAACATACAAAAGTCACATGGCATATATAATAATTTACATGTGTGCAAAATAATTCACCAAAATGGCTGTGTAGCTGTTAGGACAAAAACATCACCTCAGTCCCCATCATCTCAGTCCCAATTATTAGACACTTTCTTCCATAAAAGTTTATCCTATGAATAAAATATACATCCTTGATCTCAAAACACTATAGAATTTAAATAGCAAAACATGTATCATAGTGTATAATTCCATGTGGCTGTTGGTACATTAACTTAAAAAAGAAAAATTTTGGAATGAAATTGTCCAGTTTTCAGATACTGACACATATCTACCTAATATTAAGTCTACTCCTTCGGATATGTTTCAGAGTTTATCTTGTTTTAAATCAGTTTAATAGACAGTTTACATTGTAGTTACTTCTTACACATTATTTCTTAAAATACCAACTTCTGAAAACAGAAAACAATTTACTTCATAAAATAAATAAACAACAATAAACAAATCCGAAAGTTTCAGGGTGGTTCGATTGTAACAGGTCCAATGCTGGTGTTCATCTGCAGATCTACTGTGATGTCAAAAACTCAACTCTTAGGCATTATCAATAGGATAATGTTGCTTGAAGTGATACTTTTGACACTCTTGCGAAAATATGACTTTTTTTGTTACTGTTTTTTAACCTATTCCCAGTGTTTTAAACTCTTCTACCAAATTTTCATTTGAGCAAGTAAATTTTTTACGATTGAATTCTAAAATCTCCTGTTTTATATATGATGACCACGTGCATCCCGACTGAGTGAAAAATTCAATAAATAAAGAAAATCAATAAAAATCCAGTTAGCCGTAACGTCCGTCCTTCGTATGGTCGCAGTGATGCAGTTTACGGAGCTTTCAATATTTTGCAGAGAACGAAATGAATCCCTTTGCGCACTTACAAGGAGAGGGCCAACCTTGTTAATCACAGATTTTGATTATTTGAATATATTTTGTAGGGTAGAGATCCCTTAGTCTCAGGTTCAACGGATTTTATCCAACGCTCCTTAGTTCTTGAGAAATCGGGGGGTGGGGGGGTCTAATAGTAGTACACAATTTAAATACTTACATTATAACAAAAAGTATAGGTTGGTCGTATCTCAGTTGGTACGGCGTCTGCTGGCTGATCTGCGGGCCCGGGTTCGGTACCCCAACGCGCTACATTTGTTTTTCTCATTTCTTGCTTTATAAATATACTTGTAATTATAATTTAATAATTTAAATTAAAAATTTCAATATCATACACATTAATTATAATGTTAACAAACTTAAATTTAGCATTTTTTTATTTTAAAACTATTATTTCTCATCCTTTAAAGAGGTTTAAAAAGAAATTGGATCTATTATTGAAAGATGAAAATTCCAAAATCGTAACAAAACCTGTTGTGGCGTCATCTAGTTATGGTAAAATAAAAGAATATTCAAATAAAATAAAAATAAAAGCAGAAAGGAGATAACGGAGAAAGCAAAATAATTGAAAATGCAAGCATAAGTATTACAAATTTAAAAATCTTTAATATGCAAAAAGTCGGTTGTAATTTAATTCTGATGCTAATTTTTAATATAATTATGCTTGTTACTTTAAAAACAGAATAATAGTATTATCGCATTGACTTCCTTTGTTAAAGCAATGCGTAAATGATGTTTCTTTAAAATCACTAATTGACACAATTGCTCAATATCATTGCATCGATAAAGAATATATGAAATACATTTTAAAAGTGATTTTAAAAAACAATTAACAGTTTTATGATGTTTTATAGAACTATTTAGTTAAGATTAAAAAAATTAAATAGGTTAAAATTATAATTGATATACAATATCATAAATTTTAATTGACAATGAGATTATTAAGTTATACTTACGAATATATTTATAAAACAAAAAATGAGAAAAACAAATGTAGCGCGTCCCGGTATCGAACCCGGACCCGCAGATCAGCGAGCAGACGCCATGCCAACTCAACCACGACCAACCTATCCTTTTAGTTACAAAGTAAGTATTTAAGTTGTGTACTACTATTAGACCCCCGGTTTCTCAAGATCTAAGGAGCGTTGGATAAAATCCGTTGAACCTGAGACTAAGGGGTCTCTACCCTACAACATATATTAATATAATCAAAATCTGTGATTAACAAGGTTGGCCCCCTCCTTGTTAGACTTCTCCCGTCACAAGTTTAATGTGTTTTAGAAGAAATTGGAGGATAAAAAACAGAGAAACACTGAAAAAAAAAAAAAAACGGACAAAATTACGGAAATACTACTGGCAATCTAAACGCCAGTACTATTTTCGTGTTTAAACGGAACTTTTTCCCGGTAAATTGCAGAAAATTTTCCATTTTTTTCTGGAATTTACCGGGAAAAGTTCCGTTAAAATACGGAAATAGTACTGGTGTCTAGATTGCCAGTAGTATTTCCGTATTTTAGTCAGTTTTATTTTTACAGTGTATGTTTTTTTTTTAACGTTTGAAAAAATCTGTCATTGTGAATGAATTTTCACATTACACAAAATCGTATTCTAAGATTATTGGGCATAGTAAAATCAATCGAGACGGAATCTCGAGAGACTTTAAATAAATT
The DNA here is from genome assembly GCA_963932465.1 of Maratus speciosus. Taxonomy (NCBI): domain Eukaryota; kingdom Metazoa; phylum Arthropoda; class Arachnida; order Araneae; family Salticidae; genus Maratus; species Maratus speciosus. Next base: position 197,734,508 of record OZ010792.1, on the reverse strand, counting down.
GTATTAAGAAGTTCCTCGCTTAGATAGTACACCATCTATTATAATTGTGTTATATTCTGTTCATCGAATCAGGAAATTTTTCCGTTTAATCCAGGACTCTATTATATTAAAGCTTTATTGTATTATTAAGGACATTGGTAACCCAAATGTACCAGTAGCGAATATATTGGTCATTTCAGGAAACTGTTTTTCATTCAGAAATTTTGAATCCATAACTGAAACTCCGAACTGATTTTTTTTTTTTTTTTTTTTTTTTTTATTTTTTTTTTTTACTTTATATAGTCACAAAATGTCTGTCATTAAATAACTACAAAATAACTATTCTGAATTTATGGCGTGAATTCGTAGTTTCTTTATAAAAAAATTAATTCCTGACATGCACGCTAATGATGAAAATGGATTGAAAGTATACTGTCAAGAAATAATTAATTTCAAGGACATGACTGGTTTTATCAATCTAATAAAGATATAGTATAATGATTACTAGATTGTTTCTTTACTTACAAATCCTCAGATTAAATCAGAAAATACAATAAATACAGAAAATGTAGTAAAGTCTTTTTAAAAATGGCGTTACAAACTTTATAACAAAGCGAATCCATGATTTAAATCAAATGTAACTTAAATGACGCAAATTAAAGAATCCTTTAAAAAACATCTTTTGTTATCCTTTTGTGCTTTAATTTGTAGGCTAATGATAATCTGAATTCATTTCCGATATTAATTACTTTTCATCAAATACTTTTTCCTCGATAAAAGAACATGAAATCTCAAAATTTTGTTTTACGATATCACTGTCTATGAATTAATGGCAGAAGCTTTATCTAATGCAGATCCCGTTTTGAAAATAAAGAGATGCATTTTAATCAAAAACGTTCCAATTTATTAAACGAATTTAAGGGATAAAATAGAACAGTAATTGAAAGGGTATTCACATGATAATGGTGGGATTGCTTTTAACTTAAATGTACAATATGAATGGATTTAATAATGATAGTTTTGATTGAAAAATATAATTACATATCTGCTTTTCATTATTTTCATCTTTTAAAACGCCTCTTTTATTGCTTTTATGGATTTTTATTATCTTTTCACTTCATATTCCCATCTTCATTAAACGCTCTAAATTTCTAATCACGCTAGAAAAAAAAAATGCGAAGTTCATTTCATCGAGATTACTATAATTTATGTATAATGGACTCTGAAATTTTTATCATTTTTTATGATTTTATTCTATTGTCATTAAACATTATCGTATTAATAACTTTTTTGAATACATCAGTTTGGAAGTACAATAAAAGAGATAACGATCATTTGTTGAAGATTTTGTAGTCTATGCAAATTTTTGTACATTAGGCACATCGGCAAACAAATAGACTATAAATGTTACTTAGGCTTTTGTTTTTAACAATGGCATAACTAGGCCTAAGAATGGCCAAGTAACTGCCATTATTAACATTTTTATCTTTTTTTCTTATTCTATTTACATTCCATACTTCAATACAAATAATTTCTTTGTACACTGCAATTTTCGAACGAATTATAACAAAAGATCGAAATTATTAATTTAAGGTTGTTGTAATTTATGCATAATGAACTTATGACTTTTACTTAAGGCTGTTCTCAAATCCAAAGGGTCAACTTTCTGACATAAGTTTTAATTCATTTTTGTTCGGAAACGCATGAAACTAGAAGGTGTTGTTATTCAGAAACTATGTCATCGAACTGTTTTTTCCGTTTTCTTGTAAACGCAATAGATCTTTCAGAAAATACTGTCAAAGTTGGCATTTTGAACCGAACTTCCGAACGAAAGAAGAAAATCCAGTCAGTGAGGGGAGAAAAATGCCGTGTCACGTGATCAAAATCGCTTATAACTCAATAGGTAATTTATTGAACCAAAAATGGAAAAAACAGTTCGATTCCAAATCGCTTCCATGGTCAGGCTTTCCAATTTTATATCTTTCTGTTAAAAAATAAATTTGTAAATGTGTCAAAACTTTTTGCGCTTGTTGAGCAGAGCAGTTGAGAACAGCCTTAAGCCTTCACTCTCACCATTGCCGTAGCTAGTCCATTTCGTTCGCAGAATTGAGGCGTTTTAAGGGGAGGGGCAAAAAAATTTTTATTTTTATTTTTTGCATCTTTCAAGTGTGTACATTGTTATTCTAAAGCGGTTTCGTGACATTTTACTTCTTTACAGTATTTTTACCGACTGCCAAGAAGGGTTATGTGTTTCACACGCATCTGGATATGTGGATTTCTTTATACCCTCGAAACATCCCAGCGGCTGGGTGGATTTTAATGAATGAGGTCTCCATCGATTCGTCTCAACCGTCCGATGGTTATAGGCTAGGTTTTGTTTTCCTAAATTCAAAATAGTGGCCGTAAAATATAAAATAGCGGTAGAGACGAAAAAAAATTTTACCCACCCTATTGAGTGACATATCATTGGATAGGTCTTTCAAAATGAAGACGATGTTTCATCGACTATTTTACAGTCAGAAACTCCGTTTAAATATTACACAACCTGGAAGTTGTGTAGGTAGGATCTCTAGCTTTACTGCAACTCTAACCTTCATAGACATCTATAGGCCTCATCAAAACTGTGTATATAGATAGGAACTAACAATTAAATACAACTTAAAAGTCATCAATACAGGTAAATAAAAAAATAGGTAAGTAATATAAAAAAAATAGTTTCACATTGATGAGAAAAAATTAATTAGTTCGCTTTTTACGCAGTCGGGTTTTTTGATTTTTTATTTAATATGTTATTTTAATATGTTATAATTTAATATGTTATATATTTTTTATTTAATATGTTATATTTTGATTAAATATGTTATTGGCTCATTGAATGCAACGCCGCTCATTGAACATAATGCTATCGCATAATTTTAAACTTGTTTTTCTAGAAACCCCGTTCTTTAAACTGGGCTACCATTTTTCTGGAGAACTATTTGATCTATTTGCTTCACTTTTTATTAAGCAGAAAGGTAGTCGATTTTGCTGGCGCTTATAGAACAGAAAAGCTTAATTTCTTTTAATTAAATATTTTTCAGAGATCTCAAAATGTGAAAAAAAAGTGACCTTTTTAGTCAAATTACCCCCATTTTGTCAAAAATCAAAACTTTTTAACCTCCTCGGTTCTGAAGTATCACATGTGATACTTCTTACCCAAGGAGGATATAAACTAAACTATTTGATTTTTTTTTTTTTTTACATTTTTATTTATTTCTATATAGCTGAATGTTTTTGGCTTTGGAGCAAAACCTATAAATGGCAGCACTGGGGCTTGTTTCTCATAAAATAAATGTTATATCATCTGAGTTTGAAAATGCATTCCAGATAATATGTCCAAGAAAGTAACAAAATTTTATAACTAATTTTAAATGTTTTACAAGAAAATTTTTTTGAGGATTTGTAAATCATTCAATTAATTAAAGGCCTTCAATTTGTTACTGCGTAATTTAGGTTATCAATAATTAAATCGATATTTTAAGGGTGTTAGTAATTTTAGATCCGTATTTATAAACCTAAATTACCAGCCCCCTAAAGTATCAATCTCAGAAAAAGGGCTCCTTCTGTCATCTATATTGTTCTCTTTTTGTGCAAAATCAATTAATGTGTATTTGCAATGTTATTTTACCTTCGTGGTTGAAGAGGTTAAACTAAATGATGACCAAACTTGTTTCAGATGCTCGTGACAGGAGAAAAACGGTCCACACGATTGGAAGTCTATGGCACGCATCTGCAGTCACACAACACATAATATTCATTTTGTTACACAAAACAAATTTAAATCATATGTATTATAACACGAGCAAATCTTCTGGCTGTATGCGTGAGTGTATGTAAATTTTATCTAAAAAACGGCTGGTACGATTTCGGCTAAATTCTATATCCTAAATTTTGGGATACAAGAAAACCATTGGGCTAGGATAAATGTTCGAGAAAATTTGATTAGTGGGTAATTTTGGGTCACTACGGTTGAATGCATTTCATTGGGAATAAAGGTTGAACAGTTGCCTGTAAGCGAAATCGCAACGTTGTCAACATTTCTCAGAATATGGAGATATTTTGCGAAACATTGGCACACATTAGGAAGATATGGCAGGAAAATCGACTTCCAAGATTACCAGTATAAAAATGCATGCTTGTCGACAAATAAAAGGATGTCGCCAAATATGACGATTTTTGGTGAAATTTTAGGTGACATTTGGCGAAAAATTTGGCTTTCAGAATCTTAAGAAATCGTCTAGAAATTTCCAATAGGAGCCGAGATACACGATTTAAACAATCAGAGTCCAAGTAAAACTTCAGTTTGGAAGGATACCCTTTCGTTGTAAATATTAAATAATGTAAGATTTAGTAATATGTACTTAGTTTCAATACTGATTTTTTCTGTAAATAATACTGTTATAAATTAAAATGCTTTATACCAATAATACAGCGAGAATGTATTAGTATATTGAGTTGAACACAAAGCTAATATTAACCGAGTACAGCTCGCTGTTTTCCGCTGGTATATAATTAAAATGTCAATAAATATAATACTAAAAGTCCGATGGTGATATTTTTTTTCTTTGTAACCGAAAGAAACAAGTTAGAAATTGCACGTCAAACGTGGCAAATGAGCTGCGTTCGCACTATAACTAATTTTAGAAATATTTTTTTGCACCGCATATTGTACTGAATGTATATTTTTGTGCACTTCATAAGTGCAGATCAATTTTACTCTGTTCGAAAAGCTGTAACATCATTAAAATGCACTTGAATTAGTTTTTTCCCATTGGCCGTAATGTAACGAAAAATTTTGACTGTCCCTGTAATTAAACCATACATCCGATTTTCATAAAATTTGAAATGACTCGACAAAATTTTACAACAATTATATATTTAAAATTTCAGATTATTCGGTTGGGTAGTTTTTGCTCTGTTATATGCGGACGGACGGAGAGACGGACGGTCGGACAGAACGACCACTATAGGTGCTACGTATTTATATAATTACGAACGCACCTAAAAAACGTAAAAAGCACGTAAATTTTACTCCAAAGAAGTAGAACCTCTCTTTAAGACAGAATTTACTACGGCAGCAGTTCTTAAGCTCTCTAAACCACATTTCATGTTTCTTATACCTTTGCATGCTCAGTCGCAATTTCGTATTGAAAATTGAATGTATATCGGAAAAATAATATAAGAAACAGATTTAAAATATAAGTTGTATGTTATTATCGCGTCTTATCTCTGATCAAGCTAACATTTAAACATTTGATGTGTTGACCATATACCCAGTTGCAATGCAACCATTCTCCCTGTGGAAGTGTATTTGTGTAAAACATCTTAGAGGAACCATAAAAATTAAGTCTAACCGTAGTACTGTAGCTGTGCTGCAATAAAAATACATAAAGATAGAATTAAAAAGGTAAGGAAGTGTCTTTATCTCAAAGAGATAGAAGACGAAGAAATTAGAAGTAAAGAAAAGATTGATAATTTCTGATTGGTTAATACCCGATAGGAGGTTGGGTTTCGTTGGATTGAACCAAGAAGTCCAGATAATAGAACTGATAAAATAGAACTATAAATTTAAATATGGAGATAGAATAATGACAAAAAAGATAAATATAAAGAAGTTTAAGATAGAATAAAAGGTAAAAACCGTTTGAAACTGTGAAATAGCTCGTAATAGTCGAACTCAGAAAAAAAAAAAAAAAAAAAAAAAAAAAAAACTTTACAGATTTCTTAAAAAAAAAGGGAAAATTTTCATTGCCATACGTATAAAATATATAAGATAAATTTAAGACTGGCATACTGTGCGAAAAACTAAAGAAAAGTATTTGTTTCTCTTTTGTTAAATAATGAAAAAGAATTAAAGAAGTATTAATAGAGCCGGAGAGGACACTACTATTCTAATACAGTAGTATAATACAGTAGTACTTCTAATACAGTAGTACAGACCTTTAAATGGACTGAAAATATCATAATCTGGAAGTTCGTAGAATATTTCATTAGAAATTTTATGTATTTCACTGTGGAATTTTTGAAAAAAAAATTAATATGGAATAATTGAATAGGTTTTACGGTCACTTCTAATTGTGAAGTTACGAAAATATCTAGAACCATTGCGAATATATGTTAGTTGTTTATTATCGAAACGAGACAGCTCATGCTGGTTTTGCAAGCGAATCCCCGGGTTAGATAGCCATAAGCAATGATAATAGAATGCAAGCATTGTAAATTAGCATTTTATTTCGGATAGACATGGAGGAGCTGCAAAGAAGAGGAGAAGGGAATTTTGAAACTCCAGTGACTTTTCCACGGTTGTAAGGATTTGTTTACGAAAAGTAAGGCGTTTGTCAACGATAACTCACGGTTGCTTAGCATTATCAGACCGATTGATAGAAACATTGTTTATAGTTAGGCTATTGGGAAATATCCTAAAGCTTACGGTAAAAGTTTCAAAATAAGTTCAATTTTATTTTTGGCACGGAACAATTCACAATTGTTTAGATCACTATCCATTCCATCTTCTACTCAACAGGAATGCTCTTAAAAAATATTACCTTATAACGTAGGGTACAGTCGGACTGAAAGGTTCCGCCATAGAAATTCATTCTGAAAACGGCTTCGAGAGTTAAAAAGGTTGGGAACCACTGGCTTAGGTAATTAAATGGGATACTCTTCCCCTGACGGTAAATTGCGTCTTGGATTTAATTAATGTTGGATAATGCAATCTCACTTTTTTTTTTCCAATGATAGGAATCTGTGTTTCTCGACGTTGATCTGAAATATGGATTATGATCAGCTATGCGCTTGCTTATTTCTCTTTTCTAAATCATTTCACATGAAATATTGCAATTAGATAACTTTTTAAATTTTAATTTAGTGAAGTATTGCCATTATTATCTAATTACCCAGGATATACGTTGATTAAATCGTTAATAAATAATTCGGATTCGGTATATTATATAGCTATTACATACACAGCTAGGAATGGCCTAAGAAACTACGATGTGTCCCTTCGCACTGATTGGATGTCTGAAGCGGGCACAATTCAACATGTAGGACATCACCAAAAGCAGCTAATATACTGTATACGGGACATGTACGTTTTTGTTGATGATGTAATCTCAAAAGACGGATGCTAGTGCGAAGATGAAAATGTTTTTGGACTATGCCTTACAGAATAATATGTAGATTTCTTGTTTTAGTCACAATTTCAAAACAGTCAATTACCTCTACAGCACCAATCTTTAAGACAAATATTTGCGGAATTTATAAGCTGGTAGCTACACTTAATTAAAAAAGAACCAGCAATGCGGCAGTTGTGAAAAAAAAATAATTTCAGCAGATTTTGCAGCAGATAATTTTAAATTGATGTTTAATTAAATAACAGCAACCAATTTTAAATTGAATCACATTTGTAAACCAAAAGTGCATTAATATTGAAAACGGGTTGCGGATTTCAGTGTGTTGCAAAAATATCGTTAGATTTTTGTTTCTATTTGAAAATTTGATTTTCAAATATTTGGGATTTAAGTAGCCAGTATTTAATATAAACATTTTTACAGTATCTATTTTGTAAGTGCTTTATTTATTTACCCAAGTGTCCATACTGCTCCAGATCATATTTATAAATTTGTAAAACTTTAACGTTATTTGTTATTCCGTATACCTAAAGATTATCCGTTATTCCCAGTTACAGAGGAGAGCCCATTGGGGAAAAAATGAGAAAAAGTTTTGAGCAAAAAAATTTTTATCCCTAGCAATTCTGCCAGATGAGCAAACTATAACAAAGCAAATACCTGGATGATTCATTGAAAAATAAGCTCAATAGACAGAGTGTTGGAAATTCGCTTGTTGGAAACGCTAAAGTTCTTGGTTTCAACCCTCCGGACTGGGCGTTTTTCACTCAGTTGGAAACATTTCTGTTCGTATGATATCTTTACCAACCATAAATATAGACTTAAAATAATAAAGTAGTATATCCTATACTGAAAATATCAATGTTTTGTTTGAATTTTCCCATTCATTTCGTGGCTTCGCATTGTATTGCTTGTGCAATATTTAGTATATTGTTCACATTGTCTGAATATTTTTGTGATTTGTTTAATTACTCATTACCCAGTTATTAAACATCGATTGAGAACCGGCAAATAACATGGAAACGATTTATAATAAATTTCTGTACAGTCGTGGGGAAAAAAAAGTAAACATCCCTCCACTGATTCTGAAGATAATTACTTTGAAAGAAAGTTACTGATACCAAACCATTGTAAATAAAGTCTACTTTTAAATGATGGATATAAATTTTCTTAGGATGTCATCTACATATCAAAACGAATCCAAGCATTGTTTTGTTTCAGAACGATACCCAAGTTTGACACCTTTAATGAATTCTATATACTTCAATAAGTCTAAAAAAATTTCATGAAATTCATACAATTAGTTTGAGAGAAATTAATTATTTTCACTTCCATAAATGTATTATTGTTTGTCAATATGACGTTTTAACGCGCTTAATATATTTCGACTAATGTCAGCACAAATGTTTCTATAAGATGAGTAAAATATATATTTATTTCAAATTATGATTTTCTGCACACAGTAGAGAGCCCCCTAAACCATCATTTTGACGTCTTTTCATCATAATTCGAAAACTATTTGGAAGAAAAATTTGAAATTTCGAATTCGCATAAAGTAGGACATAATAAATGTAAATCTATCAGAAAAATTCTAGGTTGCAGTTCACATTTTTTTCGAACATTAATTTTATAATTCATATTATAAATTTTTTTAAATTACAAATTCAATGTACTTATGCTTGGGTTTTTTAGTATTGCCACCACACAAAAATATTTATGTTTACATTAGACCGCATAGTATCTTAAATTTCATATACAGTATATAACTAGAATTTATTTTGTAGAATATCGCTGAGATTTAAAAAAAAAAAGGCAACCACTGGAACAAATTGAATAACTAAAGCAAAGTAATTTAGCTGGATTTCTTCTTGAACTCCTATGTTTTCACCAAAAATATTATTTTATTCCATTGCACCTTGCCCTATAAGTAGCAGATCTTTTCTATAAAAAAAAATTGAATTCAGTGTTTTAAAAGAATCTAATATAAAATAGTTGAAAGATAAAAAAAAAAATTAATGAAAAAACAAACAACCAACAACACGGAGAAAAAAATCTCAGCATATTTAATCAGTAACAAAATAGAAAATAGCTGAACCAAAAGATAGAATAGTTCAAAATTTATATAAATGTTAGGGAAGAATGTTTAAATTTACACATAAAATTACTAACTGCTATTTATTTTGTAGAATATCTCTGAAATAAAAAGGCAACCACTGAGATAGATTTAATAGTTACAGCAACGTAATTTATAAGGATAAATTTATATATGAACAGCTTTTCTCATTTTTCTCCGTATTTTCAATTTTGTACTATTCTTAATTTATTTTGAGATAAGCTGTTTAATGAATGTTCATAGAGCTTCTTTGAAAAAAAAAAGAATTGTGCATACTTCAGGTAGTAAATTTATCTCAGTTAGAATAAAAATAATTTATTATTTCCTTGAATAAATAAAATTTGAAAATACATTAGGCAGTTTAAAATTATCAGTTTCAGTATGACGGCATCATTTAAGATGTAATCTGAATAAAAAATTAATAAGTATTCGTTCTTATATATAAATTATTCGTTATCCATTTTTTTCAAACACATGAAAGCACATGGAAAATGTTTTAGAAATGCATGAAACACAGAAAATCTTGAAAATGAAAAAACATCAGAGGAAAAAAATTACTTTTACGCCGCAAATATAATTCACCATCACAAAAATCTCATCAATAACTAAATTGCCCATGAATATACTTACATTTATGATACAAAAAATACTTCAGTTCCATTATGATTAAAACTGCAATATTTTGTCGGATAACTCTGAACTAAAATGAAAAACCACTGCCAGTGATAAAATAGTTAAAAGCAGATCGGTTTATGAGGATAAATTCATTTATGACATTCTTTTTTATTTTTCAATTTATACATTTCTATATCTATTTTGAGGTAAATTGCCTAACGAATGTTGATGATGCTTTATTACAAATAAAAGGAATGCATGCTTCAGGTAGTTAATTTATCACAGTTATAAAGAGAATAATATATTATTTCCCCAAGTACATGACATAATGAAATTATATTTGCCAAACTATTCTCACTTTAAAAATAACGTCATTATCTAAGATACAATAAAAAAGCGGTAATTAGTATCCGTTCTTATATATAATAAAATCTTTCTCCGAATTTTTTAAAAACCTAATTTATATATATATATATATGTGTGTGCGTGTGTGTGTGTGTATGTATGTATTAAAAATGCGTAAAAAGAAAAAAATCTTTAAAATGAAAGAACAGATGAAAAGTAAACAGCAAATTGTTTTTACACCGTAAATATAATTCATCATCACAAATATATCATCAATAAGAGACTAATTCATAAATATATTTATATTTATCTTAGATAAAACATTTCAATTTTCATATACAGTTATTAATTGAAAATATTTCTTTTGATATCGTTGTACTAATAATATAATCTTTTTACCCCCCCCCCCCTCCTCCCACAAAAAAGAGAGTCTTCAATTACTTGATGGTTTCCCTACAACAATCTCAGAAACAAAACCGTTTAAAGAAGGAGGAAAATCTCTGGGTAGTGACTTTTTCACCAAACAGATAGCAGTTGATGAAAATCGCAGAAAATCAAGTATATTAAAGGTGTTAATTTTTGTTGGTGTTGTTATTAAATTTCTAAAAAATTACGGAACCAATTTTGACAAAATTTGAATAGGATCAACATAAGAGTATCCCCTCCTGATTAAAAAAAAAAAATCACACGAATCGGTCGCGTAGTTTTGGAGTAATCGGTGAACATACATAAAAAAGGCGAGTTTTAGTAGTTCTGTTCTACATCGGTCGCTGGTGCAGCGATGACAACTTCGCATCCAGCTGACCCAGAGATTTCCAAGCAGCTAAACCAGCTATTCGCAAGCAGTTAAATCAACGATTTGCAAGAAGGTTACGTAAAACAGGATGAGAAAAAGGATTTATTTTATTGGTTTTTGTTGAATTTCTAAAAAAGTAATAAACTAATTTTGATTAAATTTAAATATTACAAATTTGAGAGTAATTAGTTTATTTATGAAGAGCTTCTCGCTCTTTTCTACTCATTCTTTATTTTATACAATTCCATACCTATTTTATGCTAAAGTGTCTACCAAATATTTATGGTGCTTCTTTGCCAATAAAAGAAATTGTGCTTGCTTCAGATAGTTATTTTATTTCCTTTAGAACGATGCTAAATTATTATTTTCACAAATACATGATATAATGAAAATATATTTGACTGACTAATCTCAGTTTTAAAAAGACGGCTTTATTTAAGATAGATTATGAATAAAATGTAATACGTATTATAAGTATAATAAGTACAGTTCTTCTATATAAATAAACCATCATCATCTACGCGAATTTCCATTAAGAAGTAAATTTTCTAGTCCAATAAGGCATTGTTGATAGTTCACTTCCATTTCTTTCTGTACAATGCAAGAATTCATCTTAATTTATAAGCCTTCAAAGACATTTCAATTTGTATTTTCCAAATAATTGTTGGTTTGTCACATTTTCCTCTTCTTTTCAGACTATGGTCTAAAAATATTTTTGGAAATAGCTCTTCTTTTAGTCTGCGAACATGCTCATACCATGTAAGCTTATTATGTTCGATCGTCTCTGTAACATCTTCTTTTGCTTCCATGATTTCGCGTATTCTTGAATTTTTAACTTTTAGCGTCTTCATGTTCTTGATGATATTCTCCAGAAGTCCATTTCGGTAAAGAAGAGTTTTTTATTAGAGATATATTTTAAGTCCATACCTCCGAACCATAAAATAAATTGTACTAAATAATTAGTAGTTTAGTTTTAGCAAGAATATTACTACTCCAGAGAAGATAATTCAACAATACTTTCACTAATTCCCTTTCTTACATCTCTTTGCCATAATCCAACTTGATAAGTGATAGATCCGAGGTATTGGAATTCCCCAACAGTGTTTATATTTATATCATCCAATAAGATATCAGTTTGCGGACTTGTTGTTAAGTACTCAATTTCACTCATATTTATCTTTAATCATGACAAGTATCCTTTAGTTTGTGAAATTTATGCGTGTCCTCTTTTTTCATTTTCCGACACGTTGACTTAATCGTCTGTGAATAATATGTGATGGATATATTTACAATCATTCAGTTTAAAGCACATTTTATGACATTTACTTCTCCATTCTCTGAGCTAGATATAAATATGTAGTTTAAACAAAGTTGGTGAGAGAAAACAGCATGGCAGAAGACCTTTACCAATGATGAAAGGCTCAGACTGCTTATTTCCAACTTTAACTCTATAGATGTTTCTAAAAAAATTGCTTAATGATATTGATCAGTTCTTCTTTATATTGGCTGTTTTAAGTATTTTCCAAACCAAACTTCTCAGTACGCTGTCATAAGCTTTTTAATATCCAAAAATATAGGTTGTGTTGTTTTCTTCCCTTGTCTCTATGTTTATCTAGAAATTGTCAAGGCCAAAAATGTTGTCTACCCAAGTTAAACCTACCTGCTGAAAATTCACTTTGATCTTGAATTTCATTATAATCGCCTTCAAATCTATTTTTTAAATTCCTCCAAATAATTTCGTTACTGGGCTTGTAAAATATATTCCTCTGTGGTTGTTGCAGGGCCTTTCGTCCCTTTCTTTAAAATTGATATTAAATATCCTTCTTTTAGTTATTGTGCTGTCGGATCTTTTGTCAAGATCCTGTAGTACATGTGAGGTAAAATCATGGAATGCTTTTGCCGTCATATTTTAGCAGTTCAAGTTTCACTCCACCATGTCGAGATGATCTACCATTTTTTCCTTACTGGGTACTTTTTCGACCTGTGCATTTGTTATTTGAAATCCAACATGTTTATGTTTAAACACATCTGTACCTTTAAATTCATCTTTATTCTCCTTGATGAACTTCTATAAAATATGACCTTTAAACACTAATTCCTTAGTTCTCATTTTCTTTAAAGTTTTCAAGGATTCCGAGGATTTTTTGAATCCTAGTTGCCAATTTATGCTAGCACATGCTCTTTCGCCCTCTAAATTTTTGCATCTTCTAATTTCATCGAATATCTCATTTTTCTTACATTTGTATATTTCTGAACTAATATCACCTTTTTTATTTAACCATTTTAAAAAAATTCCTTCTTTTCTTGAATTACTTCATTTAGCCGGTTCTTAATACTGCCTATATTGCTACTCTTTATCAGTGCAATCAAATAAGGTGAGAAAAAAGGTCAAAACTCGGAATGAAAGACAGCAAGTTGAAAATTAGCAAATATCTTTGTTTTGGCATTCTAAAAGTTAGCTGAAAAGTCACACTCTCGCGTCCTTGTCTGCAGATATTCTAGGTCAAAGTTCACGAAAATAAGTGTTTCGCTTATATCATGAAAACTGTACGTTTTATTGAAAAAAGATCCAATTACAAAATTAAAGTTGACAAAATTTCTATAAAATAATATATATTAACTTTAATTTTCTGGCAAAGAGTTTTGGCGCTACAGCATGCTGAAGAAAGGCAGCATTTTGACCTTAGGTGCAAAACTAGTGAAAAACCCTTGATTTCTCAAAAACTATTCCTTTTATCAGGAAAAAAAAAACAGTTACAAAATTCAAGTAGACAATATTTTCTACAGAATTTATAAAATAACTTTCGTAGTTTTTGAAAAATCGAGGATGGGCGAGAGTTTTTCTCTCGTTTTGGTCAGAAGGTCAAAAGGTAGCCTTTCTTCAGTCTGCTCTAGCACCAAAAACTTTTGTCAGGAAATTAAAGTTAATATAAATATTTTATAGGAAATTTCATTTTATAATTTTTTTTCAATGTAACATACAATTTTCGAGATATAAGGAAAAAACTGATTTTCGTGACCTTTGACCTTCAATATCTGGAGACGCGGACACGAGATTTTATGAGACCTTTCAGCTAACTTTTAGAATATGAAAATAAATATATTTGCAAATTTTCAGCTTGCTGTCTTTCATTCCGAGGTTAAATCCCTATATGACTGGACTACATGCACAATATCTCAAGAGCAACGGCGCTAAAATTCCGTTTAAGATGGTTAGATAGATCATTTGCCGAACCTTTAAAATCTACATTCACTCTCCCATCAAAATCTCCCACTATTTCTTCATATATACATTTAATTCTCTCATCTTGTAGTAATTCCACTTTCAATAATGGGTAATGGTATTTTTCTTACGTTTGATTGATAAATATTTTTCTTTACACTTTAACTATTCTATCCAATTTTTGATTTGACTTAATTATGATCTAATTCCCCAACAGTCTGTACCTCGATGTACTCGAACATCCTTAATTGTGACTGAGGTTCTTTGTTTAGTTATAATCAGATCAAAAATCGATTTCTGGTTCATCCGTTCTTATTGCCATGTGTGACAAAGGTTATCCTTATGGTGGAAAAATATGTTCTGTATCTTAAAGTCTCATTATTTCCAGATTTCAATTAAACCTTTCCCGTCGTCATTGCGAATTTCTTCCCGAAATCTTCCAATAACATTCTCCTAGTCTTTTTGCAACTCCTCCCTCTGCTCTCCTAAAAATAAGATCTCTTTTCTATTTGCTGTGTTTTCGATAATATCTTACAGTGTAGGGGTGCATAACCTTTTTTAGAGAAGGGCCACTTACAAAAATGACTGAGTTGCCGAGGGCCACATCAGTAATACAGAGATAATTCTATTTCGGGGAGGTGATCTATGGCCATTTATCAGATAAAACACATGATTTCAGAGGGAGGGTGTAGTCTTGCCCCTCTAGGTTCCCTTACCCATTCAACGCATTCAATTCAGTTTGCAAAGATATTCGAACAGTGTACCTTTGCATATATAACACAGATAAAGAAAGGATTGTTTTCAAAAAATTATGATTATATTCTCTGACTTTATTCGGGGGAGTAAATTTTGTTTTATTATAAGTGCTAAAAAACAAACGTATGCATGAAAGTGGCTAGCGCCGAAAAAAAAGTGAACTTTATGAACGAAGAGGAGAGAAGGAGCCAATCAACGACATTTGAGATTTTTTCCGCGCTCGATACACGAAATATTTGATTTTTCCGCGTCTGATTGACGAAATTCGCCATTTTTTTGTGTCTGACCAACAAAATTCGCGATTTTTCGGAGCCCGATCGACAAAACTCGTAATTTTTCGGAGTCTTATCAACATAACTTGCGCTTTTTCGGAGTATGATCGAAAAAACTCGCGATTTTTACGCCGCCGATCGACGAAATTCGCGATTTTTCCGCGCCCAATCAACGAAATTCGGAATTCATAACTGACTCTGTCGAAATTTGCAATTTTTTCCCTCAGCAAATTGACAAAATTCGTGATTTTTCTCCCGATAAACTGACGAAACTCACGATGTTTCCTTTCCCAATCAACGAAATTTACAATTTTTCCGCGCATCATAGACAAAATACGTGATTTTTACGTGCCCAGTCAACGAAATTTGCATTTTTATGTACTTGATAGACAAAATTCGTGATTTTTTCGTGCCAGGCCAACGAAATTTGCCATTTTTCGGAGCCTGATCGACAAAACTCACGATTTATCAGTGCCCGATTGACGAATTAACAATTTTTACGCTGCTAATTGTCGGAATTCGTGATTTTTCTGCACTCGATCAACAAAATTCGCGATTCTTAACAAACTGACGAAATTTGCAATTTTTCTCCGCGGTAAATTGACAAAATTCGCTTTTTTCCTCGCAATAAACTGACGCAATTCATGAATTTTTCGCTGCCGATCAACCAAAATTGCAATTTTTCCGCGCGTCATCGACAAAGTTCGCGATTTTTCCGTAGCAGATCAAAGAAATTTGCGCATTTTCCCCGCCTGATCGAATAATTTTGCGATTTTTTAGTTACCGATCGAGAATCTGCGGCTTAGCCGAGCCTGATCGACGAAATTTGTGATTTTTCCGCAGCCGATCCACGAAATTTGAGGTTATTCCTCTCTTAATATACAAAATTCGCGATTCTTAACTAACTAACGAAATTTGAAATTTTTTCCCGCTGCAAATTGACGAAATCCGCGGTTTTTTCAAGCGACTGACGAAACTCACGATTTTTCCACAGTCGATCAATAACATTTTTTAATTTTTCCGCGCATTATCAACAAAATTCGCGATTTTTCCATGCCCGGTCAACGAAATTAGAAAATTTTCCAAGCTCTATCTACAAAATTCGCGATTTTTCCGTGCCCGACCAACAAAATTCGCAAACTTTCCGATCCCGATTGACAAATTTGCGATTTTTTTGTGGCCGATCGGCGAAATTTGCAATTTTTTCCGCACCTTATGGACAAAATTCGCGCTTTTTTCGCGACCGATCGGCAAAATTTGCGATTTTCCCCGCACCTTCTCGACAAAATTCGCGATTTTTCCGTGCCCGATTAACGAAATTTGCGACTTTTTTCATGCCTGATGGCTGATGAAATTTTCAATTTTTCAATTTCTTGAACTGTTGAACGTGCGTTGGGTAAGTTCCATTTCCTTGCGTAGGCACATACATGAAATGCATATCGACAAGCTCCGTATTGGTATAACGATGCATGTTACCTAAAATCCGCGCGGGGAATGACGATTCAAGTAAGCGAAGAGCTTTCACCCGTCGAACTCAACAGCGCCTTCTACTGCCTCAAGGCTGCATTTCCGCACCCACAATCCCATACGATATCTACTTACTAAGATCCCCTCTACCTGCTTTTATATTTTTGACATATAATTTTGAAACACGACCTGTACTGTATACATGTAAGATATATTAGGAGTACATAAAAGAAAATCTTGAAAATAAAAAAACAAATCAAAAGCAAAAAAATCCTTTTTACACTGCAACCATATTTCCTGAGAATGTTCATCTCACCAATGAAAAAATTAGCTCATAAATAAATTTATATTTATATCATGTATATAGAAATATTTCAGTTTTCATATACATTCATATACTTCAATTTATTTTGTAAAATACGTCTGAACTAAAACGGGCAACATAGATTGAATAGCTATAGTAAGAGTAATTTATCAGGATAAATTTATTTATGAACAGCTTTTCTCACTTTTCTTCTCATCTTTCATTTTATACAATTCTATATTTATTTTGAGATAAATTGTCTAACGAACGTTGATGCTGCTTCTTTTCCAATAAAAGGAATTGTGCCTGCTTCATGTAGTTAATTTATCTCGGTTAGAATAGGAGTAATTTATTATTTTCAAATATATGACATAGAGAAATTGTATTACGCTGACTATAATCATTTTTAAATGACAGAATTATTTAAAATGAAATTTATATAAAAGCCTAAAAGGAAAATTTGCGTAAAATGTATGTCTTAAAAAAAGTGAAATTTTATACTGAAGCTAAATTGAGAAGGTGGCAGTAAAATTAATATATTTACAAAAATATATCAGAAGTAATTTGGAAGCGCTTTATTTTTCAGTTCAGATATATAACTTTCGAATTGTCAGAGTTCATAGGCATTTATATGTTCATATGTAAATACCGTAAAGTACCGAAAGTAAGCCTCCCTCCCTCCTCATATATGTGAATTTTTCCTTTTTTGAAAAAGTGACATTTATAAGGCCTCCCCTTCAAGTTTTATTTTCTGACATTTTCAATCATTCTGTGTTTTCAGGAAACTCCATAAGTTTTTTTGTTTCCATATCTCCTAAATGAATGCATCTTATGCAATTTATTTTTATCTAATCTCTTTACATATCATTATATCAGAATAGCAAACTTCGCTAAGAGCGCTACCAGACTTTTGATAGGAATGTTCCTTTCGCAGAATACTATTAATATTTTCCTTGATTTTCATGCACTAAGATTTTATTGAGTTTAAGTTTTATAATTTTTGTTCATATTTCTTTGATATTAAATTTATTTATTTTGTCAATTTGTTTCACCATTTTTTTTTTTATTATTATTAATGGAAAATACTTAGCTTCTGTGGGAGGGAATTTTAAAATAAAAAATTTTAATTTGATCTGGTTTTATTTTTCTAATTGTAAAAATCCTGTGAAATTTCTTAAATTCGAAATATACCCCTCCCCCCCCCCCACACACACACACCATCCCAATTTTCCTATCCTTTTCACAGAGTTCCAATTATAAGCCCCCTTAAATTCATTAGAATTTTCTGTCCGCTAAAAGGGGAGGGGGCTTACTTTCGGTACTTTACGGTATCCTAATTTTTTATTTATAGCTTTAAAACAATATTTTTAAAAATATTTATTCCATTTAGCGAAATATTACGCGGGAAAAACAAAACTGTGTTTTTGTAATTAAGATCTCAAAAATACGAAGTGAAAATTTCTTTTGAGATATTCATACTGAAAAAAACAAACACAACTGCGTGAATTATGTTCCGTGAGCAGGTAAAATTATGTGCTTCATGTACCACGAAGCCAACTATTAAGTTATTTATAAAGGCGAAATAAACTATATCATATTCATTGAAGCATTAAATCCTTTTCCGTGTTTTTTAATACTTTTCAACACTGGTGAAAAGTATTCGGCACCAGTTTGTCAACAGTCTCAACTGCAGGTCTGCACGATCGCGGTCTAATTTTCAAAAAGAAAATAAGAAATTTATAAAGATTATCGAGATTTTATATAGCATGTTCTCTATATAAAATGGTGCGAGTTGCGAGTAGCAAATATTTACTTTTTCTAAGGGGAAAAAAGAATTAGGTATATTATGGTCTGAGAGCGAGAATTTTTTTAATTTCTTTCATTGACATTATACTACGTACAGCGAATGAAATCTATCTACTTTATTGTTACAGAAAATTACGTGTCCCCAGACGGAAGTAGCTTGCTTAGAATTTATAATTCTTTCTACGTGGGATCACGAGTCAAGACGGAAATTATCTGAAATCGCTTTTAACACGTTGAGTGCCATACGGTGACTGACACTGAAGCTGAAAATTTTACAATGTTTTAAGTATTTTTTAGGAAAGTATAATCCTTTAATAAATAAAAGGTAAGTAAAATTTAAATAAATTTTCAGTAATTACTTAAAACAATATATATTTTTTTAGTTTTATATAATATTTTAGACCGTCAGTCATCAGTGAATGACGGGTTCTAAACGGAAAGTTCAGTGTCAGTCACCGATGACTGACGTGACGCTTAACGTGTTAAAGACTGACTGACGTGACGCTCAACGTGTTAAACACTGACTGACGTGACGCTTAACGTGTTAAAGACATACTACTATTTTAAGCATAATGAGACAGATATACGGGGGCTGTTCAATAAAGAATTATCGTAATTATTTTATATAAACATATTCTCACTCATCGTCTAAATTTTAATGGGGATTTTTAAAGTATTTCATATTCACTAGATTAATTTAACACAAGTATTCTAATTGGTAAATAAATCATATTAGATGTAAATTTCCACTGGGCGAAAAATGTCCGGACCAGGATTCGAACCAGGGATCTCCTGGCTGAAGCCGCCAGTGCTCTGCCATCTGAGCTATCCCGGACGAATCTGGCGGAACTTTCTCACCCAGCTAACCTTAATGATTATAGCATCTGGTCTGAAACCTGGTTCAGCTTAACAGAATAAATCTCAGGTAATGGAACTCCGGAAAACGCTGGATACGAAATTACACTAGATTAATTTTAACACATGTATTCTAATTGGCAAATAAATCATATTAGATATAAATTTCCAACTGGGCGAAAAATGTCCGGACCAGGATTCGAACCAGGGATCTCCTGGCTGAAGCCGCCAGTGCTCTGCCATCTGAGCTATCCCGGACGAATCTGGCGGAACTTTCTCACCCAGCTAACCTTAATGATTATAGAATCTGGTCTGAAACCTGGTTCAGCTTAACAGAATAAATCTCAGGTAATGGAACTCCGGAAAACGCTGGATACGAAATTACACTAGATTAATTTTAACACAAGTATTCTAATTGGTAAATAAATCATATTAGATGTAAATTTCCAGCTGGGCGAAAAATGTCCGGACCAGGATTCGAACCAGGGATCTCCTGGCTGAAGCTTTTCTGGAGTTCCATTACCTGAGATTTATTCTGCTGAGCTGAACCAGGTTTCAGACCAGATGCTATAATCATTAAGGTTAGCTGGGTGAGAAAGTTCCACCAGATTCATCCGGGATAGCTCAGATGGTAGAGCACTGGCGGCTTTAGCCAGGAGATCCGTGGTTCGAATCCTGGTCCGGAAATTTTTCGCCCAGTTGGAAATTTACATCTAATATAGTTCATATTCAATGAAATGCACTTGTCCCACATCTTTTTCACACTTCAAAAATATGCTGGAAACCACTCTTTTTTTTTTTTTTTTTTTTTTTTTTAGTACCACAAAATCGTCTCCGCCGTCTTTACCAATGTTTCCAATGGTGAAAAAAATACTTTCTACAAAGATGTTTCTTCAGATTAAGGAATTCATCTCATTTTCCTGTAACATCATTTCTAATTTCAAAGGAACTTCCACGCGAACGTCCTGTTGTTCGGGTATGATGAATCTCGGAACTCACTAAGCACAAACCCGTCTCACGTTCACTTTTCTGTTACCAACGAGTGGGTGGCATGGAATTATAATTGCAATATTTTTAACTATTCTCTAACGATCTTCTTTGACAATAATAGCGACGGTAATAATGTTGACTTTTGTAAGCGCAGTTACAGGAACTCCGGGTCCATCTTTCTTTGGAGATGATTGTCTTTCTGTTCCTTAACCATTTATCTACTGACGGTACTTATAACTACCATTAAAATAACTTGTTATAAAATTCATTTAATACACCTATTAGTCTCAATACAGTTTAGAATGAGTTATAGATATATTACTTTATCTTGTTCCAAAAACATTATTGGTTAAACAAAACAAAAATATTTTTAAATGGATGATTTTTTTTGCATCTTTACAGCTTCCTTGGCGTTGGTGGGTGGTGCGGAGGGACTTTTCAATTCGGAAATATTTCTATATTTCTATTGTAAGAACATTATATTTGTACATTTCCTAATTCTACAAAATACCAAGAAAACTATTTACAATAAAAGATTTGAGTGGGGTTGTAAATATTGCACAAAATCCCT
Source organism: Maratus speciosus (assembly GCA_963932465.1). Classification (NCBI taxonomy): domain Eukaryota; kingdom Metazoa; phylum Arthropoda; class Arachnida; order Araneae; family Salticidae; genus Maratus; species Maratus speciosus. The sequence goes on along the minus strand of OZ010792.1, from coordinate 197,713,250 downwards.
ATAAAGTCAAATTTAATTAATCCTTCTAAATCCTTCAGTCGTTTTAAAATCCTTATAAGATATATTAAATGATTATGCAAATCTTCTAATGTAGTTTAAAAAATTCACTAAAAATGCTTTAGAAGATAAAATTTTCATGCATTTATAATTCAGTACATAAAGGGTTAAACTTCTAAAACTGTGTTACATAGAAGACCAGTCATCTCCATAAGTCTGCTATAGCATACGCTTCGACTGACGATTTCTTCAGTCGAAAGCCAAATGTCCTGCATGCAAGAGCATAGAGCTCATTGAGTGTTGCCTTCATCGTTCCCGTAGGCGATACTGAAAATATCTGAACTTTCATGGCTGCCTTTGGAGTACTACTGGAAGTAAATGAGAAAAAAATTACCACATATTCATTACACATTAATCTGACATTATAACTTAAAAGTAAATTTGTGTGCAATAAAGTATGATAATAAAAAAATTATGTTCATTCTTTATTAAACAGCCCTCGTACATTACTACGATACATCTGAAAATGTTTACTATGCAATGTTTAGCATTTAATCAGTTTTAAAGAACTACACAGAGGACTTCGGAATCATTATTGTCTTCCAAGTTTGCGAGTTTGATCACAAAATTTGGCGTCAAGAATTAATGTAAAAAGTTGTGGACATCAAGCCTCGACGAGTCGAAATCTCGAGAATGTTCTAGATTATCTGTGATGAAATTACAAGATGTATTTGCCAAAGCAAAGACATAAATAATTTTGTCTGGGAGTAGTTGTATAATCTTGATAGCGATAATTACGTTCTTCTACAGTAAAATTACTATAAATTACTAATTTATTTCATTCTCTGAGACTGAGCTTTTTGTGCCTGTGGTTCTTTATGACTTGCTTATTGTATTACGCAGTTTTCGAGAATTTTGGGATACGAATTTCGATCGGCACATTGTGATGATCGAATTATTATCAATTCCCATATTTTATTCCTAATATTGTGAAATTCTTCTTATACAGTACGTGGAATAAGAGTTTAGGTCACGTTCTCTTAGACTATCTTTATAGGGAAACTTCTTTGCTGTCCCTACAAATACAGTGTATATGGATATTCGTTTACTTACTTTACTCTTAGATATATTTACTAAAGCGGAATGCATTCAATGCACCTGAGCGGTATTTTAAATTAAAGTTGAATTGTAAACACGTGTGCAGTGGCATATCCGAGGAGTGATTATAGAAAAATCAAGTTTAATTGCGAAAGTTTAGCAAAATATAATGAAACCTGCTAAGGTGAAATTCAAATGGAACCAAAAAATTAATACGTTTTAGACAGGTTAATAAAGTGTAATAGAAATCACCTCAGAAAGTGGGCTATTCTACACACCGTGAAATATTTCATTTCAGTCAAGCTTTTGTTATAGACATGCTCTCTTTACGCATGTTTTATTGTATAAAACATGATATATGGTGATTTAAAGTGCATTACTAATTTATATAACTTGCTATTTATCGGTTTGAAAGTCTGTGATTTAAAGTAATGCATAGATTGATATATATTTTTAGTATGAACTGCAAAGCCTTCACTTGAAAAACGGACTAAAAAACGGAAATACTACTGGCAATCTAGACGCCAGTACTATTTCCGTTTTTTTACGGGAATTTTTACCTTAAATTACAAAAACATTTCCGTTTTCCTGATTAGAAACGGAAATTTTTCTGTAATTTATGGGTAAAAATTCCCGTAAAAAAACGAAAATAGTACTGGCGTCTAGATTGCCAGTAGTATTTCCGTTTTTTAGTCCGTTTTTTTTTAACCTTTTAAACACATTTCTGCAAAGTTGAAGTTTATTCATTCTGTCTGTCTGGTCGTATGTCCGTCCCTTAAATATACTCGGATTTTCATGCAATTGATAAAGGTCCCAGCAAAGAAAGAAACAGTGGGCCATCAGCTGGAAAAATGATGGCAGCCAGCAGTGCTATCAGCGGTAAAGTGCAAGGGTGCCATTACTTAAACCTGTCGAAAAGTGTCCAAGCCGAATGCAGCTGGCCCATCAGTGATGGCTAACAGCAGGCCAGCATTGGTATGCCATCACATTACTTCAATCCAGCACTTTTCCTGCAGTGCTAGCACCTATCCCACTGCTATTCCTTTGCTGCCTAGCACTTTCCCTTACAAAAATTTCTTATAGAATTCTATAAAAAAAACAAAGTATTATATAATTATGGCTCTTTTTTCTATAAGCTAGTTTCACCAAGAGCTATAGAAACATCTGTAGAAGTGTCTATAATAGAAATCTTTATAGAAATATTTGAACTGCATGTGGTCACCCTCCCAAGTACTACTGACCGCGCTCGATGCTGCTTGGTTTTCGTGATCGGACATGAACAATTGCTTTCAGCGTACGCTACGATTGCTCGTAGTTTTCAAGCTCTCATTACACTATTTCAAGTTTGTTTTGTGATTTACGTTCCCAATCATTAAACTGGTATAGAATTTATTTTATTGCATAGAAATCCTATGTATTTTATACGCTTTTTTTATTATTGATTCTGAACTGCGTAAATTATGAAAACCGAAATCCTTTGTAACCTAGCAAAACCAGATTTAAGGGGGGAAATAAAGTGCGTTGAAATAAAGAATTTATTTATTTACTCATTTACTTATTTATTTTGTTGGTGGCAGTGGTGCTATATTTTTTACAGCTTAAAAAAAAATAAGCTTCACAGCTTAAATTGTGTTAAGATATTTATTTTAGATTTGTGTTCAAATACTCAATATCTTCGATATTCGCAGCGCCACCTAGCGTAAGGGTTCCCAGCAGTAATACTGCAAAAGTTCGTGCACTTCCATGTAGTGGTGGGCCAGCGCATGAGATAAAATGGATGCCCACCAGAATTTTATCTGATGATTTCCAACAGCAAAGTTGCCTGAAGCTGTCCAGCAGTGGTCATGCAGTGGTAGACCATCAGCCAGCACTTCTCCATCATTGCCAGCACCTATCTTGCTGCTGGCCAGCAATTTCCTCTTTGCTGGGGTTATTTAGGGTCACCAAAGCCTGTTTGGTATTGTATATAAAGTATGTAGGATTAATAGTTCATTTACAGGGGCACTCAAAATTATTCCATTAGATTATGGTATATGGGGAAAAATCGTATGAAGAGACTTTTAATGGCATTATTCTATTTCAAATGTACTGTAACTGATATAAATCACTAAATTTCCCTACGATAACGTTAGAACAGGCATTCGTAGCATTTTTAATTCATTTACACAAACTAAATCGGTTACAGTACTGTCTTTGAGTGATAATTGCTGGAGTGTACGTTTTAAAATTCTGTATGCGCTTTTAAATATAACTAATTTTTTGCATGTTACTCGTTATATATAAATTATATACCTCATATATAGGGCTGCACAAAAGTTTTCACGTAACATTCTCATTATTAGAGGAAATTGCTGAAGGGTAATTTTTAACTGAAGTATATGTTTTTTCTTAAGTGAACTAAATTTTTGCGTGCATGTAGTTAATAGATACAAATCTATATATCAAATACAGGTCTGCTGAAAACAATTCGGATAATTTTCTGATTGTAGATGGGAACAGCTGAAATTGGGTTTTGAAATGTGTTATGTGATTCCATATGGTTGAATTAGATTTTTTTTATTATTATTTTTGTAATGGTACTGTTTTGTTATATTATTCTGAATATGGTGGAAAGGGTTTCATAATCTATGCTTGGTGTCATGATTTTTTCTTTCTTCTTTAAAATTGACTTAAATGTGGTAGGGTGAGAGACCTCTTAAGCAATTTTAAATTTACTGTTTACTTCGCTTTTATTTCTATTTATTGAGATACAATTTATCAAATAATTTTCAGTATTCCGTTTATAAAAATGCGGCATAACCATGGAGTTATAGTTGCTAATACGAAGACGAAATTTTTTTCAGCCCCTTGCGAGTCCATCTTAGCAGGTTTGATTGTTTAATATACGCATTACCTGCTATGATAAAAACCTGTTTAAGTTGGAAGTTTTCCGGTTGTTTGGTGTTACATCTTAAAAACTTTTACTGTATCTCAACCCCCTTTAAAATGATAAGTCTAGATACGCCACTGCAACTGTGCATGTATTGTACAGTTTGATGAAACAAATGAATACCGTAAGCATATGAATGCTACTTATATACAACAAATATGTTAATGCGTTATATATACATATACGGTGTATTATATATGCACCGCTGCTCTTTAACAAATATTTTGGAGTATGGAAACCTGAACCTACTCGCTTTAAGTGTAATTTCATAGATAATATTATCGTATTATTACAAGTACAGTCTCGAATGATAAAGTAAATGATAAAGTACTTTGTATTAAGCAAATATGGTGTGTTTGAATGTTTGTTGTTCAAAAGCAATACACTCAAAGAGAAAATTTGAAGAATTCTCGTAGTACTTAGCAAATATATGCAAAGATGAGAACATGAATCTACTATTTTTATTTAGAGCTCTTGTTTGGTAATCCATGCAATTGTATAAACATGTATTGTGTAGTACAATTGTATCATAAAAGATTGATGTGACCTCTTATAACCACATTTTACATATCATAGATATCAAGAGAAAAAATGCAGAAATACCAATTGTTTGATAAATGTGTATGTACAACTCAGAATGTTTTGTCTGAATAATTTGAAGGATAAAAATGTGCACTTGAAATTTGACAAAGTATCTTGGATATAAATATATTTATCTACATATTTGTGATGCATTTCATAAACGGATCCATTTTTCTTTTTTCGTTTTTTTCTTTTCTTTTTCTCATTTTTTACATACAGTGAGCATAAGCAAAGTGGAAAATGCTTAAAATAATTGAAAACAAAAGATACTTTGGTTCATATATATATTTCATTTTTTTTATCCATCGAAAAAATCAGCATCCAGAAAAGTTCTCGATTATACTGTCTTTTTCATTGATTTACTAATTGGATGCCATAAATTCCTCCCCCATCTCAAATAATACAAAAGCCATCAACTGTGAAAATTAAATTTAATTGTGGCTTGACGTTATTATATTTATTATCGAAAAGTCAAGGTTATAATTAGCTATTATAAATCACTTTGGCATGAAAATAACAACACAGAATTCTTGCGGAAATATAGGAGCGAAACCGTTAAAATGATCCCCCAATTATGCTGAAGCCAGTCAACAAATACGAAATTAATAAACCTCGCAGGAAATGCTTTTCTCGCAGTTCTCTATTCATGATTATGAGCCGTAACTAAATAAAATATTTTTGAGATTAGAGCATGTGTAATGTACGCCCGTAAGGAGAGGCGAGACGAAGGGAACTGACCCACCCTGGGTTTTCAAATTAAATTAACTGAATTTTACTTTTCTCTCACGATTTTGAAAAAAAAAAATAAAATCTTCTCGAAGGATTTAAAATAATATACACGAACATAAAAAGTAACTAAGACTTTTTTCTGGATATAATGAACTAAGGATTTGAATATCCCGTAGAAGATATTTTTTAGTGTTCTTTTACTTTTCACGTTCATGTGTTTAAAAAAAAAATCCTAAAAAGGTCATTCAGACATGCAAAAAAAGTAAACTGTAACAATTCTTCATTTTGTAATAAACAGGTAGAAATTTATATTTGGATTTTAATATGCATTACCTTTTACATTTTGGTATTTTGTTATGTTTAAAGATTGTCTTGCATGTGGGATTATAACAACAAAAATATATGTTTTATTTATTTCATGTTTATATACTTCATTAAGAAATAGAAATTAAAATGATGACTTGGAAGAGTTCTGCCTGTCTCAACCAAAAGCTTGTCCTCCACACATTTTAAATTTTAATTAATAAATTTTCTTCTTCTATCTTTTATTTTTTTAAATAAAAACCTTAAATATATCTTTTTAAAATGACTTAAGATGTAATATAAAAACGAACTAAAGAGTTTTCGCCAGTGTAGATCTGTCCTCCACCCCTGAACTCCCGTGGAAATTAATTGACTGTAATATTTTCTGCTTAATCGCTTTCCGTATTCAAAAGAAATCATTTGTGATTTCCTTATATTGTGGAACATTGTCCTTGATAATGTGTTTCAGGATAAGTTTATATATAGCGGCTAGGTAAATTGTCCTTAAACGGGAGGAATCGAATAGATAAACTAAATATCAATTACACATGAATGGAATAGCTCTTCTCAAATTACACTACACCTTAATAACTGTAGTTATTAATGATCATTTAATTTTTTATTGCTCTTACTTTATAAAAATATACATTATCTACAAGAAAAGGACCTTAATATTTCATTTATCAATGATTTATACACATAGCTTGAGAGAATAATCTATCAAAAATGTATCCATAAAAAAGCTGAATATTCTTCGGACTATATGGCACAAAAAAATGGACATACTAAATCTACCATAAATTGGCTTCTGTTCCTTTTAGCCTGGGGGCATAAGAGGCAAAACATTTAATTACAACTTACCAGAACCACGCCTTAGGAATATAACGGTTATTCTCTATTTTAGGCACGACACATGGGACTATGTTGATAGATTGAATCAGAAGTAAAAATGACAGAACATCAATGTATAACATTTAAATGATAAATTTGCGTATAAAAGTTAAGTAGGGATGTAATAAATGATGAATAATTTACTATATTGAAGTATAATATTTTTACCATCTATATATTAGTATTTTCAACTTTATGGTATATTGACTTATGTGATTAACTTTGTGATTCATTAATATTTTTTTTTTCGTAAATGAACTGCATAATATTTTCTGAATATATGGCCCATCTACTTGAAAACTTAACGTAAGTAATTTTTTGCCGATATTTATTACTTCGTTAAAGTTTTAAAAAGGTATTATTTTCAGATACTGAATTCAGATTTTAAATAATTATCAATTATCCTAATATAATATATTTATTTTTTAAACAAAGAAATGTATATATTTGACAATTCAAAATTTTAACTGCTGTAAATCAAGAAAAAAAAAACTTCTTAATATAATCTTATTTCGTTTTAGAATTAAAAAAATAATCGAAGGAAATTAATTTAAACTTTACTTTAAATCTGGATACACCACATTACATACAATTAAGTACATTAAATATCAGAAACTTTAAAGAAAATTATATTTATTAAAAAATTATTTTTTTATAAAAGCTAAACTTTTTGCTATTTTGTAATTAGAAAAAAATTATTTTCAAAACTTTCATATCGATTATAAAGCATTTGATGAAAAGCAAATCTTTTGGATTAAAAAGAATATTGTAACCCTCATTAATAAAAGAATACAATTTTAAATATATATTTCTTTTTTAATTTAACCTTTGTCAATTATTAATAATATGTTACTCTACAGTTTGGAGGACATTACGCTTTTTAACTAAAAGCGGTTTCTATGGAACGATTGTGTATCTAATTCCAAATTATCTTTAAAGTTAATTTAGACCTTTAAGTTGCAATTAAGTGTTTTGAAGTTTTGATCTATGGAACGATCGTGCATTAGGGTGGAGCGTAGAATAAAAAATTTTGAATTCAAAATCTTCCCGGTGTGCGAAAGTTGCGTATTGTATCACTTTTTATGTAAAAAAAATTTCCGCCCCCTGAATTGATATCTTCATGCGCCCCAAGGGGCACGAAATCTCAGAGTTTTAGGTAAATTACGCTAGATTTCCTGAATTTTAACAGCTATTAAAAAAAATTTATTTGCTATTGGCCATTTGGGGATACAATGCTATTATGTCCCCTTACCATATGTAAAAAGTTTCAAATCCTTTGAACATCACCTTCATGCGCCCCAAGAGGGGCGAAATTTCCGAATTTTAGCTAAATTACGCTAATTTTCCTGCATTTTAATAGCTATTAAAAAAAATTAATTTGTTATTGGCCCAGTATGGATACAATGCTATTATGTCCCCTTACCATAGGTAAAAAGTTTCAAATCACATGAATATCATCTTCATGCGCCCCAACAAGGTTAAAACATTATGAAATCTGACAAAATTTGACTTATTTCAGGTTTACTTGAAGATATTATTAAATAATAAAAATCAATATATATATAAATGTTTGACATTTTTTTTTAATTTCGACTACAATATGATATAATATATGTTCCTTTTCCATGCTTACATTTAACTCCGTAGTTTTAATAAGCAAATGATAATTATAATAGGTAAGAGTAATACGAGTTTTTAAATACTTTCAGTTTGTACGTTGTAATTGCGTTTTGTATCAAAAGTCTTCATTCTGGAACATGATTCAATTTGAGTCCCAATTTATCCTTCCCTTCTTTCATATCTAGTTACAGATTCAAATGGCCATGATACTAATTTAACTGTTCTGTCAGTTACTTGTGTGTGAAATGGCAATTTCAGCGAGTTTAAAAGAATTTCAGTGCCCGCACCTAGTGCACCATTCTTGAACCTTTCAATTTCTTCTGACCCCAATCTCCTGGTAATTGGAGTCTCCATTCATTTTTTCACATCTCTCTCTAATCTTCGATTTAAATCAATTAAATATACAAAGTCTTCTGTTGCAAAATCTATTTTTGGAACCCTATATTTCCTTTTATTCCTGTTTTGTAGCGGTCTTCTCTGTTGGCTTTCATTGTTTTCAACTTTTATGCGTCTAAATACGAGTTCCATAATGTGCTTCCTATCATCTGCTAACATAGCAAGGAGTTTTCCTCATGAGCGAAATAGTTGTTTTTCTGGATCAGAACGTCAATAATATACCTAAAATCCGACTCCAGATACATGGAATTAATATAAACAGAATAAAAACAGCAACGGGCTTTATTTCAGAAGTATCAGCATCAGCATCGTGGATGATGTCAAAGCCAGCAGCAAAGTGATCTACAGAATAGGAATTTCAGGAAGATTACGGTTCCAAAAATAAATTCTGATGCTAAAGACTCGTCAATTCAATTGACGGGAATCAAAAATAGAGATGGGTGTAAAAGAACGAATGGAGACTCCAATTACCCGGAGATTGGGGACAGAAGAAATTGAAAGGTTCAAGTATGGTGCACTAGGTGCAGGGATTAAACCTCTTTCAAGCCTGTTGAAATTGCCAAGTCACACATAAGCAACTGAGAGAACTGTCAAATTTGTAACAGAGGCCTCCGAAGCAGTATGTGGAGATGAAAGAAGTGATGGATACATTCGGAATCAAATTGAGTCACGTTCCAGGAGATAGACTTTTCATACAAAAAACGCGATTACAATGTACAAACTCAAAGTATTTAAAAACTCATATTACTCTTACCTATTATAATTATTTGATGCATATTAAAACTGATGAGTTAAATGTAAATATGGAAAAGGAACATATACAACCGAAATTAATAAAAATTTGTGTAAATCTTGATTTTTATTATGTAACAGTACCTTCAAGCAAACCTAAAATAAGTAAAATTTTGTCAAATTTCATAATGTTTTAACCCTCTTGGGGCACATGAAGATGATAATGTAGGAATTTGAACCTTTTTACGTATGATAAAGGGACATAATAGCATAGTATCCACAATGGGCCAATAACAAATTAATGTTTTTTAATAGCTATTAAAATTCAAGAAAATTAGCGTAATTTAGCTAAAATTCGGGAATTTCACGCCCCTTGGGGCGCATGAAGCTATCAATTCAGGGGGCGAATTTTTTTTTTAGATAATAAGCTATACAATACGCAACTTTCGCGCAGCGGGCCGATTTTGAATTCAAAAATTTTTATTCTACGCTCCACCCTATTGTGTATCTAATTCCAAATTATCTTTAAAGTTAATTTAGACCTTTAAGTTGCAATTAAGTGTTTTGTCTTTCATGTCCCCAACTTAAAAGGGCTTATTAGCCCCCGGTACGGTATGCTATTTCTTTCTCCCAGCTTATTTTGTGTCATCTTCAAAAAATAACGTTACCTTACAGAAACCAGCCGTAAAGCAAAGCAGTACGATTAAATACTCTATAGCAATTTTTTTAACTTCTAAGCATCGCACATTTTCAATTTTTATTCCGTCGTATTGGGGGGAAAAAAGTACTTTCAAATGCAATTTTTTTTTAACTGCATCTCCATTTATTTTTGAAATATTAATTTTTTGTAGTTTTTGAAGCCACTTGCTTAATATTGGCAACGGAAGTACTCCATTTCTGTAGAAAGTAAAGGTAAAATAGTTGTAAAATATTAATTATATATTTTTGTTACCATTTTTTGATAACAACCTAAAGAAAATGTAATTAAAATGCGTGCTATTTTGAAAAAAAATATAAACGAATGATTTCTGTTAAAACATATCGGGGCGGCACTAAATTCTGAAAAAACAGAATTCCTGTTTTCTAGTTAAATAATACTTTATTTTATGATGAATTTCAAAGTATATTTTTATAAAACAACAAACTGTTATTATCAATTTGAATTTACGTTTATTATCTAAACGAGATTTCACTGCATGGAAGGAATGTATATCTAATTTTTAAAAAATATACATTTTTTAATTTAACCTTTGAGAATTATTAATACTAGGTTGAGCAAAAAGTTCTGGGAAATTTGTGAAAGTTGCGTTGTTATGCGCAAATTAACAACAAAAGCAACAAGGACTATTCTTCAAAGTAGAGACCATTATAGTCCACGACTTTCTACCATCGTTCTGCCAGATTCTGGATTTACTGGAAGGACGATGGCGGCTCCTTGGAATCAAAAAACGCTTGACATGCTTCTTCAACTTCATTAAAAGATTCAAATCGACGGCCCTTGAAAAAAATGTTGCTTTGATCGAAAGAGTCTATAATCGGATGGAGCCACGTCTGGACAGTACCACTAGTACTCCTATATACAATACAAATTCTGTTAACTATTAGATTAAAAATGTCCCAGAACTTTTTTCTCAACCTAATAATATGTTACTCTATAGTTTGGAGGGCAATATGCTTTTTAACTAAAAGCGGTTTCCTGTGTGGAACAATTATGTATCTAATTCCAAATTATCTTTAAAGTTAATTTAGAACTTTAAGTTGTAATTAAGTGTTTTACCTTTCATGTCCCCAACTTAGAAGGCATTATTAAATAATAGTTTATTTTATGATGAATTTAAATGTATACTTTTATCAAACAACAAACTGTTATTATCAATTAGAATTTACGTTTATTGTCTAAACGAGATTTCACTGCATGGAATGGATGTATACCTAATTCTAAAATAAGTTTAAAGTTAATTTGGAACACTTAAGTCGTAATTAAGTGCTTTGCCTCTGTCCTTCCCACAAGCTAAAAGGATTTATTCAATAAACTTTATTTGATAATGAATTAAAATATATATTTGTTTATTCAACAATAAATTGTTATTGTCAATTTCAATTGCTAAACGCCTTTTTACTGTATGCATGGAATGATTGTGTACCTAATTCTAAATTAACTTAAAAGTTAATTTAAAATGAAAGTTTTAATTAATTTTTTTTTGCCTCTCATACTCCTAAGCTAAGAGGACTTATTAAAGAAAAAATATTTTATAATGAACTTAAAAGATTGTTCATGATCTATGAAATTATAAGTATATTTTTAATTTACAATAAATTGTTGCCATCAGTTTGAATTTACCTTTCTTATCTAAACTAATTTTCACGATATGGAATGATTGTGTAGCTAATTCTCAGTTAACTATAAAGTCAATTTAGAATTGTAAGCTGTAATTATATGTTTTGCCATCATACCCCTAAGCTAAAAGGACTTATTAAACAAACTTTATTTTATAATGAATTTAGAAGTTCATTTTTCTCCTACAATAAATTTTATTATCAATTTGAATTTAAGTTTCTGACATAAATGAGCTTTCAATGTATAGAATGATTGTGTATCTAATTCTAAATTAACTTTAAAGTTAATTTAGAACTGTTAGTTGCAATTAAGTGTTTTGCCTCTCATACTCCCAAGCTAGATGGACTTATTAAATAAAATTTATTTATAATGAACTTGATAGATTGTTGATGATCTATGAAATTAAAAGTATATTTTTATCTTACAATAAATTGTTAGTATACATTTGAATTTACGTTTTTTAGCTAAACGAGTATTCACTATATGGAATGATTGGGTATCTAATTCTAAATTATCTTTAAAGTCTATTTAGAATTGAAAATTGTCATTAGATGTTTTGCCTTCATACCCCTTAGCTAAAATAATTTATTAAAAAAACTTTATTTTATAATGAATTTAGAAGTACATTTTTGTCCTACAATAAATATTTATTGTGAATTTGAATTTAAATGTCTTACATAAATGAGTTTTCTTCGTATGGAATGATTGTGTACCTAATTCTCAATTAACTTAAAAGTTAATTTAGAACTGTAAGTTGTAATTAAATGTTTGCCTCTCATACTTCCAATCTAAAAAGACGTATTAAATAAAATTTATTTATAATGAACTTAATAGATTATAGATGATCTATGAAATTATCTATGAAGTATATTTTTATACTTGTTCTAAGTATATTTTTATATTATACTTGTTCTAAGTATATTTTTATCTTACAATAAATTCTTAACATAAATTTGAATTTACGTTTTTTAGCTAAATGTGTTTTCACTATATGGAACAATTGGGTATCTACTTCCAAATTAACTTTAAAGTCGATTTAGAATTGTAAATTGTAATTAGTTGTTTTGCCTATGATAGACCTCTGCTAAAAGGATTTATTAAACAAACTTTATTTTATAATGAACTTAGAAGGATATTTTTATCCGATAATAAATTTTTATTATAATTTGACTTTAAGTTTCTTACACAAATAAGCTTTCACTGTTTGGAATGATTGTGTATCTAATTCTAAATTAACTTTAAAATTAATTTAGAACTGTTAATTGCAGTTAAGTGTTTTGCCTCTCATACCCATTAGCTAAAAGGAGTTATTAAATAACTTTATTTTACAATGAATTTTGAGTAATATTTTTATCCTATAATAAATTGTTATTATCAATTTGAATTTACGTTTCTTTTCTTAACTAAACGAGTTTTCACTGAATGGGATGATTTTGTACCTAATTCTAAACTAACTTTGAAATTGATTTAGAACTATTAGTTGTAATTAAATGTTTTGCCTGTCATACCCGTTAGCTAAAAGGAGTTATTAAATAAGATTTATTTTATAATGAATTAAAAAAAAGATTATCCTACAATAAATTGTTATTATCAATTTGAATTTACGTTTCTTAGCTGAACGAATTTTTGCTATATGGAATGATTGCGTAGCTAATTCTAAATTAACTCTAAAGTTAATTTAGAGCTGTAAATTGTAATTGTTTTGCATCTCGCACCCCCAAATTAAAAGAACTTATTCAATATACCTAAAGAGTACAATTTTACCCTACAATAAATTGGTATTATCAATTTGAATTTACTATTCTTAGCTAAACGAGTTTTCACTGTAGGGAATGATTGTATTAGTAATCCTAAATTACCTTTAAAGTTAATTTTAAACTATAAGTAGTAATTAAATGTTTTGTCTTTGATATCGCTAAGCTAAAAGGAAATAATAAATAAGCTTTATTTTATAATGAACTTAATTCTATATCTTCATTTCACAATAAATTTTTTTTTGTCAATTTGAATTTTTCACTGCATAGACTGATAGTGCACCTAATTCTAAATGAACTTTAAAGTTAATTTAGAATTATAAGTTGTAGTTTATTGTTTTGTCTCTTATACCCTCAAGCTAAAAGTACTTAATTAATAAGCTTTATTTTATAATGAATTTAACAGTATATATTTATCCTACAATAATTTTTTATTATTAATTCGAATTTAAATACATCTTCAAAAAAAAATCACAGAGTTCATTGATGTCAAAAATAGTTTGCAAAACACTTACAAGTATCCAAAGATTTATTTTTACAACTTTCGCTTTTCTTTATCATTTCTCTTTGACGCATCTGCTTTCTCTCAAACAACTCTGATGAAGTCACACGAAACTTGCTGGGAAAGAAAGATAAAATCAATGCAGAAACTTTTACCTCGAGGAAACTCATTTTGAAAGAAGAAAAAGCTTTAGAATTTTAAAGGAATTATATATTCGACAATTATTCTAGACTGCTAACTCATTAGCTTGTCTTCAAACTAAAGGAAGAGTTGAGAAAAAGCAAAGTATTCAAATCTCTGAGGTCTTTTGTTCACCTAGAGCGAAATTCTAGAATCCAAAACCACTTCTTAAACGTTATCGGTTAACAAAACCTTTCTCATTAGGCTGAACAATGTGTAATGACAATGATATAGACAAAAGAATGGCAAAAGAAGCGCAAAGAATTTAAATAAACGCTTATATTATGTTAAACAAATGATTTGGCTGTAAGGGAAAAAAATAAAAGCACGGGCAATAAAACAAAAGCTTTCTCATTACTCGCATTGTTAAACAGAAGGCTTCCCTTTCCGACACATAAAACTTCAAATTTCCTAGACGCCTGATTTGCAAAATTGCGGTGAGTTCACGGATCCACCTAAAATACCAGATAAAGAGTAGAGGAGATAATAAATGGACCGATTTTGAGAAAATGACATGTTACTTAGGAGGAAAATAAGGGTTTTTTGATGAATTTGCGGGTAAGGGTATATCATCCTTAATAAAAAGTAACGAAGTACATAACTGTAAAAAAAAAAGAGACCCTATTCGGAGATCTCGTTAGCAAAAATGTAAGAGGATGGGAAGACTTCAAGCATGTTATTTGGTTATTTTCATGTACTGAAAAGAGGGGCAGCGGTAATTGGTATACGTTTGCTGGGAAAGCCTCAATCAGTTGCGGTAGAAAATCTTTTAAGTAGGTTCCGGTAGAGAAGATATTCCTATATTTGAATTAAATGATTTATTAAGTTCAAGAGCGCATCTGAAAATATTTTCTAAAGAATGAGTATTTTTCCTTTTGATAATGAATATAGATATATTATGAATATAGATATATTATGTGGTAGAATCTTTTCCGTTTGAGTCTGTTCCTTATTTATAATATATTATATTCTTTTAATATTTCGAATTTATTTTATTGTACAGGGCGTCCATAAAGTATCTTTCCAAATACAGACGTTTATGAAATAAAATACTGAACAGATACAAGCTTGAAAATTATTTCATTTTAAGATGCAATTATTAAAGATTTTTTTTTTTTTTTTTACAGCAAACAATGGACTTCTATACGCACACCATTAGTTGCGCGAAGCACATCAAGGCGATACTCGATTTCCAGCCATGTCCTCTGCAACAAAGTGTTATCAATGGTGCCGATGGCGTCTATGGTCCTTTGCTTCATGTCAGTGATATCCCGCCTCTTTTTACTGTATACACGATCTTTAACATACCCCCACAAAAATAAGTCCTGCGGCGTGATATCAGGTGAACGAGGAAGCCAGGTAATTGTGCCACCTCGTCCTATCCACCGACCTGGAAAAGTTTCATCAAGGAAATTACAAACGTCGCGAACCCAATGTGGCGGTGCACCATGTTGCTGGAAAAAGACGATTTTCCTGTAGTTCGTTCTGTAGTTTCTTTGAATCTGAGAAACTGATTTTGTTTCTATAAACGAAGGAACACATTGGGCTATTTCTTGGGTTGTAGCCATTTTGATATCTTGGGCCTTTGTTCTTCAAAATTTTATCTAAAATACACAAAAGGAAGGTTAATAAAAACTTTAATAGTAACCTGAGTATCTATGACAAATTTTATTTTCATATCTTACCCAAAAAAATTTTATGAATTTTTGAAGTTGGAAAAAGACTTTTGTGGACACCCTTTATATTTTATCTTCCATTTTTTTATTTCAGCATTTTGTATTCGAGAAATCGCAAAATTTATTTAGCTTTTCTCTGGAAATGGTTCAAAAAGCAATTCTGTTTTTGTTTCTTATTTTGTAAAAAAAGATAACAAACATTTAATTTGCTTTAACTGGGGATGTTTATAGGAATATTACTAGCTGAAATACCTGGCGTTGCCCGGGGTTTTAAACATGTTTGATTAGAAAAATGAATTTTTAAATTAAACACCGTACGGACACTGCTCTCTTTTTTAATATATTGAAAGCCTTGAGAAATTTTGCTTTTATACCTGTTTTTTTTTTTTTTTTTTTTTTTAATGTATCTTAAGCCTAAATAAATATTGTCTCGATTCTTAAAAAAAAAAAAAAAAAAAAAAAAAAAAAAATTGGAAAAGAAATGTAAATTTATGAAAAGCCCTTCATGATATCACTTTCTCTTGTAAAAGCCATGCATTAACCATATATTCGTTTTAAATATGAAGTCATAACTTGAATTATCCTGTATTATTCAGAACTGAGAAGAAATGGCGCATCAAGTATTTATTGAGAATTAAATAAAAACCACGCACTCGTGACATCATAATTCACTTTTATATATTTTAACAGAATAATAAGTGCTACAATTTGTGACTGGCAGTGTACACATCAGGACATATTGCCGTTATCATTATATTTTTACCCGTGAAGGCTTCCTAAAGATGGTACTCTATTGTGAAATTTGGTAATTTTTGAAATTCAATATTTGAAAAACGGCATAATCATTAGATTTGAAATTTATATCAAGAAAAATACAATTTTTTATCTTTCTAACGAAGTTTCTATAACAATTTTCTAACAAATACTTTTCGAGCTATTCATTTTTTTAGTAACTTCAAATGTTTCATTTTCCGAGATTAATCTGTGGCAACGATTAGCGAAAAAGCCAGTCGCCAACAACGCATAGCTTTTTATTAAAGAGGATTATTAAGAGCAACAAGCATTTAAAACTCTATCTCTAACATTTCAAAGCTTTAGTTAGATATCATGTTTGATAATGATATCAGTTTGCCTGAAATCGGTTGGGAAATTTTGGTTACGTGGATTTTTTCGTTCGAATTAAGTTTTATGGGTCATTGACTGCACTTCTATCAAATCAAAAAGAAAATTACATGAAAGTAAAAGGAAAATAGAAAAAAGTATTTGTGATGTCAGATGACTAGTTATAAAGAAAAATTTAAACTAGCTATGCTTAATTTCAACAAATATTATTAGCATGTTTTAAATTATTATAAAAGTGTAAGTGATAAAATAGAATACTCTTTCCCATTTAGCTAAGTGTTTAGTGTTGTGACTACAAGTATGTCGAGCTCCTTAAAAGGCTACTTCAATAAAAAAAAAAAAACGCGTTCGCTAATGTTAATCCAGCGAGAGATTTTTTTTTTAAGATACCTCGTTTGAATTTGAATGTTTTTAAATGATTTATTTTTAATTGGATAGCTGGGTTGATTTGTACGAAGGCCGTTTTTTACTTTTTCGATTTTGCTTGCAGGTTTTTTTTTTTTTTTTTTTTTTTTTTTTTTTTTTTTTTTATTAAGATGCTTTCACTTTCGAAACCGGTTCCGAAAGTAAAAGCGTCCTACTTAAAAAATCTGTAAACAAAATCAAAAAAGTGCAAAACGGCCTTTATAGAGCTTTTAATTAATAAAGGGCCTTTATAGTTAACCTATCCAATGAGAAAAAAATCACTTAAAAATATTTAAATGCAAATGATATATCTTTAAAAATTTCTCCCTTCGGATTAACATTAGCGAGTGGTTGTTTTCGCCTGACTGAAGTAGCCCTTTAATAGCGGATTTCAGTCCCAGCATCCAAGTAATGTTAGTTATAATGTTTTCGGGGTTTTCCTTTTACAAATTTAGAATTTATGTCATATTTTTATCTTTAATATTTTCTTGCGAATGAAATCCGTTTTAAAAAGTATAGCAAAAATTGATTGATTTCCTTGTATAATGCATATTCATACACACCGTATTTGCTTCAGTGGTAGGAAATAGTTTCCTCATAACGAGGGTCTAAGAGAACAAGAACGCAATCTTTCTTTCATGCACAAAATATTTTTAAAATGAATCACACAGCCACGTTACCGTTTGTATGAAATTGTTCCTACAAATTTTAATTTTCTAGACCTTTAAGTTGAAACCAAGTTTTCTATACCACTAAATGTAGCTTTATCTATACGGCAAAAAGAAAGGTACAGTCGTGGGGAAAAAAAAGTAAACACCCCCTACTAACTCTTCAACAAATTATCGTAGAAGAAAGTTACTGGTACCGAACGATTGGAAATAAAGTCTACTTTTAAATGATACAGATAAAATTTGCTTAAGGGGCATCTACATATTAAAACAAACCGTAACTTTGTTTTTTTCAATAGCAGTACACAATTCTGACAGCATAAATGAACTCTACATCCTTCAATTAGCCTAAAAACAAATTTTTATGCAATTCGTACCATAAGTTTCTGAAAAATTAATTATTTTAAAACGAGCGTATTTTAAGGGCTGTATCCAAATTGAAGTTCGGAACTCGATTGTTAACCGAGAGAGTGCTCATCTTGATCAAGGCACCTTAACCCCTTAACCTACAATGACGGGCATAGCCTGCGTACGATGATCGAGCCAAATGTAAATTCTTCTTACCACTAAAATTTCACAGTAAATATAGTTTAATTTAATCGTCGAAATTCCATAATTAAACAAGGCGAAAATCTCTATTAAATTTTAGTGGTAGCTATGAATTTACCAAACCGTGGAGCTGTTGAGACGTAAATCGTAGGTTAAGGGGTTAAGAAGTCAATGCAGCCTGCTAGATTACACGAACAACAGAAGAAATTTCAAAGTACCTAGTCACTCCCATTATAGACGGAGCCCCACCAGTGGCTGAGAGGTTCTGCTCTCAAAGCTGGTAGACGGGAGGTGCTGGGTTCGAACCCAATCGCGCCCGTCGGCCTAACCGTTTCGGAGTTTTCGTGGCTTTCTTCAAAGCCGTGGATTTCCATGCGTAAATACGGGTTAGGTTCCCTTAGAAAGACCCCCACGAAGGGCATTCCCCCTAGGGCCTATATCCCAAGTGTAGATAATCGGCCGTCAAAAATCAACCAACCAACCAGCCAATCAACCTATTATAAACGGTCCCTTAAACCATCATTTTGCCGTTTTTTAAGCACAATTTGAAAACTACTTGGAAGAAAAATGTGAAATTTTGGATTTCCATAAAGCAAGACTTAATAAATTTAATTCTATCAAAAAAATTATAGGTTGCAATTCATAATTTTTTCGAGTATTAATTTCATAAATCATAATTCATATCGTAAAGTTATAAAAATTTAAAATTCAGCGTATTTATGTTTTGGGTATATTAGTATTATTGCTACACAAAAAATTAGCACATTAGGAGCATAATTTCTGGAGATATAAATAAAAATATGAAAATGTAATTTAACATTAGAAGCACTAAATTTTGAATGTTTATAAATCAAAAACTTATCACTCAAATGACTTGAAATTCTGTGTCTAGGCATAATTTGAACGGAAGATTTGAAATATCTCGTTAAAATTGGGTATTGTCATTGAAAAAAATGAAGTTTGGATTTGTTTTAATAAGTAGATGGCCCCCTAAGCAAATTTTATATACATCATTTAAAAGTAGACTTTGTTTCCAATCGTTCGGTTCCAGTAATTTTCTTCTACGATAATTTGTTGAGGAGTTAGTAGGGGGTGTATACTTTTTTTCTTTCCACGACTATACATCAAAGTAAATGTTGGTACATCAAAATGTAAAAAAGGTTCATCAAAGTTGTAAAGAATGTACAGTCGTGGATGAAAAAGTAAACACCACTTACTAACACTGCAAAAAAAATTCATAGTAGAAAGTTACTGGTATCCCACAGTTAGTAATAAAGTCTACTTTTAAATGATGTATATAAAATTTGCTTAGGGGGCCATAAACATAATAAAACGATCAATAACTTTGTTTGTTTGTTTTTTTTTCAATAGCAATGCACAATTCTGACAGCATAAATGAACTCTACACACTTTAATTAGCCTAAAAACAAATTTTTATGCAATTCGTAAGAAAAGTTTACGAGAAATTGTTTTCAAACGAGCGTAGTTTAAGGACTGCATTCAAATTGAAGTTCGGTACTCCAATGTTGACGGCGCCACTTAAGCAGTCGTTGAAGACTGCTAGATTACAGGACAGCATAAGAAATTTCAAAATAGCTAGTCACTTCTAACATAGACGGCCCCTTAAACCAGTATTTGCCGTTTTTTAAGCATAATTTGAAAACTACTTGGAAGAAAAATGTGAATATTTTGATTTACATAGTGCAACACTTTATACAGGGTGCGCTGACAGTATTGATAGTAAAATCAATCTCTACTACAACGCCATAGGTACAATTATTTCAATCATTTTTATTGCGTAAGATTAACAACTAAGTATCAATTGATATTCTATCATTCATTTTCGATTCGGTCTTCTTTTGCCTTGATACACTCTCGGAGAAAGTGCGGGAAGGCATCCACGGTGCGCCGCAAGTAGTCCGCATCGAGACAGTTCCATTTACGCGTCAGAGCGGCTTTTAAAGAAGTGATATCTTTGTGAGGATTAGCACAGGCTCTTGCTTGCAACACTCTCATACTGAGTAATCAAGTGGATTAAAATCCGGAGTATTCGGAGACCAGTCTTGAGATGAAATGAAATCCCAAAGATTTGCTTGGCACCACCGTTGCGTTTAGCAAGACTTGTGGGCTGGTACTGAATCTTGTTGGAACATATATGGGTTTTTTCCAAAATGAGAATTTAGCCATGGAAGGAACTTCTTTAGAATATCGTTGAGGTAATTGATCTGATTAATCTTGACACCAGCATCATCAAAGACCAAAAGGGATTTCCCATTGCTTGTGATGCAGCCAAAAAACCATCACGCTGGCTGGATGATCTTTTCTGGCTACTATGCCACCACTTGAATTAGCAGTTTTACTGTTTTTGGCTAATATGCAGTCATTCTGATGGTTAACAGCTTATTCAATAGTGAACAGTTTTTCGGCACAGAAGACGAAATGCAAACAATAACCCAAAAATACTTACATACTTATAATATTTAGATTATAAAGAGCAAATATACACAAAAAAAATATTTCTGCAACTTTAAAAGACACACACAAACATTAAGAAAAAATTATCAATACTTTTTCCGCACCCTGTAAATCTAAATCCATCAAAAAAATTGTAGGTTGCAATTCATACTTTTTCGAATATTAATTTCATAATTCATAATTCAAATCACAAAATTATAAAAATTGCAAATTCAATGCATTTATGTTTGGGTATTTTAGTGTTATTGCTGCCCAAAAAATTACCACATTAGGAGTATAATTTCAGGAGATATTAATGAAAATATAAAAATGTAATTTCACATAGGAAACACTAAATTTTGAATGTTTATAATTCAAAAACTTATTATTCAAATGACTTGAAATTTGGTGTCTAGGCATAGTTTAAACCGAAGATTTGAAATATCTTGTTAAAATTGGATATTACCATTAAAAAAAAATGAAGTGTGGGTTTGTTTTAATAAGTATATGGCCCCCTAAACAAATTTTATATACATCATTTAAAAGCAGACTTTATTTCCACTCGTTCGGTACTAGTAACTTTCTTCTACGATAATTTGTTGAGGAGTTAGTAGGGGTGTTTACTTTTTTTTCCACGACTGTACATAAAAGTAAATGTTGGTACATCAAAATGTAAAAAAGGTTCATCAAAGTTGTAAAGAATGTACAGTCGTGGAGGAAAAAGTAAACACCACTTACTAACACTATAGAACTATAATTTGCTGAGGAGTTATTAGGGGGTATTTACTTTTTTTTCACGACTGTACAATAAAGTTGTAAAAAATCATTGTAAAAAATTTACATCAAAGTTGTAACTTTATCTATGGAGTGTAGCTTTATCTTTGAGTGTAGTTATTTATAAGTGTAGTTATTTATGAGTGTAGTTATTTATGAGTGTAGTTATTTATGAGTGTAGCTTTATCTGCGGCAAAAAGAAAGGTACATCAAAGTTATCATGTCAAAGTTGTCGTGCATCAAAGTTGTCTTCTAAAACATCTAAGAAATGTATAAATAATGGTATTTTGATTGCTCTATTGATGGGTAAAAAGATGCTGTAATAGGGTCAAAGAAATATCCAACGCAGTCTATAATGCTTACCATAAAATAGTTAAAAAAAAAACAGTAATTCAATAATATTGTCAAAAGTAAAACCTTAATTTAACGTGTCTGGCACATTAAGTAAAAAACCAAGCTCCTACGTCCCCACCCCCCCCAAAAAAGGAAACGCCTTATTCAAATACTTTTATTTAAGAGAAATGCATTGTACCTGAAAATTAATAAATCATCCAATTAATAAATTCCATTTAATAAATTCTCCAATTAACAAATGATTTAATAAATTCAAAAATAAATCAACTAATTAATATAAAAAAATCCTGGCTACGAGTTTCAATTTTTGATCTCTTTTATTGTTTAATATCATTGAAAGACATTCCGGAAATATGATAGTCAGTGTTAGAGAACAAAAGAATTAAAGTAAAAGAAATTGCAGTTTACACTTGTAATAAAATATAATGAAAACCTTTAAAACAAAGCCATCATACAGTGAAATTACAACCATGCAAATAATCAGCTCAATAACAATTACAAGCAGTTATTTTTTTTTTATTACTTCTATTTCTATTTACATTTTTCTTAGACCTTTAAAAAAATTTAATTGTGCATATCGGCGAATTCCATACACTTTTGAAACAAGAAAATTAATCAAAATTTGCTGAGGAAGGTTATATGCCAGTTATAAAGAAGAAAGATTAAAAGTTTAAATAAAGGTAACGATAAGAATTGATATTTTTATATTGATGAACAAAAAAAGAAGATGTTTTTAGTGAATGAATCGGAGTACAATTTAAAACGATTTTGTGGGTATTCATGTTGATAAGTAGGCGTGACGTCAAAGTAGTCCTGGCTCAAAGCTCGATTGCGCCAAAGACAGGACTAGGACATGGTATTCATTTTGGGCCCATATCTTTAAAATTTCTCAAAAAAATAAACATTTTTGAAACTTTAGTATACTTATAGTATATAGGGTGCAAAGGAAAGTCCCTTTAACCTGAAAATACTTGTGAACGGCGAGAGCTACAGCTATGCAAGTGACGTAACGGTATAGTAAAGCGAGTACGCTCGATATAATGCAAACGACAGCAGCGCCCCTAGTGGCGAAATTTGGAAGATAGCCATTGCAAATCGAAAACGAAAAGAGATAGAGCAAAATTTCCAAAGAAAAAGTTTTAGAGCCCCAATTAATTAGTACGAAACACATTTATTTTACATGGATAAGATAAATCTTCGCCTGTATACCCAAAAATGTCCGAAATCGATGCACTCCATTTTTGTAAACGTTTGCATGGAATAGCCAGAAGTATGAAGAAATACACACAATTTATTATATAAATACGTACGTATCTCAATATATTTTGATAACATCACACAAAAAAACAAAAAAGACAAACTGTCTCACAGTGATAAAAAGTTAATATTCAATATGTTCGAAAATTTCCCCATTGCTCACGACACACGTTTGTATTCGTGATCGTAATTCTGCATGCATATTTCTCAGTATGGAACGACTATTGCAAGCTTCTTCAATACTACGACATAGATTTAACCCTTTCAAAGGCGGTGGCTAGACGATCTAGCCAACTAATTTTAACTCCAAAACTGACAAATGGCACCAAGAACGTTTTAATAAAATTTTATTTTTGTAACGAAACAGCAAATTAGCAGATTTTTATTTCGTAAGAAATTTGTTTGAATATTCTGGTGTCAGTCAATTATTTCATCAATTTACGAACAGAATTCTTCTGCCCTTGAAAGGGTTAATCTGAAATTTTAATTGCATTTGAAATTAAATTTTTACAGACATTACAGTACAGTACAACGTCACAATCTACAATTGTGCACTGCTACATTACCGGAATGTGGATATGCGAAGTAGAATCGTCGCTCATCGATTTCGGACATTTTTGGATATACAGGCGACAATTTATCTTATCCGTACAAACCAAATGTCGTTTCGTACTAATAAATTGATGCTCCACAACTTTTTGATTGGAAATTTTGCTCTATCTCTTTCCGTTTTCGATTTGCAATGGCTATCTTCCAAATTTCGCCACTAGGGGCGCTGATGTCGTTTGCATTAGGTCAGGCCAAGTCGCTTTACTATATCGTTACCTCACTTGCATAGCTGTAACTCTCTCCGTTCG
Source organism: Maratus speciosus (assembly GCA_963932465.1). Classification (NCBI taxonomy): domain Eukaryota; kingdom Metazoa; phylum Arthropoda; class Arachnida; order Araneae; family Salticidae; genus Maratus; species Maratus speciosus. Next base: position 197,689,083 of record OZ010792.1, on the reverse strand, counting down.
CAAGTATATTCAGGTTTAAGGGACTTTCCCTTGCACCCTGTATATAAATACATATACGTGTTTAGATAAATATATATATATATATTTTTTTTTTTTGAATAAAATGTAATGAAAACCTTTAAAATAAAACCATCATACAGTGAAATTACAACCATGCAAATAATCAGCTCAATAACAATTACAAGCAGTTAAAGTTTTTTTATTATTTCTATTTCTATTTACATTTTTCTCAGACCATTAAAAAAATTTAATTGTGCATATCGGCGAATGCCATACACTTTTGAAACAAGAAAATTAATCAAAATTTTCTGAGGCAGGTTATACGCCGGGTATAAAGAAGAAAGATTAAAAGTTTAAATAAAGGTAACGATAAAAATTGACATTTTTATATTGATGAACAAAAAAAGAAGATGTTTTTAGTGAATGAATCGGAGTACAATTTAAAACGTTTTTGTGGGTATTCATGTTGATAAGTAGGCGTGACAACAAAGTAGTCCTGGCTCAAAACCCGATTGCGCCAAAGACAGGACTAGGACCTGGTATTCATTTTGGGCCCATATCTTTAAAATTTCTAAAAAAAAAAAAAATATTTTTGAAACTTTAGTATATTTATGTAAATATATAGATACATATACGTGTTTAGATAAATATTTTTTTTTCTTTAAATCTTATACTACTCTTAAAATATAAAATACTGATTATAATCACCACAAAGTCAAAATAGATTTGAAATATTCGCTTTACTAAAATTGCATATCAAATTTGGGGGTCACAGACAACGGCCCAGTTGTCCCATGTTTTAATCAGGCTTCACGTTTACTGATTTTTTTTTCCGTTTGTGCTCGTATGACTAGTTCTACTTTTTAATATTCCTTGTTGTAGTTTCACGATACTTATCTTATGAAAGTTCACAACGATAAAGATGCGTTTAATACGGCATATATCTAAAATTTGAAAAATATAATGTGAAATCGGACTAGATTTGTATGAGCTAGAGCATGTTATACGTCAGAGTATAGGGTATTATTTAAGGATAAGTAAGATTTAAGGATGTCTTTCATACGAAACTCATACACATCTTAATTGCCTCAGAGATAGAGGTGTAAATTTTCCGTAAAGAGAACGCATTCTAAGACAGGCCATACACTGAGGCGACAGAAGCAACATGAACTGCGACTTGGGAGCAGAAACAGGTCGAAACAAAGAAGAAATCTGTTTCAAACCAGTTTTAAGACTGTTTTACTCCAAAGTCGAGCAACATGTTGCCTGAGTTACCTTGGTGTGCGGCCTGTTTAAGAGAACGCAACACAAACAGTCCTTAAATGTAGAAAACATATTTGAAACGAATTAAACAACCACTTCACCGCTTACATGAAATTGATTCTAGTGATTTCGGTTCCGTGGTCTTTTTTGATAAAAAAAAAATTATAAGTCATTGACTTTAGCTCTGTGTCAAAATTGGGGACTCGCCGCAGCGGGATTCGAATCACAGACCTTTTATTTTCTAAGCAGTGTGCTAGATTACAATGGGGCATTTCTTCCACCACTTCATAATCTTTTCTATCCTGGGAAGGTAAATACCGATTTTATGCAAATGAATAGGTATAATGAAAGTTCCTGTGAAAATAGAAGACATAAATTTTAATTGTTTCTTTAAAAAGTACAACATGTTTTGAGATTTTCATGCAAACAAAGTTATTTAAAATTATTCAATTCTCTATTTTAAATGAATGTTTTCTAAATTTTTATTCTATTAAAATTCTTTTCCGTGATTTATTTCACTATGATTAAAATGAAAAAAAGAAAAGAAAAAAGACGAAGAATTTCATTCTGATTGTTTATTTAAAACATAAAATTTCTTTAAAGATTTTCTATCCCGAAAGGCAATTCAGCATTACTTAATTCTTTATTTCGAGTAAAGTTCTCAGATTTTTAACATTTTCAATTTCTTTCGATGTTATTTTATATAATTCACTATGATTAAAATGAAAATTGAAGTAGGATTGTATCACGATTCTTCTATTAACACGTGAAAAATGCTCTAAAATTTACAATTTTAAATGAACGTTTTGCAGATTTTTATTGCAAAAAAATATCTTTCTGAATTTTTATACATTTTATCTTGATAAAAATTAAATTTGAATAATAGTAATTTAATTGTTTCATTGAATCATAAAAATTGCTTTAATATTGTTTTTTAAAATATTTAAAACTTTTAAAATTATTTAATTTTACATTTTAAATTAATGTTTTATAGATTTCTTTTTCAATTTTGTTTATAGTTTATCGTGATAGAGATGAAATATTAAAACTGTAATTTAATGAACTTAAATCTTAAAATTTTTACGATATTCCTTGAAATAGTTATTCAAATTTAAAATTAATTAATTTTTTATTATAATTATTGTTTTTTCAGATTTTAAATGTATATATCTTCCTTCTTCTGGTTTTTAAATATACAATTAAATATGACTGGCATTTCTAATATTTTGAATGTATATATTATCTAATATGTAATTATTACCATACATGAAAGATATGAGGACACGTGTGCAAAGCATTTTTCTTATTGTTATAACTTATTTGTAGAAAGAAATGGGTTATTCAAAATGCTAACAAACTAAGTAAGTAATGTTATTGCTTTTAAACTTTAAAGACATGATTATTCCATGATTAAACGACCCTATTTTAACGTTGTCAGCAGACAAAACTATTATTCAGAATGTTGTGAAATTTTGTGGAGGACATAATAAAGGTACAGGAATTCGTTTGAGCGAAAACAAATGTACATTATTTTGGCGATAGAGGGCGCTTTTTAATGAATTATACACATTTAACATACATTTACGATAGTTTACAAATTTTATTGCATTCAAACATGTTTCACATGACGGTCATCATTTTCAAATAGCATCTGAAATCGTAAGATAGCATGTTCCGCAGCTGACCACGGTATGTTCTGGGAAATGCTAAAGAACATGACTTGAAATGCTGTCTTTAAGATCAGGTAAAGTTAATACAGTAAAGTCTGTTTAAGGCGGAATTGATCGGGACCAAGAAAATTTTACGTAGTAGACAATATTCCGCCTTAGACAAATTTTGCTGTATGTCTATGGATTCACAGGGACTTGGACATTTTTCAGAGTTGGACAGAGTCCCGCCTTACACAGAGTCCGCCTTACATTGAATTTACTGTAAATAAAATTTCTAAACTATGGTAAATGTATGATAAATGTGTAATTTGTTAAGAAACGTCCTCCGGTGGCGAAATTTTCAACTAATTACTTTTTTCGCATAAACAAATTCCCAATCCTTTATTATGTCTTTCATAAATTTTCACAACTTTATGAACAAAAACTCCGTCGGTAGACAACTTTAAAGTCGGTTCATTTAATTATGGACACCATATACAGTAACCAGACTGCTTTGTCTTAAATATCTAGAAAAATAATCCTATAATTCTGTTAAAATTGAAAAATATTATTAACTCAATTAAATTAAACCTATAGCTATTTACTCTTTGTATATGCTTAAATTAACATTTATTTCCCCTTTCTACGATCTATGGCTTTGAATTCGTGAATATATACTCTTAGAACGAGGTTTCTAAAAAGATAATTTTAAAATAAACGTTTCAGAAATTCTATTAAATACACGCAATATTTACTTTTTGAATCTCTAAACTTAAAAAGTCCTTAGCTGCATAAATGTTCTATCATCTTGCGAAGGCCTGAAATTTTGTGAATCTTTTTAAAAGCTTTCAGGCGACTTGAAATCCCCCAAGCGAGAAATTCAGCGAAAAGCAAGGCTACGTATATTAAGGTTTTAAGTTAAAATTAATCTCATTAACTTTAAGTAGACATATTCATATACTATATTTCTGAAAATTCTCTGCAAACGCTTTGGCGTAATTTACCATTACAAATCCTTTATACATTTTTAAATTTATCAATTTAATGGAAAATTGTGTCGTAAATGGTATTCCTTGAAACTATCAGTTTTTGGAAAAGAATTCCTAATAAGAATAGTCCTTTTAAATGCAAAATGGAATAAAAAGAATCTAGTCAATATGACTCCATCATCTTTTTAAAATGACCCGACAACCCTCGTTCGACACCGCAGGCTCAAAACTTAGGCTAATTTACTCCGTTTTAAAAAGATTACGGAAGATTGACTTATATTTAAAGAACCAGTGGCAACATTTTGTAATCCGGTTGCCATTAATTTTCCTTTCACTGAAGAATTTTTCGTTTCTTAAGACCGACTCAACTGCTGTCGTGACAGCTAACGGCTTTTTTTGGGAATGATTAAAGAGGACCATTAAAGAGTTCCATGCAAACAAAGTAATCTAAATTTATTCAACTCTATTTTAAATAAATGCTTTCTAATTTTTATTTTATTAAAGTCATTTCCAATGTTTTATTTTACTGTGATTAAAAAAAAAAAAAAAAAAAAAAAAAAAAAAAAGAGATGGATTTTGACTGTTTCCTAAAATTATAAAATATGTTTAAATATTTTCTCTCAAAAAAGGTAATTCAACAGTATTTAATTCTTTAATTTCAGTAAATACAGGGTGGTCATTAAAAAACTTTGCCAATATATGGACCTCTAGCGGCTAATCCGTTCAATCGATCGAGATGAGATTTCAGATATAGTTATTCAGAGATATGAGCCTCGGAATGGCAACACAATGGCGCTCACGGTTACGGTTATAGCTACAGAAACTCGAAATTTTCGAATGGCAACGCCCATTTTTTTCCGTCGTAAATGTTCAGCGCATTCAAAAACCCTAAAGAGCGTTGGAACGGTACGTGTATCACAAAAAACGGATGTGCTATGCATACACAAAAACAGCTCTGCAAACGAGCAAAAAAACCACGATTGGGGCTCACGAATGAAATTTGCATATGACAAAGGCAAGACAGATCACTGATTGCTACACAGATCGCAGAAAAGAAAACTTTTTTTGGATTACATGCTTTCCACATGGTTGTCATCACAGGCAATTACGTATTTCAAGCGGGAGACTGTGGACAATGCATCCGAAAATAACATAGCATGATGGATGTTTGCTATCTCACATTTGATAGAGTCTTTCAAATACGGCAAAGTTTGCGGATTGTACATGTACACTCTAGATTTCAGATATCCCCAGAACCAGAAATCAACAGGAATGAGGATGGGGAGTCGCGAAGGCCATGGAAATGGAAAATGGTATAAGATGACGCGAGCGCCAAAATGGTCCAGGACCCTGTGAACAGACTTATATGTGGATATGCGACATCTTGCATCCAAACGATGTCATTCAGTGCATTTCACTGCAGCTATTCTAGTATAACGTAATTTTGTAGCATAGCTGTATAACTAGAGCCTGTCCCAGAGTACGTTACAAAACTCGATGGTGTCGCTTCCTCAAAGAAGCAAGGGTAGAAAACAATTGTGCCTGCAATGCCGCACCACACAGTAACTTTGGTGTAGTATAAAGATACTGGTGCCACAGCCGCGTGGGGATTCGTGACTGCCTAGTGCACTCAATTTTTGGTTTTGACGTTGCCAGTTAAGGTGAAATATGCCTCGTCTGTCCATAATGTGCAAAGAGGCAGTCGTTATCGCCATCATGTCGGATAAGAAATTCATTTGCAAAGTCTGTACGTTGTTGATGGTCTCCCGCATCCAACATCTGAACGCGCTACCGGTGTGGAAACATGCGGATTACAAAGCGCAGTAGGCTTTAGAACCGTTGTTTTCGGTATATCCAATACACCTCTACACCTCTTGCTGTCTGCATGCGACCTGAAGTCACTATGTGATGCACTTCCATAACAGTGTCCTCAGGAACAGTTGGTCGTCCGGTTTGCGATCTATGACTGTGCAGCCAGTTTCTTCGAATTTATCTACTAAATCACGCAGAGCTTGTGGGGTACATGGGCCACGTATTTGGTGATGGTTTCGACGGTAAACACGCAAGATTTCCGCAGCATTCATCCCATTTTCATAATAAGTTTTACCAATTCACCACGAACTTTCGCTGGCAGAGTCATTTCATCGGCATGTATGAGCTCCCGACTGAGGAAACAACATTCCCACACCCCTTTTAATCAGTTTTCCAAGTTGAATATCTGTCGACTAGCGTTCTGTGATTGGTGTCTTGCCTCTGTCATACGCAAATTTTCTCCGTGCGCGCCGATTCATGTTTTTTAGGCTGTTCGTAGAGCCAATTTTTGTGCGCGCATAACGCTTCCATTTCTTGTGATACATGCACCGTTCCAACTTTTTTTAGGGTTTTCACATGCGCTGAGCATTTTGCGATGGGAAAAAATGGGCGTTGTTATTCGAAAATTTCGAGTTTCTGTGCCTATAACCGTAACCGTAAGCGCCATTTTATTGCCGTTCCCAGAATCTTGAGCTCATATCTTTGAATATCTGAAATTTGATCAGATCGGTTGAACGGACCGGCTGCTATAGGCCCATATATCGGCAAAGTTTTTTTTATAACCATCCTGCAGTTTCCAGATTTTTAATAGTTACGCATTGTTTTATGTAGTTCACTATGATTAAAATGAAAATTAAAGAAAGATTGTATTATGATATTTTCATTAATCCATAAAAAATGTCTTAAAATTTTAGTAGAAATTAAGAGATTTAAAATTTTCAATTTTCAATTAAGGTTTTGCAGATTTTTATTGCATAAAAACTTCTTTCGGTATTTTTTTTTTATATTTCATCTTGATAAAAATTTAATTTTAATAATAGTATTTTAATTGTTTTATTGAACCATAAAAATTGCTTTAATATTGTTCATAAAAATATTTAAATATATTTAAAATTATTGAATTTTACCTTTTAAATTAATGTTTTACAGTGTTTTTTAAATTTATCAATATATTTCAATAAAACGAGCATTTCTAATGTTTTGAAGGCATATGTTATGTAATATGAGGTCACGTATGTAAAGCATTTTTCTTATTGTTATAACCTATGTATTTGTAACAGGAATGGGTTGTTCAAAATGTTAAAGAATTATCTAAATAATTTTATTCTTTTTCAACTTCAAGTACCTGGTCAACGTCAATACAATACTACAAAAACTTCATAAAAATACCAAAAATTTAATTCCATAAATAAACTACGCTATCTTAAGAGACGAAAGTTCCCAGACGAAACTATTATTCAGAATGCTGTGAAATATTGCGAAGGATATAATAAAGGTACGGGAATTTGTTTGAGACAAAACTAAATTGTACAGAATTTCTCCGACAAAGGGCGTTTTTTAACGAATTATAAATTTGGCATACATTTACGATAGTTTTCAAGTTTTATTACAACCAAATATGTTTCACATGACGGTCATCATTTTCAGATACTATCTGGAATCGTAAGATAGCATGTTCCGCAGCTGACCACAATGTGTTCTGGGAAATGCTAAGAACATGTCATGAAATGCTGTTTTTAAAATCAGGTAAAGTTGATAAATAAAATTTCTAAACTATCGTAAATGTATGCTAAATGTGTATCCGTTAAAAAGCGCCTTCTGGTGGCGAAAATTTTAACCAATTATTTTTTTTAGCTTAAACAAATTCCCAACTCTTTATTATGTGTTTCCAAAATTTCACAACTTTATGAACAACAGCTTCATCTGCTTCGTTCTCCACACTAGAACTTCACAAGTCAAAACTCTGGCTTTTTTGTATAATCGCATTTGCCACGTGCTTACAGCAGGAAACTAACTCTGTTCATACAGAGCTCTTCAGAGAGCGGCCTTCGCCTATCTGCCCCAAGCACGGACTGGTCTATGCGTATCACTCTAGGGAGGTGTTGATCAAACGCGGATTCCCCATCGACATTCCATGACTTATCTTTATGTTGTGAAAGTAGACCTTTCGTTCTCTCTCAAAGCAGGAATTTCCTTATCTGTGAAAAACTCTACTTCGGACGTTGCTACACTCCCAATTAATTCAGTATATATTACATTTTTAATGCAGACATTCTTTTATTTATAATTATTATTAGGTATAATAAATATGCGATAAAATATTAAATTCATTTCAGTAATAAGCGCTTGCGCCTATAGAGGAACTTATAAAGTATCAACAATTTCTGTAATTTGCATAAACAAAATTATTCCTTTTCAATATTAAATACTCCAAGTTTTATTCAACTTCTATAAAGAAAGTTCAATAATCTTATAATTTACTTAAATTTTTAAATTGTTGTATCCTTTCTTTGAAATTTTTAACTATAAACTTTATTTTTTACTACTTAAAATTGGGATTTAATGTTATTTAACATATTTTAATATCTGTTATGGCGCCGAATTCATGAATTCGCACTATTTGAACGAGGTTTCTAAATGGCTATTTTCAAAATAAGCAATTCTGAAATTCTATTAAATACCCACAATATTTTATTTTCGAGGCTCTAATTTTAAAAATTACATAGCTCTATAAATGTTCTATCATCTTGCCAAAACCTGAAATTTCATGATCAGTTTTAAAAGCTTTAATGAAATTTGAAATCCCCCATACGAGAAATTCAGCGGAAAGGAAGGGTACTTTAACTAAAACTTTAAATTAAACTAATCTCATTAGCTTGAATTAAAATGTTCATATGCTATTTTTGCAAAAATTCTCTGAAAAGGATTAGACATTATTTGCAATTATAAATACTTTATTCATTTGTAAATTACCCTATCTACTGGAAATTTGTGTCCTAAACTGTATTTCATGAACTACTCTTATTGAAAAACGAATTTCTAATTAGAATCTTCTTTTAAGAAGGAAAGTACAGTGAGAAAACTATAGTAAATATGAATACAATATTTTTATGATTTTATAAATATTTAATTACCGTATATTCTGGCATATAACGCTCTCCGATGTATAACGCGCATCTATAATTTGACTACGTAATATTCGTCGTATTGCGTGTTTCAGCTCTCTGACGTTAATAAGACGTATGCTCTATGTTAATTTTATTTTCTTTATATATTTATTTATTTGTCTATCATTATCTATATACTTGAGTAATGAATATATTTTTGTATCTATGGAATTAATATGAGCATCACTGTATTCATAATTGCATTTTATGAAAGGCTGTATTCCATAAAAGGAAATACCAAAAGGGGCTGTTATCTGTTGGAATGTGATACATTACCATAATACAAGAGGTAGGTGAGAAGTAAGAGTGGTGAACAAAAGATAATCTGAAGTGATGACTTGTCTGGGAACCAGTGCGTCGAATGGGACACATGGTTATTGTCCTTGATTTTACAGGAGAAAACGCCGGAGACTGGCAACAGGCAGATTAAGAAAGTAGATGAGGGTCAGTTTTAAGTTGGACGTGCAGGCGTACATGAAATTAGCTACTCGTACTGTGCTCAAAGAGTAGAACCTGGTATAATAAACGGTGTTATATGTATAGCATCACTTATATATATTATTTACTTATCATTCACTTAACACACAATATAATATATACACTTATCACGCAATATGTATAGCATTACTTTTGTTCCAAAAATGTAAATAATTTATACACAAAAAATGTCATTATAAATACATAAAATATAATTTTAAGATGACAGAATAAATAAATTGACAGTTGTTGATCAAGTAGTGGCTAAGACTATTTACCAAAAGTAAATATCCACTGCAAATTTAGATAACGGACATTTTTAAAAGCATATATTAAATTTTATTTATGAAATATAGAGTGGTGTATTAAAAGCCTTTCTATAATAAGTTCGGTGCCTTTAAAAATGTTAAATTTATTCCAATTTAAAAAATATATATAATTTGCGCAAAAATTTTACTTTTTATTCGACTTCAATTATGCAAAATTTTATTAAAATGCTCTAAGAAACATAAATTAAATATCTTGGAATAATCATAGGCTGTTGGTAAATTTGTAAATTATTTTCCTAATCATTTGAAAACCTCTATTATATATTTTTTTTTATTTCTTATTTTAAAATTTATTTTATATTTGGTACTTGTTGTGGCGCCGAATTCGTGCAAACCTACTTCTTGAACGAAGATTGTACATGAATTTGGAAAAAAAAAAAAATCTTTTTTGAGAATCTATTAAACACTTATAAAAATTTTTGTTCAAGTCTGTAAACATTAAAAACTCTTAGTTAAGTAAAGGTTCTATCATATTGCGAAAGCCTGAAATTTGATGATCTTTTTTAAAAGCTTTCGAGGAACTTTAAATTCTACATGTGAGAAATTCATCGGAAAGTAATGGCATTTTTACTAAGACTTCAAGTTAAAATTTATCGCATTAGCCGTAACTAAATTTATTCATATACTATTTTTGCATAAATTTTTGGATGTGTTTTGACATAATTTCTAATTGTAAATCTTTTATTCATTTTTTATTTCACCAATCTAGAACTTATTTTTCAACAATCTCACTTATTTTTCAGTAACAGAAGTTTCAAAAACATATCTTCTTTTAAGAAAAAAAAAATCCCAATTAGGTTCTTCTTTTTAAGAGGAAAGTGTGTAATGAAAAGAATTTAGTCACTATGAATGTATTATTATTTTATTCTTACGAGCACTTAATTATATTGAGTTATTTTTGGGAAGCCTAAGGGACCTATTGAACTACATGTTTGATTTCCGTAAATATTAAAGGACTCATACATATACTGAAAGAAAACATATACCGCCTTCATCTAGAACGAATAGATAATTAGTTTCTAAATCCCTGAACTAGAAATATAGATTTCCGAGTTATGCATGCGAATAAGGTAAACAAATAAACTGAATAGACAAAATGATCGAGAATTTCTAGTCTATATTTTTTATGTGATGAAACGATAGTCATATTATGAATCGTTTGAATTACGAGAAATTATCACCTGATTTCTAGAATTCATTCATAAATTAAAATTATAGATACTAAAACTCACTTCATGTGTTCGCATTTATTTACAGAGATTTTTAAATAAGTTTGGTTACCATAATATAGAAAACGCCCCTGAATATTAATAGGGATAACTATAACTCTCTAACAAAGGGAACTGGAATTTGTAAGGATGATATGGAACTATTTTTTTCCACACTATACTTTTCCACCTATTAGAACCACAATTTATTTTCTAGATGCCAGTGGAAGATTTTTTTTTTCAGTGTACGGTTTACTGTAAAAATAATTCGTTTTCACGGCACATTATTCTGCTTTTTAAATGCATATAAGATATATTATAATTTAATCAATGCATAGGAAAAATATATTATTTAATACATTTTGTTACACGTTAGTACTATGCGTGATGCGTATATGATTATGTATGAAAAACATTTTTGTAATAATTACATGAGGTGTGCGAAACTATATTTATTTTAATATAGTTATAATTTTAACAACTTGAGTGATTAATTTCGTTTTTTTTTCCGACGTCCAAAGCACAAAGATCTACTCAACCTTTGTAAGAATAATTAAGTCTAAAATAATTTTCTAAATATTCTCTAAATTTTGTTAAATATGTAAATTGTTGTTATGTGAAGTTTTTGCTTCATTTCTATCAACTTAAATTAAGATTTATTTTCATATTTTAATACCTATTAGCCCAAGTATACTTTTCAAACGAGGTTTCTAAATGGATAATTTTAAAGTTAACCTTCATGAAATTCTATTAAATACTCATAAAATTTCCTTTTAAAAGCGCTAAATTTCAAAATCTCTTATCTGTAAATGTTCTATCGTGTGGAAACCGGATACTTTTTTTTTTTTAAATTACGAAATTTTAAATTCTCCATATGATAAATTCAATGAAAAGTATTGGTACTTTTATGGAAATTTTATATTAACATTAATTTCATTAACCTTATCCAAACGTATTCATATTCTATTATTCCCAAAATTCTATACAAAGAACCTTTTTCTAATTTGCATTTGCATTTATAAATCCTATGTTCAGTTTGCTGAAAGTATGTGTCATTATCAGTATTTCACGAAACTTTCTTATTTTAATTCAAAAAGAATTCTTAATTACGTTATTCTTTTAAAGAAAAAATGTATGTTGAAAAGAAACACATTATTACTTTAATATAATGAATATTTAATTATATTGAGCAAGTTTTCGAAAACCTAAGGGAAGTATTCAAATATGCATTTTAAGTGCTTGCTTTCTGCAAATATTTGGGTCTCGAATGTGCGATTTAAAGTAAAAAATAATCTTTTATGTTGCAGACGAATTTTTTAATGCATATATAATATATTAAAATCACTTAAAGAATGTATTGTTTTATAAGTTTTCGTACATATAAAGATACGTATACATGACAAGAATCTGGTTACGAGTGAAAAGTATTTTTGAAATAACAACGTGCAGGTGTACCAAACTACATTTATTCGAAATTTTGACAACGTGTGTAATTATTCTCTGAATTTGTTAAATATGTAAATTATTTTTATCTGGAATTTTTCATTCATTTTTATCAGGTTAAATTAATATTTATTTTCATATTTTAATACATATTATGGCACTGAACTCATTAAAGTATACTCTTCAAACAAGGTTTCTAAATAGATAATTTTAAAATGAACTTTTCTAAAATTCTATTAAATACTCATAAAATTTTCTTTTGAACGCGAAAAATTTCAAAAGCTCTTATCTTTTTAAATCTTTTATTATCTTGTGGAAACTGGATCCTTTTTAAAATTTTCAAGAAATTTTAAATTCTTCACGTGAGAAATTCAACGAAAAGCATAGGTACTTTTATTAAAATTTTAAATTAACATTAATTTTATTAACTTTATCCAAACGTATCCATATACTATTATTCTTAAAATTCTTTGGAAAGACATTTTCCTAATTTGCATTTATAAATCCTGCATTCAGTTTGCTAAAAGTATGTGTCATTATCAGTATTTCACGAAACTTTCTTATTTTAATTCAAAAAGAATTCTTAATTAGGTTATTATTTTAAAGAAAAATGCGTGTTGAAAAGAAATGCATTATTATTTTAATATAATGAATATTTAATTATATTGAGCAGGTCTTTAAAAGCCTGAGGGAACTACTCGAATATGCATTTTAAGTGCTTGCTTTCGGCAAATATTTGAGTCTCGAACATACGATTTAAAATAAAAAATAATTTTTTATGTTGTAGAAGAATTTTTTAATGCACATGTAATATATCAAAATCACTATAAATTAAAGAATGTATTATTTATTAAGTTTTCGTATATATAAAGATTAGTATGCATGACAAGAATGTGGTTACAAGTGAAAAGCATGAAATAACTACGTGCAAGTGTGCCAAACTACATTTATTCAAAATTTTAACAACTTGTGTAATGAATTTCGTTTCTTTTCGACGTCATAAGCTCAGAGATCTACTCACCCTTTGTAAGAATAATTGTCTAAAATAATTTTATAAATATTCTCGGAATTTTGTTAAATATCTAAATTATTTTTATTTGACATTTTTATCGGTTTAAATTAATATTTATTTCTATATTTTAATACATATTATGGCATTGAACTCATTAAAGTAATTAAACTTTTCAAACGAGGTTTCTAAGTAGATAATTTTAAAATAAACCTTTCTAAAATTCTATTAAATACTCATAACATTTTCTTTTTAAAGCGCTAAATTTGAAAAGCTCTTATCATTTTAAATGTTTTATTATCTTGTGGAAACCGGATCCTTTTTTTTAAATTTTCAAGAAATTTTAAATTCTTCACGTGAGAAATTCAACGAAAAACATAGGTACTTTTATTAAAATTTTAAATTAACATTAATTTCATTAACTTTATCCAAACGTATCCATATGCTATTATTCTGAAAATTCTTTGGAAAGACCTTTTCCTAATTTGCATTTATAAATCCTGTATTCAGTTTGCTGAAAGTATGTGTCATTATCAGTATTTCACAACACTTTCTTATTTTAATTCAAAAAGAATTCTTAATTAGGTTATTCTTTTAAAGGAAAAATGTGTGTTGAAAAGAAATGCATTATTATTTTAATATAATGAATATTTAATATGAATATTTAATGAATATGTTGAGCAGGTTTTCGGAAGCCTTAGGGAACTATTCAAATATGCATTTTAAGTGCTGGCTTTCTGCAAATATTTGAAGCTCGAACATACAATTTAAAATGAAAATTAATCTATTACATGGCAGAAGAATTTTTTAATGCATATATAATATATTAAAATCCCTATAAATTAATAATGTAGGATTTAATATATTTTCGTATACATAAAGATTAGTATACATCACAAGTATGTGGCTGTGTGTAAAAAGCATTTTTAGGGTTTCGTTCATCTGACGAAACCCTAATCGTCTCACTCCTCTGTCTAACTGTCTGTCAGTCATAGAGCCCGTTCTCAGAAACTATATATGATGGAGACTTGAAATTTTGGATTGTTATAGCTGAACACATCACATCAAACGACAAATCATAAAATTTTGAAAAAATCTTATATTTACCCGCCTGGGTTCTAACTTGTGTATTTTAAACTTTCCTTTCTAACTAAGCCCCTAATTAAGTTAAATTTTGGATTCTTATAGCTGAATACCTCACATTAAACGATAAATGATAAAATTTTGAAAAAGTCTTATATTTACCCCCTCTGGGCTCTAACTTGGGTATTTTATTTATTTATTTTTATTTATTTTTTCCCAAACTGAGCCCCTAATTAAGTTGAAGACTTTAAATTTTGGATACTTATAGCTGAACACCTCACATCAAAAGATATATCATAAAATTTTGAAAAAGCCTTATATTATTTACCCCTCCGGGCTCTAACTTCTGTATTTTTAGCAATTTTTCTGACCTCCACACTTTTCACCCGAGATGCACTTTTCTAACTTTTGCCGACACTCCTTTAACCACTCTTTGATATTATGCACCATAGCCGTACATATCTTAGTTCCAATTTTTACCGCCAGGGGGCACATACCTATCTCGGGTGCTATGGGTCCGATCCCCTCGAATAATATATCTACGGATAGTTTGTAAAACGGAGTTTCGTTCGGATAGAGGTTTGTTTAGAATAGAGTACGTCACCTGGTTGCGAAATGTGGAACTAACAGATTTTGCAAAAGATTAAAGTGTTTTGAAAAGAATATTAAACGAAACCCTCTGTGCGAACTGTGATCACACTTACCCACTTGTGGTAATATCTGCGTATGCATCTATGTAGAACAAGAGTTTTACAAAATTTTAATAATTTAGGTAATAAATTGTATTATATTCCGCCATCAAATACGAAAAGATCAATTCAAAATTCATAAGAAATATCAAGGTGTAACAAAATTTAAAGGATATTCGTTCAGTTTTGTTAAACATGCAGCCAATAGCCTTAATTATTTAAAATTTGTGCATTATTTTTACCCGCTTAATGGAATAAGGATCCTTCAAACTCATTTTTTATGTTGTCTAAATTGCACTTTAAATATTATTCAAGGGCACATTGCATGAATTATGGCATATATTTATCACACAAGAAATTAAAAAAAACAATTTTTTTGAGAAAAATAAGACATTTTCCTGAATATTTTAAGCTTTATGAAGAATTTTTCAAAATGCTCCATGCGCATTCTATGTCAATTAAATTCCCCAATATTTTTCGTGCCAGTTTGGTTTATATATACTACTAATAAATATAATAAATTATTATAATTATTATAACAT
Organism: Maratus speciosus; assembly: GCA_963932465.1. Taxonomy (NCBI): domain Eukaryota; kingdom Metazoa; phylum Arthropoda; class Arachnida; order Araneae; family Salticidae; genus Maratus; species Maratus speciosus. The sequence goes on along the minus strand of OZ010792.1, from coordinate 197,673,423 downwards.
AAGTATATTATAATAAGTATAATAAAACTATGCGTAGTTTTTTTAATTAAATATAATTAGAAAAGCTAAAAAGTAGTTAAGTGCAAAAATATGATGCAAAAGTGCTGGAAATTTCATAAATTTAGAAAATATTTTTTTCTTACATTTATATCCAAATATATAAAATTCAATGCACAGTTTTATTTGTATATGTAAACCAAACTGGCATTTAAAAAAAAATGGTGGTTTTAATTGATATGGAATGTGCATGGGACATTTTGAAAAATTTCTCATAACGCTTAAAATATTTTTTAAAAAATCCTTTTTTTTTTCCTAAATTTTTTTTTTTTATTTCTTGTGTAATAAATACATGTCGTAATTCATATAGTGTGCCCTTGAATGGTATTTAAAGTACGATTTAAAAAAAAATAAAAAAATGAGTTTGAAGGTCCCTCGGCGCCTTAAATTAAAATCAATTTTCATTTTTTAATACCAATCATAGTGCTGAACCTGTCGAAATATACACTTCGAACAAGATTTGTAAATGGGTAATTTCAAAATAAACCTTTCTCAAATTCTAAAAATATTTGTAATATTTCCTTTTTTAAACCTTATATATAAAAATTTCTAAACTACATAAATGTTCCACCATCTTGCGCAAGACGGAAATTTGAGGATCCTTTTTAAAAGCTTTGAAGGAACTAACTTGAAATCTTTCAGTGGAATGGAATGGCACTTTTAGTAATTTTTAAGTTAATCTCATTAGCCTTAAATAAACATATTCATTCATACATGATTTTTCTGAAAGCTCTTTGCAACCATTTTATTATAATTTGTAATGATAAATTCTTGTTTTAAAATTAAATCATTTAGGAAATATGTGAAAAAACAAATTTCATGAACCTTTTTTTATTTTTATTGCAAAAAGAATTGAGGACTAAGAATAGAAAACGCTGAAAGTCCAAAAGAAGAAATTTTTCAAGCGAGCGAAAAAAAAAGGCAAAAGCGCCTCATTTGCCACGTTTTATGTACAATTTCCGACTTTTTTGAACTATTACTATGCCAGGATTAGCACTTCAAGCGTTCTCGTGTTTGTTAAACTTGTATTTAAGACATTTTTCCTTTAAAAAAAAATAGATTTTTTCATACTTTTAACATTTTTTATTCTTAGTCCTCAATTGGCAGTTAGCTCATTTAGCTAAGTCATTTTGAATAAAAAGCGTTTAATGAAAGGAATTTTGTCAATATGAATGCATTATTATTTTAATCTTAATAAATATTTAATTTATATCGCATAGATTTTTTTTTCTAACTCTAAGGGACTTATTCAAATACTCTCCGCAAATATTTGGGTCCCAAACGTACAGTTTAATGCAGAAATGAATTCTTGCATTGCAGTAGATATTTTTAATGCATGAATAATATATTAGAATATAATCACTATAAATTGAAGACTGTATTATCTAATATATTTTCTTATGTGTAATCATTACTATATGCTCTAGGCATGTTTTCATGTCTGAAAAGAATTTTTTGTAATAATTGCATGCAACTGTGCAGAATTGTATTTACTGGAAATTTTAAAAATTTTGGTAGCAATTTTTTTGCGTTTCCGACATCAAATACATAATGGTCTATATCTTTGGAAGAAATATCAAATAAACACATTTAAAAAATATATTCCTTCCATTTTTTTAAAGCATGTAATTTATTGTCTTATAGCATTTTTTTTTCAGATTTATTTTCATATATTTATTACCTTCTATGACACTAAATTCGTGAAACTATATTCTTCGAACAAGGTTTCTAAATGGATAATTTCAAAATAAACCTTTCTGAAATTCTAATAAGTAGTCATAAAATTTTCCTTTGAAAGCTCCAAATCTAAAAAGTTTTTTCATATTCGAATTTGTGAAAGCCTGGAATTTGATGATTATTTTTTAAAGCTTTCGAGGAAGTTGAAATTCCACATGCGAGAATGTCACAGGAAAGATATATCTCTTTTACTAAATTTTTATGTTAAAATTAATCTCATTAGCCTTAACTACACATATTCAATGTACTATCATTCCGAAAATTCTTTGAAAATGTTTTCATATAATTTGCGACTATAATTCTGTATTAATTTTTTTAATTTATCCATTTACGGGAAATCTGTGACTTAAACAATATTTATTGAAACTGTTTTATTTTTAAGAATTCGGAATTATGTTTAATTAGTTAAATTAGCTCATTATTTTTAAGACAAAAGCATGTAACGAAAGAGTTTAGTGAATATGAAAGCGTTATTATTTTAATCTTATGAATATTTAATTATATTGAGAATTTTTTCGGAAGTGTAAGGGGCCTGTTCAACTGCGTGCTTGCTTTCCATATTATATTAAGAGTATCGAACATACGATTTAACATAAAAATTAACCTTTTACTTTGCAATAGATTTTTTTTAAATGCATATGTAATATTTGTTAATGTAATCATTATAATTAAAAAATGTATATTTTCTTACATATAATGATTAATTACTATATATGTATAAAAACATTTTTGTAATAACTGCATGGAGGGGTGCAATATTACATTTATTGGAAATTTTAACGATTATATGTTTTACTTTCCGACATCAAATACATGAAGATTTTCTGAACCTTTGCAAGAAATATCAAGTCTAACACAATTTTTAAAATATTCCCTCAATTTTTAATGAAATGTAATTATCTAAATTATTTTGTTTTATTTATTTATTTTATTTTATTTTAGATTTTCATCTTTATTTTTATTTTTATTTTTATTTTTATTTTATTTTTTGCTTTCTTTTCTTCCGCCTAAATTAAGATTTATTTTCATATACTAATACTTGTTATGGCACTAATGAAAATGTGCTCTTCGAACGACGTTTATAAATGTATAATTTCAAAATAAACCTTTCTGAAATTCTATTAAATACTCATAAAATTTTCTCTATAAAGCTCTAAATTGAAAAATCTCGTGCATGCATGTGCTGTCATCTTGCGAAAGCTTGATATTTGATGATTCTTTTAAAAAGCTTTCGAAGAACTTGAAATTCCCCATGCGTGAAGTTAAAATTAATCTCATTAGCCGTAACTACAAACATTCATCTACTATTTTCCGCAAAAGCCACTGAAACTATTTCGATATAATTTTGCTGCTATATATTCTGCATTTATTTTAAAATTTATTCATTAATGTGGAAATGCGTGTTAAACAAAATTTCATGAAATCCCTTTATTTTTATTGAAAAAAGTATTGGTAATTAGCTCGATTAAATACTTTCTTTTACATGAAAAGCGTGTAATAAAAAAAAAAAAAAAAAATTAAGCCAATATGAATGTATTGCTATTTTAATGGTATGGATATTTAATATGAATGTTTAATTATAGTGCGTATTTTTTTGAAAGCCCAAGGGTCCTATTAAACTGCGCGCTTGCTTTCCGTATATTATCGATCTCGAACAACCGATTTAATGTGAAAATTAATCTTTTAGATTGCCACAGATTTTTTTTAATGCATAAGGTAAAGGTAGGAAATTTTGCGCACATTTCAAAAGAATAATAATAAAAAATCTAAATATTAATTTTTTTTTTTTGCTAAACTATGCATGAATAATTTTAACTTCCTTTGTTTTTTATGCATTTCCATTGTTATTTTGTTGTTACGCTGTAATTTAAGAGAAGGCAGTAATAAAACTAAGAAAACCATTTTGCGCAATCTCCGCTTACAGGGTTGGTAAGATTGCGCACATGGTTAGGAGAGATTGCGCACTTGGATAGATGAGATTGTTATTAATAATAACTACAATTAAATAATAACAATAATATTTACACTAAAATGACATTGTTGTAAGGTTTTTTGTTAGTTAAAATTATTGTATTAGGAGTGAATATTTCAACCTGGTGTTTAAATAATAAAAACAAATAATGAATTTTAACAACAGTTAAAGAATCTTAATTTAAGAAGGCGATTAAAATATCAGAAAAAGCAAGCCTTACTAAGATTATTGAGTAACTTTAATCTACTTGATAACATGTTTAAATGGAAAATTACTTCATTTTCATTTCCATAGGTTCAGTGTATTTTGTCTGTTAACCGAAGTTGTCTTGTTCCACAATCGATGCACTTATTGTTGTAAATCATGCATCTTTCGCACAATCACCTGCCACAAGCAATATATTGAATCCAGTCACTGGTCGAAGTTGTCTCCTGGTACAGTTCCAGACATTCAATGTACACATCCTCATTGACCTTTGATTTTTTTTCCAGTTTTTTTTAATCCCACTTTTACTGGAAGCACCTTATCTTCAGCTGTTTTTTTTTCTTTTTTGTAGCAGCATCCTTCTTAAGTCTTTTTTTATGTATATTTTGTGGATCAGTAACATTATTTGCACTCTGTTTCCTTTTTGATTTGGATGGCATTAAACTATTTGGAATGGGTGAAAGCTTTCTCAAAACATTGTTGGTGTTATTAGAAAATTTATTTTAGTTACTTAAAGTTATTTATTAGCAAATTTGTTGTTCATAAATTAAAAAATATATATATAAATTTAATTAATTTATTAACTAATATATTATTAATTTATTAACAAAAATTATTGCATAAACTTAATTTAATAACAACTGTATTATTAATTTATTAAGAAAATTTTTATCTGCAAAAGTATTATTTGCAAATTAATTTGTTGCCAAATTTAGTTTCGATAATTACGTGTTTTTCCAAAACTATTTCAAATTGATGCAGTCATATGTTTTACACATAATTTGCAATTCATGCAAATTTACCAATAAGCTGCGTAATCTCTCCTAGCACTGTAACTTAATGGAGAAATGCGCCATCTCTTCAAAGTATCAGATGCGCAAACTCTTCTATTTTGGTAGGGGAGATCACGCGGCCTTCTATTTAAACATGGTCACTTCTAAAATGAATTGTTGGTGTTCGCATCCTTAGTCTAGGTTAGTATCTTATAAGAAATCGTTTAAGTTCAAAATATTTTGCTTTACTGACATTCTATAAAAATTCTGACTAACAGTTATGAAAATTTAAGCACTTGCTTTGGAAAAGCAGAACAAAATAGTAATGCTTTATCCAAGACGCTCGGAACAATCAATGTGCAGATTCATGTAGACACTGCACTAATGCTGCTGTTCTACTACCTGGATCTGGCGCTGCGCGCTCACTTTGTTCCTTCCCGTCGAATCTCTTTGTGCGCGATCTCTCCTGACTTTACCTTATGTGATAGGTTATAATATAATCACTGTAAATTAAAGAATGTATTATTTAATATATATATATATATATATATATATATATATATATATATATATTTACCTGTAATGACTAATTACTATATGTGAAAAGATTTTTTGTAATAATTGCATGTAAGCGTCCAGCATTACATTTATTGGAAATTTTAATGATTTCGTAATAGTTTTTTGCTTTTCGATATCAAATAAATGGCGAACTATTCAATCTCTCTAAGAAATATCGAGTCAAGCACAATTTTAAAAATATTCCTTCCGCAGAACAAAGTAACATATTAAAATGAATGGAACGGCAATTAAATATTTTTTCCCGCACAAGTTTAATCCGAAGGACTGCTACATCAACTACGGTCCAGTTACGCATGAAAAATGAAAGTAACGTATGTGAACAAAGTGACTTATTAAAATGAATGGATCGTCAGTTAAATATATTTCCTCTACAAAAAATTAATCTAGAGCACTACTCTTCTACTTCCGGCTAACTTAAGAATTATATACTCTCTTATTTCAAAAGAATGGACGTGTTTGAATGAATAGAACGGCAATTAAAGAAAATTCTCAGGCGATATCTGCGGAATTGTAGAACGAAAGTACTAGGAAATTTAAATAAAATGTATATTTTAAACTTGTAACATCTGTATTGTTATTAGCTGTCACATTTAAAGTAAATATAGAACATTTTAAAGTTCATATTGTGTAGTTTGTGACTAGTGTTGCCATGCTGCGCCATGCCAGGTGTTGCCATGCCAGGTAACCAGCGTAAATCGTGTCTCCAAATGCTCTGGACACCAGTATTTTTAATTAATTTTCTCGCCTTATCTAATGGCAGAATTATCTACGATTAAAAATGGCGAAATAAATTGTTAGAAATTACTGGTGGCCGGAGCATTTGGAGCTCTGATTTACGCGGACACCTGGAAACACTACATGTGACATTCCTTCATTTTTTTTTTTTTTTTTTTTTTTTTTTTTTTTGTAAATTGTTGTCATAGTAATTCTCGTATTAAGCAAAATTTCATGAAACTCTATGATTTTTATTTCAAAAACAATTCCTAATTAGCTTAATTAGCTTTTTCTATTTCAAGAAAAGAATTTAGTAAAAACAAATATTTTATTGCTTTAAGCTAGTTTATCTTTAACTACATTGAGTAGTTTTTCGGAAGCCCAAAGGACCTATTCTACTGCATGATTGCTTTTCGTAAATATATGGGTCTAAAACTTATGATTTAATATAAAAATTAATCTTTTGCATTATATAATAATTTTTTTACATGTAATTACTACTATATCATGTATAAAGCATTTTTTCTCATATTTGTATACAAATATACGTAATTACATCTATTGGAAATACTTATAAATATAGTGAACTATTTTTTTTCCTTTGCGACATCCTATACATAAAGATCCACTCAAACTTTGAGAAGAATATCGAGTCCAATACAATTTCAAAAATATTTTTTTCTTTTTTTTTTTATTACTAGGGAGATCGGCCCCCTACGAGCTACGCTCGCCAACCCCCGTCCAGACACCGCAGACTCTAAATGCACGCTAATTTGACCGGCTTTAAAAAGATTTCGAAAGATTGAATTATAATTTAAAAAACAGTGGCGATCTCCCTATAAACGAATTTCTATTCATTTCTCTTTGATTGGGGAATTTTAACGCCAAATCCGCTACGGTACTACTTGATTATCCTGTCGACCAATTTCGCCAAATTATATAAATCGCCAAATTATACAAATTGATATAATTTTTATTTTAAATAACGAAAGAACAAATAAATTCGTACAACATTAATAAAAACACACATAAAACGTCGAAATAAAAATAACTTGATGACGTATACACGTGTAACAACATTTCAAAATAAGCTAATATAAAAAGAATTAAGTAAAGAAAGTCTTTGTCTCCTGGTATTTTTTTAACAAAGCGAAAAGAAAGTTCTTTTAAATGAGACATTTTAAATTAATTCTCAAAATATCAAATAAATGTCTAGCGCAATTTCTAAATTTAAACTTTTTTGCAATATTATTTTGTGTTCATTTTATGTAATAACTATAATGTGACGTAAATATGACGTAATTTCTCCTAAGACTTCTAACGCATGTTAATGAACTTATTATTTTACAATATCCTTTCTCTTTTAAAATTCACGTGTATACTTTTTATGACGTAATTTTTATTAAGTTCCTGCTTTTTATACGTAATTATTTAATTCTAATTTGAAAGTTTTTTTCTTGTTTATAATAGTCACGTGTAAATAAATTTTTAATTTGAAGCAAACATTATTGCTTGCGCTTTTTATACAGTTGGCAACAGTTTAAATTAGTACAATTTTCTGAAATCTGTAAAAAATATCTCTAGAAATGCTGAAAATTTGAATTTAAAATAGAAATAAAACCTGAAAAAATGAGTCAAAATAAAAAAATTAATGCAATCTGCACTCCGGCAAATTCTAACGCATAAAATGATCTAAAAATGATTACACTGCCATGTATAGTTTTTGCTGCTATAAAACTTTTTTAGTGGAACGATTTTGTCCAACATTAGCATTAAATAACTCTTAAAATAATTCTTAGATTTGAAAACTGTCTGCATCAGCGTGTTTATCAAACATTTCTGTATAAAACCACCGATTTTCATATTTTTGTATGCATTATTTTTGTTAATATTAACGAAGAAAGGCCTCCGGTCACAAAAAAATCAAAACCGGCGGCGGCGGCGGCGGCGGCGGCGGCGGTGACAGCGGTAGTTACTTTTTTTTAGAATAGAGAGATTCGTAATTTATTGTAGTAATTTTTATTATTGCCGTATTATTAGTTAAAATGACAATCAAGTGTATGGAACTACAGCATTTTACTTGGTAATACCTGAAAATATTTTGATGTAATTTGGTTATTAAATATTCTGTAATTTTTTTTTATATATACTAGGGGGCTCTGCCCCCTACGAGCTACGCTCGTCAACCCCCGTTCAGACACCGCAGGCTCTAAAAGTACGCTAATTTGATCGGCTTTAAAAAGATTTCGGAAGATTGAATTATAATTTTAAAAACAGTGGCGATTTCCCTATAAACGGATTTCTATTCATTTCTCTTTGAATGGGGAATTTTAAGGCCAAATCCGCTGCGGTACTACTTGATGAACCCGTCGACCAATTTCGCCAAATTATATAAATCGCCAAAGCACTCGCCAATTATATAAATTGACATAATTTTTTATTTTAAATAACGAAAGAACAAATAAATTAGTGCAACATTAATAAAAAAACAAATAAAACGTCGAAATAAAAATAACTTGATGACGTAGACACGTGTAACTTGCTTAAAGTCAAGTTAATGTGACATTTACGATCAACCATTATTGGCATTTAATCTTATAGTTTGGCGAATGATAGATTTTTGGTCGACGGGATAACTAAGTAGTACCAAAAATACATATGTCAATCGCTGTTTTCGTCTTTGACGTAGACACGTGTAACAACATTTCAAAATAAGCTAATATAAAAGGAATTAAGTAAACAGAGTCTTTGTCTCCCGGTATTTTTTAACAAAGCGAAAAGAAAGTTCTTTTAAATAAGACTTTTTAAATTAATCGTTTTTAATCTGACGTAATTTTGACCAAACTATTCTTTCTCTTTTTAATATTCACGTGAAAATGCTTGTGTTAGAAATGAAATATTATTTGCGCTTTCCTAACAAAAATAGTTGAAAAGTATCCGCTCAAAATATCAAATAAATGTCTAGCGCAATTTCTGAATTTAAACCTTTATGCAATATTATTTTGTATTCATTTTATGTAATAACTGTAATGTGACGTAAATATGACGTAATTTTTCCTATTTAAGACTTCTAACGCATGTTAATAAATTTATTATTTTACAAATTCCTTTCTCTCTTAAAATTCACGTGTAATTATAGTTTTTATGACGTAATTTTTAATAAGTTCCTGCTTTTTGTACATAATTATTTAATTCTAATTCCAAATGTTTTTTTCTGTTTATAATAGTCACGTGTAAATAAATTTTTAATTTATTTACAAGTATAAATATTTTTGTTTTGAAGCAAACATTATTGTTTCCGCTGTTTATACAATTGGCAACAGTTTAAATTAATATCACTTTCTAAAATCTGTAAAAAATATCTCTAGAAATGCTGAAAATTTGAATTTAAAATAGAAATAAAACCTCAAAAAATTAGTCAAATTAAAAAAAGAAAAACAGTCTGCACACCAGGAACTTCAAACGTATAAAATGATCTAAAAATGATTAAATTCCTATGAATAGTTTTTGCTCCTATAAAACTTTTTTAGTGAAACGATTTTGTCCAACTTTAGCATTAAATATATCTTAAAATAATTCTTCGATTTGAAAACTGTCTACCTCAGCGTGTTTATCAAACATTTCTGTATCATACTACCGATTTTCATATTTTTGTATGCATTACTTTTCTTAATATTAACGAAGAAAGACCTCCTGTCACAAAAAATTCAAAACCGGCGGCGGCGGCGGTGACAGCGGTAGTTACTTTTTTTTAGAATAGAGAGATTTACTCATTAACGGGGAAAATGCGTGTTAAACAAAATTTCATAAACCCCTTTATTTCTGTTGAAAAAAGAATTGGTAATTAGCTCAATTAGCTACATGTTTTTAAATGAAAAGCATGTAATAAAAATAATTTAGTTAATATGAATGTATTATTATTTTAATCATACGGATATTTAATTGTACTGGGTAGTTTTTAGTAAGCCGAAGGGATCTATTCAACTGCTCATTTGCTTTCCGTATATACTATGGGTCTCAAAAAACCGATTTAATGTAAAAATTAATCTTTTACATTGTAGTGGATTTTTTATGTACACTGTAAAAAAATTACTGCTAGTTTTCCGGTAGGAATCGGAAAAATAGTTGCCCTTATCGTACCGGAATAATTTCCGACCTAGCTCGGAATAAAATCCGTAAAAATAAAGAAATAGTCAGTCAAACGGTATTTTACGGATTTTATTCCGAGCTGGGTTGGAAATTATTCCGGTACGATAAGGGCAGCTATTTTTCCGATTCCTACCGGAAAACTGGCATTATTTTTTTTACAGTGTATAATTATATATTATAATATAATCACTGTAAATAAACAATGTATTATTTAATATATTTCCTTACACTTAATGTTTAATTACTATGCCTGAAAATATTTTTTGAAATAACAGCGTGCAGGTGTCCTGCATCACACTTAGTGGAAATTTTAACGATTTGGGTAGTATTTTTTTGCTTTCTGATATCAAATAAATCGAGAACTATTCAACCTCTCTAAGAAATATCAAGTCAAGCGCAATTTAAAAATTCTTTCTTCCGCAGAACGAAGTGACGTATTGAAATGAATGGAACGGCAATTAAATATTTTCCTCTACACAAGTTTAATCCGAACAATTGCTACTTCTCCTACGGTCCAGCTACGCATTTAAAAACGAAAGTGACTTATTAAAATGAACGGATCAGCAGTCAAATATTTTTCTTCCACAAAAGTTTAATCCAGAGCACTGCCACTTCTACTTCCAGTTACCATATGAATTATAGACTCTCCCATTTCAAACGAAATGACGTATTTGAATGAATAGGATGGCAATTAATGGAAAAATTCCCTGTCGATGACTGCGAGATTGCAGACCGAAAGTGCTAGGAAATTTAATTAAAATGTATATTTTTAACCTGTAACATCTGTATTATTATTACTTTTCACCTTTTAAGTAAACATAGAACTTTTTAAAGTTCATATTGTGTAGTTTGTGACTAGTGTTGTCAGGTGACCCCCGTAAATTGTGACTCCAAATGCTCTGGACACCGGTATTTTAAATAAATTTTTTTGCCTTTTTTAATGGCAGAGTTATTTGCGATTAAAAATGGCGAAATAAATTGTTAGAAATTACTGGTAGTCAGAGCATTTTGAGGCCTGTTTTCCGCGGGACACCTGACAACACCGCTTGTGACATTCTTCATTTTTTTAATTTGTAAATTATTGTCGTAGTTACTCTCGTGTCAAACAAAATTTCATGAAATAGGGGAGCTAGGAGATGTATGGGACAAGGGATGGATGGGACATTCTCAATATTTCAGGCAATAAACATTTATTTTAAATTGCTTCCTAACCCCATATACCTCTACCACAGTGTGCTTCAGAACTAAAAGTAGGACCACATTGCTGTTTTCATTTTCCTTCAAAGTTGCATTTTCTGAAATCTCTGCTTAAAAGTAAGCTTTTTTTTACATTTGAAGATGTGAAACATCTTATACAATATAAAAAAATAAGCTATGTTGTAGTTATTTATTTTAAAGTTCAATATCAATAATTAAAATGAATGAATAGTAACCATTGTGACAAAATAATTTTTGAGGTAAAATGGCTGAGAAGGGATATTATGCATCATGGGGATGATTGGGGCATTTCAAATGGGGATGAATGGGACATTCTCACTCCTCCCTAGAGATGTTGAAAATTTTATTTATTAATTAAATAGTATTATATAGGATGATAAATCAATAATTTACGTCAATTAATAGTATTAAACAGTATTATATGAGTTTTTATTGTTTAAAATTTCTGAGTGTTACTTATTGTATTGTAATAATTATTAATGGATTATCAAAAAATTGGTACTAAAACTTAATCAAAATAGATAAAATTGATAAAAATAGTATATGTGTATTGATCAAATGGGGGAAATTATATTGAATTTTGAAATGTTGCACAAATAAATCCCCACCCCTAACATATTGGGTCAATCGGAAAGTCGGGTCCTGTTGGGAAAATCAATTCGTACTGGAAAATTCAATCATTTAATTATTAGACATTGATTCCGCTATCTAATGTCTAATAATTATCGGGCAGAATTTTCCGGTACGAATTGATTTTCCCAACACGACATGACTTTCCGATCGACACAATAATTTCCGTTCTGCATGTTTCTACGATACATTTAATTAATATTTATTAATAAGTTATGATTGAAAACTATTAGCTATGCTATATTTAAAAGACATTTTGCACTTTCATTTCAAATCTAAAATGCCTCATAAGTGGAAAAAAAGAACAGTTTGATAGCCGAAGTCAGCATTAAAAGTTAAAACTGCAATAAAAGAAGTTATTGAAAAAAAAAGTATCGATTCGTGCTGTAAAATCATATATTACAAATATAATTTTCATATAAGGTTATAATTATAAATTTTAATTTGGTAAAATTGAATACAGGGAGGAAAATCTTTGTGTCCCATCCATCCGTATTAGTGTCCCATTCATCCCTGCTGTGGGAATGATTGGGACAGGGAGGAACGTTTTTTTGAATTCATAATATTTTTATGAATAAATCATAATCTAGAATAAATATTGTTCATATATGTTGGCAAATACCTAATGTATGAAATGTGATATATAATATTGATAGTAACTTAAATAAAAAAATATAAAAAAATATTTTTGTGAAAATGTCCCATTCATCCCCCACCTCCCCTACTCTTATTTATATTTAAAAAAGAATTCCTAATTAGTTTAATTAGCTCTTTCTTTTAAGAGAAAATCGTGTAATGAAAAGAATTTAGTCAATATGAATGTTTTATTATTTTAACCTTATGAATATTTAACTACATTGAATAGTTAGTTTTTCGGAAGCCCAAGGGATCTATTCAACTGTACGATTGCTTTTCGTAAATATCTGGGTTTTAAACTTAACGATTTAATATAAAATTAATATTTTACATTAGTTAATAATTTTCTTACATATAGCGATTACTATATGTGATAGGCATATTTTCTTGTATATAAAGCATTTTTTCTGTTAATTGCATGGAGGTGTACTGAATTAAATTTATTGGAAAATTTTATAAACTTTGGGAACTATTTTTTTTTCTTTGCGACGTCAAATACATGAAGATCTACTCTAACTTTGTAAAGAATATCATGTCTAACACAATTTCAAAATATATTACTTTTTTCCGTAAGTTATTGTCGGAATATTTATTTTTTTCATAATATTAGTTAATGTCACAGCCAGGGGTGTGGAAATACATCATTTTACTTGCCACTAGCGAGTGGATTTTCTGATAAGGTGAGTGAATTTTAGACAATATTTGAAAAGCTAAGAATGTATGCCAAAACCTTTATTTGTTTTATTTCTTAGCGATATTTAGCAACTCTGCAAATTACCGCGATGTAAGCATGGTACTAAGCTCTATCGTATACTAAATTTTTTTATATATTTATTAATTTTACAGAAAGAAAATACGAAAATGCATTGCATTGGGTCGTTCGGAGAGTTGTGTCCGTTTGGGAAAATCAATTCGTACCGGAAAATTCTATCACTTAATTATTAGACATCGATTCCGATATCTAATGTCTAATAATTACCGGTTCCCAAACGGACACGACTTTCCGAACGACCCAATAGTAATAGTACTGAAATATTTTCGCAGTTGCATACATTTTGACATAACAGTTTTCAACTGTATGTTGTTTCTTGCTGGTTGGTAAAATAAATTCTCGGCTGTTAAGAATTTCTGAAATTTTTCCACAGTTATTGTCACGTTAAACAAAATTTCATGAATCTCTTTTATTTTCAAAAAGAATTCCTAATTATTTTAATCAGCTACTTCTTTTTATGAGAAAATCGTGTAATGAAAAGAATGCAGTCAATATGAATGTATTATTGTTTTATTCTTATAAATATTTTATTACATTGAATAGTTTTTTGAAAACATAAGGAACCTGTTCAACTGCTTTCCGTATATATTGGCTAGTTCCGTGAGAACTTGTAGTGTAAGTCACATGCTACGATTTTTGGCTACCAGTATTTTAGATAGGGAAAATGTGACTTATTTTATCAGAGATATCTCATTTATTAAATAAGGTGAAGCAAACTTTTCGACGATAATTGTGGCAAGCAAGCATAGGGGTTATCAGATATGTGACTTACACTACAAAAATCCATCGAAGTAGCCATATTATGTGTCTCGAACATAAGATTTAATTTAAAAAAAATATATATATTTTACATTGCAATAGATTTTTTTCATGCAGATATAATATATTATGTCATAATCACTATAAATTAATCAATGTGCTATTTCACGTACTTTCTAGAATATTATGATTAATTACTATGCATTAGGGTGGAGCGAAAAAAATTATTTTTTTTAAATCAAAAACGGGTAGGTGCCAAAAGTTGCCTTTATATTAGTACATCAACTGCGTGAAATTTTACCGCTGAAAAAAAATGTCTTGAGTCTGCGCTTTTGGTCCAAAAGTCGAAATTTTGGGTAAAATTTGACATTTTTTCAAAAAAATGAAAAAATTCCTATAGATAAGGTTATTATTTAAATGTGTTATTTAAACCTTTATTATTAATGACTTAATATATTTAAACGATAAAACGGTATCTTTATTCTGTATAACTGGAGCAAACTGACAACTTTTGGTAAAAAAAAGGCATTGTCACTCTGTTGTGTCATACAACTAATTGTTCTTTAGAATACAGCTATTACCTAGTTGTTTTCAAAACTACCCAGGAGCTATCACGTGGAAGTGGCTGCATTTCATGTCACAGTAGTGCATAACTCGACCACCCTACCATCTGAACACAATGTTTTATTTATACACGGAATTGTGATTTTTTATCAAAGACTGGCGTAAGTTTTCTAATTATCAACCTAGTCATTATATCTTTGTATTCACAGACGTTGGATGATGCTGCTGTAACACTCCTTCACGTATATTTATACTGCTTGTATATGATAAGGCAAGCAGAGGAATGCAGTGGAATTAATGAAATCTATTCAGCCCTCTATTATCTTCACCAAAATTGCATCCATTTAATGTATAGTGATTGGGAGTTCTGTTACTACAATCTATTTATATAAAATCCAAGTCTCTGTGTGTCCCTCACTATTCCGGTAGGACCGCCTCATTGAAATGAGTAATTGTTGAAAAATATTAATGCAGGGTTACCACAGTAGCGCCAAATGTTGGCCAACTTGGCGATAGCTGGCTCATTTGGCGAAATTCCCATTTAAAACCATTAATCTTTCATAAAGGAGGTCACCAAAATTTAATTTAAACTCCGCTCTTTTAAGATATTTTTTCAAAATCTATGGGTGAGAATTTAAAGTACATCTTTACATCTTCCTCCCGATGCTACTAATAAATTAACCGCCAATAGACGACGCTGCACTGTATGAGCTCCTAACTGCGCGATTTTAATGTGCTTTAGGTACTTTTCCAGTATAGGTGCCTTGGCGAAAAAGGAAATTTGGTAACATATTTTCCGGGAACCTATTCACTGTTTCATTTTATATACACACGCATTTTTTTCAATATTTATACGATTTATTTAACATAAAAAAGCCGTTTCTCTAATTTTATACAGAAACAGGTGTAATTTGTACATAAAAACATCAATAATATACATATAAAACAAACAAAAACGCTCATCAAATTTGTTTTCATAGCTGTTTATATGATTTGACAACAAATCTCGATATTTTTCCGTTATACGGACACCATGCCAAAATGTATGCTAATGCGCCAATTATTTCAAAATGCTAAAACATATTTGTAATTTTATGCCAGCAGTTTAATATGAGTTTTATTTTATTGCTTTATTTTATAGCAGTTATTTGTTCACTTATTTTAACTATATATTTCTGATTTGATGAAATAGTTCGTAAAAGTCTGGAATTTTCAAATGTTATATTTTTTAAATGCTCACTTTAGTATCGACAATGGTTTTTCTTTTATTTTTCAAATGCTTCAATTCACGATTTTGCGCCAACTATTACGCTTGGCGACAATAGTGTCCGCATAACGGAAAAGTACCCAAAATCCTACTTTCTGATGACCAAATTACACCAAGCTCTTTTAAAAAAATGCCAAAGCCCCTACGGTGGAAAAGTACCAAACTGTCTATTATTTTGCGCTATCCGTGTTATAGTTTGTACTATATGCAAGGGGAGAGGAGCGAAGAGTTTAAACATTAAATATTAAAATTTCGGCACAGATGTCATATACGACCCATACTGGCGCGATTTTTTTCTGACGCCAATGTCATATACACAACGGGTACTTAACTGGCGCCAAAGTGTCGTAATTTTGCTTGATATGGTAATCCGGATGTTGTTGTTTATGCTGTTGATGTTTTCGCCAAATTGGCGTCGGAAAAAAAATCGCGCCAATATATGATAACGTATATGACAACTGTGCCAAAGTTTCTATAAAGCAGTATAAGACTAAAAAATTAAGAATAAAATAAATGCAAAATAAGACTAAAGAAGAAAGAAAAATCATGCGTTAAGCATAGAATATGAAACACTTTCCAACACATCCTGAATGCTTTAACAAAACTTCGTTATTTAGGGAAATAAGGTAAATAAGATAACGTTACTTCTTAGATATCCCGTCGACCAATTTCGCCAAATTATATAAATGGCCAAATCAATAGTAAAACATTAATAAAAATACAAATAAAACGTCGAATTAATGGTTTTATTGGCCATTATTGGAATTTAATTAATTAATTAATGGCAACCATTATTGGCAATTAATCTTACAATTTGGCGACAGTAATTTGGTCGACGGGATAACTAAGAAGTACCAAGATAACTAAGTATACATTTTAGAAAACGCATAAAAAAATTGATTTTAGCAGTTACCGTCCACAGCCAATAGTACCAATTATTACATGCCACTATTTAGCTAAAATTTAATTTAAACTACTCTTAAAACTACTGAAATCACATTTCCAGATATTATCATGGGCGTATATGACATCTGTGCCGACAATTTAATATAAAAAAAGCTATTTACCCATTTTTATAAAGAAACAGAAGTAATTTTTGCACAGATGTCATATACGCATGGGGCTTGGCGTGATTTTTCTATGACGCCAATTTGGCAGAAATCTCGCTTTCGAATACCAATTACTTATATATTTTTCAATTATTTGCTATCTTTTTGAAAAGGAAATAACTATAAATAAATAAAAGTTTGAATAATAACTATAGAACAAAGCAGTTTATATAATTAAAAAACAGAAAATAAAAGTAAATAAACAATTTATTAATAAATAAAAAACAATAGCCGGCTTACCATAGCAGGCAAAATAACACCATTTTGGCGCCAGTTAGGTATCCCGGTTCATATCTGAAATCTGTGCCGTAATTTGTATATAAAAAAAATTATATATATTTAGAAACTATTTTTTATGCATATAAGTGCATATATAAACAAAGATAAAAGTTCATTAGATTTGTTTTCATAGCTGTTTATATATTTTCGCAACATATCTCACTTTCTGATGCCCGAATCGCGCCAAGCTTTTTTAAAAAATGCGCTATAATGGAAAAGTACTTAAATAAATAATTAACAGAAATAACAAATTATACAAACTAAAGCTTTTTATTTCGAGATCAAAGCATTGTTTTTAATTTCGATTAAAAATACATATATCCTTGGATAACTTCAATTGAAATAGTTTCACAGCTTAATATATCATTCCATAAACAACAAAGACAAGTGATTCATTCATTGTGAAACGTCAAAAATATTAAATCATTGAGGTAACAATTCACAAAGTAAGTTCTCCAACAATCAATGGGCAATATTCTAATGACGTCATAGTAAGTAAAATGGTGACGGTATCGTTTGTTTATGGTTTGTAATCACAAAGATTTAATTTTGCAGTGTCTCTTAGTTACATTATTTTATTGTCATATTTATGAACTCAGAACAAAAGCCTATTTTTTCATTATTTAGTTATTAAAGACGGAAAAAAATCATAAATGCATGATTTGAAAATTTTAAATAATTTTCTTTCTTAATACTAAAAAATAATATCGGAAAGTAACAGCGGGTTTAAGTTAAATGAGTTTAACTGTTTAATTCTGTTGTAATGTTCAAAATAACTGTATTTATTAGATTTCAGTACTCAACATCAGGGCCCGATTAAACTTTGAAGTTAGAGGAATTACAATGTCATTTCAGGACCTTTCTTTCGGAGAAGCTTTTCTAAATTCCATATATACATGGAAAATCTTCAGTGTTAGAAATATTATTCCTAGGGCTGACATAACACGAGAACGGGCTGCAATTTTACATAAGTTTTTGAAAGCTACTTTATATCAGAAATTTTACTAAAAACTGGTTACTTTTTTGTTATAGCGGCCCACACTATTAGGATTATGACAAGTTGCAGCCAATTTCACCAACGTCGTAACCAAGATCGTGAAGCACACACATATAATACCATATAATACCATTTCATGAAATCGTATACGATAATTTAATAGTTTTTAACCTTACTTCAAGTGTGTTATTTATTTATTTTTAAGGCTCAACAATCTAAATTGTCCAATATATGAATTTAAAAAAATGCAAACAAAGATTGAATAGACATGACCGCAAAAAGCCTCAAATCTGCATAGCACTTGGAACCAAACTGTGCAGATTAGTGGTCTTCTACTGTACACAGTTTTTCATAAATGTGTTTCGTTCTTAAAATATGTTATTTTCATCTATCACTGCGGAACAAGCGAGAAAACTCATATTCTTGCACATGAGTTGTATATATCTTTGTATCTAAATTTCCGTCATTTTTGACGGGCTACCTTTCTAGTATTCTATAATATGTAGATATTTCATCTTTGGGTATGCCATCATTTACTGTACCTCTTGAATTTTTTATATGCTGAGAAGCTTGCTGTTTAATGTGATGGCGATCGTCAGAGAGCATTGCAATAAGAATTTGCTCTTGATGGGTAAAGCAATCATTGTCCTAAATAATTTTTTAGCATTTGTTTTATGCCGTTTTCGGTGATGTTTAGTAGCCGAGTAATTTCCCATAAGTCTTTAGATCCATTTTTTAGATGTGGATTACATTTGGTGTAAACCATCCTGAGGCATAAACTTGGATTACATACTTTGTGAATGAACCTACTGACTCTGGTGGTCAAACAGTGCTTATATAAAGACAAAAAAATTTATTCGCCTATCTGAGCCATCTTGCGTAGGACATGTTTCTTGGGTTCATATTAGCTAGTTTTTCTGAGCAATATATTGATGAAATAAATTTGCAAATGTCTAGCAGGTATTTCTGGTCTATGCTGAATACCCTTTTCTCGATTTCAGGAAATAATGTTTCAAACTTTCTCTCTATGGCTTCAAAAATTTAAATAAGAAGGGAATAGCAGGTAGACAAATATTTTCCTATTGGTCCGGTAAATCCCTGTGGGTTAGAATCAAATTTTTGCCAATGATCTTGTCTAATAAATGATGCAGAGGAAATTCACTAGTCTCTGAGGTGACATATGATCCATTGTAATGGTTCATTCTAAACATGTCCCACGCAGAATGGATGGCAACGATGAACAGAATTCTCCGCCTTTAACTCTCACTTCCCATCAGAGTCTCTATGTTCACTCAAAAAGTACTATGCAATCCAAGTTTTGCCCCAGGATGGTTTACCATCAAATGTAATTCACATCGAAAGAAGGAATCTAAAAACTCATGGTACATTATTCGGCTACTAAACAACACAGAAAATGGAATAAAACAAATACTAAAAAAGTTATTTAGAACAATGGTTGTTTTGCATACGCAGAGGAAATTCTAATTTTAATGCTTTCTGACGATCACCATCATATTAAACAGCTACCTGCTCAGCACATAATAGTTGAAATATGAGAGTAAATGATGACGTACGCAAATCTGAAATATCGACAATCAACTTTCAAGTGAATAATTATATAAATCAAATTGATTGGAAAATTGTTGTGGTAACAGAATCCCTAATCAATATGCATTTATCGGGTGAAATTTTGGTAAAGATAATAGACGGCTGAATAGATTACATAAATATCATCCCCACTGCATTACATTTTTTGCCTTCTCACACAAGCAGTAGAAAAATACGTGAAGTAGATCACAGCAGCAGCATCCAAAGTCTGTGGATACAAAAAAGAGATGGACTAGGTTGATACATTTAAAACTTGTGCCATTATTTGATAAAAAATCACAATTCAAAGTATAAATAAAACATTGTGTTCAGATGATAGCGTGGTCGAGATAGATGTCCTAGGAAGTTTTGAAAGCAACTAGGTAAGAGCTGTATTTTAAACAACAATTCGTTGAATGACACAACAAAGTTTCAACGTCCATTTTTACCGAAAGTTGTCAATTTTGCTCCAGTTATACAGAATAAAGATATCGTTTTATCGTTTAAATATGTTAAGTCGTTCATAACAAAGGTTTAAATAACACTTTTAAATAATAACCATCTCTATAGGAATTTTTTAATTTTTTTGAAAAAATGTCAAATTTTACCCAAAATTTCGACTTTTGGACCAAAAGCGCAGACACAAGACATTTTTTTTCAGCGGTAAAATTTCACGTACTTGATGTACTAGTATAAAGGCAACTTTTGGCACCTACCCGTTTTTGATTTTTAAAAAATAATTTTTTTCGCTCCACCCTACTATGCATGATATAAATGTTGTTACGTTGTTAAAATAGTTTTTTGTAATTCCTGCATTCAGGTGAGCATAATTAATTACATTTATTGGATATTTGAGCGATTTGTGTAACTAAATACTTGCTGTCCAGTGTCAAATCCTTTATAAGAAATATCAACTTTGACACAATTTGAAAAATACTCCATTTTTTTAAGACTTGTAATTTATTCTCTTAAACCGTTGAATCAACAGTTTAGTACAGCACTCGTCTACTACAAACAAGTGCGATTTGCGATTCCGTAATTACAACTCCATGTAACTGTGTTGGCAATTGAGTGATAAGGAAATATAACACATGATTCCTGTACGAAATTTAATGTGGAATTGAACTGTGCTTCTTTTTAATCAATAATTTAATTTTGTTAATGAAAAATGAAAGTTAATGAAAGCATGTTTTCAAAAAACGCCGACATTTGAAATTTTGGTCGGTGCGAATTTAGCTTAGAGTTCACGAGTTATTTAGTTCATTTCATTTCATTTATTTTACTTTTACTACCTTTTTAACGCTTTCTAATATAGTTAAAAAGTGCTTACGAATTCGGTTTGTATGTCACCTGTCTCTCCGTGCTCTAAATCGCGTAAATTCCGAATACCATTAAATGGATATATACTGGGGTTTACTATGGCATGGTCGGTATTGAAAATGAAGTGTGTAGCATTTACGGACCATTTACAGGGACACTCAAAATAATTCCGTTACATTACGGTCTATTCGGAAAAATCGTTTGAGGTTTTTTTAATAATATTACACTTTTTTAAACACATTGAAATTGATATATATCACTGAAGTGTACTACAAGGTTCTTACTATAGAATATGGTGTACATAGAACTTATCAATCATTTACAGGGACACACAAAAGAATTTGTCTACAGAAGAAAATGAACAATAATTGAACTAATGAAGCCGACGAACAATAATTGCTGGAAGTGCGTTTTCAGATGTTGTACAAGCGTTTTTAAATTTTATTATTTTTTAAAGCTTACTTGGTGTGCATAAATTCTATAGGTTCTGTGATAGGCTGCACAAAAGTTTTCAACAATATCCGTTTACTGGCGGAAATTGCTAAATAAAAATTTCCATCTCTAATATGCGTTTAACGGAATTAACTTGTAGCGTACTGTAGTTTGCATACATATCTATAGATCACGTACAGAGTTCAAAAAAAAAAAAAAAAAAAAAAAAAAAAAAAATTGT
The DNA here is from genome assembly GCA_963932465.1 of Maratus speciosus. Classification (NCBI taxonomy): domain Eukaryota; kingdom Metazoa; phylum Arthropoda; class Arachnida; order Araneae; family Salticidae; genus Maratus; species Maratus speciosus. Next base: position 197,651,427 of record OZ010792.1, on the reverse strand, counting down.
ATATTTTCCCGACTATACATGGTAATAGGAGGAATTCGTTTTTCCGATGCATTATGCGTTTTCCAAATTTTTCATTTAGACATCATCTTTCACCTTATAGCCCAATGGTAGGGTAGGAAAAAAAGGGCCGAATTCAAAATTAATTAGGGGAAAGCTGGAAATTGTTTTAATTCATTTAGTTTAGGTCTAGAATGAATATGCTAAGTTTTCCCCCTCGTAGTAGGTGAGCGTTAGAAAATATGTACAGATTTATAGTCAAAAACACGTTTTTTTAGATACCATAACAGTATCTGAAAACAGTTAACTCTGTCAAAAACATTGTCAGTCCAAATGTTATAGAGCTTAAAATTCTGAGTAAAATGAGTACCTACACTTAATATTTTTGTTGAACATTAAGGTCACAATTCTACTTTAAAGTTTTAGACCCGTGGTCAGGGGGTTGAACTCAGAATTAATAGGGGGAAACTGGAAATTGTTTTAATCCCTTCAGTTTAGGTCTAAAATGATCATACTATGTTTTCTTCCTCGTAGTTGAGTGAATGTTAGACAATATGTACATATTTATTTTCGAAAAATACGTTTTTTTTTTTTTAATTACCTTAACAATATTTCAAAACAGCTAACTCTATAAAAGACATTGTCAATACAAATGTTGTAGAGCTTAAAATTTTGAATAAAATGAGTACCATCATTAATATTTTTGTTCAACGTTACGGTCGCAATTCTATTTCAAAATGTTTTAAATCAAGAGCTTGAAGCCAAGAGAAACCAAGTTAACTTAACAATATCTCAAAATTGCGGCCTTAATACCGAACAAATATATTTATTGTAGGTACTCATTTTACTCAGAATTTCAGGCTCTACAACTTTTGTAGTGACAATGTTTTTGATAGAGTTAGTTGTTTTGAGATATTATTAAGTTAACTTGGGCTCTCCCGGCTTCTAGCTCTTGATTAGAGATTAAGCCAAATTTTTGAAATAGAATTTCGACCTTAATGTTGAACAAAAATATTAATGATGGTACTCATTTTACTCAGAATTTTAAGCTCTATAACATTTGTATTGACAATGTTTTTTATAGAGTTAGTTGTTTCGCGATATTGTTATGGTGTTTAAGAAAAAAAGCGTGTTTTTTTACTGTAAATCTATACATATTTCCTAACGCTTCCGTAGTACGAGAGCGAAAACATAGCATATTCATTCTAGACTTAAACTGAAGGGATTAAACCAATTTCCAGCTTTCCCCTAATTAATTCCGAATTCAACACCCGGAACACATGTCATATGCGCCCCATATTGGCGCGATTTTTTTCCGACGCCAATTTGGCAGAAGCATCAACAGCATAAACAACAACATCTGGGTTACCATATCAGGCAAAATAACGAAACTTCGGAGCCAGTTAAGTACCCGTTGCGCATATGACATAGGCGTCAAAAAAAAAAAATAAATAAATAAATAAATAAATAAATAAATAAATAAAAATCGGGTGCGACCGGAGAATACTCTACTTCTTTGGCGCGATTTCAAAAAATCGCGAAATCGGCGCGTTTTTATAACATCCAAGGTTGCTACTTAATACCAAGTTAATACTAAATACCAAGGTTGTCACTTTGGCGCATTTATCGCCAGGTTGGAGAGAAGTAGAGTATTCTCCGATTCACCCGAAATTCGCGCCATATGGCGTATATGACATCTGTGCTCAACCCCTTAACCACTGGGCTATTAGTAAACCGTGAAGTTTCGTTATAGTATTCTGAATGTGTTGGAAAGTGTTTCATAATATATGCCGTACGCATGATTTTTCGTTCCGCTTAAGGGGATCCGGGACACAAAAATCTTAAAATTTTCTAAAAATCTTTTATTGAATTAAAACTTTCTCGGTCTTTTTTCTGCTTAAAATGACGTTTAAATCATGATTCTATCTTAATAAGAACAGAAAATATTAAATTTTTCGTTTTGGTTTGTTTTCCAAATCTAGAATTCAAGCAATGGTTGTCATAAAAACGATTTCTTGTGAAAATGCGTTTTTCTTCGTGATGGCATTTTTCACCATTTCTCGCATTTAAATCGTTATAAGTCGAGAACCGTTAAAGATAAATGGTTCAAACTTGGAACACGTCTTTTTCAATTGTTTTACTTTAATTTTGATTCAGAAAATTAGAAAAAAAATATTTACTTTTGAAAATATGATTTCTTTTTAAGTTACATCATTTTTTTTAAATTTTTAATTTAAATATTTTTATTTTTTTTTTTTTAAATTAATATTTTTAAAGATGCTGAATCCAAATTAACACTTATATATTTCTGTTTACTTAAATGCAAAAAAAATTGAAATTCTACAAATAATATTTCGAGTTATAACGATTTTAAATTACCCCACTTTTTTAAAGAATTTTAAATTTAAATTTTTTTTAAAAATATATGAGAAGTTTTATCATGTGATTTTGTTTACAAATAACATAGTTAACCATCACAAAAAAATTCAAAATTTTACCTCAATAAATAAAAAATTATTTTAAATTGTGTCGTGGGCCCCCTGAAATTGTGATTTATTTTCATATTTTAATATCTGTTACATCGCTGAACTAGTGTCTTTGTGAACTTTGTACTCTTCGAGGAACATTTCTAATGGATATTCAATATAAACGTCTCTGAAATTCTATAAAATATTTTTATTTATTTATTTATTTTTATTTTTTTAAGGGCAGTCGGAATACCTGCCATATTAAATTAATGTACCTTTTCTCATAAACTACTTAACATATGGACTTGATATTTTTTTATGCATAAAATAAACAATTCTTAATAATCTGAAGTTAAATTTATAATTAAACTAGGGGGCTCTGCCCCCTGCAAGCTACGCTCGCTACCCCCGTTCAGATACCGCAGAATCTAAAAACACGCTAATCTGATGGATTTTAAAAATATTAGAGAAGATTGAATTATACTGGAAAAAGCTGTGCAGATCTCCCTGTAAACAGGTTTCCATTCAATTCCCTTTGATTTCAAAAATTTAAGGACGAATCAGTTGCTGTTAAGACATCCAATGGTTGTTTTCGTTTTTGATTAAAGAGGATCAGTTAAACATTTGAAAAGAAGCTAAAATAAAATAAATTAAGTATAAGAGTCTTTGTCTCCCGGTATTTTAAAACATTCTCTATAACAATAGCCTAAGTCATGTGACTATCATCAACAGTTCCAGGCGGACCTTTTCGCTTTTTATATTCTAGGTGCCATTTTGTTACTTTAATTTTAGCCAGGCACAGGTGATAAGTCGTCAAATATTATTCTATCGCCATCATTTCATCTATATTATAATAGTTCAAGTCGTCAACTGCCATAAACAAATACGGTCTGATCCATTCGCCGTTCATATGAAAGTTTGGCAAAGATGTCATATATTGGCGTGATTTTTTAACGACGCCAATTTTGGGAACGCATCAACAGCATAAACAGCAACATCTGGCTTACCATATCAAGCAAAATAACGATACTTTGGAGCCAGTTATGTGCCCGTTCCGTATATGACATTCGCGTCAGAAAAAAATCGCGCCAATATGGGACCGTAAATTTTCCATTTTGATTAAAAAATCAAAAATTTTTTTCGAATAAAACTACATAAAAGTTGTCATGGTCGCAAAGAATTCTAGGTATTTTTACGCTAGCAGGATGCAAATCTCCCCAATAGCTTTTTTTCAACTCGCCAGTTAGCATTTTTTTTTTTTTTCGAGTGGTAATATTTGGCCAGATACGCACCGCAGGTTTGGCGTGATTTTTATTTTTTTACGAAAATTTGGCGAAAACCTCGTTTTCAAATACCAGTTACATATTCGTTTTTGGTATTCCTTAGATATCTCGACGACCCAAAATCTATCGCCAAACTATAAGATTAAATGCCAATAATGGTTGATCGTAAATGTCACATTCACTTGACTTTAAGCAAGTTACACGTGTTTACGTCATCAAGTAATTTTTATTTCGACGTTTTATTCATATATTTATTAATGTTATACTAATTTATTTGTTCTTTCGTTATTTAAAATAAAAATTATGTCAATTTGTATAATTTGGCGAGTGTTTTGGCGATTTATATAGTTTGGCGAAATTGGTCGACGGAATAACTAAGTAGTGCTGTATTTCTTAATTATTTTCTATTATTTTCTAAAGGAAATATAAAAAAAATAATTAATAATCATAGAACAAAATAATTTATATAATTTGTAAAAAGAAATAAAAGTAAATAAACACTTATTATCAAATAAACAATAATAGCCGGGTTACCATGACAACCTTTTCTGAAATATAAAAAAAAAATTATCTGTTTGATTAAAATTTGAGTTGCCATCATTAGAAAAATGTATATAAAATTAGAAAAAAATTAATATTTCGAAAACTAATTCGAATGTAAAAATTCTAATACCAGTTTTGAAATCTGCGGATCAATATTGATTTTTGGTGTTAATTTCATCGCAAAGTATTCCATATTTTAGGAGAAATCGCCGTGAAACATAATCAGTTGTTTAATCAGTCAATTCATATTTCCGTTTCATAAATTCGTTTCATTAGGGTTTTATATATACGAGGTGGAACCCGTCGAATTTCGACGGAAGAAAATGTTTACAAAGGAACTGTTGCATCAAATTTATAATACATCGACAACATTAATTACATTAAAAAATCCATCTTACACTTGTTAGTTTAACTCTCCGAAGACTTTAACCTAAGATACTTTTTTCATAAACTCTTAAAATTATTGAAAAATTAAACTTCATTCATATACCTAATCAGTAACACATATTTAAGATAAGTAATTTTGATTAAGTTATCAATTCATGCTTGATATTACGGAATGAAAAATCAGCAAAAATGATTTCACCATGACATAATCATAGAATCCCCCGCCCCCTTTAAATCTAAACCGAATCAAGTCGTTTTCCACGTTTCACATCCATATTAACAATTTAAAAACATTTTAATCCGCAATAGGTTATTAATAAATATATTTTCAAGCTTGAAGTCACGTTTGTCAACTATTACAACTTCCCATGTTAAAATTCCCACTCGTGATTTGAGCTCTTAGTATAATCTCTGTACCTGCCTGTAAAAATTCCAGAAATTTATAACTGTTAGACGTATTCAAACGGAAATATCTCATTTTATCAAATGAAATCATCGTTTTATTTTAAATATGACGTCATTTACAGTCGCTGAAATATTTTGCCTATTGTCTCAAACTCAATATCAGCGAAATGAAAAAATAGTGAAATATAACAGCATCATCAGAGAAATTGTATTTTTTTTTTTTAAGTGTAACGTCATTTTCTGTTCAAATTTTTAAAAATGATATTTTTAATTGCAATGAGAAAATGGCATCAGTAAGAATATAATCAATAAAAATAGCTAATACACTTTTAATAGAAATGAAGTACTTCAGTTGCCACGATTAGAAAATTGGTATTAAAAACTATAAAAAAAATAATATCTCAGAAATAAATTGAGATACAGCTTTCAAACAAATTGCATTTAAAAGTGCATTTTTTTCTGCATACGACGGTGTAAACATTTAAAATGTGGGATGTTTAAAAGTTTAAAAATTTGCAGTAGCGAAAATTGCAAAAGCGAAATTTCATTTCAAATTTCAAAGTGTTGCCATTCGCAGAATGACGTACGCGTTACGCACAGATATGTTTGTCCTTTATAATATAGATAGGGTAGATAAAGCTAAGATTTTTTTTTTTTTTTTTTTTTTTTTTGATCTGAAATAGAAAATTTCAAATTTCAAAAAACATGCATTTTTTTTTTTTTTTCAAAGATAATGATAATAATAAAAAAAGTTATTTTTATGAGTTTAAACAATTCACCTCAGATTAAACAGGGATATGTATAGAATGTTCTAGAAAAATTTCAAAGCATAATGTATAATAGTTTTTTCAGAAAGGTACATCGCAGTTAAAAAAACAGCATTTTGAGAAAATCAAGTTTAAAGTAAATAAACGCACTAGTAGTAAAATAGATAAACAAACAGAATTACTAAACATTTTCCAACTTCTGGTTGCCATAGAAACAAAAGTAATATATCAGTGGTAAGGGGAGAAATTGTAGATTCAAAATATTAAAAAAATCGAAAAATCGATATATTATAGGTTTTGATCTTCCAACTGCCCTTAAGCTGTTAGCGGCATGTATCTTACGAAAGCTTAAAATTCGGCGATCGTTTTAAAAGCTTTGAGGAATTTGAAATTCCACATGCGAGAAATTCATCTTAAAGTAATTGCACTTTTGCTAAAACTTTAAATTACAATTAATCTCATTAGCCGTAACTAAACACTACTGTTTTTCTGAAAATTCCTTGAAAATATTTTGACATAATTTGTTATTATAAATTCTGTGCTTCTTTTTAAATTTACCCATTTATGGGGAAATCTGTTTGTTAAACAAAATTTCATGAAACTTTCTTATTTTTATTCCATAACAATTTTTAATTAGCTCAGTTAAGTCATTCTTTTTAAGAGAAAATTAGGTAATGAAAAGAATCAACGAACATGAATCTATTGTTATTTTAATCTTATGAAAATTTAATTATATTGAGTAATTTCGTTTTACGAAAATCTAAGAGACATATTGAGATGCGCACTTGCTTTCAGTAGATATGAAATGTCTTGAACATAAGATTTAATGAAAAAATCAATCTTTTATACTGCGTCAGAAGGTTCTTTTTTTAATGCATGTACAATATGTATTATAATATAGTCATTACATAGAAGAAAACGTTTTGTTTAACATTTTGTCTTACACACACTATACGGCAAAATTCCTCTAGAACTTCAGTAATATAAAAAAAATTAATAGCATGTACCAGTCCCAAAACTTTCTTCTATCACAGACATGTTAATACTTTAAAATTCGCTATCACAGTGCCAAAATTAAATGGCAATCTATGCTCATCATGAGGATTCTAAAAAAGATGAAACTCCGTTCTTGGGGTATAACTATCGCCAAAATCGTGTAAATGAGCAAAATCCAGCATAGCAACTCCACCTATTGGGTAATTTACATATAACCAAATCGTCATCAACTTACGTCAACGTCTAACTGAAAATGAAGATTGGGAAAATCCGTGCATTAGCTTTCAGATAGAGCTATTGCAAAAATCTTTCAAAAACGAGTATTGTTTCCAATTGACACCAAAACCTAATTAGCAACAACTTGTGTCAACGTCTAACTCACTGACGCAGCGAAGGGGGGTTTTGGTTCCAGAGCTAAAATAATTAGTATGATTACCGCTTATATGAATCCCTGGTTGAGCAAATTAGCCGCTTTAATGAATCAAAACCAAAGTTAATATTAAAACTGTTGGCTTATTCGGAATATCCGCGGCTTTGTTAAATAAAATTCTACTTCGGGGTGATTCTGTTCCGAATTTTCCGAAAATTAAAAAAAAATCAGTCATTAATCCTAAAATTCGGACATAAAAAATATCGCAAATTTTGACAAATGGTCGCCAAAAAAAATTAATTATGTAAATCGTTTGCTGAAAATCTCGATTTTCTTCAAAGGATAGCGGGAAAAACGCAAATTTCGTCAAAGAATCGCAGTTAAACGCAAATTTCGTCCAAGAATCGTGGAAAAAACGCAAATTTTGTCAAAGAAACGCGGAAAAAACGCAAAGTATAAGAATCGTGGAAAAAACCCACATTTTTCGCCCAAAAATCACGAAAAAAACCACAAATTTCGTCAAAAGATCGCGAAAAAACACAAATTTCGTCAAAAGATCGCGAAAAGAACCCGCAAATTTGACAAAAGATCGTAAAACCCCCGCAAATATCGTTAAAAGATCGCAAAAATAACACAAATTTCGTCAAAAGATCTCGAAAAAAACGCAAATTTTGTCAAATGATTGCGAAAAAACCCTCAAATTTTGTAAAGGGATCGAAATAAAACGCAAATTTCCTTAAGAGATCACGAAAAAACGCGAATTTCGTGAAAAGCCTGGGAAAAAACGCATAGTTAGTGCCGGGAGTGGATATCCCCCCCCCCTCTGCTGTAACTTTTCCGAAAATTTGCTGTGAATTTCAGATTTTTTCTTTTACTCAGAATCAACCCTGATTCTACTCAACAAAAGTGATTCAAGTAAACGGCGACTATTTTATTTAAAACTCTGAAAACACACATTACATGCGAATAGTTTTGTGAAAACTAGTCATTTGTTTTGAAAAAGGGCAGCTGTCACTTTTTTCAGACGTCTTAGGCTAAAAGTGTTGTCAATTCTTTCCGCACAGAAACTTTGAGTTTGAGTATTATACACTGGGCAACAGTTTTTTAATTGTATTTCTGTCTATGTTCAATGTTCGAAACGATAATGGAGCATTTGGAATTTAAATTCCAGGAAAAAACGTAAAACACACATGCTTTCTAGATTTTTCCATAGTTTCAAACGCCTTTTTGCGTTTTATTCTCACTTATCTCTATGACTAAGTTATGTGCATAAAAACTTAGAAAAAGTAAGAAATACAAAAACAGTAGGTACTGTAACGATATTAACATAAAAGCTGTTTTTAATTGTGATTTTACAGATTATTGCAATCAGTGTGTCTTTTGAACCATTTGTTTCAGGGTTGGGGTCAGTGTTGAATTTAGACTCTTTTCTCCAAGAGGGATTTCTTTGGCTCCAGACGGGACACTACAGAATCCCGTGGTGGGGGGGGGGGGGGGATTGTTTTGACCATTGAAAACACAAAATCTCAAATCTTCCGGATGGGACATCTCATTGCTCCGGTGGGGGAATGTCCCCCCCCCCGGGCCATCCCCTAATTTCAACACTGGCTGGGGTACATAAATTTAAAGATTGCAGCTTATTAGTGGGTAATGTAACTTGAAATTTTCCCCAGAAAGTTTACTCTCGGGGAGACACTGTAGGAAAGAATCACTGATTGGAATTGAGTTGATGTATAGATACATGACTCTGAGCAAGATTTTCAAAAGACAGACATTAAATGTGAAACATTTTCTTAGAATTAATAATAGTTACAATCTATATCTTACACACAAACTTAATTCATTTATCCAACGAAAAAAGTAAAGTACTAGCAAAACCCGCGGCTTTGCTCGCATAGTAATTGAAATATGCCTAAATAGTGCTATTTGTGGGCATATTTTTATTACACGAAATTATACTGCTATGATTCAAAAGTTACTAACTAAGCAACAATTTGACTAAACTTCATTATTACACAACATTAGGCGAAAGTGTGACTTAATTTAATGCGAAGAATTAAAACTAATTCAAAATAAATGATAATTTAGAATGTAATTTGAAGCTTTTACGCTCATTTCAGTTTTCATTTGAAGTTTTGAATTTTTTAGAAACCATTCACATCTTAAAAGTAACCATCATGATATATTCCAAGCATCAAGTCTGGCAGTTTACCACCCCCAACATAAAATATAGCTTATGTTGGAAAAGGAACTGCCACCATCAATTTGACAGCATTATTTTTGAAATCAGTTTTGTATTTCCTGAGATCCCATAAAAATCGTAATTTAGAAAGTTTTTAGAATTCTTTCGCTCATTTTAGCCTTTTAAATTTGAATCTTTTAGAAACTGTTCTTAGAGAGCATTTACATCTTATAAATATCTACCGTGCCAAATTTTAACTTTCTATCTTCAAAAAATCCATAGAAATCGAAATTCAGATAGTTTTTCGCCCATTTCCCTCTTTTAAATTTCGATTTTCTTAAAAACTATTCTTACAGAGCATTTACATCTTATAAGTAACTACCATGCCAAATGTCTAGTTTCTAGCCTCTTCAGTATCGCAAAAATCGCAATTATAGAGCATTTTTTGCTCATGCTGCCCCCTGGTGACAGTGGCACCAACATAAAATATAGGCTACATTCGAGATGGGACTGCTACCATCAATTTGCAATCATTACGTTTGAAATCGGTTTGGAATTTCCTGAGATTTCATAGAAACAATAATTTAGAATATACTTAGAACGCTTCTTGCTCATTTCACCCTTTTAAATTTGGAATTTTAGAAACTGGCCGTAAAGATCATTTATATCTTATTCGTACCTACCATGCAAAATTTCAAGTTTCTATCTTTAACAATTCCATAGAAATCGGAATTTAGAAAGTTTGTAGAACTCTTTTCGCGCCTTTTTAACCCTTTTAAATTTCGATTTTTTTTACAAACAGTTCTTAGAGAGCATTTACATTTTATAAGTAACTACCATTCTAAATTTTAAGTTTTTACTACCTTCAGTAACACAAATATCGCATTTTTAGAACGTGATTTGCTCCTGCACTCCCTTGGGAGTAGTGCCACCGGCATAAAATATAGCCTATGTTGAAACAAGGACTTCATCATTAATTTGCCACCATTATTTTTGAAATTGGTTTGATAGTTCCAGAAATTACTCCCTACAAACATACAAACTAACAAACAGACTGGTAGTGCACAGTAATTCAGTTAACTATACCGTGCTTAATATGTTAACTTACATTCCAAAATATAGAATATCTACTTCAGCACTGTTTGGACGTGGATAATTATAAATTCCACCAATTCCCCGATATTATTACATTGACACAAAGCAAGGTTGTTGATACAAAGCAAGGACTATTGAACATTTTGCTGAAATTTCTTCATTATTAACCCTTTCAGGGGCAAAGCATTTTCATTCCTAAAATGTTAAATGAATGACACCGGAATTTACAAACAAATTCATTTTTAAATAAGAAAGAGCTACATTTCACATATAATAAACCTAAATTTTTATCATTAAAATTCTGGTGCCATTGTGGCATTTGGGAATTAAAATTATGTGGTTTCATAAACATATCATCGTCCTTCAAAGGGTTAACAAGAATTCGTAATTTACTGTTAACATTTTTGCAGCATTCTGGCAGGTCATTCGACCGTTTTTTTTTTTTTAAACGGTTTCATAACCATAATTTAACTATATTCTGACAATAAAATGGCCAATAATATGATCTGAATGGTGTTAAATTAACGGTTGTGTAACCGTTTTCGGAAATAGCGGTCAGATGACCTGCCAGAATGCTGCCAATTTTTAACAGTGTTGTCTTGGAGTGAAACCTTGTATATTTTAGGCTGAAAAATTGGATTGCAACCACCAGACACTTTCAGATGAACCACCCGATGATTTTCGATACAAAAAATGTTTGCTGCACTGTGTTATTCCATCTTTTAAAATTTGTCTATGATTTTGTTAAACACTTATAAATCTAATATAGTTTTGTGTTATTTCATTGGTGCATTTTAAATTTTGTAACTCTAATACTGTAAACGTTGTTTAAATGAATCATAACCAGCGTATCTGCTGATTCTAATATCCAAGAAAGAATTATTTCATTCGATAGACAGATTCGATTAGCCAGTGATTCAACTAACCGCCAACCCACGTTATCAACAACTCAAAATCCCCCCTAGAGCCAAATTCTGGCTGCGTCACTGTCACTGAATCTGAAGTTGGATGAAAATTTGTGCATTAGTTCTTGAGATAGACCAGTTGAGGAAATTATGACAAATGCAGCATAGCAGCGCCACCTCTTGAGTGATTTACACCAAAATATAATCAGCAGCAATACTAATCAAGGTATACTTGAATCTGAAAATTGGTGAATATTCGTGCCTTAGTTCTTGATATAGAGCTATTGCGGAAACCCTGCAAAATGCAGTATAGTAGTGCCACCTGTTGAGCGATTTACACTAAAACGTAAACAGCACTAATTCATAACAAGGACTAACTGAATCTGAAGTTTTATGAAAATTCGTGCTTTAGTTCTTGAGATAGAGCTATTGTGGAAATCGTAAATAATGCAGCATAGTAGCGCCACTTCTTAGCCGATTTACACCAAAAACTAATCGGCACCACCTTACATAAAAATAGCAGTCAAATATCAGGAAAATTCAGAAAGGTATCGAAAATGAGCACAATTTCAATTACCTTCGAAAAGTAGCCGGATGATAAGAAGTTTTCCACCAATTGTCATTTGTTATTAACTGCCTTCCAACACACTAGTTAACAGTATTTATCAAATTTCAACGCGTAGCTTTGAAATGGGTGCTTCGATTTCGATAACTTTTATTCTTTGTAATTGGTTTGATCTAATGGTTTTCCTAGAAGAACGTAAGATTCAAGTAGTTAGTACTTAAATAATTAGTATTTAGCAAACGTCAACCCGTAGTTTTGAAATGGATTCTTTGATTTTCATAACATTTATTACTGAATTAGGATCGCTCTAATGATTTTCCAAGAAGAACGGGTGCTTCTTTTTTATAACTGTTATTCTTATAATGGGCTCGTTCTAATGGTTTTCCAAGAAGAACTAAAGAATCAATAAAAAAAATTAATTTAACAACAAAAAAAAAAGCAATTTAACAAATTACAACGCCCAGCTGGAAAATGATTTTTTCAAAGACTAAAATTTAAAACATAAAAAATCGAACGGAGTTGATCATACATTACACACGCCATGAATGTGCTATTGCACTTAAAAATTGCAAGCGACAAAATTCGCCTGCGACATGTCAGATTTCCTGAAACTAATGGTGTTATTATGATGTTATTACACGAGGGGTCAAAGTCGCTTCAAATTCCAGGCGTCTCCATGTTATTCCTATGGCACCAGGGGAGTCGCTTCGAAAGCAAGCAACTTTTTTCTGTCGGAGGGTCTTTGACGCCTGAAATGAAGCGAGTCGCCAGTAACTACCAATCAAATGCTTGGAAATCTGACGCTGGAAAAGCTTTTTCCCGAACAGCCAATGAAATGCTTGGATAATACGTAAGTTTCAGGTGGATAATAAGTAAGTTTCAGGAAATCTGATGAGTCGCAGGCGATTTTTGTCGCTTGCAATTTTTACGTGTAATAACACCATTACGTATTATCCACCTGAAACTCACGTATTATCCAAGAATTTCATTGGCTGTTCGGGAAAAGGCTTTTCCATTGTGGAAATCTGTCGACCAATTTTAAATGAAATTTCATTCTTAAACTTCTAAACATCCCACAATATTACTTTTTACACCGTCGTATAGAGAAAAAAATGTACTTTTAAATGCAATTTGTTTGAAAGCTGTATCTCACTTTGTTTCTGAGTTATTATTACTTTTTTGTCATAGTGGCAACAGAAGTATCCATCTCTGTTGAAAGTAAAGGGAAAATAGAGATTACTGTATAGACCAATCAGAAAACGAATAAAATGCGAATTCAACCAAAAAAAAGCTTCATATATGCTTTTGATTTACTACCCTGGCGAGAACAATAACCATTTTTCAAAATGGTTAATAAATGACAATTTATGTAAACTCTCTTATCATCCAGCTACTGTTAGAAAGCAACTGAAATTCAGCTCACTATATCGCTAATATCTTTCTAATTCTTTGCAAAAATATACAATTCCATACCATTAACTTATATACAGTTTGATACCATTAAAGTATATATAATTCAGTACTTTAAAAAATTAAATGTGAGCATTTGTATGAAATAATTTTGAAATGTTAATGCGCTAAAGATATTGTATATATTAGAAGTCAATTATATAATGCTATACTTTTATAAAAATGGCAATCGAATATCAGGAAAATTCAGAAAGGTATCGGAGATATAATAAGCTGAATTTCAGTTTCCTTCGAAAAGTAACCGGAGGATAAGAGGTTTTCGACCAATTGTCATTTTTTATTGGTGACTTACAACTAACAAATTTCAACGCGTATCTTTGAAATGGGTGCTTCGATTTAGATAACTTTTATTCTTGTTAAAGGCTCTATCTAACGATTTTCCAAGAGGAACTTAAGATTCAAGTAGTTAGTACTTAAGTAGTTAGTATTTAACAAAAGTCAATCCATTGTTTTGAAATGGATGCTCCGATTTTGATAACTTTTCTTATTTGAATGGGCTCATTCTTATGGTTTTCCAAGAAAAACTGAAGAATCGATAAAAAATTAAAATAAAAAAATATATAAATAAAAATGACAATTTGTGGAAAACCCCTTATCATCCGGCTACTTTTAGAAAGCAACTGAAATTCAGCTCACTGTATCGCCAATATCTTCCTAAATTTTTACAAAAATTATACTTAATTTAAGAAGTTTTCGATTGTTGCTTGCTTCAAAGAAGACATTCTTTTCAATGCTGCCATACCTCGAATTCTTCTTAAATACGTTAGTTGAAGAAGATCAGCGTTCTTCTGCCGTTCGAGCCATATTTCATAGTTGTTTCCAAACATTCAAAGACTTTGTTATGTGATGGACCTGGGTCATTTTCAGAGTATTTGTTTTCATTTTCTTCATTTTTCTTTTCCATCTTGAATCTCGTTCGCAATCTCATCATCATTTAAAATGTGATATCCAGGGTCATCTACGCCACTGTTTAACCAGAATATAAAAGAAATAGGCTGTTTTTGAGAGAAATATGTTGTTTGGATAATTGAAAGATCGGTTAAAAAAAAGAGAGAGAAATAGGCTGTTCGGATAGTTGAAAGTTCGGTTAACTGGAGGCCCGATAACCTGCGCTCTACTGTATATAGACGACACTTTAAGGGGACGAGGAACCTTAAAAATCAATTTTTTTTTTTTTTTTTGTTAATTTCACTTTAAATATTACTCAAGGGTACATTATATTCATTATGGCATACATTTATCACGATTTTTTTTTTTTTTATTTTAGAGAAAAAAAATGGAATTTTACGCGTCGTCTTCGAAATCTTCGAAATGCCCCCTGTGCATTCCATATCAATGAAAATCCCCAATATTTTTAATAAAAGTTTGGTTTATATAAATAAAACTGTGCATCGAATTTTATATATTTGAATTTTTTATATTTGCTGCCTATATAGTTGTTCGCTAGCTTATGCAAAAAAAGTTTGGTTATCTTTAGCGCATACGCAGTCAAAAATAATTTACTAAATCATTTACTAAATATATTTGCTAGACAGGTGGATTTTGATAGAATTTAGGGGAAGATTTTGCATGATTTATGTATGACATTGATAAATAATAAAGCAAAAAATATGTTATTTTTATCTTTAGAAAAAACATTGTAATTTTTAAAAAACAAAATAGAAAAAAGTCACAAATTAGGAAAAAAATCTAAAAATACCTTTTAGTATTTTTATGAATCCTTTTGAGTTTTCTACAATTAAAAGTTTAGACATTTCTTTTAGCTATGCTACCATCGGACGATTGTGTTACAATTGTAGAATGTTATTCTAATGGCGAAAGGCTCATTTTTGATGCACCACCAACATCATCATCTAGTTATATATACATCATCGACATATATACACAAGATATATTCATGATAAGTCATATTAAAATAATAAGAAAATATTGGATGTAGTTACGAGGGTAGGCTGAGAAGAAATGCACGCATGCTTGTAGAACACGAATAAAAACAAATAGCATGATCGGGCGAAAAGTACAATAAAGTACAATTCTTAAGCTTCAAAATCATGTATTTATTTTTCAACATAGTTACCTTTAAGACTAATACATTTCTCCCAACGTATACCAAGTTTTTTTATTCCGTCACTGAAAAATTCTTCCGATTTTTCTTGAATCCAGGACTTGACAGCTGCCTTCACCTCATCGTCCGAGGTGTAATGACATAAAAATGCATAAAATGTAATAAAAATGTAAAAAATAAAATCGCAAGGCGCAAGATCGGGCGAGTAAGATGGGTGTCGTATCGGTTCAAACTTCAGGTTTCGCAGCATTCCAATCGACACTGTTTGTTCTCGTCTGTGAGATGGTATCATGAACAGATTTTACGGTATCCCAATTGTTCAATAATGAAGCCGACACGTTCCTTGGATATTCCAATATGGTTTGCGATACGCTTTTGTTTCGCCGGTGTTTTATAATGAAATTGTCGACGAGTTTGCGATGTTTGTTGTCTAAGACAGTGATCGGACGTCCGCTAAGTGTTTCACGGACAATTATGGCTTTTCTAGACTTGCAATCACGAAATTTTATTACCCATCGATTTAAAGTAGACCTATTAACAGTATCGTCACCATAAACAGCCTTTAAAAGACGATGAATCTCAGTAGGAGTCACCTTTTTCAGCAATTAAAAATTCGATAACACCTGTATAACTCGAATTGATATAGCACTTACTTCCGCTTCTCAAAATACACAGGATGAATTCAACGATCTGAAATCTGCACATGCGTATAGAGGGGAATGTTACTTCCACATGCCACCGAGGGTGCTTCTGAACATAGACTTCTAATATAACTGGACGCTGAAATAGCAACTTTTTCTTGAAACACATATCATGCTTCCCACCATCACGTGATGGTGGGGATAATGCTCGCCAAACCGGTTTTTCTCGTAACAAAAACTGTCTTTTCCTCTCCCACCAAGACCTATTTCGTCTGCGTTCGTTTTGGAGCGTTTCGTTTATCACGAGATTGAAAACAGAAAATTGTCAAGAAAGGGATCAGCGCCAAAAAAACGACACCCTTTTGGCGATGAGATCTCCGGCATGAGTACTTCAAGGTTCGACGGATAGAACAAAGTGATTCGCTCTCTATTCAATTCCTCCTCTAGGCTTCTGAAGGTCATCCCGTTCGCGGTCTTCAAGCATGTGTGCATTACTTATCAGCCTACCCTCGATTTGTGTCTCGATTTTTGTCCAAGCGTTATGACTCAATGGTACTTTGAACAACACAACCTCAAGTAATTAGCCGTAAATAACCAAAAAAATTAAATATTTCATTTTTAGTGCATATATCTTCTAATGTATCATAGTAATGGCAAAGAAAAATAGGTTTGAGGAGAAAGTTCTTTAAATTCATAATTTGGGATATAAAGCTTTAATTGCGTTTGTTGTTTGTCTCCTAGTTATCCTAGTGAAGTGCTTCTCCTAAAGTTGCAAAAGAATACATCAAATAATCTCTCTAAAGTTGAGACACTAACTAGTCAATGGGTGTTATACTGGAGAGAAGTGTATGTCCGCGCAAAGTAGTAGTTCCTTGCTGAATTTTAAAGAAAAATCACTTTATATCAGATTTTTTTTTAGATTTTTCCATTGAAAAGCAATTGACTGATTAAACAAAATTGATTTAGCTTAATGTATGTTCATATTTATGACAAATACTAGTAATATTCAAGGAAAATGTATTTCTTCGCGCATTAGAATTCTGGCGAGATTTTTGGCGGTAGAAACAAATGAGTAAGCAACCCTAGCACCCTGTAGAGTTGCTTGGGGGTGATCTGCCATGGGGTGATTCCCATGTCATTTCTGGAGATAGAAGATTATCGATGTCCAGTCAAATGCTTCATTTTTTAAAGATAGAATAAAAATTTCGATGGATTCTAATTTTTTGGAAAGTTTCACTTTAAAAACATACCAAACATATGGATAAAATATGTAAAATAATGATAATTATCTTTAAAAATAAATTAAACAACTGAAAGAAGATAGGACCTTCTTAGAGGATAGACCATATAATATTCACGATATAATTTTCATACTTCCGCATACTCAAGGTAAAAGTATTCTTATTTTAATTGCAAAGAATTAATTGGAAGTTAAATTAATTTGTCTTTTAATCAATGGTATAAATTCAATATTTCAACAGTATGTTAGATTCAAAAAGAAGAAAAAATTCATCAGTTATTCCGAATGTATATTTTAGTTCTATACATATAAATGCAAGTTAATTTGAGTTAAATTAAAATATAATTTAAGATAAAATTATTATCTGGAAACGGAATTGCAAAATCTGTAGATTATAGGAATGGATTAAAACATTTTTGCAATGTGGCCTGAAATGTAAATTTGTAATTACTTAAGAACATCGTGAGAAAAAAAAAAATGGTTTTTCATTCTATTTTAATAGGCATTTTTTTAAAAGTGGTATTATAATTCTGTGATGAAATTTATACTGAATGTGAAATTGGAATAAAATTTCTAAGGACATAATTATATTATTTTCAAATTTTGTTTTTGCTTTAAATATAAAAATTGAAGAATGCTAAATAATAAGAATTTTATCTTTATTAAAAATGTTAAAATCATTTTTTTTTCTTTTTAATCTGACTTTTTATAAGTACGTACATTCACGATAAAATTTCCATCCTTCCACATACAGAAGTTTAAACTATTCTTATTTTACTTAGAAAAAATTGATCAGCAGTTAAATTAATTTGTCTTTTAAACAATGGTATAAGTTCCATATTTTAACAGTATTTTAGACACAAAAACAAGAAAAAATTCACCAGTTATTTATAATGCATACTATAATTTTATATATAAATGTAAGCTTATTTGATAGTTAAATTATAATTTAATTTGACATAAATCAATTAACTGGAAACGAAATTGCAAAATATCTGGATATATTGGATTAGTTTAAAATAATTTCTTCAATGCAACTAAAAATGTGCATTAGTTTGTGAAAATTGTGAGAAAAAAAATGTGAGTAAAGTGTTGTAAGAACATTGTGAGAGGGTGTGTATGTGTGTTTCCTTCTATTTTAAAAGATAATTTTGAAACAAGTGATATTAAAATTTTCAGGATGAAAGGGTCTAGCCGGATAAGCATAGCAAAATGGCCCCCGAGGCCCATATTTGAAATAACATGTGTGGTAATAAGGCTCACCATGAGAATACAATATAGAGTGTTTTTAGCCTCTGACCTTGAACTGTGGTTGAGATAATCGGAGAAATATACGCAGACGCTACTATTTTTCAAATACGTTTTTCTCAAATGTACGAAAGTTAAAAAAATGAAACCAACGGCAAATATTGAAGAGTATATTATTTCACATTCTATATTTTTTTTCACATTTTTACAAAAATTTTAATATAGAAAAATAAACAAAAATATTTTTTTTAAAAATCATTAATGTAGTAATTTTATATTTACACCAACCAAAAAATTACTGAATAATGCCCAAAGTATGTAAAAAAAAAAAAAAAAAAAAATTCGTTAAAATCGAAGATGCGCATTTTGAGTTATAAAAAACATAATGCTAGCAACTTGCTAAAATATTCCTAACTTTCCCTGATTACTTTTTAAAAGAATCCCTGCCGGCCCGGCCTACAGGCAGAGGTAGATTTCGAAGTTAAGTATACTAATTTTGCCAACAAAAACTAAATCATTATTAGATATAAATCCACGTTAACAGTTTTATCTGTCTGCTTTTGACGAGTTTTTATTTCCTTCTTATAAAATAGCTGGTTTTATCAGAATCATGTTAAGGCGGTATTAAAAAAAAAAAAAAAAAAAAAAAAAAAAAAAAAAAAAAAAATACTTTCCCATACTCAACAACTCGAAATTTTCTGGCACATTTTCAGATTCATTTAAAAAAAGCAACATGCTGACGTGATTTTTGAAAAGATTTATAAGCGACCTGTGTTTTTATTTTTCTTGTATTTGAATACTCCCTTAATACGATGATTTTTCCAACACAATCCGCTTCGGGAAATTCGGTTCAAAATGTCCACTTTAACAGCATTTTTTGAAATATATTCTGCCTCTATCTAAAAATCGACCATTACGGTACATTATATAGTTTCTGAGTAAGAAAATGTACCAATTGGAAGCCTTTGAGAGCAAAAATGAATTGTAAAATGAGTCAGAAAATACGGGTTTTGGATTTGAATACACCCTTACTTAGATGAATTTTTTCTTCAACCGCTATGTATTTTTAATTTGTTTTTGCTGTAAGAATTGGTCCTATCCAAAACTTGTCTATATAGATGTTGTAGACAAATATTAAGAAGATATATGATAAATTCATGGGGATTTTATATCTTTTGAATTGACGGAGTTATGGATATTTTACTTCTTCAAATCCCCTTTTTGTTTTCGTTTTTAATTTTCTTTTTTTCTTTCTTTTTTTTTTTTTTTTTTTGCAGTAAGAATTGGTCCTATCAAAAACTTGAGAATATAAAAGTTGTAGATAATATTAAGGAGATTTATAATAAAATTAATTGGAATTGATTACTTGAGAATTTACCAAGTTATGAATTTTTTTCTCCCAAAAACCCTATTTTTGGCGCCCCTTGAGCCCATTTTTAACTTTATCAAAATATGTGATACATGAAATTTTGGCCCTATTTTTAGAAGTAATAAAAACTTTAAACTGATTTGATATGTACAAAAATTAAGAAGTTATGGGGGGTTTTCGGTTTTCATAAAACCTCTCCCTGTTTCCATCCCCTTGGTCCGAATTTGCCTATTAACGAACTTGACCGAGATTTTATGCCCTTTGATTTTATGTATCAGTTTGGAAGAGATTGGTGCAGAATTACGAATGCTATCGTGTCCAAAAGAAGGTGATATAGGTAGATAGATAGATAGATAGACAGATAGATAAAGTTTTTTACTGAGGGTGGTTTTGGGTTCTACGGGTCATGATCGGTGTAGATCTGCAAAAACATTTTCAGAAATTCCAACAGAGGAACGATCCCAATAAGTAGTATTTCATACGAAATCTACCTAAAAATTAATATTTGGAAATTTTTCCAGAGAGAAACATTCGCCTTGAATACAATATTTCAAATGAAAATCAAATTTCAAATTATTTTTTGCTTAAAAGGCGCAAAGGTTTAGCGGTAGAACGTCAGTGCGCTATACTGATGACCCGGGTTCGATTCCCGGCATGGAATATTTTTCACTAAGTTGGTCTTTGCGCCTTTTAAGCAAAAAATAATTTGAAATTTGATTTTCATTTCAAATATCTACCTAAGAAATATGAAACATGCTGACGTGATTTTTGAAAAAATTTATAAGCGACCTGTGTTTTTATTTTTCTTTCAATTAATTAAAACTTGATTAATAAACAATTATTTTCTCAGTAGGGCAATATTTTTCGTTTCTAACACAATCGCTTCGGGAATTTCTGTTCAAAATGCCCACTTTGACATCATTTTTTGAAATATACTCTGCCTCTATCAAAAAATTGATCATTACTTTACATTATATAGTTTCTGAATAAGAGAATCTAGCAATTGGATGCGTTTGGGAGCAAAAATGAATTTAAAAATGAATAAGAAACTAAGCAGTTTGGATTTGAGTGCATCCTTAATGCAGTGATTTTTCCAACACAATCCGCTTCGGGAAATTCGGTTCAAAATGCCCACTTTAACAGCATTTTTTAAAATATATTCTGCCTCTATCAAAAAATCGACCATTTCGGTACATTATATAGTTTCTGAGTAAGAAAACGTAACAATTGGAAGCCTTTGAGAGCAAAAATGAATTGTAAAATGAGTCAGAAAATAAGCAGTTTGGATTTGAATACACCCTTACTTAGATGAATTTTTTCTTCAACCGCTATATATTTTTAATTTGTTTTTGCTGTAAGAATTGGTCCTATCCAAAACTTGTCTATACAGATGTTGTAGACAATATTAAGAAGATATATGATAAATTCATGGGGATTTTATATCTTTTGAATTGACGGAGTTATGGATTTTTTACTTCTTCAAACCCCCTTTTTGTTTTCGTTTTTATTTTTTTTTTTTGCGGTACGAATTGGTCCTATCAAAAACTTGTGAATATAAAAGTTGTAGATAATATTAAGGAAATTTATAATAAAATTAATTGCAATTGATATCTTGAAAATTGACGAAGTTATGAATTTTTTTCTCCCCAAACCCCCATTTTTTGCACCCCTTGAGCCCATTTTTAACTTTATCAAAAATCTGTGATACATAAAATTTTGGCCCTATTTTTAGAAATAATAAAAACTTTAAACTGATTTGATATGTATAAAAATTAAGAAGTTATAGGGGGTTTTCGGTTTTCGCAAAACCCCTCCCTATTTCCATCCCCTTGGTCCGATTTTGTCCATTAACGAACTTGACCGAGATTTTATGCTCATTGATTTTATGTATGAGTTTGGATTGGTGCAGAATTACGAAAGTTATCGTGTCCAGAAGAAAGTGTTATATATATAGATAGATACATAGATAGATAGATAGATAGATCTATATCTACCCTATATATATAAAATCCTAATGAAACGAATCGACTGATTAAACAACTGATTACGTTTCACGGTGATTTCACCTAAAAAAAAGGAATACTTTGCGATGAAATTAACACCAAATTCAATATTGATCCGTAGATTTCAAAACTGGTATTAGAATTTTTAAATTCGAATTAGTTTTCGAAATATTAATTTTTTTTCTAATTTTATATACATCTTTCTAATGATGGCAACTCAAATTTTATTCAAACAGATATATTTTTTTTTCAGATTTTAGAAAAGGTTACTATTTTAAACTAATTTGGCGAGAAGTCTAGCCTCCCTTAAATGGATGCTAAGAAATGTATCATGTTACTTTTATTCATAATTCAATTTGTATTTCATTATTATTTTATTTAATACAAGCAGAAACATTTAAAATAAATGGCTTTCACTTCTTTATTTCTTTTAAACGAAATGAAAAGAAAAATATTAGGCACAGGTGTCATATACGCACCGGGGTACCCAATTGGCGCCAAAATGGCATTATTTTGGTTGACATGGTAACCCGGCTATTGTTGTTTATTTAATAATAAGAGTTTATTTACTTTATTTACTTTTTTTAAATTACATAAATTGTTTTGTGTTATAGTTTATTATTTTTTTGTTATTTTCCTTTAAAAATAAAAAATAATAGAAAATAATTAAAAAATACGGTACTACTTAGTTATTCCATCGACCCATTTCGCCAAATTATACAAATTGACATAATTTTTATTTTAAATAACGAAAGAACAAAGAAAATAGTATAACATTAATAAATATACAAATAAAACGTCGAAATAAAAATCACTTGATGACGTAAAGACGTGTAACTTGCTTAAAGTCAAGTAAATGTGACATTTATCGACTGTTATTGGCATTTAACCTTATAGTTTGGTGATAGATTTTTGTTCGACGGGATAACTAAGTAGTACCAAAAATACATATGTAACTGGTATTCGAAAACGAGGATTTCGCCAAATTTTCGTGAAAAAAATCACGTCAAACCGGGTGCGTATATGGCATATGGCCAAATATTAAATTATGTAACAAACGATGACATTTAATTCCAACTTCAAAGCAATGTTATAATTTACCACTCGGAAAAAAAAAAAAAAAAAAATGCTAACTGGCGAGATGAAAAATAGTTATTGGCGAGATTTGCACCGGCTAGCGTAACAGTACCAATAATTCTTTGCGACAATGCTTTTATGTAGTATTATTCGAAAAAAAAAATTGATTTTTTTTAATCGAAATGGAAAACTTTCGGCACAGATGCCATATTGGCGCTATTTTTTTCTGACGCCAATGTCATATACGCAAAGGGTACTTAACTGGCGCCATAGTATCGTTATTTTGCTTGATTTGATAAGTCGGATGTTGTTGTGTATGCTGTTGATATTTTCCCCAAATTAGCGCCGGAAAAAAATCGCACCAATATGGGGCCGTATATGACTAATGGGCCAAACTTTCATATGAAAAGCGAAGGGATCAGAGCGTATTTATTTATGGCAGTTACATGACTTGGACTATTATAATATAGACTAGAATATAGCCCGTCAGAATGACGTGTTTGCATTTTCAAAAAAATTATATAGCATTGCATTATAAAAAGAATTGTGAAGTAATAAATTTTGTATTGTCTGACTTATAGGATCAGGTGGGGTAAAGTAAAAATAGCCCATTTTTCATTGAAATTTAATTGGCAAGAAAATTATTAATTGAATTGGTAAAATACTGATATAAAGTATACAAATGAACTTCACTCACAAAATTTGAAGAAATATTTCACAAAAATAGAAGATAATTCCAACAGAAAGTTTATTTGTTTTTATTAATTGCCAAAATATTAATTATATAACTTAAATTTTAAAAAGTTGAACAGAGAAAATCCCGATTTTTTTTAAACGTGCATAAAAGAAACCTGTAATAAATTTTGCATTGATATATATACACACATATATATATATGTAATACACGGCATTACATATTTCTGATATTCTAATTTCATTTTATAAGAAATATTCATTTTTCCCCCATGTCTTCAGAATTCAAAAAACATTTTAAAAAGAAAATTTCTTTTTTTTAACTACCGACAGATGGCGCAACAGAGCATATAAACGTTTGTTTTAATATTTTAAAAGTTCAAGACGAATGAATCAATTGTTTGCTTACTTTCATATAGGGATAGATAAAGCTACCAATCTAATTTTAACTGAAGTTATCGCAGCAGAATATTAGATAATTGAATGTAATCTCTTAAATGTTAATTTATTTTGAATAATCTGTCTAAATGTAACTTTTGCGAATAGTGGAAAAGAAGCACGTTTTACTCAACGTTTTAAGATTGAAAATCAAATCAACATTCACTCGTGATGCCACATGTACAACACAAATTCCAAATCCAGAAGCAATTGAATGACTCTTTGAACGAATCATTAAAAAATACGGTCGACATCCGATTTTGCTCTTAAAATATTTGTAAAACCATAATAAAGCCTTTAAATAATTTGAAATGCGTTTGCTTTTAGAAAGGAAACGTTAATCCGGTACAAAATAATTCACGGGAATGAATCACAGAATATAGCTATATTCACTGAACACCATGAAGCGTTCTCATTGGTCAGAAAATAGATAGCCTTGAAAAACAGAGGTAATTTTTCGCGATATTTTTAACCGTGTATACTGAATTCAAACTGTAAATAAATGTAAACAAAAGTGAAAAACGTATTTCAAAATATTAATATGCTTTTGCAAAATATTTTAAGAGCATTTAATGAATAGCTGAAAGAGTCATTCGTTTGTTTTTGGATTTGTAATTTGTGCTTATGAATGGCAACGGTAATCGTTTGTATACATCGGAACCCTGTTGTTGGTATCTGTTTATTTTTAAATTAGACCTTAAAGCGTTATAATTGTATACTTTTTGAAGGTTTGAGAAAAATTGAAGAAGAATATGTTGCACAACAAATAGATAGACAGATTAAATAAGGCAGTCGTCAAATACGACATCGGAATGCTTAAGCCTAACGTGGCCGCGTTTGGATTATCAGGAAACGGATGAGTTCAACCCCGGAAGCGTTATACACTTAGTGTCATTCTATGTATAATGAAATGATGATAGAATAATATTTGACGACTTATCACCTGTACCTGACTAATATTAAAGTACCAAAATGGCACCAGGAATATAAAAAGTGAAGTGGTTCGCCCGGAACTCTTGATGATAGTCACATGACTTAGGCTATTGTTATAGAAATTGTTTTAAAATACCGGGAGACAAAGGCTCTGTACACTTAATTCCTTTTATTTTTAGCTTCTTTTCAAACGTTTAACTGATCCTCTTTAATCAAACACGAAAACAACATTGGATGTCTTAACACCAACTGATTCGGCCTTAATTTTTTTAAATCAAAGGAAATTGAATGGAAACCCGTTTACAGGGAGATCTGCACAGCTTTTTTCCGTATAATTCAATCTTCTATAATATTTTTCAAACCGATCATATTAGCGTGTTTTTAGATTCTGCGGTGTCTGAACGGGGGTTGGCGAGCGTAGCTTGCAGGGGGCAGAGCCCCCTAGTATATATATAAAGTTTTTTACTGAGGGTGGTTTTGGGTTCTAGGGGTCATGTTCGGTGTAGATCTGCAAAAATTTTTCAGAAATTCCAACATAGGAACGATGCCAATAGGTAGTATTTCATACGAAATCTACCTAAAAATACGCCACTATCAATGCATTGGTCGATTCGTGACATTTCCACTCGGACAGGATGCGCAGTGCGCCAAAATAAGAGAATGTTTCCATACATACCGCTTCCCTATAGGTTTGTTTCGTGTTTGTAAACATTCTGTTATTTTGGCCTATTGCGCAACTTTCTTGCATAATAACATGAAGAACTGTCATACAAAATGGTAACATTTGCCTACGATGATTTTTCATAAGACTTTTAGCATTAGTGCGAAATCCTGCAATTTCATTGGCTATCGCTTCACCGATAGCTAATAAAATTGAACGGAACTCTTTTCCCTGAAAGGACTAGTATAAGAGAAACATACTGTGTAAAGCCGGCACATGGTATTTTGGTATCGAAAGCGTATGAATGATCTAGCCCAGTGGTCAAGACTAGGCCTGGTTAAGATTTTGCATTTGTAATCCTAAAGCTGCGTGTTCTGTCCTTTCACTGGCGTTTTCACTTTTTTAGAGTTTTATTTTGATTTTTATTAAGTCAGTTAGTTAAAATCAGTTGATTTTTATTACGAGTTCCGTTGTAATTTTTTTTGTCAATTAGATTTTTTTAAAATAAATTTGAATAATTAAATTAAAAAATTCATTTAATCTACTTTTTAATAATTAAAGTAAACATGCATTAAAATGCGATAATAAATCTCCTTGGCTTACATTAAAAGTTATAAAGTTCTGATCATTTTAAATTTATCTGTTATTTAGATTATAATTTTTTTTATTGTAAATGTTATACAGATAATTGAATTAAATTTTAAAATTCATATGACTTATAGGGTATTTTTCTAATAAAGAAATTTCTTTAATAATTAAAGAGTAATAATAATATTTTCTTAAGGCTGTTCTTAGCTGCTCTGCTCAACAAGCGCAAAACGTTTTGACACATTTACAAATTCATTTTTTGACGGAAAGGTATAAAATTGGAAAGCCTGGCCATGGAAGCGATTTGGAATTGAACTGTTTTCTCCATTTTCTGATCAATCAATTACCTATTGAGTTACAGTGGGTTGCCAAATTATTAGGGACAGTCATGAAGTACAGGTTTTTTGTACAATATTAGGATATAATTTGAAAATAAACATTGTTTTTAAGTTTAAAAAGCTTTCTTGTTATAGCTGAAGTATTTACGCAATATTAGTATATGAAAAATGCCTAACAAAAATATAATACAGTCAATTTACCAATGTTAAGTAAAAAATATTAATATTTGGTGACATTTCCTTTGGCTTCGAGGAGTGCTGCGATGCGTCTCGGCATGCTTTCTATGTAATTCCTGCACTTTCTTTTATTTTAGGGTTGTGATGCCATACATTTATTAGTTTTTCGATGAGTTGTACCTTGGTTGTAATCATATCTTTGGCGATTTCCGTCGTGTGATCTCCCATAAGTTTTCTATGGGTTTCATGTCAGGAGAATTGCCAGACCAAGGTAAAACCGGGATATTGTGGTCTGCCAAAAACATTGTAACACTTCTAGTTTTATAACAAGGCGCTGAATCATGCATAAACATGAACTATTCACCACCTTGAAACAATTCTTCAATTTGCGGTAGCAGCCGAGTTCCCAGAACTTGCCTGTACTGATCTTCTCTCATGGTTCCCTGGATAATTTAGAAGCGTCCAACCCCTCTAGCGCTTATGACAGACCTCACCATTAGTTTATCAGGGTGTTTAACACTTTCCACGATGCAGTCAGGGCAGTATTTTTCGCCTGGGTGTCGCCTGACAAAGTTGCTTTTATCGGACAAACTCTCAAAGATGGATTCATCTGAGAAACACACCTGAAAAAAATTAAATATGTTAATAATTTAGAAACAAATGATTTTAAATGACATAAATAATAATTATTTTAACAACTGACCTCACTCCAGTCATCATCTGCCTTCTTGCGGAATTTACGAGCCCAGGCAAGACGCTTCTTCTTCATCGCTTCTGTCAACCGGGGTTTCTTGATTGGACGATAATCTGTCAACCCTTCCTCCGCTAATCTCCACTGCACAGTTCTCTTAGAAACTGGTATTCTAGATTCTTGAACGATCTGAGTAAGAAGTCCCACACTTTTCTTTCTGTTTCCTAAACAGATATCCCGGATTTTCCTATCGGTAGATGGAGTTGTAATGTGTTTTCTTCCACTTTTACCTTTTCGTTTGGGCGAAAGTGGCAGGTTTTTGTCCCGATTTATTTTTATCCTGTTGACTACTGACTTGGAAACTTCAGCACGTTCTGCTATCTTCCTTTGAGAATGACTCGTATGCAGAAGAAGGATTTTTACCGCAGATTTTTTCCTAGAGGACAAATCAACCCCTCGACCCATACTGGAATCAATGAAAATAAAAATAAATTAAAATCGTAAATAATTTCGCAAAAAACAAATATTTAATCAATAAAAGAAAGATAATACTCACATATAATTCTTAACTTTTCCAAAAAAAGCCAAAGAATTTTCTTTAAATTAAAGAAAAGCGTCTTCCACTATTGCGTGTGTAAAAGACTCAGCGTCTCTCCCGTTATTAAACTATTTTTATAGAAAGCAAACAAACCTTATAACATACCAAAAGTACTTAAAAGTTGAATTATAGAGATGTTGAAAACGGTAAAATACATTCCTGCAACACTTAAACCACTTAGAACGGCAGTCAAGTGCACCCAAAGTAGAAAACTAGCAAAAAATATGACTGTCCCTAATAATTTGGCAACCCACTGTATAAGCGATTTTGATCACGTGACAAACACGTTTTTCGCTCGCTCTTCAGTGGTCTTTCTTCCTTCACGCGGAAATTCGGTTCAAAACGCCCACTTTGACACTATTTTCTGAAAGATCTATTGCATTTGCAAAAAAACAGCTCAATTACATAGTTTCTGAACAACAACACCAGCTGGTTTCATGCATTTTCGAACAAAAATAAATTAAAACTTATGTCAGAAAGTTGCCCTTTTGGATTTGAGAACAAACACCCTTAAGTCAGTTAGTTAAAATCAGTTGATCTTTATCACCAGTTCCTTTGAAAAAAAAAATTGTCAATTAGATTTTTTAAAAATAAATTTAAATAATTAAATTAAAATATTCATTTAATCTATTTTTTAATAATAATGTAATAATAATATATTCTTACCTTACATTAAAAATATTTTTTGTTGGAACTTTAGTTGTTATATATATATATATATATATATATATATATATAATTAGCAGAAGTAATTTATTAAAGTGTTCATTTCTCAAAATTAAGAATTATCTTCCATATATAAAAAAATATTTATCAATTATCAGCTGCTTTCTAATTTTTTTATTGTATATTCAATACTAAATTCTTATCATATATAAACTGTATGTTTAAAATCAATATTTATTAAAATTTAATTTTAATATCTTCTACACTTTCGTGAAAAGTACTTTATGCTAGAACTCCAGAAACATATATATAGTAATTAACAGAATTAAATTATTAAATTATTCATCTTTAAAAATGAATTATTTATCCTTTATCTATAAATTACATTAATAATATGTATTTTAATGATAATTTAACCATTGAAGACAGTAAATTACTATACTTCAAATAATTGAATGTATGGTAAAATTGCAACAAAAACAAATATATGTATATATATCTGTGATTTAATAATTATTCGCAAAAAGTTTTATTATTTAAGTACTGCGCGGCAGCGCAATACTTATTTATTTCCAGTGTCACTTCTCAATGTTAATTTAACATAGAAAAGCCTATGGAGATGGTAACTTTTTCATTTTTTCTTCCCACCTTTTTGTTCCTGATGCCACTCATTTTTAATTCCTTGCTAATTCTAATAATATTATAAATTCAAAGTGTAAAAACATTTGCCAGATGTCAGAGTCAAAACGGATCATAAAATGCCTTTGCATATAGATGGACTATAATCTAGAGAGTAACATGGGCTAATTTTTATATACATTATTCAAATATTTTTCTTAATAATTCCAAATTTCGCTTTTTTTATTGAGATTCAACGGACATTTTGTAATAAAATAAAAAAAAAAATTCATTGTTGTAAATAATTCAAAAGCCGTAATAATAATTTGCCTATTTTTCGTTGAATGAATTTCACGTGAAACATGAAACTGAAGAAACTGAAAAAGTTTTTTTAAGAATTAAAAAGAATATGAATATGACGTCATAGTGGAAATAAAAATGACATTTTCAAGCAGATTTTTTATGTTCAGATTGGAATTTTTCGTGCAAACTACAGCAATATTCATTACTGCACTGGTGAAAATTTTTGAATCATACACAGGTAAATTGCATCACAAATTGTGATACGATATCGCACAAATCAAAGCCTGATGATGATACCCTCCATTAATTTTGAAATGTGTTCGTTTGAATGCAGTAGTTATTAAAAAACTTGACATATCAAACAAAAACCTAATTTGTAGATCAAATTAAAAAAAAACAAAATTTATTTCCTAAATTGTTTAAGCCCGAGAAAAGGGAGATATTAAGATATTTCATTCAATTCGTTCTACATTTAATGTTAAATTTTTGTAACCAATAAGTTAAACCAATTGAACATTAAAAAATAAAAATGAAATTCATACAATATAATACTTAAAACACCTATATACTTAGATTCCGTTCAAATGAAATCGAAATAAATCTTAGAATTTTTCGATTTTTAAGTTGTAAATATTTGTACTGCAGATTTTGCATTATGTTTATGACGATTGTACATAATATGATAAGATACATGCAAAATACAAAACTTAAAAAAAATTCTAAGATTTATTTCGATTTCATTTGAACGGAATCTAAGTATATAGGTGTTTTAAGTATTATATTGTATGAATTTCATTTTTATTTTTTAATGTTCAATTGGTTTAACTTATTGGTTACAAAAATTTAACATTAAATGTAGAACGAATTGAATGAAATATCTTAATATCTCCCTCTTCTCGGGCTTAAACAATTTAGGAAATAAATTTTGTTTTTTTAATATGATCTGCAAATTAGGATTTTGTTTAATATATATATATATCTGTTGCAGTAAAAATGTAATATACATCAAACATGAACAATGAAAAATATTTTGCTATTAGTTGCAATATATATATATTTAAAATAACGATTATTATTATTATTATGGTGATTTTTGTTTTTATCTTTACTTATTAATTTATTATCAGTAGCTTTACAATTTTTATTCGAAATATAATATTGTAATTAAATTTTACTACATAATACCACTTAGGAGCTAATCTATACTTCATATTATAAAGAGGTAAAAGTTATTTGTAGGAGGTAAGCTCTGGAACTACTGAACCGATTCCAAAAGTAATGGAATCAAAATGATGGTGTTAGCCCAACTTAGAACATAGGCTATATTTTATGTCGGTGCCACTACCCTAAAGGGGGTGCAGGAGCAAAAAACGATCTAAAAACGCGATTTTTGCGTTACTGAAGGTCCTAGAAATATGAAATTTGGAATATTAGTTACTTATAAGATATAAATGATATCTAAGAACAGTTCTTAAACAATTCGAAATTTAAAAGGGGTGAAAATGCACAAAAAGCGTTCTAAAAAACGTTCTAAATGGTAGTTTCTACATAATCTCAGGAAATACCAAAGCGATTTAAAAAATATTGGTGTCAAAATGATGGTGACAATGCTTGCTCCAAGATAGGCTATGTTTTATGTCGGTGCCACTACCCCAAAAGGGGTGCAGGATCAGAAAACGTCCTAAAAATGCGATTTATGTATTACTGAAGGGCCTAGAAATATGAAATTTGAAATATTAGCTACTTATTAGGTATAAAGGATTTCTAAGAACAGTTCT
Source organism: Maratus speciosus (assembly GCA_963932465.1). Taxonomy (NCBI): domain Eukaryota; kingdom Metazoa; phylum Arthropoda; class Arachnida; order Araneae; family Salticidae; genus Maratus; species Maratus speciosus. The sequence goes on along the minus strand of OZ010792.1, from coordinate 197,619,869 downwards.
TAAACGATTCGAAATTTAAAAGAGGTGAAAATGCGCGAAAAGCGTTCTAAAAAACGTTCTAAATGGTGGTTTCTACACAATCTCAGGAAATACCAAACCGATTTAAAAAATAATGGTGTCAAAATGACGGTGACAACCCTTGCTCCAACATAGGGTATGTTTTATGTCGGTGACACTACCCAAAAGGGGGTGCAGGGGGAAAACGTTCTAAATTGCGGTTATTGCGTTACGGAAGGGCCTAGAATCGTGAAATTTGGAATGGTAGTAAGTTATAAGATATCGATGATCTCTAAGGGCATTTCCTAAAAAAATCGAAATTTAAAAGGGAGTCAAAATGCGCAAAAAGCGTTGTAAAAAACGTTCTAAATTGCGATTTCTATGCAATCTTAGGAAGTACTGAATCCATTTCAAATATAATGATGTAAAAATTATGCTGACAGATTTCGCTCTAAGTTAGGTTATATTTTATATATGTTTCCACTAACCCAGAGGAGATGCAGGAGCAAAATGAGCGAAAAGCGTTCTAAAAAGTTTTAAATTCCGATTTGTCACCAATATCTCAGGAAGAATCAAACTGATTTCAAAAGTAATGTTAAGAAATTGATGCTGACAGCCTCTGCTCTAACATAGACGCTATTTTAAGTCGGTATCACTATCACCTAGACGTTCCAGGAGCAAAAAAGCGTTCCAAATTTCGATTTTTATGATCGGTAGGGGCTAGCAACTTAAAATTAGGCAAGGTACATATGTATTACATATAAATGATCTTTAAGAACAGTTTCGAAAAAACAGAAAATTTAAAAAGGGGTGAAAATGCGCGAAAAGCGTTCTAAAAACGTTCTAAATTGCGATTTCTACTCAATCTCAGGAAATTTCAAAGCTATTTCAAAAGTAATGGTTGCAAATCAATGGTGACAGTCCCTGCTATAACATAGGTTATATTTTATGTCCTATGTCCCCCTGAAGGGTCTAACACTTTGAAGTAAGACATGTTATTTACTTACAAGATGCAACTACTTTCTATGAACTGTCGAAAGAAAATTTCAAATTTAAAAAGATGAAGTGAGCGAAAAGCGTTATAAATTACAATTTTTATGTAATCTTTTCAAATACCAAACCTATTAAAAAAAATAATGATAACAAATTGTTGGTGATAGAACCTGCTCGAACATAAGCTATATTTTATGTCTGTGCCACTACCACCAGATGGTTGCAGTAGCTAAAAACTTTCTAAATTGCGATTCCTGTGATACTGAATAGGCTAGAAATTTTAAATATGGCATGGTAGTTACTTATAAAATATAAATGCCCTCGAAGGACTGTCGAAAATAAATTCGAATTAAAAACGGTTAAGTGAAGGGGAGGTGCGAAAAGCATTCTAAAAAAGTCCTAAATTACGATTTCTACGCTATTTCAGGAAATATAAACCAAATATAAAAGTAATAGTTGCGAATCAATGGTAACAGTCTCTGATCCTACACAGGCTATATTTTATGCTTTATGATTCTACCACCTGGGATTCACAGGAACATCAAACGCTCTATAAAAGGCCTTTAAAAGCTTTCTAAATTACGTTTCTGTGGAATATTAGGCAATAACAAACCAATTTCAAAATTAATGTTGGCAAATTAATGGTGGCAGTTCCTATTTCAACATAGCCCTTTATGTTGAGAGAGGTGGTAGGACTTGGAATTTGACATGATGGTTAATTTTAAGATGTAAGAAGATGGTTTCTAAAAAATTCAAAACTTCAAATGAATACTGAAATGAGCGTATTAATTGAGCATAAAAGTTTCAAAATATTTTCTAAATTATTATTTATTTAGTTTTATTTTGTTTTATTAATTTAAGTCTGATTTCTGCCTTATGCAGTGTAACAATGATATTTAATCAAACTGTGTTTTAAATAGTAATTTTTTTAAATTATTCCTAAACGTAATAAGTACCTTTTAATAAAATAAAATATTACCTTTTAATAAAATAAAAATTTAGTTAGTACCTTTTAATAAAAATTAGACATATAAATATCACTTGGCATATTTCAAATATTACGCGAGCAAAGCCGCGGGGTTTGCTAGTATATTATAAAGCAGTAAGATCTAAAAGTTCCGCCCGAATGTTTTCAAAAACTACCCGGTGGATTTTTTTGCAAATAGTGTCATTCGATGGAGAATATTCACGTGGTGGTTTATGAGTGAAATATACAGGGATAACTATGATTTTTGGTAATAAATTTTGTATTTTATTGATATTTTGAACGAAAATGTTGCCAGCGGTCATTTTTTGGCGAAAGTTTTGTTGGTTAAAGAATTGAAATAGTTATCCGTCCGTTAGAAAATAATACAAATACCTCGCAAATAAGTGAAAAAAAATACTAATATTTAATTAAAAAAGACAACAAAAAAAGTTTTAACGAGACACAATATTATAAAACGAAAATATTTAATTTAAACATGAAATAAATACTTTTAATGATTAAAAATGTAATTTATTGTGAAATTTTACAATTTATACAATATTTGGCGAATTATCGCCTGCGTTACGTTAAAAAAATGAATCTGAAAATTTGATTAGACTAATTTTGAAATACAATTTTTTTTTTTTAATCTAATTGCCACGTCATGTGATTTACAGGAGAAATAAACAGATGTAATTGTAAAAGTTACTGTATTTACGATTTCTAATTTATGTTTGTCGCCAAACAATGTTTAGCTAATTTTTTTTTTTTAAGCCAAAAATGCATAAGCGTGACATTAGCTTGAAGATTTTCGCAATAATGGTGTTTTTTCAAGTGACCGAGGTCATTTTTGGAGTACATTTATATATTCAACTAGGGGGCTCGGCCCCCTACGAGCTACGCTCGCCAACCCCCTGTCCAGACACCGCAGACTCTAAATGCACGCTAATTTGATCGACTTTAAAAAGATTTCGAAAGAGTGAATTATAATTTAAAAAACAGTAGCGATCTCCCTATAAACGAATTTCTATTCATTTCTCTTTGATTGGGGAATTTTAACGCAAAATCCGCTGCGTTACTACTTGATTATGCCGTCGACCAATTTCGCCAAATTATATAAACCGCCAAACAACTCGCCAAATTATACAAATTGACATAATTTTAATTTTAAATAACGAAAGAACAAATAAATTAGTACAACATTAATAAAAATACAAATAAAACGTCGAAATAAAAATAACTTGATGACGTAGACACGTGTAACATTTCAAAATAAGCTAATATAAAAGGAATTAAGTAAACAGAGTCTTTGTATCATGGCATTTTTTAGCAAAGCGAAAAGAAAGTTCTTTTAAATGAGACATTTTAAATTAATCGTTTTTAATCTGACGTAATTTTTACCAAGCTCTTCTTTCTCTGTTAAATATTCACGTGAAAATACTTTTGTTAGAAATGAAATATTATTTGCGCTTTCCTAACAAAAACAGTTGAAAAGTATCCTCTCAAAATATCAAATAAATGTCTAGCGCAATTTTTAAATTTAAACCGTTTTGCAATATTATTTTGTGTTCATTTTATGTAATAACTGTAATGTGACGTAAATATGACGTAATTTCTCCTATTTAAGACTTCTAACGCATGTTAATAAATTTATTATTTTACAAATTCCTTTCTCTCTTAAAATTCACGTGTAATTATAGTTTTTATGACGTAATTTTTAATAAGTTCCTGCTTTTTGTACATAATTATTTAATTCTAATTCCAAATGTTTTTTTCTGTTTATAATAGTCACGTGTAAATAATTTTTTAATTTATTTACACGTATAAATATTTTTCTTTTGAAGCAAACATTATTGCTTTCGCTGTTTATACAGTTGGCAACAGTTTAAATTAATATCACTTTCTAAAATCTGTAAAAAATATGTCTAGAAATGCTGAAAATTTGAATTTAAAATAGAAATAAAACCTCAAAAAATGAGTCAAAAAAAAAAAAAAAATGCAATCTGCACTCCGGCAAATTCTAACGCATAAAATGATCTAAAAATGATTACACTGCCATGTATAGTTTTTACTGCTATAAAACTTTTTTAGTGGAACGATTTTTTCCAACTTTAGCATTAAATATCTCTTAAAATAATTCTTCGATTTGAAAACTGTCTGCTTCAGCGTATTTATCAAACATTTCTGTATAAAACCACCGATTTTGATATTTTTGTATGCATTATTTTTCTTAATATTAACGAAAAAAGACCTCCAGTCACAAAAAATTCAAAACTGGCGGCGGCGGCGGTGACAGCGGTAGTTACTTTTTTTTAGAATAGAGAGATTATAAGTTATATAGATATTAGTTAATATTTTAAAATTAGAATCAAATATCTAAATTTTAGTTTGAATTTCTGCCGCACATACATATTATAAAATAAGTTCATACTTTTTAAAAAGCTTTTCGCCGTAATTACGGAAGCATATGATTTTTATACACTCCAACTCAAATCAAGGATTATTATCCTTTTTTTTTTTTTTTTTTTTCTTTTTTAGAAAATATTATTGTTTATTTCTTTGGCGATAACGCCAATTTCACGTATAGGAAAATTCGGTACTATTTTGTTATCCCATTGATCCAAAATCTATCGCCAAACTATAAGATTAAATGCCAATAATGGTTGATCGTAAATGTCACAATCACTTGACTTTAAACAAAGTTGCACGCGTTTACGTCATCAAGGGATTTTTATTTCGACTTTTATTTCGACTTTTATTTGTATTTTTATTAATGTTATACTAATTTATTTGTTCTTTCATTATTTAAAATAAAAAATTTTATCAATTTGTATAATTTGACGAGTGATTTGGCGCTTTATATAATTTGGCGAAATTGGTCGACGGGATAACTAAGTAGTACCAAAAATTCACAATTTCAAAATTTAGGAACTGAAAATTATTCTTAATGAAATTTATACAATCATCTGTTATTACTATAAAAAAAATCAACATTTTAAAATAAAAATTGCTTGCTGAGAAAAAATTTCAAATCTTTTTTAATTTGTTATGTCTTCATATTTTCCCCTTTGTTAGGTAATATTTTAAAAGATATTGGACTAATCTTAGATATTTAAAAGCACATAAATTAATGTCTGAATTCCAATTTTTTATTATTATTACTATTTATTAATTATTATTATTATTTATTTTATAATTTTCGATAATCAAGCCACCACCAAATGGCATATTTACCTACTATATTATTGGAAGCTTTGTTAGCGCAGATGTCATATACGCTCCATGCACCTAATGGGCACCAAAATGTCGTTATTTTGCCTGACATGGTAACCCGGCTATTGTTGTTGATTATTAATAAATTGTTTATTTACCTTTATTTTCTTTTTTAAAATTATACAAATCGTTTTTCTCTATAGTTATTAATTAAACTTTTTTTTATTTATTGTTATTTCCGTTTAAAATAATAGAAAATAATTTATATATATATATATGTAACTGGTATTCGAAAACGATGTTTTCGCCAAGTTGGCGTGAAAAAAAAAATCCCGTCAAACCAAATATGTATGTGATATCTGTGCCTAACAGTTATTTACATTGTTGTGATTACTTAGTATCAGACAACAGATTGAAGAGTATTTGGTATATTTTTATTATATGGGCTTTGGCGAGATAGGGAAAAAGGCCTTGGCGAGTGAAGTGAATTTTTTGTATATTTACTGGCAACCCATTTACTTTTCATATTCATATAAGCATTTGTTTTCAATATTTATGATATTTATTTAATATAAAGAAGAGCTATTTAGCGACATTTTAATACGAACAGAAATAGTTTGTAGTACTTCTTTATTTTGCCGTCGACCAAAAAAATATCGCCAAATTATAAAATTAAATGCTAATAATGGGTGATCGTAACTGTTAAATTTACTTGACTTTAAACACTTTACACGTGTTTTTACGTCATCAAGTGATTTTTAATTCGACGTTTTATTTTTATTAATGTTTTAATAATTTATTTGGTACTTCTTAGTTATCCCGTCGACCAATTTCGCTAAATTATATAAATGGCCAAACCACTCGCCAAATTATACACATTGACATAATTTTTATTTTAAATAACGAAAGAACAAATAAATTAGTAAAACATTAATAAAAATGCAAATAAAATGTTGAATTAATGGTTTTATTGGCCATTAATGGCATTTAATCTTACAATTTCGTGGCAGTAATTTGGTCGACGGAAAAACTAAGAAGTATCATTTATTTTTTCTTTCGTTGTCTATAGTAATAAAAGAACACATCGTTCTGTCTGTCTGCGTGTCTGTCTATGTGCGATGGCTAGCGAAATCTATCGCACGTAGAAGTCTGAAAATTTAGGTGAGGTTAGTTCAAGACAGGTCCTGATGCACCTGATGCTCGGATTTTTAATTATTTAAGGGCCAGGGCCCTTGGGCCCCTTAAACTTTTTATGCACAAAATCGTTAATAACTTTCCTCCTTTTTATTCAATCTTCGTTCTGGGGTAGCATTCACCATGAAATAGTTAAATGAAATAGTTATTCTCGCCATTCTACTTTCCAGTTATGTCCCTGGATCCTTGGGGCCCGATACAGGGTCCATTGATTTTTTGCGCTAATAAATTGTTAATAAATTGCTTCCTTTTAATCCGATCTTCATTTTTGGGGTCCTTTTTCCATTTAGTTATTATCACGTTTCTACATTCCAGTTAAAACCCTGGGACCCCCTAGAGAATCGCAGGGCCCAGTCCAGAGTCCCTTGAACTTTTGAGCGCCAAGCATTTTTCACCCCTAATTTTCTCATCTTCTAAGCGAATAATTTTATAGTTGAGTCTTGGGTTTTTATTCCTGGACCCACACTCCCATATTTTTATTGGGGCCCTAGGGCCCTTTTTTAAATATTTTCTCAATATTTCGTGCATTTCTTTAAAATATTATTCTAATGAATAATTGATACCCGATGCTTAATTTTGACTAAAGTTCTAAAGCGCTAAGTACTAAGACATTTTAATATGTTTTCATGTTAGGGCCCTTTTTAACTATGAATTGGCCCATTTTGGGCCCCTTATTGTAACTCCCTTAAAAATGGTCCGATTCTCTAGCTTTTTTTTTCTAACAACTTCTTTGGTCCTCCAGCAACTAAATGAACGACAAAACAATTTCTCAGACGTCAGCTACCACCAATTTTGAATATTAATAGCCTTCTTGGGGCCCTTGGGGCGGATTTTTTTAAAAGGATCCGAATTTCTTGAAATTTTCTTTAATATAGTTCTAGAATCCTCTGATTACTTTAATAACTACTAAAAATATCTTTATACCCAATAACATGCCAGTTAAGTCCTGGCCTTTTGGGGCCCACTTTCGGACCCTTTGAAATTTTTGCATCATAAATTGTTAATTAATTGCCCCCTCTTAATAAAATCTTCATTTTTGGAACCCTTTTTCCATTTAGTTATTCTCCCGTTTATACATTCCAGTTAAGACCCTGGAGCCGCTATGGTCCCGTAGGGCCCAATTGCTCGGTCCAGGGCCTTTGAACTTTTTGTGCGCCATGCATATTGCATCAACTAATTTTCTCACCTTCTCAGTGCATAATTTTAAAGTTGAGTCTTCTTCCAGGACCAACACTCTCATTTTTTTATTGGGGCCCTTTTTTACGCATTTAATTAAAATATGATTCTAACGAAAAATTAATACCCTATGCTTAATTTTGATTATATGTAGATCTAAAGAGTTAAGTATTAAGATATTTTAACATGTTTTCATTTCAGGGCGCTGCCTTTAAACAGTCAGTTCGCCCCTTTTTGGGCCCTCTATTATAGCCCTCTTAAAAATGGTCCGATTCTCTAGCTTTTATTATAACAACTTCTTAGGTCCTCCAACTACTACATGAACGACAAAAAATTTTCAGTCTTCAGTTACCACCAATTTTGAATATTAAATAGTCTTCTTGGGACCTTGGTGCAGCTTCTTTAAAAATGATCTGAATTGCTTGCAATTTTCTTTAACATAGTTCTAGCGTCTTCTGATTACTTTAAAAACTACTCAAAAGTATCTTTTTACCAAACTACATGCAAGTCCCTGACCCCTTGGAGCCCGGTACAGGGCCCCTTAAAGCTTTTGCAGTATAAATTGTCAATAAATTGTTCCTCTTAATCTTTATTTTTGGCTGCTTCATTTTCCATTTAGTTATTCTCCTGTTTCTATAATCCAGTTAAAATCTTGATGCAACCTAGGGTCTCGTTTGGCCCGATCCGGGGCCCCTTGAACTTTTTGTGTGCCACGTGTTTTTTACCCCCTAATTTTATCAGCTTCTCATTGCATAATATTAAAATTGAGTCTCGGACTCTTCTCCCTAGACCAACACCCGCATATATTTATTGGGGCCCTAGGGCCCTTTTTTAAGCATTTACCCGATTTTTTGCGCATTTCTTTAAAATATTATTCTAATGATTAATTCATACTCTATGCTTAATTTTGCCCGGTCATTCTCTATACCTCATTCTATCACATTTTTTGAACATTAATCTCCCTTTTCAGCATCAACTTACGTCTACTCACTACAGCCGTAAATTAAAAATTGCATTACTTTAGATAAGGGATTTCATCCGTTTATTAAATATCGTGTTAATGTTAAAAGTAATTCATGAAATTTACAAGGGAAGGGGGCATCTTCCACCGCTTGGGAAAGCATTCTTTCTTGGGGTTCTAAGGGGCCAGTTTCAACGGGATTTGGTTCATTCAACTTAGATTACAATTCAGCTGATCATTCCCGATGATCATTCCCGACCGATCATTCCCGGGAACGGGTTTAGACACCGTCGTGTAAGGACGTGTGTGTTGTCTGCTCCCGCTTGAAGGCGGAGCTTAGTATCGCGCTACTTTCGTATTGGTTGTGTGCCAGTGACGCCGTAGTGACGTATCTGATGACCACAGCGCCTGGGCAGCTAATCCCAGAGGTTCTAGAGAAGGGGTTCGTCGTCTCTGGTAATATGTTTTCCATTTTATCACGTAGGGGTTGTACAGATGTGAGGGCTCTGTCATCTGAGGATGCAGAGTGCCTGGGTTGGAAAATTCATGCTGACTATGCATCAGAGCAATGTAGATCGAGGGCAATTATGAAAGTTCTTGCTGAAAAGAAGCGTAATGGAGTCTCTTTCGATGATGAAGAGAAACAGCTTACTGCTTGTAAGGAATTACAAAATGTCTTGTGGACAGACATTATGACCTTGCAGACTAACACTGGATTAAACTTCCTAGTTTTCCAGTATGCCAACGAAAGTAAAGTTAAAAATCCAGACCCAATTTCGGAAAATGCCCAGTCCGTTGAGACGCCGGCCAACTCAAGTTCGGTAGGGGAGGTGGCGCCATCTGCTGTAGCGGATGCAAACCAAACTCCTTCTTCGAATAAGAGAAGGTTGGAGTCTTCAGCGGACTCTGAAAATTCTAGCCCCATTGATGAGGAAAATTTTCAAACTGTCAGCTCAAAAAAGAGCAAAAAAAAAGAAAATTCTGATAATACTGACAATGTTAGTGAGATGGAGATATCTGATACGACGGTTAAAATTAAGAAAACCAGGATCCCCCCCATCAAAATTATACCACCTGAGAGGTGGTCTGCTCTTTTAGATGGCCTTAAAAGAATGGCACCCTCTACCCGTTCCAAAGCTAAGGGGAAGTACCTTAGCTTATCTTTTGATACTGTCGAGGACTACAGGACTGTTCAAGCTACTTTGCTTAAAAGCAATATTAAATTTCACAGTTACGTTCTCGAAGATGCAAAGCCAATTAGAGTGGTTCTTCGGGGACTTCCAGTCAACACCTCTGTCCCGGAAATCCAAGAGATCCTGGACATTGATTTCCCGGGCATCACGGTGACCCAGATGTATAGGGGTCCCGTGAGCAATAAAAGATTAATGCCCCTTTTCTACTGTTCGATCCCTCAGCAAGAAGGTGTTGACAGCATCTTTGAGATAACGGAATTCATGCAAACTGAGGTCAGTTTTGAGAAATACCGGGGGAGGAAGGGTCCATCACAGTGTCATAACTGTCAGGGATTTTTTTCACTCATCTCTCTCGTGTAACCTACCTCCAGTGTGCCTTAAGTGCTCCGGAGGTCACATTACAAAGGAATGTACGAAGAGTTTTGATGAGCCCTGTCGGTGTTGCCACTGCGGACTCGACCACCCCGCGAATTTCAGGAACTGCCCGAAGTTTCCCAAAACTAACCCCCCTAAGAGAGGCAAAATTTTAAAATCTAATAGTAATAGCAAACCTAATGTTGTAAATGTAAAGTCAAATAGGACTTTCACCAACAGGAAAGTTGATTCTTCCCAATCATTTAGGGAAGCTGCAATTGGACGTAAGGTCGCATCACCTCCCCCCCCCTCCAACCCTCAAAATTCAAAAAATTCGGCCCCAGCTAAGGATGTCTTTTCGGCTGCCGAGTTCATTGAAAATTTGATGAAATTTGAATCTAACTACAGTGCAGACGTTGTCTGCAAAGCATTTTCGGAATCCCTTCCGGCCCTCCGTTTGGCATCCACGGAGATTGACCGGATTTTTATTCTTTATTCCAAAATTGTTAACTTATCCAAAATTGGTTAGGTAATTACATCTGCGGATGTGCTTTTTTTCCCCATTTTTAGTTCTCTTTTTGTTCCCCATCATGTTCCCAGCTACTAGTAATTTGGACTCTTTCGCCATTGGTATATTTAATGCCAATGGACTTAAACGTCAGGAAACTGAATTTCAAGCTTGGGTTTACAGTAACAATTTAGACATCGTTTTGGTCAGCGAGACCCATTTTTCCCAGGGAAATATCTCCAAGGTTGCCAACTACGAGTTATTCAATGTAGACAGGGCTCGTAGGGGCACCAATGGCCACAGTTGGGGCGGCACTGCTATTTATGTTAAAAGAGGGTTTAATGCGACTTTCATCAATCTTCCCCCTCAAAATTGCATCGAAGTTACTTCTGTTGTTCTGGACTTTCCCAATATTCCAAATCTTCTCATAGCAGCCATTTATGTACCTCCTTTAAATGATAGAAACCTGCTGGAGCAAGAATTATCCCGGCTCACTAATGATTTTCCAAATTTTATTCTTGCGGGTGATTTTAATGCTACTCATCCCTCTTGGCACTGTAGATCAACTAATGGGTTTGGAACCAAACTCAGGAAGTGGGTGAATCAAAATTATGCGCAAACTATTGCGCCCCCTTCACCCACATATCCACCTTCTAATAATTATCTGGACTTTGCAATCACCCGCAACTTCCCTTATCCTTACAGCATTCAAACGCTGAACGATCTAAGTTCAGATCATTTGCCAGTGATCCTTCGATACCGAGTTGACACTTACAACCTAGACTTAGGTAGGCTTCTCCGCACAAGGTGGGAAGACTTCACCTTCCTGCTTGAACAGCGGGAGACTCCGAACATTGTCCCAGAGACAAAAGAGGAGGCGGAGGAAGCCATCAGACAACTCGGGGATGTTCTCAGAGAGGTGTATGAGCAGTGTTCTCAACCGAGAACCAATACTGCCGACACACTCCGTCTACCGTTGGAAATCAGGCAATTGATTACTGAACGAAATCGTGCTCGTAGGATGTGGCAGGTCTATCGTACTCAGTATTTTAGGACCCATTTAAATCAGTTGCACAGGAGAGTCAAGGCTGCTATCTCCAAGTTTAGAAGTGAACGCTGGAACACATTTGTTGAGTCATTGTCAACACAAGACAACACAATTTGGAAGGCTGCTTCCCGCATTCGTAGGACACGAACACACATTCCGGCTATTACTAGCCCTAACTGCCCAAATGGCACGGGCATGGCATATACTAACACTGAAAAGGCTGAAGCTATCGCTGAAAGTCTTAGAAGTCAGTTTACACCTAATTCTGGTATGGACAACCCTAGGGTTGCCACTGTGTTGGAGACCACAGTTCAAAATTTTTTAAACACTGACACACCTAACACACTATCCCCGACCACACCTTCTGAGGTTCGGGAGTACATCTCAGGCTTAAAAAAGGACAAGTCTCCGGGTGAAGACCGCATCTCTACTAATATGCTTATTAACTTACCCCATAACTTTATTCTCTATCTTGTCATTCTAATTAATTGCATGTTAACTTTAAAAATTTTTCCTGATTGCTGGAAGAAGGCTATTGTTGTCCCCATTCCCAAGAGTGGGGCGGCTGATAGTCATGACCCTTCCAGCTTTCGCCCCATTTCTTTATTATCAAGTCTATCTAAAGTTTATGAATATGTTCTTGTCAACCGCCTTAAGGAGTTCTTAAATTCTAATGACGTGCTTATACCGGAGCAATTCGGTTTTCGGGCACGTCATTCAACAACTCATCAGTTGTGGAGAGTTTCTGAACTTCTTCACGATGGCATTAAATCCGGCGGTGTGACAGGAGCAATCTTTCTTGATGTGCAAAAGGCCTTTGACAAGGTCTGGCACATCGCTCTCATCTTTAAATTAATTGCTCTCGGCGTTCCTAGCCAACTTATTAAAATCTATAATGACTACTTTAAACTTAGATCTTTTGTCGTTAGAGTTGGAAATTCCTACTCTAACTCCCATCCTATCTCTAGCTCTGTGCCCCAGGGCTCTCTTAGCGGTCCCACCCTCTTCAACATCTATGTTAACGATATTCCAAAAATGCCTGATGTCGACTTAGCAATCTTTGCCGACGACACTGCCATGCTTCACAAACACAAACATGCACTATCAGTGTTCTCTAAACTTCAAAATTATCTTAATATTCTTTCGGCCTGGTTTAGAAAATGGAAAATTAAAGTGAACAGTGCCAAAAGTGCCGCCATCTTCTTCACCAATCAACGTACCAACCCCGTTGCTAATTTAAACTTTAAATTGAACAATGAAAATATTCCCTGGAAGACAGATTATAAGTACCTAGGCATTCACCTGGATTCCAAATTATCATGGCAACAGCACATCACGGAAATCCTGCATCGTGCTGATCGTGCCGTGGGCTCCCTTAACCCCCTCTTGGCTTGGAATAGCCCCCTGTCAATCAAGAACAAATTGTTACTGTATAAATCTATGATTCGACCCATTATAACCTATGGTTCTGCAATCTATGGATGTGCTACTAAAACTAGACTTGATAAAATTCAAGTCTTTCAAAATAAACTTCTGCGTAGGTTTGTGAGAGCGACCCGCTATGTCCGAAATGACGTCATTCATCGTGACCTTAAAATTAAACCTATTTTTGCTGAAATCAGAAAACTTGCGATGAAGTTTCACAGGTCAATCCCAGCTGTGCGGAATCCTGCGTTAAATGCCATTCAACATTATGATGCAAGAGTGGGGAGAAACCGGAAACGGCCTCTCGCTATTCTCACTCGGGACGATAACTTCGTCCCACCCTCTAAAACTTCCAGAAGAAATCCTTCTGCTGTCACTTAAACGCAGGATTCCCCGGGAAAAATTTTATTTCCCCTAGATTGAAAGAAATTTTCATCTAGAATTGGCATTTCCCCTTTGACGTCATGCAGCAAACTGTTTATTGATAACAGCCGCGTATGTCAACTTCCCTAATTTTCTGTTTTATTTTAATTTTATCATTTTATTATAATTTTGGAACTTCCCTTCCTTCACGCATTTTTGTACTTGGGTGCTTTCTATCCTGTTGCAAAATTTCAGTTTTATTTCTTTGTGATGTTACGATACTCCATCTTGGGCGAGGTTAGGCTTGCCTTCCTCGCTCCAGTCCGGCCTTGGGGTGTTTGCTCACTGCACCCCGGCCAATTTTATTCATTCTACCCCATGTTTGGACTTTTCGACCAGGAGTTAGAAAAAAAAAAAAAAAAATTACCCGGTCGCAAAATTTCATTTCCCAGTTTATAGTTATATTTTTATTAGTTGTTTTCAGCTTTTTAAATTTTTAACTTGTCCCCATTTTCGACCTTTGTCAGTGCCGAAGTGTTAATTGCACTAGCGGTGTTTTTCACTCTTGCTCAGACGTAGCCGAACTGGCTGTCCGAAATGTTAGTATTCTCTCACGGGGATCTAAATCCAGGCCTTTTTCAAGGCTTTACCGTTGGTGCATGAGGAATGCGTTTTGAACCGTGATGAGATGCTAGCACTAGGCTGTCAGTGAAACTGCTGAAGAGTTTGCAGCTGGGAGACCCACGAAATGTGATGCGCACCAGGCCTGACACTCAAAATTAGTGAGCTATATGGCCCGCCTTTTTTTTTATAGGTTTTAGAGTTAGTTAGGCTTGGCTACCTTATGCTATGATTTTTCTGTGCTCGTTGGTACCCTACTGTCTTTGCATTCTCCGATCTTTACCTACGCCAGTAAGTGAAATGACATCGAAGTGTAGGGCAACCAAATTCATTTGGATGCCTTATGCGCCCCCCTTTTGGTGGTTATATTTAACCCCGTGCTTCCAACTCTGGAATGGCCCTCGGGACTCCTCCAGAGTATCCAAATTATACTTTTAGGCCGTGCATTGTTTCGAAATTCATCTCTAGTTCCCTTTCTCATTTTTAGTTGGAGGTTACGCGCGGCGGCGTTTCACGCCGCGTTGGCACTCCTTAAGCACCGCGATGTCATACAATTCAGCTACTCTCTGTATTATGAAATTTTATCCTTAGGCTTCAGTTACCCACATTTTCAAATTGTTCTAACGATTCTTAATTATTAATGGTGCATTTTTTTTTTTTAGATTCTATCAGTTTGATTACTACGAGGTTTCGCTCACTCAACTTGGTTTTCGATTGTCTCCGGCATGTACGGGGCACTTCCTGTAAATGCTGCCATAGGTAGCGGGGACCCAGGTTACAGGTTCGTTCGGAATGAAGTTTGTTGGAAACACACTAGAAGCTGCGGAAGGCAATGGGGATACCGAAATAAGGTTCATTTAAAAGAATTTCAAAATATATAAAATCATGCAAACTTGAGTTTTGCTTAAAGTAATTATTTACAAACCCCGGGCAACGCTGGGCGTGTCAGCTAGTGTTATATAATTAAAATAAAATATCTACTTAAATGCAATAATGGTATCTCTTAAACTGACATAGAAAAATATTTTTATATATCTAGATGGAACTTCAATTACTTATTTTTAGTTAAGCTGCCAGAACTTGAATACTGATTGCAAACATCTGAGTAAAAAATTAAAAAAAAGTTCTAAGCAGCTTATTATAACAATCTCATTATTTTATCATAATTTAACTAAGTCAATGAGGTTTTAGAGTTGTTGATAATTTTCTTATGGAAAATTAAATCAAATTTAATAACTAATTATATATTATGTTATTAACTTTATAACAATTGATTTTGTGTTCAGTTTGAGAAATATATACGCTTTTTTTTAATGCATCAAGTTATTGTTATCAAGAAATACAATTGATGAAATGAGTAGCAGCGCTGTTACTTGTAAAATGGATTTTTTCCTTTCAGGGAAAGAAGTTCGGTTCACTGATAGCCAATGAAATTGCCGGATTTCGCACTAATGCTAAAAGTCTTATGGAAGTCAAATTTCGCTTTTCACATAGAAGAAGGCTATGGGGCTGAACAGTGTACATATATAACGTATCACTTTAGAGTGTGTGTGTCGGGGGGGGGGGGGTCTATCCCTTGACATCGGAAGATATCTGTAAGGAAGATATCTTTATCATTTTATATCGTTATCATTTTTTATCAAAACAAACTTTACTTTTTTGGTATCTTTTTCTTTACATCTGTTATCTTAATTTTTTAAAGTCTGTTTTCTTCTTTTTATGAAAATACAAAGTTATTACTAAAACCATTGAATGATTATAAAACATTCCATTCCAAAATAGAAAATAACCCAACGTTCGTCATTAATATTCTCCTGCCATATGCGTATATAATTCGTTGTTAGAGAAACCAGATTCGAAATTTTACTTGTTATTTTTACTAGTAAACGATGGGGAAGAATGTTGTCCGCCTGTTTTCTTTACAAGAAGTTCTGTTTAGCCCCGTACAAGGACGAAGTGCAAGAAGACAATATTACTATTCAATGCATTATGTAACAAAGAGCTATATTATAAACTTTTAAATAATAAGTATTTCCTTAAAATGTTATTTGGAATAAAGTTATTTTTTATACAACAGTGATATTTTATGAATTTCTTCTCTTCATTTAAATCAATAAAATATGCAAATAAAAAATGTATAATAGCTATATATTATTGTAAACGTATAAAAAGAAAAAAAAAAGGAAAACAGTTGTAAAAATAAAAAGAATTTTTAGACACTGATAACAATAGTATTAGGGGAGGGGGGTTCGAGGAATGATAACGTATGATATCGGAAGTTTGGGAGGGGGTCTGAAATTGCCAAAAAGTTGTTAATCTTATATATTTACAGCCCCTAATCAGCTTCACCTCCACAATCCACTACACCATCGACTTGATATTATTACATGAGAAGGATGCGCAGTACTCCAAAATAACAGAATGTTTACAAACACGAAACAAACCTATAGGGAAGTGGTATATATGAAAAATTCTCTTATTTTGGCTCACTGCGCATCCTACCCGGGTGAAAATCTCACGAATCGACCAATGCATTGATAGTGCCGCAGTTTTTCAAAAGCAATCAGGGAAAGTTAGGAATATTTTAGCAAGTTGCTAGCATTATGTTTTTTATAACTCAAAAAGCGCATCTTCGATTTTAACGAAATTTATTTTCTTAAAAGTTCATACTTTGAACATTATTCTGTAATTTTTTGGTTGGTGTAAATATAAAATTACTACATTAATATATTTTTTAAATATTTTTGTTTATTTTTCAATATTAAAATTTTTGTAAAAATGTGAAAAAAATATAGAATGTGAAATAATATATTCTTCAATAATTGGCGTTGGTATCATTTTTTTAACTTTTGTACTTTTTGAGAAAAACGTATTTGAAAAATAATAGCGTCTGCAGATATTTCCCCGATTATCTCAAGGGCAGTTCAAGGTCAGAGGCTAAAAACACTATATTGTATTCTCTTGGTGTGCCTTATTACCACACTTGTTATTTCAAATATCGGCCGTGGGGGCCATTTCGCTATGCTTATCCGGCTAGACCCTTTATATTGAATTTAAAATTAGAATAAAATTTGTAAGGATATAATTAGATTATTTAAAAAATTTTCTTTTATTTTAAACATAAAAATTGAATGCTAAATAATAAGAATTTTATCTTTATTTAAAATGTTAACATATACATACATGTATCAATAAACTTTTTTTTCGTCTTCATATTAAAGCACTGCACAGCTTTTGAATTTTAGCATTCATTACTATGAGTTTATTACACCGGTTAGATTTTTTTTTATTATTTATTTATTGTAATGAAAGCTTTCAAATCTGGGACTAAATAATAATTGATTTACAAAACAAAAGCTAAAAATATTCATTCCTGTTTTCTTTTATGATTTTCCGAAGAAGAGTTCTATTACAAACAAATCACCGAAGACCATTTATTTTTATTATAAAAATAAGGGGGAAAACAATTTTTATTTTATGCACGTTTCATGTGATTTACAATAAATTCTGAACTAAAACACAATTTTTTTCTTATAAATTAGTTCTTTATGAATATTTTTGTACATTAAATCATCGTTAATTTTATATCTTCGCGAAAAAAACGCTGAAAATAGCATTATAAATGATTAAAACTTCAAAAATTGCAGGATAAAAAAATTTCTATATTGGAAAAAAAAAATAGGATTCAATTTGCGAATGTTGAGAAATCGTCGCGCAAACCCGAAAAACCCCATAAAAATTGCTGTACGAATTCCGAATAAACTTTATTGAAAAAAGGATAAAATTTGTTGTATTGGACTAAAAGTTAACAATCGAATGTACTTTTAATAATGTAGAAAATCGCCGCGAAACGCTAAAAACAAAAAATAAACGTTAAATTGCAGAAGAATCGCTAAAAATTCAGAAATCACAGATGATAAAATTTAGTACAGTTAGCTAAAACAATGGAAACGAAATTCTTTAGGAATACGGAACAATCTGCGTGGAACGTGAAAAAACAAAAGAATTGATAACATGAACTCGCGCAAATTTATTCCCCCAAACAACGATAAACAGCCAAATCTGGCGATCCTACAACGCCAAAGTTAGTAAAAAGGCAAGCGTAGCATAATACTCATTGACTAGTTAGACGTGCCCCAACTATAGATATTTGACAAAACGTTTAAAATCGAAAGTTTTCGGTGACTTTGGCCATATTATGTTTAAGGGAGCCGCGACCTTCAATTGGGCAAAAATAGGCTAAAAAATCGATTTTTTTTGTGTGTGTGTGGGGGGGGGGATCTTGATACACTACAATCTTAACTGCAAAATTTGAAAAAAAAAAGAAAAAGAAAAAGAAAGAAAAAAAAAAAACATGCAATTGCAACGATTACTAGCGATGTTACAAGCATTTTAAATTTGTACGGTATCTAAGTTACACTAAAAAATAAAACTTAAAAACTCGTTTTTCATCAATATGAGAATTTTTGTCTACTTAGTATATTCAAAATATTCCATGCGTCTTATTTTTTATCCAATTTTCATTCTATCAAGTATTATTGTTTGCAATACGCTACATTTGTGACCGAGATAAGAAAAACCCTGAGTCGGTTTCCTGCTTTCGAAGGTTCCAAAACTTGTAGGGAAGGAACTTCACCCATAGGACAAAAAAGACCGCTAATTCTTTGAATGATCGGTTCAATGGGAGAAAAGAAAATGCGGAACATCTCTAAAATAAAATCGACTGAGCAAAACCTTGGCAACAGGACCGAGTCGAGACCGGTTCTAGAATCTTTCTTATCCCAGTCAGACAGATATAACTTTTTTCAGTGAAATTTCATGATAAAGTGTAAAAATTGGAACTTTCCTATTATTTTTTCTAAATATATTAGTATAATTTTAAAATGGCATACAAACTTTTGTTGCAATATTATAAATATACCATTTAACAAAACACCAGGTTCCTAAAGCCAAATTTAATGCGCATGAAATATTTTTAATTAGAGTGATTAATTAACACATTTTAATTAATAACTAATTAATTACACGTATTTTTTGAATAAAATAGATTTATTTACTTAGAAAATATATAAATTATGTGTGCAAAATTTTCGTACAACTGAGTGAAACTGAAAAAATGGTTTTGAACTTGCACCGTCCCCTAAATGATTACAATGTCAATGTGTGATATGTATGTTGGAATGTATGTGAAAAATATTTTTGTAATAATGTATGAAGATGTGCAGAACCATATATAATTATTGGAAATTTTAACAACTTGGATAATTAATTTTAGGCCTCAAATACATGAATACCTACTCAACTTTTTTTTATGTCGTCTAAAATATTTTTTTAAATATTCCTTAATTCCTTTTTTAATTTTAAAGTAGTGTCTTAATTATTTTTTTAATATGATTTCTTTTTATCATCTACAATTAAGGTTTATTTTCGTATTTTGATATCTGTTATAACTCCCAATTCATGGAAATATTTTTCTTGAATGGGATTTCAAAATTGATAATTTCAAAATAAACCTTTTTGAAATTCTATCAAATTCTCATAAAACTCTCTTTTTAAGTCTATAAACTTAAAAACTGTTAGCTTCATAAATGTTCCATCGTCTTGCGAAAGGCTGAAATTTGATGATTCTTTTTAAAAGCTTTCAAGAAATTTAAAATCCCCCATGCGGGAAACTTAGAAGAAAATAAAGGTACTTTTACTAAAACTCATTATTCGTAACTACTATGTTGTAATAACTTGTTTGCATATTAATATACCATTTTCCGAATATTCTTGGCAAGAGTTTTATTAATTTGGAATTTTGAATATTCTGTTTAAGTTTATCTATCAACTATAAATATGTGTCTGAAACTGTATTTCACGAAATTCTCTTATTTTATTGCTAAACGAATTCCTAATTAGTTCCTTCTGTGTTTAAGAGGAAAGTGAAATGAAAACAAGGTTGCCACGGGCGACTGTTTTTAATTCTAACTCGCACCAGTTTTTCAAAACAGAAATTTTTCACATACGTTTTGCCAAAATGTGCAAAAGCAATATAATACATTTTTTAAATATTGGGGCTAACAGAATATTAAAACAGTCGTCAGTGGCAACCTTGTGAAAAGTAGGTATTTGCGTATTAACCATGCTAGGAATTACATGGTATGTATCTCTAAAAATGTTTTTAATCACCAATTTTATGGTTTCCAGTTTTTTAATTGACTTTCAGCGGTTTCTGGCACTATAGTTGCTTTTCCCATTTTTAGGGCCCGAAAAAACAGGCACACAATATTAAAGAAAATAAAACATAAAATTCAAAGTATCAAATCCGGTAAGGTTTGTTTATAGGAAAATGGAATTTTAACTGTTTTATTTGTTAGTGCATGGAGAGCGTTTTTCTAAAATAATATATAGGACCTAGGAACCGTATAAAAATTAAAATTTAGTAACTTTTTAAAAAGTGACTCTAAAGAACTTTAAATTTATAAAGGAACAACATTTGGGGACATTCCTGTAAAACTAACGTTTAGAAATTAGCGACTGGTTAATGAGAAGATGGGAAACCTGCATTTACATTAAATATAGCTAAAATTTTTCAAATAAAATTTTCAAAACATAGTTTCAACCGACTGCGTATTTACATCATCTCTTGACATTTCAATTTAAAATTAATGCTCTTGATGTACAACAGGAATTTTTTTTCTTTTTTTAAAAATTTCCTATTAGTATTAACTGACCAGATTTATCTTTTGTATATCTATAACGAATTACAGCGCCATCTTCTATGGTCAATCTTTCGAACTATCTTATTGTTTAAACAAAACTTTCGATCGTGAGAAGCATTTTTATCCAAACAGCATTTTTATTTAATCCAAAGATGATTTTTTATTGATTTTTTAAATGATGGATTATGATGATTTCAAATTTTTTATGCTTTTTTTCAGCTTTCGAGGTACAGTGACATCTATCGACGATGTTTTGAACTAACTTTTCGTTTAAACAAAACTTTCGAACTTGAGAAATGTTTTCGTCCAAACCGCACAATAGTCCTTTAATTACGTGATTTTTAATAATTTTTTAATTGACAATTTTTTACAAAAATTACAGCCAAGATAGTATAAAACACATCTATAACGAACACACTAACATTTTGATTCCAGATGAAAATTATAATGAGATCCCCAACAAAACGGGTCCTCGGTTAAAAAACATGTCGCTTAAAAAGGCTGAATCCTTACAATGTAATAGATGTTACCTTTAGAAAATGGATGGCATACAATATACGCCCCTCAGTGAAAAAACAGCTGCAAATTCAAATATCATTATGAGATTAACACCTGTGCCTCGTTTATCTTTCTGCCACATACTATTCAATATTCTACTAATGTTTAAAGTCGAAGTTTGCAATTTTTTATGATGTATTTTGTACGTCACCACGGGCGTATGGAACATGCCATCTGTGTATTTCTGTAATTCATTCCATTTTTTTTTTTTTTTTTTTTTTTTTTTTTAGTAATTAAATTAGTTTTCTTTGTAACATTTGTGTTTATAATTTTTATAGTATTATTGGACAAAACATTAAATATGAATATTATTTTTGAATGATAACTAGGATTTGAAGGCATATAGACTACGCCACAAGTGTTTATATGTTACTACAAACATTCCGTGTTGTATTAATTCTAACTATAGTCTATATATATATATATTGAGTCCTGGCTTGGATACTTTTCCACTCTGTTAACTGTACGCCTTTTAAGCAATTAAAATTTCAAATATTATGTAACGTGTTTCATTTTACAAGTAACATATGCAGTCTTTTTCCTCCGTATCTATACTCTGTTGGGTGTTTTAGAACACTTTCGGTGAATATTTATCTACATCCTGTTTCATTCTGAGCCGCGTTATTAAATGTTAAATGAAAATGTTTATATAATACAATATTCACGAACCTGCTTTTTTCAACACTGCTAATCTATCTAAGTAAACTGCTATGAAAAAATAACCTTTTTATTTATTTATTTAAGAAAGCATCTATAACGAAAAAAATTAAATGTTTACTCTTTTTATTATATTTCCTGGATTAGATATTCAGCGTTCAAAATATTTTATGCCTTCGCATTTCCTGATCGAATTCTTCCGATAATGTTTGCGTAACATCTTAGAGAAGCAGAAGGGAACATTAAACGACGTTGACTTTCCATATCCTTTCTTTTCAAGCCTGATGTCTTTCCTAAACACCTATGAATAAATTACACTTTTCCTTATCTTCCCCTCTGTCGCGATATGTAATTCGCACACACAGCCTGCCAACGCCTTATCGTTTTGCGTAGAACCGCGAACCTGAACGTTTATTGTTATGAACCCACGGAAAAGCTGTGTATTCCCCTACCTTCCTTCATAATAATTGGCCTTGGGACATGGCTTTCATATCTCTTCCATCGCTTTCTGCGGACAAAAGCTTGCAAAAAACACGAACACGCTAACAAGAATGGACGGCATGGGAGGGTGGGGAAGAGCTGCTTAACAATAACAACAAAATACATAAAAATATGTCGAAATTCCCTTGCTCATATGCGTGCATTATATTGCAGAAATGGAAAATAAGCGCGGTTTTGATGCTGTTGGTTCAAGTTCTGCTGTGACCCGGAAATCTTTTGAGATGGCGGAATATCTCGTTAGAGGACCGATCAGAAACCCCTATACTCCCTCGGGGTTTTAATTCGGAGGGTTGCGGAATCCACCCCACCCTTCCATGATTTTGTGCTGACTAGGGTGTTCTCATGTTACCTTATGGAGTAGGGTGGACTGGCTAATGATGAAGCTGGTTACAGAAATCGGCGGGGTGGGACAGTCGAGCTTAAAGTTGTTGACATTGTGAGGGTTGCATGTTACGCAAGGAAACTTTCGTTTTTGTCTGCATGAAAGCTAAATTTTAGGTGTATTTTTTCAATCGAAGTTTCTATTCTCTAGTTTATATATTCCGCCTCTTTTAATTTCACTGCACTTCGTAAAAATTAGTTCTTCAGTTACGTTCTCTTAAGATTATGTAATAAACTATGTAATGAAATTATTTAACTTTGAAATGAAAATCAAAGAATATCTAAATAACCGTTTCACAATTTAGGTAAATTTGATAACACTGAAAAGAATGCATTGTTTCATAATTTCGATCTATATGAACATCTACTTTTCATCTACTTATTTTTAAGCTGAATGTCGAAATTGAAGTTTTTGATATTATGAGGGCTGCATGTTACAGTTGCAAGTTACAAATAGTTTTTGTCTACTTTGAGGCAGTACAGTCTTTCTTCATTTTTCTTTGTATGTTTTTCAGTCAACTGATATTTCCCTTTTCTCTCTCCTTTTTTCTCCATTCACTTTAATTTCCTTGCATTGAACAAAATAGAGCGGTTAAGGTTGCTAGTAACTCTGCTTCCAAATTCCCCTCACTAACGTTAAGTCTATCGGCGTTTGATCATTCGTAAAAATATCGCCTCGGGAATTAATATTTTTTATTTCTTTTTTCTGTGTACTCTTCTTAAAAGATGTCTCTTTTTTTTCTTAGTTCTCAAAATATTTCTAAAATGTATACATAATTTTATACGAAGTGTTAAAATCTTACTCGCAGTTCGTCAGCGTTTAACAGATCAATTATTAAATGAAGCTTAGATTTTAGAAATATTTTGAGAACTAAGAAAAAAATGAACATCTTTTAAGAAGAGTAATAAAGAAAAAAGGAATTAAAAACATTAATTTCCCGAGATATATTTTAAATAAATGAATGCATTATAGTACGCCCATAGACTTAGCATTAATGAGGGGAATTCGGATGTTGAGTGACTAGCAGCCTTAAGAAATTTTTCTACGTTCTCTTACAAATTTACATATGTAAGAAAGGTACTACTTAGTTATCCCGTCGACCGATTTCGCCAAATTATATAAATCGCCAAACCACTCACCAAATTATACAAATTAACATAATTTTTATTTTAAATAACAAAAGAACAAATAAATTAGTATAACATTAATAAAAATGCAAATAAAACGTTGAAATAAAAATCACTTGATAACGTAAACACGTGTAACTTGCTTAAAGTCAAATGAAGGTGTCATTTACGATCAGCCATTATTGGCATTTAATATTATATTTTGGCGATAGATTTTTGGTCGACGGGATAACTAAGTAAGGAAATATGCGAACACAGAAAATAACTCTGATGATATTTAGAAACACAACACATTCTAAAAAAAAAAAAAAAAAAAAAAAAAAAAAGAAAAAAGAAAAAGAAAAAGTATTCGAAATGATTTCCAATATAATTTATTTTATTTTCCCATTTTATAAGTGTTACTTTAAACAAAACCGCAAAAAATCCTTTATAAAAAAATTCTGGTAAGAAAAAGATATTTTATAGTAATATTACTATTTTCCTTAAGCAAATTGCACCATTTTATTTTTCTTTTAATAACAGTTTTATTATTAAAGCTGCTTCTATGAATTAAAATATTAATGTTTTTATAAAAATGTTGACTTTACGGGTTTAAATATTTGATAAGAAAAATTTGAAGAAAAGTCATGTGTGAATACTTTCATTTTTTAAATAGACACAGGCAAAAGTACGAATTTTTATTTAATGAATTGTAAACTAAATGTCGAAACATAGTAAAAACATTATTATTATTATTTTTTTTTTTTTTTTTTTTTTTTTTTTTTTTTGTCTCTCATGCGCTGAAATATTTTCAAGCATGTTTCAAAATAATTTTTCAGGAGAAAGGTAAAATATCCGTTATTAAAATTTTTATGGCAGACATAGAACTAACAGAACGTAAAGATTAAAAATTTACTTTTAAATATGCTTCAATAGAAATCAAAAGAAACGTTATCCTCTTTTTTTTTTTTTTTTTTTTTTTTTTTTTTTTTAATAGAGAGTAAAAACATATTATATTACTAAAAAAAAAATTACAACATTAAAAGTGGAAGTGTTTTTTGATTTTTTTTAATATATAATTATTGATGAATAAGCAAAATATAAAACTAAAAAAAATTCTTTTAAAATTTACTTTTTTGTTTCGTTTTTATTTTTAATTATATGTTATACGGAAACTTAAAAAAAGGATTTCATAGAAATATTATTAAAAGAATGCATGCAAAAAATAGACAAATATAGGGGAGGGGGAGGGGGATTTTCTGACATTATTGATTTCGATAAAAATTTATTGATTAAAAAATAAAACCTTGGTTAGCAATGATAAATATTTACTACATTTATATTTTTACATTATATAATTATTTTCTAAAAATTGCTATAAAAACATTATTTAGCTGTAGTATTGGGTGTGAGCTGTATGAAAACAAAATAATAATTTCTGGAATAAAACTTAATGATAAATCATTAGTTAGACGTGCTATGATATAACAGGATATTATGCATATTTCAGCCTAACGCATGAAAAAAGTTGATAGTATGCTTCAAGTCTGATGTTCAAAAACTCTACGCTATGAAAAATAATAATTTTAAAAAAATGGTAATTGTGACAGCGAGCAGATGACCGTGATATATATATTTTTTAATTTTCCGAAAAAATACAGAAATGCGAATGTGTTAGAAAGTAGTGAACACGGAACCAAGAATATCATTTACAGATGACAGTTCTAAAAGTTTCGTTCGACTATCATTTTTACAAATGTATGACAAACTAGCTGACATGCCACCTATTGTTCCGGTCCTGGATAATAACTTTAAATGTACCTAAAATTAAAGACGATTTTAGTCATTTTTCTTCGAGAGTGATTTCTTCATTTCCAGGAGAAAGGGGAGGATTATGAAAGGAGTGCAAGTTGAATTTCTAAACCATGAAACCCACACTGGAACCTTCGTCTTTCTATCTTTGTTGCGTTTCAGAGAAATGGGATGACCTTGTTTTCTTTAATAATTAATTTTTTAAAAAATCATGTTTTTTGAAAAGAAAAATTAATTGATTCTTGAAAATATCCTTCACACAAGGGTATAAAATATAACACTGGATGGATAAGATATTAAACAGAAGTCGTTTGATAAAAAATCTAACCTCGATTACGTTGAAATACAGACAAAAAAAAAATCGCGTAAAACTCAAAAATTGCTGCAAGAATTTCAGCAAAAAATGCGATTAATAACATATTGGGCTAAGAGATTGAATTTAGAATTATTCTATTAGTGGATCGAAATCACGTGGCTTAGCCTTCTAGTGCATGCTGTTGCCAATTAGCAACAAATTAAATTTTCTCCCCTTATCGTTTATTCACCGTTGCCTCTTGATAACTTTATGCTATGCGTATTCATTTTGGTCCTATACTTAGGTTTAGTTCATTAAAAATACCATAGGTGATAATAGTTGTTTATCAGTTACAAATAAAAAGGAACTCTTGCAGCCTTCCATTTTCCTAGCCGTAGATAGATTTTTAACACAAATAAAAAATATTTAAAATACAAAATTTCATTTGAAAAAAATCTTTTTCAAAAGAATATGCTTTTAAAAGTTATTTTAAATAATTTTCGGTAAGGCTTTTTGCAACAAATATTATATACATGCGAATATAGATTTGTTGCCATTTGGCCACACCATGAATTGAGTTCCGCTTTTATTTACATTTTTAGGTGCGTTCGTAATTATATAAATACGTAGCACCTATAGTCGTCGTTCAGTCCGTCCGTCTGTCCGTCTGTCCGTCCGTCTGTCCGTCCGTCTGTCCGTCCGTCTGTCTGTCCGCATGTAACAGAGCAAAAACTACCCAACCGAATAGTCTGAAATTTCAAATATATGATTGTTGCAAAATTTTGTCGAGCCATTTCAAATTTTATGAAAATCGGATGTATAGTTTAATTACAGGGACAGTCAAAAGTTTTTCTTTACATTACGGCCAATGGGAAAAATTATTGCAAGTGGATTTTAATGATATTAGAGCCTTCCGAATGATCTGAAATTTTAAAGATATAAGTGTTGCAAAATTTTGTTGAGCTATTTCAAATTTTAGGAAAATCGGATGTATAGTTTAATTACAGGGACAGTCAAAAGTGTTCCGAAAAAATTATTGGAAGTGCATTTTAATGATGTATCAGACTATGCACTTTATGAAGTGCAAAAAATTATACATTCAGTACAATATATGGTGCAAAAAATAATTTTAAAACTAGTTATAGTACGAACGCACCTCATTTGCCACGTTTGACGAGCAATTTCCAACTTGTTAGTATTCCGTTCAATGAAATTGTTGCTTGTTCCATCTTGCTTTTTCTCTATTTTTTCATCAAAAAATTTGTTCTGATAAAGCCTTAACATGTTCAACATACATTTTAAAGCAAAGACACTAAAAAAATTATTAACAGAGAAAATATGGATTATATTGTCAAGTGAAAGTGGCATTTCTTACAATGACAGCAATGACGATCCACCTTTTGATCCAAACCTTCTGTTCAAAAACAATTGAGACACTTATGATGAGACTGATTGGGATTTACAAGCAGATAAATCAGCTGATGAAATTGAGTAGAATGTTGAAGCAGACGTTGGGACAGTGAATATTCCATCTACATCAAAACAAAAGTAGTCAAGTAAACGTAAACAAAAAAAGTGAAAGCTTTAATCTTTTCAGCGAGATCCTTCTTAGATAGAGATTATTGGAGATGCTTCTCTGCCTGAATGTGTTTTATCATTAAAATCTCCATATAAATATTTTTTGTATTTTTCCACCCAGAACTTTTAGAGACCTGATCACGGCGAGATATGAACAAACCTATATAGTGTTCTAAAATATATTCAAAAGCCACTCATTATATGCTCGACAGATATAAAAAGATATCTAAGAATTTGTATCTTGAGTAGCATGGCAAACTTTAAAATCATAAAAATGTTTGGGAATCCTGCCACTGGTGTATACCACCAGGTAGTCGCACTATGAAAGTTTTTGAAAAAAGTACATTTGAAAGTATACGACAATTTTCCCATTTTAACGACAACACATTGTCTATTGGGGGAGATAAGTTGTTCACGTTGAGACCAATAGTCGGTACCCTGGATAGAAATTCTTATCCATTCCCATGGAAGAATCTCTCTGTGTTTATGAGCAAATAAGTGCAACAAAGGCTCGCCATCATGAAGCAGTATATCTCCCCACCCACCCACCCCACCTCCAAAGAAACTCGCATAAATGAGGTTTTTAATTGTTATTTTCCGCCGGAATACCAAGATTTGCGTACGATTTTGATATTTATCGCGAAAAAAAAAAAAAAAAAAAAAAAAAAATAATAATAATAATACAATCAGCCTGCCAAGGTGCTTGTAGGTTAGGGTTTGAACTCATCCAGTTCTTGAATCTGTGAATCATGAACTGTATTTTGATAAATATTAAACATCAGTGAACCTAACGACACTTTCAAAATCAAAAGTAATTTCGTGCCTTGGAATAATAAAAAGAGTCAGAATCGTCTGCTGCAAAATGACACCCAATAATTAATAGAAAAAAGACCAGAGAAGTATCATAGAATATGCTTAGAATACGCTTAATGCATGGTGTTGCCATTTGGCAACCATTAAAAAAAAATCCAAAATACGGTAAAATATAAGTGTGATAATTTTTTCACTATATTTCCTTTAATGTATACCCATTAAGGAATCAAATGCAATCAACATAGTAAACTATTTTCCGTAAATAATTTATTTTTATAAATATTTTTCAAAATGAATTTATGTCGCTTATTATCATTTAAAATGTCCGATCTTCGAAATCATCTTTTTCTCTGTGTTATGTCTCACATGAAATTTCGCTTATTAAATAAATCACTATAATATAAGTTACCATTTAGTGTCAGATGCAAAACTCGAACTCGGCGAAAAATGTCCGGACCAGGATTCGAACCAGGGATCTCTTGACTGAAGCCACCAATGCTCTATCATCTGAGCTATCCCGGACGAATCTGGTGGAACTTGTTCACCCAACTAACCTTATTTATTGTAGCACCTGGTCTTAAATCTGGTTCAACTCAACAGAACAAATCACAGATAATGGAACTCCAGAAATCGCTGGATAAGTAATTACACTAGATTAATTTTAACACAATTATTCTAATTGGAATAATTGGCCAATTAGAATAAATGTGTTAAAATTAATCTAGTGTACCATTTAGTGGTTATTGAATTCTAAAAACCGACGATCTTTATTAGCACATCCTGTATACCATCAAGACTGCGAAAGAATTTTCCTTAAAGAATTTATTTGTATTAATATTTTTCAGAATGAAGTTGTTTCACACATTATCGTTTAAAATCTCCTATTTTGCAAATCATCCTTTTTCTCTGTTACGTCCACATGAAATTGAGCTTATTAAATAAATTACCATAATATAAATTACCATTTAATGGTTACTGGATTTTAAAAACAGACCATTTCTTATTAGCGCACCATCAAGACTGTGAAAGTATTTTCCTTAAAGAATTTATCTTTATTAACATTTTTCAGAATGAAATTATTTCACTCAATGTCCTATCTTGGACATCTTTCTCTCACTGTTATGTCTTACATAGAATTTTGTTTATTAAATAAATCACTATAATATAAATTACCATTTACCAACATATTACCATATAGTGGTTATTGAATTTTAAAAACTAACGTTCCTTATTAATACATCCTTATCGTCAAGACTGTGAAACTATTTTCCGCAAACAATTTATTTTTATAAATATTTTTCAAAGTGAATTTATTTCACACATTATCATTTAAAATAACCTATCTTGAAAATCATCCTTTTCTCTTTGTTATGTCCTACAAGAATTTTCATTTATTAATTAAATCACTATACCAGGGACGGCGAGCCTATGGCACGCGTGCCAAAAGTGGCACGCGAAAGAATAATTTTGGCACGTTGAGTACTTGTGACTAAATCAATATACACTGATACTACAGAAAATACACAAACTCTAGATGATAGCTAATCTTGAATAAATTTGATTTATTGGAAATTGAAGAATTTTAATTGCGGATTTTTAAAATACCGCAAATTACCACATTAGTAAATCTGCCAATGACAAAATTATTTCAACTTAGAAATTAATTTTAGAGCTTTTTAAAGAAACTGGCGTTTGATCTTTTAATATTCTTTCAATCTATCTGTGTCCGCAAGGTCATTAGTTTCTAAAATGAATAATACAAAATATCAAATGAAGCAATTGTCATATAAATCCAGTTTAGTTTGCATTCAGTTGAAATTAACTGAGTATGAATCTGATATTAATTATTTTCTTTCCAAGATGCAACAACACAATTAATTACATATATTTTTTAATAATTTCTAGAATCTAATTTTTTTAATGATTATTATAGTACAATACCTCACATGTATGTTACCCATTTGTTTTTATTATCTTATTGTTATTATTTATGTTTTTTTTTCCCATGATTTTTCAATCCACTAAATTTGTTGGCATGTCAAGGTCATTTAAAATACTTTTTGGAAAGAAATTGCCACGCGGTTTTAAAAAGGTTCGCCAACCTTGCACTGGATTATCATTTACCATCACGTTACCATTTAGTGGCTATTGAATTAAAAAAATTCATTCCCTATTAGCACACCCTGTATACCATCAAAACTGTGAAACTATTTTCCGTGAAGAATTTATTTTTATTATTGTTTCTCAAAATGAAGTTATTTCACTCATTATCA
The DNA here is from genome assembly GCA_963932465.1 of Maratus speciosus. Taxonomy (NCBI): domain Eukaryota; kingdom Metazoa; phylum Arthropoda; class Arachnida; order Araneae; family Salticidae; genus Maratus; species Maratus speciosus. The sequence goes on along the minus strand of OZ010792.1, from coordinate 197,589,177 downwards.
TTTAAAATGTCCTATCTGGAAATAATACTTTTCCCTTTGTTATATCCCACATGAAATTTCGTTTATTAAATAAATAACTATAATATGAAACCTATACTATGAATTGCCATTTACCATCACGTTACCATTTAGTGCCTATTGAATTAAAAAAATTCATTACCTATTAGCACACCCTGTATTGTATACCATCAAGACTGTGAAACTATTTTCCGTAAAAAATTTATTTTTATTATTGTTTCCCAAAATGAAGCTATTTCACTCATTATCATTTAAAATGTCCTATCTGGAAATAATCCTTTTTTCTTTCTTATTTCCCACATGAAATGTCGTTTATTAAATAAATAACTATAATGTGAAACCTATACTATGAATTGCCATTTACCATCACGTTACCATTTAGTGCCTATTGAATTAAAAAAATCCCTGCTGGCCCGGCCTACAGGCGGAGGTAGATTTCGAAGTTAAGTATACTAATTTCACAAACAAAAATCAAATCATGATTAGAGATAAACCCACTTTAACAATTTTATCTGGCCGCTTTTGACGAGTTTTTATTTCATTTTTATATAATAACTGGTTTTATCAGAATCATGTTAGGGCGGTATTCAAAAAAATACTTTTCCATGCTCAACAACTCGAAATTTTCTGGCATAACTCCAGATTCATTTTTAATAGGAAAAACATGAAACTTGTTGACGTGATTTTTGAAGAGATTTATAAGCGACCTGTGTTTGTAATTTTCGTTCAATTGATTAAAACTTGATATATAAACAATTATTTTCTCAGTAAGACAATATTTTTCGTTTCTAACACAATCGCTTCGGAGAATTCCATTCAAAATGCCCACTTTGACATACTTTTTTGAAATATATTCTGCTCTGTCAAAAAATCGATCATTACTGTACGTTATATAGTTTCTGAATAAGCGAATATACCAATTGGATGCGTTTGAGAGCAAAAATGAATTTAAAAATGAGTCAGAAAATAAGCAGTTTGGATTTGAATACTCCCTTAATACGATGATTTTTCCAACACAATCCGCTTCGGGAAATTCGGTTCAAAAGGCCCACTTTGACAGCATGTTTTAAAATATATTCTGCCTCTATCAAAAAATTGACCATTACGGTACATTATATGGTTTCTGAGTAAGAAAAGGTATCAATTGGAAGCCTTTGAGAGAAAAAAAATAAATTGTAAAATGAGTCAGAAAATAAGCAGTTTGGATTTGAATACACCCTTACTAAGATGATTTTTTTCTTCAGCCGTTATGTACTTTTAATTTGTTTTTGCTGTAAGAATTGGTCCTATCCAAAACTTGTCTTTATAGATGTTGTAGACAATATTAAGAAGATATATGATAAATTCATGGGGATTTTATATCTTTTGAATTGACGGATTTATGGATTTTTTTTCTTCTTCAAACGCCCTTTTTGTTTTCGTTTTTAATTTTTTTTTTTTTTTGCGCTACGAATTAGTCTTATCAAAAACTTGTGAATATAAAAGTAGTAGATAATATTAAGGAGACTCATGACAAAATTAATTGGATTTGATATCTTGAGAATTGACGAAGTTGTGAATTTTTTTCTCCCAAAAACCCTATTTTTTGCGCCCCTTCAGCCCATTTTTAACTTTATCAAAAATCTGTGTTGCATAAATTTTTGGCCCTATTTTTAGAAGTAATAAAAACTTTAAACTGATTCGATATGTACAAAATTTAAGAAGTTATGGGGGTTTTCGGTTTTCACATAACTCCTCTCTATTTCCATCTCCTTGGTCCATTAACGAACTTAACCGAGATTTCATGCCCCTTGATTTTATGTATCAGTTTGGTAGAGATTGGTGCAGAATTGTGGAAGTTATCGTGTCCAGAAGAAAGTGATATATATAGATAGATACATAGATAGATAGATAGATAAAGTTTTTTACTGAGGGTGAATTTGTGCTCTAGATGTCATGATCGGTGTAAATCTACAAAAATTTTTCAGAAATTCCAACATAGGAACGACGCCAATAGGTAATATTTCATACGAAATCTATCTAAAAATTCATCCCCTATTAGCACACCCTGTATGCCATCAAGACTGTGAAACTATTTTTCGTAAAGACTTTATTTTTATTATTGTTTCCCAAAGTGAAGTTATTTCACTCATTATCATTTAAAATGTCATATCTGGAAATCATTCTTTTCTCTTTCTCATGTCCCACCCGAAATTTCGTTTAATAAATAAATCACTATAATATTAAATACCATTTACCACCACGTTACCTTTTGGTGGCTATTGAATTTAAAAAATTCATACCTTATTAGCACACCCTGTATACTATCAAGACTGTGAAACTATTTTCCGTAAAGAATTTATTTTTATTATTGTTTCTCAAAATGAAGTTATTTCCCTTACCATTTAAAATGTCCTATCCGGAAATCATCCTTTTTTCTTTCTTATGTCCCACATGAAATTTCATTTATTAAATAAATCACAATACTATGAAATACCATTTATCATCACGTTACCATTTGATGGAAAAAAATTCATTCCTTATTAGCACAACCTTACCATCAAGACTGTGAAACTATTTTCCGAAAAGAATTTATTTTTATTATTGTTTCTCAAAATGAAGTTATTTCACTCATCATCATTTGAAATGTCCTATCTGGAAATCATCCTTTTCTCTTTGTTATGTCCCACATGAAATTTCGTTTATTAAATAAATCACTATAATATGAAACCATAAAGTTAGATATCGCAAATCAATACCACCATTCTGCTGTTTCGGGAGAATAAAACTGATAAATTGTCCAATAAAAAGTAATTTTGAAGAATAGTTTCTTCATTTTATATCGGTAAGTTCAAAAGATTTTAGTAGGAGATTATGTTGATATTGTTTCATTACTTTTTATATAAATTTATTTATTTTATGTACCGTAAACGAACAGAATTTTATTACGTCAAATTAAATAGATGTTTTACTAGATTATTAATCAATAATTTAACCTGTTTCTCCCTTTCTTCCAAAATAAATATATGAAATTAAACGTATAACGTAGACTGATGTTAAAAATGTTTTCAAAGAACGAGTATTCTTAGATATTTCATTGTAATAACAACTATTTTCTGTCTTCCGATTAGTATCAAGAAAAAGAAAAGACATTGCATAAAGGAACTTTTTAAAAACTTTATTTTAATGATTATCTTAATAATCTCATTAGAGATAAATTACAGCCACACCAGTTTCATTTTTAATGAATGGAATTTGATATATTGTCTTTAGTGTTTATTTTCGCTGTGCAGTTAATAAATTTACGAAGACTTGTGATTAAATTACGAATTAATTAAGGGAAATAGCATTTATTAAAAACATATCTTACGATTTTAATAGATGTACATTTTCACAAGTTTAAGTATTTACATGGCTGCAACTAACAACTATTCTTTTGTTCAATTTGTATCACTTTTTATAAATAAAACATTTTACCATATTTTTTGACAACTTTTGCAAGTGAAATGTACCCAAAATGCTATCCTTTAAAAATAGTAGTACAAATAAAATATGAAAATAGTTGAAAGTGGTACGTTATATGTAATATTTATGAATAGAGTTCAAGTATAATTCAAATATTTATTAATGAAATTCAAGTATTTGATACATGTATTTTTCATAAATTCAAGTATTTATGAAAAATTATTTATAAAAATTGATTTTCTAATTATATTAGGAATAAATTAGAGCTACACCAGTTTTATTTATAAATGAATGGAATTTGATATATTTGTCTTAATGCAATTAATGAATTTATAAAGACTTACTCAATCTACGAATTAATTAAGAGAAAATGTTTATTAAAAACATATTTCATTATTTTAATCGATTTTTTTACAAGTTTAAGTATTTATGAACAGAGTTCGAGTACTATTGAAACATCTGATATGTGTAAGTTTTACATAAATTCAGTTATTTTGGAAACAATATCTATTAAAAACTATGTTACTAATCTTAATTGGAATAAATTATAGCAACATTCGTTTCATTTTTAAATGAATGAAATATAATTCATTGTCTTTAGTGCATATTCTCTTTGTGTAATAAAGATTTCCACTCAACTTACAAATTAATTAAAGGAAAAAAGCATTTAATAAAACTTTCTTTATGATTTTAATACATGTACTTCTCACAAATTTAAGTATGTAAAATATTTATAAATACAATTCAAATATTTAATATATGTATTATTTTGCATGTTTAAATATTTATCAATGTAATTCAAGTAGATTCAAAGTATTTATGAGTAAAATATAAGGATAATTCAACTATTTGACACACACATACATAAGAAATAATTATTTTTTTAAATACTGATTTTTAAGTAAAAATCACTTTTCGCAAGGAAATTTTGTTTAAAGAAAGCATATACATATTTCCAAGATATATGATAGTTTAAATAAACATTTGTATTTAATTTCTTTGTTACTTTATTTTAAAAAAATAATGGATTTATTATTACATTGTTATCGAATCGACATTTATTTAGATTTTTTGACGCAAATTAAATAAATATATATATAAATATATATATAATAAATTTAAAATCACAAATATATGAATAAATTGGTAAAGTTCTAAAGATGAATTAGAAATGAACATAGGGAACCAGTATGTAAAATAAGAAGCTATGAATAACTCACAGAATCTTCAGAGGAGCTTGTGAGTTCATTCATAGAAGATGCGTTATTTCATCCAATTTTGTTGGCATTGAGCCTAAAATGACCAAATTTAGCTCCTTATAACGCAAAAATAACAGAATATAGATAATAAAAATCCAAGAGATCTAAAAAAAATACACCTCACAAAGGATATTAAAAATTAAGAGAGCAAAACACCTAAATTACATACTAGGAAGCATAACTGCAGCATGTCTGGATGGTAAAACAGAGTTAGGACTATTTTAACATGTGGGCCTGGCCTACAGTTGATTATCTGACTGAAACCCATAACTTTACTGCCATCTGGTGTGAGAAAGGAAAAATGTAAATTGGAACTGGATTATTAACAATAATGTTTATGTATATATATATATATATATATATATGGTCTGAAGGAAAAAGAAATTAAAACTTAAACATTAATTAAAAAAAATAATTGATAGAGTGGTAAAAAAGAAATTTCACAATACAACATGTACTGCTCTTACAAAGATATGTTTAAATATCACACATAAAAGAGAAACGAAATAAATAAATAAATAAATAAATGAAAGGACAAACGATTACAGCTTTCTTAGAAAATATTCCCAACAACAACAACAAATAAAAATAATAATAACGTTAATAATAAAACAAAACTGAAAAGAATTTTTTCACGAAACCCCCCACTCAAAGCATCTTTCACTGGTTCTGGTTGGTGTAAGGTATAAACTGGTTCTTATGTTTCGCTTGCTCCTTTTGCTTCGATGATTTTATTATTTTTTGCTATTTTATTATTAAGTATACTTTTAGTTTTTACTTACTGGTGTTTTTTTTCCCCTGCTAAAAACAGAAGGAAACTGGGTTAGGAAGTGGAAGAATTTCATCTTCCTTGGTGCATGAAACGTTTCAAAATCGACAAAAACTAAGTTAAAAAAATCAAATCAGTGAACTTTCCTTGACATATAAGATATTAAATTTGTAATGTTTTATGATATAACTCCAAACGATGCGGGCGATAGCGCTATATATTTAGCAATTGTACAACCTATGCGGATAATTAGATGGAATTTACTGTAGAAAATAGTTGTTATACTGTTTAAAAACAAATTATGAAATTTGTAGATACAAAAAATTATGTTATTATAATTATGTTTTTACGATAGCATGAAACATAATGAAAGCATTTATAAAGGGATCTGTTTCAGTTCTTCTAATGAACAAACCAGTAATAGGGGATAATATAAATATTTTACTCTGATAGGAAAAATAAATTTATGGTATTCTCTATGCAAGATTTTGTTATTCATTTATCAAAAAACTATAAAATAACTACTAATGCCTCTGTAGAGTGTATAGCGCAGTTTTCAAAGAACTTCATTTTTTAAACATCAGTACTTGTCTCTTTTGAAATAATCTATCATAATTCGCTTTGATCTGTTAATATGCGTTCAATTATCTTTCATAAGAAAAAAAAATACTTTAAGTATGACGGATATCAAAACAAGTTAATCAACCAAATCCAAGTTAAAACAATACAGTTGTTTACTTTTTATGCTAATTTTGTTGTAACTAAAACATTGTAAACACTCAGTAAATTGGTGTACAGGTTAATAGAACTTAAAGCTGCATATAAATAATTCCTTTGATTCTGTTTTTATAAGTATCATTAGAATAACTTTTTATAAAATTCATTTAATACATCGATTAGTAAATAATACAGTTTAGAATGAGTTATAGATGCATTATTTTATCTTGTTCCAAAAGCATTATTGGTTACACACAATTTTTTTTTTTTTTTTTTTTTTTTTTTAAGTATGATTTCTTGTGCCTTTGAATCTTTTAAGTTTTCTTAGCGTTGGGGTGGGGTGGGGGTTAAATTCGGAGATATTTCTGTATTTCTATTGTAAGAACGTTATATTTGTACGTTTCCTAATTCTACAAAATACTAAGAAAAATATTTAAAATAAAAGATTTGAGTGTGTTTATAAATACTGCACAAAATCCATATAAATTCAAATTTAATTAATCATTCTGAATCCTTCAATCCTTCTAAAATTTATTAAATGATTATGTAAATATTATCTTCTAATGTCGTTTCAAAAATTTACGAAAAATGCTTTAGAAGATAAAATTTTCATGAATTCATAATTCTGTACATAAAGGGTTAAGTCTCGTTATAGGCTTGAAATATATGTACTCTAAGGTACAAATGTGGGAAAAAAAAAAAAAAAAAAAAAAAAAAAAAAAAAAAAAAAGTCGTACTCTTTCCTACTAACTGTGCAACACACCATCGTATAAAAATGTGGCTTTTAATAATTGATTACTAATAATGTCTATTAATTAATAACGTACTTAAATTTTGCTGAAATTTTATCAAACTTTGACATTTTAATACAAGCACATAATTTTGTCATCATATTTAGATTATTCGGTAATTTTACCTATGGATTTCGCATGGGAAGTCATTCGACCAGTAGTTTAGAAATTGTGCATGTTAAAAATTGGGATCCCCTAATGTTAAATTCCTTTTTAATCTTTCCAAATTGCAATGTGGGTTCTTTTTCAAGCATAACTGAAAAAATATTTGGAGAAATAAGCTCTAAATTTGGATTCGGATATTTCAGGCTTTTAGAAATCGATTTGAGACATTCCCAGAATTTTTTACTTTCAGGAATAAAAATCTGGTAAGATTAAACTTAAAATAACATTTTAAACTTATAGACGATTACCTTGATGATTAAAAAAGTTGGAAATTGCTCGTCAAACGTGGCAAATGAGGTGCGTTCGTACTATAACTACGTTTTATAAATATTTTTTGCACCGTATATTGTACTGAAAGTATATTTTAATGCACTTCAATAAGTGCATATCCATTTTATTCTGTTTGAAAATCTGTAACATCATTAAAATGCACAGATTTTTTTCCCCATTGGTTATCATGTAACAGAAAACTTTTGACTGATCTGTAATTAAACTATACATCCGATTTCAGTAAACTTGAAATGACTCGACAAAATTTTGCAACAATTATATATTTAAAATTCCAGACCATTCGGAAGGCTGTAACATCATTAAAATGCACTTGCAATAATTTTTTCCCCTTGGCCGTAATGTAACGGAACACTTTTGACTGTCCCTGTAATTAAACTATAGATCCAATTTTCATAAAATTTAAAATGACGCGTCAAAATTTTGAAACAATTATATAGTTAAAATTTCAGATCATTCGGTTAGATAGTTTTTGCTTTGTTTTGTAACATAACTTTTTTAATGGAACTTTACTTCTTGAATCTTCAAATATGCGAATTCAAAGTTACAGTTTATTCCGCCAAGCAGTTTTTGAGTTATGCTTTAAAAACTACCCACATTGTAACCTGCAATATAATCTGCAACAATTGAAAATAAACATAAGATTTGGCCAAAGTTTAATACTGCATAATCCTTAAACTACTGCATCGAATGACTTCCCGTTCGCTATCCGAAAGTAAAATTTATTGGAAGATTCCAAAGATATGTCAAACTTAAATGTTAGTATGAAAAAAAAAAATAAGTTTACCATTAATTTGTAGTTATTACTACAATCTATTGGTACGAGTTACATTTTTATACGATGATTTTCGGCAGAGTTACAGTATGAGTACCTTTTTCTCTTCAGTGTTATAGTTAAGTTATTATTAAAATGTATATATTTTAAATAACATATTTGTTTAACATTATCGTCTGCAATACATTTCTTGAAAAAAAAAAAAAAATGTTAAAAAATGTTGCTTACAGTTTACACACCAAAAAAAAAAAAAAAAAAAAAAAAAAAAAGAAAGAAAGAAAGAAAGAAAGAAAAATGCTCAGAATACCAAAAAAAAAAAATGTATATTGAATGTTATCTAGATATTCCAAATTCTACATATCGAAACATACACAGATTTCCAAATTTAACAAAGGTATGTGAACTTGATTTTTAACATCATATTTCATTCAAGTCATATGAAGTCCAATTTCAAAATATTTAGTTGTTTTTTTTTTTTTTTAATTTCAATAAAATCAATTTGAAAAATACCAGACGTCATTGCTTAAAGCAAAATGTTGCTGACTGCATTGAGGAAAGTGCAAAATTAAGTTACTACATCCCAATAATCCAAGAATATGCACTTAGAAATTAAATTAAGCAGTTTAGAAATTTTCTCAAATGTTTTAGATTCATTCATACTTTAATTACTTTTCGTCACGACAATACTAATTAGATAATTAAATGCCCGTAAATAAACATGGAAGGAATTGGTAAAATAACTGATGAAATATTTTAAAAGGTTGTGCATTTAAAGTATAAAGAAAATTCTTTAAAAATATATAATTAAAAAAATTCATATTTAATTTAAATTCCCTGTTTTCTTAATTAGTACAATAATTAGCAGCTGTACATTTGCCTATTATTTGAAGGATTCATATTTAATAAAATTTAAAATTCAACAATTTTAACATTTATTCACGAGGTTTTACAATTTTATTGCTGGAAAATTTATAGCAAACATTTCTTATAAGTATACGAGAAATTTTAAATATTATTTTTCAAAATTTGCTAATTGTTAATTTTTAAATAGGATAATAGTTTTGTTTTCAAACGTTATATATACGATTTTTAAAAGAATTTTTTTAAGTTAGTACAAAGCAGAACAATGAATTACAGTTTACCAATAGTTACTAAAGAATTATTAATTTTAAAATAATTTTTTTATAATTAAAATCTTCTTCAAAAGTAACAAGAAAGTAATATATTACAAGTCTTTGTTCTGATACATAAAAGCTCCTTTGCCCATTGGAGAATATCAATACAGGATTGCACGAACTGTATTGTTCACGAAATCCCTTAGGAAGAGCATAAACATACACTGTAAAAAACGGAGATTTTACTGGCAATCTAGACGCCAGTACTTTTTCCGTATTTTTACGGAAATTTTTCCCATATATCACAGAATTTTTTTCCGTTTTTCTGATTAAAAGCGGAAATTTTATTTTTCTGTAATTTTTGAGGGAAAATTTCCGTAAAAAAAAAAAAAAAAACGGAAATAGTAAGATTGCCAGTAGAATCTCCATTGTTTAGTCCATTCTTTTTTTTTTTTTTACAGTGTATTTATAGAGCAAAAAGCATTAATTTGTGTTTTTTCAAATAAATGAAAACGCCAAGGTGAAATATCTTGATTTGTTATTGGCAATTAATATTTCACACTTTTTACTAATAATAACATCATTTTACAACATAATTTTTAACATAATTATGGATTATATCAATACAATTGAAGAGCTTAGTAGAAGAACATGTTATGATACATTTCCCCCAAAACTGTTTTACTTTATGGATAAAAGCGTTATGAGGTATTATATCATATGGTAAAACTAAAATACTAAAATTCGACGTAGTATTGAAGATATGAGACAGTATAAATTTAAAAAGCAACGTTAAAAACGCCAGAATAAGTAAACATTCAGCAGACTAGTTTCGGTAGCGTTTAGCATACCGTCCTCAGTATTATGAGACAGTATGTTTTAATATTTAATATTTTTATATTTAATTATTTAAAGGGAGAAAATAATTTCTAATCTTTAATAATTAAATATTAATGTTCTTTTCTAGGAGAGTTTAGTACAGTCGTCCCCGTTTAAACGAATATTGGCGGTTCCAGAATAATTTTCGATTAAGCGGGTTATTTGATTAAACGGGGAATTTTAACTCTAATATTCAATGCGTAATAAAAAGGCAAAATAACCATCTACGGTATATTTAATTAACAGCATAATAAATCGTTAATAGAATGACATAAACTAAAATAAATACAAATGCTAATATAAAGTAAATACGCATTAATTTAATGTCAGTACATACATTCATATGGTTTACATCACACTTAATTCAGATTCATTTGAATTTGGTCAAAACTTTGCTACTTCTAATTTACGTTACTTATACTGCCTTAAAAAATCGTTTAAAGTTGTTTGTTAAAGTGGAATTTTAAAGAAGTAAATATCGAGTTATTTTCCGAATGAGTGCAAAATATCACAACTACCATCTCGAGTCTCTAAGTGACGGCGCATTGCTTGATGATGGGGAGATCAATGTGGGGAAATCGTTTGACCTGTTCATTATACACCTGCCGGCTGAAATCGTTGCAGAAAGAACTAAAAATTTGTTTTCAGCGTAAAGGAACCGAAAATGACTAAAGGTGGAAAGAAATTCCAGCTGGAACGTGCTTTCCGCGCCTATTTTCAAACATCGGTCACACAGTTGTTATTTTATTAAGCGGGGACGTTCGTAAAAGGTATTTGGTTTAAGCGGGGGAAAATAATATAGTACCAATAGGAATAAATTCGGCTCCGGAGGATTCTATTCGAATACGCAGGGAATTCGATTATACCGGATTAAGTGGGGATGACTGATTCACCTATTAACGTTCAAACGTATGCTACTAAAAAGAATTAAATAAATAAAAACAAAAAACTTTCCCTTCAATTTTCTCGAATTATAATTTTTTTTACATAACAGCTTCTTCCACTCAGGTCTTCAATTCTTCATTGTTCCTTATCTAAAACGCAGGTGCATTTCAAACATAGTATGATATAAGTTTTTATTCCCTTCGGAAGCCCAGGTTTTAGCAGCTTACTTTACAACGATCAAGATTACATCTGCAAATAAATAAATATTTAAAACTATTTTCTTCTGTGCTGATCTTCTGACGAGTGCCTAGCAGACTGAGGCAAGGGGAGTGAAATGAGCAGTTATATAAGGACTGAGAGTGTTATAATAGCATTACTCGCGCACAGAGTGTTCCGTAGAATAAATATATGAATTTGTAATTGTATTATAAATAAAAAGTTGCTAAAAAATACTAAGACTTAAAAAAAAAAAAAACTATATAACGTAGGGTTGGGTATACAGTCAAACCTCGTTAATATGAACACGCTTAACGTGAATTACTTTTAACATGAATTGTTTTCACAGTCCCCTATAAAAACGAATGCAAAGATCTGATCACGGTACTTAGAATACACATTAGTGTTCTACTTACCGTGGATCTGATACTGATAACATGAATTACTGTTAACATTAACAAAATTTTGGTTCCCCTTGAGGTTCATGTTAACGAGGTTCCAGTGTAACTGTATATATTAGAAAAGTGTAATCGGGTATACCATGAAAGTTCAAAGAGATATATGGAACAATATCAAATATAGCTATTCGTATAACTCATTTTTTAGTATTATCCTAAACTGTTTATGATGAACTTAATTCGGTACTGACAATAAAGGCAGTGCATAGTTAAACTTCATTTGGCATTTCATGAAACTAAATTCAGCATAGTAATAACCTTTATTTCTACAGTGTATCTAAAACAAAACCTTTGTTCAAAGTTTAAATTTGGCATTGTGCTAAGCGCGCTTCGAATTGAGGTCTCAAAGTTGCAACGCCACCTTGGTCAGTGCCGCGTTTTTCCAGATAGGTGTTTAATTAACTTTTAAAGTCACTCAAGGCGTATGGAGAGATACAATCAATGCAAACTATCGCGAATCTCACAGTATTTATGCGATTCATTCTAATTAAATATTTCAAGGGCGATGCCCTTAAAAAACGGACACCTAATTTTAATTCCAAAACAGACAAATGGCACCAAGGATATTTAATTAAATTTTTCCTTTTATCATGTACGTGAAAATAAGCAAGTTCGCATTTTCTAATAAATTCGTTTATAAATTCTGGCGTCAGTCATAAGTTTATAAATAGAATTACTCCGTGCCGGAAAGGATTAAGTGGTCGCAGGACTCTTAAAGCTTCAAAATTTAAGAAATTTTAATTTTATTAGATGTTAAACTCCTATTTTTTTTTTTGAATATTTTGATATAATTGTTTCCTTGAAATTCCCATTAGAACAGAAGTTTTGGAGAATTATACCCGCTCAATAGCTGAAGCGGCGTTTCCGAAACTTTAAAGTCATTATTTTCCAAATGGCGTTTTTGGGTATAACGCGCAGAATACCTCAAAAACTTCTGAATATTTTTTCATGAAATTTTCAAAACATATTACATTTTATTCTGTATAAACTGAACCTAAAATTTCCTTTTTATTGTTCAAAAAAATATTTTTTTAGGTGATTTTACTGTTGAATTTTTCAAAATTTTGTACTAGTTAAATGCAGCATTGCATTAAATATATAAAAATGCTTTAAATACAAATTTATTTAAGTTCAGGGAAATTATTACAATCTGAAGTATAAGTAAGCACCAAAATTTTCATTCTAGTTGCAATATTTATTTTGTAATCCTGCACGTAAACTGTTATGTCAATTTTTTGTTCGACAAATGTCTAACAGTTTCGAGCCCCCTATAAATACTAATTCTGTATCTTGCAATTTTTTAAATACAAGAAACGAAAGAACATACTTATATCTTTCATTCCAATTAAAATTGTGTTTTAAAATCATATACATTTTAAGACATTAAATGTTGAAAATGGTCTTTTTTTCATTTTTTCCACTTTTTAGAGTCCCGAGACCCCTTAAATTAGTATGTTTTTAACAATTTGACGTTTATTGCTTTTATACTGTTACTGTACATTACATTACACATACATATCATTAAAAGTCGTTAACTAGGCATAGAGTACGCCGCCACGTCCTTGTGTATGTCCAAACTGACTGTACCTTTAAGGGTTAATATCTCAGCTAATTACCGATGATTTTTTTTCGAAAATCATTATCAACAATGCTTTTATTCCTCTGCAACGATAGGTATATTCAGCGATGCTCAGCAATTTTTCTGAATGCCCGTAAATCGAAATTTGTGTATAACAGAAAAATGCTAATTACTCATAAACTATGTGACCTAGGGTAATCGCTATAATTTTCCGGCAAGGTTTATATTACCGTCTACTACCTCTAATTTTTTCATAATTTTAGTTTCAGTAGATTCGGAATTAGAGGGGGGGGGGTGACATATTTTTTGCGCTACATGTTCAAAAATATCTTGAAAATATAATACCTAAAATTAAAAGGAATGTATTTTTGAGTTCAGCGTTACAAAAGCTTTCACAGGATATATTTGTATATATGTAAATATGTAACATGATATACAAAGAAAAGATTTTTTTTTTCAAGTAGCATAATTAGCCCATCTACTTTTTTACTAAATATATTTATGAATGTTTATAAATCTGAAAATATGTGGGTCAATGGTCTTTATTACTTCCCCGAATTTGAACTTTTCACTTTCCATAGTTTATGATTAAAATGGCTGTGACAGACATACAGACGGACAGACACAGGGGTGATTTTATAATGGTTCCGTTTTTACTTTTTAAGTACGGAACCCTAAAAATGAAAAATCATGCGTACAGTATAGAGTATGGAACACTTTCCAACGCATTCAGAATGCATAAAAGGGGGAAGGATTGTACTTTGTCCCAATATATATATATATATAAACAAAGTTTAAAAGCACAAATAGAAGCATGTATAAACCGCATACGGCTGTTTCAAAGCCTCTAAGGCTTTATCATCAGTGCTTAAAATTAAAATAAAGATAAAGTTAAATTAAAATGTGATCAGAAAAATTGGGCAGAGCCAGAGAGGCGCACCCCCCAGTTCGACTGTTAACGGCGAGATAGCTATCCATGGTTGAGAAACAACAGCGGAGTCGATTTCTAGCACACACGAGGAGACCAATCGGAATCCCCCCCCCTTTTTTCTTTCTTAAGCCCATTTTAATTTAATTTAATCTTTATTTTGATTTTAAGTACTGATGATGAAGTATTAGAGGCTTTCAAACAGCTGTATGCAGTTTATACATGCTTCTATTTGTGCTTTTTAACATTGTTTTTCTTTCTTAACATTCAAAATACTGTAACAAAACTTCACTGTTCAATGGAAGACGCATAACGCATTTGAAGACTCGACTTCAGCTATTACCATAAGTAGTCGTTAAAATATTTAAAAAGTATATATATATAGGATTTACATATGTATGTATACTACATAGCTTTGCTAAAATTTAGTTCAGTTAAATGCATAGCACAGTTACAAACTTCCACTCAGCAATTCCCGCCAAAAAACGGATGTTGTTGAGAAATTTTGAGCGACCTTGTATATGATCTATAAATTTTTTATACACCAAGTAATATTTAAAAATATATTTCAAATTTAAAAACGCATACAAGAACTGCAAACGCACTTCCATCAATTATTATTCGTATTCTTTAATAGTTTAATTATTGCTTATTTTCTTCTACAGTCAAATTCTTTTGTGTGCCCCTATAAATGAACGATAAGTTCTATGCACATCATATTCTACAGTAAGAACCTTGTAGTACACCTCAGTAACGTATATCAGTTTCAATATGTTTAAAATACTGTAATATTATTAAAATACACTTCAAACGATTTTTCTCCATAGACCGTAATGTAACGGAATTGTTTTGAATGGCCCTGTAAATGAACAAAAAATGCTACACACTTCAATTTCAATACCGAATATGCTATAGTAAACCCCAATAAAATACATGCATACATTTCATGGCAATTGGACAATATTTACGCGAGTTAGAGTGCTGACAGGCGGACAGACAGACAGACGGACAGACATATCGAATTCATAAATACTTTTCAACTACGTTGGAAAGTTTTAAAAAGAAGAAAATATAAAATAATAAGGAAAATTTTATTTTTATTGTTGCCAGTTTCTCATTATTTTTTTTAAATTAAATTTGAATATATATGCGTAAGGTTGTTCTCATTGATAGTAAAAGTAGAATGCTTTAGCGTCTAAAAATGACATTTTTTTATAAGGAAGCATGTATTTTAAGGTATGAAACCGAAATACATTTCCTATACGTGCGTCAAAATCACGATATTTTCATTACACGAGCTCCAAACTTTAAAGCAAAATTGTTTTTTAAATGCGTTTTAAATACGTTCATTTTCAATGAGAAAACTGCAAGGATTTATTATAATTACAATCAAAATCATGTAATTTTTAAAAAGTAATTTCAGTAATTTTCAATTAACCTACATTATAAATAGAATGTCATGCTTATTAGGAGAAATTTAATAAAAATATTACTGCATATCTTTTTTTAAATATAGATTAAAATTACCCACCCAAAAAAACGGGGGGGGGGGGGAGAAATATCTCATGCAATGCAAATGCAATATATCGGATTGCCTTTCAGCCAATTTAAGTTTTTTTTTTTAAAGCAAATATCTGTTCTTATAATTGTTTTATTTAGGAAGTTTTAATGATTTAATATACTTGTTAATACTCAGCTGAAGAAGTTGAAAAGGATATACGAACAACTTTTCGCGCAAAAAAGGTGTTTGTAAAGTATAAAACTTCCAGAGCGGTACATTTTTAGCATTTATTTTCGTGTTACCAATTTAACAACATGCCAAATACTATTCTTCTCTATCCATGTAGTGTTTTATTCATGATTCCTCTCGGCATGTCAATAAATAAGTAAAATATCCACTTTCATTAAGGCTGAAAATATTTCACGTAGATTACAATATGACTGTCTTTTTATTTCATGAACAAATAAAGACTTTATTTTTTAACAATTCAATGAATTAAATGTACAGATCAATTTACGTCATGTGGCCTATATAGTTAATAAATATGGCTAAAAACTTCATTGGAATAGTGCAATTCTGTGGAAAAATTGCATTTATTTTAGTTACATCAATACCATGAAATCTTAATAATTTATATTTAATCTACATAATAAACATAATTTATTACTTCTTAGGAGAAATTTAACAAACTTGATAGTTTAATTATTTTCTAAATGTTAAAAAAAAAAAAAAAAAAAAAAAAAAAAAAGGTTTGACGACTCCCCACCCCCCTCCTCTTAATAAAGAAAAGATCTTATGCTATGCAAAAGCAAAAAATCCGGTTACCGATGACGATAATTATGTAACAGAAATTCTTTCGTAAATGTTTGTTTTCAGAACTTATTTGTTCAGAAAATTTTAGCAATTTATTATACTTGTTAATACTTACCTGAATAAGTTAAACGGAATGCTGATTTTCTTTACAAAAAAATGTTTTTTTTATATATAAGACCTTCAAGACGGATACAATTGAATTTATTTTCGTATTACCAATTTAACAAGGAGTAAAATACTACTATTTTATTTTTCTCCTTGTCGATGTTTTATTCACGATTCCTATCGGTATGTCAATAAATGAATAAAACATCCACTTTCATTTAGGCTGAAAATATTTCAGCCAGATTACAATATAACTTTCTTGTTATTGCACGAACAAATAAGGATTTTGTTTTTTAAAAAATCAATGAATTAAATATACGGATTAATTGAGTTGTCTCATGTGGCCGATATAGCAAAAAGCCTAAAAACGTCATTGAAGCAATTGAGCAATTCTATAGAGAAATTGCATTTATTTTAATTACATCAAAACCATGCAATCTTAATAAGTTACAGTTAACCTACATTATAAATATGATTTATTACTTATTATGAGAAATTTAACAAACTTGATATTTTAAATATTTTCTAAATGCAGAAAGAAATTAGATCCCCCCCCCCCCCTCCCCTCCTAACAAAAAAGATCTCATGCTATGCGAAAGCAAAAAATCCGGTTCCCCACGGCGCTAATTAAGCAGCAGAAATTCTTTTGTAAATGTTTGTTTTCAGAACTTATTTGTTCAGGAAATTTTAGTAATTTATGACACTTGTTAATATTTACAAGAATAAGTTAAAAGGAGCGTTGCTTTTCTTTACAAAAGAGTGCTTGTTAATACATATGACCTCCAAGTCCGATACCGTTGAATTTATTTTCGTGTTACCAACTTAACAAGGAGTGAAGGACTATTTTCCCCCCTCCGTGTCGATGTTTTATTCATGATTCCTATCGGCATGTCAATAAATGAATAAAAGATCCACTTTCATTTGTGTTGAAAATATTTCAGCTAGATTAGAATATATCTTTAATTTTATTGCAAGAAAAATAAGGACCTTTTTCTTTAAAAATTCAATACTTTAAACAATATTGATTAATTGAGCTATTTTATGATGCCTATATAGGTAAAAACTGTATGTGTAAATTCGTGTTACATTTAAATGTTGTTTATGTTCTGAATTCGGTTTTATTTATTAACAAAGTGTTAAGTTGTTTCCTTTAGTTTTGGGGATGTTAAACGTTATTGGTTTCATGATAAATTTCTTTTTTGATATAAATATCAAGTTTTTGTTTTCAACACCGACTTGTCAATGTGATCTGATGCCATTAATTTTATTATTATTTTTCTATTACTGTGTTAAAAGATAAGCATTTTCTAAAAAATTACTTGTGTTGTAAAATTCTTTTTTGTATCTGATAACAAGAAACATAGCACCTTAACTTTAGTATCAATTTTCATGAAGCAAATTCATTGTTCGGTTTAATTTTAAGTGCACTGGAGTATCTATTGTTCAGGAGTAATGACGGCGCGGGCTCACCTGGTTAACTGAAATCCATGGTTAATTTAATGTTAATTACTCCTATGAGCCTTATAATAAAAAAATGTATATTAAAAATTTATTATAGTACAGTAAATTCTGTCTAAGGCGGACTCTGTGCAAGCCGGAAATCTGTCTACCGCGGAAAATTTTTCAAGTCCCGGCGAACCCATAGAAAATAACATTAATTCTTGCTGCATAAGGCGGAATCTGTCTAACGCGGAAACGGAAAGGATTTTAAGGTCCCACCGAAACCAAAATTTTGCATAAGGCGGAAAAAAGGATAATTTAAAAACGAGAGGCATTTTGTTTATTAAACTTTAAAGCGGATAAGTCAAATACTCTATGTCGAGCATGTTAGTTAAATTTCCTAACACTTTTAAAAAGTTAATTCAAAAGGACAGGAACTGTTTAAATTTTAAGGAATTTATGCTTGTGCCATTTTTTTATATGCAAAATTATATTTAAAATTTAATATTTCTAGTAGAATGAGAATTTATCAAAATATATATTTTTGAAAGTGCAATATATTATACTTTAAGGATGTACTCAAATTCACAGTTATAGCGATCTGTCTCATTCTCGAAGTTTATTGGAGGGGGGGGGGGGGGGTTGTTAGTTTTTTTTGTGTGTGTGTGTGTGTGTGTGTGTGTAAACTTCCAATTCGCATGTATTACAGCAGTACTGAGAAATTGAATAGCGTTTCTCCTTTATCTATAAAGACAAAAGATCTTTCCGAATTTCAGTTTTCAGCCGATTTTCGAATCTTGAAAATCAATAAAAAATCATCAAATTCAAGGATTTTTTTTTTTTTTTTTTGGGGGGGGGGGGGAGCTTTTCTGCATAAGCCGGAATATTGTCTACCACGGAAATTTTTCTGAGTCCCGATCGATTCCGCCTTAGACAGAGTTTACTGTATAAATATATTTTAAGACTCGGAATAATCAAGAAATATTATGTTATTCGAAAAATATTATGACACTCATATTTAAAGAAATATGCTATTCCTTATTTTAAAATACGAGGGTATTCGAGGCTAGACGACATACATTTATTGTGTATCTGAAGGATGATTGGAGAACGGCAATTTTTATTAGCTTATTCTTGGTGTGCGTCAGGTGTTAGCTGACCTTTGTTTACGATGGAAAGAGAAAAAAATAATACGATAAAAAAGAACACCTGCTAAATATTCCAAAAAGAAAGAAAAAGAAAAGGGTGAAAAAAAGATGAAAAGAAAAACTGCCACAAATTGCTCTTACGAATAATCGAACCAAGAATGACGGATAATCAAGGTTATAATGTATTAATTATTCTCACATGCACGTTTCATTCGAAAAACAATTCACTGTACTGTTATGGGTTAATAAGTGCACGGAGCAATTTCCAAACATCCTGCATAAATAAATGCCAACTTAAAAAAAGAAAAGAAAGAAAGAAAAAAGAAAGAAAAAAAGAAAGCAAAAGAAAGAAAGATAGATTGACGTTGAATTACAAATGAAAGATTTTATCGTTTTAATGGAAATTTAGTCGACTTCAAACTGTATATAAACATCATGATCCAGCTTTTTTCATATTCTTAAAAAAAGAAAAAAAAAAGAATTTACAAATATAAAATACGTTATTGAATTTAGATGAATATTGAACATATTTTAACTACATACTTTAGATATTTTAGCAGAAAATAACACTCTCGATTAATGTATTTATAATCTACTCTAAACTAACATTTTTAAGAAAAAGTCCTAAAATTACCAAATATTATTAAATTTGCGTTATAATATTGCTGTAATAGTTCAACATTATAAATGCCCTAATAGGTTAATTTAGTTGAACTTAATGTATTTTATTGCAGTTATTTTATTTTAAAATCTCTGTTGCAGATATTTCCTCTCTGTAAGATACTTTATTTCTTTTAATGGGGTATAAAGGAGAATGGAATTAGACTGCTGTCAATAATCAACACTGAATGGTCCCATCCATTTTTGAGGTCAATCACTACGGAGTGTTAACGGAAAAATTTAAAAGGAATAATAAATTAGAAAAAAACGAAAACAAAATGTGAAAATGTAAAATTGTTGCAGTTACTAACAATTTCACATTTGTTCATCTTAATATCGAAAAAATCCTGCGAATAATTCTGAGATGTTTGCGCTAAACTAGTCTGCTTGCTAAAGTATTAATTTTCTGTGAGACTCGAAAGTGGAACTTTCTCAATTTTGGCAAATTCAATGCAAAATTCACAAAGGTAAAAAGATTACTCGTTAAAACTATATAAAACTTATTCCACGGTTACTTTTTTAGAAAGTAAATTGTGTTATTTTGCGGATATTTTTTACATTTTTTATTTCACTTATTTAAGTGAAAAAAAAATATATGTTATTAAAAAATAAACTTAATTAGGAAATCTTTTCTGAAAGTTTATTTATAATGAAGCGTACTTATATTGTTAAACTAATTCACTCCATTTTTTAATGGCTAAAATCCAGTAAAAACAGCTGTGAATGATATAGTCCAGGCAATAGGGAATTTTACCTAGCAAAATTAATGGTAGTTCTGGAAATCGGCTTACTTTATGTTTTTTGAGTCGCTGAATCCGAATTTGTAACTTCCCACCAAAATTCAACCCTCACAAATTTTGGTAAAAAGTCCCCCCACCCCCCAAAAAAAGTTTTTATTTAAAAAATCCATTTTTATATTGTTTTAGGGGGAAAGTATCTAGAAATTCAGAAAGTAGACAAAATTTGCAACAAATTAGATATATGACATCATGACTTAGGATGAAGGGGAAGGGGAGAGGGTTGCCGGGGGAAATTTTGGTGGGAAGTTAAAAATTCGGATTCAGCGACCCAAAAAACATATAGTAAGCCTTTTTCCAGAACTACCATGAATTTTGCTAGGTAGATCCTCTATACGGTCTCTATTGCCTGGACTAATATTAAATTAAATTAAATTTGAAGTATATGTAATCGCGCATGATTCATTTATGATTTCATTTATGATTTTCTTTATATTTATAAGTATCCGCCAACGGTATATTTAAACTGAAGAACTATTTATACTTTACAGCAAAAATGTAACCGGCTTCAAATATACGAGGTTATACAAAGGTTATATACCTTCTAAATGTTTGGTCATGTGAAACTTTCTGTGTTTAATTTAATTTTATTGTTGTTTCTATGATTGGTGATTCCAGATAAATTTCACCCCCATTAAAAAATTGTACGTTTGTTCGGATTTTAAAGCAACATCTTTCGTTAACTAGTTGCTGGGGGGCCACCGTAATACTGACCCATCATGGGTATGCATAATATAAAATATGAAAATAAAACATATATAAACTATTTATAAAATGCATTGAAATTCTAAAATAAATGTTAAACATATTTGTTGTCATAATAAAACACTCATACTACAATACATATTAAAACACACATACACACATAAATAACGCCTGCATTCAACAGTTAAAGGTACATATAAATATTATACAGACATACAAACAATAAATACAATAAACCCAACTGGAGTGAAAAATTAGCCAGAGCCAGGAATCGAACCCGGGACCACAGTATACAAGACTGCTGCTCTAACCACTGAGCTACTCCGGCCGATGCCTGAGTCTGCAATTTTTCACTAATAAACCATGTTGGGGAAGTCATCAGCCATCTATACGACAGTGATCAGCCATCTATTAGTGAAAAATTGCAGACTCAGGCATCGGCCGGAGTAGCTCAGTGGTTAGAGCAGCAGTCTTGTATACTGTGGTCCCGGGTTCGATTCCTGGCTCTGGCTAATTTTTCACTCCAGTTGGGTTTATTGTATTTATTGTTTGTATGTCTGTATAATATTTATATGTACCTTCACTGCAAATAGAAGCGTCTTAAATTTAGACACATATGTGACTGAAAAAGAATTTTAGACACTTAAGTGTCTTAATCTGAAAATTAAGACACTGTAGATGTCTTAATTTAAGATACATAAGCGTCTTACTATGACCATGGTGTAAACGAACTGAGAATAATGTCTAAAATATCCGCAAACGTCTTATTTTAAGACACTTCATTGCTTTAAACGTGTCTTAATTTTTGATTCTTCCGACGCAATAACCACCAGGGGGCACTAGCACTCCCAGTTGCGCATGCGTTTTAGATGTCTTCGTTCGAAGTGGTATACGTTCTAATTCAAACAAAGTTTGTTTTTATGTACGCGTGTATTTTAATTCGTTTTTTGCGAAATGTGAAGTACTGTGATTTTAATTCGTATTAACTTGGATTATGTATTTATTGAATACATACATCTGACGTGTGTGCTCGGCATCAAATGTCTCTTAGAAGCTGTCGTCGATACAAGGGCGGGATAGACACAGAACAGAAGTAGGCGACGGTTGAAGATTACACCCGGAAATTCTACAAAGCGTGTGCAATGGGCTTAGTGTTAACTCGTATCAATTTATATCAATAATATTGTGTTATTCATCTTCGTCCTGTCGAAGCTGGCAAAAAAAAAAAGAAACTTTTGTCTGGCGGGTCCTGTTTTTAGGATGAAACATCTCATCCTTTAAATATGGCTAGTCGGATGTATTATGGATTACCTTTTAAACTGATGAAAGTCTTTCTCCCTCACTGTGGTTGTGGTAGTTTTTAAAATTTCAAATCGAGGAATATTTCTTACCTCTTGCAGCAACTCAAGTAAGTTTCTTTATAGTAGTAAAATTAGTGTATTTTATGATTTTATTTATTGTACTAAACAAAATCCTGCATGAAATTTAATTAGTTTTGAATCTGTTCGCAAAAAACCCCACTAATTCTAGAAGTATATATTTTTAAACTTATGACGTTCTTTTTTATTACGAATTATATATTCAATGTCAGTTCTTAGTTTCAATGGATAATTTTTATCTCGCAGTAAATGACGGCCACAAGGAAGTAAAGATAAAAAAAAACTTTGAAAGATGACCTAATGCTTTCTTACTTCCTGGCATAAAACCGCAGATTAAAAAAAGATAAATAAAGTAAATGAGACTCGTCTATTATATGAAGCTGCCTGTAAAAATATACATATGTATTTGATTTGCAATCAACTCTAATACTGATTTTTTTATTATTTTTAATAAAAAAGTAATTTGAAATTTATAATGGGAAAAAGTAAAAACCTCTAACTAGATTTCGTATTTAAAATTGTGGTAACTTTATTTATATGCACTTATACGAAAAATACAAAAATGACAGATGTTACTGTATATATTTAAGACGAAAGAAGTTTGGAAATCATAAGTTATTTTTTCCTCATGTTTTTAATATAGAATATGTACTTATTTGTTTTTATTGATAGTTGAATAGCTTTTGTGAGTACCCTCTGATCTACATAAAAACTTGCCCATGTGGAAATATAAATTTTTTAAAAACATAATTTTTAAATAAGTATTTTCATTTTTGGGGGGGGGAGGGGGGGATTTTGCATGAATTTTTGTAAAGCTGATATCTTAAATCTTGCACTGATTATAATGAAAATTTTGAACTTTTAGAGTAGGACAAGTTTAAAAACGCAAATATATTTAACAAAATACCAAAGTCATTTTTTCCCCAATGTTATTAAAGTAGAATATTTATTTATTTATTTTCATTATTCATAGTTAAATGGCTGTTGTGATTATCAAGTGATGTATATGTAAAATTGCCTATGTGGCAATATATTTTTTTATATTTTCATTTTTTTTTTTTGGGGGGGGGGGGATTTTTGCAATTTTCGTACATCTGATATTTTAAATCTTTTTCCACATTCAACCGAGTATAATAAATATTTTGAACTTTTAGAGTAGGACAAGATTATAAAATATATATATATATATTTATCTATGTACCTTAAAAGCCCTTAATAGCGAACACTTCGGGAACGCGGAATTTGTCCGATAATTGGAGATGTCTACTTTTTTGAGGTAAAAATATACAAATATGTATGTCTGCTGATTAAAAAAGTATTCGTTAAATAGAGGTGTTCGCTATTCGAGAATGTTCATTAACCTCCACAACGGATACTCCCGAATATCGGACATCTCAATTTAGACAACTATAATGCAGGGTTGCGTTTTTTGCAAAAGTACTTCTTGATTAAAGGAAGGGCAAACTGGGAAGTGCCCCGTCCCCCTACGACTGTAGTGCCCCCAAATTTGATGTGCAATATTTGTAAAGCTTATATTTTAAATCTGTTTCGAAATTGTACTGATTATAATCAATATTTTGAACTTTTAAAGTAAAATAAGGTTAAAAACAAAATAAAATTAAAAAAATCTAATATTTAGATAAATATTTTTTGTTTTTTAATCTTGTTCTACTCCTGAAGTTCAAGATATTGATTATAATCAGTACAATGTCGTAAAAGATTTAAATTATCAACGTAACGAAAATTTTATACCAAAACTGAGAGCACCAAAAAAATCAGGCTGTATTGGGGGGGGGGGGGGGGGGCAGGACCACAGCCAAATATTTTTCCAGGATTCAACGTGGTCAAACATGGCTACGTATGATGCTTACAAAAAAAAATGGATGCGATTCAGACGTTTGAAGTGTCTGAAATTCAGACGCAAAAAGTGTCTGAAAAAATTCAGACATTTTAAAATGTCTGAAAATTGAACACTCCATTTCAGACACTTAAGTGTCTGAATTTCAGACATTTTAATTTAGAGTGTTTAACTGTTGAATGCAGGCGTTATTTATGTGTGTATGTGTGTTTTAATATATATTGTAGTATGAGTGTTTTATTATAATTATCGTAGATCGATGTAATAGTAAAATCTATTCATCGTTGTCCGGTCATCCAAGGCTGTCGTATAGATGGCTGATGACTTCCCCAACATGGTTTATTAGTGAAAAATTGCAGACTCCGGCATCGGCCGGAGTAGCTGAGTGGTTAGAGCAGCAGTCTTGTATACTGTGGTCCCGGGTTCGATTCCTGTCTCTGGCTAATTTTTCACTCCAGTTGGGTTTATTGTATTTATTGTTTGTATGTCTGTATAATATTTATATGTACCTTTATATTTGTTGTCAATTTGTTCGGTAGATAGAGTGTTTAAAATCGTGGGTTGCTGACGTCATAAACTTTAAATGACCTATTACTGAATTGCGTAAAAGAAACATCCTTATAACTCCAAAATGATAATCGTATTAACTAATAATTTACTGAGTCGGATTAAATGCCTCATTCCCAATTAAGATATATCTTTGAATTGAAATTTGAATGAAATACAGTATCATAAAAAATCGAAGAGTGTGAAAAATATGATTACAAATATCTCGGCAACTAATTATCCGATCGACTTCATTCTTTATGCAAAATTAATGTTCTTTTATTGTCTTTTATATTCACTCCTTAAAATAAACGATTTCGGAAATTTTTATATGCTTTTTATCAGAACGAATATTTCGAGAATCCTAAAAAAATAGTTCCGGATAATCGCGGTTACTGAAATTCAATAGGCTTCTTTTCATTATTACATACTAAGTACACACCAAATTTCAAGTCTCTATCTCAATTTGTTCGTGAGGTAGACACACCTACAGACGGACGTCAATTTTTTTTTTCTAAAAATATTTTATTCGGAATCTTCAGTGTCTGAAATGTATAAATACGTATTAAAAACAAGTATAACATTTACCACATACTACGCATGATGAATAAGTAAAAAGGACCAATCGCCACGATATTTGATTATTTTATCAAAGTACCCATGTTTAAGCAAGTCCATGGTGATTTATTTATTTATACACACAATTATTATTACAACTTGTTTAAATATATTATTTATTTAATTAAACTATTATTATTACTACTTGTTTAAATACATGTAGTATTATATTGAAATATCATATTTAGTTTTCTTGATAATTTAGAGATAACAAATCAACAGTAGAAACTAAAAAACAAAATTCTCTTCTCTACAAAATATATAAACTGAAAAATATTATAAAAGTCAATGACCTGATACTTCTCATAGGTATGTATGATCATTTCTCAAAATTATGCCATGCAAACGTTAGTAAAAAGCTGCAGCAACAAATTTTTTGACTAAATCATTGGACGAGAAAAGAGAGATAATCCACGTACGCTGAAAACTGAATAAAATGTTCTCAAACAATGAGATAAATTTCTCGGAAAGTAATTCAACGTGTCAAAGGATTAAATAAGAATGGGAAATGGGCTTACAGAAGCTATACTTAACAACTTTATATGAAAAGATACTTGGTTATAAATTTTAAGATTATATAAAATGACAAATTTGATTCCTAAAAGGTATTCAAATGTATGCAAGTGTCTAAAACGTAAGAAGAAGAGTTAGAAAATAATTTTCTGAAAAGTATCTGATATATCTCTATTAATAAGCAAAAACAAGTCATTTTTTACGCTAACGTCACACCGGTTAGCAACACCTGACCAACGAATTTCGTTTTTTATCGCGCAATTTCAATTTTTTCACCGTCAAATAGGGGGAAATGTTCTTCCAAATGCAATTTTTCTGAAAACAGTTTCTCAATTCGGTGATTTTTTTTCCTGTTCTGGTTTTTAAAATAATTTTCAAGCTTGCATATTTTAAAACCTGTGTTAAAATCAATCACCGAAGATTAACCTGTTTGCACCTGAAACAATTTAATTAATTCAGCATTTCTTTGTTTCCGTGTTATATTCTGCAATAAAATTGCTAAAAGAAATTAAAAATTCACAAATAAATCAATAAAGTACGAGTTTAATACCGTATGTACTCGTGTATAAGTCGACCCTTCCAATTCTTAAGCAAAATTTTGAAAAAAAAAATTAATTTTCGAGCATAAGTCGAACCACATTTCTGGTATCATGTTGAAGAAAAATGATTTGTAATCGAGGATAAAAAAAATAATTAATAAATTTTCCTTAAATTAGTAAACATTTTTATGTTTCTAATCAGACTGTTTTTTAACGTTTTAAAACTGTTTAATTAAGTAAAACTGAAGAAAATTAAGCTATTTTGAAACCTATTCACATCAATATAATGATACTTAAAAAGAAAAAAAAAATCTTTCAAAAATTTATTCAAGCTTATTTACAAGGATAAACAACCTCTTAGATTGCTAAAATATAGTACTTCTTTGTATAGTAGGACTTTTAGGAGAGATATCTAGAAGCATTCTCAAGTTGAGCTCTTTTCAAAAAGGGGATTAAAATGTTGAAAGGAATGCCCCTGTATTGAAGGGAATTCCATCCCAAGAAAAAATGGGTGCAGAACAATTACAGGGACATTATTGTTAAGCTTTTTTTTGTCAATCACAGGGAAATGAGCATTGTCCGCTTTTATTTCTTTCTCCGACGTAGACCCATATGTGATTACTTAAAAGACTTGCCCATTCACCGATTATCTGCGAAAAATTTATTTGTTTTTTTTTTACCTCGTGTATATGTCGACCCCCATTTTCGACTCCCAAATTTTGTCTAAAATTCTTCATCTTATACATGAGTATATACGGTACAGTTCTAGTCACTTAATCGGGACATGGATAATCGAATAACCCACTTATTCGAATGGAATCCTCCGGAACCGAATTTATTCCTATTGGTTTTATATTATTTTTCCCCACTTAAACGAAATACCTTTTACGAACGTCCCCGCTTAATAGAATAACAACTGTGTGACCGATGTTTGAAAATATGCGCGAAAAGCACGTTTCAGCTGGAATTTCTTTCCACCTTTTGTCATTTCCGGTTCCTTTACGCTAAAAACAAATTTTCAGTTCTTCCTGCAATGAATTCGACCGGCAGGAATATAATGAACAGGTCAAACGATTTCCCCACCTTGATCTCCCCATCATCAGGCAATGCGCTGTCACTTGGAGACTCGAGATGATAGTTGTGATATGTTGCACTCATTCGAAAAATAACTCGATATTTACTCCTTTAAAATTCCACTTAAACAAACCACTTTAAACGATTTTTAAGGCAGTATAAGTAACGTAAATTAGAAGTAGCAAAGTTTTGACCAAATTCAAATGAATCTCTGAATTAAGTGTGATGTAAACCGTATGAATGTATGTACCGACATTAAATTAATGCGTATTTACTTAATATTAGTATTTGTATTTATTTTAGCTTATGTTTGTCAGGTTCTGAGAAACATCTGCTATTAGAACTGGGGTTCTATATTATTTTTGTCTTAATATATGATATATTGTATGGCCTGTGTACTGGAATTTCAAAATAACATCCTTACCTTGTCTAAAACTGGATCTAAGTCGGGGAAAATGTGCAGATGGAATGAAGGAGAAAAAGATGGTTGCAGAGGGGTTGTCCCGACCTTTTGAGATGTCTGTTGAAGATGGGGAGACAAAGACATTCCACGAACGAGAAAAGGAGCTTGGAATGCGAGCAGGGAACACTGAGGGGTTACGTTGAGAAGTAGCAAGGGGTTGCTGGAAGGCAGTCTCTTCTGCTGAGATAGTCAGTTTTTGAGCATAGCTCACAAAGTGGACGTGTGTTCCTGGAGAGAGCTCTGAGAGATAGAGCGTAGGGTTCAGTTGGAGCCGAGAACGCCAAGCGCAAGGTAGTCACTGTGTATAGCTCTTAGAAATAGAGCGTAGGATTGAGTGAGGCTCGGAGAGCTTATGCTTAGAGCACATATGTGTTGGGAGATTGAGATTGATCTCCGGAAAGCTAATTTAACGCGTGTAGAGTGAGAGTGGTTTAACGTAGTTTAATAGTACACAGCCAGCATTTACTGTATTCAATTTAATTTTGAACCGGATCACCTATATCCGAGTTTGTAAGAGTAAATAGTGTTTTGTTGTTGTGTAAATAGTGTGTAAATAAACTGTTAATTTAGTTAATTGAAAGCGTTGGTTTTCATTTAAACAATCCTCTCAGTGCGATACCGATATCACGTAATCATATCGGTGGTGGCAGCATATAAATAATAAGGATTTTCTTCGAAGTTGTGCGGACTAAGAGGAAACTCCGACAATGTTATTCTATTTACAATTTATTATGCTGTTAATTAAATATTCTGTAGATTGTTATTTTGCTTTTTTATTACGCATTAAATATTACTGTTATGATTTCCCGTTTAACCAAATACATAGCCTAATCGAATATTATTTCTGGAACCGTCAATATTTGTTTAAACGGGAACGTCTGTAGTTATGTTATCGAATTACGCGCTTAAACACTGAAATAATCGAAATCAGGAATAGTAAAATGCTTCTCAATGGACCGCTGGCATGTGGCTAATTAAAAATTCTGCACTGTATTAGAAAATATAAACTGAAGCGTGCATACATAATAAAACCAAAAATTCGAAACTATTAGTATCTCAACATGTGCACGAGTATGCAGTGCGAGCACATAAAGCAATTTTTAAAAAAATCGTTTTAATTTTATGTTGTTTATTTCAGAAATGTAATATTTAAAGACTATTACCCTTTCCTCATAATTTTGCGTTTTGAAGGAATATTTGTAAAATAGGAAATACCAAAAAAGGTGGCAATGCATAATTACAGTCGGACCTCTATTTAACGAACCTCTATTTTGCGAACTTTTCCTTGGAACCAAAAACATTTTGCGAAATTCTTCGTAAAATAACCTCCAAATAGCGAAGTGCATTCTCTATTTAACGAACTTTTTCTTGTGATCAATTTTTTTTTCCTCCCCATTTCTCAAAATATTTCTGGACATTTCAAACTTATTCTTTCTTTAAACACATCTTATGATGTCCAATGGCCTTGAACTGGTTTTACAGGGGCCTTTTTTGTCAGCAGTGAGAATTCGGTAAGTACGGAGGACGAAGATGATAATCCCTTAGAGTAACTTAAAAAAATGTGGATACAGTGAGGAAAAAAGAAGAAATTAACCATGTGATTGATGATTGTATTTCACTTAATTCTGAAATTGATACCTCGGAAACACTATCCGAATTGGATATTTTTGACAGTGTGAAAAATAAAAACAATACAGCATTGAATTGTGATGAAGACGAATATGATGATGATGGAAATGATCATTATGCAGGAATTATCAAAACTTCGTATGATGAAATGCTAAAATCATTTGAAACAATCCGACGCGGATTATAGTTAAAAGAAAATAGTATGAAGGGGTTTTTGGTGCATTGCAAAGATGCGAGACGTATTATGAGAGACAGCACTTTTTTAAATAAAAAACTCAGGCAACATTAACAGAGTTTTTCAGAAATTAAATTTAAGGACGCATATGTTAATGTATGGTTAAAATGATTTGTTATAATAATAATAAATACGATAATGTCATTAAAATTCCTTAATTTTAATGTAAAACTGTTTACTTTAAACAGAAAATACAGTGTATTCCCGGTCAATGTTTTATTTTCCTTGCAGATTTCAAAGATTTAGAAAAAATGAATTGATGATGGATATTGGTGGGTAAAATAAATAAAACAAATCGATATAATTTATTAAAAAAAAATGTGATTAATTACTTTTAGTAAAAATATTTAGTGTTTATGAATTTAAAATATGTATTATGTAAGTTTAAAGTATTTTAAAAGGTCAATCTCTATTTAACGAATTTTCCATATAACGAACTTTTTTCCAGATTTATCGACTTCGTTAAATAGAGGTTCGACTGTATTAATTATTGCATTATGCGTTTTAAAATTATTTTTAAAAATTATATTACTTCTTTTTTTCTGCTTTATATTAAAGGTTTAAAAGCAGATACTTTGTGGACTGTTACACCCCCTTCCCCCTTATTTTACGACTACGATTCCTTCATGTTTTTGCATCAATCTCGAAAAATGCCAAAATGACATTTTAAAAAGTTGATTTCAGTGAAAATATTGAAAACTTTCATACCTGAAGGCCTTGGTTTGATTGAGTACTAGTGTAAAAATGCTCAAGCTACAGTTTGGAAACAGCTGACATGAGTTTACTGTCATTTCCGCCTGCTACTGGTATAAATCATCATATATTTAAAACTTTCTATACATAGTATTTGATTCAAAAAGCTATAAAATATTGTATAAAAGGTGTTAAAAAGAGGAACGCTGTATAACGGAACCTAAGATATATAATATTAGTTATTAATCGTTATTATATTAGCTAGAATATACTAGAGAAAAAAAATATATATACATTTTTATAAATCTCATTTTTAAGCCAATAAAATAAATTTAACTTTATAAGAGCAAGAATACAAATCTTTTTAACAGCAAATTATTAAAATCATAAAAAAAATAAAATAAAATAAAATAAATGAAAATTGTTTACTCAATAGAGTAAAATAGAAAAATACGCAAAATAAATGAGGTTGAATTTTACATTTGACGGGGGTAAAAAATACAAATTGAGGTTTATTTCATAAGGAAGTAATTGAAGAGTTTTTTTCCCTACAAATTTAAGAACTCTTTTTTTTCATTTTGAATATTATTTTAATTTTTTTTTTCTTCGTACTATAATTGGATTTTTAAAAATACTCAGTTCATTAAAAAAAAAAAAAAAAAAAAAAAAAAAAAAGTATTTATCAAAAAAGATTCAGTTAAAAGTACTGAGAATGAAAAAAAATAGACAAAAAAGGAAAGAAATGCTTTGACATTCATACGCTTTTCACAAAGAAAGAAGCTTAAACTCTCTTTTGTGTTCTGTATCATCCTGTAAATATGTAAAGCATTCCCATCTGCCATATCAGTCCTCATAGCAGAGCTTCAACTCACCTGTCTCTTCCTTTTTTTTTATGATATATTATTATTATTATTTTCTACAATGTTTCTTCTCATTCAATATCACTATCAATGTAACAGTAGGAAAACGAGATTACTGTTTCTGCTCGTCGAATTCAATAAAATCTTATGCGCCAAACAGAAAAAAAATCGGTACTCAAAACATCTCTTTACATTAACCGAACTCATTCAAAAAAAATTGCCCTTCTACGAGGAGTTTTTCAGATTATCAAATGTTCTAGTCACATTGTCCTAGACAGGTACAATAGCATAAAAAATATGAAATGGGGAAAGTTGAATTCAAAGACCAGGTAACCTCAACTCCGCCCCCGTCTATTCTCCCGTACAATAGGGTCTGGTGAACGGGAAATCTTTAGGCTCTTGAGGACAATGCACCTGGATGTTCTTGCTAGGAGAACTGTGTGATTCTTTCGTCACGGTAGGGGACACCGCACAAGCATTTTCATATTTAGCAGCTGTATAGCAGGATTGATTTCAGGTAAGGACTAGGTGCAGTGAGCTGCGTAATTCGGAAACGAAGCAAAAGAGTTATGCTGTTGACAGGGATTAAATAGATATAGAATTCAATATAAGAATGCTCATAAAAAAATAAAATAAAAATAAATAAGATCTAGACGATGCGAATCTTTGTAAGACAATCAAAAACTCGTTTTTATTCCTATATGCGTGAAGTTTTGACACATTCTCTTTTAGGTACTGAAAAATCGCACAATTTTTTACCCCTTAGAATATTTTATCAGGACCGAAACTAAGGGTGGGAGTGGGAGCGATCTGAATGACCCGGGCTCCAAAAAAAGACTTGATTTGTCATTTCGTACAAAAAAAACAAATATAATTTGGGCCAAAAAATCATGCAATCGAATAATCCAAAATAAAAGTGTACCTATAATTTAATTTTATACTCACTGCTTTGGACAGGATTGGTTCTCATCACCGCTCCCTGAATATTAATTAGGCCTGATCAATGACAAAAATGGTGACTGTCCTAGACGGTTTTTCTCATCGTTTGTACGGTCCCCTGACCCCTGAAATTAGTCGTAGAAAGCTTTTATAAAATACTGGAAAAATCCGCTTGCGACACCCGCCATTTTTTCCGTAAGAGATCAGGTCTAGTATTCAGGAACAATTCTTCCGACAACGAAAATCTTGTTAAAACATTTAAGTGGGTGGTTCAATAATTATTGTCCCTAGTGTATATAAAATATTTGTACTGCGATGGTTGTTGTGGAATATCGAAGCCTAATGTCTTAAATGCCCATATGCTCAATTTCAGAACCGTAGCTGCTATATTAACATAGTTTTGGAAGGAGGGATGAGGTTTTAAAGACCTATTTTTGAGGGAGATTTTAAGGAGGGGGCGTGAGTGTGAGATTCTGTTTTCGAGCTTATAAGGCTACATTTGTGACAGTGGATGACTTGTCGCTACATCACCGTGATCCCGAGTTCAAACGACAGTAGTTACGTCTCATCCATTGCAACAAGTCTAGACCCATAAGCTAAACATTCTTTCACCTCCCCCCCCCCCCTTTCCCTCCTCCCTCCAAAACTATGAATATAGCAGCCACGGTTCTGAATTTGAAGCACCTAAGACATTAGGCTCCCATATTCCACAAGAACCATCGCAGTACAAATATTTTATGTACACAAAGGGTAATAATTATTGAACCACCCACGTACAAAGTCAGTTTAATATTTATATATGTGAAAGTTTCTAGCATTTTCATTCAGAGGAGGGAAGACAGAGGGGTAAAACATTTTCTTTCTTTCTTTTATTCTTTTTTTTAAAAAATGAGATTAAAGTTATATTCTAAATGAGATTTCTAACTAAAATTTCTTTTAATTACAGCTACGACTAATGGTTGCGACTATAGCTACTACTGCAGGGCCCTCGCTAGGGGGGGAACTGCCCCCCCCCCCCCAAAAAAAAAGAAAAATAAACTTTCGCGAATGCTGCCACACTTTGCAAATTTACAAACTTAGTAGGCGAATTTGTTTAAAATTTGAATAAAAACTATAATACACTTCTTATTTCTGATAGACTTGGCAAAATTTAAAAATCTAATTAGGAATATTATTGAAAAGATAATACATTTACTATATTACATTTTCTAATTGTGGTAGCTTGGCAAATTTTAAAACTAGTTGGCAAACATCGAGAAATATTCATTTTTTCTTCTCAATGAGTTGGCAAATAACTGAAATTTAACTTGGCAATTTAACGCACTCCCCCCCCCCCAAATAAAAAGTCTAACAGAGGGTCTTGTATGACTGTAGTTGTGACTGATACATTTTCGTTACTATCATCCCCCAAAAATCCGCTCGAGCAAAATTATTTCGAACGTCAAAATTTTCGTTAAGAAATTTAAATCGAGGACAGCCTTAAAATTACCTAAATAAATAATCTGCATTTTCGTATTTCCCAACTGTATGGCAGGATAGGTTTTCGATACTAATAGAAGCAGTCTAATGCGTAACATGGAAATGACGAAAGTGTTGTATTGTTAGCAAGAGTTGTGACATTTTGCATTAGATAAAATTCATAAAATGCGCTTGTTCTCAATTTTTTAACTTCTCGGTGACGCAAATTTTTCGGAAACGTTTGCAAAGCCCTTTTTATTTATGTACTCGTGAAACTTTTCCGTATTTGTCATTCAAGTAATGAAAAAATCCAAAGGTGTATTTTCTATTTTCTTATAAATATGATACTTTTCTAGGTGACACAACTTCAAAATAAATAAATATTAGATGTTTTCATTATAGCAATTTTAAACATTTAGGTTCGATTTTCAAGTTCTAATTAATGCGAAATTTTATTGCATAACTTAGAAATGAAACAAAAGTCTTATATTGCTAGCAGGTGTTGTGACATTTTTCTTTAGATACAATTCATAAAATGTGTTTGTTCTCAATTTGTTAACTTCTCGATAACGTAAATATTTTTGAAACATTTGCAGTCTTTTTTATTCCTGTTTGGCGAAACTTTTATGCATTTCTCATTCAAATGATGAGAAATCCAAATATGTATTTTCTATTTTCTTATAAATGTGATATTTTTCTAGTTTATACCCTCAGAATGACAGATGATTCTGTATTAGATTATTTCTTGGCAGCTATTTTAACCTTTAACCGGAAATGTGAGAATCCCGTGAACAAACTTAATAATTTACCAAATGGTGAGCTTAAAGATTTAATCTTTAATAGTAATGCATTAACAGGACCAATTTTTTAATATAACAGCATAAAAATAAGTTTGGAGTGTCAGAGAGAGAAAATATTAAGGACAAATAATGTAGACGCAAACATCTCACAGACGTACGTTTCCGGTTAAGGGTTAAGCAAGTTTATTTTAAGGGGCATAGGGGAGACCGGGGGAATGGCGACACCTTAAGGGAATTTAAATTTTTTCACCTCGAAAAAATGCTTATTTTTTAATAATAAAAATTCTAAAGCTGAATCATGATCTTTAGTATCTGTATAAATTTAACCGCAATCATAACTGTAAAGTAAGCATATATAAAAAAATATTTTTTAAACCTCTGCACAGTGGCGGGATTACCCAGGATACTGGGGTAATTCCGCCACCGTACCGGGGTAATGCCGCCACTCTTTAATGACCTAGTACATGCATCAAATGGATACTAGGAAACACACAACCTACTGAAAATAGTTAGAAAGTAATGCAATTGAGCAGAATAATGGTTAAGCTTACAATTTACTTCATATTGCAAAAGTCACTCTGCTGAATCGGCTCCACTACATTAAAATGAGGCCATTTCTTACCCGATTTGCATGGCGGCGGCATTACCCCCGAGAGGACAATATGGCGGAAATCCCCAAGCAAAGCCGAAAGAAGAACCGAACTTGTTCAACACATTGCATCAAAATGTCGGCGAATGCATGTAGATTACGGGTCATATTATCTTAAATACCTAATGTTACAATAAAAGGTGCTTATCTCTACTCATTTGAAGCTCCAAAATAATAAGCACTTAGATGAAAACTACATTTTTCACTAGAACAGACGAACCACGTACAGCAAAGTCACTCCCACTTTAGGCACTGTTTATATTGTTGGTCGCTATAGTGCAGGCACATTTACTATCTCAAACTGCCTTTAGTTTTTAAACTAGGTGGGGTGGCGGCATAATCCGGGTTGGCGGCATTCCCCCGGTCTCCCTACGACTTTTGAGTTTGTCGAAACGAACAAAACCATCGCTTTTTTCAAAGTACCACAACACAAATGATATGCAATTAAAGATATTTGTTCACCTATTCTGCTTAAAGCTTATATTCTTCACTATATCCAGAAAAATAAATGCATAAAATTAATATTTAAATTTTAAATTAAAAATTCATCTCACTAATGCGTGAATTAAAATCATGAAATGCTGCGCGCATGATAAAACTCTAAATTATTCATATAGAAAACAATTTTTGAACAAAATAGAATCATAACATACCTACTTCTAAACTAAAATATACACAAAAATGTTTGTTTAAAATTTAATTTCAGCACAAAATAAATAAATAAAAAATTTCAAATTTTTTTTTCACTTTTTCAAGTGCAAAAAATAAATAACCAAAATATGTGATTTTTTTTTGTTTTAGCATGAAAACTATACAGTAACACATATTCGGTTAATTTTTTAAAGTTGTAGCTCATATAGTTTGAAAGTAACAGAGTAACAGTGCGCTCAAACTTCAAAATTACTAATTTGAGAAAACGAGTTTTAAAATTTCAATATCTACGGACCTTCAGTTGTATTCACCGTCCATAAATGATTATAACTTTGAATTTTATTTATTTATTTATTTTTTAATATTGTTGAGGGATGAAAAATCAGAATAAAAGAAAAGCCAAAGACTTATTTTTTGTAAGTTTAAAGATCCCGTGCCTCCTTAAGCAAGTTATTTTAAGATTAATGCTGAACTTCTAATTATTGAAAAAAATAAAAGTTAAGCGGGGCTCAAGAAGCTTCTTGAGGGGGGAGGGTCTCAGCCTATCCTGCCTTCACCTGCTTACGTCGCTGATAAAAAGTATTCTTAATATTTAACTATTTGTATGAAGTGCATTATAACACCATTAAACTATTTTTTTTTTCTTTTGATGCAGGTACTTCTACGTCGACAAAATAAAATTATAATAATAATAAAAGCGGACTGTTTAAAGATATCTGGTTTCCCCTAAGCTATTCCTGGAAATATTTATAGCATTTATCAGTTTCTATACATATAGAATTCAGAAAACTTTCCGCAATTGGAAAAAAAAATCTCCGAAAGGATACTATGCTTCCCTAACTTTAGAGCAAAGAAGTTATAAAAGAGTAGTAGAAGTCTTCGTTCAGAGGTTAATCGGACCCTGATGAAACCTTCTTTTTTTCTAACCTGGTGAGTTTTAACCCAGATCTTTGTTCCAAGTGTTACTGTGAAATATCCCAATCTGTTCTGAAACCTGTAATGTTCCCGAACCCCTCATGGGAACAAAGAAAAAAAATGGGGCCCCAGAACAAATTGTTTCGAATTACAAGAATGAAGGAAACCTACTCATAGCGTCCCTGCTGGAGTGTGGGTGGAAAAAAAAAGTTGAGTGTCAGAGGTTGCTTCTGTCGTTGAAAGGAAATGCGCCTGAATTACATCACGCGTAACTTATTTGCTAATGATTTCTGTTCCTTAACTTCTATAAAAAATAAAATAAATGGGAAGGAAAAAATCTATACTGAGTTTTTTTTTTCCTTTTACCGTATTAAGGCTTTATTGACGATATTAGCATTTATACTGCATTTTCGGTCGAACGGCAGATAAAAAATTCTTATGCAAAAGTCATACATAACTTCTTTTTAGCAGAGCCCGATCAAGCTGAAGTTGGGCCCAGGGCCTGTTAAAAAGTTGGGGCGGCCCTACCTCCCCATTCCCCACTTTCAGAAAAAAAGGTAGGTTTATTTGATGGGTTGACAAAGTTGTTCGGGTGAAAGTTTCAGGTTTACAAAAAAAATTAACTTACAAGAATAATCAAGAAAATGAATTACTGTCCATTCTCTCAAATAAGCATTTGTATAATTTACAAACATCTATGATCCACAGTTTATGTTGCAGAATAAATGAGGACGTCTTTTTCAAAACTTGCCTTATCCACAATCATAAAAATTGTGTTTTCCCTAACAGTCTAGTATTCATTTTAAACTATAATTCTGACATTGTAAAATTTATATTGAAACCAATAGACACATTATGCAGTTTTTGGCATTTCCCCCAAATTTGATTTTCTGGATACGGCAAGTTTTGAAAATTATAGGTACTCTGAAATTGAAAAGGACTTTTACAGAAAAATTAACTATGGAGGTTTTTTTATTACAGTAAAACTTTGTTTTTACGTCAGGGACCAAAATATAAAATGCAAACAGTGGAAAAACTTAAATTGTGAGAAAATACACATAAATTTTTGGGTCCCTGAAATTGGTGGGTCCAGGCCCGTGCATTAATCAGGTCCTGCTTTTTAGGGTTCCGTACTTAAAAAGTGAAAACGGAACCATTATAAGATCACTCCTGTGTCTGTCTGCCCATTTGTCACAGCCATTTTACTCCTAAACTATGGAACGTGAAAACCTCAAAAATTGGGGGAAGTAATAAAGCCTATTGACCCACATATTTACATATTAAACATTCACAAATATATTTAGGAAAAATGTAGACGAGCTAATTAACCCTTAACCGGAAAAGTGAAAATCCTGTGCACAAATAGAACACTTAATAATTTACCAAATAGTGAACTTAAACATTTAATCTTTAATAGTAATGCATTAACAGGACCAATTTTTTATTATAACAACATAAAAATCAGTTTGGAATGTCGGAGAGAGAAAATATTAAGGACAGATATGTAGGCGCAAACATCTCACATATGAACGTTTCCGGTTGAGGGTTAAGTTACTTGAAAAAAAAAAAAAAAATCTCTTTTTTGTGTATCGTGTAAGGTACCGTGTAAAAGCTTTCGTAACGCTGAACTCAAAAATGCATTCCTTTTAATTTTAGGTATTATATTTTCATAGATATCGTTGAAAATGTATTGCAAATATATGACCCCCCCCCCATCTACTTCCGAATCTACTAAAACTAAAATTATACAAAAATTAGAAGTAGTAAACGTTAATTTAAACCTTGCAGGAAAATTATTGCGATTACCCTTGGTCACATAGTTTTTGAGAAAAGTGCATTTTGCTGTTACACAGAAATTTCGATTTGATAATGATTTTCGAAAAAAATCGTAGGTAATTAGCCCAAATATTAACCTTTAAAGATACGGACGGTTTAGAAATTAATGACAATGGCGGTGTACTCTATGTACCATCGGCTTTTAAAGCCCAGATAACAACTTTTAATGATATATTTGTGTAATGCAAGGTCCAGTAGCAGTATATAAGCAATAAACGTCAAATTGTTAAAAACAGAGTAATTTAAAATTAATCACATAAATACTATGGGATTCGAGACTAGTTTGCATTAAGTGGATCTTTAAACAGGCCTCCCGTGTCTTTAAAAGTTAATTAAAAACCTATCTGGAAAAACGCGGCATGGACCAAGCCGACGTTGGAAGTTTGTGACCTCCTTTCGAAGCGCACTTAGCACAATTAGTCCAGGCAATAGGGAATTTTACCTAGCACAATTAATAGCAGTACTGGAAATCGGCTTTCTAGATGTTTTTTAGGTCGCTGAATCCGAATTTGTAACTTCCCACCAAAATTTCCCTTGGCAACCTCCCCAAATTTTGGTAAAAAGCCCCCCAAAAAAGGTTTTTATTAAAAAAATCAATTTTTTTATTGTTTTAGAGAAAAAGTATCTAGAAATTCTGAAAGTAGACAAAATTTCCAACAAATTAGATATATGACATTATGACTTAGGATGAAGGGG
Source organism: Maratus speciosus (assembly GCA_963932465.1). Lineage (NCBI taxonomy): Eukaryota > Metazoa > Arthropoda > Arachnida > Araneae > Salticidae > Maratus > Maratus speciosus. The sequence continues at coordinate 197,549,371 of OZ010792.1, read as the reverse complement.
AAGGGGGTATCTGCCTCGGAACATGCGCGCGGGGCTGCATAAACTAAGTTGCGCAATTCCACTTAACCACTCACACGTTTACATTCGCCCTCCCATCTCCCCTCCGAACTTTCTCTATAAGGTTTACATTAAGTTTTTTGGGTAGCTGAATCCGAATTTTTAACTTACCCCCAAATTCCCCCCCCCCCCCCCGAAAACACCCCCAAATAGTTGTTTTTAACTATTGTTTTAGGGGGAAAGTATTACGAAATTCAGAAACTAGACAAAATTTGCAACAAATAGAATATATGACATTATGAATTAGGATGAACGGGGCGGGTGAGGGCTGCCTCTGAACATGCACTGCGGCGCTACGTACACTAAATTATGAAGTACAGGCAATTTAAGTGTTGCGCGGCAGCGCAATATACTTATTTATTTCCAGTGTCCTCAATGTTAATTTAACATAGAAAAGCCTATGGAGATGATAACTTTTTCATTTTTTCTTCCCACCTTTTTGTCCCTGATGCCACTCATTTTTTATTCTTTACTAATTCTAATTATATTATAAATTTAAAGTTTAGAAACGTTTTCCTGACGACAGGGTCAAAACGAATGGCAAAATACTTTTGCATATGGGTGAATTATAACCCAGAGAGAAACAAGGGCCAATTTTTTTGTATATTATTCAAATATTTTTCTTAATAATTCCAAATTTCACTTTTTTCCATTGAGAATCAACGGACATTTTTAATAGAAAATGTAACATTTTTTCTTCATTGTTGCAAAAATTTCAAAAGCCGTAATAATAATTTATTTGGTTTTAGTAGAAAGATTCCCGCGTGAAAAATTTTAATTGAAATAGTTTTTTTTTTTTTCCCCCAAAAAATTAAAAAGGTGAATATGGCGTCATAGTGGAAATAAAAAGGATATTTTCAGAATACGTTTTTGCTTTGGTCAAGTTTATATTTTAGTAAAAAGTTTCTAATGGATAGCTATTTTTACGCAGGTAGCGAACTTAGTGGGGAATTACATAATTTAAATTTTAAAATGTATTTTTTTTTCGCGATGAGAATTATTTATACCCCAAGTTAAACTTAGGTAATAATTTTCTGATGTGTTTACATCCCCTTTTGGAAGAGAATAAGGTTTAAAAATTCAAGTAAAACTTTTATTTTTTTTTTTTTTTTTTACTGTATCACAGTTATAATATTGTTAAATATTAACAGTAAGGATTCAACAGAATTTACATTTACATTCATAGCGTTCCTGAGTGAGAAATACGGTATCTAAATTTAAGTGAAGTTAATTTTTTATGTTTTGATTATAGATTTTTTACGTTCAGATTGGAAGTTTTTGTCCAAACTACCGCAACCTGCAGTACTACCGTGGTGAAACATTTTGAATTACACATTTGTAAACCTGCATCCCACATTGTGATGCAATACCGCATTCATCAAAGCTTGATGATGATACTCTGTATTAATTTTGAAATGCGTTCGTCTGAGTGCTGTAGTCATTAAAAAACTTGACATATTAAACAAAAACATAATTTGAAGAACAAATTAAAAAACAAAATTTATTTCCTACATTGTTTAAGCCTGAGAAGGGACAGATATTAAATTATTTCATTCAATTAGTTCTACATTTAATGTTAAATTTTTGTAACAAATTAGTTAAGCCAATTGAAGATTAAAAAATAAAAATAAAATTCATACAATATGATACTTAAAACATCCTAAAAACTTAGATTCCGTTCAAATGAAATCGAAATAAATCTTAGACTTCTTCCACTTTTAATTGAAAATATTTGTTTTGCAGATTTAGTATTATGTTTATTAAAATTGTGCATAAAATGATAAGATGCATGCAAAATACAAAACTTTAAAAAAGTCTAAGATTTATTTCGATTTCATTTGAACGGAATCTAAGTTTTTAGGATATTTTAAGTATCATATTGTATGAATTTTATTTTTATTTTTTAATCTTCAATTGGCTTAACTAATTTGTTACAAAAATTTAACAGTAAATGTAGAACTAATTGAATGAAATAATTTAATATCTGTCCCTTCTGAGGCTTAAACAATGTAGGAAATAAATTTTGTTTTTTTAATTTGTTCTTCAAATTATGTTTTTGTTTAATAGGGGATTTTATCTGGCAAAATTAATACTAGTTCTGGATTTCGACTCACTTTATGTTTTTGGGGTCGCTGAATCCGAATTTGTGACTTCCCACCAAAATTTCAGCCGGCACCCCCCCCCCCCCAAAAAAAAAAAATTGATTTTTTGAAAAAATTTTGTTTTTGAGAAAAGCGCGCGGGGAATGTTCCGAGGCAGCCCCCTCTCTCCCCGTTTATCCTACGTAATAATGTCATGTATCCTATTTCTTGCAAATTTTGTCTAGTTTCTGAATTTCGTAATGCTTTTCCCCTAAAACAATAAGAAATTTAAGTTAAAAACAACTATTTGCGGGGCTTTACGGGGGGGGGGGAGAAATTTGGGGGGTAAGTTAAAAATTCGGATTCAGCTACCCAAAAAACTTAAAGTAAACCTTATAGAGAAAGTTCGGAGGGAAGATGGGAGGCATAATGTAAACTTGTGAGTTGTTAAGTGGAATTGCGCAACTTAGTCCACGCAGCACTGCGGCGCATGTTCCAAGGCAGATCCCTCCTTGCCCTTCATCCTAAGTCATAATGTCATATATCTAATTTGTTGCAAATTTTGTCTACTTTCTGAATTTCTAGCTACTTTTCTCCTATAACGATAGGAATTTTTTAATAAAAACTTTTTTGGGGGGTCTTTTTACCAAAATTTGGGGGGGTTGCAGGGGGAAATTTTGGTGGGAAGTTACAAATTCGGATTCAGCGACCCAAAAAACATGTAGAAAGCCGATTTCCAGTACTACCATTAATTTTGCTAGGTAGAGTCCCTATACGGTCTCTATTGCCTGGACTAAATGCCAAGTTCAAACTTTGAACAAGGGTTTTGTTTTAGCTACACTGTAAAAAGAAAAAATTATTGCTACGCTGAATTTAGTTTTATGAAATGCCAAATAAAGTTTAACCTCTTGCGCTCTATGACGTATGTAGCATAGTACGTCATGCTATTATGGTTATTTCCGACAATGACGTACGCAGCATAAGTTATGATATATGGCCGATTTTTTAATTAGACATTCCGAATTCTCATCAGAAGGTTTTAACTCTTATTTTGCTAACAGCGCTAGAGCGTAAGGGTTTAAAAATTAACTACTTTTATTGTCAGTACCGAATTAATTTCATCATGAACAGATTAGGATAAGAAAAAAAAAAAAGAGATGCAAAAGAGCAATACATGATGTTATTCAGGCTTCATATGTCTTTGAACTTTTATGGTATAACCATCCATACTTTTAAAGCATATACAGATATACCCAACCCTACGTTGTATAGTTTTTCTTTTACAAAGACTTATTATTCTTTTAGCAACGATTTTTTTAAATAATGTAGTTAACTAGGGGCTCTGCCCCCTGCAAGCTACGCTCGCCAACCCCCGTTCAGACATCTCAGAATCTAAAAACACGCTAATCTGATGGGTTTTAAAAATATTAGAGAAGATTGAATTATACTGAAAAAAGCTGTGCAGATCTCCCTGTAAACGGGTTTCCATTTAATTCCCTTTGATTGCAAAAATTTAAGGGCGAATTAGTTGCTGTTAAGATATCCAATGGTTGTTTTCGTTTTTGATTAAAGAGGATCAGTTAAACATTTGAAAAGAAGCTAAAATAAAATAAATTTTGTATAAGAGTCTTTGTCTCCCTGTATTTTAAAACAATCTCTATAACAATAGCCTAAGTCATGTGACTATCATCAACAGTTCCAGGCGGACCACTTCGCTTTTTATACTCTAGGTGCTATTTTGGTACTTAAATGTTAGCCAGGCACAGGTGATAAGTCGCCAAATATTATTCTATCGCCATCATTTTATCTATATTATAATAGTTCAAGTCATCAACTGCCATAAACAAATATTGTCTGATCCCTTCGCCGTTCATATGAAAGTTTGGCAAAGATGTCATATACGTCCCATATTGGCGTGATTTTTTAACGACGCAAATTTGGAGAACGCATCAACAGCATAAACAGTAACATCCGGCTTAACATATGAAGCAAAATAACGATATTTTGGTGCCAGTTATGTGCCCGCTCCGTATATGACATTGGCGTCAGAAAAAAATCGTGCCAATATGGGACCGTAAGTTTTCCATTTTGATTAAATAATCAAAAATTTTTTTTCGAATAAAACTGCATAAAGTTGCCATTGTCGCAAAGAATTCTAGGTACTGTTATGCTAGTAGGATGCAAATCTCGCCAATAGCTTTTTTTCAACTCGCCAGTTAGCATTTCTTTTTTTCGAGTGGTAATATTTGGCCAGATACGGTTATACAGGTTTGGCGTGATTTTTATTTTTTTTTTGAAAATTTGGCGAAAACCTCGTTTTCAAATACCAGTTACATATGCATTTTTGGTATTCCTTAGATATCCCGACGACCAAAAATCTATCGCCAAACTATAAGATTAAATGACAATAATGGTTAATCGTAAATGTCACATTCACTTGACTTTAAGCAAGTTACACGTGTTTACGTCATCAAGTGATTTTTATTTCGACGTTTTATTAGTATATTTATTAATGTTATACTAATTTATTTGTTCTTTCGTTATTTAAAATAAAAATTATGTCAATTTGTATAATTTAGCGAGTGCTTTGGCGATTTATATAATTTGGCGAAATTGGTCGACGGAATAACTAAGTAGTGCGGTATTTCTTAATGATTTTCTATTATTTTCTAAAGGAAATATAAAAAAAATAATTAATAATTTATATAATTTGTAAAAAGAAATAAAAGTAAATAAACATTTATTATCAAATAAACAACAACAGCCGGGTTACCATGTCAACCTTTTCTGAAATATATTAAAAAATTATCTGTTTGATGAAAATTTGAGTTGCCATCATCAGAAAAATGTATATAAAATTAGAAAAAAAAATATTTCGAAAACTAATTCGAATTTAAAAATTCTAATACCAGTTTTGAAATCTGCGGATCAATATTGATTTTTGGTGTTAATTTCATCGCAAAGTATTCCATATTTTAGGAGAAATCGCCGTGAAACATAATCAGTTGTTTAATCAGTCGATTCATACTTCCGTTTCATACTTCCGTTTCATAAATTCGTTTCATTAGGATTTTATATATATAGGGTAGATAATTCATATATTTATTGTACGGAACCCTCTGAGCACGAGTAATACTCGCAGTTGGCCGTTGTGTTTATTTATTTTTATTATTTTTTCAATAATCAGAGAATATTTCACAAATTCTAGATATTGTATGCGTATAGGAAGGGGGTTTGTTTGCAAGAGTCCTAAAGCATTACATTCGCACGGTAATTTCCTATGCACGTAATTGAGCAAAACTTCCTTCATCTGAAACAAAACTAAATATGTATGTAACTATACGAGGTTGGTTCTATAATTTTTGCCCCGAGTATGTATAAAATATTTGTACTGCGATGGTTGATGTGGAATATTGAAGCTTAATGTCTAAGATGCCTATGCTCAATTTCAGCATGATAGCTGGTATATTAACATTCTTTTTTTCGTTTTAGGTGTGAGATCCACATATCTTGAAAGGGGGCTGTTGGAGGGTGGATATAGTATTTCTTCGTATTATAGGACTTTTAGGAGATATAACTAGATGTATACTTGAGTTGAACTCTTTTTAAAAAGGGGATTAAAACGTTGAAAGGAATGCCTCTGTATTGAAGGGAATTTTATTCCAAGAGAAAAGGGTACAGAATAATTACAGGGATATTATTGTTGAGAATTTTTTATTAATCACAGGGAAATGCCCATTGTCCGATTTTATCTCCCATATCTCTTAAAAGACTTGCCCATTCGCCATTTTCAACTCCCAAATTTTGTCTAAAATTCTTTGACTTTTGCACGAGTATATACGGTAATTATTTAATTTTTATTTATTTATTTATTTATTTATTTATTTTTATCTTTATTTATTTATTTATTTATTTTTATCTTTATTTATTTATTTATTTATTTTATCTTTATTTATTTATTTTGGTGTGTGTGTGTGTAGGGGGAAGGGGTGTATAAGGCGAGTTTTGAAACTCACATCATCAAATGCATCTTTTAAATTAAGGGAATTATAATGAAATAAATTGTCGGCTTTTTGTACTTTTTCGTTCTATTCAAAGTGCTTTTTCATCATATATCATATTTAAATTGACGGTGTCGGATTTCAGATCAAAAATATTCTAACAACTGTGAAAAAAATTACAACACAAATATAATTAAAAGAAACGTTACACAGGCAGAGACCATGCAAAGAAACAAATGTAGTTATAAATCCTAAATAAGTTTTTCAAGGAAAGCAATTCACAAAGTGTTCTCAAAATATCTTTTCTCCACTCCACTATATAATAGAATTATTTTCCAATACTGCTTTTATAAATACTTTGGATATCTCTGCCACCAGTATTGCAGGAACTGTCCATTACCTTTTGTTTAAGATCAAATTTTTAACAGCAAAAGCAAAAATTCTCTTATTGACCAATTTCGTTCAGTGGAGTCATCCAACAGGCAAAAAATTAAATTGCTATTAAACCTTTTGGGCCATCTTGTATATCCGGCCTGAGATATTTATTACGTGTATAATCAATGCACTTGGCATACAGTTAGATAATAATAATGGCTTACGACACAGACAAAAAATAAAAATAAACTAGAAAACAGAAATTCTGCTTTTTCAGAATTTAGTGTCGCCCCCAATGAAATATATATATATATATATATATATATATATATATATAACCATTAATTAAACATTACCGACCATCATCAAAAACCGCATTATTGTGAATGATTGACAATGGATGCCACAAACCTATAATATAGAACTGTATGTTTAAAATAAAGTACCTTATACTTCATTACAAGAATTAATAAGGAAGAATAACAAAAAGAAGAAAATGGATTCCAAAAAAATTGAAAAACTTATATATTGAATTACGTTTTCAAGAGTACAGAATTCAATGATATAAGCAAATCGGTTGTTTTCTGTGAGAAAAAAAGCTTAAAGCTGAAAAAAAAAATTCTCCTGTACTCGAACAACCAATAGAACCAAAAGAATAGTCTCAAGATGAAAACAGAACATTATCAAATGGCATGAAATGGAAAAAAAACACTACAACCCATTAAATATTTAATTTATAGCAATATAAATTTTACACAACTTACCGAATAAATTTCCTGTAGATTTTGAAAATAGATTCCCGCACATATATATATATATATATATATATATATATATATATAGATAGATAGATAGTACGAAACATATTTCAGTTTTAAGGCTTAAAACACATGCTTTCATTTTATATAAAATGACGTCATTCGCATCCTCTGAAAAATTCCACATTTACGATAAAAGTATATGCATATGACGTCACTATCGCAGAATAATACACAAATCCAGCAAAACACGATGTCATCATTCAAGAAACTAGACAAAAAAAAAAAAAAAATCGCCATTCTAATGATTCATATGCATTCTTTGGTTGTAACATTAATATAGATACTTAAAATTAAATATAGTTTGTAATAGCTCCATGTTTTATCAGAAATCGTTCTTTTTTTTAAAAAATAGCACTGATTTGAATTACATTTTTCCCAGTTGTTATGGGAAAATGGCAACAAAAAGGTATAATATTCTACTATTTTTCAATAGTCCAGGGAAAATGTACCAAAAAAAGGGGGTTGCCTTACAAAAGGTCGGGTAGAAGATTTTTTTTTTCTGAATTGTTAATAATGATGCCAACATGGAAAAAATAAGTTTTCTAACAAATTTCTTAAGGCCAAATTTTCTGTGGCCAAAAAGCAACAAAATTTTGGGACCTCTTTTGACTTTTTTGAAATATCTCGAGACCCGTGGCCGTAGCATATTATTTGTCAATTACAGTATTAAAGAAGATCAAATTCTGTATCACTTTCATATTCGCAACTTTTTTATACACTCAATAGCAAGCGCAGTACGTCATTTCAAAAATAGGACAATTTTTTTAATTTTTTTAAAAACCATGAAAAACTTAGTTCTGCCCCGATTATTCAAAAGTTTCCCATGGATTTAATCTTTTATGTCAACTTCTTATATTGGTAGCAGTAAATTATGTGTTTCAGGGCCAAAATTAGCCTTTTTTGCACCTGTGGCAAGCATGGGTTTTGACAAACCCCCCTTCCCCCCCTTAAAAAGAAAATTTACCACGAGAATTTTAATAAATCTCTAATAGCCAGATTTTGAAAATTTTAAGTGTGTAATCATTAAATACACAATGCTTAACTACGTAATCAGCTTTGTAAAATAGTGATTCATTAAAAATTTGAAAAAAGAATAGAAACAAACCGAAATATATTCCTCTTTAAACAGGTTTCCATCTTAGCAGGTATAATTGTTCATATTCTTTCTCTTGAAAATATATAATTTTTTCTTTAAAGACCGGATTCCGTAATATAGAGATTTCGTTTTCAAAGATTTTACGGAAGTTAAAGTATTGAGGCATTTAAAGTCACAGTTACATGAATTATGAGACTAAATTAGTCACACGACACGAAGACATTCGCAAGGTAATATTAAACCTATAGAAGCTTTCTTGACAAATTTCTCGCTTGCATTTTATTACTTTTAAGTAATTTTTTTTTTTCGTGGATACCTGAGATCAATATCTAATGTTGTGCTTTTGTACTTTTTCGGGTTTGGTTGCTTTTTTTTTTTTTTTTAAATGTTCGGACATTTTCATTTTTGGAAAACTGTTTGGAACCCGTTCTGAAATTTAAAGTATCTTCATTAAAAAAAAATGCCACCAAATTCGAAAAATTATAAACGCACAACTTTAGATATCGACCTCAGGTATCATATGAAAAGAAATTAAATACTGAAATTCAAGCAAGAACTCTGAAAAGAATGCTCCCATAGATTTAACATTAGCGTGCAAATGTTTTGCATGAGACTAGTCACGTGAAGAAAGTGCAGGAAAATGCTGATAAATGGGAAGTATTAGGCTTTATACCTCTAGATCTAGATGATCCAGATATCTGTTTTATTCAGGATAAATATATTCCTTTGAAACGGTCTGCTAATAATCCTACAACAGTGCCATCAAAGAGAAAAAAAATATTGTTAGTTAGCCTGTAGAAATTTTTATTATTAAAAAATATTTTTTCATTTAGTTTTTGCAGTCCTACTGCGTATATTACTTTATTGTATACGAAAATTTGAGTTGAACGAGTCAGGGATCAATGCAGTGTTTTCAGATTGGGGACTTTTTTGTCCCCAGATTGTTGATTGTCACCGCTTTTTTGAAATAGAAATATTCGGCATATTTAAAAATAGAATAAGAATTCTGAAAAATAAGGCGAATTATACTATTTTTAAAAATTGGTGACAGTCAAATAATCTGAATTAAAAAAGTCCCCAATGTGGCAACACTGGATCAATGCGAAAACAAAAATGTTTTTATGGTCTACAATCATAAATAAATTGGTATTTCATTTGATAAATGATATCACTGAGATCATTAAACAGATATATTTTCAAAACTGTACATAATACAGAAGATTAGAATATTCCACAAAGCATATTTTTCCACAACCAAAGTAAGTTTTCTGTTTGAGCTTTAAAGAAATTAATAGATAATATTAAAGTTTTATATAATTTTGCATGCTAAAATGATATAATCTCTTGTTATATTTATTGTTATAAGTGAAAAAGAAAATTTGACAATAATTTTTAAAACTAATCTGTACATAATACAGAAGATTAGAATATTCCACAAAGCATATTTTTCCACAACCAAAGTAAGTTTTCTGTTTGAGCTTTAAAGAAATTAATAGATAATATTAAAGTTTTATATAATTTTGCATGCTAAAATGATATAATCTCTTGTTATATTTATTGTTATAAGTGAAAAAGAAAATTTGACAATAATTTTTAAAACTAATCTGTTAAATATTTTTATAAAACTAGTGATCTCAAATATTTTATTGAAAGAAATTTAAAATTTTACAAGAGATGCATAACATTAGTTAGTGAAGTAATCAGTTGTCATTTTTTTTGTAGCTATTTTATAAGGTAAAACTATTTCGTGCATAAAAGATATTTCTTTTTTGCGCCCCCCTCCCTTTTATATGGAACAACATTCTAATGTTTGCTATCTTTAAAACATTAAAACATATATTATCAATAATTGGTAAATCTACCCTATCTATATTATAAAGGACAAACATATCTGTGCGTAACGCATACGTCATTCTGCGAATGGCAACACTTTGAAATGAAATTTCGGTTTTGCAATTTTCTCTACTGCAAATTTTTAAACTTCTAAACATTGCACATTTAAAATTTTTACACCCTCGTGTAACGAAAAAAATGCTCTTTTAAATGCAATTTGTTTGAAAGCTGTATCTCAATTTAATTTTGAGATATTAATTTTTTTGTACTTTTTAATACATTTTTTGTAATTGTGGCAACTGAAGAACTCCATTTCTGTTGAAAGTCGTGGAGGGTTGAAAGTAAAGGGAAACTACTCACGGAAGAAAGAAAATAATATATTACTGTACATTTGTTGCCATTTTCTCATAAAAACTGAAAAAATAAATTTAAATACGTGCTATGTCAGCGATTTTTTAAATTTCTATATATTGCACATTTTCAATTTTTAAACCATCAAATAGAGAAAAAAATCTACTTTCAAATGCAGTTTGTTTGAAAATTGTATCTTAATTGACTGAGTTATTATGGTTTTTAAAATAACTAGCCACCCGTGGCGACCAATTTAGCCTCCCATAAATGTATGCTAGGCATTGTATCATGTTATTTTTATTCATAATTTAATTTACTTGCTCAATCCTTCGCCGAATTTGAAGATTCTGATAGAGAAATCGAGAACTCCCTACAGTTATGTTAGTCGGGTACAGGTGATAAATCGCCAAACATTGTACCCATCGCATTTTTTTTTTATTTCGTTAATTCAAATTAAAATATAATCCTTTCACTTATTTTATTTAGAATGGATGACTTTAATTTAAAAATAAAACCTTTAAAATTCATGACTTTCACTTAAAAAAAAAAAATTCTTTAAAAAAAGAAAAAGAAAAGAAAAAGAATAAATAATACCATGAACCATTTAATTTCAACATCAAAGAATGTTTTAATTTACCCCTCGAAAAATCAAAAATGCTGCTGGCGAGTTAAAAAAATGCTATTGGCGAGAATTGCACCCAGCTAACATAGAAGTACGAACTCTTTGCGATTATGGACACTTTTATGTAGTTTTATTTGAAAAAAATATTTTGATTAAATCGGTTGCCAGAAAAAAATTTCTTTTCTCGCCATGGACCTTTTCTCTATTTCGCCACGTACCTATACTGGAAAAGCATCTTCATTTATTTTTTTATTTATTGTATTTTAAATTACATGAATAAAAGACGGCACACGTGTCATATACGCACTACGTTGGCACGACTTTTTTCTGACGCCAATGTCATATACGCACCGGAGTACTTAACTGGCGCCAAAGTGTCGTTATTTTGCTTAATGTGGTAACACGGATGCTGTTGTTTATTTATTAATAAATTGTTTATTTACTTTTATTTTATTTTTGAAAATTATATAAATTGTTTTGTTCTATAGTTATTAATTAAACTTTTTATTTATTTATTGTTATTCACTTTTTTAAAATATTACACAATAACCAATGAGATGCGTTTCATCAGGGCGTTGCCGTTAAACAATTAACCGCCAATTGTTTACAATTAACCAACAATTAATCGCGATTTCTGTGTCACGAACGATAGCGTAATTATATATATATATATATATATATATATATATATATATATATATATATATATATATATATAGAGAGAGAGAGAGAGAGAGAGATTTTCAAGCATAAATTATTTTTTAATTTATCTGTATCACGTGTAGCTCGATTACGGAAGGTTAATCCGCTTGCTCTTAAAAGTAAAAAGTTCAGCATATGTTTCCGTCTAATGTTCCATAAAAAAGTTAAAACTTCCTCTATAGAAAAATAAATAAATTAATGTAAATAAGAAACAAATTTAACAGACATGTGATTGAACCACACGCTTATGAACCGAAATGATCAGAAAGACTGACTTAAGTGGCAAAATCTTGGGTTAATAACTCCTGGCATGTGGTGACATGTGAAAGTATCGCTTTTAATAAATTTCAAAACTTTATTTGATTGCATAATTGATATTTTTCATATAAAAATTCTTTTTGATGTTAGTGGGCAATGTAAAATATATATTACATGTAAAAAAAGTAATTCGATTTAAAAAAAAAAAAAAAAATGGTTTTCACCTATATTCTGTAATCCGATGAGCTCGGGTTCGATCACCTAGTATATATAAAATCCTAAAGAAACGCATTTTATGAAGCGGAAGTATGTAACGGAAGTATGAAACGCAAGTATGTATCGACTGATTAAACAACTGATTATGTTTCACGGCGATTTCTCCTAAAATATGGAATACTTTGCGATGAAATTAACACCAAAAATCAATATTGATCCGCAGATTTCAAAACTGGTATTAGAATTTTTAAATTCGAATTAGTTTTCGAAATATTAATTTTTTTCTAATTTTATATACATTTTTCTAATGATGGCAACTCAAATTTTAATCATAACTGATATTTCTTTTCGTATTTCAGAAAGGGTTATTATTTTAAATTAATTTAGCCTCACTTGAATCTATGCTAAGAACAATGTTTTTTTTTTATTATTTCATTATCATTTAATTTAATACAAAGCATTCATTTCAAACTGAAAATTTAAAAATCAATGGCTTTAACTTCTTTCTTTTTTTTTTTTTTAAACGAAATGAAAAGAAAAATGTGTCATATACGCACCGGGTTACTTAAATAGCGCCAAAGGGCGTTGTTTTACCTGACATGGTAACCCGACTACTGTTATATATTTATTAATAAAGTTTTATTTACCTTTATTTTCTTTTTATTTAAAACAAAAAAAAAAAAGTTATAAATTGCTTTGTTCTATAATTATTAATTAATTATTTTTATTTATTATTAGTTCATTTTAAAAACAATAGAAAATAATTTAAATATACATATACATATATAACTGGTATTCGAAAACGAGGTTTTCGCCAAATTGTCGTAAAAAAAAACCCCACGCCAAACCCGATTAAATATTGCAAGAAATCCTGACATTTAATTTCAAATTCAAAGCAATGTTTTAAATGTACTCTTAGTTATCCAGTCGACCAATTTCGCCAAATTATATAAATCGACAAAGCACTCACCAAATTATACAAATTGACGTAATTTTTATTTTAAATAACGAAAGAACAAATAAAGGCACAGATGTCATATACGAAAAACCCCATATTGGCGCGGTTTTTTCTAACGCCAATGTCGTATACGCAAAGGTACTTAACCCTTAACCGCAATCGTGGGTCCATTTTGACCGGACAACGACAAAAAAAAAAAAAAAAAAAAAAAAAAAAAAAAAAAAAAAAAAAAAAAAAACGTTTAATTTCGAAACGGGCGCATCAACTCTTAAAGAACTAAATTAAAAAAAAAAAAAAATGTATAATTTCAAGATATATATGAATAAAAGTTGATTTATATAGTACATGAAACTTTTTTCAATGCGCTTATAATCCATCTAAGTGGTAATTTCATATATATTAGAAAATAACTTGGATTTTAATTAAAGGGTCCTTTTGGACATAAGATTCCACTAATGTGGAACAATTTAGCGATTCCGGTTAAAGGTTAACTGACGCCAAAGTATAGTTATTTTGCTTGATATGGGAATCAGGATGTTCTTGTTTATGGTGGTGATGTTTTCGCTAAAATGGCGTCGGAAAAAAACCGCGCCAATATGGGGAGTATATGACATCTGTGCCGAAATAAATTAGTATAGCATTGGGCACAGATGTCATATTGGCGCGTTTTTTTCTGACGCCAATGTCATATATGCAATGGGTACTTAACTAGCGCCAAACTGTCGTTATTTTGCTTCATATGGTAACCCGGACGTTGTTGTTTATGCTGTTGATGTTTTCGCCAAATTGCCGTCGGGAAAAATGTCGCGCCAATATGGGGCGTATATGACATCTGTGCCTAGCATTGATAAAAATAAAAATAAAACGTCGAAATAAAAATCCCTTGGTGGCGTAAATACGTGTAACTTCCTTACAGTCAAGTGAATGTGACATTTACGATCAACCATTATCGGCATTTAATCTTATATTCTGGCGATAGATTTTTGGTCGATGGGATAACCAAGTAGTACCGTTTTAATTTACCACTCGAAAAATAAAAAAAATGCTAACTGGCGAGTTAAAAAAAGCTATTGGCGAGATTTTCACCCGGCTAACACAAAAGTATCAAGAATTCTATGTGATCATGGCATCTTTTATGTAGTTCTATTCGAAAAAATAACTTTGATTCTTTAATCAAAATGGAAACCTTTCTTAGGAAAAGCGAAGTGTTGTAATTGTTTATGGCAGTTACATCACTTATGCTATTGTAATATAAGTGAAATCATGGCGATAGAATAATATTTGGTGACTTATGGCCTGTGTCTGGCTAACATTAAAGTACCAAAATGACCGCCTGGAATATAAAAAGCGAAGGAATCCGCCCAGAATTGTTGATAATAGTCACATGACTTAGGATATTACTATAGAGATTATTTTCAATTCTAAAAACAGCGCAAAGAATAATATTTCCTAACGATTAAAAATTTATTTACACGTGACTATTAAAAACAGAAAAAAAACCCCTTTAAAATTACTATTAAATGAGTACGTGTTACAAGCAAGAAAATATTGAAAATTATGTCTTGAAAATTGTATTTACACGTGAATAATAAAAGAGAAAGGAAACTTTAAAATAATAAATACATTAATATGCGTTTAACTCTTTCAGGAGCAAGGTACTTCTATTCTTAAAATGTTGAAATCAGTAAATGGCACCAGAATTTACAAACAAATTTCGAAATAGGAAAATGCTTTTGTTCACTTAATAATAAAAGGAAAATTTTCATTCCAATATTCTGGTGCATTTAAGAATTAAAATTAAGTGGTCCAAAAATGAATTACCGCCCTTGAAGGGGTTAAAACGGTAAATTGTAGTAAATTGTATTATGTCAATCGTTTTATAACGCTGTTAAAAAATACCAGGAGGCAAAGACTCTGTTTACTTAATTCATTTTATTTTAGCTTCCTTTCAAATGTTTAACTGGTCTTCTTTAATCAATCACGAAAACAACCGTTGGATGTCTTAATAGCAAATGATTCGGCCTTAAATTTTTGCAATCAAAGGGAATTGAATGGAAACCCGTTTACAGGGAGATCGCTATAGGTTTTTACAATTATAATTCAATCTTCTCTATTCTTTTTAAAACCGATCAAATTAGCGTGCTTTTAGATTCTGCGGTGTCTGAATGGGGGTTGGCGAGCGTAGCTTGCAGGGGGCAGAGCCCCCTAGTAAAATATATCATTGTAGCGTGGAATAAAATATGTTTTTCGCAAATTTTCATACCTATCTCATTGATACCTGGAAAAATATGTATGCATTATAAAAGTTATTAAAATTATAAAAATTATTGAAATTATTAAAATTAAACAAGTATTCTTTCTTAATTGAAACTAACATGCCAATAAGTTACTAAATATTGAAGTATTCTTTTAAACAATGCTTTGAAGTTAACAGTGTATAAATGTATAAACTTAAAGTTACTGTCTAAATATCAAAATTATCTCATTCATCTACACTCTGCCCTACTTTTAAAATTATATAAATTCATTAAATACAAAATGTCTGTTGAGTTGAAAATAAAGACGTGAGTGTGCAAATAATAGATAACTTGCTGCTACCAATTTTTAGAAGTCGACATACACGATTAAATCTGCGGGGAACTTTTGAATAATCTGGGCAAAACTAGGTCTCTCACGGTTTTTAAGAAATTGAAAAAATGTCTTATTTTTGAAATGGCGTACTGCGCTTGCTATTGAGTCTATAAAAAAAATTTGTAAATATGAAAGTTGTACAGAATTTCGTACTCTTTAATATTGTAACTGACAAATAATATGCTACAGCAACGGATCTCGAGATATTTAGAAGAAAAAAAAAAAAGTCCCAAAATTTTGTTGTTTTTTGTCCACAGAAAGTTTAGTCTTAAGAAATTTTGTTAGAAAACTTGGTTTTTCCATGTTGGCATCATTATAAACAATTCAGAAAAAAAAAAAAATCTTCTACGCGACCTTTTGCAAAGTAAAATGTACATTTCCCCTGGACTACAACTATTTTTCCTTTTCTTTCTACAGGAATGGAGTACTTTTGTTGCCAACGTTAAAGAAATGGCGTTAAAAACTACAAAAAAATGTATATCTAAAAAATAAATTGAGATACAGTTTAAAAATAATTGCAATTAAAAGTACTCTTTTTTTCACTAAACGACGGCATAAAAATTGAAAATATGCGATGCTTAGAAGTTAAAAAAATTGCATTAGAGATTATAAGTACTTAACTTAACCGTGTAATGATACATCTGCTTCGTTTTACGGCTGCCTTATATAACGGAACGTTATTTTTAGAGACGACATTTTAATTGCTGCCCGAAAGGAAAAGCATATCGGGTGCAAATAAAAATGCAATTCAGGTATTGCATGTAAGTGGTAATAATTTAAGACAGAAAATAAAAATCTGATTATAATCCACATTCAACATACAAAAATAACAGACTTCGAACAATGGTAAAAATTGATTTTCAAATTCCGACCTAAATGGATTCTTAATCCTAGGTGAAGCTTAATGCCAAGGCGAGATAGCCCTTAGTTTAATTCCTTAGGTATCTTAAGCAGCCTCTAAGGCACAGCTAAGTAATTTAAATTTATTATTTTTAACCTGTTAAATCCCAGACATCAACACTACATGGATTTTTATTTCACTTTCTCTTCAAATTTTTTTCCTGTATCAAGTTTCGAAATTTTTTCCATTACAAAATGAAAATACAGTCGCCCCTTACTTTTTCAGTTCCTCTTTTTCTGGACAGAAATATTCAGCTTATAAATTCCAAGATTAAATAAGAAGAAAATTTCTCTCCAGAAAAAGTGGTAACAAAAAGCCCATAAACTAAACTACACCGCGTAAAGATTTGAAAAAAAAGCGCAAAGTGAAAGATTTTTGTTTATTGTCGTCAGCTATTGTTCCGTTTCTTGTGTAATGGATCCTATTTAGCACTACGAATAAAATATCAGTAATTTTCTTTTCAATTTTCCTCGAATACTAATACTCATACATGTAGGTTTTTCCGACTCCATTCGCAGCAGCATAGGAAGCATTGGGAAGAAGTGCACATTTAACGATTTTAGTATTGATTCTGCATTTTTTAAAACTCTCTTTTCTGTTACGCAGCGCCAGATATTTCCCTAGCGTTGACTTTTGGAACTATTTTTTCCCGCGGAATCCTTCGTTCCCCGTATTGCTTAATCTTATTACAAAATTTGGCGTCATTCTTTTAATTAGATCGCGCTACAGTACACCCTGAGTACTGTCAGTTTATTTATAGCCACCTTGTATATTATGAAGCAAAAGTATGCCAGTAAGCAACGCCGACGTCATATTGGCGGAGAAAACGACCTAACCAATAAATTTTGAATTTACTGACTTTGTTTTTACTTCTAAACTTCACACAATTTCAAGTTTTACACAGCGGAAATATACTTTCAAAAGCAGTTTGTTTGAATCTATATCTCAATTATATTTTATCATATATTATATTTTAATTTTCAAGCATGAAGTGCAACCCAATTTCTGAAGATCAACCCGCTTGCCCTTAAAACAGTGTAAATAATTCAGCATTTGTTTATTTTCATGTAACTTTAAATAAATAAGCTGCATACAAAATTTATACTTTCGAAATAAACAAATAAAACATGAATTTATTAGACATGTAATCGGACTACGCGCTTAAACACCTAGGTAATCAAAAACACAAAGGTTGCTATAATACTAAAAGGCTTCGCTGTAGGCGCGGTTGCGGCTAATACGAAAATACCAAAAAGTCGTTTTTGGTGTAGTTGGTGGTTGAAAAATAAATAAATAATAAAAAAAGGGGTAAAAAGAAAGCAAAGGAATGCTTTCAAAAGATAAAATATCTCAATTCTGGACATATATTTTTGTAAAATGTAATGGAGCCTAAAAAGCCTGGTAACTTAGTGGTCAGCGTATGGCGCCGACTCGCTACAGGTCTTGAGTTCGACTGCGGATTTGGGCAAACGTCACTGAACCTGTTATCCCTACAGGGTCGGTAAAATGAGGTCTAAGTTGCTTGTGAATTAAACACTGAGGAGAGGATCCAGCGTTAGGTTGACCACCTGTTTGGGGCATATGTTGCATAGCCGTGATCATGGCCCATGATCAAGAAAAGAGAGTTGACCACTGTGCGATAATATTCTTAATGAATTCCAGTGCCTTAGTTTAAGTAGAGCCTAAACTTTACATTCAGATTTTAAGATTTCTCAAACTTTAGGTCATGCTGCTTTAGAAAGCTAAGAAAGTACACTGAAGGTCAAAAATGCGTTAGTTTTAAATTAAAATATATCAGGCTTCTTTAACCCGGGCAGCTCGGGTTGGATTGCCTGGTTAAAATAAAATAATCCATAAAAATAAATAAAATAAACAGCTGAGGCTCACATTCTTTTTCTGCTATTAATAATTAATACATATTTTTAATTTATATTTATCCTTTTACCTAGTTCCCGGAAAAATAAGCTTAAAAACTTCAACTTCAGCATCGCGCAGATAAATCTCTGAAGATTTAAATGAGTTTCTTATTTTAAATGAATTAATGAAAGAAACGTGACACAAAAAAAGTTTTATTTTAAAAACTTAATTTATACGCATTATTCTAAAAGTAAGTAAGTTATGCAGCCACGTACCGTACATTATCTGACGTGTGATGATGTTACATGGCACAACTTTTACTCCTCTATACTTTTTTCTGAAGCATGATTAATGACTGACAGTGACTGATGGCCTATCCACTCGCAAAGCCGCAAAAATCCCTTTGAATGCGCATTTCAAAAGTTTGTTGACAGAATGGGGTTCTTCGGACTGATCATGAGAGGTTTTCCTTCCTTCGCCAGCATTTGTGCATGAATGTTTGACTTTATATTTTAAGGATACCTTACAAGTATTTTAAAATAAAATTCTTGTTAGTCGATAAAGTTTTTTTCGAATAATTCTTTAGATTTATATTGATTTGTTATGTTCTCAAATAAATAAATTATTGTTTAAAATATAAATTAAATGCAAATTTTATTACTACTGCAAGTTTATTACGATAATGTCTCTGGTTATGCAGTATGTCAAAACAATATATGTCTTTATAAAATTTAAAAGTGGACATTACGCAATGAGCTGATATATGAACAATGAGCTGAGATTTTTATAAATATGCTAAATCAGTATATCCTGGAAAATAAAATGTACATCACGTTTCAAAATATACTATAGATAATATTTAAATTAAAATACGTTTAAACCGTATATGTATACCGATATGTACAACCGTGTTTAAGGTTACACAATACACATATCACTCATTTAGCATATGAATAAAAATCTGAGCGTTTTTCTTACAATATACATGTATGTCGATACAATACCTAAACCGAAAAACAATTTAGGTTCAGTTTGGATTTTTGTTTAACCTTTAACTGATGTCACAGAAATTGTCACATAACTAGTGTGAAGCGGTCTGTGAGACCACTCCATCGAAAGATGAATAAAATGCATTATTAACTCATAGGATGGTGTTTTTGTACCAAACTTTTTGTACAGAAATGTTATAATTAAAATTCACCTATTCAAAAGTATCTGGTGATAGTACTAAAGTTCCAAACTGAACAAAATATCGGTAGTGTTTGTAGTTAAACAGAAAATTGCAAGTTAAACTATAAAATTTGAAAAAAGCCGCGGTCCGAGAGACCGGTAACATCAGTTAGAGGTTAATCATAAATAAAGTTTTTTCCCTGTTTCCATTTTTCCGTTAGATTTAGATTGGAAATCTCAGTATTAATTAATTTTCAAGCTTGTACAGATTAGTAATTTCTGTTATTATTATTTTTTTTATATTTGAATCCAACACTATTAAAACAATAATGCACTAATTCAAAATACAATACTAATCAATGTATCATAGTATCATACATTGACTTAAACTGACTTCCTTTAGGGATACTATTTAACGAGATTTTTCGTTTATTTTTCAATATATTATTATTCTTTTGATTCGGAGGGAGTGAGGGGAGGGGGATTACATCTTGTCCCGGACGCCCAAAATCTTAACTACCCCATATGCTAAACCCATTGCATTGTTTAATTATTATTGCCCTGTGGATTAAAAACAGATCCCAAATAATGCTCTCTAGGGTCCAAAGCCCTGCAGCTGCTTAGTGCCCCCCTCAAACCAAAAATGTAGTTACAATTTTTTTCGAAAGTATTCAAAAAATGTTGTGCATTTTATCAAACCGCTTTTGAAACTCTAATTAATTTAAATTTTATTTTGATGTTTGATGCAATAATATTTTATAAATCTACATCTGAAGTATATTTCTTAAAAAACATAAAATATTTTGCTTACAGTATACCTAATTTAAACTATTTTCAGAGTGTGGCGAATACTGGCTTAGAGCTTAGTAACTTAAATTAAGCTTTATAATTTAGCTCTGTAAGATAACTCTGGAGTTTTACTCTGTAACTTAATTTAACTTAGCTCTATAACTTAAATATCGAGCTTGAAATTATTATTTTTTCTGCATCATTTTATTCAATTTGGTGTTTCCTTCTACCTAGCCCAGATCCTAGTCAGCCTTTGCAATAATCAGGCCCGGATTAAGATCATGGTGAATTCCTCATCACCCACTATCACTTTAATTTCCTGTGAGAATGTTTAATATATCTATTCTAAGTATGAACCCTACACTGTGATGTATATTTCCAAGTGAAAAAACTAGAACAATAGAAGGAAAAGAACTGTGAAAAAAGGTTTTTTATGTATCGCTTATACGAAGCGCAATACATGATAAAACTTAATATTGTAAGAATCTACATAGTTTGTAGAATCTTTTAGTATAAAAATTAAAGGAAATAATACAAAAATTAATTAATTATTCACACTTAAAAAAAATCAAAGTATTAGAATAACCATTTACCTGGTTCAAAATATTAGAATAATGCATGGTAAATAATACGTGTTTTTTAAAAAAAGAAAAAATAATTGTTCTTTAATATTGTGTAGCTTCACCTTTACATTTTATAGCAGCAGGAACTCGCTTTGCCAAGCTGTGGTGCTAAGTGGTTCACAATGGTTTATGACCAGACATGGCCATGTCGACATTATGCTGGAAAAAAAGCTCAACATTGTTTTTGATGCAATATGTTGCAGTCTTTTCTTCATTGTTCTCCACAGATTCTCTATTAGATTTAAATAAGGCGAATTATCCAGCCAGGGAAGTACGTTAATTTGGTGTTGGCTAAGTCAGATCTTGGTGGACACTGACCTGCGTGAAGGTGCTAAATCATGTTGGAAAATAAAATCGTCACCACACAGATCTTCCGACGATGGAATCAGGAAATTCTGAAGGATTTATTGATTATCTCAGAATTAATCCTTTCGTAGACGATACATAGCCTTCCAGGACCATTTGCAGTCATGCAAGCCCATACCATTACACTGTTAAAAATATTTCTGTAAAACAGAAAATTTCTGGAAGCAAAAAGTTGCCAGAAAATATCTGTTTTCAGAAAATATCTGTTAACGAAAGAATGCGTTATCAAACGACAGAAATAGGTAGTCACACAGGCACTTCGTGTTGACAATTGACGCTCTTCCCAACAGTCAAAATCTGTAGGTCGATTCCTGTTGGCGAGGGGGGAGGTGGGGAGGTTCTATTTAACAGAAGAATCGCGTATTATAGGTTAGGTACACGGGAAATTTCTATTTACCGATCGATTTGTTTATATTAATAATAATAAATATTTATAGGAATTTATCCTCCAAACTTTTATAAAATTAATTTAAATAGCTTATTCGCAATAAAATATTTAAACAGTTGAATTTATATAGATTTGTGAATTAAGTACATTAAAGAATGGAATAAGTGAAAGAAGATATCTTAAACCCCCCCCCCCCTCCCCAGAATAATAAAAAATATATATATACGATATAAGGGTAACTCCCCCTTCCCCCATAAAAATATTTATTAATAAAATAAATATATGTATTGAATGTGATTTGTAATTAAGAGAACTTTAATATTTATTCGTGCAATATTTTTGAAAATTGATTAGGTTCAATCAGTGACTTTGGTTAATTATGTAAATAATAGCCTGCCAATTTTTATAATTTTTTCGAATAGAAAGCTTTGTATATATAAATGTGTAAAAGTTGACAGCTATGAGCAAAGATGTGAAATGAAAAAGAAGAGCCACTAAAATCTATATAAACACCGCCATAAAAAAATATTTCATTTCAGCTAAAGTGATAAAATGAGTTTTTATCCTTCTTAACAATTTACAATGTTCCGTATAAAGTAAATGATCATCAACTAAATAAAAAAAGTATTACAATATAATTTATTTACAATAAAATTAATTATTAAATAATTAAAATTAAATTAAATTAAAATGTTAAACAAAATTAAACTTGCTGATTCTATAAAATGAATGGTTAAAGCTTAAATAGGAATTATTTTCAAAATAATTCACACAGTTGTAGCTCAAAATTTATTACATTAAATGGAGTGAATAAAATTTACAAATTTTAACTTAACCACTACAGTTAAGTCTAAGATTGTACTAAAAAAATAATTTCTTCAGAATCAACACATGGAACGATTAAACAAAATATCAATCACTCCATTTTAAACAACATAGTAAATAGTTGGAAATGTGATAATTTTAAACAATAAAAATATATGAACAGCGTCAGATCTAATAAACACAGCTGCCAACTTGTACGGATTTTTCATACCGATAAAATTTAATAGAAAACTTTAGCTATCGAATCGCCGAAATTCAAGCAATTTTAACGTTTAAATAAATAAAAATTTCTATAAAATTTTAGTGGTAAGAAAAATCCGTACAAGTTGGCAGCTATGAATAAATATTATTCTGTTAATATTAAACGAAAATATCAGTTATCTATAACTGTAATAATTAATGCAACTACTCCGTTATTATTATTAAAACTATCACCCCAAAACTAATCACGTATGTCAATTGATGACAAAATTAATTTAAAATCTCAATCAAAATTTCTAGAACTAATACATATGAAATAAAATTAAACTCTTAGTCATAAAAAAGTTAAATATAATAAGTAATCATTCTACAGCTATGTAAAAATTCAGGATTTGTAAACTAATCATAAACTTAAGATTATTTATTTAACTTAAAATAAACAACTGATCAAAAAATAATCTCCAGTTATTAACAGAATTAGATCAACTAAGTTACTAATGTGCATAAATAATGATGTATAAAATAATACTAATAATTTAAGTATATCATACATTATAAAATAATAATAATAATAATAATAAATAGTATTGCTTTAGTAAGATTTTTAGCAAATAGGAAATACTTTTCATACATATTGTTACGTTTCGGAAAAACATTGTTACATATTTAAAAGAAGGATGAAAACATACCTTGCTATGTTTGTTTTCTAGTATTCGAACAGTAAATCCTAATTATTGAAGAAAACTACTCCATTAATGCGGTTCTGGTGTCAAAGGTGTGTGTCGCCGGTTTCAATGGTGAAATTGATTCTTAATTTTCTGTTAAAAATTCTTTATACATTATTCTTTTTCAATTAGATGAACGTGCTTTATTGAACGAACTGCCATTTTCAACAGTACACAAGAAACAAGACACAACAAATATTTCATGTTAGAAGAGATACCTTAGCGTGGGGTGTATGATAACTAATGCTAATTGGTCATTCCAAATGACTTTGTAGACGTCATAGGGGTGACCTCCCGTTCAAAGTATTTCTTCTGTTATCCAACATATTATTCTGTCGCAGTGAAAACTGATGGCAAAGAAAACATAATTTTTTGTTGTTTGACATGAAAATAAGCGATATGAGGATGGAATGACATAAGAAGTCTGTTAACGTAATTTTTACTGTCGGAATTCGAAGATATTTTTCTGTTCTTTTAAGATTTTTTTTTTACAGTGTACACTGGCTGCCAATTTCACAGTCGTTTCATGCGGTCCTTGTCATATGCTTCTTGCTTCATTCGCCATACACGAACACATTGATCATCATATGTTACGGAAAACACACTCTCAACCTAAGCAATATCTTTTTCCAATCATCCAGACCCCATAAAATTCTTTGTTTGCACCACTTCACTCTCTCCATTTTCTGTTTAATAGTCATGAGAAACTTTATTGTTGGTATACGAGATTGAAATCCAAGTTTATGGAAACGTCTTAGTGTTGTAGATTTACTCACATCACTCCGTGTTCTTTCCACTTTCGATGAAAATATCTTATACTTCTAAAACGGGTTTTTTTAACAATACTCTTTAGCTTTCTATCACCTCTCTGGGTAGTTTTTTGGCTTTCGGCCGCTATTCAGATGCTTGTTTTCAAAATGTCCGTCGTTAAAATACTTCTTTATTGCTCTGCTAACACTTGGTTGAGAACATTTTAAATAACTGGCGATATATTTCTGATTAGTGTTGTAGATTTACTCACATCACTCCGTGTTCTTTCCACTTTCGATGAAAATATCTTATACTTCTAAAACGGGTTTTTTTAACAATACTCTTTAGCTTTCTATCACCTCTCTGGGTAGTTTTTTGGCTTTCGGCCGCTATTCAGATGCTTGTTTTCAAAATGTCCGTCGTTAAAATACTTCTTTATTGCTCTGCTAACACTTGGTTGAGAACATTTTAAATAACTGGCGATATATTTCTGATTAGTGTTGTAGATTTACTCACATCACTCCGTGTTCTTTCCACTTTCGATGAAAATATCTTATACTTCTAAAACGGGTTTTTTTAACAATACTCTTTAGCTTTCTATCACCTCTCTGGGTAGTTTTTTGGCTTTCGGCCGCTATTCAGATGCTTGTTTTCAAAATGTCCGTCGTTAAAATACTTCTTTATTGCTCTGCTAACACTTGGTTGAGAACATTTTAAATAACTGGCGATATATTTCTGATTATGACCTTCTTTATGCAAATCAATAATACGATGCTTTATAAACTCCGTTATGTCAGACGAACGACCCATGTTTCACTCAATATGAAAACTATGATGATGCAAAGCGTTTTTATAACTTAACAAGAAGTCTCACAGAAGATAATTTCATGCTTAATTTATGCAATCTTCTGAACAATCCGGAAAATTCATAAGAATTCTAATTTTTTGAACAACCTATTTTAATATTCTAATATTTTGAATAATGAAAATAATTTTACAAAAATGCAATATTCACTCAAAATATAATCTTTTACAGTTTTAATTTTCTTTAATAACATGCAAATTTATTAAAACATCAACCGTTGTTCTTTTTCAATATCACTACACTGAAATAAAGCTAAATTCAATTCCAAATACAAATGAAATTAATTGTTCTATTTTGACATAAGTTCCGACAAGAAGTAGTGTCACTGCAGTTTTAACTAAATTACTCCAAAATTATATCTAATAGTTACTGCTCTTTTATACAGGTATCTCTTTTATACAATGATTATTAATTCGTAATACTTCATTATTTTGATTATTTTGTTTGATGTTTGTTTTCAAACATAAGCCCAAAAAAAAGTGAAACATTTGCAAAACGTGGTGTCAAATCTGGTAATGGCAGACCTTTTAACACACAATCTTAGCTACTAATCCTAAAATGATGAATTTTTTCTGCATACATGTTGTAATATCAGTACCCAAAAAAGAAAGATTTTAAAGAATATTTAAAATAAAGATTATTTTAAAATTTAAAAGTATTTATGTAACTTCATTATTATGACTGTATGAAAAATTTGACAATAACTTTTTTCTCTTTTTTTAAAAATCTGAACTTAATTTCCTTATCTAATTTAAGCATAAAATATTAAATATAAGTCTTTATGTTGAGAGTTTGCAATAAAGAACGAGTTAATTTCATTTACCTTTCTTTATTTCTAACTAATGCTATTTAATCGATCAAGTACTTGGTTTGACAAGCGAAAAGATTAAAAATAAAATAAAATAAAATAAAATAAATGATGAGAAGAGAGAATAAATTAGGACTTCGATTTTTTTTATTGTACTTATTAAACAGAACATTATGTTAAAAAAAGAATTGTTATTATTATCTTTTAATTTTCGCCATTTAAACACTACTTAATCTTTTACTGTCAAAGGGAATCTTAACCTCTAATATTTGTTAAATAACAATAATGAGACATAACACGTAATTTTTTTTTCACTAAATTATGCATATTAAAATCCGTATTTGACTTTGAAAAGTGACAGCTTTTAGCAAAAATTAAAAAAAAGTAAAGTAAGCGAAAATAAATTATCATTTTGAGTTTTAATTGCACGATTTGTTTGCATTGCTAAGTAGGGGTAAAACAAGAGTGAAAATGTATCCAAACCAAATCTTGAACCCGGGTCATTGATATAGTTCACTAATTATCTTCCAACTGAACTACTCGGACGATATTCAACCCGACACACCAAACTCTTATAGGTTGGCAAGGCTGCATCCGCAGCACAATATGAAATACTAGGTTGAGCAAAAAGTTCTGGGAAATTTGTGGAAGTTGCGTTGTTATGGGCAAATTAACAACAAAAGCAACAAGGACTATTCTTCAAAGTTGTCATCATAGTCCACGACTTTTGCCATCGTTCTGCCTGATTCCGGATTTGCTGGGAGTACCATGGCGCCTCCTTGTAATCGAAAAACTCTTGACATGCTTCTTCAAATTTATTAAAGGATTCAAATCGACGGCCCTAGAAAAAATATTGCATTGATCGAAAAAGACAATAAACAGATGGAGCCACGTCTGGACTGTAGTCGGGGTGTGGAAGAATTTCGACGCCGTCCAATTGTGCAAACTTGTCCTTGGTCCTCTGGGCCACGTGCGGTTTGGCATTGTCCTGCTGAAACAAAGCGCGCTTTCGGCGGACCAATCTTGGATACTTCTGCACCAATTTATCGTAGACGCGATTCAACTGCTGGCAATAGAGCTCGGCATTCATGGCACGACCATCATATACGATACAAATTCTGTTAACAATTAGATTAAAAATTTCCCAGAACTTTTTGCTCAATCTAATATATCCATGAGCCACAATCCTGTGAAAAACATGAGACGAAATAAACCCAGTATCAGTGAAATGATATAATTGTGTAGCTATGAAATACACCTAATACATTAGCAATGCAAAAAATTCATGCAATTAAAATTCAATATTTCGGGCGTATTTCATAGCTACAAAATTATATCTATACATTGTCGCATCGCCACTCAAATAAATTCACTACAGCTAGTTAAACCATTGAATTAACACGCAATTCAGTATAAAAACATAACAAATTTAATGAAAAAACTTGTCGGATGTACCAATCCCAGAACTTTCTTCTATCTCATACATGTTAATACTTCAAAATTCGCTATCACACTGCCAAAATTAAATGGCAATCTATGCCTTTCATGAGGGTTCTAAAGATATGAAATTCCGTGCAATAATTTTTGAGATATGACTATCGCTGACGTCATGTAAATCCAGCAAAATGCATTCTAGAAGCGCCACCTATTGGATGCTTTACACCAAAACGTATGTTACACCAAACCACCAAGCAACAACATATGTCAACGCCTAACTGAATCTGAAGTTTGGGGGGAAATCTGTGCATTAGTTTTTAAGATAAAGCTATTGCGAAAATCATGCAAATTCCAGCATAGCAGCCCCACATATTAGGCGATTAACACCAAAACTTAATCAGCAACTACTTGTGTTAACATCTAACTAAATCTGAAGTTAGATGAAAATTCTTGCATTAGTACTCATACAATATAGAGCTATTGCGGGAATCGGGAAAAATGCAGCACAGCAGAACCACCTGTCAGGCGATTTACACCAACACATAATCGGTACCAACTCATATCAAAGACTAACTGAATCTGAAATTTGGTAAAAATCCGTGTTTGAGATAGAGCTATTGCATAAAAAAGCGAAAAATGCTGCGTAGCAGTGCCACCTGTTGGGCCCGTTTACACCAAAAACTAATCAGCACTAATTTATATTAGGGAATACCTGAATATAAAGTTTTATTAAATTCCATGCATTAGTTTTTGAGATAGAGTGCCCACAAAATTTGTGTCGCATACAGACAGACAGATAGACAGAGTCGCAGACTCACATTTTGTAAAAACATGTTTTTCAGGATCTCTCACCCCTAAAGCTTGTAAATCCGTCAAAAACAGGAAAATGAACGTTTTCACAAATCCAATACTTTCTTCTTGTAAAGATAGGAAAAAGTGAGAAAAAGTAGATTATGTATAATGAAAGTAATCACATCAGTTCTCTACACTAAAAGTCCACAAGCCAAAATCCTGGCTTTTTCATATAATCACATTTGCCACGTGCTTACTCCAAAAGACTAACTCTGTTCAAACAGAGCCTTCCAGAGAACGACCTTCTCGTAACTGTCCTAAGCACTAACTTACTTTTCTCTCCAACTTTTCAATATAGCGGTGTCTTGATCTTGAGCATACTCGTATTCACTTCCGACACTCCATGCTTATCTTCTTCGGGGAGGAATTCGACCCTATTGCTCTGTCTCAAAAGAAAATAATTTCTTTATCTGTGAAAAACTGCTACTTCACCGGACGACGTTATTACAATATCATTTCACCGATATTTCGTCTCATGTTTGCCACAGTGTAGTGATTCATGAAGACATTCCATCTTGTGCAGCGGATGAAGACTTGTCAACATGCAGGAGTGTAGGATGCTAGGCTGGTACCGTCCGAGTAGCTCTGTTAGCATAGCATTGGTGCGCTATGCTCATGGCCCGGATTCGTGATCTTGGCTCTGACATATTTTCAATCTGTTGGTTTTACGCCAAGTTAGCAATGCAAAAAAATTCATGCAATTAAAACTCAATATTTCAGGTGCATTTCATGGCTACAAAATTATATCGATACTAGGGGGCTCTGCCTCCTGCAAGCTACGCTCGCCAACCCCCGTTCAGACACCGCAAAATCTAAAATCACGCTAATTTGATCGGTTTTTAAAAGATTAGAGAAGATTGAATTATAATGAAAAAGCCTATAGCGATATCCCTGTAAACGGGTTTCTATTCAATTCCCTTTGATTGCGAAAATTTAAGGCCGAATCAGTTGCTATTATGACATCCAATGGTTGTTTTCGTGTTTGATTAAAGAAGATCAGTTAAACATTTGAAACGAAGCTAAAATAAAATGAATTAAGCAAACAGAGTCTTTACCGACCGGTATTTTTAACAGCGTTATAAAACGATTGATGTAATACAATTTACTACAATTACTGCAATTTACTGCTTTAACCCCTTCAAGGGCGGTGGTTCATTTTTGGACCACTTAATTTTAATTCTTAAATGCCACACTGGCACCAGAATATTGGAACGAAAATTTTTCTTTTATTAAGTAAGTGAATAAACCAGCAATTTTCGCTGGATGGATCACCTTGATATGATTCGAACTAGGCTTAACGATTTCACGCGTAAAATGCGCCAAACCAGAATCAGCAATAGAGGTCTTCCTTCTATTTATCTTAAAATATGGTACAATACTGTCTTGAAGAAACGCATTTCATATGGGCATGAGATCTGGATGGCTGACTTAAATCAAAATGGAATAACAAGATTACTCTCATGTCAGCGTCTATGTCTGCTATCTGTCTTAAAGGCATATCGTACGATTTCTAATGACGCATTGTGTGTTTTGGTGGGTGCTCCACCACTTGACATAGAACTAAAATTTGTCTTCTAAGCGTTATAATATCATTTATGGAAATGGTACAGTCTTGATTGACAATATGTGTTTTAAAGGTGAAGATTTTATGAATAAACTGAGGACATATAATTATCCTTACTTTTTTGAAAACTTAAATATAAAATTTGTTAAGCCAGTGGTTGATACAGTACCAGTGGTGAATCATCCGATATTGTATACTGATGGTTCTCGAATGATGAGCAGTGTAGGAGCTGCATTTACGGTTTGGTATAGGGATTCTTTTATGCTAGACATGAGATTAAAATTACATGACTATAACTCTGTTTTACAAGCGGAATTGGCTGCGATAGACGAGGCTATCAGTTGGTGCATCGGCTCACCGCATAATTCATTTCATCTTTATACTGACAGCTTGTCATCAATTTACACTCTTCAGCGCTTATTTCCATCTAACGGTCAGCTTTTTAATATCTTCAACTCTTTGCGCCTGTTACATAATAAAGTCATATAAGTTGGCTGGATAAAATCGCATGTTGGAATATCAGGAAATGAAAGAGCGGACATGTTGGCAAAATCAGTTATTACAAATGATCTTTATGATAAAGTTCTACGTATTCCTGCACCAACTTCTATTTTAAAACGTCATTTTAAAACACTTCTACATGATCAATGGCAAGTTTCTTGGGAAAATTCGGCCAAGGGAAGAGATACTTATGTAATATTAAACAAGGTTGACGATTTACTTCTATGTGAATCCCAGGTGATATGTTATTTTCTTTCTTCACATGAAGCATTTCCACAGTATCTGTTTAAAATAGGAAAGCGCCCAAATAACAGGTGCAGCTGTGGTGATGTGGAAAGTATACAACATTATTTGTTTGGACATTGTTCGTTAATGCCTTGTACATTTAAATTCAACAGGAATTGTACACTGAGATGTAACATTCGAAACGTTCTCTTCCCCCGTTCAAACTATAGAAAATTGTGTGCTATGTACAACGCACTTAATAAGGAATACTCATTTAATGGGTATAAATTTTGAGAATTTTTACACTTGTAACTCATTGATTTTGTCATACTGTTAATACTCATCAGTGGTTCGCTACGGACATTACGTGGTTTTCTGACACTTCATCAAAATCGAGCTCAACATTGTGCCTGTACTTTATAGTGACTCTCCTTTGTCTGACATTTCTTTTAACGGTGATTATCTCATTAGGTCTGAACATTATGGTGATTTTTTTCAAGTTAGTTTTTCTTATACAAAACATTTATGAACATTTTTTATCGAACACTGAACACATATGAACATCAGTGAACTTTAATGAACATTTACATTTCATAATATTGAACAAGGATCTCTAGTGTTAACTTTTGTTATACATTTAAGTCACCTCACTATTGTTTATTATTATTATTATTATTATGATGAAAGCAACATCAATTGTTTTGTAAATTTATGATTTACTGATGTAAGTACGTCGGAATATGTGCCATTTTCCTTGTTATTTTGGATGCGTTCCGATGTCCGGCATCGATGATTGTTGTGGGGATTTTCCACCGGAGCGTTACATCCTATGCCATTCTTTGGTTGGTGCTCCGGTCGGGTGATCAAGTAAGTGAATAAAAGCATTTTCGTATTTCGAAATTTGTTTGTAAATTTCGGTGCCATATACAGATTTCAACATTTTACGAATAGAAGTACCCTTTCCCTGAAAGGGTTAAATGCATATTAATGTATTTATTATTTTAAAGTTTCCCTTCTCTTTTAATATTCACGTGTAAATACAATTTTCAAGACATAATTTTCAATATTTTTCTGGTTTTAACACGTACTCATTTAATAGTAATTTTAAAGTTTTTTTTCCTGTTTTTAATAGCCATATGTAAATAAATTTGTAATCGTTAGGAAATATTTTTATTTGCGCTGTTTTTAGAATTGAAAACAATTTCTACAATAACAACCTAAGTCATGTGATTATCATCAACAGTTCCTTCGCTTTTCATAAGAAAGGTTTCCATTTTGAATAAAAAATCAAAGTTATTTTTTCGAATAAAACTGCATAAAAGTTGCCATGATCGCAAAGAATTCTTGGTACTTTTATGTTAGCCGGGTTCAAATCTCGCCAATAGCTTTTTTTGGTACTTTTCCGTTATACGGACACCATGCAACATGTATGCTAATGCACCAATTATTTAAACCCTGATCGTGAAAATGTTTTTTGGTACTACTTAGTTATCCCGTCGACCAAAAATCTATCGCCAAACTATAATATTAAATGCCAATAATGATTGATCGTAAATGTCACATTCACTTGACTTTAAGCAAGTTACACGTGTTTACGTCATCAAGTGATTTTTATTTCGACGATTTATTTGCATTTTTATTAATGTTATACTAATTTATTTGTTCTTTCTTTATTTAAAATAAAAATTATGTCAATTTGTATAATTTGGCGAGTGGTTTGGCGATTTATATAATTTGGCGAAATTGGTCGACGGGATAACTAAGTAGTACCGGATTTTTATTGTAAACGATGCAAAACATTGTGATTTGCTATTATTTGCTATACATTATTGTATAACAGTTATTTGTTCACTTGTTTTAAGTATATATTTGTGATTTAGTAAAATAGTTCGTAAAAGTCCGTAGTTTCCAAATGTTATACTTTTAAAAGGCTCACTTTACTTATCGACAGTGTTTTTTCATTTATTTTTCAAATGTTTCAATTCACGTGACTTTCATTTTGCGCCAACTATTACGCTTGGCGACAATGTTGTCCGTATAACGGAAACGTACCCCTTTTTTTTTTTAACTCGTAAGTCGCATTTTTTAATTTTCGAGTGGTAAATTAAAACGGTACTACTTGGTTATCCCATTAACCAAAAATCTATCGCTGGACTATAAGATTAAATGCCAATAATGGTTGAACGTAAATGTCACATTCACTTGATTGTAAGGAAGTTACATGTGTTTACGCCATCAAGTGATTTTTATTTCAACGCTTTATTTGTATTTGTATTTTTATACTAATTTATTTGTTCTTTCGTTATTTAAAATAAAAATTACGTCAACTTGTATAATTTGGCGATTTATATAATTTGGCGATATTGGTCATTTGCTTTGAATTTGAAATTAAATGTCATGATTTCTTGCATTACTTAATATTTAACACAGATGTCATATAAGCACCGGGTTTGGCGTGATATTTTTTACGACAACTTGGCGAAAACCTCGTTTTCGAATACCAGTAACATTATTTATTTTAAATTATTTTCTATTGTTTTAAATTATTTTCTATTATTTTTAAAATGAAATAACAATAAATAAAAAAAATAATTAATAACTTTAGAACAAAGCAATTTGTAACTTTTTTTTAAATAAAAAGAAAATAAATGTAAATAAACATTTATTAATGAATAAGCAACAATAGTCGGGTTACCATGTCAGGCAAAATAACGCCATTTTGGCACCAATTAGGTACCCCGGTGCGTAAATGACATCTGAGCCTAATATTTTTCTTTTCGTTTCGCTCAAAAAAAAAAAAAAAAAGTGAAAGCCATTCATTTTAAATGTTTCAGTTTTAAAGGAATGTTTTGTATTAAATAAAATGATAACGAAATAAAAAAAAAGCATTTTCTAAGGAGATTTAAGGGAGGCCAAACTGGTTGCCAAATTAATTTAAAATTATAACCTTTTCTGAAATTTGAAAAAAAAAAAAATCTGTTATGATTGAAATTTGAGTTGCCATCATTAGAAGAAAGTATTTAAAATTAGAAAAAAAAATAATATTTCGAAAACTAATTCGAATTTTAAAATTCTAATGCCAGTTTTAAGATCTGTGGATCAATACGGATTTTTGGTGTTAATTTCATCGCAAAGTGTTCCATATTTCAGGAGAAATCGCCGTGAAACATAATCAGTTGTTTAATCAGTCGTTTCATAGAATCGTTACATAAATTCGTTTCAATTCAGTCGTTTCATTAGGATTTTACATACAGGGTGTCCGGTCTCAACGGTGTCCAATGGCTAATTCCTAAACCATTAGTCATAGACATATAGTTCCAATTACAAAAATGTTTTAAATGAGGTAAAGAACTATTTTTAAAGTGATTTAGGTCAAGAGAAACATTTATTTAAATATTACGAAATTTAAATTTTTATACGGTCCCCCGGTCCTATAAGTGATATTTAGTAAACTTTTCCTATTTCTCTAACAAGTACGGCAAAAAAGTCCCATTCATCTAGCCCTAAAATTGATCGAGTTATGACATTTTCAATTTTATAACTTAAACCACTTTTCTGTAACTGCAAACAGATGAGTTGGACCAAGCTTTCAGGGGTCGTACACGAAGTGCTTAAAGTATTATAAAGGGCGTCCACTCCAAACGATGTTCAATGGCTAATTCCTAAACTGTTAGTCAAAGACACATAGCTCCAATTACAAAAAGGTTTTAAATAATGTAAAGAAGTATTTTTAAAGCGATTTAACTGAAGGTGCTGCCCCTGCATAAATATTACGGTAGTGTTAATTTTTAACAATTAACTTTCAGATTGGTTAAAATAATTGAAGAAGTGGGATTCAAAACTCGCCTTATCGAGAAAATCAAATTTTGGGAAATCGCGTAAAACCTTTAAATGCGTCCATTGGTATTCATTGAAAATTTGGAGATTGTAGTGCTTGATTGGTACATTTATACCAATAGAATAGATTGATACAGAAACACGATTTTTTAAATTTCGGATAAAGCGAGTTTCGAAACTGAAGTCTTCAATTGTATTCTGACTTTTTTTTTTTTTTTTTTTGTAAGGAAATGAGTGTGCTTCTTTTGATGATTTTATTTTAAAAAGTTGTATTATTTTTACAAGCTTTTAACTTACGACGTTCGTATGTATGTCTTCCTAATTCAAAATTTGTATTCCAATTTTAACTCACTTCCAAATATCCGATCAAGATTAAATTTTGCATAATTATGTAAATCCAATGACAATGTAATATTAATACGATTTTAGGTACGTACCGTTTATATTTATTTTACAGGACCACTCCAAAAATTTCGTATACATTATTGCCTACAAACAGAAATTTTAAAATTAAAATCAGTAACATTTATGTAAGGCACTAAGATTCACAATGTAATTTTTCCAAATGAATGTGCGTTGCGTTTATATTTTTTATACAGTGCCCCACGAAAGATGTCAGATACATTACGATGTATGAGCAGGGATTGCTAATTATACATTTTGATGATATTATGCTTTTTTCAAATTCAACTTTTTAGTTCTTTATAAAAACTTGTTTGTAAAAAATATTTTAGAGACCAAAATCAAAATGCAATTTATACTTGCTAAACAAAAAATAAATGTTAAATGGAGTGAAAATTTTCCCTGTTGGACAAGGAAAATGAGGTAAACAACTTTATTTGTACAATAGATGTGCCAAAACACTTGCGGCCTCAAATCATGCACATACAAATACTTTCTAAGGTTTAAAATGAATATTTTTTTCCCAACCATGTTTTACCAATTTGTAATCTGATTGGCCAGAGTTTTCGGCGTCAAAGTGACTCATCTTGGCGGTATTCGTGCTTGGCAAGTGCAGAGGCAAGTGTTTGATGGCAAAAGTGATTTATATGCTTTTGAAATTTGCTTAGCGAGAAGTACGGCAAAAAAAAAAAATTATAAATTGTTAAATGTTAAAATTTAATAATTTAACATATGTTTTGATTTAACAGTATTTTTCCCCTAATTTTTAATTAAAAAATAATAAAAGAAATAACTGCTCTAATGAATATTTGCTGAGGGGAGAGACAGTGAAATTTTCAGAAGAAGTAATGTAAAAATAATAATAATAATTATTTTTTTATCATTACAATAAAATGACAAATGGAACAAGATCTTAAAAAAAGAAAAGTTAATTAAAAAGAGAGAATGTGGGCGGTTATATGATGTCCTACCTTTAATGGATAAATATGTGCTCTATTAGGACAAAATATTAAAATATTGTAACAATTTTGTTATGTTTATTTAAATCATCGAAGTAATCGCACATGTAGAATCATATACAGTCGGACCTCTATTTAACGAACCTCTGTTTTGCGAATTTCTCTATTTTGCGAAGTTTTACTTGGAACCAAGAACATTTTGCAAATTTCTTCGTAAAATAACCTCCAAATAGTGAAGTTTATTTTCTATTTAACGAACTTTTCCTTGGGATCTAAATTTTTTTCTCCCTATTTCTTAAAATATTACTGGACATTTTAAACTTATTCTTTCTTTTAACACATTTTATGATGATCAATGACCATGAACAGGTCTTACCCAAGCACCTAACTCACCGAGAGCAGTAAAATCATTGTGATTCTTTGCTTTCCTTCCAAGAACAGCAAACTTTCAATATCCCCTTTTAACACTAGATTAATTTTAACACAATTATTCTAATTGGTAAATCATTAATGTTAGCTGGGTGAGAAAGTTCCACCAGATTCGTCTGGTATAGCTCAGATGGTAAAGCACTTGCGGCTTCAGCCAAGAGATCCCTGGTTCGAATCCTGGTCCGGACATTTTTCACCCAGTTGGAATTTTACATCTATCCCCTTATAACCGTCAATGGAGCTGCCCCGTGTCCTTAAACTATAGTTTCCCGTTTTCTAGACTGTTGATCATGATCAATCGTGTTGGTGAATACTGCTTTAAAATGTGGTATTCTTCCAAACAGCTTATCAACCATAATAAAAAATCGTAATTTTAATGTAAAATTGTTTTTTTAACTGAAAATACAATGTATTTCCAGACAATGTTTTGTTTTATTCTTATTTCCCTTGCAGATTTCTTTTTGATGG
Organism: Maratus speciosus; assembly: GCA_963932465.1. Lineage (NCBI taxonomy): Eukaryota > Metazoa > Arthropoda > Arachnida > Araneae > Salticidae > Maratus > Maratus speciosus. The sequence continues at coordinate 197,512,427 of OZ010792.1, read as the reverse complement.
GTAAAATAAGTAAAACAAATAGATATAATTTATAAAAAAAAGTGTGACTAATTACTTTTTTTAATTATATTTAGTGTTTATGGGCTTAAAATGTGTTTTACGTAGTTTAAATTATTTTACTCTCTATTTAACGAATTTTCCACATAACGAACTTTTTTTCGGGATTTAGCGACTTCGTTAAACAGAGGTCCGACTGAAATTCAAATAATTGATATGTAATGTAAAAGAAAATAAAAGTGATATGAGGATCATTTTCAAAAAGTGACATTTTAATTTCCTTAACATATTCAGAGCAGCCATTCAAAAGTTATGTATAAAAATATACGCATAAAAAAAGTTTTAGATTAGGTAATCTAACTATGTATCATTTTCTAAAGAGTTGTGACTGTTGCTTTTATAATCATTTAACAAAATTTCTGTTTTTTTTTTTTTTTTTTTTTTTTTTTTAGTACAAGTTGTATATTTTGTTTTAATATGTCAGAATGAACAAAAATCTCAAAATATAATTGTAATGTTAATTTACTCTCAATGTTTAATGTTAAATTTTATATCTGACGAGTATTTTTATTTCTAGTAAATTTGTGACTGACCCCTATTTTGCAGCAAAAAAGATACTCCAACTTTAAACATCTATTACTCGGTCAGTTTTAATCGCAGAGGAATGGGACTTTTTTTTGTATTACTTGTCAGTACAATAGGATATTTTTCCTAAATATCACTTATAGGACCTGGGGACCGTATAAAAATTTAAATTTCATAATTTTTTAATAAATGTTTTTCTTGACCCAAATCGCTTTCAAAATACTTCTTTACCTCATTTAAAACATTTTTGCAATTGGAACTATATGTCTATGACAAACGGGTTAGGAATTAGCCATTGGACACCGTTGAGACCGGACACCCTGTATATAGGGTAGATATTTTAAGGTTAATTGATCTTGAATAAACTAATAGATCAACAATGAAAAAAAAATGTTCAGTAATCACTTGTTAGTGCGGATTTACAAGGAAAGTCATTTTTTGAGTTCACTAAAGGAAATTTGTATTAAACTATGTAAACATTTGAATGGTATAAAAAAAATCCTCTTTCATTGAGTAAATTTAATGCAGTTTTCGACTGAAATTAAATACTTTACAACTTAAAAAAAAAGAAAAAAAAACTTTTGTTAATTTAGCAATTTTAGTTCAAAAGCAAGTTAATGAAAATTTATTAATAAAATATATATATCTATATATATATATATATATATATATATCACTGACAGGCAAAATATGCTAAGTAATTACTCTATTTACATTATTTTACTTTAATAAAAGTAATCTTTCACTTTTCATCATTGCATTACTTGAACAAATGATGTTTTTTACACACAATTTTCCAACTTTGCGATGCACTGAATAATTTGGTCTTTTATTATATTGTATTTTGATCGATAATATTGAAATATCGCATTTTGATTGGCAATATCGGCACATCGCATTTTGATTGGTAATACCCGCGAACAGCCATTGGTATGTTATGAATCTCTCATATTTTTGGTGGCAGAAAATTTACTTTCTCTTCATTGGTCACTCACTATTCCTTGATCCCTCATTAATCAAAGTGGGACTATTTATTAAAAGTTCCGTTTGAAAAAGAAAAACAAAACCACTTAAAATAACCTTGGCATCAGTCTCTCAGAATTTTAATACTATTTTTAAAATAACTCGACGCAATGAAGGAGGCCCTGTTGTATGCTTTACAGTTTATTAAGACACAAAACACAGAGTACACTAAAACACGATACAAACTTAATTACAAAAAATAATCTTATAATTAATATATCGCCGTTTTATTGGATCATTTTAAATTATAACAATCACACGTCAGTCTTGGCTGGAATCGAAGCACGTTCTGATATATTTTCCCTCGGGATGGGACGATTGCAGACCGAAATCCCCAATATGGATTGTTCTTTTTCCCCAAGTAAGTGGCAATATCCTCCCAGCCCGTTGAATACATTCATCAAATCTGAATTTGATCATTATATAAATCTACAAAATTATTACTAATCATGAATACATATACACTATAAAAATCACACTAGGTTAAACTGAATTAAATATAGAATTACAATTGCAGAATTCAAACAATAACACTAAATGAATATTTATACTACAATTAAGGAATTAAATTAAGACAATAAAATATATAAGCAAACACCAAACCCATAATTGTCCAATTTACTCATCTAGTTCCAGCGGATAAATCATCTGGATTGCTTTTCTTATTTTACCTGTTGGAGTCTTTAGGGTGACACTGCGAATGCGTCCGTCTCTGCCCTCGTGTGTTTCCAAAAATTTGGCCATCTTCCACATCTGCCTGGGCACTCGGTATTCCCCTATTAAAACTATATCATATACATTAAAAGATTTTACAGTATTTATAGGTTTAGACAGATTTACACTTTTAAATTGGAGGATATATCCCCCCCCCCCCCCCCCCACACACACACACCTATTGCGAAACCTATTCAATAAGTTTTCTCGATATACATAACGTCTTAGAAGCAATTTTTTATTGCGTTTTAATGTTTGGTCAACTTTGACAGCCGTGGGGGGTAAAGAGGTACCTGTAAGGAAATTGGCAGGAGTGAGAGGGAAGGGTTCACCAGGTTCTTTATAAACATAAGTAAGGGGACGTGAATTGCTTCAATTTCAAGAATAACTGTTTCGAGTTCTTCGTAACTAACTAACGCCCATCCCAATACTTTTCTAAGGGCACCCTTTGTTACGCGAACCATTCTCTCGCAGCATACACCCCACCGGGCTGCACGTCCCACTATGTATTTCCAGACTATACCCCTTTTGGCAAAATAATTTTGTACAGATTCATTAGTCATATTTAAATAAAGGATCTTAAGTTCACCCTCTACATTCTTAAATGTTAAAGAATTGTCTGAATAAATAGTCTGACGCAGTCCTCCTCTGGAAACGAACCGTCTGAATGCTAACAGAAAATGTTCTGTACTGAGACTGGATACAACTTCAAGATGAATGGCACGAGTTACAGCACAGGTAAATAATTTAACGTATACCTTCTCATGTATTATGTGTATAAGAGCCCTGCAAAGTCAGTTCCTATGTTATAAAAAGCATTTTTAGAATAAAGTCTGTCCGCAGGCAACGGTGCTGGACAGATAATTACACTTGTTTATTTTTTATTAAATATATTCAAAATTGTTAATTGGTCCAAATCATCCAAGCAACCTCATAGCAAATTGGTATATAGTTTTATATACCTTAGATAAATTTAAATAATATAAGTGATCGTATTTACCTACATTCTAGTAGAAGAGCAACGCGAAGCATTAATAAAATTAAATTATAATTCGCGTCAAAAAGTAATTATTAAATTTGAATAATTACGAATAAAATTAAGAGTTTGCGTTGTGAATTATTTAGACGAACTCTTCCACTTATGAATTAAACTAAAATTTAAGCTGTAAAAAAAAGAATTGACACACTTTAAATATTATTAATTAAATAATTACAGAAACTTTTTAAAACTTGATTAAATATTTTATTTACATTGAACATATCTATATACAGAAAAACATAATATTAATTCAAAAAATAGAAAGCAACACTTTTGTTTGCCTCTCATTATTTTAAGTATGTTTAATCCTTTTAAAAAAAAAGACAATATTTTCACGTACTCTAATTATTATAATTGTTTCTTTTTGCTAAAAGAAATACTCTCTTTCATTTTTAAAATTACCTTAATCTTATTTAATTATTGGTTTGGTCGGATCTCAGATAACTCTCTACCGTAAAATATCAGAAAAGTATTTTTTAAGATTTTTCATATGATCTTAAGTGGTAAAAGAAAATGTTTAAAATAGTACCTTCTTTTAATATACGGGATGGTGGCCTTTATTCGTCAAATTCCGAGTTGTTGCGTTGCTTAGGATCATGGCAATGTGTCATCAGGAACGCATCCTCAATTTGGCTTGATTAGGATCACTCCGATATGTACATCAGGAAGACATCCTCAATTTGGCTTGATTAGGCTCACTCCGATAGGTACCTCAGGAAGACAACCTCAATTAGGCTTGATTAGGCTGGATTAGGCTCGCTCCAACATGTCCATCTCGCCTGGGCTTTACTAGGGCTTACGGGACTCATTGCACGGGCTTTCAGGAGAGCTCTTGCATCCTCTACATCTTTTTTCAGACTATCCTTTTTCAAAACTTATTCTTCTTGCACACCAGCTCCTGCAGTGGGAGGAACTATTTTTGTCTAGTCCACTGTTATTGGATGTGAGAAGATTTTTTATTATACTTCGATAGGCCTATTAGCTAGCAGTCTGCAAATGGCCCCTAACATATACTTTAATATTATTATCTGCCTTAAAGTTTGGGTGGTCTGAAAAGTCATAAATTTATCCCAACACTTTTATTGAGGCCATAAATTGATTCCAACGTTTTTATGATTTTACGACTTCTAATTATACACCACTTTCCATTGGCTTGTCATAAAACGATACCATGGCGTCTGGCTAGTTGTTGTCTGAGATCCGAACTCAATTCAATATTATACATTCATTTTACAATACAACAATTTTTTAAAAATATATATTTACTATTTAAAATCAACTTAATAATTTTTGTATGAACTTACACTCTTATTTTACTTAAATATATAAACATTATAATTTTACACTCATAATTATATTTTATAAAAAAATATTTATACAAACAGAAATAACAAATTACGAAATTTTACTTTGATTTAACCAACATGGTGCGGGAACATATCATAGTTATATGTTGCCCAGCATCTCTCCCGGTATCGGAAGAAAAAAAAATAAAAACTGATTGCTGGTTTTATTTTTTTTGTAAAGCTTGAAGGAATGTACGTGTCCATATGACTGTGTATCTACACAGTTTTTGAGCGAAGACTGTAAAGTTCAATTATCAATGGTTCTGGTATATTTTATAAGAAGTTCTTCTATTGTTTCATAACAGAAAGTTCAACACATGATAGCATAGTTGTCTGTTGACATTCACATTTATAGAAGACCTCTGTACTGACAATCAGACGTCTTTCTCGAAGCCTTTTTTCTTTACCACACACATGTTTACTAATTTTGTAACTTTACAGTTTAAGTGCCCAAAATACATTCAAAGCTATAATTTTGTCTGAAATTAATATGCCGAAATAAACCTCATTATAAGAAAAATAATGGCATACGCATTTGACATATTATTTCATCACATACAACCTTATGACACAGTGTTTTATCTAAAATACATTTTATACTGAATAAAAGTAAATACAATGCTTGTAATATGACATGTTATATTTTCACATAATTAATCTGATGTATTCAAATTATAATCAGAAAAAATATTGTATACAAACTTGTTACATTATTTTATTTATTTGTTACTTCTAACATGTATGATCTGTCAAAATGTACAAGCTAATTCATCTCCTTTAATATATCATTACGCAATGCTTTCCAACTTTACCCGATACGAGAAAGAGAGAAAAAAAAAAAAAGAAGAAGGAGGATTGAATAAAACCAGTTCTGAACGTCCCCGATTCTTTCGAAACGAGGGGTTGGTCAGCTACTAATCCCTTTCTGCGAGATGATTTGTGCTGTGACAAAATTTTACGACTTCAAAAAGTAAGTATTTAAAACCATTTCATGCTTGTAATTACCTTATTAATTAAATAATTTCTTGATATACTTTCTTCTTAACTCACTGTGCATACCTGTATGTAATTTTAAACATAATCTATGCATAAACAGTGTATGTATTTGTATCGTATCTAATGTAAACCTTCTGCTTTTTTTTTATTATTTTGCAGGGGAAAAATGGCGATTCTATCATCGGAATTCTCCTGCCTCCTACTGGAACTGAAGCGAGGGTGGCTTTTTATGCATTCAGGTTTAAACTAAACCAAATTGCCTTTCAGGATTTAAAAAAAATGCATATAATTTTCTTTAACTGATTACATTGTATATTTTTAGACCTTTTTAACAAACACAAATTTTGATTCATGATATTGTTTACTATTAAAATGTAAACAACACGGAAAAATGACTTCTACGGCCTCTTAAAAATGCAAAATATGCATTACGCTGACCTTAAAAATGCACCTTCATTTAATACTATTAAATAGTGTTGTCAGAAAATGCCATTGACGAAGAAGAGAACAATTTTTTTTGTCTTAAATTATTATTTATTTAGCCAACAATTCTATCTTAAAAGATTGTTAAATTTTCATATTTATTTATTTTTTTTACTGAATGAAATAAAAATTTATTTATTCAAAATTTTATTTATCATTAACATTCCGTATGTGAATTCTACTGTCTAAACTTTAATGATATGTTTAAAATAAAAGATAATAAATTATTATTATTAATCCAACATTAATAATTATTATTAATTATAAAAAAAAATGTACTTAATACACTTGTATAATTTAAAAAAAAAAAAAAAAAAAAGTAAATGATAATTACTACGTAAAATCGTATGCAGCCCTCTATGAGTACCCGGCCGGACCAAAGAACTTCTGCCAGCAGAAAAAATCTTTGTATACTCACAAACAACCACATCCAATTTTTTTTATAGATCAAGTTTTTAAAATAATTACTGTACGTACTATAAAAAAAATTAAGTAAATAAATTTATTAAGCCATACTACGTATTTTAATAAAATTAAGGCCAATATATATAAATATATTTATTTATTTATTTTGCTTTCTTATGTTAAATTGGCCAAATTATATAAAAAAAAAATTTATGAACTCACACACTCAAATTTATCAATACTATGTATATTTATATGTGTTAAATTTAGAATTGCATTTAATTCTAAGGGAAAGTAAAGAGAAAAAAAAATGCTTAAATTCTAAACTAACATAAATTTATAAAATATTTTATTTAAAAAAAAAAAAAATCTAATTTCTAGCTGATTTCAGCAAGATGTCATTTAATATTTATATTAAATAATTTTGCTAATACATTTTATTAATTGTTAAATTTGCATATTTTTATATATACAATAAAAATATAATAGTCTTACATAAAATTTTACACTACAACAATGTTATTAATTAATTTAACTTGAATTTAAGCCTACTTTAATTCTAATTGAATACCGTTAATAAAAGTAAATTAGCTTATCAAGTTAAATATAATATAAACTATGTTTGTCTAATGTTAATTTTGCTGAAAATTCCATAAATTTTAACTGTAAATGCTAATTGCTATACCTTTTGTTATTTATTTTGAAAACAACACGAACTTATATTTTTATTTATTATTTTTTTTTATTAAATCTAGGAACTATACACTGAGCTAGACACTCCATAAATGTGTAAAACCTAAAAATCAAAAATTTTCCTAAAGAAAACTCAAAATGCTGCTTTTTACAATATAATATTACTAATTTTATTGTTTCTGAGCATAACATCTAGTAATTATACCATACTTAATTTTTTCTTCGATTCCTTTTTCAGCCAAGAATCCTGAAATTTATGCCTAGGTGGACCATATATTGATGTATCTGTGAATTGATAAATTTTCTACCAATATATTGTTGGTGTTGGTGCATACCCAGCCGTAGGCCAAAATTGCACCCTATACAGAAAGCCTTTGGTGAGAAAATTTTAATTTTACTTCAATTATTTATTTGTGTATTTTTTTTTTTTTTTTTTTTTTTTTTTTTTATAATTTTTGTGTGCAATCATGTTGAAATAACTTGCCTTGTCCATTGTTATACATATATATGTTTTTTTAAAAACCAATGTGCTACACCAAAATCCTTTTTTTAAATTTTTTTTATAACACTTTTGTTCATAAAACTTATCCCTGCTGTCTAAATTCTAGACTTTAGCATATAAGTTGTACTTGAACTACCGGAATAAATCTTAGCACTTTTTGTATATTTTATTATATTTAGGCTTATAGCTGACCGCTATCCTAATATAGAGTGCACTAATAATTTATTCCTTGTCAACCATATATTTATATAAAAAAAATATATATATATAAGTATGCTATAAAGCTGTTCTAACTACCCTGAACCTATAGCTTACACCTACTCATTTTAAAGAGTAATTCTGAAATTTTGTCATCTAAATTGTAAGGCTATTAGCAAAGGCTACCCTTATAGAAGACAGAAAAAATTCTCTTTTTTTTTTTTTTTTTTTTTTTTTTTTTTTTTTTTTTTGAAAATTACTCCAACATTATTTACTATGAAATTAATTAAGTTTTAATGTTATTTGGCTTTGTTAAGATTTTATATTTTCTAATTCATATTCGAAAAGAAAAAAAAATATATATATATATAACTTTTGCCTGTAGATAAATATTTCACTGCTCCAGTGAAGTTTTGTGAAGCACATTACATAATTTTATAAGTATGTTTTCGGGTGCGCCCTGCACATTTGCTCAATATTGTAACCCTGAGACAAATTGGCGTTCCCATGTTCCTATCCTTTCTTATTATTATTTTGAATTTTAAAAAGGCAAGTTATTAATTTTGTTTCAATTTTTTTTTTTTTTTTTTTTACCTAAAAGAAAAAAAATTTATTTTTAAATTTTGAATTTTTTTTTTTTTAATTTTGAAATTCGATTAATTATGTATTTTGATTTATTTTTAATACCAATTCATATACCATGGATAATCTTGGGGAGGGGGGAAAGGGTAATGATCTTGTATAACATCCCCGTATAAGTTTGTATATGGTGTATAACCATATAACGACATATTTTGATCATAATGATCTATTTGATACTTTAAATATGGGTCTACATTCTCAGAATATTTATTATTATTTTTATAATAATTCTTAGTAAGTTTGTCACCCTTTTGACTCGTATTTTTGTTCAATTTGAACCAACAATTTTCAGTTAAGTGCGATTTTCTTTTACAAATGTCACATTTATTTTTGTAATTTTTATCACCCTTAATTTTTTTCTGAGACCCTTGTAAATTCGTAATTTCCGCCTCTGTATGACCTGTTGCGTATTTCGGAGCGTACAGCTGATCCATATGTCGTTTGATCGGCTCTATTGATTTATCTGGAACATATTGTAATAAATAATTAAAGTTTATAAACTTTTTAGTAACTTCGTAGGGTCCTTGAAATTTTGGCTCTAATGCGCCTGGTTTTCCAATACATTTTAAATATACTGTTTGACCCAAATTTAAATCCTTTACTTTTTCGTATGCCTCTTCATCTATATATTCTTGCATTATTTTCTCCTGGTTTGCAAGGGATTGAATTTTGATTTCCTTCATATGCTGTATTCTGCTTTTAACATAAGAGTGGGTATATATTTCCTCAGAAGGAATATGGGCTGTAAAGGGATTTTTTATTTCCCTTGCGAAAAATAGCAGTGAGGGACTATATCCCGTAGCGCGGTGTTTCGAGGAATTATACGCTAGTTTAAAAAAATCCAGTCTTATGTCCCATTCCGTAGTGCGTTTCGACATAGCTACAATTGATGTTTTTAATATTTTATTGGTAACTGCACAAAGTCCATTTCCTTGCGCACGGTATACACTCACAAATTTCCTTTGTATGTTTAAAGATTCCAAATATTCTTTCATAATTTCGCTTCTTAAATATTTTGCATTATCAAAGATAATTTCTTTACACAACCCATAATTTGCAAAATATTTATTTAGTACATTTAATATAGTCTGTGACTCTACGTTTCGTAGGGGAACGGCTTCCAGGAATCTCGATGTCGAATCAATTATAATTAAAATGTATCTGTTTTTCCTTAACGTGAGGTTTAAAGGTCCAATGACGTCAGCATGCAGGACTGTACCGACTTCGTGATCTTTCACCATTTTTTTAACAGGGACTTTTATTGTTGTGTGTTGTTTAGATGTGAGGCACTGCACACAATTTGCACAATACTGTTTAATGTCTTTGTACATTCCGTGCCAAAAAAGCCTTGTTTTCACATTATCATAAGTTTTTTGAAATCCGAAATGCGCTTTATGAGCTTCTTCTATGGCTGCAATTTTTAATGAATCCGGGGTAATTAAAAGCTCCTTTTTATCTGAACCAGGTTTCAAAATTAATGATTTATTTTGATTTAAAGCAAATCTCTTCGTGCTTCTATTATTTTTGTCTTTTTCGATTTTATTTATTATAATTTTTAATTTTTCGTCTGCATATTGCTCCGATTTAATATTTTCGTCTGTAAGTGCTATGTTACTTGCAAACAAATTATTTTGGAGTTCTCTGTCTGTTGTAAGATTATCTAAATTCCTGCTCAAATAGTCTGCTGGATTGTTAATTCCTTCGACGAATTCGAAGTCGAAATTAAAGTCTTGTAAATCTGCTACCCATCTGTTTATAATTTCCGATTTATCTTGTAAATGTAAATGCCGAGTTAGTGCTTTCGAATCAGTTAACACAGTAAATCTTCTACCTGAAAGCATATATTTAAAATGCATAATTGCTTCATGCACTGCTAATAACTCAAATTTAATACTCGGATAATTTTTTTCCGGTTCTCTAAGTTTTCTCCCGAAAAATTCAACAGGTAGCAAATGACCATCCTTTTCTTGAGCTAGAACACCTGAAATTGCAACTTTGCTCCCATCCGTGAATAAGAAAAATTCCTTGTTAAAATCGGGGGGTCTGAGCGTTGGTTTTTGTACAATTTCTTCCTGAATTATCAGGAAAGCTTTTTCTGCTTCTGGACTCCACTTAAATTTAACTTTATCTTTAGTCAGCTCTATTAAAGGGTTAACTTTGTCGGAATAGTTGGGTATTAGCGTCCGAAAATAATTCGCTAAGCCCAATAAAGATCTGACCCCCTTTTTCGATTTTGGTCTGACTAAATTTTTTACTTTTTCAATATTCTTTTGAGATGGAGAATATCCCATTTGATTCACCCTAAATCCTAGGAATTCTATTTCTGCTTTGCAAATTTGCATTTTTGAGGGTTCGATTGTCATGTTGTGATTTATTAATACCTGTAGAACTTCTTCTAAGGTTTTCGTCATCTCTGCTATTGTGTTTGCAGATATCAACACATCATCAATGTAGTATGATACTTTGCTTTTGTCAAAATGTCCCAGAATTTTATCGATTACTTCTGCAAAAATTGCGCTAGAATTTCGTGTGCCAAAAGCTAAACGAAGTGGCATATGTTTTCCAAATTCCGTAATAAACGCTAACTTTTTGCAATCTTCTGGTTTTAAATTTATTTGGAAAAAAGCACTATGTAAGTCTAGCACCGTATAGTATTTTTTACCGCTTATTTTTTGTAATAAGTCTTTTACGTCCGGCATCGGATAAGTATAAGGTTGTAAAATTTGGTTTAATAGTCTTAGGTCCGTTGCCATTCTAAACTTGGGTTCTGCATTCGGGTTATTACTCGGATTTTTCTTTCTAACGAAAATAACTGGAAAAGCATACTCGGAGTCAGTCTTCTCTATAATTTTAGCCTGTAACAGTTGTTCAATTTCCCTTTTCGCATACTGTCTTACTGCCTGAGGCAATTTATATGGCTTAGCTTGTACCGGGAATTCATGATTCAATTGAAAACTTGGTGCAACAAACGCTGATTGCCCCAATGTTTGATAACTTTTTGAAAATGCATGAACATTGCCCATTAAAATTTTTCGAAATTTTTGTTGTACTTCCTCTGATAAATGGCTTAAATCGAAATCCGTCTCTTTAATTTCTGCTTCTCGCAATTTTCTTACATCTTCTATATTTAAATTATTTATTTCATAAAATGTCCCTTTCTCTATATTATCAGTTGAGTCATCTTGCTTGCACTCAAAGTTCGTTATAATTTCCCCCATTTTAGTTCCTTTCTGAATAATTAACTTTTCTAACAGTTTATTCTTTATTATAATATTTATGTTATTATTTTTTTGAACTTCGTGTAACGAAGTCTCGCATGAAAATTTACTATTTTCTTGAATGGGGTCAAAAATAATTATATCTGACATATTTATATCCTCTGGGCATTTTAATTTTACAATTTTCGATTCTTCAGGTTGGAGAAAAATTCTATTTTTAGTAATGGCAAACATACTTTTATTTGAATGTTCCCCTGAATTACATGGCGTAATGTTATTCACTTCATAATTATTTACTTCACTTGCAACGTTTAATTTAATTTGTTGATTTTTAAATTTTAATGTTTTATTGCATAAATCCAAAATCATATGATTTTCTTTGAGATAATCGTACCCTAATAACATTTGGTACTGCCTATCAAAATCATCATTAGTGACATAAAATGTGCCTGTTGTGAATATACCTTTTAATCGAAAAGTTAATTTTACACATTGTTTAAAAAAAATCTTTGAATTTGTTAAAGTTTTAATTTGGATCTGATTGCCCAAATATTTGATTTTGACGTTTGTATCTTTAATTTTTTTGAATAAAGAAGGTGATAAAAGGGACACAGCAGCTCCGGTATCCAGTAACGCTTGTATTTCGACGCCCTGTATACTTAGTGATATAATTGGCAGAGTATCTTTGTCTGCATTTGTTATATTTGCAATTGTTTTATTTATTTTATCGATTTCCGTCTCTGAAAATCCCGAATCTTGATCCGATTTCGCTGTTTTCTTTGCCCATTTTTTTTTTCTTTTGCGCTTTTCAAATTGATAACCATTTTGATCATAATTCTCAGAAATATATCCAAAATCCCTATTTCCCGAATTCCAGTTAGGTTGTGAATAATCATACATCCCATAATGCGTCGGGTAATTAAAGGAATTGTAGTAATCATTATAATATCGTTCATAATCATTATAATGAAAATTGTTATTGAAATGGGGACCCTGATAATCATTGTGTTTATTAAAGAGTTTCTTATTCCGCGGAACACTATCATCTCTAATTGCATGGTTTTTTTTCTTTGATTTTTTTAGTTTTTCAATCTCCCCTTTTAATTTCTCGATTAGCTCTTTGTTTTGCTTACTTGATTCTATAATGTTCTCATAAAGATCTTTGTTTTCTTTATTTATTGCGTTAATTTCCTCAAACTTTGATTCATTATACGCACTTTCCATAAGTTTTGCTAACTCGCATGCCTCCTTGAAGGACCTGGGCGCATTTTTACGCACATCTAGTGCAATATCCTGTCTAATTGAATTTAAAAAATTCGACATTTTTAAGATTTCGATAAAATTCTCTTCCTTATTATCCACATTTTCGCCTGCACTTTCGATATAAGATTTTACACCCTTTTTAAACTCCAAAATGAAATCCTCTATCGTTTGACTTGCGGCCTGTTTTAAATTTAGGAAATTGCTCTGAGCATTAAGGAAGCTTAGTTTTGTACCAAATAACTCCACCAAATTATTTTTAAATAAATTATAATTGGTCTCGTTATATGTTTCAATCTGTTTACTTAAAATATGTTTTGCGTCCCCAGTAATTTTAGCCTTTAAAATTAATAATTTAGTTTCTTCCTGTATATCTGTCGAATTCAAAATATTATCAAATTCCTCTAAGAAAAATATAATGTTTTTGTTCTTTTTATTGTCAAATGGTGACACTAACTTAATACGTGTATCTATATCCAGCGTCTGAGTCATTTTTAACAAATATTAGTAATCAATGTATACTTTTTTCAAAATATCAATTCAAAATAGATCCTATACCTCTTAAAAGAATATTTTGCATCTCATACTATTTTCTCTATATTACAACATATGTATGAAAATATTCTAAATTGCATAAATACATAAAAACAACAACACTAAAATTAAAAAAAAAATTTCTTAGGAGATGAAGTTGTTTTGTAGATTATTCTTTTACACACATAAATACCCCTAAAATATTTATAATACACGTATATATAAAAAACAACATAATTTCATTTAACAGAAAAATATCTGTCTTTTTCTACAGAAAAAACAATCTTATTTTTTTTTTTTTTTTGTTAATATTGTACTACTACTTCGTAGTACGACTCATAAATTTTCTTTTGTATCAAGGTGATACAATTTCAAAAATCGTGATCTATTGACATTTCAATCATTTTTATACCAGACATATTATAAAATTTTACTCATTATTCTTATTATTATTATTATTTATACATTATATAAAAAATTATTTTTACAAATGTGTCATCTGTGATGTGAATGCCATTATTTTTCAATGGTAACTGAGATCCAACCACAAGAGAAAAGAGAGAAAAAAAAACAAAATTGTAATTCCTAAATTTACCTATTATAAATCCCAGAATTATTTTTTTATTTCCTTTTTTTTTTTTTACTAACATATATTATTCATTTTATTTATATAAAATTATTATATGTGTGTCATTATTGTTACAATAATAAATTTAATTTTAATAAAATTTTAATCAATTAAACTTACATACCTACAATATCTTTAAAATTGTGACATTGAAATAATACTTAAATTTATTTTCCTTTATTATTATTATTATTATTATTTCTAATGACCTCAGATGAACGTTCCTGAGTCATAGCACCATTTACCTATCTAATGACCTCAGATGATCGTTCCTGAGTCAGAGCACCATTTTACTATCTAATGACCTCAGATGCTCGTTCCTGAGTCATAGCACCATTTTACTTAATGAAGGGGGGATGCTGGACAGATAATTACACTTGTTTATTTTTTATTAAATATATTCAAAATTGTTAATTGGTCCAAATCATCCAAGCAACCTCATAGCAAATTGGTATATAGTTTTATATACCTTAGATAAATTTAAATAATATAAGTGATCGTATTTACCTACATTCTAGTAGAAGAGCAACGCGAAGCATTAATAAAATTAAATTATAATTCGCGTCAAAAAGTAATTATTAAATTTGAATAATTACGAATAAAATTAAGAGTTTGCGTTGTGAATTATTTAGACGAACTCTTCCACTTATGAATTAAACTAAAATTTAAGCTGTAAAAAAAAGAATTGACACACTTTAAATATTATTAATTAAATAATTACAGAAACTTTTTAAAACTTGATTAAATATTTTATTTACATTGAACATATCTATATACAGAAAAACATAATATTAATTCAAAAAATAGAAAGCAACACTTTTGTTTGCCTCTCATTATTTTAAGTATGTTTAATCCTTTTAAAAAAAAAGACAATATTTTCACGTACTCTAATTATTATAATTGTTTCTTTTTGCTAAAAGAAATACTCTCTTTCATTTTTAAAATTACCTTAATCTTATTTAATTATTGGTTTGGTCGGATCTCAGATAACTCTCTACCGTAAAATATCAGAAAAGTATTTTTTAAGATTTTTCATATGATCTTAAGTGGTAAAAGAAAATGTTTAAAATAGTACCTTCTTTTAATATACGGGATGGTGGCCTTTATTCGTCAAATTCCGAGTTGTTGCGTTGCTTAGGATCATGGCAATGTGTCATCAGGAACGCATCCTCAATTTGGCTTGATTAGTATCACTCCGATATGTACATCAGGAAGACATCCTCAATTTGGCTTGATTAGGCTCACTCCGATAGGTACCTCAGGAAGACAACCTCAATTAGGCTTGATTAGGCTGGATTAGGCTCGCTCCAACATGTCCATCTCGCCTGGGCTTTACTAGGGCTTACGGGACTCATTGCACGGGCTTTCAGGAGAGCTCTTGCATCCTCTACATCTTTTTTCAGACTATCCTTTTTCAAAACTTATTCTTCTTGCACACCAGCTCCTGCAGTGGGAGGAACTATTTTTGTCTAGTCCACTGTTATTGGATGTGAGAAGATTTTTTATTATACTTCGATAGGCCTATTAGCTAGCAGTCTGCAAATGGCCCCTAACATATACTTTAATATTATTATCTGCCTTAAAGTTTGGGTGGTCTGAAAAGTCATAAATTTATCCCAACACTTTTATTGAGGCCATAAATTGATTCCAACGTTTTTATGATTTTACGACTTCTAATTATACACCACTTTCCATTGGCTTGTCATAAAACGACACCATGGCGTCTGGCTAGTTGTTGTCTGAGATCCGAACTCAATTCAATATTATACATTCATTTTACAATACAACAATTTTTTAAAAATATATATTTACTATTTAAAATCAACTTAATAATTTTTGTATGAACTTACACTCTTATTTTACTTAAATATATAAACATTATAATTTTACACTCATAATTATATTTTATAAAAAAATATTTATTCAAACAGAAATAACAAATTACGCAATTTTACTTTGATTTAACCAACATGGTGCGGGAACATATCATAGTTATATGTTGCCCAGCAAACGGAGCTATCATCTGATTGCCTGGTTTGACCTTGTAGCGCCTACAGGTTAAACACTTATTTAGGCACGTTTTCACTGTTTGTCTGCCTTTAAGAATCCAGAACTTTTCACGAAGTTGAGTGAGAGTATCTGATACACCAGCGTGGCACAAATTTTGGTGCTCTCTCATTATGAGTAATTCAGTGAATTTTGAGTTCCCTGGGATAATTAATGGGTCTCGTTCTGAAAATTGGAAGTTAGAATGTTGAAGACGTCCTCCCAGACTTATAAGTTTGCCAGGTGTAAAAATGGGATTAAGACAATAAAGTCGCGAATCGGAACATATCATTGAATTTTTGAGTAGTTGAAAATATACCTTTTTAAATTCCCCCCTTTTTTTTTTTTGACAAAGTCAATCCAGTGCTTTTCTGCATCCACAAGTTCCACTGCAGAGATAGGACCTGGCATTCTACTAGATTTAACTTTGCAATTTCTAGTAAAACGAAGAATATAAGCAGTCACCCTCAACACTTTATTGAGGCTGCTAAACTTATTAAGATCGAAAAGGTATCTTTAGGTTCCTGCGAAGTTTGGTGGAGAACTTTAACGTCCATCATTCCTCTATCTAGTTCATTTATTTCGGCATCAGTGTTAAATTTAATCTGTGATTCATCAGAGGGCAATTCGGGCATTTGCAGCCAAGCCGGGCCCGAAAGCCAAACTGCGCCATTTATAAGAGTGTGCGAGTGCATGCCGCGAGTAAGTTTATCAGCAGGATTATACTTCTCGCTACAAAAACGCCAGTTGGAAGGGTTAGTTTTTTTTTATTTCAAACACTCGTTTACGTACGAATTGTTTCACATTTTCCGAATCCCCCTTTATCCAATAGAGGCATATTTGTGAGTCACACCACAGATAGACGTCCTTTTCCTTAAGAATGGGGAAAATATTCCTCGGATAAGATGCTGGTCTGGCTGAGATCAAAGCACCTAATAACTCGAGTCTGGGCAAAGTTATTGGTTTTAATGGAGCTATACGCGATTTGGCGATAAAAAATTATGTTGAAATCTTTGTAGGATATTTTATTCTGAAATATGCAATTGCACCATACGCTTTTATGCTTGCGTCAGAAAATAAGTGCAGTTCCAAGTTTTCAAATTTGGGATCCTCGAAATACTGTCGAGGAAAAAATTAAAGCTTGAGTTTCCATGACTTCCTCAAGCCATTCCTGGAACACAAAATGAAACTCGGGTTGAAGAGGCTCATCCCAGGAAATTCCTATTCCCCAAAGTTGTTGCATTTGCAACTTTATTCTAATAGTAAATGGAGCAAGAATGCCTAAAGGATCAAACAACATCCCACAGGCTTTTAGCACATTTCTTTTCGAAGAAGTATTACCGTTTATAGTTTTAAAATGGTCTGTCGCGATGATAATGTTATCATTCACATTACCCAAATGATACCTAATACTTTCAGTGGGATTCCGGATTCCTTGGATGCTTGTTTACAGTTAATATTCTCTTCAACCCACATATTTTGCAAAGTGGGGGATTTAGTTATCCACTGACGTAAGTTCATGGATGCTTGTCGTAAAATATAAATAGCATCTTTACTAATTGATGATGCAGATTCTACGGTTTCAAAACCACTAATAAAGTCGTCTACATTTAGATCATTCAGGAGGTCACAAACATTTTTAAATTTGTGTCTGTATTTTGATAAATGAAGTCTAAGAGTTGCAGCTAATATAAACGGGCTGCATTTTACTCCAAAAGGAGCCCGGTTAAATTGGAGGATTCTGATGTCATTACGACTCAAACTGAGATCTGCCCCTTGTTCTATTCTCCACAAAAATTGCAAAATTTTTCGATCCTGCTCTGGCTATACCTATTTTCGAAAAGGCTCGTTCAATATCAGCGCAAAATGCGATTGTGTGATACCTAAATTTTAATATAATTTTAAGCAAATCGGGATTAAAATTTGGGCCGATTTCTAAACAATCATTTAACGAAATTTCCCTCTTCGCCTTAGAATACGCATCATAACACACCCTGAGTTTAGTGGTTTCTTTCAATTCTCTAACCACTCCGTGATGGGGCATAAAGTAGCCAGTTTGTCTGTTTTCCTTAGAATAGTCAACTACTTCCTCGATTATATTATCTTTTAATTGATTTTCAATGATATCTCTGTATCTCAAATATAAATTTTAACCTCTCTTAAATGTATTGTTTAACACTTCGGGACGAGAGTCTTTTACAGAGTTTTTAATCTTTAATCACCGGTTTTTTAAAACAGAAATTTTTTCCTAATTGAATGGGCAAAATGCTCAGATTAAATAAGGCAAAATTTAGAATAAAACTTTACTGGTGAGAATAATCCCCGATTCTGAGCACCTTACGCGGCACGAATACCTGTCGATCGTCCCCAAGGGGTTAAACTGAATAAACGTTTCCTAGCGATTTCATAGTTACTATTTAACTCTTAAAAATAATTCTTCAGAGCAATCGCGTTTCATATCTTTTATCGTTATACGTTGTATTCTGACTAAATTGTTCTAAAATTTCTTCCGATGTACGTGAAACATCTTTTTTTACATTTATTCCTATTGCTTCTAATTCCCACAAATCCTTAATTCTTCCGTAATCCGGTTCATCATCAGCGACCGTTAAATGGCTAACACGAACTTCCTTACAATTTTATTCCCTTTCCTTACACTGAATCATATGCCCAAATATGCTACTCATCGCAACCAATCTATTACTGAGTCTTATATTTGTTTCACTTAAAATTTCCCAAATATAATCTGCGTCTATCAAAATATGAACTTTTGTCGTAGTACCAAGGTCAACCAATTCAATTTCCCGCTCAAAAGCAACATGCTTTACCCAACTCGATGGCACCCCTATTTCTCCGCATGTAATAGAATTTATGACAACCACATTTATTTTCCTTTTTCTGGTTAGGATTAATTCTACTTTTCAATACCACTTCTACGATATCCTACATTAGTTTTTCAAACTATTTATTTCCAAACGGAGAAATCACGAGATATTCTCTTATAATGACCTTCAAATCCAATAAATCAGCTATTTCCTTCTTAACGAATGTTCTGGTTGCCCCCCCCCCCCCCCCATGAAGTAAACATCTGATTAGCTTTCTCTCATTTGACCTAGTTTTAACCAATGCAGAAAACGTTTGCAAAAAAACTGCGTTCGAATTTTTATTCACTTTTCTCTCTTTACTCAGCAGAATATTTTCTGTTAGTGAATCATGACGCTTGTCATTGGATGAGGGGGGAGGTTAAGTTTTGAGACTCACAGATTAACACATTATGGGGTAATTTACAAATTCGACGCACATTGTTTTTTCCCAACAAATTTTAATTAGGTGCCGTCGAGCAAGGCAAGAATAAAAGGCCCTTGTGTCATTAAAGTTCGTTTTCTTTCAGTAACATTTAAATGGCAATTTTCGCTGGAATGGGATTTATCTCAACAAAATATACATTTATTTCCTGCATTTGCAAGAAAGGCAGAAATTGTGGGGGTATATTTTTTCGGCTGATTATAATTCCTGGGTTTATTGAAATTAGTAGGACTGTAAGGATTATTACTCGCTTGCTTTAGTTTTAAGTTTTCCGAACCACTTCTCTGTTGAGTTGATAGCAAAAGTTATGTTTCACGACAATGAATTTCTTTTCTCAAAAATTCCATCAGATCACTTATATCAAAAAGATCTTCGGATTTCCGTTGTCGATTATATTGCAAATTTATTTCGGGGGGGCAAATTTATTTCGGGAATTTTTTGCAGTATTACAGGCCAAAGAAAATTACTATACGTTCCGGCGGCTACACCTAGCGACTGTAGTGATCTAACTTGTATTTCAATAGCATCGTACATTTTCCTGAGCGCTTTTATATTTGAAATCATTTTAACAGGTTCAGTTAATTATAGTTTGTTCATATGCGAGCTAATGATCAGGTCTGAACGACCAAACCGGATTTTGAGGAAATCTATTGATGAATCATAGTTTTCATTAGTTAAAGCGAATCTTGACACCGCTGACAGTGCAGTTCCCTTTAAATAAGTTTTCATTTCTCTATCTTACTTAGTGATTTATTATTATGTATCGCTACTTCAAAAGAATAAAAAAAAATCTAACCACTCACTACAATCGCCATTAAATACAGATATGTTTAGTCGGGGCAACTTAAGAGTTTGGTTTTCATTCCGAACAGACAGCCCTTCATCATGGCGGCTAGTTTCGGTTCGCATTTCGGAATGGCGTTCTTTCTCCAAAGATTTTAAACATGTATCTAATTTCGTTTTAAAGGTTATGCCGGTTTCTCGATATTTATCGCTGGCTGTTATTTCTTTTTTGAGATCTTTGGTCTCAATTTTGATTTTAACTGAATTATCTAGTTCTTTTAACTCTTAAAGCTTTTCATCTAACTGGTTTTTTAAATCATAAAGTTCTTCGATTTTATTTTCAACTAAGTAATTTTCATCGACCGGATTTTGTATTGTGTTTTCTATTTTTGTGGTTAACTTTGTAAATAATTCCCTGATAGTGGATCGTTTGGCTTTTACCTTTTCTATATCCATAATTAAAATATTTACAGTTTTTCCCAATAAATTCAAATAATTAAAGGGACCTATATCAATTGAGTCGCTCTGACATCAAATAATAAATACTCCCAGAAGGTGCTAGCATCACGTGCTTGTGTCACCGTGAAATAACCTTGGCATCAGTCGCTCAGAATTTCA
The DNA here is from genome assembly GCA_963932465.1 of Maratus speciosus. Classification (NCBI taxonomy): domain Eukaryota; kingdom Metazoa; phylum Arthropoda; class Arachnida; order Araneae; family Salticidae; genus Maratus; species Maratus speciosus. The sequence continues at coordinate 197,491,411 of OZ010792.1, read as the reverse complement.
ATATTTTTAAAATCACTCGACGCAATGAAGGAAGTTCTGTTGTACTGTTTACAGTTTATTAACACACAAAACACAGAGTACACTAAAACACGACACAAACTTAATTACAAAAAATAATCTTATAATTAATATCTCGGCGTTTTGCCGAATCATTTTAAATCATAACAATCACATGTCAGCCTTGGCTGGAATCTAAATAGTACGTTCTGATATTTTCTCCCTCGGGACGGGATGATTGCAGACCGAAATCCCCAATAGGGATTATTCCTTTTCCCCAAAAGGGTTGCAAAATAAGTTTCGATTTTTCTTGGCCAGCTTGTGAAAAACATTTCCACATTAAATGATTGTAGTAACGCTTTAAGCCATGTTTTTAACATTAATTGAAGAGCTCAGACGACAAAGGTGGTAAGTGATACAATCATCATATATAGAAAGTGAGCTGTAAAGTTCCAAATATCTATCTGCGTTTATTGTCAAATGCCTCCTTTATCACTTAAAATCTCTGTGAGCATTAGGTTTTTTTCCTATAGTAATTTATCAGATGGTAGACGACCATTGATTATCTTGTATCCTATGATTAACTCCGTTTTTTTTTTCACATGCCGTCTTTGTCATCTGAGCTCTTCAATTGCAAATAGGAAATGATAAGGAAAATGAAATTGTCCTCATTAACTGGTTATAGTATTAAGCGAAGACGTATTAACGAGAGTCCACTGTATTTAAAAAAAATGTATATAAAATAGAAAGAAACAAAAAACATGCGTTTTTTTATTCAATATTTTTTTATTTCTTTAATTTAATTAATTTTGATTATAAGATTTTCCGAAATACACTACACAGAACACAAACATAAATATTTTATTATTAAATATTATAATTTTTCCTCTAACGAATTTTTTTACGTCATATTGTTTTATTCAGATTTATTTAACAGCCAAGTATTAAAATAACACTGGACAACAATGAAAATGTATCTTGAATGAAAGTGTCGAAATATTTATTAATTTAACTTGCTAATCATGAATATGGCAATAAAAAATGGAATTTGGCTCTTGTTATTTTGTTATGTTTAGATTTTACTTTGTATGATAGGGATAAAAAAAAAAAAAAACATTAATAATAATGCATCGTATGTCTTGTTTCCAATTTAATTTATAAAGAAATAAAGGTGACAACATAAAGTACAGTCTTACCAATTTTATTGAAGAAATCGCTTGGTCTTTCGCTTATATTCTACGTTCTGATTATCTCTAAAAATCAGGGTGTATGAAGTAATTAGGATATTTTTGAGAAGGTCCTTTCTTTAGAATATCTTTGTAAACAGTGGACAAGGTGGTGTCATTTTTTTGTTCAGTGCAGAAAGTTTCATTTGAAATTTCTAATAAAGGATCTGGATTTGTTTGTTTACCAGATACAAGATAGTTTACATATTTCTTAGTGGCGCTTGAACATGAATTATTACTGTCTGGTGTATCATAGTCAACAATAGGTAATGGTTGAGGGTCATGGATAAGTTCAGGGTTAGTATCCAGAGTTTGTTGATTGTTTTCAAAAGTACAGCGAGATAAATAGTCAGCAAGAACATTTTTCTTACCAGGGATATGTTTAAAAGTGTATGAGTACTCTGAAAGCTCCATGAGCCAACGAGAGATAATATCAGCTGGATTAGTAGTCTTGTTATATTTTTCTAAGGGTTTACTGTCAGAAAGAATTACAAATTGTCTGTTATATAAATAATATTTGAAAGCGGTTACAGATTTATAAATTGCCATGAGTTCTAATTTAAGTGCAGGGTATTTTTTTTCTGATGGCTTAAGAGATTTAGAAAAATATGCAACTGGTAAAAGTTGTTGATCATGCTCTTGTAATAAAACACCAGAAATAGCAACATTTGACGCATCTGTATTTAAATAAAATGTCTTGTTCCAATCAGGTAATCTAACCATGGGAGAATTAAAGAAAATTTTCTGTATTGTGTCCATGATTTCTTGATGTTTAACTGTCCATTTAAATTTAACTTTTGGAGTAGTTAGGTTTATCAGTGGTTGTACTAACTCAGAAAAGGATGGAATTAGACTCTTATAAAATGTAATGACACCAATGAGTCTTTTTAGTTGACGTTTAGTTGTAGGTGTGGGAAAAGATGTTATTTTTATGATATTTGACTGAATCGGGGAAACGGACTGATTTTCTACATGAAATCCCAAATAGTCAATACAAGATTTATGAAAAGTACACTTGCTAGGAGACAGGGTTAAGTTGTATTTGGTTAGGATAGAGAGAATTTTTTTTAATTTATTACACATTTCATCAAAAGAGTTTGCACCTACAATGAAATCATCCTGATATGTATATACACCATCTAATTGTAACACATCAAGCAAAGAGTCCATTAAAGCTTGGAAAATAGAAGCACTGTTTTTTAATCCGAACACTAATCTCTTGTATCTAAAAGAACCAAACATAGTAGTAAATGTCAACTGATTTTGGAATTTTTCTGGCAAATCAATTTGATGATATGCCTGATGAAAGTCAAGAGAAGAAAAATATCGATACTGAGAAAGATTTGAAATGATGGTTTGAATTTTAGGTAGAGGGTAAGATGATCCTTGAATTACAGTATTTACCATTCGAAGATCTAAGGCGAGACGAAATTTTTGTTTACCAGTTCCGTCTGGTTTCTTTTTGACTAAAAGCATGGGGCAAGCCCATTCTGAACAGTGGCGTTCAATAATTTTGGCATCAAGCAGATCTTTAATTTGTTCTAAAGTACCTTTTTGCAAAGATTGAGGAAGGGGAAATGGAAGAGTTTTTATAGGGTAGTCATTAATAAATTTCAAATCAGGTACAATCTTATCAGTGTGTCCAAGTGTATTTAATGATTTTGAAAAGGCCGGGTAGTAATTAAGTAATAATTTAGTCATTGTATTTGCTTCATTAGAACTTAAATGTGTAAGATCAAAATCGGTAGCTGCCAAATCCTCTTTCCTCTTTTTTAATGTTTCATTAGATGCCTGAATAAAATTTAGGAAGTGTTGTTCTGAGTTATGATGCTTGTCCAAATTATCAGAGGGGTAGTCAAGAATTTCCTCAACTTCAGATAAATGTCCAATTTTTGTGTGTTTAGGGAGATGAATGGTAGTGTCAGAATTATTTTTAAGTGAAATAGAAAAGAAATGATTTAATTGTACAGGCTTCTTTTTGCGTTTAGTTTTCTTATTCATTTGAATAATGGCATCATGACTTATTACTTCTTTTTTATCTGCCACATATTCAAATAGATAATTTATGTCATGTTTGATATTATTGTTTGTGTAAACTGAGCACCATGTTTGCTCTTGGGGTTCTAGAATGACTTTACGGGTTAAGAAAACTTTTTGATTTGTCACTACATCACACAAGGTGTTACATTGATTACTTTCACTGACTTTAGACTTAGTGTGTGATGTTTCTAGTGGAATAGTCAAGTTGTTGTTAATGTGAATGCATTTATTGAAAGTATCAATGATAATGTTAAATTTACTAATGAAATCAAAACCAAGAATTCCTTCAAAACTGGAGGATTCAGGAATATCCACTATATAAAAGTGGTGCGAGAAGGATTTTTTTTCTAATTTAATGGATGCTCTAATACATGAAGAAAAAGAAACATCCGAATTGACGGTTTTAATATTTATGGCTGTTGATAGTCTCTTGTATTTTAATACAGGTTTAAGTTCATTAAATAAATTTTGTGAAAGTAACGAAATGCTACTTCCAGAGTCAGCCAATAGGGTGATTTTATGGTTTGCAATAGTGGCCTTTACAAGAGGGAGTGATGGAGAATGCGTATTAACACTACAAATGATGTGAACAATTTTATCGCCTTCATTTTCTGTTTGAGTAGTGATATTTCTTGCAATTTTAATGTGATCTGAAGTTTGTGACCCGGTTGAATTGACTAATCTTTCTTTAGAGATCTTTGGTAATGTAGGGTCAATAGGAAATGTTGCTGATGTTAAGTCACATGGTTGAGACACAAAATCATCAGCATAAAAATTGTGTCTCTGTTCTAGTTTTCCTGAACCTGGTAATTGTTGCGTCTGTTAAAATTTTCCCTTCTCTGTGTATTAACTCTTTTCCATTTAAAACACTGATGTGCCTGGTGGCCATTGCGGAAACAGAGTTGACAAGTCACAACTTTTCTTTGTGTAAATTTGTGAGGGGAAAAACGTTTTGGGAAATTTCGCGTTTTGAAATTTTTCCTATAGCGCATCGCATTAGCGTTATACTTTGGACTACCTTGCATGTCATTTTTTTTAGTTTCAGTTTTGGGTCCAGGCGGTGCGAGTGTTAATGCATTTATTTTTTCCGAGAGTTCCTTCAATTGCTCTTCAATGTTATTTTGAGATTTACTGACAGAGGGTAAGGAATGTAGAATGTTTTCGTTATGCAGAATTTCGTGTAATATCTGTGCTCTTTCAACAGCAGCACGATATTCATTCACGCCTTCTTCTTGTAACTTTATTCGTATGTTAGCTGGCACAGCTTCCATAAATTTCATAAGTTTAATCGTGTTACGGGCATTTTCGTCTTTAATATCTGAATAGACAGTTGCGGCTAACACGTTTAACCGATGTGCCAAGTTTTTAATTGACTCCGCTGGCAGAAGAGATAAGCTCGAAAGTTCAACGCCAGCCACGCACTTGCTGGGGGGTGAGAAAAATGCGGCAAATTCTTTTTCAAGCGTATCTAGATCATTAATTTTTTGAATTTCCGGATTCTGAGCATAAAATTTTTGAGCGGGACCAATTAACTTGCCTACAAGTACAGCAATGGTAGTCTGAGGGCTGTATTTGTTAATTTCAGCGACCGACCTAATTTGGTTAAAAAAGAATTTAAGCAAATCCGGATCTCCGTCAAATTGGTTAATGTTGATTTGAACTTGTTTAGCGGACATGGTCAACGTTTTACCTAAGACAAATTCTCTAATCAAAAATTGTTACTGAAATTCTGCATACATATCTAAATATAACACACATAAACAGATAAAAATGCAAAGCACATAAAATAATGAAATAAAATAATCACATAAACAATCACATTAAAAAAACTAATACACAACTTAAAAATAAACAAAAGGTCTTATTTTTTTTAAACCTTATATAAAAAAAATAGAGAAAGAAAACTTATCCAGGGACAAAATTGTGTTTCCTAAAGTAAAAATAATACCGTTGCTTATTTTAAGCAAAAGAGAAACAGGAAAATATTTCGTAATAGCTCCTATTTTATTTTTTTTTTAAATGAATGAAACATGTAAGTCTTTCAAAATAAAACTGGTAGGAGCAAGCAACTGAATTAAAAACTTATTTTATCCTTTTTAGCAGAGAGAAAAAAAAAAAAAACTTGCTATCTGTCCTTATTTCTCTAAAAGGACAGAAATTAAAAATATTTCTCAAATTAAAATATTTTCAAGCCGAAAGGCGAACCAGAAAAATATATGGGACAAAATATAATCTTCGTTAACTCTTTTTGAGAGAGAAAAAAAAATTAATATATTTTAATATGCATTAAAAGTTAAGCAAAGGTGAATGTGTATCTTAATAACTAAAGATATTGGAACATTCAATGCAATGGGAAAAAAACTACTTATATTATATTTATAAATATTATAATAGACAACACAAAATATCAAAAATAGCAATATCACTGTGTTTTCGTATCCTGTACAAAAACACAATAATATTAATAAAATCACTTTAGAAGTACTTGTGAGTACTTATGGAGTAAGAAAGCATATAAATGGAATGAAACAACTTTAAAAATTTTAAAACAAGGTTTTCAGAATTAACTGAAAAGAAAATTAAGCGAAAGGAAAGCAATTAAATGGGGGAATTAAAATATGCTTTCGTACTCTAAAAATGTGCTATTTTAAGGGACTGGTGCAGTATTTATTTTCACTTTTTTTTTGCACCTTCATGACCTCTTTGTCAATATCATAAACATTTGCTAGAAATCTATGTATGCGTTTGAATGAATCTTTAAAACGATTCTTTGGCAGCAAAATACTTTTTTTTTTGAGATTTTTTTTTCTTTATCACAGAAAACGGCTGTCAAATAATAGGATGCAGGATCTGTAGAACACACGACTCAGAGGCACACTACTCATTTCGGAATACTTGAATTTCACAAACAGTTGGTGTCGTATGGTAAAAAAAACAAAACACACTTTTCCAGAATATTGAGGAGGTTGGAGAGCGCGATTCATTCATTCAATCGCTGACTCGCTCGGACGTTCCTTTCGTTTTCGTAAACAGAAAGTAAACAAGGGAAATTTTAGCACTCGCTAAGGCGAGTATTCTCTTGTCACCTTTTCTTTACACATGAGGGGGGTAGCACACGTTTTTGCAGGGTTTTTTTTTTTTTTTGGTTTGAAATCAGTGTTTCACTGCACTTAACTGATGAATAATTTGTAGTATTTTTCACACAGATTCAAAAGGTTTCTCAACGCGCCGTAGGATTGTAGAATTTGTAGGACTTGTGAAAACAGAAGATTATAAAAAAAAAAACTAATTGCACATCATTTTTTGTTGGAAACTTGTATACTCAGTCGTATGATTGCACAAAACACACGCGCACACCTCAGTAGACAAAAGAGCACACAATTATTTGAAGAATCACCTTTATGTGATTGAGTTGAAAGCTGTTTCCTTAGTAGGGATGATTTATCAGCCGGTTAATGCACTGTCCGGTGTATAAGCGAACGTAAAGTCGATGCAACAAAAAGGGCAGGGGTGAATGTTCCGAGAGATAAGTTTGCACGCGGGCAGGATTCTTCGGTACGGGAGGATGTAAGGCAGGCAGATTTCTTAGGCGACGGGAAGCGAGCAGCTGACTCCACAACTCCGGGGGTTGGCAAAGGGGAAGGCAGAATAGGAAGCAGGCGAAGCTATCTCTTCGGCGCGGGGCAGGTGTCCAGGGCGCGAAGTTCACTCCATGATGAAATCCTCCATCTTTTGACGGGGTGGCGAGCCGTTGCATCAAGGATGACTTTTCTTTAGATACGGGGGCGAGTTAACTCAGCGTCCAAGCAGCTGGGATAACAAAGTGGCCGGACGTCAACAGTATAGAGCGCGCAGGTGCCGGGAAGGATCCATCGCTTCGAAGTCCACGCAGAAAAAAAGATTGGAAGCAAGTACCTCTCCCTTACATTTTTTTTTTGTTAATGGAGAAAAAAAAGCTGGTCACGGAGACCAATTTTATATGCAGACTTCTTTGCTAGAAGAGATGGCCGTTTGCGTTTATAAGGTTGCGAGGATTAAAAAACACCAGGTCCTATTAAAAAAACTCCAATTCGATAAACGAAGACTTATTTTATTTTCATGATGAAAGTCGAAGGGAGAGGTACAGGGGAAAAGCAATAAGGAGCCTCTTTTAAGACGTCATCACGAGGCTAGAGAGAAAGCAGGAATGACAAGAATATACAGTTACAACTTTCTTGCTTGGCGGGCTACAATATCGCCAATCTAAAAGTATTTTTGCGCCATGCACAGGGGCAAAGAGACACATTGGCTGGTATGTTCGCCAAAAATGTACGGTAGGCTTCTACCATATTAATTGTGTAGGGGGGGGGCAGATTGTGGGCTGCATACATTCCTGAGTCATGAAAGACGGAGCCTCATCTGTACATTGATACAGCTGCGGTTAAATGTAAAAAATAAAAAGTGTTATCTGGAAAGGGCATAGTAACAGACAGAGTTCGTTAGGCTAAAAAGCATGAGACTGTATTTTTCTAGACCAGATGTTAGATCAAAGATTCACCGCTTTACCACAAAAATGTAGAATTGCCATACATCTGAACAAAAGGGTGTGAAGCGAAAATAATTCTAATAAGTAGATTGCATGTAAAGTGATTTTGAATGATGAGTTATATTCATGCCCAAATAAGGAAATGACCGAAGTTAAAATGCGTTTGAAACTAACAGTCAGCCGTAACGAATTTTGTACAAGGTTAAAGCGTATGTGTGAAAGAATCAGAAAGTGAAAATAGAGAGTGATTCACTGATTTTATTTTATTAAAGAGATGAGTACTAAGAATAATTTAATTTAAATGAGAAGGGCTGATAATACAATCGATTTAGTTTTTAAATGCTGATATTAATTTAGGGGCTGCACTGTTTGACTATAGTGCACAAAATAAATAAGTTATTAAACAGAATTTTAATTGAAACTGTCTGTGGGGGCGGGGGGGGGAATAAAATGCAAACATATATAACGAGATAGTCGTTATATATATCACCTGGGACACCGCAAAAAAAAAACTTTTGTTGACCCGTGTGCATGGGCAAAACAGCAAGAAAAATAGTTACACATATAAATATATCTTCACAACATAAAAGTTTTTTTTTTAAAACACAAGTTGCTGTCATGAAAACAAAAAAAAAATCTCTTTCATCAATAGTTCAACAGTCCTAAGAGATTTTATGAATTAATATTTTCTAAATTAAGTTTATGGATCTCCACCTTCAGTAAAATTTTCTTCAAAATTGCATACCATGGCATATTTTTTTGACTGAGTCGACTCTGACAGCAAATATTTAAGCAGCATGTAACTAGACCCTTGGCTGCACATCATCAAAATATTGATCCTGAATCGGACCATTTTTATGAAAAACAAACACAAGTAGTAACAATAGAAATATAATATATAAACACAAATGCAACACTAGAAGTAAAGAGTAAATAATAATAAGTGAAATGTGTAATTGTAAACTAATAATCAATTGTAACATGATTTAAAAGAAATTGGACATGGTTTAAAAAAATGTAATATTTATGCATGCAGCATAGGATGACAAAAAAAAAAGAGGTGCCTGAAGCACGCCCATGAAAAAGGTGTCACCCTGAATCTTGTGTAGACCACAAGTATTATGGCGTCAGCTTAGGGCTTCAGCCTTATGTGAGGAGGGAGTTTTGAGACTCATACAGCGCCCGCTTATATGAGTCCCTGCTCCTCCGAAGACACTAGCGGTCCTCTAAAGGAGCACACGTCGGTTTACAAGCAAAAATTGATTTTTTGTGAATTGGAACACCAATTCCAAGGGGTTGTCTCTCAACACAATGAAGTTTTGGACCCTAAGGGCAATAATTTTGAACGGGAACAAAACATTCGAAAGGGAGAATTAAAAATAAAAAAAATAGATATATGTCACATATATATCAAATCAAAAAGGGGTAGACAATCCTAGAGTGAAGAGAGACATAAAAATGAAAAAGTCATAATCAGGTTAAATAATGCACAAGTCATATGTTTAGAAGGTAACTTACTGGTTGCCAAGAAAATGTTATCAAATTACATGTGAATTTTTTTTTTTTTTTTTTTTTTTTTTTAAATAACTGCAATTATTAAATGTGTTAGTTATCAGTTTTAACTGAAATGTAATCGTAAAAGAATGAAATGTAAAATGAATGTTAAATTGTAAATAATAGTTAAGTGTATGTAAATAACATAAAAAGTTTACAGTAAAATGAAATGAGTGTAAAGTGATTCAAAATATTGTTCACAAGAGATCTTCGAAGAAAACAGTCATGGGCCAGCCATAATGTTGTCAAAGTTCTGTTGTAAACAACATACATACAACCTAGGCCTCTGGTTGTACACTTAGCTTCACAATACATGTCATAAGAAAAAAACGTAAACAGAAGTATATTATTTTCTGTTTCTTAAATTATATGTATGTGGTTGATAAACATTAGGGAAGTTGTGATTGTTTAAGTGACTTGTAGCATCGAATAAATGTCCATATCGAGGTGGTGCAAGAAGTAACCTATCAATGTGCACCCGAAATGCTGTATTATCAGCAGCATACAATCTCTTGATCGAGAATGACACAGGTGAATGTTTGAAAGTTACAATATATGGTCCAGTGTATTTAGGTTTGAATTTATCAACAGACTTTAAGTACACAATATCTTTGAGACAAATGGTTCTTAATTTAGCTTTCTGACCGTAATGTTTATATCTTTTATCCTGTGCTGTTTTAATGTTATTGTAAGCCTTGTCATATATTTTGTGTAAATCTTCAAGTAGTTTATGTATTTCAGTATGTTTGTCTAGAAAAGGTTGATTGCTATTCTGATCAAAAGTGTCAAAAATTAATGAAAGTTCACGTCCAAAGTGGAGAAGATTAGGAGTGAATAATGTAGTTGAATGTTTTGAACCATTATAGAGCGACTTGTGTATAAATATTGCATTTTCAAATGAGTGACCTTCTTGCAAAAGTATGTTAACAGAGTATTTGATAGATTTATTTATTCTCTCCGAAAGAGCATTGCTTTGTGGTCTCGAAACAGAGCTGTGAAGTACCTTAATACCTAGAGTATCATTAAAAATGTTGTATATTTGAGATGTATATTGGGGTCCTAAGTCTGATAAGACAACAGAAGGTCTCCCAAAGGTGGTTATGTAAGAGAATAAACATTTAACGACTTTAGTTGCAGATGTATCATTAAGTGGAAAAAGTTCAACATGTCTTGAAAAGTGATCTGTAATAGTTAAAATATGTTTACCATTAGAAAAAGGTCCAACGAGATCTGTACTAATAGTATGGCCAGGATATCTGGGCGTGTAGGTGGGTTGTAAGGGTGCAGGAGGGGTTTGATGATGTTTACATTGAAGACATTTGACACATGAAGCTACAAAGTTTAGGGTGTCAACATACATGCCTTTCCAAAAATATCTTGATGATAGAAACTCATAAGTTTTATTAAAACCAAAGTGAGATAAATGAGAGATTGTTAAAACTTTGCTTTTAAGAGAGTTAGGAACAACAATGTGATATGAAAAAGTGTTGTTAAGATTATTTTCTTTTTTTAACATTAAAACTTTCGAATCAGGGTGTATGAAGTAATTAGGATATTTTTGAGAAGGTCCTTTCTTTAGAATATCTTTGTAAACAGTGGACAAGGTGGTGTCATTTTTTTGTTCAGTGCAGAAAGTTTCATTTGAAATTTCTAATAAAGGATCTGGATTTGTTTGTTTACCAGATACAAGATAGTTTACATATTTCTTAGTGGCGCTTGAACATGAATTATTACTGTCTGGTGTATCATAGTCAACAATAGGTAATGGTTGAGGGTCATGGATAAGTTCAGGGTTAGTATCCAGAGTTTGTTGATTGTTTTCAAAAGTACAGCGAGATAAATAGTCAGCAAGAACATTTTTCTTACCAGGGATATGTTTAAAAGTGTATGAGTACTCTGAAAGCTCCATGAGCCAACGAGAGATAATATCAGCTGGATTAGTAGTCTTGTTATATTTTTCTAAGGGTTTACTGTCAGAAAGAATTACAAATTGTCTGTTATATAAATAATATTTGAAAGCGGTTATAGATTTATAAATTGCCATGAGTTCTAATTTAAGTGCAGGGTATTTTTTTTCTGATGGCTTAAGAGATTTAGAAAAATATGCAACTGGTAAAAGTTGTTGATCATGCTCTTGTAATAAAACACCAAAAATAGCAACATTTGACGCATCTGTATTTAAATAAAATGTCTTGTTCCAATCAGGTAATCTAACCATGGGAGAATTAAAGAAAATTTTCTGTATTGTGTCCATGATTTCTTGATGTTTAACTGTCCATTTAAATTTAACTTTTGGAGTAGTTAGGTTTATCAGTGGTTGTACTAACTCAGAAAAGGATGGAATTAGACTCTTATAAAATGTAATGACACCAATTACAAGATTTATGAAAAGTACACTTGCTAGGAGACAGGGTTAAGTTGTATTTGGTTAGGATAGAGAGAATTTTTTTTAATTTATTACACATTTCATCAAAAGAGTTTGCACCTACAATGAAATCATCCTGATATGTATATACACCATCTAATTGTAACTCATCAAGCAAAGAGTCCATTAAAGCTTGGAAAATAGAAGCACTGTTTTTTAATCCGAACACTAATCTCTTGTATCTAAAAGAACCAAACATAGTAGTAAATGTCAACTGATTTTGGAATTTTTCTGGCAAATCAATTTGATGATATTCCTGATGAAAGTCAAGAGAAGAAAAATATCGATACTGAGAAAGATTTGAAATGATGGTTTGAATTTTAGGTAGAGGGTAAGATGATCCTTGAATTACAGTATTTACCATTCGAAGATCTAAGGCGAGACGAAATTTTTGTTTACCAGTTCCGTCTGGTTTCTTTTTGACTAAAAGCATGGGGCAAGCCCATTCTGAACAGTGGCGTTCAATAATTTTGGCATCAAGCAGATCTTTAATTTGTTCTAAAGTACCTTTTTGCAAAGATTGAGGAAGGGGAAATGGAAGAGTTTTTATAGGGTAGTCATTAATAAATTTCAAATCAGGTACAATCTTATCAGTATGTCCAAGTGTATTTAATGATTTTGAAAAGGCCGGGTAGTAATTAAGTAATAATTTAGTCATTGTATTTGCTTCATTAGAACTTAAATGTGTAAGATCAAAATCGGTAGCTGCCAAATCCTCTTTCCTCTTTTTTAATGTTTCATTAGATGCCTGAATAAAATTTAGGAAGTGTTGTTCTGAGTTATGATGCTTGTCCAAATTATCAGAGGGGTAGTCAAGAATTTCCTCAACTTCAGATAAATGTCCAATTTTTGTGTGTTTAGGGAGATGAATGGTAGTGTCAGAATTATTTTTAAGTGAAATAGAAAAGAAATGATTTAATTGTACAGGCTTCTTTTTGCGTTTAGTTTTCTTATTCATTTGAATAATGGCATCATGACTTATTACTTCTTTTTTATCTGCCACATATTCAAATAGATAATTTATGTCATGTTTGATATTATTGTTTGTGTAAACTGAGCACCATGTTTGCTCTTGGGGTTCTAGAATGACTTTACGGGTTAAGAAAACTTTTTGATTTGTCACTACATCACACAAGGTGTTACATTGATTACTTTCACTGACTTTAGACTTAGTGTGTGATGTTTCTAGTGGAATAGTCAAGTTGTTGTTAATGTGAATGCATTTATTGAAAGTATCAATGATAATGTTAAATTTACTAATGAAATCAAAACCAAGAATGCCTTCAAAACTGGAGGATTCAGGAATATCCACTATATAAAAGTGGTGCGAGAAGGATTTTTTTTCTAATTTAATGGATGCTCTAATACATGAAGAAAAAGAAACATCCGAATTGACGGTTTTAATATTTATGGCTGTTGATAGTCTCTTGTATTTTAATACAGGTTTAAGTTCATTAAATAAATTTTGTGAAAGTAACGAAATGCTACTTCCAGAGTCAGCCAATAGGGTGATTTTATGGTTTGCAATAGTGGCCTTTACAAGAGGGAGTGATGGAGAATGCGTATTAACACTACAAATGATGTGAACAATTTTATCGCCTTCATTTTCTGTTTGAGTAGTGATATTTCTTGCAATTTTAATGTGATCTGAAGTTTGTGACCCGGTTGAATTGACTAATCTTTCTTTAGAGATCTTTGGTAATGTATGGTCAATAGGAAATGTTGCTGATGTTAAGTCACATGGTTGAGACACAAAATCATCAGCATAAAAATTGTGTCTCTGTTCTAGTTTTCCTGAACCTGGTAATTGTTGCGTCTGTTAAAATTTTCCCTTCTCTGTGTATTAACTCTTTTCCATTTAAAACACTGATGTGCCTGGTGGCCATTGCGGAAACAGAGTTGACAAGTCACAACTTTTCTTTGTGTAAATTTGTGAGGGGAAAAACGTTTTGGGAAATTTCGCGTTTTGAAATTTTTCCTATAGCGCATCGCATTAGCGTTATACTTTGGGCTACCTTGCATGTCATTTTTTTTAGTTTCAGTTTTGGGTCCAGGCGGTGCGAGTGTTAATGCATTTATTTTTTCCGAGAGTTCCTTCAATTGCTCTTCAATGTTATTTTGAGATTTACTGACAGAGGGTAAGGAATGTAGAATGTTTTCGTTATGCAGAATTTCGTGTAATATCTGTGCTCTTTCAACAGCAGCACGATATTCATTCACGCCTTCTTCTTGTAACTTTATTCGTATGTTAGCTGGCACAGCTTCCATAAATTTCATAAGTTTAATCGTGTTACGGGCATTTTCGTCTTTAATATCTGAATAGACAGTTGCGGCTAACACGTTTAACCGATGTGCCAAGTTTTTAATTGACTCCGCTGGCAGAAGAGATAAGCTCGAAAGTTCAACGCCAGCCACGCACTTGCTGGGGGGTGAGAAAAATGCGGCAAATTCTTTTTCAAGCGTATCTAGATCATTAATTTTTTGAATTTCCGGATTCTGAGCATAAAATTTTTGAGCGGGACCAATTAACTTGCCTACAAGTACAGCAATGGTAGTCTGAGGGCTGTATTTGTTAATTTCAGCGACCGACCTAATTTGGTTAAAAAAGAATTTAAGCAAATCCGGATCTCCGTCAAATTGGTTAATGTTGATTTGAACTTGTTTAGCGGACATGGTCAACGTTTTACCTAAGACAAATTCTCTAATCAAAAATTGTTACTGAAATTCTGCATACATATCTAAATATAACACACATAAACAGATAAAAATGCAAAGCACATAAAATAATGAAATAAAATAATCACATAAATAATCACATTAAAAAAACTAATACACAACTTAAAAATAAACAAAAGGTCTTATTTTTTTTAAACCTTATATAAAAAAAATAGAGAAAGAAAACTTATCCAGGGACAAAATTGTGTTTCCTAAAGTAAAAATAATACCGTTGCTTATTTTAAGCAAAAGAGAAACAGGAAAATATTTCGTAATAGCTCCTATTTTATTTTATTTTTTTTTTAAATGAATGAAACATGTAAGTCTTTCAAAATAAAACTGGTAGGAGCAAGCAACTGAATTAAAAACTTATTTTATCCTTTTTAGCAGAGAGAAAAAAAAAAAACTTGCTATGTGTCCTTATTTCTCTAAAAGGACAGAAATTAAAAATATTTCTCAAATTAAAATATTTTCAAGCCGAAAGGCGAACCAGAAAAATATATGGGACAAAATATAATCTTCGTTAACTCTTTTTGAGAGAGAAAAAAAAATTAATATATTTTAATATGCATTAAAAGTTAAGCAAAGGTGAATGTGTATCTTAATAACTAAAGATATTGGAACATTCAATGCAATGGGAAAAAAACTACTTATATTATATTTATAAATATTATAATAGACAACACAAAATATCAAAAATAGCAATATCACTGTGTTTTCGTATCCTGTACAAAAACACAATAATATTAATAAAATCACTTTAGAAGTACTTGTGAGTACTTATGGAGTAAGAAAGCATATAAATGGAATGAAACAACTTTAAAAATTTTAAAACAAGGTTTTCAGAATTAACTGAAAAGAAAATTAAGCGAAAGGAAAGCAATTAAATGGGGGAATTAAAATATGCTTTCGTACTCTAAAAATGTGCTATTTTAAGGGACTGGTGCAGTATTTATTTTCACTTTTTTTTTTTGCACCTTCATGACCTCTTTGTCAATATCATAAACATTTGCTAGAAATCTATGTATGCGTTTGAATGAATCTTTAAAACGATTCTTTGGCAGCAAAAGACTTTTTTTTTTGAGATTTTTTTTTCTTTATCACAGAAAACGGCTGTCAAATAATAGGATGCAGGATCTGTAGAACACACGACTCAGAGGCACACTACTCATTTCGGAATACTTGAATTTCACAAACAGTTGGTGTCGTATGGTAAAAAAAACAAAACACACTTTTCCAGAATATTGAGGAGGTTGGAGAGCGCGATTCATTCATTCAATCGCTGACTCGCTCGGACGTTCCTTTCGTTTTCGTAAACAGAAAGTAAACAAGGGAAATTTTAGCACTCGCTAAGGCGAGTATTCTCTTGTCACCTTTTCTTTACACATGAGGGGGGTAGCACACGTTTTTGCAGGGTTTTTTTTTTTTTTTTTGGTTTGAAATCAGTGTTTCACTGCACTTAACTGATGAATAATTTGTAGTATTTTTCACACAGATTCAAAAGGTTTCTCAACGCGCCGTAGGATTGTAGAATTTGTAGGACTTGTGAAAACAGAAGATTATAAAAAAAAAAACTAATTGCACATCATTTTTTGTTGGAAACTTGTATACTCAGTCGTATGATTGCACAAAACACACGCGCACACCTCAGTAGACAAAAGAGCACACAATTATTTGAAGAATCACCTTTATGTGATTGAGTTGAAAGCTGTTTCCTTAGTAGGGATGATTTATCAGCCGGTTAATGCACTGTCCGGTGTATAAGCGAACGTAAAGTCGATGCAACAAAAAGGGCAGGGGTGAATGTTCCGAGAGATAAGTTTGCACGCGGGCAGGATTCTTCGGTACGGGAGGATGT
Source organism: Maratus speciosus (assembly GCA_963932465.1). Lineage (NCBI taxonomy): Eukaryota > Metazoa > Arthropoda > Arachnida > Araneae > Salticidae > Maratus > Maratus speciosus. The sequence goes on along the minus strand of OZ010792.1, from coordinate 197,475,071 downwards.
AAGGCAGGCAGATTTCTTAGGCGACGGGAAGCGAGCAGCTGACTCCACAACTCCGGGGGTTGGCAAAGGGGAAGGCAGAATAGGAAGCAGGCGAAGCTATCTCTTCGGCGCGGGGCAGGTGTCCAGGGCGCGAAGTTCACTCCATGATGAAATCCTCCTTCTTTTGACGGGGTGGCGAGCCGTTGCATCAAGGATGACTTTTCTTTAGGTACGGGGGCGAGTTAACTCAGCGTCCAAGCAGCTGGGATAACAAAGTGGCCGGACGTCAACAGTATAGAGCGCGCAGGTGCCGGGAAGGATCCATCGCTTCGAAGTCCACGCAGAAAAAAAGATTGGAAGCAAGTACCTCTCCCTTACATTTTTTTTTTTGTTAATGGAGAAAAAAAAGCTGGTCACGGAGACCAATTTTATATGCAGACTTTTTTGCTAGAAGAGATGGCCGTTTGCGTTTATAAGGTTGCGAGGATTAAAAAACACCAGGTCCTATTAAAAAAACTCCAATTCGATAAACGAAGACTTATTTTATTTTCATGATGAAAGTCGAAGGGAGAGGTACAGGGGAAAAGCAATAAGGAGCCTCTTTTAAGACGTAATCACTAGGCTAGAGAGAAAGCAGGAATGACAAGAATATACAGTTACAACTTTCTTGCTTGGCGGGCTACAATATCGCCAATCTAAAAGTATTTTTGCGCCATGCACAGGGGCAAAGAGACACATTGGCTGGTATGTTCGCCAAAAATGTACGGTAGGCTTCTACCATATTAATTGTGTAGGGGGGGGGGGGCAGATTGTGGGCTGCATACATTCCTGAGTCATGAAAGACGGAGCCTCATCTGTACATTGATACAGCTGCGGTTAAATGTAAAAAATAAAAAGTGTTATCTGGAAAGGGCATAGTAACAGACAGAGTTCGTTAGGCTAAAAAGCATGAGACTGTATTTTTCTAGACCAGATGTTAGATCAAAGATTCACCGCTTTACCACAAAAATGTAGAATTGCCATACATCTGAACAAAAGGGTGTGAAGCGAAAATAATTCTAATAAGTAGATTGCATGTAAAGTGATTTTGAATGATGAGTTATATTCATGCCCAAATAAGGAAATGACCGAAGTTAAAATGCGTTTGAAACTAACAGTCAGCCGTAACGAATTTTGTACAAGGTTAAAGCGTATGTGTGAAAGAATCAGAAAGTGAAAATAGAGAGTGATTCACTGATTTTATTTTATTAAAGAGATGAGTACTAAGAATAATTTAATTTAAATGAGAAGGGCTGATAATACAATCGATTTAGTTTTTAAATGCTGAATTTAATTTAGGGGCTGCACTGTTTGACTATAGTGCACAAAATAAATAAGTTATTAAACAGAATTTTAATTGAAACTGTCTGTGGGGGCGGGGGGGGGGGAGGAATAAAATGCAAACATATATAACGAGATAGTCGTTATAAATGTAGAAATTTTATATGTCGGTTACGAAATGAAGACACTCTGACATGTTCTTCCAAAAGATTCTACTATCGTAGTCTTGATGCGAGTAGTTCTGCTTTGTCTTTCGACAGATCTAAATCACGAACACGATCATTTAGATCATTCGATGTAATTTTATGTACTGCAGAATTAGAGGGAGATATAGAGGACAAATTCTTGCATTTTACGTATAATATTTGTTTATATTATTTTTTGAAATTCTTTTTTTTTTTTCGAAAGGTTTATTTTATTACACGTTTTATTAATTCATATATGCACGTGAACATCTAAAAATGAAATATTACTTATTATATCGCACAATAAATCAGTTTATTCTTTAAAATGTTTTAGCAAAAGTGACATTTAAAATTTAGGTTCATTATACCTTTGCACCCCTTAATCTCAGAAACAAGAGCCAAAAAACAGTTTTCATGGGGATATTCATGTTCAGCACGTTGAATTCATTAAGAATTGGGCATTTTCAATTTTGATACATGAAATTGGTTAAAAATTGTTGCCCAGTGTAATTATTTTAACTATTATTCAGTACATTGTTAACCTTCGTAATTAAAATTTTTGCTAATTCGAAGTTTCTCTTTCTCCACTTTAATTTAATATATTCCAAGTTGCTTTAATACACTCCGTTGAATAGAAATTAATTCATCAGCATTAGAGAAAACGCACAATAAGTATGTATCTCATTAGCATACTAGCAAATTTCTAACCATTATGATAATTATAAATTATTAATAATAACAGCGTAAGTTAAATATTTTTCTTTTTATATAGTAACTATGTTTATTTATTTATTTAATGAAATCTGTATATGTTAATAGAGCCATTCTTATTTATTTTCTATGCTGTAATTTCTATTAATATTCAGTGACTGACTTTTTTTAGTATGCACCAAAAATCACAGAGTTAATTCTTTTTGGAAAAAGGAAAAAGAAATTTTATAAACTTAAAAGAAATTTAGTACGAAATTTTATAAAAGTCTTCTAAACAAATTTAACAAAGTAAAATTTGTTCTAACTCTCTTACATATTCAGTTGAAGTAAAACATCAAAGCATGTGTTTGTAGATTAAACGTGATTAAAGTTATAATGTAAAATTATCATAATTGCTATACAAAGCGTCCATTCTCAACGGTGTCCAATGGCTAATTCCTAAACCGTTAGTCATAGACATATAGTTCCAATTACAAAAAGGTTTTAAATGAGGTAAAGAAGTATATTAAAAGTGATTTGGGTCAATAAAATCATTTCTTAAAAAATACGAAATTTAAATTTTTATACGGTCCCCCGGTTCTATAAGTTATATTTAGTAAAATTTTCCTATTACACTGAGAAGTAAGACAAAAAAAAAAGTCCCGTTCATATAACACTAAAATTTACCGAGTCATAAAACTTGCTGGACTTATACCACTTTTCTGCATCTGAACACAAATGAGTTCGGTCATGCTTTGAGAGGTCATATACCAAGTGCTACCAAGTATTCCAAGAATTTATTTCATGCGCATATGTGTTTCGAAAAAAAATGCACAAGAATTTCGATTGAGTTAACATTTATTAAGATTCAGATTGGCTAAAATAATTGTGTTTTAACATATGTTTAATTTTGTAAGGATTTGAAACTGTTTCTTTTTATGATTTCTTTTAACAAAATTTATGTTATTTTTATAAGTTTTTATTTAACTTCAACGATCACATGTATGTTTTTCCAGCTCAAAATTTGTACTGTAACTCACTTTCAAGTATCCAATCGAGATTAAATTTTACATACAGACGTACAGTCGTGGAAATAAAAAAGTAAACACCCCCTACTAACTCTTCAACAAATTATTGTAGACGGAAGTTACTGGTACCGAACGATTGGAAATAAAGTGTACAATTAAATGATGTATATAAAGTTTGCTTAGGGGGCCATCTACATATTAAAATTAACCCAAACTTCATTTTTTTTCAATGGCAATACCCAATTTTAACGAGATATTTCAAATTTTCGGTTCAAACTATGCTTAGACACCAAATTTCAAGTCATTTGAATGATAAGTTTTGAATTATAAACATTCAAATTTTAGTCCTTCTAATGTTAAATTACATTTTCATATTTATATTTATATCTCCTGAAATTATGCTCCTAATGTGCTAATTTTTTGTGTAGCAATAATGCTAATGTGCCCAAACATAAATACGCTAAATTTGCAATTTTCATAATTTTATAATATGAATTATGAATTATGAAATTAATATTCGAAAAAATTATGAATTGCAACCTACAATTTTTTTGATGGATTTAGATTTATTAAGTCCTGCTTTATGGAAATCCGAAATTTCACATTTGTATTCCAAATAGTTTTCAAATTATGCTTAAAAAACGGCAAAATGATGGTTTAAGGGGATGTCTATGATAGAAGTGAGTACATATTTTGAAATTTCTTCTGCTGCTCTGTTACCTAACAGGCTTCATAAGGTGCCTTGATCAAGAAGGTGGCTCCCTCGGTTAACAATCGAGTAACGATCTTCAATTTGGATACAGCCCTTAAAATACGCTCGTTTTAAAATAATTAATTTCTCGGAAACTTATGGTACGAATTGCATAAAAATTTGTTTTTAGGCTAATTGAAGGGTGTGGAATTCATTTATGCTCTCAGAATTGTGCACTGCTATTGAAAAAAACAAAGTTATGGTTCGTTTTAATTTGTAGATGGACCCCTAAGCAAATTTCATATACATCATTTAAAAGTAGACTTTATTTCCAATCGTTCGGTACCAGTAACTTTCTTCTACGATAATTTGTTGAGGAGTTAGCAGGGGGTGTTTACTTTTTTTTTTCCACCACTGTACATCCGAGGCCAATCTAATATTTTTATTATTTTCGGTGGTTACCATTTATACTTATTTTACATCAGGATGACACAAAAAATTTCGGATAGATTACCGCCAAGATGTTTAAGAAGAAGTATTAGTTTAGAAAACACAAGACGGCGGTGGTTATGTTTTTAACTTTTATATATAGTTTATATTCTTTATATTAACTTTTATATATAGTATTTTTTTTATATTCTTTAGCACTGAATCCGAAAATTATCTCAATTTTTAACCATTATGTCTGGATTTTTTGTAAATCAGAAATCGCCAAAGTTAAAAAAGTTGGAAATTGCTCGTCAAACGTGGCAAATGAGGTGCGTCAGTATTATAGCTAGTTTTATAATTATTTTTTGCACCCCATATTATACTGAATGTATATTTTTTTGCACTTCATAAGTGCATAGTCTGTAACATCATTAAAATGCACTTGCAACTTTTTTTCCCTTTCCTCGTAATGAAACGGAAAACTTTTGACTGTCCCTGTAAATAAACTATACATCCGATTTTCATAAAATTTGAAATGGCTCGACAAAATATTGCAACAATTATATATTTAAAATTTCAGAGCATTCAGAAGGCTGTAACATTATTAAAATGCACTTGCAATAATTTTTCCCATTGGCCGTAATGTAAAGAAAAACTTTTGATTGTCCCTGTAATTAAACCATACATCCGATTTTCATAAAATTTGAAATGGCTCGACAAAATTTTGCAACAATTATATATTTAAAATTTCAGACCATTCGGAAGGTTGTAATATCATTAAAATGCACTTGCAGTAATTTTTCCCATTGGCCGTAATGTAAAGAAACACTTTTGACTGTCCCTGTAATTAAACTATACATCCGATTTTCATAAAATTTGAAATGCTCGACAAAATTTTACAACAATTATATATTTAAAATTTCAGACCATTCGGTTGGGTAGCTTTTGCTCTGTTATATGTGGACGGACGGACGGACAGACGGACTGGACTATAGGTGCTACATATTTATATAATTACAAACGCACCTAAAAATAACAAAAATCGGATACTACAAAACAGAGGAGATGGCTGTGTTTTTTTTTTTTTTTTTTAACTTTTGACAACTGAATTTTATGCACTTTTTAGCATCATGTTAGAACCTTTTTTGGAAATCGTAAATATGTAGTTAAAATATAGCGAAAATCTGATTCTATAAAACAGATGTTAATTTTTTTTATTTAATTTAATATTATTTAATTCAATAATTTAATAATTTTTTTTGGCTTATACTGGGATTCTTACAGCTAAACAGCTGAGGGGTCGGGTGAGGTGGGGGAGGATGTTCATTTTTAACTTTGAAATTTACAATTTGTTAAAATCGTGACGTGATGGTTAAAAATGAAGGTCATTTTCGTATTCAGAGGTAAAAAATACATAAAAATCAATTATCAAAAGTTGAAAACACAACAATCACATCTATTTTATAGTATCAAATGTTCGCTATTTTTTCTGTTTTTAACTTTAAAATTTTCGATATTTGCAAAAAATCTTTACGTGATAGTAAAAATTGAAGGTCCATTTCGGATTCAGCGGTGCAGAATATCAGCGGCAACAATTATCAAAAGCTAAAAAACATGACATAACCCAATTTTTGCGACGGCTAGTGCAATCCTATAACATTTTAAAATATGTATCAATTGTAAAGAATTGAGGCTGTTAATTTTCATCATTTTATTTAACAAAAATTCTGGGTTTTTTTTCTTCTAATAGGTTTATTAAAATTTGTATATTTTGTATTAATTTGTTAAAATGATTAAAGATTTCAAATTTATATTGCAGTGTTAATTTTACTCTCAACAATTTTTTTATTATATCTGACGAAATTATATTTCTACTAAATTCGTGAATGACCCGTAATTTGAAGCAAAAAAATGTGTTTATACAGCTATTACTCGGCCAATTTTAATCATAAAATAACGGGACTTTTTTGTCTTTCTTGTCAGTGTAACAGGAAAAATGTACTAAATGTAACTTATAGGACCGGGGGACCGTATAAAAATTTTAATTTCGTATTTTTTTAAGAAAAGTTTTTATTGACCCAAATCGCTTTTAACATTCTTCTTTACCTCATTTAAAACATTTCTGTAATTGGAAATATATGTCTATGACTAACGGTTTAGAAATTAGCCATTGGAGACCGTTGATACAGGACACCCTGTGTAAACGCCCATATAGTACAAAAATGTTATGTATATTTTCTTAAAATTGCAATATTTGTAACAACATTTTCTTTTTTTAAGCGCACTAAAATCTACACGAAACAGGCAATGCTGAGAAATAGAAAGTTTGTTAAAATTGGTTGAACAGTGTTATTAATATCGTCAAGGAAAAAACACGTCCGTAAACAATGTTGTCGCACTCTTCCTTAGTTCACATGCTAATGATTTTCCCGGATCTAACAAGGAGAGGGCCAACCTTGTTAATCACAGATTTTGTTTATTTTAATATATGTTGTATGGTAGAGACCCCTTAGTGTCAGGTTCAACGGATTTTATCCAACGCTCTTTAGTTCTTGAGAAATCTGGGGTCTAATAGTCGTACACAACTTAAATACTTATTTTGCAATCAGAACGTAGGTTGATCGTAGCTCAGTTGGTATGGCGTTTGCAGGCTGATCCGCGGGTACGGGTTCGATACCTGAGTGCGCTGCGGTTTTTTTTCTCATTTTTGTTTTATAAATACTAGGGGATCGAACCCGAGCTCCTCGGGTTACAGAGTATAGGTGGAAACCATTCTTTTCTTTTTAATTGTAATTATTTTTTTATATGTAATATATATTTTAGATTGTCCACTAACACCAAAAAGAATTTTTATCTGAAAAATATCAATTATGCAAACAAATAAAGTTTTAAAATTTATTAAAAACGATACTTTCACATGCCACCGCATGCCAGGAGTTATTAGCCCAACATTTTGCGACTTACGGCAGTCTTTCCGATCATTTCAGTGCTTTAAGCGCGTGGTTCAATAACATGTCTGTTAAATTTGTTTCTTATTTACATTATTTTATTTATTTTTCTATAGAGGAAGTTTTAATTTTTTTATGGAACATTAGACGGAAACAAATGCTGAACTTTTTACATTGTTTTAAGAGCAAACGGATTAATCTTTCGTAATCGAGCTACACTTGATAGATAAATTTAAATATAAATCATACTTGAAAATCTATATATATTATGCTATCGTACGTGGCACAGAAATCGCGATTATTTCTTAATTGTTTAATGGCAACACCTGAATGAAACGCATCTCACTGGTTATTGTGCAATATTTTTAAAAAGGGAATAACAATAAATAAATAAAAATTTAATTAATACATATAGAACAAAACAATTTATATAATTAAAAAAATAAAATAAAATAAAAGTAAATAAACAATCTATTAATAAATAACCAACAACATCCGGGTTACCATATCAAGCAAAATAACGGCACTTTGGCGCCAGTTAAGTACCTCGGTGCGTATATGACATTGGCATCAGAAAAACATCACGCCAACGTGGTGCGTATATGACATCTGTGCCGTCTTTTATTCATCTCATTTAAAATACAATAAATAAATAAATAAATAAAGGTATTTTTCCACTATAGGTACTTGGCGAAATAGAGCAGAGGTCCTTGGCGAGAAAAGAAATTTGGCAACCTATTTTCTGGCAACCTATTTCATCAAAATATTTTTTTCGAATAAAGCTATATAAAAGTTGCTATGAACGCAAAAAGTTTGTACTTTTATGTTAGCTGGGCGCAATTCTCGCCAATAGCATTTTTTATTTTTCGAGGGGTAAATTAAAACAATGCTTTGATGTTGAAATTAAATTGTTTATGGTATTTATTCTTTTTTTTTTTTAAGGAATTTTTTTAAACTGAAATTCATGAATTTGAAAAGTTTCAGTTTTAAATTAAAGTTATCCATTTTAAAATGAGTGAAAGGATTATATTTTAATCTAAATTAATGAAATATGAAAAAATGCAACGGGTACAATGTTTAGAAATTTATCACCTGTGCCCGAATAACATAAAAATACCGAGTTCTTGATTTCTCTATCAGAATCTTCCGATTTGGCAAAGGAGCAAGTAAATTAAATTATGAATAAAAGTAACATGATACAATGTCTAGCATACATTTAAGGGAGACCAAACTGGTCGCCACGGGCGGCTAGTTATTTTAAAAACTATAATAACTCAGTCAATTAAGATACAATTTTCAAACAAATTCATTTGAAAGTAGATTTTTTTCTCTATTTGAGGGTGTAAAAACTGAAAATGTGCGATATTTGGAAACTTAAAAAATCGCTGATATAGCACACATTATAATTTCAATTTTTTTTAATGTGAAAATGGCAACAAAAGGTACAGTAACATATTATTTTCTTTCCTCCGTGATTATATTTCCTCTACTTTCAACCCTCAATGATTTTCAACAAAAATGGAGTACTTCAGTCAGTTGCCACAATTACAAAAAATGCATTAAAAACTACAAAAGAATTAATATCTCAAAATTAAACTGAGATACAGCTTTCAAACAAATTGCATTAAAAAGTACATTTTTTTCCTTATACGACGGTGTAAAAATTTAAAATGTGCGATGTTTCGAAGTTTAAAATTTTGCAGTAGAGATAATTTTAAAGTCAAAATTTCATTTCAAATTTCAAAGTGTTGCCATTCGCACAGATATGTTTGTCCTTTATAATATATATACTTGTAAGTATAACTTAATCTGTTTGTCACTTAAAATTTATAATACTGCATATCAATTATAATTTTAACCTGTTTAATTTTTTACTTTTAACTAAATAGTTGTAATAAAACATCATAAAACTGTTAATTTTCTTTTTAAATCACTTTTAAAATGTATTTCATATATCCTTTATCGATGCAGTGATATTGAGCAATTGTGTCAATTCGTGATTTTAAAGAAACATCATTTATGCATCGCTTTAACAAAGGAAGTCAATGCGATAATACTATTATTCTGTTTTTAAAGTAACAAGCATAATTATATTAAAAATTAGCATCAGAATTAAATTACAACCGATTTTTTTCATATTAAAGATTTTTAAATTTGTAATACATATGCTTGCGCTTTCAATTATTTTGCTTTTCCTTTTACCATCTTTCTGCTTTTATTTTTATTTTATTTTAATATTCTTTTATTTTATCATAACTAGATGGGGCCACAACAGATTTGTCACGATTTTGGAATTTTTATCTTTCAATAATAGATCCAATTTCTTTTTAAACCTTTTTAAAGGGTGAAAAATAATAGTTTAAAAATAAAAAAGGATAAATTTAAGATTGTTAAGATTATAATTAATGTATGATATTAAAATTTTTAATTGAAATTATTAAATTATAATTACAAGTATATTTATAAAACAAAAAATGAGAAAAAAAACGTAGCGCATTCAGGTTTCGAACCCGGGCCCGCGGATCAGCCTGTAAACGCCATACCAACTGAGCTACGACCAACCTATCATTTTTGTTGCAAAGTAAATATTTAAGTTGTGCTCGACTATTAGACCCCCCGGTTTCTCAAGAACTAAGGAGCATTGGATAAAATCCGTTGAACCTGACACTAAGGGGTCTCAACCCTACAACATATATTAAAATAATCAAAATCTGTGATTAACAAGGTTGGCCCTCTCCTTGCAAGATCACCGCTCGTACAGAATTCGAAAAAAATGTTATTTTATTTGATAAGCTGCCACTACCGATATAAATATGTGATATCGGACACAATGAGAAAAGGATTATAAACAAGTTTTAAATTGCTCATCAAACGTGGCAAATGAGGTGCGTTCGTACTATAACTAGTCTTATAAATATTTTTTCCACCGCATATTGTACTAAATGTATATTTTAGTGCACTTCATGTTGTAAAATACTCCCTTTATTTTATTTATGTAATCTAACGATTCGTATATCTCTTTTCTTTTCTGCCGCTAGATGGCCTATCGTGTTTCCATGGAAATATGTTTTGATAGTATATAGACATTCTAAGACGTTCTATGGTGTTCTTCGTAGTTGACTGTCGATAGTGTTTTGTAATAGTGATGTCTGTCGTTTTGTCCGGATAAATGTATATATTATGTGAAAGGTGTTGCTGCACTATTTATTTGATGGCCATGTCTTTATTTACTACAAGCCAAACCTGCGCTACTGAGAAAAGTAAGCATGAACTTTATTTGTTTAAACAAGTATAATATATAATCTATGTTCTATTACTGTTTATACTAGGACTTCCCTCAAAGGGATTAGTCTGAGCGATATTACTGAGAACATGGATTTAATAATAACATGTGGAAGCAAAGAAAATGAGATGTTATCTTTAATTGTCCATATACTGCGAAAAATTGAAATGATGAAAATAAACGAATTGTAGAATTACAAAATCTTATATATAAATTCGTATACACTGTTTAAAAAAATGGGCAATCAAACCATTCAAGACAGCCATGCATGGATATAAAATTGAAAGTACGCAATATATTAAAAGTAAAATAGAAAATGAAACACTAATTTACTTATATCGGAATTTTAACTGTATAAAATGATGTCAAAAGCATAATCAGACGCTCCGCACCAATTTGAGTAACTTTAAATGACAAATATATGATGTTTAAAAAGAATGGACTATACTTTATATGGTGTGTGCTCCCCCGGAATAGTTAATATTGTACAATATCTGTTTTCCACGGATGCAATGAGGTTGTCGATAACATTTAAGGAATTCTCTTCCTCAAAATCTAATATAGTATCAAAGTACCGAATACATCAAAAGTGGCATGCAATGCTTCGTTAGAGTGTGTTTTAGATATGCTCGATCGGATTTAAATGATGAGTGTATGCTGGCCACTACATACGCTGTATTGTTTTGTTTTCAAACATATTCTGCACAAGTTGAGCTGTATTTAGCATGTATTAAATAAAAGAAATCGGCAATGATTACAACATAAAGTATGACACAAGATCTGAATATATCGTCTGCATAACTTTTGAGCTGTCAAAGTGTCATTTGAAGTAATTTACAAATCCATACATATTTAATCAGCAAATCATGCAAACTAACATACGCCAATATGAACCCGATTACAAAATTTCACCAGAATAAGTTAATATATAAAAAATCTACTAATAATAATTGAGAATATGACCTTATGATAAAATGTCTAGAAAAATGAATCGGATAAAATATTCATATCACATTTAAAACGGCACTTCCCTTTGTTAGTGGCCTTGACGAGAGAGAAAAAAGCCTAGAGAAGGAACACTTTAACAAGTACTTTCGGGCAACCTACTCACTGTTTCATACAGGTCTTTATTCAATATTTACACAATTTATTTAATGCTAGGTGGGTATCTATCAGTTTTGTTGCATTTAAATCGCATGTTTTGCGGAGGAAATGCAGCATTATGAAATATTTAAAGTTGCTGTACCTAATAATTCCAAATTAATGGTAATTGAGATCGCTTTCCGTTAATTTCATCTTTTTAAATTTTAATTTTTTTAGAAACCATTCATAGAGACATTTATATATTTTAAAACTAACCCGAAGCAAAATTTCAAAATTTTGGGCTCAGCAGTAACAGAGAAATAGAAAATTTTTGAAAGTTTTTTGTTTCTGCACTGTTTTATATAGCGACATTTTTAGAAATTGTTCTATTGCGAGAATTTACGTCATGATAAATACAGCCATGTCAATTTTCATGTTTATATTCCTAACAGTTCCATGTTCTTCGTTACTTAGATCATCTTTAGATCTTTTTCCGCTTTGTTTAGTCTTTCTATTTTTTAGAATTCGTTCTACAACGAGCATTTACATCTTATTAATTACTACCATGCCAAAGTTCTAGTTTCTAACCCCAACAGTATCCCAAAAATTTCAGTATTCCAAATAAATCATAGTTTAGAAACTTTCTAGAAATTTTTACGTTTATCCGTCAAATTGAACCTTTTAGAGAGCGTTCATTACGAGTATTCACATCTTAAAAGTAATTACCGCGCCAAATTTAAAGTTTCTAACCCAATCAATATCGCAGAAATCACAATTTTAGAACTTTTTTGCTCCTGTAGCGATGTAGGTTCTTGCACTGACATAAAATAGTCTTTTTTTCGGAGCAGAGATGGCCACCAACATTTTTTTAAGTTGGCTATGTAGTTTCAGAGATAACACCTCACAAACGTACAAGCATTAATAATATTATATACTTTATAATATTATAACGCTTTATAATATTACCCAGAATTTGAAGGATGTTTGTTCTGAAAAATCAATTTCAAAATTTAACATACAACACAAAACAAACATTAAAAAAAGCAGTCGAAATGTTGTTGAGTGAATCATATGAAAACGCTATATAAAAATGTATAAATGTATATAACAGACGCAAAAGAATACAGCTATAAATGAACTTATTTCAATTTATAATTGGAGCAATAATGTTAAAATACGCCAATATTTCCCTAATCGGGTTTTTATCATGCTTCAATACATTTTTCACACTCATATGACGCTATACTATATCCACCATGCCCTTTATATTTCCAATATGACGTAATATTTTCCTCTTTCACGTGGAAACCTTGAAATAGAAAAGTTATGAAGTTATATTCACTTTCATTTAAATTCGTCAAACAATTTATTTCATTTTCATATTTCACTTGAATATCTTGCAATAGAAAAGTTATGACGTAATATTCACCTATCTTTTTAAATTCGGCAAACTATTTATTTCATTTTCATTTTTCACGTGGAAATCTTGCAGTAGAAAATTAATTGTTGTAGTAATAATTTTATTGTGTTTTTTAATTGTTGGAAACTGCTATAACGAAAAATGTTTAAATTTGATAAGAAATTGCTGTTAAATTGGTGGGTTTTTTATTAATTAAAAATTAACTATAAGTTATTTCCCTCATAGCATGCATGGTCACAGTGACGTCATTGTGACGTCACTGTAAGTCACTGTGGTCACGTCACATCTGTGACCAAAATGCCACCACTCAGTGATGTCACATTGTGACTGAGATGTGAACTTCTTAGAAAACTTTAAACAATTATAAAAATTCTTCAAAACATGTTACTTATTGTAAAATTTTATTTTTCCGGCAATTAAAAAAATACTGTAACGTCACTGTTATGTCACTGCATGTAACGTACGTCACGTCATATATGTGACAAAAAAACCACCATATTGTAAATCACAGTGTGACAAAAATATTAACTTCAAAAATTTTTGAAAATGAAGAGAAATATTTAAAACATGCCCTCGTTACAGCGGCATAAGGAATGAATATTAGTGGACAGCAAATAGTAAATTCGGACACGAAAAGAAGGGGAGGGGAGAAAAAGAAAAATGCACGGTACAAGTATCAACAAACTAGATTTCCATGCTATATTTTATCAATTTGATATCTAAGAAGTGAAAGTATACTTTTTTCATGATTTCAATTTTATCTAGCATTGCAATTTAATATAATAATACATCACGGATTGTTATTATTATAAAAGTATTTCTCAGAAAAATGCTATGTGCTGGAGCAATTCGAAACATATTTAGAATTAGAAATATTAAATCTATACACTTTACATATTTAGTTTGCAGGGAGGAAATTTTTTAACTTTTTTGGCGACCACTGGTCGAAACACTTCTGTGGTTTCAAACTAAACATTTTCTATTACAGTTAAGTCTGCAGATTTTAATGAGCACGTAGAAAGAATCTTCAGAGTTTAGTCATATATGCATTTATTGCTTTATAATTTCATTCAAGTCATATTTTTTTCCTGTTAATCTATTTTTAGTAACCGTTTTTTTTTAAAAAATTTTACTTCTTTCAGCCTTTTTAAATAAAATTAGCCTTTTCCGAAAAAAAAAATATATATACAAAATATATACAAAATTTATGCAAAACACATGATATAATTAATTTTTCGCATTTCCAATTTGTGTTTTAGAGGTATGACTTTTAAAAAAGTTATTTTACAAATTGTTTTATTCTGCAGAAAATTAACATGAAAAGATTGACAGATTGACAAAGAAAATTTTTTTATCCTCGGAAACATTTTTTTTATTTATTAAGAAGATATTTTTTATTTATTACGCATGAAACAAACTTTACTTAAAAAAAGGGGGGTGGTATTATTACCATTAATTTTTTTTTACACATTTTAAAAATTTAAGCAGTGTTTTATCTAATAAACTTCCGTTTTCAAATGAATTTTTTTGAAAGTGATAAAAAAGAAATGGTAAAATGCATTGGAAAATTCTTCAAATAGAAAATTTTAATTACAGACTAACTCATAAAACTATTCCGCCTGAAAGTTAGGACTGCAAATAAACAGTAAAATCAGCTGCTGGAGATCGTCTGCGTCGGATATAACCGCAACCGCAGGGTAAACAGAGAACTTTTTGTAATACACGCGGAAAAAGAACATGACCAAGTCTACAATGTCAGCTTTTGTTTTTGCTTTCTTAAATGTAAGAGAAAGACGTCTGCCATTTTCGGGCAAAAATACTCGGATATTATTAATTTACAGCAAAAAAGGGTAAGTCTTATTTAATTTAAATTTTTTATTTCTGCTTGTATATTACGATTATGAATTAAATATTTTTTTTTATACATATAGAAAGTGACTGATCTGGAATTGTTTTGAAGCAAAATTTTCCTAATCGACACTATTTTGTAAAATGTGTTAATCGGCCATCGCTCAAAAAAAAAAAAAAAGAAATTCATGTCTACATTCATAGTGGGATGAATATAAACATTAATTTGCAGTTACTTGGGATTGAGACAGTGATGTGGAATTTTTTTCGGCTTCTTATTTTTTTCCTGATTACTAACACTCATTTAACAGTATTTATCGTCATTATTGTTTTGGAGTTAAATATTATTTTCGAATAGTATGATATTACGAAACTGTTTCAGTTTAGAAATTAACATTATAGTGCGAAAATGTCTTTTTACATATTATAATAGCGTAACTTTTGAAAGATTTTTTTTTTTTTTTTTTTTTTTTTTGCTAATAATATTTTAAATTATTATTTAAAATCCTGAATCTTCATACCAATGTTTTCAGATTTAACATTTGCCAAAATTATAAAATAATAGGAATTCCTTATAACATATGGAAAGATTTTTGAGAAATTGCTAAATCTAATAATGCATTTAATTCATCTATTGTAGTTAGTTGTTGTTTAATAGTACAATTAAAAATACTAATTATTATTTTTAGTGTTTTTCAAATTGGTATATTTATTTATTTATTTTTAATTGTATGTAAGCATTTTTTTTTCTATTTGCGATTTTAATCAAACATATAATTATAGACATTCAGAATCAGTTATTAAATTTTCTTCGATTGTAAACTCATTTTCTACTTTTTCGATACACATAAATATTGGCATTAAAGGTGTATTCGAAAAAATATTTTTCCACCTTCAACAGCTCGATATTTTCTGAGACATTTTCAGACTCATTTTTAAAAGTAAAAACATGAAACTTGCTGAGGTGATTTTTGAAGAGATGTTTAAGAGGCCGTGTGATTTCATTTTCCCCTCAATTCATTAGAATTTAAGTTTTAAATAATTATTTTCTCAGTAAGACCTTTTTTTTTTCATTCCCAGATCTTTCGCTGTGAAAAATTCGGTTCAAAACGCCTACTTTGACAGCATTTTTTTGTAATATTTTCTGCATTTATCAAAAAATCGAGAAGCACGGCACATTAGGTAGTTTCTAAATAAGAGAATTTTTCAGTTTGATGCGTTGGAGAACAAAAAGGAATTTAAAAATGAATCAGAAAATAAGCAGTTTGGAAACCTAAAAGCCTTTACACCCTTAAAAAATAAAATATTATATTTAAGCATTGAAATAAAGTGTTTTTCATGCCTGATAGGAAGCTTATAGATTAAACTGCTTAGTATATGCTTTTTAAAGTTCATTATTTTACTTTTATATTTCCTTTCAATCATTTATTTTACTTTTATATTTCCTTTTTAACACCTTTCAACAAAGTTGAAAAGTGTTTATGACTTTGGTTTGTCTAGCCGTCTGTCCGGGCTCTAACTCTCGTAAATATACTCGGATTGCTCTGAAATTTTTAGATGTTATTGACCTTTACCATAGCACGGTCCCTGTGTGTAACGACGTTTGTAGCATGTTTAGTTCATTTACAGGTACAGTCAAAAGTATTCCGTTACATTACGGCCTATGGGAAAAAATCGTTTCAAAGGTTTTTTCATGATTTTACACGTTTTCATACAGAAAAAAATTGATATGCATTTATGAAACGTACTAAAATATGCATTCTGAAGAATACGAGATGCAAAGAATAGTTATTGTTCATTTACAGGGCTAAAAAGAAATTCCAATACATAATGATATAGCGGTGGAGGGAATTGTTTGCTGCGTACTTTAATTATGTTAATCTATTTCATATATAATGAAAATGATATACGTCGCTGAGGTTTACATACTATAAATTTTTCATGTAGAATATGAAGTGTATATAGCATTTACAGGCACACATAATATAGTTCAGATACTATATAGTATCCGAAGTACTGTTCATTTGTGATGATTGCTGGAAAAGCATTTTAATTATGATATGCGCTTTTATGATTCACTATATTTATGCATAGTATATGGTGTATATAAATGCTATAATTCATATACAGGGCTACACAAAAGTATTCGCAAGGATTACTGGGTATGAGCGCAAGTTACGTAAAGGTGGTTTTTAAATGAGTTGTGCATTTTTACGCTGAACTGAATTTAATTTACTGTTGTATAATATAGATAAAATGGTATACAGGGTCATGCAAAGAATTGGATACATGGCCGTCTATAAATTATAATTTCTGGAAATGTGATTTCAGCTGTTTTAAGTGTGTTTTAGTTTGAATTAAATTTTAACTAAACGGTGGCGTGTAATGAAGGTTCTAGGTCAACTACAGGGTTGTACAAAAGTATTAAAGTATGTTTCCATATATTAGTATAAATTGCTGAAAGAGAGTTTCAACCTGTTATGCGTTTTCTTGCTAAACTAAATTATCCCATTATATAACATATATATCAACCTACAGATCAAATACAGGGCTGTTCAAAAGAATTGGAAAACCTATTTAGCTATGGACAGTAACTGCGGAAATGAGTTTTTCAAATGTTTTATGCATTTTCTAAAATGTTTACTTAGTTCTCTTATTTACCTTATTTCCCTAAATAACGAAGTTTTTTTAAAGCATTCGGGAAGTGTTGGAAAGTGTTTTATAATCTATGCTTAACGCAGGATTTTTCTTACTTGTTTTTTCTATTTCCCAGATCAGTCTTTTCCTATAGAACATACCAAATCTATTTAAGCTCATATTCACAAAATACAATTTACACGGAAATAAAAAAATTAAATAAATATGGCTTACGTCGTATTTAATAAAGCAAAGATTAATCACAACCACAACACCTTAAAATCTTATACATTCTTAATATCAAGCTTGAACTCAAGATCAAGCTTAGAACTTAATAAAAAAAGATGTCAGTTGACAAACATTGTTTATTAAGTGGAAAAATTAAAACTATTTTAGAAGAATAGGACTCCAAAATAGCTATATTTTGCTAAAAAGTACGGTAAAAAGATACGATTTTATATCTCAAACAAAACTTTATTTTAAATTTGTCCATTTTAAAATTCATCACAATATTAATACTTGGAAATTTTTCCACAAAGAAATATTCGGTTTGCATACAATATTTCAAATGAAAATCAAATTTCAAATTAATTGCTTAAAAGGCGCAAAGGCCAACCTAGTGAAAAGAGTCCATGCCGAGACTCGAACCCGTGCCATCAGCATAGCGCACTAACATTCTACAGACTAAACCACATGGAACGACACTCAGCCTGAAAAATTTCTCGCTATTACATGCTGGCAAGGCTACAAAAGCAGCATAAGATGGGGTATTTATCGTGAGCCACCGACATGGGGCGAACACGAAACTTAATTAAATTCAGCATCGATTGAAACTATATTAAGACTTCGAAATTTTTCCAGAGAGAAACATTCGCCTTGCATACAATATTTCAAATGAAAATCAAATTTCAAATTAAAATTGACTTTTAAGCATGTAATTTGAAATTTGATTTTCATTTGAAATATTGTATGCAAGGCGAATGGTTCTCCCTGTAAAAATTTCCAAGTATTAATATAGATTCAATCGATGCTAGATTGAATTAAGTTTCCTGTTTATTCCATGTCGGTGGCTTACGATAAATATCCCATCTTGTGCTGCTTTTGTAGCCTTGCCAACATGTAATTGTGTGAAATTTTCCAGGCTGGGTATCGTTCCGTGTGGTTTAGTCGGTAGAATGTCAGTGCGTTATATTGATGGCCTGGGTTCGAGTCCCGGCATGGAATCATTTTCACTAGGTTGGCCTTTGCGCCTTTTAAGAAATTAATTTGGAATTTGATTTTCATTTGAAATCATCACAGTGTTTATGACAAGTTCGACACAAATGACACATATTTCACAAATTGGTCACAATGTGACTTCAAAGTATTATCGCTTTCGTCACATGTTCGTCACAAAATTAATGCCAAAGTAGTCACAAATGTCACACTTTTCACAAATTAGTCACACGGTGACTTCACACAGTGGTCACAATGTGACGTCACAAACGACCTCTAAAACGGCCATAACGACCTCGCATTCTAGTCACTATGACGTCACATCGACGGTCACAAAGTCACAGTGTGACTTCACAACGACGTCGCCGTGACGTCACCATGCCTTACGGGTTCCATTCCGGATTACTTTAGTTGTCTCGGCCATGTTTTAATACACATGTACGTATCTCTTCACAATTTTGGCTTCCAAATTGTGGATTTTTTATAGAATTACAAACAGACAGATAGACAAGTTTTCATTTTTATATATCTCTTTATTCTATAAAAAGAAACTAACGCTGTCACCGCCGCCGCCGCCGCCGGTTTTGAATTTTTTGTGGCCGAAGGTCTTTCTTCGTTAATATTAAGAAAACTATTGCATACAAATATATGAAAATCGGTGGTATTATAGCGAAATGTTTGATCAACACGATAATGCATACAGTTTTCAAATCGAAGAATTATTTTAAGAGATATTTAATGCTAAAGTTGGACAAAATCGTCCCATTTAAAAAATTTTTATAAGAGCCAAAAGCTATACATGGGAATTTAATCATTTTTAGATCATTTTATTCAATAGAAGATCCCGGTCTGCAGATTTCATTATTTTTTTTAATTTGACTCATTTTTTGAGGTTTTATTTCTATTTTAAATTCAAATATTCAGCATTTTGACAGATATTTTTTACATATTTTAGAAAATGGTATTAATTTAAACTGTTGCCAACTGTATAAACAGCGCAAACAATAATGTTTGCTTCAAATAAAAAAAATTATTTACACGTTACTATTATAAACAGAAAAGAACCTTCAAATTGGAATTAAATAATTATGTATAAAAGGCAGGCACTTATTGGAAATTACGCCATAAAAACTATATGTACATGTGAATTTTAAAAGAGAAAGGATATTGTAAAATAAATTCATTAACATGCGTTAGAAATCTGAAATAGAACAAATTACGTCACATTACACTTATTATGCAAAATGAACAAAAAATAGTATTGCAAAACAGTTTAAATTTAAAAATTGCGCGAGACAAAATATTAGATTTTTTCAAAATTTTATTATTTGTCGTTTGATGTGAGGTGTTCAGCTATAAGTATGCGAAATTTCATGTCTCCAACTTAATTAGGGGCTGAGTTAGAAAAATTGCTTAAAATACATAAGTTAGAGCCCAGAGGGTCAAATATTAGACTTTTTCAAAATTTTATGATTTATCGTATTATCGCAAGTGTTCAGCTATAAGTATGCAAACTTTCATGTCTCCAACTTAATTAGGGGCTGAGTTAGAAAAATTGCTTAAAATACATAAGTTAGAGCCCAGAGGGTCAAATATTAGACTTTTTCAAAATTTTATGATTTATCGTATTATCGCAAGTGTTCAGCTATAAGTATGCAAACTTTCATGTCTCCAACTTAATTAGGGGCTGAGTTAGAAAAATTGCTTTAAATACACAAGTTAGAGCCCAAAGTGTTAAATATTAAGCCTTTTTCAAAATTTTATTATTTGTCGTTTGATGTGAGATGTTCAGCTATAAGTATGCAAAATTTCATGTCTCCAACTTAATTAAATTAGGGGCTGAGTTAGAAAAATTGCTTAAAATACACAAGTTAGAGCCCAGAGGGTTAAATATTAGACTTTTTCAAAATTTTATTATTTGCCGTTTGATGTGTGGTGTTCAGCTATAAGTATGCAAGTTTTCAAGTCTCCGACATATATAGTTTCTGAGAACGGGCTCTGTGACAGACGGACAAACAGACAGACAAAGGAGTGAGACAGGTAGGGTTTCGTTAGATGAACGAAACTCTAAAAACATGCTGCGGATGACTGTAACAACATCCTAAAATTACATTACCATCAGCGATCTACCAATCCCGTATTTAGTTTATATTCGTTTCATATATTCTTATTCTTTTGTGCGGCCCTGTAAAATAATTATGAATATTATATGCAGTAAAACCTCTGAATAGCGGACACCCCGAGAATGCAGAATTTGTCCTCTATTTAGAGGTGACCGCTACTGAGAGTAAAACATGTACAGTTATTTAAGAGTTGGTAATCGAAAAAATGTCCGCTAAATAGAGGTATCCGCTAATCGGGTGTGTCCGCTATGGAGGTTTTACCAGTAAAACTTCTGAATAGCGAACACCTCGGGAGGGCAGAATTTGTCCTCTATTTGGAGGTGTCCGCTACTGAGAGTAAAAAATGTACAGTTATTTAAGGGTTGGTAATTGAAAAAAGGCCCGCTAAATAGAGGTGTTCACTAATCGGATGTGTCCGTTATGGAGGTTTTACTGCATAATAATATCATCCTTTACAAGAAAATTGCATGCTGTATGATAGACAGACAGACATCCAGAGAAAGCTAACCTCCCGGATCAATAAACACTCATGTCTTTTGTTTTAATCATCCACAATTGTATGTCATACAACATGCCAGATTTTATACAACAGGCTAAAAACGGTCACCGTGGTACGGAATACTGTATTATTATTTGTTTGCCCACCAAAACTGGTTGCCACGGGTTGTTGCAAGGTTTGTGATCACGTGGTTGAAACTGATCTATTCAATATTACTGCGTGCGTATTTTTTCTTATTTGCTCCATGTGTTCAAACCAGTTGTCTACGAAAACATCAACCGGTGAAAATGACGCACACCAAATTTCTGTGACGGATGCAGATAAACTGTGCTTTTTTAAGAGTTTTTTTCTATATAATTTTTAAACGGTTTGGAACTTATTTTTCATAGTAGGTGCATTCAGTAGGTGACCCTCATAGGTACCTTCTGGTGCAACCAGAAACGAGATCCGACAAATATTTTTTGAGTTATGCTGGACAAAAGGTTTTTATTAGGCTTTTTTTTTAGTAGGACATGGCGTTAATATCCATCGTAGTAGTAAAGTGTCCGGACAGTAATATTTCGCTGAGTATTAGCCTTCGCTTCGCTCAGACAATTACAAAAAAAGTTCATCAAATGCTTACACTTCATAAGTACATATCAATTTCATTCTATTCGAAAGGTAACATCCTTAAAATGCACTTGCAATAATTTTTTCCCATTGGCCGTAATGTAACGGAAAATTTTTGACTGTCCCTGTAATTAAACCATACATCCGATTTTCATAAAATAGGAAATTGCTCGGCAAAATGTTGCAATAATTATATATTTAAAATTTCAGACCATCCGGAAGGTTGTAACATCATTAAAATGCACTTGCAGTAATTTTTCCATTGGCCGCAATGTAAAGAAACACTTTTGACTGTCCCTGTAATTAAACCATACACCCGATTTTCATAAAATTTGAAATGGCTCGACAAAATTTTGCAACAATTATATATTTAAAATTTCAGACCATTTGGTTGGGTAGTTTTTGCTGTGTTATATGCTGACGGACGGACGGACGGACAGAGGGACAGACGGACTGAACGACGACTATAGGTGCTACGTATTTATATAATTACAAACGCACCTAAAAATAACAAAAATCGGATACTATAAAACAGAGGAGATGGCTGTGTTCTTTTTTTTACTTTTGACAACTGATTTTTATGCACTTTTTAGCATCATGTTAGAATCTTTTTTGGAAATCGTAAATATGTAGTTAAAATATAGCGAAAATCTGATTCTATAAAACAGGTGTTAAATTTTTTTTATTTAGTTTAATATTATTTAATTCAATAATTTAATAATTTTTTTTTGGCTTATACTGGGATTCTTACAGCTAAACAGCTGAGGGGTCGGGTGAGGTGGGGGAGATGTTCATTTTTAACTTTGAAATTTACAATTTGTTAAAATCGTGATGTGATGGTTAAAACCGAAAGTCATTTTCGTATTCAGAGGTAAAAAATACATAAAAATCAATTATCAAAAGTTGAAAACACAACAATCACATCTATTTTATAGTATCAAATGTTCGCTATTTTTTCTGTTTTTAACTTTAAAATTTTCGATATTTGCAAAAAATCTTTACGTGATAGTAAAAATTGAAGGTCCATTTCGGATTCAGCGGTGCAGAATATCAGCGGCAACAATTATCAAAAGCTAAAAAACATGACATAACCCAATTTTTGCAGGCTAGTGCAATCCTATAACATTTTAAAATATGTATCAATTGTAAAGAATTGAGGCTGTTAATTTTCATCATTTTATTTAACAAAAATTCTGGGTTTTTTTTCTTCTAATAGGTTTATTAAAATCTGTATATTTTGTATTAATTTGTTAAAATGATTAAAGATTTCAAATTTATATTGCAGTGTTAATTTTACTCTCAACTATTTTTTTAAATTATATCTGACGAAATTATACTTCCACTAAATTCGTGGATGACCGGTAATTTGAAGCAAAAAAATGTGTTTATACAGCTATTACTCGGCCAATTTTAATCATAAAACAACGGGACTTTTTTGTCTTTCTTGTCAGTGTAACAGGAAAAATGTACTAAATGTAACTTATAGGACCGGGGGACCGTATAAAAATTTTAATTTCGTATTTTTTTAAGAAAAGTTTTTATTGACACAAATCGCTTTTAATATTCTTCTTTACCTCATTTAAAACATTTCTGTAATTGGAAATATATGTCTATGACTAACGGTTTAGAAATTAGCCATTGGAGACCGTTGATACAGGACACCCTGTATAAACGCCCATATAGTACAAAAATTTAATGTATATTTTCTTAAAATTACAGAATATTTGTAAGAACATTTTCTTTTTTTTAAGCGCACTAAAATCTACACGAAACAGGCAATGCTGAGAAATAGAAAGTTTGTTAAAATTGGTTGAACGGTGTTATTAATATCGTCAAGGAAAAAAAAAAAATCCCCGCCGGCTCGGGCCTACAGGCGAAGGTAGATTTCGATGTTAAGTACTAAATTCTCCAACAAAACTTAAATCAAGATTAGAGATAAAACCCAGTTTTTTCAGAAAGAGTGAGCTGTAGGGAGCTAAACTTTTTGTGAAAATTATAATATACACGAATACACACACACATGTATATGGGATAGGTTTAAAAAATGGCTACAAAAAATTCAGAGAACCTTAAATTGTTAAAATATGTTAATATTTCCATAGTCGAGTTTTTATCATGTTTTAATACGTTTCTTCAAACTCACATGACGTTACATATTCACCTGCTGAGGTCCATTATATTTCCAATATGACACAATATACATATTTTTTAATTCGTCAAACTATTTATTTTATTTTGAGTTTTCATGCTAAAATCTTGCTTTAGAAAACTTATGACGTAATATTCAATTTGTTTTCAATTTGTCAAAATATTTAATTTTACACGTGAAAATTTTGCAAAAGAAAAGTAATTGTTGTGGTGAAAATTTCATTGTTTTTTTTTCTTTTATTGTTGGCAACTGGTATAACGAAAAACTTTCATTTTTTTCCTGCCATTGTTGTGTAACAACTGGTTTTATCAGATTCATGTTAAGACAGTATTCAAAATTTTGAACCCTCCCCATTTCCAACCTCTTGGGCCGATTTCGCCCATTTTCAATCCCCGCCGAGATATTAGCCATATCAAAGTTGTTGGCGAGTTTGAGGACAATCCGTGCATAATTGCGACTTTTATCGTGCGGACAAAATTTAGTACATACATACATACATACACACACATATATATATATATATAAACTTTTTAGGTGGGGGTGGTTTTGGGTTCCTGGGGTCCTATAATGAAAAGTTATGAAGGAATTTTTCAAAAGTCGCACCATGGTAACGACTGCAATAGGTAGTATTTCTTACGAAATCTACCTAAAACACGTCCGTAAACAATGTTGTCGCACTCTTCCTTAGTTCACATGCTAATGATTTTCCCGGATCTAAGATCACCGCTCGTGCAGAATTCGAAAAAATGTTATTTTATTTGATAAGCTGCCACTACCGATATAAATATGTGATATCGGACACAGTGAGAAAAGGATTATAAACAAGTTTTAAATTGCTCATCAAACGTGGCAAATGAGGTGCGTTCGTACTATAACTAGTCTTATAAATATTTTTTCCACCGCATATTGTACTAAATGTATATTTTAGAGCACTTCATGTTGTAAAATACTCCTTTTATTTTATTTATGTAATTGTCGGAGCTCAGCTCCGGCTTCCCTGCATAAATTACACTTATTGTTAACACGATAGCGTCCAAAATATTTGACGCATCGACACAAAAAATGAGCTGGACGTTGGTACGGCCAAAATCTCGGCGCGTATTGAAAATCATAAATACTCGTCAACCCTAACAGCCTGAAATGTCGGCTCAAAATTTTCCCATAGCGATAACATTGCGAGTTTAATTCTATATATTTGAAAAATAAGGCTTTCTTTTTTTAGTCATGTACCTTGAGCTTTTTTTTTTTTTTTTTTTTTTTTTTTTTTTGCACCAATTTTAATAATTCTTTTTTTTTTAATGAAAGCTGTTTCTTTGTAGATTTGCCCACACTAGCTATTTTTTTTAATATTCCCATTTTTATATTTAAATTTAAAATTTAAAAAAATTCTGTGAATTTGATTCAAAATGGTAGCAATTAGATTACTTCCATTGTTGTAAAGAAAGGAAAAATAATAAGTTTTGTTTATCTTTATTGATGCCATTTTCTCAAAAAATTCAAAATAAACTTTCTGAAAAAATTGAACAGAAAATGACGTCATGCTTTAATAAAATACTCATGTTTTCCGCAAAAAGCTGTTATAATTCAATTCTTTTTCATTCATTGAGTTTGAGATGCTTGGTGAAATGCTTCAATGAGGCAAAATGACATCATTTAAATGAAAACGATCATTTTCTCTGATAAAAGTAAATATTTTACTACGAACGCCTCTAAAAGTTATAAATTTCTGGAATTTTACTCGCCGATGCAGAGATTAGAATCACAAGTCAAGAGTGCGAATGTTCACATGCAAAGTCGTAGTTGACAAACTTGATTTCAAGTTATTGTAATATTTTTGAAATGGTGAATGTAAATATAAGAGATGCGTATGCAAATTATGAGACGGTGAAAATAACATAAAGTTTAGATTTTACACGAAAAATAATTCCATGATTAACTGAAGATGAAATCATTTTTTTAATGGTACTTCTTAGTTATCCCGTCGACCAATTTCGCCAAATTATATAAATCGCCAAACCACTCGCCAAATTATACACATTGTCATAATTTTTATTTTAAATAACGAAAGAACAAATAAATTTGTAAAACATTAATAAAAATACAAATAAAACGTCGAATTAATGGTTTTATTGGCCATTATTGGCATTTAATCTTACAATTAATTAATTAATGGTAACCATTATTGGCATTTAATCTTACAATTTGGCGACAGTAATTTCGTCAACGGGATAACTAAGAAGTACCTTTTAAATTTTCAATCGGTAATTTTAAACGGCACAGATGTCATAAACGACCCATATTGGCGCGATTTTTTTCTGACGCCAATGTCATATACGCAACGGGTACTTAACTGGCGCCAAAGCGTCGCTTATTTTGCTTGATATGGTAACCCGGATGTTATTGTTTGTGCTGTTGAAGTTTTCCCCGAATTGGCGTGGGAAAAAATCGCGCCAATATGATGACATCGGTGTCTTTTAAACATAACAGCCTCAATAGGGAATTTCATCAAAATCACATATATTGATTAGGTATAATAAATAATGCAGTTTAATTTTTTAATATTTTGAACATTCGAAGTGTATGGAATTAGTATTTTGATAACTTTAAGTTAAAAATGATATTTGTTTTAAGAGACTAAGTAGTAACCCATGTACGAGTTCGTTTTTAAACAATTTCTGTCGTCGAAATTCGACGAGATTCATCCCGTTATTAATTAAAACATTAGCTCCGTTGCTGTAAATTATGCATTTTAACCTCATATGGATCATTATGGAGTCGAATGTTGAAGTTGATGTTCATACATTAGTGACCTGAGATATAGATTACCCCCCGCCCCCCTTCAGAAGTTTTACGTTCTACGTATGTAACAACCACTATTTTTTTTCAATCTTTTCATTCTTTGTAAGCTTCCAAATCGATGCAATTCATTTTGAATTTTAAATTTGTATTCAGACGAATGTATGTTTCTATTGGGAAATTTTCGTAATCGGGTTTGTAGACAAATTCATAATTTACTGAGCATTGTTTGATGCGCAAATTTAACAATTTGGTAGCTGTCCCAATTACTGACGATTACTCTTTTTTTTTTTTTAATTCATCGTAAGTGAATATATTTCAACTGAAATGCATATTCTGAAGTAAATGAGATAAACATTTTTTTTTTTTGTCCAGATGTACACTAGAAAACAGAAATATGTAGATTACAAAATAAAAAAAACCTGTACGGGTTGATAAATGTAGCTTCCCTATTTCTTGGTTTTAAGATTTTAGCTAATTTTACTGGAGAACACGAAGTTAAAATGCGAAGAACCCGGTTAGAGAAGAATCATCAGTACTGAATTTCAATGGAAATTTCGCCAAATTAGTGAGATGCAGCCAAATTGGCTTAATTTGTGACGACATACCTTTGGTCGCGAAATTTGGCTATATTTCGTCCAAATGTCGCGAAGCTTAGTGATAAATGCGACGTTAATGTATATGACTATGATCGATTATGGTTATGATCGGAGAAATGGATACAACCGTGAGAGATAATTCGTGAGAAATCATATTCACTAAAAGTCATAAATTAATCCCTGATTTTTTTTAATCTGCTACCTAGATTTAGTGTACATTTTAAGAAATATACATATTTTATATGTGCAACATTATACACAGAAGTTTCGAAAATGACGGTTAAAAGAAAGTAATTCAAATGTATAGAGCTATTCAGCTTAATTCTATGTGGAAAAGCCGCATAAAAATAACCGAGTTGCTTCCTAATATTTTCATAATAACGATATAACAACAACTCATGAATAAAGGTATCAAGTTTGTAGAGGAGTATAGCAGACTATCTGTGAGTGTGTGTTACATATGTGTTTTTTATGTGTACAAAATGTGTACAAATGTGTACAATATGTGTACAAAACTTTACCTGTTTCCATATTAAATAAGTGTGGGCTGTGCCAGACAAGCAAGTCTTTGAAGGAGCTTTGAAGTCTTCTGCCGCTAACTCGATGGGCCAAGTTCTCAAAGATCGGAGCTAAATTAAAAAAATCGAAATCGCTCAAATACATCCGGGGTAATTCTTTATCTTTACGATAGATTCTCTTATCCAATGGTTTCTCTTTACTTTTAACATTTTTGAATTATTATAAAGAACAACAAATTATGCTGCCTTCAGTTATGCACTGAATAGCTTTTGTCTTTGCAAACAAAGGTTACAAATTTCCCTAAATCAACTTTTATTATTGGAAAAGGAAGAACTGTAAAATTACAAAAATCAAAGAAATTAGTATAATAATCATAGAGCAGTTCTTTTTCTTGTTCCATGCGGAAAAAGGAGATGGAAATGTATTAAGCGGGCCACGAAGTACCAAAAATCGAGCCTGAATTTAGCGTCTATTGATCGCAGCGCCATCTATTCTTTGTAATTCGAACTAAAATAAAAAATCACTGTAAAAAAACTTTTGACCTTATGCATAACCCTCCTGCAAGAATTTTTTTAAATATCTGTCACCGTTTGCAAGTTATTGAATTTTAAAATCAGTCAGTCCTTTTTGGGACACCCGGTATATATGGTATGCTTTTAATTGATAAAACATGCCGAGAATAAGCAGCGACAATAGACTCGTTATATATCACCAACCGAGAATTCAATGTTTTGCAGTCGTACATCATTGTCGGAGTGCAAGATCAAATCGTAATCCCTTTGGTGTTTTCCCGGAGATAATAACAGAAGCCGTCTTATTCATTAAATAATTTATCAGATGACCTCTAGTATGTATTAATTCCACCAGTGATTTAGTTGCCCATGTTCGAGCCGTTGTCACATCTTAAAAATAAACTTACAGATGTTAAACATTGCAAAAAGCATGACGAAATAGCAGAAAAGCAACTCTCCACGTGACATGGGTTTTCTAAGCACAGGGCTGGCTTTTTGCCGTCGTAAAAGGGTTTCTGCCGTGCCAGTGGCAGAAAGTGGTTATAACCGGTTTTAACCGGCAGAAATTGGCAACAACTGGCATAAACACATTTCATACATAATCTGAGATTTTTTAAGTAGTATTAAATTCCTTAAGTACATTTTTTTTCAGTATAAATAACAAATGAAATATTGTGGGTAGTTTTAATTAAAAAATAAATAGATTTGATTTAGAAAAAATGAGTATGTAACAGATAAAATTTTTGTTATAATATGATTGTATAATTTTATATGTAAACAATTATTAGAGTTTTTAAAATTTCAGTTTAAAAATCAAATAGAAAACTATATCCAATACTTATTTTAAATTAAACAATGAAAAGAAAAGAAAAATAATCAATACTTACTCAGAATACCTTTCTGTAATTTAACATAATAATTTAATAACAGTAAAAAAATATCTCTCATAGAAATGTTACAGTTATATGTGAATCTTGTAATTCCATGGATTAAAAAAACATTTCATTTAAATACAGTATTCAAAGGAACAAATCTGACTTTTTTTTTTTTTTTTCAATTTAAGACTTAGTTGAAAATATCCCGGTACTACTTCCGGATTCGCCCGGAGTCCGCCATCTTGTTTCTTTGTTGATCATCGTCGATTTTGAAATTTCTTTATTTATTTTTGTTGTTATTTATTTTTGTTGTTATTTATGCTATTAAATTAAGCATAAAGTGGTTATACTGTTTATATTTGTTGTTGTATATGTTGTTAAATTAAGCATAAAGTGGCTATAAATGGCCAACAAAGAAACAAGATGGCGGACTCCGGGCGAATTCGCAAGTTGTTCCAATATTCCAACCACATTTTGCACTTACAACACAAACAAATACAAAGGTTCAAAGAAGATTTAATACAGTAAGAACCGACTTCCATATGCTAGCTTAATTACTTCATCGTAAGTATATAGGATCAAAATTGACATATGAACATAAAGAAAAGGCAAGGAAATTGCTTTCTGATATTAATCCCAATTTTGTGCCATACATAGTATTCTTTGAAGCTAAATCGACTCCTGTCCCAGAAACACATTTCTCGAAGGAAGCCCTAGAAAATGTCTTGCCTTCTGTGTGGTGGTCGTCTTTAAAAACGAATACTGGTGAAAATGAGGATTTTTCAAATTTTGCATCCTCAATAATGACATTGCCAGCAAGTAATGACAGTCTTGAAAGAATATTTTCGAACTTTTCTTTTATTCAGAACAAATTAAGAAACAGTCTGTGTTCAGAAAGATTAGCAAAATTTGTCCTGTGCTATGTAATGTTCTGTGGAAAAAGTAATAATAGTATATTTGACTGGCAATTTTGTTCTTTCAATATTGTAAAATAATTGTACAAGATAGTTCATTAAATTTTTTTCTGTTATTTATTGTGCTTCAATTATTTACTTATATGTTTTCACAAGAATCATAATCTTTAAGTTATTGCATTGCATTATTTATTTAAAAATACTCTGAAAAACACATTTGTTAAATATCACAGAATTTTTTGTAAATTTCTTTTTTTTTTTTACTTTTAAGTAGAAATTCAACTCTAAACAATAATATTAATAGTTAAACTTGTACAGCATCAGACTACTATAATGAAAATTTCTGTTTTTCAAGTGAAAGAAAATTAGTATTATATAAACAAAGTATATTTATATGATCATTTTGAAACTTTTTTGCAATTTTGAATAACATTCATAATCTTTAATTTTAAATTTTAACTTAATTGTTTACATATCAAATACATATGTGATTGTGTTAATTATGAATCACTGCACATTAAAGTTCTTATTAATATTATTTCTTAGTTTCTGCCAGTTTTTGCCACTTACTGGCAGAAACTATTTTCTGTCATGCCGGTTTTAACCGGTTACAACCGCTGGTTTTAACCATTCTGGCAGAAACTTGCCAACCCTGGCAAGACAAAAATCTCACAAAATCTGCTCTCTTAAGTCAGTGTAAGCGTATAAGTCTTAAAAGAACGCATACGGACACATGGCTTGAGCCAATCCAGAGAAGAAAGGGGTGAAGGGTAGGAGAGGCCGCGCAAGCGTTAGGACTAAAACCCAGGAAGGAGGCGCGGAAGCGTGACATGGAGACAGGATTTTTTACTGAAATTTGGAAGCTTTAAAAAGAAAACAGGATGATAGCGGCAAACTTGCAAGGCATTATGTGATATCGAACGAATAAGATAAAATGGTATTAAAAATTATTCGAAAGAAAAAAGAATTTAATATCTCAAAATATGAAAGAATAAAACATAGTGGGTTTTACAAAGAAATTGGTTAACAGAATAAGGTTTTTAGAATAAGAAATAAGAGAATGCGCTGAATTAAAGGCATGGGATTAAAATATAAGGATATTTAAGATATTATTAAAAGACAGATAAAAAAATCAAATATTATAAGAATTTGGAATAAATTAACTAAGGTAAAAGGGCGAAAAGGTTTTATTCAATACATATATGCAAAACATATTTCAGTTTATGACTTAAAATACACTCTTTTATTTTATATAAAATGACGTCATTTGCATTAGCTGAAGAAATCCATTTTTACTATCCAGTCTTACACAACATCTATAGAAAAGTATGCATATGACGCCATTATCGCTGAATAACACACAAACTTAGCAAAAAGCAATGTCGTCATTCAAGAAATTAGAGAAAAAAAACCGCCTATCGAATGATTCATATGGCTTCATTTGTTTGTAACATTAATATAGATACTGAAAAATAAATATAGTTTGTAATAGCTCCATGTTTTATAAGAAATTATTCACTTATATTTTTTCAAATTTCGGAAAATGTCATTATACACGGATTAATAAAATAGCATTCTTTCAGCTTTTTGGTAGGAATTAAGTAAATACGAAGAAAATAAGTCAACAAAAATATTCTTTAAAATACATTTTTATAGCAGATGATATTCATGGCATATCAAGTATTTTAATTATTTTTTTTTTTCATTTGTTATTAGAAAATGACAACAGAAAAATCTACTATTTTCCCTTTACCTTTTACAGAAATGGAGTATTTCAGTTGCCACTATTACAGAAATGGCATTAAAAACTACTAAAAATTTAATATCTCAAAAATAAATTGAGATGCAGTTTTCACACAAATTGCATTTAAAAGTACTTTTTAGGTTTTCGTTCATCTGACGAAACCCTATTCGTATCACTCCTCTGTCTGTTTGTCTGTCCCAGAGTCCGTTCTCAGAAAGTATATATGATGAAGACTTGAAATTTTGAATTCTTATAGCTGAATACTTCACTTCAAACGACAAATCACAAAATTTTGAAAAAGTGTTATATTTACCCCCTCTGGGCTCTAACTTGTATATTTTAAGTTTTTTTTCTAACTAAAGCCCCTAATTAGGTTGAAGACTTGAAATTTTGGATACTTATAGCTGAACACCTCACATCATATCAGAAAATTTTGAAAAAGTCTTATATTATTTACCCTTCCGGGAACTAACTTATGTATTTTTAACAATTTTTCTAACCTCCACACTTTTCAACCGAAGTGCATTTTTGCCGACACTCTTTTAACCCCTCTTTCATATTATGCACCATAGCCGTACATATTTTAGTTCACATTTTTACCGCCAGAGGGCGCATACGTATCTTGGGTGCTATGGATCCGATCCCCTCGACTAATATACTTACGGATAGTTTGTAAAACACAGTTTCGTTCGGATAGAGGCTTTTTTAGAATAGAGTGCGCCCCCTGGTTGCGAAATGTGGAACTAACAGATTTTGTAAAATAGTAAAGTGTTTTGAAAGGTATATTAAATGAAAACCTCTGTGCGATCTGTGAACACGCTTACCCACTTGGGCTTAGATGCGGTATATTCCGGATGGCCGCCATCTTAGATGTTTTGAGATTTCTTGGCGATTTTATGTTGGCGATGTTTATCGATATGTGGAACCCTGTGTGACGTGTGTGTTTGGCATGTCGTATTCTGGCAACCCCTGAGAATGTCATTTTGGCCGGCTAGGATATTGTGGATGTGGTTTGATTTCGTGTTGTATTGATCTGTCTTTTTGTTTTTATGTTAAATTTATTGGATCTATTTGATTGACTGTGGTTTCTGTAGTCCGTTTAAACGCTCTTGCTGAAGTAATTAAGGAATTTGAGGAAATTTTGACGAAAAAAGGAATTTGTTTACAGAGTGTCAATGCGTATTCATAAGCCTATTTTTGAAAATGACGCTGATGCTATGGCAGTATTTCTTGCTTGAGCTTTGAAGAAAGTAGATATCTGTGAAGGTATGTTGATAATTTTATGTATATTTGTTTGCCTTTCGAGTTTTTTACATTTTGAGATGGCTACACAGCGAGAACTGCTGTATTTTAAGAATGCCACACAGCGAGAAATGCTGAATCCAGTGATTTTTTTTTTCGGTTAATGAGCGCGTAGCGCTCATACAATGATTACTGTTTGCTACTTTAGCGAGTTTTGTTTATTATTTACGTTTTATTTTCGTTTAGCCTAACATGAGTATAAGCCGGTGTTTGGCGACATTTACTACTTGGCGGAAAAGGGGTTTTTACGCCAAGAAAAATTCTAAGATGGTGACCCCGGGAATTTATGACATCTGTTCCCCCACTTGTTTTCCCCTTTACAACTGTGTAAAGATTTAAAATGTGCGATGTTTAGAAGTTTACAAAATTACAGTAGGTTATCAGTATTTAACAGCACAATGATACATCTGCTTC
The DNA here is from genome assembly GCA_963932465.1 of Maratus speciosus. Lineage (NCBI taxonomy): Eukaryota > Metazoa > Arthropoda > Arachnida > Araneae > Salticidae > Maratus > Maratus speciosus. Next base: position 197,441,260 of record OZ010792.1, on the reverse strand, counting down.
GTTTTACGGTTGGCTTATGTTTAGGTGTAACTTGTTTTAGTGAAGACATTTTAATTTTTATCTGAAAGAAGTAGCATATGTGGGCTAATAATTGCCTTTTCTGTTGATTTTCGCTTTAATTTGAATTTAAATGTGTAATTTTTTTTCAATTATGCATACTGTTAAAATTTTAATATAATAATCCTGATAAAAAATTTAAAGTTAACTCTGTGATGTAGTTTTACTGAGTTAAGCAATACAGTAGATTTTGTCGATAACAGATATTTCGTAAAACGAAAAAATGTGTAAGACGGAAATATTTTACAGTCATGCAGAACGATTTTTAATACAGGAAATTCTGACAAAGACGGAATACTGTCTTCGACGTAATTTTTTCTCGGATTCAATCGATTCCGCTTTAGACAGTTTTTACTGTATTTATATATACTTTATTGAATGTCAACTTTGCATAACACTAGTATACAACCTTTCTAATATGGTTCACGTCTTTCAAAATTTAATGAATTTTAATGTTAAGTAAAATTATTAAATAAAATATCATTTTATTTGACTAATATAAATAACAATGAATGACGACATAAATTGATTTGACCAGGGTTTTCAATTTATTATTTTAGATGTTATGGTGTAATGTATACATGTATATTTGTACATTTATATATTAAGTTTTAAATTTATTCCATTTATACAAAGTACCGTGTTAAAATTAAAACAAGTAGATATTAAAAATAAATGCAATAAACTTCTAAATAGCGGGCACCTCTGGAACCCTGAATTCTGAATTGAATTTCAGCCAATCTGCAGAGCAGTCCAGTCTTTAGACTTCAGAGGTAAAATCATACAAATATATAATTTTGATGTTAGCAGGGATTGAAAATGTTTACTCAAAAATAGAGGTATCCATTGTGGGGGAGTGACTTTATACTGATTTTATTGTAACGCTTTAGTGTTATGCATGACTCATAATTAAATTAGAAACCATATGGAAATAATACCCGGAAAAAAATGTAAAGTAAAATAATTACAATTTCAGACGTACTTAGTTAAACTTATTTTTCTAATAGCTCCCTAAAATCTTCGCACGTCACTTGCATATCGCCGTGATGTAAAGTTTCTGTGCAACTAGTCCATTGAAGACTGTTGTTCGACCGTTGTTGCATTAGATGGGGCGCATTTTTAGGGTGTTTTTCAAGATAGAACAATGGAAACATGTATGAATGCAAAGCCATTGAAAGAAATAAATATAAAAGATTTCCTATTGAGATTTTCATTTCTGCATAAAAATAAGTATGTATATAAACAGTTAGAATACAAAACAATAACAGTCCATTACTATGAAACATAAAGTGATGGTGTCGTCTAATAAATTTGAGAGACGTTCTATCGTTTGGTAAACTTAGATCAATACAAAACTTAAAATAGAACTTTCAAAATCACAGTTGAAGATAGGTACAACGGGGGAGAATAATTAAAATCCACGTAGTGAAGGAAAAAAAAGATAAATAAGTAGTTTGTGACATTTTGTGTGATTTAGGTTTACAATGTATCTATTAATTTGAGAAGTGTATTATATTTTAAAAGGATGTAAGTAAAAAAGAAAGTGTTCCTTTAAAAAACAAATTAGAGGTATAAAGATGCGTTTAAGCGCTTGATTTGCCTTCATTCAACTCTTTTCCAGGAAAAGTATTCTTCTCTAACCGTTTGTGGTTTATTCACAAGAGCATGGGGAGATTAAACAATGCAAAGGAAATAAGAAGATTAGATCGATTTGAAAGAAACTTTTGTCTCCTGCAGAATGTCCGCCCGTTTCCTTCTAAAGCTATTTAGAAGCTCTATTTGGAAGTCCAAATACACGTATAATTGAACTCGCGGTGTTTTTCTTGTGGTCAAGTTGTGCTTTCCATCTTTAACAGCTTTAGAATGAAACGAACAGATTTTCTGCAAGAGGAAAAGCTTTCCTTCAAGTCGATCTAATCTTCTTATCTTCAATCCATTGTTGTATCTTCCCATCCTTTTCGGATTAAACCACAAACGGTTGGAGAAGAATACTTTCCCTGGAAAAGTGTAGAAGGAAGGCTAAACAAGCGTTTAAACGCAGCCTAACGGGTAAAGGACGAGGAAACTCTATGATGCAAATGGAACAAAAGAGGAATACCAAGGAATAACTGATTTGTTAGTATCATCGTCTTCCTCCCCACTTCCTGACCTTTTATATTGTCTTTCAAGAAAATTTAACTATATATAACAGCGGAATAAAACATTATAAACAAGAAGAGACTGTGGTGAAAACAGTTTTCATTTGCGATTTTTTTTAACGGTCAATATAACTTTTTCCTTATTGGAGATGGTGTGCTTAGGATTTGCAGGGAGACAGTGTTCAGATATATTAAGGTTTAAAGGTTATTCTAATGATGTTAAACTATTTGAGATAAAACGAAACCAGTGTTTTCGGTGGAGTATTTTCTAATATAGTTACAAAATAATAATAATAATAAAATAAAAGAACTTCAGTTTGTATGTATGTCTATAACTCTTTAATTTTCGTAAAGTATCATAGATAACTCCTAAATTTTGATTATTTTACTTAACGACAGCATATTCTGCATGTAAATAGTGCGTTTAATGCAAATAGTTATTTTTCAGGGTCACACACACATGAAAAAAAAAAAATTCAGATTCATATTCATTAAATAGACACGGCAATGTACTTGTACTAATACATTATGGCTGAAGTAAATTCTGCAAAGTTATTTAAAAATTTTTAATGTAAATAAGAATTTATTTCATCTTCAGTTACTTTATAATCACTGCTAATGTGTAATCTACTGTCTGCATCGTATCTTGTATGTATTTATGTGTGTTGTATATATTATACGATGTAAGATACCAACTTGTAAAATCTAATTCTATGCAAGCATGTGTGCATGTAATATTATGATGAATGTAGATAAATAATGAAGTAATGGAATTTTAAGTTTAGGATTCGGATTTGGTGTTAAGCATCGGCCAGTTGTGAGCAGTTTTTTTTGTAGGAGGGATGCCCTTCAGGGACTACTTTTGAAGGAGAAGTGAACCAAAATATCGTTTTCGTTCAAGTAAAATCTTGAAAACCTCGCACTAACACCCCGCTTATATCGTTCTAGCTTTGTATCCCCGAACATTGGCCTTTCAATGGGCTGAGTATTAAGTTTGCAAATGAAACTATAAATATATATAAAAATATAAATTTAAGAAACGAAAAAACAAAAACGTTTTTATTATTCTCAAACACTCTGATACGTAAATAAAATTTATCAATAAGGCAATGCTTTTAAAGCAGGTATGTTTTCTAGAATTAATGAAGGTAATAACATTTATATTACGTTTTACACTTAATATTGCTAAAGAAAAAAAAAACGAAAAATAATGATGTTAATTCCCTCCTACATTTAAAATATTGCATGCTATATTACATTTTTATCTTAAGCTAGGATAGCTTTTTTTCTCTCTAAATCACGTCACGCGCATACATAATCACAATTACTAGATTACATACAACAGTGCAGTTTTTCCTTCTACATTTAGACAAGCGAAGATCAATGAGATGGAAATAACAACAAACAAATATACCTCTCAACGTATCAAAGTATCTTAATTTTATTATTTTTATGCTAAAATTGAATGATATTTTGTAGTTCGTTTATATATCTGGTAGTCAGATGCAAACCATCTCTAATCTTTAGAAAAATTAAGAGTTCGTAATGAAAAGGTACTATTTCGAGGCCAATTATCAAGTGCGATTATGTCAAGTGACTTATCTATTTTAGTAAGGTGAATTAGTGACCAAATAATCATTTAAAGATTCACCTTTTTATAATACGAGCGAAAGTCAGTAAGTAGGTCACAAATGAGAGGTCGGAAATTAGTAGCAAAATGTTTCCAAATATGCCAATAGGTGGCAGCATAATCCAACTATAAGATGTTAATTTCGAATTCATGAGACAGCTGTTGTGCAAGATGAGCAGGGTCGTTCAAAAGTTGTTGACGAAGAGCGAAGTGGTCGTTCAGTTGAGATTGCGGGAGAAGAATCTGTGCGGAAGGTTGGGGAAATGGTGAGAGCTGACATGCGAACAACAATAGAGAGCACAGCAACCATTTCCTCAACATTCCGCACTGATTCTTCTGTCGCAGTCTCAACTGGACGACCACTTCGCTCTTCGTCCATAACATTTGAATGACCCTGCACATCTTGTAAAACTGCTGACTCATAAATTCGAAATTAACATCTTATAGTTGGATTATGCTGCCACCTATTGGCATATTTGGAAACAATTTACTATTTCCGACCTCTCATATCAGTTTGTGACCTACTTACTGACTTTCGTTCGCATTTTGCTTAAATTTCATAATTCTTGATTTTTATGGGATTTGTTTTTGTCGTGTAAATAATTGAAAATAAATGTCTTCCTTTACGCTAATTAATTCTTTGTCTGAATTTTATATAAGGGAACTCCCATTCCACATGCAGTGGTTTTTTTCTTTTAATTCATTATTTATCTTTTTAGTTGATGTAACAGGCAGGCTAGTACCTATTTAATTTCGAAGTATGTTTGGTAGTGTAATACTTTGTCTAGTTACTCTTCATAAAAAGTAGGGAGGCGTAAATATTCACAACGTAATCAATTTTAAGGGGTCTAATTAGAGTGAATTAATTTGTACAATTAAGTAATATATTTATTAATTATTTAATTACTATAATCTCCGCCTACACCCAGAAGAAACGATCACACTTGGTAGCTGTTATGCCAACACCCAGTGGTTCTGAAACGAGGTTCCTTATTTACTTGGTTTTATGTGAATAGTTTTTTCAATTACGTTAAGTATCCAACTCCAATTAGGAGGCCTAAAACTTACCAGCAATATCATTTTACTAAACAGGAATGGAATGCAATATTTTTATGTAAAAAACATGCACAAAATTTCCTTGAAATCAATCATGATTAACACACGAATGACAAATATTCAATTGATTTTATTATAAAATTTAAAATTTATACAATGCGACCAGAAAATTACATTTTAAAATTTTTATTCCAACATACGTTTCATTTGCATAAACATCTTACATATAATTTACGAAACACTAATCATTTTAAGAAATGAAGGGCAAATTATTTATTTTATTGTAAAATTCTAATTTACGATGCGTCAAAAAAATCACATTTGAAAAGTTTATTGTACTATGTGTATCTTTTACATAAACGTAATATACATAATTTATGAAAACCCAGCCATATTATCAAATGAATGACAAATATTTAATTTATATTATTATAGAATTGAATAATCTGTTCGGTGTACGGTGTAAGGAGAAAATTTTCATTTGATAATTTTATTGCAATATGCGTTTCCTTTACATCAACATGTACATAATTTTCTTAAACCCAGTCATATTAAAAATTTAATGACAAATATTTAATTTATTTTAGTGTAAAATTAAAAATCTGAAAGATATGATTGGAAAAATCACATTTTAAAATGTTATTGTTATTTACGTTTCGTTTATCTCAACAATTCATGTATACATAATTTACGAAAACCCAATTATATTAAACGATAAATAACAAATATTAATCGATTTTATTCAAAAAGTGATTTATCTCTACTATTAGACGAGAAAGCCGACGAAAAAGTCTAAAAAATAATCGTAATATATCTTTCTTTGTGCATAATTTACGAAAACAGGATCATATTTCGTTTTTTTTTAAATTTAATCCAATCGCACATTTAATTGGTTTTATTGAAAAACTGAATAATTCCTACGATGCATTGAGTAAATTTCATTGGAAATTTTTTATTGTAATACACGATTCCTTTAGATCAATATCATGTACATAATTTACGAAATCCCAATCATAGTAACAGATAAACGAGAAAATTTTTACGACATATTGCCGAAGTTCGGCATAAAAATTTTCCATTTCAATATCTCTAAAAATAGGAGACTATAATTCAACTTCCCGCCTGCTATAAAACTTTCCGACTAGCCACTTACTGAGATTGAAGACTATTCAATATTTTCGCGTTGTTTAACTTAGTCGAGATGTATTTCTTTTGCCTTTATTTCATTTATGATCATAAACTTTGGCAACGACACAAATTCGGACACGCCTTAAGCTAAAATATCCGTCAATAATGTGATGGGTAAACATTGAGCAGCGAATCGTCAGCTGTGGCTGTGCCAGTATATAGATGTAAAATTTTCATTTTGCTAAGTGGCTGTGTTGAACATTTTAAGCGAAAACACATAAAGATTTATATATAGCAATTACATCTTGCTCAATCTACTTCTGTAAGAGTTAGTGTAATTAAAGAAAAATAAGTGACGTGCAAATCTATTTAAATTTGCCTAATAAATATAATTTTAGTACATCGGATAGTTAGGAAATGGTTAATTTGGAAGCGTATACCAATATTGATTTATATACACAAATAAGTAATGAAAATATATAATAAGATTTATAATGTTGTGTAATCGAATTCATTGCTTTTAATTCAGTGAAAGTCTGTGAAATGGGGGGGTGGGGGGGAGGGGAGGGGGAGAGCAGAAAAGAAGAAAAAATAATTTTTTCTGGATACATCATTAATAAAATTGCATCAATTGGGTTATTCACACTATTTTTATAGTAAATTGTTACTTATTTGTTTTGTCTATTTTTCTTTTAAAATAAAACTTTTTCTGGGCTTAAATGTTAGATGTACTGGGAATATTGAGATGTTTGACCAACTTTTTTACAAAAATGCTCGTAATTTGTGTTTAGCATATACAATAGCATCTCAGCTTGCCACGCATAAATAGTTTATTACACATATTATCTTTTTATCGAGTCAAAATTTTGAAAATATACTAACTTATTTTATTAATATTATTTTTCATAATTCTGGAATGTGGCCCAAACCTCCCATTTTAGGGAAATTTGACATACTACATTAAAAAATATAAGTTATCATCATAAATTCTATGTAATTAAAAATAATTTTTATTTATCTCCTTTACTAAACAAAATTTTTTGTACCAAACACATTTATTTAATCTCCTCGCTAATTAAAATAAATTATTCTCTTTTTGTTAATATCTCGCATTCAAAATAATAATAATAATAATAATAATAATAATAATAATAATATCATAACCAGAAAACTCAAATATAATTTTTAAAGCTATTCTTTTTAAATCAACTAGTGATTGTATGCGATGTTTAAGAAGAATCTCAAAAGAGATTAATTTAATATCTTTAGATCAATATCTAATTGGATATGTGTATAATATGCATAAAATATACACATTTAAGATTTATGTAACTGTATTATGAATTGTTTGTCCCGAATTGTAAAACATTTTTGTTAGAATTTACGCTTCACATCATTTGCTAATAGATATTTTCACACTGAATTTCCATTGAAATATTGAATCATAGACTATTTTTTAATGTTTATATACGTTATGCTATTAATTTCCGAAATAATTTAATAACTATTATTTTCATAACGTACACAATTATTAAAATGTACTCAATTGCAATAGATGAAAAAGAGAGATTTTACAAAAGTCAAACATCTCCAAACGCAGTAGGTGAAACATTTCGCTAATCTCATTATGAAAAAAATACATGTATGCATGTTTATATATATAATAAAAACCCAGGGTAATAGCTATACCAAGTCCTATCAGTTATACTAACTTTTAGATCATTAAATAAAGTACACTGTAAAGCAAAAATATCTTCTTTAACTGTATTTACAGCAAGCATACATAAAACGTAGAATTTTTGGAGAAATTGCAAAAATTCCACTTTATTTATTTATTTTTTTAATATCACCACAAATAGCTGAAAAACAACATTAACGAGTAGAAAAGGGTGTATAATGTGCTTCGATCTTGTGTTTATGAGAAATTTTCATTTAATTAAGTAAAAAAAACTGATCAAATCTGTCATTCCGTCAAACATCACCAGTTTTCCCTAAATGTAAAATGCGTGGCTACATTGTATTTTTTTTTCTTTTTTGGATATGAACTTGGTTCTTAGTGCAGATCTCAGCTTTGTGAACATGTGAACAGTCTATTTCTCTGATTTAGTTTTAATAATTTCTGAACATGAACAGTTTAGGAATTTCTTGAGATTCCTTGTTCACACCATCTTTACGCCTATGTCTAGGTGTATATCTAAAACATAGGGAGCCACAAGAGAGAAAACGTACATTTGCAGTCTAAACAACATAAGTGTGATTATAATTAAAATTAAAGATGAGATAAATAAGATAAAATTAAAGATCGTTTAATATAATATTAAAAACAAAAAATACTTTTAAATTAAAAAAACAAATATGGTAATTACAGCTGAACATAAAGAAAAAAAAGTAAAATGATGAAGTATTCAAATGTTCAAAAGAGTCAATTTCTACTTAATTTTTAACTGTTCAAAGATTTTCCACATTTTCTAAACTTTATTCAAAAAAAAAAAAAAAAAATTAAATACTTTTATAATTTACGTTTCAACAAAAATCTTTGGTACAGTTGTCTCAGACGCACCGGTGGTCAAAATGGCAATTTTGTGCATGTGCAACCCGGCTTTTTTTTTTTTTTTTTTTTTTTTGTTTCGTATGGCAATCCGGTGGAACAGATTGCGCGTGTTTTATATTAAATTAAGCATTGTGTGTTTTATAATAAAATAATATTTGTGTGTTTATAATACAAATTATGTGTGTTTTATAATAAAATTGTGTGTGGTTTTATAAAATAAGCTGTTTCATAAAAACAATTAAATTTAAAAAATCAAAAAACCCGACTCCGTAAAAAGCGAACTAATTAATTATTTCTCATCAATGTGAAACTATTTTTTTTTCAATTCCTACTATTAGCTCACACCCTCGCTATATATATCTTGTTCAAATTTTCAGTCGTTAATAAAATACTTATTATTCATCCAATCAAGCTTAAATAAATTTTTTTAAACTTGTAGTGAATGAGACTTTATGTTAATCCAGTTTTTTTCAAATATTAATTAATTAATTAAATTAAATTAATTAATTTTCAATAATCGAGGGAGCCCCCTTCTTGATCAAGGTATTTTAAGACCGAGGGAGACCTCTTCTTGATCAAGGCATCTTAAGCGCCACTCAAAAGGAAAGAAGAATGGGAAAAAAAATTCTCTTATTGACCTAAGTAGGAATTGACTTAAAATAGATTTTTTATATTACTTGTTTATATTACTTAACTTTTTTTTTATTTACTTGTATTGATGACTTTTAAGTTGTGTTTAACTGTTAGTTCTTATCTATAAATACTGTTTTGATAAGATCTATAGATGTCTATGATGGTTAGAGTTGCAGTAAAGCTAGAGATCCACAATGCATATACAACTTCCAAGTTGTATAATATTTTAACGGAGGTTCTGACTGTAAAATAGTCAATGAAATATCGTCTTCATTTTGAAAGACCTATCCAATGACATGCCACTCAATAGTGTGCGTAAATTTTTTTTTCGTCTGTACCGCCATTTTGAATTTATAAAAGTAAAACCTAGCCTCTAACCATCGGGCCGTTAAGACGAATCGATAGAGACCTCATTCATTAAAACCCATTCAACCGTTGGGATGTTTTGAGGGTATAAAGAAATCCACATACACAGATACGCGTGAAACACATAACCATTCTTCTCAGTCGGGTAATAAAATAAAACCAACATACACTTCTTACAAGCTAAGCCTAACATGTACATGAAAACGGCATTTTCTTTGCAAAATGAATTTAAAATAAATAAAAAATCGTGCCTTTTCCTATCCGTTTTAGACATCTATTCAAATCTTTTAAGCTCCCGAAGAATTGTTAAGACATTTAATCTCAATCTCAGTACCTCAGTGCAAAGTTGCTCTGTACTTAGTAAATCCTTCTCGGTAGCCTTATCAGCGCTGGTACTTAGTTGAAACACATATTTTGAAATCTTCAAACTGTATTAAGTACAAATTTGTAAAATTAAAAATTCTCCAGACCAGGACACCGTACGTGTCGTTCTAGTATTTGTATTTGACGAATTCTAGGTAGATATTTTTGTATATAATAGTAGACGGTTACATGTTTTCACGAAAAGTTTAGTATATTAGTATACTAGTATATATGTATGATTTATTTAGTATATTAAAGTTTAGTATTTGATAATATTCTATTAATACATTTGATAGTATTCTATAAATACATTTGATAATATTCTATTCTACTTTTCTATGTTTTGTCTATAAGGTTGCTTTCAATTTTTTGGTTTCATAGCGAATATTATCTGACTTCTATACAACAATGCTTTTTGTGTCACTCCATTCTTGCTTCTAGATAACAATTATTTTTATAAACTGCTGTTCATAAACACTGAAAAGTACACTTTTCAACCATTTAAAAAAAAAAAAAAAAAAAAAAAAAAAAAAAAAAAAACTCCATCTAAAAATTTTCAATGTGTAACAATTTATTTAATAAGAATTACTCTTTCAATTTCATTTTTTTTTTCATCATCATTTTCTTACATTTCATTTCTCTTAAAGATGGATGCTTGTTTTATCCTCCTAAATTTTTATTCAAGAATTAATATAAATTTATTTATATAAAAAAATACTCGAATTTAAGTAACCTTTTCCATAGTTTTACACGGTATAAAAGCTCGAAAAAATGCTACTGTTATACCAGTAAATACTGGAATTGTATTTAAAGTCATCTCTTTATTCCGTAAATACAGCTTGAATATATGAATAATCGTAATTATGATTTAAAATCTCCGCAAAATCTTAGTGTCTTTTATAAATTTGCAAATGCACTCCATATAATCAAATGTTATCTATTTCTATTTATAGAAAATATATATATATATAAAAAAATGCTGCACTTACACTAGTAAATACTGTAGTTGTATTTAAAGTAATTTCTTTATTCACTAAATACTGCTTGAGCGTATCATAATAGTAATTAGAACAATTTAAAATCTAAGCAAAAATTTAATGTATTTTACCAATTTACGAATACACTCCATATAATCAAATGCTATCTATTTTTATTTATATAAAATATGAAAAAATGCTACAGATTTACCAATATATACTGTAGTTGTATTTTAATTTCTTTATTTGGTAAAAACAGCTTGGACGTATCAATAAACGTAATTAGAATGATTCAGAATCTTAGTGTCTTTTATAAATTTGCAATTGCAATCCATATAATAAAAGGTTATAGATTTCTATTTATTTAAAAAATTGAAAAAATGCTACAGATACACCAATATATACTGCAGCTGTATTTAAAGTAATTTCCTTATTCGGAAAATACAGCTTAAACGTATCAATAATCGTAAATAGAATGATTTAAAATCTAAACAAAAACTTATCGTCATTTATAAATTTACAAATGCACTCCACATAATAAATTTTATCTATTTCCTTTAAAATAGGAGTAAGTACGATAACTGATTTAAAGTCTTTTTGCAGAATATACAGCAGTTGAACGTATATCTATAATTCTAATTTGAATGAAATCAAATTCAAGAAAAAAATAAGTGTATTTTTAAGAGATTTACAAATGCACTCCATATAAATAGACATAATATACTACCTATTTCCTTTCACTTCTAAAAATCAATATATACATCGCACAATAATTAGGTTCCCTCTTAAAATATAAAACCGCATTATCTCCACTCGTAATAAACAGTAGAGAATGCTTCATACTGTACTGTGTAAAGGGGGTATCCCTATCAGATCTCAAACACAGCATTTCCACGATCCACTATTTGCGGACCTTAATATCCATAAGCTGCGCAAACGAGGTTCAAGCCAAATACCACTGGAAACTCCCTAGGGAAGGAAGAATGGTGAGTTCATAATTTCGCCCAGCTAATTAGCTGAAGCCCCCGTTTCGCATTATGCATGCTTCTCAAACTTTGCATGCGTATGCAAATAGTTATGGTGGAGGAAATAGGTGGAAGTTTTAAATTGTTGTGCAGAGAAACTTTGACCAAGGGTGAGCTCTGTGATGATTTTAAAGATTTTCCGCAACTAAGAATTCTTGTAAAAGATTGGAAGCTTGCTTATAATATAGTTAATGCAGAAGATAATTTTTATAGAGTAAATTAAATTTAGGAACTAGAATTAATTCCATTTAAATAGTAATTTCAGAAACAATTTATATTTAAAGGTTAACAGGAAAGTATTTCTGGTAGACAACGAAAGGAATTATTTTTTCAATTTTTCGCGCATTAGAAAGTTTTAAGGTTGTTCTGAAATTTTAAGTGCCAACATTTTGATACAGTCTTGAATTATTTTTATTCACAAACTCATAGTGTTTTTTGATGCTATTATTCAGAAACAATGAAATCAAATTGAGTTTTTCTTTTTTGATAAAGGCAAAGAATCTTTCAGAAAATAGTATCACAGTTGACGTGTTGAACCGAACTACTTATCGTAGTAGGCTAAAAAAGCTCGTCATAAGACAGCAACTTCTTGAAACTTAAGACGTAGCACATTTATCGGTAAAGGAAATAAGCTGTTTCTTTCCAAATCGCTTCAATAATAAGGCTTGCCAATTTCATGCTTTTACTTAAAAAATTAGCCCATTGCTTATAAATCAAAATGTAATACATTTACCGATAAATGTCGTATGTTGTGTCTTTCCAAATACTTTAATAGTCATGCATTCCAATTTACATTAAAATTGATGTCGTTGATAGATATATACATTTATTATAGTCAAGATATAATAATTTCATCGATAAATGAAATAAGCTATTTCCTTACAACTATTGAAGCTATTCGCTTCAATAGTTATGCATGACAATTCTATTCTTTTACTTTAAAAATGAGTCCGTGAATGCATCAGTCTTTTTTGCATTGTCTAATGGAGAATTTTTTTTCTTCAGGAAATGCATTAAACATATATATATATATACCGGGTGTCCCAAAAAGGACTGACTGATTTTAAAATTCAATAACTTCCAAACGGTGACAGATATTAAAAAAATTCTTGCAGGAGGGTTATGCATAAAGTCAAAAGTCTTTTTACGGTGATTTTCGATTTTAGTTCGAATTACAAACGATAGATGGCACTGCGATCAATAGAGGCTAAATTCAGGCTCGATTTTTGGTACTTCGTGGCCCGGATAATACATTTCCATCTCCTTTTTCTGCATGGAACAACAGAAAGGACCAAAAATCGAGCCTGTATTTAGCGACTATTGCTTACAACGCCATCTATTGTTTGTAATTCGAACTAAAATCGAAAATCACTGTAATAAAACTTTTGATTTTATGCATAACCTTCCTGCAAGAATTTTTTTAATATCTGTCATCGTTTGGAAGTTATTGAATTTTAAAATCAGTCAGTCCTTTTTGGGACACCCGGTATATCGTGTGTGTATATAAAGTGTGCATAGAGTAGTATGTGCGTGTTGGAATAATGAGATTGTATATTCAATTATGAGTCCGCATAAAAAAATTCCATTAAACATCGTAGAGGACAGTAGTGAGCTAAAACATTTTAACTGAAATTCTTCCATGAATATAAAAAGAAATCGCCGCAAAATCAAAAAATTGAAAAAAGTTGAGATAAAAATCTCTAAAAATTCAAAAATTTTGTAGGATGAAATTTAATAAGCTAAAAGTTTGAACCGACTTACTTGTTAAGCTAAAAGTCTGAAACATAATCCCTTTTATCAATGTCAAAGAATCGTTGCGAAACACAGAAATCTCTAAAAATCGCATAAAAAATTTCGCGTAAAATTCAGAAATCTCTCTACGAATGCCAGTTATATAAGGCATATCTATTATATTAGGCAAAAAGACAGAAATCTGATTTATTTTAATAGTGTAATAAAATCACCGCGAAACTTGAAAAAAAGCTAAAAACCGCATAAAAAAGTCAATGAAAATAATTTAATCAAAAAATCCAAAATTAGGCTTCAAGGTTCATAACTACATACATAGAGGTACCTTCGTACTAAATTTTGTAGCTGTGATTAGAGTGTTTTCTTCAAAACACAGCCAACAGATGCACACACAGACAGACAAACTTCTTTCTTTATTATTATAAACTTGCTGACTTGCCCTGCGTTGCACGGGTTCGTCAATTTTTCAAACTAACAGCGAATAATTAAAACCTCGATTCATATTTAAATTTTCAAAAAATCCTATAGCTCAAAATGTACCTTTGGGATTGGTAACAGCTGCCTTCGACAGCGTACACTGGTCGCGCTCTGCTCTGTATTCAAGTGTACTATGTAAGTATTAAGTGGTCGTGCAGTATATTTCAAACAAACCTGTTTCCGAATAAACCTCATGGGCGAGTTCCCTTGCCAACGGCTCCGTATAGCAGGCGTCCTGCGAACGCGCTGGAAAATCTGAAGTGAATCGTAGGTTCAGTTAAAAGAAAGAAATTCTGTGGAATTGGGACCATAAATCTCTAGATAGGAATACCCCTGGCGGTGTTAGGTGGAAGTAAAATTGCAATACTATCGAAAACTAAGTTGAATGAGCCAAACACCGTTGAAATCGGGCCATGGAACCCGAAATAAGAATGCGCTCATGGCGGTGGAGAGTGGAACTAAAAACTGTAAAAGAATCGTAAGCAAAGTGGAATGAATCAGTTCTTGTTTAAATTATCTATAGGATCCGAGAAAAGAATGCGCATTAATGTTAAAAAATGGTGGTAACTGAAGTCTATACTTAGAAAAACATATTTTTAAATTTAAATAAAGTTGAAGGAACCCTTATGGACAAACTCTTAACTCATATTAAAGGACTCTTGACACAGAACACACTAATAATCCTCGATTAAGTTGAAGAAAAAATTAAATTGTGTTTTTAGCATTTGGCAAATTTTAATAATTAATTTCCTTTCATATCCGGAATTACATAGGGGGTCGGCTTATCTGGTGAAAAAGATCTCTTTTTAGTTCAGTTTTTAATGAATGCTCGTCCCTGTCCGGTTTTATTTCTCCGAATTTTTGGGCTTTCAGTGTAAGTTTCTGTAAAAACTAAAAAAAGGTTAAGCCCGATAAAAAAAAAAAAAAAAAAAAAAAAAAAAAAAAAAAAAAAACAAGTAAGAAAAAATCATGCGTTTAGCACAGATTATGAAACATTTTCCAACACTTCGTGAATGCTTTAACAAAACTTCGTTATTTAGATAAATAAGGTATATAAGAGAACTAAGTAAACATTTTAGAAAACGCATGAAACATTTAAAAAACTGATTTCTGCAGTTACCGTATATAGTCAAATATGTATTCCAATGCTTTTGAACAGCCCTGTATTTGATCTGTAGGTTGATATATGTACTATATAATGGGAAAATTTAGTTTAGCATGAAAACTCATAACAGGTTGAAATTTCTCTTTCAACAGTTTATACTAATAGATCAAAACATACTTGTATACATTTGTACAGCCGTGTAGTTAACCTAGTACCTTTATTACACGCCTCTGTTTAGCTAAAGCTCAAAGTAAAACTATCTTAAAACTACTGAAGTCACATTTCCAGAAATTATCATTTATAGACGGCCATGTATCCAATTATTTGTTGACCCTGTATATCCTTTTATCTATGTTCTACAAACATTTCCTAGTAAACCAAATGCAGTTCCGCGTAAAAATGCATAATTCATTTAAAAACCACCTTTAAGCAATTTGCCATCATATCCAGTAACCATTAGGAATTATTTTGTGTAGCCCTGTATATGAATTACAACATTTATTCACATAATATACTATGCGTAAATATAGTTACACATAAAAGCACATAACATATATAAAAATGCATTTCCAGCAATCATTGCTACTGTACAGTACTTCGGACACAATATAGTATCTGAAATCTTTTGTGTTTCCCTGTAAATGCTATGCACTTCGTATTATACATAAAATAAGTTATATTAAACCTCAGCGACGTATACCAATTTCACTATACAGGAAATAATTTAACATAATTAAAATATACCGCAAACAATTCCCTCCACCCCTTTATCGTTCTGTAACGGGATTATTTTGTGTGGACATGTAAATGATAAATAACTATTCTTTGCGTCGTATATTCTATAAAATGCATATTTTAGTGCACTTGATAAATGCATATGAATTTTATTATGTTTGAAAGCATGTAACATCATTAAAAACCTTTTTAAACGTTTTTTTCCCATAGGCCGTAATGTAACGGAAAACTTTTGACTGTCCCTGTAAATGAACTATACATGCTAGAAACTTTATTTGAAATAAGGATCGTGCTATGGTAGAGGTCACTAACATCCAAAAATTTCAGAACGATCCGATTTTACTTACGAGAGTTAGAGCGCGGACAGACTAACCGAAGTCATAAACACTTTTCAACTTTGTTGGAAAGTGTTAAAAATGGATATTCGGATGTAAACATTTTTTCTGCATTTGCTCTGAAATTTTATAATCGATATCTTGATTAGTTTTCTGAATTTTAGCCGATTAGTGAAAATTGTCATTATCTTTCATTTCTAGTTGGAAATAAAGTCCAGAAGATGGGCAATTCTTTTGCCGTTTCGGCAAGGAAAAAAATTTTTTTTTTCATGAATCTTTTAATAAGTTTTTAATAAATATCTCGATTAATTACGGGCTGATTTTTGCGATATAAACGTTATTGAAAAGACGACAAAATTTACTATATTTGTCTAAAAGATGGAAAACAGATTATTTTTTAAATCTAGAAAAATCGTCTCGAAACGCAAGAAGACGCTAAAAATCACTAAAATATTAAATGTAAAAAAATCTAATAAAAAAATCCAAAATCGGCTTCAAGGTGCAAAACTACATACGTAGAGGTACATTCCGACCAAATTTTCTTCACCGTCAACACATTCGCACACACACGTAAAAATTTCTTTATTTATTAGTATTAGGGGATCGCACCCGGGCTTCCCGGGTTACAAAATATAGGTGGAAATATTTTTTTTTAGTAATAATTTTTTTACATACAATGTATTTTTTAGGTTACCCACTAACAATAAAAATCATTTTTCATGTGAAGAATATGAATTATAAATCAAATAAAATTTTGAAATTTATTAAAAGCGATATTTATGTATTAGCTAAGAGTTATTAACCCAAGATTTTGTTACTTAGGCATCCTTTTATATTCTGATAATTTTAGGACTTTAAGCGCTTAGTTCAATTACATGTCTGTTACATTTTTGTCTTATTTATATTATTTAATTTATTTATTCATAGAGAAGGTTTATTTATTTTTATTGGAATATTATCCATATGAAAATGATGAACTCTTTATGTGTTTTAAGGTCAAAAAGATTAATTTTTCGTAATCGAGCTCCAGGCGGTAGAAATAAATTAAAAAATATTTCATGCTCGAAAATTGTTTTTAAAACCACAGAAAATATGTAAATTGAGATGCACTTTGCAAACAAATTCCATTTGAAAATTTTTTTTTTCCTATTTTGCGGTCTAAAAATGTAAATTGTTCGATTACAAATATGTTAAATTTACGTTTTTTTATAAATATTATTTTTTCAATTATTTACAAAGGAAGTATTAATTTCGTTATGGAAAATTAGAAATGTTGAACAATTTTTGTTGCTTTATGCGCAAAATGTTTATTATTATTATTATGTATTGAATTTTCTTCTGTATATAAATCAAATAAAGTTTTGAAGTTTATTAAAAGCGATATTTATGTATTAGCCGCATGCTAAGAGTTATTAACCCAAGATTTTGCTACTTAGCCAATCCTTTTATATTCTGATAATTTTAGGAAATGTGTTAAGAGAAATTAGAAAAAAATCATGCTTAAAAATTATTTTAAAAAACATAATAAATGAGCCAATTAAGATACTTTTGAACAAATTGCATTTGAAAGCAGATTTTTCTCTATACGACGTTCTAAAAATCGAAAATGTACGATGGTCAGAAGATCAAAAAATTGCAGTAGCGAAAATTTCAAAACCGAAATTTGATCGTGAAGTGTTACCATTCTCAAATTGACGCCAGCGTACGTTTGTGCTTTATAATATAGATACGTAATCAGTCAAATATAATAAAGATAAGTTAATATGGTGAAGTTATCAAATGAGGTTCTTATGCTTGGTAAGGTAAGCTGGAGTAACTGGACCCACGAGGTAACGGGGCCATAGGCTATTTTATAAAAAACAGTTGATGTTTTTTAAGTTTTAGCTTTTGTCAACATTGTACCCATCTCTACCCATCTCTACTCATCTCTACTTCTTAAAACAACGTGTGTCAACTCAATCATAACTCTGCCTTTGCTGTGATAGGTTGCCGAAAATTAGGGTTTCTTTTTTAAAAACAACTTCCATTTGGTTGAACTTTCTCGGCTTTTTATTAAAATACGGTAAGTACTTTATTTAAACAATTTTTTATTTAAAGATTAGACACATAAATACATTAATATTATTAGGCATATATACATATTTACTTCATGTTTCAACTTCATGTTCAAGGCCCCATAGTTACCCCATTAATCCAGTTACCCCATAAATTTTTCAAGAATGGGGTAACTGGGACATGTATCATAGGTAACTGGACCATATGTGATCCAGTTATCCCAGCAGTTATAAATATCTTTTCTTGAGTTTCTCTTACTACGGGAAATTAATTTCTCTATTGTTTTTTTGCTTGCAATAAAGAAAATACATAATACCTTATTAAAATTACATAATAAATTTTAATAAAGCATGTCTGGGTATCAAACCAAATTTTGATAGTGTGATAGCTATAGATCGAAATTTTACGGTACAGATGAAGAGGCGTACATAAGGCAAAGTGAGATCATTAGAAAATTATCGAAACGAATATAAAATAGTTTTGTTCGATATAAAAATATGGTTACATTCTGCACAGGTTTATTGGACATATCGAACAAACTTCCATTGCGGTAAATAAAAAAGAGGATGAGATACTTAAATACTTACGTAGCCGTTTGTTCATAGAATTATCTTGTTATTTTTTTCCTTAAAATACCCATGTAACTTTAATACTTATTGCCAATACTAAAGTACATAAGTACTTAATTTTTATGTTTTTTGTATAAATAAATCTAATATTTTCACTTTTAGCGCTTTTATTAGACACATTGATAGTAAAAGTTTCCCTTACAATGCCCTTTAGTTGATATATAATATACGTGATCTGCCTGGTTTAATATTTTTTAGTTGTTTACACTTTTTTAAATAGGACATGACACCCAATATTAAAAAAAAAAAAAAAAAAAAAAAAAAACGCGTGTGGAACATAGACCCTCCTGGTCCACTTATCCCATTTTTATGGGGCAAGTGGACCCTTGAGGAAAGAAAGGTTAAATATATATATATTTTTTATTTTTAGACAGTAAAATGTAATTTGAACATTTTTGCCTGAGAGGGAACCTAACTGCACACATTTACAAAAGTTCAGATTTTAATTCAAATGAATATTAGCCTTTTGAGGCTGGATTGCCAGAATCTCCAGAGTCACCTTGTAAAATCATGGTCCAGTTGCTCCATGTAACCTTACTCCGGAATAAAAAGCAACAAAATTTAGCCCACTTTGACAAAATCATTAATTTTCCCCCCATGAAATCTAAACCCGTCAACATTTTCACCTTGACAAAATTGAGATATGCATTTCTCATATCCGTATTCACCATTTTTAAATACGTGGTATTTTAATTTGATCATTTAAAAATTATTTTAACTCAAAACTTGAAGGCTCTCTTAACTTGAGATTCAAATCTCAGAAACGGAGAGTAAAAGTTGCCGTAATTTATGTTTTTAGACACATTTTTGTTAAAATGTTTAGCTTTATCTAAGAAAATTATCGTTTTCTTTGAAATATAACGTCATTTTCCTCTCCTTAAGCATTTCGCCTACAGTGTCTAAAATAAATTCTCAAAAATAAATTAAAATACAGCTTTCAAAACAATTGCATTTAAAAGTACGTTTTTTCGCCTATTTGACGGTGTAAAAATGGAAAATGTGCGATGTTTAGAAGTTTATAAATTTGCAGTTGCCAAAATGGCAAAACCGAAATTTCATTTCAAATTTCAAAATGTTGTCATTCGCAAAATGATGTATGCGTTTCGCACAGATATGTTTGTCCTTTATAATATAGATAGGTAGAATATTGACTTAAAAACTGCCCTTAATACTGTTCGCGAAAAATTCAGAGTTAGTGTTTTTATATTAGAGAAACAAAAATAGTTTTATTTTGGGAAACATTAACTATTCTCTTTTATGCTCTCAAGATTTTTAATAAACACGTTTTCATTACAAATATTTATTTCGTGCTCCGTTTCAACTTTATATTATATAACATCCTGTTATCACTTTCAATCTATCCTGATAAAAATAGAAAGATAGTAAATAACAATTACGATTTTAAGTATTTTCCAGAGAACAATGCCATTTATTCTAACCAATGCGCACTTTTAGAGCAAGTAGCTTAAACGTTAACTAAATGAACAATGACGTATAAAGATAAATCAATGTATGTAACTTTTCGAGTTTTCTTCCATTCATTTTAAGAATTTACACCAGATATGCTAGAATTTATACCAGATATGCATCATAGTAACGTAATAGTTTTAATGAACATGTGTAATGTGATTTGTGATATTCATCTGCTACTCCATAATTATCCTTAAGAAGTAACGATAGAAATAAGTTGGGTAATTATGTAAGGTTGCTATAAATTCATCTCGGCTCAAAGATATTAGTTGAATTAATTTACTGGAATAAACCATGACTTATTCTACTTGTTCATTTTTTCGGTTTGACTGATCGTGATATTAAGTTTTTATATAAATCTTAGCTGCTATGAGGTTGCATCAATAAGTTTTTGCCCTCACATAGAAATAATTGAGTGAAATTTATGAAATTGCTACATTATATTAGTCCTTTTCTATACAGTCATCGTGCACAATAACACATTTCTGCAAACGGTATTTCAAAGAGAGGGGGTAGGATGTATTCCAGGAGGCGCGATATTTACTCAAAGGAGGCCATTTTTTTAACTTTTACCGACCCTACATGTGGCATATTGTAGGAAAGACCTGTGACCACTTATTCACAGTGGGGCACTTTCCGAGCCCCTCCCCCCCTAATTTGCCCGCCGGGGGCATGAATGATGTCCATAAAATATAGAAAAATATCCCACGGAGAGCAAATTTGGGGGAGGGGCTCGAGAGGTGCATAACCTGAATAATTCGTCACAGGACTTTCCGACAATATGTCACATGTGGGGGTCGGCAAAAGTTAGAAAAATGCCACCCGTTGGGTCTACTATCGGGACTCCTGGAATACATCCTCCCCACGCTCTTTGAAATACCGGTTGCACAAATGTGTTACTGTGCACGGTGACTATATAGAAAAGGTCTAACACAATGTAGCAATTTCATAAATTTCCCTCAATTATTTCTATGTGAGGGAAAAAATTTATTGATACACCCTCGTATACACAGAATTATTCCCTTTTTAGGTGCATTCTAAATTATATAAATTCGTAGCTCCCATATTCGTCGTTTTGTCCGTCCGTCTGTACGCATATAACAGCGCAAAAAATACCCAACTGAATGGTTTGAAATTCAATATATATAATCGTTGCAGAATTTTGTCGAGTCATTTTACATTTTATGAAAATCGAATCAAAACTTAAAAAGATATTAATAAAAGTTTTCTTCAATACATTAAATCCTATCATACGTAGCAGCACTAGTGGCCGAGAGGTTCTGCTCTCAACGCTGGTTGACGGGAGGTGGTGGGTTCGAACCCAATCGAGCCGTCTGCATAATAGTTCTTTGTTTTCCGTGATTTTCTTCGAAACTTGCATTTCTTTGCGTAAATTTGGGTTAGGATCCCTTCGAAAGTCCCCTACGCAGAGCATCCCTTCCCCCTTCAGGTCCATATCCTTCATGTAGATATTTGGCCGTCATGCACAACACCAACACCTATCATATGTAATTAATTCAATGATATACCATGATAGTTAATGATTCTATGTTGTCACAATGATTATGTCTTATTTAAGATGGAGTCATATTATTTCCGTATTACTGAATTTAATGTATATGTCGTAGGCTAATTGAGAAATCCGGCTCTTTGCAAACAGCCTAGGCTCTTTGCAAAGAGCCTGGCTAATTGGAGAATCCATCTCCCTTTTTCCAATTAGCCTGATATTTTTCAGGCTTATTGCAAAGAGCCTAGAAAGCGTTAGGCTAATTGAAAAATGACCACTTATTACCGATCAGGGTGATATTTTAGCTCACAGGCTATCAAAGCCAGAGAGCTTATGTTCCCAAAGATTCTGTATGTACGTAACGCGATAACTCTTGATAGAAATATCCGATTTGCTTCATTTTTTTTTCTAGGTTCATTCTGATAAGGTGCTTCCCTGATTAGTTTTTGGGGTTCATTGGTTAAGGATAAAGGGGGAAAGGGGGCTAGTCCCCCCCCCTTAATTTATATAAATGGGAATTAAATTTTTGCATGCATATAGTTAATATATACAAATCTATATATCATATACAGGGCTGCTCAAAGAATTCGGAAATTTTTCCGATTGTAGATGGGAATTGCTGAAATTGTGTGTTTCAAGATGGGAATTGCTGAAATTTCAAATGTGTTATGCGTTTTCATCTGGTTTAATTAGACATGTTATTTCAACTTATTAAACGGTGCAGTTTTGTTACATTATTTTGAATGTATTGCAAAGTGTTTCATAATCTATGCTTGACGCATGATTTTTTTCTTTCTTTTTTTCAGATTTTGATTTTGTTGATATTGTTTAATCAAAAATAATGTAAATTAAGAGATGATACTTTGGCTTGACTAATATTGTTTCTGTATATTTTTATCTTTAATTTTTCTTTAGATGTTTAAACCTGCATGTAAAATGTATTAGATATTGCTAAAAAATATTAGATTACAGTGCAAAACCTAGCATGGGCCTATTGGTAATTATTATTACTATTATTATTATTATTACTATTATTATTATTAAAAATATAAATTTAGTAAGATATATTTCAAAATGTACATTAAAAATGCTTAAAGTTGATTTTCAAAAGCAAAATAATTAATACAAAAGTAATAACAATTGTTTCTAAGAAGTATCGATATATCGGGTGCAAAAAACAGATATATTGAACAATCTATACTTTGTGGTAGATATATTGATAGTTTGCTACCGACCCTAGATATAGCAGATAAATCTAACTGGATTTTTATATGCTAAACATAGACAATAATTTTCCCTTTCTGTTTCTTTTTAATGATATTTTAATGGATGAGTTTTCTTTTAAAGTTGTGTTTTTATTTCATATGTACACTATTTTATTCACCGTATACGATTGTATTTCAGAGTAAATATTAAATTTTATATATCTACTTTATACTTTTGTAACTATCTACAATTAATATCAATCTATTCTACACTAACGAAACAAAGACAAAATAAATAGTAACAAATGCGCTTTTAAATATTTTCCACAGAACCATGTCATTTATTTTAACAAAAGAGCATTTCTAGAGTAAGTAACTTAAATGATCTCTAAATGAACAATGACAAATAATGACTGTTGCTTTTTGGGTTTTCTCCCATTTATCTAATCTAAAGGTTTTACACCCTATATGCATCATAGGAACATAATGGTTTCCATGAACATCTTCCACCATTTGCGATGTTCATCTGCTGCAACAAAATGAGCCTTAAGGGGGTAATGGTAGAAACGAGCTGTGCAATTATTTTAAGATTCATATAAATTATCATTGGGGGGAACCCACCAACGTGTTTCGGGAGGAAGTTTCTAATTAGATAAAAAGTTTTAGACGGAGATGCTATTTGGTGTTCATTTGTTACCTCGGTACAAACATAAAGGGGTTTCGGCTTCGTTATTGTTCTTCCTTCTGCATTATGTTCCTTCTGATGCTGCACGTTATTTATGATTGCTGGAATTAGTTATGACAAACTGTAATTATAATCTGAAATTAGAATGAAACTTTTAGTTTTGTATAAGGAACCAGAAATAAACTTGTAAATTGCAAGGCAGTCGGAATTATTGGTTGATTTTTTCGCATCCTTGAATTCATGAATTCCGTAGATTAACTTCAAGACATGATGTGAGATAGTAAATGTATGTTTAATTTTGAAGAGTTTTTGCTAAAATGGTTATGATTTTTTTTTTAACCATTGTGAGATAAATATTGATCCAATTAACTACATTTCTTTTTAGTAAAATACTAAATGCTTATTTCCCGTGTTAAATAAAACAAACTTTTAATAAGAAAAGTTTAACGAACATAAATTTATTGTCTGAAAAGCATTGCATTTTTTATTGCAAATATAACGCTTAATTATTACGTTATATATAACATTAAACCTATTTACGCGAAAATATGAAGATTGAGTTTATATTTTACTTAAGCTTTTTCTAAATGATTGATTTTTAAAAAATCTATGGGTTTCTGCCTCTCACGAAACACATTTCAAAAAACCCTCTTCAGACTTGGCAGCCTTTAAAAACATGTTAATTTGCTCTGTTTAAAAAATATTACGGAAGATTGAAATTTAATGAAACAACCAATGGCGATCTTCTGTAATCGGGTTTGCTTTAAATATGATTTAATTTTTACCAAAGTTTTCTTTCTCCTTTTAATTGTCACGTGTAAAAAAATTTTTAAATAAAAGGAAATATTGCTCTGTTTTAAAATTTGGTAACAGTATGTAAAACATTTCTTTTTCCAAATATCAAATAAAACACTCGTACAAATATATTTTTTAATTAAAAATGGTTTGCAATATTATGATTTGAGATTTTTAAAAATGAAGTAGTTTTCCTACATTTATTGATTTAACACATAATAATTTAATTATTATTTTAAAGTTTCTATTCTCGTTTTAATATTCACATGTAAATACATTTTTTTTTCTCCAAAAGAAATGTTATTATTTGGCTGTTTTAAAATTTGGCAACAATAGGTAAAAATGACGCTTTAGAAATATGAAATAAATCTCAGATCAAATAATCAAAGTTTGCATAAAATTTTGAAAAACGAAAACCATCAAAAAATAGTCAAATTAAAAAAATATATATATTGCACACTAGCATACCGCAAGTTCGTGAAGTTTGTACCTGCGAAAGATGGTTAAACTGATACATAATTTTTGACGATATAAAACTTTTTTTAACGTAACTAGTTTGACCGACTTCAACATTAAATAACCTTAAAATATCTCTTCGATTTAAAAAATATATGCTTCAGCGCATTTATCGAACTTTTCACTATAAAAGTATTGATTTTCAAATTTTATGTGCAATAGTTTTGTTAATATAAGCCAAGAAAGAGCTCGGGTCACGAAAATTCATTTACGGCAACGACAACAGCGATATTTATATATATGTGTATTAGAAAATGGAGAGATAATTTATTGAATGGATGTTTTAGGACTAAATTCC
Organism: Maratus speciosus; assembly: GCA_963932465.1. Classification (NCBI taxonomy): domain Eukaryota; kingdom Metazoa; phylum Arthropoda; class Arachnida; order Araneae; family Salticidae; genus Maratus; species Maratus speciosus. Next base: position 197,415,775 of record OZ010792.1, on the reverse strand, counting down.
AAACAATGAATGTTTATATATATAGAAAATATCAATATACTATGCATAAATTTCTGCACAAAAAGTGACTCTCTGTAACATTTGAACTTTATTTACAAAACGATTTTCAATCTTCTGAAATTTTTTTTCAATATTTGATTTGTTGCTACCTTAATAACAACTTTAAGCATATGCCTAAAAGTTGGCTGCTGTCTGAAAAGTGATATCTACCCTATCTATATTATAAAGGACAAACATATCTGTGCGTAACGCATACGTCATTTTGCGAATGGCAACACTTTGAAATTGGAAATAAAATTTTGGTTTTGGAATTTTTTCTACTACAAATTTTTAAACTTCTAAACCTCGCACATTGTAAATTTTTACACCGTCGTATAAGGAAAAAATGCTCTTTTAAATGCAATTTGTTTGAAAGCTGTATCTCAATTTATTTTTGAGATATTAATTTTTTTGTAGTTTTTAATACCATTTTTCTTATCGTGACAACAAAAGTACCTTATTTCTATCGAAAGTCATTGAAAGTAAACGGAAAATAGTCGAAAATAGGAGACACTGTATCTTTTTGTTGCCATTTTCTCATATAACCTGAAAAAATAGTTGAAATTAAAATATGGGCTATGTCAAGAATATTGTCTTTATTCTGTGATAATGACGTCATATGCTCACTTTTCTACAGACGAAGTTTAAGAATGGGTTGTAAAAGAGAATTGCTTATCCGATGCAAATGACGTCATTTTATAAAACGTGTATTTTAATTCTTAAACCTGAATTATGTTTTGTAGAAATGCGTCATTTTCACAGCCCAGCTGCTTTGAAATTCTTCACAGGAAAAAATACTTCACTTTTGAAAATAATGTAATCGAAATTACGCACTGATAAAACGCAATGTTTTGCAAAAATTTAGAGTGCCTTTATAAAAGAGAGCTGACATGCAAATAATAGCGATTTGTATTACAGAAATTGATGATTCTCGCCTGGATGGATTTGCTTCGCCGAGTTATTCAAGCAAACAAATAATTCGAGGCTTAAAATAATATCATATTCCTGAAGCTTTTGTCGAAAATTCTCTCGAATAATAAAATTTTAATGCTATTCTTTAGGACATTCTACTATAATTTTACCAAAATAACAAAATTTGCTTAATTTAATTTTCCTTAATTTTATATAATTTATATATTTAAAACACAAGTGTGTTTTTTAGTCATCTCCCCTGATCTTTCTGCTGAACCAATTTTAGTAATGTATTTTTTTTTAAACTGAAAGCTCTTCCTTTGTAAATGTAATCACACTATTTTTTTTTTTTTTAATACACCCACTTTTATATTTTAATTTTAAAAGCATTTTATGAAACTTTTTCAAAATGATGAAAATTAGGTAGCTTTCATTGTTGCAGAAAAGAGAGAAATAATAAGGTATTTTTAACTTTATTCATGCTATTTTCTGATAAAAATTCAAAATTGTTTTATAAGGTTTAGTGGCGCAAAATCCCATTAGGAGCAGAATATTATATTAAGGGCATAATAATGGAAAATAACATACTGCTTTTGAAAACATGCATTTTTCCTCATAAATTTCCTATATTGTTTTTTCTTCTGCATGTGTACTGATACTAAGTTTCAGACGCTAGGCGAAATTTTTATTTAAGTGAAAATGAAGTCATATTTAGAAGAAACGATCATTTTCTTAGATAAAACTAAGCATTTTAACACAAATGCGTCTAAAAAACATAAATTACGGAAATTTTTACACTCCGGAATTGAGATTAGAACCTCAAGTAAAGAGTGCGTCTGTTGACAAAAGAGATGTTGCTGAGAATCGTGACTTCAAGTTTTGAATTAAAATGATTTTTAAATGATCAAACAAAATACAATTTTTTTTTTAATGATGAATATGGATATGAGAAGTGCGTATGCAAATTTTGAGAAGGTGAAAATTGCTGTTTTTCATTCCGGAATACCGCGCATAAGAGCCTCAATTGATAATCATATCCTAATAACTTATCTTTATTATATTTTACTGATTAAATATCTATATTATAAAGAAGAAACGTATCTGTGCGTAACTATGACGTCATTTTACGAATGCCAACACTTCACGATCAAATTTCTGTCTTGAAATTTTCGCTACTGCAATTTTTTAATCTTCTGACCATCATAGATTTTCTGTTTTCGTCGCATAGGGAAAAAATTTACTTTCAAATGCAAATTGTTTAAAAACAGTATTTATTGACTGATGTATTATATTTTCTAAAATAATTTCTAAGCATTATTTTTTTTTAAAGGTTATCTTATCACGTGCCGGTTTCAATACATAATAATAATAAACATTTGCACATAAAGCAACAAACATTTTTTAGCATTTGTTTCTGACTATTTTTGCATAACGAAATTAATATTTTCTTTATAAACAATTAAAAAAATAATATTAAAAAAACACCAATCTAACATATTTGTGAAAGGCAAATTAACGAAGTTAATACTTCTTTTATAAACAAATAAAAGAATAATATTGAAAAAACACAAATCTAACATATTTGTAATCGTACAATTTAAATTTTTAGATCCCCAAATAGGATTTTTTTTTTCAAATGGAATTTGTTTGCAAAGTTCATCTCAGTTTACTGATTGTCTATGGTTTTAAAAACAATTTAAAAACATGAAATATTTTTTCATTTATCTATATTGCGCGGAGCTCGATTACAAAAGATTAATCCATTTGCCTTTAAAACAAAATAAGGAATTCATCATTTTCTTACGGCTAATATCCAATAAAAAAAACTTCCCTATGAATAAATAAATAAAATAATATAAATGAAACACAAATTTACCAGACATGTATAAGTCCTGAAATTATCAGAATATAAAAGGATGCCATAAGTAGCAAAATATTGGTCAAATAACTCTTGGCATGCGGCTAATAAGAAAATATCGTTTTTGATAAATTTCAAAAAATTTTTTAATTGTATAATTCGTATTTTATATATGGAAAATGCTTTCTTAATGTAAGTGGTCAATCTAAAAAAATTATTGCATATAAGAAAATTATAAGTTTTCAATTAAAAAAATGTTTTCGCCTATATTTTTTTAACCCGGGAAGCCCGGGTACGATCCCCCTAGTATATATAAAATCCGAATGAAACGAATTTATGAAACGTCTATATGAAACAACTGAAATGCAACGAATTTATGAATCGATTCTATGAAACGACTGATTAAACAACTGATTATGTTTCGCGGCGATTTCTCCTAAAATATGGAATATTTAGCGATGAAAGTAACACCAAAAATCTGTATTGATCCGCAGATCTCAAAACTGGTATTAGAATTTTTAAATTCGAATTAGTTTTCGAAATATTAATTTTTTTTCTAATTTTAAATACTTTTTTCTAATGAATGCAACTGAAATTTTAATCATAACAGATATTTTTCTTCATATTTTAGAAAAGGCTATTATTTTAAACTAACTTGGCGACCAGTTTGGCCTCCCGTAAATGTATGCTAAGAACAATGCTTTTTTTAAATTTCATTATCATTTTATTTAATATAAAACTTTCATTTAAAACTGAAAAACTTAAAATCAATCGATTTTACTTCTTCCCTTTTTTTAACGAAACGAAAAGAAAATATGACGCGCAGATGTCATATATGGATCGGGGAACCTAAATGGCGTTATTTTGCCTGACATGTTAACACGGCTATTGTTGCTTATTTATTAATAAATGTTTATTTACATTTATTTTCTATTTTTTTAATGTTATAAATTGTTTTGTTCTATAGTTATTAATTATTTTTTTTATTTGTTGCTATTTCATTTTATAAATAATAGAAAATAATTTAAAAATACATATTTAACTGACATTCGAAAACGAGGTTTTTGCCAAATTGTCGTAAAAAAAAAATCACGCCAAACTCGATTAAATAATGCAACAAATCCTGACATTTAATCTCAAATTTAAAGCAATGTTTTAATGCTATTACTCAGTTATCCTGTCCCCCAATTTCGCCAAATTATATAAATCTCCAAACCACTCACCAAATTAGACAAATTGACGTAATTTTTATTTTAAATGCAAAAAGAACAAATAAATTAGTATAACATAAAACATTAATAAAAATAAAACGTCGAAATAAAAAGCACTTGATGGCGTAAACACGTGTAGCTTTCTTACAGTGAAAGTGACATTTACAATCAATCATTATTGGCTTATATGTTATAGCTATATAGCTATAAGATTATAGCTTATAGCTATAATCTTATATCTATTGACTTAATCTTATAGTCTGGCGATAGATTTTTGGTTGATGGGATAACCAAGTAGTACCGTTTTAATTTACCACTCGAAAAAAAAAAATGCTAACTGGAGAGTTAAAAAAGCTATTGGCGAGATTTGCACCTGGCTAACATGAAAGTACCAAGAATTCTTTGCGATCATGGCAGAAAAATGCTAACTGGCGAGTTAAAAAAGCTATTGGCGAGATTTGCACTCGGCTAACATGAAAGTACCAAGAATTCTTTGCGATCATGGCAGCTTTTATGTAGATTTATTCAAAAACATAACTTTGATTCTTTAATTAAAATGGAAAACTTTCTTATGAAAAGCGAAGGCTTGTAATTGTTTATGGCAGTTACATAACTTGGACTATTATAATATATGTGAAATAATGGCAATAGAATAATATTTGGTGACTTATCGCCTATTGCTGGCTAACGTTAAAGAATCAAAATGGCTTCCCGGAATATAAAAAGCGAAGGGATCTGCCCGGAGCTGTTGATACTAGTCACATGACTTAGACTATTACTATAGAGATTGTTTTCAATTCTAAAAACACGCAAAGAATAATATTTCCTAACGATTAAAAATTTATTTACATGTGATTATTAAAAACAGAAAAAAAAAACACCTTTAAATTTACATTTAAAAGAGTAAGTGTTAAAAGCAGAAAAATATTGAAAATTATGTCTTGAAAATCGTATTTACACGTGAATATTAAAAGAAAGAGAATGGAAACTTTAATATAATAAATACATTAAAATGCGTTTAACCCTTTCAGGGGCAAGGTAGTTCTATTTTTAAAATGTTGAAATCAGTGAATGGCACAAGAATTTACAAACAAATTTCGAAATACGAAAATGCTTTTATTTACTTACATAATAAAAGGAAAATTTTCATTGCAATATTCTGGTGGCAATATAGCATTTAAGAGTTAAAATTAAGTTGTCCAAAAATGAACCACCGCCCTTGAAGCGGTTAAAGCAGTATATTGTAGTAATTGTTAGTAAATAGTATTATCTAAATCGTTTTATAACGCCGTTAAAAAATACCGGGAGGCAAAGACTCTGTTTACTTAATTCATTTTATTTTAGCTTTCTTTCAACTGTTTAACTGGTCTTTAATCAAACACAACCACAACCACTAGATGTCTTAACAGCAACTGATTCGCCCTTAAATTTTCGCAATCAAAGGGAATTGAATGAAAACCCGTTTACAGGAAGATCGCTACAGGTTTCTTCATTAAAATTCAATCTTCTCTAATCTTTCTAAAATCGATCAAATTAGCGTGCTTTTAGATTCTGCGGTGTCTGAACGAGAGTTGGCGAGCGTAGCTTGCAGGCGGCACAGCTCCCCACTACATACACTATATTGCCATTAATGACCTTCAACTTTCAATTTTAGACACTTTGTCGAATATTTAGAAATATACTTGACAGATTCTTCTGGAATTTCAGGATTGAAAAGAACAGGTATTACCTCATATTTAGCAAGGTCGATTTGATAAGGGGGGAATTAGGGGGCCAACAAAAAATCAAAGAAAAAAAATAATACTTTGTATCACCCTGTAAAATAAAATGCACGAAATAATCTACCGCTACCTAATATAAATAAACAGACATTGTGCAATATGTGTAATATTTTGTGTAAGAATAGCACGTATATTAATAGAGATATAGCGATTTATTTAAAATAATTAAAAAATTCTTGCATGTTTTTTGCTTATAACATGCAGGGTTTTCAACCAAATTTAACGCCGGTTTCCGAAAAATTGACATGTAGTAGAAATAATATAGTGCAATCAGAATTTCAATATATTAAATAATTTAGCAAATATGAGCAGTTGTATGAAATAATATTTATCTGCGCATGCGCGAACGATAACAAGGATCATTTTACATAATTTAATAGTCAACTCTATGGAGCAACGTATTAAAAAAAAATCTAGTCAAATATCGTAAAAATTCAAAAAGATATTGGCGTTAGAATGATCAAATTTTAAGTAGTGCTCTAAAAGCAGCTGAATGATAAGGGATTTTACACAAATTGTCATTTTTTATTAACTGACTTTCAGAAAAAAGTTAGTATTTAGTGAGTATCAACGAATAGATTTGGAAAAAAATGCTTCGATTTTGATACTTCTTTTGATCATGGTATAGGCTCGTTCTGGTGATTATCCAAGAAGAACTAAAGCATCAATAAAAAATGAAAAAAAAAATGAAAATTAAAAATGACAATTTGTGGAAAATCCCTTATCATTCAGCTGCTTTTAGAGCACTACTTAAAATTTGCTCATTCTAACGCAAATATCTTTCTGAATTTTTACGATATTTGACTAGATTTTTTTTTTATACGTTGCTCCATAGAGTTGACTATTAAATTATGTAAAATGATCCTTGTTATCGTTGGCGCATGCGCAGATAAAAATTATTTCATACAAATGCTCGTATTTCCTAAAATATTTAATATATTTATATTCCGATTGCACTATATTGTTTCTACTATATTTTGTCAATTTTTCTGAAACCCGCGTTAAATGTGGTTGAAAACGCTGCATGTTATAAGCAAAAAACTTGCAAAATTTTTAAAATTTTTTAAAATAAATCGCTATATCTCTATTAATATACGTGCCATTCTTACACAAAATATTACACATATTGCACAATGTCTGTTTATTTATATTCGGTAGCGGTAGATCATTTCGTGCATTTTATTTTACAGGGTGATCCCAAGTATTATTTTTTTCTTTGATTTTTTGTTGGCCCCCTAATTGCCCCCCTTATCAAATCGACATTGCTAAATATGAGGTCATACCTGTTCTTTTCAATCCTGAAATTACAGAAGAATCTGTCAAGTATATTTCTAAATATTCGACAAAATGTCTAAAATTGAAAGTTGCCGGTCACTAATGGCAATATAGTGTATATATATATATATATATATATATATTTGTTTTGTTTTGCTATTAGATCTATTTTAATATAAATAAAATGAATCCATATATTATTTTAAAAATAAAAAATCTATATTTTCTACTCAAATAATCTGTTATTACTTTCTTCTATCTTGACAAGAAGAAAGTATTGGTTTCATGAAAATTTTCGAATTCTAGTTTTCGACGGATTTATACGTTTTATCGGTCAGAGATTCCAAAAAACATGTTTTTACAAAATGTCTGTCTGTCTGTCTGTCTGTGTGTATGTGACACAAATCTTGTGGGCGCTCTATCTCAAGAACTAACGCACGGAATTTAATAAAAATTTATATTCAGGTAGTCCCTGATATAGATTGGTGCTGATTAGTTTTTGGTGTAAATCGCCCTGCAGGTGACGCTGCTATGTTGCATTTTTCAGGATTTCCGCAAAAGCTCTATCTCAAGAACTAATGCACGGATATTTTATAAAACTTCAGATTCCGTTAATCCTTGATATGAATTGGTGCTGGTAACGTTTTGGTGCAAATCGCCCAACAGATGGCGCTGCTATGCTGCATTTTGAAGCATTTACACGATTTTCGTAATAGCTCAATCTCAAGAAATAATGCACGGATTTTCATCAAATTTCAGATTCTGTTAGTGATTGACATAAACTGACGTTTTGCCCCTTGTGGTGTAAATCGCTCAACAGGTGGCGCTGCTATGCTGCATTTTTTGAGATTTGCGCAATAGCTCTATCTCAAGAACTAATACTTGGGTTTTCAACAAACTTCAGATTCAGGTATACCTGGATATGAATTAGTGCTGTTTATGTTTTGGTGTAAATCGCTCAACAGGTGGCGCTGCTATGCAGCATTTTTCACGATTTCCACAATAGCTCAATGTCCAGAATTAATGCACGGATTTTCATCAAACTTCAGATTCAGTTAGTCCTTGACATGAAATGATGTTTTGTACCTTTTCGTGTAAATCGCTCAACAGGTGGCGCTGCTGTGCTGCATTTTTTGTGATTTCCACAATAGCTCTAGCTCCAGAAATAATGCACCGATTTTCATCAAACTTCAGATTCAGTTAGTTCTTGACATGAAATGATGTTTTGTACCTTTTCGTGTAAATCGCTCAACAGGTGGCGCTGCTGTGCTGCATTTTTTGTGATTTCCACAATAGCTCTAGCTCCAGAACTAATGCACCGATTTTCATCAAACTTCAGATTCCGGTATACCTTAATATGAATTAGTGCTGTTTGTGTTTTGGTGCAAATCGCTCAACAGGTGGAGCTGCTATGCTGAATTTTTCAGAATTTCCCCTACAGCTCTATCTCAATAACTAATGCACGAATTTTCATCAAACTTCGAATTCAGGGATACGAATTGGTTCTAAATTGATGTAATTTCTTATACTATTTAAATGATTTAATTGACGTGATTTATATAGAAGAAAGTTTTGTGATGGCCACAACATACTAGTTTTTATTAATGTATTAAAAGCTGACGAATCTCTTTGTTTAGTTTATTGCCGCTCTGTAATTAAAAGAAAACCCGAACATTTCTTTCCTTGTTTTTATTGATCGATTATTTAATTTGACTTAAAAATCACAATAGTTTGCTTAAAAAAATTAATAAATAGAGGAGCAAGCATGAAAGAAAGGAAAACCAGGCGAGACAACCACGCTTTTCTATAAAATGGGAACAACACATATATTAAAGAGTAATGGAAAACACGAGACACTAAAAAATCATTTATGGGAGTTTTCATTCTTTGAAATGATATTAAGAGCACGAAAAGATGCTTCACAGCATAAGATATTTATATATCAGAAAAAAAGTGCTGTTTGAAGAGGTTGATGAATTTATAAAATGGTGTGTGAACCCGTGGAACATCTAAGACTGTTGCATACTTTTTGTCTATGGATGTCAATAATCTCTAGTCTTGGAAAAGCAACGGAGGCATTGGACTCACTGCAATACGTTGTCCGAGTGTGTTCTAGACATGTTCAATCAGATTTAAGTCAGAAGAGCATGTTGGCTACTTCACACGCTGTATTGATTCCGTTTCAAGGCTATTATCCACAAGTCAAGATATATGAGGTCTGGCATTATCATGAATTAAAAGACAGCAATCGGAAATTGCTACTATGCAATGTACCACATGATGTGTTAGTATCTCGTCTGCATACCTTTGGACCGTGAATCCTTACAGATAGTATTCAGGTTCATAAGTCCAACTATGCTGATTCTGCCTCATACCACCAATCCACCTCTTGTGTACTGTGATCTTTCCTGTATGAACGCAAAGTTATAGTGCCTCTTTATCTCCAGACCCAAAACTCGTCAGGTGTCACACTCTAGATTGAATTGGAATTCATTAGTCCGCACTTGACTCCAATCGATTTGCATCCATTCTAGATGTTCAGTAGTGCAACTTCCTTGTACCGCACGGTATCTTGATGTCAAAGCAATGCGTACTATTGGCAGACGTACAGTCATTGAAAAAAAAATAATAAACACCCCCTACTAACTCCTCAACAAGTTATCGTAGAAGAAAGTTACTGATACCGAGCGATTGGAAATAAAGTCTATTTTTAAAGGATGTATATAAAATTTGCTTAGGGGATCATCTACATATTAAAACGAACCTAAACTTAATTTTTTCAATGACAATAACCGATTTTAACACGATATTTCAAATCTTCGGTTTAAACTATGCCTAGACATCAAATTTCAAGTCATTTGAATGATAAGTTTTTGAATTATAAACATTCAAAATTTAGTGCTTCTAATGTTAAATTACATTTCACATTTTTATTAATATCTCCTGAAATTATACACCTAATGTGCTAATTTTTTGTGTAGCTATAATACTGAAATACCCAAACATAAATACGTTGAATTTGCAATTTTTATTATTTTATGATATGAATTATGAAATTAATATTCGAAAAAGTTATGAATTGCAACCTACAATTTTTTTATGGATTTAGATTTATTAAGTCGCGCTTTATGGAAATCCAAAATTTCACATTTTTCTTCCAAGTAGTTTTTAAATTATGCTTAAAAAACGGCAAAATGATGGTTTAAGGGACCGTCTATGATAGAAGTGACTAGATATTTTGAAATTTCTTAAGAGGCCACACTAGTCACGGCTTGAAGTTCGAACGCTAATGATAAGTCTATGGCAACAATGTTTTCAAATATCTTGCTTGATTTTTAATATTTTTAAATGATTTTTTTGCACAGGATAGCTGAGGACTATCTGTTTACGGGCTATTTTTTACTTTTCCGATTTTCGTTGTAGTTTAATTCTCAGGATCCTGTCAATTTAGGATCCAGTAAAATTCGAGGTGTTGTGTTCTTTTTAGTCTTATAACATTCATATCAGCAAAATTCAGGAAAATTTTTAAAATAACAACGAAAATATAGAGTTTAAGCTTTCCAATAACATGCTTTCAATAGTTCTACTACAATTAGGCTGAGCAAAATATGCAAAGATTTTGATGAAAAATGTGTCAAAAATGGCCTCGTAATGTTATGCTCTCCGCCTCTACCAAGACGATGAAAACCACGTCTATTAAAAATATGATTGGCTAGTATCCAAACACTTTAGCAAATGGAAACGATTTAATTGTGATTGGATTATTGTATCGTGTTAAAATAGATCACTCCTATTTCAAACCTTGGATTTATTTTTTTCTAAAATTATTGTTTAATTTCAACAAAAGACTCTTGAAAGAATGAAATATTTTAAATTCTATATTTCTATGAATAACGAAGGAAATTATACATTTCGTTTATATAAACAATTTCAGAACCGCACAGAGGGAGTTACAACATATAGAAGTTATTAAGGAATCAAATTTCAGTCCTAGTTTATTAAGTAAAATGGTAAAAAAATAGACGAGTATTTTTTAAATTATTTTTTAAGTTAAAATAGTTAACAAATAATTACCAAGTCATAATTTGTTAGAACATATTTGTGGCCTGGCCAGGAGACTGGTTTTCAAGCCTCCTATTCTTGTATATGTATAAAATATTCGACAATTTAACATTTTACGTTCGAAAAACAGTTTTTTTAATTAAAAATCAGCAGAATTTAAAGTTAATAAGTTTTAAAGATTGTTAACTTTAAAATTGCAAATCAACTTGTTCAAAATTTTAAAGAAATATTTTTATAGTTCATTACTTTAATATTTATTATTTTTAAAGGGACAGTACACCTTTAACAGTCGGAGAACGAAATTTGTCCTGTGTAACAGATATATTTTTTGAAGAGCCCACTTCAGACACGGAGAGAAAGTAAAACGAAGTCTATGGGGGCGTTAATTTAAAATTTCTCGCTTTGTTTTAATATTATTGAATGATGTTTTTTACATAGGATAGCTGAGCACGATCTTCAACCAGGCTAGATTTTACTTTTTAGATTTTTATATTTTTATTATAGTTATATATATATATATATGTTGGGTGGTTTTCTCTTCTTCTAATTACACTCCACTTTTAATTTACTCAATTAACTGTCACTAATGATATTAGTCTGACCTTAAATTTTTACACAAGGTGTGAACAGTTTACCAACACCTGGATGTTGTTACAAAAAGAGGAAAAATAAAAATAAGCAATATGCTTAGAAAGATACTAATTTGATTTTAAAAAAACTCTTAGAATAATTACCAATAGAAAAAAAAACAAAACAAAGAGGAAATGCATAAACTAACTTAAAGTAAATCAAAAAATTACTATTAGAAATGTGAAATTGAACCTTAATTATTTAACAGTAACAACATCCTCAACCATTCACAACTTATGAAGAGAAAACTACCAACACTTCTGAATTTGAGAATACAATGCATTCACAATAAAATAAGAAAAGCTAAATTGATTACCACAGAACTTCACAACCGAAAGGCAAACTCTTGAGTCCGCATTATATCAAATAATATGTTTTGATAATTTAAAAGGATTTAATATCAAGATTGTGACTGCACTTATACTCTCAAATCCAGGGGCCACATAATCGTATAGTAGTTCATTAGCATTGAAAATCATTAAATCTAACTGATGTTTTACACTGCAAACAAAATTACTTCTTGAATTCTTTTCCTTTTTTTTTTTTTTATATTTTAGGAGTTGCCCTGAACATTCTAGCAATTATATCAATTTCAGTTTTTTTTTTTTTAATTTAATGAACAAGACATACTCTTTTCAGAAATTATTTATTTATTAAATTTATTTTGATTCAAATCTCTCAAGGAATATATGTGTTTATGAATTTCCACCTAGCATAGATCTTGTTACCATAATACTTAGTTACCGAATTCAAAGGATTTAAGAGTTGAAACAAATACAACCAGAAAAGAAAGGTAATAAGAGAGGTGACAACCATTAAAATTAATTTTTAAATCAATCATAAAAGGTAACAAAACCCTCAATTCGTCTCACACAACATTCCTCACTTAAAATCTGATAGAAAGAATTACTCCTGGTTATAAAACTTTAAGATTTTTTTTTTTTTTTATGTACTAATTTTATTTATCAATGATATTAAGCTTTCTTCATTTTAAAGATTAAATTGGTTAAGTAAAAAAGAAACAGAGTAAAGCAATACATTTAATATCATTTTATTAAACTTCAGATCTTATTAAGAATTTAATATTATTTTTGCCAATATCTTGCAGTGAAATTTCAGTATAAAAAAATCAATTAGATACATGACAGGGTTTAACTCAAAATAGTTTTTAATTTAAAAGACTCGTTTAACTATTATCATACTGCAGAAAATTTTCAATACAACAAAAACGCAAGTAAATATTTAGCAAAGAATATCTCAAAATAGTTTTCACTTTAAAAAAGCCATTTTAACACAACAAATTGCGAGGGTATTTCGGTTCCTTCTAATACTTTTGACATAAATAAATATGTAAGAGATAATCAAAACAGCACAGAAAATTCTACTTACATTAAAGGCAATTCAAGAGAAGGTGTAGGCTATAACATCATTTTACTCTTCTTTATTTTTTTTAAATCTATTTGGCAGTCCTTCTAATAGGGTGGAGATAAGGTCGATCGGTGTATACTTTTCTTTAGACGAATGGATGTTGGTATCCTCCCATTGAAGCTATTTTTGTCCATATTAACTCTTTCTTTAAACCCAGGGTAACCACGGATAACACAGACAGTTCATAAAAGAAAAAAAACGTCCAAGGGATCACCTATCAACTTTCAGTGAAGATGCACTAAATCCTCATTTCCTCGACGATTTCATTACACACACAAATCCAATTTCTATGCTGCGAATCTCTTCAGACGTACCTGAATTCTGAAATCAAGGCAATGATAAGCACATGCTGATTGTGTTTCGTTAATTTCGGAGCATGCTCATAGGTTTTTTTTTCTCTTAGTTTCTTAAGACAACCTGAGCTTCTACATCTTCAATGTTAAAGAATCTTGTTCCAACGGTGTGAGTGGGATCAATCATGGTTGCTGCTGTACCCACGCTTGGTAAAAAAAAAAAATTCTTTTAAAGATAGCAGGACCATCTGACACGTCCGTTTTCTTGAGAGACTATCTTCTTCTCTCCTCGTTTTAACAAATTCGAAAACATAGTCTGACCACTGGTCAGGGGGAGGGCTAAACGAAAGCCTCCTTTCCCCCTACCCCCACTCACTAAGAGAAAAAAATCACATCCTTTTTGTCCGAAAACTCCTGCCTTAACTAACTTTTTCCCCGTATCGTGTAATAAAATTTCACACGTGCACTCTGACTTGCTGACGTCAGACGCTCCTATTCGCTAACCTGGTAGGCTTCAACCACTTATGTAAAAGGGGGTGTAATCCACTTTCCACCTTATACACTTTTTCTAATGGGCCACCCATCTTTAAATGCCAAGCAAACTATCTTTTCTCACGGCAGTATCCCATAAAAATTTCCAAAATTGCCTGTATGACAATAACTTTTAAAAGGAGGGTTATAAAATTGCACCAAGCATTTTACTTAAAAGGCTCATAAAATTTTATATATATGGATGGCCACCCAAGCAGGCTTTTAGGCTGTGATAACGAACGTAGTAAAAGAAGTGTATGAAATTTACATGGAAAACACGTTTTTACTGCATCCTAGGTGACATTACAAAGGCAGACTGAGGGGGTTTTGATTTTACGAGCTGGCGTTGCTATGGTAACACCGCTCTATAGTGGGGGAAATACTTGACCGTTTCCAACAGCTGCCCAAATCCAAGGTTAAACGAGGAGTTTCGCATTTTTCTTGGAAAAAAAAGGGAAGGGACCTCTTGCTTGTGTTTACGTTTTCAGATAAAATATTACGCGTACCCTAGTATTTGTTTCCACTGAAATAATACGTGTTTTTCTAGATCTGAAACTGAGAAAAAGGAATTCTCTGGCATTAAGTAATATTCTTAAACTATGAAAATTTTGTCTGACATTTTTCTTTGAAAAAGGGGGAATATAATTGAAGAAAATTAATAATTTTAAGATGAAAGCATACAATGTTATATATATATATAAAGAGGGGGATTTTAATAACACCAGAATTTGTCAAAATAAGGATATTGTTAAATATTCTACAACATGGCTCCCCTATCTTGAAGAAAAAAACAAAAAAAATTTCTAAAACACAATTTTTTTTTTTTGGAAAGGTAAACGAAAACTAAACTCCCAGCGGAGAACTCAATTTTTCCACTCAAAGTAAGTTAACTAAGGATATTAAATTAAAAATTGGGAGAAGCAAAAATATTAGTATGTCCATTGCAATGCTGGGGTATCATCGACATGAGCACTTGATACTCGAACAAATCAAACAGCGACTCGAAGAGTCTCGAAGCACTACGTACCTTACACACCACTCTGCACAGTCCGGAATGTGCAATATGAGCTGCTTACAACGAATCGATTACCTGAATACTTCCTTAACAGACAGGAACTTTAAGTTGAATAAACCAAAAAAAAGTGAAATATTAAGCCATAAAAGTAATCCACAGCCAGCTGAATCCCAATCCCAGCCGTCACACTAGCACAAAGTTATCTGCACAACATAATATTTATCTATAATTTTACCTATTTATACTTTTGACCTAAACATGTAGACAGTGAACTCTCATTTTAGTACTACTAGTATTCTTACTGAATGAACACCACACCTGACCATACATGCTCATTACATCTGCAATTGAGCCTAAAAAATTTCTAAAATAGAGAAATTTAAATTAATGTGGAGGAATAAATATATGAAGGACTGCCAACCGGTACTTACACATATGCATAAACATCAATTAGACACAGGCTGGAGATGCAGATGCATACACATAAAAAAAATCAAATCTTTTGCAAAACACATAACAGTATCTGATTCATAACTTAAAAAAAGATCATTGAAACTAACTTACAGCATTAACATGATATTATATACATACATATGTTTAAATAGAAAAGCATCAATAACATTACAGGGTGTGTAAAATTTGTACTGTGAAAAAAAATTTTTGTAACCCCTATCGTGAAAAAGTTCATTGTCCAAAGGGTGGGGTTTTAACTTGAAATTTACAAATGCACTTACAGACCATTTGTGCAAACAGTGTATGTCTGCAGTTCTGTACTACTAGGAATACACTACCCATAGCTTAGAAAAATTTAGATAAAGGCAAAAATAAACTACACAAACAATGCAAGGATGGTGATGTATTGTCTACAATCATCCAATAAACATGCCTACCAAATTTAATCAAAGAAGAAAAAAAAATTAACAGGAAATAATAATAATAATAATAAAATAAATAAGGAGAATTTATACATTTACTCATATTTACAGCTAAAGAAAATAAAACATGTAAAGCATAAAGAACATGAGCGTGTGCTAGTATGGCAGTAGATAACTCACATCAAAAACACAGAGAAGTATAAACATAATACCATTCCGAAAATTTTGCAAAATACCCCAAAATTTATTTATTTCAGAGAGAAAAAAAAAGGATATCTATGTCAAAGATATTGGATACACAATACAAAATACACTTAACTAAACGTAAGTAGACATTTAAACATATCGCTTCAGTTGCAGCACCTAATTTTCAAAACACACCTGAAAATTTCAAACTCCCCAAAATTAGCTTAAATTTTGGCTAAAATTGACTAAAAACTTTTTTGAAAACTGGTGCGGAACGGCATGCAGGCCATAATATAACACAAAACATGAGAATTTTTCCAAACAGGCCATATAAAGCCCCAAAAACTGCTACTAATATTTACGGACGACAAATCAAAACAAACCCATTTTGAAGCTTCAACATTTTCGATATTGAGTTTTAAAATAAATACATTTACCTAAAAACAGATTAAAACACATATAAATACAAATTAATTAAAATATATGTACAGAAAACATAAAAAAAAACAACAAATAAAATCGTTACTCCCTATAATCTGGTCGCACACTTCTATCCCGAAACGAATATTCGGTTCGTGTAGTCGACCTGGATCGACTGACGCGTTTCGATGTTGCGACAGTTCGTATCGAATCACCCGACGTCCCTGCATTGTTGCTATCTGGATGATCAATTTCGTCCCTGACCCTTTCAGCAACGCTAGATGCATCTGGTGAGCAACGCAAACATTCCCCTCCCGGTGCAATCTCTGGTTGCGATTCTACTCCTCCCGGAGCTTCCTGCGGTTGCGGGGAAAGAGCAACAATTTCCGTTGGATCCCTACGTGCGTCATCGGGAGTACTGCCTCTATTTTTATTAGTTTCGATTTCCCTGGTGCTTTCACTTACATTACGTTGCATTACAGGGGGCGGTACCCATGCATAGCATCTCCTACGTCTACTAGTGCGGGGGTGGGTTGCTCGCTCGCTACTCTGAATCGGTTCTGTTTCATCGATGGGCGGACTGTGAATCGAATCCCCATTAGTCGTTTGTTGTTGTTGTGGATTGTTTTGGTCTGCAATCGTTCTGTTTTTGAATAAAGTGAGCCTGTCAATATGCACAACTTGAGTATTTTTCGGGTTAGCAACTAGCGCGATTTTAAAATTAACATCATTTAACTGCTCTATTATAGTGAAAGGACCATTATTTAACTTACTTAATTTTTTTGTATGACCTGGCTCAATTTTAGGTGTGTAAAGCCACACAAGATCACCCACTTTTAGATTTTTACAAACTGCTGTTTTCTCTCTGTACTTTTCTTGCTTCTCAGCTACTGAAATAAGATTGTTGTGAACTTCAGCATACACTTTTTGAAGGGCGGGGATTATGAGTTCACAAAAAGATGGTGCATCGTTGTAATTGATTCTAGGTGGTTGTGAAAATAGACTATAGGGAAGGTTTAGGTTTCTTCCATACATTACGGCTGCCGGAGTAAGTTTTGTTGAAGAGTGTACAGCAGTACGCATTGCAAGAAGGGCAAATTTGAGCTTAGTATCCCAGTCAGATTGATTTTCATTCACAATATGAGAGAGTGCATTTTTTAATGTACGATTTTGGCGTTCGATCTGGCCATTGCTAGAAGCATGATAGGAAGTTGTTCTGATATGCTTTATGCCAAACATATTGTACACATGTTCAATTGCTTCTGATATTAAGTTTTTACCATTATCTGTTGTAATATAACACGGTGCTCCATATCGCGATATGAAATCAGCCAAAGTGTCTGTTATCACATCAGATGTGACCGAACTGACAGCATACGCTTCTGGCCACTTTGTAAACGAGTCAATGTAGGTAATTATATACTTATTTCCAGAAAAGGTCAGTGGCAAGACTCCAATTATATCTAAGTGTACTTTATTAAGAGGGAATTGGGGGGTGGGAAGACGTTGCAGTGGTGCAAGATGGTTTGCCTTATGGGCTCTTTTTTCTTGGCAGCTAATACATGATTCCACTAGGTGCTTGACATCTGACGACATCCCCGGCCAGTAAAAATGCTCACGGATGCGGTCAATCGTTTTTTGGAACCCCTGATGACAGGCAGCTAGAGAGTCATGTGTTAGAGTGAATACTTGTAAAATTAATGCTTTAGGAACAACTAATTTGATAGGATTATTTACAATTAACGAATCTTTCGTATCTTCACATACTAGGATATCATCTCTAAAAAAAACTTCATGTATTTAGGTGAAATTTCCAAACCTTGCTCTAATTTCTTTACAATCTCACAACACTTCTTGTCCGCTTTTTGGCATTCACTAATTTTTTCTATAAGGTTGGAGTATGGTTCAAAGGATGTCTCTTTAGCAACTTGAATATTGAAATTGCAGCTGACTGCACATGTAGGCTCGTCTCTCCGAGGACCTCAGCTGGAGCAGTTGGGAGCCGACCCTCAGGGTGGTAGGGTTTGGCGGTGCCCCCGTCGACCAAGGAGCGGTCGCGTGGGGAGGCCAGTGTGGCTCTGGTTGCTCCATGTCGTGCCGTGACCCTTGGGAGGGGGTCGGCCGGCAGGTCCACCATCGAACACTATTCCCGCAGGGAAACGGGCCGGAGGCTCGCCGGTAACGCGGCGGCTCATCGTGCCTCAGGTGAACTCTTGGTCCGATCCAGGTCCTCCGTGTCTATGCGGTACCGGAGTTTGCCTCACCTGGTGATGAGGACCTAGAGGTGTCTCCACCTAACTTTCGAACGCACTAACAAAGGTAGCGGTCGGTCACTGCACGGGGTCAGGGGTCTTCGGGCCTGGGTACCCTCGACGGCCGTGAGGTAAGGTAGTGGTGGGCGGGCTTCTGCCGGCCTCCGCTGGCTTCTCTGTCCTAGGATGGAGTCGAGTCGGTGGGGGCTGGCGGGACTCCGTTCCATCCAACCCCCTAGCGAGGCGGAGTCTATTCCGTCTAGGTGGAGCTTTCCGTGCCCACCTGGGGTCGCTAACGGCACCTAGTCTGGGCCAACTGGCTCCCGGCGTGATCCGCGAGGGGTTCCGTCGGTTGAGCCGGGTGGACTGGGCGAAGAGCCAGGAGCTGGGTCGCTTTACGGCCGGAGGGATTTTCCCCGTCCTCCCTGGTTTTCAAGCTAGGGGCTTCTCACTAACTTTCCGATCGGCTGGCCCACAAAAATGTCTCTGCCGGAAAATGGTATCTGATCTTGGGGGCCTGTCCGTAAATTAAATTCGGGTCGGGAAGCCTCGGTTCAGTCCGTGGGCCCAGCGTCTTTATAGGCGTCTGGTTCCTGCGATGGCTTGCGGGGTCTACCGGCTCGAGTAACCAAGTTTAGGGACCACTTGGTTTTTTTAGCTGGGTGGTGAGGACTGTCGTAGCGGCCGTTCGTCTCTTCTTGGGAATAGCCGTCACCGTGTGCGCTGGGCAGCGGTGTCGGTTTGACCGGAGTTGGCGTGGGGTTCCGCTCTGTTGGAGCTTGTCTGGCGGCGACCTTTGGGACGCGTCGCGGGGCTTGTTTCACGGGTGGTTCCTCGCGTCGACAAATGGGCCTGAAAAGGGCCTGGGACCGGAAGATGGACCCCCCGTCTTAACAAAACGGGATAAAAAGTCTGCCACACTATTACATTTACCACGGACATAACTTATAGTAAAGTTATAGTCTGATAGAGTACAAATCCATTTTGCCATATGTGACGTCGGGTCTTGAATCTTTAACATGAAAGTTAGTGGTGCATGATCTGTATAAATGGTGAAATGAGTGTTGGCAAGGTAGCATTTAAAATGGGCAGTGGCCCAGACAAGAGCAAGAAGCTCCCTCTCAGTGGCCGAATATCTTACCTCAGCATCTTTGAGTCTCCTGCTAGCAAAAACAACAGGGTGTATCATCTTGTTCTCGTCAAGTTGTGAAAGGACTGCCCCTAGAGATTCACTACTTGCATCTGTATATATAATGAATTCTTTGTTAAAATCTGGCAAGGTGAGACATGGTTTTGAGATAAGCGCTTGCTTAAGATCCTCAAATTCCTTTTGGGCTGCCTCATTCCAGACAAAAGGCCCAGTTTCTTTAGTTAAATCTATTAAATTAATTGCTCTTTTAGTAAAATCTGGGATAAAACGCCTGTAAAAAGAAAGTGTGCCGATAAAAGATCTGACACCTTTACGAGTAGTAGGAGGTTGCAATTTTTCAATAATTTCAATATTTTTATTAATGGGAGACACTTTGCCACTATGAATTTCAAAACCAAGATATTGAATTTTATCTGTTAAAAATTTACATTTGCTAGGTTTAAGTTTCAGTTTGTGTTGGCGAAGCCTTTCAAATACAAGATTGAGTTTCTTGATGTGAGACTCAATGTCTTTCGACGAGACCACTATATCATCAATGTAGACCAAAATACCCAAGTTTCCTAGGTCCCCAAAAATGGCATTCATAAGTCTTTGGAACGAATTACCAGAATTCGCCAAACCGAAGCAGTTGCGGAACCACTCAAATAATCCTTTATGTGTTATAATGGCTGTCTTATGCTTGTCCTCAGGTCTAATAACTTGTTGAAAAAACCCACTCGTGAGATCAAGAGTTGAAAAATATTTAGCACCTGACAAAGAATCTACAGAGTCTGTGATATTAGGAATAGGGTACGCATCTTTTACCAAATTCTTGTTAAGCTTTCGAAAATCGACAGCTAGGCGATAACTACCATCTGTTTTTTCCACTAAGATGACAGGAGAGGCAAATTCTGACATTGAAGGTGACAAAATATTAGCTTCTAACAAAATATTCAATTGATCCTCCATTTCCTGGCGCAGTTTGTAGGGAACTCTATAAGATTTGCAGCGAACCGGTTTGTCAGAAGTTAAGTTTATAGTATGGGGAATTGTGTTACATCCGGGTAAATCGAGTACAGAGGCTGCAAACACATCTTTATTTTTATCAAGGAATTCTTGCATTTGAGTTTTTAAAGGAGGTGTTAAGTGATCCAAATTAATTTCTGAACTCCACTTTAAATCAGCGTGATCAAAATCTGCTATTGGGGTGTCAAAATTTACATTACAGGTTAAGTTACATTTATTTGGAGTTGAATTACATTTACTTGAAGTTAAATTACATTCATCATGAGTTAAATTTAAGTTATCTGTACATTTAAGAATTTTAGCTACAAACGTTCCTTTATTTAAGTGAATCATATTGTCTAAAAAATTAGCAAAAGATAAAAATAAACCATGCTCTTGTGTGCAAATGGTTCTGGCAATAAGGAGGCCTTGATGCAAACTCCTAGCAAGGGGTTCTAACATTATAGGATCATTTACGCTTACATTTAATTCTTTACTACACTTAACATTTGTCAAAATTTTAGTTTGGGGAGGGATTGTTATTTTATCACATAATGCGGCTATACCTATGATGGTTTTGTCATTACTCTCATTTTCATTAACTTTATTTTCACTTTCACTATTCTCATTGTCACAACTTAAATCCTCCTCAATATCAGCAATTTGCACCGCATCAGGTTTCTTTTTATCTACTCCTTGCTGTATCCTACCTGTGTCTTGCGAAATAAGGTTTACTTGGTGAACATGAGTAGTTTGTGGTATATTGTGGTTATCTATGGTACTCTCAACTTCCTCGGTGATTTTCTCCCTTTGCAAGTCACTATTACTTTCATTTAGTAACTTCTTTTGCCCTCTATTACCTAATTCTTCCTTCTCATTACTTATGGTACCCTGAACTGCCTCTATACCACTACTACAGGCTACTTTTTGTTCACTATTAGCTTTGTTTACACTTTTGCACTGGTTTTGCACTGCACAAGTAAATTTCCCACAATTTGTACACATTTTTGCTATATTACATTTACATTTACAATTACATTTACTTGAATTATTTACAGCATTATTTACAAAGTTTTGACACAATTTGGTACTATTCTGACACTTTTCTACATCCTCGGTTACTGTGCTAATACTATGGCAACCTGAATTTCCCTCAACTTTGGAATGATCCTGGTCTTCAGTTGTTTGTTTACCTTGTGTTTGTTCAGAGCTTTTAAGACTGACAGTATTATTTGAACAATCAATGGTAACTCTGTACTTTTTTAAAAAAGGCATTCCTAAAATGGCAGAAAATTCATCCGCCAGTTTCCCTGGGACAACAAAAAATTTAGCACTGCACAGAATATCATTAATTTTAAACGTTGCTACCACACATTGATTTAGATTCATTTTCTCGCCAGTTACAGTCACAATGGGTGTGCAACATTCCTCTACGTTACTCTCCAAAAAAAATTTAGCATAGCACTACTCAAAAGATTTATCGCAGATCCAGAATCGCATAATGCAGTGATAGTTTTATTATTTACAATCATACTCGTCACTGGGAGACTGTACACTTGTGGGGAAAAAACACTATATACTGGGGTGGAGTCGTTCGGCTTCTGGGGGATCAGTCCGACCATTTCAGATCCAGCCTTATTTAGTTTAAAGGTACTTTAGGAGCACCCTGTGTAGTGCTGTCACTACTAGGTTGATTTACATTTACATTATTCGTTTGATCCCTATTACTATTCCCTTGATTATCAGTATCCCTATTGCTATAATCATTCCTATCCCTATCACTATAATCATTTCTGCCCCTATTGTTATTACCACTTCTACCCCTAGTTCCCCTATAGTTAAAGTCCTGCCTATCTCTACCATTATAATTATAATCATTTCTGTCTCTATTTTCCCTAAAATAAGTATTATCAGGCTGGCCAGGATACCCTTGATAATTGTTGCCATAGCCCCCACGGCCCCTATAGTTACTAAACCTGCCCCTACCATAATTGTTTTGATACCTAGCTTGCGGGCAATCTCGGGCAAAGTGGCCTATCTCAGAACAGATGTAACACGAAAAATTACGCATATTTGTTCTTTCCTGGCTCTGCACCTCGCTCCGTTTATCATTACTTTGCACCAAACTTTCGATTTTCGCTGTGAGTAATTCTACTTGTTCCCTTAGTTTATTTATTTCCTGCTGTGACTGTTTCGATTCGCTTTTTGGGTGCACAGCGGCACACGCTACACTTTGTTGTACACACTGATGTGTAAAAGGGGTACTAACGTCATTTTGCAGATTGTAGAAAGGGTTTACACTAACACTCCTACATGCTTTTTCTTCTAAAAGCGCAACTCTGAGGATTTCTTCGGGTGTCTGTGGATTTTTTGTGATAACCCCCCTCCTAATTTCAGGGGAAAGGTTACCAAGGAGCATCGAGTGCAAAATAGCATTCCTATTTTTTTCTACTACATCACCCTGCAGCCCATCAATATCCAACGCTTTAAGCGACATATCATATGCCCTATCATAGAAATCCTGCACAGACATATGGGGTGTTTGCTTGAAACTGAAAAAATTCGAGAGTGCTACATCCGGAGTGATATGGTAGGTATATCTTTCCTTAAAAATTTTTATAATATCATCTACTGTTTTTCCCTTATTAAGCTTATATAATCTAGCTGCTCCCCCACTTACTCTACTAAACAAAGCAAACTTTTTTTCTTCCTCTTCCCATTTGAAAAAATTAGCCAAACTATCAAATTTTTCGAAAAATTCATTGAAGGGCACTGAATTTGCCTCACCGCTAAAAGGTGGAATGGAGGAAATATTTTCCATAAGTGCATTCTTCTTTTGGACCAGTGCAAAATCTTTGATGTGCTCGTCAGTAGCCATAATTAGAACAAGAAAATTAGAAAACTACCAACACTTCTGAATTTGAGAATACAATGCATTCACAATAAAATAAGAAAAGCTAAATTGATTACCACAGAACTTCACAACCGAAAGGCAAACTCTTGAGTCCGCATTATATCAAATAATATGTTTTGATAATTTAAAAGGATTTAATATCAAGATTGTGACTGCACTTATACTCTCAAATCCAGGGGCCACATAATCGTATAGTAGTTCATTAACATTGAAAATCATTAAATCTAACTGATGTTTTACACTGCAAACAAAATTACTTCTTGAATTCTTTTCCTTTTTTTTTATATTTTAGGAGTTGCCCTGAACATTCTAGTAATTATATCAATTTCAGTTTTTTTTTTTTAAATTTAATGAACAATACATACTCTTTTCAGAAATTATTTATTTATTAAATTTATTTTGATTCAAATCTCTCAAGGAATATATGTGTTTATGAATTTCCACCTAGCATAGATCTTGTTACCATAATACTTAGTAACCGAATTCAAAGGATTTAAGAGTTGAAACAAATACAACCAGAAAAGAAAGGTAATAAGAGAGGTGACAACCATTAAAATTAATTTTTAAATCAATCATAAAAGGTAACAAAACCCTCAATTCGTCTCACACAACATTCCTCACTTAAAATCTGATAGAAATAATTACTCCTGGTTATAAAACTTTAAGATTTTTTCTTTTTTTTTTTTTTTATGTACTAATTTTATTTATCAATGATATTAAGCTTTCTTCATTTTAAAGATTAAATTGGTTAAGTAAAAAAGAAACAGAGTAAAGCAATACATTTAATATCATTTTATTAAACTTCAGATCTTATTAAGAATTTAATATTATTTTTGCCAATATCTTGCAGTGAAATTTCAGTATAAAAAAAATCAATTAGATACATGACAGGGTTTAACTCAAAATAGTTTTTAATTTAAAAGACTCGTTTAACTATTATCATACTGCAGAAAATTTTCAATACAACAAAAACGCAAGTAAATATTTAGCAAAGAATATCTCAAAATAGTTTTCACTTTAAAAAAGCCATTTTAACACAACAAATTGCGAGGGTATTTCGGTTCCTTCTAATACTTTTGACATAAATAAATATGTAAGAGATAATCAAAACAGCACAGAAAATTCTACTTACATTAAAGGCAATTCAAGAGAAGGTGTAGGCTATAACATCATTTTACTCTTCTTTATTTTTTTTTTAAATCTATTTGGCAGTCCTTCTAATAGGGTGGAGATAAGGTCGATCGGTGTATACTTTTCTTTAGACGAATGGATGTTGGTATCCTCCCATTGAAGCTATTTTTGTCCATATTAACTCTTTCTTTAAACCCAGGGTAACCACGGATAACACAGACAGTTCATAAAAGAAAAGAAACGTCCAAGGTATCACCTATCAACTTTCAGTGAAGATGCACTAAATCCTCATTTCCTCGACGATTTCATTACACACACAAATCCAATTTCTATGCTGCGAATCTCTTCAGACGTACCTGAATTCTGAAATCAAGGCAATGATAAGCAGATGCTGATTGTGTTTCGTTAATTTCGGAGCATGCTCATAGTTTTTTTTTTTTTTTTTTTTTTTTTTTTTTTTTTCTTAGTTTCTTAAGACAACCTGAGCTTCTAAATCTTCAATGTTAAAGAATCTTGTTCCAACGGTGTGAGTGGGATCAATCATGGTTGCTGCTGTACCCACGCTTGGTAAAAAAAAAAAAATTCTTTTAAAGATAGCAGGACCATCTGACACGTCCGTTTTCTTGAGAGACTATCTTCTTCTCTCCTCGTTTTAACAAATTCGAAAACATAGTCTGACCACTGGTCAGGGGGAGGGCTAAACGAAAGCCTCCTTTCCCCCTACCCCCACTCACTAAGAGAAAAAAATCACATCCTTTTTGTCCGAAAACTCCTGCCTTAACTAACTTTTTCCCCGTATCGTGTAATAAAATTTCACACGTGCACTCTGACTTGCTGACGTCAGACGCTCCTATTCGCTAACCTGGTAGGCTTCAACCACTTATGTAAAAGGGGGTGTAATCCACTTTCCACCTTATACACTTTTTCTAATGGGCCACCCATCTTTAAATGCCAAGCAAACTATCTTTTCTCACGGCAGTATCCCATAAAAATTTCCAAAATTGCCTGTATGACAATAACTTTTAAAAGGAGGGTTATAAAATTGCACCAAGCATTTTACTTAAAAGGCTCATAAAATTTTATATATATGGATGGCCACCCAAGCAGGCTTTTAGGCTGTGATAACGAACGTAGTAAAAGAAGTGTATGAAATTCACATGGAAAACACGTTTTTACTGCATCCTATGTGACATTACAAAGGCAGACTGAGGGGGTTTTGATTTTACGAGCTGGCGTTGCTATGGTAACACCGCTCTATAGTGGGGGAAATACTTGACCGTTTCCAACAGCTGCCCAAATCCAGTTTTAAACGAGGAGTTTCGCATTTTTCTTGGAAAAAAAAGGGAAGGGACATCTTGCTTGTGTTTACGTTTTCAGATAAAAGATTACGCGTACCCTAGTATTTGTTTCCACTGAAATAATACGTGTTTTTCTAGATCTGAAACTGAGAAAAAGGAATTCTCTGGCATTAAGTAATATTCTTAAACTATGAAAATTTTGTCTGACATTTTTCTTTGAAAAAGGGGTGATATAATTGAAGAAAATTAATAATTTTAAGATGAAAGCATACAATGTTATATATATATATAAAGAGGGGGGATTTTAATAACACCAGAATTTGTCAAAATAAGGATATTGTTAAATATTCTACAACATATATATATATACACACACACAGTTTTATATATATATATATATATATATATATATATATAAATAAAGCCCAGTGGTGTAGTGGTCAGGGCATCTGACTGCCGCACCGCAGGTCGAGAGTTCGATTCCCGACTAGGCAAGGTTCACTCAGCCTTTCATCCCTTTGGGGTCGATAAAATGAGTACCAAGCTTGCTTGGGAACTAAACACCGAGGGTCTCGCGTTAGTCTGACCACCTAGCCGGGACGCATGCTGTATAGCACCTCGGGCCTAGGGTCAAGAAAACAGAGATGGGCACTGTCGGCCCTGATCCTCATGGATTGTATAGCCGCAGAGTTTAGTTTAGTATATATATATATATATTAGGAAAGTTTCAATTTCAGAAACGATTCACCCCTGTTCCGAAATTAAAAGTAATTTTTTTTAAATATCTGAAACCAAAATCGAAAGAGTAAAAACTAGCCCGGTTGTAGATCGTCTTCAGCTATCCTATACAAAAAAAATCATTTTAAAATGTTAAAAAGGAAGTGAGATAAAAAGGAAGTGAGATTTGAAAATAACGCTCCCATATATTTAACGTTAGCGTTTACATTTTTTTCCCGTAACCTGCGTGGGTTCTCAAATGTAACGCAAAGATATTTTTTTTGCAACGGTTAGGAAACGCGAAAATTTATCATTAACTTTAATAATGTAAACTAAAGTTATGAAACTGTAAGATAAAATATAGCATTTTATAAAAATATACTAGCTAGCAATTTTTTTTTCTAATACGTATTACCTTTTAATATTTTATACTTCACTTACATGGACATTCAAAAGTATTTTATATTATGGTCTATGTGGGAAAATACATTTGCGTGTATTTTAATGACATAAAACAATTTTAAACATACAATTTATTCGCATTATTGAAGAGCATAGGTACTTGTACAGGGGAATTAAAAAGTATATTTTCGTTACATTATGGACTACGAAGAAAAAACGTTTGCGGGGTATTTTAATAACGTTTTCTGTTACAACATAATGAAATTGATATGAATTTATGAGGCGCAGTAAAACATGCTTTCTGAAGGGATAGCAAAGCATTTATCATTCATTTACAGGGTCACAGAAAAGGGATCAGTTTTATTACAGAAAAAACTGCTTGCAAAGTGTGTTTTAGTTATGTTTCACGATTTCAAACAAGATGGAATTCATATACGTTACTGAGGTTTACAATATGATGCTTACATTATAATATGATGTGCATCACATTTTATTTAATTTACAGGGGCACATAAAAGATATTGAATACAATATTGCATATGAAGTATTGTCTATTAGGGATGATTGCTGAAAGTGAGATTTCAGCTATGATATACATTTTTAACTAAATTTCTGCATACTAGATTATATATATAAATTCGATAGACTGCGTATAGGGCTACGCAAAAGAACTAGGAAGAATTGTTGAGAAATTGATTAATTTTATTTTCAAATTCAACTACATTTAGAAAGATATGTTTGGAAAATAAAAATATAATAATATACAAGGCTATTCAAAGAATTGGATGCATGCACGCCTATTTCAGACACGGGAAGGAATGAAAACGCTAATTTTAAGTCTATGGGGGGGGGGGGGTGTCATTTTCATATTTCTCGCTTTGATTTTAATACTTTTGAATGATTTTTTCTTTTTCTTTTTTTTCTTTTTTTTTTTGCATAGGATATCTGGTGACTATCGACAGTGAGGCTAGCTTTTACTTTTCGATTTTGGCTATAGTTTTTTTTTATAATATATAATAGGATAGTTTAAATTTTAGAGCGGATTCCAACCGGTTATGAAAGTAAAAGTAATTTTAAAGAAAAATATCTGAAACAAAAATCGAAAAAGTAATAACTAGCCCGGTTATAGAGCGTCCTCAGCTATCCTATGCAAAAAAATTCATTTTAAAATGTTTAAAAGGAAGCGAGATAATTGAAAATATAATGCTCCCATAGACTTAACATTAGCGCTTTCATTTTTTTTTTTCCCGTTACTAGTGTGGGTTCTCAAATGAAACATAAAGATATTATTTGTAACGGTTAGGAAACGCGAAAATTTATCTTTAAATATCTACCCTATATATATAAAATCCTAATGAAACGAATTTATGAAACGATTCTTTGAAACGACTGATTAAACGACTGATTCAGTTTCACGGCTATTTTCCCTAAAATATGGAATACATTGCGATGAAATTAACACCAAATATCCGTATTGATCTGCAGTTCTCAAAGCTGGTATTAGAACTTTTAAATTCGAATTAGTTTTCGAAATATTAATTTTTTTCTAATTAGGGTTTCGTTCATCTGACGAAACCCTATTCGTCTCGCTCCTCTGTCTGTCTGTCTGTCTGTCTGTCCGTCACAGAGCCCGTTCTCAGAAACTATACATGTTAGAGACTTGAAATTTTGGGTACTTATAGCTGAACACCTCACATCAAACAAAAAATCATAAAATTTTGAAAAAGTTGGTAATTAACCTAATTACGGGCTAATTAAATTCTAAAATTAACCAATCAACCTTTTGAATGCAGGTGAAAATGCACGTTGTCGAAATCCTCCCCAGTTTCTCCTAATGGTTGCCAGTAAACTCGGCGGATGCTCCGTCAAATCAGCCGGTGCAGGGTTACCACGGAGTACTTTAAGCAATAAATGAAGTGGACCTTCAAAAAGCAAAATTGGATCTGCCGAAATATCGGTCGTACAAATTCGTAACAGGTGTAGAAATACGCGGAAAAAATTCTACTTTATTTTGGTATAAATTTCAAATTTCTGCATAGAATAGAACGCAAAAAATCCACTAAAAATCGATCGATAAAAATTTAATTTCTGTGTTTTTAAAAACAATGAAAACAGATTTCCATTCACCGGAAGGCAACTGTCATCATTTCTCGACATATCGGCGCGGGAGAAATTTAAGGGGAGGAAAGTCTAATACGAAATTTAAACTTTTTAAATATTAAATTTTTCGATTAAATTTTTTGACATCCGGGCTGGAAATTTCTCGCAGATTCCATACATACCCGGTTCAAAGAGATTGCTTCATTACGAGCTGAGATATTAATTATTATTTTATTAATTCCTCTTATTTCCATCAAATGCCAGACGGCGCGCTATGAGATAAGTATTAATTATTCAATATGAAAAAGTTTATAGGTTTATAAGTGTTCATCCCACTATTTCCGAATAGCAATTTCAGGAAATATCTTAAATTATTGTTTAAGACCGCCACTCGATGTCTTCGAAACTTTAAGATACTTTATAACACACAAGAAAAAGTGTAAAAAAGAATGGAGTGTGATATTTCGAGGAGTGGAGGGGGGGGGACTAGATTTATTTATTAAATCTTAGCGGTTGTTACCGCAGAAAATGTTTTAAATTGTTGGTTAAGACTGCACCGCCACCCTCCCGACCATGTATCTACGTAGAGATTGCGCAAAGGAGTTTCGTTCAGATATGCTTTTGTTAAGAATAGAGTGCGCTCCCTGGTGGTGGAATGCGGAACTAACGTAACGCGATTTTGTTAAAATTAGGAAATATAACAAGGCGATCCGTTTGCAACTTTAAGATACTTCATGACACATAATAAAAAGCTTATAAAATAATGGTGCATGCAATTTCCTGTGAAGGGAGGGCGGGGGATGGGCGCTGGATTTCTTTTTAAAAAAATAGCGTTTACGACCTTTTTAGGTGTCGTTTTTTGAGCACTATGATATACTCAGACACGTGCTGCTTATGAAATATAAAAATGTCAAAATTTTAGTTACCACTATTTCCGAATAGTACTTTCTGCAAATTTCTTAATTTCTCGCTTAAGGCCGCCACCAACTCCAGTAACACATCTGATGATAGGTTGTTTAACAGAGTTTCGATCTGATACACTTTTGTTATGAATAGTGTGCGCTCCCTGGTGGTGGAATTTGCAACTAACATAACGCAATTTTGTTAAAATTATGAAATCAAACAAGTCGATCTGCTGGAAACTTTGACATAGTTCATAGCACATAATAAAAAGCTTATAAAAATGTTCCGTGCAATTTCCTGCGGCGCCTACCTATCTCGGGTGCTATAGACCCGATCCCCTCGAGTAATATACCTACGCATAGGTTGTAAAACGGAGTTTCCTTTGGATAGAGGTTTGTGTAGAATAGAGTGCGCCCCCGGTTGCGAAATGTGGAACTAACAGATTTCACAAAATGATAAAGTGTTTTAAAGGAATATTAAACGAAACCCTCTGTGAGATCTGTGATCACACTTACCCACTTGTTTTAAGTACATTTTTCTAATGATGGCAACTGAAATTTTAATCAGAACAGATATTTTTTTTTTCCTTATTTCAGAAAAGGTTATTTTAAATTAATTTGGCGACCAGTTTGGCCTCCCTTAAATATATGCCAAAAAATGTATCGTGCTACTTTTATTTATAATTCAATTTACTTGAACAATCTTTCGCCAAATCGAACGATTCTGATTGGCGCCAAAATGGCATTATTTTGATTGACATGGTAACTCGGCTATTTAATAATAAATGTTTTTTTAATTTATTTAATAATAAATGTTTATTTACTTTTATTTCTTTTTTAAAATTATATAAATTATTTTGTTCTATAGTTATTAATTATTTTTTTTTGTTATTTCCTTTTGAAAATAATAGAAAATAATTTAAAAATACGGTACTACTTACGTAAATAAGTGCGAGTAGTAAATCAAAATTACGTCCATTACGAATCATATCATAATATTAAAATATTTATTTGCTTAAAATACGTTATAAAAACACATTAAAATTAAATTAAAAATCTATATTTTGTAAATATAGATAAAAGATATTTATAATATGGATTTTTATTTTACTTTTAATGTGTTTTTATAACGTCTTTTAAGCAAATAAATATTTTAATATTATGACACGGTACTACTTAGTTATTCCGTCGACCAAATTCGCCAAATTGTGTAAATCGCCAAATTATACAAATTGACATAATTTTTATTTTAAATAACGAAAGAACAAATAAATTAGTATAACATTAATAAATATACAAATAAAACGTCGAAATAAAAATCACTTGATGACGTAAACATGTGTAACTTACATAAAGTCAAGTGAATGTGACATTTACGATCAACCATTATTGACATTTAATATTATAGTTTGGCGATAGATTTTTGGTCGACGGGATAACTAAGTAATACACAAAATGCATATGTAACTGCTATTCGAAAACAAGGTTTTCGCCAAATTTTTGTAAAAAAGAAAAAAAAAACACGCCAAATCTGCGGTGCGTATGTGACATCTGGCCAAATGTTAAATAATGCGGGAAGAGTTCCATATTGTGTGCTGGTTTTTTTGGCGAGATTTTTTTTTGGCGTTAAATGAATCGATGTCGTTGCGATCTTCAGCCTTTGAGGTTGTTTTTTTTTCTGGAATGAACTTTATTCATATGTTTTTTGCGTATTTTTTTTTTTTTTTTTTTTTTTTTTTTTTTTTTTTTTTTTTTTTGCATTTAGCCTATATTTTTCGGAAAAATATATAACTTTGTTTTAATTTGACATGTATAATAAATATAATAAATACATAAAATATAAGTACATAATATTTATTTATAGGTGTATATATACTATATTTGTATAAGGTATATCTCTATACGTGATATATATAAAACTATCTGTGTAAACATCGTACTTTTTTTAACATGTGACATACATAAGATTTATTAAATATATATATATTTACAAATATTTAAAGACCATGTTTTTCCGACATCCTGAAAAAATTTATAAGACGCTAAAAATGGCTTTTTGACGCCATTTTGGATTCATTCGCCAATCGCGCCAACCAGCACACAATATGGAACTCTTCCCAATAATGCAACAAACCATGACATTTAATTTCAACTTCAAATCAATGTTTTAATTTACCGCTCGAAAAAAAAATGCTATCTGGCAATTTGAAAAAAAGCTATTGGCGAGATTTGCACCCGGCTAGCATAACAGTACCAAGAATTCTTTGTGACCATGACAACTTTTATATAGTTTTATTTGAAAAAAAAATTTGATTTTTTAACCAAAATGGAAATTTTTTGTACAGATGTTATATACGGACCCATATTGGCGCGATTTTTTTTTCTGACGCCAATGGCATATACGCAACGGGTACTGGCGCCAAAGTATTGTTATTTTGCTTGATATGGCAAGCCGGATGTTGTTGTTTATGCTGTTGATGCGTTTCCCAAATTGGCGTCGGAAAAAAATCGCGCCAATATCCTATATGACATCTGTGCCAAAGTTTCATATGAAAGGCAAAGGGATCAGACCGTATTTGTTTATGACAGTTGTTGACTTGAACTATTATAATATAGATGAAACGATGGCGATAAAATAATATTTGGCGACTTATCACCTGTGCATGGCTAACATTAAAGTACCAAAATGGCACCTAGAGTATAAAAAGCGAAATGGCCCGCCCGAAACTGTTGATGATAGTCACATGACTTAGGCTATTGTTATAGAGATTGTTTTAAAATACCGGGAGACAAAGACTCTGTATAATTAATTCATTTTATTTCAGCTATTTTTCAAATGTTAGACTGATCCTCTTTAATCAAAAACGAAAATAACCATTGGATGTCTTAACAGCAACTGATTCGGCCTTACATTTTTGCAATCAAATGGAATTGAATGGAAACCCATTTACAGTGAAATCTGCACAGCTTTTTTCAGTATAATTCAATCTTCTCTTATATTTTTTAAACCCACCAGATTAGCGTGTTTTTAGATTCTGCGGTGTCTGAACGAGGGTTGGCGAGCGTAACTTGCAGGGGGCAGAGCCCCCTAGTAATAATGTAAAACTAAAAATAATGAGACTGTAAGGTAAAATATAGCATTTTATAAAAGTCTATCAGCTGACAAATTTATTTTGAAATTCGTAACTGTAACTCAATCCTGGTTTAAATTGAATATTTTCATGGTTCCCCTAAAAATATTTTACAATTGTATCTGCTAAGACGGATACAACCCACCAAAAACGGTATTTCGCACTCATTGTTTTTTTTTTCGTCCTACCAGGTTTTATAGCGTCACGTTTTTAGCATGAGGGGGGTCGAATTTTAATTACTATCAGATCACGCGTATTCTTTTATATTATGGCCTATATGGGAAAAATCATTTGCGGTGTACTTTAATGATGTAAAACAATTTTAACATAAAAATTATGCACCTTATTTAAGTGCACAGCTCCTATGCGGAAAGGTTGGCTGTCCACGAGTGGGCGATTTCGGTACGTGTACAGGGGAATTAAAAGTATATTTCTTTATATTATGGCCTATTAAGAAAAAACGTTTGCGGCGTATTTTAATAACGTTTATCTGTTACAACATAATAAAATTGATATGAATTTATGATGCGCAGTAAAACATGCTTTCTGAAGGTGTTGAAAAGCATTTATCATTCATTCACAGGGTCACAGAAATGAGTTCAGTTTTATTACAGAAAATACTGCTTGCAAAGTGTGTTTTAGTTATGTTTCACGATTTCAAACAAGATGGAATTCATATACATTACTGAGGTTTACTACAAGATGCTTACATTAGAATATGATGTGAATCACATTTTATTTCATTTACAGGGGCATATAAAAGTTGCTGGACACAATACTGTATACGAAGTATTCTCTATTAGAGTTGATTGCTAAAAATGAGTTTTCACCTATGATATCCGTTTTAATACTTGATTATATATATGATTTCTATAGACCGTGTATAGGGCTACGCAAAAGAACTAGGAAGAATTGCTGAGAATGAGAGTGAATTGCTAATTTTTTTTAATTAAATTCTACATTTTCAAGTTCAACTATAATTAGAAACTGTTTGTAAAATATAAATATAATAATATACAAGGCTATTCAAAGAATTGGATGCATGCGCGCGCCTATGAATGATAATTTCTGGAAGTACGATTTCAGCTGTTTTAAGCATGTTTATACTGCAATAATTTTGATCTTCACATGTTGCGTGTATATAAACTTGTTCTAATGCAAGGGCTGTACAAAATAATGCAAATATACTGCCGGTTATTGGTAGAAATTGCTGAAAGTTTACTTTCATCTGCATTAATCGTTTTCTTATTATATTAAATTTTATCATTTTTTTCATGGCGTTAAAACAAGCCCAAGAATATCCATTGATGACTTTATCATTTTAATTTTTCAATAATTTGAACAATTTAAATTTACTAAGATTTAACAAAAACTTAAAGCTAGTAAGTATTAAAGAATGTTTACTTTGAAAGTTTTGATCAACTTTAAAGGAATATTGTTAATATTTATCACTTTTAATATTTGTTATTTTTAACGAAAAAGTACAACTTTAACAGCCGCAGAAAATGCGAAATTTGTCCTGTATTACACATCTTTCTTTAAGGGTCCACTTCAGACACGGGAAGAAATAAAAAAGCTAATTTTAAGTCTATGGGGGCGTTAATTTCAAATTTCTCGCTTTATTTTAATAGATTTTTGCATTGGATAGCTGAGGACGATCGACAACCAGGCTAGTTTTTACTTTTTCGATTTTAGTTTTAGTTTTTTTTAATATTAGGATAGTTTCGACTTCAGAATGGATTCCAACCGGTTCCGAAAGAAAAAACTAAATATAATAATATACAAGGCTATCCAGAGAATTGTATGCATGCACGCCTATGGATCATAATTTCTGGAAGTGCGATTTAAGTAGTTTAAGCATGTTTATACTGGAATAAATTTTATCTTAACATGTGACGTGTATAAAATCTTGTTGCTAATGTAAGGGCTGTACAAAAGAATGCAAATACACTTCCGTTAATTGGCTGAAATTCCTGAAAGTTGATTTTTATCTGTATTATTCATTTTCTTATTATATTAATTTTTAGCATATTTTTCATGCCTTTAAAACATGCCTAAGAACATTATTGATGACTTTATTATTTTAATTTTTCCTAATTTTGAACAATTTAAATTTACTAAGATTTAACAAGAACTTAAAATTTGTAAGTTTTAAAGATTGTTAACTTTAAAAGAGTTGATCAATTTGTTCGAAACTTTAAAAAAAAATATTAATATTTATTATTTTAATATTTCTCATTTTTATGGGTACAGTATACCTTTAAAAGTCTAAGAAAATGCGAAATTTGTCCTGCATAACATATTTTTTCCAAGAGCCCACTTCAGACACTGGAAGAAATGAAAATGCTAATTTTAAGTCTATGGGGGCGTTATTTTCAATTTTCTGGCTTTGATTTTAATATTTTTGAATGATTTTTTTTTGCATAGGATAGCTGGGGGCGATCAACAACCAGGCTAGGTTTTACTTTTTCGATTTTAGTTTCAGTTTTCTTTTATTATGATAGTTTCAATTTCAGAACCGATTCCACCAGTTCCGAAAGTATAAGTAATTTTTTTTTTTAATATCTCTAACCAAAACCGAAAAAGTAAAAAACAGCCCGGTTGTAGATCGTTCTCAGCTATCCTATGCAAAAAAAAATCATTTTAAAATATTAAAAAGGACGCGAGATATTTGAAAATAACGCTCCCATAGACTTAACATTAGCGCTTACATTTTTTTTTCCCGTCACTACACTGTAAAAAAAGGATTAAATTACGGAAATACTACTGGCAATCTAGACGATAGTACTATTTCCGTATTTTAACGGAACTTTTTCCCTTTAAATTACAGAAAAAATCCGTTAAATTCCGGTCTAAGTGCTGGCGTCTAGATTGCCAGTAGTATTTCCGTATTTTGGTCCTTTTTTTTTTTCTACAGTGTTGTATGTGTTCTCAAAGGTAACCTAAAGATATTTTTTGTAACGCAAAGGGAACGCGAAAATTTATCATTAACTATAATAATGTTAAACTGAAAATAAGGAGACTGTAAGGTAAAATATTACATTTTATAAATGTCTGCTAGCTAACAAATTTATTTTCTGATACCTAGCTGTAACGAAACCCTGGTTTAAACGGAATTCTCATTATTCCCCTAAAAATACCCTACAATTGTATCTGCAAAGACGCAAAAAACCCGTCTAAAAAGGTATTTAGCACCTATTGTTTATGTTTCCGTCTTACCAAGTTTTATAGTGTCATGTTCTCAGCATGAGGGGGTCGAATTTTAATTACAACTAGGACCCGCATTTTTCTTGAACTCCGCTTCTTTTTTTTTTT
This sequence comes from Maratus speciosus, assembly GCA_963932465.1. Classification (NCBI taxonomy): domain Eukaryota; kingdom Metazoa; phylum Arthropoda; class Arachnida; order Araneae; family Salticidae; genus Maratus; species Maratus speciosus. Next base: position 197,378,963 of record OZ010792.1, on the reverse strand, counting down.
GGAGGGAAAATAAAATTTGATATCGATACGAGTGTGTTTCGAAAGGTTATTAGCCCGACAAAGAAAATGAAAAAAATTTGACAATATTTAATTTTTTTAACGTAGTTCCTTACAACTTAAAAAAATTAAACCAACGAGTTTCCGACTTTTTATTATCTTTAGCATAATATGCCTTATCTAACTTTGGAAATGAAGTGGTGGTCTCTGCTTTAACCCCATATTTTGAAGTGAATTTCCGACTACCGAGCCATTTCTTCAGGCTTGGGAAAAGGAAATAATCGCTGGGAGCAAAATCCGGTGCATGTGGAAGCACTACAGAGCGTAGGTCATTGACTTTCGTAGCGAAAACTACAAGCATGTGTGCAAGAGCACTGCTGTGGTGAAAGAACACGTATTTGTTGCTCAGGTATAGACGTTTTGTCGGAATAAGCACTCTTTAATTGGTCCCGTAGAAATGCATAACACTGTCCGGTGACGATTCTACCTTTTTGCCGGTGCTCTATGATCACCACACTTTGTGAATTCCCGAAAACCGTATCCATGGCTTATCCAGCAGATGGAACCGTTTTCACTTTCTTTGGCGCAATTTCAGCTGCTCTTTCACATTGTTTAGATTGCTGTTTCATCTCTGGTGAATAATGGCGAATTCATGTTTAATCCACCGTTATAAGACGTTGATGAAAATCAGAAGATTGGTTAAGTTTTCTAACTTAACTTGAAATCACCATAGTCCACATTACTAAAGGCAGTGGGCCATCCGCACTACCTTCTTTTGAAAAAAAAAATCGAACAGTGAAGATGGAGAAACTCATAAAATGATAAAGAAAGGAGGGGGGGGGGGGGGGGGGTGCGTGAAGAAGGAGACCAATTTCACGAGGTTTAATTTGATTATGTTAATAAATGAAATGTTTTCAAGAAGGAATTTTCAGCAGAAAGTCCACTCAAATTAGCATTTCATTGCAAAGTATATATATGTGATAAAATCATAATAAAATCTCCACTTTTGAATTTGCCAAATTCGATCTATAAGCGATGTTCTAATGGAGGCAAATCAGACAAATTTCTACCACTTATTTTAAAATGTTATTATTGTCTTAATTAACTGAAGTTATTAAATAGGATAAAAAAAAAAATTAAAAAATTTGTAATAGAAGTATGCCTACTTCATCCTCGTGAAATCGGAAGCTACGGTTCGATCCAGCACATTTCGGCCTGAAACTTTTTCTATAAGCAAGCCTCTATGATTGAATACGAGTCATAATTGATTGTATCAATTTATAAGTCTTTGTTGGCTAAATATTTGAAAGTAGAGGTCTCCTCGGAGGGAAATTTCTTGTTCCTGGAACTTGACAGTACAATTAGCAGTAAAAAAAAAAATACGTTTTATGAAGCTAAAACTTTAGCCTGACTCAGTTTCTACAAAACATGTCGATATTTTTAAAACAACGTTATTCTACATTATTCAAAAACCAGATTTACGCATAGTTTTTATTTTCAGATTATTTTCGAAATTCATGGAATATAAGGAATAGTAGCAATGTTAATAATTATTTAGACTACATTGATGACTACATCGAAGAGGCCTTTTAATCAAAGCAAAAGTCAGTTCCTACCTACAGAAGATTTTTCTTCGCATTCAGTGAGACAAGAAAATTGTTTATTAATAGATGTTACGTAGAAAATATAGCATTAATTTGCAGAAATACTGTTTATAATTAAGTGAATTAAATCAAGCAATCCGCTAGAAGCAGCTTCAAACAATCAACAATTAGGCATTGTTTTCCAACAAGACTGCTAGACCACATGTATCTAGCCCACTTCAGACACAAACTGTTATAATTGAGATGAAATTCTTCAATCCAAAAACCATTCTCCAAAACTTGCATCGTCGTATGACCGTTTATTTAGATCACTTCAAAACATTTTGAGGATAAGATATTTCATTTTTTGGAAGATTTGAGAAAATACATCGATTCTTTAGCCAGATGAGCGCTAATTATGTAACTGCTAGGAATTGAAATTTACACGAAATACATTTTCTTTAATTTCCATCAACAATATGCGACAAACTTTTGCATTCTTCCCAAAAATTGGAATTTGGTAATAGATTCTTCTCTGGTCTTTTACTATGAATTTTAATAACACTCGATCTTTACTTTCAATTTACATTGGTATCCTGTTAAAGATTGCGTTAGTTAACATTTTTATTTCATGTTGTATTGTAATGGCACATTCTTTCGTTTACTACAATTCATTATTCAATCACACAGTTTTATAAAATGATTAGAGAGGAAATTAAGGCTCACAAAGCAACAGTTAGTAAATTTGTTATTAGCTTTTCAAGAATTATAGGAGAAGGATAATACCGTCATCAACAAGTCTATCACTGTGAAAGTCTGCGTTATATACGTAGAAAATGTCAGTAGGACATTTTTAACAAACTGATAAAAACATTTTCTGGGCACCAATGAATGGCAGCTTACCATTGTCTTGATCGGCAAGTTCAAGTAGAGGCTGCAAAGTAAAACCAGTGATAATTTACCAAGCTAATTTATAAACTAGTAAAAACAGTTTCTTAGCAACAACGAATGATAGCTTAACACTGTCATGATCGGTAAGGTCAAGTAAAGACTATAAACTAAAAGCACTGCTAATTTACCAAATTCCGATATAGGACACAGATTGGTGAAGGATATTACGGCAACTCTTCCTGATTATTAACTGGGAAGTAGAGGAAGAAGATGGAGAATCTCTGGAGATATTTGACTGTGAGCTTTCAACTGACAAGGTAAAAAAAAATCTCTATCAGCAATGCGGGGAAAATAAAATTGTAACTTAGTCTAAAGATAAAGATGCAGTAAAATAAATTTATTTTCACTGATTTCTGATAAAGAAAAAGAATGCTTTGGTAAAATTGGAAGAAATTCGAAATATTGCTTTGAAATGGAATTCTATGAAATTCATTATCAGAATTGCATATCAATGTAATGAAAAATCCAAGCAGTTTTCAGAGAAAATAAAAACAAAGTCTTTCTCAAACAATTGTAAAAAAAAAAAAAAAAAAAAAAAAAAAAAAAATACAGCTGTATTTGTTACAAAAATCTCCAAATTCAGAGTAATGAATTAAAAAAGGTTTTTATACACAATCTAGGTATAAAAACACAGATAGGATGTTTTTGTGCCTGTCCACAGATTCCTAATGAGTGATACAAGATTTCACAGGAAGGGATTTGTTCGACGGGTGGCAATTGCACAGACCATCAGCTCATCAAAATGAAGGCTAAAATTTTAGGATTAGATAGAACTCAATTAGCATATTAAAATGCAAATGGTCTGCTAAGTCATATTTTGATAGAAAACACCTGCACACCGGAATTTAGTTTTTGATCGATTGGTTTATCATTGTATTTTGCAGCACCCAAATGTATGAAAATATTGAAGTTTGGGTGCATGAAAACACAATGGTAAACCTGCGGATCAACCACTAAATTGATGTTCTGCAGATGGTTTCCACCAAGATACGACTTGGCAGACCAATGCATATAGCTTGTATATAAAATAAACGGTCAAGTACGAGTATTACTCGCGCTCAGAGAGTTCCGTACAATAAATATATGAATTATTAACTGTATTATTTAAAAGAATAATGAAACTTTGTAAAAACCTATACAACGTAGAGTTGGGTATAGCTGTATATATTACAAAAGTATGATTGAGTATACCACAAAGGTTCAAAGAGATATGAAGCCTAAATAAAATTAAATATTGCTATTTTGTATAATTCTTTTTTTAAACGTATCTTAATCTGCATATGGTGAACTTAATTTGGTACTAACAATAAAAGTACTGCATATTTAAATTTCATTTGGCATTTCATAAAACTAAATTCAACATAGAAATATTCTTCTTTTTACAGGGTAGATGAAATAAAATCCTTGTTCAAAGTTTAAACTTGGCGTTGTACTACGCGCGCTTCGAAAGGAGGTCGCAAAGATGCAACTCGACTTTGTCCGTGCCGCGTTTTTTCAAATAGGTCTTTAATTATCATTTAAAGACACGGGAGGCGTATTGAGAGATCCACTCAACGCAAACTAGTCGCGAATCCCATAGTATTTATGCGATTAATTTTAAATAAATTGGTCTGTTTTTAACAATTTGACGTTTACTGCTTTTATGCTGCTACTGGGTATTGCATTACACATATATATCATTAAAAGTTGTTATCTAGTATTCAAAAACCGATGGTATATAGAGTACGCCGCCTCTGTCATTATGTATGTCCAAACCAACCGTGTCTTTAAGGGTTAAGGCTCCTGCCCCTGCCAGCGAAGACAATCACGAACTAATGCTAATCGTATAGGGAAGGATTTTTCTAATATCTATTTTGTATTTCGATATTTTAATTTTTTTTTTTGGCATTATATAGCCGAGATCCGTCTCTACATCGCACCTTTCTTTACTTTTTCCTCCCCATCGGATTAGCATTAGCTCGTTAGTGTCTTCGCCGGCAGGGACAGGAGTCTTAATATCTCGGCGAATTACCCACGATTTTTTTTCGAAAATCATTATAAACAATGCTTTTATACTTTTGATACGATAGGTACCTTTAGCGCTCTTCGATACCTTTGCTGAATGCCCGCAAATAGAAATCTGTATGTAACAGAAAAATGCGATTTTATGAAAAACTATGCCACCTAGGGCAATCGCTATAATTTTCCTGCGAGTATTAAATTAACCTCTACTACCTCTAATTTTTTTCATAATTTTAGTTTCAGTAGATTTGAAAATAGATGGGGGGGGGGGGGTGGCACATTTTTGCACTACATTTTCGACGATATCTCTTAAAATATAATATCTAAAATTAAAAGAAATGTATTTTTGAGTTATGCGTTACGGAATCTTTTGACCGATACCCCAAACGATACACAAAGAAAATATATTTCTTCTTTAAATAACCTAATTATCCCCTCTACGTTTTTCCCCACATATATTTGTGAATGTTTAATAATCTGTAAATATGTGGGTCAATAGTCTTTATTACATCTCCCAATTTGAACTTCCCACGTTCCGTAGTTTACGAGTAAAATGGCTGTGACAGACAGACACAGGAGTGATCTTATAATGATTCCGTTTTTACTTTTTAAGTACGGAACCCTAAAAATCATGATTATTGCAACTGAGAAATACAAAAACATAAGAAGATGAATTATTGAAAATAAATATAACAAGAAAGGAAAACCATGTGTCAAGTATGGATTATGAACCCTTTCCTACATTTTTAGTTCAGTTAGAAAAACACATAACACATTTGAATATACACATTTATTAATTCCTAACAATAGACGGAAACGTACTTCAATTGTTTTGTGAAGCTCTGTATGTTCCTTATAAATTTTTATACACGCCACATACTGAGCTGAAATTTAATTCAGAAATAAATACGCTGAAAATTACTGATATCACACTTCTAAGGCTAACATTAGCTTAAAACCCTAGATAGATAACCATATTTCATTTCGGAAAAGTCAGAATTGCTATCCATGGACGGCCATGTATCCAGTTTTTTGTCATATCCCTATTTATTTATATGCTACAATGTCACTTAGCCGACGGGACATTTAGCAGACAGCAATTAGACGACAGGATGTTTAGCCGACAGCGACTGTTAGCCGACAAGACAGTTAGCCAACAGAGGACAATTATTCGACATGGACATTCATCCGACAGGATATTCATCCGACTTAACTGTAACGTAACTGTAACCTGATCTTAACCTAATTATAACCTAAGCATAAACTAACTGTAGCGTAACTGTAACCTAACCAATACCAAACTGTAACGTAACTATAATCTATCTGTAACCTAAACGTAACCTAAGTGTAAGATAACCGTAACCTAACTGAAACCTAACAGTAACCTAATTGTAGCCTAAATGTAACCTAACTGAAACCTAACAGTAACCTAATTGTAGCCTAAATGTAACCTAACTGAAACCTAACAGTAACCTAATTGTAGCCTAAATGTAACCTAACTGGGACGTAACCGTAATCTAACTGTAACTAACGTTTACCTAGTTATAACCTAATCGTATGCTAACTGTAATGTAACTGTAACATAACTTTACCATGACCAAGCTCTAACCTAAGCGTATTCTAATTATCACCTAAACGTAACCTAACAGTTATTTAACCGTAATCTAAACGTAACCTAACGGTAACCTAATTATAAAGTAACCGTAACCTAATTGAAACCTAACAGTAACCTAATTGTAGCCTAAATATAATCTAACTGGGACGTAACCGTAATCTAACTGTAACTAACGTTTATCTAATTATAACCTAATCGTATGCTAGCAGTAATGTAACTGTAACACAACTTTACCATGACCAAGCTGTAACCTAAGCGTAATCTAATTATCACCTATACGTAACCTAATTATAACCGAACAGTTACCTAACCATAATCTAAACGTAACCTAAGTGTAACCTAATTATGAAGTAACCGTAACCAAACTAAAACCTAACAGTAACCTAATTGTAGCCTAAATGTAACCTAACTGGGACTTAACCATAATCTAACTGTAAATAACGTTTACCTAGTTATAACCTAATCATATGCTAAATGTTATGTAACTGTAACATAACTTTACCATGACCAAGCTGTAACTTAAGTGCAATCTAATTATCACCTAAACTTAACTTAATTATAACCTAACCGTAATCTAAGAGTAACTAATCGCAATTGTAACCAAACTGCAAATTAACTGTAACCTAGCGGGAGGTGCATAATATGAAAGAGTGATCAAAGGGCTGCCCAGTCCAATGATATATCACTTGAGGGATGTCGGAAAAGTCAGAAAAATGCTCCCGGTGATACAAATTGGGGAGGGGGAACGGGAGGCACATAATATGAAAGAGTGATCAAAGGGCTCCAATGCGATGTATCTCATGAGGGGTGTCGAAAAATGTTAGAAAAGTACCGGCTAATTATACTATCAGCTAAATGTCCTGTCGGTTAATCGCCTTTTCTGCTAAATGTCCTCCCGGCTAATTGCCACGTTCGGCCATTTGCCTGTCGGTCAATTGTCTGTATTGCTAAAATTATTACTATATGTCCGTTTCGATCAATTGTCCTGTATGCTGTATGTAAATTTCAGCTAATTGTGTTGTCGGCTATATGTACGTATCGGCTAAATGCACGTCTCAGCTAACTGCAATCTGCTAAATGTCTTGAAGGCTATATGGTTGTCGGCTAAATGTCTGCGACCGGCTACGGGTCAAACATCTATACTAAAAGTAGTTGAGCTTGAAAATGCATAAATCAAATTAAAAAACATCTTTAAGTAATTCATAGTCATTCTCGGTACTACTGATGAAATCTTTTGTGTAGTGTCTATGCAACGGAATAGCAATAATTTCAGCAATACAGACAATTGGCCGACAGACAACTGGCCGAACGTGGCAATTAGCCGGGAGGACATTTAGCCGAAAAGACGATTAGCCGACAGGACATTTAGCTGATAGTATAATATGCCGGTACTTTTCTAACATTTTTCGACAACCCTCATGAGATACATCGCATTGGAGCCCTTTGATCACTCTTTATATTCTATGCAATTCATATACACCACCTATGTGCCTGTGCAAAAATATTAGTTTAACTTAACTTATACCATAACTTATCATAAATCAAACATATCATAATTTAAAACTCACTATCAGCAATCATCCCTAATGTTTCCCTGTAAATGAACAATAAATTCGATGCACACCATATTCTTATCCAAACATCTTGCACTCTTTGTCTCCCCTTCTTCCGAAATTTCGTTTCCCGTTTTGCTCCCCTTACAGTATCAAGGTTTAAAATCTTTAAAATTCCTTAATATTTTATTTAATTTTCTGTTTTATTTGTTACTTTAAACTAACAATAAATAGTCAGTCATAAATTTCGTTATCAATTTATTTCACCATATTCATTTCATTAAAAGTTCTTGTAAATTGCCTCCATCGAAAATGTCATTTCTCCCTTTTGCTCCCTCATCCACGGTACCCATATTTTAAAATAAAAACCCTTTAAAACTCTTTAATTTTTTTTAATCTTTTCTGCTCAATTTGCCACTTTATTTTAACAATAAACAAACGATCATAAAAATTTCTCCTCCCCCCCCCCCAACCCCAACTGAAATTGGTATTTCCTCCTCGCCTCTCCCTCTTACCAAGCATCTGAAATTTAAAGTCCTTAATTTTTTTTCGTTTATTATTTTTTTTAACTTATTTGTAAATATTTTCTAAGGTAAGTAAATAATAAGTCGCCGATAAACTTCTGCCCCCCCCCCCCACAAAAAAGAACTAATTCTGCTTATTCCTCTTTTTTTTTCCCTCAGATCACAAAATTTTAACCTTAAAAGTCATTGCTTTTTTTAAAACATTTTGTACTCTATCTGTTAATTTATTGTAATCGTAAATAATCATATAACTATACTCCTCCCCCACCAAAATTGACGCTTGCTCTGACTCTACCCTTACCAAGAACACAAAATTTAGTCTTTTTTGTCCTATTTCTTATTCTTTAGTAAGGTAAATAAATAAGTCATCAAATAAAATCCCCCCCTTTTTTTTCGTTCCCTTATTTAAGTTTAAAATCTTTGAAAGTCTTTTTTTAATACATTTTCAACTTTATCTGTTTCATATTGAACAATAAATAATCGATTATATAATTTCTTCCACCCCCATATAAAATTGACGTTTTCTTTTCTCCCCCATTATTTCCATGCTCATAAAATTTAAAGTCTCTAAAACTCCTAATTTCAATGTTTTTGCCCTATTTGTAAATCTTTAATAAGTTACATAATCGGTCATCTATTAAATTCCCCCCCTCCCCCCCCAAAAAAAAAAAATCTTTCTTGATTTGTCTTACCCTCAACTCATGAATCTAAAAAATCTAATTTACAGTCTTTAAAACTTTTTAATTTTTACTTTTTTTTCGTCCTAATTATAAATCTTTATTATCTATAATATTAACTAAATCATTTCAACTATGTACGAAAGTGTTAACAATAAAGCGATAGGTGTACATTTAATTGTGCATAAAAAACTTTTTAACTGTATTTTTCAAAGGAAAATGTCTTTAGAGAGATATTTGTAAGGAAAATATTGTGGTTTCTCGTCAACGTGCAAGTAAATTCTCAAAACCTTTCGAAATCATTTTATTCCGACTAGCTCAGAAAGAACCATCAAACGTAGATACCAAAGGTGCCTGAGTAATCGACTGAACCGAGTATGTCCATAAAGAAAAAAGAAAAATCATGCGTCTACGTCGATACATTCCAACACTTACAGAACACTGTAACATAACTTCGCCGTTTAATAAAGTAAAGAAGATATCTAACTAAACATTTGTAATACCTACGACACGTTTGAAAAGCAGATTACAACAATTGCACCCATAACCTGGATGGTACTCCAATTCTTTTGTGCAGCTCATATTATATAATGCAGCTGATATGAGGCAGTGTATATGATATATTTGTACTGCATATATTTGTACAGATTCTACATACTATGTTAAAATTTAGTTTTGTAAGAAAATACATAAAACAGTTGAAAATTCACCTTAGGCAATTTCTACTAATAGACGGAAACATACTTGAATTCTTTTGTGCGTTTCTGTATATAGAATACAGATTTTTATACACGTCAAACAGTATTAAGCTGAAATCTAATTCAGGCAAAATCATGCTCAAAATTACTGAAATCACACTTGCAGGAATTATTTTCTATCGGCGGTCCATGTATCCAGTTTTTGGAATATCCCTGTATAGGATTTTATTTGTATGATACAAACATCTCTAAGCATATTAAATGTAGTTGAGCTTGTACATTTATAACTAAAAAAAACCTAACATCTTTAAGAAATTCATACTCATTCTCAGCAATGGTTACGAATTCTTTTGTGTGGTCCTGTATAGGGTTTGTAAAATATGTGCACACCACTTAGTGCGCAAAAATTTAGTTAAACTTAAAAACGCATTCTGTAATTGAAAATGTACTTTCAGCATTAATTTTTAATAGCTATATTGGATACAGTATTGTATCAAAATATTTTATGTTTCCCTATAAATGAACGCTAAATGAAATGCAGACCATATTCGAATGTAAGCATCTTGTAGTAAATCAAAGTAATGTGTATCTATTTCGTCATGTTTGAAATAGTGTAACGTGATCAAAATACGCTACAAACAGTTTTTCTCGTAGACCATATTGAACCAAGTTCTTTTGTCTGACCCCGTAAATAATTGTTAAATGCTCATGTTGTACAGAAAGTAGGCTAAGGACACCTCAGAAATTCATATCAATTTCATTATCTTTGTGACAGAGGAATATCAATCAAATACGCCGCAAATGATATTTCTTCACATAACGGAATACTTTTGAGTCCCCTATACTCGTACTTTAAGCATTACACATAACATAGTCTATAGTAACAATTTTAAAGTGTGTCTCAATGTACATAAATTTAACTGTGTTTAACATTGTGTAACACTATTAAAATACATCCTAAATAATCCCCCCCCCCCCCCACATAGGCCATAATGTAGCGAATACCTTTGAGTGCATCTGTAAATGAACCATGAATGGTGCACCGAACATACCATGATGATTTTCAATATCGTATATCAATTACATGGCAATCCGACTATATTTACGCTAGTTAGAGCACGGATAGACAGACAGACGGACGGACAAACCCAATTCATAAACACTTTTCAACTTTCTTGGAAAGTGTTTAAAATGAAAAAATGTAAATGAAAATAAAAGTATTTTATTGTTATTTAGATTACGAACCGCTACAAAAAACATTCTTAACTGTCTGCATCATTTAAAAAATATTTAGTGTACAGAAATCTCTCCCCCCCCCCCCCCCCCCCACACACACACCTGAATTTACTCCTATGCACTTAAAATTTCAAATTGTGAAAACTCCTTTATGTTTTATAACTTACTTGTAAAAATAAAATATAATCTAAATTTTCTTCCGCCTGAAACCTTTCTGCTAACATCACACAAAGTTTTGAATATTTGGAAAACTTTATTTTTTCTGTCATATATTTTAGTGCTAACAACAATAAATTATGTACTATACCTATAAATGACTACGCTGGGATTTAGATGTATAGACCCCCCCCCCCCCTTCTCCTCAAAATTAATATTTCCCGTTCTCCCCTCCACCCCTCTACAGTACAAAATATACAGTTTATTTGGTTAACCTTTTCTCTCCTAATTTTATGAACATCTTATTTTTAACCTTCAATTTTGTTTAGCTTTTATATATCTCTTGATAAATTTCATGTTCTAAAAAGAATCCCCACAAAAGATAGTTATTTTAGAATATTTGTACCTGGTATTTCCCCCCTCATTCAATATCTCCCCCCCCCCCCCCTTGATTTTAAATGTAATTTCGTTATGTGAAATAAAATAGTTTTTATACTGCGCTAATTTCAATTTTATGTTTGTAAAAGCTGTAAAATGAACTTGATGATTAAAAAAAAGAAATATATCTGAATAAAATAATCATTTATTTTCTGAAAGTCAAATCGCTTTAATTTTTGCACCCTTATTATAAACAGATTAAAATTCTTTTTACGGCTTTCAGCGTTATCCAGATTCTCCACAAAACATACGGCTTTGATCTACGCTGGACAGTTGAAAAAAGAAATCTTTTAGACCACCTGAAACCTATTGGAAATGATCCAAGAATATTCTATTTGCTGATTGGAAGAGCTCGCTTGTCAATCATTTGAATTTAGACCATCCTTTCAATTCAGCTAAAATGCCAGCGGCCATCTTGATTTCTTTTTGTCCGTGACTGCAGTGGGGTCTTAAGCTATCCTGTAATCTAGCAATCTTCAATGACTGTTTGAGTGGCGCTTAAATGCCTTGATCAAGAAGGTAGCTCTCTCGGGCAACAATCGAGTATCCAACTTCAATTTGGATACAGTCCTTAAAATACGCTCGTTTTAAAATAATTAATTTCTCGGAAATTTATCGTACGAATTGCATAAAAATTTGTTTTTAGGTTAATTGAAGGGTGTAGAATTCATTTATGCTAACAGAATTGTGTACTGCTATTGAAAAAACAAAGTTATGGTTCCTTTTAAAATGTAGATGGACCCCTAAGCAAATTTTATATGCATCGTTTAAAATTAGTCTTTATTTCCAATCATTCGGTACCAGTAACTTTCTTGTACGATAATTTGTTGAGGAGTTAGTAGGGGGTGTTTACTTTTTTTTTCCGCGACTGTACATTGTGACTACCCCGATGAAGCCTACGACTTTTAAGCTCCAGATAGAAGTATCATTCTGCTCGCGGTCTTTTGTTCTGGTCAGGCGGCGCTTTCTTGTGGTTTCGTGGCGTTTTTATTTTTTACGGCTTTATAGGGAAAATTACTAGGCATCCTACAAAATAGAGAAATTTACTTCAAGTTTGATCCTCAAGTCAAGTTTGATCAAGTCTCTTTATATCCTTTTCATTGTTGAACCCATTGTTGAATTCCCCGCCCTTTTTTACAAAACCACATTTTATTGTTTTACCATGAGAGGGATCACGGGATCACTTTTCCTTTCTGAAAGGAGCCTTACATCCTCCGTCCTTTTGCCAAGAGACACTGCCTTTGTAGCTGAGCAATTTGTGCGTTCTGCTTTTCTTTTGATGAGCTGTTACTATCAGATACTGGTCATCAGTTGCTATGGTAGCTTGTGGGCGACCTTTCCCAGGCCGCCATCTAGCATTGGGAATCAATCCCATGCCCTTTAACAACACTCCCTGGCATTCCAACAGATTCCGCTATACTCTGTTTTCGTTCAGATTTCCGCCTCCCAATTATTCGTCAGGCCATGCATTCCAATAAATCACATTATTGTGGCATTTTCAAATCCCCTTTTATCTAAATAAATAAATAAATAAATAAAATAAAATAGAATAAAATAAAATAAAATAAAATAAAATCTTTGAGCAATTCGTTTCACGATCGAAACAGAGAGAAATTGCAGCTCCTGTGAAATCGCGCTTATCCTTTCCCCGACTTATATCCTTTTTTTCTATGTAATATCGTGCATGTTGATTTCCATTAGAAGTTTTCTTCTTTTGCTTTGCTACACTTCAGACTATGACTGTTTTGTTTTACCCTAGTTGGCAGTATACATATTTGTATAATTTCCTTAAGGGTGTATTCGAAAAAATATTTTTCCACCCTCAACAGCTCGAAATTTTCTGAGACATTTTCAGACTCATTTTTAAAAGTAAAAACATGAAACTTGCTGGGGTGATTTCTGAAGACATGTTTAATATGCCGTGTGATTTCATTTTCAGCTCAATTAATTAGAATTTTATTTTTAAACAATTATTTTCTCGGTATGACCATTTTTTTCATTCGCAGATCGCCCGCTTCGGAAAATTCGGTTCAAAACGCCAACTTTGACAGCGTTTTTTACAGTATTTTCTGCATTTATCAAAAAATTAAGAAGCACGGCGCATTATATAGTTTCTAAATAAGAGAATTTCCCAGTTTGATGCGTTTGAGAGCAAAAATGAATTTTAAAATGAATCAGAAAATAAGCAGTTTGGGTCGGAATACACCCTTAAAACCATGTGCTCTTTTTTTTTTTTTTTTTTTTTTTTTTTTTTTTTTTTTTTTTAACCAGTGTCACATTATTAGTTAAGAACTACACGTGCTACTACTATATACTACTGTATGTTTAACATTAATAGGACAATTATCAGGATTTTATTTTCTTATTAACTGCAACAACGAAGGCGGTTTAAATTTGGCATAATGTTAGTCAGTAATACTGAGATTTTGAATGGTCTTCAAAAATATGTGTTCTTCAAAAATATGTGTAATAAATCTTTAAAAGTCTTTAGGTATATTGATGATATTTTGATTTTCAATTTTGATTTTACTAATGAATATGACATCATATATCCAAATTGATTAAAGTTGAATAAAGCAAACTGTGATGATTATAATGCAGAATTTTTTGATATTTATTTTAATATTTTTGATAATAAATTAACTTTGGATTGGTATGATAAAAGAAATAGTTTTAAATTTTTTACAAGAAGTATGCCGATTTGGTTTTCTAATTTACATAAAAATTTTTACATAAATATTATAATTAATCAATTAATTCGTTTTAACAAAATTTGTGGCAGTGATAATAATTTTTATAGACAGATTTTTAAATTTTTGGCTAATATTTTTTACAATAATAATTATCCTATAATTTTTTTGAAAATTTATTTAAAGATTGTTTTAAAAAATAAGTCGCAACATTGTGGATTGGCGGATTGAGCAATATATGGTAGCATCCTTCCTGAACATTCCATATGAAGTATGAATTCTAAAGTCTTGTATAAAGAACGAGTTGACATGGATGTTTTGAATCGATGGAGATTTGCAGATTTGGATTTAAAGATTTTTGATAATGGACACGGAGGGAAAATTAACAGTTTGCTATTATTGACAGGTGAGGAACATTGTACTAGTACTTCTGTTTCATGTTTTTGTATTTTTCTTGTAGGTTTGGGAGGGTGCACGTTGCTCTGCATTCATACATGTTAAGATAATTTAATTTGTTTATATTTAAATTGCATTTTTAAAGTAATTTTCTAAAGGACATTTTATTAAAAAAATGTTTTGATTTGTAATTTAATTATGCTTTGTTTTCATTACTTTTTTGCTTCAATTTGGTTTATTTAGCTTTTTAAATTTTATTTCTAAAATGACAATAGTTTTTTTCTGTATTGAGTGCAGGATGGACGTGTCTTCAGAAACCTTCAAGCTTTTAACAGTGGGGGTGGAGTTAGGTCGGTCTATCCTCCCACTGAAGAAGAATAGACAGTTTTTTTGCCTGTGTTTTGTTTTTTACCTGTATTTTTGAAAGTTTTGGGGATTTTTATAGTTAAATATTGCTGATATACACCTTCTTTCCAGGTTATGGTGTTTTTGCATTTTTAATTATTGATGAAGTATATATATATGTGTGTGTGTGTGATATTTATTACGTGGAAATTTCGCCGATATAAACATAGTAAATAATAATAATAATAAAAAGACGAACGCGATAAACATATATGCATGAAAAGGTTATGTTCCACACATCATATAAAAATAATAAACGAACGAGGAGGTTACCGCAAACCTATGGTGGGAACAAGTACATAACCATAACCAGGCCTCAGTACTTCAACAAAACATTAAAAAATAAAAATTAATGCATAGATACGTTCATTTTGGTTTGTAAAAAAAGTATCTACGCTGTTAAATTACTGGTGCATTCTTCCTGTACAACATAACTTTCCCTCAGGCTCACACATTCTGCAAATTTAAATTTTAAATCAAACGTGCAATTTTTACTTTCTTCTGTCTTCAATAGAAGAAAGTATTGTAATAGAAAATTTTTTTCGACTTCCGGTTTTCGACGGATTTACACGTTTCAGGGGTCAAAGAAAAATATAAAAACGTGTTTATAGAATATGGTTGTCTGTCCGTGTGTCCGTATGTCCGTGGGTCCTGTCGCCATTGTACCCTCAAAAACTTTATGAAGTTATGCATAGAATTGAACCAATTTTTTTTTTAAGTTTTTGGCTATGGCAAGCAGGTCCTTCCTTAATTTGGAAAAAATACGCCTGTAAGGGGCACTGTAATAGCGATTTTTGTGGCATTTTTGAATGTTATGCCATCGAAAAGTGTATGAAGTTATGCATAGAATTGAACCAATTTTTTTTTTTTAATTTTTATCTATGGCAAGTAGGTCTTCTCTTAATTTGGAAAAATACGCCGGTAGGGGGCGTTGTAATATCGATTTTTGTGGCATTTCGAATATTGTACCATCGAAAATTGTATGAAGTTATGCATTTAATTGAACCAAATTTTTTGCGTATATTTTTAGCCATGGCAAGAAAGTCCTCCCTGAATTTGGAAATATTCCGCCGAAAGAGGGCACTATAATAGCAATTTTTGTGTAATTTTCTTGACTTTTCGTAGTTCTATTGTATACTGGCGGCTCGTGAATCGACGAGAATTTCCCATCGTGATAAGCCGATTATTCGCGAACAGCTGATATAGAACAGAATAACGAAAAAATATTGATTTTAATAAATATCATAATCGAACTTAACTCGTTTTTACTTCAATTAATTGACTGAAGAAGAAATTTGAAATGAAAGTCAAAGTTGATATAGTGTTAAAGTAATAAAAATGAGATATTGACATTTGTAACAACATTTTGAAATATTAAAATATATGAGATAGAAGAAAGTTTTGGGACTGGCACATCCAACTAGTTTTTGTGAAACATTTTTAAATTTTCGGTATAATTTGTTTAAGTGTAATTGCATTTATAATGACACTTAGTAGTTACATGAAATTCCCTTCGCTTTGGTAATTATAAAATCTGGTCTTTGATTATCTATTTCCATAAGAATGTTATCATGATATTTTACTCGTAAATACCTATTCTATACTACTCGTATTTCATATTAATTTGAATGAAGTGAAGACGATATCCAGGATTATGAAATTTTTGCCTGAAGACAGTTGAAATACACGAAAGAAAAATTCGAATACATTACTTCGATTTGAAACTGCTTTTAATAACACCCTCGGGCAATCCACCTCCACTCTAGCCATCTTATTTGAAGATGAATTCCCGAAGGGAAACTTGTTTAATTCCTGTCCAGTCACTTCAGGTAATGCAATCTGATCTACTCCATGTGATATTGGATATCGTGTAACTCTATATAAAGAAAAATATTTGTTTGTTTCAGTCTATCTTACAATATTATGCTTTTATATTTTAGTTTCATTTCATTATATTTTTTTTATCCGTCAAGTTTACATAATCTCTCCAGATTCTAAATTAGAATAATTATATAAATAATTATTCAACTTTTTGCACACATGTAAGGCATTATTCAGAAGATGTACACTGTAAAAAACAATAAAGTTATTAAGAATTTTCTAGGAAACTGAGACGTCTAGAACTTTTTATGTAACGGCAACAACAAAAATTCATTTAACGATACACGCTTACACTGTAAATCAAAAAGTCTGCAAGGTTACTAAGAATTTTTTAGGAAACTGGGATGCCTACAACTTTTTATGCAACTGGAACCCAGGTTACAGGTAACATTTTAATAAGATTACTGTAATTTTAGTAGATTCTTTTGTAAAGCTACAGATTTCTGTAGTTTTGCAAAGATTAGTTTTGTAGATTCACATCTTTTTTGTACAGTGTACAGATAAAATGTTAGTAAGCATACAGATTTCTGCAACTTTACATCTGTAGAAATACATCTTTTTTTTTTACAGTGTAGTGGAGTGTATACGGCAGTATACACTCCACTATTCAGGCGGCTGCACAAACCAACACCTCATCAAGTTGATGGCTGGAATTCCAGAATTAGTTAAAACTCGATTCACATATTAAAATGCAACTGATCTGCCAAGTCATATCTTGGGGAAAACCCCTGCAAACCCGATTTTAATGGTTGAATGGTAGATTTACGATTGCATTTTCCTGCTCTCAGTTCTTCATGTAGTCATACCTTTGGGTACATGGAAACACAATTATAAACCTACTAGTTAACTACTAAAATGGAATAACAGACAATGCAAACTACGCCAGTTTAGATCCCAATCGTTTTTAAAAGGATACGGTTTTTCTATGAAAGTGTGTTCAGTCAAATGCTTTTTTTAAATTGAAGCCAATTTTACACTTTAAGCGTCATTTTCTTCCTCTGAAAAATTTGCCTCTACTTTCAGAGCTGGCAGAAAGAAAAATCGCTAAAAATGACGTCATTTTGATGAAAGTCTCGAAAAATCTTGCAATGTCTTGTTTTTAAATGAGTGTTACGTTTTCTTAACGATGTTATTTAATTTATATTCGAATTATTATATTTTTAATTGTAATGAGAAAATGGCATTAATAAAGATATAATAAACCAGGGAGCTTACAATTTCGTTATGATTTTTATATCTTACAAGTGAAGAGAAGATGATGAAACAAATCATGAGCAAAGAAGGAATTTTTATCACTACCGTTACGTTACATCTTTTTTATATCACATACGATATCCAAAGATAAATAGATGACTAGAAAAGAGGAATTCTGCTTTTTCAGAATTTAGTGTCCTTGGATACATACATACATATACATATATATATATATATATATATATATGTACATATAAATAGTACAAACATATTTCAATTTTAAGACTTAAAGCAACATGTTTTTATTTTATGTAAAATGACGTCATTCGCATCCGCTTAAGAATTCCACATTTACGATCAACTCTTAAACATCTACTGTAAAGCATGCATAGGACGTCACTATCGCAAAATAATACACAAATGCAGCAAAAAGATGCCGTCATTAAAGTAACTCGACAAAAAAGGGCTATTTAATGATTCACAGGCCTTCATTTGTTTGTAACATTAATATAGATACTTAAAATTAAATATACTTTATAATAGCAGCATGTTTTAACAGAAATCCCTCGTTTATATTTTTTCAAAATAGCACGTATTTTAATTACCTTTTCTTCCTGTTGTTATGAGAAACTGGCATCAAAAATATGTAATTACTATTTTAGAACTATTTTTCCTTTACTTTATACAGAAACAGTAGAGGTGGAGTACTTCCGTTGCCAATATTAAGCAAATGGCTCTAAAAACTACAAAAAAATTAATACTTCAAAAATAAATGGAGATACAGCTTTTAAAAATTGAAAATGTGCGATGCTTAGAAGTTAAAAAAATTGCTATAGAGTATTTAATCGTACAATGATACATCTGCTTTGTTTTACGGCTGGCTTATACAACCTAACGTTATTTTTTGGAGACGACACAAAATAAGCTGGGAAAAAGAAATAGCATACCGGGGGCTAAAAAGTTTACAATGATCCCATTATTAACATTTTATAGGCAGCAATAAAATAACCTTGTTGCCACCATATATAAGGAAATTTCAATGAAAACTTTTGAAATAAAAAATAAATCATAATAATATTAATATTAAAAAATATATCTATCGCTGGCTCATCTCGAAATGAACAGCTTTCAGTATAAAATAATTATTAAAATTGGTTCAGTAAAAAGCCCAGGGTAAATATCGAAAAAAAAAACCCGGCTTGCAATATAGTAATATCAGTGTTGTCATTATTATATATAATTAATATTATAAAAAAATAATATTCTTTATTAATATTTTTTACAAGCAAGATACATTATTTTGTCTTTAGTCTGTAAAATGATGAAGAATACTGACCAAATAAAATATAACAATTTACAAAATGTTAAAAAAGAGAAAAGAAAATAGCAAATCAAATTATGTTTTAAATGATTATCGCACTTTTTGAAATACACTTTAATACAAAATGTTTCTATAACTCTATACCACCATAAATATCATTCAGCAATCAATGTAGCTGAAGCGTAGCACAATTAGATGTAGATGAAATATATATCTTATTGTAGCTTAAACATATGTATTAATTTCATTCCAATTACTTCAAGTAATGCAGCCTGACTTCCTTCATATGATATTGGATATCACGTAACTCAATATAAAATGAAAATGTTTGGTTGGTTCTGTACACAATACAACATTATGTTTCTTTTTTAGTTTCGTTTCGTTTCATTTTACCTTTTATCATAATAACATAGAAATTATAATTACAGATATTAAAAGTATGTAACAAAATAATAATAGCCTTGAGGATATTTATATTACTGGGCCATTCCATGTTACGTGAGACAGCTTTTCTAAATATTACTACTGTTTTAACAATGTTATTATATCCTCAAATTAACCCTTAAATGCCTTATTTTTCAAAAATCATTGTAATAATGTTTTTCGGCTTGCATTTTTTAAATAAATCATGAGAAAAATACTTAAAAAAATCATATTTTGTTTACGGTTTACAGCTAAATAAGAGTTTTTTACTGTCGGCAATACTGGTCTTTAATTTAAAGAATAATTTTCCTTGATAAAATTCCATATTATTAAACACATAAGAATTTTAGGAACTATAATAAGAAATAAATTTTACTTGCTCACTGCAGAACAAAATAGGGTATTTCGCAAGCTTCCAAACAAAAGAAAAAGAACAAGTAGCAGCATTTGAAAAAATAAATCTGTCTTTATTCTTAAACAGCACAAATGTTGCCATCTGCATGTTGAAAATCGATTTAATAATATTTTCAGAATGTATTTTATTGGTAACATTAGGCATTATAGCTTCAATGTTATTCTAATAGTAGTTTAGAGCCTAAATTCTGTATGTTGCCGAAAAGCAACACTCGGCATTTAAGGGTTAAAACAACTATGCTAATATGAAATTCTAGGGATTTTTGTTATTTATAATGTATATAGTTTCTGTTTTAACCCCTTATAAGTTAATATATATATAGGTATTTATGTAAGTGTCAAGCGCATAACATTTTGTCTGTTTTTCATAGAATGGCCCTGAAATAGGCAAATTATTTAGGTATAGGATTTAAAATGTGGAGATTTTTAAACCTATTAAAAAAGAGCAGATTACTTTGGTCTAGAGTTTAAAATGTGAAGATTTTTAAACCTATTAAAAAAGAGCAGATTACTTTGGTCTAGAGTTTAAAATGTGAAGATTTTTAAACCTGTTAAAGGACCTTTCCGTATCACGTGCGGAACAGTTTTACTACATATTACTGCTATTTTAATAATGCTCTTGTTTCATCAAATTAAAACAACTATGGTAATATGAAAATCGAGGGATTTTTTTGTTATTTTTAATGTATAATTTATATTCTAATAAGTTAATAGATATAGGTATTTATGTGTTACGTGCAGGATATTTTGTCCGTTTTTAATGGAATGGCCTTGCTATTATTACTTCCAAATACAGTGAAATATGTTCAACACTAAATTGAGGGGCAGAATTTCTTTTTTTTTCCTGTTAAAAGAATTTCACGTTAAAAAAAAAAAAAAAAAAAAAAAAAAAAAAAGAAAAATCTCACAAATATTTTCGACGTCGTCAAATTTTATTTCGATTTTCTGTTAAACTACTAGTACGTTACTTCCATTAGGATAAAAAGCAGGTAAAAAAATATTGTTTTTTGGGGAAAAAAATCAGATATCTTTTTTTTTAAATGTTTTGTTTTTCAGCACTAGGGGGCTCGGCCCCCTACGAGCTACGCTCGCCAACCCCCTTCCAGACACCGCAGGCTCTAAATGCACGCTAATTTGATCGGCTGTAAAAAGATTTCGAAAGATTGAATTATAATTTAAAAAACAGTGGCGATCTCCCTATAAACGAATTTCTATTCGTTTCTCTTTGATTGGGGGAATTTTAACGCCAAATCCGCTGCGGTACTGCTTGATTATCCAGTCGACCAATTTCTCCAAATTATATAAATCGCCAAACCACCCGCCAAATTATACAAATTGACATAATTTTTATTTTAAATAACGAAAGAACAAATAAATTCGTACAACATTAATAAAAATACAAATAAAACGTCGAAATAAAAATAACTTGATGACGTAGACACGTGTAACAACATTTCAAAATAAGCTAATATAAAAGGAATTAAGTAAACAGAGTCTTTGTCTCCTGGTATTTTTTAACAAAGCGAAAAGAAAGTTCTTTTAAATGAGACATTTTAAATTAATCGTTTTTAATCTGACGTAATTTTTACCAAGCTATTCTTTCTCTTTTAAATATTCGCGTGAAAGTACTTTTGTTAGCAATGAAATATTATTTGCGCTTTCCTAACAAAAATAGTTGAAAATATCCTCTCAAAATATTAAATAAATGTCTAGCGCTATTTCTAAATTTAAACTTTTTTGCAATATTATTTTGTGTTCATTTTATGTAATAACTATAATGTGACGTAAATATGACGTAATTTCTCCTAAGACTTCTAACGCATGTTAATGAATTTATTATTTTACAATATCCTTTCTCTTTTAAAATTCACGTGTTTACTTTTTATGACGTAATTTTTAATAAGTTCCTGCTTTTTATACATAATTATTTAATTCTAATTTGAAAGTTTTTTTTCCTGTTTATAATAGTCACGTGTAAATAAATTTTTAATTTGAAGCAAACATTATTGCTTGCGCTTTTTATACAGTTGGCAACAGTTTAAATTAGTACAATTTTCTGAAATCTGTAAAAAATATCTCTAGAAATGCTGAGAATTTGAATTTAAAATAGAAATAAAACCTGAAAAAATGAGTCAAAATAAAAAAATTAATGCAATCTGCACTCCGTCAAATTCTAACGCATAAAATGATCTAAAAATGATTACACTGCCATGTATAGTTTTTGCTGCTATAAAACTTTTTTAGTGGAACGATTTTGTCCAACTTTAGCATTAAATATCTCTTAAAACAATTCTTCGATTTGAAAACTGTCTACATCAGCGTGTTTATCAAACATTTCTGTATAAAACCACTGATTTTCATATTTTTATATGCATTATTTTTCTCAATATTAACGAAGAAAGACCTCCGGTCACAAAAAATTCAAAACCGGCGGCGGCGGCGGTGACAGCGGTAGTTACTTTTTTTTAGAATAGAGAGATTCTGAGATCTAGCTTGTTTGTATGAAATAAGCAAAGCTGTCTCTAAATCTTCGTTGTTAGCTGTTCTGACACGTTTTCTCTTTGACTTAAACATACTGCGCTCAAACATTAACGTAATGGGGTCCCTATGTTTTATTATCGTCGATAAAGTAGAATTGGCAATGACAAACTCTTTGCAGATTTCTGTTTCCGTCCTTCTTTTTCATCAACTGCACTAAGCAGCTTCATCTTTATTTGAAGCGAAATAGCAGTTTGTTTTCGAACCAATTTCTCAGCCATTGTGCTCATAAGACATAATAAGCTAATTTACATAAGCTAATTTGCAAAAACATACGAAATTCACTGATTTTCTCCCAAAATTCAGTGTTTTTAACACAAAATTCACCAATTTCAACTCAAACTAACTAGATAGAAAGCGAATTTTTTCGAATTAACCCTCTCGCTACGTAAGTAATTCTTCGCGATGAGCGTCTTTTACAGAATTTTTAATCTTTTATCACCGGTTCTTTAAAGCAGAAATTTTTGACTGTCGTATTCCGGGATGACTATCGTAATCCGCCTAGCTTAATTAATGGCCCTATTAAATCAGACAAAGTTTTCACTAAAAAATAACTAGTGGGAATAACCAAATAGTATTAATTAGACGGGAAAATGCATGCTCGAAAATTTCTCGGGTTGCGCAGCGAGAGGGTTAAACGATTTGTGTTTCGTGTTAAAAGAAAAAAAAATGTATTAAATTGCATAGTATACTGTCCGGACCGCTATATCATTTAGTATTAACCGATTTTTCATGTTAAGCGTTTTCGTGTTAAACGTATTTCGTTGTATATGCTATAATTTAATGATTAAGAAAATTTTATTTTCACTATCGTTGTTTATATCCGAAACAAACCTGTTTGGCCTTTAGTCTGTGCTAAGTATACGAAAAATTGCCACAGAATTCCCATGCTGTGAAATGATATTTTGGAATGATTGATAACAAACAAATATAGATCCAATTATATTTTAAATGCTAATTCAAAACAGGATGTAATACAAAACGTTCCGGTAGCTCTAACATCATAAATCTCATTAGATAATTATGTGTATGTAATTTAATATAGCTTAATTAAGTACAAATTTGTGCTGGAAAACATATGTAACTGTCTTCTGCATCTCTTCTAATCAATCAGACTCATTAGTAAAACCTAAGAAAAGATGTTTCAAATGTCAGTTTGAATAACTTCGTACTTATCAAATGCAACTCCTTTTATGTATGCAGAGTGTGCTCCTTAATTGCTGCCCGCCAGCTAATTCCCAAATCGTTAATTTTAGAGATATACTTTCAATTCCAAAAACTTTTGTAAGCGTTGTTTTTCATCATTTTAAAAGGCATTTAAGTCAAAAAATTATTTTTGTATGTATTTCGAAATTAAAATTTTTATACTGTTCGGTTCTATAAATTACATTTAGAAACGTGTAACACATGATCTAATAAAGCAGAAAAAAATTAAGCGAGAGAGATATTTATGATGACAAGAAATAATACAATAATTGAAGTGACATAGTCATCCAGTAGTGTTTTAACAATCGATTACCGAACTTCAATTTGGATACAGCCCCTAAAATATGCTCGTTTTAAAATAATTAATTTCTCGGAAACTAATCATACTAATTTCATGAAAATTTGGATTTAGGCTAATTGAAGGGTGTAGAATCTATTTATGGTGTCAAAATTGGGTATTGCTATTGAAAAAAAAAGTATGAGTTTGTTTTTATATGTAGACGGCAGCCTAAGAAAAGTTTGTGTGCATCATCTAAAAGTAGACTTTATTTCGAATCGTTTGGTACCAGTAACTTTCTTCTACAATAATTTGTTGCAGAGTTATTATAGCCCAGTGGTTAGGGAGTTGAATTCTGAAATAATTAGGGGAAAGCTGGAAATTGTTTTAACCCTTTCAGTTTAGGTCTAGAATGAATATGTTACGTTTTACCCCTCGTACTAGGTGAGCATTAGGAATTATACATTGATTTATAGTAAAAAAAAAAAAAAACACGTTTTTTTTAAATGCCATAACACTATCTCGAAATTACTAAATTTTTCAAAAACATTGTCAATACAAATGTTGTAGAGCTTAAACTTCTGAATAAAATGAGTACCTACACTTAATACTTTTGTTGAATATTAAGGTCACAATTCTAGTTTAAAATTTTAGCACCGTGGTCAGAGGGTTGAACTCAGAATTAATTAGGAGAAAACTGGAAATCATTTTTATCCCTTCAGATTAGGTCTAAAATGAATATTCTATGTTTTCCCCTTCGTACCAAGTGAGCGTTAGGAAATATATACGTATTTACATTTGAAAAACATGTTTTTCCTTAATATTTTTAACAATATCTCAAAATAGTTAATTCTATCAAAAACATTGTCAGTGAAAATGTTGTAGAGCATAAAATTCTGAATAAAATGAGAACCCACATTAATATTTTTGTTCCAAATTAAGGTCGCAATTCCATCTCAAAATTTTGCCTTAATCCTTAATTAGGAGCTTCAAGATAGGAGAGACCATATTACCTTAACAATATCTCAAAACAGCTAACTATATCAAAACATTGCCAATGCAGATGTTGTAGAACCTAAAATTTTGAATAAAATGAATACTCACATTAATATTTTTGTTCAAAATTAAGGTCGCGATTTCAGATATTGTTAAAAATATGAAAGAAAAACGTGTTTTTCGAATATAAATGTGTACATATTTCCTAACGCTCACTTAGTATGAAGGGGAAAACATAGACTATTCATTTTAGACCTAATCTGAAGGGATTAAAACGATTTCCACTTTTCCCCTAATTATTTCTGAGTTCAACCCTCTGACCACGGTGCTAAAATTTTAAAGTAGAATTGTGACCTTAATATTCAACAAAAGTATTAAGTGTAGGTACTCATTTTATTCAGAATTTCAACCTCTACAACATTTGTATTGACAATGCTTTTGAAAAGGTTAGTGATTTCGAGATAATGTTATAGTATAAAAAAAAAAAAAAAAAAAAAAAAAAAAAAAAAAAAAAAAAAACGTGTTTTTTGACTATAAATCATTGTATAATTTCTAACGCTCACCCAGTACGAGGGGGAAAACGTAGCATATTCATTCTAGACATAAACTAAAGGGATTAAAACAATTTCCAGCTTTCCCCTAATTATTTCCGAATTGGGCCTTTTTTTGCTCCTCTACCTTTTCCAAGACTGTACATAATTTTTTAAATTCTAGCATATCAGGAAGTGAGTGAAACATCCATTACAAAATTCAATCTTTTCATACATGAACCAAGTTAAGTTAAATAAAAGAACATAAAAAATAATGACGGGAATATGAAGATGGGCATTGAATAACCAGCATGAAGGTGATTTCAAAACTATTAATAAAAATTAGGAACTACTTATAAATGTTAATGATTGGTGGAAAAATAAAAATTGCAAATAAGGCAGATTTTTTAGCCCTCGATATTCTATTTCTTTCCGGAAGCAATTAAAGTGTCGTACCCCCCAAAATAACTTTACGTTACATAAGCCAGCCGTAAAACGAAACAGATGTATCATTGTACGGTTAATACTGATAATCTGATAATACGGTTAATACTGATAATACTATACATAATCTCTACTGCAATTTTTTTTTAACTTCTAAGCACCGCACATTTTCAATTTTTATACCTGCGTATAGCGGAAAAAGTACTTTAAATTACAATTTGTTTGAAAACTGCATCTCAATTTATTTTTGAGATATTAATTTATTTTTTGTAGTTTTTAAAACCATTTCTGTAATGATGGCAACCGAAATACTCCATTTCTGTAAAAAGTAAAAGAAAAAGTAGATTACGATGCCTTTTTGTCGCCATTTTCTCATAGCAACTGAAAAAAAAATTGTAATTAAAGTACGTGCCAATTTGAGGAAATCTAAGTGAATGATTTCTGAAAAAAACATGGAGCTAATATAAACCATATTTAATTTTCAGTATCCATATTAATGTTAGAAACAAATGAAGGCATATGATTTATTAGATAGCTGATTTTTTTTTTGTCGAGTTTACGACATCTCTTTTTACTGAGTACTCTTTTACTGAGTTTGTATATTATTCCGCAGTAGTAATGTCATATGCATACTTTTCTGTAGATCTTGTTTAAGACAGGGTCGTAAATGTGGAATTCTTCAGCGGATGCAAATGACGTCTTTTTATATAAAATAAAAGCGTGTATTTTAAGTCTTAAAGCTGAAATATGTTTTGTACTATTTATATTTATACAGGGTGATTCAAAACTTATCGTTCAAATTTTCTGGGGAAGTAGGGAATACGTCAAGAAATCGAGTTCACATAGGAAAGTATGTCCTGAAACGCCATCAAAGTAAAGGTTAAAAGAACCGGAAAGAACAAAATTAAACGAGAAGTTTCCAGGCGTCAGATAATGTAGGCGTTGAATAAAAGTCGTTAACGAGTTTTTAAAGATGCGGCAGTCCAAATGAGAAGTGGAAATAAGAGAAGAAATAATACTAGCTTTAGGAAAGTCAAAACAATGATTGTGACGCAATGGACGATTGGGTACACAGAGCGCCCTCTACATAGACATGCGTGCATTTGCGGACATACTTTCCTATGTAAGATTGGTTTCCTGATGCATTCCCTACCTCTCCACGAAATTTGAACGATAAGTTTTGAATCACCCTGTATATATATATATAGTTTTTTTTTCATCGGTGGTGACACTAAATTCAGAAAATGCAGAATTCCTGCTTTTTAGTTTTTTTCCCTAATTATGTTACATTCGTGGGTTGCTTTTCCTTGATATTTAAATGAATTTGAATAAAGGCAAAAAGCAAGTTGAAAAAAAATTGCTGAAAAAATATTATCCAAATATCATTAAAGGAAGATAATATAGTATAAAATTTTCAAAAGGAAGTTTATCGCGAAATTTGCGATAATGAGCTTTTTAAGAAATTATAGAAGCCATTTATTCTAGTAAAAATTCAGATTTAATTTATTCTTGTTTTCTTATCAGGTTGCATTCATGTTTTGATCTTCCTTAATGTTTAACTTAATTTGAAAATTGCCAGGTAACACTTTGAAAGAAGATGCTTTTAAAATTTTATCAAGTATTATTAAATTTAAAAAGTTGAAAAGGTCGGCATCTTTTGATGTTTTTAGTTAACGTCAACTATGGAAGAATGTAGAATTGTAGATGGCGCTCTGGATTACCTAGTTGCGGAGGAACTTAACATCCAATTTAAAGGTGGTGCGACTTGGTGAGGCATAGGAAAGCATAAGAGAAAGTTGTTTAAGCGTTCTTAATCCACATTAGAAAGAACAAGAAAGAAAAATCATGCGTTAAGAATAGATTATGAAACCCTGTCCAACACATCCTGAAATCTTTAACAAAATTTCTTTATTTAGGGAAATAAGCTAAATAAGATAACTAAGAAAACATTTTAGAAATCAGATAAAACATTTAAAAATCTGATTTCAGCAGTTATCTTCAATAGCCAAATATGTATTCCAATTCTTTTGAACAGCCCTGTATTTTATCTGTAGGTTGATATATATACTATATAATGGGAAAATTCAGTTTAGCAAGGAAACGCATAACATATTGAAATTTCTCTTTCAGCAATTTATACTTATATGTTGGAAACATACTTAAATACTTTTTTTCAGCCCTGTAATTTACCTAGTAAGTATTTTTATTACACGCCACTATTTAGCTAAAATTTAATTCAAACTAAAATGCTCTTAAAACTACTGAAATCACATTCCCATAAATTATCGTCCATAGACGGCCGTGTATCCAATTCTTTTCGTGGCCCTGTATATAATTTTATCTATATTCTACAACCATTTCTTAGTAAACTAAATGCCGTTCAGCGTAAAAATACATAACACATTTGAAAACCAGTTTTAAGTAATTTAAGCAATACTCAATAACCTTCCCGAACTCTTTTGTGTACTCTTTTGTGTAGCTCTGTACATCAACTATTGTATTTTTACACACCATATAGTATGCAAAAATATAGCGAAACTTAGAAGCGTATATCATAATTACAAATGCATTTCCTGCCATCACCTCTATTATACAGTACTTCGAATAGAACATACTATCTGAAATCTTTTGTGTGGCCCTGTAAATGCTACGCACTTCGTATTGTATATGAAATAACTTATATATAGTAATAACTGTACTTATATATAGTATATAATTTATAGTAAGTCTCACCGACGTACAACAATTTCATTATATATGAAATAGTTTAACATAATTAAAATAAGCCGCAAATAATTTCCCCCTATACCATTATGCAACGGAAAAAGTTTATGTGGTCCTGTAAATGAATAATAAATATTCTTCGCACTGCATATTCTACAGAATGCATATTTTAGAGCACTCCATAACGACATATCAGTTTTATTATGTTTGCAAGTGTGTAATCATTAAAATTCATTTGGAACGATTTTTTCCCCATTGGCCGTAATGTATTGGAAAACTTTTGAGTGTCTCTGTAAATAAACTAAACATGCTACAAACTTCATTTGAAATAGGGTTCCTGCTAGGATAAAGGTAAATAATATCCACAAATTTCATTGCAATCCGAGTATATTTACCAGAGTTAGAGCGCGGACAGGCGACAAGATAAACCGAAGTCATAAACACTTTTCAACTTTGTTGGAATTAATAAACTTTACAACATACTTATAACTACTTAAAAGGTGACACAAACATATAAAAATATTATTTAATACAACCCTGATATCTTTCGAACACACGCACGTTCGTTTTCAAAGGGAAAAGATGACTGACTGAATAGAAAACAAATTTTAGTCAGTCATCTTTTCCCTTTGAAAACGAACGTGTGTGCATCCGACAGATCTCAGGGTTATATTAAATAATATTTTTCAATTCCTACTATTAGTTCACACTCTCCCTCTATTTATTTATATATTTATATATCTTGTTTAAATTTTCAATCGTTAATAAAATACTCATTATTCATCCTATCAAGTTGAAATAATTTTTTTTAAACTTGTACTGGATGACAATTGATGTTAATACAGTTTTTTCAAATATTAATTAATTAATTAAATTTAATTAATTAATTTTAGTTTTGCATGGGAAACAAAATGGCGGCCATTGGTTATTGAAGATCAATGAAAGTATTTTCAATAAGGGGTTACCATAGGGGGACCCTGTTCTGTCGCCAAATACTGCCACGTTTATCGCCAAATTTGGCGGCCAAAATGAGTCGCCAAAAGTGGCGCCAACTTGGCGATATCTCTAATATTTCGCCAAATTCCCATAGAGATCCATTGTAAGCCTACTTGCTTATAGAAAATCAACAAATTGAGATATTTTAATGCAACAAAAACTAATATTAGCTTAAGGGATTATATTAAATTTTTCTTTGATGGCCTAAGTAGGAATTGACTTTAAAAA
The DNA here is from genome assembly GCA_963932465.1 of Maratus speciosus. Lineage (NCBI taxonomy): Eukaryota > Metazoa > Arthropoda > Arachnida > Araneae > Salticidae > Maratus > Maratus speciosus. The sequence continues at coordinate 197,348,871 of OZ010792.1, read as the reverse complement.
CAAAATTTTTATATTACTTGTTATATGTTTACGTCACCTTTTAAGTAGTTATAAGTATGTTGTAATGTTTATAAACTCCTTATCATTAAGAATTTAAACGTTATTAAAATATGCATTTAGTGAAAAGTGGTACGAATTGAATATAAAAATAGTCGCTAATGGCCTCTATGCTATTGGTCCGTAGGACGTATATGTACTTCCACAGTCCAGGGATTAAAACAACATAATATGATCTAAATTGTCAAAACAAGTTTGCCTCGGAAACTTGATTTGCAATAATGAGCGTTTCCGTAAATTAAAGAAGCGGTTGAATCAATTAAGAAAAAGACAATCTTGGGAACTTATTCTTTGCCAAAAAATTTTTTTTTCTACACATTTTCAGAAACTTATCCAAATCTCGTTTCGTCAACATAAATGGTCGGCCTCCTCGGGATTGCTTGAAATGTTCAACACTGTAAAAAATTTGACGTGAAAAGACAATCATTTTAACTACAATTTCGTGCTGCAAATTGTTTAGTAATTCAACCGTATAGATAACCAATATTTAACCAAGAGTTCAGATATGTTTTTACATTTAAAAAAAAAATTTCCATCTAGTAAATATTTCTTTTTTCTTTTTAAAAATAGGCAGCTTAAGGTGGATTCTAATTTGGAACATTCAAAAAATCGATTTTTTTCCATATTCTGATAGCTTATAATGTCTAGAATATAACCCAAAACAATTTTTAGAAATTCGAATTATTGCAAAAGTTGCAAAGAATTGCTGTAACCGCTGTAACTAATTGCTGCTTAACAAACTTTAAACTAATTTTTTGAAAATTACATATTTTTTTACCTTGTCACTTGGATTGCTCGAAAACTGCTCGATAGATATTCTTTAAATTTTAATACAAACGTTCATAATTTTATTTTAAAAATATTTTCACTTTTCGAATTTTTACAAAGATTTTATGATTATTTTTACTGCACAATTTTTTTTTTTTCTTTTTCAGAATGCCATTTTCATGAATATATAAACTTGCAAAAGTTCTATGCTATGCCATAGAAAGATTCTGAAAATTAATTGTGCTTAAACGTTTTTTTTTATTATTATCTATTTTTTTATATGATCTTTCAAATAAGGCTCAGTGCAAGAGAACAGCTGATACTGCATTTTCCGAACGCCCTCGTTTACATTGTTACCAAGGACAAATTATGAACGTTTTTTATGAGAAATTAGGAAAAACTCTCCAAATACAACTTAATGTATTAGATACACCCTTTAAACAACATTTTACATTATTATTTAAACATACAAAAATTCCTTATACATAACTTTCTTTTCAACATTCAAACTGATGTGCCTTCTTAAATTACGTCAAATTAGAAGAATAATACATTGACGTACCATTAATTTTCAATATTTTTAGGAATTAATTTATTAAATTGTAATTTAGCTATTCCTTTTTATTTTGTACGAAAGTTTTGGCATTAAAGTTTCGAATGTGACGTAAAAAACCTTTTACGTTATGCTAAAAAAATATCTTCCCATAATCCAGTTTAAGTTATATTATGAAAAAACTAAAACTCTTTGTCTGAAATCAAAAAATACTTTCAGATTTACTTTCTTTCGGCTGTCCTGATATATCCGAAGTGCTCGTCTGTCATACTGAACAGATAATATACGGTAAAAACAGAAGATAGAGATAAATGATACTTGAAAAACAAACTGCATTAATGCTCCGGTCAAAAAGAAAAATACTATATCAGGGCATAGACTGCCACATAAAAAATAAGAAATAAAAATCTGTTACATTTAGGAAAAAAATAAAGCAGCCATCAGATATAAAAGTAAAATAAAAAGTCTTTTCAGATACATCATGGATAAAACGGTCAAACATATCGTCTTTCGTATTTTGAATAATGGATGAATCTTTGAAAAAGTTTATCTGGTTGTTTGAAATACCAAAGACTTCAGATAGATATTTATCATAACAAAAAATAACCTGACCGCAGATAGGCTTAGCAAAGACACAAAACAGTTATCGGTTATTTTTTGTTTAGACTCGTAACTTGCAGTGGATAAACTTCATGCATGGTTAAAAATTTGAGACTTTTGACAGTGATACCGTAAAGTTTTTGGAATATTTTTATTCCGAATAAAGAAATAACCCCTTATTAATCACCAATATGCTATTCCTTTCGGGCAACAATTAAAATGTTGTCTCTAAAAATGAACATTACGTTACATAAACCAGCTGTAAAACGAAGCAAATGTATGATTGCACGGTTAAATACTGATAATCTCAACTGTACTTTTTTTAACTTCTAAGCATCGCATATCTTCAATTTTTACACCTTCGTAAAACAAACAAACAAAAAAAAAAACCAACAACAAAAAAAAAAGTACATTTAATTGCAATTAGTTTGAAAAATGCATCTCAATTTATTTTTAAGATATTGTTTTTTTTTTTTTTTTTTTTTTTTTTTTGTAGATTTTTATATTAATTTTTATATTTATATTAATTTTTATACTGTATTATATAAAAAAAATGTTGAATGTACAAAATTAATATTTAAATTTTAAATTTAAAAATTCATCCCTGTAATGCGTGAATTTAAAATCATTAAGTTCTGCTCGCATGATAAAACTCTAAATTATGCATACAGAAAACAATTTTTGAGCAACAGTTCTTTTCGGGCGACAATTAAAATGTTGTCTCAAAAAATGAACATTAACTTACATAAACCAGCTGTAAAACGAAGCAGATGTGTGATTGCACGGTTAAATACTGATAATCTCAACTTTAATTTTTTTAACTTCTAAGCATCGCATATGTTCAATTTTTACACCTTCGTAAAGCAAAAAAAAAAAAAAAAAAAATATATATATATATATAAAATAAATAAAAAAAAGTACATTTAATTACAATTAGTTTGAAAAATGCATCTCAATTTATCTTGAGATATTATTTTTTTTTGTAGTTTTTTATATTAATTTTTATATTTATATTAATTTTTATACTGTATTATATTAATTTTTATACTGTACAAATATTAAAAAAATATTGTATGTACAAAATTAATATTTAAATTTTAAATTAAAAAATCCATCCCAGTAATGCGTGAATTTAAAATCATTGAGTTCTGCTCGCATGATAAAACTCTAAATTATGCATACAGAAAACAATTTTTGAGCAACAGTTCTTTTCGGGCAACAATTAAAATGTCAGCTCTAAAAATGAACATTACGTTACACAAACCAGCTGTAAAACGAAGCAGATGTATGATTCCACGGTTAAATGCTGATAATCTCAACTGTAGTTTTTTAAACTCCTAAGTATCGCATATGTTCAATTTTTACACCTTCATAAAGCAAAGAAAAAAAAAGTCCATTTAATTGCAATTAGTTTGAAAAATGCATCTCAATTTATTTTTGAGATATTATTAGCCTTATATTATTAACTGTATTATATTAAAAAATGTTGTATGTACAAAATTAATATTTAAATTTTAAATTTAAAAATTCATCTCAGTAATGCGTGAATTTAAAATCATTAAGTTCTGCTCGCATGATAAAATTCTAAATTATGCATACAGAAAACAATTTTTGAGCAACAGTTCTTTTCGGGCAACAATTAAAATGTCGTCTCTAAAAATGAACATTACATTACATAAACAAGCTGTAAACCGAACCAGATGTATGATTGCACTGTTAAATACTGATAATCTCAACTGTAATTTTTTAAACTTCTAAGCATCGCATATGTTCAATTTTTACACCTTCGTAAAGCAAAAAAAAAAAAAAAAAAAAAAACATTTAATTGCAATTAGTTTGAAAAATGCATCTCTATTTTTGAGATATTAATTTTTTTTTTAGTTTTTTAATTCCATTTCAGTAACGGTGGCAACTGAAGTATTTCATTTCTTTTGGAAGTAAAGGGAAATTAGTTGGTAAATAGTAGATTACTATATCTTTTTGTTGCCATTTACTCACAAAGAAAAAAAAGAATGTAATTAAAATACGTGCTATGCCGAGAATATCTTCTGCTATAAAAATGTAATTTAAAGGACATATGTGTGAGTTTTATGCTTGGCATTTACTTAATTCCTATCAAAAAGCTGAAATAATGCAATTTTATGAATCCGTGTGTAATAACACTTTCCTTTGAATGTGATGCGCAGAGCTTTTATCCTTCATATACAGAGGTACACAAAAGAGTTCGTTACTTTACTATCTATGAGCGATAATTACTGGATGTGCGTTTCAAGTTGTGGCATACGTTTTTAAATTCAACTAATTATATTGCATATTACTTGCTGTGTATAAATTATATAGATCATATACAAGGGTGTACAAAAGATTTCGAATACATTTCCATTTAAAAGAAAGTGCTAAAAAAGAGTTTTCATATGTGTTAAGCGTATCCTAACGTAACTAAATTTTAGCATAACATGAAGTATACTGGGTGTATCTGAAATGCTTCAACATACTAGGGGTATGATAGTACTCATCAAGACGAACAAAAAATGCAATGGAACAGGGTGACGCAAATGACGTTTAAAGGCTGAAATTCGCAAAACTAATAGAAATATTGAAATCTCGCATGCTGCTTTTCTGCAGAACTGGCTAGTAGCACGAAGCTGATTTTCCTTTCACTTTGTGCATATACGGTCAGAAAGAGATAACAAAAACTTGGAAGAAAGCCAAAAAAATCTCTGAGCAGGAATCCATGTGTGCAGGACTCCCGAAGTCTTCGAGCGTGTCCGCCAGTCGTTCGTCCGTAGATGTACTCTGTATAATAATGTCCGCGGTCGACACTTTGAACAATTCTTGTAAAATATTTGTTTTCTCTGGACATCATGAGCTGTGTTGTACCTATTCTGTGAAATAAATAATTTTCTGGAATGTTTCTTTCTTGTCTCAGTTTGTCCATTTCCAGACGCATTTTCTCGATTTTCAACCTTTAAATGTCATTTGCGACTCCATGTTCCATAGCATTTTTTGTTCGTCTTCATGAGTACTATCATCCCTCTAAGTTTGTTGAAGCATTTCAGATACATACTGTATATATAAATCGTTCGATCTTATACAAATATTCATAAAATAATTTGAATTACTTTCCGGCTATAGATGGTAATTGTCGAAATTGAATTTTCAAATGTTTTATTCATTTTGCAAATTGTTTACTTAGAAATCATTTTTTATCTTATTAAGTTGGCACAGGACCTTTGAGTTTGTCGAAAACGATAAAAAACACAGCCTTTTTCAAAGTACCAACACAAATAATATGCAATCAAGAGCTTTTTTTTTTCTCTTTTGGCCTTATGTTATTAACTGTATTATATTTTAAAAAAATGTTGTATATACAAAATTAATATTTAAATTTTAAATTAAAAAATTCATCCCAGTAATGCGTGAATTTAAAATCATTAAGTTCTGCTCGCATGATAAAACTCTAAATTATGCATACAGAAAACAATTTTTGAGCAAAATAGAATCATAACACACAAAATTAAAATCAAAATATACACAAAAAGTTTTGTTTAAAACTTAATTTTAGCATATATATATATATATATATATTTTAAAGAAGTTTTTCAAGTGCAAAAAAATAATCAAATAAAATATGTGAATGTTTTAGGTTTTATCATGAAGACTAGAAAGAAACGGATATTTGGTTAATTTTTAGGTGCTTTCGTAAATATATAAATACGTAGCACCTATAGTCGTCGTTCGGTCCGTTGTCTGTCCGTCCGCATATAACAAAGCAAATATTACCCAACCGAATGGTCTGAAATTTTAAATATTTAATTGTTGCAAAATTTTGTCGAGTCATTTCAGATTTTATGAAAATCAGATGTATAGTTTAATTACAAGGACATTCAAAAGTTTTCTTTACATTACCGCCAATGGGAAAAAAAATATTGCAAGCGCATTTTAATGATGTTACAGGCTTCTGAATGGTCTGAAATTTTAAATATATAATTGTTGCAATATTTTATCGAGTCATTTCAAATTTTATGAAAATCGGATGTATAGTTTAATTACAGGTACAGTCAAAAGTTTTCCGTTACATTACGGCCAATTGGAAAAAAAAATATTGTAAGTGCATTTTAATGATGTTACAGCCTTTCGAACAGAATGAAATTGATATGCACTTATGAAGTGCGCTAAAATATGCATTCAGTACAATATGCCGTGCAAAAAAATTTATAAAATTAGTTATAATACGAACGCACCTCATTTGCCACGTTTGACGGGCAATTTCCAACTTGTTTAAAGCTGTACCGTACATAGTTTGAAAGAAACTGTGAGCACAAACTTAAAATTTACTAATCTGAGAAAACACGTTTTAAAGTTTCAATGTCTACGGATATTAAATTATATTCACCGTCTATAATTGATTATAACTAAAAAAAATAATGCAGATATTTAATGTTTTTTTTTTTTTTTTTGCTTATTATTGAGAAATTTAAAAAAATCAGAATAAAAGAAAACCAAATGCTGATTTTTTGAAAGTTTAAAGGTCATGAACCCCCTTAAAGGTGAAGTTTTGTTAACGCATTATGTGTGTTGGAAAATATTACTTAATCTGTGCCTGATGCATGATTTTTCGTTTTTGTTAAAATTTCCTACGGTTCCAGGATCCTATGAGTTATTTTTAGAAAACTTTTCTCCTTGCCGCGATAAGTGAAATGTAAAAGTTCTATTCGTCTATGGCCAAAACTCACATAATTCTAATACTTTCAATTTTATGAAATCTCGGGGCTGTCTGGCACTAAATACAAAAAAACGGAATTTCATAAATTTCAAAGTATCATAACGCTGTGAGTTTTGGTCGTAGGACCAAGGACCCTATAAAAATGTAGAAAGTGTAATTTGTTTTATAATAAAAGCAGGTCTAATTCATCAATATAATCTTAATTTCTACATTATTTTCAACACTTTTGCAATTTTTATCGTCTACGTAATAAAAGGCAGACGATAATGTAGACATTTATTTCCGTAGCAAAGGAAATCGCTTCCTCGTTTTATAAGAAGAAAAAAATAAAGGCTCAAATTTTCTGATTAAAAATTAAGGGTTTGAAAGTCATTCTGACTGCAATTGAAAATAAATATCATTCATGTCTTGCTAACTATTAAAAAACCATCAACGATAAAATAACTAAATACAAATATTACATGTAATTTTTGCTTATTGTGCGTATAAATTTTCATAAATAGAAATGCTAATGAACAAATTAAGTTTTATTTTAGAAGAAAATGTATATATGCACACGTTAAAGAAGTAAGTTTGAAAATAGATTATAATTACAAATATTTAGATAGCATCATAATGTAATTCGGCATGGAATTTTTTCGGCTTGTAAAATAAAAATATTTCATGAAGTTTCTTTCCCGTCTGGGTACGAGATTGAAATATGTAGGTTTTGAATTGAAAAACGTACGTTTGGAGTTTTCAAAAATTGATATTTTTTCCATTTATTTATTATTATTATTTTAATGCTCCTTTAGAATCGGTGTATTTTCTCTGTGTATATTTGTAATTGCTCTGAGTAGTTTCATTTGAAATTAACAAAACAGAAAAGCAAGTTTTATAACAAATATGTATAACTGTCCAGGCCTTGACAGTTGATTTTATCTTAAATTTTGGATTTTAAATAATAGGAATGTCTGTCAAATTTAAGTGATCAGCTTTCAATAAAAATGTGATTTTTCTTATAGCAAGGGAACAATAAAAAAAACATTGGTCAAGAATTGGAGAAATATGTACATCAGTTGAATAAAATAAATAAATAAGGAAATCAGTTCATCCGTTGCTATGCATATTTCGGATTCCAATTGAAAAAAAAAAAAATGCGTATAAAATATCATTTTAATCATTGTTTAAATAGAAATCATCTGACACATTTTTAGGTGCGTTCGTAATTATATAAATACGTAGCACCGATAGACATCGTTCAGCCGCCCGTCTGTCCGTCTGTCTGTCTGTCCGCATATAACAGAGCAAAATCTACAAAACCGAATGGTCTGAAATTTTAAATACATAATTGTTGCAAAATTTTGTCGAGTCATTTCAAATTTTATGAAAATCGGGTGCATAGTTTAATGACAGGGACAGTTTAAAGTTTTCCGTTACATTGCGGTTACTGGGAAAAGATTGTTGCAAGAGTGCATTTTAATGATGTTACAGCCTTTCGAATGGTCTGGAATTTTAAATATATAATTGTTGTAAAACTTTGTCGAGTCACTTCAGATTTTATGAAAATTGAATGCCTAGTTTAATGACAGGACAGTCAAAAGTTTTCCGATACATTACGGGCAATGGGAAAAATTATTTCAAATGCATTTTAATGAAGTTACAGCTTTTCGAACTGAATGAAATTGATATGCACTTATGAAGTGCACTAATATATACATTTAGTACAATATGCAGTGCAAAAAATATTTATAAAACTAGTTATAGTACGAACGCACCTCGTCACGTTTGACGAGCAATTTTCAACTTGTTCTCATAAGTAGCATAAGATGTAGGAATACAATCGTGAGGTTTGTTTTAAGGGTTCTCAGGATTCTTAAAGCTTCAAAAATTTCGAAATTTTAATTTTGTTATATGTTAAAGTGCTATCTTGTCTGAATATTTTGATGTATTTGTTCTCTTTAAATTCCCATTAGAACAGAAGTTATGGTTTTTAGAATTACAGCCCCGCAATAGTTGAAGCGGCGTTTCCGAAACTTTGTAGTCAATTTTCTTAGAATGACGTTTTTGGGCATAATGCGCAGGATATTTGAAAAACTTCTCAATATTTTTTAAAGAAATTTTCAAAATATATGTCTCTTGTTAGTCTGTAAAAACTGAACCTAAAGTTTTCTATTTTATTGTTCAAAAAAAATATTTTCTGAAGTGATTATACTGTTGGAATTTCCAAAAACTTTATCAGCTAAATACAACTTCGCATTAAAAATATAAAAATGCATTAAATACAAATTTATTTAGATTCAGAGTTATTACTACAATCTGAAGTATAATTAAGCACCAAAATTTTAATTCTATTTGCAAAATTAACATTGTAATCCTGCGCGTAGGCTGTCATAACAATTTTCTTCTTAGCAAATATCTGACCGTTTGAAGTTCCCTATAAATATTAATCTTGCATCTTGTGATTTTTTTAATATATGAAATGAAATAACAAGCCTTTCAATACCACTAAAAATTGCGTTTTAAAATAATATACATTTTTAGATATTAAATGTTAAAAATGGTCTTTTTTTTTTTTTTCATTTTCACTGATTTTAAGAGTCCTGAAACCCCTTAAACTTCGAAGAGAATATTGATCTTTCATATAAATTTTCTCTCCAAAAATAGAACTTTTTAAATATTTAATAGTTCTATCTCCTTTAAACATTTACTGCATTGTCTATCACATCTGATAGATACCAGTAAATGATACATATCTAATTTACCTGTCATTTACATATACAAAACGAATCTTATACACCTCAGGGGTATATCACGTATCAAATAACACTAATCACTATGACTCGACGACACTACTGTACTAATTATTGCAGTTTGATTAATTAGTGAGAATCAGATACTAGAAGCAATATCAGGGGTCGTACGCGTCTTGAAATTTCAAGACCAGGAAATTCTTCGGTACGATTATAAGGTAGATTTCGTATGAAATACTACCTATTACATTTTCCCCTATGATGGAATTTCTGTAAAAAATGTTTTGCAGATCTACACCGATCGTGACCCCTAGAACCCAAAACGACTCTCACTAAAAAAAAAAAAAAAAAAAAAAAAAAAAAAAAAAAAAAAAATCTGTCTACCTATATCAATATATATCACTTTCTTATGGACACGATAACTTTCATAATTCTGCAGAAATCTCTTTTAAACTGATACATAAAATCAACGGGCATAAAATCTCGGTCAAGTTCGTTAATGGGCAAAATCGGACCAAAAGGGTGGAAATAGGGAGGATTTTGTGAAAACTGAAAAATCCCCATAACTTCTTAATTTTTATGCATATCAAATCAGTTTAAAATTTTTTATTACTTCTTAAAAAAGGAGCAACAATTTATGTGTCATAGATTTTTAATAAAATAAAAAATGGACTCAAGGGACGCAAAAATAGTGTTTTAGGGAGAAAAAAATTCTTAATTTCGTTAATTTTCAAGATATCAAATCCAATTAATATTATTATAAATCTTCTTAATATTATCTAAAACTTTTACATTGACAAGTTTTTAATAGAACCAATTCGTACCGAAAATAAATAAATAAATATATAAATAAATAGAGGGGGGGGGGGAGGTTGAAGAAGAAAAAAAATTATAACTTCGTCAACTCACAAGATATACAATCCGCATGAATTTATCATATATCTTCTCAATATTATCTGCAACATTTATACTGAAAGGTTTTTGATAGGACCAATTCTTACAGCAAAACAAATTAAAAATAGATAGCGGTTAAAAAAAAAAAAAAAAAAAAAAAAAAAAAAAACTCATCGTATTAAAGGTGTATTCAAATCCAAAAATGCTTATTTTCTGACTACTTTTTAAATTCATTTTTGCTTTCAAAGGCATCCAATTTTTTGGTTCTCTTATTCAGAAACTATATAATGTACCGTAAGGGTCGATTTTTTGATAGAGGCAGAATATATTTCAAAAAATGATGTCAAAGTGGGCATTTTGAACCGAATTTCCCAAAGCGATGGTGTTGGAAACGAAAAATATTGTACTACTGAGAAAATAATTGTTTATAAGTCAATTTTTAATTAATTGAACGACAAATAAAAACAGGTCGCTTATAAATCTCTTTAAAAATCACCCAGCAAGTTTCATATTTTTTCTTTTAAAAATAAATGAATGAATGTGCCAGAAAATTTCGAGTTGTTGAGAATGGAATAGTATTTTTTTAATTTAAAAACCTAAACATGATTCTGATAAAACCAGCTCTTATATAAAATGAAATAAAAACTCGTCAAAAGCGGCCAGGTAAAATTGTTAAAGTGGTTTCATCTCTAATCGTGATCTAGTTTTTGTTGTTGAAATTAGCACTAAATATACCTGTGCTTGTAGGCCGAGCCGGCAGAGATTTTTTTCTTATAGAATGTCTTTTCTTAAATAAGGCGAAATTTCGCTCGTTTAACCTAGATTTATTTTGCTATAAAAAATACTGATATTTGTCCTGAAAAATTCCCTAAGGCGTACGACTCATGGAATATTTATTTTTATTCTTATTTATAATTAATTTAAAATATTCATTGTACAATATATGGTTAACTCTTCTTTTTAATTTCGGTGGTCTTTGCAATATATTTCTTCAAATTGTTTGTAGCGATTTTTTTTGTACGTATTTTAAAATTTCACACTTTCTTGAAACCATTTCAAAATTACTGCAGGAGAACGCAAACTAAACAGAAGCAACAATGTACTCGTATTTTGACTGCGTAAAGGGAACTGCTCAGACGTGGGAACCATGTCTGTAGAGCATAAATGTCCCCCCCCCCCCCCAACCACCACCCGGATACTTTTATAAAGGTCTCTAAAAAAATGACTGGTTTTGTAAGATGAATCGATGAATTTTAGACAGAAATATTCGTTTTATTACACTCAACTTGAAGAATAGTTGATGCATTTTCCTTGCTTTTTCCTTTAGATGATACGTTCATAAGCTCAAATATGACGCATGAATATAAATATTTTAGATTAAAATGTTCCAGAAAAATAGTTATTAATTAATAATGCGATTATTAACAATTCATAAATAGAAACTGTTCTTTCGTCATCTTTAGAATCTGCATGATTGAAAACCTCCTTAAAACTGAATTTATGTTGTCTTTTGACTATTAATTATAAAATTATTTTAAGGGCCCTTACAGCCTTACTATTGACTAAAGTTTTTCTCTGCCAATTCAAATATGAAAAATCTGTTAAAAGAGAGCTTATACAGTCTTTTTACCATTAAATGTCAAGTTATGTTAAAGGCCTTTACTGTCCCGATGTAGATAAAAATTTAAAATATCATTCTGCCATTTCATATATGCTAAATACCGCAAGTTAACCACTTCAAAACCGCTGTCCCAGACACAAATTTTATCAAGTTTACGCAACTTATATTTAAATAGTTATTTTTAAATGCATAATCTGAAAATGCTCTATACGGAAAAAAGTCCTTCCGGCCAGTGCCGGGAGGAAGAGGTAGCTTTCATAATCCTTATTTAAAAAAAGCCAACTTATATCATGCAAACACACGAAGCTCAATTTAGTGGAAACCGAATATAGGAGATTCAATACTAATTTTTATCAATATAATGAAGGAGAATTTCGCGAAATTAGTCAGCGTTATCCAAGCTGCTTTTCTTTAAAGTAACTTATATTTGGCTGCCAAATTCGGCAATTTCTTAAAGTGCCTGTCATTTTAAGAGAACATGGGGGATGAGGCTAAGCAGTGAACTTGGTCGAGACCTTAGTAATTGCTGTGCACATGCTCACTCACATCGGAATCGGTTAATATATAGGAGTGCTGTCGCATGCAAAAAATCAGATTTTTCAAAATGTCACCCACAAGAGAAATTGAAACTGCTATATCTGAGCCATTTTTTAAGGTAAAGACAAACAAAAAATGCTCCTGAATCCTTATATCAAGATCAAATACTTAAAAAAGAAACCTTTTTTCAATTTCTAATTTTTTTGCACCTCACTTTAAATATATACATATTTTTTAATTTAATGGCCGCCATTTTGAAACAAGATGGCTGATGAATCTGGTCAGCGAACTTGGTCGAGGTGTTGATGTATACTATCCACATGCCTTCTTACATCGAAATAGGCGAATACGTGTGTTATCGCGTGACAAATACAAGATCGTTTCAAAATGTTAGCCATGCTAGAAATTCAAAGTGCTATAAATCAACCATTTTTTAAGATATAAACAAAAGAACAAATTTTCAGAAACAAAAACTGCTCCGGAATCTTTGTATCAAGGCCAAACACATAAAAAAAATCTTTTTCATTTTCCAATTTTTTAATACCTCATTTTGAATTTTAAATTTAATTTTTTTTAAATGGCAACCCTTTTGAAACAAGATGGCGAATGAAGCTGGCCAACGAACTCGGTCGAGACATTGGTATGTACTATGTAGAGACCAAGTTACATCCAAATAGGTTCATAAATACGCCTGTTATCGCGTGACAAAAATCAAGTCGTTTTAAAATGTCAGCCACAAGAGAAATTCCAAATGCTATTACTCAGCCATTTTTTTTTAGATATAGACGAAAGAAAAACTGTTCCGGAATCTTTGTATTAAGGTCAAACACATACAAAAAAAATCTTTTTCATTTTCCAATTTTTTGGTATCTCATTTAAATTTTTTTATTTTTTTATTTTTTTAAATGGCCGCCATTTTGAAACAAGATGGCAGATGAAGCTGGCCAACGAACTCGGTCGAGATATTTGTATGTACTATGTACACACCAAGGTACATCCAAGTCGGTTCATAAATACGCCTGTTATTACGTGAGAAAAATCAGGACGTTTCAAAATGTCAGCCACGCTAGAAATTCAAAATGCTATAACTCAGCCATTTCTTAAGATATAGACGAAAGAAAAACTGCTCCCGAATCTTTTTATCAAGGTCAAACACATAAGAAGAAAATATTTTTTCAATTTTCAATTTTTGGTACCACATTTCAAATTTAAATTTTTCTTAAAAATTTAAATGGCCGCCATTTTTAAACAAGATGGCGGGTGAAGCTGGCCAACGAACCCGGTCGAGACATTGATATGTACTATGTATAAACGAAGTTACATCCAAATCGGTTCATAAATACGCCTTTTATTGCGTGACAAAATTTAGGACGTTTCAAAATGTCAGCCACGCTAGAAATTCAAAATGCTATAACTCAGCCATTTTTTAAGATATAGACGAAACAAAAACTGCTCCGAAATCTTTGTATAAAGGTCAAATACATAAGAAAAAAATATTTTTCCATTTTCAATTTTTTGGTACCACATTTCAAATTTTTAATTTTTTAAAAAATTTTAAATGGCCGCCATTTTGAAACAAAATGGCGGATGAAGCTGGCCAACGAACTCGGTCGAGAGATTGGTATGTACTATGTACACACCGAATTACATCCAAATCGGTTCATAAATACGCCTTTTATCGCGTGACAAAATTCAGGACGTTTCAAAATGTCAGCCACGCTAGAAATTCAAAATGCTATAACTCAGCCATTTTTTAAGATATTGACGAAACAAAAACTGCTCCGGAATCTTTGTATATAGGTCAAATACATAAGAAAAAAATATTTTTCAATTTTTAATTTTTTGGTACCACATTTCAAGTTTAAAATGTTTTTAAAAATTTTAAATGGCCGCCATTTTGAAACAAAACGGCGGATGAAGCTGGCCAACGAACTCGGTCGAGACATTGGTATGTACTATGTACACACCGAATGACATCGAAATCGGTTCATAATTACGGGAGTTACAGTATGACATAGGTCAGATATATATATATATATATATATATATATATATATATATATATATATATCAATTTTGAACGGAGGGTGGTTTCGGGGTCTGGGGGTCATGATCGATGAAAATATACCAAAATTTTTTGAAATCGCTTTCCTCCGAACGGCTGCAATAGGTAGCTTTTTTGTAAAGAAAGCTACCTAATATTATTCTACATTACTATTGGTTTAAAAAAAAAAAAATAATAATATATATATATATATATATATATATATGCCTCTTTTGAATGTGCAATTTTGCACAGATTGTATCGAAAGAGTCAATAAAATATATGCTGATTTTATTTTGTGTTTTAGTACTCTCGTTAACAAGTAATTGTTATATTATTACTTTTTATATTTTAAGGCGCAATATTGACTAATCTTTGAAATGTGTTTCGCAAAATTCAGATAAACTTTAAATTTCAACTCATATTTAGTGTGTTTTTCAAGACAGAGCAACGGAAATTTGCCTGTACGTAAATTATGCATGTCATCCAATGAAAAAAGAAATAAAAGGGTTCTGATTGAGATTTATTATAAAGTTCTTTTTATAAAGCAAGAGTTCTTATAAAAAATAATATATATATGTGGATGATCAAATAAAACCTTACTAGAATGGTTCATTAGATAATCATATGCAAAAAACTTTGATGCAAATAGTATTATTATGTGTATTTTAGAATTGAAGTTATCAGCTTACTGTGAACTATTGAGTTTGAAGTTATGAAATATAACTCTATAAACAACAGAATATACATCTAACTATTCTTTCAATATTGCACAAATATGATACAAACTTCACCGACTCTTATTTTTCACTCACATGGTTAAGTACTACTGATAGTTGCACAGTATTATGTTATTAACAAAAATTTTCTGCATAATGTTCATGTTATGTAGACTTGCATTCCAAACATTTCTAGACTTGCATTCCAAACTGGATTTCATGTAACTGACGGATGGTAATATAATTTCAGTACATAACCATACATTACATTAAATATAACAAACATACGCACGTGTACTAAAAATATCTAGCCATTATTATAATAACACTGCTTTATAAACGTACGTGATTATCTTGACTTTGTTGTAAGTTTAAAATTATTAATAAAAATTATTACTATTCATAACATTTAAAGTGAAGAAAACAGAAAAATGTAGATGAATTAAATATATAAAAAAGACTTAATTTTAAAATGGTTTCCCTTAACTATGCGAATCATTAAGCCACCCACATAGCTCTGTTGCTCGTATAAATTAGGACCACACCCGAAGCCCATTGCAAAACCATGCATTAACTTAAATACTTATAGTACGATCCATCTTTTACCCATACTGTAATTTAATTTAAATAGCAGTTTGCATTTTATATTATTAAATCTAATAAGTAATTTAAACTTCATTAAGTTTGCATAGTTAAAACTGATATATTCTTTTACCGTTTTAATCTGAAATAATATTGAAATACCTTGATCAAATAAAGCATTTACGAAAATACTACACGCAACATCTTATTATACAAGAATCTATCATTAAAGTTATTTTAAAACAGACGGCTTTTTCGCGATCTTCAACTATACACGTTCAAACTAATGTGTATGAACGAAATGTCAGCTATTTCTTTACGTGAGGTATAATTATTTTTCCTATAATTTTCTTACAACCCACCTAAAAAGGAATTTTTAGTTAATATCTCCCGCTTTTAATCAGCTGAAACGAAAGATGAAAAGAAAAAAATGCGCTTCAAAGATGCATTCAAAGAACCCTTGGAAAAATAAAAATAAATAAATAAAACGAGTTAAATATAGAGAAAAAGGCAATTACTACACAAGAGTAATAATTTATTTTTATTTTGCGTTTTTATAAAATTTTTCGGTGAAACATGCGCTGTAGTAAAGGCATCTAAAGGAGTAGATTCCCCAATCAAAATTTTAAACGGTACATTCCATTAAATATATCAAACATACTCACACTTACCAAAATAAAATCTGGTCATTATCGTAACGAGGTGGAACCCGTCGAACTTCGACGAAGGAAAATGTTGAAGAAGGAACTGTTTCATTGATTTATGCTAAACATACAAAATTAGTTATAATAGAAAATGCATCTTCAATTGGTTAATCTAACTCTCAAACAAATATTATTTTAACCTAAAATTAACAAAATACTATTTCTATGAAATTCAGTTGTTTGTCTGAATTATTAATATTAAACATTAATCGCATATGCAATCAGTAAAATATAATAAAAAGCAGTTATTATGATGAAGTTGCCAATTAACTCTCTTATGCTTCGTTTTCCCGAATCAAAATGATAAAATGTATTATAGTTTGATACCATCAGATACCCAACATCATTTTCACCTTCTCATAATTTACATATATATCTCTTATATCTGTATTCATCATTTTTACTTTCTTCTATCTTCAATAGAAGAAAGTATTGTAATCGAAATTTTTTTCGACTTCCGGTATTCGACGGATTTGCAGGTTTTAGGGGTCAGAGATTGCAAAAAACATGTTTATAGAAAATGTCTGTCTGTGTGTCCGTCTGTCCGTCCGTCCGTCTGTCCGTCGCCATTGTATCATCAAAAAGTGTATGAAGTTATGTATAGAATTAAACCAAAATTTTATTATAAGTTTTTGGCTTTGGCAAGCAGATCCTCCCGGAATTTGGAAAAAATTCGCCGGTAGGGGGAGCTGTAATAGCGATTTTTGTGCGATTTTGAATATTGTACCGTCCAAAAGTGTATGAAGTTATGCATAGAATTAAACCAAATTTTTATTTTAAGTTTTTGGCTATGGCAAGCAGGTCCTCCCTGAATTTGGAAAAAATTTGCCGGTAGGGGGCGCTGTAATAGCGATTTTTGTGCGATTTTGAATATTGTACCGTCCAAAAGTGTATGAAGTTATGCATAGAATTAAACCAAATTTTTATTTTAAGTTTTTGGCTATGGCAAGCAGGTCCTCCCTGAATTTGGAAAAAATTCGCCGTTAGGGGGCGCTCTAATAGCGATTTTTGTGCGATTTTAGGTAGCTTTCTTTACAAAAAAGCTACCTATTGCAGCCGTTCGGAGGAAAGCGATTTCAAAAAATTTTGGTATATTTTCATCGATCATGACCCCCAGACCCCGAAACCACCCTCCGTTCAAAATTGATATATATATATATATCTGACATATGTCACACTGTAACTAACGTAATTATGAACCGATTTCGATGTAATTCGGTGTGTACATAGTACATACCAATGTCTCGACCGAGTTCGTTGGCCAGCTTCATCCGCCGTTTTGTTTCAAAATGGCGGCCATTTAAAATTTTTAAAAAAATTTAAAACTTGAAATGTGGTACCAAAAAATTAAAAATGGAAAAATATTTTTTTCTTATGTATTTGACCTTCATACAAAGATTCCGGAGCAGTTTTTGTTTCGTCAATATCTTAAAAAATGGCTGAGTTATAGCATTTTGAATTTCTAGCGTGGCTGACATTTTGAAACGTCCTGAATTTTGTCACGCAATAAAAGGCGTATTTATGAACCGATTTGGATGTAATTCGGTGTGTACATAGTACATACCAATGTCTCGACCGAGTTCGTTGGCCAGCTTCATCCGCTATTTTGTTTCAAAATGGCGGCCATTTAAATTTTTTTTTTAAATTTAAAATTTGAAATGTGGTACCAAAAAATTGAAAATGGAAAAATATTTTTTTCTTATGTATTTGACCTTTATACAAAGATTTCGGAGCAGTTTTTGTTTCGTCTATATCTTAAAAAATGGCTGAGTTATAGCATTTTGAATTTCTAGCGTGGCTGACATTTTGAAACGTCCTAAATTTTGTCACGCAATAAAAGGCGTATTTATGAACCGATTTGGATGTAACTTTGTTTATACATAGTACATATCAATGTCTCGACCGGGTTCGTTGGCCAGCTTCACCCGCCATCTTGTTTAAAAATGGCGGCCATTTAAATTTTTAAGAAAAATTTAAATTTGAAATGTGGTACCAAAAATTGAAAATTGAAAAAATATTTTCTTCTTATGTGTTTGACCTTGATAAAAAGATTCGGGAGCAGTTTTTCTTTCGTCTATATCTTAAGAAATGGCTGAGTTATAGCATTTTGAATTTCTAGCGTGGCTGACATTTTGAAACGTCCTGATTTTTCTCACGTAATAACAGGCGTATTTATGAACCGACTTGGATGTACCTTGGTGTGTACATAGTACATACAAATATCTCGACCGAGTTCGTTGCCCAGCTTCATCCGCCATCTTGTTTCAAAATGGCGGCCATTTAAAAAAATTAAAAAATAAAAAAATTTACATGAGATACCAAAAAATTGGAAAATGAAAAAGATTTTTTCTGTATGTGTTTGACCTTAATACAAAGATTCCGGAACAGTTTTTCTTTCGTCTGTATCTAAAAACTAGTTGGATGTGCCAATCCCAAAACTTTCTTCTATCTTATAAATCTTAATATTTCAAAACCTAGTTACACATGTTAATACTTCAATATTATTAGTTCAATACTATACCAACTTTGATTTTCATCTTAAATTTCTGCTCAAGTCAATTAAACGGACTAAAAACGAGTTAATCTATATCCTGATATTTGTTAAAATTATTAATTTTTCCTTATTCTGTCGTTATCAGCTGTTTGCGAATAGCTGGCATAGCAGGAAGCGAGTTCTCGCCGCTGCATGAGCCGCCGATGCACAATAGAACTACGAAAAATCAAGAAAAGTATACAAAAATCGCTAGCACGGAGCCCCTTTACCACGCAATATTTCCAAATTCAAGGAGAACCTGTTGGCCAAAGCCAAAAACAAGCACAAACATTTTGGTTCAATTGTATGCATAATTTTATACGCTGTTCGATGGTACAATAATGAAAATGGCACAGAGATTGGAATTATAGCGCCCCCTTCTTTCGGAATTTTTTCAAGTTCTGGGAGGACTTGTTTGCCATAGCCAGAAACATGCACAAAAAATTTGGTTCAATCATATGGATAACTTCATACACTTTTCGATGGTACAATAATGAAAATGGTACAGACATCGCAATTATAGTGCCCCCTTCCGGCAGAATTTTTCCAAATTCAGGGAAGACCTTCGTGACATGACCAAAAATAAACACATAAAATTTGGTTCAATTCTATGCATAACTTCATACACTTTTCGGCGGTACAATATACAAAATGGCACAAAACTTGTACAAAAATCGCTATTACAGCGCCCTCTACGAGCGATTTTTTTACAAATTAAGGGAGGACCTCCTTGCCATAGCTAAGAACTTAATTTTTTTTTTTTTGCTTCAATTCTATGCATAACTTCATACACTTTTCGATGGTGCAATATTCAAAATCGCACAAAAATCGCTATTACAGCGCCCCCTAACGGCGAATTTTTTGCAAATTCATGGAGGACCTGCTTGCCATATCCAAAAACTTAAAATAAAAATTTGGTTTAATTCTATGCATAACTTCATACACTTTTGGACGGTACAATATTCAAAATCGCACAAAAAGCGCTATTACAGCGCCCCCTACCGGCGAATTTTTTCCAAATTCCGGGAGGACCTGCTTGCCATAGCCAAAAACTTATAATAAAATTTTGGTTTAATTCTATACATAACTTCATACACTTTTTGATGGTACAATGGCGACAGACAGACGGACAGACGGACAGACGGACGGACGGACAGACGGACGGATGGACAGGCGGACGGACGGACAGACGGACAGACGGACACACAGACAGACAGACATTTTCTATAAACATGTTTTTTGGAATCTCTGACCCCTAAAACATGCAAATCCGTCGAAAACTGGAAGTCGAAAAAAATTTCGATTACAATACTTTCTTCTATTGAAGATAGAAGAAAGTAAAAATGGCTGAGTAATAGCATTTTGAATTTCTCTTGTGGCTGACATTTTAAAACGACCTGATCTTTGTCACGCGATAACAGGCGTATTTATGAACCTATTTGGATGTAACTTGGTCTGTACATAGTACATACCAATGTCTCGACCGAGTTCGTTGGCCAGCTTCATTCGCCATCTTGTTTCAAAAGGGTTGCCATTTAAAAAAATTTAATTTATAATTCAAAATGAGGTATTAAAAAATTGGAAAATGAAAAAGATTTTTTTTATGTGTTTGGCCTTGATACAAAGATTCCGGAGCAGTTTTTGTTTCTGAAAATTTGTTCTTTTGTTGATATCTTAAAAAATGGTTGATTTATAGCACTTTGGATTTCTAGCATGGCTAACATTTTGAAACGATCTTGTATTTGTCGCGCGATAACACACGTATGCGCCTATTTCGATGTAAGAAGGCATGTGGATAGTATACATCAACACCTCGACCAAGTTCGCTGGCGAGATTCATCAGCCATCTTGTTTCAAAATGGCGGCCATTAAATTAAAAAATATATATATATTTAAAGTGAGGTGCAAAAAAAAAATAGAAATTGAAAAAGGTTTCTTTCTTAAGTATTTGATCTTGATATAAGGATTCAGGAGCATTTTTTGTTTGTCTTTACCTTAAAAAATGGCTCAGATATAGCAGTTTCAATTTCTATTGTGGGTGACATTTTGAAAAATCTGATTTTTTGCATGCGACAGCACTCCTATATATTAACCGATTCCGATGTGAGTGAGCATGTGCACAGCAATTACTAAGGTCTCGACCAAGTTCACTGCTTAGCCTCATCCACCATGTTGTCTTAAAATGACAGGCACTTTAAGAAATTGCCGAATTTGGCAGCCAAATATAAGTTTCTTTAAAGAAAAGCAGCTTGGATAAAGCTGACTAATTTCGCGAAATTCTTATTCATTATATTGATAAAAATTAGTATTGAATCTCCTATATTCGGTTTCCACTAAATAGAGCTTCGTGTGTTTGCATGATATAAGTTGGCATTTTTAAAATAAGGATTATGAAAGCTACCTCTTCCTCCCGGCACTGGCCGGAAGGACTTTTGAATATTGCACCATCGAAAAGTGTATGAAGTTATGCATAGAATTGAACCAAAAAAAATTTAAGTTATTGGCTATGGCAAGGAGGTCCTCCCTTAATTTGTAAAAAAATCGCTCGTAGAGGGCGCTGTAATAGCGATTTTTGTACAATTTTTGTGCCATTTTGAATATTGTACCGCCGAAAAGTGTATGAAGTTATGCATAGAATTGAACCAAATTTTATGTGTTTATTTTTGATCATGTCACGAAGGTCCTCCCTGAATTTGGAAAAATTCTGCCGGAAGTGGGCACTATAATTGCGATGTCTGTACCATTTTCATTATTGTACCATCGAAAAGTGTATGAAGTTATCCATATAATTGAACCAAATTTTTTGTGCATGTTTCTGGCTATGGCAAACAAGTCCCCCCTGAACTTGAAAAAATTCCGAAAGAAGGGGGCGCTATAATTCCTATCTCTGTGCCATTTCCATTATTGTACCATCGAACAGCGTATAAAATTATGCATACAATTGAACCAAAATGTTTGTGCTTGTTTTTGGCTTTGGCCAACAGGTTCTCCTTGAATTTGGAAATATTGCGCGGTAAAGGGGCTCCGTGCTAGCGATTTTTGTATACTTTTCTTGATTTTTCGTAGTTCTATTGTGCATCGGCGGCTCATGCAGCGGCGGGAACTGGCTTCCTGCTATGCCGGCTATTCGCAAACAGCTGATAACGACAGAATAAGGAAAAATTTATAATTTTAACAAATATCATGATATAGATTAACTCGTTTTTAGTCCGTTTAATTGACTTGAGCAGAAATTTAAGATGAAAATCAAAGTTGGTATAGTATTGAACTAATAATATTGAAGTATTAACATGTGTAACTAGGTTTTGAAATATTAAGATGTATAAGATAGAAGAAAGTTTTGGGATTGGCACATCCAACTAGTTTTAAAATGGTACTTTAATTTGATCATTTTAAATTAATTTTAACTCAAAACGTGAAGTCACGATTGTCAACAACATATTTGCATGTGAACAGTCGCACTCTTAACTTCAGATACCAATCTCAATACCGAAACGTAAAAATTGCCATAATTTAAGTTTTTTAGACGCATTTGTGTTAAAATGTTTAGTATTATCTAAGAGATTGATCGTTTTCTTTTAAATATGACGTCATTTTCATTTACTTAAGCCTTTGCCTAGTGTCTCAAAATCAGCACTCAGACAGAAGAAAAAATATGGAAACATTATAAGGTAAAATGCGTGTTTTTAAAAACAGTACATCATTTTCCATTCAAAATATTTTGGTGCAATATGTCCCGAATGGGATTTTGCGGCACTTAACCCTACACAGCGAAATTTCAATAATAGAAAAAAGAAAATATATATTTTAATTTTTATCAAAAAATGGCACGGATAAAGATAAATAAACCTTACTATTCTATCAATTCTGCAATAATGAAAGCTATACGATCACAATTTCATAAAAATTTCATAAAATATTTTTTTAATTAAAATATTAAAGTGGAGATATTAAAAAAAACGGCTAGTACGGGCGCATATACAAATAAACAGCTTCCAATTAAATATATATATATATATTAGTAATATTGGTTCAGTTGAAGGCTCAGGGCAGATGATTAAAAAACAGCCTTGTGTTTTAAATACATAGATTATATAAAGTTATAAAAAAATACATTAAGGAAATTTTATTATTTTAATAAAATTATAGTAGAATGTCTCAAAGAATAGCAGTAAAGTTTTATTAGTCAAGAGAATTTTGGACAAAAACATGGGGAATCTGATATTATTTTAAACCTCAAACTTTTCCAAAGATCTTCATTGTTTGCATGTATAACTCGACAAAGCGAATTAATCCATAGGCGATAATCAACACGTTCTTTAATAAATGTCTTTTTTTAACAAAAACTTGCAAACTGAGCATGCACATTGTATGTCACTGCTCTTCTATAAAGACACTGTAAATTTTTGTAACACATTGCGCTTTATCAGCTTGTGAATTCGCCTACGTTATTTTCAAAAGAAGTTTTTTCACCTGTGAAGGATTTCAAAGCAACTGGGGTGAAATGACGACTTCTACAAAACATATTTCAGTTTTAAGAATTAAAAAACACGCTTTTTTTTTAATAAAATGACGTCATTTACATCCTCCAAGGCATTTCACTCGTATATTCCAGTCTTAAAGAACATATATAGAGAGCTTCTAGAATTCGTAAATTTTGTAATCAGTCCTACATCTATAGAAAAGTACTCAAATGACGTCATTATCTCAGAATAATACACAAATACAGCAAAAAGTAATACCGTCATTCAAGAAGATCGGGAAAAAAATCGGGTATTTAATGTTACATTTGCCTTCACTTGTTTTTGTTTATAATCTCTCCATGTTTTATCATTAATCCTTTTTTCAAAATTTGGAAAATATTATTACACACGAGTGAATAAAATTTCTTTCTTTCAGCTTTCTGATACGAAATAAATAATTGTGAAGGAAAGTCACACAATTATTTAAAATACGTTTTCGTAAAAAGAAAGTGTTATATTTTTTGTAAAATATTTTTGCTGTAAACTAAGAAACATTTAATTGATGAATAGAAGGGAAAAAAACCAAAATTCACCGGATTTTATAACATACGGTATTTTTGACATAGCATGTATTTTTATTTCCATTTTTATGAGGAAATGGCAACAAAAAAATACAGTAATCTACTATTTTCCCCTTTACTTTAAAAAAGAAATGGAGTGCTTCAGTTGCCACAATTACACATTTGGTACTAAAAACTATAAAATTTAATATCTCAAAAATAAATTAAGATACAGCTTTAAAACAAATTGCATTTAAAAGTAATTTTTTTTCCTTTTAAGACGGTATAAAGACTGAAAATGTGAGATGTGTAGAAGTTTAAGAATTTTCAGTAGCGAAAATTGCAAAGCGAAAATTCATTTCAAATTTGAAAGTGTTGCCATTCGCAGAATGACGTATGCGTTACGCACAGATATGTTTGTCCTTTATAATATAGATTACACTAGTTTTAAAATTAGGGATTAACTTAACTTTACTGTTAGTTTGAAATGATGAATATAAATTATTATTATTCATAACTTTTAAACCGAAGGAGCTGGAAAAATGCAGGAGAATTAGACAGATAACAATGATTCTCTTTCAATTAAAAGCAAGATATTCGTAAATTATGTCTTTTAAACGACTAAAGATGGCACTAGATTTTCAAGTACATTTTCGAACTAATGAATATGAACCAGTTATTTCTTTCGTGAGGTATAATTGCTTTGTCTATAGTTATCTTACATCCTGCCTTAAAAGATATTTTCCGTGAAATATGCCTGCCAATATCAGTAGAATCAAAAACTGATTTTAAGGATGCATTCAAAGTTTACTTTAAGACCAATGTCAGACGGGCGTCTTTTTGCTGCTTTTTTGCTTAAGTATTATCCATTCACAATGCTATCACAATGCTATCCATTCACAATTATCCATTCACAATGCTACGCATTGTGAATAGGTAATACTTAAGCAAAAAAGCAGCAAAAAGACGCCCGTCTGACATTGGTCTAAACAAAACTAAACCTGTTAAATACAGAGCAAAATTCAATTACTATAAAAGACCTATAATATATATCAATAATAATATATTTTTATTTTGCGTTTTTATAAAATAATTTTTGTGAAAAGGTACAGAAAGAACAGGATCCCCCTCCACCCCTCTTTCACAAATTTTTAAAATTTTACCTTATTTTTACCCGACTGAAAAGAAGGGTTATGTGTTTCACGCGTATCTGTGTAAGTGGATTTCTTTATACCCTCGAAACAGCCCAACGGCTGGATGGATTTTAAGGAATGAGGTCTCTAACAATTCGTCTTAACGGCCCGATAGTTATAGGCTAGGTTTTGTTTTTATAAATTCAAAAGGGCGGCCGCAAAATACAAAATGGCGGTAGAGACGAAAAAAAAAAAATTACGCACCCTATTGAGTGGCATATCATTGGATAGGTCTTTCAAAATGAAGACGATGTTTCATTGACTATTTTACAGTCAGAAGCTCCGTTAAAATATTATACAACCTGGAAGTTGTGTATGCAGGATCTCTAGCATTACTACAACTCCATCCACCATAGACCTATAGACTTCATCAAAACAGTGTTTATAGATAGGAATTAACAATTAAACACAACTTAAAAGTCATCAATACAAGTAAATGAAAAAAATAGGTAAGTAATATAAACAAGTAATATAAAAAAATATTTTAAGTCAATTCCTACTTAGGTCAATAAGAAAAATTTTTTTCCTCCCATTCTTCTTTCCTCTGCAGTGGCGCTTAAAATGCCTTGATCAAAAAGAGGACTCTCTCGGTCTTAAAATACATTGATCAAGAAAAGGGCTCTCTCGATTATTGAAAATTAATTAATTTAATTTAATTAATGAATTAATATTTGAAAAAGCTGGATTAACATCAAGTGTCATCCACTACAAGTTAAAAAAAAATTATTTGAGCTTTATTGGATGAATAAGTATTTTATTAACGATTGAAAATTATATATATGAAAGATATATATAGCGAGAGTGTGAGCTAATAGTATTAATTGAAAAAAAAATGTTTCACATTGATGAGAAATAATTAATTAGTTCGCTTTTTACGCAGTCGTGTTTTTCGATTTTTTAAATTTAATTGTTTATTTCCCCAATATCTGGTTAGAAACAGGATGGTATGGACAGTATTGCTAGATGACCTGCGTAAATCGGGCCTCAAAATGAGCTGGTCAACAGTATTTTAAAGTGATTTTTTTTCGCCTTATCTAATGGTAGAACTTTTTTGAAGATGCTTTGGCCGACGCGCCTCCCTTGTCTGTGCGCAAAAATAAGTCTTGAAAAAGACTCTTTGCAACACCAACAGGGTCACAACATCTGAGAAGAGATATTTTGGGGTGGCTAAAATTAAAAACCTTTAAGTAAAAAATATTAGAACAAGTAATATAAAAATTTTGTTTTTAAAGTCAATTCCTATTTAGGTCATCAAAGAAAAATTTAATATAATCCCTTAAGCTAATATTAGTTTTTGTTGCATTAAAATATCTCAATTTGTTGATTTTCTATAAGCAAGTAGATATTTACAATGGAACTCTATGGGAATTTGGCGAAATATTAGCTAGTGATGGGCAATTCTCGAGAATTCGACAATCGAGAAAAATCGTCATCGTAAAAAATCACAATCGATACAGCCATCGATTAATTCCTAGAATCTACAATCGAGATGTTTTACAATCGATTATAACGAGAAAAGCTAAAAACAGTTATTGGAAAACTTAGCTATTATTCTGGCCGACAATTTCATAGTAGTGATAGGGCTTAGTGATGGGCGATTCTCGAAAATTTACCAATCGAAAAAAATCGTTATCGTAAAATACACAATCGATACAGTCATCGATTATTTTCGAGAATCTACAAAGGAGATATTCTAGAATCGATTATTGAAATCATTGTTTTTACATATATATAAGGCAGATTTTATTAAATACTAGCAGGCTACACCCGCTTCGCTGGTCCATTTTCCAAATGATCCTTGATGAAACAAAATTATGAATTCGACCTTGTATTTTAAATTAATATGGACCTTCACCGGGAAAATCTTTCCGCTTTTGCTGAATACTATGCGAACGCTATTTAGCTATTATAATATCTTATGGGTTAGGCAAAATTCGGACTATTCAGAAGAAATTCTTTTTACAGTATATATTTAAAGTAGAGGTTGGGAAGAAAATACGGCCGTTGTGATAATCAGAAATGTTAAAATGTTCTCTAGTCACCACACTACTAAAAGGAGAGATAATTACAATGATTGCAGAGAGTGACCACTGAACATTACTTATGTTCGGATTATTCACTTTCGTTTGATAGTTCTTGAACTCCGGGCTTCTCAGCTTGGTGCTATGTGTGGTTCTGGTAGCTTAAATGCAATTTCTCTCTACGTTGCATTATATTTTGTAATACACGTCTTCTAGCAGGTCTACTGCAGTTTTCTATCTTCGGATTACAGCAGAGTAAATACGGTAAAAAAAATGTAATAAATTGTTTGCACACAAAAAGTCTTTAACTTGCATTAAAAGAAATGTAAACCACATAAAAGTGGATTTTTAAAAATGAAATGTTTGAATAAAATTAAAATAATGTCATTTTCATTACCATTTCCTTTTTATATATATACCACTTGCAATTATGTAACTGTTAACCTGAAAATAAAAAGCTCGATAACTCATTATGATAGAAAAATAAACCTCTTGTTTTCATCCAATCAAAATCTTCCCAATCGTCCATAATCGGGTGCACAGCTAAGTTTTACGGCAAACATTAGAAGTGTTTGCAAACTATATGGTTACAAATTTACCAGAGTTAACACTCGTAAAACATACGTGATTATGCGCCAGACTACATCCCATTAAATAAAATCAAATTGCTGTTGGCTGAATTATAGATCTTTCGCCAAAAATACTCTTTGTAAATGACAAATAAAGTGAGTTATACAAAACTTAATAACCTAACACGTTATAATATAAGGAAATAATCTTTTTGATACACCGAAGACCTTTTATCATTCCTCTAAAGAGTGCAATAACACGGATAAATAAATACACTTTTTATTTTCAAAATTACATTATTCTTCAGTCTGCTGCCTAAATAAATCTAAAATCATTAATTTTTTCCTCAGTTTAGCGAATAGGATTGTGCGTCAGAAGAACTTGATTTATAATGATTTCTATTTTCAATTTTATCTGCATTTCAGGTACTTTTTTTCTTATCTAGGCTAAAATGATAAATCAACAAATATTGTTCCACCAGCCACCATTGGAATTTCAAATTTTTTCCCCAAGTATTTATTTTTTAGTGACAGTAAAATAACTGCAAATAAAAATATATATAATACTAAATCTTCTGTTCTCCGTTTGCTTCATAATGAAAAAACATAAATTTACTAATAGCTAAGTACAAATTTCATGTAATCTCCTACAATCGCGATCACTGTCAGACAGTCACTGTCTGATCACTGATCTGACTCTTTCAAATATAAAAGAAACATCTAAATAGTTCAGTAAATACACTAATTAGCAGGTAACCTGATTACGGAAGATTAATCCAATATCAAAAAACTTAAAAAAAACTGAAAATGGGATGACGAATTAAAAAGTTAATCGAAAATGTATTTCAGTAAGCAATTTTTATTACAAAATATTTTCTTTTGTGGTATTAATAACGCAAAATTGCATAAATTTTCTTAAGAATAATCTTTAGTACTTAACATTTGAAACAGTAGACTTTTCTAAAAGAAAAATTGGCGATATATGTTTAAAAAAAAAAAAAAGAGTGGACAATATTTGTTGATCTGAGTTCG
Organism: Maratus speciosus; assembly: GCA_963932465.1. Lineage (NCBI taxonomy): Eukaryota > Metazoa > Arthropoda > Arachnida > Araneae > Salticidae > Maratus > Maratus speciosus. The sequence goes on along the minus strand of OZ010792.1, from coordinate 197,319,963 downwards.
AGGTTATAAAAGTCACAAGTTTGGGGAAAAACAAAATAGCATGTATCCGTAATAAAGTACGCGAAAAATATTTTAAATATCTGAAATTAAATTATTTATAATATGTGTGTGTGTGTGGGGGGGGGGGGGAGGGCAAACGTTTGCATTAAAATTTAAATATTTGACTCCATTTTTACTTTCTTCTATCTTCAATAGAAGAAAGTATTGTAATCGAAATTTTTTTCGACTTCCGGTTTTCGACGGATTTGCATGTTTTAGGGGTCAGAGATTCCAAAAAACATGTTTATAGAAAATGTCTGTCTGTCTGTGTGTCCGTCTGTCCGTCTGTCCGTCTGTCCGTCTGTCCGTGTGTCCGTCTGTCTGTCGCCATTGTACCATCAAAAAGTGTATGAAGTTATGTATAGAATTGAACCAAAATTTTATTATAAGTTTTTGGCTATGGCAAGCAGGTCCTCCCGGAATTTCGAAAAAATTCGCCGGTAGGGGGCGCTGATATAACAATTTTTGTGCGATTTTGAATATTGTACCATCCAAAAGTGTATGGAGTTATGCATAGAATTGAACCAAATTTTTAGTTTAAGTTTTTGGATATGACAAGCAGGTCCTCCCTGAATTTGGAAAAAAATCTCCGGTAGGGGGCGCTGTAAATGCGTTTTTTGTGCGATTTTGAATATTGTACCATCGAAAAGTGTATGAAGTTATGCATAGAATTGAACCAAATTTTTAGTTTAAGTTTTTGGCTATGGCCAGCAGGTCCTCCCTGAATTTAGAAAAAATTCGCCGGTAGGGGGCGCTGTAATAGCGATTTTTGTGCGATTTTGAATGTTGTACCGTCCAAAAGTGTATGAAGTTATGCATAGAATTAAACCAAATTTTTATTTTAAGTTTTTGGATATGGCAAGCAGGTCCTCCATGAATTTGCAAAAAATTCGCCGTTAGAGGGCGCTGTAATAGCGATTTTTGTGCGATTTTGAATATTGCACCATCGAAAAGTGTATGAAGTTATGCATAGAATTGAACCAAAAAAAATTTTTAAGTTCTTGGCTATGGCAAGGAGGTCCTCCCTTAATTTGTAAAAAAATCGCTCGTAGAGGGCGCTGTAATAGCGATTTTTGTACAATTTTTATGCCATTTTGAATATTGTATCGCCGAAAAGTGTATGAAGTTATGCATAGAATTGAACCAAATTTTATGTGTTTATTTTTGGTCATGTCACGAAGGTCCTCCCTGAATTTGGAAAAATTCTGCCGGAAGGGGGCACTATAATTGCGATGTCTGTACCATTTTCATTATTGTACCATCGAAAAGTGTATGAAGTTATTCATATAATTGAACCAAATTTTTTGTGCATGTTTCTGGCTATGGCAAACAAGTCCTCCCTGAACTTGAAAAAATTCCGAAAGAAGGGGGCGTTATAATTCCGATCTCTGTGCCATTTTCATTATTGTACCATCGAACAGCGTATAAAATTATGCATACAATTGAACCAAAATGTTTGTGCTTGTTTTTGGCTTTGGCCAACAGGTTTTTCTTGAATTTGGAAATATTGCGCGGTAAAGGGGCTCCGTGCTAGCGATTTTTGTATACTTTTCTTGATTTTTCGTAGTTCCATTGTGCATCGGCGGCTCATGCAGCGGCAGGAACTCGCTTCCTGCTAAGCCGGCTATTCGCAAACAGCGGATAACGACAGAATAAGGAAAAATTAATAATTTTAACAAATATCATGATATAGATTAACTCGTTTTTAGTCCGTTTAATTGACTTGAGCAGAAATTTAAGATGAAAATCAAAGTTGGTATAGTATTGAACTAATAATATTGAAGTATTAACATGTGTAACTAGGTTTTGAAATATTAAGATGTATAAGATAGAAGAAAGTTTTGGGATTGGCACATCCAACTAGTTATAATATTAACTGCTATTTATGTAATATCATTATTTTTATAATTACATCTGCTAGTTTTTTCTGTAAGAGATACATAATAATAATAATAATAATAAAAATTGTTACTCACAAGGAAGGTCTCCTTAAAACGCATACTCAAAATATTTTGAAAAAAGAAATGCCAATAAAATGACTCATGTATGTAAAAAAGATCGGTAAAAATATAGCGGTCGAATCGCAGTAGAAAATCTGTAAAAAATATTTTTTCGAGTATTTGGCGCGAACAGACGAACGCTCGACGCTCTTTGGCGAACCAATAGGTTTCCTCGCCAAATGCAAGAGATTGAAATGCATTTATAAATTCCTTGTTAAATAAGTAATTAAATGCCTAATGCTCAATGAATTTAAACTTAAACTATGGATTAGTTTACTACTTTTGCTGAAAGCTTATATAATATATGCAAATTGCGTGTTACTTGTATTGAGCTATTTAATTTTATACGGTGTCACCGGCTGGATATGTTTTAAGGGTATTTTAATTAAGAATGCTATCATTAAACATTTCGATATTAAATTGTTGTTTCCATGGCAATAAAACTCTCTTGTTGTCTCTGACACTAACAATATCGAAGTCAAATTGCCAATGCTCAGAATCGGACCTTAATTTGAGTTTAAAACACTTTTAATCCATTTAAATTTCATTGTAAACGGCATAAATACGATCGTTAAATTTCATTGTTACATATATAAATGTATATGACAAAACTGCAGTTATAAATATGTATTTATTTAAGTTAAACTTACTTAAACTAACTTCGTATCGAGAGTTGAAAAAGTTTTTCTTAAAGAATATTTATCATGGTATTATTCAAAATTTTATCGTGTCGCCATCCAGCGCTAAATCGCAAAAAATGAAATTTTCATTATTTTGTTAGAAATGCTAAATAGAGGTTCTGCCGTTTTTTTTTATGGATATATATATATTTATGAGAAGAATATTCTATAATTTTTACTTTCTTCTATCTTCAATAGAAGAAAGTATTGTAATCGAAATTTTTTTCGACTTCCGGTTTTCGACGGATTTGCATGTTTTTGGGGTCAGAGATTCCAAAAAACATGTTTATAAAAAATGTCTGTCTGTCTGTGTGTCCGTCTGTCCGTCCGTCCGTCTGTCGCCATTGTACCATCAAAAAGTGTATGAAGTTATGTATAGAATTAAACACAAATTTTATTATAAGTTTTTGGCTATGGCAAGCAGGTCTTCCCGGAATTTGGAAAAAATTCGCCGGTAGGGGGCGCTGATATAACAACTTTCGTGCGATTTTGAATATTGTACCATCCAAAAGTGTATGGAGTTATGCATAGAATTGAACCAAATTTTTAGTTTAAGTTTTTGGATATGACAAGCAGGTCCTCCCTGAATTTGGAAAAAATTCGCCGGTAGGAGGCGCTGTAAATGCGTTTTTTGTGCGATTTTGAATATTGTACCATCGAAAAGTGTATGAAGTTATGCATAGAATTGAACCAAATTTTTATTTTAAGTTTTTGGCTATGGCAAGCAGGTCCTCCCTGAATTTGGAAAATATTCGCCGGTAGGGGGCGCTGTAATAGCGATTTTTGTGCGATTTTGAATATTGTACCGTCCAAAAGTGTATGAAGTTATGCATAGAATTAAACCAAATTTTTATTTTAAGTTTTTGGCTATGGCAAGCAGGTCCTCCCTGAATTTGGAAAAAATTCGCCGGTAGGGGGCGCTGTAATAGCGATTTTTGTGCGATTTTGAATATTGTACCGTCCAAAAGTGTATGAAGTTATGCATAGAATTAAACCAAATTTTTATTTTAAGTTTTTGGATATGGCAAGCAGGTCCTCCATGAATTTGCAAAAAATTCGCCGTTAGGGGGCGCTGTAATAGCGATTTTTGTGCGATTTTGAATATTGCACTATCGAAAAGTGTATGAAGTTATGCATAGAATTGAACCAAAAAAAAAATTAAGTTCTTGGCTATGGCAAGGAGGTCCTCCCTTAATTTGTAAAAAATTCGCTCGTAGAGGGCGTTGTAATAGCGATTTTTGTACAATTTTTGTGCCATTTTGAATATTGTACCGCCGAAAAGTGTATGAAGTTATGCATAGAATTGAACCAAATTTTATGTGTTTATTTTTGGTCATGTCACGAAGGTCCTCCTTGAATTTGGAAAAATTCTGCCGGAAGGGGGCACTATAATTGCGATGTCTGTACCATTTTCATTATTGTACCATCGAAAAGTGTATGAAGTTATCCATATAATTGAACCAAATTTTTTGTGCATGTTTCTGGCTATGGCAAACAAGTCCTCCCTGAACTTGAAAAAATTCCGAAAGAAGGGGCGCTATAATTCCGATCTCTGTGCCATTTTCATTATTGTACCATCGAACAGCGTATAAAATTATGCATACAATTGAACCAAAATGTTTGTGCTTGTTTTTGGCTTTGGCCAACAGGTTCTCCTTGAATTTAGAAATATTGCGCGGTAAAGGGGCTCCGTGCTAGCGATTTTTGTATACTTTTCTTGATTTTTCGTAGTTCTATTGTGCATCGGCGGCTCATGCAGCGGCGGGAACTCGCTTCCTGCTATGCCGGCTATTCGCAAACAGCTGGTAACGACAGAATAAGGAAAAATTAATAATTTTAACAAATATCATGATATATATTAACTCGTTTTTAGTCCGTTTAATTGACTTGAGCAGAAATTTAAGATGAAAATCAAAGTTGGTATAGTATTGAACTAATAATATTGAAGTATTAACATGTGTAACTAGGTTTTGAAATGTTAAGATGTATAAGATAGAAGAAAGTTTTGGGATTGGCACATCCAACTAGTTTTCAAATAATGCTGAGCATGCGCTTATGGGGAACTTCCTTGATATCATTTTATCAATTTTCAGATGCATTTTTCTTAACCTGATGCAAAAGATAAATCGCCAAATATTATTTCAATTGCAATATTTCAACTGAGTAATTCTTTAAGTATTACGAACATTCTCTTTCATGTTTAAATTAAATATATTCGTTTTTTAATATTATCACTCATTAAAATGAATTTCTTTTTCTTTTCTTTTTTAAAGATTTTAAATAAAATTAGTAACAGTTTTTTGTCTTTTATTTTTCTAGGTGTAATAGCCGTTTCAATTTTTTCAACAACAAAAAACTTCGCCAAGAAATAAAATGGTAAACTTATCGTCCAAAATAACAGAACTTTCCGTCATACTTCTATAACTAATCTAGGTAGAATGATGTGTTATAGCTTAAAACCTTCCCTGAAACGATACCTATCTAACGGTATAGGTTCCGTAAAAATCCATGCAGTAGAACTCGAAATCTAGGCATTCGGAACGAAATTTCCGTTTGGATTTTATATATATAATAGATAATAGAATAGATAATAGATTTTACATATATATAATAGAATAGATAATAGATTATGTGTTATGAACTATCTCAAAGTTTAAAACAGATCGCATTGTTAGATTTCCTAATTTTAACAATATCGCGTTATGTTAGTTCCACATTACACCACCAGGGAGCGCACTCTATTCTTAACGAAAGCGTATCTGAACGAAACTCCTTCATGCAATCTTTCCGTAGATACAGGAATCGGGAGGGTGTCGGTCTTAACCAATAATTTAAGATAATTGCTGAAATTACTACGAAAAATATTTTAAAGGGGCACTACGCGGGCCCCTAATAGAGTCAGAGAAAATCGGAAGACGGCAAAATAATCGCGGGGAAAAGTTTGCTTGGGTGCTTTGGAGCTACTTTTGGCGCGAGATCTAAGCGCTACGACCAATAGGAGGCCAGATATTTAAGGAAATATGAAGTAACAAAGACCAAAATAATAGAATTTTCCGTAATAATTCTATAACTAATCTAGGTAGAATGATGTGTTATAGCTTAAAACCTTCCCTGGAACGATAGCTATCTAACGGTATCAGTTCCGTGAAAATCCATGCGGTAGAACTCGAAATCTCGGCGTTCGGAACGAAATTTCCGTTTGGATTTTATATATATAATAGAATAGGGTAACTGAAAACAGACGGAATAAAAAAAACAACAAACCAAAGGGAGGCTATAAAGGAGCCATAAGACTGGAAAAGTCTTGTAAGGGTGCCCCATGGTTGAAAAAAGCTGAAAAAACGCGAGTAGCTATGAAGCGGTAAAGGGAGTTTAAGTATCAAAAATTAGAATTTTTCGGCAATTAGCACCAAAATGGCCAAAGAAATAAGAATCAAAAGCACCCCCTAGTGGCAAAAACATGAACTAAAGGATGATAAAAGGAATCAAAATTTTTTATTGATTTTTCTACGTCATTTGAGATTGGATCTTTAATTTCCCCATTTTTAGAAAGACTTCGACTGGAATACATTAAACGAACCCCCGTGGGGAGCAAAGTAGGGGGCAGGGGCAAGGAAAGTGCATAATATGAATAATGGTCACAGGACTTTCCAACGATATGTCACATGAGGGGTGTCGGCTAAATTTAGAAAAGTGCCCCCGCGCGGGGTAAAAGTAAGGGGAGGGGGGCAGGCGATATATAAAATGAAATAGTAGTCACAGAGCTTTCCAATGATATATCACATGAGGGGTATCAGCAAAAGATAGAAAAGAGTCCCAACTCCCAGGATTCCAATTATCGTGCCCCCCGAATTATACCCTGCCACACCTTCTCTTTGAAATTTTCATATATTAAAAATTATTTATCGGAGGGCTCCGTAAAAAAATCCGATCTAAAATGTTTAAAAACTCTACGATTTCAAAAAAGTTCGAAAAGTGCCTCTCTCGGGGCACCAAACTAGGGAGGGAAGAAGAAAGGTTCATAATATGAAAGAGTAACTTTCCGATGATAACCGAAAACTTTCCGATGATATATCAAATGAGTGGTCCAAAAAAAGTTTGAAATCTACCCCTCCCACGTGGGTTCCCTCTTTTATCCCAGAATATACCCGGAAATCACGCAGCCCCACTTTTAAAATTTTATATTTAATAAATAATATTTATCGGAGAGCTCCATTAAAAAACCCCATTTAATTATATTTATTGTAGAAATTTCTACAATTAAAAAAAAAGATTCACCCCCGCTCCGCTCCCCCCCCCCGCCCCCTTCCGGAGTTCAACTCTGGGAGGAGAAAGGTTCATAATATGAAAGAGTGGTGAAAGGACTTTCCGATGATATGTCAAGGAAAGGTTTGGTAAAAGTTTGAAAATTACCCGCCCCCCCCTTTGTCCACTCTCGCGCCCCCCATGTTGAGAATGCCAACTTGGCGATGCTTGCCATTTTCTGTTAGTCGGTATTGTGGCAACCCCCTTTTTATTGTTTTCCGATTTTCTTTTCAGTGTATATGTAAAGTTTGTTTTGAACCGGTCTGACGGTAATAATGGAACTCTCAAATGAGAGTAATAATAATATTAATATACCTATATATTTGTAAATAAAATGTACATAGTTATTTTTTAAGAAAGAAGTTTAATTTGAACTGTAGAGTGTGTTTACTTATTCAAGTTACGAATTTTATTTACAATATATTAGAACTAAGTTATGAAGACGTTTTTATTCTTCGATGCATTATGGAATAATTTGGATTTACCGAACCTGCAGTCTCAATGACAACGTAACATTTTTCTGGCGTCAAAGCTCCAGGATGTCTGGATTTCATCATCGGTTGAGGTAAGTACCTCAAATTAAATTATATTGAATAAATAGAATTATGAATATATTTATTAACAGAACTGTATCGAATAAATTGAATTCTTTATTTTATGATGGATTACGAAACTTTGAAAAAAAAAAGAGCTACGATTCGTAGTCAAACTACGAAAATATTTGATAAAATAAGGGATTTATTAGATAATACACAAGAATTAGAGCTTGAGAATAGAAAATCACAGCTGGATCTTTTGAAACAGCAATTGAATGACAAAATGAAAACTTTAAAATCATTAAATTCTGAAATTGAACCACTGGTTCCAAGTACTGAATTTGAAAAAGAAATCGAGAAATCGGAATCTTATAATGAGAATATTATTGAATGGAAATATAAAATTTCCAAATTTTTAAATGATAACACAGTTACTCCTGAAACTAAACAAGATTCTTCAGACATTGAAAGTGATAGTAGTAGCAACAATAGTTCTCTACTAAAAAGTCAGAAAATTCTGAATCAAAATTTGATTAAACTTTCTAAACTTAATATATCTAAATATTATGGTGATTCATGTTTATGGCTCGAATTTTGGAGCCAGTTTTCGAATGCGATTGACAATAATGAACATTTAACTCCGATTGATAAATTTTCCTACTTAAAGTCACTTTTGGGCGGAAGTGCTGCAAATACTATAGCAGGCTTTTCGCTGACTAAGGAAAATTATGCTCATGCTATAGAATTATTGAAAAATCGTTTTGGTCGTAATGACCTGGTAATAAATAGTCACATGACTAAACTGCTAAATTTGAAACCAGTACGAAATTCTAGTAACATTAAGGCTTTTAGAGATTTGTATGATGAATGCGAAATTCAAATAAGAAATCTTAATTCTTTAGGTGTTGCCTCAGGTTCATATGGGCACATGTTATGTCCGATTCTTCTGAAACTTATTCCATCAGATATTGCACTAGAATTTAATAGAAAACGAATTAAAAGCACTGACTGGGATGTTAATGAGCTGATAAATTTCATTAAAGATGAAATTGAATCTCGCGAGACCACTGTCCAATTAAACCATTTTGAAAAAAATCCCTGAGAAGCAGGAAAATTATAAGAAAAATTATAAAAAATTCATTCCATCAGCTTCTGCCTTAACCACAAATATTAAAAATAACTGCATATTTTGTAATCAAACTGATCACGATACTGAAAAGTGTAAGTCTTTCACCATTCCGGAAATGCGAGAAAAATTAAAAAGGGAAGGAAGGTGCTTTAAATGCTTCCGTAAATTTCACATCGCGAATTTTTGTAAAATTTCGAATGAAAATTGCAAAGTGTGTGGTAAAACATATCATCATACTATACTTTGTAATTCTAATAAAAAAACAGAAGAATCAAAAAATTCAGGTAGTATTATTTCCTCCGTATCTCATTGCAAAGGCAATATAAATAATATCAGTAGAGAAGTAATATTGCAAACAATTCATGTAAAAGTGGAAGCGGGTGAAAATTCAGAAACTGCTCTTTGTTTATTTGACTCTGCTAGTCATCGAACTTTTATTACAGAAAATTTAGTTTCAAAATTAAAACCTGAGGTCATTAGAAAGGAAAAATTAATTGTCTATACTTTCGGTTCGAGAAAATCTGAAGAACGATGTTATGATGTCGTTAAGCTAAAGCTAATTCACTTGACGAACAGAAAACGTAGTATAATAATTGAAGCATTAGTCACACCGCTAATAACTAATTCTTTGATACAAATTCCTCCTCTTCCAATCAAAATTAAGAGAAAACTTTCCAAATTTCGTCTTGACAGGTGGGAACATTTGGAAAATAGTGATGTTGATATATTAATAGGAGCTGATTATTTATATCAAATTAATGACAAAACATACCCCATAAATAAATCATTGTTCGTCTGTGAAAATTTATTTGGGCATTCCCTCTGCGGGACAATTGACGTAAATAAAAATAGTGAGAGTAAGCAAGCTGGGGTCTTGTCCACTCAGGTTATGAAACCTATTCAAAATTATTTGAAAACATTGTGGGAGTTAGAAACTTTAGGGATGAACACTGAAGAAAATATTTCTGAATTAGATAAAGAGATAATCGAAAAATTCGAAAACAATTTGCATTTTCTTGAGCACCGATACGAAGCTAAATTGTTATGGAAAGATGATAGAAGAGATTTAGGAAGTAATTATAACAATGCTAGAAACCGATTTATTAACTTAAATCGAAAATTGCTTAAAGATAAGGAATTATTGCAGAAATATAAAGAAATTGTGATTGAACAGGAATTAAATAACATAGTGGAAGCATGTTCTAATGAAACTGTAAATAGCGGTTATTTTATGCCCCACCGACCTGTCTTGCGAGATGATAAACCCTCAACTAAAGTTAGAATGGTATTTGATGCTTCCTCAAAAGAAAATAGCAAATCATTAAATGATTGTTTGTACGGTGGCCCAAATTTGAACCCCGATTTATTAGAAATTATTATTAATTTCAGAAAATTCAATACTGCGTTTTGTGCAGATATTGAAAAGGCCTTTCTTCAAATTTCTGTAGCTGAAGAAGACCGAGATTACCTTAAATTTCTTTGGTTCGATAATGACGCAAACAACTTTTTCAAAATTTTAAGATTTAGACGTGTACCATTTGGCGTTACATGCTCACCATTTAATTTGGCTGCCACAATTAAACATCATATAAAGAAATATCGAGATCAACATCCAAATGTTGTATATATGTTAGATAATTCCCTCTATGTCGATGATTTAATTTCCGGATCGGATTTAGATAACGAAGCTTATTATTTATCAGTTACAGCTTCTGAAATTCTTAAAGAAGCTGGGATGAATTTGAGGAAATTAAAAACAAATTCTATTAAACTTAGGGAAATGTGGGAATCTGGTAACTTAGGTATAAGTGAGGAAAACACAGGTAGTATCTTAAAAGTGCTTGGACTGATATGGAATACTGAATCTGATATTTTGATGTTAGATGCGCAGCCCTTTGAAGAATATTACATCGATGATCCCACGAAGCGAACAGTTCTTAAAATGTTACTGAAAATTTATGATCCATTAGGATTTGTGAATCCATTTGTAATACGTATTAAAGCCTTGTTGCAAGAAACATGGCAAAGAGGTTTAGAGTGGGACAATAAATTACCTGAAGATTTGAAATGCGAGTGGAACACTTGGTGTTCAGAAGTTGTACATTTACGCACATTTGAAATAACCCGAAAATATTTTCCTAATATGATAAACATTTCTGAAAATTCACAAATTCACATATTCTGTGATGCTAGTCCCAAAGGGTATGGAGCAGTTGCTTATTTGCGTTCCATTTCATTAACTGGCGAAATTCAAACAAGTTTTGTTTGGAGTAAATGTAGAATAGCCCCCCTCAAGAAGTTAACTATTCCACGGCTGGAATTGATCAGTGCAGTAGTTGCCGCTAGAATGTGGAAATATTTAAAACAAAAATTACATATTTCGAATTTAAATATAAAGTTATGGTCGGCCTCAGAAATAACTATCTGTTGGATTAAGGGTTCCACTACAAACTGGAAACCCTTTATTTCCAATCGTGTAACCGAAATTCAGTCATTGACAGATCCAAAGGACTGGAATTATTGTCCCGGAAAAGAAAACCCTGCAGATCTGCTTACGCGAGGGGAAAACTTATCGAAGTTAATGGGTAATAATGTATGTTGGTGCGGCCCACCTTGGTTATCACTATCAGAAGATTTGTGGCCTTCAAAAAGGGCTATAGAAATGGTTCCCGAAGCTTTTAATGAAATGAAAGCAAAACCAAATTTAACATTATTGTGTAACGAATCAAACTCTATTCCTAAGCCAGTATTTGATATGGCAAAGTTCAGTAGTTTAAATCGCGTGTATAATATTACTGCTTGGATAATGCGTTTTATTCATAATGCCAATTCGAAAAACCCTAAAATTTTAGGACCTTTAACTACCTCAGAAATAGAAATAGCAGAAAAATACTGGATTAAACAAACTCAGGAAACTTCATTTAAAGTTGAAATAGAAGCACTTAAACAAAAAAAACCACTTAATAAAGATTCTTCTTTGTACAACCTTAATCCACAATTCGATGAAAATGACTTACTTGTTTTATCCGGAAGACTTCAGTTTTCTGAAGTTACAGAGCAGGAAAAACATCCGTGGATACTTCCTAATAAATCATATTTTGTAAAATTACTAATTAAAGATGCTCATGAAAGAATGTACCATTTTGGTGTAGCTGTCACTTTAGCTCACCTTCGTGAAAGGTATTTTATATTAAAGGGAAGAAGATTTGTAAAATCCGTCTTAAGATCGTGTATGATGTGTCGAAAACTTAATGCTATTCCTGGAAAGGTGGAAATAGCACCTTTACCGAAAGATAGAATTATCAAAACACCAGTTTTTGAAACCTCTGGTGTCGATTTTGCCGGTCCGATTTATTATAAATCTTCTGAAGGCACTGGGAAGGCTTATATTGTCGTATTCACATGTGCTGTAACCAGAGCGATTCATCTAGAGTTAGTCACCAATCTAAGTACTGAAACCTTTATCTTAGCACTACGAAGATTTTTCTCTAGGAGAGGTTTCTGCAAAATAATGTACAGTGACAATGCCAAGACATTTTCTAAGGCTGATTTGGTGTTAAAAGATGCTTGGGAAAGAATTTCTAAGCAAGAAATTTTTGATTACTTGAGAAAGAATAAAATAATATGGAAGTTTATAATTCCCAGGGCTTCCTGGTGGGGCGGCTTCTGGGAAAGGATGGTTAGATCAGTTAAAACACCTTTAAAAAATGTTCTAGGAAAAACTTGTCTCCGTTATGAAGAGCTAGAAACAATACTTACAGAAATTGAAGCAGTGATTAATTCACGTCCTTTATGTTATCTCTACGAAGAAAATGCTGAACCATCACCTTTAACGTCATCTCATTTTTTAGTTGGTAAACGATTAATGTCCTTACCTTCTTATGGATTACCAGTCTGTACGCAAGAGAAATCCAATAAGATTTTGTTGACGAGAAAATATAAATATAAGCAACAAATTACTGACCACTTTTGGAAAAGGTGGAGAAACGAATATTTGTTAGAACTTAGAACTGCTTTTCAAGTGAAAAACATAAATTCATCGCCTCAGTTCAAAGTTAACGATATAGTGATAATTCATGATGAAAAGCTCCCAAAACATATGTGGAAGTGTGGTCGTGTTAAAGAACTCATATTTGGTCGTGACTCTAAAATCAGATCATGTGTATTACAGACTGCAAAAGGCGATCTTAAACGACCTGTGCAATTGCTATATAATCTTGAATTGGACTTAGTGGACTAAAAGACACTAAAACTCTTACACTAAAAATAAGAACTATTATCGAACATTTAATTTGTTTTGTTACTCATATTTACCCTTATTATTGTTTAATTTTCATACAATTCATGTGTTTTATTTTCTTTCGTAGATTGCAGCATTCTTATTATTTTTAATTTTATATCTGTAGCTGTATGTATCTGAAAATTTGTCATGTATGTAAGTATATTCTTATGTTTATTAAATTGTTTAATATAGATGCTGAACTAAGTGTTCAGCCCGGGGCAGGATGTTGAGAATGCCAACTTGGCGATGCTTGCCATTTTCTGTTAGTCGGCATTGTGGCAACCCCCTTTTTATTGTTTTCCGATTTTCTTTTCAGTGTAGATGTAAAGTTTGTTTTGAACCGGTCTGACGGTAATAATGGAACTCTCAAATGAGAGTAATAATAATATTAATATACCTATATATTTGTAAATAAAATGTACATAGTTGTTTTTTAAGAAAGAAGTTTAATTTGAACTGTAGAGTGTGTTTACTTATTCAAGTTACGAATTTTATTTACAATATATTAGAACTAAGTTATGAAGACGTTTTTATTCTTCGATGCATTATGGAATAATTTGGATTTACCGAACCTGCAGTCTCAATGACAACGTAACACCCCAGAATTCACTCACCTTCCTCTTTGAACTTTTTATATTTAATAAATAGTATTTATCTGAGTCTCCAGGTATGGGGCAGCTTGGCAGAGCTAAAATAAGAGAAACATTGAAAATTCGGGGCAAAATGACACTAAATTTAACAGTAAAGTTTGAAATTAGGACTATACAGAACTGAATACATAAACCACCATGCTTCATAACCCACATCGGTTAATAGCAATAAAAAGATAAGTGCCAGTTAAACTGATGGCATTGAGCTCACGGGTTATTCACACTAATTGTATAATATACTCTTATTTCAAAGAATAATGTCCCTCAAAAAATAAATGAAGGGAAATATCCCCCGTTTGCCACTTTTATACTTAACCAATGAACCTACAAATCAAATCAGGGAAACTCCTTAACTATAATAAATCAGTATATCAAATTTGAAGCAAATCAGATAATTCTGCATGAAAAAAAGAAACATATCGCTAAATTAAGGGTGGTCAACCCCTTTAACCCTTTTATACTTAACTAATGAACCTCCAAATCTAACCAGGAAAGCTTATCAGAACGAACATAGAAAAAAAAAATTAAAGTAAACTGAATATTTCTCCATGAAAATCCATTTATCTAAATTAAGGGGAGGGGACTTGCCCCCTATTCGCCCTTATATACTTAACCAATGAACCTCCAAATCTAATGAAGGAAGCGCCATATCGGAATAAATCGGTATATTAAATTTGAAGCAAATCGAATAATTCTGCATGAAAAACCCTTTTATCTAAATTAAGGGGGAGACTAGCCCCTCCCCTTTATAATTAACCCATAAACTTCCAAATCTAATCAAGGCAGCTTCTTAGCATAATAAACCGGTATCCCAAATTTGGAGCAAATCGAATAATTCTGCATGAAAAACCCATTTATCTACATTAAGGAGGGGGTCTACCCCCTTTATACTTAAGTAATGAACCTCCAAGTTTAATCAGGGAAGCTCCTTAACATAATAAACCGGTATACCAAATTTGGAACAAATCGAGTAATTCTGCATGAAAATCCCATTTATCTAAATTAAGTGGGGGACCAGCCCCCCTTCTCCCCATTTATCCTTAACCAATGAACTTCCAAGTTTAATCAGGGAAGCTCCTTAACATAATAAACCAGTATACCAAATTTGGAGCAAATCGAATAATTTTGCATGAAAAGCCCATTTATCTAAATTAAGGGGGACCAGCCCCCCTTCTCCCCCTTTATACTTAACCCGTAAACCTCCAAATCTAATCAAGGCAACTTCTTAACATAATAAAGCGGTATACCAAATTTGGAGCAAATCGAATAATTCTGCATGAAAAACCCATTTATCTAAATTAAAGAGGGGTCTACCCCTCTTTCCCCCCTTCATACTTAACTAATGAACCTCCAAGTTTAATCAGGAAAGCTCCTTAACATAATAAACCGGTATACGAAATTTGGAACAAATCGAATAATTCTGCATGAAAAACCCATTTATCTAAATTAAGGGGGGGCGGAGCAGCCCCCCTTTTCCCCTTTTATCCTTAATCAATGAACTTCCAAGTTTAATCAGGGAAGCTCCTTAACATAATAAACCGGTATACCACATTTGGAGCAAATCGAATAATTCTGCATGAAAAGCCCATTTATCTAAATTAAGGGGGGGGTGTCCGGCCCCCTTCTCCCATTTTATACTTAACCCGTAAACCTCCAAATCTAATCAAGGCAACTTCTTAACATAATGAACCGGTAAACCAAATTTGGAGCAAATCGAATAATTCTGCATGAAAAACCCATTTATCTAAATTAAGGAGGGGGTCTACCCCCCCTTTCCCCCCTTTATACTTAACTAATGAACCTCCAAGTTTAAACATGGAAGCTCCTTAACATAATAAACCGGTATACGAAATTTGGAGCAAATCGAATAATTCTGCATGAAAAACCTATTTATCTAAATTAAGGAGGGGGGGGGGGCAGCCCCCCTTCTCTCCCTTCATCCTTAACCAATGAACCGTCAAAACTAATCAGCGGAACGCCTTATCAGAATGAACATAAAAAAATTGAAGCAAATCGTACATTTTAATCAAGAGTTATCGCGTTACGTACATACGTACGTACGTACGTACATGCATACACACAGAACCGACGGGTACATTAGCTCTCAGGCTTAGATAGCCTGTGAGCTAAAAAGAGATTGGATAAGCAGATGGAGGACTCCTTTGAGGAATTATGACTTAAACCAGAAATGCTGTAAGTTTGACTATAAAAGCTTCATTTCCATCTCGCATTTCGGCAAATCTCATCTCGATGATTTTTCCAGCATTTCGAGGCTTCCAGATGGAAAGCTGCTCGATGGTTGGTTCTCTCGGGTTTTAAACCTTTCGGGATGGGATGTCTCTCGAGAGTTTCTCTCGCCCTTTTCAACCTTTCCCGATGGGAAGCCTCTCGCTGGTTTCTCTCGTTCTTTTCGAAATCTCCCAACGAAAAGCCTTTCGAGGATTTCGCTCGCGCTTTTCAACATTTCGCTATGAGAAGCTTTTCGAGGATTTCTCTCGTCCTCGGCAGAGAAGAAAAGTAAGAAAATTTATCGAGAGTACCAAGGGACGAGATAGAGAAAGAGGCATGACAATGAGCTGTGAAATGAGGCCCTAATTTTCAAAGTTTCTCTTATTTTAACCCTACCAAGATGTCACATACCTGGAGCCCTCCGAGAAAAATTATTTATTAAATATAAAAATTTCAAAGAGGAAGGTGGGTCGGGTGATTTCGAGGAAGGAGGACGTGAGAGTGGACTCATGCGGGGTGCAATTTTAAAAATTTTACCGAACCCTTCCTGTGGCATATAATCGAAAAGCCCTTTGACCACTCTTTCATACTATGAACCTTTCTTCGCCCAAAGGGGGATGGGGAAGGGGCGAACAAATTTTTAAAAAAGGTAGCCGATTTCTATAATAAATTTAAATATCACTTTAGATGTGGGTTTTTTATGCAGTTTTCCGGTAAATACTATTTATTGAACATAAAAATTTTAAAGTGGCGGCTGTGTGAATTCCGGGGAGAAAGAGTGGGCTCACGGGGGGAGGGAGGGGGAGCAATTTTCAAACTTTTTTTGGACCAGTCATGTGATATGTCATCGGCAAGCTCTCGGATGACTCTTTCATATTATGAGACTTTCTTCCTCCCCTCCCCAATTTGGCCCCCACTGCGAGGGTAGTTTTTTCCGTTTTTATCATTTTAGATCAGATTTTTTTATGGAGCCCTCCGCTAAATATTATTTATAATATATGAAATTTCAGGACACTTTTCCAAATTTAGCCGAGACCCCTCATGTGACATATCATTGGAAAGGTTTGTGACTACTTATTGATGCTATGCACTTCCGGTGGCCGCCCCCCACCTTTGCCCCCCGGAGGACACTTTTCCAAATTTAGTCAATACCCCTCTTGTGAGATATCGTTGAAAAGGTCTGTGACTATTTATTGAAGTTATGCACTTCCGGTGACAGTCCCCCCCCACTCTTTGCCCCCCCCCCGGGGGAGGGCACTTTTTCAAATTTAGTCAAGACCCCTCGTGTGAAATATCGTTGGAAAGGTCTATGACTACTTATTGATGTTATGTACCTGCGGTGTCCCTACCACCACTTTGCCCCCCCGGGGGGCACTTTTCCAAATTTAGCCAAGGCCCTTTGTGTGAGATATCGTTGGAAAGGTCTGTGACTATTTATTGATGATATGCACCTCCGGTGACAGTCTCCCCCAATTTGCCCCTCCCGGGGGACACTTTTTCAAATTTAGCCAAGACCCCTCATGTGAGATATCGCTGGAAAGGTCTGTGACTACTTATTGATGTTATGCTCCTCCGGTGTCCATCCCCCCCTTTTGCATCCCCCCCGGGGGACACTTTCCCAAATTTTGCCAAGACCCCACACGTGAGATATCGCTGGAAAGGTCTGTGACTACTTATTGATGTAATGCACCTCCGGTGACCGCCCTCCCCACTTTTCCCCCTCGGGGGTGTTTTTCTAAATTTAGCCGGGACCCCTCATGTGACACATTGTTGGAAAGGCTTATGACCACTTACTCATGTTATCCACCTCCCGCACCCCTCCACCCCTTTGCCCCCATCGGGAGGGCATTTTTATAAATTCAGATCCAGACTTCTCATGTGACATATGGTTGGAAAGGCCTAAAGATCTGTGACGACTTAATCATATTATGCAGTTGCTGTGCCCCTCCGCTCGCTTTAACCCCTCCCCCAAGAGATCTGGTCCGAGGTTCATTCGTTTCGATATTATATTTTTTACAAGATTTTGTAGTGCGTGCACACCACACCCGCCTGCTATCATATATCAGTGCAGTATATAGCGGGTAACCTGTTCGTGATTTCATATTACAAGATTACGTATAAATTAGGGGCCCCGATTAAAGGAGGGGCCCGCTAGCGGTCGAAGTCACCTAGTCTTTATTAGCATCGACTCATTCCAGTTCACCCGCAGACGATTCTTGATAAATGTATGACGTATATAATACATAATATATGATTTATAAAAGAAATTTGCAAACTGTAGTCATCGAGAAAAAATTTACACAATCGAAAAATATCGAGATGTCCATACAATCGAGAAAATCGAGAAAAACATCTCGTTATCGCCCATCACTAATATTAGCGATATCGCCAAGTTGGCGTCACTTTTGGCGACTCATTTTGGTCGCCAAATTTGGCGACATATCGCCAAGTTGGCGACGAAATTGGCGGTATTTGGTGACAGAACAGGATCCTCCTATGGTAACCCCTTATTGAAAATACTTTCATTGATCTTCAATAACCAATGGCCGCCATTTTATTTCCCATGCAAAACTAAAATTAATTAATTAAAATTTAATTAATTAATTAATATTTGAAAAAACTACATAAACATCAATTGTCATCCAGTACAAGTTTAAAAAAAAAATTATTTCAACTTGATAGGATGAGTAATGAGTATTTTATTAACGATTGAAAATTTGAACAATATACATAAATATATAAATATATAAATATATAAATATATATATATACTAGCAGGCTATGCCCGCTGCGCTGGTCAGTATTTCCAAATAAACTTTGAATTAAGCGAAATGGTGAATTCGAACTTGTATGTTTTAAAAAATGGACCTTTAGCTTGAATGTCCTTTTGCGTTGCTGAAAAGATGCGAACGACATTGCGATTTTATATTACCTTATGCGTTGGACAAAATTTAGCTATTAAGAAGCAGTTCTTTTAGTTGATTATTCACTGTGCACTTTTGGTAGGGAAATGAGGCCATTATGACAATAGGAATTAAAATGTTCTCATATCTGACAATATTAAGTGAGAGATGCATTACAATGATTGCAGAGATTTACAATTGGACTTGAATAATGCTCGGGTGGTTTATTTTCGTTTGTTTGTCCTTGATCTCCTGGACTCTCAGCTCGCGTAATATGTGATTCTGGTAGCTTAAATACAATCTCACTGTATGTTAGTTATATTTCTTAATAAACACCCGCTTGTGCTACTACTGTTTTCCCTCTTTGGATTCTAGCAGAGTAATTACTGTCAAAAAAGTAATAAATTATTTGCAGACAAAGAAGATTGCTTAACTTCATATTTAAAAGAAAAGTGAAAGATAAAAATGTGTGTTTTTAAAGATGAATTGCCTGAATAAATCTAAAATGACGCCATTTTCACTGTTTTTTCATTTTGTAGACCAGCTGAAATCATGTAACCGTTAACCCGGGAAAAAATTCGATGACTTAATCTTGTAGAAAAATAAACCTCATGCATCCAATAAAATCTTTATAATCATCCGTAATCGACGTCATTGTGAGGGTTCACGTCAAACGTTAAAACTGATGCAACAATATTGTTGCACGTCTAACAGGGTTAAGATCTGACAATGATAAGTAAAGTTAGTTATACAAAAATTTTAGCAATATGCATTTTGGTGAATACCTGAACCGAAGATTTATTTTGCATTTTTCTAAAAAGCCTAATAACACGGACAAACAAAAAATGCTGCTATTTTCTTTATATTTAAGAGTAAATTAATCTTGTTGTGTCTAATCAGTTGTGAAAATAACACATGCTGTGTATAGCTGCTAGAGTTAGCGACAGGACAATTTGCTTTATACTGATCGAAATTCCAGGTAATTTAATCCTATCTAGGCTGAAATGATAAGTTCACGGGCATTATTCCATTTGCCACCATTTAGTAATCGCTAATTTCAAAATCTGTCTAATCTTTTGAATTTTGATACGTCATTCAGTATGCTAATTAGCGGGTGACACGATTTCGTAAGATTAGTCCAATATGTTCAATAAAACATTTTCTTTAAACAATGGTTAAGCAAAAGAAAGTTATGCAGAAAAAGCTAAAAAGAAATGACAAATTAGCAAGCAATATTTATTGCAAAATGTTTATTTATTTATTTATACTAATAACGTATAATTGAAGAAATCTTCTTAAAAATATTCTTATATCCTAACTTTTAAAGCAGTGAATATTCCTATAAGTGAAATCGACAATATGTTCAGCATGTTAAAAATGTAACATAATACACAATATTCATTTAATAAGTAATGATCTGAGTTCGAGGATATAAAAATCTCATGATTGAGGAAAACAAAACGCGTGTTTCCATAGTAATGGTATTCCATATAGTATGGTAAAAAATATTTTAAATCTTTGGAAGTAAATTATTTTAGAATATGTGTGTATATGGAAGACATTTACACTAAAATTTAAATGATTGACTACATAATTATAATTTTAACTGGTTTTTATATAATTTACGCTTGAATATAAAAATGTACTCTGAAATGCTCTTTTCTCGGCTTATTTCACACTTTTGACTTATTTGGCTTAAAATTGCATTGTTTGGCGATGGAGGTAATAAATAAACAGCCTGTAACTCACTAATACAGCCATTTTTACAAATACTTCTAGTTTTTCCTGTAAATCATATGATGGGAGAATTATATAAAAATAATAATTAAATTGACCAAAAAAAAAAAAAAAAGACTAAAGAATGTAACCTAGATTTTATTTCATCAAGTTTTCAGACACGTTTTTATTAACCTGGCGCAAGAGATAAAAGAGCTAAAAAGAAGAAAAATTGCCATTCAAAATTGTCAAATCAAATTTTCAGATTCAATTTTTTAACCTATCGCAAGCGATAATTCGCCAAATATTGTAAAAATTGTAAAATTTCACAAGCATTACAAATATTTATTCCATGTTTAAATTAAATATTTTCGTTTTATAATATTACTAGCAGCCTTCGCCCGCTATGCTGGACCGTTTTTCTAAACAGACCTTGAATCAAACGAAATATATCTGTGAATTTGATCATGCGTTTCAAAGCAATATGGACATTTACCTGGAATGTCCATCCGAATTGCTAAAAACGATATGGACGTCATTATGCTATTATACTTTCTATTGAGACAAACAAAATTTGAGCTGTTAAGGAGCAAATTCTTTAGTTGATCCTTTACTGTAAGATTTGGTAAAGTGCGATAGAACAATGTGTAATACATTAAAACCCTTCCTCTAAAAATTTATTAATGTAATTCTCATCAGAATCCGTTCAATAAAACCTATTCAAAAGGCTAACCTTTCATAATTGGTTCACCTGGTTCTAGAACTTTCAGCCAAATATTTATAACCAAGCAACCTAGAACGATATGTGTTTTATACTAAAACATTCCCTGAAAAATTAACTAACCGATCAAGTTCCATCAAAATCCACTTAGCAAAATCTTTTAAACTGGCAAATGTACCAAAACCTTCGCTAAAAATTATTTAAATAACAGTTTAACTCCTATTAAATCATTTCCGCAGAACCTTCAAAAAAACCAATCTTTCATAATCGCGTTTGTCCGATTTTGAATTTGCCCCCATAATTATTTAACTAAGCAACGTAGAACGATATGATATACTAAAATCTTTTTGAAAAATTATCTAACAATGTAAATCCCATCAAGATCTATTCAGCAGAACTCAAGTTCTAAGCAGCCGGAAATAAATTTATCTTTGCATTTCATATATATTACTGATAGTTAAATTTAAACATATCTTTCGTAGTCGCGTTAACCAGATTATAGAACTTCAGGGATGTAGGGGTAAGTTAACTTTTATATACTCTCTGGATTTTTTAAGAAACTCTGTATGCCTTCCATAGGTATAGCATATATATTCTCTTGTATATCTACTTTCTGCATAGAGCGTTCATCCTCTAGTTTTTTACTACACCACTGAGAACTTTCCTTCATAGCATCAAAATCCGTTCAGTAGAAATTTAAATTAAAGTTAATATTTCATAATCGGGTTCACCTAATTTTAAAACTCCCATAGCTATCACGAAGTATCCCAGAACTATTTTTTACATTAAAATACTTCTAAAACAAATTACCCAACTAACAGAGTAGAATAGCTCAGTAGAACCTGAGTTATAGTCAATCGAAATGAAATAACAATTTGCGTTTTATACATTTAGTAGATAATGATGAGTAAAAATGTAAGTGCTGGTATTTGCGATTTAAAAAATGCTATTGGCGAGATTTGTGCACGGCTAACATAAAAGTATCTATTTTTTCTTTTTATCCAGGAGCAAATGACAAATTGAAAATATTTTTTTTCAATTTAAACCTTTGAAAATGAATTTTTCTTTATGCAGTACAAACAATACTTTTATATTTAAATTAAATATTTCCGTTTTACCATATTTATTTCTTATTAAACCTTTTTTCTTTGTATTTTAAATAAAATCAGTAACTGTTCTGGTATTTTTCCGTTACACCAAAACCGTTGTCGCCAAGCATATTAATTAGCGCAAAATGAAATGAAACATTTGAAAAAAAAATTGTAGATACAAAAATTACCATTTAAAATGTATAACGTTTGAAAATTACAGACTTTCACCGAGTATTTTTTAAAATAAACACAAATCAATTAAAATAAAAGAACAATTATAAATTTTACAATAAAGTAATAAAATAAAGTCCATTTAAACTGCAGGCCTGAAATTGCAAATATCTTTCGTAATACGCATGTCTCTCATTGTAGTGACATTTCATTTTTTCAATGAAGACGTTCATGTTTTTTTTTAACAAAACATTTTTATATGTATAATTCCTAAGTTCTGAAACTGCCAAATGGTAAAATCTATGTCAGTGTCAATAATAAATGTAAGTGTTAAGAGTATAATAATATTTTCTATTCGAAAAATAACAAATTGTGTTGTTTTGCCATATTACGATTAAATAATACTAATAAAAAAATATTCACGTTCAATAAATAGCAAATCTTAATATTTGGCACGGTTTCCAATAAAAATCGTTTGCACTTTTAGGGTTTAAGTACATGCGCAATAGAATACAATTTGGTTTGGTTGGTATAACGAACAAGTACCACAGTTCGTTTATTTTAGTTTTAGAAGCGTTGATAATTTTTTATAACTGATATAGCCATTTTAATTATTTAACCAAAATAATATTGATGATGAAAATTCCTCACTTTGAATTTTTCGGTTGCTATAGTATAACGGATGTGTTTTTAGAAATTATCACTTGAGAATTTTAGGTTTTGGCGCCAAATACATCGCCAAATTACAAAAATATAAAATATCTCGCAAACTATTGGACTTAAAAGAATTTAGTTAGTACCATTCGATTCAGAATACAAAAATACACAAAAATATGTTATCAGTTTAAAAATAACTATAAAATCAGATTTTTAAGGAATTTTTTTTAAGTTCGTTCTCTTTTTTACCCTCCTTAGGGGTGGAGTTTTAGGAAATCCTTTCTTAGCTGCACTCTATGTCATAAGAAATATTTTTACCTCAATTTTCAAGATTTTAGGTTCAGTAGTTTGGGCTGCGCGTTGATTAATACAAAATCCAGACTTTCTTTTACATATATAGATGTCTTACTAAAACTTTTTTTGTTGTTGTTTTTAAAATTAAATATCAGTATTTTTTTCATTTATTCGCGAGGTATTTGTATTATTCTGTAACAGATATAGTCATCTTAATTCTTTAATAAACAAACCTTCGCCAAAAGATAATCACTGGCAAACTTTTCGTTCAAAATAGCAGTTAAATACAAAATTTATTATCAAAAATCATAGCTATCCCTGTATATTTTCTCATAAACCACCCCGAGAATATTTCCTATCGAATGATACAAATTGGAAAAAAATCCACCGGGTAGTTTTTGAAAACACTCGAGCGGAACTTTTAGAGCTTACTGCTTTATAATATATACCGGGTGTCCCAAAAAGGACTGACTGATTTTAAAATTCAATAACTTGCAAACGGTGACAGATATTAAAAAAATTCTTGCAGGAGGGTTATGCATAAGGTCAAAAGTTTTATTACAGTGATTTTCAATTTTAGTTCGATTTGCAAACAATAGATGGCGCTGTAAGCAATAGTCGCTAAATACAGGCTCGATTTTAGGTCCTTTATCTTGTTCCATGCAGAAAAAGGAGATGGAAATGTATTATCCGGGCCACGAAATACCACAAATCGAGCCTGAATTTAGCGACTATTGCTTACAGCGCCATCTATTGTTTGCAAATCGAACTAAAATTGAAAATCACTGTAATAAAACTTTTGACCTTATGCATAACCCTCCTGCAAGAATTTTTTTAATATCTGTCACCGTTTGCAAGTTATTGAATTTTAAAATCAGTCAGTCCTTTTTGGGACACCCGGTACTAGCAGGCTATGCCCGCTGCGCTGGTCAATATTTCCAAATCAACTTTCGATTAAACGAAATAAATTTGAACTTGTATTTTAAACAATTTGGACCTTCAGCTGGACTTTGCTCATTGCTGAAAACGATGCGAACGCCATTGCAATATTATATTTTATCTTAAGCGTTGGACAAAATTTAGCTATTAACCAGCAATTCTTTTAGTTGATTATTAACAGAGCACTTTTGGTAGGGAAATGTGACCCTTATGACAACAGGAATTAAAATGGTCTCTGATCTGACACTACTAAATTAGAACCCATTATAATGATTGCACAGATTTACCATTGAACTCGAGTAATGTTCAGGTGGTTCATTTGCGTATGATAGTTTTTGAACTACTGGAATCTCAGTTCGCGCAGTATGCGATTCTGGTAGCTTAAATATAATTAAAAAAACTGAATGTTACGTTATATTTCTCAATAAACGTCCTCTTGTGACAGATCTACTACTACTGTTTTCTCTCTTTGGATTCCAGCAGAGTAAATACCGTAAAAAATGTATTGATGAATTTGCAGTCAAAAAAGAATGTTTAACTTTCATATTTCAAAGAAAAGTGAAATATAAAAAAGTGTGTTTTTAAAGCTGAATTGTTTGAATAAAATTAAAATGACGTCATTTTCACTGCCTTTTTATTTTGTAGATCATTTACAATCATGTAACCGTTTGCACGTTACAAAACTCGATGGTTTAATCTTGTAAAAAAAATAAACCTCTTGCTCCAATAAAATCTTCCTAATCATCTGTAATCGACTCCATTGTGATGGTTGACGTCAAACATTAAGACTAATGCAACAACATTGATACACATTTACCAGAGTTAATGACAAAACAAACTTAATTACTCGCCAAGTTACGATCCAATAAATAATGTCAAATTGTTGTCAAGTCAATTATAAATTTTTGATAAGTAAATATTCATGTCTTAAATAGACCTGACAATGATAAATAAAGATAGTTATACAAAATTTTTTAGCAATAAGCATTTTGGTGAATACTTGAACCGAAGATTTATTTTGTATTTTTCTAAAGAGCACAATAATAACACGAACAAACAAATAGCCTTGCTAATTCCTTTATAGTCAAGAGTAAATTAATCTACCGTCTTTTGTGTAAATAACCCAGATTATGAAAATAATTCTTAATTTATTGCTAAGTTTAGCTGAAGCGACGAATAGAACAAATATTTGAAATTAAATTCAGCAAGCAATTTTTATTTCAAAATTTTGGCTTTTTTTTCAATAATAATAACGCATAATTGCAGAAATCTTCTTAATAATCGTCTTATATCATAACTTTTAAAGCAGTGAATATTCCTATAGGTGAAATTGGCAATAGGTCCGACATCTTAAAAAAAAAAAAAAAAAAAAAAAAAAAAAAACATAATACACAATTTTCCATTAATAAATAATAATCTGAGTTCCAGGATATAAAAATCACATGCTTGAAGAAATTAAAACGGCCTGTTACCATAGTAATGGTATTCCATATTATGATATAAAATGTTTTATATCTCTGAAATTAAATTATTCTAGCATATGTGTGTGTATTTGGCAGACATTTACACTAAAATTTAAGTACTTGCTACATAATAATAATTTTAACTGCTTTTTATATTATTTACATTTGAATATAAAAATTTATTCTAAATCTTCTTCTACACTTAAAAAAAAAAAAAGAAAAAAAACATTATTGCGACCTTAGCCTGAATTATTTCACGCTTCTGCCTTTGTGGCTTAAAATTGCATTGTTTGGCGACAAAAGTAATAATTAAATAGTATATAACTGACTGATACAGCCAATTTTACAATTACTTCTTCTAGTTTTTCCTCTAAGACTTACGATGGGAGAATTACATAAAAATGCTAATTAAATTGAAAAACAAAACAACAACAACAAGAAAGACTAAAATAATGTTACTTAAATTTTATTTTTTTCAAGTTTTTTCAGGCACATTTTTATTAACCTGACGCAAGCGAACAATCGCCAAATAAG
Organism: Maratus speciosus; assembly: GCA_963932465.1. Classification (NCBI taxonomy): domain Eukaryota; kingdom Metazoa; phylum Arthropoda; class Arachnida; order Araneae; family Salticidae; genus Maratus; species Maratus speciosus. Next base: position 197,293,624 of record OZ010792.1, on the reverse strand, counting down.
GTATCAATTGCTTCTTTCACACTAATTTATTTTTTTAGTTTTATAAACATTCTTTCGTGTTTAAATTAAATATTTTTGTTTTATAATTTTATCTCTCATTAAAAGGGCTTTTGATTCTTTCTTTTATTAAACGAATAACGGTTATTTTCTTTTAATTTGCGAGTTGTTTACATTATTTTCTACCTGATATAGCCGTTTTAATTCTTTAACCAGCGATAAAAGGATGCCAAAAAATAATTACTGGTAACCCTTTTGCCGAAAATAACATTAAAATACGAAATTTATTACCAAAAATCATAATTATCCCTGTATATTTTACTCACAAACCACTGCGTGAATATTCCCTATCGAATGACACTATTTGCAAAAAAAATCCACCGGGTAGTTTTTGAAAACGCTCGAGCGGAACTTTTAGATCTTACTGCTTTATAATATATACTAGCTAACTTGCCCGGCTTTGCCCGGGTACATAAAAAAACAGCACATATTGCGAAAAACCTCTGAAAATCACAATAAGGTATCGCGAAAAAAATTTAAATCGCTGCACAAATTTCGAAAAGAGAAAAAAAAAATTATACATTGTGCTCGAAGATTGAAAGTTGATTCAACTTCTATCAACGTCTTTCACTAATGTGGAAAAATGGTAGAAAATCGCTAAAATACACTAAAAATCACATACAAAATACCCGAAAAATTCGAAAATTGTTATACGAAATCCGAATAAACTTTATTGAAATGAAGGTAGAAATTACTTTAGTATTATATGTCAAAAATGGAATGTCAAAAAATTGCAGCAGATCGCGAAGAAACGTAAATATCGAATTAAAAATCACCTGATGGCGTAACAAACACGTATAAAGTGTTTAATGTCAAGTAAATTTGACATTTACGATCACCCATTATTGGCATTTAATCTTATAGTTTGGCGTTATTTTTTTTTTCTTTTTTTTTTTTTTTGTCTACGGGATAATCAGGTAGAACCACAAATTATTTCTTTTCGTATTTAAAAGTAGATAAATAGCTCTTCTTTATATAAATAAGTAAAATAAATATTGAAAAAAAAATGCTTATATGTATATGAAAAGTAAATGGTTTGCCAGTAAATAGACGTAAAATTCACTTCGCTCGCCAAGGCCATTTTCTCTAACTCACCAAAGCCCATATATTAAAAATATACCAAATACTCTTCAATCTGTTGCCTTATACTAAGTATTCACAATAATGTAAATAACTATTAGCCATAGATACGTACCGGGTTTGGCGCGATTTTTTTTTCACGCCAATTTGGTGAAAACATCGTTTTTGAATACCAGTTACACATATATATTTAAATTATTTTCTATTATTTTAAAAGGAAATAGCAATAAATAATAAAAAGTTTAATTAATGTCTATAGAACAAAACAGTTTATATAACTGTAAAAAAAGAAAATAAAAGTAAATAAACAACTTATTAATAAATAAACAACAATAGCCGAGTTACCATGTCAGGCAAAATAACGCCATTTTGGAGCCCATTTTGTACCATGGAGCGTATATGACATCTGTGCCAACAAAAATAATATAGTAAATATGTCATTTGGTGGTGGTTTGATTATTGAAGATTATAAAATATGCGTGTATATGGCACATTTTTACATTAAAATTTAAATACTTGACTACATAGTTATAGTTTTAACTCCTTTTTATATAATTTACATTTGAATATAAAGATTTACTCCGAAATGTTCTCCTATACTCAAAAAAAAAAAAAAAAAACAGTGGCACTCCGGGAGTGCCAATAGAAGTGAAAACTTCAACAATTGCGTGTGTGTTTTTTTAATCGTCAGGAAATGTTTTATGCGTTGAATTGTGTAGCAGCACTAATGAAAGCATCTGGGGACACGGCAGTGCCCCTGCCAAGTCTTGAAAGCATAGCCGTAAGCATCTTTTTCTGGAAGCAACTCAGGGTACTTTTGACCCGCCAATATCTTTGTGTTGGTGATTCCCAGAAACTTGAAACTTCGTAAATCTAAAGTAATGTGGAAATGGAACTAAATGCTGAAATTTCACGTTTCTATCTTTTTTTATTTCAGAAGATATATGAACTTAAACTTTCGCCTTTTCGACACTGATTCACCGATCATCAAAACTCAGAGGTACGTCCTGTATCCCTGGAATCTTGAAATTTGGTATGAAGGTAGTGTTTGGGATATAATGAAAGGGAAAATTTAATAAATCCGGAAAATTTGGATAAAAAGTCGAAAAATCAAAAAACCGAGAATTTGGCAGAGATGTGATATACGAACCAGGTTTGGCGCGATATTTTAACGTCATTTTGGCGAAATCCAATACCAGTTACAATATATATTTTTAAATTATTTTCTATTGTTTTAAAAAGTAAACAACAATAAATAAACGGTAATTTCATTAATAACTATAAAACAAAACAATTGTACAATTAAAAAAAAATAGAATAAAAGTAAATGAACAATTTATTAATAAGCAACAGTAGCCGGTTTACCTTGTAAAATAAAGTAACGCCATTTTGCTGTCAATTAGGTACTCAAGTGCGTATCTGACATCTGTGCGCCGTATTTTATCTTCCGTAATCGAAATTCCCGCCAATACTGTTGGTCATTGACCAGCCCATCAACACGATAAAATACAGCGTTATCGGTTTTTAGTTACACGAAATAGGTAGGTCACGAATATGGTATAATTCATTTTAACTGACCAAAAACAAAATAATTTGTTTTAGCAATACGCCGGGAGAAAGAGTGAGTTTTAGCTTTCTTCTTCTTTTGCGGATTGAGCTGAAGAGGGAAAAGTTCCTGTCATTCACCGCTTGGCGCGCTTGTGTCTATGTGTCAAAATGCTAGCATGTCGGTTACTTTACAGTGTCTCGAAATCAGTAGTTTTTCCCCATCTCAAAAAAAGCTCAACACGCCTAAAGAAGTTTTCACTTCAAAAAAATTATTGCGACCTTCACTTGGCTTATTCTAGCACCACGCTTCTGCCTTTGTGGCTTAAAATTGCATTGTTTGGCGACCAAGGTAATAATTAAATATCATGTAACTCACAAATAAAGCCTTTCTCCTGTAAGACATACGATGGGAAAATTACATAAAAATGATAATTAAATTGAATAAAAAAATAAAGAAGGACTAAAAGACTTACTTAAATTTTATTTCTTCAAGTTTTTTCAGGCACATTTTTATTAACCTGGCGAAGCTAAAAATCTCCAAATAAGGTATCAATTGCTTCTTTCATACTAATATATTTTTTAAGTTTTATAAACATTCCTTTCATATTTAAATTAAATATTTTAATTTTATAAATTTTATCTCGCATTAAAAAGGTTTTTGATTCTCTTTTTTTAATTAAACAAATAACAGTTATTTTCTTTTAATTTGCGAGTTGTTTACATTATTTTCTAACGGATATAGCCATTTCAATTCATTTATCAACTATAATTTTCGCCAAAATGACCACTGGCAACCCTTTAGTCGAAAATATCAATAAAATACAATAATCTAAGCATTGTATCATGTTACTTTTATTCACAATTTAATTTACTTGGATTCCCTTAAATATAATTAATATAATCCCTTAAGTTAATATTAGTTTTTGTTGCATTAAAATATTTCAATTTGTTCATTTTCTGTAAGCAAGTAATATATATTGGTTTACAATGGAAGTCTATGGGGATTTGGCGAAATATTAGAGATATCGACGAGTTGGCGTCACTTTTGGCGACTCATTTTGGTCGCCAAATTTGGCGATATACCGCCAAGTTGGCGATAAACTTGGCGGCGTTTGGCGACAGAACTGTGTCCCTCTACGGTAACCTCCTTATGGAAATGCATTAAATGCTGTTCAATAATTGCATAAAAAATTCGCTAAAAAATCAAAAATCGCTGCACGAATTCCGAATAAACTTTTTTGAAAAGAGAATAAAATTTACTATATTGGGTTAAAAGAAAGAAACCATATTCTTCTCACTTATATAGAAAAATCGCCTCGAAACATAAAAAAGCGCTAAAAATCGCATAAAAAATTAAATAAAAAAAAATCTAATCAAAAAATCGAAAATCGGGCTTCGAGGTGCAAAACTTCATATATAGACGTACCTTTTCCCCAAATTTTGTAGCTCTACGTGCAGTGGTCTCTTCAGAACACCGTCGACACACTCACTCACTCACACACACACAAACTTCTTTCTTTATTATTATAGATGATGATGATAAATAAATATAGGGAGAGTGTGAACTAATAGTAGGAATTGAATAAATGATATATAAAAATGGGTAAGAATGTCTCAGCGGCACCTACTAAAGATGGCGAAATAAACTATAAGAAGTTAGTGTTGTCCAGAACATTTGGAGTCCTGGTTTACCTGAGACACTTGGCAACACTAGGTATGAGTTCCTTCATTGCCGTGAACACAGTAGCATCGTGCAATTCAAGCTCCTGATGAATACCTAGATTTTTCGGAAATGGGGTAAGCTAGAGCCTTGTGCTATATATCATTCTCTTCCATTTTTTATGCTGAACATTTTGATATAAGGTACTTGAAATGATGTGTTGGGGTTCAAAAGATATGAGTGTTTAAACTTTCTATTTCTTTTGATTTCATATCTGTAATGAACCAGGCATTAGCCACCTACTAAAATGCTTCTTGTGTCCATTTAACTTATATTTAAAATTCAGAACTTGTTTATTTTAAGTACTACGAACATTTCTGCACATTTTAATACCAAATTTGTATATGTACAACCATTCTTTCACTGATTGTTAACCCATTTAAGTTCATACACTTTTTGGTAAATAGAGCCATTTTCAAATTTCATCAATTTTCACAAGCTTATAAATTAACTAAATCTTATCAAAAACTAAAAACAATGGCTCTATTTATATACTTTAGAATACGTAGAACATTTTAGAATACAACTTTTTAAGTTTTCAACAAGAATTATATGAAATATAAGCAATTTAAAATGTATCGTTTTTGAGAAAATACTTCTGTTTTCCCCATGTTATTCCTACGGGGCAAACAACCAAATTCTTATGTAGATTAATCAATGATAAAGTGCTTTCAGTTAAAAATTATGGTGTCATTTTCTTAGATTAGCTCATAAGCTTTAATTTAATATCAAGTTTGTTGAGAAACTTGCAGGATTTTTGTGTAAAATATGCAAAAGAAAAAGTGTTCTTTTTGTTCTTTCATGGTTAACCCTCATCTCCATAGAAAAGCATGAGATTTTGGAGGCTTTTTATACCAATTTTAACATAGCTTAATTTCTTACTTTTCTTGATTATTTTGAAAAACTAACTTAAGATTCAGTTACTTTGATCCTTTAGCTTCCATCCGCCTACACCCATTCTTTTCTAGGATGATATTTTGTATATGAAATGATTTTTTGAAAAAGTATAAAATTTTGTTCTGAATTTTCAGAATTCCCATAGAGTTACATTAGTTGTTTACTTTTTTGTGTACATATTTCACCCACTTAACCATTATTCTCCCACTAACTATTTATAACTTCTGAAAGCTAAAACTCTGTTTTTTTATTATAAAGTGTTATCTCTAAGTATTTTTAATTATCGTTTGATAATTGGTAAAAATTGTTCTTCTGCGGTTGGGTGGATATTGGTTACTCATTTAATTACTGTGTTTTGTAAGGGCAATTTGATATCGGAATTATAATTCTTAGTTAGATTATCTTTAAAATTGAGAGCTTCATTTGACGTCACTTAAATTTACTGCTTTGTGTTTGGCTGTAAATTAGTAAACAATTGGAAAATTATCCGACAGCCACTGTTTTATTAGTAAATACTAAAGTTAAACTGAGTAAATTGTTACCAGTTTCATTTAAGAGTGCTTTTTTAATACTTGTAATAACTAAACATAGGTCTTATGGGGTCATGCAGTATTTTTAAGTTTACCAACTTAGCCCTTTACGGGCCGCTGACGCCATTTTTGACCACAGTAGTTTTCCCTATGGGAAAACTACTATTAGGTTACTACTATTATAGTAAGTGGTTACTACTATATAGGAAAACTACTATTAAGCAGGGGCGGACTGGCCCACCCCGCTACCCCGCGATCGCGGGGTGGGCCAAACGGATGTAGTAGGCCAAAATAATAATACATTTTTGGAGTTTTTCTCTTTTCAATAAAATTTAAAAAAAGATATAAAACTCAATTGATCGTGTAAGTCCTAGTTTCTACTTTCCCTCTTCCAGCAGCAATCTTTGGAAGATCTGTGCAAATTACTCATTTTGTATAGAAGTCAAGAGATATGGGTAAAGTAAAGATCACATCTGGTCAGTGAAAAGTAAGAAATTGTTTGGTGGCGTGGGTTTGCCTGCGGACATTTGCATTAGGGGTGCACTGAGTAGTACTTTGGCCGAGTAGCCGAGTACCGAGTAGTTGTGTATAAGAAAGAACTACAAATACGCACATGAAGTGAGCTTAAGAGTAACATATCTGTGTGTGTATACATATAAACATACTTCTTGAGCATATAATCATATATTTTTAAGGGACTTTTTAAAAAAATATTCAACTAATTAAATTTGAGATTTAACGATGCACTTTTTAAACACAATTTCTGAAAATTAAAAGAAATTAAAACAGTAAGAGTAACTTTATTTTAAAAAATATGAAAATAAAATTACATAAAATGCACAATTAACCAATATGAAATTAAAACTGATTCTTCAATTTATCTTACACATTTTGATATCTGAAATTTGTCTATGAAAAATGGTTATTGGTTGCTGTAACAATTCATTGAATAATGCAAAATGCTGATGTTAAAAGCGTATCTTGCATCATTCACAATGTGCAGCTTATAATAAAATGAGTTCCAAATGCTATTTCTGACATGTTGGCTATAGCTAAAAATAAAAATATTCTGAAACATTTTAATCATTCCGTAGCTGCAACCTCAAAATTTGAAAAGGTTCAGTTGCATTTGTCTATGAATTAAAAAAAAACTAATCATAAGAGTAATTAACTGTAATTAAGCATATGGAACTCAAAATATAATATGTTAGAAAAGATTGCATGAATTAAAGCGGCCTCTTTGCCTTTATGTTGCCGAAAATGAGATAAAATTTCAAAACAGTTCAGTAGCAAGCAATTACTGTAAAATGTAATGAAATTGTTATTGTCATTCAAAGTAATCACAACATTGATGGCGTCAAATGAATATATCATATTAGAAGTATTATCATCAATTAAAACATTGCTACATTTTTTGGAAAAAGAAAGCTCCAATCAGTTGGTTGTGGTACAATGAAAGGGTCATTAAAAAGTGAATTAATGAAAACAAGACAAATGAGAATCAGCAGTATACTATTGCAATTGAACTCCAAGAACATTTTCGTTATTTTATAGCAACTACTATTTGATCCTCAATTTAAATTGCTATTTTTCACTGAAAAATACAAAATGGAATTAAAAAATGCTTTAAAAAATAAAGCTGTAGAACTGACACATGAAGATCAATCTTAAATTAATCCACCTAAAAAAAGAAAAATGCAGCAAAAAAACACTGCTATAAGTCATGTTGATGTAGATGATCCAAAAGAGGAGAAAGAGACATCAGAAAAATGTCCGTATATTTTTTGGCAACGTTTTGTTGAGATTACAAATGAACAGGAGAATAATTATGAAACTAATATTAGATTGGAAATAAAATGTGAAGATATAATATAGAAAAAGAGATAGGCTTTCTTAGCAGGAGAGTTTATTGTGTAAAATAGAGAGTTTATTTTCATAGAAGAAAGAATATAGTAAAAATTCTCCCATTATGTGCAAGCTTGCATGGAAATTCTTATTTGCACTTTCAAGCAGTGCTTACAGCGAATGCATTTTTTCTGATGCAGGCCAAATTTACAATAATAGAAAAATATCCTATCTCCAGAAAATGTAGAACAAGTTGCAGTCTTTTCACCATAATTTATGATATATATTAAAATATTTTATTCCATTTCTTGTATTCTGTTTTTACAAACTGTTTCTGTATCCAAAATCATAGTCTTTTCTTAGTTTTAACTTAACTTTGAGCTGTATTGGTTTTTCTTAACTTTTCTATATTTTGTAGACATTTTTATGTATAGATCAATCAGATATAAATTCCTTTATCTTCAATAATGCCTAAAAAAGGAAATTCTAACAACTACTCGGTACTGGCCGAGTACCGAGTATGCCGAGTACCGAGTAAATACCGAGCACTCGATACAGCCCTAATTTGCTTAATAACAAAAGGTAGGCAAGGATTCGCTTATATATCTAGGGATGATCTACAGATCAAGGATTTTGGGAAGCAAAGATTAGCTTATAGAGAAAAACGAGAGGAAGCAGCTGCAGACTTGAAACATGTTAACCACGTCGACGTCAATGTTTTAGAATTGGTAATGCTTTTATGTAAATATGATAAAATTTTGCATCGTCATGTAGCAAAGGCTATCAAGAGAAGACAAGAAAACAGATCTTCAGAAAGTATGAAGAAGGCTAGAATACAGCAGAAAGAAGAACAGAAAATCCTAAACGGCATGGAAGATGTTCGTTGCTTATATTCCTGCCCAAGTCATTTATAAACAAGTTAATTGCTCATCTCGCCATTCAGATCCAAATAAACATTGGCTATGAAGTAAAAGAGTCAGGTTCATTCAGTATTGAAGCAGATTTCACACAAGATATATCAGCAATTGAGCAGTTGGCACTTTGCGTTCGTTATGTGTAGCATGGTAAAGTGAAGTTAAAATTGGTTGATGCCTCCAAAACAACAGGGGAAAACCTCTATCTCCAACTAAAAGAAGAACTTAAAAGTTTAAACTCCCTTCTTCACAAATACTTGACACTTTCTTTTTATGGTGCAGCAAATATGCGTGGGAGATATAAACGTTTGCAGGCACAACTGAAAAACGACAATCCAAATATACAGCAAGTGCATTGATATGCACATGTGCTAAGTTTGGTCCTGACAGATGCAACAGAATGTTATAGCTCAGAACTTGCTACACAAAAGAAATAATTTTGATATGGTTCTGGAAAATGCTTCTGAATTTGCAGAACATCATCTGAAGCAACTAATAGAAAAGAAGTACTCCATTGAAATTGAGAGCTTTCTGCCGGAAAAGAGAATATCTATAGCGAAACGTCGATGTAGTGGATATTTTCACGATGAGGCAAGAAGTATTGACGGGTCGCCATCAGAAGTATTTAAGGTAAACGTTTATGATGTTCTCTTAGAGACAGCGACTCAGCAGCTGAAGACAAGATTTACTGGAAATGATTTGTTCATGAAAGACATAGCCTTGTTCGATCCTCGCCGATTTAGTGAGGTTAAATTGTTAAATGAACTTGCTGAAGAAGCTTTACTCTGTCTGGCTTTTCGAAAATCAAGAAAGACTATGTCAGCAAAGAGTTGCTGCAATTTTCCCGGCACTATGCTGATCATAACCAGCCGCTAATGTAACAACAATCTCGGCGTAGGGAGCTCTCAGCCGCTTACAGCAAAGAAACGAGCGATTCAGAAGAACTCGTTAAAGATGATGAAAATCGCTGTAAAATTAATAAGAAAAGTAAAAAATACTTAGATTGTACATTAGAATGATTGTGCGAGTTGAATGGCTGTGGTCGTATTTATCCAACCTTGTACATACAACAGCATATTGGCTTTATCATGCATTCAAGTATCTTGTGAATGAGTGTTCTCAACACATTAAATTATAAAGAACCGCTTGTGTTCATCTCGAGGACAAGAACTGTTAGTTGATTTTATCCTATTCAACGTTAAACAATCTTTTGATTACAATTATAATAAGATGATAGGTGGTGTTGCCTCAAATTCAAAAGAATTGTCCAGATATCTGACATTCTAATTAGTTAATAGTGAGGGTATAAAACCAACTGCTCAATATTCAGGTACTATATTGATATTTTAAACAAACGTTAATCAGTGTACAAAGTATATATATATTGATAATTTCAAATTACAAAATAAAATGTACAGATGAATATAATGATATTTCAAATAACAAATTAATCAATGTATGTGTGTCAATGTTAATAGTACTAACTCTTTCCGGTCAATACTAACACTCTCCAGTATAAAATTTACAATGTAGTGTACAGACAAGTCTAAGGGTTTTTTTTGACTGCATAGTGGATAGCATGTTAGCCTTCCATGCAAAGGGTCCTGGGTCCAAATTCTGGGTGAGGCATGAATGTTTCTAGGTGTTGTCAAAGTTCTCAGGTTAGGGTTAGCGATGCCTTATTCCCATTGGGAGCCCCATCACAAGTAGCCCTTATCAATTTAGGTGTAATACTGGTCCTAGGTGATATTTCAGGACATACTTTTTACGATATTTCAGGACACACGTAGCCCACATACTACTTTTTTCAAAGGATTGACTGACGAAATTCGGGGTTAACTTCTACAATTTTTTTGGCAAAATTAGCGATTTTTTTCCCGCGACAGACTATGAAACTTGCGAATCTTTTCTGCGATCGCTTGCCGAAAATTCGCGTTTTTTCCGCGATCGTTTGCAGAAATTCGCATTTTTTTCGGCGGCTGTTTGACAAAATTCGCGATATTTTTTCGCAATCTTTTGTCGAAATTCGCAATTTTTTTGTGACCTTCTGGTGAAGTTTGAGATTTTCTTTCCGCAATCGCTTGCCGAAATTCGTTATTTTTTTCCACGATTGTTTGCTGAAATTCGTGATTTTTTTTCACGAAATCGTTTGACGAAATTCGCGGTTAATTTCTGCACTTGTTTGACGAAATTTGCGATTTTTTTTACGCAACCTCCTAAGGAAAACGCGATATTTTTCCGAAATCGTTCAGCGAAATTTGCGATTTTATTCCGGGAATTTTGACGAAATTCGCGACTAATTTCTACAATTGTTTGACGAAACTCGTGATATTTTTCTTCGTGACGGATTGATAAAATTCATGACTTTTTTATGCGACCTCTTGACGAAATTCGCGAGTTTTTCCGCGATTGTTTGACGAAAGTTACGAATTTTTTGCTCGAATGATTGGTCGGAATTTTATTCACGGATCGTTTGACGAAATTCTCGGTCTTTTTCCCGGCTCACATCAACCCGATTTTTTTTACGATTCCACGGAAATAGCTGATCGATTTAAAAAAAAAAAATCGTCTAAAAGCGAAAAAGTGGCATCCCTGCAAATTTCAGCGAATGACTGACGACATTCCTGATTTTTCTAGAGATTGACTGAAGACTATCGCAATTATTTTCAATTACCGATTAACGAAATTCGCAATTTTCCTTCCTGTCCGAGTGACAAATTCCCGATTTTATTTTTCGGCGACCACCTCTCGAAATTTATGAGTTTTTCATCATCAGATGTCAAAATGTTTCAATATTTTCTGGCTCATATTTTTTCTCTCCTATACACCTATTAATTCCAAAATACTGATTTTGTGGAATTTTGCAAAAATTAACGATTCGCGGGATTCCGCGAAAAAAAAGTATATGTATGTATATATATATATATATATATATATATATATATATAACCATTATATACATTCGCGGAAAAACCATGACTGTTAGTGCTATAGTGCAAAACTCGCGAAATTTCAGGACAGGTTACCGTATTTTAGGACTTTTCAGGACTTTTTTCCATTTTTCAAGAATTTCAGGACAAGTACGATACCTGTAGCCTATTCTGACGATATCATTGACCGATGCTGACAGCGTATTTGACCCGTCATTGGACCAAACAATTTCTTTTAATACTAAGAATAAAATATCTGAACAGAATGCCCATAAAAAATTTCAGACTTTTTTATTTTTTCGTGTGTACTTTTTCATTGTTTAAAGTTTACATATTAAAAAAAAATAAAAATTAAGTAAATTAACGTCACGAATTCGAGTTGAGTTATCTTCATAGAGTTAGAGCCTTAGAGCAAAGGGTCGTGTCGATAGCCAGTATAAAAATTTTAACAATGGGGTTGTCCATAGGTGGGCCAATGCATAAGTCTAGCGGGGTGGGCCAAACTATGCCAGTCCGCCCCTGCTATTAAGTAACTTATAAGGTTACTTATTAGGTTTTAAGTAACATTTAGCCCACCGGAATCTTTAAAAATTAAATTAATGGTCACTTACGACTTAGGTGGTCTTCAGGGGTGTGATGGTGTTATATCTTGTAAAAAGTCACTTTTGTTAAAGTGTAGTCCTCCATTTTGTTTCTTTCAGATTTATTTTCAATATCTCAATTTACTATATAATGTTAGCTATAAATTTTATTATTATTGTTTTTTCGATGTATATATGTTTTGGGGGACTGTCTATAACTTTTAGTGGTGTTACTTAACCCTTGAGCCACCGTTGGGTCACTGAATGCGCCATTTTCTCTTTTTTCATAGGATTTTTTGTTGAGATTTTTGGACAAAAGTCCAAATATCTCGTAAACTATCAACTTTAGCGAAATTCTGTCGCGCCGATATCAGCTAGGATCCGTCCAAGGAAACTCCCCCCCCTTTCTTTTCCGATAATTCGTTTATCTCTAGCTCATTTAGGGGCCCCGTCAGAGGGGGCTGAATGGGGCTCTCATTGTTTTAAGCTTATAACTATAGTATTAATTCATTTTTTGCCCACTTTTCTATTACCTTACATTGTTTTTCATCTTTATCAACTTTGACACTACTGTTTTCTAACTGTATATTGCTGTTACTTGTCTATTACTTAAATATTTATTTCTTTTATTTGTCATCCTACGTCCACCCAATCGCTTTTAACCATGTAATTTTTTAGCATTTGTTTCTTATTACTATCTATGGGAATTTCTGATAGAGCATGTTTATGTGCAAGATAATACAAATTGTTTATCATATTTCACATGTACATAGGATTTAATGTTACAAAGTATAATGCGATTTTATAGCCATGCATTGTGCTGTACATATTTACTAGTTTATCTCACATATATTACTACATATTATTTACAGTGTACACTAAGTGCTTATTTATTGTTTCAATACTCAGTTCTATATATCTATTGTCAATACATCTGTTTTATATCTCGTATACGTCATTTAATAAGCATATTCAATTATCTCTTATTTTGCTTTTTTTTTATACTCTGTTTACATATCCGATGCAGTGGTGTGAGACAGTGTATTTGTAACAGGGGTTTTATTGAGCAAGTTGTAAAGGGCATTTGATCTTTGTTATGATGGCATCAGGTTTTTATTATTTTTAGTGTACGAGCTTATGGACACGGGAAGCATACTCATGTACCTTTTCCCCCTTCCTCTCCTTTTTGGTTAATTACTATTACTATCATTTTTTTTTTGTTTTATTTTGATTTTATTTCTCAAAAATTCTCCCCATCTTTGGCTATTAATTTTTTCTTAGTCATTTTCGGTAGTTACGACTACCGGTTTTTGCTTTCTACTATCTATATTCCCTTTCCTTCAATGATGTATGGCCGGGGCCTAGTGGACCCCTGTTCTTTATCTCTAATTATTATCTCATTATATTTTTATATTTTTAGCTTCCGGCATTGGAACGTATATCTTACCATTTAAAAGTATCTCTCTGAATATAGTAACAAGTAGCTTTGAGTAATCCATATAAAAGTATCTCTCTGATTAATTGAAAAGCAATATCTATAATGGCCTTACCACTAGTAGTTGAGAAGTATAAAGACCAAATGGAGCAGAGTTTGGAGCTGTTGAGTCGGACACCTTTCATAACAAGCGAAAGAATAAGTTCTTATTTATGATAAAAAATATTCTATCGAACAATACTGTGCAATGATGCAAATATTTATGAAACAACTAAATCATACACTGGCAGTGGAATCTGGTGACTATGGCGACAGCCCCTATGCCTCGAGAAAAACGGAAATGGACATTACTCCAATCATATCAGTTATAAAGAGAATAAGTGGCCAAAAACAACTAAAGGAGAAACATAGACAAATTGTAGAGTTTTTAGAACTGCAGATACTTCATGCGAAGGCCATGATGACGGGAGCGTATGAAATTAGTCCCTTCTATCAAGTCAATAATGAAAGAGTGATCAAACTATTAAATCAAATGAAATCGGACATAGTCTTCAACTTATTTGATAAACTCAATTACTTCTACTTGGACTATGATGAAACACCACTGGCAGATAATTTATATGTGATAGCAAACATACAAGAGATGTTTGAAAGTAGCGATGAATCAGTTAGTGAAACGGACATGCTGGAGATGACAATCAGTGAAACTGAATATCCCAGCTCAGAAGAAGAAAGTGAAATAGAAGATTTTGAACCTGAGGAAAAAGAGTCAAATGATATATACGATGAAACTCAGTTGAGTCCTTACCCGACCAATGAGGAGGAGTCGGATGATGGCAAAAGCAGTGAAATAAACTCAAATATTTCAATAGCTCATAAGGTATTAGGCTCATATCCTACAGGAGTAGTGAGTGTTTTAGTGGAAAAAGATAAGCGAGAACAAGAATACATGCATCAACAATCAACTATTATTAAAAAACAGGAAGAACAAATATTAGAACTTAGAAATGATCTAAATAGATACAAAGAGCATACAGAGAATCTTAAACAAGAACTTAAAAACAAAGAAAAATGTATAATACAATTAAAAATAGATACGGGAAATCAAATAACCGCTCTTCAAAAAAGAAAATAAAGCTCTACAAACAGAAATTTTACAACTACAAGAAAAGTATACTAAAAATCAAAAAATAATCACAAACAAACAACAGGAAATACAGAATAAAACAGAAAAAATCGCAAATCTTCATAAAGAACTAATCATAGCAAAGCAACATATTGGAAACAAAAAACAACTTGATAAAGGAACTACAACAATGAAAATAGTAAATAAAAATAAAAATATTCAAACACAAAGCAAGCTTGAAGAAAAAGAAACGCAAACAAATATCATTGATGTCTCGTGTGAGGTGTCTGTTAATACGGAAAATATAGGGCCTGCAGAATTAGCAAAACAAGGGATATCTGCAGATGAGGTGAATATGTTGGATGAGTCTACGAGTGGTGAGATATATGGGGATGCGGCCATACTCATTAGGTGTGGTGAGGGCACGCATGTCTCGGTAGTGCAGGAAACTCTGAATGACATCTTGAATAATGCAGCAGCAGTGTCACTGTTTCATAGTAGATTGGCCAGAAACCATCGAACAATCATAATCAAGACTAACAAGATAGAGGAACTTACTAAGCTTTATCATATACTCATAAAAATGAAAATCTTGGAAAATTAGCAGAAATAATTTATAAGAAATGCAAAACAAACAGACTCATAATAACAGGCATTCCAGCCAATATCCAAGAAACTCAAATAACACATCATATCAAGCAATACTATCAAAATGATAGTTTAAACAATAATATTAAAATCTGCAAAATTAAAAACAATAAAGCGGCAAGATCTTATCAACTTATAATAGAAACATATCAGTACACAACGACAAGATTGCTAAGTGGAGGACAACTGCAAATTGGAACCCAAAGATGCAAAATTTCAATCTATAGACCAGTAATAAGGTGCTCTAACTGCCAATTTTACGGCCTTGGAGCGCTTGACTGCAGAAGATTACCTATCTGTGTGTTTTGTGCGCACACTCTAAATTAAAATGTCTGAAATTCAGACACTTAAGTGTCTGAAATGGAGTGTTCAATTTTCAGACATTTTAAAATGTCTGAATTTTTTCAGACACTTTTTGCGTCTGAACTTCAGACACTTCAAACGTCTGAATCGCATCCATTTTTTTGTAAGCATCATACGTAGCCATGTTTGACCACGTTGAATCCTGGAAAAATATTTGGCTGTGGTCCTGCACCCCCCCCCCCCCCCCCCAATACAGCCTGATTTTTTTGGTGCTCTCAGTTTTGGTATACAATTTTCGTTACGTTGATAATTTAAATCTTTTACGACATTGTACTGATTATAATCAATATCGTGAACTTCAGGAGTAGAACAAGATTAAAAAACAAAAAATATTTATCTAAATATTAGATTTTTTAAAATTTATTTTGTTTTTAACCTTATTTTACTTTAAAAGTTCAAAATATTGATTATAATCAGTACAATTTCGAAACAGATTTAAAATATAAGCTTTACAAATATTGCACATCAAATTTGGGGGCACTACAGTCGTAGGGGGACGGGGCACTTCCCAGTTTGCCCTTCCTTTAATCAAGAAGTACTTTTGCAAAAAACGCAACCCTGCATTATAGTTGTCTAAATTGAGATGTCCGGTATTCGGGAGTATCCGTTGTGGAGGTTAATGGAGATTCTCGAATAGCGAACACCTCTATTTAACGAATACTTTTTTAATCAGCAGACATACATATTTGTATATTTTTACCTCAAAAAAGTAGACATCTCCAATTATCGGACAAATTCCGCGGTCCCGAAGTGTTCGCTATTAAGGGCTTTTAAGGTACATAGATAAATATATATATATATATATTATAATCTTGTCCTACTCTAAAAGTTCAAAATATTTATTATACTCGGTTGAATGTGGAAAAAGATTTAAAATATCAGATGTACGAAAATTGCAAAAATCCCACCCCCCACCCCCCCCAAAAAATTAAAATATAAAAAAATATATTGCCACATAGGCAATTTTACATATACATCACTTGATAATCACAACAGCCATTTAACTATGAATAATGAAAATAAATAAATAAATATTCTACTTTAATAACATTGGGGAAAAAATGACTTTGGTATTTTGTTAAATATATTTGCGTTTTTAAACTTGTCCTACTCTAAAAGTTCAAAACTTTCATTATAATCAGTGCAAGATTTAAGATATCAGCTTTACAAAAATTCATGCAAAATCCCCCCCCTCCCCCCCCCCAAAAAAAATGAAAATACTTATTTAAAAATTATGTTTTTAAAAAATTTATATTTCCACATGGACAAGTTTTTATGTAGATCAGAGGGTACTCACAAAAGCTATTCAACTATCAATAAAAACAAATAAGTACATATTCTATATTAAAAACATGAGGAAAAAATAACTTATGATTTCCAAACTTCTTTCGTCTTAAATATATACAGTAACATCTGTCATTTTTGTATTTTTCGTATAAGTGCATATAAATAAAGTTACCACAATTTTAAATACGAAATCTAGTTAGAGGTTTTTACTTTTTCCCATTATAAATTTCAAATTACTTTTTTATTAAAAATAATAAAAAAATCAGTATTAGAGTTGATTGCAAATCAAATACATATGTATATTTTTACAGGCAGGTTCATATAATAGACCAGTCTCATTTACTTTATTTATCTTTTTTTAATCTGCGGTTTTATGCCAGGAAGTAAGAAAGCATTAGGTCACCTTTCAAAGTTTTTTTTTTCTTTACTTCCTTGTGGCCGTCATTTACTGCGAGATAAAAATTATCCATTGAAATTGAAACTAAGAACTGACATTGAATATATAATTGGTAATAAAAAAGAACGTCATAAGTTTAAAAATATATACTTCTAGAATTAGTGGGGTTTTTTGCGAACAGATTCAAAACTAATTAAATTTCATGCAGGATTTTGTTTAGTACAATAAATAAAATCATAAAATACACTAATTTTACTACTATAAAGAAACTTACTTGAGTTGCTGCAAGAGGTAAGAAATATTCCTCGATTTGAAATTTTAAAAACTACCACAACCACAGTGAGGGAGAAAGACTTTCATCAGTTTAAAAGGTAATCCCATAATACATCCGACTAGCCATATTTAAAGAATGAGATGTTTCATCCTAAAAACAGGACCCGCCAGACAAAAGTTTCTTTTTTTTTGCCAGTTTCGACAGGACGAAGATGAATAACACAATATTATTGATATAAATTGATACGAGTTAACACTAAGCCCATTGCACACGCTTTGTAGAATTTCCGGGTGTAATCTTCAACCGCCGTCTACTTCTGTTCTGTGTCTATCCCGCCCTTGTATCGACGACAGCTTCTAAGAGACATTTGATGTCGAGCACACACGTCAGATGTATGTATTCAATAAATAAATACTCCAAGTTAATACGAATTAAAATCACAGTACTTCACATTTCGCAAAAAACGAATTAAAATACACGCGTACATAAAAACAAACTCTGTTTGAATTACAACGTATACCACTTCGAACGAAGACATCTAAAACGCATGCGCAACTGGGAGTGCTAGTGCCCCCTGGTGGTTATTGCGTCGGAAGAATCAAAACATCTTAAATTAAGACACGTTTAAAGCAATGAAGTGTCTTAAAATAAGACGTTTGCGGATATTTTAGACATTATTCTCAGTTCGTTTACACCATGGTCATAGTAAGACGCTTATGTATCTTAAATTAAGACATCTATAGTGTCTTAATTTTCAGATTAAGACACTTAAGTGTCTAAAATTCTTTTTCAGTCACATATGTGTCTAAATTTAAGACGCTTCTATTTGCAGTGCAGGGCCATCATACGGGAAATTGTATAACTATAACAAATTCTCAGATGGTGAATTGTACAAATTGCTTGGAGAGAATTGACTACGTGCCGCATGCGGCAGACTCATCAAACTGTCCAGTGTTTAAAGAACAATTAGTACATAGGGACAACTTAGCAAAAACTTTAAACAAATTCCACATGAACTCATACATGAACTCCTTTACAAACTCATACATGAACTCTGCCATTAATACCAGTGGGCTAGGGTTGTCTATTAACCCACTTAACAGCTATATTGCCTACGATAATAATTTTATGACTGGTGTCTAGTGTAGTCTCCGTCTATTGCTCTGTTGTGTAAATAGTCTTAACCTTCAACTTGTAATTTTCCAACTAATAGATACAACTAAGTGATTTATCTAATACTTAAGTACTTACATTCTGTTTGGTCATCTAGTGCTACTAGTGTTTTGTCTTTAAATATTCAACACTTGTAAAAATTTAAAATATATATATATATATATATATATATTCTAACTCTAAGTATACTAACATAGACTCATCTTTAAATTAACTACAAAAATTTACCTTAAAGCTACTTTAATCTTTTCAACAATTTGTGAAATTATGATTCTAATTAATATATCTCAGATGTGTAAATACTCAAATACATTTTATCTTAAATTTTATCTTAATTTACACTTTTCAAAAATGTGCTAGTTGTGTTCTTGATTCATATATCTTCGATTTGTAAACTTTGATAACCAGTTGAACTTTTCGTGATATGAAGCAACTTCAGATAAACTCTTAAAAACATTAAATTCAGCTCTTAAAAACTTTAATCTTGCTCTAGTACGTTGTGGGTAACCGATAAACCCTCCCTATATGTTATTGTACTTATATATAGCTCATAGTAATTGATCTCAAATCTAGCTTAAAACTATATTTATATCGTTCAGAAGGTTTAATATGAACGTGGATCTTATAGATTAAGATATCAGTTCAACGGTCCTCCACCGAGTTATGGGCAATGAGCAGGAGTGCTGGACATATAAATTCATTACTACAACTATTGTTTTGGCCTTTAAGTTATATATTATTGTAATTTTATCTTTAAATTTAGATTATTTTATCTTTAAATATTTTTAGTAATTTTTACCTCATATTTCTAGAGGGGCCAGCAGCTAACTGAAAAAAAAAACTCATTTAATTTAATTTAATTTTATTTTATTACAGGTAATAGTACTTTTCCCTGCCCTGGGCTCGGGGTTCAAACCTAACCATAAGCCAAAAGCGGGTTCCCAGGGTGGGTGCTTACTTACTTACTTACTAGGTATGGATGTTACCTGTGTGACTAAAATGACCATACAGAACAGTGATGAAGCCCATAAACAAAAAAAATCACCTTCTTCCTGCAAAGCGTTTTGTCCGATCATTGTTTACATGGAAGACAATCTTTACAATCAGTGCAATGATTTTCATTCACATTGTTTTATGCTTCATAATTCGAATTTTCATGTCAAAAACTTTTTGTTTTCCTCTTTCGAGTTCATATATCGAATGCTATCTCTGCTGTTTTTTGATCATATGATTAAAACTGTTCAACTTCATTCGCTTTTTATCTTCACTTTTCTATCTCAAAAACATGTTTCTTTTCCTTTTGCTCTTTGCGATAGTGAAGTTTGACTGCGGTATATTTCTCACTGAACTTTTTAACATAATATGGTTAAAATAATTCAACTTGATTTTACTTCAGCCACTTGTTATCGCATTATTCGGAAATCTAGCCATTTATAATTTCGAACGAATTGTCATCTCATTGTCTGTCCATTGA
Source organism: Maratus speciosus (assembly GCA_963932465.1). NCBI lineage: Eukaryota > Metazoa > Arthropoda > Arachnida > Araneae > Salticidae > Maratus > Maratus speciosus. Next base: position 197,273,345 of record OZ010792.1, on the reverse strand, counting down.
ATTTTCTTCCGCGTCTTTTATAATCTATTTTTTAACGAGTTAAAAACTGACAGGGACAGGTTAAAAGTCAGTGAAAGTATTCTTTTATTCCCTTTTGAATACCAGTTTTTTTTTCATTGTCACATATCAAAATAATCTACAAGTGGAAATATAAGGTCAAAATAAAGCCACACACCGTCTGAAGGAATATTTTGATCGCAAATGAAAGTCAAGTTTTATGTGAAAGGAATACTTTCTGACTGCAGGGGGAAGTCATGAAACATGTGCCATCTTAGCTTTATTCAGTCGGTTTTTTATTATTTTTTTCCACGGTCAAGGCCAATAAAATGCTTCCATCTTGTGTGGTCCATAATTTTATTAAACATTTTTATTATCTCGAATAAAAACAGCGGCAACAGTTGTTGCAATTGTTTGCATTTCAATTATAGAAACAGTCTTGTGTCATCACTTCTCGTCTTTTCCTGCAAGCGTTTTCTGATTACCTGTATAATACTTATTTATTAATCAAGCATAACTTTTTATGTCATAAAACATCTTTATAATATCAAGCAATATTTATTGGCCGCAGCCAGGATCCGTACCAGGTAGATGTATTAAATCCCTATTACCTATAAAACGCATAATTTTGTAGTTTTACATATTTATGGGTCGGTTTTTAGTATACAGGGGCGTTTAAAAGTCGTATATTAAACGCACAAGCAGTTAAGGCTACAGTGGACGTTCAAAAACATTTTCTACAGTTTTTGTTCAATTGTTTTAAAATTTAATACACATATAATTTGGTGCAATAATTAAGAAAATATCTTAATTTCATTAAAAAATATTAATATGCAAATGAGTAACTAATTAATAATATGCTAATTAGTGATACAAATTAAAAATGCTCCATGGGCATTAATTTTTTTTTCAGAAACTTGTAATTTTTTTTAGGATAGTTTTATGATATTATATTAAAAATTGGTATACATTTTAAAATTATACTAAGTACCTTGGCAGAAAAAAATTATAAACATATAATATTGATCATTTCGTGTAAATTTCAATGATAAAATATTACTTTTATTTATTTATTTTTTTTAATTTTATATGAAATAATGTACACGTAATAATAGCAAGTTTTGTAATAAAGTATATCAACAACAATTTTACCAAGTATTATGAAAATTGGTATAAAATTAAGACGCATGGAGGATTTTGAACTTATTCAGTCGGCGAAAATTCTCATTTTGAGAAAACTGGATTTAAAGTTCTGTTTTAAGTGTAGATTACCGATTGTTTACGTTAGAAAAACAGCTGTATCTCTGCAAAAAACTGTCGGATTTGAATAAGGTTTGTTGGGGTAACTGGAACCACGAGGTAACTGGGCCATAGGCTATTTTATAGAAAACTTGGTGTTTTTTAAGTTTTAGCTTTTGTGAGCAATGCCCCTTTATCTATACTTCCTAAAACAACGTTTATCAACTCAATCATAACTCTCACTTTGCTGTGATAGGTTGTCAAAAATTTACGTTTGTTTTTTTAAAAACAACGTCAATATGGTTGAACTTCCTCGGATTTTTATTAAAATACTGTAAGTACTTTTATTAAAGAATATTTTTTTTTTTTAAAGATTAGACATATAACTACATTAATATTATTAGGTATCTATACATATTTACTTCATGTTTTAAATGTAAGTCCGGTGTCCCAGTTACCCCATAAATGTTTCAAGAATGGGGTAACTGGGACATTTATTCGGGGTAACTGGGCCATGCTGGATCCAGTTACCCCAATAGTTATAAATAATTTTTTTGTGTTTCTCTTACTACGTGAAGTAAATTTCTCCATTGTTTTTTGCTCACAATAAAGAAAATGATAGAATACCTTATTAAAATAACGTAATGAAATTTAAAAAAAAAGCATTTTGAGTGGTATCAAACCAAATTTCTTGACCCCTTGAGAGGCGGTGATGCCGTTATGGCATCACTTAATTTTAATTCCTAATTGCCACATTGGCACCTGAATTTTATAATTAAAATTTAACCTTTATTAAGTACGCGAAAATATACTTTTACATGTTTTCAGATAGATTCTCTTGTAAATATTGGTGTCATTAAATTATTTCAACATTTTACGAATGCAAGTACCTTGCCCCTGAAAGCCAGATAGCCAGACCTTGAAATTGTACTATACACAGGGGTCGCATTCCATAGGCATAGCTGCCAATTTTTACGCTTTCTTGCTACCACTAAAATTTAATAGAGATTTTCGTTTTGTTTAATCATAAGATTTCGACGATTAAATAAGACAACATCTACTATAATATTTTAGTGGTAAGAGGAAAGCGGAAAAGTTGGCAGCTATGCTATAGGGAATCTTTTATCCTCCCTACCACTATTTTGAAAATAATATCTTCATTGCACCTTTCTTTAAGGAACAATAAAATTTTCTCTATATAATGCGACCCCTGGATAAAGATGAAGTACTTACGTAGCCTTTTGTTCAGAGATTTACCTTGCTATTTTTTCCTTAAAATACCCATGTGACTTTTATACTTATTATCTATACTAAAGTACATAAGTACTTACTTAAGTTTTATATTTTTGGTATAAATAAATCTAATATTTTCACTTTTAGTGCTTTTTTTAGGCACGCTAACAGCAAAGGTTTCCCATAGAACGCTGTTTATTGACATATAATTTACATGATCTGCCTGGTTTAAAATTTTTTTAAGTTGTTTACACTTTTTCAAACAGGACCTGATATCCGATATGAAAAAATATAAACCCGTGTGGAACATAGACTCCCCTGGTCCAGTTACCCCATTTTTGGGGGCAACTGGAACCATTAGGAAAGAAAGATGAAATATGCATATTTTTTATATTTTTAAATATTAAAATCTAATTTTGAGCATTTCTGTCTGATAGAGGGAACCTAACTGAATACATTTACAGAAGTTCAGACTTTAATTGAAATGAACATTAGCTTTTTGTAGCTGAATTGTCAGAAGCTCCAGAGTCACATTGTAAAATCATGTTCCAGTTCCCCAACTAACCTTAATTTTTTTTTTTTTTTTTTTTTTTTTTTTTTTGAAAGTAGAAGATTTTCAGAATACTTTTTTCCAAGAAACAAAAAAATTGATATTTTAATATTTTTTGCCCTTTTGAACGTCCACTGTCGCCAAGTTTAGATTGCAGAACTTTTAAGGCTTCGTAAAAGAAGGCTCTTCTTAAATTTGCAGAACAATAACACATTATGCTTTGCTCCTATTTTTCTCCATTTCTTTTGCACTGAAGAGGATTCTATTCTGAAGCGTTGGAGTATTTGTAAGCTAAATTTTTAATGTTTAAGATTTTCTTGAGGCTGGTTGTTGTACATCACGTATTTATCAAAACGAACGAGATTTTTTCATGCATCTTATCAGTTTTCTAGTGCTCTGGGATGAGTTTTAATTCCCAAGTCTCCCGTCCTCCTTCGCTGATCCAGTACAATATTTAGAACCCAGTTAATCGTTCAAATTATTTTAGATAATTTGTCCCGTATTTAAAAATTTTCGTAGATGTCTTATTAAATGCATAAGTTAAGTATTTCAGGAAAATCCTTTCGTATCTCTCTATTCTAGAAAAATAAGTAACTAACGCTGTCACCGCCGCCGCAGGTTTTGAATTCTTTGTGACCGGAGGTCTTCCTTCGTTAATATTACGAAAAATATTGCATACAAAAATATGAAAATCGGTGGTGTTATAGAGAAATGTTTGATAAACACGCTGATGCAGACAGGTTTCAAATCAAAGAATTATTTAAAGAGATGTTTAATACTAAAGTTGGAGAAAATCGTTCCATTAAAAAAGTATTATAGGAACAAAAAATTAGGTTAATTAGGTAATTAATTTTATTTTATAGGAGCACATGGGAATGTAATCATTTTTAGATCATTTTATACGTTGGAAGTTCCCGGTGTGCACATTGCATTTATTTTTTATAATTTGACTCATTTTTTGAGGTTTTATTTCTATTTTAAAATCAAATTTTCAGCATTTCGAAAGATATTTTTCACATATTTTAGAAAATGGTATTAATTTAAACTGTTGCCAACTGTATAAACAGCCCAAACAATAACGTTTGCTTCAAATAAAAAAATTATTTATACGTGGCTATTATAAACAGAACCCCCCCCCCCCCCTTCAAATTAGAATTAAATAATTACGGATAAAAAGCAGGAACATTGAAAATTACGTCATAAAAACTATATTTACAAGGGAATTTTGAAAGAAAAAGGATATTGTAAAATAATAAATTCATTAACACGCGTTGGAAGTCTTAAATAGGAGAAATTATGCCATATTTAAAATCAAAATAAAACAATATTGCAAAAGAGTTTAAATTAAAAAATTGAGCGAGACATTTATTTGATATTTTGAAATGATCTTTTCAACTATTTTTGTGAATTCTAAGACAGCGTAAATAATATTTTATTTCTAACAAATGTATTTTCACGTGAATATTAAAAAGAGAAAGAAAAGTTTGGTGAAAATTACGTCAGATAAAAAACGATACATTTAAAGTGTCATTAAAAAAAAAAAATCACGTTTCGCTTAGTGAAAAATACCGGGAGATAAAGTCTATGTTTATTTAATTCATTTTATATTAATTTATTTTGAAATTCTTAGCTGATTTTACTTAATCAAAGACAGCCATTGTATCTTTCAACAGCAGCTGATTTGGCTTTAAAATTCCCCAATCAAAGAGAAATGAATAGAAACCCGTTTATAGGGAGATCACCACTGTTTTTTAACTTATAATTCAGTCTTCCAAAATCTTTTTAAAGCCGACCAAATTAGTGTGCTTTTAGAGTCTGCGGTTTCTGAACCTTCTTTTAAACAGGTCCACTGTTACAAAATAATAATAAAAAAATAAAAAATAAAATAACACTTAAAATGTTGTAATCTGTTTCATTTGAAAGTTTTATATTAACAACAAAATTGCATTATTATTTAACTCAACTTGTAGAAATCAATAAATATCTTTTATTAATTACGTACTAATACTTAAAAATGATTTTAAAGAAAAAAAAAACAGACGAGACTAATATTTCATTTTAGGGAGAAACAATTAAATTTTATTCCGAAACTTAGAAATTATACGTAACAAAATTATATATCCAGACCTTTTTACGTCTTCATTTACAACGCTTTCATATCTGAAAGTTATAAGTTATGTGTTAAAAAAAAAGATCTTTTTGTTTATCTAAGGAAAGAAAAAAAATTCATATTTAATCAAGAGTTGCTATCAGGCAGGAACTTCGTTAGCAACTGATCAATATTTTGTTTTATTCATTAACCGTCTAAAAGCTCATTAAATAAAAACACTCTTTTTTAATCTACGTAGTCATCCTAATTAACTTCGCTGAAAGCTTCACGAGATGGGTTATTTAGGTCTATTGTTTCTGCTATTGCACAATGGAAAATAAATTACATTTCACTTAAAAATTCAATTAGAAAATGTTAAAGTTTGTTTTTTTGCCTAAACAAAAGGAGAAAGTGAATAAATAAGCCATTTTTTTTCCCCCAAGCTGAAAAATTTTCAAATAATTTTAATGACCAAAGTTTAATCTAGTTGAAAAATGGGAAAAAAAACTACCTGTGAGAAAATTAAAAAGAAAACAAAAGTACTGTAAACGGCGATTAACAACAGTTTTTGCATAAGCAAATGAATAACCATATACACTTTAATGCTAATTAACCGAATTTGTCTTAAGTTAAGGTTTTTTGTATTATGGATGTTTTTCTTATTTTGTAATATATAAGTTTGACGACAACCTTATTTATAAATTAATTTATATATTGTTTGTATTTTTGTAAAAAATAGTTGCTTAAATTGAACCAAAGGTAATGGAGAAAATAAATTGTTTTTTATGTTTGATAAAATGTGAGAATAATCGGTCTAGTTCGAGTATGACTCGCGTAAAGTGTTTCCTACAATAAATATATTAATTAGTAACAGTAATATTGCAAAAAAGCGTTGCTAAAAGAATAATAACTTGTTATCTAGGCTTTAAAAGACGACGACGCATGAAGTACGCCGCCCCATCGATTAGTTGTAATACAGTTTAGAATGAGTTACAGATACATTATTTTATCTTGTTCGAAAAGCATTATTGGGTACACAAAACAAAAATATTTTTAAAAGGATGAATTCTTTTGACTTTACATCTTTTCAGCTTTCTTTGCGTTTGGGAAGGGGGGGGGGGGGGTGTAATTTTTTCAATTCGGAAATATTTCGATATTTCTATTGTAAGAGTACATTTCCTAATTGTACTAAATGATTATGTAAATCTTCTCATGTAGTTTAAACAATTCACGAAAAATGCTTTAGAAGATAAAATTTTCATGAATTAATAATTCAGTACATAAAGGGTTAAAGGATAATATCTCACCTTATTAAAGACAATTTTTTTCTAAAATCATTATGAAAAATCTTTTTATACTCCCGCGACGATAGGTAATACCTCGAGTACTCCTCAACCCCCTGCTGAGCCCCCGCAAAGTGATATTTGTGTATAACGGGAAAATGCGATTTTCTCAAAAACTATGTGACCCAGGGTAATGGCTATAGTTTTCCTGCAAGGTTTAAATAAACTTCTACTACCCCTATTTTTTCATAATTTTAGTTGCAGTAGATTCCGAAATAGAGGTGGGGAGAGGGGGGGGGGACAAATTTTTGCATTACACTTTCGACGATATCCCTTAAAATAGAGTAATTAAATATAAAACATGTGTATTTTTGTGTTCGGCGTGACGAGAGTTTTCCCACAATATTCCACACGATATAAAAAAAATATTTTATTTTCAAGTAACTTAATTTATCCTCCTATATTTTTTATTAACCTTTAACTGATGTTACCGGTCTCACAGACCGCTCTTTTTTTTCCATTTTTATAGTTTAACTTGTAACTTTTAGTTTAACTGCAAACACTACCAATATTTTGTTCCGTTTGGAACTTTAATACTATCACCAGAGACTTTTGAACAGATGAATTTTAATTATAAGAGTCCTGTACAAAAAGTTAAGTACAAGAACACTATCCTATCAGTTAATCTCGACTTTTATTCATCTTTCGATGAAGCAGTCCGACAGACCACTTCACAGTAGTTATGTGACAATTTCTGTTACATCAGTTAAAGGTTAATGTATTTGTAAATGGATAATAATCTATAAATATGTGGGTCAATAGCCTTTATTACTTCGGTCAAATTTGAACTTTTCACAGTTTACGCGAAAAACGGCTGTGATAGACGGACAGATAGACAGAAAGACACACACTGTAAAAAAAAAAAAAAAAACGGACTAAAATACGGTAATACTGGCAATATAGACGCCAGTACTATTTCCGTATTTTAACGAAACTTTTTCCCGGTAAATTGCAGACAATTTTCCGTTTTTTTTGGAATTTAACGGAAAATTTTCTGTAATTTACCGGGAAAAATGTTCCGTTAAAATACGGAAATAGTACTGGCGTCTAGATTGCCAGTGGTATTTCCGTATTTTAGTCGTGTTTTTTTTTACAGTGCATGAGTGATCCGTTTAATACTTTTTAAGTACGGAAAGCTAAAACCACAAAATTTTTATTAATTTTGATGTTATGACAATAGAACTATTGATTAGAAAACTATTCTATTAACAGTGATATAGAATGAGAAACATCCACTGCTGGAAATAACGTGTGCGTGAAAAGTTCAAGTTCGTCACAATATTAAACAATTAATTAAGGGTGTTCTCAAATCCAGAAGGGCAACTTTCTGACATAAGTTTTAATTTATTTTTATTCGAAAATGCATGAAACTAGCAGGTGTTGTAGTTTAGAAATTATGTAATCGAGCTATTTTTTCCATTTTTTTGCAAACGCAATAGATCTTTCAGAAAAATGTGTTCAAATTGACGTTTTGAACCGAAGTTTCCAAAGAAAGCAGAAAAACCAGTCCGTGAAGGGCGAAAATCGTCTTTGTCACGTGACCAAAAACGCTTATAACTCAATAGGTAATTGATGGATCCAAAAATGGAAGAAACAGTTCGATTCCAGATCGCTTCCATGGCCAGGCTTTCCAATTTTATATCCTTCTGTTAAAAAATGAATTTGTAAATGTGTCAAAACGTTTTGTGCTTACTGAGCAGAGCAGTTAAGAACAGCCTTAAAAAGAACAAATGATGATACAAATTTTAGATAATTTTTATCGACAGAAATAACTACCTTTTGTAATGCCCGTATTATACACTGTAAAAAAAATCCGATCAGTTTTCCTGTAGGAATCGGAAAAATAGTTGCCCTTATCGTACCGGAAAAATTTCCAACCCAGCTCGGAATAAAATCCGTAAACAAAAGGAAATAGTCAATAAAACGGTATTTTACGGATTTTATTCCGAGCTGGATCGGAAATTTTTTCGGTACGATAAGGGCGAGTATTTTTCCGATTCCTACAGAAAAACTGGTCGTATTTTTTTTACAGTGTACTTATATATTAATACTATACCATATCCTCTATGTAAATGTATACAAACAATTTAAGGAATTTTTTGAATGGAAAAATGATGTGCCATGTTTTTAACAACTTGAATAACATATATTGAAAAAATGTCTATACTGCGATAGCTTCACTGCTAAAAATAACCTGACTGAAATACGGAAATACTACTGGCAGTACTATTTCCGTATTTTAACGGAACTTTTCCCGGTAAATTACAGAAAAATTTCCGTTTTTTTATATTTACGGGGGAAATTTTCCGTTAAAATACGGAAATATCGATACTGACATATCGATTCTCAGTAGTATTTCCGTATTTTAGCCCGCTTTTTTTACAGTGTATGGTATTAATGCCTGGAGATATGGTGTAATATTAATATATAAGATGATAAAAACTTGCATTTTCCACGAATGGTATCAGGGAAATCGAAATGTTTTATCAACAAAAAGAGTTGTAAATCCAAATGTCATCGATAGACAGCGTTTAGCCAAAATATGGAGCAAATGTTGTGATAAAATGCAACTAACAGGGAAAAGAAAAACACGACAAGCAGGTTACAGTATCCTCTAAGTGGAAATAAATCAGAGTCTTGGGTTCTTTTGAAATGCGAAACTTTCGCAGAGCTCCGACTCCTGATTTCCCGTTTATGTAAAACATCTTAATGAGCAATAAAAAGTCCTCTTCATAAAACGAACCTGCAACCAATATCAAAATAGCAAAAAATTATAATTGAAGAGATCGATTTCAGCTGTCCAATGTTAAAAAAATCATTTAAGGGGTCTCAGGACTCTTTAAATTGGAAAAAAAGAAAAAAAAAGTCCATTTTCAACATTTAATATCTTAAAATGTGTTTGATATTAAGACACAATTTTAATTGGAAATGAAAGATATAAGTATGTTCTTCCATTGCAAATATTTAAAAAATTGCAAGATGCAGAATTAGCATTTACAGGGTGCTCTAAACTGTTAGACATTTGACGAGCAGAAAATCGGCATATAAGCTTATGCACACGATTACAAAATAAATTTTGCAACTAGAATGAAAATTTTGGTGTCTACTTATAATTCAGATTATAATAATTACACTGAACCTAAAAAATTTTGTATTTAAAGCATTTTTATATTTTTAATACAAAGTTGTATTGAGCTAATGCAAAATTTAGAAAATTTCAACAATATAACTACCTAAAAAAATATTTTATTTATTTTATTTTTACAATAAAAAAGAAATTTTAGGTTCAGTTTATACAGACTAACATGAAACATATATTTTGAAAATTTCATGATAAAAGATTCAGAAGTTTTTAAGCTATCGTGCACGTTATGCCCAAAAACGTCATTTGGAGAAAAATAACTTCAAAGTTTTGGAAACACGGCTTCAGCTATTGAGGGAGTATCATTCTAAAAGCTATAACTTCTGTTCTAATGGTAATTTCAAGATAACAATTATATCAAAATGTTCAGAAAACATAGAAGTTTATCATGTAAAAAAAATTAAAATTTCGAAATTTTTAAAGCTTTAAGAGTCCTGAGACCCCTTAAAGTTATTGAAATTCAAAGGAGATATTTAAAAAATATATCTCTCATAGGATTAACAGTAGTGAGCGGGTATTTTCGCTTAGCCCCTTAACAAACTGATTCGTATAAATCTACCTCATATATTGCATATGAGAGCGCTCTATTGGTGACTTTTGTAATTATATGCTTTTTTTTTAACTATTAAATTAATTCCAATATTTCTTTGATTTCATTTGTGAAAACAGCAAAATTTGTATCGTTATTTGTTCTTTTGAAAATATTTTTAAAATTTTGTAACGGTCTTTTGATGGATCAGGTATTCTTTTCTAATTATAAAAAATAGAGCATTACAAAAAATATCGCATATTCCTGAAATTTAATGTATTTTTTCTGTATATATAACAGTCAAATTTATCCTGGTCTTTCTCGGGTTTATTGTTTCATATTTATTGCAGTTTCTGTTCATGGCGTTAATTGCATTGCGTGATGTTATAAGAATCGTTACAAATGCTGCGGTTAATCTGCCTTGAAATATTACTATTTGGATCAATTTTATGACATCTGCTTAAACCTCAATAGTAAAACCATGCTTAAAAGACGGCAGAGATTATTACCGCACTGTGATAGTACCAAAACACACTATTCTCGCAACAGAGGCAAAGCACAAATGCAAAACAAGAATCGTAAGAATGATGCAAGTGACTTGCAATACCAGATAAATGTGTTTTTTGACATCACATCCAGATTCGCAATGGCAAAAAACAATACTTCATATAAGTCTTATCATTCTTCAATAAAAAGCATGACAAAAAGACAAAGGAAAAAAAAAAGATAAACAAAATAAAAAAAATAAATAAATAAAAAATAAAAAATCCTCACTCAACAACGCGAAACTTTCTGGCACATTCTGAAACGTAAAATTATGAATCTTGTACACCGTTAAATTTCTGTAAAAACGCAGAAGCAAAACGAGACTCTCTGTAAATTGACTCTAGTTCTCGGTTAAATGCATTTGATTGGGTTTCTTGGTCATAATTTTACAGACTTTTCACTTTTCTTATATCAAATTCCCTGTAGTGATTTTCATGATTTAATTTAAACAAATTTTTATCTTTTTTATAACCTTTAATTTAAAATACACACTTTTAAAATTCTTTCATAAGTTTATTAGAATTATCAAAAAAGACATTTTTATTTAAAAGTTTTTTTTTTTTTTTTTTTTTTTTTTTTTTTTAATTAGGCTATTTTAGAATGGAAAACGAAACTTCAACTCTGCGGAGTTCGCGGGGATTTTTATCGACAGTCACTTTGCAGTTTTTTCATATATACATGAAACTTGGTAATATTAAAAGTAAATTTAAACTAAAAATATTTCCCCGATGAATCATAAAATATATCCTTTGCATTCAGTAATAACAGCTCCTGGAGCACAATCAGCAAGTTGTTCGTTTTCTACACTAGGAGCCGGGATCAAATACCAGGCCGGCTAGATATGAATCTTTTAAAAATTAAATAGTACAGCAGTTCAAATTCACTCGAAACGCTTTAATTATTCAAAATTCACTATTTTCTAAAAATAAATTGACATATTATCACTAAAAATAAATAAACTACATATGATTACAGAGTCGTGTATTTTTATCGATGTAAATTTACAGGGTCTACTGTATGCCGAATAATTTCTCTGTTATTTAACATAATCTCTATTTTTCTAATCTCTGTAATTTTACATAACACTTAAGTTGAGGGATAACCAATAGATTATCTGTAATTTCACAGAAATTTTTTTAACAGTGTAGGACTAATTATTAAAATGATTGGTATTCGAACAGTTTTATTTTTTTGATAAATGAATTATACCTGGAGTTACAAACTTTTGTTGTATCATGACAACAGTTTTTTTCCCCTTTACAGCGCTGCTACGTTCGGAAATTTTGTTCAAAACGCACAATTTGAGAAAATTTACTGAGAAATGCTCTGCCTTTACCAAAAAATGCGAATAACTTTTCGATTACATAGTTTCGAAACAAGAGCAACTGGCAGTATCAATCGCTTGAGAACGAAAATGAATTAAAACATGTGTCAGAAAGTAGCCAGTTTGGATTTGAGAACAGCCTTAAGGGGATGTTATTTTAAATCCCCAACAATCTAGGGTGATTATTTTAAACCACAAGAAATTCGAATACATAACACCACATTTTGTTTGATTTACGCTGCAGTAACATTTAATGTTTAAACACATCAAAATTTTAATCAAAATTACAACATCATTTTTTGTATATTCCTAAAAATATTTAAGAATACAATAAAGCAAAGAATGCTGGGTGCAATGATTTTTAAACCGAGAAATTGGAAATTTATGCTTTTACTTAACTTGAAAAATCTTGAATGTAATTAAAAGTAGATCTTTAATTGATGACTAAGTGAGACAGTTTTCCTAAGCGTTATCACAGTAGGATTTGTAAAGGTAACTTTCTGTTAGGAAACACGACATTCCATTATAATAATTACTTTTCTTATCCCTACAAACAAAGGAAATAATATCCTAAAATAAGTTTTTAAGAATCTTAAAATTTCAAACTAAATCATTTAAGAATTTTATTTGCCATTTCACGGCTATCTACGAGTTACAGCAAAGGTTTTCCTAAGCAGGAACCATTATTTCAGTGGGATTTGTAAATTCTGTTATGAAACATGACATTCCATTAAAATAATTATTTTTATTATCTGTACAAACAAAGGAAATAATATCCTAAAATAAGTTTTTAAGAATCTTAAAATTTCAAACTAAATCATTTAAGAATTTTATTTGACATTTCACGGCTATCTACGAGTTACAGCAAAAGTTTTCCTAAGCAGGAACCATTATTTCAGTAGGATTTGTAAATTCTGTTATGAAACACGACATTCCATTAAAATAATTATTTTTATTATCTGTACAAACAAAGGAAATAATATCCTAAAATATGTTTTTAAGAATCTTAAAATTTCAAACTAAATCATTTAAGAATTTTATTTGACATTTCACAGCTATCTACGAGTTACAGCAAAAGTTTTCCTAAGCAGGAACCATTATTTCAGTAGGATTTGTAAATTCTGTTATGAAACATGACATTCCATTAAAATAATTATTTTTATTATCTGTACAAACAAAGGAAATAATATCCTAAAATAAGTTTTTAAGAATCTTAAAATTTCAAACTTATTCATTTAAGTATTTTATTTGACATTTCACGGCTACCTAAGAGTTACAACAAAAGTTTTCTGAGCAGAAACCATAATTTCAGTAGGATTTGCAAATTTTGTTATGAAACATGACATTCCATTAAAATAATTATTTTTATTATCTCCACTAGCAAAGGAAATAATGTCCTGAAATAAGTTTTTCCAGTGACAGATTCGAGTTTTTGCAGTTAAATATATCAAAACGGAACCTGTCTACTAAGGAATCCTGCCTTAAACGGTAAAACAACAAGGTCTCAGCTAAAATAAAGCAAAGCTCTTACAGTAGAAAGCGTATTTGCTAAGACGGAAATTCTTTAAAGCGTATTTTTGTCAGCCCCTTGCAATTCCGGTTTAGCTGGTTTTACAGTAATTTAAATAACAAGAAATTCGAAGCGAAAATTCATATATATATATATATATTTTAAACATTCTTAAGAACGTTTTTCACATTTAGAATAATTTTTTAAAAAACAATTATGTTAACTTGTATTGTGTTAAAATTGTTTTTATGTTGCAACGTAAATCATAAAATAGAATGGAAAGTTCAAGAAAACAAAATCTAGATTGACTCAACTCTACATCCCAAAGAGTGTGTTACAGAATACTATAAATTCAAATAAATATAAAAAATAAATAAATAAATAAATAAAATTGTAGATTCTAAGCACTCTCAGCAATACTATAATCAATTCACGGAAATATTCCTGGCTGCACTGCTACCAATATACTCGTATATCTGAGAACATATACACACATATGTACACACACGTATAGAATAAGCTAAAAAATATCGACAACGGATTCATGGACACATTAATATGTAACTAGTACGGATGTACCAATCCCAAAACTTTCCTTTATCTCATACATGTTAATAATTCAAAACCGATATCACAGTGCCAAAATTAAATCACAATCCATGCCCATCATGAGGATTGTAAAGATATATAGGTTCATGCATTTAACAAGGAGATATAAGTATCACATTGTTTTTTTAAAAAAATCATTGAATTTCCCTCTAAGATATCCCCAACCAAAATTTCCAACCCAAAGAGTAGAAAATCAACACCTGTTGTTCAATATACACCCAAGTCTAATAAGGATCTATTTACGTGAAAATGTAACAGAATATTAAGTTTGATTAAATTGTGTGAATTAGTTTTTGAGATATAGCTTTTGCAAAAATTCAGCATAGAAACGAAAGCAGTTGTGCGATTTACACCAAAACCTCATCAGTAACAGCTTACCTTAGCGTCTAACTGAATCCGAAGTTCGGTGAAAATCCGTACATTAGTTCTTGAGATAGAGGTATTGTGGAAATCGTACAAAATCCAGCACAAAAGTGCCAACTGTTGGGCGATATGCACCAAAAACTAATCAGCACCCGTTTATATCAAGGTCTAACTGAATCTAAAGTTTTATTAAATTCCGCATATTAATTTTTGAGATAGAGTTATTGCTTAAGTCGGAAAAATGCAGCATAGCAGCGCCACACGTTGGTCGATATACACCAAAACCTAATTAGTTACAACTTAAGCCAATTTAAAACTGAACCTGAAGTTTGATAAAAATCGGTGCGTTAGTTCTTCGGATAGAGCTATTACAAAAACCGAGAAAATGCAGCATAACAGCACCACCTGTTGTGCGATGTACACCAAAAACTAATCATTCGCAGTTTATATCAAGGTCTAACTGAATCTAAAGTTTGTGAAATTCCATGCTTTAGTTGTTGAAGTAGAGCGTCCACAAAATTTTTTTCACATACAGAGAGAGACTCACTGTCAGACATTTTCTAAATATCATTAAATATTTTCAGAACATTCTAAAACGTATAAATCCATCGAAATCTCGAAATTTTTTACGAATCCAATACATTCTTCTTGTAAAGAGCAGGAGAACGTTAAAACATACTAATATTTGTAAAACCTTGTTGTTATCAGGATTACAAAACTATGTCCTTACACTACATGCGTACGGAAAATAAAAAGTAGTGTTAAAGTTTGCGAAAGAATCCTTAGAAATGTACGATATTTTCAGGAAAGTAATATTTTTTTACAAATTTTATCAAATAAAAGTAAGTGATAATAGATTATTCTTCTTCAATTGGAAATTAAAAGCAACATTATTTTACAATACATTTAAACTAAGAAAAGGCAATAAGGCAATTTTTATTTTCAATTATTTTCGATAAATTCTATTTTATATTTTAGACTATAACAAATTGAATCCTACGCTTTATGTTTTATTTGAAACATGTTACTTTAGCATCTCATATTGAAGCCACTTCAAAATTTTAATTAATATTCCAGCATCATTTTTTATTACTTCTAGCGATGTTTAAAAAAAAAAAAAAAAAAAAAAAAAAATGGGAAAGAATGCTTGGTTGCATATTTTTTTAAACCGTGAAATTGAAATTTTATGCTCATAATTATCTTGCAAAATCCTGAATTTAATTAAATAAATGTCCCTTATTAATATACAGGAGCGAAGATTTTCTTAAGCGGAAACCGTTATTTCATAAAGGCTTGTAACGATAACCTTTTATTATGATAGCACAATTCTTCATTAAAATAATTATATCTTTTATTATTCCTGTAAGCAAAGAAAATGTTCTAAAATAAATTGTAAGTTTCTACAAATAGTAAAAATACGAATTAAACTTTCAAAGTACAATTTTTACACTACGAAAGAGACAAATGTTTTTTAACCCCTTAATTCTCGCTCCCGCGATATTTACGACGGGTTGCGTGTTTTATTCAGATTGTTTGATTCCCACCAGTTTTATAAAATAGTGTAATTGGCTTTATTAAGGCATCATTTTATCTGTCATTAAATAAGGTGAATATTTCATTTAAAAAAAAGCGGTGCCAATAAGCAATTTGAATTTTTAAATTGTGATTTAACGCGACAGTTAAGGGGTTAATCTAGGAAAATGTAATGTAGTCACAAACAAGAATATACAATAATTTCTTCCGAAAATTTATCTTTAGAAAGCTCAGAACCCAAAATATTTCCGTAATTTAAAGAAACATTTATAAAAAATGAAATTTCTTTCGCTGCCACTGACTTGGGAAATCAATTCCGAGTGGTTTTGAAAGTGTATTAATCAGTATTTTTAACCTGCAACATGGGTTTTGCGGATACTATCAATTCCAAAGCAAATATTTTTATGTTCTACAAACGTGTTTTCTAGTCAAACATAATAAACTAATAGCATTGTCATGTACATTGAAATTAATATTATTTTGTTACCTTTGCATTTATAAATTCAGTTATACAGATGAAAATATTTCATTGAGAATTGATAGCATCCTAAAATATGATATCCCGGTTTGATAAAACTGATAAATACACAATAAAAACTACTCGGAAGGGTTTCCGAGACTGGGTAGTAATATATATATATATATGTATATATATACTGTTTTTATAGATACTGTTTTAAATAGCAAAAATATATTGGTTTCGGGAGTTTCTAAAAATAAAGAATGCTTTTCGCAATTGTAGGTATCTCAGAACTGGTTATTGTATATTTTCGTACGTGGATATATTATATTATTGTGGATTAAGGAACATTTGCCTTTTTTTACAATTCACACTGTAAATTGAAATGCCTGAAATTCAGACACTTAAGTTTCAGAAACGAAGTGTTCAATTTTCAGACATTTTAAAATGTCTTATTTTTTTCGACACTTTTTGCATCTGAATTTCAGACACTTCAAACGTCTAAATCGCATCTATTTTTTTTTTTTTTTTTTTTTTTTTTGTTAGTTTTATACGCAGTCATGTTTGACCACGTTGAATCCTGGGAAAATATTTAGCCATGGTCCTGCCCCCTTCACCCACATACAGCTTGATTTTAGGGGCTCCCAAAGTTGGTATGAAATTTTCGTAAAGCTGGGTTTTTCGACATTGTACTGATTATAATTAATATTTTGAACTTCTAGAGTAGAAAAAGATTAAAAGCAGAAAAATATTCATCTAAATACAATAAAAACTATCAATAGGGGCTCCTAGGAAATTTGTTCGCCATTCGTTGCCGAGGTGACCCGTGTTTCAAAACGCTTTAAAACATGGACCACTGATTAGAATGATGTCAAAATTGAGCGGCGTATTATTGAAGAAGTGGTAAAGAACATGAACCAAATATATATATATATAATTCCAAATTTTAGTGACAGATGGCGCTGTAAGCATCAGAAGATGTAAATTAAAATACCTGGCATGCGCATGGCCATTTCAGGTGTTATAAAAGTGTTGGGTAAACGGTATTTCCTCATTTTGCATCTCAGACTTTTGCCTTGAGTGTCTCAATGAAGAACCGCGCTCTGCTTGTAAAGCTTTATTGCAAGAACGGTGATTCTGCACCAGTAGCTCTGCAGACGTTGAGGACTCTGGAAGGTATGAAAAAAGGCGTTGGACTGATGACTGTCATGGGTCTGGTGAAAATGATGAAAAAATTCGAAAATACAGGTTCGTTTGATGTGCAGTCTGGTAGAGGAAGGAAAAGATGAGATTCGGCGGTAGTTTAAGAAGTGGCCACAGCAGTTCAAGAGGAGTCGAGCGGTGGTGTGCAACCATGCAGCGCGCAGAGAATTGGCCGAACATTGGACAGGCCTGTGAGCACGGTGCATAAAATTCTCCGAAACATCCTGCAATGCTATCCGTACAAAATTTGCCATGTGCAGGAGTTGTTTCCTTCTGACCTGCCAGCAAGAGAGGGTTTTTCTTTTTAATTTCTTACTTGCATGGAAGCGGACAAAGATTGGACGTGGAAAATTCTGTGGGTAGACGAAGCATTGAAACAGATGACATTTGTACTCGAAATTCTGACGCTTACAGCGCCATCTGTCGCTAAAATTTAGAACTTTTTTTGTTCGTGCTCTTTCCCCTTTCTTCAATAATACGCCGTCCAATTTTGACGTCATTCTAATCAGTGGTTCGTTTTTTAGAGCGTTTTGAAACTTAAACTTTAATTATAATTATTTGGATGAATATATTTTTTGCTTTTACTCTTGTCCTACTCTAAAACTTCAAAATATTCATTATAATCAGTGCAATGTCGAAAGGGGTTTAAGATATCAGCTTTTTGAAAATTGCATACAAAATCCCTCACCCCTCCCGAAAAAAAATGAAAATTCATATAATTTAAAAATTAGAATTTTTAAAAATTTATATTGCCATATGGGCGTGGATAATTTTTTTATATGGATCAGATTATAATCACAAAAGCTATTTAACTATCAATAAAAATAAATAAACAAATATTTTATATTAATAACATGAAGAAAAAGTACTTATAGTTTCCAAACTGCTTTTGTCTTAAGCATACATCTTAACATCTAATTGTCATATTTGTATTTTTTAAATAAGTACATATAAAAAAAGTTATAAAAACCACAATTTTAAGTGCAAAATCTAGTTGTGTAAGTAACTATATAAAATTCTAGCTTTTTACTAATACCTATTTTTAATTTCAAATTAATTTTTTTACTAAAAATAATCAAAAAATCAATATTAGAATGGATTTCAAATAAAATATATATGTATATTTTTATTGTCATTTTCACAGTTAGATTAACAACAAATAATTACATGAGTCTCATGACAACGTCATGTATTTTCATTTACTTTATCTTATTTTTAATCTGCGGTTGAGAGCAGAAACTGACTGATTAATAATGCTTTTAAAAGTACCTTTCTTTCTCTTCATGGAGTAAATGCATTCGTTAAAATTTAGGCGAACCTTTTAAGCCTTTTTATTTATTTATTTATTTATTTATTTTACTTGTGGTCAGTTTCTAGCGAATAAAGATTAGCAGCTGTCATTGAATAGAATGGAATAATAGATGGTTGAATCAAAAAATAATCTCAGAGTGGCAAAATTATCGGGATACGTCTACCAAAGGTAAATACACATACGACCTCATACGTATAGTGTCAAGAGAAATGTACTTTCTCTCACCAGAAACTACAGCATTCCTCTCTGGCAATGGATCATTCAAAGAATACCTGAAACGTCTCTTTCGGGCAGCCAACCACTTCTACGAGTGCGGCGAGGTTGGCATCCCAGAACACAGCTACTATCCAAGATTAATATTAACACAATTATTCTAATTGGTAAATAAATCATATTAGATGTAAATTTCCAACTGGGCGAAAAATGTCCGGACCAGGATTCGAACGCTAACAGGTTACCTGTGATTTATTCTGTTGAGCTGAACCAAGTTTCAGACCAGATGCTATAATCATTAAGGTTAGCTGGGTGAAAGAGTTCCACCAGATTCGTCCGGGATAGCTCAGATGGTATTCACTGGCGGCTTCAGCCAGGAGATCCCTGGTTCGATCGTGGTCTGGACATTTTTCGCCCATTTGAAAATTTACATCTAATGCGATTTATTTACCAATTAGAATAATTGTGTTAATATTAATCTTGTGTAATTGCGCATCCAGCGATTTCTGGCGTTCCATTACCTGTGATTGAATCTGTTGAGCTGAACCAGGTTTCAGACCAGATGCTATAATCATTAAGGTTAGCTGGGTGAAAGAGTTCTACCAGATTCGTCCGGGATAGCTCAGAGGGTAGAGCACTGGCGGATTCAGCCAGGAGATCCCTGGTTCGAATCCTGGTACGGACATTTTTCACCCAGTTGGAAATTTACATCTAATACAGCTACTATCATTGCATGCTTAACCAATCCTGGCATATTAAACGCCTCCCCACCCCATCCTTCCCAAAAAATGGCTTTCTAATATTTTAAAAAGACCTCTTTTTAGAGGGAAATTAACTAGGACTTATAAATATCAAATGGAATTAACAAACCTCATCTCATAGACCTGCATGGTGCTGCAACTCATTTATCTACCTTGTGGCTACTCCTTAATTGGACTTTCTCGTGTAATGGAGCACACTCCACAATCACCCGCTCTGCTCATCCGCCCCTTGTCGCGATGGAGCAGCCTGTGCTCTGGAAGCTGGAGCTTATTTTGTACATATCATTATTATTACTATTATTATGTTTTTTCTGCATTTTAACGAATCCCGAGGGACGGGGAGCACTCCGGGTGGGACAAATAGAGTCTACATTGAACCCTTGAGGTGGGGTGATTCTGTCCCACTTAAGAAATAAATAAATAAATAGAGGGGAATGAATTCAACTTGAAATATCTTTTTCTTTTACAGGTGTTATGACTTTAAATTTGGGAAAAAAGATGAGAATTTAGAATATATAATTTGTAATACAGGACAACATCATATATCTAAGAATATATATTTCTGGAATTAGTGACTTTTTCGGAAACAGATTAAAAACTAAATTGCATTTCTTGCAAAATTTTATTTAGTACTATAAAAAAAAAATCATAAAAGTATCACACTTACTTGAAACGCTGTTGCAAGTAGTAAGAAAAATTCCTCGATTTGAAATTTTATAAACTGTCACAGTCAGGGAGAAATGCTTGCTTCACTTTAGAAGAAAATAATGTATTCGGCTAATTATACACTCATGTTTGTGTAAATTGCTACACCATGAAGGAATGATGTGATTGAGCCGAAAATTTCAAAAAATGTATAGTGTGTTATGAAAATTATTCCAATTTCAGAGTCAGCACGCATGCGTGTGCTGAGCAGCGCTCTCCGGACTTCTGCTGAAACCGTATGAATAGAGGGCTGTAGCGAGATGTTGAGAATTGTCTATGGTTATTCGCTAACGGTAAACATTAGGTGACACGTAACTAAGCTTCTTCAACGAAAGAGGGCGGTATTTCAACAACTGACGGAGTTTGAATGGGGGAGAATCATCGGCCTTCGTGAGGAAGGATTTTCCTATTGCGCAATAGCAGCTCGTATGCAGCGTAAAAGCGATATAGTGATGTGAGTTTGGAAGCTGTGGATCGACGAGGATTGGACAGCTCGGAAATCTGAGGGTGGGCCACGAACGGTGACGGCAACGCGCAATTTTAGACACATGGCCCGCATGGCGCTGACGAACCGTACATCTTCATCTAGACAATTGGCAGCACATTGGTCAAATGCTACAGGTGTATCATTGTCTGCATCGCCAATTCGTCAACGTCTGCTACACGGTGACTGCGTGCAAGACATCCTTCATACAGGATCCTCCTTCCGCAAAACTATCTACGCCTGTGGCTGCAATGTGCTCATGAAGATATAGACTGGCAAGCAGATTGGCAACAAAATGTTTTATCTTACGTATCCCTCTTTAATTTGTGGTACTATTATAACCGCATTAAACGCTACCTTCCGGAGTGCATCATCGGACGCCATAGTGGACGCATACCGGGGTTAGGGTGTGGGATGCGATTGCACATCATTGGCGATTGCAGCTACTACAAATTGTGGATAATCTGAATAGCTGCAGTTACATCAGAGAATTGATGGAGCCCGAAGTCATTCCCTTCCTTTAAGCCATTCCTGGAGCTATATTTCAACCGAATATTACCCGCGCACATGTTGAAAGTAATATTTAAGACTTCTGGTCAGCAGAACACATACAGCTTATTCTGTGGCCTGCGTATTCACCGGATATGGAATTTCTTTGATCGGCGTCTCGCTCGTTAGCCTCCTCTTATAGTTTCTACAAATGCACTTTGGGTACGCATACAAAGAATACGAATCTCTTCCTCAGGCAGAGATTCAAAGTATGTTTGACTCCATGCCACGTCGTATAGCAAGACATATTGGAGGGCGTGGTGGCTAAACCAAATACTGATTTCGGACGCTTAATATTGTTTTTCTGCCTTGAAAATACAACTATTTGTTTGTACCAATGCCAGTCGTTTATGTATTAAATTAAATTTAATTCTGATGACTCCTTCATGGTGTTGCAATTTTCACAAACGTGAGTGTTTGATAAGAATAAAATTTTTTCATCTTCAAAACATAATCCGCAGGACTAAAGTTCTTTACCAGCTTTGACGAGACGAAGACGAACAACACAATGTTATTGACATAAATTAATACAAATTAACACTAAGTGGATCTCCGTTGCAGACTTTTTGAGACGTTCTCGGATCTAATCTTTAAATGTTTGTATACTTCTTTGTGCTTGTCCCGTCCTTATAGTGATGAAGGAAGGCAGTTGGTGTCTAGCACACAAGTTGGATGTATGTATGTGTTCAATAAATAAATAAACTAAGTGGATACAAATTAAAATAACAGAACTTCACATCCCGCAAAAACGAATTCAAACATTCGTGTACATGAAAACAAACTTTCAGTTTGAATTACAACGTATACCAAGTTCAAACGAAATAAATCTAAAACACATGCCCAACTGATAGTGCCTCTGGTGGCTATTACGAAACGGAAACATTATAATGTCTTAAATTAAGACGTTTGATTTTTTTAGACATTTTTCTCAGTTTGTTTATACCTTGATCATAGTAGGACGCTTATGTGTCTTAAATTAAGACAGCTATTATGATAGAATTTTCTGATTCAGACACTTAAATGTCTGAAATTTTCTTTCAGTCACATATGTGAATTTAAGACCCCCTATATTTGCAGTGTAGAGAAAGTAAGTTCCCATTTCAGAGCTCTCTGGGGATTGTTCTTTCACTTTTACACAGACGAAATTTAAACTAAAGGTATTAAAAATAATGCATTAGCCATATGTTAACTACTGATAACAAAAATGTAATTAACACACCAAAAAATACATCTGTGCCAGCTATGAAAAAAAAGCTTTTTTCGCAGTAGTTTTGAATATTTGGCCAAACACATTACATTTATAGAAAGGAAATACGTTTTTCAGTTTGCATCATATTGTTGACAATAAAGGCGTATTAACAGAGCATTAAGACAAATACTGAAAAAAGAAAGCTTATTAAGCATTAAAATGTATAACAATTAATGCGTTGAATACCTGTTTAAAAGTTACAGCTGACCCGTTAAAAACATTGTATAATAAAAGTGTATTTAATAAATGATAAACGCATCATTTTTCTTATCTGTTTTTAAATTTCGTTATATTTGGATCAGCAGAATTATAAGTCTGCACGGACACAGCCCTGGCCTTGAAACCCGAGTCCGTCCTGCAAGCTGGTCTTGGCTGGGATCAATTTTCTTTCAGTAGACTCTGTCAGGGCTGGACAGGGCACGGACTTATTTATTTCTGCATATTCTGCCCGAAGCTAAACTTTAAGGGGGGGGGGGAGTCCCTTTAGAAATTTCAAAAAATCGATTTTTTTTTCATATTTCGAAAATATAATATCTCGAGAATATATTGGCAAGAGGAAAAATCAAAATATTCAATATTAACAGAGCTATCCTGCAGAGAGAGCTTTTAGTTGAGCGCGCTAGAGCCCACATGTTGTGCTAGCGAAGATTAAACGAAGATCTTCCTCCCTTACTTCCCCAAGAACTACCAATCTACTAAGATTTATCTAGAGATGACTTACTCCAAAGATGCTTGAGTGGCTAATGGTGCCCAGAATGCTAACGAAAGTTTTAACTAAATAGTTTGGCGGTTATCTCCAAAACACCTGATTTTGGACTACAAAAAGTTGAAATTTCAGCATACATTGCTCCTGGGATATTTAATGAAGGCTACACTTCCGTTCTTAGAGTTATGGATAATTTATATATTGTTGTGGGCACCCATCCAAAGTTTTTGCCGAAAACACCGATGAGGCGCTAGTAACAAGACAGAATCGAAGGAGTCTTTTGCAGACAAAAGCAGCTCGTAAAGACCGAAAACAGCAGTAACTCGAAGAAAACTAGCTTTTCAAGGACTATTATATGCACCTGGGATCGCTGATTGATCAGTAAGTCACTAAAATCAATAATTTTATCGTACTGAAACTTTAAACGCGATTATCTCGAAACTATGTTTTCAAAAACTGCTCGTGCTGTAACTCAAAAAGTTATCGGTCGATTTGGCTGATTTTTGGTGAGGTTTTTCTTTATATCATTAACGGAAGGTTTAAAAAATTTCGTGTAAATAAACAATTTTTTAGGGATGAAAAATGTCGAAAAAATAGTACAAAATCCGAACATTTCATTAAAAGCCGTACTTAATTTTTTACTTTATACTTTTTTATCGTTTTATAGGTTTATCCTTCCCGTGCATACGTTAGAAAAGATAATATATTAGGTCTCCAAGAAAATTCTGTCGTTTAAAGTTTTTTTACGCCTACTATTTTAAAATTCTGATTTCTTCATTAGCACCACTTTTTTTGAAATGGTAAAATTCCCATAGTTTTCACATTTCACACATTAAGGTAAAAACAAACGAAATTTTACCATTTGATGCATAAGTAACGGTCCTTTTTCATAATTTTAATTGTAGGATTAAATCACTTCAGAAATTACGACATGTAATGTAGAAACTGAGTCGATCCGGACCGGGCAAATAACCTCTTTGTGTGTGTCGGGCTCGGACCGAGCTTTTAGCATTTACAATGGGCCAGGACCTGCAAATTTTTGCCCGTGCAGACATCTAAAAACAACACACGAAGTGGATAACTCATTTTCGCCTAAACCTGTATGTTCTTTATGGCTATTCGAGAAGAATTATATCCTAATATAAATAACAGAAAATTCCAAGCAAAAAAAAAGCCACATATGAAAAGATAATGATCTACTTTCCTATCAATGCATCTGGAATATCAGTTGTTTTAACAAAGAAGTTAAATTATACTTCGTGAAAATCGTTCATATCCTCGATTATTTTTTTTTCTGTGAAATAATGAAAATCTAATGGTAATTATTTACCTCAAATTTTATGTAAATGTACAGAGAGCTGAAAATGAAAGGTTGTGTTAATATTCGGAGAAATCATTCGGAAAATTTACATTAAACTCTCTATATTTGCATCTATAAAAATACCGAAGACAAAAAGTTCAGTGTAAATTTAGATGCTTAAAACCAAACTACATAACGGTTGTATTTTTGTTGTTTACACTATGAGAAAGTTATAACACACTATATGCAAATCTCGTAATGGCGCTTTAAATATTTCGGAAATGAGCGCATTTTGATAATGTATGCGAGAAATTTATTGTTTCAAATAAATTCTCTAAGTAAAACAAAAACTAGTATACTTAAAAAGTAAATTACAACGATTCGTAATATACCTGATGTTTCCCTCTGCGCCGATTTTCCAGTACAAAAACTCATTGATTCCACGAATTTATATAAAAAACCCTATTTACTAATGAACGAGATGCTTCATCGAATGCTTTTAAAAACTTAAAACCACTCTGAATTTTACCGAGAATCCGTGCTTCTTTCCTGTATTTTAACAAAATAATAATAATAATAGTGTGTTGCAATGTAAATTACTAAATACTCATAAATTGAATTTTATTCTGAACCATAAAAAAAGGTCCATTATAATTCATGAAAGATCCTTTAGAAACGTATAGAGTTTTCTGAAAATTAATAATTTTATACTAGTTCTGTACTATTTTCATTTTATACTGACCTATTTTTTATTAAAAAAAATATCGTAAATAGAATTTTCTTCCCTAATTAGAATGTAAATGTTTTTTTATTTTATAATATAGTTAAGAGGCTAATTCACTCACGAGAAAATATTTGCTCGCTAATGTTAATCCTATGGGTGAATTTTTTTAGACTATCTGATCAATAATTTTTTTTTCTCTTTTGAATTAAATAGCCGATGTCAGGCTTTACAAAAGCCCCTTTTTAATTCTTCGATTTGTTTGCATGTTTTTTTTTTTATTAAGATATTTTTACTTTCGGAACTGGTTTCGAAAGTGAAATTTAGCAAAAATTAAGGTCTACATAGACCCTTGTTATTTTTGAAAAAAATATTACATAAATTGCAAAATTCTATGTTTCTGATGAATTTTCTGCATATGGCTGTTAAAGGCAACGAAAAACGCTTTGGAATCCTGACGTGAGTAAAGCTGAAATCTCACAAGGTTACATTAAATTTTCTTATACATTTCCGTCATATCAAAAAACATTTGTGAATTTTAAAAAAAGGTTCTTCGTAGCCGGTAATTTCCCTTAACGTTATGAAGCAATTTTTAATGTGTATTATTTGACTTATTTCCATCTTGATCAGCAATCCTCATTAAGGGATTAAAAAATAAAAAAAAATCTATATTCTTTTTTTGCCCATAACTATATTGTGGTTGAATGAAAATCTGTTTAACGTTATTAGTAGAAGAGATAGAGACGTATGAATGAAGACTGAAAGATGTTTTAAATGATCCACACGTAAACAGTTTTAAATAACTTAAAATGAACGTGTAGAAATTAAAGTATGAACATAATAAATGTTTAAAATTAAATTTTATAGCATTCTTGACATGAATTTAGATGGTTTAAATTTTAATATTATAAAGAGTGGTTTATAAAAGTCAATTGTAGTGGTTTATAAAATTTATTTATTTAGTTAAAGAAAAAATAAGTGATTCATCCGATAAAAAGAAAAAAAAATAGAATGAAAAATACTTACTTAAAATATATATATAAAGATAATTTCTTTATTTTTACTTACAATTTAAATAAAAATATAATGTGCCTGATACCTCGAATAAATTAACTCGATTTACCAGTATCTGAAAATATTAAAATTTTATAAATTGCATCTCTTTTGACTTTGTTTGAATAATCAATGGACAGATTAAAATGAAAAAGTTTTGTGACTTTTCGATTAGGCTTATTCAGTGGATACAGAAATAAGATTCAAATTACGATTTTATAATAATAATAATAATAATAATAATTATTATTATTATTATTATTATAATTTTTTTTGTTTTGTTTTTTACAGCGTAGAAGGTGAAGTATTTATTTATGTAACAGACTGTATAATTGATGTGGCACTTGGAAGTTGGCAGACATTTTGTATATTATTAAAATTCGCTGTATGATATAAGAAGTTGTAGTGGAGGAACGTAGCCTTATTAGATGAATAAATCCTACTGAATTAGTGATTTAGATTTAGCAAAATGAAGATTAGTGCATTTGTCAAAGCAAGCTTTGTCCATAGTTTAAAAAATATTTTTAAAAATTTTAAAGCAAGTATTTATAGTAAATACAGAACTTATGTGGAAATATAAATTATTTAAAAACAACGTTTAAACACACAATAAAATAAGTTGATTTGATCATACGTATACGTTTCGTGGGTACTAGGACTCACATCCTCAGTGTAAAAAACTTTAAAAACAATATCCCCCCAACTACATGAACGGTGAAAACCCAAATGTCAAAACTAAATACCAAAAGACCATCAAGTTCTAAAAGAAGCCAATGAAATTAATGCAGAAGTGAAGTGTCGTAACACAACAAATCCACCCAGAAAGTTGAGATGTATGGTGTACTAGAATCTAAACTAAATCTAGAATACTGAATCATTAACTAAGGAGTCTTTAAATTTATGGATATGAACAGCCTCAAAAAAGTCTAAATCCAGAGGAGTAATGCATTTCTTAATAATGGTAGCTGAGTCAAAATTAAAATTATGTCCCTCCCCCCCAGCAATGAGAAGCGATAGAGGATTTCTGTAATTCTTTTTTCTTTACATAGTTTCTGTGTTCATTGACTCTGTAACGGAGTTTTCGTTTAGTTTGTCTAATGTAGGACAAACCACATTGGCATTGAATGTTGTAAGCTCCCCAAAAATTATGAGGAGGAATTTGATCCTTAAGTTGCGAAAAAGTTAATTTATTAACCGGTTTAAAAACCACATTAAAATCATAATGTCTCAAGATATTAGCCATCTTAAAGCTAATGCTATTATAAAATGGTAAAATGATAAGATTAGAAATGGAAACCACAGTAACAGGAGAATCAAGATTATTAACACATTTATTAAGACTATGAGAAATTAAATTATTGATATAAGATAAACCAAAACCTCGATCAATAGCCACAGATCTAATGCAATTTAATTCTGTAATAAGTGAATTATTATCTGAACAAATTAAGCGAGCTCTATTAATCAAATAAAGAAAAGCCGAAGCTTTTTGGGAAGGGGGAGGGGTGACATGAATTGAAATGGGGGGGGGGGGAGTGTGACAGCAAAAGGTTTACGGTAAACGCAAGTGTCAAAGGTGTTAAGCTGACGTGTAACCAACACATCCAGAAATGACAATCTATTATCTATTTCAACTTCATAAGTAAATTGAATGACTGAATCTATTGAGTTTAAAATTGTTAATATATTGTCAACAGAAAATAGAGAAAGGTCTAAGAGTGCAAAAGCATCATCTACATATCTACAGTAAAATGGGAAGTTGATAAGGTTAAACATTTTAACCTCAAAGTAATGCATATATAAATCTGCTAAAAAAGGACTAAGGGATTACCCATTGCTAAACCATCTGTCATAGAATAATATTGATTAGAAATTTGAAATGAATTTTGTTTTAAACAAGTACTGAATAACTCAATAATGTGGTTGATTTCATAATCTGTACAGATTTTTCAGTATGAAATTAGAAGTTTTTATTTATAACAAAATCAAAAGATTGTTTTTATTGTATTTTTTAAATTTTAAAAACTAAAATTATTAACATAGTATCCATATTGTAAGCCAAAACTTTTACCATTTACATTAAACTTTTCCCATTGTTATTATTATTTTTTTTTTTTACCATTTTCTATAACTTTCAGAATTGATTCTTTCGAAAAAATTATCAAGATTACTGGAATTATGCAAATACTTATAATGGTGATTAAATATGAAATTAGGAGTTTTTATTTATGATAAAACCCAAAAGCGTCTCTTTAGTGTAGGGGAGACGGGGGCACATGTGAACAGGGGGCAGATGTGAACATCGCAATTTTTCAATAGTTATTATAAGTTTTTTATTTGAAAAAAATTACTAAAGATGACAGCACCTGTAGACATATGGTAAAAATTTTTTGAAGCTTTTTGACATTTTGTTTGTCCTCTGTAACCAAAACACTGTTTTTAGATCTCAAAAGTAAAATCTTTGTTCCAAGTTGATAAGCGTATAACTTTATGTATTTATTCATTTATTTGAATTTGAGTGTTTTAACATATACTATGAATACTAATAAATATTTTGATAAAGTTCTTTTTTCTTCTAAAATTGAGACATGTTAATGATTTATCAATTTAACAGAAGCAGCAATGTGGGGCACATGTGAACAGACAAGTTGGGGCAGATGTGAACAGTACATAAGTGCCCCAATAATCATTCTGTGATTATGTTCCTTTCAGTTAACTTAATGATAAATAATGTCAGTTCCATTATCTATAATTTTCCTGAAATAGAAGATATTTTCCTCACACAAAGTTGATTTTGCATTGAAACTTCATCAAACACATCTTTCAGCAAATACATAAAGAGCAACAAGATCGTTTACATTCAATTGTACTTTAAATAAATTTAATGTTTTCTAAAATGCAATAAGTGTTTTATATTATTTTACTAAACAGTGTACTACAATACTTTTATGCATTGTTAATACAAAAGTATTACCTTGAACAACTTTGCAAATTTTTCAATTACATTTGTTCTAAACTTGGAATGATGGCTTACTTCCATATCTAAAACAGTTATGTATATGATGCTTTAAATGAAGATAGATATGAGTAATATTTTAAGAGAGTAAAATTTTTAAACTGATAACTACCGTAAAATCCCTATTGTAACTCGCTCCCTCTTTCAAAAGCGAAAGAAGTTAGGGGGGGGGGGGTTATAGTCGAGATACTTTTAAATCATTAAAAAACCCTTCTTTATCTATAATTTACAAGTAAATAAGGCAAATACAACAGTGGGAATCTTTCGTATTTAGGCAGATTTGAGATAAATAGTATGTAAACGCCCCCTCTCAAAAATATTCCCCAAACAAAAACCCTAAGCAAAGTTTAAAAGTTTTAATTTCTTTTTTAAAATTGCTTCTTTATTTTTTTATTTTATTTCAGCAATACTTAATGAATCATCTAAGCCTCCACCCCCAAAATCTACTTATATTCATTTTATAATCTTTTGCTTAAACATATCACCCAGAAACTAGAGAAATATAGTATATATATTTCTTTAAGGTGAATTTCACAGGTAATTAACTAATGATTACGATAACAAATAAATAACAGAATAAAAAGCGAGTCAAAGGATATTTTTTCCTTGTGTTCACATGTGCCCCACGTGTGTTCACAACTATCCCGCTGATGGGGCACATGTGAACAATTTTTCGAATTTATAAAACTATTAAAAAATGTAAGAAGAATTATACAGGTGATTTTTAAAAAAATTACTATGTATAAAAGGAAGTTCTATTTACTATATTGAGTAGGTTTTGTTTATAGAAGTCCAGTCATGAGAAAAAGCTATATTTATGCGAACTGTTCACATGTGCCCCCATCTCACCTATTTTAAAAAAATAAAGAACTAAACTAATTAACATAGTACCTATCTTGTAAGGTGAAATTTTTATCAATTACATTTACGGAATATTGCAATACATTTAAAGCAATTTCTAAACTTTTCTAAGAAATAAATTCTTAATGGCTTAATCTAATGCATTTACAGCGAAACGAAATTGAAAAGAAGTTTTGGAAAACAAAGCTTTAACAAAAATCAATAATAATGTCAAGCCAAATTCTCAGAGTTATGGGTATTCCGAATACATGTTGACATTATTGATTTCATGTTTATTTTGCATAAGATCGCTAATGCTAGACTTATTTCCTCTGAAACAATGTCGAAAAGTTTATCTAACGCAATTTAAATATTCTAGAGCATGTAAGATTGCTTAAAACTCTTGAAAATTTTACTATTTTACGCTGTATTTAACTCATGATTAGAAACTATTTTTAAGAAACAATTTTA
This sequence comes from Maratus speciosus, assembly GCA_963932465.1. Lineage (NCBI taxonomy): Eukaryota > Metazoa > Arthropoda > Arachnida > Araneae > Salticidae > Maratus > Maratus speciosus. Next base: position 197,242,295 of record OZ010792.1, on the reverse strand, counting down.
GTGTTGAAAAGATGCTTGAAATGCTACAATAAAGTTGTTTACGTTATCTGTTCTTAAGTTAAAATGCGATTCACTATAAACATGAATAACGCAAATTTCATTATTGATTTTCTGACATTTTTGCTTAACCCTGCGCATAAAAAATAAATGTAGCTTTTAAGAGTTATTTTATAATTTGCTTTCATGGTTGTAAAATTTGACAACTGAATAACTGTTACCTTTTTTTAAATGCTATATACTGGTTTTTATGGAGTATTTAAAAATTCAATGAAATTTAAACTAATCTTCGATGAGATTTTGTTGTTATTAAATAAAAAAAAATCATTTAAAAATGCTTATTATTAATATTTACTAGACAATAAAGTTTCTACTCTGTAAAAAAAAAATCTGTAAAGTTACTAAATTTTTTCTAGGAAACTGGGATTTCTAGAACTTTTTATGCAACGGCAACGACAAAAATTCATATAACAGATACACTTTTGCACCGTAAATCAAAAAATTTGTAAGGTAACTAAGAATTTTTTAGGAAACTGGGACTCCTAGAACTTTTTATGTAACTACAATCTGGGCTACAGATAAAATTTTAGTAAGATTGCTGTAATTTTAGTAGATTCTTTTGTAAAGCTACAGATTTCTGTAGCTTTACAAAAACTAGTTTTGTAGATTTAATTTTTTTTTTTTTTTTTTTTTTGTTTTTGTTTTTGTACAGTGTAGAGACAAAATTTTAATAAGCATACAGATTTCTCTAACTTTACATCTGTAGAATTACAGATATTTTTTTAGAGTAAGAGTAACTGTCAGCATGTAACTGTTTATTTTAGTTTGTTTATAGACGTAAAATAAATGAAAAAACATACAAAAAATACATAACAACGTGCAGTTTTCTTTAGAATTTTATTCCGAATCGACAATAAAGGTAACACAAATTATAGTTAGGCTCATTATGCAATTTTGTTTATTTATTCATTTATTATAACAAAATGTTAACTAAAGTAATACAAAGTTATGAAATAAAATTACTATATAAAATGATGTGCTAATTATGATATTCTGCGAAGCAATTTCTTTTGACTGTAAAGCAAAGATGGACATTGCACACAGTACATATATTATGCGTCCCATTTTCTATGCGGCGTTTAGCACAAATTGCACATCTTTTACGTAACTGCGTTCGACATATGTTCTATTTTGACGTCCTGTATTAAAAATACACAAAAGATTATAATTAAATACGACAATCACCAATTTTAAAATGGGGGAAATTTTTCAGTCAGTCTTGAAAGGATTAATATAAATTTAACAATTCAGAGAATTTTCAACCCAAAAGTTCGTACTTCAAAATTAAAGAGAGAAATGCATCAAAATCTCCAAATATGAGAACTTACTGGTTGTCCAGTAGTCCTTAAAACTTAAAGTTAAAAATTTAACAAACATACAAAAATAAATTGTTAAGAACAATGTTAATGTCCAGACAAGAGATGCCCAGAGATGCAGTCTGTAAAGGACCATTATTAAATTACCAGATAGCAACTTTTAAGTTACTGAATATGAATAACTAAATATGAAAGCGTAGTATGCAGGGTGTCTCATAAAAGACGGGCAAAATTTTAAGAGGTGATAGTATTCAAGTAAGCGAACAACTTTCATCAAAGAACGCATGGTCGGAATTAAAACGCAAAGGTGCTAGATGGCGCCAAGGTAAAGTTATTATACGAGGCAAAAACATACAAAGAACAATTAAGTGACAAAAGCAGGTGGGAATCCGCTCTCCGTACAATCGTTGAGCTTCTGAGGAGTTTCCATTTGTAGTTCCACAGATAAAAGGCATATCAGCCATTTCTCTAGTAGTCAAGTGCAACATCTTCCGATGCGTTCCTACTGCTACTGACAGTTGCATACGGGTCTATGTCATTTAGCAGACAACCAAATAGCCGACAAGACATTTAGCAGACAGCAATTAGACGACAGGACATTTAGCCGACAAGTACATTTAGTCGACACGTACATTTAGTCGACAGGACAATTAGCCGACAGCGACAGTTAGTCGACAAGACAGATAGCCGACAGAGACAATTAGCCGACAGGACAATTAGCCGATAGGACAGTTAGTCGACATGGACAATTAGCCGACAGGACGTTTAGCAGACAGGATGATTAGCCGACAAGACAATTAGCCGACAGGACAATTAGCCGACAGGACATTTAGCCGACAAGACAATTAGCCGACAAGACATTTAGCCGACAGGACATTTAGCCGACATGACATTTAGCCGACATGACAATTAGCCGACAGGACATTTAGCCGACAAGACATTTAGCCGACAGGACAATTAGCCGACAGGACAATTAGCCGACAAGACATTTAGCCGACAGGACATTTAGCCGACAGGACATTTAGCCGACATGACAATTAGCCGACAGGACATTTAGCCGACAGGACATTTAGCCGACAAGACAATTAGCCGACAGGTCAATTAGCCGACAGGACATTTAGCCGATAGGACAATTAGCCGACAGGATATTTAGCCGAGAGGACGATTAACCCAGTTAGGTTTTGGTTTGGATACTGTTAGGTTTCGGATAGGTTACAGTCAGAATACAGTTAGGTTATAATTAGTTTACGGTTACGTTAAACTTAGGTTACAGTTAGGTTACGGTTAGGTTACAGTTAGATTACGGTTACGTCACAATTAGATTAAATTTAGGTAACAATTAGGTTACGTTTATGTTACAAATAGGTTAAGGTTAGGTGACGGATAGGTTACAGTTAGATTAGGGTTAAGTTACGGATAGGTTACAATTAGGTTACGGATAGGTTACAGTTAGATTACGTTTATGCTACGATTAGGTTACAGATAGGATACAGTTACGTTACAGTTTGGTTACAATTAAGATTACGGATAGGTTACAGTTAGATTACGGTTAGGTTACGGATAGGTTACAGTACGTTACGAATAGATTCCAATTAGGTTACGGTTAGGTTACAGTACGTTACGGATAGGTTCCAATTAGGTTACGGTTAGGTTGCAGTTAGATTACGGTTAGGTTACAGTTAGATTACGGTTACGTCACAGTTAGATTAAATTTAGGTAACAATTAGGTTACGGTTAAGTTACAAATAGGTTAAGGTTAGGTTACGGATAGGTTACAGTTAGATTAGGGTTAAGTTACGGATAGGTTACAATTAGGTTACGGATAGGTTACAGTTAGATTACGTTTATGCTACGATTAGGTTACAGATAGGATACAGTTACGTTACAGTTTGGTTACAATTAAGATTACGGATAGGTTACAGTTAGATTACGGTTAGGTTACGGATAGGTTACAGTACGTTACGAATAGGTTCCAATTAGGTTACGGTTAGATTACAGTACGTTACGGATAGGTTCCAATTAGATTACGGTTAGGTTGCAGTTAGATTACGGTTAGGTTACAGTTAGATTACGGTTACGTCACAGTTAGATTAAATTTAGGTAACAATTAGGTTACGTTTAAGTTACAAATAGGTTAAGGTTAGGTTACGGATAGGTTACAGTTAGATTATGGTTAAGTTACGGATAGGTTACAGTTAGGTTATGGTTAGGTTACAGTTAGATTACGTTTATGCTACGATTAGGTTACAGATAGGATACAGTTACGTTACATTTTGGTTACAATTAAGATTACGGATAGGTTACAGTTATATTACAGTTAGGTTACGGATAGGTTACAGTACGTTACTTATAGGTTACGGTTAGGTTACCGCCAGGCTACAGTTAGGATACATTTAAGTTACAGTTAGGTTATAGTTACATCACAGTTAGGATACGGCTAGGTTATAATTAGTTTACGGTTAGCGTACCGTCATGATGCGTTTATTTTACAGATAGATTACGGTTAGGTTACAGTTATGTTACAGTTAGATTAGGGTTAGGTTATAAGTAAGTTACGGTTACGTTACGGTTAGGTTATAATTAGGTTACGGTTAGGTTACAGTTATGTTCCATTTCCGTTACAGATAGATTACGGTTAGGTTACGGTTATGTTCCATTTCCGTTACAGATAGTTTACGATTGGGTTATGGATAGGTTACAGGTAGGTTACAGTCACGTTACATTTAGCTTATAATTAGTTTACATTACGGTTAAGTTACCGATAGTTTATAGTTACGTCACAGTTAGGTTACGGTTATGTTACAGTTAGGTTACGGTTAGGTGATAATTTGTTTATAGTTAGGTTGAAGGTATGTTACTCTTAGGTTACCGTTAGGTTACGGTTAGGTAACACGTTACAGCTAGGGTACAGTTAGGTAATGTTTATGGTACAGTTAGATTAAGGTTACGTTACAATTAGATTACTGCGCCCAGGTCTTAAATTCTAACAAAAAAGTTCCGGAGCCCTAATCAGCACTACCGGTACAACAACTGTACCGTTCCACCCCTCCCCCCTGCCCCTGTAATCTGCATATTTATATTTGGTACATTAACTTCAAAATTTAAAGCATTCTTTTTCTTTAGCAAAATAAAAATTTTAAATATATCTATCTGCATGTACTTAGCTGCCAACTATTCCACTTTTTAGTTATCACTTCTTCTGAATAGTAAAAATCCGTGCCTATTTTTTATGTTAATTAATTGCAGAATTCTGCGATTAAATAGGGTAACGATTATGATTAGGAAATTTTTTTAACACAGAAAAGAGATAGTTCGCAGCTATGCATTTTTAAGAAAAAATGAATGAAATTTACAGAAATGAATATTTATATGCTGAAGAATGGAACAATGTTTTACAATTTCCTGAAAAATGTGCATATCTTAAACTATAATCATTTCCTTCCGCATAACAATCTTTTGCGGTGCGTCCCTGAAAATCAGATAAAATTAAAAATTTGACAACGTTATCGGAAAGAATCTATGCTTTTATAGAAAAAAGGGAACCACTGCTCGATTGCTTTCTATCAGAATAACAATACATGGTAATTATACCTATTTACAAAGGAAAGTGACTTCGTATAGGTGCAGAGAGCCTTAGCGTGGGTACCGTTCATGATACAAAATAAATAGAAAATCACTAACGTGATTTTTATACCCGTACGCAATAGAAGACAAAAAACCTCGAACAAACAAACATCAAGCTGATGCTTGTTGGATAAAACAGAAAATATTCTTTTCAGGTTAGATATCGAAATAATAAAAAGAAAACCCAGCCAATAAAAAATTATCCTACTGTCACAAAAGAAAATCGAACTGAAAGCAAATTTATTGTTCAGTGTCTTGAGTGGTGCCGTATCAACACGTCGCCGATATAAATTTGAAATAGTAAAACACGATTTCTGTTTCCCCTTCATTCTGATCATAATAGCATTAAAATGATTTGAAGTGGAATATCGTAGGTAATTTTAAAAGAGGATTTTTTTTTCAATACATGAATAAATAAAATTTTAAATGTAATACAGATTGAGCTCGAGTCAGTCTAAGCCTAAAAACTGATATAATAATTGAGACCGTTTTATCTCCATCTCCTACGTGTGTGACACATTACGTCACATATAAGTGTTTTGTTAAAAAGAATGCAAAAGCTTGGAGATGGGAAGGAAAGGAAAAGGTAATTTAAGCTTCGTTTTTTCGGAAGCGCTATTGCACTGGGCTCCGGAACCCTGTATTTATACAGTGTAATTTTATATCACACTAGCTGACCCACCCGGCGTTGTCCAGGCCCATCATAATAACCTTAAATAAAACTCAAGTTTGTATGATTTTATATCCTTTGAAAATCTTTTAAATGAACCTAGTTTCGGAAGTCCCATTACCTTCCACAGCCTCTCGTGTGTTCCCAACAAATCTCTTTCCGAACGAATCTGTGAAATGGGTCCCCGCTACCTAAAGCAGTATGTACCGGAAGTGCTCCGCACGTGCCGCAGATAATCGAAAACCAAGTCGAGTGAGCCAAACTTCGTTGTAATCAAGCCCATAGAACCCGAAAAACGAATGCATCATTAATGTTCGAAAATGTTGGTAACTGAAGTCTAAGATAAACTTTCATAATACAGAAAGTAGCTGAATTGTAATCTAACTTAAATGAACCAATTCCCGTTGAAATCAATCCCCTAGAACCCGAGGAAAGAATACACCCCTAAACGGTGGAAGGTCGCCCCCCCCCCTCTGTAAATTTCACGGACTACTTTTAAAATTAACGCAATATTATTTAATAAACGGATGAAATCCCGGGCGGCAAACAACGTAGCTACGCTACTGCACCTATCGAAAATTTTCATATGAATTCGACATTCGTTTTATTCGATGTTAGCATAAATTAGAGGCCCGATGTAATTATGAGCGCGCTAGAGTGCGAAGCCAGCTAGTTTAATAAAATGTTATTATTATTACGCTTATATGTTAAAGCCTCGATAACTCGACATCCTCATAAATAAGTGTATTTAGTTAATATTATTATTTATACCTTTGCTCTAAAAACTGGATAACTTGAAGATTCATTAATCAGTTTTATTTTCTATCGAATACAAGTTATACGGTTAAACCTTGATGAATCCTCAAGCTTATAAATCTATGTTTTTATTTAAACAATTATCATTGGTCATTGTGGTTAAAACCTTGATAACTCTGTATCCTCATAAAGCAGTGCTTCTATGCAATAGAATATAATTAATTTTCTTTACATCCGCAATAAAATTAAAATAACAAGTTATCCCCAAACGATCTCTCTAAACGCAAAAACCTAGTTACTTCGCCATCTCTTTAAATTTATATTTTAATCAGTTTGATATAAATTTTGTATGATTTCCAAAAAACCTCGAAAAGTCGTCATCCTTAATCATCTGTGATTTTATTAAGTCGAATGTCATTAATGAATTATATATATCCAATCTTGACAACATGACATTCTCACAAATTCGTCTTTTTGCGCATCGAATTTATTTAATTTATATATTAAAAGATCAGTGATTCGCCAGCCTTAATAAACCTTTGTTTTTGCTGAAAGAAGTAGTATTTATTTGTTACTGATATGGGGGCGCTATAATATCGATAGCTCATCATTTTCATAAATCAGTGCTTTTACTCAATCATCATTAATATTTTATATATATGCAATAAAACCTCAATAACTCGTCAGCTACTAAAAGTGTGTTTGTATTTAACTGTAGAATAAGTTTTCAGCGAGATCGCATTTAACGACAACCCAGTTTTTAGAGAGGAAAATTGAATAAAACGGATACCAATAAAAGAAAGTTTCGCTCTGTCTGTGTGTATGTGAGTGTTTGAGTGTCTGTGTGTCTGCGTTTGATGACTAGCAAAATCTACCGCACGTAGAAGTCTGAACATTTAGGTGAGAACAATCCAAGACATGCCCTGATGCACCTGACAATCAGATTTTTCTTTTTTAGGGTTCCGTACTTAAAAAGTAAAAACGGAAACCATTATAAGATCACTCTTGTGTCTGTCTGTCTGTCACAGCCATTTTACTCGTAAACTATGGAACGTGGAAAGTTCAAATTCGGAGACCATTGACCCACATATTTTCATATTAATAAACATTCATAAATATATTTAGTAAAAAAGTAGAAGGTCTAATTATGCTACTTGAAAAAAAAAATCTTTTCATTGTATATCATGTGGGGTATCCTGTGAAAGCTTTTGTAACACTGAACTCAAAAATACATTCCTTTTAATTTTAGGTATTATATTTTCAAAGATATTGTTGAAAATGTAGCGCAAAAATATGTCCCCCCCCCCATCTAATTCCGAATCTACTGAAACTAAAATTATGAAAAAAATAGTGGTAGTAGGCATTAATATAAACCTTGCCGGAAAATTATAGCGATTACCCTAGGTCACATAGTTTTTGAGTAATTAGCGTTTATCTGTTATACACAAATTTCGATTTACGGGCATTCAGAAAAATTGTTGAGCATTGCTGAATATACCTATCGTTGCAGAAGAATAAAAGCATTGTTTATAATGATTTTCGAAAAAAATCATCGGTAATTAGCCGAGATATTAACCCTTAAAGGTACGGTCAGTTTAGACATACACAAGGACAGGGCGGCGTACTCTATGCCTAGTTAACAACTTTTAATGATATATATGTGTAATGTAATGTCCAGTAACAGTATAAAAGCAATAAACGTCAAATTGTTAAAACCATACTATTTTAAGGGGTGGTCGGTACTCTAAAAAGTGGAAAAAAAGACCATTTTCAACATTTAATGTCGTAAAATGTATATGATTTTAAAACACAATTTTAATTGGAATGAAAGATATAAGTATGTTCTTTCGTTTCATGCATTTAAAAAATTGCAAGATACAGAATTAGTATTTATAGGGGGCTCGAAACTGTTAGACATTTGCCGAACAAAAAATTGGCATAACAGTTTACGCGCAGGATTACAAAATAAATATTGCAACTAGAATGAAAATTTTGGTGCTTACTTATACTTCAGATTGTAATAATTTCCCTGAACTTAAATAAATTTATATTTAAAGCCTTTTTATATTTTTAATGCAATGTTGTATTTAGCTAATACAAAATTTTGAAAATTTCAACAGTAAAATCACCTAAAAAATATTTTTTTGAACAATAAAAAGGAAATTTTAGGTTCAGTTTATATAGAATAACATGAATTATATGTTTTGAAAATTTCATGAAAAAATATTTAGAAGTTTTTGAGGTATCCTGAGCGTTATGCCCAAAAAACGCCATTTGGAAAATAATGACTTTAAAGTTTCGGAAACGCCGCTTCAGCTATTGAGCGGGTATAATTCTAAAAGCCGAAACTTTTGTTCTAATGGGAATTTCAAGGAAACAATTACATCAAAATATTCAGAAAAGATAGGAGTTTAACATCTAAAAAAAATTAAAATTTCTTAAATTTTGAAGCTTTAAGAGTCCTGCGACCACTTAATTCTTTCCGGCACGGAGTAATTCTATTTATAAACGTATGAAATAAAGAGCTGACAACAGAATTTATAAATGAATTTATTAGAAAATGCGAACTTGCTTATTTTCACGTACATGATAAAAGGGAAATTTTAATTAAATATTCTTGGTGCCGTTTGTCTGTTTTGGAATAAAAATTAGGTGTCCGTTTTTTAAGGGCATCGCCCTCGAAAGATTTAATTAGAATGAATCGCATAAATACTGTGGCATTCGCGATAGTTTACATTGATTGTATCTCTCAATGCGCCTCGAGTGACTTTAAAAGTTAATTAAATACCTATCTGGAAAAACGCGGCACTGACCAAGGCGGCGTTGCAACTTTGAGACCTCAATTCGAAGCGCGCTTAGCACAATGCCAAATTTAAACTTTGAACAAAGGTTTTGTTTTAGCTACACTGTAGAAATAAAGGTTATTACTACGCTGAATTTAGTTTCATGAAATGCCAAATGAAGTTTAACTATGCACTGCTTTTATTGTCAGTACCGAATTAAGTTCATCATAAACAGATTAAAATAATATTAAAGAAAGTGTTATACGAACAGCTATGTTTGATATTATTTAGGTTCCATATCTCTTTGAACTTTCATGGTATACCCATTTACACTTTTCTAATATATACAGTTATACTCAACCCTACGTTGTATTGTTTTTTACAAAGTCTTAGTACTCTTTTAGCAACGTTTTTTTTTTTTTTTTTTTTTTTTTTTTTTTTTTTTTTTTTTAATAATACAATTACAAATTCATATATTTATTCTATGGAACCCTCTGTGCGCGAGTAATGCTCGCACTTGACCGTTTATTTAAGGGTCGGGGCCCCTGTGCCTCTTTCAGTTTTTATGCTCTAAATTGTTAATAACTTACCCCCTTTATATCCGATCTTCTTCGTTCTTGGGGCCAATTCTCCATTTAGTTATTCCCTCATTTCTACATTCCAGTTAAGAGCCTGGCAGCCTGGAACCCGGTACAGCACCCCTTGAAGTTTTTGCTCCCTAAATTGTTAATAAATTGCTTCCTTTTAATCCGATCTTCATTTAGGTATCCTTTTTTCATTTAGTTATTCTCCCATTTCTACATCCCAGTTAAGACCCTTGCTCCATTCTCCCCCCTAGGGTTCCGTAGGTCCCTTGAATTTTTTGTGCGCCATGCATTTTTCGCCCTCTACCTTCTCAGTGCATAATTTTAAAACTGAGTATTGGACTCTTCTCCCAGGACCAACACCCTCATGTTAGGTAGCTTTCATTACAAAAAGCTACCTATTGCAGCCGTTCGGAGGAAAGCGATTTCAAAAGATTTTGGTATATTTTCATCCATCATGACCCCCAGACCCCGAAACCACTCTCCGTTCAAAATTGATATATATATATACATATATATATCCATATATATATATATATATATACATATATATATATAATATATAACCATTAATTAAACATAACCTGCCACCATCAAAAACCGTAATATTATGAATTAAAGCTGTAAGTATAATTTTTTTTTTTTAATTTATTATAAGAATTATTATGGAAGAAAAATAATAAAGTGGACACCGACAAATAAAATTATAACTAGAAAATTAAATAACATTAAATAAAGCTATGCAATGATAGGAATGAAAAAAATAATGGAATCCTAAAATAGGTATCAGATAACTACATAGTAGAAATCATATTGATAATACACATAGACAGTGCGCTATTGCAGCAATTATCTAAGCGTATAGTATTTAAAAGATTGCTAAATCATTTAGCGACCTGGGAATATATATGAATATATATAAGATACCAAAATTAAAAAATACTTCAAAATGAATTGTTGACATTCAAAATGAAAATATATTTAAAAACATCGCAAAAAGCTTATATATATATATATATATATATATGACCTTTGTCACACTGTAACTCTCGTATTTATGAACCGATTTGGATGTAATTCGGTGTGTACATAGTACATACCAAAATCTCGACCGAGTTCGTTGACCAGCTTCATCCGCCATTTTGTTTCAAAATGGCGGCCATTTAAAATTTTTTTAAAAATTTAAAATTTGAAATGTGGTACCAAAAAATTGAAAATGAAAAAATATTTTTTTATTATGTGTTTGACATTAATAAAAAGATTCGGGAGCAGTTTTTGTTTCGTCTATATCTTAAAAAATGGCTGAGTTATAGCATTTTGAATTTCTATTGTGGCTGATATTTTAAAACGACCTGATTTTTGTCATGCGATAACAGGCGTATTTATGAACCGATTTGGATGTAACTTGGTCTGTAAATAGTACATACCAATGTCTCGACCGAGTTCTTTGTCCAGCTTCATCCGCCATCTTGTTTCAAAATGGCGGCCATTTAAAATGATTTTAAAAATAAAAAAATTAAAATGAGATACCAAGAAATTGGAAAATGAAAAAGATTTTTTTCGTATGTGTTTGACCTTAATACAAAGATTCCGGAACAGTTTTTGTTTCGTCTATATCTAAAAAAAATGGCTCAGTAATAGCATTTTGAATTTCTATTGTGGCTGACATTTTAAAACGACCTGATTTTTGTCACGCGATAACAGGCGTATTTATGAACCGATTTGGATGTAACTTGGTCTGTACATAGTACATACCAATGTCTCGACCGAGTTCGTTGGCCAGCTTCATTCGCCATCTTGTTTCAAAAGGGTTGCCATTTAAAAATAAATTAAATTTAAAATTTAAAATGAGGTATTAAAAAATTGGAAAATGAAAAAGATTTTTTTTATGTGTTTGGCCTTGATACAAAGATTCCGGAGCAGTTTTTGTTTCTGAAAATTTGTTCTTTTGTTTATATCTTAAAAAATGGTTGAATTATAGCACTTTGAATTTCTAGCATGGCTAACATTTTGAAACGATCTTGTCACGCGATAACACACGTATTCGTTTATTTCGATGTAAGAAGGCATGTGGATAGTATACATCAATATCTCGACCAAGTTCGCTGGTCTTCATCAACCATCTTGTTTCAAAATGGCGGCCATTAAATTAAAAAAATATATATTTAAAGTGAAGTGCAAAAAAAATCAGAAATTGAAAAAGGTTTCTTTCTTAAGTATTTGACCTTGATATAAGGATTCAGGAGCATTTTTTGTTTGTCTTTATCTTCAAAAATATCTCAGATATAGCAATTTCAATACCTAATGTGGGTGATATTTTGAAAAATCTGATTTTTTGCCTGCGACAGCACTCGTATATATCAATCGATTCCGATGTGAGTGAGCATGTGCACAGCAATTACTAAGGTCTCGACCAAGTTCACTGGTTAGCCTCATCCACCATGTTCTCTTAAAATGGGAGGCACTTTAAGAAATTGCCGAATTTGGCAGCCAAATATAAGTTGCTTTAAATAAAAGCAGCTCGGATAAAGCTGACTAATTTCGCGAAATTCTCATTCATAATGATTTACTATTGATAAAAATTAGTAGTGAATCTCCTATATTCGGTTTCCACTAAATTGAGCTTCGTGTGTTTGAATAATATAAGTTGGCTTTTTTAAAATAAGGAATATGAAAGCTGCCTCTTCCTCCCGGCACTGGCCGGAAGGACTTTTTTATTTGGGCCCTTGGACAATCAGCTATCCAGTCCTAGGACAGCATTTGCCCAATTTTTGGCGCATTTCTTTAAATTATTATTCTAAGAAATACTAATTCACAACTCTATGGTTAATTTTGAATAATTGAAGATCTAAGACCTTTTAACATATTTTCATGTTAGGGCCCTGCTCTTAACTATCAGTTGGACTTTTTTGGGCCCTTTATTGTAGCTCCCTTAAAAATGACACGATTCATTAGCTTTTTTTTCTAACAACTTCTTAAGTCTTCTACCAACTCCGTGAACGACAAAAAAATTTCTCACTTCAGCTACCACCAATTTTGAATATTAATCTCCTTCTTGGGGCCTTTGTTGCAGCTTCTTTAAAAAACGATCTTACTCTATTACAATTTTCTACTTCATAGTTCTTGCGTCCTACAGCTACTTTAAAACTATTAAAATTTTTTCCTTTACCCAACTACATTCCAGTTAATATCCTGCCCCCTGGGCCCGGTCCTTCTTTATACCCAAGCTACCACCTTTTTTGAATATTAATCTCCTTTTTCGGCAACAACTTACGTTTACCCACTGCATCCGTAAATTAAAAATAAAAATCGCGTTACGTTAACCGTTAAATGCGCGATTTTTATTTTGCTTCGAAAAAATTATATATGATTCTCTGAAAAGTTTATTACACAGGAAAAATAATGAAAAAAAAAATCAGAGATACATTTTTCATATAATACGGCAATCTTTTCTTCTGTTGCGCATCTGCAATAAAAATAATAACTACTGTTGTGTGGCTGTTTTACGCTAAAATTTTGCAAATCAGTAAATATCCGTTTATTAAATAATATCGTGTTAATTTTAAAAGTAGACCGTGAAATTTATAGAGGAGGAGGGAGGCAACTTCCACCGCGTAAGGATAAATTGTTTCGTCGGGTTATAAGAACCCAATTTCAACGGGAATTGGTTTATTTAACTTAGATTACAATTCAGTTATTTTCTGTGAAAATACTACTTTCTGTGATTATGAAAGTTTATCTTAGACTTCAGTTAACGACATTTTCGAACATTAATGATGCATTCGTTTTTCCGGTTCTATGGGCTTAATTACTACGAAGTTTGGCTCACTAGACTTGGTTTTCGATTGTCTACGATACGTGCGGAGCACTTCCGGCACATGCTGCGTTAGGTAGCGGGGACCCAGATTACAGGTTCGTTCGGAAAGACGTTTGTTGGAAACACACGAGACGCTGTGGAATGCAATGGAACAACCGAAACCAGGTTCATTTAAAAGATTTTCAAAGGATATAAAATCATACAAACTTGAGTTTTATTTAAGGTTATTATGATGGACCAGGGCAACGCCGGGTGGGTCAGCTAGTGTGATATAAAATTGCATTGTATAAAATTTGGTTGCATCGTAGGGAACTAGAAAAAGCAAGCAAAAAATTCATATCGCACAGTTTGTTTTGTATTTTTAATTCGATATAGATTTCGTTATTCATATGTCTGTTTTATACGTTTAATATAATATGTTGAAACATCACAAAGAGATTATTATTTCTTAAAAAACCTTGTTTATGTGACTTACATTTTTCTACACAAACAAATTGCACTAGTAATCCTTATCTCAGTTCATAAAATATTTTTTTTTTAATGGCAATGGCCCATATCCATTTATTTTTTTAAAAAAATCATGAAAATTCAACAAACTGTCGTATCGGAACATTATTTGTACTATAAAATTTATCAAATAATGATAGTTTTGTGCAAAATGAAAAAAAAAATAGTTAAAATTCTCACCGATAAGCGAAGTTTTAGGAGCCTCATTATAAAACTGTATGACAAACAGGCAGATTATGGATTCTTAAAATAGTCTGACACTAAAAAATTGAATTTGATTGTTTAGTATCTGAATGAAAATAGCTGTACATTTTATGCTTGTAAGAAATAAAAATGGTTCTATATGAATGCGTTAGAAAATAGCCAATTTGGATTTGAGAAAATCATTTAAAAAAAAAAAAAAAGAAAAGAAAGAGAAAAAAAATCACTCCCGGCTCGGCCTGCAGGCACAGGTAGATTTCGAAGTTAAGTACTAATTTCACCAAAAAGGCTAAATCAAGATTAGAGATAAACACAGTTTGACAATTTTTTCTGGTCGCTTTTGACGAGTTTTTAATTTTATTTTTCTGAACTGGTTTTATCAGAATCATGTTAAGGCTGTGTTCTCAACTACACTGTTCAACAAGGTTGATATTTTCTGACACAATGACGTACAGATTTTTTAACGTAATTGTAAAAAATTGGCAGACCTACTAGAAGGGATTTTTCTCCCTTCGTTCAGTGTTTTTTCCCTTTTGTTGGGAAATTTGGTTCAAACTGCGACAGTATTTTCTGAAACATCTATTGTGTTTACAAAAAAAAACGGAAAACGTCTTTCAATTACATAGTTTTCGTATAACAACACCTTCCAATTTCATGCGTTTCCGAACAAAAAGGAATTCAAACTTATGTCATAAAGTTGCCCCTATGGATTTGAGAACAGCCTTAATACGATATTTTTTTCCTTTTTTGTGTAAGAGTTGGTTTTATCAAAATCTTGCCAATATAAAAGTTGTAGATAATATCAAGAAGATTTATAATAAATTTAAGCGGATTTGATAAATTGTGAATTGACGAAGTTATGATTTTTTTTCTTTTTAACCCTCTCCCTTTTTTCTGTAAGAGTTGGTACTATCAAAAACTTGTCAATATAAAAGTTGTAGGTAAGATTAAGAAGATTTATAATAAATTTAAGTGGATTTTATATCTTGTGAATTGACGAAGTTATGAATTTTTTTCTTCTTAAAACTCTATTTTTGTTGCCCCTTGAGCCCATTTTTAATGATATCAAAAACCTGTTACACATAATTTTTTTTACCTCTTCCTAGAAGTAATAATAACTTTAAACTGACTTGATATGCATTATAATTAAGAAGTTTTTTTTCTGTTTTAACAAAATCCTTCCCTATTTCCATCCCCTTGGTCGATTTTGCCCATTAACGAACTTTACCGAGATTTTCTGCCCCTTGATTGTATGGTATGGCCTGACCAGTTTGGAAGAGGTTTGTGCAGAATTATGGAAGTTATCGTGTCCATAAAAAAGTGATATATATGGATAGATAGTTAGATAAAGTTTTGAACTGGGGGTGGTTTGGTGTTCTATGGTTTCATGATCGGCGTAGATCTGCAAAAATGTTGGAAAAATGTAATATGTAGTATTTCTTATTACGAAATCTACCTAAAAATGTATTACCCTGATTTTATTCCTCTAAATATCTACAATATTCTGCTTAATACTGAATATCGTCCGAAATTCGTTAGATCCCTAGCTGAGGCTGGATACATTCTACGACTACAAATGCAAACTTTATTAACAAGAATGAAAAAAATAATATTAAATAAGAACCAATTTTATTAATATAAAGGAGATAATAAGGATTAATATAAAGGATAATATCAAATTAAAAAAAAATTCTATATGCTTACCATATATATTGAATTCGATAAATGCTTTTCTTAAATTTTGAATATCAAATTAAATTAGAATTATTTGAAAAAAAAATATTTTTAATTTTCTCAACATATATTTTTTAACTTTAGAGTATTATTGATTACAAAGAAACCGTTATTGAAAAATTAAGTTAATACAAACAGAGGAATGAGGATGAAACGTAAAAAGTTCTCAATAAACTTGAAAATTGGTGAAACAATTAAAATTATGTATCACGTTTAAAACAAAATGTTATTAGCCTCCGGTACGGTATGCTATTTCTTTCTCCCAGCTTATTTTGTGTCCAAAAAATAACGTTACCTTACAGAGGCTAGCCGTAAAACAAAGCATTACGATTAAATACTGTTTAGAAATTTTTTAAACTTCTAAGCATCGCACATTTTCAATTTTTATACCGTCGTATTGGAGAAAAAAAGTTCTTTTAAATGCATTTTGTAAGAAAACTGTATCTCCATTTATTTTTGGAATATTAATTTTTTTGTAGTTTTTAGAGCCATTTGCTTAATATTGGCAACGGAAGAACTCGATTTCTGTAGAAAGTAAAGGAAGAATAGTTTTAAAATAGCAATTATATATTTTTGTTGCCATTTTCTCGCAACAACCGAAAGAAAATGTAATTAAAATACGTGCTATTTTGAAAAAAAAAAATATATATAAACGAATGATTTCTGTTAAAACAATGGAGCTATTATATACTATATTTAATTGTAAGTATCTATGAATCATTAGACCGCCTTTTTTTTCCCTTGAAAGACGGAATATTTTTTTTGCATTTGTGCATTATTTCGCGATAGTGATGTGCTATGCATGCTTTACTGCAGATGTTTAAGAGTAGATCGTAAATGTGGAATTCTTAAGCGGATGCGAATGACGTCATTTTACATAAAATAAAACGTGTGCTTTAAGTCTTAAAATTGAAATATGTTTTGTACTGCAGTAGAGTAATGCTTAACCGAGTTATTTTCTTCTGACGGACTGGTGTCTTCTATTATTATGAAACAGACATTATAAATGAAGTGTTAGGGGAAGATGAAAAAGCAGTCGTCAAAAAAAAAAATATATATATATATGTATATATATATATATATATATATATATATATAGCCATTTTTCCCCCCATTCCGACCAGAAAATCAGAGTTCAAACTTTTACGGCTGCTCTTTCATCTTCACCTAACACTTCATTTATAATGGCTGTTTCATAATAATAGAAGCCATCAGTCCATCAGAAGAAAATGAAGTAATGGAAATACCGGGGGCGACACTAAATTCTGAAAAAACAGAATTCCTGTTCTCTAGTTTAATATTATTGTATTAAATTTTCAGTTCATTTGTAAACGTAGGTGTATATGATCCAACAATGGCATTCATTATACAAATAATAGCTTCTCCAAAATAATTTTTTACATTCCGTATTTAAATGTTTAAATTTTTTAATTAAATCAGAAAGAGAAACAGTCCTAATATATTTTTTTAAATCATTAACAGTGTTGAATTCATGGGGTGACACGGGGGAGACATTCTCCCCAGAGAATAAATGTCCCCATGGAAGATTTGAGATTTTGTGTTTTCAATGGTCAAAAAGTGCAAATTCCAACCCCACCCCCATCCCGGAGATCACAGAAATCCCTCACGAAAAAAATGTGTCTAAATTCAACTTGATCAATAAGAGAAAATTAGGATTAATCCAGTTTAATGCCATAATATGCTTTATTTGTATAAAACAGATTTATTAGCACGGCTAAATTGGTGTCAAATAATAGCTCTTTTTCGTTAGTAACCGAAGAAAATGAAATGAATAAAGAAATGTCCAAACATGATGATTGATTTCTCCTTTCAACTGTTGCATCATGCTTCCGCCATAAACGCATAAGTTGGCGCAACACTGTCTGGAATAAATAATGTTAGGGTGGAATAAAAATAAACAGCTCTTAAATTTACGATTATCTAGTCAAAAATAAATAAAAAAATAAATAAATTACTGATAAAAGGAAGTTAGATATAAAGGATTTTATTTTAATGTATTTATGCATAAAAATGTCTCCATGAATATTTTAGAAAGTTTTGGAAACAGGGCCGCCATTTGAGGGGGGCTGAGGAGGGCAATACCCCCCCCCCCCCAAGGAATTTGATTTTTCGGAAAATTTTCATCAATTGTCAGACAAACAAAAATTAAAAAATTGCTCAAACGCTATGATAATTTGTCAGATTTGATTACAATAAAAACATATGCATTAAATAAATGATTTATGCATAGAAATTAATAATTATCCAAAACATTTCCTATTCGAACTTTCTTAGGGAGAGATATATATCGTACTTTGCCTAATTTAAAAAATACATGAGAGAAATTTTCTTTTATCAATTGCTTCTCAGCTGTGTACAACTTGCCCCTGATGGCTAGAAATTCAGGTGTAGAGTTTTTTAAGATAGTTTTTTTTAGGGGTGGAGGAGGGGCGAGTATAATTCAAGTTCTTAATTATCCGACTTTTTTACTTTTTTGGATTATTAGTGTCACATTATATTTACTGCAATCATTGCAATGTTATCAAATTATTTAATTATTTGCTTTATTAAACTATATTATAAAGGGTGCACTCTAAATAATTTTCAACGCCTAGGAATGGAGTCTGCGAGCACCCAACAAAACAATTTCTTCAACACAAAACCGACAGACTTCCACCAAACCCCAAAGTAAAAGAAATTTGCTCCAATTTTAACACGTTTATAATAAAGTGTTGTATAATTTTATCCCTTAAGTACAGAAATGAACACATGGGTATTACTATGAGCTACCATTAATAGTCAAATCTATAGTTTTTCATTTGAAAAATATTCAGGACTTCCTTGTTAAAAACCAGATCACACCGACTCCGACCGAAAGATATAAAGCACAATCCGAAAAACCTAAAGTGGGAAAACAAAATTAAACACCCTTACTAACTCTGAAAAAATTATCGTAGAAGAAAGTTACTGGTACCAAACGATTGGTAATAAAGTCTACTTTTAAATGATGTATATAAAATTTGCTTAGGGGGCCATCTGAATCTTAAAACGAACCATAACTTTGTTTTTTTCAATAGCAGTACACAATTCTGACAGCATAAATGAACTCTATACCCTTCAATTAGCCTAAAAACAAACTTTTATGATATTCGTACCACAAGTGTCCGATAAATTAAGGAGTGAATTTGCCCCCTTTTCCCCCTTTATTCTTAACTAATGAACCTCCAAATCTAATCAATGCAGCTCCTTAACATAATAAACCGATATAGCAAATTTCGAGTAAATCGAATAACTCTGCCTGGAAAACCCATTTATCTAAATAAAGGGGTGGGGGGGAGGGACTAGCTTCCCTATCCCCCTTTATTCTTAACAAATGAACCTCCAAATCTAATCAAGGCAGCTCCTTAACATAGTAAACCGGTATACCAAATTTGGAGCAAATCGAATAATTCTGCATGAAAAACCCATTTATCTAAATTAATGGGGGTAGCCCCCTTTCCCCCCTTTATTCTTAACTAATGAACCTCCAAATCTAATCAAGGCAGCTCCTTAACATGGTAAACCGGTATAGCAAATTTGGAGCAAATCGAATATGTCTGCATGAAAAACCCATTTATATAAATTAAGGGGGGGTAGCTCCCTTATCCCCCCTTTATTCTTAACTAATGAACCTCCAAATCTAATCTGGGAAGCTCCTTAACATAATAAACCGGTATATCAGATTTAGAGCAAATCGAATAATTCTGCATGAAAAACCCATTTATCTAAATTAATGGGGGTAGCCCCCTTTCCCCCCTTTATTCTTAACTAATGAACCTCCAAATCTAATCAAGGCAGCTCCTTAACATGGTAAACCGGTATACCGAATTTGGAGCAAATCGAATAATTTTGAATGAAAAAACATTTATCTAAATTAAGGGGGGTAGCCCTCTTTCCCCCTTTATACTTAACTAATGAGCTTCCAAATCTAATCAGGGAAGCTCCTTAACATAATAAACCGGTATATCAGATTTAGAGCAAATCGAATAATTCTGCATGAAAAACCCATTTATCTAAATTAAGGGGAGGAACTAGCCCCCTTTTCCCCCTTTATCTTTAACCAATGAGCCCCCAAAACTAATCAGGAAAGCACCTTTCCAGAAAGAACCTAGACAAAAAAATTGAAGCAAATCGGATGTTTTTATCAAGAGTTACCTCGTTATGTGAATATGTCCGTACATACTTACATACATACAGAACAGCGGGCGCATCAGCTCTCTGACTTTGATAGCCTGTGAGCTAAAAAGTTGAATTATGATGGTGACGAGTTATTGAGGTTTGACATTGTTGGTATATCACCGACCCATATCAATGTGTCTTCTAAATTCTTTCGGCAAAATGTATGTTTTGGATAAATATCATGTCGGCTATTTGACCTGTCGGCTAACTTTCATGTCACCTAATTGTCCTGTCGGCTAATTGTCAGGTCGGCTATTTGACCTGTCGTCTAAATGTCTTGTCGGTTATTTGACCTGTCGGTTAATTGTCCTGTCAGCTAATTGTCATGTCGACTAAATGTCTTGTCGGCTAAATATCATGTCGGCTACTTGTCCTGTCGGCTAAATGTCTTGTCGGCTAAACTTCCTGTCGGCTATTTGACCTGTCGGCTAAATGTCCTGTCGGGTAAATGTACGTTTCGGCTAAATGTACTTGTCGGCTAAACGTCCTGTCGGCTAATTGGTGTCTGCTAAATGTCTTGTCGGCTATTTGGTTTTCGGCTAAATGACATAGACCCCCCGTAACCTAACTGTAACCTATCCATAATCTAACCGTAACCTATCTGTAACGGAAATGGAACATAACCGTAACCTAACCGTAACCTAATTGTAACCTAACCGTAACGTAACCGTAACCTACTTATAACCTAACCATAACCTAACTATAACATAACTGTAACCTAACAGTAATCAATCTGTAAAATAAACGTAACATGATGGTACGCTAACCGTAACCTAATTATTAACTAACCGTATCCTAACTGTGATGTAACTATAACCTAACTGTAACCTAAATGTAACCTAACCGTAAGTTAACTGTAGCCTGGCGGTAACCTAACCGTAACCTAATTGTAATCTATCCGTAACCTACTGTAACCTATCCGGAACCTAACCGTAATCTAACTGTAACCTATCCGTAATCCTATTTGTAACCAAACTATAACGTAACTGTATCCTATCCGTAACCTAATCGTAGCAGAAACGTAATATAACTGTAACCTATCCATAACTTAACCGTAACCTAATTGTAACCTAACCGTAACGTAACCGTAACCTACTTATAACCTAACCATAACCTAACTGTAACATAACTGTATCCTAACAGTAATCTATCTGTTAAATAAACGTAACATGACGGTACGCTAACCGTAACCTAATTATAACCTAACAGTATCCTACATGTGATGTAACTATAACCTAACTGTAACCTAAATGTAACCTAACCGTAACCTAACTGTAGCTTGGCGGTAACCTAACCGTAACCTATTTGTAACCTATCCGGAACCTACTGTAACCTATCCGGAACCTAACCGTAATCTAACTGTAACCTATCCGTAATCCTATTTGAAACCAAACTGTAACGTAACTGTATCCTATCCGTAACCTAATCGTAGCAGAAACGTAATCTAACTGTAACCTATCCGTAACTTAAACGTAACCTAACTGTAACCTATCCGTAACTTAACCGTAATCTAACTGTAACTTAAACGTAACCTAATTGTTACCTGAAAGTAACATAACTGTGACGTAACCGTAATCTAACTGTAACCTAACCGTAGCGTAACTGTAACCTAAGTTTAACGTAACCGTAAACTAATTATAGTCTATCCGTAACCTAAAAGTATCCTAACCATAACCTAACTAGCCTAATCGTCCTCTCAGCTAAATATGCTGTCGTTTAATTTTTCTTGTCGGCTAATCGTCCTGTCGGCTAAATGTCCTGTCGGCTAAATGTCCTGTCGGCCAATCGTCCTGTCGGCTAAATGTCCTGTCGGCTAATTGTCTCGTCGGCTAATTGTCCTGTCGGCTAATTGTCTTGTCGGCTAATTGTCCTGTCGGCTAAATGTCCTGTCGGCTAATTGTCCTGTCGGCTAATTGTCCTGTCGGCTAAATGTCCTGTCGGCCAATCGTCCTGTCGGCTAATTGTCTTGTCGGCTAATTGTCCTGTCGGCTAATTGTCCTGTCGGCTAGTTGTCTCGTCGGCTAGTTGTCTCGTCGGCTAATTGTCCTGTCGGCTAATTGTCTTGTCGGCTAATTGTCCTGTCGGCTAAATGTCCTGTCGGCTAATTGTCTTGTCGGCTAATTGTCTTGTCGACTTATTGTCCTGTCGGCTAAATGTCCTGTCGGCTAATTGTCACGTTCGGCCAATTGCCTGTCGTCCAATTGTCTGTCTGCTAAATGTCCGTTTCGGCAAATTGTCCTGTATGCTATACGTACGTTTCGGCTACTTGTCCTGTCGGCTAAATGTACTTGTCGGCTACATGTCCTGTCTGCTAAATGTACGTGTCGACTAAATGTACTTGTCGGCTAAACGTCCTGTCGTCTAAATGCTGTCTGCTAAATGTCTTGTCGGCTATTTGGTTTTCGGCTAATCGTCTGCGACCGGTTGCATACTCGTATCAGCGGCTTTTATGCATTAATCGAGGAGAAATTTTGCGTCCGCGTTCTTATTCTTTGCATGCAATTGGTGTCGCTTTCCTCCGATAACTCGCAATGGGAATGGAGCTTTCCCTTTTACGTGAATCAAGCTTCCAAATGCGCCAGTTTAGTGTTTAGTTATCCTTAAAACTTAAAGTAAAAAGTTAACAAAACTTACTATGATAAATTTCTAAGTATAAGGTTAATTTCGAAAAAACAAGATATTCAAAGAGGCAATCTGCAAAGATTCATTTTAGGTAGCTTTCATTACAAAAAGCTACCTATTGCAGCCATTCGGAGGAAAGCGATTTCAAAAAATTTTGGTATATTTTCATCGATCATGACCCCCAGACCCCGAAACCACCCTCCGTTTAAAAGTTTTGATATATACAAATATCTAACCTTTGTCATACTGTAACTCTCGAATTTATGAACCGATTTGGATGTAATTCGGTATGTACATAGTACATACCAATGTCTCGACCGAGTTCGTTGGCCAGCTTTATTCGCCATTTTGTTTCAAAAGGGTTGCCATTAAAAAAAATTAAATTTAAAATTTAAAATGAGGTATTAAAAACTTGGAAAATGAAAAAGATTTTTTTATGTGTTCGGCCTTGATACAAAGATTCCGGAGCAGATTTTGTTTCTGAAAATTTGTTCTTTTGTTTATATCTTAAAAAATGGTTGAATTATAGCACTTTGAATATCTAGTATGGCTAACATTTTGAAACGATCTTGTATTTGTCACGCGATAACACACGTATTCGCCTATTTCCATGTGAGAAAGCATGTGGATAGTATACATCAACATCTCAGCCAAATATAAGTTACTTTAAATAAAAGCAACTTGGATAAAGCTGACTAATTTCGTGAAATTCTCATTCATAATGATTTAGTATTGATAAAAATTAGTATTGAATAGAAGATTTTTTATTTTTAAGAATATACCTTTCACCAAAGAAGATGGAACAAAGCAGTTTTATATAGGTATGACAAGCAGAAAACTTAAAACTAGAATCAAAGAACATATAGCAGACATCAAATGCAATAGAAGAACCACAGCTTTGGCCAGATTATGCAGCGAAGAACCTTTACAGATTGAATTTAGAAATAGCAAGTTAATTTATCCATCAAGATTTTATTTACCATCCATAGTCCGAGAATCAATAGAAATATTTCTACGCAACGAGAATATTTGCAATGATTCTATGTCCCTTGATTTACCTAGAATTTGGAAAGAGATACTAAGTAATTGTAGAAACAATAGTAAAAATTAATCCACACTCGCAAATAGCCAAGTTAATTTAATTTAATTTTATGTTTTGCAATGTTTTTCAGTATGCTTGATGTCTCGTGACATTGTTTACCATGTAGTTTTTAAATTATGTGAAAATGAATCCACGCTCGCAAATAGCTAATTTAAGTTTTATTTTATTTTATGGTTGCAATATTTTCATTATGCTTCATGTCTCGTGACATTGTTTACTATATTATTGTTTTTAAGTTATGTGAAAATATTTTCTATTATGATTGATTTTGAAAATGTCGCCGATTGTGCGATAAAACGATCGTAAGTCTTAATAAAGATATTCCATCACTTTTTATAGCATTATTTAACCATTATATTAGTTAGATTGCTCCACAAAATTGGAGGCACGAAATTTTCTAAGACATTTTTAGACTCATTTTTAAAAGTAAAAACATGAAACTTCCTGAGGTGATTTTTGAAGAGATGTATAATAGGCCGTGTGATTTCATTTTTTGCTCAATTAATTATAATTTTGATATTTAAAGATTTATTTTCTCAGTATGACCACGTTTTTTCATTTCCAGATCTCCCGCTTCGGAAAATTCGGTTCAAATTGCCAACTTTGACAGCATTTTTTACAATATTTTTTTTTTATATTTATCAAAAAATTTAGAAGAATGGCACATTTTGTGGTATCTAAATAAGAAAATTTCCCAGTTTGATGGGATTGAGAGCAAAAGTGAATTTAAAAATTAATCAGAAAATAAGCAGTTTGGATTGGAATATATCCTTAACAAACATGCAAAGATAATTTTGTAATGTAAAATTAAATCTCTAAAAAAGGTATTTTCAGGGACGGATCCAAATACATGTTGACGTTATTGATTTTATGTTTATTTTGCATAAGATCTCTAATGCTAGACTTATTTCCTCTAAAACAATGTCGCAAAGTTTATCTAACGTAATTTAAATATTCTAGTGCATGTAAGATTGCTTAAAACTTTTGAAAATTTTACTATTTAACGCTATATTTAACTCATGATTAGAAACTATTTTCAAGAAATAATTTTAGTTTTGAAAATATGCTTGAAATGCTATAATAAAGTTGTATACGCTATCTACTGTTAAAATGCGATAAACTATAAGCGTAAGTAACGCAAATGTTATTTTAGTATTGATTTCCCGACAATTTTGTTTAACCCTTCGTGTGAATAAATATTTGCAACTTTTAAGAGTTAAATTATAATTTGCTTTCATGGTAGTAAAATTTAAAAAACTGAATATCTAACCTTTTTAAAATGCTATATAAAGATTTTCAACGTGTCTTTAAATATTCAATTTAAATAATCTTCGGTGAGATTTTGTTTTTATTAAAAGTTAATGTCATAATAAAAGTCACATAAGCTTAAATGACGCAAATGTAATTTCAGTATCGATTTTCTGACATTTTAGCTTAATCCTGCGTGTGAATAAATAAATGTGACATTTAAGTTAAAACTATGAAAAATATGTAAGCACTTTAGCAGTTACAGGAAAATAATTTTTAAAAAGTGAAAAATAGTCAAAATTATCTGAAAAATTGACATTATCCGCAAAACACGATAACTCTAAAACAAACCAATTTATTGGCATTTTGAAAATTGTATAATTGTCTGAGCGAAGGGAAGGCTAATACTCAGCGAAATATTACTGTCCGGACACTTTACTACTACGATGGATATTAACGCCATGTCCTACTAAAAAAAAAGCCTAATAAAAACCTTTCGTCAAGCATAACTCAAAAAATATTTGTCGGATTTCGTTTCTGATTGCACCAGAAGGTACCTATGAGGGTCGCCTACTGAACGCACCTACTATGAAAAATAAGTTCCAAACCGTTTAAAAATTATATAGAAAAAACTCTTAAAAAAGCACAATTTATCTGCATACGTCACAGAAATTTGGTGTGCGTCACTTTCACCGGTTGATGTTTTCGTAGACAACTGGTTTGAACACATGGAGCAAATAAAAAAAAATACGCACGCAGTAACATTGAATAGATCAGTTTCAACCACGTGATCAAACCTTGCAACAACCCGTGGCAACCAGTTTTGGTGGGCAAACAAATAATAATACAGTATTCCGTACCACGGTGACCGTTTTTAGCCTGTTGTATAAAATCTGGCATGTTGTATGACATACAATTGTGGATGATTAAAACAAAAGACATGAGGTTTTATTGATCCGGAGGTTATCTTTCTCTGGATGTCTGTCTGTCTATCATACAGCATGCAATTTTCTTGTAAAGGATGATATTATTATGCAGTAAAACCTCCATAACGGACACACCCGATTAGTGGACACCACTATTTAGCGGGCATTTTTTCGATTACCAACCCTTAAATAACTGTACATTTTTTACTCTCAGTAGCGAACACCTCCAAATAGAGGACAAATTCTGCCCTCCCGAGGTGTTCGCTATTCAGAAGTTTTACTGGTAAAACCACCATAGCGGACACACCCAATTTGCGGATACCTCTATTTAGCGGACATTTTTTCGATTATCAACACTTAAATAACTGTACATGTTTTACTCTCAGTAGCGGTCACCTCTAAATAGAGGACAAATTCTGCATTCTCGGGGTGTCCGCTATTCAGAGGTTTTACTGTATATAATATTGATAATTATTTTACAGAGCCGCACAAAAGAGTAAGAATATATGAAGCGAATATAAACTAAATTCGGGATTGGTAGATCGCTGATGGTAATGTAATTTTAGGATGTTGTTACAGTCATCCGCAGCATGTTTTTAGAGTTTCGTCCATCTAACGAAACCCTACCTGTCTCACTGCTTTGTCTGTCTGTTTGTCCGTCTGTCACAGAGCCCGTTCTCAGAAACTATATATGTCGAAGACTTGAAAATTTGCATACTTATAGTTGAACACCACACATCAAACGGCAAATAATAAAATTTTGAAAAAGTCTAATATTTAACCCTCTGGGCTCTAACTTGTGTATTTTAAGCAATTTTTCTAACTCAGCCCTTAATTTAATTAAGTTGGAGACATGAAATTTTGCATACTTATAGCTGAACATCTCACATCAAACGACAAATAACAAAATTTTGAAAAAGGCTTAATATTTAACCCGTTGTGCTCTAACTTGTGTATTTAAAGCAACTTTTATAAATCAGCCCCTAATTAAGTTGGAGACATGAAAGTTTGCATACTTATAGCTGAACACCTCACATCAAACGACAAATAATAAAATTTTGAAAAAAATCTAATATTTAACCTCTAATATTTTGTCTCGCGCAATTTTTAAATTTAAACTGTTTTGCAGTACTATTTTTTGTTCATTTTGCATAATAAGTGTAATGTGACGTAATTTGTTCTATTTCAGATTTCTAAGGCATGTTAATGAATTTATTTTACAATATCCTTTCTCTTTTAAAATTCACATGTAAATATAGTTTTTATGGCGTAATTTCCAATAAGTGCCTGCTTTTTATACCTAATTATTTAATTGTAATTTGAAGGTTTTTTTCTGTTTATAATAGTAACGTGTAAATAATTTTTTTATTTGAAGCAAACATTATTGTTTGCGCTGTTTATACAGTTGGCAACAGTTTAAATTAATACCATTTTCTAAAATATGTAAAAAATATCTGTCAAAATGCTGAATATTTGAATTTAAAATAGAAATAAAACCTCAAAAAATGAGTCAAATAAAAAAAAATTAATGAAATCTGCAGACCGGGATCTTCTATTGAATAAAATGATCTAAAAATGATTAAATTCCCATGTATAGCTTTTGCTCTTATAAATTTTTTTTAATGGAACGATTTTGTCCAACTTTAGCATTAAATATCTCTTAAAATAATTCTTCGATTTGAAAACTGTATGCATTAGTGTGTTGATCAAACATTTCGCTATAATACCACCGATTTTCATATATTTGTATGCAATAGTTTTCTTAATATTAACGAAGAAAGACCTCCGGTCACAAAAAATTCAAAACCGGCGGCGGCGGCGGTGACAGCGTTAGTTACTTTTCATAGAATAGAGAGATATATAAAAATGAAAACTTGTCTATCTGTCTGTTTGTAATTCTATAAAATATCCACAATTTGGAAGCCAAAATTGTGAAGAGATACGTACATGTGTCTTAAAACATGGCCGAGACAACTAAAGTAATCCGGAATCGAAATAACTTATAGTTAATTTTTAATTAATAAAAAACCACCAATTTAACAGCAATTTCTTATCAAATTTAAACATTTTTCGTTATAGCAGTTGCCAACAATTAAAAAACACAATAAAATTATTACTACAACAATTAATTTTCTACTGCAAGATTTCCACGTGAAAAATGAAAATGAAATAAATAGTTTGCCGAATTTAAATGAAAGTGAATATAACTTCATAACTTTTCTATTTCAAAGTTTCCACGTGAAAGAGGAAAATATTACGTCATATTGGAAATATAAAGGGCATGGTGGATATAGTATAACGTCATATGAGTGTGAAAAATGTATTGAAGCATAATAAAAACCCGATTAGGGAAATATTGGCGTATATTAACATTATTTCTCCAAATATAAATTGAAATAAGTTCATTTATAGCTGTATTCTTTTGCGTCTGTTATATACATTTATACATTTTTATATAGCGTTTTCATATGATTCATTCAACAACATTTCGACTGCTTTTTTTAATGTTTGTTTTGTGTTGTATGTTAAATTTTGAAATTGATTTTTCAGAACAAACATCCTTCAAATTCTGGGCAACGCTGGCACTTTAGCTTGTAACAGATAAATGGCTTTTGTATCTGTACATCTAATGCTAATATTATAAAGCGTTATAATATTATAAAGTATATAATATTATTAATGCTTGTACGTTTGTGAGGTGTTATCTCTGAAACTACATAGCCAACTTAAAAAAATGTTGGTGGCCATCTCTGCTCCGAAAAAAGACTATTTTATGTCAGTGCAAGAACCTACATCGCTGCAGGAGCAAAAAAGTTCTAAAATTGTGATATCTGCGATATTGATTGGGTTAGAAACTTTAAATTTGGTGCGGTAGTTACTTTTAAGATGTAAATACTCGTAATGAACGCTCTCTAAAAGGTTCAATTTGACGGATAAACGTAAAAGTTTCTAGAAAGGTCCTAAACTATGATTTATTTGGAATACTGAAATTTTTGGGATACTGTTGGGGTTAGAAACTAGAACTTTGGCATGGTAGTAATTAATAAGATGTAAATGCTCGTTGTAGAACGAATTCTAAAAAATAGAAAGACTAAACAAAGCGGAAAAAGATCTAAAGATGATCTAAGTAACGAAGAACATGGAACTGTTAGGAATATAAACATGAAAATTGACATGGCTGTATTTATCATGACGTAAATTCTCGCAATAGAACAATTTCTAAAAATGTCGCTATAAAAAACAGTGCAGAAACGAAAAACTTTCAAAAATTTTCTATTTCTCTGTTACTGCTGAGCCCAAAATCTTGAAATTTTGTTTCGGGTTAGTTTTAAAATATACAATTGTCTCTATGAATGGTTTCTAAAAAATTTAAAATTTAAAAAGATGAAATTAACGGAAAGCGATCTCAATTACCATTAATTTGGAATTATTAGGTACAGCAACTTTAAATATTTCATAATGCTGCATTTCCTCCGCAAAACATGCGATTTAAATGCAACAAAACTGATAGATACCCACCTAGCATTAAATAAATTGTGTAAATATTGAATAAAGACCTGTATGAAACAGTGAGTAGGTTGCCCGAAAGTACTTGTTAAAGTGTTCCTTCTCTAGGCTTTTTTCTCTCTCGCCAAGGCCACTAACAGAGGGAAGTGCCGTTTTAAACGTGATATGAATTTTTTATCCGATTCATTTTTCTTGACATTTTATCATAAGGTCATATTCTCAATTATCATTAGTAGATTTTTTATATATTAACTTATTCTGGTGAAATTTTGTAATCGGGTTCATATTGGTGTATGTTAGCTTGCATGATTTGCTGGATAAATATGTATGGATTTGTAAATTACTTCAAATGACACTTTGACAGCTCAAAAGTTGTGCAGACGATATATTCAGATCTTGTGTCATACTTTATGTTGTAATCATTGCCGATTTCTTTTATTTAATACATGCTAAATACAGCTCAACTTGTGCAGAATATGTTTGAAAACAAAACAATACAGAGTATGTAGTGGCCAGCACACACTCATCATTTAAATCCGATCGAGCATATCTAAAACACACTCTAACGTAGCATTGCATGCCACTTTTGATGTATTCGGTACTTTGATACTATATTAGATTTTGAGAAGAGAATTCCTTAAATGTTATCGACAACCTCATTGCATCCGTGGAAAACAGATATTGTACAATATTAACTGTTCCGGGGAGCACACACCATATAAAGTATAGTCCATTCTTTTTAAACATCATATATTTGTCATTTAAAGTTACTCAAATTGGTGCGGAGCGTCTGATTATGCTCTTGACATCATTTTATACAGTTAAAATTCCGATATAAGTAAATTAGTGTTTCATTTTCTATTTTACTTTTAATATATTGCGTACTTTCAATTTTATATCCATGCATGGCTGTCTTGAATGTTTTCATTTCCCATTTTTTTAAACAGTGTATATGAATTTATATATAAGATTTTGTAATTGTACAATTCGTTTATTTTCATCATTTCAATTTTTCGCAGTATATGGACAATTAAAGATAACATCTCATTTTCTTTGCTTCCACATGTTATTATTAAATCTATGTTCTCAGTAATATCGCTCAGACTAATCCCTCTGAGGGAAGTCCTAGTAAAGAGAATAACTTTCAATAGGACATAGACTATTTGCATTATTATAGCATCTATGGGAACGTCCACGGCAGAAAAAAGTGTTGCTTAAATTTTTTTTTAAACTGATATATAAGTGTGATATATCAATTTAAAGCGAAAGAGTTGGAGTATATGAATTTGTAAGTTTTAATTTCACAAGAGCAAGTGTTTATCTGAAAATGAGACGGATACTAACAGTATAAAACTACATTTACATTTGAGCTTAAAATACAACTTATTGAAATGTATGATTTCTTTACTTTTTAGAATTCAATAAAATTACTATGCGTTCATATCAACAAACTATTATCATATCTTTAAGATCTACATAGATACAATCTTTTAGATAATGTCTTTAATATATTTTTGGCTGTATTTAAACGTTAATATTTAAATGTCACAAGAGTATCGGACAACATACAAAAGTTTTAATTTAAAAAAAACTACTTAAACTTTTTACCCAAAACTTCTAATTCTCTGATTTCGAGGTATAAGACATATTTTACAGTAAATATTTTGTTTATGCTATGCATGGAATAGGCTCTGGGGAGTTGTCACAAGAATAATAAACGTCTGTGTCTCAAGAGTAACACAAACTACTTTTGTCGATAGTTTGATGTAAAACTGCCCCTCATAGCATGCATGATCACGGTGACGTCGTTGTGCCGTCACTGTGAGTCACTGTGGCCACGTCACATCTGTGACCAAAATGTCACCATTCAGTGATGTCACACTGTGACTGAGATATGAACTTCTTAGAAAACTTTAAAAAATTACAAAAAATATTCAAAATATGTTATTTAAGTAAAATTATATTTTCTGGCAATTAAAAAAAAGTGTGACGTCCCTGTTATGACACTGCATGTAACGTACGTCACGTCGCATATGTGACGAAAAAAATCACCATATTGTAAGTCACAGTGTGACAAAAATATGAACATCAAAAATCTTTGAAAATGAACAGAAATATTACATGCCCGAGTTACAGCGACATAAGGAATGAAAATATATTAGTGGATAGGAAATAGTAAATTCGAACACGAAAAGAGGGGGGGGGGGCAGAAAAAGGAAAATGCACGGTAGAAGTATCAACAAACTAGATTTTCATGCTATATTTTATCAATTTGTTATTTAAGCCAGTGAAAGTATACTTTTTAATGACTTCAATTTTATCTACCATTGCAATTTAATCCTTCACTGATTGTTATTATTATAAAAGTGTTTCTCGGAAAAATGGTACGTATTGGAGCAATTTGGATAACATATTTAGAATTAGAAATATTAAATCTGTACACTTTACATATTTAGTTTGCAGGGAAGAAGTTTACTATTTTGTCGACTAGTGGTATTCGAAACCCTTCTGTGGTTTCAAACTATAATTTTCTATTACAGTTAAGTCTGTAGCTTTTAATGAGCACGTAGAAAGAATACTCAGTTTTATATAGTTTAGTCATATATGCATTTCTTGCTTTAGAATTTGCATTCAAGTCATATTTTTTCCTGTTAGTGTTTAACTATTTTAAATAACTATTTTTTTTTAAAATTCTACTTCTTTCAGACTTTTTAAATAAAATTAGCATTTTCCGAAAAAATATGTATACAAATTTTATACAAAACCCATGATATAATTATTCGCATTTCAAATTCGTGTTTTAGAGATATGACTTTAAAAAAAGTTATTTTACAAATTGCTTTATTCTACAGAAAATGAATATGAAAAAAATGACAAATTGACAAAGAAAATTTTTTTATCCTGTATACTCTCTTTTCATTTATTAAGAAGATACGTTTTTATTTATTACGTGTAAAACAAGCTTTACTTTAAAAAAAGAAAGAAAAAAGGCAGGTGTTTCATTCAAATAGAAAATTTTCATTACAGATACTCTCATAAAGATAAAATTATTGCGCATTTAAATTCTAAATCTCTTGTATACAAAAAAATAATAATAATACAGTAGGAGCACATGCTTGCTCAATATCGTCTGCGCTCGATTAAACCGCAGAATAAAATAAGGATCAGAACTTCTGACGCGGGAAGTTCGTTTTTTTAAGCTAACAGAAATATGCCTGAAAATAATTTAAGATAAAATAAGGATATTATTACGATATTTATGGAACTTAAAAGGTATGTCTTATTTAATTTAAATTTTTTATTCCTGTTTGATAGATTATTATCATGAGTTAAATAGTTGTATGTTATATGCAATGAGACTGATCTGGAATTCTTTTCAGAAGCGATATGGTGATGGAAAGATTTTTGAGAAATTGTTAAATGCATTTAATTCATCTATTATAGTTTGTTGTTGTTTAATAGTACAATTATAAATACTAATTATTTAGTGTTTTTCAAATTGCTATATTTATTTTTTTAATTGTATTTAAGCATCTTTTTTTTATTTTTGCTGTTTGTGATTTTAATAAACATTTAATTGTAGACATTCAGAATCAGTTATTAAATTTTCTTTGATTGTAAACTCATTTTCTACGTTTTCGATACATTTATTTTATTGGCATTAAAAAATAAAATATAATATTTAAGCATTGAAATAAAGTGTTTTTCATGCCCGATAAAGTTGAAAAGTGTTTATGACTTCGGTTTGTCTGGCCGTCTGTCCGCGCTCTAACTCGCGTAAATATACTCGGATTGACCTGAAATTTTTTGGATGTTATTGACGTTTACCATAGCAAGGTCTCTATTTGTAATGAAGTTTGTAGCATGTTTAGTTAATTTACAGGGACAGTCAATTGTATTCCATTACATTATGGCCTGTGGGGAAAAAAATCGTTTCAAATGATTTTTAATGATTTTACACGCTTTCAAACAGAATAAAATTGATATGCAGTTATGAAGCGCACTAAAATGTGCATTTCGTAGAATATGCGATGCAAAGAATAATTATTGTTCATTTACTGGGCTAAAAAAGGAATTCCAATACATAATGATATAGGGGTGGAGGGAATTGTTTGCGGCGTACTTTATTTATGTTAATCTATTTGATATGTAATGAGATTGATATACGTCGTTGAGATTTACATACCTTGAATTATTTCATGTATAATACGAAGTGTATATAGCATTTACAGGGACACACAAAATATTTCAGATACTATATTGTATCCGAAGTACTGTTCATTAGCGATGATTGCTGGAAATGCATTTTTAATTATGATATGCGCTTTTATGATTCACTACATTTATGCATAGTATACGGTGTATATATATATATGCTATAATTCATATGCAGGACTATACAAAAGTATTCGTAAGGGTTACTGGGTATTGCTTAAATGTGGTTTTTAAATAAGTTATGCAATTTTACGCTGCACTGTATTTAATTTACTAAAAAATGTTTGTAGTATATAGATAAAATGATATACAGGGTCACGCAAAGTATTGGATACTTTGCCGTCTATAAATTATAATTTCTGGAAATGTGATTTCAGCAGTTTTAAGAGTGTTTTAGTTTGAATTAAATTTTAACTAAATAGTGGCGTGTAATAAAGGTTCTAGGTAAACTACAGGCTTGTACAAAATTATTTAAGTATGTTTCCATATATTAGTACAAATTGCTGGAAGAGAATTTCAACCTGTTATGCGTTTCCGTGATAAACTAAATTTTTCCATTATATAGTATATATATATATTAATCTAGAGATCAAATACTGGACTGTTTAAAAGAATTGGAAAACATATTTGGCTGTGGATGGTAACTGCGTAAATCAGTTTTTCAAAAGTTTTACGTGTTTTCATGTTTACTTAGTTATCTTATTTACGTTATTTCCCCCGATGTCTTGTTAAACATTCAGGAAAAGTTGGAAAGTGTTTTATAATCTATCCTTAACGCATGATATATCTTACTTGTTGTTTCTATTTCCCAGATCAGTCTTTTCCTATAAAACATACCAAATCTAATTAGCTCATATTCACAAAATACAATATATACGGGAATAAAAAATTTAAATAAATAGGGCTTATCATGTCGATCTATAAATAACAGTTGTATTAATGTCCGTTAGACTCGATGTTCGTATTTAATAAAGCAATGACAAATCACAACACATCAAAAAGCTTACACATTCTTAATATTACGCTTGAATTCAAGATCAAACTTAGAACTTATTAAAAACAGATGCCAGTTGATAATTATTGTTTTTAAAATGGAAAATTAAAAATATTTTAGAAGAATAGGACTAAAAAATAGCGATATCTTGCTAAAAAGTACGGTAAAAAGATAAGATTTTATATTTCAAACAAAACTTTACTTTAAAATTATCGTAGTGTTTATGACAAGAATTAACACAGTATTAATGCTTGGAAATTTTTCCAGAGAGAAACATTCGCCTTGCATACAATATTTCAAATTAATATCAAATTTCAAATTAAAATTGCCTTTTAAGCATGTAATTTGAAATTTGATTTTCATTTGAAATATTGTATGCAAGGCGAATGGTTCTCTCTGGAAAAAATTCCAAGTATTAATATAGTTTCAACTAGCTGGATTTAATTAAGTTTCGTGTTTGCCCAATGTCGGTGGCTCACGATAAATATTCCATTTTGTGCTGCGTTTGTAGACTTGCCAACATGTAATAGTGAAGAATTTTCCAGGCTGGGTATCGTTCCATGTGGTTTAGTCGGTAGAATGTCAGTGCGCTATACTGATGGCCCGTGTTCGAGTTCCAGCATGGAATCTTTTTCACTAGTTCGCCTTTGCGCCTTTTAAGCAATTAATTTGAAATTTGATTTCCATTTGAAATCATCACAGAGTTTATGACAAGTTCGTCAGAAATGATACATATTTCACAAATTGGTCACAGTGTGACTTCAAAGCATTGTCACTTTCGTCACAGGTTCGTCACAAAGTTAAAGCCAAAATAGTCACAAATGACACACTTTTCACAAATTTGTCACATCGTGACTTCACAGAGTGGTCACAATGTGACGTCACAAACGACCTCGCATTCTAGTCACTATGACGTCACATCGACGGTCACAAAATCACAGTGTGACTTCACAACGACGTCGCCGTGACGTCACCATGCCTTACGGGCGTTACAACCAAAACAGACAGAATGCTTAAAGTTTTGTTGTTTTTTCTCTGTTATTAGAGCAGTTCTTGGAATAGTTTTAGCTATAACTAAGGTTATTTTGTAAATTGTAAGAAAGATAAATTATCTTTATTAGCGTTTCTTTAATGGATGGATTTATTTTAATTCACTTTTGGTATTACTTAAGATTATAAATTAATCATGACAAGTAATTAAAGTTATAATAAAACAACTCAACTCGTGTCATTTTTGTGTGCTTTCTTTTGGTTTGAAGCACATGGTCTTTGATTAGATATTTTATAAGATTTGTAAAGCTTCGTTTACTAAATTCTGCTGTATAACCTACAGAGGTTCTTATAATAACTCTTATGGAAATGATTCTGATAGTATATTTTAAAGGAAAGATTTTAATACTGCTTCTTATACATGACACTGTTTTAAAGAGCTGGGAAAATTCTGCTAAGCGCCAAAAATTGTAAAGAAAAATAACAATGAAATCGAATATGTTGTTGTGAGAAAGAAACAAAACGAAATATATTACGATAAGGTGAAGAAAATTCTTAGAACCAGCAACAGCTTCAGCAAGAAAATGGAAATATTAAGAAAAGGAAAAAGTAGAGAACTAGCTAACCTCAGATACCGTAACGGAAAAAATCTTTCTACAAGCTACAACTAACTAACGCTTTGGAGAATTTTATGTCTATGAAGATTTAAGAAGAGGTCATCCTTCAGCTAAATCTGCGTTACTTAAGCATGAAAAAGGTCACACAATTTCATCAATTCTAGGGGACATTTAATAAGAGAATACGTTTTTTGTTTAAAGAAGATTTCCTAAATTGAAAAATTGGAGATTTCTTTGCAGCTTTAAAGTCTAGTTTCATAAAATAATAGAAAATAACTCATCAGAATATCTCCATTTGTTGCTGTCACGAAAAAATTCAAGCAATTCATAATGTAGTAAATGGTGTATTTCCTGCATTAAACATTCCTGTGATGGAATTAATGACTTTGTCTGCCGAGATACATCATAATTAGAATTTAGGAATTCAGAATGCCTAATTTGCGGAGATAACATCGAAGAATTATTTGAAACGGAAGTCCATAATTCAAAACTTCTTATAAGTTATTGTAAATAGCAAAACGTTGATAGACGTTTTGCTATTGACAAAAATTTTATCAACATCTTCATCAATACTGTTACTTTTTCAAAATGTTGATAAACGTTTTGAAAAAGTAACAGTTAAACAAACCATGTCTGATTGTTTAAAAATTTTCGAAAGCAACTAATTTCATTTCTGTGGCACACATTCATTGGAACTTGCACAAGCGATTATTTACGTAATGCCGAAAAAATAACCATTTCTCAAAGAATAGTTATGCCAGTTGATTTTCTGGAAACTGCTTTATTTTCATGCCAAGACGAAATTGTGGTATGAAATACTACATTACTGGTCAAATCCACAAATGACTGTATTTTCAACTTTTTATTTAGCATGATCCCAATAAAGTAAAATCTTATGCTATTAATTTTGACAATGTAACTCATAACCAATTTTTTGTAAATGCTTTCGTATGTAAAATTTCAACATTTCATCTTTAAAGGAATTTGTATTTTCCTAAAATGTACCTGTTTTACTTTTTTATATGATGGTTGTGCTTTCCAATTTAAACAAAAATATAACTGTGCAAATATGCCTGCAATGAATCGGACTCCTTTCTCAATTAACTTAATTGGGCATAATTTTTTTTTTCAAATACTCCTGGTATTGATGCTGTAGATTTATTTTGTATTGTTGTATAATGATATATATGGAATGAAATGCGTGCTAAAAAAGCCATTCTAAGATATACTGCTTATTTTGTCAAAAAAAAAAAAATAAAACAATAAAGTTTCATTACTTTGCGAGAAAGTACCAACAGTGTATTCAACAAATACAATTTGTTAAAACAATGAAAAATGACACTATCTACTACAAACTTTACACTAGCATGATTCGTACAAAGAATTTGTGTTTCATTAAGTAAATTATGATACAGGAGAAGTTGCAAATGATATTATTGATAATGAAGACAATGGCTTATTCTGTTAAGTAGCAGAAACTCAAAGGTTGTTATGTGGTTATAGTGTTCGTTAATTTTAGAATTTTTTACATTATTTTATGTTATTTTAAAATTAAACCATCCTTAACAGTTGCTCTCTATGGAAAATAATTTTTTTAAACTCATTTTAATTATTTTATATAGTATTTAAGCAAAATTTTTGCTAAAATTGCATTATGGACAAAATGTCACAAGAGTAACACTTAGCATTTTTCAAAATCAAATGTAACTAATTCATGTGTTATCAGAGGAGTTCAATTATTTATGCTTTTTAAAAAGATATAATAACTCTGCTATATTCTGTAAATTTTATTTTTATAGTCTCATAATTCACAGATTTCTGCGTTAAACACAATTTTTAAAAACTGCATTTTTTTTTGTGGTCACAAGAGTAACAAAATTTTCATTTGTTATCAAGGCAAGTAAAATGCTTTTTGTTACAAACTGTATATGGTTTATGAAAGTAAAGTACATGTATTTTTAAGTGGTTGCATCAAATTTATCCTAAATATATTTTGTAATAAAAGAATTGGAAATATATATGGAAATTTGCTCTGATGGTCACAAGAGTAACAGTGGACGTTCCCCTATATCCCTGTGACAGTTAAAGTACTGATCTAATGAAAAATTTGTAAAATTAATTAAAACTTTGCCATTTATACCACTTTAAATATAAAACTAATTATTATATTATCATGAGTTTAGTTTAATCTGTGCAGCCATGGTAGCCTAGACCCGCGATAAAGCGTGGGCTAGGCGCGGGAGTTACTATACATTGAGTATTTTAATTATCTTATGTATTTTAAATTTTTAACTGTTAGTAATTTTTTAATTTAATTCTTTTTACTTTTCATTTTGAGCTCAGGAATTACTTGTTTGTCCCCCCCCCCCATTTTTAAGCATTTTTTCCCAGTACTGCCAAGATTCAGTTCCTGTTAGGCTTCCATTGTGTTACTGTCGGGGATGTGGGGCAGTGGCCCCAGGCTCCTCGGAAAACCGTCAGAAGTAGTTCCCCCAGTAACATATTCATATTAGATACCAGACTCATTCGGAGTTCGGATGTCGGAGGTAGAGGTCGTATGATTGTGTTGCTTCGTGTTCGATCTGTTGAAGTTTAGACGTGATCTGCTGGTTGGTAAATTGTACAGTGGTTCGTTATGAATAGCGTAGCTTTTTATCAATGCGTGTGATATTGTGTTTTTTCATGTTGGCTTTATCTGAGGAGGCGATGAACGCCATTAAGGACTATAAAACTGACCTAGATAGTATCGTCAGTGCTATGCTTCTGGCGGACTATTTAAGACATTTCAACGAATTTCCAACACATCATGAGCCTGCCAACTTGATTCTTCGAGAAATTTTCGCCGGCATTGATGGTGAGATTCTTCAAATGCAAAATACTCCAGGCTACTCCACCAACGAGGACTTGAAGACTCGGGTGTGAAACATATGTATTTCTGCTATTTCCATTTTAGGGGAGCCATATAACGTTAAACTTATCATGAATTCTGGAGACTGTAAGTTTCTTAATTCTGATTATATGGAGAGTTTCCGAATTTTGGAAAGTATTAGCCCAAACCCTAACCCTGCCCGAACCGGTAAAAGACGACTTTCTGAATCTGATGCTGATAATAATATCGCATTAACCAATAAATATATTGCTCTTGATAATGAAGTCAACTTAGACAGTAATGTTGAAATGCAAAACGTTAATACTAATTCTACATCAAATAATGATACTGAAAGCACCGTAACGGTTGTAGAAAAAAAGAAGTTCACCCCTTATACGGCGAATTCAGTGAAGTGGACTGGCGCAAAATTGCGCAAGATGTTAAACCTCTAGATAAAGAAAACCCCCCTCTAGTCTGCCTTAATGGCGAATTAATCAAAATTCAACCCAAATCTGAAAACCAATTCGGGGAAGACCAGCGCTACCTTGATTCTAAAAACTTTAAATTCACCGCAATCCATCCTAAAGATCAAAGACCGAAAAAAATATGTATCAGAGGTATCCCGCCTGACACGGAACCCCAACTTATAATTGATGATCTAGCGTTACATGATTTTACTGCCACAAAGACAGCCATGCTTAAAAACAGGAAAACGGGTAGAAGAATGCCTTTTTACATGGTAAACGTACTTCCTGATAAAGATTTTGATCGTATTTATAAAATAAAATAGTTATGCTATATCCGTGTCTCGATTGAACATTTTCGAAACGTAAATAATCCAAAACAATGCTACCGTTGCCAGTGTTTTGTTCACGCTAGTGAAATATGTAATTTCAAGCCTAAATGTATGAAATGTGCAGAAGAGCACTTAACTCATAAAGTAAGAATTACTTGCACTTGCGACAATTGCGGCGCCGCACATCCTTCATCGGTCAGAGGTTGCCCTAAAAATCCTCTAAAGCAAA
The DNA here is from genome assembly GCA_963932465.1 of Maratus speciosus. NCBI lineage: Eukaryota > Metazoa > Arthropoda > Arachnida > Araneae > Salticidae > Maratus > Maratus speciosus. The sequence continues at coordinate 197,201,913 of OZ010792.1, read as the reverse complement.
ATAGAACCGCCCCCCCCCCCTTAGTGATAAAAATAATGTAAAACAAATATCCTCTAAAACTAAACAACCGATTAGCCAAAATTCTAAAAACGCCCAGGATTTTGTTGAAATCTTGCAGAAGTTCAACTACGTGGAAAATATGAATAAACAACCTAAAAATACGAAAATACAAAATAAAAAAAATGATGTTAACCCTACTAACAGTAATCATAAACAAGAAGCCCCCGCCGCGGTTACTTCCCCTTCAACCAAAGATAATCCTTTACCGAATAAAAATTCGACTAAAAATCCTACCGATGACTATGTATCAACTTTCTAAAGTGTTTTTGAAGCATTTTGAGATATGAAAGAACTTCTTCAAATCACTAAATTACTAAAATGTTTAACTAAAATAGCCAACGAAATTAAAACATGCAATAACACCATAGAAAAAATGATTATTATTGTTAACGAACTAGACTTATTTGCAACAGAGCTTAACTTACCCAACCATGATTAATACACCTAATTATGGTTCTCTTCTTATTCTTTCCTGGAACTGCGATTCCCTGAAAAACAAAATTAATGAACTCAGATCTTTTATCTCTTCTAATCCTCAGTTTGATATTCTTTTAATACAGGAAATAGGTAATCCAACGTGCAGCTTAAACATTTCGGGCTACAAGCTCTATCATACATCGCGTGCCAATTCCCCATATGACGGCATTGGGATTTACATTAAATCTCACCTTCCATACTACACAGTCTAAACCACACCCCTCAATGGCATTGAATACACTAGTATTGGCCTTGACCTTCCACGTACCAAATTAAACATTACTTCTTTTTATGATAAACACAGCCCACAATATCCTATTAACGACCTTACACAACTTTTTTCACAACACCAATTTGCTTTTATAGCTGGTGATTATAATGCACACAACAGACACTGGAACTGCTTCTCAACAAGACCTAGAGGTAAATCTCTCCATAATTTTATTTCACATAACAACCTTAGTCTGTACGCTCCCTCTACTCCAACCCAGAACCCCTGGAATCGCAGATGCCATTCTTCTGTTATTGATTTCGCTATTTTCAAAAATCTTACTTTTCCTATTTCTACCTCTGTCATTAACGATCTCAGCTCATTATCCTGTTGCCTTCAAGATTGATCTTATCAATCCTATCACTACCATCCCCCCCCCCCCTCTGTTGCAATTGACTGGAATAAGTTTAAAAATTTTCTTAATGATGGCGACCTCATATTTCCAATTATTAACAATACTACTGATATTGATCGCTGTTACTAAACTTGATAATATCATCAATAATGCTCAAAAACATGCCACCTACACTAAATTTGAAAATAATACCTTTTTTCTTCCAAATCATATCCGTAATATTTTCAATCAACGTAATAACCACCGACGGCTTTACCAGTCCTCCAGAGACCCTACCATCAAAACTGCTGTTAACAGACACAATAATAAAATCAAGCATGGACCGTCTTTCCCAGCTTCATAACAATCAACTACGCCGTATCCGGAAGGGATCTAGATTCCTACGTAACACTACCATCAGAAATGACCTTAAAATAACTTCTCTCGTTAAACGCATCAAATTTCTATCAAAAAAATTCCACACACAAACTTATAAAGTCCCAAACGACATCATGTATGAATTACCCGATTATGATGCTGTCAGTCCTACTAAACGTAAGAGACCCCGATATACTACTGTTATTGAAGAGTAGTCGCGCTCTTCGCTAATACTTTTTGTCTTTCCTTTCTTAATTAAAAATAAAATAAAATAATTCATTATATTCTTATTATCGCTTTTATATTTTAAATGTATGGCGCTGAAAACAGCCTTTTTTGATGAAGGAATTTGGTATAATTTTCCAGCTTTGCTTCGTACGGTTTGCTATGAACAGTGAACTTTCATTTAACTATCCTTTACTTTATTGTTATTCTATCCATAAATTTAATTTTAATTTTTAACTTAATCTCTTTATACTGCAATCCTTGGATTACCCTTTCATAAATTTTCAGCCTCTCCATTTTTAATTAATTTTTTTAAATAGTAGTACTAATGTGCTACGATTAGACTTTATTTTCATGGCTACTCTAGGATTTGCTATACACATACTCATATACAGGGAGTGGAGTAGCACTTGCTACTGGGTATCCCCTTGAACTGCTCTGCTGTTCGCTGTTTTCTCAATAAACATTTGTAAAAGAAGTGTTCAAGTTTTCAAGTCATTTCGTGCATAATGTTTTGCTACAGGATGTCTTGCGTATAGTAAGAATATGAAAAACTTCATTTTGAGATTAAGCTAAAAATAACTTTTAAACCAAATTCAAAATCTGCAATAGATGTAACTTTAAACGGCTGTAACTCTGGTTCTAATTAAGATACAGACACAATTTAAGCCTAATTTGACAGTTAAATAATTTGATTTTAATGTTATTTCAAAAACGAAAAATCGATATTTTGATCGAAAGTGACGTTTCAAGAGTGTATGGATACCTTAAAGAATCGATGATACCGCAGGAACTGATTTGCAGTCCAAAATATGGAGCGTCCAGTGCATACTGTTGGCGCGTATAATGGAAACTTCTACCACCCTTTTTTATGTTATCACTTTTACAACAAATATGAGAATGCCCTTTAAAAGTTTAATTTTAACATACTTCAGTTTTATATTTCAGTCAACCCAAATTGAAATAGGATAGAACACCCTATATTTCTTATTAAATATGTGGTTTGAGACCCATGTTCTGTAATAATTTTTCCTCTTCTTAATGCCTACTATCACACCTCTGAATTTGTCGGCCGAATTCGGCAACATCCTGTATATTGTTTTATAGATGCTTTTTTTAAGACTCGAAAAAATATTGGTTTCTGCGATTTATAAATGTTAAGAACACTTTTCGAATTCTTAAGTTACTCGGATGAGATTATTGTATATTTTCGTTCGTGGTTACATTATATTTCCGTTGAATAAGAAATATTTATCTTTTTTTTTACAGCGTAGAGTTCACCAGTCTTCAGGCAATAATCTTTCATAGAACCAGTAAATATAGAGCATAAATGTTATGAATATATCTTAGAAGGTTCGTACTATAACAAGTTTCATAAATACAGTAGAACCCAGCTAATCCGAACCGATTTTATCAACCACGTTTAAACATTAATTTTTTTAAGGCTTCCCAAGCCCTTGCAACACGAAACACCTCTAAACAGGATTTTAAGTTGCCACTCAACTATTAAGTCCATCAACCAGATCATATTGTTCAATTGTTCCAAAAAAGAATTGGCTCTGCCGTAGTCCAAAATCGGGCCTTTTCTTCCCAACTTCATTAAAAATAATTCACTTCTTCTATAACACTGAGAGTTTTCAATACACAAATAGAATTACTCATATTTTATGTTGAGATGCCGAAATATAAGAAGAATGAATCACAATCGAACTTCTTTTTAAGCTTATCAAACTTTAAAAAAAATCCTGTTGTGATCTGTACTTCTAGTTATGCTTTACAAATACAGAGGTTGGAAAAATAATATGAATACCTGTGTAAAAAAACGAAATTTTTATTAATGGACTGATGGCCCTCCTTTTGCATTAATTATAGCTTGTATCTGATGTGCAGTATAGAAATATATGTCGTGCACAACAGTCACAGGGATACGTAACTATTCTTACTGTGGAAAAGTCCCCAATTCAGAGAGTGTAGTTCTAGCTGGAATCCTACTGCGCAGCCTCTCCTCCAAAATGCCACACAAAGGTTCAATTGTATTAAGATTAGAGGTCTGAGATGGTCACGAGGATTCTAGTTCAGCATCGTGTTCTTTGTACCACTATCGGACAATTCCAGCATTGTGAACAGTAGCGTCTTGATACACAGGTTGTTTAGCAGGGAACAAAGTTTGCACCATTGGATGAAGATCTACAGTTATAATATGAATGTAAACTGTGCTCTAACAGTAACACACCATGAAGTATAGCACGTTGAGACCGCGGTGCGACTTTTAAAATAAACTATTAAAACGAAAAAACCGTAGAAAAGATTAAAAAAAAAGTACCTCTAAGGAAATACGAACCAATATTGTCAAGTCACAACTACAAATATCAACATTGCATTGTTATTGGCAGTGAACTTGTGTGTAAAATTTCAGGAAAATCGGTTTGCGCAGTTGCCAAACTTCAGATTTTAGAATATCATTATTTTTATTTACTGTATTAAACTTATAAAATTTGCGATTACACAAATCGTTTTTTCACTATAAAAATTGTGATATAAAACAATCTGAAGGTTGGCAACTGCGTATATGATTTCAATCAAATACTTTAACAAATATTTTGGTCCTATATTCTGTCGATGATGGCCTCTAAAATACTTGAATATTACATTGTCATCGTGAATGAACTTGTCCGCAAAATTTGATCAAAATTGGTTAGTTAAATATGTGATTTCAATGAAAAACGTATAAGAATGTTTTTGCTAATGGGCCTTGCCATGTGTTTTCCATGGACATTGTTTGATAAGTAGGAGGCATAAAATATTGTATTTTAATCGACAACTTGTGTGGAAATTTGTTTTGGGGAATGCGAGTCAAAAATTGATTATAAGATTTGTCCTAGAATAACACCAAATAATGTTGAAAAATTAAAGCGTGTAACAAACAAACATGTATTCTAAGAAGGAAATGTATCTTCATTTCTTCGAAAGCCTAGATAAATAAATCTATTTAATGAAGAAAATTAAATGAAACAGATATGAGACTATTTTTCTGTAAAGTAGCGTATAAATATAATACATTTATATTCATGAAATTAGCGTTTTCAACCTCTGATACTTAGACATTCCTGAATGTCTCATTTAAAAGAGAATACAGAAATTTTATAACGGTCAGGTATGGAAATTCATAAAAAATATTAGGTGTCAAACACTTTTTTTAATATAAAAATAATAATAAAGCGCGTTGTTACAATTTTCCAATGAATTTCAAACTTCTTTATAAATAGTGTATCTTTTCCATATTTATTTCTGCTCACCCAAAAATCGAATATATGTGATTTATTTTTCTCTCTTTTTAAACGCAGCAACTCTAATAAGGAAAAACCAACTCTATTTTCAAGAAAGCAGGTCCGTGAAACTGAAATTGCTCAAGGTATATTGATCACATGCAACGCCAAGTGCAGAGAAAACTTTTGATAAGCTGATATACTGATAAAGGCAGCCAATAATAAGCTTAGTGACTGATGCCTCCCGACGAAAGTTATCTAGGAAAGTTCCAGGGATGAAAGAACATGCATGATAAAGTTCTTGAGATAATTATCTTTCCATGGATACGGGAAACATTGTCAAGAAATTTTTCGTAAAAGTTGATAGACGTTTAAGTTTTCCGAATTTCGCTTTTTTAATATATATTTTTTAATGAACAACCTACAGAGGTTGCAATTGTAATCTTTTCGAAAAATGTAATTATGTTTCATGTATTTTCAATAGAAAGTGAAAAAAAAATTACTTGAGTTTTGATTATTTCGAATGTATTTCGATCACTTAATATCTTTCTGATTTTATTCTGTTAAAATTAAGTTTGTTTCTAATTACATGGCAGTATTTTGGAATTAATTGAGTTATAAAAAGTCCTATAAGTATGAATAAAAAATTAGAAATGTTTATTCTTTCAGATAATTTAGTTGGAAAAATAAACTTTATTTAAATACTTGAGAAATATTTAGTACTTAGAAACTTTTAATGTATAATTTCGTAGTAAAGAAGGCATTCGTTAATGATGATAAAAAGTACTGTAACAAAACTAGTATAAAGCAATTTTCAAATATTAGATATTATCTTTCAATTCATATGGGAAACAAGGACCATAATCTGTTTGAAAAACATGATAGACATTTAAATTTTCTGAATTTAAATTTCTCTTATTTTAAATGAACAATCTACTGAGGTCACAAATCTAATATTTTCAAAAAAATGTAATTATGTTTTATGTATTGTCAACAGAAAGTGAAAAAAATTGTACTCGAGTTTCAATTACTTTAAAGGCATTTCAATCACTTAATATCTTTCTGATTTTAATCTATTAAAATTAAATTTGTTTCTAATTATAAAGAAATATTTTGTAACTAATAAAGTTTAAAAAAAATTCTATAAGTATGAATAAAAATAGGAAATGTTTATTCTATCACATAATTTAGTGAAAAAAATTTTCTTAATTTTTTTTAAGTACTTGAGAAATATTTATTTTTTAGAAAATCTTAATGGATAATTTCGCAGTAAAAAATGCATTCGTTAATGATAATAAAAACAAGTGTAAAGAGATTTCGAAGTATTGGATAATTATATTTCAATTCATATGGGAAACACAGACAATAACTTTTTGTAAAAGTTTATAGAGACGTTAATGTTTTCTGAGTTTCGATTTCTTTTATTTTTAATGAACAACCTACTGAGTTTATAAAGGTAATCTTTTCGCGAAATCTAATTAAATTTTATGTATTTTCTATTGAAAGCAGAAAAAATGCCCTGACTTTTAAAAGAATTTCTATTATTTAATAAATTTGTAACTTTAATCTGTTAGAATTAAATTTACTTCTAATTACATGGAAATATTTCAAATTTATTAGAAAGAAATCATTAGAGTAAATGATAGCCCAGTTGAAGTTTATTCCAACAGAGCGAAAAATGTTCAGACCAGGAATCGAACCTGGGTAGTTTTCGTGCCGTTAACCAGGTTCGATTCTTGGGCTGGACATTTTTCGCTCTGTTGGAATAAACTTCAACTGTGCTACTCCATCCTTAAATATGATTTAATCCAGTTGAAAAAAATATTCGTACTGTTCATTATGATACACTAGCTATTTATAGAAACGTATGATGATGATGACAACGAGCAGCACCACGGATTTCACTTTTATTGCTTTTCAATCACTTTTAAACTCATTTTTTTCAATTTTTACGCTATTGAATAAGGGAAAAATATACTTTCGAATGGACTTTGTTTGAGAAGTGTTTGTCAATTTATGGGCTTTTTATTGGCTTTTTTTTTAAATTATTTTCAAGCAAGCATTTTAAAAAAATCTATAACAACAATGAATTGATTTCCATTATTATGAATTGATATAATAATGAAAGATTTTTGATAGGGCCAAATCTTACTGTAATAAAAAAGGAAGGGGGGGGGGTGAAGAAGAAAAAAGTCCATAACTTCGTCAATTCACAAGATATCCAATCCGCTTAAATTTGTTATACATCTTCTCAATATTATCTACAACTTTCATACTGACAAGCTTTTGATAGGATCAATTCTTACAGAAAAAATGAAAATAAAAATAAACAAAAATAAGGGTTGACGAAAAAAATTATCGTATTAAGGGTGTACGCAAACCCATACGGGATACTTTCTGACTCATTTTTAAATTCATTTCGCTCTCAATCGCATCCAGTTGGCAGGTTCTCTTATTCAGAAACTACAGAATGTGCTGTATTGGTCTATTGTTTGGTAAAGGCAGAATATATTTCAAAAAATGCTGTCAAAGTGGGTATTTTGAACCGAATTTCTCGAAGCGATAGTGCTGGAAACGAAAAAAAATGGTCGTACTCAGAAAATAATTGTAAATCAAATCCAAATTAATTGAACAAAAAATAAAAACACACGTCATTTGTAAATCTCTCTATAAAATTACGTCAGCAAGTTTCATGATTTTACTTTTAAAAATGAGTCTGAAAATGTGTCAGAAAATTTCGAGTTGTTGAGTGTGGAAAAATATTTTTTTGAATATTGAAGGTGAGAAACGACTTGTCACAATTGGCGATTCATTTCCCAGAACAAATTAACAGAACTTTTTTTTTTTTTTTACTTTAATCTTCCGAAACCAGATCCACTGCAAAATATTGCTATCATAGCTACAATGTCTTTTGCTTTTTTTTATTATTGAAGTGAATATCACTAAAGATTATAACAAAATTTGCGCACCAAATAAAATTTACTCAAATACGGCGTTTCGCTGTGGACCCGATTACCGAAGATTCATCTTAGCATCTGATTAACCATACAATGCGACACTTTGACGATAAACTGAAATCGTCAAAAATCAAGCAAACAAAAAGAAATTATAATTTCTAATATTTTTTTCTCTATTTCCTTCTGAAGAATATGTTATTTCGCGTACCAACACTGTTACGCATAGTATATATGTTTAGACCGGCTAATTTGAAAATCATATTCCTGTTTTAATCGGACTGATACTTTCAGGTTTATTGCAAAGAACCTAAGCAGTTTTAGGGCTAATTAGAAGATGATCATTTGTTTCCTAATCAGCTTGATATTTTTCAGGTTTATTGCAAACAGATTGTAAAGCGTTATGCTAATAAGAATCTGTCCATTTATTTCTCAATCAGCATGATTTTTTGCCGACTCATTTCAACGGACTATGCAGTTTAAGGTTTATTAGAAAACGACCAACTGTTTGTCCAAACAGCCTAGTTTCATCCAGGTTTACTGCAATAATCTAAGGCAGTGAATTTTTATAATACTTTTAGTATGAAAAATAGGAGCAGGAACTTAAAATTATTTAAAAAAAATGTATAAGGCATCTAACTCTCTTACTGAGAGATTTCATTAATGGGACTACTATTTTATAATTATATTCGTTAGGCATCCCATCTCCTCTACCTGATGCTGGGAAAACATAGAGAACCTAGCTCATCTGCAGATTTCATTATTGCAGAATATTCCTTATATAAACTAAAAACTAAAACTAAACTCTGTGGCTGTACAATCCAAGAAGGATCTGGGCCGACAGTGCCCATCTCTGTTTTCTTGACCCTGGGCCCCGAGGTGCTATGCAGCATGCGTCCCGGCCAGGTGTCAACCTAACGCGAGACCCTCGGTGTTTAGTTCCCAGGCAAGCTTGGTACTCATTTTATCGACCCCAAAGGGATGAAAGGCTGAGTGAACCTTGCCCAGTCGGGAGTCGAATTCTCGACCTGCGGTGCGGCAGACAGGCGTGCTGACCACTACACCACTGGGCTTCTATTCCTTATATATGTTCTATAATTATTTTCATTAGCAATCAATCTTCTCTTACGTAAACTTGGAAAAACCTTAAAAATCTACTTCATCTGTAGATTTTTTTGATACAGTAATTTTCTTATATATGTTTTAAAATTATTTTCATTCAACAATTCATCTTGCCTACGTAAAGCTTGGAAAGCATAGACAGTCTCTCTCATCTGCAGATTTCCTTATTACAGAAATTTTCTTATATATTTTCATAATTATTTTCATTAGCAATCAATCTTCTCTTACGTAAAGTTGGGGAAACCTTAAAAATCTGCTCCATCTGTCTATGTTATTGATACAGTAATTTTCTTATATATGTTTTAAAATTATTTTTATTCAACAATTCATCTTCCCCACGTAAAGCTGGAAAAGCATAGAAAATCTGTCTCATCTGCAGATTTCCTTAGAACAGAAATTTTCTTATCGATTTTCATAATTATTTCCATTAGCAAACAATCTTCTCTACGTAATAATGGGAAAACTTTAAAAATCTGCCTCATCTGCAGCATAATAATACAGTCATTTTCTTATTCATATCTTTTAATTATTTCCATTTAACAATCTATTTTACATACGCAATGCATGGAAAACATAAAAAATGTGTCTCTTATGAAGATTTCCATAAAAATCTGCATTAAAAATCTGATTCATCTGTAGATTTTATTGATACAGCAATTTTCTTAAAAATATATTTTATATTTTCATTCAGAAACCCATTTTCTCTACGTAACGCTGGAATAACGTTAAAGATTTGTCTAATTTGCAGATTTCATTATTGCAGAAATTTTCATATATATTTTATTATAATAATTTTCATTCAGCAACCTATTTTCTCTATGTAATGATGGAAAACACAAGAAATCGGCCTCATCTGCAGATTTCATTAATTCAGAACTTTTATTATATATATTTTTCATAATAATTTTTCACTCGGCGATCCATCTTCTTTACGTAACACTGGGAAACTAATAAAATTTCCCCTTACCTGCAGATTTCATTAATGAAAGACTTTTCTTATGTATTTTTATAATTATTTTCATCCAGCTTCCTATACTTTCTACGTAATGCTGGGAAAACATTAGAAATTGAGAAATAAAAATACAATTTCCAATTACCACAACGCTTCATAAGCTCTTTACATTAAGTTTGAAAAATAGCAGGCTTTTTGAGAAACAAATGTCTATTTTCCAATTAGCCTAAAGCTGCTTTAAACTTTCTGCAATAAGCATGAAAAAATTAACCCGAAGGAAAAAGGAAGATATTTCTCCAATTAACCTGTCATTTTACAAACAGTCTAAGCTGCCCGAGCTAGTCTACAACGCATATATTATATTTAAGTTGTCATTAGAGACAACTGTATTACAGGAATAGAAAATTGGATGTCCTTACCATCGCTAGTTTTGCCAAATTATTAAATTTTAATTAAATATTTACTTTAAACTTTTTCCGGTGTCAAATAAATTTTTTTAAAAACGTCTTTCACTTTGAAAGAATTTAAGAATTTCAGTTTCAATGAGGTGGTAATTTTGAATCTTTAATCTATCAAAATTGATATTACTTCTAACTACAATGAAATATTTGGGAATTATTAAAGGTTTGTTTTAAATCCTTGAAGTTTGAATAAAAGATTGTAAATGTTTATGCTTTCATATTATTCAGTAATTAAAAAAAAACTTAATTTGTTTCATGTACCTGAGAAATATTAAAGTTCCGACAAATTCTTTGAATGAGTTAAGGAATGTCAATTTCAACGAGCTAGTAATTTTGTATATTTAATCGGTTAAAATTGATATTATTTTTAAGTACAGTGAAATATTTGGTGATTAAAGACTATTTTTTTTTAATCCTACGAGAATGAATAAAAGATTGGAAATGTTTATGCCTTAATATAATTCCGGGATAAAAATTAACTAAATTTGTTTCATTTCTCTGACAAACATTTAATAACGAGAAATTCTTAGAATGCTTTGTCATTGAAAAGCGTTTTCTTTAGTGATATAAAACTAGTACTTTAAGGGGCTGTGCATATAAGCATATATAACGTTACATTTTAAGGGGAGAGGGGGAGTCTGGCACCAGATATCCTTAGATGTCTCTAGGGGGACGTGTGGTTGCTTTTTTAATCATTTTCATTTTTGGTTCAACCAAACTTTTCTTTTTTGAGTAACTTTTTCTTTACATCCAAATACTGTGTTACCTTTTATTTGTTATTATTTTTATGAAATCATAAAGCTACTACTAAAGCCATTAAATGTTTCTAAAATCATTTCATTCCAAAATTTCAGACAACCTAACGTTTGACATTCATGTTCCTCTGCCATGTGCGCATATAAATTCTGTTAGCGAAATCAGAAGCATAATATGCAGGAAAGGATACTTGCGTTTACCAGTAAAGAAAGACAAAGAATGTTGTCCGCTGTTTTGTTGATAAGTTCAGCATTTACCCTTCTGGGGCAGAGGGCAAGTGCAAGAAGACAATATTATTGTTGAATGCATTATGTAACAATAAGCTTTTATTAAATATTTTTAAATAGTAACTAAATCTTTTAGATGTCATTTGAATTAAATTTGTTTCATTTATTTATATTTTATTGCCATCTTGAATCCGTAAAGCATGAGACTAAAATTGTAATCATATGTGTATTGCACTAGAACGTATTAAACGTATTACCAGAAAGAAAAATAATGTAAGACTAAAAACGAATTTTTAGCCATTGATAACGATATTATCGGTCGGGGCGGGGGGGGGGGGGTAATTGAAAAACTCTTTCTTTAGTGATATAAAACTACTTTAAGGGGCTGTGCATATAAGCATCTTTTAATAAAGGTACTCTGAATTCAAGATTGATTGATCATGCATTTGAGTTCGATCATGTCCCCGATTTTGAGAATGCACGAATTGTGGAAGCCAATTGCCTCGTATTACAGCGTCTAGAATACCTAGTGTGGAAATATGCTATCTAAACAACGCTAAAAATTTGTATCCCTTAAATGTGCGACGATACTGCTAAAATCCCAAGTGTCCTGTATATTTCAGCAGCATCGTTGCACATTTAAGGGATACAATATTTTAGCACTTTTTAAGTGTTACAGGGATAGCCAATTTCCACACTATGTATTCTAGGCGCTATACCGGTATATTTAAGTCATGTCTTCCTTGAGGGCTGGGTGACTGTTTTAGCTGAATCGTCCATTAAGACCATACACTAGTCACTTAAAAAGACTCGGATGATAATGTTAATCCTATGGGGAAGTTATTTTCAAATATCTCGTTTAAATTTTGATATTTTCGAATGATTGTTTTGCATAGGACAGCTGAGGACGATCTACAACCGGGCTAGTTTTTACTTTTTTGATTTTGGTTTCAGATTTTTTTTAATTACTTTTACTTTCGGAACCGGTTTTAACCGGTTCTGAAATTGAAACTACCCTAATATAAAAAAAACTATAACCAAAATCGAAAAAGTAAAAACTAGCCCGGCTGTAGATCGTCCTCAGCTATCCTATGCAAAAAAATCATTCAAAAATATTAAAATCGAAGCGAGAAAATTGAAAATAACGCCCCCATAGACTTTACATTAGCGGCGTTTTCCTTTCTTGCCGTAACTGAAGTGGTCTCTTAACGAAGCGACCCAGGTTCCTGCTGATTATTCTATCCTACTTAAACCGTGATTTTAACTGTTTTTTCGTTTGCTGTGGTTCTTGCTGTTTTGTGACTCTGCTCGTTTACTGATGAGGGCTATGAAAATAGCCGAAACGTTATAAATTTTAATTATATTTTAATTGTTTTTAATAAAATTTTAATATGTGTATGTCTGTAGTTATGTAAATTGCGTTAATTTGTCTTTTTTGTTTACAGTGAAGGGGAAAAGCACTAAAATATTTTTAAATTTTTAGTTTTTGCGGATGAAAATCTTTCACCTTTAGATAATTTTAATCAGACTGTTCGTCAATAATAATAAGTGAGTAGTTGATAACTAGTTTATGTTGACATTTACCAGTAATACACCAGTATTTTTTTTTTTAAGGTTCTGTGTTTTTCCACTTCTCGTAAATTTTGACATTTTCATCCTCGAACATTATTGTTGTCACTAGTACATTATTTTAAATATTTTTGATGACAAACACAAAAATAATAATGAATTTTGATATGAAATAGTTTTTCTTAATTTTAAAAATGATCTTCTGTTTTTAAACATTTCCTAGTTATTTGTCTTTATAGAAAAAAAAAAGTTTATATTGTAGATGAATATATTGCAATGTTAATGAAAATAATGTATGCAAATTAACCCTTTCTATGGCGGTGTACTTAAAAAAGGACCTAATTTTAATTCCAAAACTGACAACCTGCACCAAGAATATTTAATTAAAATTTTACTTTTATAATGTTCGTGAAAATAGAGTGAACTTTCTAAAAAATCCTTCCCTGTTATAAAAGTAGCCCAGATGATGAGTTTTAGAAATAAAAATAAACTCAACCTCTAATAAATCCAACTAACCGATGGCCCAGTGGCAAGAGGAATATATAAACTTGATAATTTCTTATACCACATCATAAATGTGGAGAATTACAACCGCCCACCCCCCCACCCCCGAGTGATGCAATGTTACAATTGCCAGTATTGGCATAACTCCAGCAACCAGTGTAAAATGGCCCCCACATGTGTAAAATGTGACAAAAATCACCCCCCCCCCCTAAAGAATGCCCAAAAACTGAAGATGAGAAAGTTATATGTGTAAATTGCGACCAGGGACATGCAACCTCATACAGGGGCTGTATAAAATCCCCCAAAATAAACAGAAATTTCAACTCCAATCAATATTCCCCCAAAAAATCCTTCGCAGACACCCCCAAACCACAAAATTACCCTGGAATCCCGCCCCGCTCCGAAAATTCCCCCCAGTCAAACAACCAAACTACTTTTAATTTTAGTGAAATAACAACCACCCTAAATGATATAGCGCGCGAATTAAATGTCCTAAACTTTGCATAATTACTTGCAAAATATAAAAATATCCTCCAAAAGATCCGTTCAGCTACCAACCCCCTAGATAAAATGTTAATTTTCCTTAATGAATTTAGCCAACAAACCCCAGTAACAAATTAATAGGTACGAAAGGTTGTCTTAAAATTATTTCCTGGAACTGCGCTGGCATTAAAAAAAATATTCTTGAGTTCAAAAATTTTGTAGAGAAGCATAGCCCAATATTATTTTACTGCAGGAAACAAAACTCCGACCTAGTATTTCATTCAAAATGCCAAATTATTATATCTTTCGGCATGATTTTGATAATCGTAACAGTGCACGAACCATTCGTGTTACTGCTGTTTGCGTCAAAAACTATCTAAATTTCTATCCAGCAAGCCCCCCCCCCAAACTTTGTCGACGCAACAGGTGTTACAATTCGGATTCCCTCAGCCCCACCCCTTACTTTTTTCTCTGTGTAGGTCCCTGCTAGAGAGCGAGCGAGTGACGTCATTGCAGGTATTAGATCTCTGCTATCGAGGGTAACGAGAAAGACAGGCTATGCGGTGGATCCGATTCTTCTTTTTTTACAGACCGCTGGAATCACGTGATGCTCTTTTCGCACACGTTCATTGGTGCATTCGAGTATCACGTGACTCCAGCGGTCTGTAAAAAAGAAGAATCGTACCCACCGCGGTAGCCTGTCTTTCTCGCTAGCCTCGTCTTCTATCCTATGACGTCAACACGATCCTGTTAGGGGATTTCAGCGCCCATCATGCCTCATGGAATTGCAACTTCAACAGTGATTATGGCAACAAAATCTACTTTTTTCTTCAAATCTCCAGTGCGGACATTATTTTCCCGGATTACCCCCCACCCATTTTACGGACCATAGTTGCACAACAATTGATTTCGGCCTTTATTATGGATTTAATTATGCAAAAACAATTCCATCCTTTCCGGAATTAGGATCCGACCATAACCCTCTTGAAATTAATCTCCAAATTGCAACCCCAATCCACCCACCAAAAACTATTAAGAGAAAAAATTAAGCTCAATTCCGAAACAGCATTAACGCTTTCATCATCTCCCTCCCTCAAATCAGCAGCATAAATGATATAGACTCCTTTACTGAAAACAATCACGAATGAGATTAAAACTGCCGCTGACAGTGCTACTTCCGAGTAACTAGATTATGAATTTTATAAGCTTAATCCCCATGTCCGCAGATTAGTCAATAATAAAAATACGGCCAGGAAAACCTGGCAACGAACGCGCAGAAACTCTGATAAAATTATTATGAACAGAACTCAGCAAATCTTAAAAAATTCTTTTTTATTCAACAAAAGGCAGGAAAGTTGGAGTCTGTATTTGCAGTCTCTATCACCAGAGGACGCCTCGATATGGAAGGCTGCCAAGAGATGCAAGAGTTCTGTCATAAATATGCCACCCATCCGTATTCAAAATTCTAATATCTGCGCGTTCACTGATGAAGAAAATGCAGATGCTATTGCGAGCAATTTGGAGCTGCAATTCTCTGGGAACCCAGTTACCAATTTTCACACAGAGAGAAAAGTAAATGAAAAGTTAGCAGCTTCTTAATGAATCCCCCCCCCTCCACCCCTTTTTACAATCTCCAACGCAGATGTCATTAATGAAATTAAAAGATTTAAAAATAAAAAATCTCCAGGCATCAGCCAAATTACTAATGATATGATTAAAAAGCTGCCTTTAAGTTATATTCCAAATTTAACCCATCTAATTAATGATATCTTTAAATTTTCCTACTTCCCATTTTACAGAAAGACTGTACTTATAGCACCCATCATCAAAAATGGTAAACCCCCAGATAACTCCACCAGCTACCGCCCTATTTCCCTTTTAAATTCTCTTAGTAAACTCACTGAAGCATTCATAGCTCGAGATCTAAACGACCATAACTATACAAACAACATTATGTCACCAGTACAATTTGGATCCAGAGAGCGGCTTTCTGCTCCTCACCAGGTGCATAGATTGGTCAAACACATTACCACTGGTAAAATTTCTAAAAAATTCACAGCCGCAGTCGTCCTAGATTTAGAGAAAGCATTTGACAAAGTTTGGATTTTAGGATTAATCTTTAAACTAATAAATTATAATCCCCCCCCCCCCTACTTAAACTTATCTATCATTACCTGCTTGACAGAAATTTTAACCTAAAAGTAAAAGGTAAATTATCACGTAATCATTTAGCACATTTCGGAATCCCCAAGGGCTCCCGTATTTCGGGAATCCTGTTTAATCTTTTAATAAATTATAACCCCACCGACCCCAAACCTTTTTGGTCAAATTTGCGGATGACACCTGTGTCTTTGCCATTAATAAAAATAGAAGATATGCAATTATTGCCATCAAGAGACATCTAAAATTGCTCTCTGCTTGGTTCCAAAAATGGAGAATAGCAGTCAATGTAAATAAGACACAGGCAATGTTATTTTGCAATCTTGGAAATGATAATCTAAAAAAAGTATAAAATTAAATAGAATAATATTGATTTGCCATGGTCACCAACATGTAAGTAAATATCTTGGTATCATCCTTGATCAAAGACTCACTTTCAAACAATATACTTACTACGCGCGTAAGAAATTTCGAGCTGCTAAAAGATTAATTTCCCCCCCTAATTGCTCGAAATAGTGATTTGTCAATCTATTTATATAAAATCCAAGTCTCTGTGTGTCCCTCACGATTCCGGTAGGACCACCTCATTGAAATGAGTAATTGTTGAAAAATACTAATGCAGGGTTACCACAGTAGCGCCAAATGTTGGCCAACTTGGCGATGGCTGGCTGATTTGGTGAAATTCCCATTTAAAACCATTAATCTTTCATAAAGGAGGTCACCAAAATTTAATTTAAACTCCGCTCTTTTAAGATATTTTTTCAAAATCTATGGGTGAGAATTTAAAGTACATCTTTACATCTTCCTCCCGATGCTACTAATAAAATAATCGCCAATAGACGACGCTGTACTGTATGAGCTCCTAACTGCGCGATTTTAATGTGCTTTAGATACTTTTCCTTTATAGGTGCCTTGGCGAAAAAGGAAATTTGGCAATATATTTTCCGGGAACCTATCCATTGTTTCATTTTATATACACACGCATTTTTTTTTCGATATTTATACGATTTATTTAACATAAAAAAGCTGTTTCTCTAATTTTATACAGAAACAGATGTAATTTGTACATAAAAACAGGAATAATATACATGTTAAATAAACATATATATAAAAAAAAAAAAAAACGCTCATCAAGTTTGTTTTCATAGCTGTTTATATGATTTGACAGCAAATCTCAATATTTTTCCGTTATACGGACACCATGCCAAAATGTATGCTAATGTGCCAATTATTTCAAAATGCTAAAAGGTATTTGTAATTTAATGCCAGCAGTTTAATATGAGTTTTATTTTATTGCTTTATTTTATAACAGTTATTTGTTGAATTATTTTAAGTATATATTTGTGA
This sequence comes from Maratus speciosus, assembly GCA_963932465.1. Classification (NCBI taxonomy): domain Eukaryota; kingdom Metazoa; phylum Arthropoda; class Arachnida; order Araneae; family Salticidae; genus Maratus; species Maratus speciosus. The sequence continues at coordinate 197,184,367 of OZ010792.1, read as the reverse complement.
TTTAATAAAATAGTTCGTAAAAGTCTGGAATTTTCAAATGTTATATTTTTTAAATGCTCACTTTAGTATCGACAATATTTTTGCTTTTATTTTTCAAATTCTTCAATTCACGTGATTTTTATTTTGCGCCAACTATTACGCTTGTCGACAATGGTATCCGTATAACGAAAAATTACCCAAATCTCACTTTTTGATGCCCAAATTACACCAAGCTTTTTTTTAAAAAACGCCAATGACCCTACATCCCTACAGTGGAAAAGTATAAAACTGTCTATTATTTGCGCTATCTGTGTTATAGTTTATACTATATGCAAGGTGAGTGGGGCGAAGGGTTTAAACATTAAATATTAAAGTTTCGGCACAGATGTCATATACGCATGTTAGTACGATTTTTTTCAGACGTCAATGCCATATACACAACGGGTACTTAACTGTCGCCAAAGTGTCGTTATTTTGCTTGATATGGTAACCCGGATGTTGTTGTTTATGCTGTTGATGTTTTCGCCAGATTGGCGTCGGAAAAAAATCGCTCCAATATGGGGTATATAGGACAACTGTGCCAAAGTTTCTATAAAGCAGTATAAGACTAAAAATTAAGAACAAAATAAATGCAAAATAAGACTAAATAAGAAAGAAAAATCATGCGTTAAACATTGAATATGAAACACTTTCCAACACATCTTGAATGCTTTAACAAAACTTCGTTATTTAGGGAAATAAGGTAAATAAGATAACTAAGTAAACATTTTAGAAAACGCATAAAAAAATTTAAAAATTGATTTCAGCAGTTATCATCCATAGCCAATAGTACCGTTATTACATGCACACTATTTAGCTAAAATTTAATTTAAACTACTCTTAAAGCTACTGAAATCACATTTCCAGATATTATCATCCATAGACGGTTATGTATCCAATTCTTTGCGTGACCCTGTATATCATTTTATCTATATCCTACAAACATTTCTTAGTAAACTAAATGCAGTTCAGCGTAAAACTGCATAACTCCTTTAAAAACCACCTTTAAGCAATTTATTCTCATACTCAGTAACCCTTACGAATTCTTTTGTGTAGCCCTGCATATGATGCATAAATGTTGTGAAACATAAAAGCGCATATCATAATTAAAAATGCATTTCTAGCAATCATTGCTTATGTACAATACTTCGGAGAAAAATTTCTTGGCGAGAAAGAAGTTTGCCAACGTATTTTTTGTCAACATATTTACTGCTTAATACTCACAAGCAATTTTTTGCATATGTATACAATTTATTTAATTAAAAAAAAGCTATTTACCCATTTTTATAAAGAAACAGAAGTAATTTTTGCACAGATGTCATATACCTATCGGGGTTGGCGTGATTTTTCTCTGACGCCAATTCGGCAGAAATCTCGCTTTCGAATACCAGTTATTTATATATTTTTAAATTATTTGCTATCATTTTGAAAAGGGAATAACTATAAATAAATAAAAGTTTGAATAATAACTATAGAACAAAACAGTTTATATAATTTAAAAACAGAAAATAAAAGTAAATAAACAATTTATTAATAAATAAAAAACAATAGCCGGGTTACCATAGCAGGCAAAATAACACCATTTTAGCGCCAGTTAGGTATCCCGGTTCATATCTGAAATCTGTGCCGTAATTTGTATATAAAAAAATATTATATATATTTAGAAACGATTTTTTTATGTATATAAGTGCATATGTAAACAAAAATAAAAGTTCATTAGATTTGTTTTCATAGCTCTTTATATATTTTGGCAACATATCTCACTTTCTGATGACCGAATTACGCCAAGCTTTTTTTTTTTAAATGCGCTATAATGGAAAAGTACCTAAATAAATAATTAACAGAAATAACCAATTATACAAACTAAAACTTTTTATTTCGAGATCAAAGAATTGTTTTTAATTTCGATTAAAAATACATATATCCTTGGATAACTTTAGTTGAAATTAGGTTCACGGCTTAATATATCATTCCATAAACCTAAACAAACACAAGTGATTCATTCATCGTGAACCGTAAAAAAAATATTAAATCATTGAGGTAATCATTCACAAAGTAAGTTCTCCAACAATCAATGGACAATATTCTAATGACGTCATAGTAGTTAAATGGAGGCGGTATCATTTGTTTATGGTTTGAAAACACAAAGATTTAATTTTGCAATGTCTCTTAGTTACATTATTTTATTGTCATATTTATGAGCTCAGAACAAAAGCATATTTTTTCATTATTTAGTTATTAAAGACGGAAAAAATTATAAATGTGCATGATTTGAAAAATTTAAATAATTTTCTATCTTAATACTAAACAAGTAATATAAAAATTTTGTTTTTAAAGTCAATTCCTACTTAGGCCATCAAAGAAAAATTTAATATAATCCCTTAAGCTAATATTAGTTTTTGTTGCATTAAAATATCTCAATTTGTTGATTTTCTATAAGCAAGTGGGTTTACAATGGAACTCTATGGGAATTTGGCGAAATATTAGAGATATCGCCAAGTTGGCATCACCTTTGGCGACTCATTTTCATCGCGAAATTTGGCGATATATCGCCAAGTTGGCGACAAACTTGGCGGTATTTGGCGACAGAACAGGCTCCCCGCTATGGTAACCCCTTAATGAAAATACTTTCATTGACCTTCAATAACCAATGGCCGCCATTTTGTTTCCCATGCAAAACTAAAATTAATTAATTAAAAATTAATTAATTAATTAATATTTGAAAAAATTGTATTAACATGAGTTGTCATCCAGTACAAGTTTTAAAAAATTTATTTCAACTTGATAGGATGAATAATGAGTATTTTATTAACGATTGAAAATTGGAACAAGATAAATATATAAATAAATAAATAAATATAGGGAGAGTGTGAGCAAATAGTAGGATTTGAAAAATAATATCGGGAAGTAACAGCGAGTTTAAGTTAAATAAGTTTAGCTGTTTAATTCTGTTGTAATATTCAAAATAACTGTATTTATTAGATTTCAGTAAGCAACATCAGGGCCCGATTAAACTTTGAAGTTAGAGGAATTACAATGTCATTTCAGGACCTTTCTTTTGGAGAAGCTTTTCTAAATTCCACATATAAATGGAAACTCTTCAGTGTTAGAAATATTATTCCTAGGACTGGCATAACATGAGAACGGCCTGCAATTTTACACAAGTTTTTGAAAACTACTTTATATCACAAATTTTACTAAAAACTGGTTACTTTTTTGTTATAGAGGCCCACATTATTAGAATTATGACAAGTTGCAGCCAATTTCGCCAAAGTCGTAACCAAGATCGTGAAGCACACGCATATAATGCCATATACATTTCATGAAATCGTATACGATAATTTAATATTTTTAAATTTACTTCAAGTGTGTAATTTATTTATTTTTAAGGCTTAACAATCTAAATTCTCCAATATATGAATTAAAAAAAAAATTAAACAAAGATTGAATAGACATGACCGCAAAGAGCCTCAAATCTGCATAACACTTGGAACCAAACTGTGCAGATTAGTGGTCTTCTACTGTACACAGTTTTTCATAAATGTGTTTCGTTCTTAAAATGTGTTATTTTCATCTATCACTGCGGAACAAACGAGAAAACTCATATTCTTGCACATGAGTTGTATATATCTTTATATCTAAATTTCCGTCATTTTTGACGGGCTACCTTTCTAGTTAAAAATAAATTGCTTCCCTACAGTTCCTACCTCCGTACCATTTTAACTTACGGATGTCAAATCTGGTCTTACATCGCCAAAAGTCACATCAAAATATTACTACAATCCTAAAATTAGACAAATTTATGATGTGCCTTACTATGTTCGTAATTATCATTTTTATAAAGAAATTGCTTTTCCTAAATTAAACACTTTTATTCAGGACCTTAACATTAATTTTAACCTTTCGTTTGAAAACTTGGATAATAGAGCTCTAAACTCAATTCCAATGTACGACATTTTTGACATCAATAATAGAAATAGACCAAAAGTTGGTATGATTCTTAATGCTCTCTAAAATTTTTAAATAATTATACTGTTTAATTTTTAATACTTAACTGTTTAATTCTTGTCTTTAATCTTAAATTGCAACTTTTTTTGTTAAATTGTTAAGATCCGGCGATCAACTTCGCCCATCCAGTTAAATTCATCCAAATCATGAATATGCTTTTAGAATGAATAAGACAACATGATGTGAAAGCATGGTTTATGTACAAATTTATTCAATTTACACCATCGAAATTCACGAAGATAAATTGAATCAAATTTATTTTTTATATATATAAGAGATATTATTATATATATATATTATATATATATGACATATGTATATTATATATATGACATATATATATTATATATATATATATGAGACATATATATTATATATATAAGATAGAGGGGCTGTTTAATAGCCTCTGCTTATTAACCAGGGGAAGACCCTTTAATTGCCTTCGAGGAGGACTTAAAGGAATCGACTGGGAGCGGAGACTTAATGTCCAATCCGCACCTTCCACCGATACCACCTGTTAGTACCCTTGCCTAGTGCATGGGGAACGAACGCGGATGGGCTTCCTCCAACCCGCTTGGCCAGCGTGGAGGAATTTGGCCACCTACCCCCCTTATTTTACCATGAATTCACAAAATAAATCACGGCCCTTAATTCCCGGCGGTCTGAATGTTCCTGGTTACTGCAGCGATCAGAAAGGCATGAAGACAGAGGGTGCTAAGAATAACCGGGCTCGGCTAGGCTGCCATAAGTTGATGACCTTGGCTACGTATAATGGAGGATCCCTATCTTCAGAAAATCGTTTTCAGGAACTTGAAGAAGAATTAGAAAGAATCAACTGGGACATCCTAGGATTATGTGAAGTAAGAAGAAAAGGAGAAGAGAAGATAGATCTTGCCAGCGGAGATGTATTATACTACAAAGGCACAGAAGATGGAAGAACAAGCGGTGTAGGATTTCTGATTCATAAAATGTGGAAGAATCACATCGTAGAATATGATAGTGCATCATATAGAGTTGCAAGGTTAGTAATACAAGTGTCCAGAAGATACAAGCTGCAAATTACCCAAGTTTATGCACCAACAGTAAGCTATACTGATGAAGAAGTTGAGGATTTCTATGAAGAAGTAGCTTCAATGCATCAAAAGGGAAAATGCTACATAAAATTAATAATGGGAGACTGGAATGCTAGAATTGGGGAAAAAGAGAAAGGTGAGTTATCAGTAGGATATCATGGATATGGGGTGCGAAATGAAAGAGGAAACAGATTGATTGAGTTTGCAGAATGTGAACAGTTGTATATCATGAATTCATTTTTCAAGAAAAAGCCACAAAGAAAATGTGCAAATGGCTCAACAAGTGAAATCGACTACATCTTAACAAACAAAAAGCATCTTATTCAGGATTGCAGCGTTCTCAATAACTTCAATACAGGAAGTGATCACAGGTTGGTTAGATGCAAACTGCTGTTAAATACTAAAGTGGAAAGAATGAAGCTTTTGCAACACTCAAAGAAATCAATCGATATAATAAATCTCCAGAAACATAAAGAAGAATTCCATTTGGAACTTAAAAACCGTTTCCAAGTACTCCAATCAGCTTTAGAAGAAGAGCAAGATGTTACAGTAGTAAACAAGAAACTAACCAGTACTCTACAAGATAGCCGGCGATGCACAAGTAAAGCAGACAAAGAAAATAACAGAAGAAACAAGAAGATTGATGAAGAAACGCAGAGAATTTAAAATGAAGAAAAACGATCCTAAATCAAGAGTTGTATATGCTGATTTATGTAAAACGGTAAGAAAATGTGTTACAGAAGATATCAGAAAATTTAACTCTGATCTTGTCAAGAAAATTCTAGAAGATAACAAAAGTTTAAAATCAGCTAGGCGAAAACTTTGTGTTGGAAGAAAAGGTATTTTTGCACTAAAGAGGGCAGATGGAACAATCACCAAAATCAATAAAGAAATAGTACACATTGTCGAAAAATTCTATAACGATTTATATAAATGTGAAGATCAGAGGGAAATCAACTTATGTGATGCACGAGAAAACTTAACAGAAACCGATGCCATAATCCCAATGACGACAGACGAAGTTTTACAAGCCATTAAATTTGTGAAAAAAGGTAAATGCCCCGGAGAAGATGGAATTACAATCGACCTTATCAAAGAAGCAGGAGAAGAATTTGCAAAAATGCTATCCTTACTGTTTTCCAAATGTCCAGAAGTCAGATGTACCAGAAGATTGGAATAATGCTGTGATGGTGCTACTTTACAAGAAAGGAGAGAAGGAAAACATTAAAAACTACCGTCCAATCAGCTTACTGTCAGTGATTTATAAAATTTTCACCAAAGTTTTAACGACAAGACTTGAATCAGCTCTGGACTCAGCTCAATCTAGAGAACAAGCAGGATTCCGAAGTGGATTCAGCACAATGGATCATATCCAAACGGTAAGGGAACTCGTAGAAAAACATAAGGAATATAATTTACCTCTTTGCCTTGCCTTTATTGATTATGAAAAATCATTTGATTCGGTCTACACATCAGCAGTAGTAGAATCTCTGGAGGACATTGGTATAGACAAACCTTACATCAATATTATAAAGAAGATTTACAAGAAAGCAACAGCAACCATCCGCTTGGACAAAGGAAAAGCAAAGATCAAGCTTGGAAGAGGGGTAAGACAAGGAGACACCATTTCGCCTAAGCTTTTTACTGCTGTCTTAGAAAATATTTTCAAGAAGCTGGATTGGGAAAACAAAGGGATTAGAATAAATGGGGAATATTTAAGTCATCTCCGATTCGCTGACGATATTTTAATTTTCAGTAACAGTCCTGAAGAATTGGAAAATATGCTAAAAGATTTGGCAGAAGCTAGCATTAATGTGGGATTAAAAATAAACTTGGAAAAGACTAAGGTGATGTTCAATTCATTTGCATCAAAAAAGAAAATCGTCTACAACAACACTGAAATTAAAGAAGTGCAAAGTTATGTGTACCTTGGGCAAGAAATATCATCTGATAATAGTATCATGAATGAAATCAATAGAAGAATAAGAAATGGATGGAGTGCTTTTGGGAAGAACAATATTATTCTGAAGAGTAGCATGCCCCTGTGTTTGAAAAGAAAGGTATTTAACCAATGTGTTTTGCCTGTCCTAACTTATGGAGCAGAAACATAGACGCTAACAAAACGGATGGTACAAAGATTACAAACAACACAGAGAAGTATGGAAAGATGTATGCTAGGTATAACTAGAAGAGACAGAAAAAGAATAACCTGAATAAGATGTCAGACGAAAGTTTTTGACATCATTGAAAGAATTAAACGGCTAAAATGGAAATGGGCTGGGCACATCGCAAGAAGACAAGACAATAGGTGGAGCACAAACACCCTACAGTGGTATCCCTGAGATGTAAAACGGCCAAGAAGACGGCCTCAAGTAAGATGGAGTGATGAAATCAGAAAAGTAGCCGGTGTAAATTGGATGACTAAAGCACTAGACAGGAAACATTGGAAAAATCTGGGGGAGACCTACATCCAGCAGTAGATTGAAAACGGTTGATGATGATGATGATGATATGATAGAGAGATACAGGCCGTATTTAGAATGTATGAAGTACTTGTGCAGAGGATAATTTAACGTCCCCGCATCTTTCACTTAAACTTATTCACCACAATTTTTTATAGATACAGGAATTGCACGAGTTCAAATAAAACACACTTTTTGAAAACATTGTTAAATACAAGAAGTAGTATTTTTGAACCTGCTAACATTAATTAAAAATTGAACATTACTCAAATTTTCTCAAGAGATTGAGAAATTAAAGAAGTTTCTTGTTTGGTGATGTGTAAGAAAAATGAAAATCTGACTAAGATATATCAACAAAAAATTTCTCACGAATGGTTCCATCATTAAAGGTATTTCCGGACTCCTGATTTCAAAATTCTATTCACCTGGGCGTGTAAATTTACGTGAACAAATGGTGTAAACCGGAGTTAAACACAATAAAAATCTTACATTAAAACATAAATGGAAATGTTCTCCACTTCGCCTTGTATTATTTTTATTGCTTTCTTTAACTATTGGAAATAAAATGCGACACTGATGTCATGAACGTTACCTCAATACTATTTAAATTTTTAAAGATCCCTAATATGCTGAGCTTAGAGATAACACTGTGTACTAAGATGTATTAAAACTCTTACACGCCCCCGAAATTACAAGCATTTTCACAGACTGGAGTTGCTGAAATTGGTTTTAATGTGACACATGCAAATTAAAAAACTATTTAAATTGTGTTTCATCTCCCTGCCGAATTTACAGTACAATTTCACAAAATTTTCATTAGTTCGAAATAAGTATTAATATTATAGAGCATGATCTTATCAGCCAACACAATTTAGGAAGTGAGCTGAATAGTGAATGAAGAAAATAAGAGTCAGAAGAGATTTCTGTCCTCGAGTATTGCCTGCTACATTGAATACATTCCAGACACGTTAGCTGCCATATTATTGACCTGTAATTTTTTTTAAATTTCTGACAGAAAATAGTAATACTCTGCAATTATTTCCGAATACGTCATGGAATTTCTCTTTAAGCACCCAGGCAAACACCTTTGGATTTAGTGAAAATGACAGACGCCCTTAAAGTAAGTTTCATTAACTACAGAAACTAATGTTAATAGTAATAAAAATGTCAACATTTTTTAAAAACTGGCTATAGTTTACTTTCTAAAAATTTTGTCTTCCTAAATTTTTTTATCCCTCAAATTTTGGCTGCTTTGTGTTGCTTCAGATTTCTAAAGACAGCCGTGTGTAGGTATACACACATATAATCATCAATGAATCTATAAACTTAAACTTACTAAAATTTAAGAGCCCATATAATATATTACGGTGCCCCAGGATACAAGGTAATTTTTATTTATTTATTTATTTATTATTATTATTTTTTTTTTGCAAAATCAAGTACGCATACCCTCTATTTTTTTTCCTATTTCACCTAAGAAAGATAAATAAAAAGTATGATTGTAATCAGATAACGGTAACCCGTGCCGAATTTACGTCAAACTTGAACATAAAATCTTGTACGGGGAATTTGGTACATAAGGCACCATTTTATTCAAAGCAGATATTTATTAACATATTACAGTAAAAGAAACATTAATAAATTTATTCTCATTATAATGTTTGCTTTTTACAGTCAGGATAGACCTTCGTGTGTTCTTGTACGAAACATAACAAAAATCGTTTTTTTTCCTCTGCCATTTTTATTAAACCATGAAAGTCCTGCATCAATTTTAAAACTTTTCAGCTGTATTGTTCCTTACTCTGAGGATTGAGATCGTCTTTTTCGCATTGAAAAACGAAGCATTATTCTCCCATGAAGAGGGAGTCTTCAAAACTATCATCAATTTTGAGTCTAGAAAACAATGAATGGCTTTTGACAGATATGAGATCATCGATGCTTTTAGCTGAAAAAAAAATAGCAGGTAACAATCGCGTGATATAAATGAATAACTAAATCCCAACAAAAAGTTTTCGGCAAAAAAAAAAAAAAAAGCGCCAAGTTCTCCTTAATGTTTCTGCCAGAAAAAGTAGTGATATCTGAAGTTCGCACAAGGGCACAAGTTAAAAGCCAAACATCCCAAATCTTTCATTGAAAATGGCTTCCTGCGACTTGGCCGTTAATGCCTTCTACAGCATTTCAAAATTAATGATTGGAAATTTCGCATTTATGAATTATTTAAATATTAAAATTAATATTAGTATGCAAAGAGGCAAATTCACATAAAGACATTATAGGTAAAATATTTCTGATAAATACTATTCAATTTCAACAAACAATAGTTTTGATTACAGATCATTTAGTCCACATGTGGTTTAATTGCCATTTCGTACGGTCTAACAAGGAGAGGGCCAACCTTGTTAATCACAGATTTTGATTATTTTAATATATGTTGTAGGGTAGAGGCCCCTTAGTGTCAGGTTCAACGGATTTTATCCAATGCTCCTTAGTTCTTGAGAAACCGGGGGGGGGGGGGTTCTAATATTAGTGCACAACTTAAATACTTACTTTGCTACAACAGTGATAGGTCAGTCGTAGCTCAGTTGGCATGGTGTTAATCGGCTGATATGCGGGCCCGGGTTCGATACCTGAATGCGCTACATTTGTTTTTCTCATTTTTTGTTTTATAAATTTACTTGTAAGTATAACTTAATAATCTCACTGTCAATTAAAATTTTTAATATTGTATATCAATTATAATTTTAACCTATCTAATTTTTTACTTTTAACTGAATAGTTGTAATAAAACATCATAAAACTTTTATTTTTTTTTTTAAATCACTTTTAAAAAGTATTTCATATATTCTTTATCGTTGCAATGATATTGAGCAATTGTGTCAATTCGTGATTTTAAAGAAACATCATTTACGCATTGCTTTAACAAAGGAAGTCAATGAGATAATACTATTATTCTGTTTTTAAAGTAACAAGCATAATCATATTAAAAATTAGCATCAGAATTAAATTACAACCGATTTTTTGCATATTAAAGATTTTTAAATTTGTAATAAGTATGCTTGCGCTTTCAATTATTTTGCTTTCCCCTTTATATTTTTTCTGCTTTTAGTTTATTTGAATATTACTTTTTTTTATCATAACTAGATGGCACCACAACAGAATTTGTCACGCTTTTGGAATTTTTATCATTCAATAATAGATCCAATTTCTTTTTAAACCTCTTTAATGGATGAGAAATGATAGTTTAGAAATAAGAAATGATAAATTTAAGTTTGTTAACATTATAATTAATGTTTGGTGTTAAAATTTTTAATTAAAATTATTAAATTATAATTATAACTATATTTATAAAACAAAAAATGAGAAAAACAAATGTAGCACACTCAGGTATTGAACCCGGTCCCTCGGATCAGCCGGCAAACGCCATGCCAACTGAGCTACAACTAACCTGTCATTTTTGCTGCGAAGTAAGTATTTAAGTTGTCTACTAATATTAGACCCCCTGGTTTTTCAAGAACTAAGGGGCATTGGATAAAATACGTTGAACCTGACACTAAGGGGTGTCTACCCTACAACATATATTAAAATAATCAAAATCTGTGATTAACAAGGTTGGCCCTCTCCTTGTAAAGCTAAAGTCATTAACGTAAAACCTAAGAAATAAAACAAAATTTACTCTCTTCAAACCTCACAATATATTACATTATATTTTATTGTATAATATTGAAATCTTGTGCATTGACGAAAGAGATTTTTTTCGTTTGAACATTTATTATAGTTTGTTTGCATACATTAAGAGGTATTCGATTTATAAACTGTTAAAAGCTGGTACTAATTATGTTTTAGAAATTAGGGATATTACCTTCTGAATACAAGTATTTTGTTATATTTAACTTCTAAGCATTTAAATAGACTGAAGTGGTTTAAATGCTTTTTTTAAATGTGTATTTTATTTTTGTACTTTGTGCCACAAATACCTAAAATAATCAAAAAATGTAGTTGTTATGTAGCTTATTTGTACATATTTTAAAATTTGAAAAACCCTCTCGAAGGCATTAACGGCCAAGTCGCAGGAAGCCATTTTCAATGAAAGATTTGGAATGTTTGGCTTTTAACTTGTGCCCTTGTGCGAACTTCAGATATCACTACTTTTTCTGGCAGAAACATTAAAGAGAACTTGGCGCTTTTTTTTTTTTTTTTTTACCGAAAACTTTTTGTTGGGATATCACTACTTTTTGTATGTTTTTTTCTAAGCTATATTAATATAAAAAAACTTAAATTTCAGTACTTTTATGTTAACCGGGAGAAAATCTCCTAATTAGCATTTTGTTTTTTCGTCAATAGTAGTTTTCATTTTTCACATGTGTAAATTAGAAACAATGCTTTGATTTTCAAGTAAAATATTTCGGTTTATGTTATTATTTGTTATTTATTTATTTATTTATTTCTATGTTAAATATTCTATTAAATAAAATGAGGGAAATGCATCTATTTTAAATGAGATGACTGAAAAGTTTATATTTTTAAATGAAATGAATACAATATGAACAATAGAGTTGGAGACAGCATTTGGCGATTTGCCACTCGTGCCCGGCTAGCATAAAAATACCTAAATTTATTTTATTGATCTTTACAAATTCATACTTTATTTCTTTTTATATTAAAGTATTAGCCGCCTCTAGCAAGCAGTGTATACTCTATTAATTGCATGTTAAACGTTGCATCATGTTACTGTTATTCATAATTTAATTTACTTGCCCATTCTTTCGCCAAGTCGGAAGCTTTTGATAGAGAAATCAAGAACTCTTTACGATCATGGAAGCACATCATATGTTTTGTGCTGTTATGTATTTCATTCTTTCATGACAAATATCTCTTAACTCACTTATGCATGTTTCCTTATCAGTTACGATTCGTTCTCTAATGCGGAAATTTTTAATCGTATTAAGTAATCTTTTCTAATTGGGCTCACTGCCAATTATTGTATTTTAACTGATACGATTGGTTACAAGTGAAATGATTCTTATTAAATCGTTTGATAATATCTGCATTTACATTAAACCATATTGATGCTAATATCTTTTTGTTTCATGCTAACATTTTCAATAGACTCGATTACGGAAGAATAGAAGGTCTACGGGCTTACTGCTATGATCCATTTGAAAATCTATCATTCTTCTCATCTAATCGTGTTAAAGAGCTAGCCAATTTGCCATGGTTTTAAGATTTTTGCTAATTTTATTCGAAACCGGAAAACTAAAATGCGAGGAACCGGATTATAGAAGATTCCTTCTAGCGGTACATATCGATTAACAGGTTACATATTATAAAATTATAATAATCATAAGGAGAATTGTCAGTTTCGGTGATTTAACAGTTTTCGTAAATTCTATTTATATAATACAGAAGTTTCAGCAGAGTAAAGCTTAACAACATAGTCACAGTAAGTATAATAACAGTACAATATATTAACAATAGCAGAGGTTTTGTGCAGTGACGAAACTACTGGCACTTTGGAAATATTCGTACGTTACATTATTTAACTATTCATATGATATGCGGAAAAATATAAATAGATGGCTCGCATTAATAATTAACTCATTGAAAAATAGCCACAAACGTCAAATACGCGCGAAGCTTGGCGACATTTAGCGAAGTGTCACCAAATTTGGTAATATATCATGTCAATTCTCAAATTTGGCGACAAAAAATGTTTTGTTTGTTCTGACGTCATAATGATGCATATGTATTATTTATTATACACATACCTATAATATGTATGATGCAAATGCATTACGTATTATATGCATATCTTTAAAGTTCTTTAACATCAATAAAACGCACTTAAAGGAATAGTGTTCCATAAATAGTAGGAATATTTGCCAGATTGACCAGAGTACTATTGAGATTAGAATTTCGACATTTATAATAGACCGGGAGGCGTCTGCACACACCATCACCTCATCGAGTTTACAGCTGAAATATTAGGATTAGTTAAAACTAGATTAGTACATTAAAATGCAACTGGTCTGTTAAGTCATATCTTGGTAGAAACAACCTGAAGACCTAATTTTAGTGGGTGACTGATAGGTTTACCATTGTATTTTCCTGCATCCAAAAGTATGGAAACATGGAGGAATGGGTGCAGGAAAACACAATGGAAAATCCACCAATTAACTGTTAAAATCGGGTCTGTAGGTGGTTTCCACAAAGATATGACTTGGCAGACCAGTTACATTTTAATACGCTAATCGATTTTTAACTAGTCCTAAAATTTCAGCTGTCAACTCGATGAGGTGATGATCTGTGAAGACGCCTCCAGATCTTTAACAAAATTTGTTTTAAGGAAGTAAAAGATGGAAATATGGACAGATAAACTGAAAGATTTGCCTTATTAAGATTTTTGTAAAAGCATATAAAATTTCATTCAGCTTGAAATCATGTAACACTTTATAACTCAAGCTAATTTTCTGTAATCGAGGTTTGGCAACTAACATATCTGATCTATAACTATAATCTTTCTTTTACAGATTTAAAATTAACAATAAATTAACAGTAAGTAGGCTAATAATACAATATAATAACATTAGCAGCGGAATTCGCACAGCGCATCTGTCGCACATCGTTAAAGACACCTTTATTAGTTACACCTTTCATTTAATTAAAAGCAGATTTTTAAACTTTCATATGGAATTAGGATATTTTTCCACTATAGGGACCTCGGCGTTTTTTAAAAATCTTGGCGCAATTCAGACTTCAGAAACTGAGATATGTTGCCAAATGATATAAACAATTACGAAAACAAATCTGAGGAACTTTTATGCTATTTACATGTGTATATATAAACATTTTATTTATACACGTATAAAATATTGTTTTTTATATACAAATGATTTATGTTGGTATATAAAAATAAATAAACGGGTTCCTTACATTAAATAAATTGTATACATATGGAAAAAATTGCTTGTGTATATTACACAGTAGATAGGTTGCCAGAAAATACGTTATTATCAAATTTCTTTTCTCGTCAAGGCTATTTTCTCTATTTCGCCAAGGCTACTATATCGGAAACATACCGAATTGCGGTTATATTTTATTAAATGTTTTATTGTTTTAATATCGTGAATATATCATAACCTATACTGATTAAAATTTTTAGGTATATTCATTTTTTTCTATTTAATAAACATCTTTGGAAAAGCATATATATAAAGTTTTATTCTGCTTGAAATTACGTGATCCCTTCAAAACTCTGTAATCGAGTATTGGCGACCAACATTGGCGCAATTGAATGTGAAGGAACTGTTTACGGCCAAATCAACACCCCCTGTTTGAAGGGTTTAGAGGCGGAAATTCTGTGTTTTCAGATTTTTCTGGTTAATTGTGCTACAAACCCGACTTACTTGTGAAATTTCATGATTCTACGACTTTTAGAAGTACCTTAGTTATTTGATGATGCGAAGTGAGTCAGTGACAAAAAAACGCTTTTTTGGTATTTAATATTTCGAAAACTACTAAATACAGAAACATGAAATCGTGGAACCTTAGTTCAGTTTGATCATACGAACATGTGTATAAAAGAAAAAATTCTATATCTCTCTCTAAAACGACGTTATGAGGGGGTGAAAAGTATGCCGAAATGGTTCAGGAAAAGGTAGCTTACGGCTTGTGCGAACTTGGCGGACGCACTGCCGTGCTCCCAGATAAACAAGTACAAAATGAATATATGAAACTCGCCATACAATGAACCACTTTCTTCCATCGATAGAATGTATGTTTTCTCATGGGTCGAGAAATTTTCTGTATGTAAATTTGTCACCATTTTTAATTTTGTTTCTTCGTCATCGAAAAGTGCTAATACTGCTATGCCATCAGTTAACATAAATGCTGTAGAAATTTCTGTAAAACAGCTTTCGGCATACCTTCATTCATATTTTCGTAGGCTTTCAAAAATTTCAAAAAGTACAAATCTTTGTAGGGTGCTTTAACTATATTATAACCATGTTTAAAATAGATTGTCACGATGAACAAGCAGACATTTAGCAGTTGTGTTGGGTTTTAGGGAGTAAATCGCTCGGGCCATCCATCTAGCTTGGTACATAGCACCCAGAGGTCTGATTTTTTTTTTCTGTATCTCCACCTAAAAAAATGATAGAAAGTTCGATCAACTCTCGAAAGTCCTCTCTGATCATAACATTTTAAAGTTCAGAGCGGTAAAAGTCAAGCAAATTGTCAAGTTCAGATACGGTTCGGAACAATTCCGTTTTTTCTCCATAGCACTGAATTTTAGTGGTATAGATGTTCTTCCAATTCCCTTTGAGCTTTTTAGAGAGTGGAATTTCGGGGCTTGTTGTCACTTGTTTAATTTTCACTTCGAATACAGCCTTTAATACCAGTTCATATACATGATGGCAGCAAGCAAAAAAAGCATTTACCTATCAAATTTTTGTTTGAGGAGCGCAAAAGCACCATTCAAACGACCTGTATTCGAGGCCATAGTATCACAACAGAGAATGTGAACTTCGTTTTCGAGATTCCATTCTAAGATAGCCTTCCAAACAGCCTGCGCTTGTTCTTTGCCTGTATAATTATAAAGTCTCAACGCAACAATGAGGTGTTCTTTAAGTTCATATGAAATAACTATAAGCAAGCATTATTCTTTCAATTTTCGAGCACTCAAAGCAGGCAACAGTTTGCATTACAATGTAAGGTCACTACATCTGGTCCTCGTTTTGGAACTCAATTTTTATGTGTTCCTCGCGTTCCTTCCGTGTTTCTGTTCGGATTCGTTGTATTGAAGACTTACTTCAAAGAAATTTGTCAATGTTAAATCCAAGTGCTCCCCTCCAATAGTAGCTCCAAGAATAACCACAGAATCTCACATACTTAATTGATGCTTGTCTAATGCATGAACTAACTTCGGAATAATAAAATCTTTCCTCATTACTGATTTACTTGTCCCAGGTCCTGAGCTTTCGACCATTGTTGGGAAATCTTCTTTATCCATATTTTCATTAGAATTCGAAGAGGAATATTATTTCAATGGTTCGTATGATGCCGAGGATGTTGAAGCAGAACCATGTTTGATTCGCCAATTTTTTTCTTTGATAACTCGAAGTCGAACCCTTTCCTCTTTTTTGACCGGTTTTTTATCCTCTCCACCTAAGTGGCTGGCTCGGTTCGGCTCTTTTTAGAGCTGCAAGAACATCCTTTCTTCCTCTATTATTCATTATTTGAAATGCATCAGCGTGTGTAATGTCGAACAAACTGTCTAAATTAGTTACAAATTCTTGTTGTTGCCGCTTGAATATATCTTGTAATGTCTTATTTGCATTTTTTTTTTTGGTAAGTCTCTACGAACTTTATACATATTAACAAGCTTCCTCACAAAATTTGGCAACGATTTCTTAGGCAGGTGTGCCTTTTCTCAAAAGATAATACTTTCACAAATAGCAAGATTTTCATTTACATTAACAGTTAAATTCACTTCACGAATATTGTAAAACAAAACTGCGAGAACTTGTCCATTAGACGGAAGTTTTGAACCCGTTATTTGATGTTTAATTTCCCCTATTAAAAATATCACTTTTTTAGAACTACACAATTCCACTGCCATGTTCTGCTCACTTATTAAAAACTATACAGACATTTACTAACAAAAGAACTTGGAATTATAAGCACATTGACACATAGACGTTCGATGTCCTGAGTAAACTGGTACTGACACATTTGACAGGTTGCACATTGTCACTGTTTCGTCATGGTTTGCGCATTGTCACAAGTATTCCAAAACATTTCTTTTTTCGTTTCGTTTTATCTTTTTCATTCGCAGCTGCTGGGTGCTCCGCTATAGACATGTAACAGGTTGACACATGTTAGAGTTTGCTCGCTAAGTACACATGTACTGATTGAGACATTTAGATGCAAGTCGGTTCAAATTACATGAAACTTTATTTACAATTGTTTTGACATAAAAGGAGAAAATTGAGAGGGTATGCGAAAAAATAAACCGATTTTCATTTTTTGGGACACCCTAATATATATATATATATATGCACACACACATATATATATATGTTACATTATTAGATCTAATTCCGCGATTACCTTATCTTATTCTAAATTACTACTTTATATTCACTAAATCCTTATCCTTAAATAATCTCTATCGTTAACTCTGTTAAATTCCCTTTAATTTAATGTCTTACTTGTCTAAATTGCTAAAATATTACGCAATATTAAATATAATATTATACATAATGTTATAATAATTATTCTTAAATTAAATGTTCCATTTCTGCGCTTTTTTCTTTCTAGAATATTCTTTTAGCTTCCATTTTTACTTTCCCGCGCATTTCTGAGGTTATCCCTTTTCCCGTCAAATTCATCCGCTTGCTCTGTCCGCACTTTTTTCATGACGTGATATTCTTAATTATTCATTGGTTGAGAACGCGATCTATGTCATATTTGTATTCTTACACTTGATGAACAAAAAGTCGATACTCGCTGTGTTTCAGCAGAATTTTTCGTATTTCTACTTTGATAACTTCCCCAGGTCACCGTCTGATATTTTCTATTATTTATAATTTGCTTACCCATAATTAAATGCTACGTAGCGATGGCTTGATTAAAATGAATTGGTGGAAACTGCACCGCCGAAAGCTCTTTCAATAAAATCCTGAGTTAAATTTATGCATTGTCTCAATTATTCCGGAGAAACCTAGACTGGATAAATGTGTTACCTGGCCTACCGCTCGATGACTGCAACTACTTTCCAATATCCATGTTGATTTACTACGAAACATTCTTTTCGTTAAAATTCAAAATTCGTTATGTTTGTCGATGAGAATTCAACTCTACCTGTGTTTCTATTATTTTCAACATTGCACTACTGGTAACATAACAACCAGTTATTTCGTTCACTAGTAAAACCTTCCAATGTTAGAATAATCTAACATATATGTGTCTGTGTAAATATATACACTGTGTCTAGGGTACTTCAAAAATATAGGACAAAATACACATCTACATACAGATTTAATAGTTGATAGTGCATGTTGCGACAAACAATTTTTCTTTCGTAAGCTAGAGTCACTTTGCATTTAATGAAATAGAAAACAAGAACGAAAAAGCATGCGTGAAGCATAGATTATGAAACACTTTCCAACACATTCAGAATAAAGTAAAAAATCTTCTCCGTTTACTAAGGTCACAGTTGATGTCTAAGTAAGCAATTTAAAAAACGCATGGCCTATTAAAAAACCCAATATTAGCAATTACCATTAATAGTTGAATAGGCACCCAATTTCTTTTGTGCAGTCCTGTATAGGACCTATAGATTTCTATGTACTCAACATATCATTCTGCAATTCACTTCTGTTAGGAAACGCATGGCATAGTTGAAAATTCCAGTATAGCAAATTCCACCAATAAATGGAAATATATTCTAGATCTTTTGTGCAACACTGAATTGACCTATAGAATTTATGCAGGGTGTATCTGAAATGCTTCAACTAACTTCGGGGGGGGGGGGGGGGGTTAGTACTCATGAAGACGAACAAAAAATGCAATGGAACAATTCTGTGCCATTCACACTCGATGCAATGGAACAATGGTCGCAAATGACGTTTAATGGATGAAAAACGAGAAAATGCGTCTGGAAATGGACAAACTGAGACAAGAAAGAAATACTCCAGAAAATTAGTTATTGCACGGAATAGGTAGAACACAGCTCGTGATGTCCAGAAAAAACAAATATTTTACAACAATTGTTCAAAGTGTCGACCGCGGACATTATTACACAGAGTACATCTATGGAGGAACGGCTGGCGAACATGATCGAAGACTTCGAGAGTCCTCCATGCGTGGATTACGGCTCACAGATTTGTTTGGCTTTCTTCCAAGTTTTTGTTATCTCTTTCTGTCCGAATATGCACAAAGTGAAAGGAAAACTAGCTTTGTGCTACTAGCCAGTTCTGCAGAAAAGCAGCATGCGATATTTCGATATTTTTATTAGTTTTGCAATTTTTACACTTTAAACTTCATTTGCGACCCCATGTTCATTGCATTTTTTCTTCGTCTTGATGAGTATTATCACCCCCTAACTTTGTTGAAGCATTTCAGATAAAAGCACTATACACCCAGTAATAAGCAAAAAATTTTAATCCAAAGCTGAAAATTTGTCAGCGTGATAAGAAGTTAAAGTTTGGTATTAAAAAATCAAGAGTATTTGTTCCTTTGATAGTGATATTGCAATATTTTGAAGTGACATTCCATAGTGATAATTCCGGTGCTATCAGTGACTTTTTAGAATAAGTTAAAGTGACTGTAATTCTTCAGTTCAATAAACAGTCATAGAGGCCACTTTCGTTTGAAATAGTGTCAGAATTTAGTGAGTTTTTTGGAGAAAGCATATCCTTTATCATTTTTTAAGTGTTTTATGTTTACTTTCGATTATCATTAGATTACGCTGCTCACTCTGCTGCCGATCAAGGTTATTTATTTTATTTAAATATATAGTTATTATTGTTAAATGTTGTGGGCTACTTTTCAATTTGAAAGGCCCGATGTGTTCGTCATAATTTTAAAGAAATTTTAAAGTAGACTCAGGGCCGAAACTAAGGGGGGGGGGGCAGAGAGGGCATGTGCACCGGGCGCCAGAACGAAGGGGCGCCAAATGAAGGATTATACCTTTGGAGTGGATCATTTTCTTCTGATGGACTGATGGCTACCATTATTACGAAACAGCCATTATAAATGAAGTGTTAGGTGAAGGTGAAAGAGCAGCCGTAAAAAATTAGAACTCTGATGTTCTGGTCGGAATGGGGAAAAAATTTGGCCATTTTTTCCCCCATTTCGACCAGAAAATCAGAGTTCTAACTTTTTTACGGCTGCTCTTTCATCTTCACCTAACACTTCATTTATAATGTCTGTTTCATAATAATGGAAGCCATCAGTCCATCAGAAGAAAAGAACTCGGTTAAAGCGGAAACTCGGGTAATCGGGACTGTAGATTACGTAGTTCAGTATAACATATTTTAAATTTTAAAATAAGTCGGCTATTAGAAAATTATCTTTATAAATATACTTTGCGGAAGAGGGGGTGGGGGGCGCCAAAATCTATGTTTGCCCCGGTGGCAAAAAAGGCTAGTTTCGGCACTGAGTAGACTGATTTTTCTTTATGTAAAATACATGAATATCACGAGAAATGACAGATTTGTTAGTAGCATTAACCAAAGAGAGTGAACTAGAAACTGCATATTTCCGAATATAATTGACATATTATACGGTTTCACTTACCGAGATTTTCTACAATCCCATAACTTTTCAAGATATCACTGCTTTTCACACAAAAAAGATATATTTGTTGAAAAGTATCTCGAAATAAACTTATTTTAGTTAAAATTAGGAACGACATTTATGTCTGGATTTAAGTCGGACATTCTGTGTTATTGATAGGAAAAATGGATTACCTAAATTTTCTATGCCAAATTGTTTATTTGCTGTGAAAATTTTCTGTGTTTTATTATTTATTTAACATTACAACATATTATGGTTTATCCAATCTTTTTCGAATCACCCTGCATACATACACGCATTCGCCGCAACAGTGAAAAGGTTTATGAGACTGATCCTTATACTAGATCACTTATTTTAGAATAAAATCAATATACTAGACAAAAAATAAAAAGTCGATATCAGATTTTTTCCAAGGATATAGTCCTCCATCATTATTGGTTTTTCAGGAGATACGATGGCTATCTCTTGAACCCAACAATGTATGACATATGATGAGTTGAAAAAGCCTGGATGAAAGTGATAATTTTCTAGGGTCAAGAGGAAATCGAAATCACCATTGGAAATAGCTAAAAATTGAATTTTTCCGGTAGAGATTTAATTTTTGTAATTCTATCGAAAAATACTCGGCTATGTTTTATATTAAAAGGATATGATTTTGAAATAAAAGTAAAAATGATGTGTTTTATAAAACCCTCTTTTATAAGTGTTTGATGTTTATCCTTAAAATCATACCTAATTTAATGACTACAATTCAGGTAGTTAAAAAATTTTCCGTTATAATACGTTAATTTGGAAAGGGCCTCGATTATTAAAAATTCACCGCTTTGATAGACAGCTCAATTTTCTATACCGGTTTTATTTAAAGATATATAATTTTTGATATGTTTATTTTTTTAAGATATTGCAACAAGATAAAAAAAATTAAACTATCCATTCAGGATTTCTGTATTGTTTTCTCTACGTTAAATCGTAATTTAATTATAGTAAATCATAAAGCTATTTTTAAATATATTAGGATATTTATTTTTTTATTGATATTTTCTGCTTTTAGTGTTTAAAATATTTCGTTGTTTCAGTTTCAGAGCTAGTTGCCTATTTAGGCGAGTGGGCTTTGGCACATGATTAACTTCATTGTCTATGTAGCTCGTAAAAAATTGTAACCGGGAAAAATATTTTTTCGATTTGTCGCCTGCGACCGTCTAATAGAAAACTTCTTTAAAATTAATTTATTAATTTCTAATTAAGGTCTGAAAATATTAAAATGTGGTATTTTCATCGGAAACGCAACTGTGTACCTAATTTTTATGATTCTAACACATCACGAAGTGAGTGAAAAATCGATTACACAATTCGATTTTTACATACATGAAGGAAGTTAAGTTTACTTAAATAGTGCAAAAAAATAAGCTTTTCATATTTTTGGATGTCTTTAAACGTTCCCTGAACCTGAATGTCAACAGATATAGTTGAAACATTATATGTTTTACTGGGGTAGTTTCAAATAACATTCATATACTGCGACAGTTTATATAACTTAAGGATGACAGTGTCTGACCACTCACTTATGCCTAGTTTGTGGACATGTTATTTGACATATAAAACCTGTGCGTGAAAAAGCCGTCCATCTGTCATTTCACTGACTTTCGCAAGTATGATTGGACGTCCCTGAATTTGTGTTTCATGGTTATTTTGGTGAGGTTACATACTAATTAGCTTACTGTGGTCAGTTTCTGTAAATAAATAGGGGACTGAGAGTTTGAATGTGCAGATTCAGTTGTGTCTCGACTCGCAAGATAACTTAGACCAGTGCTTTAGCGTTTCACAGTTTAGGGTGAGGACTTTGACCCGTAGTATCAGCGATTGACGTTTTCAGTAATGTGAGTGTAAATTCAATGCCTTTAGCTAAGGAGTTTGACATCTGGTAAGGTGTAAAAACTTACATACTTCAGTAAATTGATTTTTGGAGTCCACGAGATTCAAGTTAGTAGAGACATTTAACGTAGTGTTGCCTTGATTGCCCCTTGATTGACGTGTTTTCAGCAATAGTCATTCTTCGTCATAAAAGTCCTCTTGGGTACGATTTTTGAGTAGCCATTTTCTTTAACGTAAGTTGAGTTTAAATTAGTAAATTTGCATTTAGTTATTTTAAGAGTTAATTGAATTTCAATTCGAGTATCGTAGTTAATTTTCGCCCGCTCTGCCGCAAACCTCACTCTTTTATTGTTTTCAAATAAACTTGTTGTTTTATACTAAATTTTAGTCTCAAGTCAACTCTTTTACGTAACGGATCCGAGGGAAACGCGACAAAATATGTTATATATTACACTTATAATGAAAAATAATGTTTATGGCAAGATGCAAAACATGAACATTTAAAATGCATTTTGTAATATACAAGTAGGCTGAGACGGACTGAGAATATTTAAGGTTTAAAAAATATATGTGATTGGTTACTTTCAAAATTTAAAAAAAAAAATAATAATTTATTTCCAATTAAAAAAAATGTATTTGATTTTTAGATAGGGTAACTCTAGGAGAGGTGGCCATAGTTTTTAAATATTGACATAAAAATTCTTAGAATGTAAATACAAGAAATATTTATGCATATTTGAAATTCTTATACATATACTCATCATATTTTGGGGCAAAAACAATTAAATATCGAGAACAAAAAGTTGGAAACAAAATTTAAATTAAAATTGCAGATGGCCATCTCTCCTTCAAGTCAAAGAGAGATGGCCATTCAACATTCAACACAAGGGAAAAAAAGTTAAAATACAAAAACAAATAACACATTTCATGTAGTTAATCATGAAAAACACATAGAAATTTGTAAAGGTGCAATTATATCACGGAAAATCAGTGAATGAAATTTGAATAAACAAACTTTGAAGTGTAATTTCAATCCTTCTCCTTTCGTAAATTTCACCACATTTTCGGCAAAGATCTTGATGGCTTGTACACGTTTCATGGAACCACTACTGGAACCTAATGCACTGGTATGCAGTAATCCTTTTTGGTTGTGGTGTTATAATGTTCTACACAACCAACACAGTGATCCTCATCCAATTCTACTCCCTCGAAATATGTAGAATCTAATAATTTCAAATGTATTTAATCTTCTTCGCTACTGGATGTGTCATGTTTATATTTTTTCTTCCGTTTATTTTAGATTTTTACGGTTTTAAGTTTATTTTCCAACTTTATCTCTTTCTGGAATGACCGTTGCCGAAGTTTTTAAATATTTTTTTGGAAAGAAAAATACATCGTTAGGCCCCATTATATTATTGCTATTGAAATATTTTTATTAGTTAAAATTTAAATAATTCTATCAATTAATATAATTATAAACATACAAATTATATAATTATTTAAAAAATAATTATATTTAGTTAAAATTCTCACTCCGTTACAATTATTAAATATAGATTATAGGTGGCCATTTCTCCTCTATTTCATATGGGCATCTCTCCTAAAATTGATGGACAGATTGTCACCCAAATTAAAGCGTAACTTCGCCATTGTACATCTTTATTTTAGACTTAAACGCAAAGATTGGATTATATACGTGCCTTAAAAGTCCTTATAGTGTAAAAAAAAAAAAAAAAAAAAAAAAAAAAAAAATATAGGCTATGCAAAAAGTTCAGATACTTAGCTCAACAAAAATATCCAAATACTAAATTAAATAAACATTTAAATTACACTTTCTTTTTATAATTGAAAATCACAGCTGCACGTCGCAATGAATGAACACCTTGAACTATTTCTTACGAACAAAGTATGCTGCAATCTATGGTATAGTTTTTGAAATATTTAGACTGGCGATCTCTCCTGTATGGCCATCGATCCTAGAATTACCCAGATATGGTATGTATTTCACCCAAAGTGTAAGGAAGGAGTAGAAATTCTAAGACTAACTTTAGAGATTAGAAATTTCAGCAGAGCAGTAAATAAATAAATATATTCACCGTAATAAATGTGGATTAATTGTTTTATAATATTTTTTTAATTAATCCGGGGAATGAAATTTTTAAGACTAGGGGAGACCGGGGCTAGTTGGCTACGGTGTTAGCCAAGTAGGTAGTAAGTAACCAAGTAGATAGGGGTAGTAAGCGCAGTCCTCGTAAATCGCCTGTTTGTGGATAGATTGCGTAACCAGTCACAGAGTACCTTTCTTCTTGCTTTTTACAATCCTCATTGTAGTTTTGCAGCGTTACCTACGTGCAGTGGACATTTATTACGATTTTTCTGTTTTTTGCACTCATAAGTAATTTTTTGTTGCTTCATTCTTTTTCTAGTTTCTACTACTTATCTTAATAATTGCGATTTAACTTGTGCAGTTTTTCTTAGTGTATGATTAACTGTACCTACCCCATATATGATTTACTTGGATTATTTATGCATAGATGGTTACGTGTCCCTTTTGTGAAGAAATTTATTATGGGGCTAGTAGGCGCATTGAACACGGAGCAAGTTGGCTCGGTGTCTGGACTAATCTGGTAGCTTGAAAAACAGCAAACTCCGAGTAAAGTGGTTGCAATGCAAGATTTTGGGCACACGAGGCTTGCCCAAACGGAGACACTCGATTTTTTATTTGTGACAACTGTAACTCTGATGATGATATCGAGTAGGATAGAAGTTACTCAATGTTAATGTTTTATTCATTATTTTTATGTCTGTATAACTTAGAATATACATTGTATGCCGATAACGTCTTTGTTTAAACTTACTGGTAATAATGAAATTGATTTCTCTTAACTGCGTGTCTTATTT
Source organism: Maratus speciosus (assembly GCA_963932465.1). Lineage (NCBI taxonomy): Eukaryota > Metazoa > Arthropoda > Arachnida > Araneae > Salticidae > Maratus > Maratus speciosus. Next base: position 197,158,734 of record OZ010792.1, on the reverse strand, counting down.
GAGTTTCATTTAAATTTTTATAAAACGTGTTCCAATTTACCCCTTAGGTATAGGCAACTTGCCCCGTGACGCGTAGGTTAGCGCACAATTTTCCTTTTTCTTTAGGCTTACGCTAAACATAAAGTACAAAAACTACAAACTCTAAATTCCGGGTATTTATAGCCCAATGCCTGTTCTTCAAAAGTACAGTTAAAGTTTCATAAAAAACTGAAACAAAAAATTAATAAAAATCAGAAACTAAAAACTACCCCGGTCTACCCTAATTCATAAAAATGCCACTCTTCCAGAAAAAAACCACACAGAGAAACATTTTGAAATAGTTCATGTAATTGTTTAATAGTTAAAAACACTTAGTAATTTGTTGCTGATTAACAAGTCACGAGTTATTTAATTTTAAGCTCTTAAGAGAGTAATTTACTTAAACAGGGCACATATTTGAACTTTTGCATGACGTAATTACTCGCAAAACTGGTTAACAGTGTTAAGAACAGCTTTTCATCTACATACCCCATCCAATTTATCAAATTTTCTATTTAAATTTGCATGCATGTTTTTCATTTTTATTTAATTTAGGACACAAGTATTTTATATTCCATACCCCCGCCCGCCCCCCAAACAAAAAATAAAAATAAATTGACAAAATAAATATATATAGTTTTCAATTTATAAAGTAGCATAAACAGCAAACAAATATAAATTTAATGTTAAAACATAGATAAAATCTGCTTAGTTTTAAAATTTTATGCAATAATACTAAATAGTAAGGTATCTTGAAAAGGCAATAAAAAGCACATTTTGAGATAAAACCATTTGCAATAACATTTATTCGTTATTTACAAATACATTTTTCAGTAATAATAATCGTATGACTAAACATCTGGTACATTCATAGTTACAGAACAGTAATTATTGGAGTTTGTTTGTGTTTTTCTTTAATGTTCAGAAAATATTAATTTTTTATTTCTTAATTGGAATATTTTTTGAAGATTTCACAATCGTATGAACTATTTAAATGGTTAAAAATATTTTCATAAATTTTTTAAATTGCTACAAACACTGTGAAAGACCAAGATTATTTTTAATCTGAAAATAAGATCGAGGTAATTAAGGGGGTCCAGGAGCCAAAATTAAAAGAACTGCATTTTTTACTTCTCTTGCTAAAAAATTACTTCAAAGTTAATAAAGGAAACCGCGTATTTTTTCCGTGTTCCATCGCAGATACAACATTTTTTGTGTTTTAGTACCAGTTTTTCTTATGCCATAACTAAAACTTTAAAGTCCATTTATCTCAAAATGAACATTTTCATAGTTTGTTATGTTTAAAACGATATATCTAAACTTAATTGCAAGATATATCTATGAGGATTTTGTACACTGTTTTTATTTTATGTATTTAATAAATCCCCTATAAGATTTTTAATTTCATGTGAAAATTTCTCAAATATATTCTACTATGTAAAAATTAATCTCAAAAATCCCCTTCCTAAAAAAAAAAAATGATTATAAATTTTATCAGTAGTATTTTTATAAATCTTGATGACAAATTTACAAAAGCCATTTTTGCACATAATAGTGATAAAAATAATGAAATCGTGCAGGTGTTTCATGAGTTATATTAAATTTAAATAAGTTTAAAATTTAAAATTTAATTTTTTAAAACAAAATCTCTTACGTGACTTATCACATTGCTAAGTAAGCGTAGAACCAACAGAGCGAAAAATGTCCAAGCCGGGAATCGAGCCCGGAACCCTTCGCATATCGACCCAATTGCTTTACCATTTAAGCTACGAGGACAATTGGCGATTCAAGCGCTCGAATACGCCATCTGATGGCGAAAAGATGTAACTTCTTGCTTGAGGATGGTGCTGTACAAGCGCATTGTATTACATGTATTTTAAATTTGTTCAGAATGATTATTCTTTGCACAATTTCAGATTTCCTGTGACATTTGTGTTCTGTCTTATATGACAAAGTAAAAATTACCGAATTTGAATATCTAAAACTTTCAAATGCATTTACAATAAAGAATTATTTCAATGACACTTTAGCATTAGTTAACCCTTTAAGACCCAACCCGCACGATCGTGTAGGTTAGACATTCATTTGAATTTTTGCTTCTGAGTAATAAAAACTCGAATAGAACGATAGTTCTGGTTTGCAGATAGAGTAAATTATCATTTTTATCAACAGGTAGCGATTGCAGTCCATGTTTTACTTTCTACAAGCATGACTAGCTTTGTTTACAAATACACTGGGTCTTAAAGGGTTAAAGGGAAATTAGAGGGACGTACAGAAGGCTGCGAGCAGTGCCTCTATAGGCCTTTTTAATTCCCAATATCCAGCTTAACATCTCTCACTCATATATGTTGGTAAGACTGCAACTCCAGCATCAGATGGAATAATTTTCATGAGCACACAATCTTGCGGCGAAACATGAGATACAAATAAACCAGCATCAGTGAACACATATATAACTTTCACTGCGGAAAATTAATTGAAAAATTAAGTAAAATTATAGAATCTCAAAATTTCAAAATCTTTTTTATCTAAAAAGTATATTTTATAGAAAAATACATTAAAAATATATAATAATAATAATAAGGGCCTATAAATAGAGAAAATGAAATTTTGTCCCTCGGTCCACCTTGAAAACAAAATTCAAAATATTTTATGCCTGAGTAAATATACATATCATATCAGCCCATTATATATTTTTTTCTTTTCACTTATATAACATTTTTTTTTTAAATATCAGAAATGTACAATTTACTCAATTTCCAATGACGTATGACCAGTTTCCAGTCATTCATCTTTCAAATGAGATGACTTTATGATGAAAGATTTAATTTTTGAGGGTCTCGAAACTAAGTATCTTTAGAGAAAAAGAGTAAAGGAAAAATATTTTTCCAAAGAAAGTTTGAACTATTATTTAAGGAGAAAAAAATTACTACGAAGATCAATCTTTTGAGTATATAGAAATTGGATTATGACAGAATATACTCCAAAAAATCTTCTTTAAAAAAATTTTATAAATTTTGTCAGCAATATTTTTATAAATCTTGAAGACTAATTTGTAAAAAATCTTTTCTGCACACAACAATGAAAAAAATAATGAAATCAGGCAGGTGGTTCATGAGTTATATATAAAAAATAAATAAGTTTAAAATTAAGAATTTAATTTTTTAGAACAAAACCTGAAAGTTTTCAAAATCTTTTACTTTAAAATTTTTTTTTCATACAAAGATACATTGAAAAAAAAATAAAGACCTATAAATAGAGAAAACGAAATTTTGACCCGCGGACCGCCTTAAAAGCGAAATTCAAAATATTTTATGGCTGAGTAAATATACATATCATATCAGCCCAAAATATATGTTTTTTTTTTTTTTTACATAATATAATTTTTTTTTCAGATATCAGAAATGTGCAATTTACTCTGTTTCCAATGACATATGACCAGTTTCCAGTCATTCATCTTTCAAAATGTGATGACTTTATGATGAAAGATTTCATTTTTGAGGGTCAAGGGAACTAAGCAACTTTAGAGAAAAAGATTAAAGGAAAAATATTTTTCCAAAGAAAGTTTGAACTTCTATTTGAGGAGAAAGGAATTACTACGAAGATCAATCTTTTGAGTATATAGAAATTGGATTATGACAAATCTTTCAGTAAAGAAAATTTGTTTTAGAACTATACGCGCTTTCTAGGAACAGCAGGGGAAGGCCATTAACACTCCATATATTTTAAAATTTGATAATCTAAATGTCATTATATTATTTTTTGGGAATATACTAATATTTAATTATTTCAAGTAATTTAAATGAATTAAACCTTGAGGAAAAGAGAGGAAATATTTTTTCTCTGTTCGTTCGCAAAGTATCCCTCTTTCCTGATTGTCCCAAAGAAGTCAATTTTCAGTTAAATTTTTCTTTCATTGTCATGTGTACAAAAATAACCTTAAACGAAGGTTCATGGGTTACATTGTGTCCTTCCTGATGAAGAAAATAATGCACTATTTCAATTATTCGTTTTAAAAAACACTCGCATTAATTTATTTTAGACATTTAAATTTTGCAATTGTTTAATTTTGATATTGTGTTTTCATAATGATGTGTTGTAAAAATGATCTTGCACGGGTTTTCCTGTCGAAAAAAAAAGTCAGTAACTTATTTTATGTTCTCTATTTATAAAACACGACCTATTCTGCGATTCTCATCTGTTCATAAATCTTGCCTCTGCCTGGATTTTGTTCTGTTGGTGTCCGTGTTTAAAACTATCTCTACTAGGTTTAATTGGTTTAATTCGTTATAAGTTTGTTGCAAGCAGTCATGCTTGGTCTTATTTTATTTTCGTGGATTCACATCAACTATGTATTGAAATGATAATAGAAAAGTTGATGGTTCTAACATTTACATCGAAAAATATTACAAGTTAAATGTTACAAGTCGAAAAATATTTCTAAAAACTTTAAAAATTGTTTTAATTGCTATTTGGTAGAGTAGAGCTAGGCTGCCAAATAAATTAAGTAGATAATAATAGTAGAAATTAGTAAGTAAAATTATTTTTTACTGAATATTTTCTTATATTATGTAATTCTTCTATATACATATTATTTTTTTGAGGTATTTTCTATAAGCTTTTAATTTTTTAAAAATTATTAAATGTATATAAAATGAATATACATAAGCAATTGTTTTAACAATTTATGCTTCGACGGGACTTTTAAGTACCATTAAATAAAATGCAATATAAAATGTATTTAATTTGTCTACTAATAAAAGTAGATGGTACTTTTCATACAAAATATGTTGCAGGATTACATTCAGTAAGCACAGCGAAACAGTTGAAGCTAAATGTTTTTTAATGTGTTTTTTTCTCAACTATTTACATGAATTTAGCTTTTCTCCTATTAAAAAATATTTTACAAAAAATTTGCAACTACAAAACACTTCTCAGTTACAAATAGAATCACAATACATTTATTTATATTGTTCTTGTAAGAATTGTGAGGTTCCCATAACAGCATTTTTCGTTACGTAATATAATTATTCTTGTAAATATTTTACAAAAGAAACCCAACTGTAACTACCGATTTATTAAATCAGTTTTAAGTAAAAATTATCGAAAAATCAAATTGTTATTACAATAGTTGTTTTGGGGATTAACAAAGATAATTATCGAAGAAGAACAAATTTCTGATTTATAATTTTGAACATATAGGGTTGAATCTTAAATAGCGTCAACTAAAGGAAAAATAAATAGATTTTTTAACAGAATACTTGGAAATAACAATGTTTCTATCTTAAAGTATTTATTTCTTATAACTTAATACTTTTTCGTATACCTGTCTGTGTATTCCATGAGATTAAAAATTTAACTTTATACCCCATATTCTCTACACTGTGAAAAAAGACAAACATTTCTTAAGCTACGAAAATGTACTATAATCATGAATGATAATATATATTAACGTTTTCCGAGTCACCCAAGAATCCGAAAAGTGTTCCCTTGTCTTTAGAAACTCTTTCTATATTTACTCTATAAGTATCTATCTTTAAGTATTTATTTCTTATATGTTAATATTTTTCGTATTAAAAATTTAACTTTATACTCTATATACTCTACACTGTAAAAAAAGACAAACTTTTCTTAATCTACGAAAATGTACTATAGTCATGAACGATAATTTATATTAACCTCTTCCGAGTCATCCAAGAATCCGAGAAGTGCTCCTTTGTCTTTAGAAACTCTTTCTATCTTTACTCTATAAGTTTCTATCTTTAAGTATTTATTTCTTATTCGTTAATATTTTTCGTATGCCTGTCTGTGTCTTCCATAAGATTAAAAATTTAATTTTATACTCCATATACTCTATTAAAAAAAGACAAACTTTTCTTAATCTACAAAAATGTACTATAGTCATGAAAGATAATATATATTAGGGGAGAGTAGCCGAATTTGGACCACTTCACTTATTTTCAGGTGTAACTCACTTAACTTTTGAAACATCTGTAAAACATCATTACATGGGGTCAAGCTATTCATCTACTAACTAAATAAATATTTAGAACAATCTTTTTGAAAATCTAATTTTATTTTAATTTGAAAAATTTGTCAAAAGTGGTCCAAATTCGGCAACTGGTCACCTAAGTTGGACACCCAGTCTCCTAAATTGGACCAGATAATATCAGGTTGTTTTAATGACTAGAGAATATAACTAATTTTATTAAAAGCAAAGTTTGCGATTATTAATGAAACAATCAAACAAAATAACAGCAATGAAGTATAATGAAATCAAATATCTGAAAATAAGAGTAATTGTTTTAAATCAAAATGTATTCAAAAATATATATCAAAGTTATCAGTAATTAAGAATAGAAATTATGGAACTAATTGTCAGTCACTTGAATATCATGTAAGGAGTGATGCATAGCTGACATATGAATTTCGTTTATTGATTTTTTTCCAGAGCACGCAACTTGGAACCGTATTTGGCAATCTGAACACTGAATCATTTCTGCTATTTTATTTTTCTTACAAATTAGGCAAAACCAATCATCACTGTCTAGATTTTTCTTTTTAGATTCTGAATTGTTAGACTATTTTTTTGAAACAGAAGTTTTCTTTACATTATGTTTGTAGTTCTTCCCTTCCATCATTTTCTTGTTAATTGCATTACACATATTTTTTAAAACTTGATGTTCCAATTGCTTTTGTGCGGTGATAGCTTCCCTTTTCTCTTTTTTTTTCATTTCCAGGTTTACTTTATATAGCGAAAATGCAAAAAAACTGTTTTTTGGCTCCCAATGTACTTTGATTTAATTGAATTTAGCAAGGGAGATAACATTTCTAATGTTTTTTTGACTTTCGAGTAGGATTTGTAGCTGCAGCTTTCTTGTAGGTCAATTTCTTTACAACTTACTCTCTCAGTTTTGTTTCCTATATCTTTAACAGCTTTTGCTGTCACGGGTGTTTTTCTTCCAGACAGTTTGTCTGTATCTTTTTCAAAATTATATTAAAAAAAAGTGTTTAAAAATATCTTCTAATGAAAAATACGCTACGATTAATCAAACGCAATCATTATATATTCAAACAGTGATGAATTCAGCCCCCCCCCCCCCGGAGCCTTGAAATAGCCACTCCTGCCGGAAGGTTTTTATTGCATAAATATGTAAAAATATTTTTATGTTTATATAGGCATAAACTGTATAAAAAGAAATAATCCAGACATACAAAAAAAGTTGCATGGAGATAGTAATTCATTGTAAAATATTAAAAAAATGTAAAAAAAAAATAGTGTACAAAGCGTACCGTTTTTGAAATTGATTACTAACTTGATTTTACCGAAATTGATTACTTACTTTTCAAATTTATGATGGCATATCTGGTCCAATTTCAGCAACGTAAATTGGACCAATTACGGCAACTGAGCCTTTTTTTATAACAGATAATCTCAAGACTAAGAACAAAAACGAAATCAAATAAATCCGCGTGAAAAAAATGCGCAATAAACAGATGAATTCATATATGTATATTAAAACATAACAACTTACCTCAGTTTTAAAGTGTTCACTTACGTTTAGTAGGAAAAAAATTGATCAAAATAGCTAACTTTAGATTTCTTAAAATTGTCTGAAAACAGCACGTGGTAGACGGTTGCTTCTTCTAAACATGAGTGGCGTCATTCTGATGAGTAGGATTTCAGCGGTTAATGACGTCTCTTCCTGCAATTAACGGCAGTATGGCAACTGTCCAATTAAAGCGGCGGTCCAAATATGGCTACTCTCCCCTAACGTCTTCCAGATCACCCAACAATCCGAAAAGTGTTCCTTTGTCTTTAGAAACTCTTTCTATCTTTACTGTATAAGTTTCTACCTTTAGGTATTTTTTTCTTATACGATAATATTTTTCGTATACCTGTCTGTGTCTTCCATGAGATTAAAATTTTAATTTTATACTCCATATACTCTACACTGTAAAAAAAGACAAACGTTTCTTAATCTACGAAAATGTACTATAATCATGAATGCTAATATACATTAACCTCTTCCGAATCACCCAAGAATCCGAAAAGCGTTCCTTTGCTTTTAGAAACCTCAAAAAAGAATTTATGTTCGGAATTTATAAAAATAATTTTATGTTAGCGGCCCGCAATTTTCGGAAACATTTCAAAACAGCGATGGCAGCGATGACCACCTCGGGAACTCAGCTTTCGCTTTAGAGTGTTAGTGCAATCCCGAGGGGTAGACCACATCCACTCCTCTCGACTCTCAACCAGAGTCTGAGAGGGAGCGTCGGGTCCCTGATCAAGCTGCTGAGATTTATTTCGGTTACTGTGAGATTTACAATTACAATCACAATTGGTTACCCAATTTTTCTAGGCGAACCGAAGATTTCACATCGAGATATATGACTGTATGTAGTGATTACATGAGGATCATTTCACCTAATGTGATTGCATAATTGTTTACAATTTTTTTGGATATATATACGTCACAGTACATTTAACACACAATATTTAACATGACAATTAGAAACACATTACAACACAATATCAAACACCTACTATTTACATGACTGTATGTAGTGATTACATAAGGATCATTTGAATGTGATTGCATAATTATTTACATTTTTCATGGATTTACAGGGATTTCACAGTACATTAAACACACAATATTGAACATCACAATTAGAAACACATTACAACACACCTACTATTTACAATTTGCGCATACAAGAGTTTGGAAAGATGCACAAGATAAAAATTCAAAAGTGATAGAAGTTTCTGGCACCCGCTAATTACCCGTTTCTCCCTCCATGCTACACCCTAGTGATGGAGTCGGACTAGAATGGCTCTGGATTTGAAAAGATGTACTCGTTTGTTTCTATAAACCTCATGCATTGTATGATCTTGTTGAGTAGTTGTGGTTTCTCTTTTACATCCCGCCACCAACTTGCTAAATTCATACGTGTGTGTTTTTTGTAACGATGTTGACGGCAAACCGCAAATGCATAGTGGGGAGTCTCTTTTGTTAATTTTGTATAAGTGTTCCTGAAAAGGGCCGTGATTTGTTAAAAATGTGTAAGTATCTGTTGTTTACGAAATACTTGTGGTCAACCAATGGCAAGAATTCCTTCGTATATCGGCCTGTGTCTGAATCCGTCCAGCGTTTTTGTCAATTTTTTAACAGATTCTGCTTTGTCTGTGATTTTAGTGAAGAAGCTGGATATGGTAAAAATGTATGTATTAGTGTTTCATCCGTTACTGCCGATTTTGCCAGTTGGTCAGCTGCCTCATTGCCCTCAATACCTGAATGTCCTTTTGTCCAATTGAAGTATATGTCTTTTACTGTTGTTTGTAATTGTTGAAGAATTTTTAGTATTAAATACTTTGTATTGTCAAAATTGTTTAATGCTTTTAAACTTGATAGGCTATCCGTTATGATTAAGTATTGAGAATGTTTGTCCGACTCTATCCACTCTAATGCTGAAGAGATCTCGAAGAGTTCTGACTGGAAGACGGAGTTATCCTGGGACAGTTTCGCTCTCCAAGTATAGATTTGCTCGTTTTTTTCGTACACACAAAATGCCGAGGCTGTGCCTTCCGACATTTTGGAACCGTCCGTGTGTATTATAATTTTGCCTACATAGTCGTTTAGTTCACAAATTTGTATTTCACTTGTTAGTGGTGATGTTTTGTATTTTGAGCATTTTGGATAGTATAGTGGAGCAAAAGCCTTTTCTGTTGACTTGCCGAGACGAACATTTCAAAACAGCTTTTACAATGCATTAATCAGTTTTCTTTACTCAGAAAATCGGTTTTTCGAATGCTATCCATTCTCAAGTAAGCATTTTTAGCTGCATACCTGGATTTGTACATGCAATTTTAACAAAAGAATGCTCTTGCTCATTTTAATGTTGATGTTAATGCTGTTGATTTTCTTTGTTTATCTGTTAAATATGTTTGCTAAACATGAAAATATTTATTTGTGAATGGATAGCATCCAAAAAACCGATTTCTCGGGAAGAAAGAACTGTTTAATTTATTATAAAAGCTATACTCGGAAACGTTTCCGAAAATACGGGCATCTAATAAAAAAATTATTTTTTTCAAATATTCTTTAAATTTTGAAAATAAATTGTTTTTTAAGGTTTCTAAAGATAAAGGAACGCTTCTCGGATTCTTGGGTGACTCAGAGGAGGTTATTGCATATTTTTGTTCGTGTTTATGGTACATTTTCGTAGATTAACCCCTTCGGAATTTGTTCGGAATTCGGAGCATTTTACGAAATTTTTAATCTTTTGTCACCGTTTTTTAAAAACAGAAATTTGTGTCTTCTTGAATCGAGAAAATGCGCTGATTAAATAAGGCAAATTTTACAGTAAAATTTTACTGTTGAGGAAAAACAAGAATTCTGAGCGCTTGATGCGGCACGTATATGTGTCGCTCGTCCCCAAGGGGTTAAGAAACTTTTTTTTTTTTTTTGCAGTGTATAAAGCAGAGAAGCATTTCTTAATCTAGCAAGAAAGTTTAGGAAAGTGAAATATAATCTCTTCTGAGTTACTAACGATTCTCGAAAAGTGTACCTTTATTTTCAAAAACCTCAGAAACAAATACCTTTTCTAGAGTGAAAGAAATATTTCTGAAACTAAAGTTGCTTTTGTTGCTAGCAATTTTCGGAAACATTTCCTATTAGTTTTTACAATGTCTTAACCAGCTTTCTCAGTCCGGAATATTAATATTTTTCGGATACGATCAATTCTAAAGTCAACATTCTGGTATATGTGATACATAAACGGCGTTCATCTCAGTTCTCGTTACTGTCTTTACGTATCCCTAAGCTCAAATTTGACACTACATGTCGTAAATGGGGCTATCGTTTGTATGTCTTTGACAATTACCTATCATTTAACAGTGTTCTCAAAAAACATTTTTGCCGCTCAAAAGCTCGAAACTGTCTGACACATTTTTAAACGTATAAGCATGATGCAGGCATGATTAATGAAGAGATTTGTAATCGAAGTGTTTTCGGTTTTCCGATAAACGAATAACAACTTGAGTTATAAGTGATTGTTGTTTCAGGATGGCAGATTTATTTCCCTTTCCAGCATTGTCCCATTCAAAAATTCAGTTCCAAATGCCAATTTTGACACTGTTTTTGAAAGATATGCTTTTTCGAAGGAAAACATTGTTAAAAATGTTTTTGGGCATCGCCAATTCAGCTGCAAGCACTCGCCTACCAACCTGAAATTCTGGTTCACATTCATGTTATAATAATAGTTTATGCACATTAAATAGTTTTTACTTTTTTTAAATATCGCCAGCTTTATCGAAATCGGAACATTTACCGTGATTAGCTAGCATTGAATAATCGAAATAATTAAACTGTCAAAACTTTGTTGGGAATGTCATTAGTTAACCTTCACAAAAGCTTCTTTGAAACGTTAGGGACACAGGAAAAAATAAGTTAATATTAATATGAAAAATTTTAAGTTTATTTTTAATTTGGAATACGTGAAAATATTTCTTTTTTTAAAAAAATTGTCCCAGCATGTCCCCAAAAGGGACTTTGCGCCATAAAACCCCATTCAACCAACCAACCAGCCTTTTTTTTAAAAAAATGAACTTAACTTACACTGTACGAGAAAATTTATTTAATAAATTGCTTCCTTTATGTTGTAGTAATCTATTTTCTATTTTATTTCTGTTATGAAATAAAATTTTTGCTTAAAATATTATATGATTAATTTAAAAAAAAAAAAAAAAAGGTTGGCACTATGTTTCACATCATATCGCGATAGAATTCTTTCATTTTTGACTGATGCATTGGTTGATTTCAATTAATACATTAACAGATATTCAAAGTCTAAAATCTTACTTAAGATGATGTATTTATTACAAGTATTTCTGTCAGAAAGATAGATAAAAAAAATGTGTCATTTTTTAATAAGTCGAATACATTTAAAGTATATCATTACGCCCAATTTTCATTGATTGATAATTTTTAATAAAGATTTATTAGAATTATAAAAATATCATGTAACTTAATTTCGTAAATTACCTTGAAATGCGTTATGCGTTACGTATCATATCCTTATGTTAATCAAACCATAGGCGGCAGCCAGCTGGAGCATTTTGCGCAGTGAAATTTAAATTATCAGTGACACACACACACACAAAAAAAAATACATGTTCCAGTCGTTCACGAAAATAATGAAAAGTTTTCCTTTAATCTTTTCATTTTTCTTTTCATAGCAAAAGAGCACCGAAAGTCATTAATTACACTTAAAATCTGCTTGAAATATATGCCGCCTAGAGTGTAAAAAAAAAATCTTAAGTTTATCTGAATGTCTTAGACACAACATTTCTCTTCTAGTCTTTAGTATGCATCGAAGGAATGATGGATGAATGAAGCATAATTTCTTTTTCTGAAATTTTCACGAGTTATTGGAAGTAATTATTTAAATTTGAGATGAAAACATTCAAATGCTATTTTGATAATTGATTTAAATAAAATTTGTCTTTTTAGATAGAGAGAATTCAGTTAGTAGAAGGAAAGTGTTGATTTGTTGAATAGTATCTTAGGTTTATTTTTTATTTAACTGTTATAATTTAACCCATTTATGCCTGAATTTTTGTATTCTCAGATTTCTTGGTAAAATCACTTTAAAATGTTGCAAAATGAACTGGAAAAATACTAAAAAATGTACGCTATTTTTTTTTTATTTATTTGGTAAAATATAAGCGTACTAAATATTGGAATATTTAGTATATGATAATATTTATAATAGTATAATATGCATAATTATATGTGTTTTGTCTAAATTTATGTAAAATAAGCTTTTAAATTGTATACTATATATTATAATTAGTATTTTTATGAACTTCTAAAAAAATATATTTATTTCTTTGCTGAGACTAATAACATTATAAGTATTATTAATAATAAACTAAAAATAATCGTATTTGAGGCTTAAAAACAATTTATTTCATAATCATTTTGAAAAGGACTTTACATAAATAACTGTCCCCGACATGGCTAATAAAATTAAGTACCCATTCGCGCCTAGCGTCCTATATTTTTTACGTTACAAAAATGCATAAAAAATATGCTTGAACATATAATTTCACTATTTAAAAAAATAAGTATTTCAAAGAAGTCTACAAGATAAGATTATGACTCATTTATTTGGATCTTTGATAGAGAAAATACAAACAATGTTACTTTTTACATTTCGCCATCTTGGATAATGAAAAATCTATAAACATCGAAAAAGTCTTCATTTAAGAAAATAAATATTTATCTTTTGCTGTCATCTCTCAGTAACAGATAAAGACATTTATACATAATTATTTCATACAGTTTTCATGTTATAAAGAAGAAGAAAATTATAGAAATTTATTAAAATTCGAAGCGTCACAAAAATGGGACGTTAGGCATAAATGGGCTAATACACATTTTTGTTTCTGTTTTGCAGAAAAGCTATTGTTAAAAGTTTTATTTTTTCTGCTGGAAACACATTTTTATCATCAATGGTTCGGATGATCGCCATTTTAAATCTCTTTTTGAATCACCCGGAATACATTCCAGTTTTTCATGAAAAATAAAATAAATATATAAATAAAACTTTTTCTTTTTCCTTTCACAACGAGTGTCAAGTATGCTTCTTTTAATTTTTGGTAACATCATATTTCTACTCAGTTTTTTATTTAATTAATAAAATGCACACACACACATATATATATATGCAATACACTATGTAAGGAAATAGATCCGATTGAACCAAATCAATTATCACGATTATATAAAATACCCTTCACCAAAGAAAATGGAACAATGCAATTTTGTATAGGTATGACAAGTAAAAAACTTAAAACTAAAATCGAAGAACATATAGCACACATCGAATACAACAAGAGAACTACTGCTTTGGACAGATTACATAGCAAAGAACCTTTACAGGATCAGGATCACTCTGCCAGGGAGCCAACCAAAAATGGCATAGGCATGAACCCCTGACAGAAAAGTACCCTCTGCGACCTGCAAAACCACAGCTGGGGAATAGCCCAAGAAATACAATGACAAAAAAAAATAAAAGTAAAACTCACAAAGAGCGCCCTGGCGCTTGAAAAGTGGTTAAAATAAAACAAAGATTAAAAATCAAAATTTATATTTTATAAACTAAAAATGTTTATTTAGTTCATTGTAAATAAGTCTGAGTCTGTGATAATTTGATTTCGAGAACAGTATGTTACGCATGTTCCAGCTAAGTGTCCGGTTACGGATAAAGTTAAATGAAGTAGGCATCAATGGACATTTACCAAACAGATAATGTTTGACATCACCGATGTTTCCACATAGGCATTTATCACTCTGGCGTTTTCCCCTTTTATAAAGATAACTAGGAAATGCCCCATGTGCAGATATAAAATAGGCATGGACTTGCGAGAAACACAAAAATGAGGTATCCACTTTTTTAATAATACTATGCGTGTCTCTTCCCTTATGGCTTCGTTCTGCCAAATTTTAATAATATTGCTTTTGTAGAACTGCTTCACAAACGAAACAGAGATTGGAATGTTTATTTCAACATCAAATGTACCAGTCTCAGTGACTGATTTGGCAAGATAGTCTGCGCGCTCATTTCCGACGAAACCAACGTGGGATTTAATCCAGCCTATATTAATTGTTTTATTATGCAATAGTCGTAAATTCGTATAAATATTAAAAAGAATTTCGTCCGTTGGAAAAAGATTTTGAAGTGCTTGAAATGAGGACAAGCTGTCTGTATAAATGTGGAATACACTGTATGAGGAGTCTCTACACCACTCAATTGCGGAATCTAAGGCAGTAAGTTCAGCCTGGTATACCGTATTAAATAATTTAAGTCTAATTCTCTTCTCAAAGATAATATTTTCTTTCAAAAATACCACAAAAGCCGCTCCGACGCCCGTAGGCATCTTAGAACCATCTGTATATAAAACTGGGTGGTTGTACAAAGGGACCTTCTCAGTAATAGCACGTACGAAATTGACATGATGATCATAATAAAAGTAGGGATAGTGAAAAGTATAAACTTTTTTCATCAAACGATCTGTTGAAACATAAACATCTTCTATCCAATCTGAACCATCATTATTCTGAACTTCAAAACATAAAGCCAGTTGTTTTAATTCTACTTCGATTGGAGGAACTCCTGAAAGTACACAAAGTGCCTGTGTTGATATTGACCGATACGCGCGAATGATAGATAAGAGACATAGCCTTTGGCATGAGGATAAACGCTTAATTCCATGGCTCCGTAAATCATTAAACCAAATTTCGTAACCGTAAGTAATCTGTTTCTTTAGCCCTGAATTGTACCAAATTTTTAGAAACTCAAGTGGTAATCCTTTATCACGAATTCTTGTCTTTTGGATATTACAAGTAAAATCTTTTATTTTATCGCGGGTCATATCGAGATGCTCCAACCAATGGAATCTACTGTCAAGATAAAATCCCAAGTACAGCAAATTATCCTTAACAGATATGCTCCTACCATGGAGTTTAAAGATAGGTCGACGCTTTCTTGATATATATTTTCCAAAAAGCATTGAAGCAGATTTTTCAACACTAATTGACAGATGTAAACCACTACAGGCTGCAGCAAAGTGGTAAATGCTAGCATTGATGGTATTCTCAAGTGCAGGTCTTGTATCACTGCCTTCAACAATAACAGAGTCATCAGCATAAGAAATAATTTTTTGACTGTATCGCTTATAAGTTTTGATAATCTTATCAGCAACAATGGTCCAAAGCAGGGGTCCTAAACAGGAACCCTGCGGGCAGCCCCGGAAGATTCTAAACCATCTTATGCCTCTAACAAACTTGAATCCTATGAGACGATGACTGATATAATTCTTTAAAGTCGTTTTTAAATACTCATAAATCGGAAGTTCATCAATTAATTCAGCCAAGATAAACCAATCCATCTCATCAAAGGCTCCAACCACGTCAAAAGAGATGAGCGAACAATATTTGAATTCTGAAAGTGTTTCCTTAATTATTTTCTTTACAGCTGCAAGAGCTGAAATTGTGCTGCGTGATTCTCTAAAACCATGCTGTCCATCATCCAAATATGACATAGATTCCAACATTGTAACGGTTCGGATCTTAACTATTCTTTCAAAAACCTTTGCAATGATAGGAAGAAGTGTTATAGGTCTATAAGATTTCGGTAACTTGGGATCACGGTTATGTTTGCGAAAAAATATTATAATGCCTTTCTTCCAGCATTTCGGGAAGTGACCAAACTTCAAACAGGTATTGAATAAAGAAATCATAAAAGCTGTAAAATTTTTACAAAGGTTCTTGATAATCAGCGCATCTATCTCATCGTAACCGGGAGCCTTATTATTTCCTTGTCGACTAACAGCAAAAAATAATTCTCTTTTAGTAATTGGAACAAAATCATCAGAATCTTCAAAATTAACATCACCGATATATTCAAATGTATTCAGAGGAGGATTATTTACCTCAAAATGCTCTGACATAAGATTTTCCGCAATATCATCATATGAATCAAAGACTTGAGAGTTTTCAAGAGTGGTAAAAATTAAATCATTCTTAGATAGAGATTTTTTTGAAATAAATTTGTACAGACTTCCGTAAACATTGTCTGTCTTCTCACAAAAACCTACCCAGGCAGAACGCTTAGCTTTTCTCAGATTTTGTTTATACATTCTTCTGGCAGCTATATACTTTTGTTTATACTGTAAATTATCAATGTTTTTAATATACCGTTTGTACAAGGCATTAACCCTATTACGTTCTTTTCTAAGAGAACTGTCATACCAGTTTACAGTAGAAGTATGTTGTATAACACCACGCTTAAAACACTTCATCATAAGTACTTGTAATAAATCAATAAAATCCTCCATCCAAACATCTAATGAAGAAGAATTTAAAATTCTTGCTAATGAATGTGAAAGAACTGACAATTTGTCTGCAAAAAGGCTATTAAATTTCTTCATATTCTTATTTTTTGTTTTAAATCTGCCATGACTAATCTGTAACGGAGTAGAAGAGAGGGTAAATCGGATATAACGATGATCACTGTACGAAAAGTTTTTATCATCAACTGTCCAATTATCAAGTAACGAGAGAACGTCCAAACCCACCAGGGTCAAATCCGGACGACCTTTCCTGTTATCTTGTACATAAGTATGTTCTGAATCAGGAGAGTTCATAATTGACAGATTAGTAATCATTAAGTACTCCAGAAGGACCTCCGCGCGGTCGGACTCTCTTGAATAGCCCATTGAAAGCAATGACACATTAAAATCACCACCGATAAGCACTCTGTTACAATCAGAATAATGATGACACCAAGTTCTTAAATCAGCTTCAAGATTGCCTGAAGGTGCAGAATATAGCTAACCAATAATAAAGTAGTCGTTCTCAACTGTAATATTTATAAACACACTGTTTTCCAAACTAAGACTCTTCACACTTGCATAGGTCTTAAAATGACATACAATAGCAGCAGAACAAGAAGAAGACAAAAAACAAAGCCATTCAGGAGGCAAGTCAACGAAAGAACTATTAAAAATATAAGGGTCTTGACAGAGAGCAAAGTGGATGTCAAAGTTAACCATATAGTGAATAAGAGCATTGGTTGCATCAGAACAATGGTGAAGATTGATCTGAACAAAGTTAAGTTCAGACAAAGATTGAGAAGAACCCAAGACAACTATCACAACCGTTTAGCAAGTTGATCAGAACGGTACGCCTTAAACTGTGGACAGTCCGGACTGTCCGCTCTATGATCAGCGTCCAAATCAATGTCAGTAACACCCATACAATTGATACACATCTCAGTAAGCACATTACAATCCTTAATTGTATGGTCTCCAGCACACTTAACACACTTGACTGGGTTCTCACACTTAGAAGCAACATGACCAAAAGTTTGACAATTGTAACACCGTATGATCGGAACAAACTCAACCACACGGTACCTTTCTAAGTCGATACATATACGGCGTCTTTTAATAACGAATTGAGAGACCTCCTTACTAACCCCAATCAGCCAGTTAGTTTTCCCAGCCTTTGTTGTAATACGTCTGATTATATGCATATCCAAATATTTCTGTAAATCACCAGGCTCACCCCTACTAGCCTCATTCACCAATTTACTCAGCGATTTCCGAACCAAATCCTCATTAACTTCCGGATCGACACTCATAATCAAAATTCTCTCGAGTCTTCTTCTTGGAACAGTAACCTTAATTCTGCCCTTTAAATTATCAGATTCCACCAATACCTCCTTCAACCTCTCCGAATCTGCACTTGTCTGCACCTTCAGAATAAGCTGACCAGCCTTGGTTACCACGGCATCATCAGGAACCGGCACATCAGATTTAGAGCGACAAATACCTTTAATATCCTTTTTAATAGTATCCAAAGAATCCTCCCCAGAAGAAGTGACCATCACTGAAAAATCAGACTCTCTTGACACCTTTGGAGTCGAAACAGCAGCATGTTGCGAAACATCCAGCTGACCAGTTGGTCTTGATCTTGAAAATTTATCAGCAAGAGCCTCATATGCCTTATTATGCGTTATCAAAGTCTTTAATTTAGTCTGACTTGTCACACAATCGCGATGTGCTTTAACAAGGCAAATGGTGATAAAATCCATACACTTCTTCATCATGCCCATTATATCAGCAGTAAATTTACCACTCTTATTATTCCTCTGGGACTCAAGCGTTTCGTATATATAATTTATCCTACTAACGGCCGCAGGAAATTCCAAAACACCAGCCTCATCCAACACCTCCTTCGTCGCTTTCTCCATCTTAGCCATAACTAACGCAAAAAAGGCAAACGAGATAATAACCAATCACCAACAACAGCAATGTATACACAAAAATCTCAAAAATACGAAATAACAATCACAAAAGAAAATCAAAGGCAAAGACTTACAATTTACGTCGATATCTAAGCGGTTGGTACAGTTAGAACATACTTTCATCATATATAAGAACACTATCTACTGGATAGGAAAAGAAACAAATGATCCAACAAACGAACAGAAGAACTGGGTGACTAATAAAGTCTCTTAAGCAAATAAATGAATAAGCGCCGCTTAAACTGATCAAAACACAAATGCCGCTTAATAGGATCAAAACAAAAACAAAATAGCTTGAAGCCTCTTAGCTCCCGGGACACGTGACATATTCATAAAGCACAACTAAAACGTAACCTAGCAACCAACAAAGTAAACTAAAACTTACTAACACCGGAAAACAACCTGTACAATAGAGAAGACTCCACAAGAACAAATCTCCACCTCAGTAAAAATACAAACAATCCACAGAAGAAATAGAACCACTCAACCTTGACACGTTAACTAAGATGGCGACGTAAACAATAGCAGAACGCGAAAACGCCCACTATAGAAAACATATGAAAAAGAATAATAAACTCAAGTAAAATACATTGAAACCAAGGTAAGAGCTATATTTAAGTAATATAAGTAATTAAGTTAGAAAATAAATGAAAAATTAGTACTTAAATAGCCTGTAAGATAACTCACAAGGCTAAATAAATGAATACTGGGCTGTCGGAGCAATGAAAATTTTCAAAGTCGGATTAAAGCAAAAATAAGCAAATAAAATTCAAAATAATTACATAGAAATAAAGAAACAGAAAATAGAAACACTATGCATGTATTACTAGGTCAGAAAAACTATAATTACCACTTTAAATGCAAATAAAGCAGGAGCTTGCAAAAATACGTATACACCACACACCAATGCAGAGAGAACTATAACAGGATCAGGATCACTCTGCCAGGGAGCCAACCAAAAATGGCATAGGCATGAACCCCTGACAGAAAAGTACCCTCTGCGACCTGCAAAACCACAGCTGGGGAAAAGCCCAAGAAATACAATGACAAAAAAAAAATAAATAAATAAATAAATAAAAAATAAAAGTAAAACTCACAAAGAGCGCCCTGGCGCTTGAAAAGTGGTTAAAATAAAACAAAGATTAAAAATCAAAATTTATATTTTATAAACGAAAAATGTTTATTTAGTTCGTTGTAAATAAGACTGAGTCTGTGATAATTTGATTTCGAGAACAGTATGTTACGCATGTTCCAGCTAAGTGTCCGGTTACGGATAAAGTTAAATGAAGTAGGCATCAATGGACATTTACCAAACAGATAATGTTTGACATCACCGATGTTTCCACATAGGCATTTATCACTCTGGCGTTTTCCCCTTTTATAAAGATAACTAGGAAATGCCCCATGTGCAGATATAAAATAGGCATGGACTTGCGAGGAACACAAAAATGAGGTATCCACTTCTTTAATAATACTATGCGTGTCTCTTCCCTTATCGCTATAAGACCATTCGTTCTGCCAAATTTTAATAATATTGCTTTTGTAGAACTGCTTCACAAACGAAACAGGGATTGGAATGTTTATTTCAACATCAAATGTACCAGTCTCAGTTACTGATTTGGCAAGGTAGTCTGCGCGCTCATTTCCGACGAAACCAACGTGGGATTTAATCCAGCCTATATTAATAGTTTTATTATGCAATAGTCGTAAATTCGTATAAATATTAAAAAGAATTTCGTCCGTTGGAAAAAGATTTTGAAGTGCTTGAACTGAGGACAAGCTGTCTGTATAAATGTGGAATACACTGTATGAGGAGTCTCTACACCACTCAATTGCGGAATCTAAGGCAGTAAGTTCAGCCTGGTATACCGTATTAAATAATTTAAGTCTAATTCTCTTCTCAAAGATAATATCTTCTTTCAAAAATACCACAAAAGCAGCTCCGACGCCCGTAGGCATCTTAGAACCATCTGTATATAAAACTGGGTGGTTGTACAAAGGGACCTTCTCAGTAATAGCACGTACGAAATTGACATGATGATCATAATAAAAGTAGGGATAGTGAAAAGTATAAACTTTTTTTATCAAACGATCTGTTGAAACATAAACATCTTCTATCCAATCTGAACCATCATTATTCTGAACTTCAAAACATAAAGCCAGTTGTTTTAATTCTACTTCGATTGGAGGAACTCCTGAAAGTACACAAAGTGCCTGTGTTGATATTGTCCGATATGCGCGAATGATAGATAAGAGACATAGCCTTTGGCATGAGGATAAACGCTTAATTCCATGGCTCCGTAAATCATTAAACCAAATTTCGTAACCGTAAGTAATCTGTTTCTTTAGCACTGAATTGTACCAAATTTTTAGAAACTCAAGTGGTAATCCTTTATCACGAATTCTTGTCTTTTGGATATTACAAGTAAAATCTTTTATTTTATCGCGGACCATATCGAGATGCTCCAACCAATGGAATCTACTGTCAAGATAAAATCCCAAGTACAGCAAATTATCCTTAACAGAAATGCTCCTCCCCTGGAGTTTAAAGATAGGTCGACGCTTTCTTGATATATATTTTCCAAAAAGCATTGAAGCAGATTTTTCAACACTAATTGACAGATGTAAACCACTACAGGCTGCAGCAAAGTGGGAAATGCTAGCATTGATGGTATTCTCAAGTGCAGGTCTTGTATCACTGCCTTCAACAATAACAGAGTCATCAGCATAAGAAATAATTTTTTGACTGTGTCGCTTATAAGTTTTGATAATCTTATCAGCAACAATGGTCCAAAGCATGGGTCCTAAACAGGAACCCTGCGGGCAGCCCCGGAAGATTCTAAACCATCTTATGCCTCTAACAAACTTGAATCCTATGAGACGATGACTGATATAATTCTTTAAAGTTGTTTTTAAATACTCATAAATCGGAAGTTCATCAATTAATTCAGCCAAGATAGACCAATCCATCTCATCAAAGGCTCCAACCACGTCAAAAGAGATGAGCGAACAATATTTGAATTCTGAAAGTGTTTCTTTAATTATTTTCTTTACAGCTGCAAGAGCTGAAATTGTGCTGCGTGATTCTCTAAAACCATGCTGTCCATCATCCAAATATGACATAGATTCCAACATTGTAACGGTACGGATCTTAACTATTCTTTCAAAAACCTTTGCAATGATAGGAAGAAGTGTTATTGGTCTATAAGATTTCGGTAACTTGGGATCACGGTTACGCTTGCGAAAAAATATTATAATGCCTTTCTTCCAGCATTTCGGGAAGTGACCAAACTTCAGACAGGTATTGAATAAAGAAATCATAAAAGCTGTAAAATTTTTACAAAGGTTCTTGATAATCAGCGCATCTATCTCATCGTAACCGGGAGCCTTATTATTTCCTTGTCGACTAATAGCAAAAAATAATTCTCTTTTAGTAATTGGAACAAAATCATCAGAATCTTCAAAATTAACATTACAGATATATTCAAATGTATTCAGAGGAGGATTATTTACCTCAAAGTGCTCTGACATAAGATTTTCCGCAATATCATCATATGAATCAAAGACTTGAGAGTTTTCAAGAGTGGTAAAAATTAAATCATTCTTGGATAAAGATTTTTTTGAAATAAATTTGTATAGACTTCCGTAAACATTGTCTGTCTTCTCACAAAAACCTACCCAGGCAGAACGCTTAGCTTTTCTCAGATTTTGTTTATACATTCTTCTGGCAGCTATATACTTTTGTTTATACTGTAAATTATCAATGTTTTTCATATACCGTTTGTACAAGGCATTAACCCTATTACGTTCTTTTCTAAGAGAACTGTCATACCAGTTTACAGTAGGAGTATGTTGTATAACACCACGCTTAAAACACTTCATCATTAGTACTTGTAATAAATCATTAAAATCCTCCATCCAAACATCTAATGAAGAAGAATTTAAAATTCTTGCTAATGAATGTGAAAGAACTGACAATTTGTCTGCAAAAAGGCTATTAAATTTCTTCATATTCTTATTTTTTGTTTTAAATCTGCCATGACTAATCTGTAACGGAGTAGAAGAGAGGGTAAATCGGATATAACGATGATCACTGTACGAAAAGTTTTTATCATCAACTGTCCAATTATCAAGTAACGAGAGAACGTCCAAACCCGCCAGGGTCAAATCCGGACGACCCTTCCTGTTATCTTGTACATAAGTATGTTCTGAATCAGGAGAGTTCATAATTGACAGATTAGTAATCATCAAGTACTCCAGAAGGACCTCCGCGCGGTCGGACTCTCTTGAATAGCCCATTGAAAGCAATGGCACATTAAAATCACCACCGATAAGCACTCTGTTACAATCAGAATAATGATGACACCAAGTTCTTAAATCAGCTTCAAGATTGCCTGAAGGTGCAGAATATAGCGAACCAATAATAAAGTAGCCGTTCTCAACTGTAATATTTATAAACACACTGTTTTCCAAACTAAGACTCTTCACACATGCATAGGTCTTAAAAGGACATACAATAGCAGCAGAACAAGAAGAAGACAAAAAACAAAGCCATTCAGGAGGCAAGCCAACGAAAGAACTATTAAAAATATAAGGGTCTTGACAGAGAGCAAAGTGGATGTTAAAGTTAACCATATAGTGAATAAGAGCATTGGTTGCATCAGAACAATGGTGAAGATTGATCTGAACAAAGTTAAGTTCAGACAAAGATTGAGAAGAACCCAAGACAACTATCACAACCGTTTAGCAAGTTGATCAGAACGGTACGCCTTAAACTGTGGGCAGTCCGGACTGTCCGCTCTATGATCAGCGTCCAAATCAATGTCAGTAACACCCATACAATTGATACACATCTCAGTAAGCACATTACAATCCTTAATTGTATGGTCTCCAGCACACTTAACACACTTGACTGGGTTCTCACACTTAGAAGCAACATGACCAAAAGTCTGACAATTGTAACACCGTATGATCGGAACAAACTCAACCACACGGTACCTTTCTAAGTCGATACATATACGGCGTCTTTTAATAACGAATTGAGAGACCTCCTTACTAACTCCAATCAGCCAGTTAGTTTTCCCAGCCTTTGTTGTAATACGTCTGATTATATCCATATCCAAATCTTTCTGTAAATCACCAGGCTCACCCCTACTAGCCTCATTCACCAATTTACTCAGCGATTTCCGAACCAAATCCTCATTAACTTCCGGATCGACACTCATAATCAAAATTCTCTCGAGTCTTCTTCTTGGAACAGTAACCTTAATTCTGCCTTTTAAATTATCAGATTCCACCAATACCTCCTTCAACCTCTCCGAATCTGCCCTTGTCTGCACCTTTAGAATAAGCTGACCAGCCTTGGTTACCACGGCATCATCAGGAACCGGCACATCAGATTTAGAGCGACAAATACCTTTAATATCCTTTTTAATAGTATCCAAAGAATCCTCCCCAGAAGAAGTGACTATCACTGAAAAATCAGACTCTCTTGACACCCTTGGAGAACTATAACAGATTGATTTTAAAAATAATAGAATAATTTATGTATCAAGATTTTATTTACCATCCATTATCCGGGAATCAATAGAGATCTTTTTACGCAGTAAGAATGTTTCTATGATTCAGTCTCCCTTGAGTTACCTAAAATTTGGAAATAGATGCCATGCAGGATTATAAACAATAGTAGAAATTAATTCACTCTCACACGTATTCATTTTTATTTTATTTCTTGTTTGCACTTTTTTTTCTTTTTACGAAAATATTTCTATCAACAAGGATCTTGGAAATGTCGCCGTTTGTACGATGAAACACATGTCAATCTAAATAAAGGTATTATGCTTTTTTAAGTGCATTTTTTATCACTTTTCGCAATTTTTAGCTTAGTTTAGTATTTCAATGCTGTTTCTTTAATCCATTTAAATAAATTTTATTCGTTATGATGGGAAGTGTGCAGTTCGCAAAATGGAGTTGTTGATCAGTTGGAAGTCATTAAATTATTTTCATACTGCCGGGATGATAATTTAACACTATTTTCGTTTCTGTTTTCTAGAATAGAATATTTAATTTTTTTAAATTTTCTACTTCGCGATACATAACTCTAAAAAAGAGGTATAAGTTATATCAATTGTTATATCAATACAGTTTATATCAATTAACATTTACATATTTACCAATTTTCATCAGGTATTGTTTTACTAAAAAATGGGACATTCATACATGTCTGTGTTTCTTGATGTTTGCTAAACAGTCATAATGTAATATTTTAAATTTAAATTGCTTAAGGGGATAGGATACCTCCGAACACGTCGAATAAGTAAAAAATACCACTATGTTCCAAGCTTCAAAACTTGTGTCATAACTCAAAAATAAATATCAAACGTCATTTAAATATAAAACCCATATTTAAATTTATATTTAAAAATATATATATGCTTGTAAATTCATAAATAAATATTGAAATTATAAGTTTAAAAATACATGATAATAAGAGAAAATCTTGCGCGCATGATAAAATCTAAAAATATGTATATCAAGAGGAAATTTTGGTGAAAATAAATACATAATAGTGTTACCTTTATACTAAAACAAGTACAAAAATGAAAACAAAATAAAACCTTACCCTTTTCCGGTTTTAAGTTATACATAATACAGACATGAATATGTGGTGAAAATTTCTTTTGATCGCCATGCATAGTTTTTTAGTCACACTGCGCGCAGTATCAAAATTCATAGTTTTGAATAAACGCAACGCTAAGTTTAATTATCCTAAGTAGTCTTAATATGTAGCCTTAATAAAACTACCATAATTAGTAAAATAATGGGAATTTTTTAATGCGGTTTTTTGTCTGTATTTCAGAAATGATTACGGAATCAAAATATGTATAAAACATTTTCAAAATTTTTGAAGGTTTAAAGGTATCCTACCCCTTTAAAAGGCGTACAGCCAACAGAGTGAAAAAGTGTCCAAGCCGGGACTCGAACCCAGGTCATCGGCAAAGCGCACCGACTTCTACCAACTGAACCACTTGGAATAATACCCAGCCTGGCACTTCTCACTGTCATATGTTGGCAAAGCTATAACCGCAGCACAAGAGGGAATATTTTTCCGTGAACAACCGACTCTGGTACAAACACGAAACTAAAGAAAATCCAGCATAGATGATATTGAATATATCTATATAATTCTTGGAAATTTTTCTGTAGAGTGTCGAGTCCCGACTTGCACACCTTTTCAATCTGTTGGCTGTATGCATTTTAAGCAAGTAAAATTTGAAATATTATTGAATGCAAGGAGTGAGAAATTTTCTACAGAAAAATTTCCAAGAATTATATAGGTTTAGTCAGAATATAGTTACCAAAAAATGATTTAATTCAATAAATAAAATACATTTATCATTAAAATAGCCATTAAAGCCTTTGTGCAGGTGATTAAAAAGCAGGAAATCAACGTTTAAAAATGCACAAATAATACGTGAAAAGCAGCAAACAGCTGTTTCGAATCTACTAGCGAGATTCTTCTTCAGTGCAAGATAGAGCAAGATCAGCGTGCTAGAAAAAGCAAGGCTGAGCAAAAAAACAAAGACGGCTTTACACCCGAATGCGCCACTCTCATTGGTTGTTTTGGCGCATTCGGGTATATGCATCGGGTA
This sequence comes from Maratus speciosus, assembly GCA_963932465.1. NCBI lineage: Eukaryota > Metazoa > Arthropoda > Arachnida > Araneae > Salticidae > Maratus > Maratus speciosus. The sequence goes on along the minus strand of OZ010792.1, from coordinate 197,132,185 downwards.
TATTCAGAAAGCATTAATCATTACTTTCTGAAAGTTTTCTCCCCAGTTTCATTTTACCTGTAAAAACAGTATTTTTGTGCTGTCTTGTAAAAATCTAGTAATATTTCTAAATACATAATTTTCATAAAAGCATCTGTGCCAAAAAATCCATAATGATTACTCTCAAAGAAAATCTAAAGTTCATCTCCAAAAATCGACTGTGTCCTTTAAAATTACAAAAATTCAAGAATATCCCTTCTACCTTAGTTTTTAATACATCAAATAGCATTCCGCACATCATTTTCTTAGAATAACGCTTTCACCTTCCCTGAGGCATCTTCAGTCCTGAATGAAACGAATTCTATCTTCTGGCAGAGATTTTTACACTTTTATTTTATGTATCAAATTAAAGCACTTTTTGGTAACTACAGGATGTCCGAAAATACCTAGGCACATTTTAAATACAATAAAAATCAAGTAATTGTTGCACAGGAGTGCGATTTCGATTAAAATTCTTCTCAGGGGGAAAAGTTTTCTTCAAGCGAATGGAAATAATTAGTTCCAAATTTTGATCATAGTTGCGCCACTTGTCCGGATGTTTGCTTTCAAACAGGCAATATTTCAGGTTAATTTTGATGCTGTGATACAGAAATGACGACTCCCAGCCTTGAAAATTGTAATTTTTGTGTCACAGCCTCAAAATTAATATGAAAATAAGAAAAAGCGCACATTTGAAAGGTAATCATACGGATAAGGGGCGCCATCTATGATCGAAATTCGGAACTAATTATTTTAATTTGTGTGAAGAAAATGTTTCATCCAGGGGAGCATTTTAGTCCAAGCCGCACTCTTGTGCGACAATTACTCGATTGTATATTGTATTTTAAAATGTGTCCAGGCATTTTCGGACATCCTATACATTATGACTGCTTAGCAAATATCAAGGAACACATTCATGCATGAATGCTTTATTTTTTTAGTACAATAATACCTGATGAAAACAGGTAAATACGTAGCACCGTATTGAAGGGCATATGATAGGTCTTTCAAAATGGAGATGATGTTTCATTAGCTAGAGTCAGAAACTCCGTTTAAATATTACACAACCTGGAAGTTGGGTAGGTAAGATCTTTATCTTTACCGCAACTCTAACCATCATAGACATCTATAGGCCTTATTAAAACAATGTTTATAGATAGGAACTAACAATTAAACACAAATTAAAAGTCATCAATACAAGTAAATGAAAAGAATAGGTAAGTAATATAAAAAATAGTTTCACATTGATGAGAAATAATTAATTAGTTCGCTTTTTACGCAGTCGGATTTTTTGATGTTTCAAATTTAATTTTTATTTGTACAATAATATCTGACCAAAATCTGAAAGTATGTAAAGGTATAATGTAATACAGTTGTTAATCAAAATCCTTTGACTTTTAGTTATCTGGATATATCAAGTATTTAAAAATTAAATTTAAATAATCAAAAATCCCGACTATGTAAAAAGCGAATTAATAATTTCTTATCAATGTGAAACTATTTTTTTTATATTACTTACCTATTTTTTATTTACTTGTATTGATGACTTTTAAATTGTGTTTAATTGTTGGTTCCTATCTATAAAAGCTGTTTTGATGAGGCCTATAGATGTCTATGATGGTTAGAGTTGCAATAAAGCTAGAGATCCTACCTACACAACTTTCAGGTAAAGCTAGAGATCCTACCTACACAACTTTCAGGTAAAGCTAGAGATCCTACCTACACAACTTTCAGGTAAAGCTAGAGATCCTACCTACACAACTTTCAGGTTGTGCAATATTTAAACGGAGCCTCTGACTGTTAAATAGTCAATGAAACATCGTCTTAATTTTGAAAGACCTATCCAATGATATGTCACTCAATAGGGTGCGTAAAAATTTTTTTTCGTCTCTACCGCCATTTTGTATTATACAGCCGTCATTTTGAATTTATAAGAACAGAATATAGCCTATAAACATCGGACGGTTAAGACGAATCGATAGAGACCCCATTCATTAAAATCCATCCAGCCATTGGGATGTTTCGAGGGTATAAAGAAATCCACATACCCAGATACGCGTGAAACACATAACCCTTCTTGGCAGTCCGGTAATAATAAATACATCAAATATTATTAGTATCATATCAATTAAATCCTTGTCATAAAAACTGGAGAAAGTTTTCTTTAACAACAGTGAAAACGTCAATCAAAAGTCATTATTTTATCTTAAAAGACTGTCTACAGTACATTCCGTTATAAAATAGAAAGTTCCTTATTAATTTTCTGTAAATGTCATAGATACCATTTTTTTGCGTGTTTCAGCAAGTGTTTAGTGAAAGATGGATGGCTAAATTATACTTTCTTGTATTAATCTTTTCCAACGTAAGTGAAAATAATTATTGAAACTAGAGATGATAATATTCTAATGCTGTTTCGATAATTGATTTGAAAAAATCTTTCCTGCTTTAATGGAGCGCAGATAATAAAAAGAAAATATTGATCAGTTAGGTTTCTATTCTATTTTTCGACGATGATAATTTTGCTCATTTTTTCTGTTTTTAGGAGTAATTATTAAAAAATCTTATTTATTCTATTGAAATATAAGGAAATGGGCTCATATTTTTAAAGCACATATATTTGTGCCATTGCGAAATTATTCTATTGTCATGAAAAAATATAAAAAAATTCTTTAATAACAACGAAAAGATCAATTAAAAATCATTATTGATTCTAAAAGTAAGAATAACATTCCGTATGTACCTAAAACTAAAGATTCCAATTTTGAAATTTCCAAAAATGTGTTAGCCCCACCAGTGGCTGAGAGGTTCTGCTCTCGAAGCTGGTAGACGGGAGGTGCTTGGTTCGAACCCAATCGCGCCCGTCGGCCTAACCGTTTCGGAGTTTTCGTGGTTTTCTTCGAAACCGTGGTTTCCCATGCGTTAATACGGGTTAGGTTCCCTTAGAAAGACCCCCCACGAAGGGCACTCCCCCCCAGGGCCTATATCCCACGTGTTGATAATCGGCCGTCATAAACACAAACCAAACCAAACCAAACCAAAAATGTGTTAGATGTCCTATACGCCCTTCACAAGAGCCACATAAATGGTGAATGGCTAAAATATATCTATTAAAATTTTAAGAGTTATTGAAGAGAGTGATGCATTCCAATTATACTTTCGCAACTCAGTTAAATAAGATTTGCCTACTTTGATGTAGAGTGTTTATATAATAAAAGATAATGTTAATCTATAAAATATCTCAGATTTATTTTTCATGCGACGATAATAATATAATACATTTTTTAGCTCATAGGCTATATAAGCCTGAGATCTAATGTGCCCGAAGATTTTGTATGTACGTAACGCGATAACTGTTGATAAAAATATCCGATTTGCTTCAAATTTTGGATATAGATTCATTCTGATACGGCGCTTCCATGATTAGTTTTGGGATTTCATTGATTAAGTATAAAGGGAGGGGGGGGGGAAATCGGGCTAATCCCCCTTAATTTAGATAATTGGATTTTTCAGGCAGAATTATCCGATTTGCTTCAAATTTGGTATAGCGGTTAATCCTGATAAGGAGCTTTCCTGATTAGATTGCGAAGTTTATTGATTAAATATAAAGGGGGAAATTAAAGCTACCTCGTCCTTAATTTAGATAAATGCGTTTTTCAGGCAGAATTATCCGATTTGCTTCAAATTTGGTATACAAGTTTAATTTGATAAGTAGATTCCCTGATTAGATTTGGAGGTTCATTGGTTAAGTATAAACGGGGTAAATGGAGGATCTAATCCCACCCCCCTCTTAATTTAGTTAAATGTGTTTTTTTGTCGATTTCTTTATTTTTCGAAAGGCATTATTCTTTGAAGTAAGAGTATAATATACAATAGTGTGAATAACCTGTGAGCTCAATGCCATCAGTTTACCCGGGAACTTTTCTTTTTATCAAAATGTGTTTCTGTTTTTTAAAATAGTAATTACTAAGAGTTGCAATCAATGTTATTAATACAGTAATTTATAAAAGTGTTCCAGCATTAAAAACAGAATGCGCTGAAATTTGTAAGCGAAGTCTAGCAATTAAACCCTTATTTAGAAAAAAAAAAAAAAAAAAGCAGTAAAATACATCAGTAATAGATTAAAAATTATTACTGACTCCAAAGTAGTGTCTGATATAAAGTTTCCTTCTAATATTTTTTCGAAATATTTTAAATATTATAAAATATAGTTTAAACTATTAATTTTGGACATCATGTTAACATTGATTATTAAATGAAAAAATACGAATTGAAAGTTTCTGATTTATTTTACTAATAAAGATGCTAAAATACACAAAAATGTCCTTAGAACTTAAAAACCGTCAAATGGTGTTATGGAGATATGCATTAATGAAATAGGGGAGACCGGGTCACATTTTCCATAGAGGCACTTTTTCCAAAATCGCTTTAATTTTTTAATGAGCCTCTATCTGACCACAGAGGGTGAAATGGTTGAAGTGGCAACACTTCACACACCACCAACAAAAATTATAATTTAGTAGCTGCTGCCACTTCGTCAGGAGAGCTGTTTTTTTTTTTTCATTGTTTCAACAACGAGTAAAGTTTCAAGCTTTTATTAAAACGTAAAATAAACGTACTAGCATTAAACTTACTGTTTTGACATTGCATGTACTAAAAAAAGGATTATTTCTTCACATAACTATGGTTTGTTTTGCAATTAAGTTACACCACTATTCGTCGAGGTAGTGTGAAAGTTGCAATATGGCGGCGGGGCAGGTTTTCCAACAGCATACGAGGCATGTATTCCAACATGTGTATCATTGGAAAACGTTAACATTGAAAAAATGTTAACTATTTTCTAAAATGGGTTCATTTAATCCGTTTCATGTTAATTATGCCTTTATTGTCATTCCTACCTCACATCAGTTATAAGCTACAAACTATAAATCACACTGTGTATGAGCCCCTCAAAAAGCAAATTAATACTGATTTTGATGCCTGGGTATGTATAAATAAATGGCCTAAGACAATTTCAGACCGTCCATTTTGGGTAGAGCTGCTGCACTGGCGTTAACGACCGTCAATATTATGGCAGCTTTTAAATTTACGGGAATTTCTCACTGAATACTGAAATATTTAGACTCGGATTTTATACCATCTTACTTTCTTGAGGGGGCAGTTTATACCGTAGTAAATCTTCAAAACACCAACAATTCTGAAGAGACTTCAAAATTGCCAGAACCATCGACTGTTCATAACCTTAATTCAAAAACCACGGAAAGCACCAAATGCTTCTACACCAACCCAGGCTAGCACTTCTGAAGAAGCTTTTCCTTCAAGTTCCACTCAAACGTCCCCTATTGCTTATGAAGATGTTCCTTCTACATCCAAACAAACGTTCCCTACACCAGAAGTTAGGCTTTTTGAGAAGACTTCACATAGGAGGAAAACACGGCGTGGAAAGAAAAACATGGAAGTCGCCTATACTAACTAAGTCTCCCGTTAAAAATCAACTAAAAATGGAAAAAGATTTATCTAAAAAAGGAAACTGCAAAAGGATTCAGATAAGACGAGCGCAAAAACAACATTAACAAAAAAATCCAATTCGGCCAGTAAGCTGTGTGCAGTTGGGCCTTCATCTCCAAATGTAAAATGCATTAAAAAATCAAAGTCTAAAAAGGTATAAAAAGATTACATTCAAGTGACGAATAAGATGAAGACTGTCTTTGCCTTTCTTACTTTAAACTTTACTCCGAATCAAAGGCAAATGAAAAGATGGTGCGATACAATAAATGGGCGCATGAAGACTTCACCAGAGAAGATGTTTCTTTTTAGGTGCGTTCGTAATTATATAAATACGTGGCACCTATAGTCGTCGTTCAGTCCGTCCGTCTGTCCGTCTGTCCGTCCGCATATAACAGAGCAAAAACTACCCAACCGAATAGTCTGAAATTTGAAATATAAGATTGTTGCAAAATTTTGTCGAGCCATTTCAAATTTTATGAAAATCGGACGCATAGTTTAATTACAGGAACAGTCAAAAGTTTTTCTTTACATTACGGCCAATGGGAAAAATTATTGCAAGTGCATTTTAATGATGTTACAGCCTTCCGAATGGTCTGAAATTTTAAAGATATAATTGTTGCAAATTTTTGTCGAGCCATTTCAAATTTTAGGAAAATCAGTTGTATAGTTTAATTACAGGGACAGTCAAAAGTTTTTCTTTACATTACGGCCAATGGGAAAAATTATTGCAAGTGCATTTTAATGATGTTACAGCCTTCCAAATGGTCTGAAATTTTAAATATATAATTGTTACAAAATTTTGTCGAGCCATTTCAAATTTTAGGAAAATCGGATGTATAGTTTAATTACAGGGACAGTCAAAAATGTTCGGGGAATGGGAAAAAATTATTGGGAGTGCATTTTAATGATGTTAAAGACTATGGACTTTATGAAGTGCAAAAAATTATACATTCAGTACAATATGGGGTGCAAAAAATAATTATAAAACTTGTTATAGTACGAACGCACCTCATTTGCCACGTTTGACGAGCAATTTCCAACTTGTTTAAATTGCGTTTATTGTTATTCAGACAATGGTGACGGCTTTTGTTTAAAAAAATCTGACTTTATAAAATTGTTAAATGACAGTTTTTGTAAAATCATTACGTGGAATTTCTTTTCTATATTAACTAAATTTTTCTATGTATTATTGCTATGCCTTTCTAGTTTACAATAAAAAATACATATTAATTAACAAGCAAGATTTATTTCCTATGTTTTACCATTTAAAGCATAGTTGGAAAATTTGTCCCTGTACATTTTTAGTAGGCTGGTAAACTTGCCCCGCATACGGGGCACATTTCCTAACGTTACATAATCAGACTTAACCATTTTCTGTTAAAAACTATATTTACTTTTCTGAAAAACAATTGTATAAGTTTATAAATAAAGGTCTAGGGTATACAATGATATCCTGTTGACCTCAAAATATATAAAAATAAAAAATACAAAAATAAATTTCTAAAAAGTTTGACAATCTGCCCTGGTCTCCCCTATAATATCAACGTAAACGCAAAACTAACTGCCAAATTAAAACACTTGCACACAGGAAAATAGACCCATTTCCTAACGGGAGAACATCAGGCGTTTATGTGATATATTTTACAGATAAAGTAAATCAGAAAAAAAAAACTCAATTACATAACCATGACTACAAGGAAATTTAAAGACAGTCTCAAAGAAACATATTGCAGACCTAAAATATAGTAAGCCGTCAACAGCTTTATAAAGGCTAAAAGAAAAACAAGACACCGACATAATTTCAATAAAGCAAGAAAGTGACATTTCACGCCTTTGATTTTTCCCCTGAAGATGGCTGTTTTATAACAGTGTAAAGCGCTTGGGTTTTAACATCATTTGACAGTTTTTATGTTCTTAAGACCTTTTTACCTATTTTAGCACCCCTATTATATAGAAAAATCAGAAATTTTTAATTTGTGTGTTTTTCATTTATTTTAAATAGAAATATTTTTTGTTCGTCAGCAAGTGCCTTATGAATAATGGGACTCTAATAGGTTATTTCTTCAATTAACGTTATTGAATGTAATTATCAAACATAGCGAAGTTAGCTTTCCAATGACATTTTGATTGTTTTTTAAAAACAATTTTGTTTAATTTCAAGAAAAACGTTTGGTAGTAACACCCAGATGTCTATCGATGAAATATCTCAGATTTACTTTGATTCGAACAATGATAATTTAATAAATAATAATAATGAAAACTTGTTAGGAGTAATAAATTGTAGGGAATTTAAAATCTCTAAAATATTGTCCAAAATAAAGTTTTATTCTTATAATATTTATGATATTTAAAGAAAATATATTTTCTCTCCTTTAGCAAGTACCTCAAGAATAATAGATGGCTGAAAGACATTTTCTTTCATTGAATGTTTCAAGAGTTTTTAAAAGTGGGTGTTTCTACCATTATGGGACAAACTTGGAGGGGTAGTGCAGCTGACTAAAACAACAGCTTCCTATACAAAACATGTTTGTTTTGTATAGGAATGTAATGTCGGAAATGAAAAGTTTTGGTGAAAAACAAGAAATGCGGAGGAAATGTAAACGAGCGTTTTATTGACATAACAATTACAGTAAGTGCTCAAATGTACCACTGACAGCGTCTAGCAAGTGATTGGGTACCTTTTCGCAAATTCCAAGTATTTCACAAACATTTGCAGCACGGACTGAAAGTCTTGCAATGAGGTCCTCATCAGAGTCAACTGTCGTCTTATAGATGAGACATCTGGAACATTCGAACGAATACGCCAATCACTTGATAGATGCTTTCAGGTACGTATTGATGTTGGTGGTGGCGCATTTAAGCACTTACTGTAATTGCTATGTCAATAAAATACTTGTTTTCATTTCCGCCTCATTTCTTGCTTTCGGCTAAAACTTTTCATTTCCGACCACGCATTCCTATGCAAAACATGCTTGTTTTAGTCAACTGCACCCCATGTTTTCGACCAACATAATCGTTTGCACCCCATGATCGTAGAAGCACAATGTATACATATATCTGCTTTCAAAGAATTTCAGCTAGTTTAGTGAAATGCTGATAAACTAAATTGAATTTCATACAAAATTGCGACCATTCTATGAATTTTCCTTTTAAATAGTGGGAGCTTCTTTTTTGAAGTTTTATGTAAATCTACCTAATTGGCCTATTTTAATATCCAATGAGAGCGTTAGTTGAACTATAACTTATGACAATGCATTCATTGGATATTATATGCACTTTCTATCAAACAAAATTAATATATTCCGTGCAATATATATATATATATATATATATATAATAATGTCAGTGTTATGAATATTAGCTAATTTATTAATTTAATTTTAGTAATTGGAAATCGATGATGATTTATAATATATATATATATATGTACATTTTTCAGTTTTGAGTCTTACTGGTACCCTCATCCTACTATATATTATTTGCATCACCTATTATTTAAAGAACTATCATGAAAGTAGAGAAATTTTCCTTTAAAAACAGTGTAAAGGGCGATCAAAAAACTATATATTTAAAACGCGTTTTCTTTCGAAAGTTCATGAGAAAAAACTACTTCCTCAAATTACAATATTTGGCTACAGATTTGTTTTTTTCCATTCGTTTGTTCAAAACTTTTATTAATTAACAAAAATTTTCAATTATAATTTTACTTCTGAGCAACGTACACTGTAAAAAAAAAATCTGTAAAGTTACTAAAATTTTTCTAGGAAATTGGGATTCTAAAACTTTTTTGTAACGGCAACAACAAAAATTCATGTAACAGATAGGGGAGACTAGGGAGGGTTGACTCCCTTTTTAAAATATGATTTTTTACTTTTAAAATATTGAACGTAGAGTAATGTTTTATATATCATTTTATTCGTTATACAATCAGTTATCAAAATAAAATTGCTACTTAAGTGTAATATATAAAAAAATTGAAAAATGATTGATTTTATTCATGAGAAGATAATGGGTCAAGGCTCCCCAATTATACGGAAGGGTTGACCCACTATATAGGAGGCTTGACCCACTTTGTTTTATATTGAAATATTTGTGAAGAGAAATAAAATCCGTTTAAAAAAAGCAAAATAACTTTATTCTACACGCTTAAATTATTATAAAAAATATTTTTGAAGGTATGATGATTAACCTGCTTAGACGTAATCACAAGTCAGAGGAGAATTTTTTTGTTTTAAACAGGATTTTGCCTGGGCAGGTATAATTGTACAGAATGGAAAATGCAATTTTAACATTTAAGGCAGTAGTCTGTTAGAAACATTTTCCGTTTTTATTGGATTTCATGTATTATTATGTCCGGATTTAGGAGCCACTGTCCGGCCTTTTTTTGTCACCTTGTCATACTTTTTGTGACACTCGATCTGACAACTCTAGTTGTCACACTGTTTGGCTTCATCTCACTGTATTCATCCTGGTGAAAGTTGTCTACATACCTTCCTAAAGTTTTTCTATCAATGCTATGTTCTTTTGCAGCCGCATGAGCACTTTTCATTAACATCTTTTAACCTTTTCAGGGTCAAAGTACTTTCAGTACTAAAATGCTGACATAAATGATTGGCACCAGAATTTACGAACAAAAATATTTGGAAATAAGAAAAAGGTTATATTTCACATACATATTAAATGGAAAAGATTTTAGCAAAATTCTGTTGCCATTGTGGCGTTTGGGAATTGAAATTAATTGGTTTAATAAATATACCACTGGCACTGAATGGTTAAAAATTTCTGCTTTCATACTTTCTAGTCTTTTCCAATGTTCCTATTTACCTACTGAAAGTATTATTTAAATAGCAAAACTTCCTGTCAACTTTCCCATTTATATTTCATTAAATTGTTTCTTGCAGTGCATACTACAGCAATTTTTGCACATTTTTCTTTAATCAATTTTAAACATTTTCTTTTCCCATCTTACTGTAGTTTTACAGAAAAAAATTACATTCGTTTTTTTATATAATCATTAACCTGTCATTATGCACAGTGTATAATAAAAAAGATTTCCAAAAACATTTAATTAAGGGAGCCTTGAGCATCTGGTCAACCCTTCCTCACATTGACTGGGTCAAGCCTCGCCATAAAGTCCTTTTCTAAAGAATAGCACATTGTTATGTTAAGCCTAACTAACTGTAGAAACTTTATGCATGGAATGATAGCTCCATATTTTTGCATTACTTAAAACCTGCTTACTTAAATTTCTATGATATATTTTATCAGAAAAAAGCTTACAAAATATTTCTAAAAAACACAATTTTTAGGTTGAAAACGCTTTACAATTTAATTTTTCCACACCTATTTCGATTATCTGTACGAAACAAAGACTATTGTTTGAGCATTCCAATACCTTTGGTTGACACCTACTGGTAAAACTCTGAAATTCTTTTACGTATGAAAACTGGTGGGTATGTCAAGTCTCCCATATGGTCAACCGTCCCTAGTGTTCCTTTACACTACTAGTATTGCAACGAAATGAAAAAAATTGTAAAGTTACTAAGAATATTTTAGGAAACTTGGATGCTTAGAACATTTTATGCAACTGTAATCCACGTTACAGATAAAATTTTAGTAAGCATACAGATTTCTGTAACTTTATATCTGTAGAATTACTGATTTTTTTACAGTGTATATGTACAGATCTGTGCCTTTTGGCAGATGCAATGCACATAGGCATAGGAAATCGCTCGGTTACGCTATCACAGGTGGATAGATGTTTGCTTTATTTACTGTGACAGATGTGTGCTTTATTTTCTTTATTTATTGAATAGGAAATGGGCGTAGAAATATACTCCCTATTTGTAGGATAATTCATTAGATCCATGAAATTTTCTTTCTTGCAGTGATGATGATCAGTTGAATATGGTGGTAATGTCAAATTGGTTTGCATTACACAGTTGTTTACGGATTGTTTGTTTGGAGTTTACATGGAAAATCCTACTATATTTCACAGGGGGAAGAAGGCGAGGGAGTTAACATTTCTAAAATAAAAAAAAATTTTAAATGTTTAATATTCTCCCTGTATTTTTTTTATTTTTTTTATTTATTTATTTATTTTATTTATTTATTTATTTATTTTTTGGTAAAGGTTTGGCGGGTTTTATCTGTTCTTTATAAAGTTTGGAGTTTATATCTGGAGTACATTTTAGATAAAACGGAAGATTCATCCTTAATTTTCTTTAAATCTCTTACATAGTATAGATGAGACGGGATAAGCCCGAGCCCGTGAAACCCAGCCCAAGACCGGTCTTTACCGAAACGGGCTCGGGCTGGAATTTTATACCAGTCATCGGGCTCGTGCTGAAAGCGAAATTTATGCTTATTCGAAAATTGAAAAAAGCAAAGAAAACTCCCGATTTAAGAAATGAGATCATGTAAGTTTCTTAAATCGTTTTAGAATTCTTTAAAAATAAGTCTGAAAGGGAATTGCTTTGCTATTCATGGAATATAATAAGGAGAAATATTACATTCTTCTTTTGCACGGTTAAAGTTAATAACATAAAGAACCATGATATATTCGTTGTCTATCCTCGCTTTCTTTTTGCAGTCATTTTTTAGAGTTACTGGAAAATAGAACTCATGTCTTTCCGCCATATTTGTACAACAATATTTTAAAAGATTAATAATTGTGACTTTCGCAGATTTCTACCAGCGATTGAGTACCTATAAAAAATTTGCTATTTCAAATAGATTTGCAATGATATGAAAAAAAAAAAGTTTCTAAGACAGAGTATTTAGGATTAATACTTATTTCTATATGAAAAGTGATTTTTAAATGAAAAAATTAATTCTGAAGCGATTTGAAAATGTTACTATCAATTCTTAAGTACGTACTTTAGGTACCCCCAGTAGCAAGATTCTCTGTGTTAATCTGCAGCAAATGAAAATTTATCTGCCACCCAAGAATGTTGAACCAAACTTACTATTATAAGAAGTTGTAGTAGCCCATAAAATAAGCAGAGTTTGCATTTATAAAAAAAATATAATCAGAAAGTAAAATAAATGCAATAAATGTAGAAATAAAAATTGAATTTCAGCACTTCTCCTTAGCCTAGAATTTTTTTAAGTTATTAGATTGGTCTGCAAGGTATTAAAAAAATCTGAAACGCCGCTCCGTGTTGCTCTGCTTCTGCTACCAGGTCGGTATCGGGCTCGGATTGGGTCAGCCTCTGATAACATAAAATGAATTTGGACTTGGGCGGGCTTAGATTTAGAACCGCCAAGCTCGGTCTTCGAATAAAGTCCGAATTCCTCTCTATTACACAATATATATTTCCGTTCTTCCGTAAGAATTTCTTGAATGATGGATATCTGAAATATATTCCTTACCATTGAAATTTTATTATTTTTTAAATAGCTATTGAAAATAGTTCTTGTATTTATAGATAAAAGTTCTTCATTATTTTTTTGAGAACTGATGAAATGAAAATTTATTTCCTTTTATGTAAATTTAGAGAAAAGTTTCATAAAGAGAAAATGAATTGTTAATCATTAGAGCATCTTAGGTTTAGTTTTTACGTGAGATTCAGTAGATTTTCAAAAATTTGCTTTTGCTTAATAGACTAATTCTACTTCTATTAATATACAAAATATTAAGAATTTCAGTCAATCTTATTATTAAACAGTTTTAGTGAAGATTTTATGCATTTGAAATAGGAGCACTAACATTTTTCACTTCATCTGGCAATTAAATCCTTCTTTTACAAAATAGAAAAATTGCCTTTTATTATTAGTAAAACCGGCAATCAGACATCATTACTAATTCTACGCAACTGTCTGTGTTACAAAGAACTGAAATTTCTTTTTTAATTATTTCTAAATGTCTCATATATGACTTTCCGCCTTTCAGTAAATACTACGGGAATGATAAATGTCTGAAATATGTTACCGCTCAATGAAATTTTTGAAAGTTACTGAAAGTAATTATTGAAAATGAAATACTCCAGTGCTATTTCGTAACTATTTTAAAGAGATTGTGTCTGGTTTCAAAAGTGTACTTTGTGAATAAAACTGAAGTTCTTATCAATAGAATGTCTAAGGTTTACTTTTCAAACGGAAAATTTAATTTAATAAATTACAAATTATTTATGTTTTTAAGAAAATAATTATTAACTATTTCAGTAATTATTAACTATTGAACTGTAACTATTTATAAAATAGTTCATGTATTTTAAATATATGCCCTAAATTTCTTTTATCTGTGCATTCTAGCAGTTAAAAACGTGTCAAAAACGCGTCAAAAATATTTTAATAGCAGGTGAGAGAGCAATTAAAAATTATGACATACTCTGAAAGGATATGCACAGTGCATTTTTATTAAAATAGAAGGTTTCTTCTTAATTTCCTTAAAATATTTTGGATACATTATCTTTCATCCTTTAATAAGTGCCTTGTGTAAGATAGATGAATTAAATATCCTTTTTTCTGTGGAAGCTTTTGAAAAATATTGAAAAAAATTATTGGAACAAGATGTGATAGTATTTCAATGCTATTTTGATGATTGATTTATATAAACATTCCTTGCTTTGATGGAGAGTGTTGAGCTAGTAAAATAAAATTGTCGATCAGTTGAATACCGTAATTTAAATTTTCGCGAGACAATGATATTTTACCACATTTTAAAATAGTAATTATAATGAATTTCAATTACTATGCTGATGTGCTCTCAGCTCTATAAAAGAGCCCATGAATTTAAAACAGACATAATAAATATTATGTGTGCAATCCAGCAATTAAACTCGTGTCATAAATAATAGAGAAAATTTCCTTTAATAATAATATAAACATCATTCAAAAATCATTATTGGTTCTAAAAAACTATCTGAAGTATATAGCACATAAAATTGTGTAATCCTTAATTTTCTATAATTGCGTTAGATGTTATATTTTTCATTTTTCAGTGAGGCTGTATGATGAATGACAAAAGCATATATATATGAAATGATTTTTTCAAGATGTATCGAAATTAAAGGTGTATTTAAGTGATGTCTATAATGATAATAGATTTAAGCCTTTAGCGGGCGGTGTTTACAAAAAAGGACACCTAATTTTTAAGAGTATTGACACCAAGAAATTTTAATTAAAATTTTCCTTTTTTATAGTATAGGGAAATAAGCAAGTTTTATTGTCTAATAAATTCGTTTATAAATTCTGGCGTCAGTTCATCATTTCACTAGTTTAAAAACAGAAACCACTCCGGTAAGGGTTAAAGAAATCTCATGTGCTTTCAATAAGGCTAATGTCAGACGAACGTCTATTTGCATGCTTTTTTCCTTCCTACAGCCTTCCTACACCTTCGCTAGCATGTATTTCTTTATTCTTGTTGAAACAAAACGCGTGAAAATAGACGTTCGTCTGACATTAGTCTAAGGATGCTCAGTTATTAAAGGGGAGTGCTGATCAAGAGAATTATTTTACATGTGATAATGATAATTTAATACATTTAAAATATATTTTTCTAAAAATTGTAAGTATTAGTAATTTCAGGTTATTGAGGTACGTAGGTGAATTTATAAAATACAACATGCAATTTCAGAAGTGTTGTAACTATTTATTATTTTCACCATCAATTCATCATCCAATCCAGAACTTAAACATCTGTTATCAAAATAAGCAATTTTTCTTCAACAACACCAATAAGAGTAATGAAAAATTATTACTGATTCTGAAAGTCTGGAGTCAGTGCCTGGAATGTATTCTACGTAAAACTGAAGATTTAATCTTAATTTTCTTTAAATGTCTTGTATAATATATATTTCAATCTTTCAGTCAGAAACCCTTGAATGATCGATGGAGGACTGAAACAGATTTCATCCCAATGAACTTTTCAAACGTTGTCGAAAGTAATTATTGAAACTAGAGATAGAAATTTCTCGATGTATATATGAAGAGTTGATTTTTTTAAAAAATTACCTGTTGTATTGGAGAATTTCAGATAGAAAAAAAAGGAACTGTTGATCAACCCGGTATACAATAGTGATTATTCTTATTAAATTTATTTATGGTGATAAAAAAAAGTATTTATCTTTTTTTAAAACACTATGGGGCTCAGCCCCCTAAGAGCTACGCTCGCCAACCCCCGTTCAGACACCGCAGACTCTAAAAGCACGCTAATTTGATTGGCTTTAAAAAGATTTCGAAAGATTGAATTATAACTTAAAAAACAATGGCGATCTGCCTATAAACGAGTTTCTATTAATTTCTCTTTGATTGGGGAATTTGGCCAAATCAGCTACTGTTAAAAGATACAATGGCTGCTTCCGTCTTTGATTAAATAATTTTAGTTAAACATTTCAAAATATAAAATGGATTAAGTAAACAGTCTTTGTCTCCCGGTATTTTTTAACAAAGCGAAAAGAAAGTTTTTTTTTTAAATAAGACATTTTAAATATATCGTTTACAATCTGACGTAATTTTCATCAAACTTTTCTTTCTCTTTTTAATATTCACGTGAAAATACTTTTGTTATGAAATGAAATATTTATGCTGTCCTAACACAAATAGTTGAAAAATATCAAATAAATGCCTCGCGCAATTTTTTTAAATTTAAACTGTTTTGTGATATTATTTTTTGTTCATTTTACGTAATAAGTATAATGTAACGCAATTTCTCCTATTTAAGACTTCTAACGCATGTTAATGAATTTATTATTCTACAATATTCTTTCTCTTTTAAAATTCACGTGTCAATATAGTTTTATGGCGTAATTTTCAATGAGTTCCTGTGTTTTATATTTTATGTTTACAATAGTCACGTGTAAATAAATTTTTAATTTGAAGCAAACATTGTTTGCGCTGTTTATACAGTTGGCAACAGTTTAAATTAATACCGTATTGTAAATTATGTAAAAAAATATCTCTCAAAATGCTGAAAATTTGAATTTAAAATAGAAATAAAACCTGAAAAAAATTAGTCAAAAAAAAAAAAAAAATTAATGCAATCTGCACTCCGGCAAATTCTAACGCATAAAATGTTCTAAAAATGATTACACTGCCATGTATAGTTTTTGCTGCTATAAAACTTTTTTAATGGAACGATTTTGTCCAACTTTGCACTAAATATCTCTTAAAATAACACTTCGATTTGAAAACTGTCAGCATCAGCGTGTTTATCAAACATTTCTCTATAATACCACCGATTTTCATATTTTTGTATGCAATATTTTTCTTAATATTAACGAAGAAAGACATCCGATCACAAAAAATTCAAAACCGGTGGCGGCGGCCGTGACAGCGGTAGTTACTTTTTTTTAGATTAGAGAGAAACATTTTCAATAATATTAGGTTGTAACGAAAGTTTTCCGCCAAATCACCATTACATAATACTAATTATAATATACATAATTAACTGTAATTTTACATATAAACCACCATTCCCACCAAACCTTCACAGTGTCATTTGATACAACACTGGTACCTACGACTGTACACTTTATTCGGCGATATTCTGTTGCTGACTTTTTGCAACAGAACTGGGAAATAAATGATGGTTCTAATCTGGTTGCATGAAACTTCCATTTTAGGCACCCTGTACTTAATGATAACGATATTTTTTTTTTACAAATTACACAACACAGTGTTATAAAAAGTCTCTTTCTTTCAAATACCAAAAATCGTTTGACAAAATATGAGCAAACACGCCAACACGAACTGTTTGCTTAGACCGTATTAACTGTGGCGGGAAACTTTCGTTACAACCTGATATAAGCGAATTTTTCTATTACAGAACTTCAAAAATAAGCATAATCTTATGTAATAAATATCATTTACTTCATCAATCAATATCATTTACGTCATCAATCAATAAAACTAATACTGAAAGACAATCAGAAATGTAATATATTTAAGACTAAAATTTAGTTTTTATATTTCTTTAAATATTTTAATTGCTATATTTTTCAGACATTATATTTTCCGTTTTTCGGTGAGTATCGCGTGATTGATTCATGGCTAAATGGTACTTTCCCAAACTTAAATTTTCAAAAGTTATTGAAAGCATTTATCAAAATTAGAGAAGAAAGTATTCTTGTACTATTTCGAAAAATAATTAAAAGAAATATTCAAAGACAGCGTTTGGTTTCTAAAGGTTAAGTGTTCATCAACAGATTGTTTCAGACTTAAACTTTTAACACAGCAATGACAATTTAATATATTTGAAAAAAAAAAATCTTGTTTCTAAAAATAGTATTTATTAACAATTTCAGTTTATCTTATTATTGAAACTGTACCGAATTTTGTAAAATAGCATGTGTGTTTAAATCCGATATATAAATTATTATATGCGTCATCTAGCAATTAAAAAAAATATTTTATTTCCTTTAGAAGTAACATAAAGACCAAATAAATGCCAAATCATTATTAACTTTGAAAGACTCCTTGGAGTATATTTTACATAATGCTGAAGTTCCTTCATAATTTGTCTTAAATATCGTAGATGTTATATTTTCCGTCTTTCTGTTAATATCGCGTCATTGATGGATGGATAAAAGGTACTTTCTCAAACTTAATTTTCAAAAGTTATTGAAAGCATTCATCAAAATTAAGGAAGAAAATATTCATGTACTATTTCGAAAAATAATTTAAAGAAATGTTGCCTTGTTTTAAAGACAGTGTTTGGTTTCTAAAACAAGATAGTTCGTCAATAGATTGTTTCACATTCATACTTTTCACGCAACAATGAAAATTTAATATATTTGGAAAAAAAAAATCCTGTTTCTAAAAATAGTTTTTATTAACAATTTCTATTCATCTTAACTATTGAAATTGTATTGAATTTTGTAAAAAAAACCCATGAGTTTGAATCAGATGTTGAAAGTATATGAATCATCTAGCGATTGAGATTTTGTTATAAAATATTTTTCCTTTATAAGTAACGTAAAGACCAAACAAATCCCAAATCATTATTAACTTTGAAAAACCCCCTGGAGTATATTCTACATAATACTGAAGTTGCTTCAAAATTTGCCTTAAATATCGTAGATATTATATTTTCCGTCTTTCAGTTAGTATCGCGTCATTGCTGGATGGCTAAAAGGTACTTTCTCAAACTTAAATTTTCAAAAGTTACTGAAAGCATTTATCAAAATTAGAGAAGAAAGTATTCTTGTACTATTTCGTGTACTATTCTTGTACTATAATTTATGGAAATGCTGTTTTGTTTCAAAGACAGTATTTGGTTTCTAAAACTAGAGTGTTTATCAATAGATTGTCTCAGATTTATACTTTTCACGCGACAATGATATTTTACTATATTTGAAAAAAAAAATCCTGTTTGTAAGAATTGTATTTATTAACAATTTCCATTCATCTTAACTAGTAAAACTGTACTGAATTTTTTATATAACCCATGTGTTTGAATCAGATGGACAAATTATTATATGTGACATCTAGAAATTAAGATTTTGTGGTAAAATATTTTATTCTCTAATGGTGATGTAAAGACCAAACAAATTCGAAATCATTAACTTCGAAAGACTCCCTGGAGTATATTGTACGTAATGCTGAAGATCCTTCAGATTTTGCTCTAAATATCTTATAAATTATATTTTTCGTCTTTCTATTAGTATCGCGTCAATGAATCATTGGCTAAAAGTTACTTTCTGAAACTTAAACTTTCAAGAGTTATTGAAAGTATTTATCAAAATTAGAGAAGAAAGTATTCTTGTACTGATATGTTGACTTGTTTCAAAGACAGTGTTTTGTTTCTAAAACTAGAGACTTCATCAATATATTATACCAGATTCTTACTTTTCACGCGTCAGTTATAATTTAATACATTTAAAAATATTTATATCTTTAAAATTAATAACTAGTACACTTTCACATAACCATAACTATTGAAACTATATAAAACGTTATAAAAGCTCACAAATTTCAAGCAGATCTACTAAATATTGTTTGCATCATCTATTAGTTAAGATTTTGTCTCTTAATAATAGCGTAAAGAGCTATCAAAAAGCAGTTCTAACTTTAAAAGGTTCTCTTGCGTATATTCAACGTAAAACTGGAGATTCCTTTTTATTTCCTCTAAATATCTTAGATGCTCTCTTTCCTGCCCTTCATTAAGTGCCGCTTGAATGATGGATGGATAAAAGATATTTTCTTCCGCTGAAATTATCAAAATTTATTGAAATTAATTTTCAGAAATAGAAAAGAATGTACTCGAGTGCAATTTTGATGATTTATTTAAAGAAAATTTGTTCGGCTTTATAGAGATTACATGGTTAGTAAAATTGAAGTGTTCATTAATAGATTATTTCAGAATTATACACTTTATGGGACAATGATTGTATTAAAAAAATAGTATATTTATTTAAAAAAAAAAAAAAAAAAAAAAAAAATAGAAATCTTCAACAATTTTAGTTCATAACTATTGAAACTATATCGAGCTTTATAAAAAAAAGTCTATGTATTTGTAACATATATACTAATAGAGATATAGATGTTTCTGTCATCTAGTATCTAAGCTTTTGTTAAGAAATGTAGAGATTTCTTTACTTTATTATTAAGGAAAGGAGCAATCAAATTCACTACTGACTTTGAAAGACAGCACGGAGTATTTTGCACGTAAAACGGAAGATAACGTCTTAATTTTCTCCAAATATTTTAGGCACAATAGTTTCAGTTCTTCAGTAAATGTCGCTTGAATAAAGGACAACTGAAATGTATTTTCAAAGACAGAAATTTTCAAAGATTTTTTATAGCAATTATTAAAAATGGAGAAAAAGAATTCCAGTACTATTTTTGTAATTGATTTAAAGACATTTAGACGTTTTCAAATTTACACTTTTCACGCGACATTGATGATTTAAAACATTTAATAACATAATTAAAATTTAAAAATCAAAAAACCCGACCGCGTAAAAAGCGAACTAATTAATTATTTCTCATCAATGTGAAAGTATTTTTTATATTTACTTGTATTGATGACTTTTAAGTTGTGTTTAATTGTTAGTTCCTATCTATAAACACTTTTTTGAGGAGGCCTATAGATGTCTATGATGGTTAGATTTGCAGTAAAGCTAGAGATCCTACCTACACAACTTCCAGGTTGTGTAATATTTAAAGGGAGCTTCTGACTGTAAAATAGTCAATGAAACATCGTCGTCATATTGAAAGACCTATCCAATGATATGTCAGTCAATAGGGTGCGTACGAATTTTTTTTCGTGTCTACCGCCATTTTGTATTTTGCGACCGCTATTTTGAATTTATAAAAACAAAACCTAGCCTATAACCATCGGACAGTTAATACAAATCGATAGAGACCTCATTCATTAAAATCTGTTCTCGGTCCGGAAACCAGGACCGGTCTAGAATTACTAAAATTGTAGCAGAGTGTGGAAGATATTTTTAAGTTTAAGTGCTGTAGGTAACCATGGCAGGATAGTGACTAAGAAAAATGTAAAAGTGTAAAGACAAGTAAAGATGCATTTAAGTTTGAAATAAAACTAACGTTTATTTTAACGAAAAGAAACATGACTTAAAAGGTTATCACACAACATAATGAAAAAAAGTAAATTATGATGAAATAATTTAATGACAAATGGCAGTAAACAGCATGAGTTAAATAGGTGAACAGTTCAGTAATATCAGGTCATTCATAATATATTTAGTTGTCAACATTCACTTGAAGTAAATAAAAAAAAGAAAAACTCACGGTTTGACTTTAAACTGAGTACGATAAATGACCTTGGATATACGGCCCATGTTGAGATAACGATAATACAAATGACGATGTTTTGAAATAAACGGAAAAGATGAAGAACCAAGTAGACTCACACCACTGACGATATAATACACCATCTTTATCAAACACAACATCGTTCATCTCTTCATTTGGATTAGTGAAAAAAACGTGGAACTATCGTTGCTTACCCAGGGCTATGTTGGAGTTGAAAAACTAACTGCTGAATTTAATTGTAGAACGTAACCAACACATCAAAGCTTTCTACAAACAAAACACACCTCAAATATTTTACAACTATTAAGCTTCATAAACCATAAACTGTTTAAGAACTAACCACCAGCCATTAACAAGCTATAAAACACACAAGCTCTTTTAAAACCAACAAGCAAGACTTCTCACTCTCCAACTCTCCAAGACATTTTAACAACTTCAAAATACACCGGCATATATCGTATCTTCCCAACACCGCCCCCTTACGATCAAAACATTCTTTCCCGATCAGTGGAGTTGAGAGAAACGCACCCTGCCTTACGGCAATACCAAAGCAAAGGTTGAAAAAGCGTATCTTCCGGCACGGTCCAAAGTTTAGCGATCGGATAAGACGTGACGTTACAACGGTACATCGAGATCGGAGCGTTTGGAGAAATGAACAGCCGATCTTCGAAGAGCGATCGTAACGATAAATAATGAACGATGCGTGAATGAAAGTTTGGAAATAAAACTGGATGGATGCTATAGATATACTAAAGAAATAAATGAAAATTATAACCAAAAGAAAACTTGGTTATTGTAACTGAATTGTATTAAAATGGAAATAAGGAAAACTAATAGAATAAAGGTAAGTACCATTTCAGGGTGTATAAGTATCAAGAAAAATAGGCTGACAAAATCCATCTAGCAGTTGGGATGTTTCGAGGGTATAAAGAAATCCACATACTCAGATACGCGTGAAACACATAACCCTTCTTGACAGTCGGGTAAAAATGTTTCTTTTCTTACGAATAACAATTATTATGAGTTCAGTTCATCATAACTATTGAATATATACCAAACATTTTAAAAGCTCGTGAGTTTTAAGCATTTGTGCTAAATATTGTTTGTGTCATCTATCAATTAAGATTTCGTCTCCTTTATAAGTAGTGAAAGGAGCAATCGAAAATCATTTTAGCTTTAAAGGACTCTGCGGAGTATATTTTATATAAAAAGGAAAATTATCAATACTTTCAGCTCATCATAACTATTGAAACTATATCGAGCCTTGTAAAAGAGTCTGTATATTTGTAACATATATTTATTGAAACTGTATCTAGCTTTATAAAAGGGCCTATGTATTTGTAACATATATACTAAATATTACTCCTGTCATCTGGTAACTAAACTTTTGTTGAGAAATGCAGAGGATTCTTTACTTTATTACTAAAGAAAGGAGCAATCAAATTCACTACTGACTTTGAAAGAGAGCACATAGTATTTTTACGTAAAATGGAAGATAACATTTTAATTTTGTCTTTTTTTTTTTTTTTTTTTTTTTTTTTTTGTAACCATTTGGAAAAATGGTTATTGGTCTCGTCAGGGTAGAAAATGAAAAGCATATCTGAAGGTTTTTATTGGTTTAATCCGCATTTTATTCGTTTTGTGATTGGTCTATACAGCAATCTACATTTCCCTTTAGTTTCAACAGAGATGGACAACACAGTGTTGCCACTATGACAAAAAGTAATAAAAACTACAAAAAAAATTAATAACTCAGAAACAAATTGAGATACAGCTTTCAAACAAATTGCATTTAAAAATACATTTTTTTTTCTCTACACGACGATGTAAAAAGTAATATTGTGGGATGTTTAGAAGTTTAAGAATGAAATTTCATTTTAAATGTGTCATCAGATTTCGAAGAAATCTGACGTCGGAAAAGCCTTTTCTCGAACAGCCAACGAAATGCTTGTATAATACGCAAGTTTCAGGTGGATATTAACTAATGAAAATGAAAGAAAATGAATAACAGTTTCTGCCAAAGAGTTAATTTTAATTTGTAAGATTTTCACGTGCAAAAGAAAAAATGGAATAAGCCAATTAAAAATAACAAAAAAGATAAATAGGACAGGAATGAATACATATAAATATTTCACACCAAATACGAGTCGCAGGCGATTTCTGTCGCTTGGAATTTTTACGTGTAATAACACTATTAATGTTTAATTCATGGCGTACGTAATGTATGACCAACTCCGTGCGATTTTTTTAGGTCTTAAATTTTAGTCATGAAAAAATCATTTTCCAAATAGTCGTTGTAATTTGTTAAATTGCTTTTTTTTTTTTTGTCCTTTAGTAAGCGTCGCTTGAATAAAAGTTAGCTGAAAGGTGTTTTCAAAAATTGA
This sequence comes from Maratus speciosus, assembly GCA_963932465.1. Lineage (NCBI taxonomy): Eukaryota > Metazoa > Arthropoda > Arachnida > Araneae > Salticidae > Maratus > Maratus speciosus. The sequence goes on along the minus strand of OZ010792.1, from coordinate 197,108,552 downwards.
AAATTTCAAAGTTTTTTAAAGCATTTATTAAAAATAGAGAAAAAGTATTCCAGTACCTATTGTAGTAATTGATTTTAAGACATTTAGGCGTTTTCAAATTTACACTTTTATCGCAAAATTGATGATTTAAAACATTTTAAAATGTTTCTGCTTTTAATAATAATTATTACTATGAGTTCAGCTTATCATAACTATCGAAATTGTACCGAACTTTTTGAGAGCTCTTGAATTTGAAGCAGATGTATTAAATATTGTTTGCGACATCCATCATTTGGGATTTTGTCTTCTTTAATAGTATAGTGAAAGGAGCATTCGAAAATTCTTGTTAGCTTTTAAGGACTTGGCGAAGTATATTTTTCATAAAAAGGAAAATTATCAACATTTTCAGTTCATCATAAATTGAAATTTTCATCATACTATTCATCATGAAAATTTTATGATTCATCAGCCTATTGAAATTATACCGAGCATTATAAAAGAGCCTATGTATTTGTAACATATAGCTATTGAAACTACGTAGAGCTTTATAAAAGAGTCTATGTATTTGTAATATTTATACTAAATATTACTCCTGTCATCTGGTAACTAAACTTTTGTTGAGAAATGCAGAGGATTCTTTACTTTATTACTAAAGAAAGGAGCAATCAAATTCACTACTGACTTTGAAAGAGAGCACAAAGTATTTCTACGTAAAACGGAAGATAACATTTTAATTTTGTCTCCTCTTTTTTTTTTTTTTTTTTTTTTGTCCTTCAGTAAGCGTCGCTTGAATAAAAGAAAGCTGAAATGTATTTTCAAAAATTGAAAATTTCAAAGTTTTTTAAATCAATCATTTTTGATTGCATTTGATTTTTAAAGCAATTTTTATCATGTGACATTGATGATTTAAAACATTTTAAAATGTTTCTGTTTTTAATAATAATTATTACCATGAGTTCAGCTTATCATAACTATTGAAATGTACCAAACTTTTTAAGAGCTCTTGAATTTGAAGAAGATGTGTTAAATATTGTTTGCGACACCCATTAATTGAGATTTTATCTTCTTTAATTGTATAGTGAAAGGAGCATTCGAAAATTCTTGTTAGTTTTAAAAGACTCTGCGGAGTATATTTTTCATAAAAATGAAAATTATCAACATTTTCAGTTCATCATAACTATTGAAATTATATCGAGCTTTATAAAAGAGTCTATGAATTTGTAACATATAGTTATTGAAACTATATAGAGCTTTATAAAAGAGTTTAAGGTAAAGCTATGAGAGTCTGCGCACAGTTCAAAGAATAATAATAAAAAATCTAAATATTAATTTTTTGCTAAACTGTTCATGAATAATTTTGTTTTAATTTGTTTTTTATGCATTTCAATTTCTATTTCGTTGTAAAGCTGTAATTTAATAGAACAGCAGGAATAAAACTAAAAGAATTTTTTTGTGCAATCTGGCCTTACAGTGGTGGTGTGATTAAGCACATGGTTAGGACAGATTGCTATTAACAATATCTACAGTTAAATTGTTAACAATAAAAATTATACTTAAATAAATTGTTGTAAGGTTTTTGTGATAAAATATTATTCTATTAGGAGCGAATATTTCAATCTAATAATTAAAGAATCAGAAAAGGATGTAATTTTAATTAAAGAAAAAAATTAATGAATCTGGAAAATAAAGCCCAGATAAGCTTGCAAAATAACTTTAAGTTACTTGATAGCTTGTTTAACTTAAAATTAGTTCATTTTCATTTGCACATTTTCAATGTTTTCTTGTTTGCTGACAGAAGTAGACGTCATCCACAATCGATGCACTTAACGTTGAGAATGGGGCAGCTTTCGTGCAATCACCTGCTACAAATAATACATCGAATCCCATCTCTGATCGAAGTTTTCTTCTGGTACAGTTCCAGACATCCTTCTGTTCTAGCTCTGCTAATAATCTTAAGCTTTACTCATTCGTAATGAAAGATGTCTTCGCATAAACGAGAAAAACAAAACTTTTTCTGCTAACTTATTAAAAATAAAAAATTCATTTATTAGAAAATTTATTTTTAGCTAACAAAATGAATTGTTCAAAAATTAACAATATATATATATATATAATTTATTTATTAATAAATGTATTTTTAATTTATTAACAAAAATATTTATACGAAATTAATTTCATAACAACTGTATTATTAATTTATTTAAATTTTTTTTTTTAAATCTGCGAAGATATTTTTTTAGCAAATTAATTTATATCCCCATTTATTTTCTATAATTGTAAGTTTTTCAAAAATTATTTAAAAATTGATTCATTCTTGTGTTTTACATACAATATGAAATTTATTCAAATTTATCAATATGCTGCGCAATCTCCCTTTGTATGGAAATTAGTGGGAACAATGCGCCATCTCTCCTAAGTAGCAGTTGCGTAAACTCTCCATCTTCGGAAGGAGAGATTGCGTGGCCTTTTATTTAAGCATGGTCGCTTCTAAAACGAACCGTTGGTGTTCACACTGTTAGTCGAGGTTAGTAGCTTACGTGAAATCGTTTATAATACATAAAAATTGTACTAGTGACATTCTACAAAATTTCTTACAAATATGAAAATTCAAGCATGCACCTTGGGAAAACAAAACAAAATGTTAATGCTTTATCCTAGACGCAAGAAACAATCAATCTTCAAATTTAAGTAGACACTCCACTACTGTTGTTGTACAACTACCTGGAGTCACTGCGTGCGCACTCTACTCCTTCCCCACGAACCTCTTTGTGCGCAGTCTCTCCTGATCTACATTATGTTTTTGTAAAATATGTACTAAATACTCTTCCTGCCATCTAGTAACTAAACATTTGTTAAGAAATGCAGAGAATCCTTAACTTTAATTGTAAAGAAAGGAGCAATCAAATTCACTACTGACCTTGAAAGACAGTACGACGTATTTTCTACGTAAAACCGAATATAACATTTTAATTTTCTCTAACTATCTCTGGTACTATATTTTTTGTCCTCCAGTAAGCTTCGCTTGAATAAAGGATAGCTGAAGGGTATTTTGAAAAATTGAAGTTTTCAAATAATTTTTAAAGCAATTATTAAAAATAGAGAAAAAATATTTCAGTATTATTTGTAATTTATTTAAAGACATTTAGATATTTTTAAATTCACACTTTTCACGCGACATTGATGATTTAAAACATAAAAAAATGTTACTGTTTTTATGAATAATAATTATTATGAGTTAAGTTCATCATAACTACTGAAACTGTACCGAACTTTTTAAGAGCTCGTGAATTTGAAGCAGATGTGTTTAAAAATATTGTTAAAAAAAAAAAAAAAAAACTATGAGGTTATCAAGAATTTTCTAGGAGATTGGGATGTCTGTAATTTTTTTTTGTAGCTGCAACAAAAAAAATCATGTTATTATTCCGGGTTACCGATAAATTTTTGGTAATCATAAATATTTCTGTAGCTTTACAAAAAATAGTTTTGTAGATTTACACCATTTTTCTTTACAGTGTACAGATAAAATTTTAGTAAGCTCACAGTTTAGTAACAGATTTCTGTAGCTTTTACAAAAACTAGTTTTGTAGATTTACATCTTTTTACAGCGTATCAAATACGATTTCGTCTCTTTTAATAGTACTGAAAGGAGCAATCCAAAATCCTTATTAGCTTTGAAGGACCCTGCGGAGTGTGTTTTACGTAAAATTGTAAATTCCTTCTTAATTTTAACTAAATATCTCTTATGCTACATTTTGTGCTCTTCATTTTGAGCGTGTGAATGAATGAATTAAAGGTATTTTCTTCGGCTGAAAAAAAAAAAAAAAATCAAAAGTTATTGAAAGCAATTTCCAGAAATCGAGAAGAAAATATTCCAGTGACATTTCGAAAATTTATTTCAAGAAATTTTATTTGATGTCAGAGAGTGTGTTTGCATAGTAAAACTGAAGTGTTGACCAATGTAATATCCCATATTTACTTCACATGCAATACTAATAATTTAATGAGAGAAGAACTTTATTTAGAATAAATTATTAACAATCTCAGTTAATAATGACTCTTAAAGTACACCCAACTTTATGTTGATCTCATACGTTTAAAATAGGTAAAATAAATATCATTTCCTTCATTTAGAAAACAAATTCTTGCCGGAAACAATGGGGAAAATTCCTTTTTGTAAAAGCAATAAAAATCATTAATTAATCTTATAGGGTATCTTAGTATATTCTACGTAAACCTCTGATTTTTGTTAGTACTCTAAATAACTTAGATACTAGGTTTTCTATCCTTTAGTATGTGCCGCGTGAATATAGACATTTAAAATATATTTTCTTACATGCGAGTTTCCTAAGTTTATCGAAATTAGTAATTAAACTAGTTGGATGTGCCAATCCCAAAACTTTCTTCCATCTCATATATTTTAATATTTCAAAATGTTGTTACAAATGTCAATATTTCATTTTTATTAGTTCAATACTATATCAACTTCGGAAGAAAATTACACAAAAATTGCTATTATAGTGCTCCCTTTTGGCGGAATATTTCCAAATTCAGGGACGACTTTCTTGCTATGGCCAAAAACATACGCAAAAAAATTGGTTCAATTCTACGCATAACTTCATACACTTTTCGATGGTACAATATTCAAAATGCCACAAAAATCGATATTACAGCGCCCCCTACCGACGGATTTCTTCCAAATCAAGGGAAGACCTGCTTGACATAGCCAAAAACGTAAAAAAAAAAAAAAAAAAAAAAAAAAAAAAAAAAAAAAGGGGTCAATTCTATGCATAACTTCATACACTTTTCGATAGCACAATGGCGACATACAGCCACACGGACATACGGATGCATGGACACACGGACAGACAGAAATTTTCTATAAACATGTATTTTGGGATCCCTACCTATAAAACGCGTAAATCCGTCGAAAACCGGAAGTCGAAAAAAATTCGATTACGATAGAAGAAAGTAAAAATCACAAAAATCGTTTTTACAGCGCCCCCTACAGGCGGAAAATTTCCAAATTCAGGGAGGACCTTCTTGCCAGGGCTAAAAACATACACAAAAAATTTGGTTTAATTATATGCATAACTTCATACACTTTTCGATGGTACAATATTCAAAATGCACAAAAATCGCTATTACAGCGCCCCCTACAGGTAAAATTTTTCCAAATTCAGGGAGGACCGACCTTCTTGCCATCACCAAACACATACAAAAAAATTTGGTTCAATTCTATGCATAATTTTATACACTTTTCGATGGTACAATTTTCAAAATGCACGAAAATCGCTATTAAAGTGACCCCTACAGGCGGGATTTTTCCAAATTCAGGGAGCACCTTCTTGCCATGACCAAAAACATACACAAAAAATTTGGTTCAATTCTATGAATAACTTCATACACTTTTCGATGGTACAATATTCAAAATGCCATAAAAATCACTATTACGGAGCTCCCTACCGGCGTATTTTTTCCAAATTAACGGAGGACTTGCTTGCCATAGCCACAAACAACAACAAAAAAAATTAGTTCAATTCTATGCATAACTTCATACACTTTTCGATGGTACAATATTCAAAATGCCACAAAAATCGCTATTACATCGCCCCGTACCGGCAGATTTTTCCCAAATTAATGGAGGACCTGCTTGCCATAGCCACAAACTGAAAAAAAAATTGGTTCAGTTCTATGCATAACTTCATACAATTTTCGATGGTGCATTGGCGACATACAGACACACGGACAGACAGACATTTTCTATAAACATATTTTTGGGGATCTCTGACCCCTAAAACGTGTAAATCCATCGAAAACAGGAAGTCGAAAAAAATTTAGACTTCAATACTTTGTTCTATTGAAGATAGAAGAGAGTAAAAATGATGAAAGTATTCCATGCTATTTTTATAAGTGACTTAAAGAAAAGTTTGCTTCAGTTATTAAATAAGTGTTCAGTTAATAAAAGGAAAGTTTTAAGAATCTTAGTTACTTTTCGTGCAACAATGAAAAGTTAATATGTATATATACAATCATTGTTTTTATATTTACTAACAATAATTGTTAAGAATTGAAAACAGTCTGAGTATTTTAATATTACAAAACTTAAAAAAATTAATGCATAGTTCAATAACATTTATCTGCCTCATATAGCAATTTTAGTTTTGCTTTACAAAATGTAGAAATTTCTTTATCACCTTCGGGACGAGTGTCTTTTACAGAATTTTTAATCTTTCATCACCGGTTTTTCAAAAGAGAAATTTTTGTCTAATTGAATCGGGAAAATGCTCTTATTAAATAAGGCAAAAATTACAATAAAAATTTACTGGTGAGAATAATCACGGATTCTCAGCACCTTACGTGACACGTATACCGGTCGCTCGTCTCCAAGGAGTTAAAATACAAGTGAAAAGAACAAAAGATTTATCTATATTGACACATTCTCTTTCCGCACACACACTCTAAATTGAAATGTCTGAAATTCAGACACTTAAGTGACTGAAATGGAGTGTTCAATTTTCAGACATTTTAAAATGTCTTAATTTTTTCAGACACTTCTTGCGTCTGAATTTCAGACACTTCAAACGTCTGAATCGCAGCCGTTTCATTTTGCAAGCATGATACGCAGCCATGTTTGACCACAATGAATCCTGGAAAAATATTTGACCATGGTCCTGCCCCTCCACCCCCATACAGCCTCATTTTATGGGCTCTCAAAATTGGTATGCCATTTTCGTAAAGCTGATAATTTAAATCTTTTATCGACATTGTACTGATTATAATCAATATTTTGAACTTCTATAGTAGAATAAGATTAAAAACAAAAATTTTTTTATCTAAATACAATAAAACCTCTCAATAGGGGGCTACTACGGAATTTGTCCGCCATTCGTTGCCGAGGTGCCCTTGATTGAGAGGTTTTACTGAATTTAGATTTTTTTAAAAATTTATTTAGTTTATAATCTTATTCTACTTTAAAAGTTCAAAGTATTGATTATAATCAATACAATGTCGAAACAAATTTAAAATAAAAGCTTTACAAAAATTGCATGTTTAATTTGGGGCCCCTAAAACCGTAGTGAGAGGATACTGCCCAGTTTTCCCATTATTTAATCAAGTGCTTCATCTACAAAAAGTCCAACCCTGCATTATAAGTTCGCTAAATAGAGGTGTCCGGTATTCGGGAGTGTCCGTTATGAAGGTTAATGAACATTCCCTAATATCGGACACCTTTTGAGCGACAACCTTTTTTAATCCACAACCCAGACATTTGTTTATTTTTACTTCACAAAAGCAGACACCTTTAATTATCGAACAAATTCCGCAGGCCCCAGGTGTCCGCTCTTGAGAACTTTTACAGTATTTCGATAAATATATATATTTTTTGTTTCTAATCATGTCCTACTCTAAAAGTTCAAAATATCATTATAATCAGTGCAATGTCGAAAGATTTTTAAAAAAAAAATTACGAAAATTGCATCACAATTGCGAAAAATTTGCTTTACGAAAATTGCATGACAAATATCCCCCCCCCCCTCCCAACACACACACACACACACACAAAAAAATCATATTATAGGATGCACGATCTTTGAATATCTCGAAACGATAAAAAACAAAGCATTTTTCAAGGTACCAAAACGCAAATAATATGCAATTAAGATCTTTTTTTCCCCCTTTCTGCCTCAAATATATATTCATAACTATAATATTATCCAGAAAAATAAATATTGTATATACAAAATTAATATCTAAATTTTAAATGTAAGCCGTCATATCACTAATGCGTGAATTAAAATCTAAGTGCTGCACGCATGATAAAATTCTAAATTATGCATATAGAAAACAATTTTTGAACAAAATAGAATCATAACACACCTAATATACACATTAAATAAAAAATATACGCAAAAAATTTGGTTTAAAATTCAATTTCAGCACAAAATAAATAAAAAAAAGTAAAATATTTCAAGTTTTTCAAGTTCAAACAAATAAATAAACAAAATATGTTTGGGTTTTTTAGCATGTAGACTATAAAGAAACGCATATTTGTTTATTTTTTTAAAAGCTGCGCTTACATAGTTTGAAAGAAACAACAAAAGCACAAACTTCAAACTTGCTAATATGAGAAAACGCTTTTTAAAGTTTCGATATCTAACGGATCTTCAACTCTCCGTCTATAAATGATTATAACTCAATTTTGAATGGGGTTTTTTGCATATTGTTGAAAAATTTTAAAACATTCGGAATAAAACAGAAACAGAAAAATGATTTTTTGAAAGGTTAAAAGGTCCTGTGCCCTCTTAAAAATTAAGTCTTCTTTAAAATTTATATTTACACATGGGCAATTTTTTAAAAATATAGATCAGATGATAATCACAAGAGCTATTTAACTATCAATAAATAAATATTATATTTTAATAAGATAAAGAAAAAATTATTTCCAGTTTCAAACTTTGTCTTAAATCTGCACATAATCAGTAAAGCTTAATAAAATAGCTAAAGAGATAAAGTGTAATCATTCTCTAAATCATTAGAGTGTTATTGACATTATATATATTTTTTTCTCCTTCTAGTGTAGCGATGCCAGATGAATCATCGGCGGGTTTTGCTTACGATAGGAAAAATCGAATGATATGGTTGAATAACGGCGTTGAATGGGTGTTCAAACTGTATAATTTTAAATATTTATAATTAAGCATACATAATATAATAATTAAAAACAGTTATTAAATTGGGATGGTTGCTATAAAGACATGGGCATTCCAGTACATATCACATAATAAACCTTTGAAAAATATAGAAATCGAATGAAACCAAAGTAAACATTAACAAATGCTGTTCGAGAAGAAGGCTTAGTATTGCGTAAGTCAATAAATTCAATAACTGCAAAAAACATCCTGTAGACTCATTAAAACTGATTTTAAGGATAACATTGGTTAGAAAATAATATAGAAACATGATTGCAGATGTTTTTAAGAACAGAAACTTAATTATTAGCAAGATAAAATTTTAACACGGAAATTCAACAGACAAAATGCTTTAAACAAATGTTGGTATAACTCAGAAACTAATAAAGCTAGAGACTTGTGTAAGGGTTCCATTTAAAGAGAAATCATTTACGGAGAGTTTGCAATACATGGTCTAGGTCCCACTTACCTGGAAAAAGGTGTAAGGTATCCAAAATTATACCCGCACAGGGGGCGTCAATTTCAACTGGTGGCTAGGTTAATGATCCGGGAGGGAGAAATACTTGGATCTTTTAAAACGAAAATTCCTGTATACATCCGGCTAACTATATTAAAAGGGTGAAATATTTTCACTCTTAAAATAGAATCTGCCAGACAAAAGTTTCTATTTAACAGATTTGACGAACAGAAGACTAATAACACTGTATTATTCATAAAATGATTACGAATAAACACTAAGTCGATACGAATTAATCCACAGAACTTCACAATCCACAAAATATGAATAAAGTCAAAATAAACTTTCAGTTTGAAATTGAATTACAACGTACATTGGAACGAAACACATCTAAAACGCATGACGCATGCGCAACTGAGAGTCCCTCTGGTGGTTATAAGGAAGAACTGAAGAAATATTTTCCCTCCCAGTATAATGAAATTGAATCAATTATGTTTTCTTTATGTCTGATAATTAAAAATGAATGATATTTCTTTTCTTACAAATGGCTATCGAATAATTTTACGTTAAGGGAAAATGTTACTAAGAATTTTACTTCAGAGAAACCCACCCTCCTTTGAACATTTCGTAGAAGACAATTTTAATTCTTTTCTTTTGATGTTCATATATTTCAAATTTATCTCAAACGGTGTTTGTGTGTGTGTGGGTGGGGGGGGGGGGGGGGAGAGTCCATTGAGAAAAAAAAGTTCTCTATTTTCAAAACTGTCGTTTGAAACTTATTTTTGAACGATTACTATATCTTAATTGTTAAATTTTTAGATGCGTTCTTAATTATATAAATACGTAGTACCTATAGTCGTCGTTCAGTCCATCTGTCTGTCCGTCTATAACAGCGCAAAAACTACCCAACCGATTTGTTTGAAATTTAAAATATATAATTATTGCATAATTTTGTCAAGTCATTTCAAATTTTATGAAAATCGGATGTATACTTTAATTAGTACAGTCAAAAGTTTACCGTTACATTACGGCCAATGGAAAAAAATTATTTCAATTGCATTTTAATGATGTTACAGCTTTTCAAAAAGAATGAAATTGATATGCGCTTATGAAGTGCAGTAAAATATACATTCAGTACAATATGCAGTGCAAAAAATACTTATAAAACTAGTTATAGTACGAACGCACCTCATTTGCCACGTTTGACGTGCAATTTCCAACTTGTTATATTTATTTTTATGTTGATATCTTTAAAAATTTCTTGCACAAGGAGTTCTGACAAAATATTCTTAGTTTGCCTATTTCATGTTTATGTTCTGCATTTTAAAAAAGCAGATTACGCTGTTGACCCCAGGCACACCTGTTCCAAAATTTTGCCCCTCCCTAAATTTCTTTCTACCGGTACATCTCTTAGTATTTAGAGGGGAGGGGGGTTGACCCTTCCTTGGAAATAAATATATTTTGTGAAAAGCAATTACTGATTTATTTATTGCGTCAAAAGTAACTTAGTCCCAAAACTTTAGTAAGCGATCTATTTTAATTTTCCAGATGTCCCATGATCTAATCAAATTACTTTTTTTAAATAAAATAATACCAAATCTAATGGATAAAAATATTTCAAACATCCTTTATCCATTCGAAAACAATTTTCTGGTAGTGCTGGCATACAAATTGCAATACATTTATACATACAGTTATCACACATATGATACAACTGTATCGCATTTAGACACTTAAGTGTCTAAATTTCTAAATGTCTTAATTTCAGACATATCACCATTATTCAGACATTTTAATCAGCTCATTTATGCCATGATCATAGTAAGACACTTATGTATCTTAAATTTAGACATCTGTGATGTCTGAAATTTCAAATTTAGACACTTAAGTGTCTGAATAACTGTTTCAGTCACATATGTGTCTTAATTTAAGACGCCTCTATTTGCAGTGCAGTAGGGTACGCACATTGTTGTTATCGTGATCTCGTTCCTTTTAGTTAGCTCGCGATTCCTGTTGTGATATTTTGCCTAGTGTTTCAAATGCAACGGCATACTGTTGGAAGACGACTTCCGTTTTAAAGACTCTATTCCCAAGATTGTTAGTGGACATAGCAATTTTATTCTTGTTTTACAAAATGTAGCAATTTCCTTATAATACCAGTGAAAAGAACAAAAGATTTATCTAATAGCTGTATGGACTTTACCCATGTTACGTCAGCTGCGGGTATGTAAAAAAAATAAATTAATAGGCATGAAGAACATTTTAACACTTCTCCCCTTTCGTCCAATAAACAGTCTTTTTCGAAGGGTATATACCCGCGGAGGTGTGGCTGTTTCACTCGTGGTCCATTGCCATATTCTCTTTCCGCACACAATAGGGGACGCACATTGTTGTTACCGTTCTCTTGTGCCTTTTAGTTAGTTCGCAATGACTGTTGTGATATTTTGCCGAGTGTTTCAAATGTAACGGCATATTGTCGGAGCACAACTTCCGTTTTAAAGACTCTATTCCCAAGATTTTTAGCGGACTGCATAAATATGAGCTAGCCGACACAGTAAAAAAAAATATCTCTTGCTATATGAAAAGCAAATCAGAATTGTTGTTACAGTCTTGGAGGAATGCATTTCCTTCATAAGAAAAATATATAGTGGTAGATACCTGAACCCTGAGATGAGTTTAAAAGATTGTCTCTCAGATTTCATTTTTAAGTTTAAAGAGCCCTTTAATCCTGATAAACTATATATTTATCCTATACGACAGCCACAGAATTCACGGAGCGCGGCGTTCCGCGAGTCCGTCCAACGTCCCTGTCTGCGTCCCTTTAGCCGAGACTCTTGCGGAAGCCAAGTTGAAAATAAAATAAAAAAATAAATAAAAAACTGAAACCGGACAAATTTAAAAGGGAAATTACACAAATTAAAGCCACCGGAGAGACGGAAGATACGGCTTTGGACCCTAAAGCTACCGAACAATCGCTGCTGCGTCGGGCTCCTTCTTCATCAATATATTTATCCATGAAACACAAATTCTTTAATTTTTTTCTGCATAAACATAACATAGACATTTCTGCATTTATTCTAGAATTAAGAATTTTTTCTAATGCAAATGTGAGTAACTCAAATGATGGATTTGGTGGCGGGTGGGCCGACCGCCACATAATTCACGGAGCGCGGCGTTTCGTGAGTCCGTCCAACGTCCCTGCCTGCGTACTTTTCGCCGAGACTCTTGCGCAAGCCAGATTGAAAGGAAAAGAAAAAAAAGTCAAAAATTGAAACCGGACAAATTTAAAAGGGAAATTATACAAATTAAAGCCACCGAAGAGCTGGTAGAGAGGGCTTGAGGACCAAAGCTACCAAACGACCACTGCTGCGTGGAGCTCTGTATTCGTCTATATATTTATCCATGAAACTTAAATTCTTTAATTTTTTTTCTGCATAAACATAACTTAGACATTTCTGCATTTATTCTAGAATTAAGATTTTTTTCTAATGCAAATGTGAGTAACTCAAATGATGGATGTTCCGTTGTAAACAGTTCTAAAAATTTGGAAACTTCACATGATTCATCTTTTCCACTTAATAAATATTCACACCCCTTACTGAATAAAATAATACTGGTTGTACTCAGGATGAGTTAATGAATTCTGAAAATGACAGCGCTAGCGGAAACCAAGTAAGTGGTAATCTAAAAAACAAAATAACTCAATAGCGTTAATGGTATTATAACATCGTTCAATAGCATTTATACACACCACGTAGTATGCAAAAATTTAGTTTAAATTAAAAACTGATGTTACAACTAAAAATGCACTTTTAGCAATCATCGCTAACAAGTAGTACTTCGGATACAGTGTAGTATCCGAAATCTTTTGCGTGTCCTTGTAAATGTTGTATACTTCATAATTTTCAGAAAGTAACATGTAGGAAACTTCAGCAACGTATACCAATTTCATTATGTATGAAACTGTGCGTTAATATTATCAAACATATCAAGAGAAATATTAAAAAAATTAAAATCAAACGAAGATCTAAACTGTGGTTTAACAAATCGGGCATAAAAAGAGGACTTTCATATAAGAATGAATTATTTTTTTAATAAAAATTCTTTTTTTTTTTCAAGTTTATTTAAAGTTTAATAAATCAAGGGAAAGTTCTAATTATTTTCTATTCATTATGCATTTTCTCCCGCCAAGCCACAAGTAAATGAAATTCCTCTGGGTTACCTAAAATTGAAATTCAGATTTTTTTCGTTCTTTTTTTTTTTTTTTTTTAAGATCTGCATTATGCATCTGATCTGCATAATGGATGTTATTTTATACGAAATACCATAAAAAATTTTAGAAAAATATTCTTAAACTTATGTTGCAGAGGAAAAAAGATAAATTGAAGCGCTTAAGCAACTGATTTTTTTTTCTAAAATAGTTTAGCCAGTTTTTATTTTTATTTCATTATTTTTTTTAATATAAATTCGAAAATGGATAAAAATACAATGCCACCCAAAAGAAGCTAGTTACATGGATCTAGAGGTTTACTGAATGCTTTGCACAAATTATTTTTAATATATTGAAAGTTTATGATATTTATTATTTTCAACTTAGAGATAAAACATTCACGAATCGCTTTTAATACAATGGATGCTTATTTCCCACTGTCCATCACTTATTTTCCAACGTTAAGTAACCGGCATAACAACGTTTACAACTAAGTAATAGGCACTGCCGATACGATCTAGGCGCGCGTTAGGTTTATTGCCGCTATGCGTCGATTAGGGGGTCACCCGCCCCGGTACCAGGTATTAACACCGTTCAGCTGTGGCTACCCGGTAGGTAGAAGCCTGGTCCTTGGTTAGAAAGAAAGAAAGAAAAAGAACAGCCGATGTACAATAGAATTTATCGCTATTACATGGAAATGAGAAAAACCGCTATTACAACGCCCACGTCCAGCGGATTATTAATAAACTCAAGGAGAACCTGCCGGTTATAGCCAAAAACATACACAAAAAATTGGTTCAATTCTATGGATAATTTCACACCTTTTTGATGTTACGTGTCAGGTTATGAGAAACATCTGCGATTAGAACTATGGTTATATATTTTTTTTTTCTTGCTTCTATATTGTCTGTGTACTGGGAATTTAAAAGTAACACTCTTTTCTTATCTGAAACTTAATCCGGGCTAGTGACTTAGAGAGGGGAGTTGAAGGAATGTAGTTATGAATAGAGTAGGGTCCCTACTATTCAAATGCATACCTCAGATAAGGCGGACAAAAGGATTTCACCAGATAGCGAAATAGCGGACCTTGGGGTCAGAAGGGAAACCCTGTTTATGTTTTTGGGAGAGGGGTGATTTTGTTAAGGGATAAAGCGGAAAGTGTGTAGACGCTTTCTCGCAGTCGCAGAGCACAGTTGATGCCTGGAATTCATTGTGTGGGTTCGTTTCAGAGTAGCTCGTGGATAGAGCCTAGATTAGGAATGAAGCTCTTAGAGTATAGAGGTAATGTGTTGGGAGATTAATAGTGATCTCCAATAAATCTAATTTAACTAGCTTAGGGTGAGAGGGATATAAAGTAATTAACAGTACACAGCAAGTATTTACTGTACTTAATTTAATGTTGAACCGGATCACCTATATCCAAGTTCTTAAGTGTAAATAGTGTTTTGTGATTTGTAAATAGTATGTAAATAAACTGTTAATTAAGTTTAATTGAAAGAGTTGGTTTTGTTTTCAATAATCCTCTCATAGCGTGACCGATATCACGTAATCATATCGGTGGTGGCAGCATATAAATAGTAAAGGATTTCTTCAAAGTTGTGTGGACTTCGAGGAAACCCGACAGTACAATAATAGAAATGATACAAAAATCGCTATTATGCTCCCCCTTCCAGCGGAATATTTCCAACTTGCTGGCCGTATACAGAAACATACACAAAATTTTTTATTCCATTCTATGCATAACTTCATGCACTTTTCGATTGTACAGTAATGAAAATGGCACAAAAATCGCTATTATAATCCCCCCCCCCCTCCTTCTGGCGAAATATTTCTAAATTCATGAGGGCCTGCAAGCCTAAAAAATTTTTAAAAGAAGAAGAAGAAAAGGGTTAATAATTTATGTCTGTGAAACTATATATCAACATTCCTTGAAACATCAAACTAACTTAATGTTTGCTGAAAGTGATAAAAATACATTTAACCCTTACCGGTGCGGAGTAATTATATTTATAAACTGGTGAAATAATGGACGAACACCGCAATTTATAAACGAATTTTTTAGAAAATACGAACTTGCTTATTTTCATGAATATTATAATCGGAAAATTTTAGTTAAATATTCTTGGTGCCGTTTGACAGTTTTGGAATTAAAATTAGGTGTCCCTTTTTAAGGACACCGAGCCGGAAAGGGTTAAAAGGCAAATAAATACCTTTATTTATTCAGATCGACATGTTTCGTTCGTCAGACAATAACATTCTCAAAATCTATAACGATAGAACAATATTAATATTTGGAATTTTTTCCAGAGAGAAACATTCGCCTTGCATACAATATTTCAAATGAAATTCAAATTTCAAATGAAATTCAAATTTCAAATTAATTGCTTAAAAGGCGCAAAGCCAACTTAGTGAAAAAGACGGCTCACGGAAAAGTATTCCATCTTGTGTTGCGTGTGTAACCTTGCAACCTGTAATAGTGAGAAGTTCCACGCTGGGTATAGTTCCATGTGGTTTAGTCGGTAGAACGTCAGTGCTATACTGATGGCACGGAATCTTTTTCGCTATATTGGCCTTTGTGCCTTTTAAGCAATTAATTTTAAATTTGATTTGAACTTGAAATATACAACAAGTTTCGCAAAAAAAGAAAAAAAAAAAAAAATGCAATTTAACAAATTACAACGACCATTTGGAAGATGATTTTTTCAAAGACTAAAATTTAAGACATAAGAAATCGCACGGAGTTGATCATACATTACGTACGCCATGGATTACATTTTTCGGTACTGTAAATTTTTAAACTTCTACGGAGCGGGTCATACATTGTGTATGCCATGGATTAAACATTAATATTCCTGGACCAATTTTAAATGAAATTTCATACTTAAATTTCTAAACATCCCACAATATTACTTTTTACATCGTCGTATAGGGAAAAAAAATGTACTTTTAAATGCAATTTGTTTGAAAGTTGTATCTCAATTTATTTCTGAGTTATTAATTTTTTTTTTTGTAGTTTTTATTATTTTTTTTTGTCATAGTGGCAACAGAAGTATCCATCTCTGTTGAATGTAAAGGGAAAATACAGATTACTGTATAGACCAATCAGAAAACGAATAAAATGCGGGATTCAACTAATAAAACGCTTAAGATATGTTTTTGATTTCCTACCCTGACCGAGGATAATAACCATTTTTCCAAATGGTTAATAAATAAATTAAAAACTGGTAAACACAAATCACGCAAACTCATGCATGATAAAATTAACTGCAGTATTAAAAATGAATATTAGTGAATGTGAATTATTTTATACAGTTGTTTGATTAGTCTGTAGAGCAAATTAGTGTCTCCAAATTTTAGGAAGCTCCATGCATACTGAATCATTGTATATATTCGCACTGCATAAAACGATCGTTATTGATTCTCGGATAATAGATGGCAAATAAAATCTTGATGCATAAATTATTTTATCATTATTTTTTATTATTAATCTGCAGTGGTTCGTTGTTATATAGTCTGTCTAAAGCTGTAGGTTTTTTTTTTTTTTTTTTTTTTTTGTATTTGATGTCTGCTATATATTCATTGATCCTAATTTTAAGCTTATTCCTATACAAAATTGCGCTGTTCCATCTTGTTTGGTGAAAAGTAGTTCATATAATCCTGATAACTGATTTGGATCTATTCGGTCTATTTTCCTACTACGTTTTTTTAATTTTACGGAGGCTTTTGCAATACTAACTAATGTTAACTAATGTAACTAACTATGTTAACTAATTTGTTAACTATAAATTAGTTTAATCTGATTTTACTTTTGCCTATAAGTTATAGAATATAAAATTTTCATAAAGACTAAATTCATGAAATTGAATGAAACAAAACAAAACAAAAAAACAACAACAACAACAACAACAAAAAAAAAAGACCGACATTCTACAAATATTTATACTTTAAAAATGTATGACGAAAAAAGATATGATTAAAGTTTCTTTGAAATCGTATTCATTTAACATTTATGAATTATTCTTTAAATTGCTTGAATTCGCTGCGAAGTTTCAGGATAAAGACCTTTTATTTATATTATATATAGCATTTATATTATATAATGCACCGAATTAACCATGATTTTAGAACAATGTGTTGATTAATTTGATGTTTCAATGATATTATAGTGAAATAGGATATAGAAAAGCTTACCTCCTGTACAAATTATACAATAATGTAATATAGAATATTTTCCAGAATTGGAAAAATAAGTTACTATTTAATTTTAATCTGCTAATACAACATTGCTAATATTAATCCTCATAAAATTCATCTAATGAATGGAACGTTAATTTGAAAATCTAACAATAAACTTTAATTAATAACAATCCAATTTGCATTAAAACGATCTAATTTAAAGAAAAACGTCTGATTCTTTTTTTCACACAAAGAATTTTTTTTGTACGTTATGCACAATTCTAGAAAGGCCTTTTATTTCATTTTACTTTGTAATCTTTCTTGAAACATAATTAGTTATAAGAAGACAAAGCTTTCGTTTCTGATTAAAAATATATTTTTTCAGACATTTCGAGACACGAAAAATAAAAAGAATATTAAAATTAATTTTATAAGAAAAAGCATGAATATGAAATTATATTAGTTTAATTTTCGTTTTACATTACCATTTCAATAGTAAAATAATAACGATTTGAATTATCAAATTGTATGTAACTTTCCCGGTACAGGTATTGATAATTTATAGGTTCTAAACAACTTTTAAAAAATTATGAAAATGAGAGCCGAGTTCTACCTTTATTATTATTATTTTTTTTTTTTTACACGTATATCATAAATACGTTTTTTAATTTATGAATAACAATAGGAAGTGTAAAATAGCAGTATTTTAAAACTTACAGTAGCAATTAGTTTGTAAAGGTTTAAAGCATAAAACCATGCTTTAAACAAAAAAAAAAAAAAAAAAAACTTTTCATAATTTTTTAAAAATTTTACTTTTCTTCAAAAACTAAATATTTTTTTATTTGCTTTTACGGTATGCTAATACATAAAACACTGAATCTTGCCTAATTTGACATACTGTCAAATGGATTTTACTTCTTAAAATTCCTCCTTTACACTGTCAAAAAAATTTATCTAAATACAGTAAATTATCCGTCAGTTTTAAACAAATAAACTCGGTACTCCTAGAAAACACGCTTCTTCCGTTAATTCATCCCGGAAGTCTGAAAAAGAGTGGAAAATTCCGTTTATTCTTTGCACGCATGCGTATTTCTGTATTAATACCAAAGTTCGGATTTATTTTTAAAATGAAATCCGAAAATTCAATAAATTGAAATTTCTAATTTACTTAAAAACAGACAAACAAAAATAATTCTTTCAAATTTAGTAAATTGGGAATTATCTAATTCATTTAAACTTATTCGCAATTTATTTTTTAGAGTATTAAAGAAATATTAGTATATAAAATACATTCTAAACGAACACATTAAAAAAATATATAGTACTCCAATCAAGTTAAAAAAATCGATTTTATTCAAAAAAGCAAATATTTCTTCTAGAATTTAATAAAAAATATAATATTTATATCTTGCATCTAACAATCCATTTATGTCTTATTAAAAATACGTCTAATATGTAATAATTTTAATTAAGTTTAAATTTCCGAGCTTCTTGAACAAGAAATTTAACAAACCATACCAAACCGCCATTTGAAGAAGCGCATTTCTTCTTTTAAACTCGCCTTCTGCCAACTCGCTGGCAGAAATGTTAAGATGATTCGAGCCACGTGGACCCGGGTTCAAATCCAAGTTGACCCACTGAAGAACAAGTAGCGTATTTTTTTTTTTTTCTTTTTTAACTCCTCTTTTTCAGACTACGAAAATTTTCTATCATAGAACGGAAAAATAAAGAAAGGAAATTTCTTCAATTCTCGGATATATACCGGTAGCAGTGCTACCAGGAATATTTCGATGAATTGAAGAAAGCATTTCTGAGAATGTAACCGATACTTGGAATTTATAGATTTCACCTAACAGGAAATATAGGATCTTACAAGGAAGGTCTCCATACGGGCCTACTCCGAAAAATCTGAAAAAATTACAGAATGTTCTTTTCGTGAGGATATATATGCTTATATAAAAAATTCGGCGGAACCTTGATAGAGGCCAGTAAAAAAAGTAATGGAAATTTCGTTATTTGGCAATTTTTTATCGGTTGCCGATAGAATAAAATTTCAAAAAGTAATTTTTTATGTCAAATACACTTTAAGGGAAAAAAGTTTACTGTTGAACTTGATTAAATTAAATTAATTTAAAAAAATTTAGTTTTATCAGTTTTAGTTTGCTTTAACTATAATTTTGTCTACATTTATATTGAAATTTAACTATAAAAAATTACGTTTTAAAACGAAATTCAAAATTTCAATTAATTAAAATTGTTTCAAGCTCAAAATTAAGTCCAATTGAGCATGTCGATTCAATTTTGTTGTTTTGGAAACGACTTCTTCGATATTGAAATCTATAACTGCAGCATTCTTCATCTGGCTTTTATTTTTGAATACGCTTTAATGTATAACAATAATTTTTTCAATACGGGAAAGTACTCAGTGTATGATAATCTAAGGTGGATTTGCACTTCAACATTTAATGACTCTGCCCTTCAACTTAGGAAAATAAGGATTGATGGAATATATTCCTTAGATCGTTTTCTTTTCAAAACTGTACTTGTTAAAAAAATTTAAAAATGTTTTTGAAAAAAAAATCAAAATTTAAAATGTCACATCAATATACCCAGTTTTTCATAATCTGTATCCAGTGTTTGGTATGCTGTATCCAGTGTTTGATAGGCATTTTAATATCTGTTAATTATCAGATTTTCTTTCACAATAACCATTTAAAAAGTAAATAACCAGTATATTTAGGTTACACAGTTAAATGGAACTTCAAGAAAAGATTATTTTCAGAAATATTTCTTTTTATTAACTATTCAAACAATTATACACATAAGCCTATACATACTGGTAGTGTCGCCTACTTTGAGCTTATGGCTGCACAAAATTATGATATAAACGTAAAATCAATTCAATATGATAAGAAGTAAAGAACTAATACAAATATTTTAATGAAAAGTCAGACATTTTCTGATCATCCATCTTTCAAATCCCTTTCGATTCCAAATTATTCTATGTTAGACTCAGAGTCAATATCAGTTGCACAAATCTGGCAGATAAACTGGAGCTCATCTTCATCTTCATCGCTCTCATCAATCCCAAATGCCTCCAAATGTGTTTTTGAATGCATTTGTAGTAAAACGTACTTTTACAATCATCAAACTCTATCCAACGTCTCCGAATGTTTAAAATCAATTCAAAAGAATAACTCTTGCAGCAGATCTTACAGATCCACTCTCCTTCATCGTTAAGCATAAGTTTCTTCTTATAGTTGTTTTTTCTGCGTATAACAGAAACTTGACTGAAATGGATAATTTCATTCCCTCTAAAAAATAATGCACTTTCTAAGATGAAAACCTGTCTAAATCGGAATATTTCCGCTTCCTTTTGAATTTAATCTTGGCAGGTTTCCTTACATTTTGCTAATCTTTCGTAATTAAACTTGTAATGCTATAATGACATATTTTCTATAAATTTTGGTGTGTGTGTGTGGAGGGGGTGGGGGGTGGGGCTGCACTACCATCAGCCCACCAATTGGATACACCACTGGGTTCAGCAGTGTATGACATAAACCTACATGGTGTTAGCATATGACATGGTGTTAGCAGATCAACTTAAAGAATCTTGAATTTATATCAAAATTACAAAAAAAAAAAAAAAAAAAAAAGGCCAGGAGGTACAGTTAACATTTTTATGATTTTGTTTCATTGTAAACGATAAAATATGTAACTAAGAAAATTTTTAAATACTGAAAATATTTCATAAATAGATACTCTAGATAATTTCTAAATTTTCATTACCCAACAATAATTGAAAAATAGTTCCAAAAATTCTTGAAATCAGAAAATTTCCTATGAGCAAACAGCCCTGGCAGGCGTATCACGAAACATAAAATTATGTTATTCTGTATTAATACTTTATCAGCTACAAAATTCTTTTATTTTAACAGTAAAATTAAAGGTCTCAATCACTGGAAAATTCAAAAGCCAATGTTTTAAATATATTATCAAACACTAGTTACATTAGAAGTTTTCTAAACGTGTAATTGAATGTGCCCTCTCTGCTTTTAGGTTAGGGTTAGAAAGCAGAAACTTGGACCATAATAAAAAAGAAATAAAGCTCTACACAATAGTATGTCACATTATTGCCCAGTGATTAAAATGTCAAGGATAAAAATAGATATAACAAAACTCATCTCTCAGATTTCTTATAAGAACTGACTGCGGTGACCGCAAAACACCAGACTAACTTTTCAGCAACTTAATTCCAAAACAATTTCTTAAAGAAGAAGAACAAAACTTAGTTGTAAATGAAGATAAAGGCATGAACTATCACAGGGAATGAAGATTATGTGATTCCACGGTCTGTAAACCTTATAATAAGTTATTTTGTCGAAAATTATCAAACACTGGGTGGCTATCAAACACTGGTTACTTTCCCCTAATAAAAAAATTCAAAATCTATAAAAATTGATCGCATTTTCAAATTATAAGGAAGTAATTTCGTTAAAAATCTTTTTTTGAACGTTCACAGATTTTTTAATTTTATAAAGTTTACGAAATTCATTTTAGGAATAACTATTAAAAATTGCGCAAACGATAAATAAAACTTTGGAATGAAAAATTAACCCAGTATCGCCGCCTGTTAAGAATTCTATGAACAATTTATATTAATTGCTACTTTGGGAAATAGCAGCAATAAGAAAAATTGTCTTTTAAAGCCCCAATGTATAAGGAACATTCACTTTTGGGTATGATTCAGATTCGCAATGCGGAGATACACAGAGCGCGTTCACGGACCGCACTCTGGGTTCCCCAGGTTTCCCCGTGGGGAACCCGAAGTGTTCAGAGCCGGCATCACGTGACTTTTTCCGAGTTTCCCGCAGCGTTCAGAGCCGGAGATTACCCAGAATCCGGGGAACCCACATTACCTGAAAAATTTTGTTGGGTAAAGTGATCACGTGGTTGGAAAATCTGATTTTTTTACCATTTTATAGCTTAACTGTGACTGTTAATCGGAATCACTGTTTTGATCAGTTTTATCGCACATTGTTTCTGTTTTTTCATATTACAATAATAATAATTTGACATATAATAATTTTAACACATAATAATTTGAACGTACCATGTTTTTCATCGAATGAATGAATCTCCGATTCAGGCTAAAATGGCTAGCAAAACCTGTGATACTTATTTGGTGCGATAGCATTTGGAATTAAAACGGCCTATAGAGGCGCTGCTCGCAGCCTTCGGTACGGGAAAATTG
The DNA here is from genome assembly GCA_963932465.1 of Maratus speciosus. Taxonomy (NCBI): domain Eukaryota; kingdom Metazoa; phylum Arthropoda; class Arachnida; order Araneae; family Salticidae; genus Maratus; species Maratus speciosus. The sequence goes on along the minus strand of OZ010792.1, from coordinate 197,085,789 downwards.
TCCCTTTAATTTTCCTGTAACTAATGCTAAAGTGCCATTGAAATAATTCTTTATTGTAAATGCATTTGAAAGTCTTAGATATTCAAATTCGGATAAATTTTACTTTGTCATACAAGACAGAACACAAATGTCACAGGAAATCTGAAATTGTGCAAAAGAATAATCATTCTGAACAAATTTAAAATATATGTAATTCAATGCGCTTGCACGCGACTATCCTGAAGCGAGAGTTATATCTTTTCTCCACCAGATGGCGTATTCGCGCGCTTGAATCGCCAATTCCACATAAAAATTAACTTTTGGAACAGTTTCCCTTCTAAAAAAAGTGAGCTGCCGCCATGTTTGTAAATGTAAATAAAAAAATCCCGCAACTTTACCCGAAAGCGTTCAGAGCCGTTTTTACCCAAACTTACACCGAGAAACCAGTATGACGTCATTCCCCAATTTTCCGAGTTACCCGTGTTTCGGTCTCTGAACACGCTCAAAGAGTTAAAGAAAAACAAGTTCAAAGTTTTCGAATAACGTTACGCCCAACAAGCAGTGTTAAGTTTGGCGAACAAAAAATATTTTATAGGAATATCAAGATACCACTTAAGGGAAAAATATACACACTTTAAAGATACAAAACAAGAAAGAAAAATCTTGCGTTAAGCATGGAAGCCCATTACAACACTTCAACAACAATTTACTGCCATTAAAAAAACTAGTCCGTGTAAAGAGGTAAATAAAACCGACTATCAAGCATAATTTGGCGAAAGGGTAGGCCGGATAATGAAAAAGCCGAATAGGCCGGAGTTCTACAAATATTTACTAACTTCGTGCCCTCCCCACGCCGTGATATTAAAAACACATGTTACATATATTAAGATAAATTACATACAGTTTCAAAAGATACAAAATATTATCATAAAACGTAATCCTAATTCATAAAAAAATGTGTAAATCTTATTTTACTGTTTATTAATAAATGATTGCACAAATATGAAAAGTTATGCATAAGATAAGAGTCAAAACTTACAGTTTTTAGTTTTTGAAAAATACCTTAATATAGGTCTGTTTCTCCCTGTTAGTCCTCTTCCGCGACGCAATTCCCCTCCATTTCGCAAGTAGATGATATCAAGTGGCGTCGATTCCTCCTGACTAATGTACTGCAGTGCTGCCTCAATCGTTTTGTACCCTTGGGGATGTGGTGTTTCCTGCAATCCTTTTAATTTTTTTCTTATGATATTTCTACCTCTGTCAACACTTCTACAAAATCATTTTCAATTAATACATTAATTTCGTCGTTTGCCCTCCCTTCTGTAATGTCTTCTGCTTTGACACCGTCAAAGCCCTGTATATTTTTCAGCAACGGAAGATGCTTATCGTTCTCATCTCCAACTGCAGTTTCCTACACGGATTTATGTTTAACTTTTTGGTCCAAAAATATGTTCCAAGCCCTTTGCAATTACTATGTTATGAATTTCTTCCCATGCTTTTGGCACCTACCAGGACAGGAACCTGCCTGCCTTGGTCGCTTGTAATATTCCTCATTTTTTAATAGGTCGGATAGTACGGAGGGCCGGGTAGCCGTACGCCAGATAGTCGGGAGTTTACTGTACCTAAATTAGCATTTTATAAAACGCATAACAAATTTGACAAACAGATTTCAACAATAGCCGGAAGGTACTCCAATTCTTTTGTGTAGCTCTGTATATACTCTATACATTTATATATATATTCTGCTTAGTGTGCTGAAATTTAGTTTAGTTAGAAACACCTCCTAGAAAAATTATCTTTTGGCGTTTTCTACCAATAGAAGGAAGCATATTTGAATTATTTTTTACAGCTCTGTATATTACATATATATTTTTATACAAGCCATATATTAAGCTGATTTTTAATTCCGACAAAAACAGTCTTAAAATATTGAAATTACACTTCTAGGAATTTTCATCCATAGTCGACCATGTATCTAGTTTATTTATATCCTACAACCATCGCTTAGGGTACTAAATGCAGTTGCGCTTCAGAATTCACAACTCAAATTAAAAAACACCTTTAACCAATTCACACTCATTATCATTCCTCCTTATAAATCATTTTGTGTAGCGCTGTATATGGTCTATACATTCCTCTTACTAAGCAAAACAAATAAGAAAAATCATGCGTACAGCATAGATTATGAAATACTTTCCAACACTCCCTGAAAGCTTTAACGAAACTTCGTTACTTAGGGAAATAAGGTAAATAAGATAACTAAGTAAACATTTAAAAATCTGATTTCAGTAGTTACCGCCCATAGCCAAATATGTATTCCAATTCTTTTGTACAGCCCTGTATTCGACCTGTATGTTGATAAATATACTATATAATGGAAAAATTTAGTTTAGCAAGAAAATGCATAACAGGTTGAAATTCATCTTTCAGAAATTTGTACTAATAGATGGAAACGTACTTGAATACTTTTGTTCAGCCCTGTAGTTTACCTAGTACCTTTATTACATGCCACTAATTAGCTAAAATTTAATTCAAACTAAAACACGCTTAAAACTACTGAAATTACATTTTCAGAAATTATCACCCATAGACGGCCATGTATCCAACTCTTTGCGTAACCCTGTATATCATTTTATCTATATTCTACAAATATTTCTTAGTACACTAAATTCAGTTCAGCGTAAAAATGCATAACTCCTTTAAAACCCACCTTTAAGCAATTTATGCTCATACTCAGTAACCTTTACGAATTCATTTCTGTAGCTCTGTATATGAACTGTAGCATTTATACGCACTTTATACACTGTAAATGCAAACGTCTGAAATTCAGTTAAAAAAGTGTCTTAAGTGGATGGTCACATTTTAAGTGAAAAAAAGGTGTCTTACTTTTCAAGACATCTTTTTGTATCTGAGGTTAAGACACTGCAATCGTCTTAAAACGCGACCATTTTTAAAACACTTGAAACGTCTTAAAAAGCCGCCATTTTTTAGACATTTGAAACATCTAAAATGAGGTCTTTGAAGACACTCGAAACATCTTAGAAGATTTTTTCCCTCTTATTTACACTGTCTCATTAACAGCAGGCTAAAATAAATGTTTGCTAACTATGGAAGACTTCAACAGACTGCATTATTTTTATTTATTTATGTTTTATTATTATTATTTTTTTTTTCTTTTTTTACATTCATCAGATTCGATGCCAAGATTATATTAATCCATTTTCAAGTATTTAAAAATATTAATTATTTCTTTGTTTACTTTGGAAAATAGTTGAAGAAGTTTATTAATCACTAGAATATAGCCCGTCAGAATGACGTGTTTGCATTTTCAAAAAAATTATATAGCATTGCATTATAAAAAGAATTGTGAAGTAATAAATTTTGTCTTGTCTGATTAATAGGGTCAGGTGGGGTAAAGTAAAAACAGCCCATTTTTCATTGAAATTTAATTGGCAAGAAAATTATTAATTGAATTGGTAAAATACTGATATAAAGTATGCAAATGGAACTTAACTCACAAAATTTGAAGAAATATTTCACAAAAACATTCAAATTAGTACTAATAATGTTATTTTAAAACATATTGTCAATTAACTATTTCATCTGATGGTATGTGGTAAAATAAAAGACAATTCCAACAGAAAGTTTATTTGTTTTTATTAAGTGCCAAAATAATAATTATATAACTTAAATTTTAAAAAGTTGAACAGAGAAAATCCTGATTTTTTTAAACTATGCATAAAAGAAACCTGTAATAAATTTTGATAATTAAAAATCATCTTTTATCACATAAGTAAATTGCAACTATTAATTACATTAACAATTTATTTTCCTAAATTCTGTTATTAAATTACAAATTTATTTTCCCTACAAAATACAAAATTTTATTTATTATAATAATGCATTGATATACTATATACATATATATATATGTAATACACGGCATTACATATTTCTGATATTCTAATTTCATTTTATAAGAAATATTCATTCCCCCCCCCCCCCCCAATGTCTTCAGAATTCAAAAAACATTTTAAAAAGAAAATTTCTTTTTTTTAACTACCGACAGATGGCGCAACAGAGCATATAATCGTTTGTTTTAATATTTTAAAAGTTCAAGACGAATGAATCAATTGTTTGTTTACTTTCATATAGGGATAGATAAAGCTACCAATCTAATTTAAACTAAAGTTATCGCAGCAGAATATTAGATAATTGAATGTAATCTCTTAAATATTAATTTATTTTGAATAATCTGTCTAAAAATGTAACTTTTGCGAATAGTGGAAAAGAAAGCACGTTTTACTCAGCGTTTTAAGATTGAAAATCAAATCAGCAATCACTCGTGTGTCGTGATGCCACATGTACAACACAAATTCCAAATCCAGAAGCAATTGAATGACTCTTTGAACGAATCATTAAAAAATACGGTCAACATCCGATTTTGCTCTTAAAATATTTGTAAAACCATAATAAAGCTTTTAAATAATTTGAAATACGTTTGTTTTCAGAAAGGAAACGTTAATCCGGTACAAAATAATTCACGGGAATGAATCACCGAATATAGCTATATTCACTGAACACCATAAGGCGCGCCACACACCAGAGAGACATGCGACAATAATCGTGACACATGAGGCAAATTCTGCTGTTCAAACCGGTTTTTTCTTTGTTAACAGGGTGAAATTGTCGCATGCCTCACGCTTTTCTGCCGCATGTCTCCTTGGTGTGTGGCGCGCTTAAAGTGTTCTCATTGGTCAGAAAATAGATAGCCTTGAAAAACAGAGGTAATTTTTCGCGATATTTTTAACCGTGTATACTGAATTCAAACTGTAAATAAATGTAAACAAAAGTGAAAAACGTATTTCAAAATATTAATATGCTTTTGCAAAATATTTTAAGAGCATTTAATGAATAGCTGAAAGAGTCATTCATTTGTTTTTGGATTTGTAATTTGTGCTTATGAATGGCAATGGTAATCGCTTGTATACATCGGAACCGTGTTGTTGGTATCTGGTTATTTTTAAATTAGATCTTAAAGCGTTATAATTGTATACTTTTTGAAGGTTTGAGAAAAATTGAAGAAGAATATGTTACATAACAAATAGATAGACAGATTAAATAAGGCAGTCGGCAAATACGGCATTGGAATGCTTAAGCCTAACGTGGCCGCGTTTGGATTATCAGGAAACGGATGAGTTCAACCCCGGAAGCGTTATACATTTTGTGTCATTCTATGTATAATTTAATCAATTCAAATTATTAGACATACATACAAACCATATCTGGGATTATTATTTATGTTATTTTTCCATAGATTCAATGTAATTAAAAACGAAATTCCTCACCCCTTCAACATTGTAGACAAGATAAATATAATGTTATTTTCAAATCGACAAATCTACCCTCCTCTTTATGAAATTTTTCTATGCTTCATAAGGTAAATCATAACAAATTTTTATATTTCATTTATAATTCAAGGAAAATGTGCACAGACACAAATCCGGGCACATTTTCATAAACAAACATTTGAAGGATAATTAACATTTCTAATTACACTTTTTTTTTTAAGGTGAAATTAAAATAATCATTTACGTATGATTTTATTATTCAAAATTATCTTGTTGTAAAATATTAAAATCACTTGAGATCATTTTATGATACAAAAGTTAATAATGTGCTTGTTAAACAGGAGTGAATATTTTAAATAATTTTACACATAATTTCAAATAATTAAATTCACCGTTCATATATAAATATTTTCCATCAGATAATTAGAAAAATCTGAAAACATTGCAAGTCTTTTTGCTTCAATTTAACATATAAGGGAATTTAATAATTAAAGTTGTCAAAAAATTATATGTTAATTCATTCATGTTTCCATTGGAGGGGGAAAAAATGCTTAATTAATTCAGTGTGTTTCAACAATAAAATAAATGTTTACGACTGTTGCAATAATACATATAATTAAAAATGAGACCATTATTTTTTTACACAAAAATAAATAAATAAATAAATATGATTAAAGTTTTTTTTTATATAAGAAAATAAACTGCGTGAAAACACCGAGTTAAACAACCGAGTATTGCATTTTAGAGTACGAAAAAAAAAAAAAAACCCACAGAAAACAATAGCGTAAATGTGGATTAATATTAATTTAAAATGTTAGAAATAAATGTATACATTAGGAATGGAACCTCATTAAAACATAGATAACATTAATATTTGTTAAAATCAAATTTGTTCTAAAAATAATATAACATATAGAAAACATTAGTCGAACAAAATGGAGTATTATATTTTATAAATCAATTACCCTTTTGGATCTAGTAATTTATATTATCCTTTTAATTTATATTATCCTCGTAATTTATCCTTTGTTTAGATAGAGGAAATATTTTTTTTTTTTTTTTTTTTTTTTTTGTCCAACAAAGATTTCTAGATAACTGATTAATATATATTTCATTTAAGGGGTCTCAGGACTCTTAAAGCTTTAACATTTTCGAAATTTTAAATTTTTTAGATGTTAAACTGCTATTTTTTCTGAACATTTTGACATAATTGTTTCCTTGAAATTCCTATTAGAACTGAAGTTATGGCTTTTAAATTTATACATGTTCAATAGCTGAAGCGTCGTTTCGGGAACTTTGAAGCCATTTTTCTTCAAAGGACGTTTTTGGGCATAACGCGCACGATATCTCAAAAACTTATGAATATTTTTTCATAAAATTTTCAAAACATACGTTTCATGTTAGTCTGTATAAACTGAACCTAAAATCTCCTTTTTATTGTTCAAAACAATATCTTTTTAGGTGATTATACTGTTGAAATTTTCTCAATTTTGCATTATCTAAATACAACTTTGCATTAAAAATATATAAAAGCTTTAAATACAAATTTATTTAGGTTCAGGGTAATTATTACAATCTGAAGTATAAGTAGGCACCAAAATTTTCATTCTAGTTGCAATACTTATTTTGTAATCGTGCGCGTAATGTGTTATGCCGATTTTTTGCTCGTCAAATGTCTTACAGTTTGGAGCCCCCTGTAAATGCTAATTCTGCATCCTATAATTTTTTAAATACATAACATGAAAGAACATACTTATATATTTTATTCCAATTAAAATTGTGTCTTAAAATCAAATACATTTTAAGATATCTAATGTTGAAAATGGTCTTTTTTTTTTCATTTTTTCCAATTTTAAGAGTCCTGAGACCCCTTAAATTAACCAGCTGTCATAGAAGACCCAGCTAGACTAAAAGTCTTAGAATTAGCACGTGGTTCACATACTTCGCGTCTTATATGTGCTACTGCATTCCACAGAGGAATATCTCAGCTGTCAGAAAGGGTGTTGCATTTTCCCCTGAAAGGTCTCGACATTAGAGATTGACATGCTTGTCCACTATTCATTTATTCACATTTCACAGCGATTTTTTCACATTTATAGAAGGAAATCGTTTTCGATACGCGCACGCCACACAACAACAAATAACAAATATGGCGGTCGACTGCGGTATGCTGTTTAAGACATTTCAACATATTAAGACACTTAATACTAGTTCATTTCTACTACCAGTCCATTAAGACACACAGGTATCTTAAATTAAGGTATCTATTATGTCTAAGCTCTACATTAAGACATTTACGTGTTTTAAATGCTTTTTCAGTCGTTTTTCTGTCTTACTTTAAGACTCCGTTATTTGCAGTGTAGTATGCAAAAATATAGTGAACAAGTAGGTAAGTGTGATCACAGATCGATCAGAGGGTTTCGTTTAATATTCCTTTCAAAACACTATATCCTTTTGAAAAATCTGTTAGTTCCACATTTCGCAACCAGGGGCGCACTCTCTTCTAAACAAACCTCTATCCGAACGAAACTACTTTATATATACTATCCGTAGATATATTAGTCGAGGGGATTGGGCCGATAGCACCCGAGATAAGTAGGCACCCCTGGCGGTAAAAAGTAGAACTAAAATATGTAAGGCTCTGGTGCATAATATGAAGGAATGGTCAAAGGGGTGTCTACAAAAGTTGGAAAAGTGCTCCTCGGGTGAAAAGGGTGGAGGTCAGAAAAATTGCTTAAAATACACAAGTTAGAGCCTGGAGGAGTAAATAATATAAGACTTTTTGAAAATTTTATGATTTGCTGTGTGGTCTGAGGTATTCAGCTATACGTATGCAAAAATTCATGTCACCAACTTAATTAGGGGCTCCCTTAGAAAGAATTGCTTAAAATACATATGTGGTAGCTCAAAGGGTTAAACGTAAGACTTTTTCAAGATTTTATGATTTGCGCCTGGCCTCAGGTATCCTACCATAAGCATGCAAAATTTCAGATCTCCAATTTGATAAGGGGCTCTGTTAGAAAAAATTGCTTAAAATACGCATGTGGGAGCAAAAGGGTTAAATGTACGATTTTTTCAAAATTTTATGATTTGTCATATGATATGCGGTGTTCAACTATAAATATGCAAAATTTCACGCATCCAACCTAAATAGGGGCTCACTTAGAAAGAATTATTTAAAATACACATGTGGGAGCTCAAAGGGCTAAATGTACGGCCTTTTTCAATATTTTATGGTTTGTCATTTGATGCGAGGTGTTCAGCTATAAGTATGCAAAATTTCACGCCCGCAACCTAATTAGGGACTCACTTAGGAAGAATTGTTTAAAATACACATGTGGGAGCCCAAAGGGTTAAATATGCGACTTTTTCAAACTTTTATGGCTTGTCATTTAATGGGAGGTGTTCAGCAATAAGTATGTGAAATTTCACGCCTCCAACTTAATTAGGGCTCACACAGAAAGAATTGTTTAAAATACACATGTGCGAGCCCAAAGGGTTAAATGTACGACTTTTTCAAGATTTTATGATTTGTCGTTTGATGTGAGGTGTTCAGCTATAAGTATGTAAAATTTCACGCCTCCAACCTAATTAAGGGCTCACTTAGAAACAATTGTTTAACATACACATGTGGGAGCCCCAAAGGGTTAAATGTACGACCTTTTTCAAAATTTTATGAATTGTCGTATGATGTGTGGCGTTCAGCTATAGGTATGTAAAATTTGAAGTCTCCAACATGTATAGTTTCTGAGAACGGGCTCTGTGACAGACGGACAGACAGACAGAGGAGCGAGACGAATAGGGTTTCGTCATATGAACGAAACCCTAAAAAAGCGCATATCATTATTAAAAATGCATTTCGAGCAATCATTACTAATATACAGTACTTCGGATACAATATAGTATCTGAAATCTTTTCAAATACACCGCAAACAATTTCCCCTATTCAATTATGAACGGAATTATTTTGTGTGGCCCTGTAAATGAACAATAACTATTCTTTACACCGCATATTCAACAGAATGCAAATTTTAATGGACTTCATAAATGAATATCAATTTTACTATGTTTGAAAGACTGTAACAGCATTAAAAATCATTTGAAACGATTTTTTCGCATTGGCCGTAATGTAACGGAAGACTTTTGACTGTCCCTGTACATGAACTGACATACCGAAGTCATAAACACTTTTCAACTTTGTTGGAAAATGTTAAAAATAATCAAAATTAAAAAGCATACCGTAACATAAAATGCACTTTCAACAATCATTCCCAATATACAATTCTTCAGATACAGTATTGTATCATAATTTTTTTATGTATCGCTGTAAATAAACGATAAATGTGATGCACATCATATTCTACTGCAAGCATCTTGTAGTAAGCCTCAATAATGTACAGTTCTAAGTTCTAAGTCAAAATATTAGAATAATAAATAGTGAAAAAAAGGAATATTGAAATTTTTTTTTTAAGTATCGCTTATACAGAAAGTAATACGGGATAAAACTTAATATTGTAACAATCAACATTGTTTGTAGAATTTTTTAGAATAAAAATTAAAGGAAGTAATACAAATATTAAAATAATTATTCACACTTGAAAAAAATCACAATATTAGAATAACCACTTACCTGGTTTAAAATATTAGAATAATGCATTGTAAATAATACGTGTTAAAAAAAATAAGAAAAATAGTTATTCTTTAATATATTCTAACATCACCTTTACATTTTCTAACAGCATGAACTCGCTTTTGCCAAACTAGCTACAAGTGGTTCACAGTGTTTGCTGAACTGATACGACCATGTTGACTTTATGCTGGAAAGAAGCTCAATTTTGTTTTTTGGCACAATATCTTGCAGTCTTTTTTCATTATTCCCACACGGAAAAAACTGTTTTGTTGAAATTACTAAATTTTGGTTAATATAGCTCCATCCAAATATTTTGGTTGGAATGACCAAATTTTGGGTGGACTAACCAAACGATTTGTGGAATTAACAAAATAATTTGGTTAATCTAACCAAAATTTAATCATTCCACCCAAAATATTTGGATGGAGCTATATGAACCAAAATTTAGTAATTTCAACAAAACAGTTTTTTCCGTGCACAAATTCTCCATTGGATTTAAATCCGGCGAATTAGATGGCCGGGGAAGTATGTTAATTTGGTGTTGGCTAAGCCAGTTCTTGTTGGACAATGACATCCCCAAAACACTAAATCAGTTAATGGGAGACCTCCTATCACAACGCGTAACACCCAACCACACGTTTCTCAGTTCAGGCGTAGATTTTTGTGGCCCCTTTCAGATCAAATACAAAAATCAGAGAAAAGGCACTTATTCCAAAAGTTATGTGGCCATATTTATATGCATGGCTACCAAGTCTATTCATCCAGAGATAATAGGGGAGACCGGGGGAATGCCGCCAACCCGGGTTATGCCGCCACCCCACCTAGTTTAAAAACTAAGGGCAGTTTGACATAGTGAATGTGCCTGCACTATAGCGGCCAACAATATAAACAGTGCCTAAAGTGAGAGTGACTTTGCTATACGTCGTTCGTTTGTTCTAGTGAAAAATATAGTTTTTATCTAGTTGCTTATTATTTTGGAGCTTAAAATGAGTAGGAATAAGCACCTTTTATTGTAACATTAGGTATTTAAGATAATATGACCCGTAATATACATGCATTCGCCGACATTTTGATGCAATGTGTTGAATAAGTTCGGTTCTTCATTCGGCTTTGCTTGGGGATTTCCGCCATATTGTCCTCTCGGTGTAATGCCGCCGCCATGCAAATCGGATGAGAAATGGCCTCATTTCAATGTAGTGGAGCCGATTCAGCAGAGTGACTTTTGCAATATGAAGTAAATTGTAAGCTTAACCATTATTCTGCTCAATTACATTGCTTTCTAACTATTTTCAGTAGGTTGTGTGTTTCCTAGTATCCATTTGATGCGTGTACTAGGTCGTTAAAGAGTGGTGGCATTACCCCAGTACAGTGGCGGAATTACCCCAGTGTCCTGGGTAATCCCGCCACTGTGCAGAGGTTTAAAAAATATTTTTTTATGTATGCTTACTTTGCAGTTATGATTACAGTGAAATTTATACAGGTACTAAACATCATGATTCAGCTTTAGAATTTTTACTATTAAAAAATTATTATGAAACAGCCATTATAAATGAAGTGTTGGGTGAAGATGCAAGAGCAGCCGTAATAAGTTGATTTTCTGGTCAGAATGGGGTGAAAAAAATGGCCTTTTTTTTTTCAAAAAAAAAAAAAAAAAAAAAAAAAATTATGGCCGTTTTTTTTTTTTTTCATTCTGACCAGAAAATCAGAGTTATTACTTTTTACGGCTGCTCTTTCATCTTCACCTAACATTTAACTTAGAATGGCTGTTTCATAATAATAGAAGCCATCAGTCCATCAGAAGAAAATAACTCGGTTAAAGCGGAAACTCGGTTAAGCGGGACTCGGATAATCGGGACTCTACTGTGGCTCAGTTTTAAGACTTAACCCTTAAATGCCTGAGTTTTCAAAAATCATTTACAAAATGTTTTTTGGCTTTCTTTTTAAAAATAAATAATGGGAAAAATACTTTAAAAAATCATACTTTGTTTTAAGTATGGTTTACGTCTAAAAAACTGTTTGTTACTAATCGGCAATACTGGTGTTTAATTGAAAAAATAATTTTCCTTGATAAAATTCTATAATATTAAACACACAAGAATTTTGAGAACTATGATAAGAAATAATTTTTACTCGCTCACTGCAGAACAAAATAGGGTATTTCGCAAGCTTCCAAACAAAGCAAAAAGAACATGTATCAACGATTGAAAAAACAAATCTATCTTTATTCTTAAACAGCACAAGTGTTGCCATCTAAATGTTGAAAATCGATTTAATAATATTTTCAGAATGTATTTTATTGGAAACATTAGGCATTATAGCTTCAATATTATTCTAATAGTATTTATAAGCCTAAATTGGGTATGTTGCCGAAGGCAATAACCGGCATTTAAGGGTTAAAACACGCGATTTTATTTATATAAAACGAGCCATCCGAATCCGCTGAAGAATTCCTCATTTACGATTCAATCATAAACATCTACAATAAAGTATGGGTAGGACGTCACTATCTCAGAATATTACACAAATGCAGCAAAAAGAAATCAATTCATTTATATTTTTTCAAAATAGGACGTATTTTAATTACTTTTTTTTTCAGTTTTTATGAGAAAGTGGCAACAAAAAGATATAATTGCTATTTTTAAACTATTTTTTCTTTACTTTCTACAGAAATGGAGTACTTTTGTTACCAATATTAAGCAAATGTCGCTGAAAACTACAAAAATAATTAATATTTCCAAAATAAATGGAGATACAGTTTTCAAACAAAATTTAAAAGAACTTTTTTTTTTTCCAATACGACGGTATAAAAATTGAAAATGTGCAATGCTTAGAAGTTTAAAAAATTGCTATAGAGTATTTAATCGTACCGCTTTGTTTTACGGTTGTCTTCTGTAAGGTAACGTTATTTTTTGACACAAAATAAGCTGTGAGAAAGAAATAGCATACTGTACCTGTAGCTAAAAAAAAAAAAAAAAAAATCACAATTTTCAATCTATTACAATCTAACAATTACAATCTAACTATAATTCCCAGACGGTTAGAGCGACCATATTGCATAATAGTTAAACTGAAATCTCACACTTTATCGATACTTAGCGTCAAAGAGTAAATGAACGTCGTTATTGCTACATCAGTTTTGAATTTAATTTCAAAAGAGAGAGAAAATATGGACCAGATGTAAAAGGACCTGCCTATTATATCATATACATTTATGAATTATAACAAGAACCTATTTAAATTTTTATATCATCAAATAAAAATAAATAATCTAAAACTGAGCATTTTAAATTTAACCCATTTATACCTAGCGTCCCATTTTGGGGACATTTCGAATTTTAATAATTTTTTTATAATTTTCATGTACTTTATAACATGGAAACTGTACGAAATAATTATCTATAAACGTATTTATTTGTTAATGAAAAATGACAGAATAAGATGGATATTTATTTGCTTCAATGAAGGCTCTTTTCAGGGTTTATAGAATAGTCCAAGAGCTGTGAAACATTTTAGGGAAGGTATTTGAGGCACCCTGAAAATTTGTGCAACACTTCTTTTGTAATGGCTGAATAGAAAATCGAATGTCTGGCTGAAGGATAGTGGCCCAAAAACTGTGCCAGACACGTGTCAAGTGCCATTTTTTGACTACCCAAAAAAAAGGTATTTGAGGCACGCTGAGATTGAGACAGAATAATATTTATACTTAGAAAAAAATATTTTGAAAACGACAGACACGTTAGTCGGCCCAAAAACTGTGCCAGACACGTGTCAAGTGCCATTTTTTGACTACCCAAAAAAGGTATTTGAGGCACGCTGAGATTGAGGCAGAATAATATTTATGCTTAGAAAAAAATATTTTGAAAATGACTGACACTTTAGTCGGCACAAAAACTGTGCCAGACACGTGTCAAGTGCCAAATGGCACTTGACACGTGCCTGGCACAGTTTTTGGGCCACGATCCTTCAGCCAGACATTCGATTTTGTATTCAGGCATTACAAAAGAAGTGTTGAACAAATTTTCAGGTTGCCTCAAATACCTACTCAAAAATGTTCAACAGCTCTCCTACTAGAATTTTCATTATTCAAGATGGCAAAGTGTAAAAAGCAAGTTTTTTTGTGTTTTTTCTACCAAGGATACAAATAAAAAAAATCCCTGCCGGCTCGGGCCTACAGGCGGAGGTAGATTTCGAAGTTAAGTACTAGATTCACCAACAAAACTTAAATCAAGATTAGTAAATAAACCCAGTTCCTTCACTAAGAATGAGCTCTAGGGAGATAAACATTTTGCGAAAATTCTAATATACACAAATACACACATGCATGTATATGGAATAGGTTTAAAAATGGCTAAAACAAATTCAGAGAACCTCAAAGTGTTAAAATATGTCAATATTTCCATAGTCGTGTTTTTATCATGTTTTAATATCATGCGTTTCTTCAAACGTATTAAATACATTACATATTCACCTGCTGAGGTCCATTATATTTCCAATACGATGAAATATATATATATACTTTAATTCGTCAAATTATTTATTTTATTTTGAGTTTTCATGCTGAAATCTTGCTCTAGAAAACTTGTGACGTAATATGCAATTTGTTTGAAAAAAAATCACGTGGTTGAAACTGATCTATTCGTCAAACTATTTTTTAAATTCATTTTTTCACGTGAAAATTTTACAACAGAAAAGCAATTGTTGTGGTGAGAATTTTATTGGTTAGTTTTTTTTAATTGTTGGCAACTGCTTCAACGAAAAATATTTATTTTTTCCTGTCATTGTTGTGTAAGAGCTGGTTTTATCTGAATCTTCTTAAGACGGTATTCAAAATTTTTAACCCTTCCCATTTCCATTCCCTTGGGCCGATTTTGCCCATTTTTCAATCCCCGCCGAGATATTAACCATCTCAAAGTTGTTGGCGAGTTTGAAGACGATCCGTGCAGAATTGCGACTTTTATCGTGTGGACAAAATTTAGTACATACATACATACATACACACACACACATATATATATATATATATATATATAAACTGTTTAGGTGGGGGTGATTTTGGGTTCCTGGGGTCATATAATGAAAAGTTATAAAGGAGGGTATAAAAGTCGCACCATGGTAACGACCGCAATAGGTAGTATTTCTTACGAAATCTACCTAAAAGTCATAGTCTTAGCTTGTAGACTTCTTTGAAATACATATATTTTTTAAATTATAAAATTACATGTTCAAGCCTATTTTTTATGCATTTTTGTAACGTACAAAATATAGGGCGCTAGGCACGAATAGGTATATATTTTTATTAAACATTTAGGGAACAGTAATTTATGTAAAGTTATTTTCAAGATGATTATGAAAAAAATTGCTTTTTAAACCTCAAATACGATTATTCTTAAATTATTATTACAAATACTTATAATATTATTAGTCTCTGTAAAGAAAAATAAATATATTTTTAGTAGTTTATAAAAATACTAATGATAGTGTATAATTTAAAATTTAAAGTTTAATTTTACACAAATTCAGACAAAGCATATAATTATGCCTATTATCTTATTACAAATATTGTGCATATTCCCATGTTTAGAACGTCTACATTTTATCTAATAAGTACAAAAATATTTTAGAGAATTTTTTAAAATTATTTTTCCAGTTCATTTTGCAACGTTTCAAAGCGATTGTACCAACAAATTTGAGAAAACAAAAATTCAGGCACAAATGGGTTAACAAGTACCAAGAGGATTGATATGGTATATCACTATCGCAATTTATCGTAAAAAGTAAATTAGTAGCCTAAATGTTAAATAATCCTTTAGATCAATCTGAAAGTTATCGAATATCCCATAACATTCCATCCAGGTAATTTTGCATTCTAAATGCCATTTAATCAATATATGAAATTAATAAATTATTTCGAAACAGGAAATTTAGATTCGATGTTATTGTCGATAATTGGGAAAAGAGATTAATGAGATTAATAAAAAAATCACAATTTTGAAGAAACTTCTAAAAATTTTGAAGAAACTCAATGTATTTATCTATATTTCACAGGCAGTTTGAGCGGCCACATTACATAATAGTTAAACAGAAAACTCACACTTTATCGATATTTAGCATCAAGGAGTAAATGAACGTCGTTGTTGCTACATCAGTTTTGGGTTTAATTTCAAAAGAGTGTGAAAATATGAAGCAGATGTAATAGTCCTGCCTATTATATCATATACATTTATGAATAGTAAAAAGAACCTATTTAAATTTTTATATCATTAAATAAAGATAAATACTCTAAAACTGAGCATTTTAAATTTAACAGGTACCAGGAGGATTTATACAGTATATCCCTCATGCATTTTCTCGTAAAAAGTAAATTAGTAGCCTAAGTGTTAAATAATCCTTTAGATCAATCTAAAAGTTATCGAGTATTCCATAACATACTATCCAGGAAATTTTGCATTCTAAATGTCATTTAATCGATATATGAAATTAATAAATTATTTCTAAACCGTAAATTTAGATTCGATGTTACTGTCGATAACTGTGAAAAGAGTTTAAGGAAATTTTGATGATTGAGAACTATTGATTATAACTTCGAAGATGTTTATCATTATTTTAAACAAGTAATTTTTATTAGGATGAGCGAAGCGAATGCTCTACTAGGCTACACAAATTACATTTTATTGTACCCTTTACAAAAAAACTGTTCAATATTTTGTCTTGAAATTAAACATAAAAATAAATTATGATCTGCAGATTTGCACAATATTATCTTTTTTTTTTAGAGAATAACCTTAAAAATTTTATTATTTTATTTAATTTATTTTACATGTTTTTCCATTACGGGCGCATTTTTGCAAATAAAAAATGAAACACGTATATTTTCAGAGGAAAAAATAAATCACGGAATTAGTCATTATGGATAATCATGATTAATTAAATAGTTTCACGATTTCATTTATGAAATTTTTAAAATGCCTTTTTCATGAAAATTATAGAATATTTTTGATGAATTAAAATTTGTGAGAATTCAATCATTTACATTCAATTATAAAAGTATTTTTCAGTGTTAAGAATTCCAATACACAATTTATTTTTATTATGTGAAATTCTTTAAGCAGATGATACTTACGCATTTTAAAAGAAATATATTATGATTATATTTTTTGTAAAGTGGCAACAAAAGAATTGCAAACAAATAAAATTAATTGTTAAATTCATTATATCATAAATAAAAAAATCCGAGGAAATTCTTAGTTATTTGACTGAATTTACGTTTCTAAAATTGAAATGCGGCAAAACATAATGAATAAAGATGCAAATAAAGATGCTTAATAAAGATATAAATAACTTTAAAAATAATATAAAAAACATTGTTACTTTCAAATATTTATCTTATTAAATAATGCTTCGCTTCAAATAAAGCATTGCTTTTGCTAGTTTGTGCAGTGTTAGCATCAAGTTTTTAAAGCAAAAATATTTAATTTCAGCATTTTTTTTCCATTATTATTATTTTTAAACTTTCGTAAATTTTTCTTAATTTGTACTATGAAAATTTTCAACAACAGCTACAGAAAACCAACAGTCAAGATTATGCAATATATTTTAAAAGTTTCGGGAAATACGAAATTCATGCATAGAAATTAACTGTGAAAATCGTTTTCATAAAGTTCTTAACGACCTCTATTCAATGTAAATATTTTATATGTAATAAATTGTAGAAATTTTATGAGATTTAAAACAAAATATCGAAAATAAATTAGTTCTTAATTTCCTTCTCTTTATTATGATATAAATTAGTTTGTTGAAATTATTTATACTTTTAAAATATATAAAGACAAATCAGACAAAAGTAAATTATACAGCGTATTCATTTAACACTTATGTGTTTTTGTGACAATTGCATGCAATGGCTGAGAAGCTTCAAAATAAGTTATATAAGGTATTATTATACTATATATTGAGCTGAAATAACTTTAAATTCATCTCAATAGATTAATTATTTTGGTATGTTAATATTATTATAGTGAAATACGTATAAATACTTTTAACTCTTGTAGAAATTACTTAAGAGATTAATTAAATATAGAATAATTATCTTTTCTTGAATTTTTGGAAAGTAATTTACTATTTAATTTGAGTTTGCTGACTATAAAATCGACAGAATTAATTCTGCTAAAATTCCTCTAAAGAACGGAATGTTGATTTGAAAGACTAACATTAAAATTTAATTAATGAAGATCTAATTTGCATTAAAACGATCTAATTGAAACAAAAAAGTCTAATACTTTTTTTTTTTCAAATAAAGATTCGTTTTTTCACTCTGAAAGTACAATTCCTGTAAAGCTTTTTATTCCGTTTTATTTGTAATGGTTTTTTTCAAATAAAATTAAGTCATAAAAAGACAAATGTTTTGTTCCTGATTAAAAACACATTTTTTATGTTGCACGGAATATAAAAAAAGGATGTTAAAATTTATCATTAAGAAATAATATAAATACGATAGTATGTTAAGTTCATTTTGGTTAATATCATAAATTATAAAACATTCGCAGCTATCAATTATACAAGGTGATCAGTTTAAATAAGCACCCGTTCTTTTTTCTTATTACCCTTAAATCGGACGGATTTTGCATTTATTCTAACACCGAAGTATAATTGTTTGAACCTTGTTTAAGTGTGGGAGACAACATCCAACACTGTTGGACTGTTAAAACTTTATTTGTGAGGTAAAACAGAAATGAAGAAACACAATGTTACTTAATCCTACGATAATTTTATTTTTGAGAAACATAATTTAATTCAAATTTTTACATTATCATTCCTTACAGTCAATGTTGAAAATGTTCGCCACCATTTCGAAAGCAAACATGAAAAAGTCGAACAAAGTTTTTTTACACACTTCGCCACAATTTTGGTGTTATTAAAGAAATTTCTTCAGTTATGATTTGTTTTAATTCATCGATGTTTGCCGGACTTCTCAGGAAAACCCTATGTTTGCGATAACCCCACATAAAAAAATCTAAAGGGTCTGGAGACTTTGGGGGCTCGAGGCCTTTTAAAATTAAACGGTCATCAAAGAATTCCTTAAGCACTTCCATTGTTAGAAGCAGACGATTTACTCAAATCATTTGCGCAGAATTGGACTAAAAATTACTAATGATGTTCCGCGAATTTATGTTTAAAAAACGAGTTTTCGCATTTAGAAAGTGAAAAAAAACGATACCCGCACATTAAAAATAGACATATTAAATAAGTAATGAAGTTGAACTGCTACATGCATTATAGATGTGGATAATACAAAAAAACAAAATGGGTACTCTTTTAAATTGATCACTCTAATAATATTAAATTAGCTGAAAAATTTTCGGAACGTATATTTATAATTGATACGTTCTGGACAAAACAATACTTGTTCAAAAACCACAGTAATGAAACTGAATTATCTGAAAAATACCGCATATTCTCTCTTTATCGATAACGACAGAAGCACGCTGATTCTGGAAAAGTGAATTATATGGAAATTGAATATTTTAAAATTATTATATGTATCTATCTATCTATCTATCTATCTATCTATATATATATATATATATAGCACATTATGTATTAAATGCATTTGTCAGACCCAGAATCTTGCACCATAAATAAATTAAGTATAACTATAAAACATCCAAGAAATTTAAACATATAACCTGAACAAGACAAAACAACAAAAAACAACAAATGGCTGTGGCCTCTTCAGCGGTGGGCATTTTGAAAAGCACAGCAATGTTTCAGACTAATTACAATTTACAACAAAATATTATTCAGTAGTGGCAGTGGGTTTCGGCCAGAGTGTCGCAAAGCATAAATCAAATGCATAAAAACAATTGAAAGCATATCGCGAACACTCCCCCACCGGACCCGACGCCACAATAAACAGTGCATCTCGAAGATGCAACTGATTCAGAACGTATATGTAATGTATACTGAAACAAAATTATTTTACCCAAATCCGAGCCACACAGCCACAAAAAACAATAATGAAATTCCAGTGATCCATAATCTGCCCATGCACGTTCTATGTCTGTTGCCACACAATTGCAGACATCCTTGTAAAACCGTCCAAAAAAGGCTTTAAGTTATACAAATCATTAACTGTCAATCGCAAAGCAACTCCTCAAAAATGAAGACTGTCTGTAAAACTAGTATATTTATTAATGAAATTCAAAGGTATATTATTTTTATAATACAAAATGCTGGTTAAATTAAAAAGTTCTTTAAAAAATAAATTTTTATTCGAACAGAGTTTATAGTAGCGAAAAATCTGACCTATTATGATATTGACGTAAACGCGTTTATGGATATTTGAACTCCAATTAACTAAATGGTTAACTTCAAAATTAAAGTTATCCCGTTTATTATAGATTGATATGTGTATACCGTTTGAAATGTTTATTTTCAAATCAAGATAATCTGCAGCACTATTATTTTCATTTTTTTTTTTTCAAAACCAGCATATCAGGATAAATGTTACGTGATATCCCCAAAAAATCACGATCACAGTTCAAAATTATCAAATCGTCGATATATCTGAAAGCCAGAAAATTAACATCATTATTGACACTACAAAATTGAAATTCATAATAAAATAAAAATAAGTTAGCTGCCTTTGAAGAATAACTTGTTCCCATTCCTATTCCATTATTCTGTAAATAAATATTTGATCCTGTATAAACATAGTTGTTATATAAACAAAAATTGCATAATAATTTAAATAATTTAAATCTAAATCGGTGTCATCTATAATTAAATCGACAACTTTTAAAAGGACATCATTTAACCCTGCATTTGGAATATTTGTGAAAAGATTCTCAAAATCATATGTCTGTACACTTTGTATATCATCTTTAATTAATTCATTCCTGATCTCATAACTGTTCAAAATAATCCAATACATATTATTATCTTTATACTTAAATTTTAGGATATTTAAAATCTTTTTTAGCATTTCCTCAAATTTGCGATTAAATCCGTTTCCAATGCTGTTTACATTACTACAAATAAATCTGTACTTAATTGGTATCTTATGGAATTTAGGTGTTACGAAAAGAAAAGGAAATGACAAATTTTTTACTCTTTGCAGAGGAATATTAACCTTTTTTGAAAAGGTCAGATGTTTCTTAATCAGTGTCTGAATAGTAGATTTATACAAACTGTAGGTGACATTATTGATAAGCTCAGTAAATATCATATTAGCATAATAACTTTTTCAAATAACTGCAAAATTGTTAGATGCTTTATGGACTGAACAAAAAACAAAGGTATTTTTCAATTTCGATATTTCCTTCTCTAAATTTACATTTATACTATGGTAAGTGTAATTAGAAGAATCATTCATATATTTTATTTGAAATTATTTAAATTCATCCAAAATTTTAAATTTCCATTCATTGAAGAGGGGGATAGGTTTATTGAATTTGTAACTTAAATTGAGTATAAACATATGTAATTCAGATTTGAATAGATTGAAAGATTTTTTTTAAATTCATCTTCTTGTTTAATCTAAACTTAGTACCATATTTCATTAATTGTTTCAACTCATCGTTGGATATAAAATCAAGGTCACCTGTAACTATATGCAGTGCATTTTTATCGTAAAATGATGATTTCTGAAAATTCATACATTCTCAAGGCAAATTTAAGTAGGAGTCCAAATCCTGTGCAATTTCTCTATAATTAAATAATTTATTACCTAAGGTATTTGCATATTTGTAAGTTGAAATAATAGACACATTTTTAACTGGAAATATTTCATTGTGTCTGGTAACAATTTTATTTAGATATAAGTTATCAAATCTTTTTTGCTGAAATGTACAAACGAAGTATATTTTATCAGTTTTACACTCTTGAAATTTACCTATTTTATATAATAAAAGGTCAGTTAATAAATCCTTAAACTGTGTGTTATCACAAGCAAACTCTTTAATTTTCTGCTGCAATCTTCTTAAAAATTTAAATTTTAAACTGAATAAAATAGTTTTAATTTCTTTAATATTGTAATTTTTATTAAAAAGATTGTATAAATCCTGCAATACTATGGCTGGATTTATATTTTTATATTTGACAAGCAGTGCTTTATTTGAGTGATTCCCTCTTTTACCTCTATTGTAAGAAAATGGAGGTTTGTAAACTGATGAAAAGAGATTAAAACACATATTGAATTATCTGTATTATAGCAAATTTTAGTATTCAACCCATGTGGATATAATGATTTTGCACGCAAAATATAAAAACTTTCACTACGCAATCTAAAAGCGTGATCAAAAACCTGCTCTAAAATTTGTATTCTGACATTTTTAAAACCATGTAAATGGAAATGCTTTATTTCGAAAGATGAACTAGCCACATTTCTGTCGGACAATGATCTATGATTATTGATTCGCTTATGTAGTTCATCAGAAGTCTCACCCACATATTTCCGATTTCAAACCAAGCATGTTAATAAATATATAATGTGAGTAATTTTTCAAAAAATATAATTCAAACTAATTGTACTTTTAGCATAGAGGTCTGCACGGGCCCGGGCTTGGCCCGAGGCCCGTACCCGGCCGGGCCGGCGGAATGAAGGCGAATTTTCAAACGGGCCGGGCCGGCAGAATTAGGACAATTTTTTCAACGGGCCGGGCCGACAGACAAAATAAACGGGCCGGGCCGGCAAAAAAATTAATCGGGCCTATCGGCCCGATATAAGTATTTGAGCTAAGCAGATAGAATACGAGCCATTTTCAATAAATATGATTTTGAGAAGTATAAATGTGCGGCATGAGCCGATGCGAGTTTAACAACATCAATACAGAAATTTAAGATGACCATCGTAGAGATCGGCATTGTACAGTTACAAGATGTCTGATTCCGAGTTTAATTTTTTTTTCAGCAGACTCGTGCTGGGACGGAACTAGTCTTAATCGATCTCAGGATGTGTAGAACAGTCATTGTGTTTTGTAGTATTAATAGTGATAATGAAGTTCTCTTAACAGAATCTTTGAAAATATACCTTAAGGTGGTTCTCATATTCACTGCTCAACAATGCGAAGCTTTCAGACACATTTTCTGACAAAATTTTTAACTATAAAGGCATAAAATGTGCAGGCCTGCCTATTGAAGGCATTTGGAAACGAATAGCTTTTTCCATATTTGATAAATTACTTACAGAGATAACAGAGATTCCTGTCACGTGCCTTTACGTCTTTCTCCTTTCCTGTGCTACCGCTTCCGGAAATTCGATTCAAAACGCTAACTTTGATAGTATTTTCAGAAAGATATATTGCTTTTATCCATGAAAAAAAAACGACATTTGCATAGCTTCTGAATAAGAATACCTGCCAATCTTACGCGTTTTCGAAAGGAAAAGAATTCATAAATGTGTCGAAATGTAACTCCTTTGGATTTGAGAAAAGCCTTAAAAATGAGAGAAATATTTTCACAAATCTACTTTTTATTATACAGCTTCAAAAGTTATCATGTTTTTAATCCTTTATTCTGAACTACATTAATCTTTTAATGAATCCTTATTTCCATTTTGAAATGTCTGTAGGCACGATGACTAAAACACTGTAAGTAATCGTTAATGTTAACTATTGTGTGTTTTCTGTTTTGCGAACATCACAGTAATGTAAAATATACTGTAAAATGTTCCCATAAAGATGTATGTAGTATTCATTAAAAGAATCTTAATTGTATGTTAAGAAAAAACGGATTTTTTTTTTTTGTAGAAATTGTGTCGGGCCGGGCCGGGCCTGTTTTCACTGATTTTTGTACGGGCCGGGCCGAAAACTGTAAAAATGCAAACGGGCCGGGCCGGGCTCGGGCCGAACTTTCAATTTTTACACCGGGCCGGGCCGGGCCAAGATAGCTTTTGTTCGGGCCGGGCCGGGCCGGGCCCGGGCCTGGAAATTCCGGCCCGTGCAGACCTCTACATAAATGTTTTCAGACAAATCCCCATTCGGGCAAGTTTTTCATCTTTTATCTGTACACTTGTTTAATCCCATAATTAAAGCAAATTGATGAAAAATGTTTTAAATAATTTTTTCGAGCGAATATACTCGTTGCAAAATGTAAGGTAATATAACAAATATGGATACAAGAAAGCCAGCTCTGAACCAAACACAATAACAAATGCAACTCGAAATAGCGCTATAGCTGCTTAATAATCGAAATGCCGAATATAAGCTCAAAAAGGTTAAAGGTAAAACTAAAAATAAAAAATAAAAATAAAAACAAAATCCATGCGATAAGCGCTACAGCTGCAAATAACCACACAGATTATATATAGCACATTATGTATTAAATGCATTTGTCAGACCCAGAATCTTGCACCATAAATAAATTAAGTATAACCATAAAACATCCAAGAAATTTAAAAATATAACCTGAACAAGACAAAACAACAAAAAACAACAAATGACTGTGGCCTCTTCAGCGGTGGGCATTTTGAAAAGCACAGCAATGTTTCAGACTAATTACAATTTACAACAAAATATTATTCAGTAGTGGCAGTGGGTTTCGGCCAGAGTGTCGCAAAGCATAAATCAAATGCATAAAAACAATTGAAAGCATATCGCGAACACTCCCCCACCGGACCCGACGCCACAATAAACAGTGCATCTCGAAGATACAACTGATTCAGAACGTATATGTAATGTATACTGAAACAAAATTATTTTACCCAAATCCGAGCCACACAGCCACAAAAAACAATAATCAAATTCCAGTGATCCATAATCTGTCCATGCACGTTCCATGTCTGTTGCCACACAATTGCAGACATCCTTGTAAAACCGTCCAAAAAAAGGCTTTAAGTTATACAAATCATTAACTGTCGTCAATCGCATAGCAAAAATGAAGACTGTCTGTAAAACTAGTATATTTATTAATGAAATTCAAAGGTATATTATTTTTATAATACAAAATGCTGGTTAAATTAAAAAGTTCTTTAAAAAATAAATTTTTATTCGAACAGAGTTTATAGTAGCGAAAAATCTGACATACTATGATATTGACGTAAACGAGTTTATGGATATTTGAACTCCAATTAACTAAATGGTTAACTTCAAAATTAAAGTTATCACGTTTATTATAGATTGATATGTGTATACCGTTTGAAGTGTTTATTTTCAAATCAAGATAATACGGTTCTGATTTACACGAACTTTTTTAATTCCTAAATACGAACCTACGACCCTAAACACGAATTGTTAATTACAACCCTGCACGGTTCGAGTTATGCCCGACCCAAAATCGACAAAGTATTTTTTGTCGAACCTGCAACTAAAAAAAAAAAAAAAATCAATCCATAATTTAAAACAATTCAGGAAAATAGTCTGCAATCTTATCTCTAAAATCAATTTTATATTTCGAAAAAGGAATGTATATGGATATGTAAATGAATACTCATTCATGTACAAGTATTTTTTTATAATTTGAAACAATAATCTGGACTTTTCTTTGGAAAAATTTGGCGAACTCGAATCGACTTCTCCCAAGAAAGAAAACCTCTAATCTGAGATGACCGGGAAATGGAAACACTAATCAACACGATCCGCAGGAAAATTTTAGAGACAATGGTCAACACTTTCCCATAAAATCGGGTTATCTGACCCGATGCAAGATTTTAGTTGTTGCTATACATACATCTTCCCGCAGTTTACAATGAAGTTATCTATGCATATAATTATTTTCTTATTTACACCTTCCATTTATCTTCTGTATATTAAATAGAGATTAATATCCATTTTATTATGAAATGAGATTCTACTGTATATTGGAAATTTATTAGGAAATTATAAAAGGAATTTTTAGTTTGATAATAAGTTAGCTTGAATAATTATACAAAACTCTCTTTTTATTTACTCATTCATTTATATATAAAAAAAAAACACTTACCCTACGCTTTTTAATAAGAAGATCGAAGTGAGAATATGAATTTCCACGTCCTATCTCTTCTTGAAATCGTATTTCTTTTAGGCGTCTAAGTGTGCGGTCAATCAAATAAACATTCAACTGGAGTGCGCATGAGTTATAGACAAAATGTATAAGTTTTTCGTAAACATCCGGCCGTTGTGACGACAGACTTTAAGCGACATGTGGTTAAATTCTTAAATTTTCTGGTCGCAGACTAAGAAATAAAATTTAATTTAGATTAAACTCTTAAAAAATCAGCGGCAAGCTTATCCGTGCGTAAGGTTTTCTGCAAACTAACCTAAGATCTTCATTAAAAAACTAACCTGCACTCGACACGACACAACTCGGGTCGTGTGCAGGAAAAATCGGGTTACCGGACCCGATGCAGGACTCTACACTCAAGTAAAAGAAATTTCCCTGACGACGATTAAATTTGACCCCGACGGGGGGGGCATATGTCCCCCCGGACCCCTCTGGCACCGCCCTTAGTTTATAATTCAGGTAGATTTTGGTCTTGTCGAAAAGAATCCTGAGATAATTTTAATAGACGGTTTACCTGATAAGACGAATATTCGTCTAATCCGTAAAATACTTTCTATCCGTTGATATTCGATCTTTGGGGTAGTTACTGCCTGCTGCAAATGTTTTTTAAAGGTTAAGAACTCCGATACTCACGTATAATAAAACCACACACGATGTAGCTGCAATTGGCTGTTGAAATACTTTTCTCCTGTAATACTTGTTTCTTTACAGCCTATAAGATAAAAAGTATAATATAAAACAATATTTTATTTTAGAATTAAAAATGTAGTTCATCGGAAAGATAATTTATGATATTTATAGAGTATGAGAATCTTTGATATTAATGTCATAATTAATTTTCTTGTGATAAAAAATGTATACAATTAAATATCAATTTATTCAATTAAATAAAAATGAATGAATTTAACATTGTTTTTAATTAAGCTTTTTTTCCAAATATAAAGTTCAGAAATTTCATTTATGCAGTTTTGAAATGATTTGACAAACAATTTGTGGCCATTCCAAGAAAAACGGACAAAATGTCCTGCACGTAACACTCACGTAAATATCTCTTAATTTATAAGTTGCTATAATATAAACTATGCATTTAAAAATAACAAGAAAACCTAGATTTTTATATTAGCATAGCAGTTTTAATTTGAGTATACAATAGCATTGTTAAAACAGCAGTAATATATAGAAAAAATGTCCCATACGCGATATGAAATGGTAATTTAATAGGTTTTAAAATCTTCGCATTTTAAATCCTAGACCAAAGTAATCTGCCTGTTTCATCGCCATTGCATGAAAAACGGACAAAATATCCTGTGCATGACGCTTACATTTATACTTATTAACTTATAAGTTTTTAAAATATAAACTATACATTAAAAAATAACAACAACAAAAAAAATCCTACTCTAGATTTTCACATTAACATAGCACTTTTAATTTCAGGTTCCAATAGCATTGTTAAAACATCATTAATATATAGAAAAGCTGCTCCATACGTGATATGAAAAGGCAATTTGATAGATTGAAAAATCTCCACATTTTAAATCCTAGACATAAATAATCTGCCCATTTCAAGGCCATTCCATGGAAAACGGGTAAATTGTCCTGTGCGTGACGCTTACATTAATACATGGTGTGTTCACAAAGTTTCAAGACTGGTCTCAAAATACAAAATTTATAAAAGATTTTTGTACAGCGAACAAAAATTCTTTGAAATATGACCCTTGGGCATCAACACACCACTGCCAGCGTTTTTTCCATTGTTTAGAGGCTCCATGGAAGCCTTCGCGCGCAAGGCTGTTAAGGGACCTTGTCGAAGCTGGAATCGTGGATCGCTGGAAACGTGTAGAATCGCTCCCTTTTCAGGTCTTTCTTGATCCGGAGGAACAATATAAAAAGTCGCTGGGGCCAAGGTCGAGGCTGTAGAGGGGCTTGTGACAGTATTGCCACGTTAAACTTAGCCAAAACTTTGGCGGCTGCTTGCGACGTGTGAAAGGGCGTATTGTCTGTGGTGAACAATGCAAATGTCTCTGATGTCTGGGCGGATGCGACGGTTAAGGTCATTTTACGTTGGAATGCACCACCATTTGAAGGATAAAATCCGGCGCGTCCGCCCAGACATCAGAGACGATTGGATTGTTCTCCACAACAATGCGCCCTTTCACACGCCGCTCGTTGCCACCGACGCCGAAATTTTGGCTAAGTTTAACGTAGCAATACTGAGCAAACCTCCTTACAGCCCCGACCTGAGTCCCAGCGACTTTTTTTGTTCTCCCGGATCAAGAAAGACCTGAAAGGGAAGCGATTCGATACGATTCCAGCGTTACAGGTAGCTTCGGCGAGGTCCCTTAACAGCCTTGCACGCGAAGACTTTCAGGGAGCCTTTGAACAATGGAAAAAGACGCTGGCAGCGGTGTTAGAATTCTATAGATATTTATCTAACAAAAACAT
Source organism: Maratus speciosus (assembly GCA_963932465.1). Lineage (NCBI taxonomy): Eukaryota > Metazoa > Arthropoda > Arachnida > Araneae > Salticidae > Maratus > Maratus speciosus. The sequence goes on along the minus strand of OZ010792.1, from coordinate 197,057,409 downwards.
AACTGTGAAAAAAGGGAGCCAAGTTCTGTAAAGACAATGGCAAGGAAAGAAGTGATCTCTAAGTGGGTGCCAAGTTCAAATAAAATTCCCTCAAACTTAACTACTGAAGTATTATAGCATTATTTAAATTGTTTAAAAATAAAAATTATTGATAGCATATTAATAATAAATCTAGAACTTGGCAAGTGTTTGATAAATGTTATGCCTATCAATTTCATGTCAATAAAATGTTGTTTTTAATATTAATAACAATGTCATTATATAAAAAAAATTAATATAGTTATTATTACAAACAAATGACTCATGTTAAAGATGTGATAAACCAATAAACACATAGATACTCTGCTGTTCGTCTTTGTTTATCACTCTAAGAACCCCCCCCCCCTTTCCGGAAACCTCAATGCAAACAGACTAAAAGGCCTGACAAAGAGACATATACGTGGAGCAAACATTCAAACCGTGTTTTCTCACAAAAAAATAAAAAATGAGTTATTGTTATTTTTATGAACTCTGTGTTAAATTGCACAGAAATAAATGGTATTTTTTACTAAAAAAAATTTTTCTCCGATTATAAATCCATTTTAAAACTTGACGTTTCAATCAAAGAGTGTTTCCTCCAAAGCCTGCATTCAATCAAGCAGTGATTTCTCCAGTCTGCCAATCACAGTTGTCACTTAATGTGTACTTTCGAAACCTACCATACATATCACAATTGAAACGGATTGTTTTAGAAAAAAATAAGAGAACTGTTAAAGTTAAAGGCTTCCAGAATTATAGATTTCAAGATCTAAATGAAGAATATGATGTAAATCTTCTTAAAAAGGGAGTTACTGTTGCCTTGTTCAAAGGGTTGTTTTAGAATATCTTCCTCTTAGCCACGCCATACCAGTTGAAAAGAACAAAGATGTTAAAAAACTTTTGAAGGTAATGTATAGTGAATAGTGGCAAAATCAACCTGATGATATATTCAAATGATACAACCACATTATCCATGATTGATAAGCCTGCCATAAAGAAGAGGGATATGTGTATAACTATCTAGATGAAGATATTGGTTTTAAAATTTGAAGTGGATTTCTGGCAAACGAGTATTTATTTAGTAAATATTTAATGAATACTACTAGGTACCATAATCTGTCATTCTATTTTAACAATAATCAACTGAAATTCGGTATTTATTCAAATAAAATAATGCTATTGTATTATTTGTGAGTTAGAACTTATTTCATTCAAAAAGCGTTTTATCCACTTGTCAAACAATCAAAACATGTTTCCTCCTCTGAATTCGGTCAAAACGTGATTTCTCCAAATATTAAATGCATTTTATTAATTTGTTTTATGTTTAATATCTTAGGTATGCTTGCAATTCTTTCTAATAAACAGTAATAAAAATACACAATAAAAATGAGAATTAAATACAAGTTATTTTCTTATTTATCAGTTTTTTGTGTTTTTTGAAAATTTGTATCTGAAGGAGAAAGCATGGTTTGCATGTTTGCTCCACATACACTTACGCTTGTTCTTGGTTATCACTCTAGAGACTGCACCCCTTTAAGGCGCTCACTCAAATTAAGGTTTCCAAACATGAAATAATAAGTTTTGATATAATAATGTCATTAATAAAAATAAATGATTCGTAGGTAAAAACTTGCCCAGTTCTAGATTTATTATTAATATGCTATAAATAATTTTTATTTTTAAACTATTTAAAAAATGCTATAACACTTCAGTAGATAAGTTTGAGTGAATTTTATTTGAATTTGGCACCAAGTTAGATATCACTTATTTTCTTGCCATTGTCTTTACAGAACTTGGCTCCATTTTTCACAGTTATATTTTTGTTAGATATCATTACTTTTTGTAAAGTTACAATATATTTAGATACTTTACTTAATTATTTTTAATGTGTTTACATGTGACTATTTTATTCACCAAGCAACATTCAATTTTAATTTAAAGTATTTGTCTGTCATTTTTCTGCAGAAATCTATATTTTAATAATGCTGTATTGAATGCATGTTTTGAAACGAAATGTATTGATTCGAAATTTTTATTGTTTCTGAAACAACAATTCCTATTAAATTCCTATATTAAATTTTCCTATTACATATATCAATTAAATTCCCTATAGCTGGACCTGATTTTTGTACTGAAAGTGAAAAATAAAGTTATGTGCTTATGCCACACTATGTATCATTCATCCATGGGTTCTGGTAAGAAGGGAGTGCATACGAAGGACGTTGCCCCTCCCTGGATTTTCAAATTTAATTAACTAAATATTCTTTTTCTCTGATGATTTTGAAAGTAAAAATAAACTTTATTCTTTTCAAGTGATTTGAAATAATTAAAACACTGAGGAAAAAAGGAACTAAATTTTTTTCTTATAGCCGAAATGTTTTACTAGAATTAACTGGATATTTTGCTTGCAAACAGGGTTTTTTTTAAGTTTTTACCGTACAATCGCATTTGAAAGTTCTAATTTTTATAAAATTTTCTGTTTCCGAAATGAACACACGGATTTTGAAAAATAAGACCGCAAACTGTTCATTGAAAATTTGATAAGGTTCGAAAAAAAAAAAAAAAAAAAAAAAAAAAAAAAAAAAAAAACTTGACATTAAGTACTTTGGGTATTTCATAATAGGTGAATATTAAATAAAGAAAGTAGTTTCTCAAAGTTAATCGGCTTCAGATCAGACTAATTTCAAATGAGTCGGGCCTTATTCATTAAAGGAATATTCTAGATAAAAGGATTTTTAGAGTTATTTTTCATTAATTCGAGCAAATTTGCTTATTTTCAACGCTCCCTGCCCGCTTAATTTATCCCAGTACGTTTAAATAACCGATTCTCGGCAAATGTAACATATTATTTTTAATGTTTCATGTGAAAGACTGTGCATTTAGCTATCCAAAGCTGTTTTTGTTTTCTTTGTACGATCATTGGAAGTGCAGTTATGACTGTTTTTTATTTCAGTTCTAAAACAAGAAGTTTTTATTTAAAAAAAAGAAATGTAAGTTTAGGTAACCTAAAGAGAGATAATGTCTTCAATATTGAAATTAAGGAAGATACAACGTATAAATCGAGATTTTTTTGAGAAGGCTGAATATTTCTAATCAATTTTACGAAATAAAACTTAAATGCGCTTTCTGAAAACAGCTGTTTTGTGAACAACCAGTTAGGGAAACAATCAGTTGCTGCATGTTTAGCTCTGATTCAACATTTGTCGCTTTTTTCAGCAAATTAAAATTTTGCCTAATGAACGTAATGTTAAAGTAAAAATGGAAACCACCAGGTGGGTAATTAATCTATTTTCACATTTTTTTTAATTATTATTCCTTAGTTTTATAGTGTTATCCAAACTTTGCACCAAATTTTAAGTTTGTAGGTGCAGTAGATAAGTATTTGGCTCTCAATTTGCGGCAGAAATCTATATTTTAATACTGCTGTATTGAATGCATTTTTGAATCGAAATGTATTGATAAAATTTTTTTATTGTTTCTGAAACAGCAGTATAATCCCATAAGCTAATATTAGAAAATTATTAAAATATCTCAATTTGTTGATTTTCTGTAAGCAAGTAAACCCTGTTGGTTTACAATGGAAGTCTATGGGACTTTCGCGAAATATTAGAGAAATCGCCAAGGTGGCTTCACTTTTGACGACTAATTTTGGTCGCCATATTTAACGATACAAGTTGGCGACAAACTTGGTGGTATTTGGCGAGAGAACAGTGTTCCCCCTAGCAAATTAAAATTTCGCCTAATAGACGTAATGTTAAAATACAAATGGATACCCTCAAGTGGGTAATTAATCGGTTTTCACGATTTTTTTTTATTAATCAATTTATAAAATCAATTGAAATAAATTAAACAACTAAATATTACCTTTCTTTAAGAAAGGTAATACTACTGTAGTCTTATCACTAAAAATATTTTGTATGCATAATTTTATGTTCTAAATTATCTTTATTTCTGAATTTTATATAAACAAAGGGATAAATTTTGGCTTCCTGGGTTATGGAATAGGGGAAAACCATTTTTTTATATAACTCTGGTAGATTTTTTACATTTAATATATATTTTTTCGAATGCCCATTAATAATACCAAAAGTCATATTTACAGTGTAAAAAAAATCTGTAAAATTACTAAAGTTTTTCTAGGAAACTGGGATTCCTAGAACTTTTTATATAACGGCAACATCAAAAATTCCTGTAACAGCGTCTATTACAGGAATTTTTGTTGTTGCCGTTACATAAAAAGTTCTAGGAATCCCAGTTTCGTAGAAAAACTTTAGTAACATTACAGATATTTTTTTTTTTTTTTTTTTTTTTTTTTTTTTTTTTACAGTGTATATGAAAAATAGCGGTCAAATGAAATTTTGAAATTTATTAAAAAACATACTTCAGTACTAGCATCGCCCTAGAATTTAACTGCCGAAATAATTGCCAAAGATTACTATTTACAGTCAGACTTTTGGATACTGTTCATTTCAGTGGTTTAAACGCGTGGTTCGATTACATGTCTCAAATTTGTGTTTTATTTATATTTTGTTGTTTTATTTATTTATTTATTGATTAATCTTTTATTAACCATTTGGAAAGATGGTTATTGTCCTCGTCGGGGTAGGAAATCAAAAGCATATCTGAAGGTTTTTATTGATTTAATCATCATTTTATTCATTTTCTGATTGGTCTATACAGTAATCTGTATTTCCCTTTACTTTCAACAGAGATTGACAACAGAGTGTTGCCATTATGACAAAAAAGTAATAAAAACTACAAAAAAAATTAATAACTCAGAAACAAATTGAGATACAGCTTTCAAACAAATTGCATTTAAAAGTACATTTTTTTCTCTATACGACGATATAAAACGTAATAGTGTGGGATGTTTAGAAGTTTAAGAAATAAATTTCAATTAAAATTGGCCGTCAGATTTCTTTAAAATCTGACGATGGAAAAGCCTTTTCCCGAACAGCCAATGAAATGCTTGGATAATACGTAAGTTTCAGGTGGATAATACGTATGAGTCGCAGGCGATTTCTGTCGCTGGAATTTTTACGTGTAATAACACTATTAATGTCTAATTCATGGCGTACTTAATGGCGTACGAAAAAATAATTTTCCTAATGGTCGTTGTAATTTGTTAAATTGCATTTTTTTCTTTTGGAATATAAGCTGGAAAGAGTCGCTGAGCTATTTATATTAATTTAAATGCAAACGAATTTGTTTTTCGTAATCTTCGGCACGAGTTAGAAATAGATTAAAAGTAATTTATTCTTGAAAAATATCTTAAAAGTAATAGAAATTGAGTAAGTGACATTACATATTGCAAACAAATTGCGATACAGTTTTCAAAGAAATTTCATTTGAAAGTGCATTCACCCCCCCCCCCCCATTCGATGGTGTACACAAATAAAATGTACCGTGTTTAGAAGTTAAAAAAAAATTGTACTAAAGGTTAAACTTAATCGTCTGTTGTTGCCACCGGCAAAATGACGTCGACGTTATGCACGGACACGTTTGTAATTTATAATGTAGATAAAAGGTTTCTAAGAAAATTAAGTAATATGAGTTTTTCCTTTATACTTTGCTTTCAGATCTACGCCGGCCTTGTTTTTAACATATCTTTTTAATAGCATATAAGTAAAAGGTTACTGTATTTAAAAATAATAGAAGCATTAATAACAAATTGAATATCTTTAGCATTTAAGACTAAAAATTAAAAACATATTTATTTAAAACTTTATTTAAACATTTATTTATTAAAAACACAACTATATTTTTAAATTGCTACTGAAGCAATAGTAATTTAAATTGAAAATAGCTATTTCCAACAACTCGATTTTTAGGTATGGATGTAACAGAAAAGCTAAGTATTAAGCATTTTGAAACCCTCTGTTCATACGTACATGAATATGCATGCGCAAAATTGTCCTTTTAAATATGTATGTGTATTTGTGAATAATTAATTAATAATTTTTTGTATGTAGGCATATATTATAACCCCTTAATTCTCGCGCCCATAACTTTCATGGGCAGTGTAGGCTACTTATTTTATTCAGATTGTTTAATTCCTACCTGATTTAATTGGATTTCTTCTCGCATCATTTTATCTGCAATTAAAAAAGGCGAATATTTTTACTTCAAAAAAGTGGTGGCAATCAGACAATCTGAATAAAAAATAAAAAAAATAGCCTACACTTATCGGGCGCGACGGTTAAGGGGTTAATAAGATAAAATTACGTTTGGGAGAGTTTAGTTTTCGTTTTCTCTAGAAACACACGATAAAGGATTGAAATTCGGTTTCAGTTCTGTTTCGGAATGAAAATTTTTTTTCGGCCTATCTTTACTTAAGATATCACTAATAAAAATAAAATAAAATAAATATCACTATAAAAAAAGCTTTGCGTCTTGCATAGCTTATACGTCCAAGAGGATTACGCTTCCTAAAAGTTCGCCTTTAATCAATAATTGAAATCCATAAACTACCTCTCAACTTATGGAATCTTAATTTTTTTCGATACTTGTAAAATGAGGTTAATGGAATAAACCAAGATGAAAACTATTGATTATAATATCTAACGATTTTCCCGATTATTTTGGATTGATAATTTTTGGTAAGGCGCATGTTATGTATTCACGATTAACGTAATTTAAATTGAAAAGCTTAAGCAATAAAAAGCGATATAAACAAGCCAAAATAAAATTAAAAAACAGTAGTATATTAATGTACGATATAGCAAAAATGTATGTCATAAAGTTGCCCCTATGGATTTGAGAACAGCCTTACTATCTGATTATCCATAAGATACAAAACTTTGTCGTTAAATAGAATTCTGTACTCGAAAAGACAATTTTTAATTTTATGTCCAACATAAATCTAAGGAAAGCTGATTTTTTTGTCTTTGTCTTTTTCATATGTTTTTTTTTTTTATAATAAAAAAACTAGTACCGGATAAATTACAGGAGATTTATTTTTTAAATAAAATAAAAATGGGAATAAGTTGGCTAACAACTCTCTACTAAGAAGAATTCTTGTTGTCTAACTATGCCTTTCAGGCTGTTAGAACGACTACAATAGTAGAAAAGAAAGCTTACAGCGGTGCGTAAAGTCAAGATTTAAATGAACGTCAGAGATGCTCGGTTAGTTATCTATTTATTTACAAAGACTGCAAGTCTGAACCATAATACGTTTTCTATATGAATATATTTATGCTCAGTTACAAAAACTTATAATACAGTTTCTAAAGTAAAAACCACCTTAGTCTAAAACGGAATACATTTCTAGTTAAATAAACATGTAGATTAATCTAAAAAAATATTGAATCCTGCATAATATACTATACTATCCAGGTAATATTGCGTCTTAAAAGTTTTAATTTTTTCAATATTTTAAATTCATAAATTATTTCAAAACACCAAATAAAAATTGTAAGTTGATGTCGATACTTAGGAAATAATGCTTATTGAGAATTACTAATTAAAATTTCTAAGATTTTTCGGAGTATTTTGGGGTAGAAATTTTTGAAAAGGAGCAACTTGCGTAATCTCAAGTAACATAAGGTTGGTAGCAGAAATTAAGATTAAAAATAGACATAACTTCATAAAGAGAAATAGAAAGCGAAAATAGGCGCACAGTAATATTAATTTTTTGATTCAAATTGAAATAAAAAAATAGAGTATTGTCTGCACAATTTTTCATTTTCAAACACATTATAGAATAATACTAATATGGAAATTTTGTTAGTGATCTAGTGTATGTGATTTTGAACTTGATATGTAAAACTTTGTATAGTGGAAATAAACGAAAATTAATGAAGATAATTTCATTTCAAACGCAATTTTAGCTCGGTGTTTTAAAGGTAAAAATCTAATTTTAGAAATATTTGGGCTTTTTATCTCATGATACATAAAGGGCAGCCTTGAAATTTTTGCAGATATAGGTCCCCTATGAATTTACAGTTGAAGGAAAACGGATGAAATGCAAGATTTCGGTGTTTTAATGTATGCGCTCGAGAATGAACAACAAAAATCCTTCTCACATTATGGTCAAAATAATAAAAATTTGAAATATTCCAATAGCAGTACCCACTTTTTTTAAAATGGAAAATTATTACGGTCTTACTACAAATTCTCAGCTGTCCACTTTCAGCGACTATGACGCATTCCATATGTGAATTGTTGGCCATAAAAAAATGGCATGAAAATTGGCATACTCCATGATTATTAGTCTTTTTCATGTTACATGCACTTGGCGAACTCGACGGTTTTATCTTGTATTTTAATGACGTAAGACACACTAATCAATAGGAGTGTATTCGGGTTAACATGGTGATAACCGAAACGCGAAATAATATATAACAGTTTTTAGTTTTTTTCAGAAAATTTGGAAAACTTGATGTTCGTCTTTGCATTTTTCTTAAATCAGCATTTTCAATACTACAGGTGAAAAGTATTTATAATTTTTCACTGAGTAGATCAGTGTTTAAGGGAGAAAATTAGGTATTGCTTTTTAAAAATTTAATCATTGTTGCCGTAACAGTAAAAGCTTCATTGCTTTTCTTTATCAAATTCTAGATCACGTACTTTGAGAAATCTACATCTTATATTTAATTTGGTTACCTAGGGTGCTTCAGTTATTAAGGGGACAAGGAACCTTCAAACTTATTTTTTAATTGCACCTTAAATACTAATCAAGGGCACACTATATGAATTATCGCAACATTTATCACACAAGAAATTAAAAAAAGAAAAATAAGGATTTTTCCTGAATATTTTAAGCGTTATGAAGAAAATTTCAAAATGCCCCATGCTCATTCCATATCAATTAAAATCTCCAATAGTTTTTATGACACTTTGGTTTACATCTACTTATAATAAAATCTGAGTGCAGGAAATCGTTGGAACCATGCCAGTGCGAACCACTCAGGTCTGCGAAACGACCGTAGCTAAACGCTATGTTAGGCTTAATGAAAAACATATCCTAACATATGACGGCTAAATGATAATTTTTTCTGTTTGAAATCATGTCTTTTCAGCATATTTTCCCATAAAACATGTGTATCATATCCATTTATAATGTATTCAGTTCTAAATTAAAATTAAGCTATTATAAACATAGAAATCGGATCTAAGCAAACGATACTGTTGCCATTCAGATTCAAATTCCAGTAAATCTACCAACAAGTGAATGACTCTTTGAACTCTTCATTTAAAAAAAAATGCAGGTTAAAGCCAATGCTGGTCTTAAAATATTTGTAATAGTTTATTAAAACCTTTAAGTATTTTAACTTTGTTTAAAACCTTCAAAAACTATTAAGTTCTAAACAATTAAGTTCTAAATTTAAGGGTCAAATCATCATCATCAACAAGAACAAGTTCTAATTTAAAACTAACGGATAACTATCGCCATCTGGTGGAGAAAAGATATAACTTTCGCATTACATGTATTTTTAATTTATTCAGAATGATTATTCTTTTGCACAATTTCATATTTACTGTGACATTTGTTTTCTGTCTTATATGGCAAAGTAAAAATTATCCGAATTTGAATATCTAAAACTTTCAAATGCATTTTCAAAAAAGAATTATTTCAATGGCACTTTAGCAGTATTTAAAGGGAAATTAACCCTTTATGTACTGAATTATGAATCATGAAAATTTCATCTTCTAAAGCATTTTTCGTGAATTTTTGAAACAAAATTAGAAGATTTACATAATCATTTAATAAATTTTAGAAGGACTTAAGAAGGATTCATTAAATTTGAATTTATGGGGATTTTGTGTAATATTTATAACCCCACTCAAGTCTTTTATTTTAAATATTTTTCTTAGTATTTTGTAGGAATTAGGAAATCGGTATTAGGAGTTAGGAAATCTACAAATATAATGTTCTTACAATAGAACTATAGAAATATTCCTGAATTGAAAAATCCCCCCCTCCAACGCCAAGAAAGCTGAAAAGATGCAAAGGCCAAAGAAATCATCCTGTAAAAAATATTTTTGTTTTGTGTAACCCATAATGCTTTTGGAACATCATAAAGGAATGCATCTATAACTCATTCTAAATTGTATTTCTACTAATCGATGTATTAAATTAATTTTATAACAAGTTATTTTAATGGTACTTATAAGTACCGTCAGTAGATAAAGGGTTAAAGGGACAATTTTTTCTGTGCCGAAGGTTGCGAGCAGCGCCTCTGTAAGTCGTGTTAATTCCCAATAAATTAGGAGCTTATGTTTCATGCTAATTCTTTTGCCGTCAACTTTCTGTTGTAATCGTACTTTTTTTTACAATGCATTTCATAAGATTTGAAGACATTGCAAATAAAATGAATATTTCTTATCGGTGCAACATATTTTAATTATCTTGCAGATAAAATTGCGTATTTTAACATAGTTTGTAGCGATAAATTAAAGTCCGCTAAACAACAAATTTTTAATGTAAAGGGAACCTAAATAAGCATTTTCGTCATAGCATGTGTAGTTGGAAATGGCGTGTTTAAGCGCTGGTGACTAAATTGTAGTTTACATAATTTCTTTGTTCTAATCATAAAAAATCAGAGGATACTACTTTTTGATTAAAAAAATGCATGAGGCATCTTTTTCTTTTTAAGTCGGAAAAATATTTTTTAACTATTGTTTTGAAGATTTATCATTCACTTTCCGTCATTTTTGACGGAGATACAAATAAATACAAATATATACAAATATACAATAGTGTACAAATAAAGCTGTGCATCGAATTTTATATATTTGAATATAAAGGCAAAAAAAAAATATTTTCAGCATTTTGCCTCACATTTCTGCACTTAACTACTTTAACTATTCCAATTATATTTAGTTTAAAAAAACTGTGCACAGTTTTATTTCTGTATGTAAACCAAACTGGCATAAAAAAATATTGGGGATATTAATTTAGATGGAATGCGCATAAGGCATTTTGAAAAGTTCTTCATAACGTTACTCAGGAAAATTATTTTTTTTCTCCAAAAGATTTTTTTTTTGTATCTTGTGTAAAAAATATATGCCATAATCCATATAGTGTGCCCTTGAATAGTATTTAAAATACAATACAAAAAATAAAATTAGAAAAAATGTTTTTGAAGGTCCCTTGTCCTTTAAGTGTAATAACAAGAACATAAATTATCGCCTGGATTCAATTTCTTTTTTATTGTTAAAGGTACACATATATGAAGACAGACATTGAGCACAATTAATACAATAAACCGAACTGGAGTCCTGACCCTGGTTATTGCTTTACCCTGGTTGGGTTTACTGTACTAATTGTGTTCAAAGTCTGTCTTAATATATGTGTACCTTTATAATAAGCATGTACAGTAGAACCTCGATTATCCGAAGCAATTGGGACCGATCATCTTTCGGAAAATCGAAATTTTCGGATAATGGAGAGTGCTTTAATTTTAAGATTAAGGAGAAATATATGCAATATTTCTTATTATGATAACAAATATTTAATAAAAATAAAGCAATAGTAAAAAAGAAAGAAGAATAAATTATCTGAATTTTAATTTTGAAATTAAGTACCTTTTACATACATCACAAATGTTTAAAAAAATGTTTTGCTTGTTGCAGTTTCGATTGCCTTTGCTTTGAAGCTCTATCACGGATGCTATTAGTTCGAGAGCATCACAATCTTTCTGCTGCTAAAACCATGTCAAACCTTTTTCAAAACATTCAAAAGCTTCAGGATTGCTAATTTCTTTGTTTTCTCCGTTCCACTCCGCAGCTTACGTGAGCTCAAGCTAAATTCAAAGGATCTCTAAGAAAGGAGATCGAAAATATTTAAATGTACTCTTAGTTCAAAAAGGACCGTTTGCACACAAGGAATATGATAGTAATAAAAAGCTTTCAAAATGGATTTTGCACACAAGGAATGTTATGTTAAAAAAAAGTGCTTTAAAAATGGATTTCGGTTAACCGATAGAGTTTCCGATAAAAGAGGTTCTACTGTGTATCATAAATCGCCGAACACCTTTATTATCGCCTTGTATAAATGTTCCTTTATCGTCACATATGAATCTTATTCATATTCAAATGCTTCTGTTTCTGTTTGAGTGGGGATAATTCACATGGTGTAAATAAAAAAATCTTTCCATTTCTATTTGCTCCATAATAAGTTGATTTATTTGAAGAGTTATCCTGTACTACTTGGGGGAAATATAAAAGAGTAAGATTGCTAAGGCTTTCAAAGTTGCCCTTGTGATATCCATGTAAATTTTTATATCATATTACATATAATATCTAACAAACCGCAATCCAAAATTATTTATAAAGTGCTATATAAATAATATATAATGAATATTAAAATGACTTAACATAAATTGATAAAAAATTAAAACAATAATTTATTTATTGAAACAATATAAAAGTAGTTTATTGCAAAAATAAAATATTACTGAAGTATAATTTTACGTACACATAAAAAAATAAAATAAAATAAAAATCGATACATAGAAACATAAAAATATAATATCACAAATGTTGTTTAATTTGTAAATGAAAAAAAAAATATATTTTTTAAATATGAGCAGTAAGGATTACCAATTTTATTGTAATGTTATAAATTCCTTTACATCTATCATAAACACATATTAAAATCAAAATTTGACTTTACCTCTTTGTGTGCAATAAATAGATAAAATGTGGGGAAAAAAATCGCCAAAAGATTCTAGCGATTTTTTAAAAAGTATGAGTGATTTGGAGTACCAATTTTATTTTATTTTATCTATCTTTATATACTTAGCAAAAACAAATCAAAATCTTCGTTCGCTGTGTGTGTAACAAATAGATAAACAGCAAAATGTAAAATTGGAAAAGTTATTAAGTTTGACCACATAAAACATCTATTTAATAATTTCAGTTCATTTAAATAGTGTATAATATATATTATATATATATATATATATATATATATATATATATATACAAGATAGTATTTTAAGCGGAGTACACCTATGGAGCACAAATTTCCTTTAATATTTATAAATTCTTCAAATAAAATTCACATATCAATTATAAATTCACATATCAAAATCAAAATTTCCTTTTCTTTTACAAAAACAAACATAAAATCAAAATCATTATTTGCTGCGTGTGTAACAAACAGATAAACTGCGAAAAATAAAAAATAAAATGAAAAATTGGAAATAACATTAAGTTTGGCCAATAAAAGATCTACCTAATAATTTCACTTCATCTAAACAGTATATAATATTAATTAAAAAAAAAAAAACATTCTAATAATTTTTTTAAAGAACTTTTGTGTTCATCATTGAAAGGGATAACTTTCATATATTTATTGGTCCTAGTCTTTTGCATATTATATGCAAATAATTGCGAAAAATATACACAATATACAGAAGGTCATTTGCACTTAATGGAAATGATTTTTAGAGTTAATTTTTACGCTTAAATGCCGCATTTTATGTGAAAATTTGACTATATTGGAGAGCCTTGAAATTTGCCTATACGTTTGTCCCAAAATTTTCCACTATAGAACTTTCCTTAGTAAAGTTATGTCAATTTTCTTTGAAATTTCTTGGGCAGCTTTCAGAATATTTTCCACCCTTCAATGAATGCCGTCTCCCAACGCTCGCGTTAAGAAGTGAAAAAACAAAACAAAACACGGGAAGCATAAAATGAATTAAAAGGTATTTCTTCAAATGGGACAGTTTATTCCCATTTGTGATTAATTTTTCGCTAAATATGAGGCAGTTGATTTTGAAATTGTAATCGGTACATTATATATATAAACAGCAAAATATAAAATTGGATTATATTAATGGTCATTATATCATATAAATTAATCGTATATCACATCATATCATGTGAAGCTCGACTTTTAAAAATTCTTTTCATATAAAACTGGGATTTATCTTCAAAATATGTTCTTAAATATTTTGCTGATTATAGAGTGAATTTTCTTTAGCTTTACATAATACTTTTTAATGGGTCTTGTGCCTTTTATACGCGACGAAATTTAACGAAAAAATTCAAATATTGAATTAGTCTATCTTCAAAATATTTTTATGTATAAACATGAAATTTTGGATATGGATTAAACAGATTGTGTTTTGTAATATGCTATCATCAGAAATTTATTAGCCTTTTACAGAATTTGTGTATTGGTGAAATCAAAATAGCGCTTATTTTTTTTACTCCATAAGTCATTGCGCGCAAGATATCTTGAGAAAGTATGCATAGATTGTCATGAAATTTGGTAAATATTCTAAACATATATGTGTGTTTAAAATGAACTACTCTTAGGCCAAAATTATTTAATTAACTGTATAAAAAATATTTTTGTAAAAATAAAATAAAAATTTTATATGTTTAATGAATAAAAATAGCCATAAGTAAAAATATTACCATTGTAAATTCTTAAAAGTAGTTCATTTTAAACACATATATTTCTTTAGTATCTTTGCCAAATTTCATGACAATCCATAAATACTTTCTCAAGATATGCGCGCTTTTTTTTACTTCTGGAATAAAGAAAAGAGCTATTTTGATTTCAATAATACACAAATTCTGTAAAAGGGTAATAAATTTCTAATGGTAGCACATTACAAAGCATAATCTGCTTAATCAATATCCAAAATTTCATGTTTATATATAAAAAGGTTTAGCGGATAGACTAATTCAAACTTTGAAGTTTTTCGTTAATTTTCGACGCGGTTAAAAGGTACAAGACCCCTTAAACTTTCTATATCTTACTTTAAAAAAAAAAAAAACAAACGGTCAAGTGCGAGTATTACTCGCGCATAGAGGGTTCCGTACAATAATATATAAATTAGTAAGCGTATTATTAAAAAAAAAAAAAAATGCTAGCAGAATATGAACACTTTGTAAAAACTATACAACGTAGAGTTGGGTATAGCTGTATATACTAGAAAATTATAAATGGATATACACCATGAAAGGTCAAAGAGATATGGAACCTAAATAATATCAAATATAGCTATTCTGTAAAACTCTTTTTTTAATCTAATCCTAACCTGTTTAAAATGAACTTAATTCGGTGTTGACAATAAAAGTAGTGCATAAGAAAAACCCTTGTTCAAAATTTAAACTTACCATTGTGCTAAGTACGTTGCGAAAGGACGTCCCAAAGTTGCAACGCCGCTTTTATCCGTGCCGCGTTTTTCCATATAGGTTTTTAGTTAACCTTTAAAGTCACTGTAGGTGTATTGAGAGAACCACTCAATGCAAGCTAGCCGTGAATCCCATAGTATTTATGTGATTAATTCTCATTAAATTGGTCTATTTTTAACATTTTGACGTTTGTTGCTTTTATAGTGCTACTGGGCGTTGCATTACACAAATATATCGTTAAAATTTGTTATCTATGCTTTAAAAGCCGATGTAGCTTTGAGTACGTCGTCCCTGTCATTATGTATGTCCAAATTGTCCCTGTTTTAAGGGTTAATATCTCGGCTAATTATCGACGATTTCTTCCGAAATTCATGATCAACAATGCTTTTATACTTTTGCTACGATAGAAACCTCCAGCGCTGCTCAACACGTTTGCTGAATGCCCGTAAATCAAAATTTGTATGGTGCAAAATGCGATTTTCACAAAAGCTATGCTACCTAGGGTAATCACTATAATTTTCCTGCAAGGTTTAAATTAACGTCTACTACCTCTAATTTGTTCATAATTTTAGTTTTAGTAGATTCGAAATTAGATTGGGGGGGGGGGACATATTTTTGTATTATATTTTCAACCATAACACTAAAAATATAATACCTAAAATTAAATTAAATTTATTTTTGAGTTCAGCGTTACGAAAGGTTTCACGTGATACCCAAAACGATATACAAAGAAAATATTATTTTTCAAGTTACTTAATTAGCTCCTCTAAATTTTTCCTAAATATATTAATGAATATTTATTAATCTGTAAGTACATGGGTCAAAAGTGTTTATTACTTCCCCAATTTGAACTTTCCCCGTTCCATAGTTTACGAGTAAAAGGGCTGTGACAGACAGACAGACACCGGAATGATCTTATAATGGTTCTGTTTTTACTTCTTAAATACGGAACCCTAAAAATAATAAAAGTTATAAAAATCCGGCAGCCATTACGATTTTCTTCAAAAACTTTCCTTTATATTCACGAGCTTATTTCGTTAAATTTTGTTCCTTCCTTGATTGATAGAGAAAGATACCGATTTTGTTGCGGCCATTTCAATAAACCCAGGCTTTATCCAGCGGAACCGAAAATTTCCATTAAATATCAGATTGGGATTTATTAAAGCGAACTTTTTAAGACACTACTAACGAACTTTGAAAAGACTTCCGAACATTGCCCAAGATGTGTGGGAAAAAATTCACATGACAGTAGTAAGTAAAACATACTGCTATCAATGAAATTTTAAGTCCTAGATCCAAGAGTTGAAAATGGTATTTCACACCCTCCCCCCTCCCAGAAAAAAAAGCAGGAGAATTGGCTGATATGGAATTAGATTGAATCATTATGTTGAATTCTTCAATATTAATTGAATCTTTCAATATTAATTGAAACAGTGTATTAATCATAAATGTTGCACGAAAACCAGTAAATATGAACATTTTGATAATAACGATAAACAATTTAACGTTATCAGCATACATATATTTCAAATGCTCCAATAAAAGCAATTCATACGTAAATATATAAATATAAAAAAAATATTTTTTCAAAGATTACGGTATTATATTGTATACATTGAAAATATATTTCTACATCGGAAATTAACGATGAAATCGACGGAAAAATAAATTACTAATGGACTTAAATCCAAATTTTAAATGTCTTGATTTTCTTCTACTTCTTCGGTATTTATTTTTTAATTGGCGAAGTTGTAAAATTAACGACCCGCAAAAATAATTGCTTGAGATTTGATTTTTTATGCTCTTAACTTTATAAAATCTCATAATTAATGAAAATAGTGTTTAAATGAAATATTTTTTTGTTATTTCTACATTAAATTACGTAACAATATTTTAACTAAAAAAGTTATTCCCCAGCTTTAACTATTTAATTGGAAGGTAATTAATGTTGTACAATAAATGGTTTTTGCGCGCATAAATGTAAATATTTTTAATGTAAATAATCAAATAAATAATTAATATATCTTATGCTTTAAAAATTTTTTTGAAGTAAAAATAGCTGAAATTATGAAATTCAATTAATAAATATATTGTATATGAAAATGCATAAATTAAATTACTATACTATAATTCAAAATCATAAAATGTATATACTTAGACGCAATAATTACAAACGAAGAAACGAATTTGAAACATTGAATGGTAAGTGCTAAATATTAAAGCAAACTGCAATTGTTCTGATTGTCAAAGTTTCGAAAATTATTTCTCTTCGATTAATAGAATTAAATCTGTTAATTATGAAATTTTCAATCAAACCAAAGACTACAAACTAATGAATCCAGATTGGTAATGAAAATGAACGAATAATGTATTCAATATATATTTAATATATTTTTGAAGCTCTCGCTCAATTGATAAAGATCTAAAAATTACATTCTTTTTTACATAAAATTACGTTAAAAACTTTCATTATCACGGAATTTAGGACAAATATAAGGAAATCAGTAGTTACTATTTACAGAAAAACTTCAAATACACTGCTCAAAAAAATTAGGGGAGCAAGCAAAAAAGTGAGTGGAACATTGCGAGACAGTCATGCCTGGTCAGGAAATTGAGAGTAACATGTGCATCAATGCGCGATACGGAAAAAAGAAGCAAAAATTTAGTGCAAGCTTTAATTCTTTGAAACGATGGATAGAACGTAAAAAGACGGTTTAGGGCAACACTTTGGTTACATGTAAATGACAAGAAAAAGAGTACAGTTTAGGAATGATGCGAGGTATTTAATGTGGCACGTGGGCCATTTAAATTGATAAAACTGTCATATTACCTGTTTTCCATGGATTCGATGACATTTTTTCGATAAGTTTTCGGAGAGTACTGTTCCATTCCTCAAGAATTGCAATCTCCAAGTCCCGAAGAAAAAAGGAGGCCTCAGTCTCGCTGCAATGCATCGTCCGAGTGTATCCCACACATGCTCGATAGGATTCAAGTTAGGAGAGCATGTTCGCTATTCCATATGATGTATGTTTCAACTTTAAGAATGTTCTCCGCAAGCCGAGCTATATGTGGTGTGGCATTATCATGCATGGAAAAAAAAGAAATCACCAATTGCTGCAGTATAAAATATGACATGAGGTCTTAGTATCTCGTCTGTATAACTTCGGATCATCAATGTGCCATTCCAAATGGTATGCAGGTCCGTACGTCCACAATATGCTGATTCCAGCATATAGCATCAACCCACCTCGTCTGTAATGCGGTCTTTCACGAACTAATATGGGACTATTTTGAGTACCCCTTTCTCTCCATTGCAAAACACATAGGATGTCTCATCCAGACTGAATCGAGACTCGTCGATAAGCAGAATTTGACTCCAACAACTCTGCCTCCAAACTCAATGTTCTGTTGCCCACCCTGTTTGAGCTGCACATTGGCTTAAGGCCAACGGAATACAGCTTAAGTGCATATAGATTACACTGGTGAAGTCTATTTTGGACTGTTTGGCTGGACACTCTTCGTCCTGTGGCCAAGAACAACTGTGTTTTCAGCTAAGTAGCATTGGCCGTTTCGCCTCGACGAGCTATTAACAGAATATATCGGTCATCTGTTTCTGTGGCAGTACATGGCCGACCTTGTTCTTGATGATGTCTCTCATTCCACATGTCTTGGAATCGATTCCGCAGCCTTGCAATGACACTTCTTGCGACTCCATGAGCCTCCGCTACAATTCGTTGTGTTTACCCAGATTCAGCTGTTCCGATAACTTGCCAAGCCACGGATTCTGGTAAATCACATTGTTGTGACATTTTTCAAGTCACCCTTTCTCAAAACACAATTGAATTTTACAACTGAGAGAAGGAAACAGACGTTTCTGCAAAATCCCGATTTCTGCGCTTATCTCCTTTCTCTAGTTTTTGACATCATAAACTTTAATTTGCATGTGAAGTTTTATTTACCTGTTTTCTACTGCGCTTTAAATTATCGATGCTTTATTTTACGTTACTTATCTGTGCAAACATTTGCATAATTTTGTTAGAACCATGTGCTCCCCTAATTGTTTTGAGCGGTGTAGTAGTTTTAATTATCAATAGGAATGTTGGACATTTAAATTAAGAATTTTCCCTCTTAATTGAAAAATTATACTAACATGAAACAATCATTTGCTGCTTTTACATAACATGTTTTGAAATAAAATATATAAAATAATGCACAATAATACATTAAAAATATATAAAATAATGCACAAGAAAATTCATAATTAAAAGTGTACAAAGCGTCGTCTAAATGAAACAAAACGAAAGATTACTTTTGCATAGGCTCATCTTCTAAGAGTGTACAAATTCGGCATATATTTTTCTATTATGTTACTTGGTTATTCACCCATCATATAACTTAAAAAAATCTAATGAATGTACTCATAATGAGAAATAAATACTGTGTATAATGTAGTACGTTTTAATATGTTACAAAATAACTAATGATATTTTATACCTTCAGAAGAAGAATTTTATCTTTATTAAAATAATTTTATCTTTTAGAAGAATTATGTATGTATTTTACTGTGTATATATGGTATACGAATATATACGAATTTGCATACGAATCTACACCATATGGCCAAAGGTGACCGGCCACTTGCGATTTTTGACGTTTTGTTAAATATCTAGAAAAATACATGAGGAATGAACCTGAAACTGCAGGTGTGTAAACAGTATATTACAGGTCATATAAGTCCGCATATATTTTTTCCCGAAACCCCATCGGGGACCTTCAAAAAATTGAAAAAGAACGAATATTTTTTGGATAACCCTGTAAAAACTAATGCGGCAAAAGCATTTAAACTCGAGATTATTAATAAATGGCTTATTGTAATATACTGTGTTCATTTTTATGAGTATAGCATGTATACTCGTTGAGAAATTAAAGTTTTTATAAAAATAGTCTCAAATTTTGCCACGTTTTTTGACTATAATTTGCAGAGTTCTTAATATAAAAAAAAGTTTTTCAGAAAATATGACAAAAAACATTGTACATTATACTCTGCAGTCAGAATTAAAAATAATAAAAATTGGATGAAAAATGAGCAGGTTTACTAAAAAATGTGTCATTGCTTATGCGCGAATGCAATCAAATTATAATGTGCATAATGTCTTTGCTAAATGTATAGTTTGTAAAAGTCTCAAAAACATAGTTTGAAAAATCTGATAATAATCGTTGAAGGAATATGCTTAAAATCCGTTGTTCCCAAAATGAAGCAAAAAAATGAGGGGTTGTATCAATATATCCATTGATTAGTGCCAATTTAGCATACACAATATTGCACGTACTATTGTATTTGGATACAAACCTTCATCGTTTTGTTTCATTTTGGGAACAACGGATTTTGAGCTTATTCTATAAACTATTATTATCAGACTTTCCAAACTACGTTTTTGAGACTTTTACAAAGTTGCTCTATACATTTAGCTAACACATTATGCACATTATATTTTGATTGCATTCGCACATGCGCAGTGAAATATTTTTTAGTAAACCTGCTCATTTTTCATCCAATTTTTATTATTTTTTAATTCTGACTGTAGAGTATTGTGTGCAATGTTCTTTGTCATATTTTCTGAAAAGAACTTTTTTTATATATTAAGAACTCTGCAAATTATAAGCAAAAAACTTGGCGAAATTTGGGACTGTTTTTATAAAAACCTTAATTTATCTACAAGTATACATGCTATCCTCATAAAAATGAACACAGTATGTCACAATAAACCACTTATTAATAATCTCGAGTTTAAACGCTTTTGCTTCATCAATTTTTACAGGATTATCCAAAAGATATTCTTTCTTTTTGCAATTTGTTTACGCTCCCCTATGGGGTTTCGGCAAAAAATCTTCGCGGAAATATATGACCTATACCATACTATTTACACGCCTGCAGTTTCAGGTTAATTCCTCATGTATTTTTCTAGATATTTAACAAAGCGTCAAAACTCGCAAGTGACCGGTCACCTTTGGTCATATAGTATATGTACTTTACTGAATATTTCATTATCTATGTAACTTACTTATGTATATGTTACATTAAAAAAATGACATTTTACCTTTAGAAGAAGAACTTTTCCTTTTAAAAAGATAACTTTTTTTTTCTTTATTTTATATATTTCTTTTGAAAATGAATTTTTTGAGGAAACATAAAAATTTAAATATTTTATCGTTCAAAAATTTTCTGAAAATGTATACTTCTCTAGAAAATATAATAATGTTGTTCTCCAAGTACACAATACTTCTCACGTAGAAAATTATCACTCTATTATTCAACAAATGGTTTTAGACGCAAATCGAAGTTTCGAATATATAACCAACTTTGTAGAATATTATAAGAGTAGTGTGTTTAATAATTGAAACTTGTCAGTCACAAATATACAATGCGAAGAGATCCGTAACATAATGAGGCAGAAAAATAAAAAAGCTCTGATAAAAACAGCCATAAACTTTGACAATAAAAATGAAAAATAAGCTTTTTAACACTTTCAAACAGAGTTGAAAAGCATTTATTTGTTCGGTTTGTCTGGCTTTCATTCCGCTCTCTAACTCTCGTAAATATAAGCGAATTGCCATGTATTTTATAGTCGTTATTAAGTTTTAACTATAGCCTGTTTGTTATTGAAAATGCAATGTACAACCTTTATACTTCGTTTATATTAACACTCAAAGAATTTCTTTCAATATTGTCTATGTAGAGAAACATTTGCAGTGTACTTAAATAGTGTTACAAACAAAATGAGATTTATATTCACCATTCACTGCAAGATGTTTACTACAGTGGTGGTCAAAATTAAAAGGACAAGGCAAAAATCGCCAAATCATGGCTACATTTTGCTGGAAACTTATGCAAATTTAATGGCTGGAACCAATGAAAAATGAAGAATATTTTTATAAGTTTTTATGGAAATATGTGGAAAATTCATATTCATAAAATGTATTATGGATTTATACAGCCATCTGATATGGACAAAATTATAAGAACAACTGTTTTTGTGTGTTCTAAAAATTAAAATTTTCATGTTTTTTGCTCTGCACACGGAATTCCAGGGAAATAAAAATATGCAGTAAGCGTTTGGGATCGTTATATTCTGTTTTTCAGTCATGCCGCTAGGTACAAAGCTTTCGGAGTTTGAGAAAGGGACAGTGGGTGCATTTAAAAGTTCAGGACTTTCTGTACGCCAAATTGCGACAAAGCTTAATAGATCAAGAACGGTTATTTATAATTATCTTAAAAATCCCGGTAAATATGGACGGCAAAGACCTACAGATAGGCCATCTTCTGTTTCTGTAAGGGAGAAAAGAATGATAATAAGGCGAGCTTGCTCCAAAAAACAAATGTCAATAGAAACAAAACGTGAATTGAACTTAGAATGCAGTGCTCGAACTGTTCAACGTGTTTTACAAAAAGAAAAAAATGTTCGCTTTGGTAAACATATGTCACGACCGCCTCTTACAAAAGTTCATAATAGACTGAGGATGGAGTTTCCCAAAAAATGCATTACTATGGGAAAAATAGTTGGATGATGTTGTCTTTTCCTATTAGAAAAAGTTTAATTTGAATAGACTGGATGGTTTTCGCTACTTCCGCTATGGTCTCGGTAGAGAAAAAGAAATTTTTTCAAAGCGTGCATTTGGTGGTGGCTCAGTAATGGTCTGGAGAGGTTTCGCAACTGGTGGAACTACTCCAATAGTTTTTGTGCAGCGTTGAATGAATTCTGAGAGTCATGTTGATGCATTGGGTGAATCTTTTACGGGAAGCACCGTTAATAACGAGCAGAGACTTTTTTATCCAGCAGGACAATGCCTCTGTACATGTTTCCCAAACTTCAAAATCGTGGTTTGATGCTAATTTCGTGAAACAACTTGATTGTCTGGCAAGAAGCCTTATCTGAATCCAATGGAAAATCTGTGGGGTATTCTAGCACACGAAGTATGCAAAAATGGTACACAATAGGAAAAACAAGCAAGAGTCATGTCCTCCATCGTAAAAGCCTGGTCAAAAATTTCCAAGAACGTCCTTAAGGAACTGCCAAACTCTATGACGTCAAGACTGATAAAAGTGTTTGAGAAGAAGGGGGAGATTATTAATTGTTAGTGTACTTCAGGCAAAAACATTCACTGTCCTTATAAATTTGTCCAATTTTTAGAATGACATATTTTGTTAATTATGGCAAAACATTCATATTTTGTATTTTCGAATGTTTTGCACTCTACAATGGTTTCTAGCATAAAAAAGCATTTTCTGTATAAATTTCACTTTATTTAGTTCAGAAATAACTTTTTTCTGTGCAATTTTCAGTTGTTCTTATAATTCTGACCACCTTTGTATAGATTATCATGTGCATAGGATTTATCTATCATTTGCAAGGACACACGAATGATTTCGGTTATAGTACTGTCTTTAGCAATAATTGCTGGAAGTATATTTTTAGTTTTAGCATGCTCTTTAAAGTTTAGCTAAAGGTTTGCATATTGCGGGGTGTGATAATATACAGGATTTTATAAAAGCACCGGTAAGCAGTACTGTGTATGGGCATGGATTGTTTAAGAATGATTTTTAACCGGTGTTAAGCATTATCCAACCGAATTCTTCGAGAATATAGAGAGATGTTTGCGGAATATATATATATATTAAAATATTGTGCTAAATAAAGGACTGTATGCATTGGCAAATAAGGATGATAATTGCTGGAAGTACGTTTCTAGTTGGGTAGTGAGTTGTTACCGGAATTAAATGTTAGCTTAATATTACGGCATAAGTTCTTTTAGAAATCGACAGGGTGGTTCAGAACTATATGTCAAAAATGTAAAGGCAGGAAGAGGGGACCTAAAAAGGCATATTTTGTACAGGAATGTGGGGGCGGAAATGCAGTGTTGTGGAAGTACAGGGGGCTGTTAAGTTCAGTGGATAAAAGCACTTCGCTGGCTTGAATAGTCAATCTCCTCACGGATTTCGGGCAACATGCGTTGTTACACGAATGCGGAGCTTGGCGACATGCATTTCATGCATGGGGCTGCTCATTTGATGTACATGGAACGATTCCCGGTTAGGAATCTGCTGGATCGCCGAACATTTTCATGGTGAGTTGTGCGCGAGTAGATCGTTTTATGCTTCGATACTTGATACGGGCAATGAAAAAAAATCGCAGAATTCTTGAAGAATTCTTGAAAGAGGTGGTATGACGCACAGTAGAGGATAGTTCTTCAACAGGCTCGAGAGCTGCTAGACGTGCAGGGTGTGTGAGCCATTTCCTTGTGCACGTGCAGCCCTATGCATATAAGCATAGATACAAATCTATAGTTCAAAGAGTTTGAGAAAAAAGATAATCAACTTAATTTCCGATTATGGTTGCTTATTAAACTGCTTACTTAGATATCTTCTTTCCTCTTTTTAAACGGTTAAATTTTTTTTATAGTATTTTGGAAGTGTTGAAAAGTTCAGTAAAGTACCTTAGCATTTGTGAAGGTTAGATTCGCGGAAACTTCCGCCAATGCCAAAATCGCGAATGTTGAGACCATCTTCCCATGCATAAAAGAGGGTTAGGCGTTATGATTTTTTTTAAATGGAAGAAAGCAATTGAAACATAAAAATACAGTAGAAACTCGATTATCCGAAGTAATTGGGACCGACCATTTTTTGGAAAATCGAAGTTTTCGGATATTCGAGAATGCTTGAATTTTAAGATTAAGAAGAAACCTATGCAATATTTCGTATTATGGTAATAAGTGCTTAATGAAAGTAAAGCAATAGCAAAATAGAAACAAGAATAAATTACCTTAATTTTAATTTTGAAATTATGTACCTTTTAGATATATCACAAGGGTTTGAAAAAATGCTATGTTTGTCGCAGTTTCAATTGCCTGTGCTTCGAAGCTCTATGACGATGTTTTTTAATATTTTAGTTCACCAGTATCACAGTCTTTCTACTGCTCCAGCCATGCCAAACCTTTTGCAAAACTTTCAAAAGCTTCAGAATTGCTAATTTGTTCGTTTTCTTCGTTCCACTCCGCAGATTACGGGAGCCGAAGTTAAGTTCAAAGGAACTCTAAGAAAGGGGATAGAAAATATTTATATGTAATCCTAGTTCGGAAAGGACCACTTGCACAAAAGGAATATGGTAGTGTAAAAAAAAAAACTTTCAAAAGGAATTTTGCACACAAAAAATGTGATAGCACTGTAAAACATTTGCGTAAGTTTACTCTGGATTATGAGTGCAATGTTACACAAATTCTGGTGTAAGCCATTCTGACATTTTAAAAACTCACATTATTGGAGTTTTCTTTCACAATGGCTGTAATATCTCACATCTGAGAGATAAAACTCGACATCTCCGGGCTGAAAACTGGTTTCAACTTAGTTGCATACGTCACGTGAGATCTGTTGACGAGGATTTATTTCACTCTTGCAACCTTCTTGCATTGCACTCTGTGGTCTGCAATTCACCCACATGTTGAAGTAAGAATAACACGTGTATGTTGATACTTTAATGTTATTTTTTTTATTAAAAAAATTATCAAAAATACACATACGCCGCCGTCTTATGTGATATATGGATGCCATTCTAATTAGAAGAATAGAGGGAAACACAAGGCGTGTTGTTTTACGTTTGACAAAACAAAGATCATTCCCAAAAATGGATATCATTAATAAACTCTCAATGTACAGTAAGGTAGGAAAACATATAGTTAATTTATTTTTCGAAGTATTATATATATTCAATTTTTCATTTCTTAGTTTTTGTCGCGTTATTTCTTTAAAAATTAAATATGAAAAAAGTTTTGTTTTAGCATAATATATAATTTTTTATAAAATCCATATTTACACAAAATATGTAAAGCCTGAAAAATAATGTATATATAGCTATGTGTGTGAATCATATTTATTGATGTAGATTATTCTGTGGGAAATAGAGTATATTTTTATTTGAATAACAAAAAAATATAAATTATTTTAATCATTATTATTTAATATATAAATATTTTAGTAACTAGGTGTAACTATTTGAATTATTATTTCTTATATATTAAATTTTTCATTATATATTAAATATTATTATATATTAAATTTTTCATTTTAATCGCTTTATTTCATTACGGTTTAAATGAAGTAACGTTTAAAGAATGTTTTTTTTTTTTTTCTCTCTCTCTCTCTCTTATGAAAACGCACTTTATTTTAGTATAGTAATATAGTACAGTAATAGTAAATAACCCTTTATAAAATCCATGTTTACAAAGAATATGTAAGGTATAAGAAAATTATACATGCGAATTATACTTTGTAATAGTATATGTTGAAGAAACCTTTTTTTAAATATTAGTAATAATAATTAAGTGAAACTATTTTTTTATTATTTTTTGTTAATATTATATAGTCGAGTGTTTTAGTTATTCCTTTTTATTACAACATTTCATTACAAGTTAAATGAAGCTTATTTAAAAAAATATTTTTTAAGAATACATTTTGTTTTAGTATAGTAAACTAAATAAACTTTATAAAATTCATAGTTACACAGAAAATGTAAAGTAAGAAATAATATATTTATGATACGCATGTGGAATTATATATTGTTGTAGAATATTCTGTAAAAAATATAGCATATTTTTATTACTGAATAAAGAAAGGATACAGTATTTATTTTAATTATTAGTGCATTAATATTTAATAGTTATTAATATTGATAACTAAGTAAGCTTTTTAAATTATTATTTCTTATTAATTGAGGTAGCAATATAAATTTTTAAGCTTTTAAAATTTTACCTTTTTGTAAACATAACAAAATAAGTATAAAAAAGGAAACACGTAATGCTTTAAATTAAAATGAATATATATAATACTTTAAATAAATAATAATATGTTTTCTTATCGTATTGTACTTCGTGTGTTTATAATTTGTACAATGAGTTTGTACATTCATCCACTTTTGATAATGATTCAGAAACACCAAAGCACTCAAAGGGGGGGGGGGGGGAGGAGGAGGAGGAGAATGGGGGGGGGGGGTTGTAATTTTTGTGAAATTCTGTCCTATTTTATTTTTTCATCATATTGATACAAAAACTATATTAAAACACTTATTCAGAAACACAAAAACTCTTCGGGAAATACAAGAAAAAAAAAAAAAAGAGTCGCTGGGGCAGGGGGTGGGGATATTTTCTGTGGAAGATTTTAATTTCTGATGTTTATAAGTGTACTTTAGTACATATTTCTCCTTTTGAGTGCTAAATTTTTCCTGCACCTGTTAATGATCATCTGGTATTAAAATATTATTTAACTAAAATAATTTTTTTACAAAATAGTAACAGCGTTTAAAGACCAAAAAAAAAAAAAAAAAAAAAGAAGAACATATTACTAACACACTTACTTACACATTACTTACACACAATTACTGTGCAAGGTTAAATTTGAATATAAATATATATATATATATATATATTTATTTATTGAAGCAAAATAAAAAAAGTGCACTTTTAAAGGCTTGTTTATTAATAAATACTAATTTTTAGTAAAATGTATTTTTAATTTTTTTTTTTTTTTTTTTTTGCATTTAAAAGCTGTTACTATTTTGTAAAAAAATTATTTTAGGTAAATAATATTTCAATACCAGATGATTATTAATAAGTGCAGGAAAAATTTAGCCATTCCATCAAAGCTTACGCCTACTACCTTACACAATTACTGTGTAAGATTACAGAGAAATGCGGTGAAAACTTACACCTAATAATGGGTAACCTTCCAGGAAAATTAGGTGAAACCTTACTTCTACTGATGTGTAACCCTACACACAATTATTGTGAAAGCTTCCAGGCAATTGTGGTGTAACCTTACACAGAAATTTGTGAAATGTTTCACAAAATTATGGCGTAACCTTACACAAGAGCTGTGTAATGTTACACCAGTTATACCAGTTAGATACCCCCATAAGATTGGAGGCAGCAATGCTGCCTCCAGTTTTATGGAGTAACGTTACACCAAATGTTTTACAGTGAGTAATTAAAAAAGCTTTACAAATGGATTTCGGTTAATCGAGTGTTTCGGTTAAAAGAGTTTCGGATAAAAGAGGTTCTACTGTATATTTATTAAGCAATAAAAAGTACATGCTAAAAATATATTTGAATAATTACAAACATATTGTACAAACTTTAGTTGCTAGTTGACAGCTGAAAAAATGTGTCTATATACGAGTGTTTGGCTGAACAGATCCTTTTTTATGAATTTCTATACAAGGAAAAGTTGCGGTCTAAATTTCTCTTTTAAATTTAAGACTCCTTAAAAGTTTAGGATCCATTCTATTGCTTTCTCAACAAGTTTTTATTGAAGGTTTAAAATTTCGCATAGAAATTTTGCAGATATATTTTCACTTGGAATAAAATTAGGAATTTTTTACTTTTAGCCTCAAGTCAGATTTTGCCTCAATACAAGGATTGAAATTCTCGGAACTTAGACTATACAGTACAGTGCAGCTGTCTAGTGCCAAATAGTTTAAGGCATTAGTAAAAAAAAGCTATTTTACTTTGTGAAATGATATACTTTCGAAAACAAATTCGCGAATAACTAAGTTAAGTTTTCGCACATGTTGAAATGTTCTTCATTTTTTATTTCGCGAATAATCAAAATTCGTGAATGCTAAATCCGCGAATGTTAAAAGATTACTGTATTTCATAATCTATGCCTGGCACAGGATTTCACTTTATTGTTTATTTTTAAAGTCTAGTTATATATCTAAGGCAATAATTTGCTATATAGATATGGCATTAGTTATCGAAGTATTTCATTTTCATGCTGAAGCAAGGAATTTTTGCATATTAGTATGTAGTTGATGTAAATACGATAACATTGATTAATAGTCACCCATACAAAATATTACAAAATTAGTAATGTTAAACAACATTCAATAACTGAAAAAAAAAATGTTTTAAAATATGATGATATTATTATAAGAAAATTTGTATTCAAAAATTACGTTGAAAATATTATTTCGGGAAATTAATAGTGAATGGAATGATGAAACAATCGCGCAGCAATTGAGCGATTGCTTCCACTAAATTTTAATAATACTAGGGGGCTTTGCCCCTACGAGCTATGCTCACCAACCCCCGTTCAGACTCCGCTCGGAAGATTGAATTATAATTTGAATCTGACAATTATAATCTGACGTAATTTTCACCAAACTTTTCTTTCTCTTTTTAATATTCAGGTAAAAATAGTTTTGTTAGAAATGAAATATTATGATCATCTTAAAATATCAAATAAATGTCTCGCGTAATTTTTAAATTTAAACTGTTTTGCAATATTATTTTTTATTAATTTTACGTAATAAGTGTAATGTGACGTAAATTCTCCTATTTAAGACTTCTAACGCATGTTAATGAATTTATTATTTTACAATATTCTTTCTCTTTTAAAATTCACGTGTAAGTATAGTTTTTATGACGTAATTTTCAATGAGTTCCTGCTCTTTATATTTTCTATTTATAATAGTCACGTGTAAAATAAATTTTTAATTTGAAGCAAACATTATTGTTTGCGCTGTTTATACAGTTGGCAACAGTTTAAATTAATACAATTTTCTAAATTTTGTAAAAATTATCTCTCGAAATGCAGAAAATTTGAATTTAAAATAGAAATAAAATCTCAAAAAATGAGTCAAATTAAAATACTAAATGCAGTCTGTACACCGGGAAATTCTGACGCATAAAATGATCTAAAAATGATTAAATTCCTATGTACAGTTTCTGCTCTATAAAACTGTTTTAATGGAACGATTTTGTCCAACTTTGGTATTAAATATCTCTTAAAATAATTCTTCGATTTGAAAACTGTCTGCATCAGCGTGTTTATCAAACATTTCTCTATAATACTACCGATTTTCATATTTTTGTATGCAACAGTTTTTTTAATATTAACGAAGAAAGGCCATGCTTAAGCATTCAAAATGGATGCCGATCTGCCGGGAATATCTAAGCAGATTTTCATTGGTCCATTTCCCAAATCAAAACTTTTTTTTTATATATAGAAGGATTTTTGGAGTTAAAAAATATTAGAAGTTCTGCTTTTTTGTAAAGTGACTTTTGCCGCCTCCTTTGCAATTTTTCCTGGCATACCTTGATGAATGTCATTTCTGAACAAATGCTAACTTTATATTTTTTACCATATTTAAACTATAAATTTAATAGTTTTCGTAACTACAGATAAACATTAACCCTTATTATTCTATATTTTGCATCTTGGCTTGACTTAAGTGTTTTAACTTTTAATTTTCAATCTTAATCTTTTAAATTTTAGTAAAATTTTAAATTCATTATATTTTTCATTTTATTGTCAATTACTTTATAAGCAGTTTAAAACTAAATTATTCTAGTCCCACTAGCTCGCAATATAACAAAATGATCAACCAATGGATTGGGGTTACATTGTTGTCAACTAGGAAGTCACTCAATGCTGTTTCACTGTTCAGCACTGTTCTTCTTAGATAAGACGTAGAATAAAATTTACATTTTGTCAATTGGTTATCTGACGCGCCACAGTTCTATCATTGTGAATGGGATATGAAACTTATTTAAGAAAAATTCGATATATTTCTGAAATAGAATTAGAATGTTTGAGGCGTTGTGAACCGGAGTGGACCAACCCACATTTTTGTGAAAAATGAGCTTGTTCGCCAAAGCATTGCATGCCATTCCAACTGTTGGCTGTATCATGTAATTTATTAATTTCGAAACCATTAAAGTCATAAAGTCAGTTTAACAGTTAGTCCAACGTTATTTGGATATCAATTTGTCAGTAGGTCAAATGGTTTGGTCCATTTCGGGAACTGCCAACATCATTAATATGCATGATGACATTGGCCTAAAGGAGTTTGACGAAAATTTGACCTCGTTTTGGAAAAATTTCTTGAATTCACTGCTCATGAGGTTGGTCCACTCTGATGCGCTCATTTATTAGTATAAAAATGTTGTTTCTGAAAAAAAAAAAAAAACATAATTTTTAATCTATTAAATACTTGTCTATCGAAAAATACAAAACTTTAAAACAAATACCAAAAGATAAATCTTAACATTTTATTGACTTGTTTTCATTACTCATAGTTCTTTTATTTTAAGTCACTTGCTTTGGTTTCATTAATGACGAACAAATAATGTGCAGTGGAACAAAATAAAATATTTAACAGTATTTTAAAATAAAGAGCGTTTATCCGTTTTATGCATATTTAATTAAAATTTATGCATTGTTATTAAAAAAAGGCAGTTCTGAAGAAATCGCTAATTAATGAGCAAAATAAAAATTCATAATGTAAATAGCGTGTAATTAGGTAATAACGTAATTAAAGCACTCAGTGCTTGCAATTAAAAACGGAAAAAATTATGTTATGAACAATGTTTCCCTCGATAGGTAATCAGCAAGTCAAATGGAAATTAATT
Source organism: Maratus speciosus (assembly GCA_963932465.1). Lineage (NCBI taxonomy): Eukaryota > Metazoa > Arthropoda > Arachnida > Araneae > Salticidae > Maratus > Maratus speciosus. The sequence continues at coordinate 197,025,834 of OZ010792.1, read as the reverse complement.
TAATTAAGTTAATTTAATTTGATCAAAATATTAAAACAAAAGTTATTCAAGGGAGTTTGAAATGTAAGTTGTTGCTCAGTTATTCTTTAACTTAATTTACTGGCGCTCAAGGACCTTTAAGTATAATTTATGCCAGATAGTACTTATATAGAAAAAATTCTACCTGCAGAATTCATTACATGCGTCAGAGAAAATAATCTTTGTTTTAAGGGTCAATATAAATTTTGTAATTTCAAAACAAAAATATTAATTTTCAAAACGATCCACATGGTTTATGAATATTAATAATTAATTTTCAAAAATATCAAATGTTTATAAATATTAATAATTAATTTTCAAAGATATCCATATGGATTAGATACATTTATTATTGCTTATGTGAAACTTTTACTTTCTTCTGTCTACAATAGAAGAAAATATTGAAATCGAAATTTTTTTTTACTTCCGGTTTTCGCCGGATTTACACATTCTTAGGGAGATCCCCAAAAACATACAAAATTATACAAAATGTCTGTCTGTCCGTGTGTCGTCATTGTACCATCAAAACACACATGAATTTAAGGATAAAAATTGAACTAAATTTCTTTGTGTATGTTTTTGACTATGGACAGCAAGTCCTCCTGTAAGTTGGTTATATTTCGCCGGAAGGGGGCGTTGTAATAGCAACTTTTGAGCCATTTTCATTCATGTACCATTAAAACGTGTATGAAGTTTGGCATATAATTGAACCAAATTTTTTGTGTATGTTTTTGGATATGGCCAGCAGGTCCACCTAGAATTTGGAAATATTCTGCCGGAATATTCTGTAATAGCGATTTTTATGCCATTTTCATTATTGTACCATTGGAAAGAGTATGAAGTAATGCATAGAATTAAACAAAATTTTTTTTGTTTGTTTTTGGCTGTAGCTAGGAGCTCTTCCTAGATTTTGGAAATATTCCGCGAAAGAGGGCACTATAATAGCGATTTATGTGCTATTTTCTTTAATGCGCCATCGGAAAGTGCATGGAGCTATCCAGAGAATTGAACCAATTTTTTTGTGAATATTTTTGGCTATGGCCAACAGGTCCACCTAGAATTTGGAAATATTCCGCGGGAAAGGCGCGCTGTAATAGCGATTTTTCTACCATTTTCATTAATGTACCATCGAAAAGTCTATGGAGTTATGCATGGAATTGAACGATTTTTTTTTTGTATGTTTTTGGTTATGGCCAGCAAGCTTTTCTACAATTTGGAAATATTCCACAGGAAGGGGGCGCTGTAATAGCGATTTTTGTATTATTTTATCGATTTTTCGTAGTTCTAATGTACATCAGCAGTTCGTGCAGGGACGAGAAGCTCACATCCTACTAAGACGGCTATTTTCAAACAGCTGATGTACAGCAAAATAACGAAAAACTATTGATTGCAATAAATATCAGGATCAAGATTAACTCCTTTTTACTTCGATTAATTAACTGTAGCAGAAATTTTAGATGAAAATCAAAGTTGGTATAGTATTGAACTAATAATATTAAAGTACTAACATTTATAATTACTTTTCGAAGTATTAAGATGTATGAGATAGAAGAAAGTTTTGGGATTGGCGCATCCAACTTTTTTAATTTAGCGGTTTAGAGCTAATAGATAAAAAAAAATCTTTACTAGTACTATCATGAAACGTTTTATTTATACTTCAAATGCAGAATTTTAAACAATACTTTCTGTTTTAGTCTTTCATGATTACGTTTAATGATGGTTAATCCATTGCAATACTTTTAGAAAGAAGAATCTTTTAATAAACAAATGATATATCTATAGAATTTTCATATCAATAAATACAAATAGCTTGCATAATTAAAATACACGAAAACATACACACACACATATATAGTATGTTGCGGTCAAATCCAGAAATCCATCATTTCTCGAATTGGCCAATTTCGAAAATTTCAATTTCAAATTGGTCAACACGGTTTCAATCTGTAACATCTGAATAGAGAACACCTCCGAACAACTGACAAATTTAGCACTCCCGAGGTACCCGTTATACCAGCACTTTTTTTTTTTTTTTTTTTGTCATTTGCAGCGGCATTTCAACCAATTTTAACATTAAAAAAAATATTCTTTCTATCCTAAAAACTAGTATGTTGTGGCCATCACAAAACTTTCTTCTATATAAATCACGTCAATTAAATCATTACAATAGTACAAGAAATTACATCAATTTAGCACCAATTCATATCAAAATGTATCTGAATTTGAAGTTTGATAAAAAATTCGTGCCTTAGTTCTTGAGATAGAGCTATAGCAGAAATTCTGAAAAATGTAGCATAGCAGCGCCGCCCGTTGAGTGATTTACAACACTACATAAACAGAAATAATTGATATCCAGGTAGAAATGGATCTGAAGTTCGTTAAAAATCCAAGCATTAGTTCTTCAGATAGAGCTATTGCGGAAATCACAAAAACAGCATAGCAGCGCCACCTATTCAGCGATTTACACCGAACTGTATAAAATGTCAATTCATGTCAAGGACTAACTGATTCTAAAGTTTGATGAAAATTCGTGCATTAGCTCTTGAGATACACCTATAGTGGAAATTCTGAAAAATACAGCATAGCAGCGCCACCTGTTGAGTGATTTACACCAAAATATACAAAACTTCAATTCATGTCAAGGACTAACTGAATCTGAATTTGCTGAAAATCCGCGGATTAGTTCTGGAGATTGAGCTATTGCGGAAATCGTGAAAATGGCTGCATGACAGCGCCACCTGTCGAGTGATTTACACCAAAAACTAATCAGCATCAATATATGTCAGGGACTAACGGAATATAAATTTCTATTAAATTCCATGCATTAGTTCTTGAGAAAGAGCGAACACAAAATTTGTGTCACATACAGACAGACTCAGAGATGCACAGACTCACAGACAGACATTTTTTAAAAACATGTTTTTCGGAATCTTTCCTAATTTCGAAATCCCCTAAAACGTGTAAAGCCTTCGAAAACCGAAAGTCGAAATTTTTCACGAATCCAATACTTTCTTCTTGTAAAGATAGAAGAAAGTAAAAAAGATAACTAACGCTGTCACCTCTGCCAAAAATAATTTTTTGTGACCGGAGATCTTTCTTCGCTAATGTTAACCCATTGAAGGGCACCGGTGTATGTTATATACCACTTACTTTTAAATCCCAACTGCCACATTTACACCCGAATTTAGGAATTAAATTTTGTTTCATATAATGCACGCGAAGAAAAGCTTTTACTTAGTTTCATATAAAGTTGTTCATAAATACCGGTGTCAATCATTTTAACATTTTAGCAACAGAAGTGCTTTGCCCCTGAAGGGGTTAAGAAGTATACTGCATACAAAAATACGAAAACTGATAGTGCAATACAGAAATACTTGATAAACACGCTGAAGCAAACAGCTTTTAAGTCGAAGAATTACTTTAAGAGATATTTTTTTTTTGTTGTTGTTGTTAAAGTTGGTCAAAATCGTTCCAGTAAAAAAGTTTTATAGGAGCAAAACTATGCATAGGAATTTAAACATTTTTTCTAAGGATATAAATTACGAAATTGCGGTGTGCAGATTGCATTTTTAATTTTTTGTGTGGCTAATTTTTTTAGATTTTTTTATTAAAATTTTCACAATTTCAAGATTTTTTTTTTAATTTTAGAAATGTTTAGTATTTTAAATTGTTGCCATTTGTAAAATCAGTGCTAAGAATAAAATTTCCTTTCAGTTACAAATTTATTTACACGTGACCATTAAAAACAGATTTTTTTTTTTAATTACAACTAAATCATTACGCGTTAAAAGCAGGAAAATATTTAAAATTACATTATAAATTTGTATTTACACGTGAATATTAAAAGAGAAAGAAACGTTTAAAATAATAAGTTCATTAATAAGCGTTAAAAGCAGCAATGAGGAAAATTACGCAAAATTTTAAATGACCAAATAATAATATTGCCAAACAGTTAAAATTAAAAAATATATTCACACAAGTCATTCATTTCATATTTCGAGATGATCTTTTTAACTGTTGTTGCCAATTTTATGATATCGCAAATAACAATATTTCCTTTCTAACAACAAAAGTATCTTCACGTGAATTTTAAAAACAGAAAGAAAGCATTCGTGAAAATTACGTCAGATTTAAAACGGTACATTTAAAATGTCTTATTTAAAACAGTTTTCATTTGAAAAATATATAGAGGCAAAGACTGTTGACTTAGTTCACTTTATATTAGTGATGGGCGATAACGAGATGTTTTTCTCGATTTTCTCGATTGTATGGACATCTCGATATTTTTCGATTGTATACATTTTTTCTCGATGACTACAGTTTGCAAATTTCTTTTATAAATCATATATTATGTATTATATACGTCATACATTTATCAAGAATCGTCTGCGGGTGAACTGGAATGAGTCGATGTTAATAAAGACTAGGTGACTTCGACCGCTAGCGGGCCCCTCCTTTAATCGGGGCCCCTAATTTATACGTAATCTTGTAATATGAAATCACGAACAGGTTACCCGCTATATATGGCACTCATATCTGATAGCAGGCGGGTGTGGTGTGCACGCACTACAAAATCTTGTAAAAAATATAATATCGAAACGAATGAACGTCGGACCAGATCTCTTGGGGGAGGTGTCAAAGCGAGCGGAAGGGCACAGCAGCTGCATAATACGATTAAGTCGTCACAGGTCTTTAGGCCTTTCCAACCATATGTCACATGAGAAGTCTGGATCTGAATTTATAAAAATGCCCTCCACGTGGAGGGAAAGGGGGGGAGGGGTGCGGGAGGTGGATAACATGAGTAAGTGGTCATAAGCCTTTCCAACAATATGTCACATGAGGGGTCTCGGCTAAATTTAGAAAAACACACCGTGGGGGAAAAGTGGGGGGGCGGTCACCGGAGGTGCATTGCATCAATAAGTAGTCACAGACATTTCCAACGACATCTCACATGTGGGGTCTTGGCTAAATTTGGAAAAGTGCCCCCCCGGGGGGGTTCAAAATGGGGGGATGGACACTGGAGGAGCATAACATCAATAAGTAGTCACAGACCTTTCCAACGATATCTCACATGAGGGGTCTTGGCTAAATTTGAAAAAGTGTCCCCCGGGAGGGGCAAATTGGGGGAGACTGTCACCGGAGGTGCATAACATGAATAAATAGTCACAGACCTTTTCAACGATATCTCACATGAGGGGCGTTGGCTAAATTTGGAAAAGTGCCCCCCGGGGGAGGGCAAAGTGGTAGTGGGGACACCGTAGGTACATAACATCAATAAGTAGTCACAGACCTTTCCAACGATATCTCACACGAGGGGTCTTGACTAAATTTTGAAAAGTGTCCCCCGGTGGGGGGGGCAAAGAGTGGGGAGACTGTCACCGGAAGTGCATAACATCAATAAGTAGTCACAGACCTTTTCAACGATATTTCATAAGAGGGGTACTGACTAAATTTGGAAAAGTGTCCTCCGGGGGGCAAAGTGGAGGGGGGCGGCCACCGGAAGTGCATAGCGCTAATAAGTAGTCACAAACCTTTCTAACGATATGTCACATGAGGGGTCTTGGCTAAATTTGGAAAAGTGTCCTGAAATTTCATATATTATAAATAATATTTAGCGGAGGGCTCCATAAAAAAATCCGATCTAAAATGATAAAAGCGGAAAAAACTACCCTCGCAGTGGGGGCCAAATTGGGGTGGGGAGGAAAAAAGTCTCATAATATGAAAGAGTCATCCGAGAGCTTACAGATGACATATCACATGACTGGTCCAAAAAAAGTTTGAAAATTGCTCCCCCTCTCTCCCCCCGTGGGCCCACTCTTTCACCCCGGAATTCACACAGCCGCCACTTTAAAATTTTTATGTTCAATAAATACTATTTACCGGAAGACTGCATAAAAAACCCATATTTAAAGTGATATTTAAATTTATTATAGAAATCGGCTACGGTTTAAAAAATTTGTTCGCCCCTTCCCCACCCCCCTTTGAGCGAAGAAAGGTTCATAGTATGAAAGAGTGGTCAAAGGGTTTTTCGATTATATGCCACAGGAAGGGTTCGGTAAAATTTTTAAAATTGCACCCCATGAGTCCACTCTCACGTCCTCCTCCCTCGAAATCACCCGACCCACCTTCCTCTTTGAAAATTTTATATTTAATAAATAATTTTTATCGGAGGGTTCCAGGTATGTGGCATCTTGGTAGGGCTAAAATAAGAGAAACTTTGAAAATTAAAGCTTCATTTCACAGCTCATTGTCATGCCTTTTTCTCTATGTCCCTTGGTACTCTCGATAAATTTTCTTACTTTTCTTCTCTGCCGAGGACGAGAGAAATCCTCGAAAAGCTTCTCATAGCGAAATGTTGAAAAGCGCGAGAGAAATCCTCGAAAGGCTTTTCATTGGGAGATTTCGAAAAGGACGAGAGTAACAAGCGAGAGGCTTCCCATCGGGAAAGGTTGAAAAGGGCGAGAGGAAACTCTCGAGAGACTTCCCATCCCGAAAGGTTTAAAACCACGAGAGAACCAACCATCGAGCAGCTTGCCATCTGGAAGCGTCGAAATGCTGGAAAAATCATCGAGATGAGATTTGCCGAAATGCAAGATGGAAATGAAGCTTTCAGAGTCAAACTTACCGCATTTCTGGTTTAAGTCATAATTTCTCAAAGGGGTCCATCTGCTTATCCAATCTCTTTTTAGCTCACAGGCTATCTAAGCCTGAGAGCTAATGTACCCGTCGGTTCTGTGTGTATGCATGTACTGTACGTACGTACGTACGTATGTATGCACGTAACGCGATAACTCTTGATTAAAATGTACGATTTGCTTCAATTTTTTTTTATGTTCATTCTGATAAGGCGTTCCGCTGTTTAGTTTTGACGGTTCATTGGTTAAGGATAAAGGGAGAGAAGGGGGGCTGGTCCCTCCCCCTCCTTAATTTAAATAAATAGGTTTTTCATGCAGTTTTCTTCGATTTGCTCCAAATTTCGTATACCGGTTTATTATGTTAAGGAGCTTCCCTGATTAAACTTGGAGGTTCATTAGTTAAGTATGAAGGGGGGAAAGGGGGATAGACCCCCTCCTTAATTTAGATAAATGGCTTTTTCATGCAGAATTATTCGATTTGCTCCAAATTTGGTATACCGGTTCATTATATTAAGAAGTTGCCTTGATTAGATTTGGAGGTTTACGGGTTAAGTATAAAGGGGGAGAAGGGGGGCTGGTCCCCCCTTAATTTAGATAAATGGGTTTTTCATGCAGAATTATTTGATTTGCTCCAAATTTGGTATACCGGTTTATTATGTTAAGGAGCTTACCTGATTAAACTTGGAAGTTCATTGGTTAAGGATAAAGGGGGAGAAGGGGGGCTGGTCCCCCACTTAATTTAGATAAATGGGTTTTTCATGCAGAATTACTCGATTTGTTCCAAATTTGGTATACCGGTTTATTATGTTAAGGAGCTTCCCTGATTAAACTTGGAGGTTCATTAGTTAAGTATAAAGGGGGGAAAGGGTGGTAGACCCCCTCCTTAATTTAGATAAATGGGTTTTTCATGCAGAATTATTCGATTTGCTCCAAATTTGGGATACCGGTTTATTATGTTAAGAAGCTGCCTTGATCAGATTTGGAGGTTTATGGGTTAAGTATAAAGGGGAGGGGCTAGTCTCCCCTTAATTTAGATAAAAGGGTTTTTCATGCAGAATTATTGTATTTGCTTCAAATTTAATATACCGATTTATTCCGATATGGCGCTTCCTTCATTAGATTTGGAGGTTCATTGGTTAAGTATACAAGGGCGAAAAGGGGGCACGTCCCCTTAATTTAGATAAATGGATTTTCATGGAGAATTATTCAATTTACTTTAATTTTTTTTTCTATGTTTGTTCTGATAAGGAGCTTTCCTGATTAGATTTGGAGGTTCATTAGCTAAGTATAAAAGGGTTAAATGGGTTAGACCACCCTTAATTTAGCTATATGTTCCTTTTTTTCATGCAGAATTATCTGATTTGCTTCAAATTTGATATACTGATTTATTATAGTTAAGGAGTTTTCCTGATTAGATTTGGAGGTTCATTGGTTAAGTATAAAAGGGGCAAACGGGGGATATTTCCCTTCATTTATTTTTTGAGGGACATTATTCTTTGAAATAAGAGTATAATATACAGTTAGTGTTAATAACCTGTGAGCTCAATGCCATCAGTTTAACTGGCACTTATCATTTTATTGCTATTAACCGATGTGGGTTATGAAGCATAGTGGTTTATGTATTCAGTTCTGTATAGTCCTAGTTTCAAACTTTACTGTTAAATTTAGTGTCATTTTGCCACGAATTTTCAATGTTTCTCTTATTTTAGCTCTGCCAAGCTGCCCCATACCTGGAGACTCAGATAAATACTATTTATTAAATATAAAAAGTTCAAAGAAGAAGGTGAGTGAATTCTGGGGTGCGCGAGAGTGCACAAAGGGAGGGGGGGGGGTAATTTTCAAACTTTTACCAAACCTCTCCTTGACATATCATCGGAAAGTCCTTTCACCACTCTTTCATATTATGAACCTTTCTCCTCCCAGAGTTGAATTCCGGAAGGGGTTCGGGGGGGGGGGGGAGCGGTGCGGGGGTGACTTTTTTTTATTGTAGAGATTTCTGCAATAAATATCATTAAATGAGGTTTTTTAATGGAGCTCTCCGATAAATATTATTTATTAAATATAAAATTTTAAAAGTGGGGCTGCGTGATTTCCGGGTATATTCTTGGATAAAAGAGGGAACCCACGTGGGAGGGGTAGATTTCAACCTTTTTTTGGACCAGTCATTTGATCTATCATAAGAAAGTTTTCGGTTATCATCGCAAAGTTACTCTTTCATATTATGAACCTTTCTTCTTCCTTCCTTAGTTTGGCGCCCCGAGAGAGGCACTTTTCGAACTTTTTTGAAATCGTAGCGTTTTTAAACATTTTAGATCGGATTTTTTTACGGAGCCCTCCGATAAATAATTTTTAATATATGAAAATTTCAAAGAGAAGGATGGGCAGGGTATATTTCGGGGGGGGGGGGGGGCACGATAATTGGAATCCTGGGAGTTGGGACTCTTTTCTATCTTTTGCTGACACCCCTCATGTGATATATTATTGGAAAGCTCAGTGACTACTATTTCATTTTATATATCGCCCGCGCCCCTCCCCTTACTTTGCCCCCGAGCGGGGGCACTTTAGTAAATTTAGCCGACACCCCTCATGTGCCATATCGTTGGAAAGTCCTGTGACCACTTATTCATATTATGCACTTTCCTTGCCCCTCCCTCCTACTTTGCTCCCCGCGGGAGTTTGTTTAATGTATTCCAGTTGAAGACTTTATAAAAATGGGGAAATTAAAGGTCCAATCTCAAATGACGTAGAAAAATCAATAAAAAATTTTGATCCCTTTTATCATCCTTTAGTTCATATTTTTGCCACTAGGGGGTGCTTTTGATTCTTATTTCTTTGGCTATTTTGGTACTAATTGCCGAAAAATTCTAATTTTTGATACTTAAACTCCCCTTACCGCTTCATAGCTACTCGCGCTTTTTCAGCTTTTTTCAACCAGGGGGCACCCTTACAAGACTTTTCTAGTCTTATGGCTCCTTTATAGTTTCCCTTTGGTTTGTTGTTTTTTTATTCCATCTGTTTTCAGTTACCCTATATTTAATAAAATCTGCCTTATATATATGTAAAAACAACGATTTCAATAATCGATTCTAGAACATCTCCTTTGTAGATTCTCGAAAGTAATCGATGACTGTATCGATTGTGTATTTTACGATAACGATTTTTTTCGATTGGTAAATTTTCGAGAATCGCCCATCACTAAGCCCTATCACTACTATGAAATTGTCGGCCAGAATAATAGCTAAGTTTTCCAATAACTGTTTTTAGCTTTTCTCGTTATAATCGATTGTAAAACATCTCGATTGTAGATTCTATGAATTAATCGATGGCTGTATCGATTGTGATTTTTTACGATGACGATTTTTCTCGATTGTCGAATTCTCGAGAATCGCCCATCACTACTTTATATTAGCTAATTTTCAAATATTAAACTGATCTTGTTTAATCAAATACGAAAAAAGCTATTGGATGCTTTAACAGCAGCTGATTCGGCCTAAAAATTCCCTAATCAAAGGGAAATGAAGGGAAACACGTTTATAGGGAGATCGCCATTGGTTTTTTAATTATAAGTCTTCCATAGCCTTTTATAAGCCGATCAAATTAGCGTCTTTTTAGAGTCTGCGGTTTCAGAACGGGGGTGGGGATGTTGGTGAGCGTATCTCGTAGGGGGAAGGAGCTCTCTAGTAATAAATAAAATTTGAAAGCTGTTTATTGTTAGATGAGCTAGCACTTACTATTTTTTTTAATTGTTTCCAATTTAATTTTATATTTAATATTTTTTTTATATAATTTCATCAAAATAGTGGCAATACGGTCAATTCCATTGTTCCAAAGAAAAGTAGTAAACTAGCGGCTCTTTCGAAGAGTGGCTCACTACGGAGCGGACTAGTCCATTTAGAAATTCCAACATTGAAGGTGGGGAAAGAGGAAGAGAGGAAACCGGGAGGGGCGAATTAACCAAGCCTCACTTATCTGTGTTCCTGACCACGGCACGTGTTTTTCCTCCGTGTGTTATTTATCTTTGAGTTGTGAGTGCTAGTAGGTTAGTTATTTTTTGCGTATGGCTTATTTTTTTTTCTGATGATTTACTTGATGACGACTTGGACCGGAATATGGCTAATGTTTCTCCAGATCTCGGAATTACTGACAATATTTCTGATTGCTGTTTACCTGATAACGACTTGGAACGGAATATGGCTAATGTTTCTTCAGATAACTGGATTAACTCAAAATATTTCTGATTGCTGTTTACCTGGTGACGACTTGGAACGAAATATGGCTAATGTTTCTTCAGATCCTGGATTAACTCAAAATATTTCTGATTGCTGTTTACCTGATGATGGCTCGGACCGGACCATAGCTAATGTATCTTTAGATCTCGGAATAACTACTATTTCTGAGAGCTGTTTACCTGATAACGACCCGGACCGGATCCATGCTAATACTTCAGCATCCACAAGTTCAAATGAACCTAAAAAGCCATAAAAAATTATTTGCTCTGAATGCAATGTAAGTGTTTCTGCAAAAAAGAATTTTTATAGGCATCAGAGGAACTTGCACTCTAAAAGTGAAATTTCCATACCTGCCCCATTAGTTTGCCCCATTTGTGATACAAAATTAAGAACGATTGGGGATCTACATACTCATATAACAGAAAATCATGAAGGTATAAATTTAAAATTTCAAACGGAAACTTTTTATACTGATAATGAGTTTCAAGAGTGGAAATGTGCTATTGAAAAGGAATCTGCTTCCTATTTTCCTATAAAAGGTAAATATGAAAAAGATGGGGCTCTTATTTCATATTGTAAATGTAATAGAAGTGGTTCACCCATTCTCAAAGCTTCAAAGAGAGAGAGACGCTTCAAGAGTGGCGTTTCTATTAAAATTGGAAAAACTTGGCCTGCTACCATGAAAGTGACAAAACAGGTTTTGCATGAAGCTACAGAAAGCTACATGAAGCTACAGAATGTTGTAGAATACCAACTGATTCATGTGGGTCATGAACAGGAGCCGGGAAAAATAAGATTAACCCATCAAGAAAGAATGGAGCTGGCTGGAATGCTGCATAACACGATTCCAACAAGCACTGTTTTAGATAAAGTTGTCGTAGACCAATACTCTCCTACCAAGAGACTTCAATCAACTGTCAGAAAAGATGTGGACAATATACGGAGGGATTTCCTTATAGACAAGCCAGCCCATTCTGAAGATGCTATATCTGTGAATATAATGGTGCATAAAATGATGGCAGAAGATGATTCTGTACTTCTATACAATAGGTGAAAACCTTGATGGTTATCATAATATTGAGGCTAATGAATTTTTACTTGGATTTGCCAATAAAGCACAAATACAGTTATTAGAATTGTATGGAAAAGAGTGTATAATGATAGATTCCACACATGGAATGAACCAATATGGGTTTCAGCTGACTATCCTAATGGTTAATGATAAAAACCTGGAAGATAAGCCAATAGCGACATTGTTTTCCTCCAGAGTAGCTTGTGAAACTTTTGAACCATTTTTCCAAGCTATCAAAAACAAGCTTCCAGATTTTAAAACAAAGTTACTGTTGACTCATGATACAAACTCATTTTGTAATGCCTGGGAAAATATTTTCCAAGACGATTCTAAACATATACTGTGTGCATGGCATGTCTTGCGAAGCTGGAATACCAATGTAAAATCTAAAGTGAAAGATGAAGCTGTAAGACTTGAAATGAAAAAAGATATGGAACAGTTTTTACATGAACTAGATACTATTACATTTCAGAAATATCTGAATGATTTTCTGATCAAATATAATGAAGAAACTGCCTTCATTAAGTACTTTGAAGTACTTATAATATACTATAGTACTTTTATGTACTATAATTACAATAGTACTTTGAAGTAACTATTGTAACCGCATACAAAAGTGGGCATTTTGTCACCGAGCTCAACTGGGAGCAAATACCAATATGAAGCTAGAAAGGTGGCATAGGCAGTTGAAGTAAGAATAGCTGGGGGGGGGGACTATCATAAAGAGATTAGACAAATCTATCCAAATTGTTTTGAAGGCAGTTAAAAAAAACTTATTGGAAGAATTATAGCCATTGCGATTGGCAAAGTCACTCACCGAGTTCGTCTGATTCTCCAAGAGCATCTTAATAGTGAAAAATTAGATGAAGATATCTACTCAATTCAACAGATGATAGACGAAAAAGAGTGGACAGTATGTAAAATTAAAGGATTTCCATAGTAACATATGACATTAAGCTGAACAACAAAACCTGCCAATGTCAAGTAATGTGTGTTGATTGTGGAGTTTGTTTGCATACATTAACTTGACTGTGTCTTCGATACCAGATAGGGTATGTTATATGCAAACATATTCATTTCTGTTGTCAAAAATATAATTTTTCACGCAACAGAAATGAACTTTTTTCAAATCAAATTCAAAATGATTGTGAGGGAGAACTTGTCATTGATGTAGATCAATACAAAGAACGGAAATCTTTGGAAATAGCTGCAATAATCAACGAAGTAAAAAAAAAAAACAAGAATAGATTTTGATGCTGCAAAAGCTTCAGTAACTTTGAGATTACAATCTATCAGTGATCAGATACAAACACTGGAGACCCCAGAAGACTTGGACGGTGTGGCTGAACACGTTAAAAATTTAGAAATGTTTTTAGCCAAAACTTCGTCCAAGCCATGCTTATCAATTGTATCTGATGAACTAAAAAAATCCCAGCTAATAAAACAGTTGTTCAACAAAGAAAAAATACAAATAGGAAATAGGAAATACAACTTTGGGCCATATGTATAGATAAAACAAGCACAGGCTCATTGTTTTGGTGAATAATCTATTGTGAAATATTTGTTCTTAAATGTGTAAGTGAATTAACTATTAAACAAACTAGTCGCCGCTGGCAACCAGTTTGGTCGCCCTTAAATGTATGCTAAGAATTGCAACATGTTACTTTTATTTATAATTTAGTTTATTTACTCAATCTTTCGTCAAAACGGAAGGTTCTCATCGAGAAATGAAAAATTCTTTAAGATCATGGCAGCATTTGGTAATTTTTTGATGTTATAATTTCATCTTTCTTGTCAAAAAACACTTAACACATTTAGGCATTTTATTTTATGTTCGTCTGCATATTAATTGTAATACGTTACCTAAAGCGGAGATTTTAACATATTAAGTAATCTTCCATAATTGGGTCATCTGCCTTATTGGCGTATTTCAGCTAATACGACACCAAAGGGATCCAGCGCCAGGACCAACAAAACTACTGTGAATTTATCATTTAAATTTCAAAATTTTACTGAGAAATGTTTGTAACCTGCATCTCAAAGATAACTATGGAACAGATGTTATATATTCCCGCGGCTGCCATATTGGATTTTTTCTTGTCGTGAAAACCCCTTTAGCGCTAATTAGTAAATGTCGCCAAGCAGCGGTTTATGCCCATATTACGCTTCACGGGGTTGCCAGAACGCGTCACTCGTCGGGGTTGCCTTATCCAACAAACGCCAACAAAAAATCGCCAAGAAATCCAAGATGGCGGCTGCGGGAATATATAACATCTAAGCCGAAACTATTTATGTATCATTCCATGTTAAAATTTTGATGCAGCTCTTTCATCATCAAATAAGCACTAAATTGGGTACTTCTTAGTTATCCCGTCGACCAAATTACTGTCGCCAAATTGTAAGATTAAATGCCAATAATGGTTGCCATTAATTAATTAATTGTATGATTAAATGCCAATAATGGCCAATAAAACCATTAATTCGACGTTTTATTTGTATTTTTATTAATGTTTTACTAATTTATTTGTTCTTTCGTTATTTAAAAGGAAAATTATGTCAATGTGTATAATTTGGCGAGTGGTTTGGCGGTTTATATAATTTGGCGAAATTGGTCGACGGGATAACTAAGAAGTACCCTAAATTGTAATATCCACCTCAGAATCAACGGGAAATGTGCGTTACAGTGCAAACGACTAGTATATTTTCGAAATATAGCAAATAAATTGTTTTAATACGATTAAATAATAACAATAATAATAAATGTTTCACGTTCAATGAATAGCGAGATCAATTTTAAATCTAAAATTTATTTCGTTGGTTCATAGGCGAATGACGTTACGAACAAAGCTGCATTTTGCCTCATAATTTGACAGCTATAAAAATCATAATCTGGTTAATTATTTAAAATTCCTCTCTCGAGAACTCGTTTTATGAATGATTACCTTCATCGCTTAATATTTTTAATCGCCAAAAGGAACGAATCTCTATTGTTTGTTTACTTTGGTGGAATGAGATATTGAGTTGTCAGCCTATTTCAACTGATGTTGTCTCAGAATATATCCATATTTTAATATAACTTATCGCTTAAACATCAATTATTTGGCACAGATGTCAGATTGGCGGGATTTTTTTTCTGACGCCAAGTGGCAAAAAACTTGTTACCAT
Organism: Maratus speciosus; assembly: GCA_963932465.1. NCBI lineage: Eukaryota > Metazoa > Arthropoda > Arachnida > Araneae > Salticidae > Maratus > Maratus speciosus. The sequence continues at coordinate 197,010,715 of OZ010792.1, read as the reverse complement.
ATCATCTATTTCCGGGTTACCATATGAAGCAAAATAGCGACACTTTGGCGCCAGTTTAAATTAGTTTGATATATGTGTTTTAAATGGAAGTTATGTATTTAAAATGAAATGATGCGATGGAACAATATTTGGCGATTTATCACCTGCGTCCTTTTAACATAAAAGTACCGAAATGGCCGTTTGGCGGTCATCCCTGAACTATTGATGACAGTTAAATGATTTGCGCTTTTATTATATAGATTTATTATTATTAATGGAGGAGGAAAAAGTTTTAAGCGCGAGTTTTGTTTACAATTAAATTCACTAAATTTAAAGAGTTCTAATGAAATGCATAAAACCCAGTAGAAAAAAAAAAAGTATTTTTTAATATATCACAACAGCTTAAATTTTTTATAATAAAATTTCTTATTTTAATATGAGTGTGCAAATGATAATAAAAATTCATCAAATAATGTATATATTTCTTTTTTTCAATACGAAACAATCAATGCGTTTCAATATGATTATATTTAAATAACTAATATTCGCGATAGACGTTCCTGTAACAACATAACTTTTGTTTACTTTTCAAGGCTGTTTACTGTTATAGACTGTATGGGGCTCTGCCGTAAACCTGTATCACCCACTTATACCTGTAACCCCTGCTTAACCCCTTGGGGACGAGCGACACGTATACGTGCCGCTTGAAGCGCTCAGAATCCTTGTTTTTCCTCACCAGTAAAATTTTACTGTAAAATTTGCCTTATTCAATCAGCACATTTTCTCGATTCAAGAAGACACAAATTTCCGTTTTTAAAAAACGGTGACAAAAGATTAAAAATCTGGTAAAAGGCTCCCGTCCCGAAGGGGATAAAAAAGTGGAATCTTCACAAGCATGCGCAGTTGTACTTTTCCATGGTGAGCCACTCTCCGAAAGAGCCGCTAGAGAATGGGCGTTCTTAGCTGCCATCCCATAGCGTTCCTTATTAAGATTTAAATTTTGCATTTTACTTTACTTCTCACTTTTTCCGGTATCAGCGAAAATTGTTTTCTTAATATAACGTCAATCAAGTAGAGTGAATTTAAGATTTTCGATTTCAACAAGTTACTAATTTTTAATTTTTAATTTGCTAAAATTTATATTATTTTTAAGTACATTTAAATATTTGGGAATTATTAAAAATTTTAAAATTCTACAAGTACGAAAAAGAAACTGGAAATGTTTATGCTTTCAGCGGTTAAACTGAAATTAATTTGCTTTATGTTACCGAGAAATATTTAGTTTCAAGAAATTCTTAAAAATAATTTAGCAGGAAAGAACACTTTTTTTAATGATACCAAAAACTACTCTAACAAAATCTGTATTATAAAGCAAAAACACGTCCACTGGTAACCCTGACGTCATGTCGACGGTAGCAACGACTTCCGCTAACTATTACGTATTTTTGAAAATTTACTACCATCATAGAATTCCAATTTTTACAATTATTCGAATAAGGAAAAAAAATGTACTTTTAAATTAAATTTGTTTGAACACTGTATCGCCATTTACATATTTTTTATGTTTTCAAGCGAGCTTTCAAGCATGAAAATTTGATTAAATCTATTCCTATCGCGTGCTGTCCTATTATCGAAGATTAAATTACTTCAAACTATAGTTTGATTTATGACTAAAAAAAGTAAAATAAAAGATGATGCTCATAATGCTCAAGCACCTTTTTCATACAAAGTTTTTGCACTTAGACATTCTATTCATAGAGCTTTCACAGTTTGTGCCCCCGTGCAGTTAAATAACGAAATAAATAAAATATATGATATTGCAAGAAACAATGGATACAAAGAAAGTACCATAGAAAAATTAATTAAGAGCTTAAAGAATAACAAGAAAAGAAATTTCAATCCGCAAAATTCCATGTTATCCACTTTACAATATTTTCCTGGTTTCTTCGAACGTCTGAAATATAAACTCAATAAATACAATATCTCCCTAGTCGCAAAACCTTCTATGAAATTCAGAAATATAGTATGCAAGAAAATAGATCCAATTGAGTCAAACCAGCTATCGGGAGTATACGAAATACCTTTCACCAAAGAAGATGGAACCAAGCAGTTTTATATAGGTATGACAACTAGAAAACTTAAAAGTAGAATCAAAGAACATATAGCAGACATCAAATACAACAGAAGAACCACAGCTTTGGCCAGATTATACAGCGAAGAACCTTTACAGGTCGATTTTAAAAATAGCAAGTTAATTTATACATCAAGATTTTATTTACCATCCATAATCCGAGAATCAATAGAGATATTTTTACGCAACAAGAATATTTGCAATGATTCAGTGTCCATAGAATTACCTAAAATTTGGAAAGAGATGCTATGTAATTTTAGTAACAATAGTAGAAATTAATCCACGCTCGCAAATAGCCAAGATAATTTTATTTTTATTTTATATTTTGCAATGCTTTTCATTATGCATGTTGTCTCGTGACATTGTTTACCATGTTATTGTTTTGAAAATTAATCACGCTCACCAATAGCTAATCTAATCTTTTAAATTAATTCTATGTTTACAATGTTTTTCATTATGCATCATGTCGCGTGACACTGTTTACTATGTTTATTGTTTTATAAATTATGTGAAAATATTTTCTATCGTTGAATGATTTTGAAAATGTTGCTGTTTGTGCAACGAAACGATCGTTAATCTTAATAAAGATTTTCTATCACTTTTTATTGCATTTTTTAACTTTATCTGTTTATAAGTGATTATTATACATGTGTTTATAAAAGATGAATTATTTAAAAAATCTATCTCAACAATGAAATTTTTTTTTTCAAAATAATATAAAGCATCTAATAATGGTGTTGCCACGAATGATAATTGTTTGCCCAGAGCAAAATAATAAACATTTGTTTTCGGTTCTTTTTTCTATAATTATATTCCGTAATTACTTCCACTTCAATACACTATAATCATGGATACAATTCCCTTTAAATTAAATGTGATTACCACTCAAAATCAATCAATCAATCAATATATAGTATATAGTATATAAACATATATATATATACTATATATATAAAAGGAAAGTGTGTGTACGTAAAGACACACTTTTCTCCTTGACCACCCACTGCCACCCACTCGCGTTTGTAGTGGTAGATAGCCCTTGGTCTCTTGCTGTTAGTAAGGGAATTTGGTCGCGTTGGGTTGAAGTGTGTGTGTGTGGCAAAAATGTGAATGACATATACATCACTTTTCCTCACGCATTGTGTTTATGAATGGAGTCTAAAATGTATTGAGTGGCATTTCATGTGTCAGTGAGGGACTGAGGTATATTCATAATTTCCAAGCAAATTTCAAAATTTTCTAGAACGATCCATATTTTTTTCGAAAATTTTCAAAATGTTCTAGAATTTCTAGAATGATTCAGATTTTTCCAGTAAGTTTTAAAATGTTCGAGAATAATTTAAAATGTTTTAAACTAAAATGTTCAAGAATAATCTAAAGTGTTCTAAAATAATCTAGAATGTTCGATAATAATCTAAAATGTTCTAAAACGATATATAATTATCTATAATGCTCTAGACTAATTTTAAACGATCTATAACAATCAATTGTAATCTAAAATGCTCGAAAATAATCTGAAATGTTCTAAAATGATCTAGAATAATGTAGGATGTTCAAGAATGTGCGAAATTTCGACCGTCAATGGTATATAAGTCGAAGCTCAGCGGGTTTTCGCCAGTTACATTTTAGCAACGATTAAGAGAGGATTAAAGAGAAAAATACCGAAAAGTCAAAAGTAATATTCAAAAGATAAATTCAAGTGATTCGAAAAAAATATTTTGTTCTTTTTTTTTCTTTTTATTCAATTGTTTTCTTAAAAATTTTATCCATGTGAGTATAATATATATATATATATTTACTTTTATTATATACTGCTAAGGATTTACTTTTATTTATTGATTTATTTTTCGAAGTTTTTGTTACATATATAATGCCAAAGCGCAAGAGAGTGTTTACACAATCTTAAAATTTTAAAAAAGTAACTGTATATAAAAAAATGTAAATATGTATATACAATAAAAAATAAATTTCTTATTTAATTAAGTAACTTTTGGTTCTCACTTTTGTTTTATTTAAATAATAATATTTTATCGCATCGTTGATTAATTAACTTTGTATACACTTTATACATCGTGCGTTTAATGGAATATATATATGTCTGTATATGTCTAAGATAAGGGGACTGGTCTTCATGCCATTAAACGTGTGACATATTCTGACACGAGCAACGCCGGTTATTGGAGCTAGAAAATTAATAAAACATTTTTGTGCAAAATCACATTTACTCATTTGCACTATTTGGTTATAGGCCCATTTATAAAAGTTTAACAAAAAATACACTTTGCCGCTACTTTGAAATTTGACAACCTAAAGAGAGATTTCATATTATGATTATTGTGAAATTATTATTTAATTTGGTATATTCGTTCGAGGAATATAGCGCACTTTTTTCATTGTCATAATGTTTTTCTTTTGTAATTCAGACGAATTTGCTATTTTATCATTTGCTTGAAAAAATGTCGCAAAATTTCATATTTAGATGTTTGATTAAGAACTCAAATCTTTTATTTTTTATTTATTTTATTTTTTATTCCCCTTTTCTGTGAAGTGTTCCATTATGCAAATCATTTGTGAGTGGGAAGTATCAATTAATCTTTTAGAGAAGAGGGGGCATTCCATATTATTGAAATGAGAGTGAGCTACAAATGAAGCAAAGTGACAATTTGAGTAATCGAGGAAGAAAAACAACAATGATGCTTTTTTTCTGCTGCTTAATGTTTGTAGCTAAAAATTTTTTTGAAATATTTAAAATTGCATACATTGAATTAAAGTTAGTTGCATAAAACTAAAAATTGTATAATTAAAATTTGATCTAGATAATACAGATAATAGGCTTGCTTAAAATTTTCTATATAAAGGGAAGTAACTTCAAATTGAATCAGCCAATAATATTAAACATACAAATTAACAATTTTAACGGAGTTTACTGTATTTCCATTACTATATAGTTTCTGTAAATATGATAAGGTATTGTAATATGCTCGTGTCACAAATAGGAATGAAATGACTAATTATTAAACAAATTGCTAAAAACTAAAAGTACATAAAATAAGTTTTAAAAAACATGCTGATTGTTACAAGAATGATTTAAGCCTCTTTTATTTGATTTAACTTGGTTTTGTACGAACAGGCGGAATTTTGTATTCGATTTTTCTGATGGACTAGAATTATAAAACATGTGTACACAGATGTGTTTCCGAACATAAAACATTTTAATATTGTAAAAATTTAATTGTAAATTAATAAATTAATGCAGGTAATACATCGCCAAATATATTTTTATGTTTACAACCTGCTTAAGAATTACAACAATAATAGAGTTCATGACGCGCCAAACCACTCTTTGAAACGGCGACAACCAAATATTTTAAATAGTAAAAGTAGAAAACATAAGTAAAAAATGAAGAGCTTAAAATAATTTTTTTGAATATGAGGTGAATCAAAAGTTCATTAAAATTTAAAAATTCATAAAAAAAGAAGAAATTATGATAAAGAAATGTGGTTTACAAGAATGGGCTCACAAGGCAGTCCCATATTTTTAGCAGACAAAAATAGTGAAAAAAGCGACATGTAGAAGGCGCTGTCGACCCGAAACACAAGAAACAAAATGATAAATGAAGGGCAACAGTACGCTCCATTCATTTGTACTTGCAATAAAAAATGTTCAACATGACATCCAGAACATTGTACGACACAACTAAGGCGACTCACAACGCTCGTTACGGAATGAATTGCAGAAACTTATGACAGATGGAATCATTATGTTCGTCCAGTGTTGAAGGGAATGAACCATATGTACAGAATCACAACAACACACATAGCCCCACAACCAGAAATCGACCGGAGTGAGGTCGGGTTTACCGTGGAGGCCTGGCGATCTTGCAACCTCGAGTGATCAGTCTGTCTTCACCAAAGGTTTTCAATAAGAATAGTTTTACTTAACTAGCATAGTGTGGTGGTGCGCCATCGTGCCTAAATATTATTACAGATAACACATCTCTTTGATTTAAAGCGGGCACGACTTTGTCACACAAAAGAGTGAGATAACACTCAGCGGTTACTGTGCACGTTTTCCAGCCCATATGGGACATGGTTCTTCAAAGAAGAACTGACAGAAAATGAAAGGTGATGTGAAGCCGCACGAGACTGTACACATGGCTGGATGTAGTGGCTTCGTTGTGTATTCACGAGGATTAGACGTCGCCCATATACGAGTGTTCTGGGTGTTGACATCCCCGTATAGTATAAAGTGCGCCTCATCCGTCCAGAAAACGTTGAACCACCATTTAAGGTCGCTTTTAATTCTTGAAATCTTTGCGAGCACTGCTACTCTACTCCCAGTGAACAATTCCGCCTCTAAACCATTCACAGTGGTTTCCATCGTAGTATTTCGGCCTTTCACCAACGAGGGTCTTCAACTTCGTGGCCGATCCTCCAAACAGCCAGTTTCTTCGAACTGTTTGATAAGCGTCACAAATCCAGGACACGATATGGGGCCATTCTTCGTCTTCAGTCCTTTCGCCGTGCGAAAATTTCGAAACGCAACAGTTGCTGACTCTCCGTTGAAACAGAACAACTGCACCAACAACGCTCGAACGGACCGGGTAATGATAACATTCTGAAACCGAATGAGAAATCAAAGTATAATCTGCATAATTCTAATGAATCTCTCGCATGTCAGCGCCATCTACATGTGACCTTTTTAGCTTTTTTTCTGCTAAATAATATTCGACTACGTTGTGAGCTCTTTCTTGTAAACCGCACTTGTTTATTATAATTTTTTCCCTTTTTATGACTTTTTAAAGTTTTAACGAACTTTTGGCTCACCCGGTGTATTCTTTTATCATTTAGTAGTTTAACATTGATTAAATTATGATAATGTGTTAAGAAAACAAATTAGAAATCCTGCATAGTAAGTTAAAACAACGTTTTTTTCTTTCCCGTTTCCTTATCTTATAAAAGAATAGAAGAAAAAATTTAATTTTTTTGACACATTCACTAGTTTGTGCTTTGTATCAAGTGTTAACCAGAGCGTCGAATTTTTAATAATCTAGGTCCACTCAAAATTAATGTATTGTTATGGATATTTTTTAAAACAACATCTGTCATGAAATTGGCGTAATTTTTAAGATAAACATCGAATGCTTATGGAAAAGTGTTTTATAAAGAAATTTTTTAAAAATATAAATAATAAAAATGACATTGTTTCAGAAAAAGTGAAAATGCATATTTTCTAAAATATGTTTAAAATATTTATTAGAAACATCGCACATAAATATATTATCTTTACAAAAAACTGTATTTTAAAAAATAAATAAATACTTGTCTATTACAAAATCTAAAGTTTGAAATCTCAATTGTTTTGTCCATTTATTTTTATTATTGTACATTAAATTTATTATTTTATTTTAACGGATTATTCTTTAATGAAAGATGAACAAATAAACTGTTTTGCTGTTGTCGAGAAAAATAAAAGATGTAATAATAATAATAATAATAATAATTTAAAATACAGGTAGGTTATCAAATTCCTGCATATTTAATTTTAAAATTAATAAAAGAAAAGCCTATAGTTGCGAAGAAAATGCTAATTAAGGAACAAAATAATAAATCATAATGTAAATAGCATGTGATTAAGAAATAAGGTAATTAAACGCTTAATGCTTGCAATGAAAAATAAGAAACTTTATGAACTATATTACCCTCAATAGGTAATTTGCATAGCAAATGGAAATTAATTGATTTAAGTAAATTTAATTTGAGAAAAATATTAAAACAAGAGTCATTTAAGTGAAAGTTTTCAACGTTATACAGTGGCCAGCTATATTTTAATTAAAATTTACTTGCACTTAAGGATCTTTAAACGTAATTTATGTTAGATAGTACTTATATTAAAAAAAACCCCTACAGTATCCGTTAAACAAATTAGAGAAAAAAAATCATTATTTGAACTATGTGTACAGCTATTATAAATCAAAAAGAAAAATATTATAATAATCGCATAATTATTTTTCTAAAATATCTGTTTGATTAATTCCATTAGCTTTTGTTTATGCGTATTTATTAATTTATCTAGTATATCTGAAAAACATTTTTACAAATATTATGAAATGCTTTAAGATAATAAAAATTTTCATAAATATATTTTTTAACAATAAAATTAATAACCCAAATGCAAAACTTAAAACATTAGCTTCTACGTTAATTTTTCAGATATATGATGATGATTGATTTATTGCATTACTTTATAAAAATGAAATAATGCTGATAAATGATGTATGCATTTAGAAATTTACGTTATAAAAGTGAATAAATTAAGCATTATACGTATGAGCCTTTGGTTTTCAAAGTTACGCAAATTCATTTTGCGAAAAATATTACTTAAAGCTAAATCTTATAAGAAACTAACGTAAAGGTTTTATTTTTAACACTCTAAAAAAATAAATGCGTAAATTTGCACAATAAAACAGGTATAAACTAATGATACAAAAACGATTTGTCTATATGTGTAAAGTGGCGTGAAAGTTACCAAATACACGGCTGGTGTGCGAATTTCAAAATACACTTTGTTCTGTGCATTTTGATTATAACATATTAAGCTGCTTAAGCGTGAGAAAAGTTATCAGATAACTTGGAAATACACAGATTAACGTGAATACTTCACAAGAGTACATATAATCTGCGTAATATACAAAAATAACGGATTTTCTGTACATAGTACATAACCTTATGCTGTTAATTTAGGACGTAAATTTTGAACTAAATATTTTTATGTCCGTAAAAAAATAATTCATGAATAGCTAACTCATGTGCTTGGTGTGTTTTTTCTCTATCGAGCAGATTTGTTTTAAGACCACAAGATTGTGCACCTCTAATTTACAAGAAACAAAATCGTCTGAAATTATATTTACTTCATGTCATCTCTATGTTAGAGTTGTTTCCTAAAGTCCTAAAATATCGTATGCACAATTTATACACAAAACCAGTATAATGTAAATAAATACACTATAAAATAATATTTCGTTAAAATAAGAAAATTGTAACGCCAATACTATTTCCGTATTTGGTCGGATTTTTTTTTCTATGAATTTCCATCATAAGTTTTCAAAGATACATGTACATCAAGAGGAGAAATTCTCCATTTAATTCTATCTACACTAAATAACCAAAACTTACCGTAACGGGATACGAACTAAGGAACTGCACCTTTCCAACGCCGCAACTTGACCATTCCGTTACTATTAGAGAAGCCATGTTTTCAAGTATCGATATTTATTGAATAACACATAAATATCATATATCTGTGTAGTATTCTGTTCTTACACATATTGTTGTGTAATATTTTGTTCATACACAATACACATATAACTGTAAAAAATGCGAACGCATATTTCTGTATCTTTTGCATAAATCCATGCAATATTATCAGAAAGATTGCTTTTGAGCATACAAATATATTTTTTAATTGTCTCTAATCACTCAAAAGATTGAAAAATTAGATAGCATATCATAGTGAAATATTACTTCGAAAAACTTACCTGCTGTAGATTGCTTTATTTTCATTAATTAAACAGAAAATAATTATCTTTATTCGAATTAGAAATAAGAACACACTATTTAGTTTTAAATTACAGGATATGAAATTATCATTATAATCCAAATAAAAATTCTCTAAAGAACAAAATGTAATTTAAAAAGTATACAAAAAATTTTAATTAGTAGAAATCGAATTTACATTCTAAATATCCAATTTAAACAGAAAAATTAAAAAAAAAAAATCCGATTACTTATGTTTCAAGGTACAAAAGGGGTTTTTGTTTTTCTCACTCTGTTTAGAATTCCTCTATCTAGTTCAATCGTAAAGCCCTTTATTCCATTTTACTTTGCAATTATTTAATAAACCTAATTAAACCTTCAGAAAAAATGGTTTTTATTGTTAATAATAATAATAATAATAAAAATAGTCGTTGGGAGCCACTGTAATACTTACCCATCAGGAATATGCATAATATAAAATAGGAAAATAAAACACGTGTAAACTATTTATAGAATGCATTGAAATTCCAAAATACAATTTAAACGAATATTTAGATATTTTAAATACATGGTAATAGTTAATTACTGAAATGAGGGTACTACTTGATTATCCATGAGGGTACTACTTGATTATCCCGTCGACCAATTTTGATAAATTATATAAATCGCCAAACTACTCGCAAAATTATACAAACTAAGCCGCCCTTGGCGACCAGTTTGGTCTCCTTTAAAATTTATGTTTGGGAAAGCATGCTAAGAATTGTATAATATGTTACTTTTATTCATAATTTAATTTACTTGGACTCCCTTGAATATAATTAATATAATCCCTTAAGCTAAGCTAATACTATGTAGTTTTTGTTGCATTAAAATATCTCAATTTGTTGATTTTCTTTAAGCAAGTAAACCCTGTAGGCTTACAATGTAAGTGTATGGGAATTTGGCGACGGTAACGTGTATAATGTCAAGTGAATTTGACATTTCTGATAGGCCATTATTGGCATTTAATCCTACAGTTTGGCAATAGTTTTTGGGTCGACGGGATAATCGAGTAGTACGAATTGCGTAAAAGAAAAATTATAATCATATTAACTAACAGTTTACTTCGTCGGATTAAACGCCTGATTTCCAATTAGAATACATCTTTAAATTGAAATTTCAATGAAATTGGTTAAAAATCGAAGAGTGTAAAAAATATGATTACAAATATGTCTTCAACTATTTATCCGATAGACTTCATTTGTTACTCAAAATATATGTTTTTTTATTGTCCTTTATATTCACTCCTTCAAATAATTTCGTGACGAATAATTCGAGAGCCCGAAAAAATACTTCCGGATAATCGAGATTGCTGATATTCAATAGGATTCTTTTCATTATTACATACTAAGTACACACCAAATTTCAAATCTCTGACTCAATTTGTTCGGGAGATAGAGCATTTACAAATACACACACATAGAGACACACAGACAGACGGACGGCAATTTTTTTTCTAAAAATATGTTTTTCGGAATCCCCAGTGTCTGAAACGTGTAAATTCGTCAAAATTTTTTTTCGATTTTTAAAACGATTACAAGACTTACCCTATATACGTATGATGTGTAAGTTATATACAGTCTAGGAAAAAAAAAAAAAAAAAGAGTGAACATACCCTACTAACTCTGACTCAAATTATCGTATGAAAATATGACAATTAAAAAAAATACAATTACTATTTATTATTCTACTTAATTTTGACATATCTTTTGTACATATAGAAATTCTATAACACTTTAAAATTTTGGATTCTAACACATAATTTCAACCCCATATTTATATTCTTCGGTATATTTTACCTTACACTGAAAAAAAAAAAAAAAAAAAAAAAAACATGTAAATCTACAAAACTAATTTTTGTAAAAGCTACAGAAATCTGCATGCTTATTAAAATTTTGCCCGTAAGCTGTAGAGAAAAAATATGTAACACTAAAAAAACTAGTTTTTCAAAGCTACATGGATCCGCATGCTTACAAAAATTTTACCGGTAACTCGGGATAATTACATAATTTTTTTTGTTGCAGTTACATTAAAAGTTCTAAGCTTCCCAATTTTCTATGAAAATCTTAGTAAACTTACAGTATTTTTTTTTTTTTTTTGTTACAGTATAAACGTGAATCTGTTACATGATTTTTTTTTGTTGCAGTTACATAAAAAGATCTAGGCATCACAGTTTCCTAGAAAATTCTTAGTAACCTTATGGATTTTTTTACAGTGTAGGATATGAAATGTCAAGTCATTCTATCCAGTAGATTAGGAACTATGAATATTTAAAGTTTAGAACATCCAATTTTTAAGTTCATTTTAGACATTGCAAAACATATTGTAATGCAGATAGTTCTTACTCCCTTTTGTTTAACGTTAGGTTTTTTTCTATGTAAAGATGGAATTTGTTTAACAGATTTTTTACAAACTTCCTGATATTTAAGAGTTATAAAAACTATTTACACAGGTGTGACACTACGACACTTTAATATTTTTTGAAATTAATTATAAAATTAAAATTTAACTTTAACGTATTTTCCGTTAGAGTCTCCAGGTGATAAATTACCAAACAAATTTCAGAAATACAACTGTTTACGGCTTAAGAAGAAAAAAATTGTGTTAATCATGCACTAAAAAAATTTAACTGGCTATCAATTCCCACAGCGAAAGAATTTAAACTTGGAAAATGTAATGAAAAATGTAATGTTGAAGAAAATGTAAATAAATAACTGGTCAATTACGAGTATTACTCGCGCACAGAGGGTTCCGTACAATAAATATATGAATTAGTAATTGGGTATTGCAATGCACAAATATGCCATTAAAAGTTGTTATTTAGGCTTTAAATGCCGATGGCCCATAGAGTACGCCAACCGTGTCTTTGTGTATGTCAAAACTGTTGAGTCTTTAAGAGTTAATATCTCGGCTAATTGCCACAAATTGTTATCGAAAATCATTATAAATAATCGTTTTATACTTCTGCGATTATAGGTACCTTCAGCGCTCCTCAACTCCATTACCAACGCTCGCAAATCAAAATTTGTGTACAACGGGAAAATGCGATTTTCACAAACTTTATGTGACCTACGATAATCTCTATAGTTTCCCTGCAAAGTTTAAATTTACTTCTATTGCCCCTAATTTTTTCATAATTTTAGTTTCAGAAGTTTCGGAAATATTGAGGAAAGGGGAACATATTTTTGATATTACATTTTCGACGATATCTCTGAAAATATAATACCTAAAATTAAAAGAAATGTATTTTTGCGTTTTAAGTTACAAATGCTTTCACACGATATAGAAAAAAGATTTTATTTCAAGTAAGTTAATTAGCCCCTCTACATTTTTCCTAAAATTATTTATGCATGTTTAATAATCTGTAAATATGTGGGTTAATAGCCTTTGTTACTTCCGTGAACAACTTTCCGCGTTCCATAGATTACAAGTAAAATATCTGTGACAGACGTAAAGACAAGTACATGAGTGATGTTATGATGGTTCTGTTTTTACTTTTTAAGTACGGAAACCTAAAAATAAAAATGATAAATATTAATAAATCCACAGTTTCTTATGAATAAATTGCTTATTTAAAATCAATGGCTTATTATAATTAATTACAGCTTAATAAAAAATGGACAAGCCTTTCATAATTTATTGTACTTTCCACGAAATACCTCTTTCCTAAAGTTCTCTATTAATCGATATTTGAAATTCATAAAATAACTCTAAACAGAAATACAGGACCAGAACGGTGTTCTAGCGTATACTTACAAAATCACCTTAATTAAATAATGCTGTATGTAAGCTATTGATTATATCATCTAAGAATTTCCCCAATTGTTTAGGAAGAATCATTTCTGATAAAGAGCAATTTAATTTCGCCCGAGGTAATTTAATTTGAAAAGTCCAAGTATTAAATATTGATATAAACGCGTAAGCATTAATAAAATTTAAAAACAGCAATATGGTAATATTTCAGTTCTTAATTGAATTTCAGTAGAAATACATAAGTTTCTTTTGGTGTATAACTTTGTTTTTAGAGAAGAAAATTTGCCAGAAAACTGCCCGATGCACAGAACGTAGGTGAAAGTCATTTTTATTGAAAACCTTAATTGATGTTTTACATTTAATGTATTTTTTTAGAATACCCACTACAAAATGCACACGCACACACACACATTTTTATGTGAAAAATGTCATTTGTGCATCCAAATATGTTTTTGAAATATGTTAAAAACAACGCTTTTGTATCAGGCGCATGCTTCAAAGGTTAATAGACAAAGAAATTGCCAAAGATTTTGCTAGTTAAGCAAGCATTTTTGAGTCTGATAATTTCAGTGTTTAAGCACGTAGTTCAATTACTTATTGATTATTATATTTGTATATGTATATATGTATACTTATATTTGTGTTTTATTTATAATATTTTCTTTATTTATTTTTATTGATGAAGCGTTAATTTTGTTATGGAATGGTAGCACGATTCAAACGGTGAGCACTTTATATCGTTTTAAATGTAAGTGGTTTAATCTCCCGTAATCGTGCTACATTCAATACAGATGGATTAAGAAAAAAAACATGTTTGGAAATTAATTTTAAAACCATAAAAATTCAGTAAATTAAGATACAATTATAGGATTTAAATGTATTAAAAATGAAATTCTATTCCTATTCAACTGCGCAAAAATTTAAATTATGCATGTTTAGAAGTAAATAAATTTGCAATAAAAACAAAATTTATTGGTCAGATCGTTTACGCTATCCATATAACGTCAGGGTTGCTCCCGGACACTTTTTTTTTTTATAATTTCGATTTATTATTTACTAGCTGACCCGCCCGGGCCTGTGATGAGTGACTCTTAACCCCTTCGGGACGAGCGTTTTTTGCAGAATTATTAATCTTTTATCACCGGTTTTCAAAAAAGTAATTTTTGCCTAATTGAATCGGGAAAATGCTCGGATTAAATAAGGCAAAATTTACAATAAAAATTTACTGGTTAGAATAATCTGAGTGCCTTACGCGGCACGTATATCGGTCGCTTGTCCCCAAGAGGTTAAATGAACCTCAAATTTGTATAATTTTACATATTTAACTCCAATTTGTCTGAATTGATATTTTTAAATGAAAAAATCGCGCAAAAATATTGAGTTGAAAGTATATGCTATTTGGTATTTTTCTTTCTGTGTAATTGATTTTTGGAGTCCATGCGTACCAAAAGCAAGCGAAACCGCTACAAAATACTTAGGTTTTTATTTATGCCGTCGAAATTTTTACATATTTTATTTTATAAAAAAAAAAAATATTTCTAGCTGTCCGAACGTTTGAAAAATTTTTATGTGATGTAAATCTGGTTTAGAGATGCTCTAAAAGCATGATGCTAAAATACGGACGTTTAATGACTTTTAGCGTAGAAAAAAATATCACCTTCTTGAGGCGCAAAGTGAAATTTGAAAGTGTTAAAATTCATATTTTTAAAAATCGATTAAGCCATCGATTAGAAGAAGGTATCAGCATTAAGATCCTATGTTTGGTTTCTCGGTACCTTTAAAATTGCGCCCTGGTGGGGCGTTGCAATAAGATAGAAAAACGTTTTTAGCAAAAACGACCCTTTTTGAGTTTTCTTTTCAAAGGGATGTTATTGCGATATTTGTTTGAATTGACTGCAGTATTTGAGACGTAAGAGTACGATATTTCATAATATGTCATCCGTTTA
Organism: Maratus speciosus; assembly: GCA_963932465.1. NCBI lineage: Eukaryota > Metazoa > Arthropoda > Arachnida > Araneae > Salticidae > Maratus > Maratus speciosus. The sequence goes on along the minus strand of OZ010792.1, from coordinate 196,995,331 downwards.
AAACTTTACTAAGCGGTCTGGTCGATGTAAGTTAAGAATCAATGACAAAATACCCCCACCCCCCTCCTCCCGAAATTCCTTTCTTCCGACCTCCATTTTCTGCGGATGCCTAAATAAGTCTTCTGCGCTACGCCAGAGCTCCCCCCCCCCCTCTCTTGTCAGGACCAAGATGAGTTTTTAATAGAGTAATTTACGATTGATAATTAATAACTCAGCTTATAATTAGAAAGTTAAAATTCTCAGTCTCAGGTGCACCAGAAGAGGGATTACTCTCACAAAAATTTTGAGCTTTGTAAGTTCGGTAGATTTTGCTAGCTATCGCAGAAAGACACACACACACAAAAAAAAACATCGATCAAAACTTTCTTCTATTAGTATAGATAGTGTATTTATTTTAAACATGTGTAAAAATCAGATCCTCATGTAAAATTGCATGCTTATTGTATTAAACGGGGAGGCGGCAGCAGAGACAATCGCATCATCGAGTTCACTCCCGAAATTCCAGAAATAGTTAAAACTCGATTCGCATATTAAAACGCAATCGGCCTGCCAAGTCATATCTTGGTGGTAAACACCTGAAATCCCGATTTTAGCAGTTCACTCGTAGGTTTGCTATTGTGTTTTCTTGCATCCAAAGGTATGAAAACATGGAGGACTGAGAGCAGGGAAACATAATGGTAAATCTAGGAGTCAACCGCTAAAATCGAGTTTTCAGATGTTTTCCTCCAAGATATGACTGGCAGACCGATTGCGAACTCGATGAGGTGATTGTCTGTGCTGCCGCCTGCTGATCTATATATACATGGCATAATCAGAAAATAGTATAGCGACAAAAAATGTTTTTATAATATTTGTTTAAAAAGCCACTTTTTATTTAAAAGTCAATATCATATATTTAAAGTAATCGGTCGATTAAGCTGAAATTTATCTATTCTTACGTAATTTATCATACTATCCTGGTAATATTGCGTTCTAATAGTTCCCATTTTATCGATATTTCAAATTCATAAATTATTTCTGAACAGGAAATATAGATTCTTTGTTCCTGCCAATACTTGCAAAACGTTTTTAATGACACAATGTTGAATGAATCTATTGATTAGTGATTTTTGATAAAGAGTAATTCTTTTCTAATCCTAAGACAATTTAGACAGAAGATATTATGAGTTAACCGTAAGAGATGATTGACTTTTCCTAAAGTTTTGAAAGATTTTTGCTTTAAGCCTAAAAAATTAAAAGAAGGTAATCAAGTGACAAAAAATTAAGGCTACTTGAAATTTTACGGATATGTCCTTTACTAAAATCTAAGGAATATATTTATTTTGTGTACTACACTGGTGGTAAAAATTAAAGAAACAAGCATAAAAATAATGTAAATTGAATGATTTTGTAGCTAACGAAACAGAAAGTCCAAAGATTTTTATTCAGTTATGCCTGACATTCCGTAAGCTTCAAAATGCAGAATATTGTATTTCTGCAAAAAATAAATTTATATAGAAATGTGACATAAAATGGGGTAGGTAAATGTTTGCTTTTATTCGTAAAATTTTTTGGAGATATGTAAAACAAAATTTATAAGTTGTTTGGACACCTTTGACAATATGCAAGCCTTACAGATTCACGAGCTCTTTTCATTCTCGCAATTAAACGTCATAATAATCTGGCAAATGTCTTTCCAAAAAGATGTTCCACGTACCACATCGAAAATTTTATCGAATGTGCATATTTTTGAGTAGAGAATCTGAATATCATTGATCACACACACATATCATATCACATGATAATTTTGAACATAAGCTACTACCAAACTAATACCTCAGATTTTACTTCACATAATAGAATGAACAAAAGTATCATTTACATTGGTTCCTTTAATTTTCCACGCCATTATATTGATAGGAGAATAAGCAATGGAAGAATTTGTGAAGACTTTTGTAATATGCTGTATTACAACAGAATTAAAAGTTTATAAATATAAAGTTATCCAGTCAGCATACGCGCCAGTTTCTATTACGTTACTATACACGTGGGATAAATCTTACCCCATTTTGTCTCCCACTATATTTTTGGTTAAATGCATATTAAAAACACATCTGCTGCAATATATTATAAAATGCATCAGTAATACTTCTTTTGGGGAAAAAATCATGCTTTTTGTATTTATTTTCAGATTTTGTAGCAGTTTCTGTAAAAATTACTCTTTTTTTTAGAAATTATGCAAGCGATTTGTTTTAAGCCTTAAAAGATGAATTATTTCACAAAATTCAGATTAATTACATTTAATACTCTTTCGTCAATATATACAACTAGCTTTTATGTTCTTTCATTAAAATTATTTTAGTGTCTTTTAGTGTTGTTCTTCTAACATTAGTGGCGCCCGATAACAGGGACTGGGATATTCTATAAGTGTTCTGTGGCTCTCTATGTATTTTTAATGTAGTATATTTATTGAATTTATTTGTGATATTTTTTATACAAGATTTTTTGAAGAGTATTATTGTCTTATTTTTGGTATTATTATTATTATTATGGATGATTTAAAACTCAAAAGAACCGGCGTGCGCTCGTCTTTTACTCGCACGGCAAATATTCTGAAAACAGAACTTGTAAAGGATGATAGTGACATAAGTTTAATTAAAGATAAATATGCAAAATTACAAAACAGGCAAACAGAATAGAATGATTTAGATAATAGAATATTATGTTTGATAACCGCTGATGGGACGGTCGTGGAACAAATTTTTGCTAATGAAATAGAAAACATGGAAACTTATTCCGATGATTTCATCACGCTGACTCATCAATTTAATCAAAAATTTATAATCACAGAGGCGAGGCCAGACGATGGATGCAGCATTACGGGCAATAAGATAATAAGATAAGTCCTATAAGCTTCCGAAAATAGAATTAAAGAAATTCGACGCAGAATTAATTAATTGGCTGCCATTCTGTTCCCAGTTTCAAAAAATTCACGAGGATCCAGATTTACATGACAGTGATAAATTTTCTTATTTTGTACAAAGTATGAAAATAGGGTCACGCGCTAAGGAATTTATTGATAGTTACCCGATTCCTTCCTGTAATTATAAAAATGCAGTCATGGCGCTGACAAAGCGTTTTGGGAAGCCTGATTAATTGATGGAAGTTTATGTAAGGGAGTTGATTAAATTAATTATTTCGAATGTAAAAGCTGACAATCGAAATAAATTATCCCTTGATGAGCTTTACGATAAACTTGAAGCCCAATTGAGGGCTCTAGATTCATTAGTTCTAAAATCGAGTGAAAACACATCATGGTTATATCCCATGGTGGAGTCGAGCCTCACCGAGGACGTCCTGAAAGCGTGACAGAGAAGTCCATTTTTCAATCAGCCCGAGGGAACAGATCTCTCTCGCCTCAATAACTTAATGAAATTCTTAATATCTGAAGTTGAAGGTGAAGAGAGATTAAAACTAGCACGCAGCTGTTTTGAAAATAACAATCGTAGAGAAAAATATGATAAAGTAAGAAGTGAGGTAAGGGATAGATTATAAAACCTAATATTCCTACTGCATCAAATTTCCTAACAATTAAACAGCGTTCGTCCATTTTTTGTGATGAAAATCATGATACCAAAAATTGTTAAGAAGCCCGTTTATTAACTCTAGAGGAAAAAATCACTAAAGTTAAAGAGAAGAGGTGTTGTATAAAGTGTTTAGAACCTAATCATATCGGCAAATTTTGTAAGCAATTTGTGCTTGTTATTCTTGTGGCAGACCTCATTTGATTTCACTTTGCCGAGAAATGCATAAAAAAGGGGAACCACCGAAGGAAAAGGCGGTAACAGAACATGTACAAATGACCGCTGCCAGGCAAACTTGCACCGCGAAAGTAGCGTTAAGGGGATAGTACACTTTTAACGGTCATAAAAAATGCGAAATTTGTCACGAGTTTAGCTATTTTTTATAAAAAATATTACCATTCTAGAAGTACAAAAATTTTAGAGCGATTTTTTTATATTATTACATTTCGGTGATATTTAACTACGTTAAATTTTTTTTTATTTGGATATATTAAAATTTAAAAAAATTCAAGGGGTCAATTTCAAAGTGCTATTTAAATTTTTTACAGTGGATAACATTTCACTGTGCGCACGATATCGCATGCTAATTTCATTGTATTTGCATAAATTTTATCTTAAATTAAAGATAATACTCTGGTCTATAATTTGAACTAGGATATCTGTAATCGGTTAATTAGATAAAGTGTAATTAACATTTAATTAGAACAATTTGAAAAACTATGAATTTTTACATACATTTAATCGCATAATTTTTTTCATACTGAACACAGCTTTATAATCCTAGTTCATTTTCATGATAATATAAATATTTATGTAGGGCAAAAATTTTAAAGCTCTACTTCAAATAGTTTTGGAGATATCATGCGCTCAAGAGTAAAAAATGCCATTTTGAGAAAAAGCCGTTTAAAGATTAAATTGTATTTTTTAAATATAAAATATATAATAAAGGAAACAAAACTACTAATTATATATCGTATTCTGTATTAAAAATAAAATTAGAAGCGAGTTTAAAATGATGAATATAAAATTATTTGTAAAATGCTTCAAAATATAGGAACATGCTTAAAAAAGAAGTAGATTTAATTTGTAAAAATGTAGCATTTACTATTGCAAAAAAATAATTTAAAACATATAACTTAAAATTTTGTTTAGCTTTGATTGTAAAGTGAATTAAATGTGCACGTTTTATAAAACTAAATTATTTAATGTAAAATATAGGCCATTTTATAGGGATTCTCGTGTTTCAATATCTGATTCACATACTTTGCTGCACAAAAATACGGATAGTTTACTAAAAATATATTTTAATGTCAATAAATCCGTATTATAAACTGTTAATTGAACAAAAAATCACCATCAAATTGACTAAATTTTAGTTTTCTATAAGAGGAATTAGCACCTTAGGACCTTGGGACCTTTAGCACCTTAGTTTTTGATTTCACTCTCATCAAATCAAAAGATGGGAACGTTGTGAAATGACTCTCTTTTCTTTGTTTTTTCTAATTGCCAAAAGATGGCAGAACTAAAACTGATCGAGACTATTTGCAGTTCTTTCTATTTCTTATTTCTTATATATTTCTTATATCTTTTTATATATTTTGAATAATTGTTTAACTTGTATTATTAAGGTTTTCTATTTTGGTTTTCAGTTTAAATTTAATAATGATTAATATTCTGTTATTTCTTGATATTAATTATTTATGTGATTATCTGATACATAAATATTTTGATTCCAATAGATGGCATAACAAGCCCATGAGGTACACATATATGAATGTACCGGTATGTTGCCAGCTCAGCGGATTTTTGTAGTAAGATTTCTGTTATGAAAAATTTGTAGAGAAATGTAAACAGAAAGAAAGATTTATATTTTGGGGTAAAGTTTTGTGTAAGTCCCCTTTATACTGTAATCGTTTTTTACGTAGTTAATACATATAGATAGTATGTGATCGTTTGTGATAATTTCTTTTTGACTGTTAATTATTTCTTATTAAAAAACAATGCCGACTACCCACGTAAGTACAGTTTTTATTGTCCCTGATTAATTTTCGTTATGGGCTGGTGGAAGATGTGGTTATGAATTATTTAAAGTGAAATTAACACTATTAAAATAGAGAGTTGTCCCATTTTCCCTTAAAACTGGTAGTTTTATTTAGTTGAAAGCAAATGTTTAAAGCAGACAGCAATAATATATTTTTAGTTTCGTTTTACTGTTGTTGTTCTTCTAACAAGAAATGAAACGCGCGGGATTTTTTTGTCTTAAGAGGTATATTTCTCCCCTCCAAGTAAGCAAAGGAAATGCATTGCTTCAGTCACCTCTTCTCTACCTTGTCAGCTACAAGGCAGGTCAGAAGCGTCCTCGAAAAAATATATCCTTTTTTTTAAGAAAAAAATGCGATTGGGGTAGACTTTATCCCAGCGCGTGAGCTGACGGGTTAAGGAAAGAGAGTACAGTCCAGCCTAACACCCGCGAACAGCTGGGTGCCAGTGGTAGTCATTCGGCTGACCATCACTGCAGAACACCTGAATTGTTCTGAACACTGCGAGACCATAAGACGGAATGAATAGGGTGAACAGGTGAACAGGTGATGCTTTGATAGGGTTCCTAGTAGCACATCTATAACAAAATTCCAAAATTTCCCTTTTTTTTTTCTCATAAATTTTTGGTACGTACTGAACTTATAAGTTTAGAATTTAAAATGGAATAACAACGTTTCAGCATTTCAGATTCAATTTGTTAATTTTGTGCAAATATGCAACTCTGCAAAACATTCTGCTACAAATTCTGTAATAAACTGCCTAATTCATTTATACAACTGTACATTACTCCAACCACTTTAGAAAAGAAAAGAAAATAAGATGTAATCTTGTAAAATCTGTAGCTTGTACTAGAAATTACACAAGCAACTTTGTTATTGTAAGTATCAGAATGTGCATGTGTTATGCTTTAAAAAGTATTTTCACATATTTTTACAAAATTACAGGGGTCGGAAAAAATACATTTTTCTTATAGCTAACTACAAATACGACTACTTTATCGAAAATATAGTTAGCTACAACTGCAACTACTTGTTTTCAAAAGTAGCGACTGCAAACTACTTTTCAAAAGTAGTCGCTGCTTTCAAATTTTGTCAAAGACAAAAATTAAATACTGTGACTCGTCGTTACATCGCGTCTGCCGGGATAGAATTAAATAAGTGCGACGTAACAGAGGCCATTCAAAAGTTGAGAAAGATACCCTACAAAAAAATGATTTAAGTATGTCTCCAGAATGTTAGTTTAGACACATCACAGATTTCTTGACAAAATTAAAATAAACTGTTAAAAAAAAAAAAAAAAAAAAAAAAAAAATGTTGATTTTGCAGCATAATACTGGCAGCTGGAGCAACAGTTTACAACCGAAAAATTACAGTAATAATTAGTAAAATTATCAAGTAATATACAGTTAAGCAGTAATATACTGCTTAATTCATTTATACAACGATACATTACTGCTTATTTTACGGTTATAAATTGGCGCCCCAGCTGGCAGTATTATACCATAAAATATTCTTTTTTAGGGTTTCGTTCATCTGACGAAACCCTATTCGTCTCACTCCTCTGTCTGTCTGTCCGTCACAGAGCCCGTTCTCAGAAACTATATATGTTGGAGACTTGAAAATTTGCATACTCATAGCTGAACACCTTACATTGAAAGACAAATCCTAAAATTTTGAAAAAGTCTTATATTTACCCGTCTGGGCTCTAACTTGTGTATTTTAACTCTCTAAGTGTTTGGGGCGTAATATTCCGTTCACTAAGCTCCAGATTTCACAGCAATACAAGGAATATTTAAAATAATATATTTCTATAGATTTAATGAATTTTAAATACATTGAAGAATGATTGATACACTCAAGGATTACATTCATATTTGTAATTGAGTTTTTTTTTTTTTTTATAACGTTGAAAGAATAATATTTTCTTAGCATTTAAAACAAAATGCAAAGAAAACAACATTACAATTTTACCCTTTTGCAAAACGCTCGGAGGGTTTCTTTTTGTTCTAACTGAGCACCTAATTAAGTTGAAGACTTGAAATTTTGCATACTTATAGCTGAACACGTCACACCAAACGGGAAATCATAAAATTTTAAAAAAGTCTTATATTTACCCGTCTGGGCTCTAATCTGTGTATTTTAAGCTTTTTTTTTTTTCTAACAGAGTCCCTAATTAAGTTGAAGACTTTAAACTTTGCATACTTATAGCTGAACACCTCACATCAAACGACAAATCATAAAATGTTGAAAAAGTCTTATATTATTTACCCCTCCGGGCTCTAACTTGTGTTTTTTAAGCAATTTTTCAACCCCCCCCCCCATTGCACCCGCTCGGTACTTTTCTAACTTTTGCCGACACCCCTTTGATCACTCTTTCATATTATGCACATAGCCTTACATCTTTCAGTTCCACTTTTTACTGCCAGAGGGCGCCTACCTATCTCGGGTGCTATGGGCTCGATCCCCACGGCTAATATATCTACGTATAGGTTGTAAAACGGAGTTTCGTTCGGATAGAAGTGTGTGTATAAAAAAGTGCGCCCCTGAGTGCGAAATGTGGAACTAACAGTTTTTGCAAAAGGATAAAGTATTTTGAAAGGAAATATTAAACGAAACCCTCTGTGCGATCTGTGATCACACTTACCCATTTATTTTCTTTTTGCAGTGTAGATATATACATAACGCAAGCAATATTTAAATACAGTTATTTAAAAAAAATCACAGCACTTGGCTTATCTAACAATTTTACAGAATACTGATAATTCAAATGAACAGTAACATAACAATAAATAAAAACGTAGTTCCGAAATTTACAAAGGTGTACTCTGGAAAGGTGAAAGCGGGAGGTAATTATAGTCTGCACACACATATATGAAATAATTCTAAAAATAGTTACATCGGATTCAGGACACCTCAAAATGTAAAAATATACCTATATTTCCATAACCTAGTTTTTATCATGATTGTAATACTTCCCTTACACTATATTTGTAAGGAAAGTAAAATTGCGATTAAATTGCAGCTATTTTTCTGGTAAGCACAAAAACAAGGCTTATACGAACTATAGAACGAGGGGCTACACTTGCATATGACATACTTATGCACAATCATACACAGCATAAATTTTATTTACCATTCCTATAGTAATTATTACACTGGGATATAGAATTGCCTTTGACATGTATTTCTACCAACAGAGTTGTTTAATTAACTCACCAATACACTCTTAATATGTTAATTATATTGAGCTTTATTGAGAATTAATTTTATTGAGTTGTTAATTTTAAAAGCTAGAAAATTACACAGAAAACTCTAAATGCAAATAATACCAAAATCTGTAAATAAGACAATTCCAAATAAAAAGAAACCCGATATTAAAACATGATGACCTAATAACGAGTAAATAGAAAAGTGTTGTCAACAAGAAAATTAATTCCTTTGGTTTGTTAGCACTTGGTTTTAGTAGAAACTATCACTGGGAAAAATTTGTGACTTCGTGCGATGCGTTATTATACCCTGCAGCTGAGATTTGGCGCCGAAACTAGCAAATTAATGAGCAGAACTAATTTTGCTGAAAAGAGGCAACTTTCTGCCATAGGACTTGCAGAATGGCACATCTTGAGCCCTGAAGTAGCGCCAACAGTAGAGTCGGTTCTCACTACAAACTACAGATTTTTTGTATGGCGTTACTTGCGACACTACATTGTTCAAATGTAGCGCGTTACACTACAAACTACTGTAAAAAGTAGAGGCTACTGTAGTTTCGTTGTTTGTAGCACTCTACTTCTGACTCCTGCAAAATACAAATATACAATGTATATATGAGGGGCTCACAACCATAGTAGACCAAGTCCAATTTTAACAAAAATGAGATAGCTCATGTAGAAGGTGCAGTAAACCGTGTTTTATCTACTGCCATAGTGCTCCAAGTCTGTAGTTCACATACTTTCTCATAGATTGCATCTGTGTCCAAAGTTGGTGAAGTAATACAAGAAACCTACACAACCATTCTGAATCACAACCATTCATTAGTGTACTACTTCAGTGTCTAAATCTTGTCTCATTGCTATCAAAAAAGTTGTATTTTAAATAAGTAGCGATAGTAGCGATTTCAAAACTTCTGATGAAAAACAAACGTTCGTGAACCAGATGTATAAACTATGAATGAAAAGTAATATTGTTTTTGATACCCCCCCCCCTCCCCTCTTCTCAGTAAAAAAACGGTAAAAATACTGACAGCGTTTTCTTAAAAACAAACTCTAATCACATAGTTTAATCTTAGGCCAAGAGAGAAATGTACGACAAAGAATGAGACCCCCATCAAAGAGAAATTCTATTACAAAGTCTTCAGCAAAAAGTTTAATTTACACTTCAAACCACCAAGTACAGATACATGTAAATTATGTGATGACATATCAATCAAGCTCTCGACAAAAAAATGGTGAAAACACTTGAAAAATTCTTGAAATCGAAGGAGAGCTCCACTTGCGGATAGCTAAACAGATTAGAGAGAAAATGAAAACTGATAAAATTAAAGCCTCAGATGAAACTTACAGCTGTACATTCGACTTGCAAAAATGACTAACCTTTCTGAGCTTTCAACGTACATAGCTTATTATAAACGCAATCTGTATGTTTATAACTTTGGGGTGCATTCCTTTAATAATAATGTGGGATGTACATCTGGGATGAAATAGATGAAATAGAGGGAGGAAAAAGGTTCTCACGATCTGTCTATCATTGTTTAAGACATCAGCAGAAAGTTGTAACTCGATTGAAGCAGCAAATATCAAGAAATAACACATCTATATTCCTGAAGACTGGAAGGAAACTATTATGAATGCAAAGAAGAAATATCCTAAATTTGATGTCATTGAAGATAAGAATTCCGACTTTCTTTCTACTACCGCTTTGGAACAAAGTATCAGAAACAGAAAGAAGGATACAGCGGGAACTTGTTTTAGTTGGGAGGATATTGGATGGCTGCGAGTTGTGAGAGGATCTCATTTCATCTTAGTTTTGAAAGAAACCCTCAATGAGGATCAACCTCTTCGCAAAATAAATTTGGGAAATCGGGCTCGTGAGCGCAAGTTATTTTCTTTGTCAAATATCAGTCAAGATGCGTTGTACGTGGGCCGTAGAAAAATTACTTTTGCCGAAAAGAAAGATATGATGGATCTTCTGCCATACATTCCGCCAATTTATCGCGTTTATTTCAAGAATCTTCCAGCAGAGGTCAATACCAAGTTACAAGCTACTTCTTCTAGAGTACATCATGTGACGTTGATGATGATGATAGTATTGTGCACAGTGAATGATTTACGATAATTGGTAATATCTTTCGCTCTTTGAGTAAAAAATAGAATAAGCAAATATAAATCAAAATCAAGAGTTTTTGTAATCATAATAAACAAGTCTTTATTTACAGATGGAAATTTCACAGCCGTACTAGACTAAGTTCTTATTTTTTTTTTATAAAAACTTATACAATTTCCATAGAAATATTTTGTTATATACAATTTGTCATTTGTAAAAGTAGCGCTCTATAAAAATGGTAGGGGAGACTGGGGCTAGTAGTGACATTTTCGACATACTTCATATTAGTCGTAAGATTTGAACTGAAGCGAAACATTTAGTGTATCATTTCATTAGAGTAAATCTTGCATAACATATTTATAAAACTACTGTTAACATTATTAACGTTTTTCACAACACAACATGAATTCTACGTAACCTCGAAATTTGTCAATACTAACCCTCGCAACGGGGCAAGTTGTGACATGCTTGGGGCACATTGTGACACATAAATGACACATAAAAGTACATTGTAACATATACAATTATGTAAGAAAGGCGATTAAATGGGATATGTTAAATCAAGAATGAGAAATTTATTCATTTATAACGTTCTTAACACAATAAAAGACTTTCATGTTTCAATAATATTGTAAATCAAATGAAAATAAAATAGTTAAATTGTTAACACTTGTAAACTCTTAGTCCTTTATAAAGATACTTTTAGAGAGACTTGGCAATAAAAAGAAAAAAAAAACTCTCTTAATCAGGAATGAAATAAAAAGCAAACCAACCCTAATCTTTGGCCATATTGATCTTTGACTCGGTAGCCTACTACAACGTGTAAGCCTATATCCTATATTTTTAATCACTCATTGTCATCGCTTGTTTCAGCGTCTGATTTGCAGTTAATACAAATATAATAAGGTTCATTTTTGGTACATTTGACATGCGCCTATCTTTTAAATGTCATGCATTGCACCCAGTCTTCTCCGGGTCTCGAAATTTTGTATTGCTCCAAGCAAACTAGACATAAGCAATTTTCGTCATCTTCAGAGCTATCCAATACTTGCTTCTCCCTTTTTTTCAATAACCTTGGTGTAATTTTTTATGCACTTCTTGGCCTTTCCATACAGTTTCGTTTTCGCCTTTTCTTCTTCAATTTGTTTTCTGCGTTCTTTTGCTTTTTGTTCTGCTCGAAATTTCTCTTTTACAGGTGTGCTTGTTAGAATGGCAGATTTCAAAAATTTACGAATAGATCGATTACCTTTTCGAGGTCCTGCTTTAGAGAGTGGTCTTATTTCTGTTAGACTTACCACTGACACATTGCTATTATCAATTGTCATAGAATCATCTAATTCAATGAGATTTCTTACTTCTGAAGACGGTTCTGCAATCTCACGATCATTGATTAAAGTTATTGCTGAAGTGATTGGTTTATTAACAGTTTCATATTTACTATTTTTTTTTTATTTGTCATTCTGGTCTTTAACGCTCTCATCTCTTATGGATAACGGTCGATCAGTAACTGAGGAACATAAGAAGTTAAAATTATGAGGAAAAAATATGCTGGGGTAAGTAGTGACACTGTCACAACGTGCCTCTTAGACTTCGTCGCAACTAGCCCCGCGTTACGCAATTTTGAACTTCATTCATTAGTTTCCGAAATTTTGGCATGATTAACAAATGAAATACATTGAATAACAGCTCAAAATATAAGCATTTAAATAATGTTAGGGAAGTTTACATATCTCAGTATCGCTAGTGGCAATGACGATTCCAATGTAGGTCGCAAAAGTTACTTTTATGATGGAAAACAAGATAAATATTTTTATATCGATAACAATGCAACGCTATACGCTATACATCAAAACATACGCAGCACACTGAGACAAGAAACCTCTTCGCTCACATGACGCGGCAGGTGCTGCAGCCTATTGGTTAAGTCAGGAAGCTCGATGGCACAACGTGCTCCTGGCACAACTAACCCCGGGCTCCCCCACTTTAAATTGAATATTACCACATATAATTCTTATAAATCACTTGGTCCGAATTAATTATTTATTAAGAACTTTAAAGCGTTATTATTCCTAATAAAGAAAAAAGGGATTGGTCTACTATGGACGTGAGCCCCTCATATATATATATCACTAAAGACTATCGTGAAATAAGATATTCTGAATATCAAAAATAAATCACATTTCTTTAAAATATAGCTTTCAACTACCTGAGTTGACAAAACGTGGGAAAAGAATTTTGAAAATTTCCATAATACGCAAAACATCTGAATCATCTATTGGCAAAGTATAATTGTCACATTCGTGGCCTCGGAACTCCCACAACTCTGCACCCCCAACGCATCTCTGAAATCTTGAAGTGGACTGCCCGCGGATGCTAGGGCAAAGAAAGGGTCCGGAAGAGAAAAACTTTACAGAGAGCAGATCGAACCCTTGAGGAGAACGGCTGAAAATGTTTTGGTCAGCTGGTGCGTCGAAACTTTACATCTGTATTTATTTAGTGCTCTCAGAAATACGGGATGTACAGGCAGTGAGCCTAGCCTGTTAATGCATTATCAAAATGTAAATAGTTTTATGTGAACGTCCTTAAATGTTTTTCTGTTTAGAGGCATGCATCATCATTAGTCTCATCAGTATTAATTATTATCGAAAATCACCATACGGGAGATCGCCTCGTGACAATAATGATCCATGTTTTTCTAACATTATAATCAATGTAAATTGTAAAAAAAAGTATCCCATTGTCTACCACAACCGGTTAATTTTCGAGGATATTAGTACAATACAGTTTAATAATAGTTTTAGAAAAAGCGAAACAGTTTTTAACTTCAGAACGCGATTCTGATACTTCACGAATCAAGACATAATTATTGTCCTTATATGGTTGAAAGTTTAATTTGGGAAAATTTTTCCCGTTCAAACTCTCCATGTCTCGTGTCTTTCATCGTAAGGTCTAGAGTGGTCAACATGCTTTTAATTTTCCACTCTAAAATTTACCCATCTCAAAATTCTCAAATCACACATATCTAATACCACAATCAAATAGTCAACCAAAACTGACTAGACCAACAGAAATCGGCGAAGTTCCTGTAATGCACACAGCCACCTCTGCAAGAGGTAACACTTCATTTATTTTATTTTATTATATTTTTGGCAGTATACCCACACAAAATGTCACTAAAAGATTTCCGAAAGAAAAAAGCAGCAACTTGAAGAGCACCAGAAAATACAATTAATTTCGACGTGGAATTTACTTGCCTTTTTATCAATTACTGCCTTCTTCAAATAATGTGAATAGTAAATATAAGAAAGGAAGAGATGTTTAAGAACCCTTTTTCTAATTTCGAAAACTTCGGGTTTTTTTTTTTTTTTTTTTTTCGCTTACTCACAGTTTCATTTACTTTATTTTGTTGTTTATTTATTTGTTTATCACCAAATTTCTGTGTAAGGATTCAAAAGCTTCGAAAGAGAAAAAACGAAGACTCCAAGAACACCAGAAGAGATAATTAAAATCCGACATAAATTAATTAGTCATGACAGTTATCTGCCCCTTTTTAAAATGTTTCCCACTTCAAATAATGTATGATTTGTATATTTGCTATGGAGGGTGGCGATTAGAAACCGTTTTTTTTTAATTCGAGCAGTCGAGTAACTTTTGTTTTTGCTTATTTGATGCTAAAAGCAACCAATTCCGACACGAAACCAGCTTCTGTTAGTATGGAACAGGAGCTGCCAAAAAAAATTTTTTTTCAATATTTTTATATTTACGCAAATTTTCTAAATTACTAATTTTGTTTAGGGTGACGATACTTGGATTCTTCACTCTATGTAAGAGTTAGCTAAGCTTTTTGCATATGCATGCTATTATTATTTTTTTTAATGTTTTACATGGCTGTGATGTGCCATCTAAAAAATAAATTTAGTAAATCAATAAAAAAATAATACAATTTATTTGACAATTTTTTTTTATTGCAATCGAAAAAATATGTGTAAAATATGTTTAGTTATTATTCTCTAATAATTATTATAACAATTGTATTTTTCAAACAATAAACGATAATGCGATTAAATGCGATTCCTGTTGTTTTGCATCTTGAATGAAAAATTATTAATACTAAAAAGATAATTAGCAGTTACTTATTAACAGATTGCAAACATAACTTGAAATCATCCTATAGGGGAGACTGGGGAGGGTTGACCTATAATTTACAAATTATTTTTTTATTTTTTAAATATTGAACTTAAAATGAAGTTTCATATATAATTTTATTCGTTATACAATCTGTCATCAAAATAAAATTGAGACATAAGTGTACTATATAAGAAATTTGAAAAAAATATTGATTTTAAACATGAGAAAATAATAGGTCGGGACTCCCCACACATGGGAGGCTGAATCCACTATATGGAAGGCTTGACCCACTTTATTTTATTTTGAAATATTAGTTAAGGGAAATAAAATCAGTTTCTAAAAAAGGCAGAATAACTTTATCCTACAAGGTTTAGTTATTATTTAAAATATATTTGGTAAAATGTGATGTGTAATCAAACCTGCTTAGACTTAATTCAAGGTACAAGAGAAAAATTCCGTGTTAAACACCCACTATTTTTTATACTCGACATGGCAACACTGATTGCCACATAGTTTGACTTCATCTGTTTGGTTCATCTTGGTGAAATTTGTCTACATACCTACCTAAAGTATTTTGATCAATATCATGTTCTTTTGAAGATAAATGAATACCTATCATTTCTTAAGGCTGCTGCTTTCATCCTTTTTAATCTTTTCCATTCTTTCTATTTACCTACTGTGGGTACTGTTTCAATGAAAAAAAATTCTTATAAATTTTCCAATTTACATTTTATTATATTCTTTCTTGCTTTTTATAGCAATTTTTCTCATCTTCATTTAATCAGTTTTAGACATTTTCTTTTCTATCACATTTTATTGTAGTTTTACAGAATAAATTTTCATTATTTTAGAAATATAGCCATTAATCCTTCATTATGTACAGTGTGTAATAAATATATTTTCAAGAAAGCCATAATTAAGGAGCTTTGACCATTTGGTCAACCCTCCCCACATTAATCGTGTCAAGGCTCCCCACATGGTCACTTTTTAAAGTATACCACTGGCACATGGGTATGGTTAGCCTATTTTACTATACAATCTTTATGCCTGCAACGAAAGCTCATCTACATTACTTAAAAGGTACTTACTTAAATTTCTATAATATTTTTTATCCGAGAAAATCTTTTTTTTTTTTTTTTTTTTTTTTTTTTTTTTTTTTTTTTAATACACTTTTTAAGCTGAAAGCACTTCATAATTTATTTTTCGCCTGCTTCAATTGTCGTCATGAAACAAAGACTATTGTTTGAGCATTTCAGAAGCTTTGCTTGCCATCTATTAGTAAATCACTGAAATTCTTTTAAATATGAAAACGGGTGGATCAAGCCTCCCCTATTTCTAACACCCCCCCTTCCCCACACCCAGTCTCCCCTACGTGGTTTTTATTTAAGAGTTTTATGTTATTCATTCTTAAAAATAATTATTCTCAGATATATAAAGATGGAAAATTTGTTAAAACGGCAAATACTAACTTGTTTAAATTGCGCCGAAATAAAATTTCAAATTTTGATTATCATAGAAAATTAACTTATAATGTCTAATAAGTTGTTATTTTCTATAGTTTTATAATATTGTTTGATTTGATAAATATTTGAACAGTATTAGAATTGAATAAGCTGTAATTAAAATTCTCCAAGCTTCAATAAATCGAATTTGGAAAAGCTTAACCTATTTTTATTTTTCTATTATCTCACCGTGTCTTGATATAGAATCTCATTGAACGCTGTGCCGAAAATATTATATTACATGTCACTTATGACACGTGAGCCGTCCCTGCCCTGTACGATAATTTTATAACTAGATAATTTGTGTTTTTGTGAAAAATTCATATTTCGGTTTATCATATTCCAATTTTATGATAGTAATATGTAAATAAGAGTGACATTTTGTGGCATTCGAGACAAAAAAAAAATACAAAATGCAAAAAAAGTACAAAGAAATTTCTTTAATTACAGCCTGCTATGGACATTGGATTTGTTTAAAAAATTATTAATGGAGATAGGTTTAAATTAGAAGAAATTGGCAACAAAAAAGGTAAAGACAAAATAATTAAAATATTTTCAAACTCGGTCAAATACCCTTACTGAATGCTTTTAATTGATTTTCCACCAAATGAGATAAATTTAATTAATTTGTCCCAATTAAAAAATATAATAAGGCTTTTCAATTCAATTAAAGCTTATTGATTTAGGCATGAATTATTTCCTCTTTTTGATAGTTGTGCAATTTCTATTTCATACACTAATATATGATTGAAAAATGTTGCTGTGGTTCAGTAATTACGTCAGTCCCTTTTTCGCAAGTCTTTCTTTGTTCCATTCATATTTCCAATTACAGAATAGGTTATTTTGAGAAAGAAATTCTGATTATCTACTTTTGAAGACAAGTAGATTTCTTCATAAATTCATTTTTAAGATGCTTTTAAAATTTATTTAGTGCTTTCGATTTGATGCATAGATTCATAGTTTTCTCTTTGGTATGGCAACTGTGCTGTCTTAGACCTCTTTTAATTTTTGTCGTCTGTAACTCTTTGTTTTGAGTGATCACTGAAACAACAACAACAAAAACTAGTATGTTGTGGCCATCACAAAACTTTTTTCTATATAAATCATATCAATTTAATCATTTAAATAGTACAAGAAATTACATCCATTTAGCACCCATTCATATCAAAACATATCTGAGTTTGAAGTTTGATGAAAATTCGTGCATTAGTGCTTCAGATAGAGCTTTAGCGGAAATTCTGAAAAATATAGCATAGCAGTGCTACGATTTACACCAAAACATAAACACTAATTGATATCAAGATATACCTGAATCTGAAGTTCGTTGAAAATCCAAGCATTAGTTCTTGAGATAGAGCTAGTGCGGAAATCGCAAAAAACAGTATAACAGCGCCACCAGGTGAGAGATTTACACCAAAATGCACAAAATATCAATTCATGTCAAGGACTAGCTAATTCAGGAGTTTGATGAAAATTCGTGCATTAGTTCTTAAGATACAGCTATAGTGGATATTCTGAAAAATGCATCATAGCAGCGCCACCTGTTGATAGATTTACACATAAATCTATAAAATGTCAATTCATGTCAAGGACTAACAGATTCTGACGTTTCATGAAAATTCCTGCATTAGTTCTTGAGTTCCTATAGTGGAAATTCTGAAAAATGTAGCATAACAGCGCCACCTGTTGAGCGATTTGCACCAAAACAGAAACAGCTTTAATTCATATCAAGGTATACCTGAATCTGAAGTTTGTGAAAATCCAAGAATTATTTCTTGAGATAGAGCTATTGCGGAAATCGTAAATAATGCAGTATAGCAGCGCCACCTATTGAGCGATTTACACCAAAATGATTAAAACTTTAATTGATGTCAAGGAATAACTGAATCTGAAGTTTGATGAAAATCCGTGCATTAGTTCGGGAGATTGAGCTATTGCGGAAATCATAAAAAATACTGCATAGCAGCGCCACCTGTTGAGCGATTTACACCAAAACCTAATCAGGTTCAGTTTATATCAAGGTCTAACTGAATCCGAATTCATGTGAAATTCCGTGCATTAGTTCTCGAGATAGAGCGCCCACAAAATTTTTGTCACATACAGACTCACAGAGCGACAGGGTGACGGAGTGACAGAGTGATAGACTCACAGACAGACATTTTCTAAAAACCATCAAATCGTGTTCAGGACATTCTAAAACGTACAAATCCGTCGAAAACCGGAAATCGAAAATTTTCACGAATCCAATACTTTCTTCTTGTAAAGATAGAAGAAAGTAAAAAGGTTCGATCGCCTTCACAATTTTCGTACTTTTATGGATTTTTTTTTTTAATTTAATTATTTATTTATTTTGTCTCTCATGAAGTGATTTCATGAATATGCCCAAAAGTAGAAAATATGGATTTTAGAATATCCTTGATAGATAACAGTACTAAAAACCTATTTAATTTAAGTATGGATTTCGCTAAGACTGGTGAATTATATATTCATTTTTTAATTGTTTTCATAGTTGTGGATTTCACATTTTTTAATATTTTACATGGTTGTTTAATATTCTCTGGTGCTTAGTCGATTGGGTACATAATGGAATTCAATATTTGCTTATTGCTGAATTCTGTTACAGAAATCGACTATGTTCTTTGCTTATAAATGTATTTTATGTACCCGTGATCAAGTGAAATACTTTATAAGCTTCCGGCTTCATTCATCCATTTTATCTTTTGTATGTTTATGTTACCGCTTTTTCTGGTTCAATATTATTTAGCTGGATTTATTATCTATTGTCTTTAATCGGACTTTATCAAAAAAATTTTTTTTTTCATATGTTTCATATAGATTTATTGCCAGCAGCATGCTAGTGAATTAGTTGCATTTAATAAAATTCTGTATTACTAGTTACATGTTCCTTCTCTATTCTGTAAAATGTCTGTGTTATGAATATTTGCTATATTATAAATTTAATTTCAATTATTGGAAATCGGTGACGATTTGTTATATATTATGGTTTTATATATATATATATATATATATATATAATATATATATATATATATATATATATATATATATATATATATATATATATATATATAATATGTATATATATATATGTATGTATATATATATATATGTATATATATATGTATGTGTATATATATATATATATATATATATATATACACTATAAAAGTAAAATTGCGGCTTTTCCGGAACAACTTCCAGTATTTTGTAGAATTTATTTCTCTAATGAACTGATTTCGTGAATGTGCCAGAAAAGAGTAAATATGAATTTAAAAATATCTTTGACAAATAACAATACTAATCAATAACAGCAGGTCTTATTTTTTTTCTACTTGTTATGTATTATTATACCAATATTTTAATTCAATAAAAAATGAAAATAATCAAGGAAAGAACTAAATTATGCATAAAGTCTATTACTTTAAATTGTTATGCTAATCGCTTTTATAGTAAAAGCTCATTAATAACAAAAATATCATTTAAAACATCAATCATTATTTTGATTATTTAAGGGGAAAAAATATATACAGGGTATCCAGAATTAAACGACCCTACTTTAAAGTTGTCTAATTACGAAACTATTGGTGAAAAAGTTATGAAATTTTGTGACGGACATAACAAAAAAATGGGTATTTGTTTGAGCGAAAAAATAATTTAGTTCAAAATTTCGCCACCAGAGGGCGTTTTTAATAAATATAGCCACCGCCCACTGAATACTAGGCCTGAACTCTGTGAAAAAGATGGAGGTTGTCGCTGCGGATTTTTTTACGGTCTGTTCAATTCTAACACCAATATTTTTTTTAAGTTTTTACGCTTTATTTTTTTCAGGGGGCGGTCTGTATATTTGTCTTATTTAATCTGAGAAAATAAAGTGTAAAATCTTTTAAAAATCTATAATTCATTAAAAAAGCCCCCTGGTGGCGAAATATTGAACTAATTTTTTTTTCGCTCAAACAAATTCCCATTTCTTTATTATGTCGTTCACAAAATTGCACAATTTTCTATCCAATAGTTTCGTCTATAGGCAACTTTAAAGTAGGTCGTTCAGTTATGGATACCCTGTATATAAACAGTTTAAAAGAGTGTTATTTTAATTCTTGTTTAACTATTTTTAAGCAAAATAAATAAATATTTTGATAAAAGTTTCGAAAAAACAATTATTCTTTTTAATTAAAATTACATTAAAATCGTCCAAGATTACGAATTTAGGATCGGAAAAGAAAAAATGAATAATATATATATATATACAGGATGTTGCTGAATTCGACCGACAAATTCAGAGGGGTGATGGTAGGCATCGAGAGGAAGAAAAGTTACCAAAGCACATGGGGTCGCAAACCACTTATCTATATTTTGAATATCTATTCTTTCCTAAACGTAGCAGAAGCAGACGATATTGTATTTCGGTTAGATTTACTGAGCTGTTTTTTTTTATCGTACTTATTCGTTCACCTTTAACTTACAAAATGATAATTATAATAAAAATAATATGAAAGGAAAACCACAGAAAATTCTGTTGAAAACGTAAATATGTAAGTTAATGAGATAAAATTGTAAGAAATTAAATTCCGGTATTGTGTTAATTTATTTATATCGAATACAGTTTTATCAAGTGTAATATCAGTATCTCTATGTTTTGCCTTTTATCCTTTTTTTACTTTAAGATTTATATAATTCTAAAAACTTGTAAAAAGGAATATTTCCCTATCTATAATTTTATTATTATTTCTTATGTATTAATATCATAAATATTACTGAACTGATTGTACGTTATTTACATTAAAACAGTCTTTTTATTTTATCTGTGAGAAAGTGAAAATGCGTAAATTTTAAAAGATTATTGTAACGATTGTTTAATACATTAAACTTCATAAATTAATAAAACATCGGCTGTAATTTTTTTTTCCAAATGAGAATATTTATGAAATTTTCTGGGACTTGCAGAGTGCAATATGTCGTATACAGGGTGCGAATTGTGTAATCTAGTTCTGTTTCATTTTATTATTCTACTAAGTATTTGCATTGCTTATTGTTATTGGTACTTCTTTCGTGTATTATTATTAGTATTTGCATCGTGTTTGTCTTATTTGACATTCTTATTGTTGGCATCATTACAGTACTCAATAGCGCCAAATTTAATCTGCATAGAGTTAAAGTCTTCTCTTGCACCGTGTTTCATTTGTAAATAATAGTCTACTGCATAAATTTTAATTTGTAAAGTATCAACTTATTATTATTATTATTATTAGTAGTAGTAGTAGTATTATTATTATTAGTATTTATCTATTTTTCTTTTTATTAGCATTTGCATATAATTCTTGGTTTAATTCTTACTTGCATATGGGTTTTGGCGTCAAAATAAGAATTAAAACTCGCTTCAAAACGAACTCTATCATTAAAAACATATACAATAATAGTGTAATTTGTTTTCTAGAATCGTGCTTTTCTGTAAATAGTCTCCTGTGTCAGAACTTATATATTGTTTTATTTTTTATTTATTTATTTATTTATTTATTTTTTATGTGTAATAGTGTAATCCAGAATTGTACCTTATATGAAAAAATGGGAAAACTTCTTTTAACTCCCATTGTTTTTGCTGTATCTGTAAGTCTTATTAAGTGGATTTTCCACATTTGGTTCACATATGGACTTCTTTTGTTTAGTGTATTTTTATTGTTTTTTACTTGTCCACCAATGTATAATACTGTAATCCAGCATTGTATCTTATATGAAAAAATGGGAAAAACTTCTTTTAACTCCCATTGTTTTTGTTGTATCTGTAAGTCCTATTAAGTGGATTTTCCACATTTGGTTCACATCTGGACTTCTTTTGTTTAGTGTATTTTTATTGTTTTTTACTTGTCCATCAATGTATAATACTGCATTATAAGATTTTTTTTTTTTTTTTTTTTTTTTTTTTTTTTTACATAAGGTTGTATAATGATAAGTCCAGCAAGCCTGGGATATAACTGGGCTGCCACTTGTAACATTTTTGTATAATTTTGTAAGTTTTAATATATAGGGGTCTTATTGAACGAAGGTATTTCAGGGTCCTGCCTCCGGCAGCGGCCCGTGATGATGGTAGTTATTCTGCTGGGCGGGGCTTGTTGAGCTAAAATCATATTGGTAGGCCCACCGCCTGGCCTGAAACGGAAACTGAAACTGTTATCTATCGCCGACATTTAATTTCTCAACCGTTGGTCGTAGACATATAGTTCAAATTACAAAAAAGTTTCAAATGAAGTAAATATTCATGCTGTGGCATTATTTAAAGTAAAAAATCAATTTTATAAAAATTACGAAATCTAACTTTTTATACGGTCCCCCAGTCCCTATAGTTTTATTTAGTAAATATTTACACGTATCATAACAGATATGACACAAAACGTTTGGCATCTGTGTTTCAAAAATCGACACAGTTATTAAATTTCAAATTTTGAGATTTTTGCGCATGATTTTGTCTTTTATTGAAGGGTCAGTTAAAAGATGAATTAAAGTAATTCGAGATCCAAATCAAGGTGCTATGTCCATTTTATGGCAAAACCACCTTTAGCTGGTATCGCCAAATTGGGGTATCACCAAAGAGGGTTATTTCATCTAAAAATTTGAGCTGACTTTTAGGGGTCATATAGAAAGCGAAGAATGAAATATTGAAATTAAACAAAAAAATAAATATCAATTTATTATAATATCAGAAAACGGTCTAGTATAAAAAAAATGAATACATAAAAAGCCGGAATCTACTAGATATACTGCTCAAAGTGTTCTCCATTGGTGGCAATGCACAATTGAATGCGTTGCAGTACTGAGTCCTGGACACGTTAGAGCATAGCAGGTGTGCAAACTGTGAGACAATCAAGGAGGTTGCGCTGCTTCAGATAAACCATAGAAATAATCTCAGTCACACATTCCTTGATGTAATCCCAGACGTAGAAGTCCATGGAAGTAAAGTCCTGTGAACGCGGTGGCCACTCTACCCAGCCACCATATCCACGGATCTGTTGACCAAATTTTGTGGCCAGATACGCCCGGACGTTTGATGTTTTATGCGGAGAAGGTCCCATCATGTTGGAACAACAGTCGGCGCGCATGTCGGGAGAGGCAGCTCTTCATACCAGTCACGTACCGTGCTTCGTAGCAGATGCAGGTAACGATCACCCGTTAAGGTCCCATCGTAGAAGATGGGTCCAACAATCTAGGTTTCCCATATACCGCATCACACGTGTGGTACTATCCGGGCGATGTGGAGGTTTCCAGGTCGCATCATCATTTTGATTGTCTCACAGTTTGCACACCTGCTATGCTCTAACGTGTCCAGGACTCAGTACTGCAACGCATTCAATTGTGCATTGCCACCAATGGAGAACACTTTGAGCAGCATCTCTAGCAGATTCCGGCTTTTTATGTATTCATTTTTTATACTAGACCGTTTTCTGATAATATAATAAATTGATATTTATTTTTTTGTTTAATTTCAACATTTCATTCTCTGCTTTCTATATGACCCCTAAAAGTCAGCTCAAATTTTTAGATGAAGTAACCCTCTTTGGTAATACCCCAATTTGGCGATACCGGCTAAAGGTGGTTTTGCCGTAAAATGGACATAGCAGCCTGATTTTTATCTCGAATCACTTTAATTCTTCTTTTAACTGATGCCTCAAAGAAAGACAAAATCATGTGCAAAAATTTCAAACTTTGAAATTTAATAAATGTGTCAATTTTTGTAGTACAGATGTCAAACGTTTTGTGTTATATCTGTTATGATATGTGTAAACTTTTACTAAATATAACTATAGGGACTGAGGGACAGTATAAAAAGTTAGATTTCGTAATTTTTATAAAATTGATTTTTTACTTTAAATAATGCCACAACATGAATATTTACCTCCTTTGAAACGTTTTTGTAATTGGAACTATATGTCTACGACCAACGGTTGAGAAATTAAAGGTTGGCGATAGATAACATATTGCACCCTGTATATTTTACATTACACCATCGCTTTATGTAGCTTTAAATCCAATCATATTCACTTGACGTATAATATTCAAGACGCAATTTTTGGCTTGTTTTTTGTTGCAATTAAATCGTTCACCCATCACGTACAATATATATATATATATATATATCCGTGCATGAACATAGAAAAAATATTAGACATATAGAATAGAACATCTATTCTATGTTCATGTATCGGTGTAACATTCTGTTGAAAACGTAAACATGCAACATTAAGAAAAGAAAGATCAGAATAAGGTAAACGCTCAATAACAAAAATATTACAAGGATGGGAATTTCCTTACCCATTGTCACTATAGGTGCTGCGATCGCAATCGCATTACCATTACCCTCTATGGAAGTGTCCTATCTTGTATGTTAATCTATGTTCTACCCTAACTAATCTTGTGTTGATGGTAATAACTTTCCGAAAATTGAAGTATATTATAAAGAATCTTTAAACAGGCACGCTCACCTTTATTGTAAATGTGATAACATCAATAAAAGTGGTAGAAGTTTTCATTATAGGCGCCAACAGTATGCGCGTGACTCTCCACATTTTAGATAGGTATTATCAGTTCATACTGTATCATCGATTGCTTGAGAACCCCGTTTTTCAAGAACTCTTCGTGATGTGATTAAATTTCATACAAAACAAACTACAGATACGAGGATAAGTAAAACACTATCCGCAAGTTTGACATAACTCTTCTTACATTCTTTATATTGACCTTTGTCCTCGTTTATTTTATTGTTATGCTGTTGTGGTCATACTTTGAAAGTTTGATCGCAATTTCTCCATTTGTGTTCCTTTTGTAGGAGATAGATCATGGCCGCTCCATTAGAGGTTTGCACCAAAGGAGAGCCCGCAGCGTAGTGTATACGAATGGATCGAAAAATTCAAAAATAGTCACACAAGTTCTACGCATGAGGAAGGAGACGGATGACCGTGTACGGCCACAAATTATGACAACATTGTGCGTGCACGTGACATGGTTCTGTTAGACAGACGAGTGACTATCAATGAAGTGGCAGATCGTGATGAAGTGGCATCTTCGATGGATTGCGGACCCCGTTACACATTTCGACCACAAAAACCGGATCACTGCTCGTTGCTCCTGTTTGGAGCAAACCTCTAATGGAGCGCCCATGATCTATCTGCAACAAAAGGAATACAAATGTAGTAATTGCGATCAAACTTTCAAAGTATGACCACAACAGCATAACAATAAAATAAACGAGGACAGGTCAGTATGAATAATGTAAAAAGTGTTATGTCAAAATTGAGGATAATTTTTGACTTACCCTCGTAGTTACATTTTAAAAGAAATATTTATATTTTTTTAAAGATTATCACCGTTAACCAGAGTTTAGTTAGAATGAAACACCCTTTATTTGTAACTAAACAAGAGGTTTGCGACCCCATGTTCTATGGAAGTTTTTCACCCTCTCGATGCTTTCAATTTTAAAATCTATACTATTAAAATCTGTGCGCGCATGCTTGTAACCGCAAAAACTCGGAAACCAAGAGGCGCAGGGCTACGACATTTGGCACACACGGGTTACTGGTAGTAAATCCATGAACGATTGGGGCAAAAAATTCGAAAATTTTAAATAGATTTTTTTCTATTTTATTTTATATTTTTGACGAATTTTTGCCTTTTTTTTATGCTCAATCCGTAATCGCGCGAGTTCAAATCATTTCTAAATGTTTACTGCAATGTGAGATATACATATTACGTAGGCCACGCTGCAATAGTAAGAAGATGTAGCGGGTATTACGATAATTATATTACCTCGCATGCTAAGAATTAGAGATTATTTAATTGCGCTTAATTATTACTTTATTTTAAAAATAAAGAAACTTTTTATCACGAACATCAACAAAACATTTTATTCTATTTATTCCCTTATTCCGAATATATCATTTTATAACGTCTGCTGCCATTTCAACATAATAAATTAAATTTCATTAAAAAAATGGACAGAAGTAGACAAATATTTTTTGAGATATACTTATTACGTACTCCACGCTTGAATGAACGATATGTTTCGGCACCAGAGGCAATGTGGCGACTTCTTGAGAAGCCCATGCAGGACAAGTCCCATGTTATTATTAGATTGCCGGTGCATCTACAAGACATGCAATCTGTGTATTTTAGGGAAGCGGAGAAACGTAAAGCTTTTGAAAGAGCAAGAAATAAAGACACCATACACACTGCTTGGTTTCTACTTAACAGTTCTGATCCTTCAGCAAACATCTATCTCTATGCAGAAATTCCAAAGTACTTTGTATGGAAAGGCGATATATGGCAAAGGTGTGTTACATTAGGTGACTTCATAGTATAAGGATAAATTCTGTAAGTCCAAAGGATATTGAGCGATTCCATGTTCGTACGCTGCTTTCTCATGTTCCCTGTGCCAAGTCTTTCGAGGAGTTGGGGACGCATGAGAAAATTGTCCAAGAAACATTCAAGGGTGCATGCCGTGCTACAAATTTATTAGAAGATGATGATGATGAATGGCAACATTGTTTAACTGAAGCATGTGGTTTTGAAATTCCACCTAAACTGAGACAACTGCTTTCGTTCATATGTGTCTTTGGCAATCCAAATTTACCGATTCAATTATGGGAACAGTTTAAGTCAGAACTCTCAGAAGATTTTGCTATCTGCCGCTACAGGAGAGTAGACACAGAGCCCTTCAAGACATAGCCAATAATTTACGCATACACAACGTGATACTTCAGAACCTTGAATTACCTGAACCCTCAAATGCGATGTCTATGATTTACAAGAATAAATAGCAGAGGGGAAACGATTGTTAAACGCGCTAAATCCGGAATAACGTATAAAGTTTGATGTTGACATTGAAAGTATTCAAAATGATTATGCTGCTGTCGCTAAGGTTTTCATTGTCAATGCTTTTGCGGGATCAGGAAAACGTTCCTATTCAATACTTTGCTGCATTAAGTCAGAGGAATGGGACATACTGCTATTCCCTTTGCATGGACAGGCATCGCATAGATACTCTTGCAAGCTGGAAGAACTGTACATTCTCAGTTTAAAATACCTGTCCCCATATTGGATAATTCAGCTTCAAAAATTCGGCAAAATAATCTGAAGGAAGATTACTGAAAATGGGTAAGCTCATTATATGGGATGAATGTACCATGGCACCTAATCATACTTTGAATGCTGTTCATAGACTTCTGCGGGATTTGGATGGCAATGCTACATGCAAACAAAACACTCATTTTTGAAAGTTGTATCAAGAATTCTTCTCTCTGGCCAACATTTTGACAGTAGTTCAATCTGGTTACAAATATGTGAACGGGGCCGGAGGAACTTGATTTCGTGGAATGGCTCATCCGCCTGGGGGATGGTCGGTTGACTAATGATTCGGAGAAGATATTATTGAAATACTCCAGAATGTTTAGTGCAATATTCTATAGTGGATGATATTTTTGGTTCGTCTGAAACTGATCTTGATCATCTTTCGGAAGGAGCCATTTTGTGTCCCAAGAATGAGGATTCTTTGAGATTGAATCAGGATTCTTAGAGATTGAATGAAGAGGTTTTAAGAAAAATACCTGGCGAAGTCAAAACTTATTTTAGTGCTGATACAATACTTTGTGATGATGAAGAAGAACAAAACAATTTGCAAATGGATTTCATCAATAGTTTAATACCTTCTGGAATGCCACCACATCAGTTAAATCTTAAAGCTGGCGTTATTGTTACGTTGCTTAGAAACATGAATCCGTCCAGTGGTCTCTGTAATGGAACCCGTTTAATAGTCAGAAGGTTGTCGCAAAATATTATAGATGCAGAAGTTTTGACAGGACATAAGAGAGGCACCCATGCTTTCATACCGGTGATCCTGCTTACACTGTCGAATACCAGTTTACCTTTCCAGTTACGCGCCGTCAGTTTCTACTTAGGATAGCCTTTTCTATGATTATCAATAAATCTCAGGGCCAAACCTCGAAAAAATTTGGAACATATTTTCCCCATTCATATTAGCAACTTCTAGAGGATGTGTACGTGTTTGGGTAAAGGACGAACCAAAACAAGGAAAACTTTTTCCACAGTCTGAATAGGCATTAACACAAAACATTGTCTTCTGTGAAGTTTTATCTTAAGTCGCAATTATTTTGTTGTATTGTATAAAACAAACAAACAAAAACGAGTCTACTGCACTTTACCTCATGGATGACGTGGAAAACAATGCAAAGATTTTTTATTTTAAAAGAAATTTTTTCAATTTTTTCAGGTTTTTTGCAATGATTATATACATTTCATTCTTTCTTACAAATGTTTGTATGGTTGTGTAAATATAGACTTTATAACTGATTTCCTAAACTTTAATTTGGTTGTGTAAATACTCACTAAAAGAATGAGTCTACCGCAATTTACCTCATTGGTGACGTGCAAACATTGCAAAGATTTTTCATTTTAAAATAATTTTTTCCTTTTTTTTTTTTTTTTTTTTTTTTTTTGCAGTCTCGATGTAAATTTCATTTTTTCTTACAAATGGTTGTTTGGTTGTGTAAATATTGACTTCATAACTGATTTTTATATTCCCAACTTTAATTTGTTTGTATAAATAGTTACTTTTATTGATTTTTTAATTCATACCTGATTTTTTGTGTCCATACATATTTCATATTGGTTGTGTAATTACTGATTTTTAACAGATATGACACATTTTTATATTCATAAACTTAAATTTGGTTGTACCGATTTTTATTTTTAATTTTGGTTTTAGAATTAAATTCATGAACACCCGTCCGTAGAACGGGTTAAACAGCTAGTAATTAAATATTTTTAGACCAAATTAAAAATATTCAAGTTAAATTATTTAAATAAATTAAACAAAATCCGAATATTTTTTAATTTAGCAATTTCAACAATTTAGGGTAGGTATAAATATAATATAAATTTTTTAATAGAAAAAAATTGTTTAAAACGTATTTAAAGTGTTGAAATAACGCCGAAAAAATTCCTATTAATTCTTTCACTTTCCAAACACTCACTAGGTGGCGCCAAAAATAATGTCAACATTTATTAAAATTCCATGATGTTATACTGACTTAATTATCTCGTTTTTTAACATTAGAAGGTACATATTGTGCGGTTTTAATAAAAGTTTTTGTATTTTGTTCGGATTTATATGACTTACATAAGCTCAAAGATCGTATAATTCGTAGTTTTGATGAAAAATACGCAATTTCTGCTATTTTTACCTCAATTATTTATATGAGGACAATCGTGCAACACTTTCTTCTTGACATATGTTATAAAACACATCAAAATATACAAAATATGTTAAAATAAAAGAGTTGCAAAGCTGCGCTCATAGTAAAATATAAAAAATAGAGAGTAAATTGGTGGTAAAAATAGCAATAAATTGCGTATTTTTCATCAAAACTATGAATTATACGAAATTTGAGCTTGTGTAAGTCATATAAATCCGAGCAAAATACAAAAACTATTGTTAAAATCGTACAATATGTACCTTCTAATATTAAAAAGTGAAACAAATAATTAAGTCAGCATAACATAATCAAATTTTAATTATATTTCATGGGTCAAAATCGCGGCTTATGGACCCTGATCCTTTAAGCACTTTCCCATTTAAGCCTTTTCTTCTGCCTGTTCCTCGTCCTGGTCCTCTAAGCTGGACTAGCGTTATTTGTCGTTTCATTGAGCAAAGCGTCAGTGATCACGCTTTTCTCTAAATGTTCATTGTTTTACGAAAACAATTGCTATTTTTCTCTCGGTCGTAATTTGGAAATGTAAAAAAGAAGGGGTGGGGGAATGACTTTGATACCGGATATTTGAAGTTCCTGGATTTCTGAATGCCGGATTTTTGAGGCCACACTGTACACACACACACACACATATATATATATATATATAGATATATACAATTTCTTGTGTGTTAATTCTTGACATCTATAAGATTATTTATGCTATCAACCCTCTAAACTTTTTCGAAAGGAAACAATGGAAAACAAATCTTAATGCAACCGTATGGCATTAGAAAGCAGAGATATTTGATAATATCCTTTGAAAAATCATAAAATTAAAAAAAATAAGTATATTCTATTCTAACAGATAGTTTATTTATTCTAATTGAACACAATTATATATTTTTAAAATGAGAATTCGCTTTCTTTGAGTTAAACTTAGAAATAAATTTTAATGCTGTCGAATAACACAAAAATAGCGTATCAGAAACTCTGAAAATTAAAATTAATCTCTAAAATATCAAAATTAATTACCTGTCTTATACGCATACATATTTTAGACAATAATTTCTGTTTTACTTTATTTTTCATCATACGCATAATATTTTTGCAATTATCAACAAAGTAAAATTTCCTTTTTTCTTTCAACTTTGTGTAAAAATGTAAAACAAATTTTAATGTCGAAAAATAACAATTAAACGATCTCTAACAAAACTGTCATAATAATTAATATTAAATTAAAAAAAATCACAGCTTATAACCTGTTATGAGAATTATTTAGAGTTAATGGTCAGTTACACACTTTCCAGCCAAGAAGAATGTTGTTCTGTATGTTATTTTGTACTTTATGGTGATTTAAACAAAGTTTTATTTACCTAATTGTGATTTAATGCCAACTTTCGATGCTGTTAATTAAAAATTAGTTAAATTTTAATGACTGTTCTATGACAAAAATGATCTCTTGGAGTGTTGATAATGAAATTGACTAAAAGCTTAAATAAAAAAAAATTGAACATGCTTGCTTCCTAAATTATACTTTAAATTATAGAAGAAAAGAAATGTTTATAATAATAATAATAATAATAATAATAATAATAATAATAATAATAATAAATAAATGATAATTTGACTAAACTTCTATCAATCAACTACAAAAACTAAATTGTTGAATCTCAATATAAATTTCGTCAACATATGCATATCTGGAGATGAATATTTTCTAAATTTTATTTTAAAATTATCACTCGAAGAAATGTAGTGTTTGTAGTAGTAGTAATAATAATAATAAATAAATAAATAAATGATAATTTGACTAAACTTCTGTAAATCAACTACAAAAACCGAATTGTGAAATCTCAATATAAATTTCGTCAACATATGCATATCTGAAAATGCATATTTTCTAAATTTTATTTTAAATAATCACTCGAAGAAATGTAGTGTTTGTAATAATAATAATAATAATAATAAATAAATAAATGATAATTTGACTAAACGTCTATCAATTTACTACAAAAACTAAATTTTGAAATCTGAATAGAAATTTCGTCAATGTTTGCATATTTGAAAATGCATATTTCCTAAATAAATTTTAAATCATCCCTCTAAGGAATGTAGTGTTTGTAATAATAATAATAATAATAATAAATAATAATTTGAATAAACTTCTGCTAATCAACTACAAAATCTAAATTGTGAAATCTCAATATAAATTTAGTCAATACATGCATATTTGAAAATGCATATTTTCTAAATTATATTGTAAATAATCACTCGAAGGTATGTAGTGTTTGTAATAGTACTAATAATAAATAAATAAATTATAATTTGACTAAACTTGTATCCATTAACTAAAAAAACTAAATTATGAAATTTCAATATAAATTTCGTCGATATATTTTCCTTTATAAACTATATTTAATTTGACGATTATTTTTTTCAATAAAAATAAACAGAACACCATATTTGTAGTTGTAGAACCGAATAAAATAAATATTGAATTTTAAAACAAATGCAGTTTATCAATTTTATGAATTTTTAATTTTAAAGTTAGTATACAGTGGCAGTTCCGAAGAAAATGCTAATTCATGACGAAAACAATAAATCATAAGATAACTAGCACATGATTAGGGAATAGGGTAATTAAAACACTTAATGTTTGTAATGAAATAAAAGAATAACTTATGAATAATATTTCCCTCGATAGGTAATTTGCATGCCGAATAGAAATTAATTGAATTAAGCGAGCATAATTTGAAAAAAAAATATATTCAAGCGAAAGTTTTCAACTTCATTTGTTACCCAGCTCTTTTTTTTAAATTAAAATGCACTTGCACTTAAGGACCTTTAGCCATAATTTATGTCAGATAGTACTTCTACTGCAATAAAAAATCTCCCTTTGGAATTCATTAAATGTGTTGTAGAAAAAGTCATTATTTTAATTATCGATACAGATATCATAACTTAAAAAGAAAAATATTATAATCAAATTTCAAAATTAATTTGTAAAAATATTCCTATGATTAATTACATAAACTTTTGTTTACATGAATTTATTAATTTATTTTCAATCTGCCTTAGAATTAAAACGAAGCTTTTATGAATATCATGAAAGGTTTTTGAGCATTAAAATGTTCATTAAAATATCTTTCCACAACGAGCTTACTAAATTTCTAATTTTAATTTTAAGAAATATGATGATGAATAATTCATTGTATTTATTTCCAAGTTATAAAAAGGAATAAGTTATCTGATTCTGGTGGGCAATATTAAAATTTAAATACACACACACACACACACACACATACATATATATATATATATATATATATATACAGGGTAATCAATTTAAAAGAATACCCGTTTGTTTTTTGTATTATCCACATCTATAATATATGTAGCAAGACTTTCAACATCATTACTTATTAATATGCGTATATGTATTGTGCGGGTATCGTTTCTTTCCCTTTCTGAATGTGAAAACTCTTTTTTTAAACGTAAATCCGCGTGTACATCATTAGAAATTTTTAATCCGATTCTGCGCAATGATTTGACTAAATCGTCTGTTCTGGTTTTCCAGAGAAGTCCTGCGAACATCGATCATTTAAAACAAAACATAACTGAATAAATGTCGCTTATAACACCAATAATGTTGCGAAGTGTGTCAAAACACTTGGTCCGACGTGTTCATGTTTGAGTTCAAAATGGTGGCAAACATTTTCAACATTTGCTGTAAGGAACATCATTCAAAGCAAGATAGTATCTCAAATTGGTAATACGTTTATTCTTTTTTAATCCATTACAATCTAAATTTATTTTTAACTAATTTGTTTTCTAATATTATAATTTCCGGATTTATTGTGTGTGGTAGTCCTGATTTCGTATTCTTTAGCATTTTATGGCTAATGCGAAGACGAAACCACACAATTTATTTATGGTAATCGAGGTAATTAGGACCTGATGAATCTGCCTTTTGGCTCCACAAATTTCCATTTTTCCTATTTTTATTATGTTTTTAGAATCCATGTTGCTGTTGTTAAGGGGATAAGTTTTATGGACAATGAATAAATTCCTTTATTATTTATAATTTCGCAACTTTTTTAGGTACACTGGTTTCCAAAAATTAAGGAAAAATCACATAAAGAACGATAACTCGTTCAAAAAGAAAGCTATCCGAATGAAATTTGCATATGTTGTTAACTAAAAGATTCTGAATAAAATTACAAATTGCAAATTAGTAGCGCTGCAATCGGATTGCGCCATCTGTGAGGAGCATAAAAATGCATGCTAGAGAGTACGGCTGCAGTTGTCGCTGTGATTATGAGATACGGAAACTGAGATAGCCAATTCATTAGTATGACCTTGAGGTATCATTTGTCCGCAGAATTACGATATGGAGCTATGGACGATTGGAGGCAGGTCAAAGTCAGACAGAAGTAGCCAAATGGCGAAATGTGAGGGCTTCTGTTGTTCATAGTCTTTGGCAACAATTTCAACTCACTGGTTCGGCCTCCAGAAGATTCATCTAAGGACGAGGAAGAGCTACGACAAACACTGATGACCGATATTGAGGTTATGTGTACGAAGGAATAGAACAGCAACTCCCTTTCCTTTTAGAGCCTCCCTTGCTGCAGCCACTGAACGGATGGTATCAACGTTTATTGTTCATAGAAGGCTTCATGAAGGTAGTCTTTACACGAGGCTGCCAGCCATTTGTGTTCCGCTCACATCACGCCAGCGGAGGGAGCGTTTAAGATGGCCATGTCAACATGTCCACTGGATGGCTGATTAATGGAGGCATGTCCTCTTCACGAATGAGTCCGGTTCAGCCACCAAAGCGATAGTAGGCTTTTTTGATTTAGATAGAACAGGGAACACGTTATAATCCGTCAATAATTCGTGAAAAAAGATTCATACGAAGGAGGCAGTGTTTCTGTTTGGAGTAAAATCTCTTTGGGTGTGCCTACAGCCTCCATGTCTTTCCACATGGAACTGTGAATACTCACGTCTATAACGATGACATTATTGATGCTTATGTGCGCCCTTATGACGGAACAACAGGTAATGAGTTCTGTTACAGGATGACAACGCTAGACCGCACAGGGCTCGCATCGTGGAAGATTATCTTCAGCACCAAACAATTCAGAGCATGTAATGGCCAGCTCGATAACTGGGTTTGAATCCCATTGAGCATGTTTGGGATGCCTTAGGAAGATATGTTGCTGCTCTCAATACTCCTCCTCAGACCCTTACCACACTTACAACTGCTTTACAAGAGCAATGGCTCGCACTTCCCAGCGAACTTATCAATCGCTTAATTGACAGTATCACACATCGCTGTATATGCTATATTGCGTCTAGGAGTGTTCATATTCCATATTAAAGGTACTTTTCATATACCAAACTGACACATTTATTTTGTGTATTTTATAATTGTGTTAATATCTGAAACACCACAATCGTCTGGTAATTTCTTTTAACGTTATTTTATACCTTACTATGCGTCGTACATTGTGGCTCAGTTTTATTAAAATCTGTGTGTAACATTTTGAGTAATCACTATTTTTGTTGTTTTTCATTAATTTTGGAAACCAGTGTAATTTGCAATGGTTTATAGCGGTTTTATAGACAGATAAATAGACAGAAAGCTAGATAGATCTTTGTATTATTTTCATTGTTTGCTAATTAATAAAAATAAATAATAAAATATTCATTTAGTTGCTGAATTCAATAAAATAACAAAGTGATATGTTTATATATGTTTTTGTTGCTGAAAAAAATTAAACATAAAAGTATGCAAAATTTTAAAAATTATTATTCAAGCAATCACATTTCTCAAGGAAATTAATTTACCCTTCAATATTAAATTACAAATTAGATTGGAGTATATAACGCATGGTACGATTTTATTTTTTCATATTTGACAATGCGATGATGAAATATCACATTATTTCAAGGTGTATATTAAAAATTAAAAATATTTTTTATAGTCTTAAAGGAAGTTATCCTTTCTTTAACATTTTCCCCAAATAATGTTCTTATTCACTTCTAGTTAAGTAAAATATTATGCAAAGTCTTCATGTAATTTTATTAATTAAAGTTTGGTGAATGAAATTCGTAGACGCCCTGTGAAATCAAATTAAGTTCATAATGAAATAAGAAAAAACTAATATACTTGGAGAACATCAGTGGTTGTCAATTTGCAGATTCATTATTTAAATAATTAAATAAAAACGATTTTTAGTTATAAGTAATATTTAACTGGATTTTTATTTAAAATTTGTTATTTGTCGAATGGTTTTGTAGCTAGACTCATTGAAAAAAAAACGGGAAAAAATTGGGAAAAAACGACTAAAATACGGAAATTGTATTGGCAATCGAGACGCCAGGCCTATTTCCGTATTTTAACGAAAAATGTTTCCCGTAAATTACAGAAAAATAATCATTTTCCTAGAATTTAGGGGAAAAGTTTCGTTAAAATACGGAAATAGTACTAGCGTCTCGATTGCCAGTACAATTTCCGTATTTTAGTCCGTTTTTTTTAGTGATATCTTTATATCAATGCATTATCTTTATTATTTAAAAATTAAGAAATATAAAAAGCAAAATATTCATTTACTTACTGTATTCAATAAAAGAGCACAGGATGTTTCAGATAATATAGTTTTAAAGTGAGAGAATTTTTTTTTTATTATAAAAGTGCACAACAAAAGTTGCTTAGAAATGATTATTAAAGCTGTTGTATTTATTAAGAAAATTAACTTCCTCTGCTATTTTAAAATAAAAATTTAATTGAAGAATATAACTCGTAGTATGAAAAATCAAAGAATACTTTTATCCTTGGCGATGCGATTATCAAATATCGCATTAATTTCAAGGAGTATATTTAAAAAAATTAAAGCTTTTACAATGCTAGAAAATCATTCCAGCTATCCATTGAATAAAGTTCCTCCTCATACACTTCTTATTTAACTGAGATATAATTCTATGTTTTCCAGTAATTTTGTTAATTGAAGTTTGGTGAGTGTAGTACGTAGACACTCTGTGAAGTCAAATTAGATTCATAGTGAAATAAGTGAATACTAATGCACTTGGAAAACTTTAGTGGGCGTTAATTTTTAGATTCTTTATTTAAATGATTTAATGAAAACGGTATATAGGCATGATTTACAAGTAATATTTAACTGTATTTTTCAATATATATATATATATATAATTATTTTGCAGTGAGACTGCTCTTCACGCGAATGCATTAGTTTCACTGTTTGAGAATTAAGAAAAAATAAATAGTAAAGTATTTATTTAGTTACTGGAATTAATTAAAGAACATGAAAAGATTTTGTAGATAATATAGTTTTTAAATGAGTTGAAATTTTTTAAATGTAAAAAACCATACAATATTTTTAAAATTATTATTCAAACAATAGTACTTCTCAAGAACATTAACTTCCTTTTAAATACTAAAATAAAAATTTGATTCAAGAATATAACGCAAAATATGAAAACATGAAAATATTTTTCACGTTTGACGATGCTATTTTCAAATGTCAGATTAAATTCAATGTGTATATTTAAAATTAAAAATACATTTTCAGTCTTAAAGAAATTTGTCAATTCTGTAATATTCTCCTCCAAGTAAAGTTCTATTTCTCTCCTATTAAAAGATAATATTACACGAAGTCTTCATGCAATTTTATTAATTAAAGTTGTGCTGAATGCAGTGCATAGACTCTCTTTGAATAAAATTAAGTTCACAGTGAAATAAGCGAATACTAAGACACTTGGAGAATATTAATTTTCAATAATTTACAACTTCTTTATTTGAATAAAAAAGGCTTTCACGAATAATTTATAAGTAATATTTAACTGTATTTTTCTTTAAATTTTGTTATTTGTAGAATGGTTTTATAGCAGGACTACCTTTTATATCAATGCATTATTTTCATCGTTTGATAATTAAGATAATGAAATAGTAAAATATTCATTTAGTTGCTGAATTCAATAAAAGAACAAGAAAATATGTTATAGATAATAGTTTTTAGATAATTACAAAATTATAAACATAAAACTTTATAACATTTTAAAAATTATTATTCAAGCATTTGTATTTCTTAAAAAAATTAATTTCCCCTTCAATATTAAAATAAAAATTTAATTGTAGAATATAAATCATGGAAGGAAAACATGACATTTTTTTTACATTTGATGATGCAGTTATCAAATATCATATTGTATTCAATGTGTATATTTAAAATTTATAAAACATTTATAGTCTTAAAGGGATTTTTCATTTAGAATACTTTAAAATTTGTCTCCGTACTATCCTCCAAATAAAGTTCTCAATCACTTCTAGTTAAGGGAACTATTATGCAAAGTCTTCATGTAATTTTACTAATTAAAGTTGAATGATTGTGGTACAGTCGTGGAAAAAAAAAAGTAAACACCCCCTACTAACTCCTCAACAAATCATCGTAGAAGAAAGTTACTGGTACCGAACGATTGGAAATAAAGTCTACTTTTAAATGATGTATATAAAATTTTCCTAGGGGGTCATCTACATATTAAAACAAATCCAAACTTCATTTGTTTTCAATAGCAATACCCAATTTTAACGAGATATTTCAAATCTTCGGTTCAAACTATGCCTAGACACCAAATTTCAAATCATTTGAATGATAAGTTTTTGAATTATAAACATTCAAAATTTAGTGCTTCTAATGTTAAATTACATTTTCATATTTTTATTTATATCTCCCGAAATTATGCTCCTAATGGGCTAATTTTTTTTTTGTAGTAATAACACTAATATGCCCAAACATAAATAAGCTGTATTTGCAATTTTTTTAATTTTATGATATGAATTATGAATTATGAAAATAATATTCGAAAAAATTATGAATTGCAACCTACAATTTTTTTGATGGATTTAGATTTATTAAGTCCTGCTTTATGGAAATTCAAAAATTTCACATTTTTCTTCCAAGTAGTTTTCAAATTATGCTTAAAAAACGGCAAAATGATGGTTTAAGGGGTCGTCTATGATGGAAGTGAGTAGACATTTTGAAATTTATTCTCCTGTACTGTAATCTAACACGCTTCATTGACTCCTTGAGTGGCTCTTAAGGTGCCTTGATCAAGAAAGCGGCTCTCTCGATTAACAATCCAGTACGGAACTTCAATTTGGATACAGCCCTTAAAATACGCTCGTTTTAAAATAATTAATTTCTCGGAAACTTATGGTACGAATTGTATAAAAATTCGTTTTTAGGCTAATTGAAGGGTGTAGAGTTCATTTATGATGTCAGAATTGGGTACTGCTATTGAAAAAAACAAAGTTATGGTTCGTTTTAATATGTAGATGGTCCCTTAAGCAAATTTTATATACATCCTTTAAAAGTAGACTTTATTTCCCATCGTTCTGTACCAGTAACTTTCTTCTACGACAATTTGTTGGGGAGTTAGTTGGGGGTGTTTACTTTTTTTTTTCCACGACTGTACATTGACGCCCTGTGAAATCAAAATCAAAGTGAAATGAGTGAAGAATAACACACTTGGAGATTTCAGAGGAATTAGTTTGCAGCCAAAATATCTTTCATATCAGTGTAATTTTTTATTATTATTATTTAAGAATAAAAAAAAAAAAATGTAAAATATTAATTTAGTTGCTGGATTCAATAATATAAGTAGAGAAGATGTTTCAGATAATGTAGTTTTTCGGTTAGTTAAAAATTTTTAAATATAAAACTCTACACCAAACTGTTTTTTTTCTTTTTTCATTGCTATTAAAAACAGTTGTGTCTCTTAAAAAAAGTAAGCTTATTTTCTATATTTAAATGCAAATTTGAATCAAGAATATAATTCGTTGAAGGGAAAAAAATAAATTTTTGTTTTTATGTTTGACGATGCGATTTCCAAATATCACATTAACTTCAAGGTGTATCTGTATATCTAAAATTAGAAAGTGTTTACAGTCTTAAAGGAAGTTCTCATTTCTTAAATAATCACCCCCTAATAATTCTCTCTAATTTCTAATTAAACGAAATAATATGCAAAGTTTTCCTGCAATTTTATTAGTTAAAGTTGCTGAATGTAGCACATAGATACTCTGTGAAGTACATTAAGTTCACAGTGAAATGAATGAATACTAGTGCACTTGTAGAAGTTTAGTTGTCGTTAATTTGCAGATACCTTATTTAAATGTTTAAATAAAAACGGTTTTTATATATTAAAATGAAATTTTTATTGTAGAATATAACTCGTAGTGCGGAGACATGGAAAAAAAAAAAACATTTTTATCTTTGTGATGCGGTTAACAAATGTCATATTAATTTCAAGGTGTATATTTAAAATTTGAAACCTATTTACATTTTTAAAGATATTTCTAATTCGTTTTATATTCTCTGCAGCATTATTCACCAAATAACGTTCTCATTCACTTAAATTTAGGTGAAATATTATAGAATGTCTTCCAGTAATTATATTATTTAACGTTGCTGAATGTAGCGCGTAGACACTCTGTAAAGTAGGGGAAGGTGGCCTAAAATGATCCCCTTAAGGGAAAAACTCGTGTAAAGTAATATAACTGTTAAATTAAACTTTGGTCCTATGCTAATATGTTTCACACTATATTTTGCATCAGAAACATACTTTAATAATATTTCAAGCCCAAATTGAGTAATGAAAAAAAAATAGATTTTTGAAAACATGTTCAAAGGATCATTTTACCCTCACCCAAGGGAAAAATAATGCTTCATTTAAAAATAATTGTAAATTGTTTTTTATCGGCAAAATAAAGGATATAAAAGAAATTATGACAATACATAATGAAATAAAATGAGCTTTATAATATATAGCATACATAATTTATTTTATGCAAATTTTAAAATAAAAAAGCGTCACAAATAATTTTGAAAAAACAATAACATTGAATATTTGAAAATTATAATAGAAAAGCAATAGCCCATAATAAACGAGTTAAATATCGCCTATTTCCTCCCCATCCGAAAACTAGGAATATTTAAGCACATATCGCAAATATACAGATAATCGTCATTCTCATCTAACCCTGCGCATGCATTTTGCGGACACTTACGACACTTGTGACACTGGATCGAAACTTCACTTGCTGCAGAGGAGGCAAATAGTTCATCGCAATAAATACACTTGTGTTCATATTCTGAATCTGTTTCAGTATATTCCAAATATAGTTTTTTAGGCGCCATTTTCTTCTTTATGGGAATCTATGGGAATCTATGGGATCTGGCTATTTCGTTTTTAGATTTAGCATATTTTAACTGGATTTTCTTAGCTGCAGCCTCTTTTATCTTCTCTTTCTGTTCTCCATTTTTTGTTTCCAAGCACAGTTGATTCTTATAAGGACTGCTCGTTACAATGGTACTTTCTATCGATATCCTTTTTCTCGAAGTGCTTGATTCAGTTTTCTTTAGAGACGGAAGGATAACACGTGGACTCAAAGAGAAATGTTTGGGGCAGTCACACATTTAGCTCCTATGATGGCTAGGAACAGATACCGGATTTTCTTCAGGCAATAAAATGATAGTAAAACGATCCACATAATGGATCGTTTTACCCGGCAACATGACCGTCCATTTTAGGTCATATAACTAGATGACGCCGGTAAACATAACAAACTTAGTATATGCAATTCACATCTAAAAATATACTCTTTTAAGTAAACCAAGTCATATTGCTGTACATGAAAGAATGTATATTTAAATAAATATGAAAGTTTTTGATTATCTTATAACAGATGTTATGAAACCCACTTTTTCCAAGAATTCTATTCAGACCGTAATACTGCGATCTTTTGACTACCGACATTGCTCCGTCTTCACTTGGCACAACTAGTTTATGTGTTACCTAGAGATCCTACATTAGAGAGAGATTGGACATTGACGAAATGTCGTCCATTTCCGTTACAAAGTAGATGGAATTCCATAGAACGAAATGCATTTTCATCAACGTCTGACATTTTTTATTTTATTGAAATTATGAAAATTTCAATTTATATGCCTTCTGAGAATCTATCAGAATATAAATACGAGCACATTTCCATTATAATGAGGCCCCACCAGTGGCCGAGAGGTTCTGCTCTCGAAGCTGGTAGACGGGAGGTGCTGGGTTCGATCCCAATCGCGCTCGTCGGCCTAATCGTTCGGAGTTTTAGTGGTTTTCTTCGAGCAGTGGATCTTCCATGCGTTAATACGGATTAGGTTCCCTTAGAAAGACCCCCACGGAGGGCACTCCCCCCGGGCCTATATCCCTCGTGTAGATAATTGGCCGTCAAAAATCAACCCAACCCAACCCATTATAATGAGTAAGAATTCTCAGAAAATGCATTATTTTCCTTTTGCTGAAATGCAGGTTTAGCATGCCGAGTCTGGTCGGAGAGCAGATGAAATATTTCAAAGAGGTTGCTATATTTTGGAATTTCGTTTAAAATAAACATAATTTAGTTTATGAATAACACAAGAAATGCTTGAAAAGTAATTTTATGTAGTGTGGGTATC
Organism: Maratus speciosus; assembly: GCA_963932465.1. Taxonomy (NCBI): domain Eukaryota; kingdom Metazoa; phylum Arthropoda; class Arachnida; order Araneae; family Salticidae; genus Maratus; species Maratus speciosus. The sequence continues at coordinate 196,952,982 of OZ010792.1, read as the reverse complement.
TATTTTTTGCTTTCCTCTGTCTAAATGTTCATTATTATAGATAAATTAGGTATACTTTTCTAAATAAATAAATAAATAACATGTATTAGAGGAAACTCTTTTGAATTTTAAAAGAAAGTTAAAAATATATCATTTAGTATCAGTAAGAAATTTAAAAATCAGTTACTGAAATATTCAGAAAAGTGTAGATTTTTGAAATAGATTCCGTTATATCGTCTGTATTACAGTATTTACATTAATAAATTTAGATAGCTTTAAAGAAACTGATTGGTTGTCTGAAATTTAAAAGTTTCAATTTTCCAGCTTTAATACAATTTATAATACTAAGTGACTAAATATCGAAAAAAAAATGTTAATTTATGAACTTAAAGACTCTCTGCTTTATAGTTTATATATTGTGAATTTATATATTTTTGCAATTGTCTGAGTCTGCGTTATTTTTTATGCGGAAATCTTAAACTTCGAAATGCTTATGTCTTCAGTGCCCTTAAATTTAACGGATTTTGAAAAAGAAATTAATATTAAAAATAAATAGTTTAAGTAATTATAATTTATAAAAATTTTCGTATTTTAAATAGATTGCACTATATGAATTTTATTATAGGTTACGTTCTTCAAATGAATATTTTAAAATGTAAACAAAATTCATCGGCAACAACGGATGCCAATTATCGCCAACTGTCAAACTTCGAAATTATTCACACGTTTTCCTTATTCACTACGCAAAGATTAAAAAAAAAAAAATCAGTTTTTCATTGTAAAACAACAGACACAGAAATGAAATTGCCTTTTTATGTTACTCGTTTCGACATTGGTTATTATAGTAAAACTGTTTAAAGTTGGCCGTATACACAGCAATTGGTCTCAGATAATTTAAAATATTCTACAAAGTAAATAAACATTCCCAAATGTTAAAAAGTAACTCTAAAAACAAAAAGAGCTTAGCTATAAACAGTATAGCAAGTCTTGATGTAATATTTAAAACGCTGTATCTTTCAGAATCCAAATTTTCTCCAAAGTGTAATAACAACGTATACGGAAGGCGTAACTTAAATGGTGGATTTGTCAAATCTGCCGGTGCCCCAGTGTCCAATCTCTCTAATGTAGGATCTCTAGTGTTAACCTGTAGATAGCGCGACCTGTCTGGAAGAAAACCTATGTGGATCGTTTTGCCTGCTAAGATCATTTTAGGCCACCTTCCTCTAAATTGAGTTCATAGTGAAATGAGTGAATACTAGAGCGCTTCTAGAAGTTTAGTTGTCGCTAATTTGTAGATTTTTTATTTAAATGAGTAAATAAAAACGGTTTTTATATATTAAAATGAAATTTTTATTGAAGCATATAATTCGTAGTGCGTAGACATGAAAAAAAAGTTTTTATCTTTGCGATGTGGTTAACAAATATCATGTTAATTTCAAGGTATATATTTAAAACTTTAAAACTATTTACATTTTTAAGGTATTTCTAAGTCGTTTTATATTCTCTCCAGCATTATTCTCCAAATAACGTTCTCATTCACTTAAAGTTAGGTGATATATTACAGAATATCTTCCAGTAATTATATTAATTAAAGTTGCTGAATGTAGCACGTAGACACTCTGTGAAGTAAATATAGTTCACAATGAAATGAGTGAATACTAGTGCACTTGTAGAAGTTTAGTTGTTAATTTGCAGATTCCTTATTTAAGGGGGTCCGGGAAACATTTTAAAATAATTTTTATTTATTGAGTTAAAATTTTGAAATTTTTTGTGATGGTTAACCATATTATTTGTGAACAAAATCACATGATAAAACTTCTCCTAACGTTTAAAAAAAATTTTTAATTAAAAATTTATTTAAAAAGTGGGGTAATTTAAAATCATTATAACTAGAATTATTATTCGTAAAATCTCATTTTTTTTTTCATTTAAATAAACAGAAATATATCAGTTTTAATTTTGATTCAGCATCTTTAAAAAAATTAATTTAAGTAAAATTTAAAAATATTTAAATTAGAAATTTCAAAATAATGACGTAACTTTAAAATAAAAAATCATATTTTTAAAAGTAAATAGTTTTTTTCTAATTTGCTGAATCAGAATAAAAGTAAAACAATTGAAAAATACATGTTACAAGTTTGAAACATTTATCTTTAACGGTTCATGACTTATAACAATTTAAATACAAGAAATGGTGAAAAAACCCATCTTGAAGAAAAACGCATTTTCACAAGAAGTCGTTTCCGTGACAACCATTGCTTGGAAGCTAGATTTTGAAAACAAACCAAAACGAAAAAAATAATATTTCCTTTTCGAATTAAGGGGTCTTGTACCTTTTAAACGCGTCAAAAATTAACGAAAAACTTCAAAGTTTGAATTAGTCTATCTTCAAAGCCTTTTTATGTATAAAGATGACATTTTGGATATTGATTAAACAGATTGTGCTTTGTAATATGCTACCGTTAAAAATTTATTAACACTTTACAGAATTTGTGCATTGTTGAAATCAAAATAGCTTTTTTTTTTTACCCTATAAGTCATTGCGCGCATGATATCTTGAGAAAGTATGTATGGATTGGCATGAAATTCAGTAAAGATACTAAACATATATGTGTGTTTAAAATGATCTACTCTTAGGCTAAAATTATTTCATTAACTATATAAAAAAAAATATTTTCGTAAAAAAAAATAAAAATTTTGTATTTTTAATGAATAAAAATAGTCATAATTAAAAATATTACCATTGTAAATACTTAAAAGTAGATCATTTTAAACACACACATATGTCTAGTATATTTACCAAATTTCATGATAATCCATACATACTTTCTCAAGATATCATGCGCGCAATGACTTATGGGGTAAAAAAAAGAGCTATTTTGATTTCAACAATACACAAATTCTGTAAAGGGTTAATAAATTTCTGCTGGTAGTATATTACAAAGCACAATCTGTTTAATCAATATCAAAAATTTCATGTTTATACATAAAAAGGTTTTAAAGATAGACTAATTCAAACTTTGAAGTTTTTCGTTTATTTTCGACGCGTTTAAAAGGTACAAGACCCCTTAAGATAGAAAATGATTCAAAAATTTTAAGCATAATTTTAAGCAGAAAAAAACAGAGAAAGTTTTAATGCAAATATTTTTTTTTTCGAAAAATTGAAGATTTGTGTGTCCCGGGTCCTCTTAAATGATTAAACAAAAACAGTTTTTATATATTAAAATGAAATTTTTATTCAGGAATATAACTCGTAGTATGGAGACATGAAAAAATATTTTTTTCTTTGCGATGCGATTGACAAATATCATAATTACTTTCAAGATGAAATCGTATATTAAATATTTTAATACTATTTATAGCGTTTAAGAAATTTCTCAGTCATTTTATATTCTCTCCAGCATTATTCATCGAATAACGTTCTCATCCATTTCAAATTAAGTGAAATATTATTGAATGTCTTCCAGTAATTATATTATCTAAAGTTGGGTGAGTATAGTGCCTATAGACCAGGGTCGGCGAACCTATGGCACGCGTGCTGTAGCTGGCACGTGAGAGCATATTTTTGGCACGCCATTGATTGAAGTTCTATATCAGAATTCAGTCAAATTCGCAAAAATCTGCGCATCATTATTCTTTTTAGGTGCGTTCGTAATTATATAAATTCGTAGCACCTATAGTCGTCGTTCGGTCCGTCTGTCTGTCTATCCGTCCGCATATAACAGAGCAAAAACGACCCAACCGAATTTTCTGAAATTTTAAATATATAATTGCTGCAAAATTTTGTCGAGCCATTTCAAATTTTATGAAAATCGTATGTATAGTTTAATGACAGGAACAGTCAAAAGTTTTTCCGTTACATTATGGCCAATGGGAATAAATTATTGCAAGTGCATTTTAAAGATGTTGCAACATTTCGAACAGAATGAAATGGATAGGCACATGTGAAGTGCACAAAAATATGTATTCAGTTCAATATGCGGTTCAAAAATATTTATAAAACTTGTTATAGTACGAACGCACTTCATTTGACACGTTTGACGTGCAATTTCCAGTTTGTTTTATTAATATACGAGCTTGACTGAAAATAGCTTTTGTTTTTTATAACTATTTGCGTACTTGTCATAGCACTGAACTTACCCGCTTAGAAACTTTTGATATCAATCCTCCCCATTTCTTCGACTTCGTTATGTTGGTGCCTGTGATTGCAGTAATGTTTCTGAAATTTCTGCATAATTTAACGCATTTTGGTCTGCAAATGAGGTTTTATTTAACTGTTGCTGGAATTTGTTAGTTTTTAGTCTGTTAAAATGACAAAAGTATTAATAAAACTGATAAAGCAAGCCTGTTTTCAGATAAGTTATGAAAAAAATAATAATTTGATTGTTAAAACATTTGTAAAATGAAATGAAAATGAAAATTATATTTTTTAACAAATCTTCATTCAAAATATTTTTTTATCGGGAATGGGACGGGGGGGGGGAGCTGTTGGCACGCCATGTTCACTTGAATTTTTTTTTTTTAAGAAATTGGCACGCGGTTGTAAAAAGGTTCGCCGACCCTGCTATAGACGCTCTATGAAGTCAAATTAAGTTCACAGTAAAATAAGTGATTAATAATGCACTTGAAGAACTTTAGTGATCGTTAATTTACAGATTCTCTATTTAAATAATTAAATAAAACCGGTTTTTAGGTGTAATGAATAGTTAATTGTATTTTTTTATCTATATGTTTTGATATATGTAGAATGATTTCGTATTCAGACTATCTTTCATAGTAATGCATTATTTTTACTGTTTAAGAATTAAGAAAAATAAAAAATAAAATATTTATTTATCTACTGTATTCAATAAAAGAAGTTGAGAAGATGTTCTAGATAGTATAGTTTGAATAAGAGTTAAAATTTTTAATATAAAACTATACATCGAAACGGTTTTTTATCATTATTATACAAGCAGTTGTATTTGTTTTATAAAATTAATTTCCTTTTCTATATTAAAATACAAATTTAATTGAAGAATAAAACTCGTACTAGGAAAACATGAAAAAATATTGTTACCTTTGACGATGCGATTAACAAATATCACATTAATTTCAACATATATATTTAAAACTTTAAAAGTATTTACTGTTTTAAAGAAATTTCTCAGTCCTTTAATATTCTGGCCAGCATTATTATGCAATAAAGTTATCATCCACTACTCGTTAAGTGAAATATTATGCAATGTCTTATAGTGATTTTGTTAATGAAAGTTCGGTGAGTTTAGTGCGCAGACACTCTGCAAAGCCAAATTAAGTTCACCGTGAAATGAGTGAATACTAATGCTCTTGGAGAACATTGCAGATTTTTAATTAAATAATTAAACACAAATGTTATTTAGGCATAATTATACAAGTCATTTTTAAATGTATTTTTATTTGAAATATTGTCTTCTGTTAAATTGCTTTTTAGCCAAACTCTTTTTCATATTGATATTTTTATTTTCTTTGCTTAAATGTTATAAAAAATTAATAGCAAAATAGTCTGTTAATTTCTGAATTCAATAAAAGAAGAAGAGAAGCTATTTTAGATCATATAGTTTTGAATAATTAAAAAAAATTATATATAAAACTATACACCATTTAAAAAAATATTTTTCAAGCAGTTGTGTTTCTTAAGAAAATCAACTACCTCTTCTGTATAGTGCGGTCGGCGGCTGCAAAGACGATCACCTCAAGGAGTTCACGGCAGTGTTGCCAGCGGACTACTGTTCTTAAATTCCGATTTCATGATTGGAACCACTTTTTGAAATAATAAAATTCGCCTCATTTAAGGACATATTAATTAAAGAAGAATTTTACCATTTCAGAAAAGAGGTGCCAATCAAGAAACGTGAACTGAAAAAAAGTAGCCCACTGGTAACACTGGTTCATGGCCGAAATTCCAGGATTGGGCACAACTCGATAAGTTTAACTGGTCTGCCATGAAACATAATGGTAGAAACCACCTCCAGATCCAATTTTAGTGGTTGATTGGTTGGTCCCCATTGAGCTTTGCAATATTTTTATTCCTTTTATGCCTTACTGGCAGACCAGTTTCCATTGTAATATGGTATCTAATGGAGGAATCTCTCTAGAAAATTCAATAGGAACCTACTAATCAACCACTAAAATTGCGTCTGCTGGTGTTTTTCAAAAATATATGACTTGTCATATCAGTCCCCATTTCACATGCTAATCAAGTTCTGTTCTATCTAATACCGTGATACGTCTAATCTAATGTGTCTTTCAGCCGTGAACTCGAAAAAGGTGATGGTTTGTGCCGCCACCGCTTGGTCTAATATTAAAACACAAATGTGATGGAAGAATATAACTCATAGTATGAAAACGTAAATCAAAAACAATATTTTTACTCTTTGATGATGCGATTGTCATATTTCACATTAAATTCAATGTTTATATTTAAAATCATAATAGTGCTCATAGCCTTAAAAGGATATCTTTGTCCTTCAATGTTCTTGTCACATTGCACCGAAATAAAGTTCTTTTAGGTAGTTTTCGTAAGAAATACTACCTATTACATTCTCCCCTATGTTGGAATTTGGGAAAAAAAATTTCCATATCTACGCTGATTATGACTCCTAGAACCCAAAACAATCCCCAGTTCAAAACTTCATATATCTATTTATTTCTGTACAAATGTCTTCCAAACTGATACATAAAATAAAGGGGCAAAAAATCTCGATCGAGTTCGTTAATGGGAGAAATCGAACCAAGGGGAGGGTGGGATATGGGAATAGGGAGGAGTTTTGTGAAAATCGAAGAAAACCTATAGCTTCTTAATTATAATACATATCAAACGAGTTTAAAGTTATTATTACTTGCAGGAAAATGGCCAAAAATTGAAAAATGTTCTCAAGGGTTAAAAAAGCAAGTTAAAAATGGGCTCAAGGGGTCAAAAAAGTAGAGTTTTAGGGAGACAAAAATTCAAAACTTTATCAATTTTTAAGATATCGAATCCGCTTAAATTTGTTATAAATCCTCTTACTATTATCTACAACTTTTACCCTAACAAGTTTTTGATAGGACCAACTCTTACAGCAAAAACAAATTAAACAAAAACAGTGGTTGAAAAAAAAATCATCGCAAACATGATTCTGATAAAATCAGCTCTTACAGAAAAATGAAATAAAAAACTCGTCAATAGAGGCCAGGTAAAGTGGCTACAGCGGGTTTATCTCTAATCTTGACTTATTTTTTGTTGGTGACATTTGTACTTCGAAAATCTTTGAATTTCGAAATCTACCTCCGCCTGTAGGCCCAGCTGGAAGGGATATTTTCACTTAGATTTAAGCGAAAGTTGATTTATGAATTTTACTGTGGGTCTTCTGCGCGAGTGATATAGGCCAAGGAAGATGGGGGGTGAGCTCAGTGGAGGTGTCTCTGAGATAAACTAAGCTACAGTGATTAGATGCTCTGTGAAGCCAAATCAAGCTTTTATTAAAGTAAGTGAATATTACTGCACTTAGTGAAATTTAGTAGTTATTAATTACATTACGAAATTACTTGACGCAGTATAATATTAATAAAAAACAACGTTTAAAGCACCAAAACACTTTATTTCTTCGAAAAAAGAAGTTCAGAAACAAATCTGACAAACAAATTCATTAACAAATCTGACATTGCTAAACATTGCGGGAAAGTTAATCACATTTTTGACTTTAGCGCCGCAAAAATTATCTCAAAACCCACATCCATTCATGAAGTGGACTTTCTTGAAGCATTCCACATTTATAAAAAATAAAAAATAAAATGTTGTTAATCGCGATTTTTCTATGCCTCCGCTGTCAGATTGCTGGAAAAATTACATAAAAACCTCTTGTTCATAAATTACACTTCCTTGTTTTCACATTACATTTATTATATCTTATTGGCTGTTCTCTAAACATTCCTGAAATTCTATTGGCCAATAAACTTGATCTTTGAATCCGCTCACATGGACCGTTTCCTAAAATTTCCTATCGTAATTGTATTGGCTAATGAACTTTATCTTTGAATACACTTCTCTTTTATTGGCTGTTTTCTAAAATTTGCTGTAATTTTATTGGCTTAAATTTAATCATTCAATCCTCTTCTCCTACATATATTTCAGCAATTTTCTTTTCTGAGCGTCATATTTTGAAGTAAAGACGGTACGCTATGGCTACTGAAACTAAGTTTCATCAAGGAATAAAGTGTTTTGGTGCTTTAAACGTTGTTTGTTATTTATATAGTTGTTAATTAGTTGATTCCTTATTGAAATGATGAAATAAGAACTGTTTTCAAGCATTATATATTAACATTTAATTTTATTTTTCTTTAAAATAGTCTTTTTTGCTGCATTGCTTTACAGACATCTATTTTTTTTCATATGAATGCATTATTATTTTTTTCTTGAAAATTAATAAAAAAATAACAGCAATATATGGAGCTTATTTAATTTTTCGACGCTGAATTCAATAAAGGTAAGAGAAGCTATTTAAGGTAACATAGCTTTTAGATAATTAAAAAAAAAATTAAAGTAGCCATCAAAAATAATTTTTAATTATTACTCGGGCAGTTTTTTAACGAAATTAATTTCCTCCTCAATGTAAAAATATAAATTTAATTGAAGAATATATGGTACGACAGCAAAATATTATTCTCGTCTTTGATAATGAGATTGTTAAATAATACTATTTTAAATTCAAGTTGTATGTTTAAAATTCTAAAGGAGTTTACAGTTTTAAAGGAACTTTTCAGTCCTTAAATATTCTCGTCAGCAGTAATCCGCAACTAAAGTTCTCCTCAACTTTAGGTGAAGTGAAACATTGCGCAAAGTCTTCCGCTGATTTTATTAATTAAATTTGGGTGAGTGTAGTGAATAGAAGCTCTATGAAGTCGAATTAGGTGTACAGTAAAATAAGTGAATACTAATGCCATTTGAAAACATTAATTGTCTTTAATTTGTAGAAATTATAGGCGTTGTTATTTCAATAAGAGCAGTTTTCAGCCATAATTAAGTAACTAGAACTTAAGTTTAATATCGCTAATGTTTCTTTCTTTCTTTCTTTCTTTTTTTCTTTTTTCTTTTTTCTTTTTTTTTTTAGTTTGTTTACTAGATCGACTTTTCAAATAATGTCTTATCGTTTTCTTAAAAATTGGTTTCAACTAAATATTTTTTTTTCAATAATTAAAAAATGGTGGGAATATCGGATAGAGTTAAAAAATTATAAATAATTTTATAATACTACATTATTTACATTATTTGGAATCACGAAAAATAAATGACGAAATATTTATTACGGTGTTCAAATTACAAATCAACAGTTTTACAAGTAATGTACTTTTCAATTCATACTAATTTTTTTATACAGCAAAAACTGCCAATTTTATTTAAGGATCTCTTTCGTAAAAGAAAAAAAAAAAAAAAAAAAGCAATTTAGCAAATTACAACGACAATTTGGAAAATGATTTTTTCAAAGACTAAAATTTAAGACATAAAAAATCGCACGGAGTTGATCATACATTACGTACGACATGACATAAACATTAATAGTGTTATTACATGTAAAAATTGCAATATTTCCTGAAACTTACGTAAGCATTTCCTTGGCTGTTCGGGAAAAGGCTTTTCCATCGTCAGATTTCCAAGAAATCTAACGACCCATTTTCAATGAAATTTCATTCTTAAACTTCTAAACATCCCACAATATTACTTTTTACACCGTCGTATAGAGAAAAAAAAATGTACTTTTAAATGCAATTTGTTTAAAGCTGTATCTCAATTTGTTTCTGAGTTATTAATTTTTTTTGTAGTTTTTATTACTTTTTTGTCATAGTGGCAACAGGAGTGTCCATCTCTGTTGAAAGTAAAGGGAAATACAGATTACTGTATAGACCAATCAGAAAACGAATAAAATGCGGATTAAACCAATAAAAAGCTTCATATATGCTTTTGATTTCCTACCCTGGCGAGGACAATAACCATTTTTCCAAATGGTTAAAAAAAAAACTTAGCTGAACTATAAGATATGGTTTTCAGAAATGAATGTGTTTAAAAAAATATCATGTATTTTTTAAGATATTTTCATTTAGTATCTTTTTAAAATCTGCTTTGGTATGATAAATTTGGATCATGGAGTACATGGAAATGTGGTGCTACATCGGAATTTTTTTACGTCACTACTTTAAATTACATTTACAAAAAAGCTGACAGTGATTCAGACTGGAGGTGTGATCCAATATGGATGTTCGCTTCCAAAATTTACTATATGATCGACAGCTCTAAACTATACACATAGAACGAGTAATGGTTGATGTTACAGTAAACGGGCAGAAGCTCTGACATGGAATATATATATATATGTTACGAAACAATTTAATGGGTGTAGTTGAAATATTACATCGTGCTTATTACGTATTACTGGAGTTATACCACATTTTAATCAGCCGTTGGTGGTGTTGTAAGCAATCCTACCACTTAGCACAAGCATTGCTTGCGGAGGTATCAACTCTGTGAAAATATAGCAGCTGCAGAGCTATGATAATATTGGTATAGTCCAATCAAACACTTATTGTTTCATTATGAAAACAAGGCAGCGTGAGTGGCGAAAAAAGGCGTATGAAGAAATATGGGGTTTTCCAAATTAAACACATGGAAACGTAGTCATAGAACAACTGTTTATTCCATCAGAACATACCAACACTGAACAATTCCCGCAGATGAGAAATCAGAGCATTCCACTCGAGCATAAACTAGTTACTCATGCTAAATAGATGTTAATTTACGAAATGAATATTCTACATGGCTAAGGACACCGGGTAACAGGTTATGTAAACAATCACAGCACAAAAATCTCTCGTTCTGGGCTCATGCTATTGCTATTTATGAGAATGCGCGGAGGAATTCCGATTGAAATGAAAACTTCAAGCTAAACCAACGAAAATCACGAACGAGCCTCGAAGTGAAACTGGGATCCGACACTCAGCCAATGGAGAGCGATCAAGAAACGTCACAGGAAAGAATCCCAGAGCCGCTAATGGAATGATTTCGATGTGAAAAGGTTGTCTCCCAGCTGGCGGGAAAAAAGATATGAAATAGAATAAAAAAGTAAAAATGGCTTTGATAAATATTCGAAAAATAAGTAACTGCGTTCAGAACTTTACAGTTTGGTAGACGATAAAAATTAACGAAGGGATTAAAAGTTTAGATTACGTTTTGGAATAAATCTATTATTAAGATACGCGTTTTTAAAAATATAGGAATTTAGCTAGAAATAAATAATAGAGCGTATTAAAAAAAAAGGAAATAATGAATAGGCCGGCAATTTAGAATAATTTAAATGAATAGTAAAAGTAAAAATTTTTATATAACATATATACGTATATATATATATATATATATATGTGTGTGTGTGTGTGTGTGTGTGTATAACCATTATATATAACATATCGTCATCGATTTCCAATTACTAAAATTAAATTTATAAATTAGCTAACATTCATAACACTGACATTATACAGAATAAAGATAGAACATGTAACTAGTTATAAAGAATCTTTGCGGGCAATAAATCTATATAAAACATATGACAAAACTACTAAATTATGATGAAGTCCTATTAAAAACAAAAGATAATATATCCAGCTAAATAGTGTTGAACCAGAAAAAGCCATATCATAAACATACAAAAGATCAAATGGATGAATGATGCCGGAAGCTTATAAAGTATTTCACTTGTTCACGGGTACATAAAATACATTTATAAGCAAAAAAAATAGTCGATTTCTGTAGCGGAATTCAGCAATGAGCAAAAATTAAATTCAGTTATGTACCCGATCAACTAATCAACAGAAATTATTAAGCCACCATGTAAAATATTAAACAATGCGATATCCGCAACAATGAAAAACTTAAAAAAATGAAACAAATTAAATCATAGACAAACCCAGCTAGAGAACAGCCAAGACATAATTGCCATGACACAAACATATAACGGAATTTGACATAGTATAAAAATCCCGCTTAAATAACTTGCACAGTTAAAAGCTTATGCCACGGTTGCCGCAGTAAATAATCACAAGCATAAAATATAACAATTATAATTAACATATAGTCCATATAATAATTATTATTACATACTATTATAATGATCCTGGAATAAATTACAATAAATTGCTTGAAATTAAACAATTAATAATTAAGAGATAATAACTAATATAAGAGTATATATATAGGGTAATTCCGGGATTTATGCCGCACATTTTTTTGAATGTGTGTATAAAGTCCAATGGTAGACATAAAATAAAAAAAATCATGCCGTGCTATTTAATGTTAAATATACAACGCGTGTACTGCGACAAAAAAATTCAAAAAAATTATCACTATTTTTTAACATTTTTTTTCTAAAACATTACATTGCGTCGCGTCACCCGTACATTCAGGCTGAGACGCCGCACTTGTGCGGTAGTTATGCCGCGCTTGTAATAAGAACAGAATGAAGCTATAAATAAAAATATTAAAAAAAAAAATTCATATCTGGACTATAATTATGGATGTAATAACAAAATGAAACTAAATGAGTACATTGAGACGCATTAGTAGATACAAACTAATAAGTGTTGCCTACTTTCACTATTAAAATTATCGACTTATTTTTTTACATTAAATTTTAATTGTTATGTCAGCAACAACGTAACATCAATTAATTAGAAACGGAAGAGAAAAAAAAAGTAAAATTGTGTTTACATAATTTATTTGTTAACCCTTTCGGGACCGGTGGCTTTTACACAAATTTTATTTGGTTGGTACCACTTTTTAAAAGAAGTTACATTTACTTAAATAATCATGAAAATGCTCTAATTAAACAAAGCAAATATTACTTTTCTTTTTTACTGGTGAAGAAAACAAATTTTGTAAGCTCTTTATGAAGGTGCTTATATGCACCTATGGTCCCGAATGGTTAAGAGATCGACTTCAATCTACAAAAAAAGTGTCGAAAAAGTACAGTCTTTATGTAACTACATATGTAACACATGATGCAACGGAGACAATTACACTTCCTCTTTTTTGGAGTAGTTTGCAAAGAACGTCTGCGTTACGCGTAATCCAATTTTTCATTATTATTATCTTGACTTGCATCTTTCTTGCCCTTCTTACTTTATATTTTTCTCTTTTTCTCCTTTGGTTTTAGTAAACTTGATAACATGCCTAACATGGTTAGTCTGTGCAAAAGAAAAGGAAAAGTTAATAACACTTAATCATCCCGTACAAAAGAAATTGCGGCATGCATACCGCAATAGCTGTGCGGCATGTAACCCATTTTGCATGGTGCAGACGTCGGCCATCATAGTTACCTGCCATCGCTAAGGGGAATGGCATAATCAAACACAGAGTACTCTATACAACCGCTACACTTAGTTTTGACTTCGAAATCATGCATGCATTTAGTAATTAGTGTATAAAAAGTATTTAAACATGATGTGTTTAAAAGTTTGGACAGTGAAATCATGCACTTACGTCAAATTAAGAATTGTAATTCTACAAATAAACATCGAAATGGGATTCACGCTATTCACTGGTTAAAATAATCTCATTGCGCACCTATACTGTGTGTTTGACGACCATCTATCGATAATTAGAAGAAAGACGAGGGGTGCGGCATCTATCCTGTATGCGGCGACTCTCCCGGAGTTACCCTATATGTATATAAACTTTCTGTACAATTAAACCATTTAAACATATGAAATTGACCAAAAAATTTTATAATAACCAGTTATACACAATACTAGACATAAAGAGACATAAAGAGACATAAAACTAGTTAAATAATGTAGAATTGCTAAATGACGTATGAGAAAACAAATGAAAGATCACTTGGGTGGATGCAGAAGAAAGCTTATAAAGTATCTGACTTCTTCAGGGGTACATGAAATACAAATATAAACAAAAGCAGGCGATTTCTGGAAAAGAATCAAGCTATAAGCTGAAAAATTGATTCTTTATGTATACAATCGACATTAAACCAAGAAATATAAAAACAATGTAAAATAAGAATCACATGGATTGAAAGAACTAAGAAAGTTTATTTGATCATACTTGTTAAAATAAATAAACGTCCTCCCCCCCATCCCCCCCACACACAAAATCATTGAAGGAACCCTAAAAAACTTACACATGAAGCAAAGATATATATATACGGTTTAAAGTGATCAGAACTGAGAATTTTGAACATACATAATAGTTAACGGTTAAAAGTTAATCTCGTTAGAACATATATTTCTAAATTTAAATCCCCCCCAAAATACAGATAAAAAATAAAGAAATATAATAAAAGTAAAAGTTATTCAAAATTGATGTATGAATATATATAAATAAATTAATAAACTAATATTACGTTAATTAGATAATGATATTAAAACAATATTCATATGTATATTTTAATGCTCACATCTAGTGAGAGTTTTTAAATATATATATTCCTTTAATTACATATTTTTTTACTACGTTTCTTAGTGGTAAATTATAATTCTTTTTAATAGTTATATATAAGTTTATCGTGTCCTCAGAAGCTTTGTAATCTTTATTTTTGTAATTTGAAATCGCAAAAACAGATAAATAAACATTTAATTTTATGTTATGTAAATAAATTGAGAAAGAAAACAAACTGTGTAACATGTTAAGCTTTTTTAATTTTGCAAATTATTGTTAAAAAACAATTCTCAAAATAAGTTTTAAATGTTATTCATGCATCTGTACTATTGAAAGAAATTTGTCTTCTTGTATAATATTTAAAAGTGAATTTGACTGAACGAAGTAACGCATGATACAAAAACATGGCAAAATATTTTTATGTATTTAATGATGGGATTGTGAAATATTATTTAAAATTTGAAATGTATATTTAAAATTTCAAAGGAGCTTACAGTATTAAGGAATTTCTCAGTCCTTTAATATTCTCGTCAGTATTATTTACAAAATGAATTTCTCAGCCACTTCAGATTATGTGAGATATTACGCAACGTCTTCCAAAAATTTTATTAATTAAAGTTGGTTGAATGCAATAAATAGACGCTATATGAAGTCAAATTAACTTCACAGTAAAATTAGTGAATACTAATGAACATTGACATATTTAGTAGTCTTTAATTTTTAGGTTTCATTTTTATATTATTCAAAAAGAACAGTTTTTATGCATGATTGCATAATTAGTATTTATGTGTATTGTTCGTTAAAATATTATTTTTGTTGTATGCTTTAGTCAGTTTTCCAAATACAATTTTGTAGTTTTGCTAGAAATTCGTTACAGTCTCAGCTAAAGAAAAAAGAGCAAAAAACACTGAATGTTTTTTTTTAAATAAAAACATCCAGTCATTAAGTAAACTAGGGGATTCAGCCCGGACTTTCCGGATCACAGAAAAAAGTCAAAAATATTTTTTTTCTAATTCTAATAGATTTTTCATATTTAATATAAACATTTTAACTAGTCCATTAATAACACTAAAAAGCATTTTTATATCAAAAATATCAGTAATGTATTCAAATAAATCTTTAAAATTTATTGAAAGTGATATTTTCGTATTAATTATTTAAGTGATTTAACTGCTTAGTTTGCTCTTGTGTCTGTTAAATTTGTATTTTATTTATATTATATTATTTTTTTTACTTATTTAGTTATGAAGTTTTAATTTCATTCTGGGATATTAGCGGGAATTAAATGCTGAACTATTTATACTGTTTTAAATGCAAACGAATTTATGATGTGTAACTGGGCTGCTCGCGTAAGAGATGGACTTAAAAATATTTCATGCTAATTATTATTTTTAAAAGTAAACTGAAATACCGTTTTCAAGCAAATTATATTTGAAAGGACGCATTTTTTCCTATTTGCGTGTAAAATTTGACATTGTTCGATAACATATGGTAAATTTGTTTTTTAATTTATTATTTTTTATTGGTAACCTGGTTAAATTTCAACCTGGTTAAATTAACCGGGTTGAAATCTTATCAGTAGCATTTTTAAAATTGCCAATAGCAAGTTTTATATCTCGCGACTGTAAAGTAAAAATAATTCTTTCACGTTTAAATACAGTCGAAGACCGGTTAAGACGCGTTTCAAGGAAGTGGACAAAAGTCGCGTATTAAACGTGATTTGCAGAATCTGGGATTATTTACACATCTAATCGTCGAAATGAACTTTAAATTTTTCATTTATATGTTTCCGGTTGAAAATTGTGTTTTATGTGTAGTATTTAGATTTAAATTTAATTTTATTGAACTTTATTCATTGTTTCATTTTATAGGACCAACTGCAATGATAAGTGAAAATAACATGGATTCAAACATGGCTTTATTGTCGATTAATACGTTGCAAAGAAAAATAAAACAGCAAAAAAAAAAATTCTGCTATAGTAATTTTTTTAACAAACAGAAAAAAAAATAATAAAAAAAAACGATAAATCTATGAAGCACAAACCCGTTCTAAAATTCATATATAGTACTTGTGATAATGAATATCTTTGTAATCTGTCCTTTTTCTTAATATAAGAAAAATCTATCCTTATTAATTTTTGTGTAGAAAATATTGTTAGCACAGCAAAAAGTAATGGAAGAATCGAAAACGCAAAGAATTATACAACCGCAGTCGTATTTGTTCAATCTTTGTGAGTTTCATTTTTTTTTCTATAATATGCATTATAAAACATAGTAGTGATATAACGTATACTTTAACCCTCATAAACAACAGATATAATCATTTCAAATCATAATAATTTAAAAGACATATCTGAGTATCCTGGATTCTTCTACCTCTCTCCACTACAGTAAAACAATACAGGAAGTCAGAAACAAAGAATGTGGGGGCGTGAGATCAAAGAAGAATTGCTGTGTTACTAATTTAACGGATCTTTTTTATTCAAATATCTACCACGTTTTTCCGATTAGTAATTCTCACTTTAATTAATAAATTATTAAACACAGTAAATATTGCTATTCGGAAACAGTGTTTTTTATCTGAATAAAAACACTGCTAAATTGGAAACAATGTAGAAGAAAGTAGAGAAGAAAGATGGAATTCACATCTTGATCAACGAAATCGCGTCTTAAATGTGATTTTTTGCCTCAAGGGACCGGAAATCTAATGTGCATTAAGCGGGATTGCGTATTAAACGTGATATTTTTGAAATATCCTTATGGGCGATATTCAAAGGATCGGAAAAAATCCGCGTTTTAATTGGGATCGCGTATTAACCGTGAGTTTCTTAACGGGGTCCGACTATAAAATGTTTTGGTTTATTGTATTATTTCTTTTTTTTCCTTTCAGTATTTTAAATGAAATTACTAAAAGGGATATATTTGAAATTAATGTATATTAAATGAAATTGGTGAAAGATTTATATTTAAAAAATGAATGCAAAATGAAATATTTGGCGATTTATCAGCTTTCCCCAGCTAACATAAAAGCTAATATAACATTTTATTTAATTTTATGCTATTTTGGAAATTTTAATTTAATTATGGAAAATTAGCCGAGGCAAATGATTAAATTGTGTTAAATGAAAATGGGTTATTATTCTTCCGCAATGGGGCATTGCACGCAATGGAGATAGTTTAAAAAAACTCATGCTTGAAAATTATTTTGAAAGCCACAATAAATTTTTTTAATTGAGGAAGAGTTTCCAGACAAATTGCATTTGAAAGTATACTTTTTTCTCTGTATGACGGTTCGAAACTGAAAATGCGAAATGTTTAGAAATTTAAAAAATTGCAAAGGCGAAAATTGCAAAATCGAAATTTCATCGCCACGTATTGCTATTCGCAAAATGACGTCACGTTACAGGCGGACACGTTTGTCCTTTATATTAAAGACAGAGAATTTTAAAGAAAATTCTCAAGGACGCTTATATGCTGCTTGAATATGTTATTATTATTATTATTATTATTATTATTTTGTCTTTCTTTCAGATCAGAACTGTATTCGAAAAAAAAATTCTCTTAAGAATATTCTCTTAAAAGCCAATTTAAAAGTAAAATAATAAATGATTTTTTTCCTGGATGGAGTTGGGAGTCTAATATTAATGAGCACTCAATAAATAAATAAGCAAAAACTATTCAGATTCTTTCTTGGCAAATGTTTTCTTTAAAAAAAATTACATTAAATTCAATATTAAGAGTAAAGTCATGCTAAGTTCCAGCCTAAGAATATACATTTATAACAGTTTTTGGACTCATTAAATATAGAATCGCCACAGTAAAAAAACGTGGTATAATTCCAAAATTAACTTTTTTTTTTTTTTTTAATTACGGCACCATTCTAGAGAAAACTTGGCTTTTGTTCATATGATATATTTTTTTTAATCTGATTTACAAAATTTTTGTTTATCGGATATGTGTTTTATTTCTTTTTCGTAGAATTCAGCTTTCATTCAGTGTCGATTTTTTGAAAAACAGGATGTAAATTTTGATGATTTGTCAGAGAATGTATCAATAGCAATGATTTTCGAAAGACAATATCTAGAAGTCATAAAAAATATACTCAATTTAACTTGTACATGGTACCAATAAATGTCTTAGTAAATTAACTCTAATACTCAGATAATATTTTTTAATATTAATATTTGGTAGCTAACTTTAAAGTGCAACTTAAAAGAAAATTTCAGTTGCATGTCATAAAAATTGGAAATATAAGTGAGATATAGTTATCCGTATTTCAATTACTTAAAAACAATATAGCTAGATAATAAAGTATTTTTTCACAGATGTAATTTTTGCAATATAATTTACTAAATTCAATATAATGCAATTTACCTAATTTATTAATATGTATGTCTATATGGTATTGGAGGCCGGGTCTAGTTGGCTACAGGGGGTAAGTAGGCGCAGTCCTCATAAATCGCCTGTTTGTGGATAGATTGCGCAACTCGTCACAGAGTACCATTCTTATTGCTTTTTACAATCCTCATTATAGTTTTGCAGCGTTACCTACATGCAGTGGACATTTATTACGATTTTTCTGTTTTTTGCACTCATAAGTAATTTTTTGTTCTTCATTCTTTTTCTAATTTCTAATACTTGTCTTAATAATTGCGATTTAACTTGTGCAGTTTCCTTAGTGTATGATTAACTGTACCTACCCCATATGTGATTTACTTGGATTATTTATGCTCAGAGGATTACATGTCCCTTTTGTGAAGAAATTTATTATGGGGCTAGTAGGCGCATTGGACACTGCACTGTAAAAAAAAAATCTGTGAAGTTACTAAAGTTTTTCTAGGAAACTGGGATTCCTAGAACTTTTCATGTAACGCCAACAACAAAATTTCATGTAACAGACACACTTTTGCGCCGAAAATCAAAAACATCTGTAAGGTTACTAAGAATTTTTTTGGAAACTGGGATTCCGAGAACTTTTCATGTAGCTGCAGCCAGGGTTACAAATAAAAGTTTAGTAAGATTACTGAAATTTTAGCAGATTCATTTGTAAAGTTACAGATTTTTGTAGCTTTACAAAAACTAGTTTTGTAGATTTGCAGCTTTTTTCGTACAGTTACAGGTGAAAGTTTAGTAAGCATGTATTTTTACATCTGTAGAACTACAGATTTTTTTTTTTTACAGTGTGGGCAAGTTGGCTCGGTGTTTGGTGTGCACTGGTAGCTTGAAAAACATCAAACAATGATGTTTTATTCATTATTTTTATGTCTGTATAATTTAGATTTTACATTGTACGGCTTTAACGCCTTTGTTTAAACTTACTGGTAATAATTAAATTGATTTCGCTTAACTGCGTGCCTCATTTGAGCTTCATTTAAATTTTTATAAAGCGTGTGCCGTCTTACCCCATAGGTATATAGTTATATGCAACTTGCCCCGTGACGGGGTAGGTTGGCGCACAATTTTCCTTTTACTTTAGGCTTCCGCTAAACATAAACTACAAGAGCTACAAACTCAAAACTCCGGGTATTTATACCTCAATGCCTGTTCTTTAAAATTACTGTTAAAATTTCATAAAAAAAAACCAAACACAAAATTAATAAAAATCAATAACTAAAAACTGCGCCTACTAGCCCCGGTCTCCCCTATATATGTAACTTTATTGCTATTCCGGGTAAAGTATACCTGCAATTCAAGTTTATAAATGAAAGTGTGTTTGAGAAAATCACTTACCATTAATCTATTTTTAGAAAGAAACTAGGATGCAGCTCACTATATCTCTGTTATCTTTCTCATTTTTTAACTATTGTATAATTTTTAGGAAGATTTCCTATAAAATGCTACCTATTACATTCTCGCCTATGTTGGAATTT
Source organism: Maratus speciosus (assembly GCA_963932465.1). Classification (NCBI taxonomy): domain Eukaryota; kingdom Metazoa; phylum Arthropoda; class Arachnida; order Araneae; family Salticidae; genus Maratus; species Maratus speciosus. The sequence goes on along the minus strand of OZ010792.1, from coordinate 196,932,702 downwards.
CTGAAACATTTTTCCTGATCTTCAACGATCATGACCGCTAGAACCCAAAAGCACATTTAGTAAAAAAATTTATCTACCTATTTATCTCTCTCTCTCTCTCTCTCTATATATATATATATATATATATATATAACCACTATATAATTACAAATAATCATCTATTTCCAATTACTAAAATTATCCCTTTTTAGGGTTCCGTACTTAAAAAGTAAAAATGGAACCAATATAAGATCACTCCTATGTCTATCTGGCTGTCTGTCACAGCAATTTTACTCGTAAACTAATAACGGAAAGTTCAATTTGGGGGAAGTAATAAAGATTATTGACCCACATATTTACAGATTAATAAATATTCATAAATATATTTAGGAAAATTGTAAAGGGGCTAATTAAGTTACTTGAAAAAAAAATCTTTTCTTTGTATATCGTGTGAAAGCTTTCGTAACGCTCAAATCAAAAATATATTTCATTTAATTTTAGGTATTATATTTTCAAAGTTATGCTGGAAAATATAGTGCAAAAATATGTCCCCCCCCCGCCCCATCTAATTCCGAATCTATTAAAACTAAAATTATGAAAAAAATTAGAGGTACTAGACATTAATTTAAACCTTGCAGGAAAATTATAGCGATTACCCTAGGTCACATACTTTTTGAGAAAATCGCATTTTTTCCGTTACACTCAAATTTCGATTTAAAGGCATCAGCAAAAATGCTGAGAAGAGCTGGAGGTACCTATCGTAGCAGAAGTATAAAAGCATTATTGACCATGAATTTCGGAAAAAATCGTCGGTAATTAGCCGAGATATTAACCCTTAAAGACACCGACGGTTTGGACTACATAATGACAGCGACGGCGTACTCTATGCTCCATCAGCTTTTAAAGCCTAGATAACAAATTTTAAGGATATATTTATGTAAAGAAATGCCATGTAGCAGTATAAAAGCAATAAACGTCAAATTTTTAAAAACAGACTAATTTAATGAGAATTAATCATACAAATACTATGTTATTCCCGACTAGTTTCCATTGAGTGGCTCTCTCAATACACCTACTATGTCTTTAAAGGTTAACTAAAAACTTACATGGAATAAAAAATATACATAATAGCTATATTTGCTATTATTTAGGATCCATATATATTTGAACTTTTGTGGTATATCCATTTATACTTTTCTAGTACACTGTAAAAAAAAATCTGTAAAGTTACTAAAGTTTTTCTAGGAAACTGGGATTCCAAGAAATATTTATGTAGCGGCAACAAGAAAAATTCCTGTAACACACGCTGTTACAGGAATTTTTCTTGTTGCCGTTACATAAAAATTTCTTGGAATCCCAGTTTCCTAGAAAAACTTTAGTAACTTTACAAAATTTTTTTTACAGTGTATACAGGATACAAAGGAAAGTCCGTTTAACCTGAAAATACTTGTGAATGGAGAGAGCTACAGATATGCAAGTGAGGTAACGGTATAGTAAAGCGACTACGCCCGATTTAATCAAAACGACAGTAGCGCCCTTTAGTGGTGAAATTTGGAAGATAGCCAGTGCAAATCGAAAACAAAAATATATAGAGCAATATTTCCAGTTTGAAAGTTTTAGAGTATCAATTAACTAGTAGAATACGACATGTGGTTTACATGGATAAGGTAAACCTTCCCCTGATTACCCAAAAATATCCGAAATCGATAAACTCCATTTTCTGTAAATGTTTGAATAAAATAGTCAGAAGTATGAAGAAATAAGCACAATTTATGCTATAAATACGTACTTATCTCAATACTTTTTGATAATATCACACAAAAAAAGACAAACTGTCTCACAGTGATAAAAAGTTAATATTCAGAATGTTCGAAAAGTTCGCCATTGCTCACGGTACACGTTTGTATCCGTGAGATTAATTCTGCATGCACATTTCTCAGCTTCGAACGTCTATTGCGAGCCTCTTCAATACGACGACATAGATTTAACCCTTTCAAGGGCGATGGCTAGACGGTCTAGCCACCTAATTTTAATACCAATACTGGCAAATGGCACCAAGGATATTTTAATAAAATTTTGCTTTTGAAATGAAAGTGCTAATTAGCGAGTTTTTGTTTTCTGAGAAATTCGTTTGAATATTCTGGTGTCAGTCAGTTATTTCATCAGTTTACGAACAGAATTCTTGTGGCCCTGAAAGGGTTATTCTAAAATTTTAAATGCATTGGAAATTAAATCTTTACAGACATTACACTGCAGTACAACGACACAATCTGCAATTGTGCACTGCTACATCTCCGGTATGTGAATAGGCAAAGTAGAATCGTCGCTCATCGATTTCGGATATTTTTGGGTATGCAGGCGACGATTTACATTATCCGTGTGAACCAAATGTCGTTTCGTACTAATTAATTGATGCTCTAAATCTTTCTATTTGGAAAATTTGCTCTTCCTCTTTTCGTTTTTGATTTGCAATGGTTATCTTACAAATTTCGCTGCTGTCGTTTGCATTATGTCGTGCGTAGTCGTTTTACTGTACTGTTACCTCACTTGTATAGCTGTAGCTCTCTCTGTTCGCAAGTATTTTCAGGTTAAAGGGACTTTCCTTTGCACCCTGTATACTATACAGCTATTCCCAACCCTACGTTGTATAGTTTTTACAAAGTCTTAGTATTCTTTTAGCAACGGTATTTTTTCAGTAATTCACTTACTAATTCATACATTATTGTACGGAACGCTCTGTGCGCTATTAATACTCGCACTTGATCGTTTATTTATGGACACGATAACTTCCATAATTCTGTAAAAATCTCTTCCACACTGTTACATAAAATCAAGGGGCATAAAATCTCAGTCAAGTTCGGAAATCTGACCAAGGGGGTGGAAATAGGGAGGGGTTTTGTAAAAACCGAAAAAAATCACAACTTCTTAATTATAATATGTATCGAATCAGTTTAAGTTTATTATTACACCTAAAAAAAGAGCCAAAATTTGAGGTATGAGAGATTTTTGATAAATATAAAAATGGCCTCAAGGGGCGCAAAAAATAGGGTTTTGGAGAGAAAAAAATTCAAAGCTTCGTCATCTCTTAAGATATCAAATCCATATAAATTTATTATAAATCTTCTGAATATTATAAAAAAAAGGTGTGTGTGTGTGTGTGTGGTTGGAGGAGGGGGGGGGGGGAATTGAAGAAGAAAAAAAATCGATAACTTCGTTATTTCACAATATATAAAATCAACATGAATTTATTATATATCTTCTTAATATTATCTTCAAAGTTTATAGTGACAAGTTTTTGATAGGACCAATTCTTACAGCAAAAACAAATTAAAAATACATAGCAGTTGAAGAAAAAAATCATTGTATTAAGGGTGTACATCCAAGCTGCTTATTTTCTGTCTCATTTTTAAATTCATTTTTTGCTCTCAAACTCATCCAATAGGTAGGTTCTCTTATTCAGAAACTACATAATGTACCGTAATGGTATATTTTATTTTTAATAGAGGTAGAATATAGTTCAAAAAATGATGTCAAAGTGGGAATTTTGTACCGAATTTCTCGAAGCAATTGTGTTGGAAACGAAAAATATTGTCCTACTGAGAAAATAACAGTTTATAAATCAAGTTCTAATTAATTGAACGAAAACTAAAAACACAGGTTGCTTATAAATCTCTTCAAAAATCATGCCAGCTAGTTTCACATTTTTTTTTTTTTAATTAAAAATGAATCTGAAAATGTGTGAGAAAAATTCGAGTTGTTGAGCATGGAAAAGTATTTTTTTAATGCCGCCTTAACATGATTCTGATAAAACTAGCTCTAAAATAAAAATGTAATTAAAAACTAGTCAAAAATGGCGAGATAAAATTGATAAAGTGGGTTAATCTCTGATCATGATTTAGTTTTTGTTGCTGAAATTAGTACTTAACTTCGAAATCTGCCTGCGCCTGTAGGCCGAGCCGGAGGTGATTTTTTTTTATTTGATATATGTTGTCTTTAAACTTATGAAAAGATGCACTGTAAAAAAGAGGACTAAGAAAAGAGAGATTCTACTGACAATCGAGACGCCAGTACTATTTCCGTAATTTTACGGTAATTTTTCCCCATAAATTACCGAAAAATTTCCGTTTTTCTAGAATTTATCCGTTATATTACAGTTAAAAATTCCAAGTCTTTCTTTAGTGTCTTTTTCTTAAGTGTTAATTAAATTCATTTCATAATGAATAACTGTATTTTTAGCATAGAATCAGTTTTATTATTTAGTATAGATTAATGTCAAAAATCATATTTGTTGGTAAAAAAATAAAACATCCAATACAAATATTGGATGTTGTATTTGCATTGACTTTTCTAACCCATTAATGGAAAAACAATGGCTGTGAATGTCTAAAATTTAATTTTTATTATAAGAAAGTAAATTGTAAAAAAAGACATGTTTCATATTTAGGAAAACATAATATGACTGCAAAAAAGGGTATACAATATGTTCTTACGCGTTACTAACTAAGACGTTCTTTATCTTTAGGAACCTCATCAGCCAACTTATTTTAGAGATTTATTTGAATGAACCAAATTTTCTTTGCTGGTATTGATTCTTAACTTATAAACTTTTCCGAATAATTTTTATAACATACTAATCAGTTTTTGTAACCTACTGTATGGGTTTTTCGGATGCTATTAATTCTGAAGTGTTCATGTGTTTTCATGTTCAAGAAATAGGGTTTACAGACGTACATGATAAATTAACCCCATTAACATTAAGTCTGAAAATATATATGTTATTTTGTTACTCTTGAATATAAACATTAAATTAAGCTGCTGAAAATATTTCACTGAGAATTAATAGCATACCGAAAAAAAGATAATCCTTACAAGAATAATTTAACACAATTATTCCTATTGATAAACAAATCATATGAGATGTAAATTTCCAACTGAGCGAAAAATGTCCGGAACAGGATTCGAACCAGGGATCTCTTGGCTGAAACCGCCAATGCTCTACCATCTGAGCTATCACGGACGAATCTGGTGGATCTAATTCACACAGCTAACCTTATTGATTATAGCATCTGATCAGATACCTGAAACAGCTCAACATAATAAATCACTAGATTCGTTCGCGATAGCTCAGATGATAGAGCATTCGCGGCTTCAGCCCAAGAAATCCCTGGTTCGAATCATGGTCCGGACATTTTTCGACCAGTTGGAAAAATACATCTCATATAATTTAATTATCAATTAGAATAATTGTGTTAATATTAATCTTGTGTAATTACGTATCCAGCGTTTTCTGGATTTCCATCACCTGCGATTTATTCTATTGAGCTGATTTAGATATCAGATCAGATGCTATAATCAATAAGGTTAGCTGGGAGAATTAGGTCCACCAGATTCGTCCGCGTTAGCTCAGATGGTAGAGCAATGGCGGTTTCAGCCAAGGGATTCCTGAACCGAATCTTGGTCCGGACATTTTTCGATCAGTTGGAAAATTACATCTCATATGATTCATTTATCAATTAGAATAATTGTGTTAATATTAATCTTGTGTAATTACGTATCCAGTGTTTTCTGGATTTCCATCACCTGCGATTTATTCTGTTGAGCTGATTTAAATATCAGATCAGATGCTATAATCAATAAGGTTAGCTGGGAGAATTAGATTCACCAGATTCGTCCGCGTTAGCTCAGATGGTAGAGCAATGGCGGTTTCAGCCAAGGGATCCCTGGTTCGAATCATGGTCCGGACATTTTTCGATCAGTTGGAAAATTACATCTCATATGATTTATTTATCAATTAGAATGATTGTGTTAATATTAATCTTGTGTAATTACGTATCCAGCGTTTTCTGGATTTCCATCACCTGCGATTTATTCTGTTGAGCTGATTTAAATATCAGATCAGATGCTATAATCATAAGATTAGCTGGGAGAATTAGATTCACCAGATTCGTCCGCGTTAGCTCAGATGGTAGAGCAATGCCGGCTTCAGCCAAGGGATCCCTTGTTCGAATCTTGGTCCGGACATTTTTCATCCAGTTGTAAATTTACTTCTCAAAAATATTCCTGTTTTTGAAAACTTATTAATGCACTTTAAAAACTACTCGATAACGTTTCAGAAAATTGGTGGAAGCAAAAGATACTTTTTGTAAATGTTTATAAAAAGTTTTTGTAAATGATTCTTTAAAAATAGAAAATTTATCGGTTTCTGAAATTTCTAATCGTGAACTGCTTTCCGGAATCATGGGTTACTCGAAAGTGTTTATTTTATATTCTCGTTTGTCGTTGTATTATACTTTGGTATATTAAAAAACATTTTTTACGTGTATTTATTACAATAAAAAATAAAAATAGGACATAATATAATTATTTAATTAACTCAATTTTTGTTTTAGTTATAGAGTTAATGTATTTTTTTTTTTATTACAAAGAAATATATAATTATATTTATTGCACATATATTATAGTTTTAGCAGAAATGTTTAGCGGTGTAATGAAATTAAAATTTAGTATTATTAAATGCATTTTCTGTTTCAGAAACGTAAGAAAAATGCAGCCAAGGATATAGGATTATAATTATATTATTAAAAATATATTTATTTCATTATTTATAGTTCAAATACTGCTGCGTTATTTATAAGTAAGTATAATATTCCTAAATATATTGAAACAAGATTTTACCTAAAAGTTTAACTATCTATATTATAATGGACAAACATATCTGTGCGTAACGCATACGTCATTCAGCGAATGGCAACACTTTGAAATTTGAAATGAAATTTCGCTTTTGCAATTTTTGCTACAGCAAATTTTTAAACTTCTAAACATCCCACATTTTAAATGTTTACACCGTCGTACGCAGAAAAAAATACACTTTTAAATGCAATTTGTTTGAAAGCTGTATCTCAATTTATTTTTGAGATATTAATTTTTTTTTAGTTTTTAATACCAATTTTCTAATCGTGGCAACTGAAGTACTTCATTTCTATTAAAAGTGGATTAGTTATCTTTATTGATTATATTCTTACTGATGCCATTTTCTCATTACAATTAAAAATATATTTTTACAAATTTGAACAGAAAATGACGTTACGCTTTAAAAAGACACAATTTCCCTGATGATGCTGTTATATTTCACTATTTTTTCATTTCGCTGATATTGAGTTTGAGTCAATAAGCAATATATTTCAGCGACTGAAAATGACGTCATATTTAAAAGTAAACGATAATTTTATTTGATAAAACGAGATATTTCTCCTTGAATATGTCTAAAAGTTATAAATTTCTCGAATTTTTACGCGCAGGTACAGAGATTATACTAAGACCTCAAATGACGAGTGGAAATTTTAACATGAAAAGTTGTAATAGTTAGCAAACGTGACTTCAAGCTTGAAAATATATTTATTAATAACCTATTGCGCATTAAAATGTTTTTAAATGGTTAATATTGATGTGAAACGTGGAAAATTACTTGATTTGGTTTAGATGTGAAGGTAGAAAAATTCTATGATTATGTCAAGGTGAAATCATTTTTGCGGATTTTTCATTCCGTAATACCAAGCATCAATTAATAACTTAATCAAAATTACTTATCTTGATTATATTTTACTGATGACGGATATGAATTAAGTTTAATTTTTCAATAATTTTAACAGTTGAAGTTTATGGAAAAAGTATCTTGTTAATCTTAGGTTAAAATATGTCTGTGGAGAGTTAAATTAACAAGTGTAAGATGGATTTTTTATTCTAATTATTGTTGTTGATGTATTGTAAATTTGATGCAACAGTTCCTTTGTAAACATTTTCTTTCGTCGAAATTCGGCGGGTTCCACCTCGTATTTATAAACACTTACTTGTTTTCACACTGTTTTCTTAAAAATTTGTTTGTTTTAACAAAGAAGAGATACGATATAGGTGTATAAAGAATAAGTTTAATGTAATATAATATTATAAAAATGAAATTAAAAAAGTTAGAAATAAAGACTTATTATTTTTTTAAATGTTCCTTTTGTTATAGTTGATTTTTGAAATCGGTTCCGAACTGTTTTTTCGGATGCTATCAATGGGAAATATTCCAGATATGGGTTCGAGGCTGAAAAAAGTCACGTGATACCGGTAATTTGCCCAAGAAACTTCTAACTGATAAGAAGGGACGATACTACTACGTTGCCTCATGAGCTGTTTCATTGGCTACGGGGATTTACATTACACGTCTACGGAGCCTCCCCTTCTTTACGCTAGAAGTTTTTACCTTGACCACGTGATCAAAATGTAGATAGAATATCTCCATTCTCAAATTAATATTTTCATGTTACACAAAATGTTTTACAAGCATGCACGATAAATTAAAAGCATTAAAATTAACATTAATATGTACAAAAATTAATATTGTTTTGCTATTGTCCCACGTATAAATTTATGATCATTTAAAGTATGACAATTTAAAGTTATATCATTAATCTTCACTCATAGTTGGTTAATTGTTTGACTTAAAAAAATAATGTGAATTGTATCCGAAACGGTGCGTAACAAAATTAATTCAATTTTTAAAAATTATATAATAAGCAATTAATAAGTTAATCGGGTTATATTTTTTAAATTAAAATTCTTTCTAAACGAATAATTGTTTACACAAAACGCATAAGGACCTGCATTACATACTGTAAAGCAGACATGTTAGTTTTGCGTGAATTCTAGAACTTGCTTGTATACATATAATAGCACACTCTTTTGTAAAGTGAACTAGTTCATTCTGCATTTTAGAAGTCACTTAACAGAAATTTGCAACTTCAAACATCCGACTAGCTGACGAGTCATTCACAGGATGCATTGTTGGAATTAAAGTGAAGCCAGTCTGATAGCTGCTCTCTTAAAGGGAGTAATTCAATTCTGATTCTCATCACAATATTTCGAATTTAGTTTATTTTCCAATGTACAGTTACAGCACATAGAATGTAGAAACAGTCTGATTTTTAAAAATGGAAAAAATAATAAAATTAAGTTAAGCAAAATATATAATTTCTTTATTTCTGGTGATTTTGGGAAAAGAAAAAGAATGTAATCTTTATCCATCGTAATTGAGCTAAAATAATTTTAAACTGCGAGGAAAAAGAACTAAGAATTTTTCATGCAAAAAGATATATAGAATGATATTTTAATTTTTTGTTAAACATCTGTATAGATTTTTATGCTGATACTTTTAAAAACTCTCTTGAAAAGGATGCTTTGTCTAAAAATCCTTAGTTTAGCCAATTTCCCTTTATCAACCCTTTTATAAAGCACAGTTTTTAAAAAGTTTATAAAGTGCTTGCCATTTTGGAAACATCTAGAATATCTACTTGCCAAAATTTTGCAACTTGCAGATGAATTTCAGAAACAACCATTTTGGCGTACTTTCGTAAAGAATCGAGAATCCTAGACTACATACTCATCTGATTCGAAATCATTCCCTTTACAGAATCTGGTTCAGGGTGAAGAGAAACTTTCTCTGCTCCCCATGGGAACGAAGGTCGTGCGATGCGCGCGCATCCTACCTTAGAATGCGACTTCGTTATTGTTGTAGCTGGAACGATACGAAGCGATATTTTGATTTTGAAAGCATGATAGCTGTAATTTTTTACAGTTTGTTGATGAGGCTAAGCCCCCCTTATTTCGAAAAACCAGATCAAGTGCTTGATAATTCTTACTGTAAATATGTATAGAACCACGTATCTGTAAATACTCATTAAATATTTTAAGAAAAGAATCCAGAACGCACCTCCTTCATTGATTATGTGTTCGAATGATTTGAAATTTTCTTCATGGTGCATTACGCCGGGAAAGAAAGAAAGAAAGAAAAAAAATATATTTGTTATCTTTTTAATGTTAGAGGACAGTAAGTAATAAGAAGACGGCAAATGTAAGATAAGTTTTTCATATTTTATTTCGAAATGTCTAATTTAGAAAAGTTGATAAAGAACAGAACAGTTTTGAGAACAGCAGTAACAAAGCTGATTAATGATATAGAAAATGTTATGAAGGATAGTTCTGTAAATTTTGATAATTTAGAAGAATTATTTATTCAGTTAGATACTAAAGCAGAATTATTGAAGTCAGTTGACGAGAAAATTGAGCCCTTTTTAGGGTTAGACGACTATGAAACCGAAATCAATTCTGTTTATGATTACGTGGATAAAATATCAGTTGCAAAATTCCGGGTGAAGAAAAAATTAACCGAAAACAAAAAAATTGTTAATGTTGATTTAAATAATAGTCAAGATTTAAAATAGAATGTGATTAATGATGAAAACTCAGTTGTTAAATTGCCAAAACTCAATATACAAAAATTCTATGGCGACTGTACGCAATTTATTTCATTTTTTAATACCTTTAAAAATACAATTCACGAAAATAAATCGCTTTCGAAAATTGAAAAATTTCATTATTTGAAGAGCTATTTATCTGAAGCTGCGGCTAATGCTGTAGAAGGTTTTGAAATATCAGAAGCTAATTATGACGCAGCATTGAAAGTTTTAGAAACGCGTTATGGTCAAAAAGACGTGATAATTAATCATCACCTGAACAAGCTTCTTAATCTATCCCCTGTTTATAAGGCTAACGAAATTCAAAAATTGAAAAAATTGCACAGTGATATAGAAATAAATGTTCGATGCTTGTCCACATTAGGACTCGAACCAGCAAATTATGGCTCCATGCTTATCGCCGTAATTTTAAAATTAATACCGGCAGAATTAGCTTTGGAATATAATAGACAAAATGTAGAAAATTTAACACATTCAGATATACATAAATTATTAGATTTTCTGCACACTGAAATAAAAAGCAGAGAACACACATTTTTTTTTCGAGAATGAAAGCATTTGAAAATAATAAAACAAAAATCAAGAGTCAAACAACAAAATCTGAATTTAAATCTACTTTTGAATTTATGAACATTTCGAATGATAAATCAACTTCAGATAGGCAGCTGGCTCATTGCATTTTTTGCAACGTTAGTAAACATTCATCTGATTTGTGTAAGGCTGTTGATGTAAACACTAAAAGAAATTTGTTGAAACTTCAAGGAAGATGTTACCTTTGCTTAGGCAGGAAACACGTTATAAAAAATTGTAACTCTAAAACTAGTTGCAAGAACTGTTCAGGCAGACATAATCAAACCATATGCCTAAAATCTAAATTAATAAAAGAAATAAACACACCCGAATTAAAAGGTAATGAAAATGAAGCTAGTGAAAAAGTAATTTTGGCTATTTCCTCTACAGAAAATAATAAAATTCTCCTACAAACTTGTTGTGTAAAAATAAAATCAAACGGAAAACAATCTCTAATTAGGTTACTTTTAGATTGTGGGAGCATGCGAACCTTTATATCTGAAAAAATAGCAAATAAATTGAATTTACAGGCAATAAGAAAAGAAAAATTGTCGGTTTTTACATTTGGAAGTAAGAACCCCATTGAAAAAACCTTTGAAGTAGTTAAACTAACTATTGAAAATAAAAATGTACCTGATTCAAAATTAGATATAGAAGCGCTAGTCACCAATCAAATATCAGCTACTGAAATTCCCCCACCTGAAATCAATGATTTGATGAAAAGTAAACAATTTAAAAATTTAATCCTTGCGGACACACCCACATCCAAAGAACCCATTACATTACTTATAGGTGCTGACTATTATTATGAGATCGTTACTGGAAATATAAAACATTTGAATAAAAAATTAGTAGCTGTCGACACCATTATTGGTTGGTGTCTACAGGGAAAAACAACTGACAGTTATACGCCCTTAGCATTTAATGTACTAGTAGAAAAAAATTATATTTCTGAACAGATTGAAAAATTCTGGAATATCGAATCATCTGGCCTTTTTAATACTAAACAGGATTCAGATTTTTCAGAAAACAACGTTATGAAGCAGTTTGAGTCAGAAATTAAATACAATGATAAGCGATATACAATTCGATTTCCGTGGAAGCTTGAAAGGGAATGTTTAAATGACAATCGGAAAATTGCAGAATATAGATTTTTTAAACTCAAACAAAGATTAATTAAAAACCCTGAATTATTTTTTGAGTATAAGGAGGTGTTGGCAGATTATTTGAAACAAGGTATTATTGAGTTATTTACAGATCCTGAAGAAAAACAAAATGTAACTTTTTATTTACCTCATCGAGAAATAATCAGAACTGATAGGACAACGAGCAGATTACGAATAGTTTTCGATGCCTCTGCTCACGACACAGGCTCACTGTCTTTGAATAATTGCCTGCATGTAGGTCCAAATTTGTATCCTGAAATATTTGATGTTTTGTTACGGTTTAGATTTAATCCCATAGCTTTTACAACTGATATAAAACAAGCATTTCTACAAATAATTATAGATGAAAACGATCGTGATGTAACAAGATTTTTATTTTCACAAGATTTGTTTGATAATTCTAAACCCTTTGAAATTTATAGATTCACCAGAGTGTTATTTGGAATTAGTAGCAGTCCCTTTTTATTGGCTGCAACAATTAAACACCACTTGAAAAAATACACCGAACAATATCCAAACACAGTAAAATTTTTAAATGAAAACATCTACGTTGATGACGTTATAGGAAGTCATGAAAATATTGATCAAGCCCTATCCACGAGTTTACAATGTATTGATATATTTGAAAATGCAAGTATGCATTTACACAAATGGCATACGAACTCTTTACCACTTAGTGAACTATGGAAAGAAAATGGCATAACTTCAGAAGTTAATTCTGAAGCTTTTGGAGAACAAAATCTCCCTTATAAAGTTTTAGGAATCGCTTGGAATAATTCCAAAGATTTACTTTATTTTGATGTTCGAGGTTTAGTTGATTTCTTTTCAAAAAGAATAGACACCAAACGATTTATTCTACAAGCTTTAGGTAGGATTTTTGATCCACTTGGATTCCTAGGACCATTTACATTAAGACTAAAATGTATAATTCAACAAATTTGGAATTTGGTTCTAGATTGGTATAACACCTTACCCGAAGATTTACGTATACTTTGGAGTAGCTGGTGTAACAAACCCCCTCATTTGAAAAACTTTTCAGTACCCAGATACTATTTTTCTGACATCACCAATTGGCAGGATTATGACCTACAATTACATATTTTTGCCGATTCGAGCATGAAGGCTTATGGAACGGTTGCTTATTTACGTGTAGCAACAACCACCGAAAATGTTCGAACAGTTTTTGTTGCTTCGAAAAACAGGGTTGCTTAACTGAAAGCGCTTACCTTACCAAGGCTCGAATTGATGGCCGCACTGTTGTCGGCCAAGCTAAGTAGTAACATTTTGAAAGCTCTAAAATTGAATGTACCGACTTATTACTGGACGGATTCAAAAATATTCTATTTTTGGATAAAAGGATCCCCTAAAAAGTTTAAACCCTTTGTCAGAAACAGAATTGAAGAGATCCATAAATTGACCTCACCTGATAACTGGTATCATTGTCCTGGTACTGCCAATCCAGCTGATATAGTTTCTCGAGGATCAAAAATCTCTAGGATAATCAATGATACAACTTGGTTACAGGGACCAGAATGGCTAAGTTTACCTCCTGAGTGTTGGCCGATATCAGAAAACAAAGAAATTGCTTACTCAGATGAATTAGAATACAAAAAAAATCCTAACGATGTTTTTCAGAGCAAGGGCTTAGTCAAAAAACTCGAAAATCCCATAAACATTTCAAAATATAGTAGTTTAGAGAAACTTTTGAGAATTACTGTTTGGGTAAAGAAATTCATTATGAAGCTGAAAAAATCAACTGAAGTGCAAGACATAGTATCAACCGAAGAATTACTCGAAGCTGAAAATTTTTTGATACAATCTGAACAAAAACAATTTTATAAGGAAGAAATAGAATCTCTAAAAAATAGTAAATCAGTGGATAAGACGTCATCCTTATCAAATTTCATGCCCTTTATTGACAAAAACGGGTTGATGAGATTGTGCGGAAGGCTCGAATTTTCTAACCTGTCCGCAGAAGAGAAAACCTAATAATTCTCTCCAAACATTCTTGGATAACTACTCTAATAGTTCGTCAAGAACACGAGAAAATTATGCATGGAGGGACAGCCAGTACTTTGGCAAAAATTAGATCTCGTTTTTTGATACCTAAAGGTCGTCAGTTGGTCAAGAGTGTTATCAAGAATTGTATAATATGTAAAAAATATTTCTCCAAACCAGCAGACCAAATCACCGCACCCTTACCAAAAGACAGAGCTAGTGAAGCACCGCCATTCGCAATCTGCGGTTTAGACTTCGCCGGTCCGATCTATATCAGAAATTTTAAAGAAACGCAAAAATCTTTCATTGTCCTGTTTACTTGCGGTGTGACTAGAGCCATTCACCTGGAACTCGCGTCTGATATGACAACAAATTCCTTTTTTATGTCATTCAAAAGATTCACAGGTAGACGAGGAAATCCCAAAATTATTTATTCTGACAACGCAAAAACCTTCAAAAAGGCCAAAGGTGAACTCGAAAATTTATACAACATACTGACAGACAAAGTATTTTTAAATTTTATTACAAAAGAGAGAATTATATGGAAGAATATTATAGAAAGGGCGGCATGGTGGGGACGCTTCTATGAGCGACTAGTAAAGTCAGTCAAAGACTGTTTGAGTAAAGTAACTGGTAGAGCACTCTTAAATTATGATGAATTAGCGACTCTGTTGACAGAAGTGGAAGCAGTTTTGAATACGCGACCACTGACGTATGCATATAGCGACAGCGATGAACCAGAACCTCTTACTCCAATGCACTTTTTAAATTTTGGAAAAGAACTTTCATTTCCTATTAATTTTTTTGAAATAATTGAAGATTGTTCAAAGAGATCAACACTCCTGAAAAGAAAAAAATATCAATCTCTACTATTGAAACAATTGTGGACCAAATGAAAAAAACAATATCTGATGGATTTAAAAACAGCCCATTCCTTGAAAAATCCTAATGCCCATACGCCACTGAAAGTGGGCGATGTTGTTTTAATTCAAGATGACGCAAAAAATAAGTTTCTTTGGAAACTTGGTAAGATTCAGACTGCCATTCCTGGAAGAGATGGCAATATTCGTTCATACGAAATAAAAACAGCGAGTGGGATCTTAAAAATGTCCATACAGCACTTGTATCCCTTTGAAATACAAAATGACGAACAAATGACTTTTTGCAGACTTTTATAAACATTCATAAACTTTTATAGACATTTATTTAGTTTGTTTTTTCTGCATTTAGGACTCTAAATATTTTCTTTCTCTTTTTTAATTTTTAGTCTTATTTATATATAGAATCTTTTTGAAGTTTGGTATAAGTAAGTATATGATTTAACTGAAAAAAAAAGAAAAAAAAAATGCGTGTCTTATTTAACTGTCATTATTTTTACTTTGTTTGAATTTAAAGTGTTTTATTTAGAATTTATTGATATTTTGAATTTGACTAATTAAGTGATTAATTAGATATTGTTTGAATTCTTATATTTAGTATTTTGTATTCGAATTTTAAAAATTGTATTAGATTACTGAACCACTGATACGAAAAATTGAATTTTTATGATTTTATGGTGGAATTTTGATTTGTGAACTCTTTTAGAGTTCAGGTGGGGAGTGTGAAGAGAAACTTTCTCTGCTCCCCATGGGAACGAAAGTCGCGCGATGCGCGCGCATCCTACGTTAGAATGCGACTTCGTTATTGTTGCGGCTGGAACGATACGAAGCGATGTTTTGATTTTGAAAGCATGATCGCTGTAATTTTTTACAGTTTGTTGATGAGGCTAAGCCTCCCTTATTTCGAAAAACCAGATCAAGTGTTTGATAATTCTTACTGTAAATATGTATAGAACCACGTATCTGTAAATACTCATTAAATATTTTAAGAAAAGAATCCAGAACGCACCTCCTTCATTGATTATGTGTTCGAATGATTTGAAATTTTCTTCAAGGGTAAGGTAAAATGGCGCAATTTCGTCCTCTTTTACTTCTCCGCTTCTTTGATAGTGGCACTATTTATCACGCAAGGCCCAAGAAATTGAAGGTAAAAGGAATCAGTAGCGAGAGTTTCGTCCGCCAAGACGCACAAATATATTATAGGAGCCGGATTTCCTATTTTTAGAAAACCTGAGTTCTTATTACGTCATCTGTACACCGTTTGTTATACTGTAAGTATTTATTTCCTATTCATTGGATGTATTCTATGTAGGTAAGATGCTAACAGTAGCATACAGCGAGTTTTAGGATGTTCAGTTCACGTTTCAAGAACTGAAACTCCGCCATAATTGGAAGTAGCGTCATTTCAATTTCGCCCCCCTTCCAGTTCTTATTTACGTCCCGGGGATGAAATTAGAAACACTTTTTCATGACAATTATTTCCAAAGGAAAATAAAGTTTAATGTAAAATAAAAGCGGCCAGGTTCTGCAAACTGTTGCTGCCATCAGCCCTAAAGAGATCAGGGAAGTGCCAGTGATCACACCAGCATATTCTGCCCGATGGTGTTCAACAATATTGATCTATTGATCACTGAATCTCCGCACAAAAACAAAGGGGAAAATCCTCAGGCGAAGAAGAAACGCACAGCTGAAAAAGACTTCTAGTACACACAACTCTCAAGGAAAAGGAAAAGAATTTAAATTTTAAAAAATCCAAACGTGACCTACCCAGCGACTCTGATGACGAAAGCGACTCTTCTATTGACATTCCTTATGATGATAATACAAGCGATAATGATGGTGACAATGATGCAAAGTGCCCTATCTGTTTGAAGCGTTTTTTTTTTATGCAAAACATGGAGAACAATGGGTTCGGTGCCTTCAGCACTGCATTTAGTCACACGAAACATGCTCAGGAGCCAAAAATAATGCAAAATAAATATGTTCTTCATGTTTGGATGACTAATGTTTCTTTATATTATTATTCCACTGATTCATAATACATTCCTTTGTGCCTTAATTTAAGGTAACTTAAGGGGCTCCGGGACACAAAAGTATTCAAATTTTGTAAAAATATTTTATTTCATTAAACTTTTCGCTGTTTTTTTCTGCTTAAAAAGACATTTAAATCATATTTCTATCTTATTTAGAACAAGAATAGTAATTTTTTTTGTTTCGATTTGTTTTCAAAATTCTGCTTTCATGCAATGGCTGTCATGGAAACGACTTCTTGCAAAAATGCATTTTTCTTCATGATGGGATTTTTCACCATTTCTCACATTTCTCAAGTCTTATAAGTCAGGAACCGTTAAAGGTAAATGGTTCAAACTTGAAAAATGTCTTTTTCCATTATTTTCCTTTAATTTTCATTCAGCAAATTTGAAAAAAAAAAATACTTTTGAAAGTATGATTTTTTTTTAAGTTGCATCATTTAAAAAACAATTTTTAATTTAAATATTTTTAATTCTTTTTAAAATTAATAGTTTTTTAAACGCTGAATCAAAATTAAAACTTACATATTTCTGTTTATTTAAATGAAAAAAATGAAATTCTATAAATAATATTTTGAGTTATAACGATTTTAAATTACCCCACTTTTTTAAATAAATTTTAAATTTAAAATTTTTTTGAAAAATTATGAGAAGTTTTATCATGTAATTTTGTTTACAAATGATATGGTTACAAATGATGGACCATCACAAAAAAATTCAAATTTTTAACTCAATAAATAAAAATTATTTTAAAATGTGTCCCGGACTCCCTTAAATTATTTAATCATTTTTAAATAAATTTTGATTTAGTTATAAGTTAAGCCTCGCCGTTTTGAAATTTTTGAGAGGGACGATATTGGGACCATTTAGTTTTGGCCATATATAGACACTTTTAATAAATTTTTCACATTATTAAATTTTTTAAAAAGAGATTTGCCTATGTTTCTATGTGCGTGGGTAGTTAATCAATGTAAAATTAAAATTTGGTACGCTATCACTAAAAATTACAACTTCCAAGGGCCTAAAAGTGACTCGGGGTCAAAAATAGAGCACCTTATCTTACGTCTATGCATCAAACAATACAACCTTTTGTAAAGTGAACAACTTTCCTCTACACAAGTCCCTTATCTGCACTTCGCTACTCCAAACATGCTACTACATGATGCGACTTTCAGAGGTTGGACTATTCGAATTAAAATTGAGTCGATTTGTTTGATGTTCTTGTGAATAGAATAATACAGTTCTCTATCGCATTTCTCCCATCTCTATTTTAATTCATTTTCAGAAGTACAATTAAGAAATGGAATAGTTTTTCATTTCAAAAAACTAGAAAAACTAATATAAATAAAAGTACTATATAATAATATAAAGCTTAAAACTTAACAAGAAAATAATAAACTCATTATATAAAATTACAAGCTCTACGATATAGGTATATAAAGATAAGGTTAATATAACACATAATATATGAAAATGAAAAGCTTACGCCATTAAACTGTAGTAAAAATGGATAATTGATTTTCCCCCAATAACAATGCAAATTATATACAAAACGTTAATAAAAAATAATGGATAAATGGATTATTTCCCAATAACAATGCAAATTATATACAAAACGTTAATTAACAAAATACATTCAATCTTTCTAAACAAAGGGATTAAATAAACAACTTATGGCCTTAAGTGAATATTTTGTATTGAAATTTTTTCCAAACAAACATGTGTTTGGAAAAATGCATAAGGACCTACATATTAACTGACGTATACATTTTATGTGAATTCAAAAGCTTTCTGGTAAATATCTAACAATAGACCCTTTAGTGAAGTAAACTAGTTCTGAATCTTCCAAATCACTTAACATCACTCCACAACTGACTGATGATGGATTCAGAGGATGCATTATTGAAATTAAAGTGGTGTCGTAACTGCTTGTCGCTCTTGTGGAAGTAATAATTCAATTCAGATTGTCATTTCGTTGCCAATTTCATTCATTATCATAAGTATATTTGCGACATAAAGAAATTAGAAACATTTGAAATCACAAAGCTATACAAATCAATTAAATTAAGAGTTGGGTCAAATTATAAAACTTGTTTGAAAATTTTGATATTAAGCTTTAAAAATTCTGAAGCTATTTTCCAAAGGTAATTTAACATTTCCAAAACACAGCAGTCTCAAAAACTTATTTAAAGGATGGCCAATAGCAAATCAAACAGACCAAACTTTCATAAAGTGAACTACTTTTCTCTGACTTTTGCACTTAACAGCACTTTGGTACTTTAAACATGAAAGTAGCACAAGATGATGAGAGAGATTCATTAGGATGCGCTACTCGAATTAAAATTTAGTCCATCTGATTAATTCCCTTGCTGTGACGGGAATGATCCAGTTCTCGGTCTCATTTCTCCAATCTCGATTGATATTAATTTTCAGTAGTATAATTAACACATAAAGAAGTTTTTTTAATTTCTTAAACTAGAAAAAATAATAGGGTAAAGTGCCCAATATTTCGCCCCCTCTCCTAATTTCGCCCCCTTTAACTTCTCCGCTTCTGCGAAAGTAGCGCCACTTATGACGCAAGGCAGAGGGGACGGAAGGTAAAAGGGGTCAGTGTTGAAAGTTTCGTTCGCCAAGACGCTTACATAAATTAAAGACGGCGAATTTCCTATTTTTAGAAGATCTGAGTTCTTATTACGTCGTTTGTAGAACGTTATTTACTCTACTGTAAGTATTTATTTCATATTCATTGCACGTATTTTACATTGATAAGATAATGACAGTGGCATACAGTGAGTTTTAGGAACCTCAGTTCATCTTATGGGAACTGAAGATCCGTAATATTGGGAAGTAGCGTGGTCCTAATTTTGTCCCCCTTGCAGTTCTTATTTTATTTCTGGGGACGAAATTAGGAATGCTTTTTCGTGACATTCGTTTAAATTTTTTCCTCATGTTTGGATGGCTAATGCATAGTTGCCAATCTTCCGATTTTTTGGATACCAACAAAATCTTACAAAAATGTTTTCTTTATTTAATTGCCTTAAAACTTCGACTGTATAATGCAAATATCTCTGCATAAAAATATTGGTATGAAAAAAATCAGGAGGTTGACAACTATGCTAATGTTTCGTTATGTTATTCTTCCACTGATAATTAGTACATTTCTTTGTGCCTTACTTTAATGTAAATTGAATTACTTACTCATTTAGAAATAAATTTTGATTTATTTATAAGTTAAGCGTCGGCGTATTGGATTTTTTGGGGGGACGAAATTGGGACCATTTTTTTTTTTCTTTTGCCTTTTTTAGATACTTTTGAAAAAAACAATTTTTCGCATTGTTAAAATTTTTTTGTACGATATTTGCCTATGTTTGTAAGTGCGTGGGTAGTTAGTCTGTGTAAAATCTAAAATTGGTCGATTTTCAGTGAAAATTACAACATCCAATGGCTTAAAAGTGACTGGGGGACGATAATAGTGCACCTTACCCTATAAGTAAAAATTATATATTAGTATAAAGCTAAAAGCTTAATTTAAAAAAATAGCAAACTCGTAATATAAAATTAAAAGAGCTACGATATAAGTATATAAAGAAGAATGTTAATGATATTATTTAGATCATATAATCATTAGATATAATCATGTAATCACGACATCATTTAATCACTAGATTATATGATGGGTGATTCATAAGATGCATTACTCGAATTAAAATTGAGTTGATCAGTTTAAAGATCTTGTGACGGGTATGATTCATTTCTACATCTCATTTCATCAATCTCAGTTGTCATTCATTTTCAGTAGCATAATTCATACAAAAAGAAGTTTTTCATTTCATAAATTAGAAAAAATAATATAAATAAATGTTAAGTATATAATAATATAAAGCTTAAAACTTAATAAGAAAAATAGTAAACTCGTAATATAAAACTAAAAGTGCTACGATATAAAATATAAAAAAGAAGGTTAGGATAATACAAAAGATATGAAAAGCAAAAACTTATGCCTTTAGGAGTAGATTCTCTTTAACATCTTTTTCTCTGCTTTTGCTAATTTCTAATATGGTGATATATTATCTTCAATAGTTTCAACTTTTATTTTATTGTACTGCCCTGATAATTAAAATTATTCTCTCTTACTTTTGAAATTTATAGAGCTACATTACTTCTTATTCTTTTCAGACTTTTAGAAAGGGTTTCTAGCATTTGCCAGCGAAGTTCCCCTTTCAGACTTTTGGATTTGTCACTTGTGGCCAGTCCGCATAACTAATACTATCGTAATTATTCCGTCTTCTGCCTCTGCGAGTTGAAGACCTTTCTTCACTTTTTATCTCTATATTTTTACATCTTTATTACATATATTATTTATCTGAACACTGGTTGGTTGGTTTGTTGGTTGATTTTTGACGGCCGATTATCTACTCTAGGGATACAGGCCCGAGGGGGGAGTGCCCTCCGTGGGGTCTTCCTAAGGGAACCTAACCCGTATTTACGCATGGAAATCCATGGCTCGAAGAAAACCACGAAAACTCCGAATGATTAGGCCGACGAGCGCGATTGGACTCGAACCCAGCACTTCCCGTCTACCAGCTTCGAGAGCAGAACCTCTCAGCCACTGCTGGGGCCTGGACTGTGGTACATATATTGCGCTACTGTTTTTTTTATTTCATAAACTCCTGTAAAATATGTTACACAAATACTCATATAGCGTTCATGAAGTTGCCTAGCAACTGGGAAGCCTCTGTAATTTATCAACTGTTCTCTGGTTCTCTGTTCTGCAGTAAAAAGGATTAATTTATTGACTTTTTTCTTCAATTACAATGTCAGTTGGATCCAAAACGTTAAGTAACAAAAAAAAAAAAAAAAAAAAAAAAAAATCTTTCAAAACAACAGTGTGTAATCCATTACCCGCAGGTGTTGCGTTGTCGCAACAGTCAAAATATATGCACATTTATAATTTACTAGCAGATCTACCCAGCTTCGCTCGTGTCAATAATAAGGGTCATCCAGGGTAAAATACAAGAAGAAATAATACGGCAATGGCAATAACTGAGATTGGTGCTTTCCCGTTCACGGATCGTTAAAAAGATCAATCAGAAATGTAAATATAAGTAAAATAGTCTTAATTACGTCAACTGTTAACTATACCATAATAATATACATTCCAAACAAATGTCAAAAGATATACAGTCATTTAGGGTAACTTTGAACCATGGGGTGTAACTTTGCACCACCTCCGAATTTTCAATATTTTTGACTCCAAAAGAATAAATAAACTCCAGAACTGTGCTCTGTTGGCAAGATTCTAAACTGGGATTTCCACTCTTTATTTTAGAAAATAAATTAGAAACATTATTCGCAATTAATTGCATCATCTAACTATTTTTGTGAAGTATTGTTTTCAAGTTAATTTTGAATGCTATTTTGAAGTTGTTGTAATCCAATTAAATTTTCATAGTAAGTAACAATATACTCATTTATCAGACACATTATTATCTAAATGTTGTAATTGTGTAAATATTTTGTGATTAATTATTTATTAATAGTTAATAAAATGTAAAATGAGAAGGCACTAACATTTTACCACATTTTCAGGGAAACTTTGTGCCGGCTCAAAGTTATACTGATGTTTATAATTTACTGATTATAGGTGCTACTGTCAAAAATTTCCCATATTTCCACGTATATTTTATATAAATGCCGAAAGTGTGCATTAGATATAACATGTAAATATTTTCACAAATATATGTAAAATACATAAAATTCATTTAAAGGCGTTATTCGGGGCGGGGCCACTGAAATTTGACATTTCATACATTCGACATTTTTTATTCTTGTTTGAATAATACTAGTAATAGTATGTATTACTGCAACTATGGATATATTATTGAGTTAAAACATTGAAAAATTTTTTTTCACTGCATTTTTACGTTTTATATGAGCGATAAACAGGTTTTTTTTTTACATCTAAATATTCGTGGTTCTCTTTTTCCACATTTCTCCTGCATAATATTTGCTGTAATATCATAAATTATGTAAATCTTGTGATGTTGGGAAATGTAAATTCGGAGTCTTTACATATATGAAAACAATTTTTGCGGCTCAAAATTGTCCTAACTATAATACTTTTTTATATTGAATTATTTTAGATAATATTTATCATATGGTGCAACGTTACCCTAAATGGCTGGGCAACTTTGAACCAGGTTAAAAATTCATTTTTTATTGCTTTTATCTTTATTATTCCTTAAATTTTGATAGTCATACAATAATTTAGAATCATTTCTTCTCTTTTTTGCCCCTAGTTGCAACAATATTCTTAAAATAAGAGTGTGACATATGAAAATTGAGAAAATACGGATCAAAGTTACCCTGAATGACTGTATTAAAATACAATTATTTGCTTAAATAACGTCATTTCAATAAAATAAAAAAAAACCACATTAAAAATACTAAAAATGTAAAGGTTTCGACGCGTTCTTTGAGTCATCCTCAGAACATACAAAAAACAACAAATACAATACCAATTGTGAAATTATACTGATGATGGCAACGACCTAATCCATAAATTGTGCCTTTACTGAATTGTTTTCAACTTATGAACATCATACAATTTCGTTTTTCACACTGTCGAACAGTAAAAAGTTCTTTCAAATGAAATTTATTTGAAAATTGTATCTCAGTTTTCTCATTTGAATGGATTTTAAAGTAATTTTCAATCATGGATATTTATAAATTTGCATGCAGCCCAATTACGAAAGATATACCTGTCTGCTCTTAATGCAATATTATAAAGAAAAGACATTGCTATGGGTTACTCTAGCATCATATTGTTGTTGGCAACAACCTAACCCAACCATACATTTTACTTTTACTGCAATTTGACCTTTAAACATCGCACATTTGACTGTTCCAACGTCTAATAGAATACAAAAGTACTTTCAGTAATATTTGTTTGAAAAGCTTATCTCAATTTACAGATTTTTTATGTTTTTTAAAGTAATTTTCAAGCTTGAATTTTTTTTTAATGTGGCTGCAACCCAGTTACAAAAGATTAACTTAATTGCTCAAAAACATTGTAAATAATTCAGTATTTGTTTGTTTTCGTGTACTTTTATATAACTAAATTGGCAAATTTCAGTATTTGTTTTCATGTAGGAATCTCATTCCGGCTGCTTATAAATTGGTTCTTCTAAAAAAATTTAATTAAACTTTCACTATTAGTTTTCAGTTAAGCTTTTGGTGCGTAATATTGTTATTCGCTGATTTGTCATAGAATTGTAGAGGAAATTCCATAATCATATGGAACCCGATTATGAAAGATCAGTATTTTTAAAAATTCTGAATGAATTTCATATGGAACTTGCATTGTTTGTTAGATAATTTTACACGGATGGTTTTAAAATATTGCATATAGTTTTACTTCGCTTTGTTATAAAATTATAAAAGAAAGTTCAATAATCAGGTGAACCCGATCCTAAAAGATTAGCATTTTTTAAAAGTTCTACTGGACAGGTTCTGATGACATTTGCACTGTTACTTTGCACCCAAAATTTTGGAATAGTCTTAGTGTATAACATTTTGTTTTACATGCTTTGTTTTAGAATTAGCTGAAATGCTGTATAATAAGGCGAAACCAATTCTGAATGATTAGCCTTTTAAAAAAGTTAGATAATTTTTGAGAAATAGTTTTACTATATTGCATATCCGTCTATCATTCTTAGAACAAATCCTATTGTTAATGATCAACTAAAAAATTGGTCCTTAATAGCTGAAATTTTGTCTTACATATTATAAAATATAATAGCGCAGTGATGATCGTATCGTATCCATCAATATGGAAGTACATTTGAGATAATGATACATATTGCTTTAAAATGGCAGATCAAATTCATCGATATATTTCCTTTAATTCAAGATTTGTTCGGAAAAACTGATCATCGCAGCAGGCGAAATGTGCTACTCAGATAAATAAGTGATCGCTAAAATGAAACTGATCACTAAAACGAAAATACACAAAATACTTTTACCTGTAATTGTTGAAAAATCTAACAAATATACTAAAGGTTAAAAATATATTCGTGTTTCAAATTAAAAACGATTTTTATTTATGTTCTATTAACGGGCAGTATATCAGGCATCTTTAACACATGTATAAAAAGATTAATTGCCAATCATTTTTAAATGGAAACACTTATTTCTATTCATAAAATACAAATCCACAGCCGTAAAAATGAAAATTACATCAATTTCCATGTCATGAAATTTTGTTTAAAAAGAAAAAAATTACTCTAAAAAATAGTAGCTATGTTATAATTTCTATTTAATATAAATCATAGAAAAATCGTATTTTATATAACCGTATTCGATATAAATCGTAGAATGTTATCACTGCATTTCAAGTATTAAAATAGTTATCTAAATGATATAATTAAAAATTCAGCATTACAAAGAAATAGGAAATAAAATGTAGCCGCCGGTTTTTAAAACCAATTTGAAATAATATTGACAAAATTGACGTCATATTTAGCAAAGCAAACGATTTTTTTTTATTATCTTTTTCTTGAATTGTTTTCTTGAAATTCAAACGCCTGTATTAAAATAGAACTTTTAACTTTAAAATCATTCAAATGAAGATACTACGTCATTTTAACATACGCTTAGTTAAAATTTTTACACATACATAGAGAAAATTTTCGTTTCGTGATTAGAATGACGTCGATTTAAAAAATGCAAAAATATAGCGAGAAGATCCGAATTATTATTATCCAAATACATGTGTTATCATTTTCTTTAAATTACTCTGCCGTTTTTTAAAGTTTGGCAACAGAAAAGAAAAGGTTGAATTAAAAAAATTAAAAAAGAAATATTTCTATAATGTTAAATTATGGAAGGTAGTAGAAAAAAGGGGTAATAAAAGGTCTGATGATTTTTTAAAGTAGACAGTGATCTTTTCCACGTTCTAAAACGTATGTACATCAAGTTTTATACAAATCGCCCAAAAATTGAAAATTTGTATAAAGGACCCACAAAGAACGGCATTCATATATATAGATTTACATACCCTCCACACTGTAAAAAAAAATGGTAACGTTCCATGTAAAATCCAGGAACGTTTCGCCTTTTCTCAGGTTTTCAGAATAATTTAGCTCTTTCCTGTGAAATTCTGGTTTTCTTATCTGAAACGTTCCTGAACAAAAGTTGGAAACAGCAAAACGCTGTGGCCGCCATTTATTATTTTTTTGCTATAATCCGTTGCTCGCGCGCGAGTGTCGAAAACGAATTCCTTAAATGAATGCAAAAAAATCAATATGGAATGCAAATAAATCAATAGACCACATAATCCTTTACGTCTCTATTGTCAAGACAATTCAGATGAAAATACAATACCTCTGTGACATCGCTAAGAGATTATCTCTCGTACTTGTCTGTGGAATGTTTAACGAGCAGACCGTGTAAAAAAATACACCTATTATTTGGATCTCCATTAACCAGGGGACCATCAAACATGACTCTCACCGATTTTGATTAATTTAAAGTATGTTTTAGAGTTCTTATCTCTAATTATTCTTGTGAAAGGATTTCTTCAAATGGGCCTTAGATTTTCAGAAATTAGATGCCGAGGTTTAGCATACGTTTCAAATACCCATTAGTTTGCAACTCTCAACGTGTCTTCCGTGGTGTGGACGCAGAAAGCTCGCACGCCACCCGTACGGCCCGTGTTCGATGCTAACTCTTCACTTTTTTTTCTTTTTTAATTAATTTTATATTTTAACACTTTATTACAATTTGATTTAAATTTGATATATATTTGACACTTTGAATTGCTGCAAATTTGAATTTTTTTTTTATTTTCGGAAAACATATACAATTACGTTTAGGTTTTTTTTTTTCATGAAAATTTATATGTATTTTATCTAACTTGTAAACTAACATAATTACTGACGAAAATCCAAAATATTTTATGTCTAGATTTTTTTTCTAATTATTATTTACATTTATATATTTTTATATTTTAAGCAAAGTTCAGAAACAATATATCATATATATATTTACTTTATTGAATTTTAACTGAAAATTTATTTTTTCGTGTAAATTATAAATAATAATTTTGATGTGAATTTCAAAATATTTTTTCATTCTAACAAATAATGATAATAAAGCGAAAATTGTCAACTGGAAATGTAAAAATGGTCTGCGGATCCCGCATGCTGTGAAATGTCAGTAATGTTTTGCTGTCAACAGAAATATTCCTGGTATTTCGCAGGAAACTTACTGGCATTTCTGTAGAAAGTTTTTAACATATACAGTAAAGTTCCAGTCATTTTCAAGAAATGTTTCTTGGAAATAATGGGCAACTCAGCTGCCCATTTTTTCCCAGGAACGTTGCTAAATTTTTTTTACTGTGCACTATTTTTGAATTAAAAAATTGCCCTTACTTAAAGACACAAAATTTTAAGATCAAATAAAGCGAAATTAATCTTTCAGAGTTTGTAGTGGCAAACGACATTCGGCTAATAAGTTGAAACCTCAACGTTATAGTTTTGACGGTTAATGGGTTAATAGACAACTTATACGATTAACCTTTTATGTGCCAAATTATGAATTCACAAAAATGTCATCTTCTAAAGCAGTTTCTTTGAAATTTTTAAAGTACATTCCAAGACTTACACAATCATTTAATAAATTTTTGAAGGATTTTGTAAATTAAAATTAATTAATTAAATTTGAATTTATAGGGATTTTGTGCAATATTTACAACTCCATTCAAATCTTTATATAAAACCTTTTTATTAGTATTTTATAGAATTAGGAAATGTAGAAATAGAACGTTATTACAATAGAAATAGAGAAATATTTCCGAACTGAAACATCTCCTCCCCCTCCCCCCACACACTCTTTCAACGTCAAGAAAGGTAAAAAAATTCAGAGACAAAAGAAACCATCATTTTAATAATATTTTTGTTTTGTGCAACTATTAATGTTTTTGGAAGAAGATAAAGCAAAGTAGTCCGAGTGCTATATGACCAAAACAAGGTGAAAACTGCAAATCGTGATAAGAATATACCGATTGGTCAGTATCAACTTTATATTAATAAAATGCATTTCAAAGGGGAAGGCATCGCGTGAAGTCATGGGAATTCAAGATGGCGGCTGTTATTCAAAATGGCGTAATTTGCTGAATTTTCTCATTATCCATCATATAAATGTACGTTTCAGGTCGATTTTGACGTTTTTAACGTCAAAAATTTCGTTTTTAATACTTTCCGCCATAGTTGAATGACTTTATGAATTGAGTTTGTCTGTTTGTTTGTCTGTCTGCCTGCTTTCCATGCCATGCTCTAACTCGCTTAAATCCACTCAGATTGTCATGGAATTTATGTATGTTATTGGAATTTACAATAGCATGTTGCGAATAAAAATGAAGTATATAGGTTTTATAGTCCGTTTACAGGGCCTTCAAAAGAATTCCATTACGTTATTGTCTATTAGTGCGGGTGCTACTGTTGAGAAAACTGCAAATCGTGAGAAGAATATACCGATTGGTGAGTATCTACTTTGCAACCCATATAAGAGGGGGAGGCATCGCGTAAAGTCGTAGGAATTCAAGATGGCGGCTGCTATTCAAAATGACGTCCATTTTCTTACTATCCATCATATAAATGTATGTTTCAGGTCAATTTCGGTGTTTTTAACATCAAAAATTTCGTTTTTAATACTTTATATCATAGATGAATGAGTTTATGAATTCAGTTTGTCTGTTTGTTAGTTTGTCTGTCTGCTTGCCATGCCATGCTCTAACTCGCTTAAATATCGCTGCTCGCTTAAATCCACTCAGATTGTCATGTAATGATTATCAGTTATTGAAGTTTGCAATGATATGTTCCGAATAAAAATTGTAGCGCATAGCTTTTATAGTCTGTTCATAGGGCCCTCAAAGAATTCCATTACGTTATTGTCTATTAATCCGGGTGCTACGGTTGACAAACCTGCAAATCGTGAGAAAAATATACCGATTGGTGAGTACCTACTCTATATTAATACAATCCATATATGAGGGGGAGGCATCGCGTCAAGTCGTAGGAATTCAAGATGGCGGCTGCTATTCAAAATGACGTCATTTTCTGAATTTTCTTACTATCCATCATATAAATGTATATTTCAGGTCAATTTCGATGTTTTTAACGTCAAAAATTTCGTTTTTAATACTTTCTGTCATAGATGAATGAGTTTATGAGTTCAGTTTGTCTGTTTGTCAGTTTGTCTGTCTGCTTGCCATGCCATGCTCTAACTCGCTTAAATATCGCTGCTCGCTTAAATCCACTCAGATTGTCATGTAATGATTATAAGTTATTGAAGTTTGCGATGACATGTTCCGAATAAAAATTGAAGCGCATAGCTTTTATAATCTGTTCATAGGGCACTCAAAGAATTCCATTACGTTATTGTCTATTAATCCGGGTGCTACGGTTGACAAACCTGCAAATCATGAGAAAAATATACCGATTGGTGAGTACCTACTCTATATTAATACAATCCGTATATGAGGGGGAGGCATCGCGTCAAGTCGTAGGAATTCAAGATGGCGGCTGCTATTCAAAATGACGTCATTTTCTGAATTTTCTTACTATCCATCATATAAATGTATGCTTCAGGTCAATTTCGATGTTTTTAACGTCAAAAATTTTGTTTTTAATACTTTCTGTCATAGATGAATGAGTTTATGAATTCAGTTTGTCTGTTTGTTAGTTTGTCTTTCTGCTTGCCATGCCATGCTCTAACTCGCTTAAATATCGCTGCTCGCTTAAATCCACTCAGATTGTCATGTAATGATTATAAGTTATTGAAGTTTGCAATGACATGTTCCGAATAAAAATTGAAGCGCATAGCTTTTGTAGTCTGTTCATAGGGCCCTCAAAGAATTCCATTACGTTATTGTCTATTAATCCGGGTGCTACGGTTGACAAACCTGCAAATCGTGAGAAAAATATACCGATTGGTGAGTACCTACTCTATATTAATACAATCCACATATGAGGGGGAGGCATCGCTTCAAGTCGTAGGAATTCAAGATGGCGGTTGCTATTCAAAATGACGTCATTTTCTGAATTTTCTTACTATCCATCATATAAATGTATGTTTCGGGTCAATTTCGATGTTTTTAACGTCAAAAATTTCGTTTTTAATACTTTCTGTCATAGATGAATGAGTTTATGAATTCAGTTTGTCTGTTTGTTAGTGTGTCTGTCTGCTTGCCATGCCATGCTCTAACTCGCTTAAATATCGCTGCTCGCTTAAATCCACTCAGATTGTCATGTAATGATTATAAGTTATTGAAGTTTGCAATGACATGTTCCGAATAAAAATTGAAGAGCATAGCTTTTATAGTCTGTTCATAGGGCCCTCAAAGAATTCCATTACGTTATTGTCTATTAATCCGGGTGCTACGGTTGACAAACCTGCAAATCGTGAGAAAAATATACCGATTGGTGAGTACCTACTCTATATTAATACAATCCACATATGAGGGGGAGGCATCGCTTCAAGTCGTAGGATTTCAAGATGGCGGTTGCTATTCAAAATGACGTCATTTTCTGAATTTCCTTACTATCCATCATATAAATGTATGTTTCAGGTCAATTTCGATGTTTTTAACGTCAAAAATTTCGTTTTTAATACTTTCTGTCATAGATGAATGAGTTTATGAATTCAGTTTGTCTGTTTGTTAGTGTGTCTGTCTGCTTGCCATGCCATGCTCTAACTCGCTTAAATATCGCTGCTCGCTTAAATCCACTCAGATTGTCATGTAATGATTATAAGTTATTGAAGTTTGCAATGACATGTTCCAAATAAAAATTGAAGCGCATAGCTTTTATAGTCTGTTCATAGGGCCCTCAAAGAATTCCATTACGTTATTGTCTATTAATCCGGGTGCTACGGTTGACAAACATGCAAATCGTGAGAAAAATATACCGATTGGTTAGTACCTACTCTATATTAATACAATCCACACATGAGGGGGAGGCATCGCTTCAAGTCGTAGGAATTCAAGATGGCGGCTGCTATTCAAAATGACGTCATTTTCTGAATTTTCTTACTATCCATCATATAAATGTATGTTTCAGGTCAATTTCGATGTTTATAACGTCAAAAATTTCGTTTTTAATACTTTCTGTCATAGATGAATGAGTTTATGAATTCAGTTTGTCTGTTTGTTAGTTTGTCTGTCTGCTTGCCATGCCATGCTCTAACTCGCTTAAATATCGCTGCTCGCTTAAATCCACTCAGATTGTCATGTAATGATTATAAGTTATTGAAGTTTGCAATGACATGTTCCGTATAAAAATTGAAACGCATAGCTTTTATAGTCTGTTCATAGGGCCCTCAAAGAATTCCATTACGTTATTGTCTATTAATCCGGGTGCTACGGTTGGCAAACCTGCAAATCGTGAGAAAAATATACCGATTGGTGAGTACCTACTCTATATTAATACAATCCATATATGAGGGGGAGGCATCGCGTCAAGTCGTAGGAAATCAAGATGGCGGCTGCTATTCAAAATTTCGTCATTTTCTGGAATTCTTGCAATTTTCAAACTATTCAACGTATAAAAGTGTGTTTGATGTAAAATGTATGTACAAAATCTGCAAAAATATGTGTGGCTATAGAAAGGTTGGACTTTCTTGCACACTTCTTGAGGATACAAAGTGAAGTTTTTATATTCTCAAACTTTAAATGTAACATGCAATTTTTTAATATCTTGTACAATTAAGGTATTCATAAAAAAGCATTTTTGTTATTTATTTATTCCTTTCATTTTCCTCACTATAAAATACAAAATTACGTTAATAATTGTCCTATTTTCATTTTAAGCATATTTCTGATATTAAGAAGGGAATTTTTCAATTTAAAAATATCGAAATTGACATCATAGACACATTTATATGAAGTATAGGAATAAAAATGCAAACAATTTTGAATGACGGCCGCCATCTTGAATTCCAATGAATTTGCACGATGCCCCAACTTCGTATATGCATTGTATTAATATGAAATAGATACTGATTTTTCGGGATATCTTTATCACAAAATACAGTTTTTTCATACCTAGCTACCTAGCAGTTCCACTAACAGTTAATTTAACTTATGATCTTTACAGAATTTATACATGAGTTACAAACGAACATATTCTTATTTTGATGCGATTTTTTTGGTAAATAAACGATAAATACTATGCACATCTTATTCTATAGTAAGTATCTTGTAGCGCACCTCACTGATGTATGTCAATTTGAATGTGTTTTAGAGAGTATAACACGATTAAAACACATTGCAAACGATTTTCCCCCATAGACAATAACATAATGGAGTTTCTTTGAGGGCCCTGTAAACGGACTATAAAAGCTATACACTTCAATTTTTATTCGGAACATGTTATTGTAAACTTCAATAACATATATAAATTACATGACAATCTGAGTGAAATTAAGCGAGTAGCGATATTTAAACGTGTTAGAGCATAGAATTGTAAGCAGACAGACAGACTAACAAAGTGACAAACTCAATACATAAATCCATTCAACAATGACGGAAAGTATTGAAAACGAAATTATTGACGTTAAAAACTTCGAAATCGACCTAAAACGCACATTTATATGATGGATAGTAAGAAAATTCAGAAAATGACGCCATGTTGAATAACAGTCGCAATCTTGAATTCCCATGACTTTACGTGATGCCCCCCCCCCCCCCCTCTGAAATGCATTCTATTAATATAAATTAGATACTCACCAATAGGTATATTCTTATCACTATTTGCAGTCTTCTCAACCGTAGCACCCAGACTAAAGGGTCTGTAACTCATTCTAAACTGTATTACAACTTGTAGATGTATTAAATGAATTTTATAACAGGTTATTTTAATGGTAATTTACAGTACCGTCGGACATAAAGGGTTAAAGTGTTGAATGCTTTTTATTGAAATTCTTTTCAAACGTGCACGTGTTTACACAAAATGCTTATAGTCCGGGTGCTACGGTTGCGGAAACTGCAAATCGTGATAAGAATATATCGATTGGTGAGTATCTACATTAATGCAATAATATTTCAGAGGGCGAGGCATCGCGTAAATTCGTGGGAATTCAAGATGGCGGCTGTTATTCAAAATGTCGCCATTTTCTGAATTTTCGTACTATCCATCATATAAATATGCATTTAAGGTCAATTTCAATGTTTTTAACGTCAAAAATTTTGTTTTTAATACTATCCGTCATAATTGAATGAGTTTATGAATTCAGTTTGTATGTCTGCTTGCTTGTCATTCCATGCTCTAACTCAATTAAATATCACTACTCGCTTAAATTCACTCAGATTGTCATGTAATTTATGTAAGTTATTGAAGTTTACAATAAAATGTTCCGAATAAAAATTTAAGTGTATAGGTTTTATAGTCTGTTTGCAGGGCCCTCAAAAGATTTCCACCACGTTATTGTCTATTAATCCGTGTGATACGATTTATAAAACTGCACATCGTGCGAAGAATATACCGACTGGTGAGTATCTACTTTATATTAATACAATCCATATAAGAGGGGAGACATCACTCAAAGTCGTAGAAATTCAAGATAGCGGCTGTTATTCAAAATGCGTCATTTTCTGAATTTTTGAGCTATCCATCATATAAATGTGCATTTCAGGTCGATTTCGATGTTTTTAGTGTAAAAAAATATTTCGTTTTTAATACTTTCCGGCATAATTGAATGAATTTATGAATCCAGTTTGTCTGTCTGCCTGCTTGCTTGTCCACGCTCTAACTCGCTTAAATATCGATACTCGCTTAAATTCACTCAGATTGCCATGTAATTTATATATTTTGTTGAAGTTTAAAATAATATGTTCCGAATAAAAATTCAAGTGTATAGGTTTTATAGTCCATTTACAGGGCCCTCAAAAGAATTCCATTACGTTATTGTCTATGGGGGGAAATTGTTTGCAATGTGTTTTAATCGTGTTATACTCTCTGAAACACATTCAAATTGACATACATCAATGAGGTGCACAGCAAGATACTTACTATAGAATAAGGTGTGCATAGTATTTATCGTTTATTTACAGTGACACACCAAAAAAAGAATACGTGCGTTTGTAATTCGTGTATAAATTCTATAAAGATTATCAGTTAAATCAACTGTTATTAGTGGAGCTGCTAGGTATGAAAAAACTGCATTTTTTGATAAAGATATCCCGAATGGTCAGTATCTATTTCCCATTAATACAATGCCTATAAGAAGTTGAGGCATCGTGCAAATTCATAGGAATTCAAGATGGCGGCTGTTATTAAAAATTGTTTGCATTTTTATTCCTATACGTCATATAAAAGTGCCTATGATGTCGATTTCGATATTTTTAAACTGAAAAATTCACTTTTTAATATCAAAAATACGCTTAAAATGAAAATAGGACAATTGTTAAAGTATTTTTGTATTTTATAATGAGGAAAATGAAAGGAACAAGTAATATAAAAATTTTGTTTTTAAAGTCAATTCCTACTTAGGCCATCAAAGAAAAATTTAATATAATCAAGCTAATATGAGTTTTTGTTGCATTAAAATATCTCAATTTGTTGATTTTCTATAAGCAAGTAGGTTTACAATGGAACTCTATGGGAATTTGGCGAAATATTACAGATATCGCCAAGTTGGCGTCACTTTTGGCGACTCATTTTGGCCGCCAAATTTGGCGATATATTGCCAAGTTGGCGACAAACTTGGCGGTATTTGGCGACAGAACAGGGTCCCCCCCCCCTATGGTAACCCTTATTGAAAATGCTTTCATTGAAATTCAATAACCAATGGCTGCCATTTTGTTTTCCATGCAAAACTAAAATTAATTAATTAAAATTTAATTAATTAATTAATATTTGAAAAAACTTTATTAACATCAATTGTCATCCAGTACAAGTTTTAAAAAATTTATTTCAACCTGATAGGTTGAATAATGAGTATTTTATTAACGATTGAAAATTTGAACAAGATAAATATATAAATATATAAATATATAAATAAATATAGGGAGAGTGTGAGCTAATAGTAGGAATTGAATAAATAAATAACAAAAGAATAAATAAACAAAAGAATAATTAAATAACAAAAGAGAATGTAAAAACTTCACTTTGTATCATCATATTTCTCCCATTCGTTTTTGCAGTTGCAAAATAATGTGCAAGAAAGTCCAACCTTTCTACAGCCACACTTACTTTTACAGATTTTGCACATACATTTGACATTAAACACACTTTTATACTATGAATAGTATGA
Organism: Maratus speciosus; assembly: GCA_963932465.1. Classification (NCBI taxonomy): domain Eukaryota; kingdom Metazoa; phylum Arthropoda; class Arachnida; order Araneae; family Salticidae; genus Maratus; species Maratus speciosus. Next base: position 196,897,474 of record OZ010792.1, on the reverse strand, counting down.
AAATTGCAAGAATTCTAGAAAATGATGGCATTTTGAAAAACAGCCGCCATCTTGAATTGAATTCCTAAGATTTGACACGATCTCTCCCCCTCTTATATGGATAGTATTAATATAAAATAGGTACTCACCAATCGGTATATTCTTCTCATGATTTGCAGTTTCCTCAACCGTAGCACCCGCATTAATAGACAATAACGTAATGGAATTATTTTGAGTGCCCTGTAAATGGACTATAAAAGCTATACACTTAATTTTTCATTTGGAACATGTTATTGTAAACTTCAATAACATATATAAATTACATGACAATCTGAGTGAATTTAAGCAAGTAGCAATATTTAAGCAAGTTAGAGCATGGAATGACAAGCAGGCAGACAGACAAATAAACAGACAAACTGAATTCATAAATTGATTGGACTATGGCGAGAAGTATTAAAAGCGAAATTTTTGACGTTAAAAACATAGAAATCGACCTGAAACATACATTTATATGATGGATAGTAAGAGAATTCAGAAAATAGCGGCATTTAGAATACCAGCCGCCATCTTGAATTCCCACGACTTTAGGCGATGCCTCCTCCTCTGAAATGCTTTGTATTAATATAAAGTAGGTACGGACCAATCGACATATTCTTATCCCGATTTGCAGTTTTTGCCTTATTTTTGTCGTGTAGCACTCGGACTATTAAGACCTACACTTAATATACAACCGACGCGACGTGTTCATTTTATGTGAATTCAGAAACTTGCTAGTGAATATCTAACACTAGACTCTTTTGTGAAGTGAACTAGTTCTGTCTGAATTTTATAAATCACTTAACAGCACTTTGCTACTTCAAACACCCGACTGACTATGAACGATTTAGAGGATGCATTATTGAAATTAACGTGGTGTCGATCCGCTTGCTGCTATTGTGAAGGTAATAATTCAATTCAGAGAGTCATTTCTCCGCTACCGAATTTCATTCATTTTCTGTGGTGCGTTAGCAACATAAAGAAGTTAGAAACATTTGCATTCATAAAGCTATAGACAAAAAAATTAAAAGTTAAGTCAAATTGTAGAAAAGATATTTTAAAACTATATTAACCTCTTTTTGCTTGATTTTTTGTTTTCTGAATTTTGCAGGTAAAATCCGTTTAAAATGTTTTGAATAGAACTGGAAAAATATTTAAAAAAAAAATACATTAAAAATTATTAGTATTTATTTCATAGAAGGTAAGCGCCATAATGAAGGGAACATATGTAGTATTCATATGCATATATGTTTTGTCAAGATTAATATAAAACAGGCTTTTGAATTGTATATTACATACTGTAATAAACATTTTTATGTGTCACTAAAAGAAATATTTTTTTTAGAGATACTAATAAGTTTATTATTATTAATATTATTAAAAATAAAATAAGAATCATTGTATCTGAAGCTTAAAAACAGCTTATTTCATAATCATCTTGAAAAAGATTTTATGTTAAAACTCATCCCTAAATGGCTAATAAAAACATGTACACATTCGTGCCTAGCGTTCTGTATTTGGGGCTTTACGATCATGCATAAAAAATATGGTAGAACACATAAATTGATAACTTTAAAAAATATCTACAAGTTGATGCTATGACTTATTTTATTGGATTCTTGATATAAAAAATACAAATAGGTTTACTTTTTACATTCTCTCTTTTGAACAATGAAAAATCTGTGAACATTGAAAAACGTCTCCATTTAAACCAGCCATACTGAACCTTTTTTTTTCTCGCGGACCGCATACACACGTTTTCTACTTACCGGGTGTCCCAAAAAGGACTGACTGATTTTAAAATTTAATAACTTGCAAACGGTGACAGATATTTACAAAATTCTTGCAGGAGGTTTATGCATAAGTTCAAAAGTTTTATTGCAGTGATTTTCGATTTTAGTTCGAATTACAAACAATAGATGGCCCTGTAAGCAATAGTCGCTAAATACAGGCTCGATTTCTGGTCCTTTCTCTTGTTCCATGCTGAAAAAGGAGATGGAAATGTATTATCCGGGCCACGAACTACCAAAAATCGAGCCTGAATTCAGCGTCTATTGATCGCAGCGCCATCTATTGTTTGTAATTCAAACTAAAATTGAAAATCACTGTAAAAAAACTTTTGACCTTATGCATAACCCTCCTGCAAGAATTTTTTAAATATCTGTCACCGTTTGCAAGTTATTGAATTTTAAAATCAGTCAGTCCTTTTTGGGACACCCGGTAAGTGCGCCGCAGCATACTATACTTCGATAATAAAGTAAAAAAAGCCTGCAGGCACAGGTAGATTTCGAAGTTAATTACTAATTTCATCAACAAAAACTAAATGAAGTCATTTGATAAACCGAGTTTATCAATTTTATTTGGCCGCTTTTGGCGCGTTTTTAACTTCATTTTTCTGTAAAAGTTGTTTTTATCTGAATCATGTTAATGTGATTTTTTATTTATACACCCCCCCCCCCCTTTTTTGATTATTATAATTTTTATTTTTTTTGCTGTAAGACTTGGTCCTAGTAAAAAGCGAATTAATATAAAAGTTGTAGATAATATTAAGAAGATTTACAATAAATTGAAGCGGATTTCATATCTTGTGAATTGATGAAGATAGGATTTTCTTTTTCCTCAACTCCCCCTCCAATTTTTTTTCGTTTTTCTTTTTTTTTATTTTGCGGTAAGTGTTAGTCCTATCAAAAACTTGTCAAAATACAATTAGTAGATAACATTAAGATTATTTATAATAAATTTAAGTGGATTTGTTATCTTGGGAATTCACGAAGTTATGAATTTTTTTTATCTTCTTAAAACCCTATTTTTTGCACCCCTTGAGGCCATTTTTATTGATATCAAAAATCTGTCATGCATAAATTTTTGGAGTTTCTCCTAGAAGTAATAATAACTTTAAACTGATTCTATATGTATCATAATTTAAGAAAGATATGGGGTTTTATCTGTTTTCACAAAAATCCTCTCCATTTGCACCCCTTTTGTCCGATTTTACCCAGCAATGAACTTGACCGAGATTTCCTACCCTTGATTTTATGTATCAGTTTGGAAGAGATTTGTGCAGAATTTATGGAAATTATCATGTCCATAAAAAATTGATATATATACATGTATATCTACCATATATATATAAAATCCTAATGAAACGAATTTATGAAACGGAAGTATGAATCGACTGATTAAACAACTGATTATGTTTCACACTGCGATTTCTCCTAAAATATGGAATACTTTGCAATGAAATTCACACCAAAAATCAATGTTGATCCGCAGATTTCAAAACTGGTATTAGAATTTTTAAATTCGAATTAGTTTTCGAAATATTAATTTTTTTCTAATTTTATGTACATTTTTCTAATGATGGCAACTTAAATTTGAATCAAACAGATATTTTTTTTTATATTTCAATAAAGGTTGATATGGTAACCAGGCTATTGTTGTTTATTTGACAATAAATGTTTATTTACTTTTATTTCTTTTTACAAATTATATAAATTATTTTGTTCTATGATTATTAATTAATTTTTTGATATTTCCTTTAGAAAATAATAGAAAATAATTATGAAATACAGTACTACTTAGTTATTCCGTTGATAAATTTCGCCAAATTATATAAATCGCCGTAACACTCGCCAAATTATACAAATTGACATAATATTTATTTTAAATAACGAAAGAACAAATAAATTAGTATAACATTAATAAATATACGAATAAAACGTCGAAATAAAAATCACTTGATGACGTAAACACGTGTAACTTGCTTAAAGTCAAGTGAATGTGACATTTACGATCAACCATTATTGACATTTAATCTTATAGTTTGGCGATAGATTTTTGGTTGTCGGGATATCTAAGGAATACCAAAAATGCATATGTAACTGGTATTTGAAAACGAGGTTTTCGCCAAATTTTCGTAAAAAAAATAAAAATCACTCCAAACTTGCGGTGCGTATCTAGCCAAATATTACCACTCGAAAAAAAAAAAAAATGCTAACTGGCGAGTTGAAAAAAAAGCTATTGGCGAGATTTGCATCCTACTAGCATAACAGTACCCTGAATTCTTTGCGACCATGCCAACTTTTATGTAGTTTTATTCGAAAAAAAATTTTGATATTTTAATCAAAATCGAAATCTCTGTGTAACAGATAAAGGTATTTATATGTACTGCTAATTATTCTATGTGGTTTTCATGTTACAGGAAAGAAAATATATACAAATTTATTAAAATTTGAAGTGCCCTAAATATAGAACATTTGCACAAATGGGTTAACTATGAAAAATTCTGACATATGCAGCGATATGTTTCAAAAACTTTATAGAATACAGTATAAATATCGTTACTTAACCCATTAATTTCCAAAACTATAAAACTGGGATCTTCAACTTTTTTGTTGAAAAGTGTTTGCGTATGCAAATTTTGAAAGATAACCTTAATGTTATATAATGGTCAAAGTTTCTGTTATTGCTCAAAATACCATTTTAAGGCAGATTGTCAATGCAACCACGTTCGTCCGGAACGATAACATTCATAAAACCCTCAAAATATGGTCAATCTCGCAAGCTATAAAAATCTTTCAAAACATTTCTATAGCGTATTCATATACCAAACGAAGCTTTTCGGTTAATAAAATCACATACTATTAACAATTCAGTTGGTAAAAAATGACCGCTTGCCATCCTAAGCTGAGATGACGGATTTGCCCCATCTTCTAAACGAAGGCGGCACGAACCACCTTAAACGCTTCTTTGAGGTTTTTCCAAATTCTAATTTTTTTTTCTTCATTTTAATCTCTATTCTCTTATTTTTAATTATATTTTTATGACATCGTTCCTGCCTAAACATTTGGCACCGGAAAACATCTACTTTTTTTAAAAATCCATTGTTTTTAATATTTTCTAGTTTTTTCAGCTTTCTTTTGTCACTTTTCGATCATCGAAATTTGATTCGCAACACTTGTGCAACCTTGGCTGCTGAAATTGCACATGAAATCCGGCAGTTACTTTTTTGGCTGCTTTTATTTTATTTTCCTAAGTTATTATTGTTGACATTAAGTTATATGTATATATAATAATAATAATTTTATGGCTCTGTGACATTTTTCTTTTTCTCCCCCACCCTCTGTTTGCTTCGATGAACCCTATCCTCTGTTATATGGGTGCAAATTCCGAATTTTTTGCTTACCATCTACGCATCAAAAACTAATCTATTGATCACCTTCGACTGAAAGTAAACAAGAGCATTTTTAAATCCAAAATAGTTGTATCTTAATAGCTAATTTAAGCATGCGGATTTATTTTTACCGTTACGTCAACGCCACACCAGCGGGTAATAGGATTTAAGCAGATAACACTTTGTATAACTGTGTATTCAAGTCAAATAGGCAATGATTTGAGTTGGTTATAATAAGCGGTCATTTTAAATTTATATTTTGTTTTTCTTTGTTTATCATCTTAAGATCTGTTTAATGAAATTAAACTTAGTTTTTAAGGAATGGAAACATAAGATATGCAAATCAATATATATGTAATTAATGTTGGTAAATATAAAATATTGTGCATATATTCCTTGTATGTCTTTCTGAACATTATGTTCTGCATCTGTTGTAATCTGTATGAAATGAAAATGCCATTTGTTGTACAATAATTATGTGAAATTCCATTCTTATTTAAAATTTTAAATTTTATCTTATAAGAACGAGATATTAACATATTTTTTTCTGTTGCAATTTCAATATTTAAAAAAAAATCATAAAGTGAAAAATATTAATATACTTTTTAGCTATAGCCCAGTGGTAGGGGAGCAAAAAAAGGCCGAATTTGGAATTAATTAGGGGAAAGCTGGAAATTGTTTTAATTCCTTCTGTTTAGGTGTAGAATGAATATGCTATGTTTCCCCCCTCGTACTAGGTGAGCGTTAGGAAATATGTATAGAATTATAGTAAAAAAACACGTTTTTTGCATATCATAACAATATCTCAAAAGAGCTAACTCTGTCAAAAACATTATCAATACAAATGTTATAGAGCTTAAAATTCTGAGTAAAATGAGTACCTACACTCAATGCTTGTGTTGAATATTAAGGTCATAATTCTACTTCAAAGTTTTAGACCCATCATCAGGGGGATGATCTCAGAATTAATTGGGAGAAAACTGGAAATTGTTTTAATCCCTTCAGTTTAGGTCTAAAATGAACGTACTATGTTTTCTTCTTCGTACTTGGGTGAATGTTAGAAAATATGTACATATTTATTTTCGAAAAACACCTTTTTTTAGTTTCCTTAACAATATCTCAAAACAGCTGACTTTATAAAAAACATTGTCAATACAAATGTTGTAGAGCTTAAAATTCTGAATAAAATGAGTACCATCATTAATATTTTTGTTCAACATTAAGGCCGCAATTCTATTTCAAAATTTTGCCTTAATTGCTAATGAATAGCTTGAAGTCAGGAAAAACCAAGTTAACTTAACAATATCTCAAAATAACTAACTCTGTCAAAGTCATTGTTAAAACAAAATGTATAGAGCCTAAAATTCTGAGTAAAATGAGTACCTACACTTAATATTTTTGTTCGATATTAAGGCCGCAATTTGAGATATTGTTAAGTTAACTTGACCTCTTCTGGCTTCAAGCTCTTGATTTGAAAATTGTTGAAATATAATTGCGACCTTAATGATGAACAAAAATATTAATGATGGTACTCATTTTATTCAGAATTTTAAGCTGTACAACATTTGCATTGACAATGTTTTTTATAGAGTTAGCCGTTTTGAGATATTGTTAAGGAAACTAAAAAAACGTGTTTTTCGAAAATAAATATGTGCATATTTTCTAACATTCACCCAAATACGAGGAAGAAAACATAGTACGTTCATTTTAGACCTAAACTGAAGGGATTAAAACAATTTCCAGTTTTCTCCTAATTAATTCTGAGGTCATCCCACTGATGATGGGTCTAAAACTTTGAAGTAGAATTGTGACCTTAATATTCAACATAAGTATTGTGTAGATACTCATTTTGCTCAGAAGTTTAAGCTCTACAACATTTGTATTGACAATGTTTTTGACAGAGTTAGCTGTTTTGAGATATTGTTATGGTATGCAAAACAAAACGTGTTTTTTTACTATAATTCTATACATATTTCCTAACGCTCACCTAATACGAGGGGGAAAACGTAACATATTCATTCTAGAACTAAACAGAAGAGATTAAAACAATTTCCAGCTTTCCCCTAATTAATTCCGAATTCAACCCCCTAACCACTGGGCTACTAGTGCAAAACGTAAACTCATTGACGGACCCTTTTTCGATCAGGATTAAATTGAAATTTTTCTCTTTTTATAAATTTTATATATAAGACTTGTCGGAAGTTATGTTAATTTTTTTAATATTGAAAATGAAAGAAACATAACTGAATTGAATAGTCATTGATATATTTAAGGTTATTTTGTGCAGAATTATTCATTAAATACCTTTTAATCTAAAGGATTTGCAGTTAACTTTCTATAGAAGTTTGCTGAATCCTCAGGTGAATGTTTCCAGTCTGAATTTCTATAGGTATTAAAACTCAAATAAAATTGCTTTCACTCCAACTTCATGGTAGTCTTAACGATTGAAGACTGTCTTTAATTAAATCTTAGTCGATGCACCTCTTAAGTATATTTAGTGAAAGCAAAATTTTCAGTGTAAAAGTCTAAGATCCGATTTACGTACCTTAAGAAATGTTTCAAAATAGAGACGAACTTTGAATTAGACAATGAATTGTTCCTAGTGTCGTCATAAGCGGAGTGTCGCGGTAACCGGAGTTGGAGAAAAATATATTTATAAAAAACTGTATTTTTAATTAATTCAATATAATTTTAAATTCATAACTGTTCTTGCAGTTTTAATCAATAAAATATTACTATTAAACAAAATAAGCACAAAAACAAAATTGAAAAGAATAAAAATCAGATTTATGATGACTTGTTTTTTTATTGTTACGTGAAATATTGATGAATTAAGGTTTGTTACCCCTAAATGTGCTTCCTACATTTCTTTTTTCACTATAATACAAACAATTGTAATCAATATCCGTCGTTTCAGAAATGGATGTTAGATAATTTCTGATTGTTTAAATGCAATGCAATACTTCAGTTTTAGTCGGATGAAAGACGCCGTGTAACCACAAGAAAGGGCCGCCTGACCAGAACTAAAAGACCACGAGTAGACTGATATGTCTATCTGAAGCTTAAGTGGGTCATTCATTGGGTGTGTGTTATTTATTCAGATAAAGGATTGAAGTAAAATTTCTCATTTATCTCAATGGGTATTTTAGACACTTTTGTGAAAAGTTTTGCTAAGACATTTCTTACCGCTTAATTTCTGTTCTTATAAGATGTATTATGAAAAATGGACAATTTTCCTAAACCGTCGGGATATCCGGAGTTGAAAATTATTCAGCGACGCAAAATCCGGAGTTTATTTACATTAAAATCATATACAGAAAATCGGGACTTTGAAAAACTGACGTGATAAGCGGAATGACATGAAAACCGGGTGTCGGGATAACAAGGTCCGACTGTATTTGTTTTATTTTCAATAGTTTAAATCAGTTAAAAAAGAGAAAATGTCAACGCGAAATGTTAGAAAAGCGAAGTTATTAGTTTTAAAACCGAATTTCTGTACATTTTAAAAGAAAAAATTATTTAAAAAGTACATAAACATAATACGCTTGGTAAATATTATTATCACAATTAATTTTAATAAAATGTACAAATTCAAATTTCATGTCGTGTGTTTTGTAGTTACTTTTAGTCCAGTCTCTCTAAACACATGTCCTGAATTCAAGCTTGCACTTTATAATGGAATGGTTAAAATTCATTGCAGTTACTTCATTGCAGTCTTAAAGATTGAAGACTGTCTTTAATTAAATATTACTCAATGGCCATCTTAAGGATTTAAATATTCAGTGAAAAAGTCTAAGATTCAATTTATGTTTCTAAAGAAAGGTTTCAAAATACACGAGACGCATTTTGAATTAGACAATGAATTGTTCTTTATTATAAACATTGAATGTGATAATTTTATGCATATTTTTGTTTTATTTTCAATGGTTTCAATAAGTTAAACGCGAAATTTCAGAAAATAAGAATTATTAGTCTTAAAAATGTATTTCTGTGGGACCTTTTCTCTATCAGGATTAACTTCAAATATTGCTTTTTTTTTAAATTTTAGATATAACACGTGTCGGATTTATGCTATTTTTTTTAATATCGAAATTGAGGGAAACATAACTGAATTGAATAGTCGCTGATATATTATATGTTATTTTGTGAAGAATTATTCATTAAATACCTTTTATTCTAAAGGATTTGCAGTTAATTATCTGTGGAAGTTTTCTGAATCCTCAGAGTGAATTTTTCCAGTCTGAATTTCAATAGGTATTAAAACTCAAATAAAATTGCTTTCACTCGTACTTCATTACAGTCTTATGATTGAAGACTGTCTTTAATTAAATCTTAGTCGATGCACCTATTAAGGATTTAGTGAAACCAAAATTTTCGATGTAATAGTCTAAGATTCGATTTCCGTGTCTAAAGAAAAGTTTCAAAATACACGAGACGAACTTTGAATGAATTGTTCCTTATTATGAACACTGAATGTGACGATTTTATATATTTTTTGTTATATTTTTAATACTTTCAATCAATTAAAAAAGAGAAAATATCAATGCGAAATTGTTAGAAAAGCGAAATTAATAGTTCTAAAAACGAATTTCTGTACATTTTAAGAAGGAAAAATGAATGAAAAAATATTATAAACATAATAAACTTGTAAATTGTATCATAGCAATAAATTTTCATAAACAAGGACAAATTCAAATTTCATCTCGTGTGTTTTGTAGCATTCTATTAGTCTAGAGTCTAGACTCTCTAAACACATGTCCTGAACCGAAACTTCTACATTTATAACGGAATGCTTAACATTCATTGCCGTTACTTCATTGCAGTCTTAACACGTTAAGCGCCATGTCAGTCACCGGTGACTGGCACCGAACTTTCCATTTAAAATTCGTCATTCACCGATGACTGACGTCTAAAATATGATGTAAACTAAAAAAATATGTATTGTTTTAAGTAACTACTGAAAATTTATTTAAAATTTACCTATCGGGTGTCCCAAAAAGGAGTGACTGATTTTAAAATTCAATAACTTCCAAACGGTGACAGATATTTAAAAAATTCTTGCAGGAGGGTTATGCATAAAGTCAAAAGTTTTATTACAGTGATTTTTGATTTTAGTTCGAATTACAAACAATAGATGGCGCTGTAAGCAATAGTCGCTAAATACAGGCTCGATTTTTGGTTCTTTCTGTTGTTCCATGCAGAAAAAGGAGATGGAAATGTATTATCCGGGCCACGAAGTACCAAAAATCGAGCCTGAATTTAGCCTCTATTGATCGCAGCGCCATCTATTGTTTGTAATTCGAACTAAAATCGAAAATCACTGTAAAAAAACTTTTGACTTTATGCATAACCCTCCTGCAAGAATTTTTTTAATATCTGTCACCGTTTGGAAGTTATTGAATTTTAAAATCAGTCAGTCCTTTTTGGGACACCCGGTACCTTTTATTTATTACAGGATTATACTTTCTTAAAAATCTCTCTATTCTAAAAAAAAGTAACTACCGCTGTCACCGCCGCCGCCGCCGGTTTTGAATTTTTTGTGACCGGAGGTCTTTCTTCGTCAATATTGAGAAAAATAATGCATACACAAATATGAAAATCAGTGGTTTTATACAGAAATGTTTGATAAATACGCTGATGCAGACAGTTTTTAAATCGAAGAATTATTTTAAGAGATATTTAATGCTAAAGTTGGACAAAATCGTTCCACTAAAAAAGTTTTATAGCAGCAAAAACTATACATGGCAGCGTAATCATTTTTAGATCATTTTATGCGTTAGAATTTGCCGGAGTGCAGATTGCATTAATTTTTTTATTTTGACTCATTTTTTCAGGTTTTATTTCTATTTTAAATTCAAATTTTCTGCATTTCTAGAGATATTTTTTACAGATTTCAGAAAATTGTACTAATTTAAACTGTTGCCAACTGTATAAAAAGCGCAAGCAATAATGTTTACTTCAAATTAAAAATTTATTTACACGTGACTATTATAAACAGGAAAAAAAAACTTTCAAATTAGAATTAAATAATTATGTATAAAAAGCAGGAACTTATTAAAAATTACGTCATAAAAAGTACACACGTGAATTTTAAAAGAGAAAGGATATTGTAAAATAATAAATTCATTAACATGCGTTAGAAGTCTTAGGAGAAATTATGTCATATTTACGTCACATTATAGTTATTACATAAAATGAACACAAAATAATATTGCAAAAAAGTTTAAATTTAGAAATTGCGCTAGACATTTATTTAATATTTTGAGAGGATATTTTCAACTATTTTTGTTAGGAAACCGCAAATAATATTTCATTGCTAACAAAAGTACTTTCATGCGATTATTTAAAAGAGAAAGAATAGCTTGGTAAAAATTACGTCAGATTAAAAACGATTAATTTAAAATATCTCATTTAAAAGAACTTTCTTTTCGCTTTGTTAAAAATTACCAGAGACAAAGACTCTGTTTACTTAATTCCTTTTATATTAGCTTATTTTGAAATGTTGTTACACGTGTCTACGTCATCAACTTATTTTTATTTCGACATTTTATTCGTATTTTTATTAATGTTGTACGAATTTATTTGTTCTTTCGTTATTTAAAATAAAAATTATGTCAATTTGTATAATTTGGCGAATGGTTTGGCGATTTATATAATTTGGCGAAATGGGTCGTCGGGATATTCAAGTAGTACCGCAGCGGATTTGGCGTTAAAATTCCCCAATCAAAGAGAAATGAATTGAAATTTGTTTATAGGGAGATCGCCACTGTTTTTTAAATTATAATTCAATCTTTCGAAATCTTTTTAAAGCCGATCAAATTAGCGTGCATTTAGAGCCTGCGGTGTCTGGACGGGGGTTGGCCAGCGTAGCTCTTAGGGGGCCGAGCCCCCTAGTTACTTAAAACATTGTAAATGTTTCAGAGCTTCAGTGCCAGTCACTGTGACACTCAACATGTTAAAGATTGAAAACTGTCTTTAATTAAATCTTGGTCAGTGCACACCTTATTGATTTAGTGAAAGCAATTTTTTTTCTGTAAATGTATAAGATTCAATTTATGTTTCTAAATGAAGGTTTCAAAATACAAGTTACAAACTTTGAATTAGACATTGAATTGTTCCTCATTACAAACATTGAATGTGATGATTTTATGTATATTTTTGTTACATTTTCAGTAATTCCAATCAGTTAAAAAACAAAAAAATGTCAATGCGAATTGTTAGAAAAGCAAAATTATTAGTTTTAATACTTCATTTCTGTACATTGTAAAAAGGTATAATGAATGAAAAAAATATTTATATACATAATAAACTTATTAGGATGAGCGAAGCGAATCCTCTACTAGGCTACGCAAATTACATATTTTTGTACCCTTTACAAAAAAACTATTCAGTATTTTGACTTGAAATTAAGCATAAAAATAAATTATGACCTGTAGATTCGCACAATATTATTTTTTTTTTACAAAATAACCTTAAAGAATTATTATTTTAATTAATTTATTTTACATGCTTTTCCATTACGGACGCATTTCTGTAAATAAAAAATGAAACACGTATATTTTCGAGAAGAAAAATAAATCATGAAGTTAGTCATTGTAGATAGAAACATGATTAATTCAATAGTTTCACGATTTTTTTATGAAAGTTTTAAAATACATTTTTTATGAAAATTATAGCATATTTTTTTGAATTAAAATTTGTCAAAATTTAGCTATTTACATTCAATAATAAAGGTATTTTTCAGTGTTAAGAATCCAAATACACAATTTGTTCTTATTATGTGAAAACATTTACGCAGACGATACTTACGCGTTTAAAAAATATATATTATGTTTTTTTTTTTTTTTTTTTTGTTTTTTTTTTTTTGGTAAAGTAGCAACAAAAGAATTGTAAACAAAGAAGATTAATTGTTAAATTCGGTATATGATAAACTAGCTCTTTAACCCATTCTATGCACGGGAGTTCATGAATTTAATTCTAAAACCATAATTAAAAATAACTATTCGATTAGTGAAATATTTTACTACTACTGTGCCTTTTTTTTTTTAATGAAATTAAATTTATCATGTTACTAATGCAGCAGACGATAAAAACGATATCTTTGGAATAAAGGAATAAAAAATTTTGTTGATGTTTGTGATAAAATGTGTTTCTTTTATTTTTAAAAATTGTAATAATTAAGCGCAATTAAATAATCTCTAATTATTTGCATGTGAGGTAAAAGAATAATCGTAATACCCGCTACAGCTTTTTAATATTACAGCGTGGCGTACTTAATATGCAATGCGTCTTGCAATAGAAAAGTAATTGTTATGGTAAGAATTTTATTGTGAATTTTTACTTTTTGGCAGCTGAAATAACGAAAAATATTTAAATTTTATAGCAAATTCCTGAAAATTTGGTGGTTTGTTATTAATCAAAATTAAAATAGAAATTATTTCGATTGCTTTAGCTGTCTCGGCCGTGATTTAATACACATGTACATAACATTTCACGATTCTGGCTTCCAAACTGTGGATTTGTATAGCATTACAGACAAACAGACAAATTTTCATTTTTATATATTAGATAAAAAATTCCGAGTTAATTCTTAGTTATTTGGCTGAATTTACATTTCTGAAATTAAAATGCACCAAAACATAAAATAACGTTTTTACTTAATAAAGATGCAAAATTAATCTAAAAAGTATTGTTATTTTCAAATATTTATCTTATTACTAGGGGACTTTGCCCAGTGCAAGCTACGCTTGCCAACCCCCGTTCAGACACCACAGAATCTAAAAGAAAACTAATCTGATCGGTTTTCAAAAGATTAGAGAAGATTGAATTATAATGAAAAAACTTGTAGCTATCTCCCTGTAAACGGGTTTCCATTCTTTTCCCTCTGATTGCGAAAATTTAAGGCTGAATAAGTTTCTTTTAAAGCATCCAATGGTTGTTTTCGTGTTTGATTAAATAAGATCAGTTAAATATTTGAGAAGAAGCTAAAATAAAGTGAATTAAGTAAACAGAGTCTTTGCCTCCCGATATTTTTTAACAGAGTTATAATACGATTGACATAATACAATTTACTACAATTTCTACAATTTACTGCCTTAACCCCATCAAGAGCGGTGGTTGATTTTTGGACCACTTAATTTTAATTCTGAAATGCCACATTGGCACCAGAATATAGGAATGAAAATTTCCCTTTTATTAAGTAAGTGAACAAAGGCATTTTCGTATTTCGAAATAAATTTGATTGTAAATTCTGGTACCAGTCACTGATTTCAACATTTTACGAACAGAAGTACCTTGCCCCTGAAAGGGTTAAACGCATATTAATGTATTTATTACTTTAAAGTTTCCTTTTTCTTTTAATATTCACGTGTAAATACAATTTTCAAGACACAATTTTCAATATTTTCCTGCTTTTAACACGTACTCATTTAATAGTAATTTTAAAGTTTTTTTTCTGTTTTTAATAGTCACGTGTAAATAAATTTTTAATCGTAAGGAAATATTATTCTTTGCGCTGTTTTTAGAATTGAAAACAATCTCTATAATAATAGCCTAAGTCATGTGACTAGCATCAACAGTTCCGGGCGGATCCCATAGATTTTTATATTCTAGGCGGCAATTTTGGTACTTTAATGTTAACCAGCCACATGAGTGATAAGCCGCCAAATACTATTCTATCTCCATCATTTCACCTATATTATAATAGACCAAGTCATGTAACTGCCATAAACAATTACGGGCTGATCCCTTCGCTTTTCACACGAAAGGTTTCCATTTTGATTAAAGAATCAAAATTATTTTTTCGAACAAAACTACATAAAAGTTGCCATGGTCACAAAGAAATCTTGGTACTTTTATGTTAGCCGGGTGAAAATCTCGCCAATGGCTTGTTTTTTAACTCGCCAGTTAGCAGTTTTTGATTTTTCGAGTGGTAAATTAAAACGGTACTACTTAGTTATCCCGTTGACCAAAAATCTATCGCCAAACTATAAGATTAAATGTGGATATTGGTTGATCGTAAATGTCACATTCACTTGTCTTTAAGGAAGTTACACGTGTTTACGCCATCAAGTGATTTTTATTTCGATGCTTTATTTGTATTTTTATTAGTGTTATACTAATTTATTTGTTCTTTCGTTATTTAAAATAAATATTATGTCAATTTGTATAATTTGGCGAGTGGTTTGGCGATTTATATAATTTGGCGAAATTAGTCGACCGGATAACTAAGTAGCGCCATTAAAACACTGCTTTGAAGTTTAAATTAAATGTCATAATTTGTTGCATTATTTAATAATAGCCGCCCTTGGCGGTCAATTTAATGTCCCTTAAGCTTTGTATCATGTTGCTTTTATTCATCTTTTAATTTACTGTCTATGTCCCTTACCGAATCGGGAGATTCTGTTAGAGAAATCGAGAACTTTGTATTTTTATGTTAGCTGAGCGCAGATGAAAAATAGCCAAACAATGTTCTCGTCGCATTTTTTCGTATTTCATTAAAAATATAAACCTTTCAATCATTTTATTTGAAACACTTAACATTAATTTTAATCTGAAACATTTAAAATTCATGACTCTCCAATATTTTATAAAAAATAAAAAGAGAAAAATATAGAAAAATAAAAATAATACCATAAAAGATGATATTTAATTTCAACATCAAAGCATTGTTTTAATTTACCACGCTAAAAACAAAAAAGTCCTTCCGGCCAGTGCCGGGAGGAAGAGGCAGCTTTCATATTCCTGATTTTTAAAAAGCCAGCTTATATTATTCAAACACACGAAGCTCTCATTTAGTGGAAATCGATTGCAGGAAATTCAATACTAATTTTTATCAATACTAAATCATTATGAATGAGAATTTCGCGAAATTAGTCAGCTTTATCCAAACTGCTTTTATTTAAAGTATGGCGGTCCTTTTCAGGTGCACCGTGTGGTGACCAGAAGTGGTCAAGTACACGAAAGTAGTCGTCTTATTTAAAGTAACTTATATTTGGTTGCCAAACTCGGCGGTATCTTGAAGTACTTGCCATTTTAAGACAACATGGTGGATGAGGCTAACCAGTGAACCTGGTCGAGACCTTACTAATTCCTATGCACATGCTCACTCACATCGGAATCGGTTGATATATACGAGTGCTGTCACAGGAAAAAAATCAGATTTTTCAAAATGTCACCCACATTAGAAATTCAAACTGATATATCTGAGCCATTTTTGAAGATAAAGACAAAACAAAAAATGGTCCGGAATCCTTATATCTAGGTCAAATACTTAAGAAAGAAACCTTTTCAATTTCTAAATTTTTTGCACCTCACTTTAAATATAATATTTTTTTTTTATTGATGACCGCCATTTTGAACCAAGATGGTTGATGAAGCTGGCGAGCGAACTTGGGCGAGACATTGCTATATACTATCCACATGCCTTCTTACATCGAAATAGGTTAATAAATACGTGTGTTATCGCGTGACAAATATCAAATCGCTTCAAAATGTCAGCCATGCTAGAAATTGAAAGTGTTATTATTTAAATATTTTTTAAGATATAGACGAAACAAAAACTGCTCCGGAATCTTTGAACATCTTTGTACAGTCAAACACATAAAAAAAATCTTTTTCATTTTATAATTTTTTTAAACCTCAATTTAAATTATTATTTTAATAGCAGCCCTTTTGAAACAAGATCGCGAATGAAGCTGGTCAACGAACTCTGTCGAGACATTGGTATGTACTATGTACACACCAAGTTACATCCAAATCGGTTCATAAATACGCCTGTTATAGCGTGACAAAAATCAGGTCGTTTCAAAATGTCAGCAACAATAGAAATTCAAAATGCCATTACTAAGCCATTTTTTTAAGATATAGACGAAACAAAAACTGTTCCGGAATCTTTGTATTAAGGTCAGACACATACGAAAAAAATCTTTTTCATTTTCCAATTTTTTGGTATCTCATTTAATTTTTTTATTTTTTAAATTTATTTAAATGGCCGCCATTTTGAAACAAGATGGCGGATGAAGCTGGCCAACGAACTCGGCCGAGATATTTGTATGTACTATGTACACACCAAGGTACATCCAAATCGGTTCATAAATAGGCCTGTTATTAAGTGACAAAAATCAGGACGTTTCAAAATGTCAGCCACGCTAGAAATTCAAAATGCTATAACTCAGCCATTTCTTAAGATATAGACGAAACAAAAACTGCTCCCGAATCTTTTTATCAAGGTCAAACACATAAGAAAAAAATATTTTTTCAATTTTCAATTTTTTGGTACCACATTTCAAATTTAAATTTTTCTTAAAAATTTAAATGGCCGCCATTTTTAAAGAAGATGGCGGATGAAGCTGGCCAACAAACCAGGTCGAGACATTGGTATATACAATGTATAAACGAAGTTACTTTCAAATCGGTTCATAAATACGCCTTTTATCGCGTGACAAATTTCAGGACGTTTCAAAATGTCAGCCACGCTAGAAATTCAAAATGTTATTACTCAGCCATTTTTTAAGATATAGACGAAACAAAAACTGCTCCGGAATCTTTGTATAAAGGTCAAATACATAAGAAAAAAATATTTTTCTATTTGTAATTTTTTGGTACCACATTTCAAATTTTATATTTTTTTAAAAATTTTAAATGGCCGCCATTTTGAAACAAAACGGCGGATGAAGCTGGCCAACGAACTCGGTGGAGACATTGGTATGTACTATGTACACACCGAATTACATCGAAATCGGTTCTAATATATATATATATATCAATTTTGAACGGAGGGTGGTTTCGGGGTCTGGGGGTCATGATCGAGGAAAATATATCAAATTTTTTTGAAATCGCATTCCTCCGAACGGCTGCAATAGGTAGCTTTTTGTAATGAAATCTGCCTAAAAGGCGATTTAAAATATTAAGACAATTTACCTATCTCCGCAAATTTTTGGAATATTGCTTCAAATTCCCTCACAAGATCTGACATAAAACTTAGGAACGCACCTCAGTGCGCATTTCGGAATTCTTTTTTATATTCAAGAATAATTGGAAAATGAATAAATTCTTCATTTGGAATATCTTTTTCGTCGGACCAGGCTTCGACCTTCCGCGCTTCGGATGTGGACCGCGGTCCACCAGTTGCCGACCGTGGCTCTAAACCATCACAGAAAAAAAAAAAAAAAAAAAAAAAAAACGGAAATAGCCATTCGACTGAAAATTATATCTTATCTCAATTTAAAAATTATTTAAATGGATCTTAGGAGGTCATCTTAATACTAAAATTAAACCACATTCTGAAATTTTTAATATAAGCGTATAATTTGACATCATATTTGGATATTTATAAATTTGTTTGAAAACTTTATCACAATTAACTTATTTTTTATAATTTTTAAAATAATTTTTAAAGAGATTTTCTTAAAAATCTATCTGTATCGCGTGCAGACGATTACGAAAAATAAAACCGTTTGAACTTAAGTTAATATAAATAGTTCAGCATTTCTTTCCTCCTGATATTCCATAACAAAATTAAACTTCAACAATAAATAAAATATTACTTACATTACTATTAAGTTAATAATAATAATAATTAATAATAATAATAGTTGTAACGAGTCCTTCAAAATTCTTATATCACTTGACCGAATGACTTCCCATTTCGTACCGTAAGGTAAATATTTTCAAAACAGCGAATATGTGGCTTTTTTCAGAGTTTGGTAGATGACGACCTCTAAGATTGTTAATTAATCTAAATTCAAAAAAGTTGTAATTACCCTTCGAATCTGTTTTTTCCAGGAAAAAATTTGGTTTTTAAAATGTTTTTCTTTTCTTTTCTTTTGACCGCATGTACGTATACAGAGTAATACATAAAAATGTTAGATTTCATCACACATTTTTCCCAATTTACCAAGTACGTATACAGAGAAATACATAAAAATATTAGATTTAATCAAATATTTTTCCCACTCTTCCAAATGAAAATATTACATTTTAATTCTGGTTACGTGTTTAAGTTATATTCTATAATTCTTCTGACATTGCTAAAAATAATAATAATAATAATAATAAAATGGAAGTATAATCAATAGTTATTGAAATAATTAGATATTCAGTGTAGAGTTTTCTCTTAAATACATTTTGGTTACTTTTAAAAAAATTGGTTTTTAAAAAGTATATTTCTTCTCTTTTCTTTTGGCCGGCTGTAGCAGAGCATGTATACAGAGCAATACATAATACATATATATACAGAGCAATACATAAAACATATATATACAGAGCAATACATAATACATATATATACAGAGCAATACATAAAAATATTACATTTCATCACACATTTTCCACTTTACCAAATAGAAATATTACTTTTCGATTCTTTTTATAACGTTTTAGTTATATTTTATAATTCTTCTTACACTGTAAAAAACAAAAACACACAAACAATTTGTGTAATCTGTAATGAATAATTATTGAAATAATTAGAGTTCTTTGTGAAGTTTTCTTTTAAATACCTTTTAATCTAAAGGATTTACGTTTAACTTTCTAGAGCATGTTATTGAAGTCTTAATAAATTTGTCTCATCTGAATCTCAGACAGTATTAAACCCCAAATAAAATTCTCAACACACTTATTTGATTGTAGTTAGACTCAAAATATTGAAGACTATCTGTAACTAAAATTTGTTGCATGCGTACATCTCACGGATTTCGTTGAAGTAAAATCTCCAAGATAAATGAGTAATTTTGAACTTAGGACATGCGTCTAGAGAAATATTATATAATACAAAATCGAATGAAATTCGACGAAATGAAATTCGAATTGGAAAATGAAATACCTGACGACTTACAGTAAAGTTTTATATATTAAATATACAGGTTTCAATTTAGGATACGTGTTAAGAAAAAGATTGCAAAACATACGAGATGCATTTTCAACTAGAAAATGATTTAGTTTTTAATAAAATAATTGTATCAGACTTTAATTCCTTTCTTTTCTTGCTTTATTTAAGTTTTGGTGAGTTGATCTCAGTTAGTTATGATTTCTTCTTTAATATTCTGTTTAAGCAAAAGTAACTTTAATATGATTCTACTTTTGTTTCATTAATTTACACAATGATTATTTTAAACAAATTATTTTAGCTATAATTTAAAGATTTGTTTAAAATTTACTTAAAGGACTTTTTTATTTTAATTAAAGTGGACAGCTCATGTGAAGATTTGTGTACACGAGGTAAGTCTGATAAGCATCCGACTTTTATTTTTTCTGTGCACAATAGGGATTCAAAGGTGGCGCCACTGTGCACATTGAAAGGAGACAGCTTAATGCCCATGCTTGAATATTTTCCACAAATTCCAGTGAGCTAGTCGTTGCCTTCTGGCAATCGAATGAGAAGCTGTCATACGAGACCGTCGGATTTTGATTTCTGTCAAGATGATGGAACGGGTTGAACAAAGGTACTTCAAAAAATTTTGTCAAAACTTGGTGATTCTCAAATCGAAATAATTCGTAAGATTCATCAGGTGTCGTGAGATTCTTCAATTCTCCAGCTCATTCATCGCACCTGATTCACACTTTCTTGGCAAAACATGGAATTCCAGTCGTTCTTCAACTTCCATACTCTACCATACTTCCATACTCAAATGTATACTCTTCAGACATGGTTCCTTGCTACTTCTGGTTGCTTCCGAAATTGCAGGCACCATTGAAAGGATCCTGTTTTGAGAGTAGAGGTGAGATATTCCGAATGCGATGCCCGAGTTAAGAATCATTCAAAAGAAGAAAAAAAAGGCCTTTCAGAAGGATTTTCGGCAATGGAAAGAACGGTGGGCTAAGTGTGTGGAGGCGCAAGGGGCCTGCTCTGAAGGGGATTAGGGTACCAATTTCGTCAGGTAACTTATACTTCTTTTTCGGACAAAGTCGGATATTTTTCAGACAGGCCACGTACTTTTACTGTACTTTTAATAAATTGAATTTATTTAAAATATATTTTTCCAGTTTCCTATTTTCCATGAACAAAATGCCGAATGTATAACATTAACTTTAAAATTAAATATGTGGTACAGACTAATGCATAAATATATTGAGTAATTTGCAAACACTCTTTCTCAACTTTGCTTACCTAAATTATCGTTTTTTTATTCTGGTTGTAATATGTTTTGTATACATATTATAATAATTTAAATACTGGAAATGGAAACAAGTAAAACTGTAATTTATAGTGAATGTGATAATAAGATATATTCTGTGTAAACTTATGTCCAAAATAACATTTAATCAAAAAGCTTTACAGTATAATTTTTAAGAAAGCTTACTGAATAATAGAGTAAAGATCCTTCAGTAGTAAAGCTTATATAAAATCCTTTCTACTCCTATTTAACTGCAGTCTTAGATAAAAGATTGTACCACTCTTAATTAAAACTTCAATGTACATGTTATGAATTTTGTTAAAGTTTCGGGTATAACGTGTTGCTTTCAAATTCACAAATTTGCCCAGAGAAAGATCAAAGAACATACGAGATGGATTTTCAATTGCCAATTGAGTTTTCCGATTTCACGAATATTGAATATGATGATTTTATGTGTATTTGTGTTACGTTTTCTACAGTTTCCATCAGTTAAATACTTCAGATTAACATTTCCATATTTTTAGGGTTCTGTATTTTAAAAGTAAAAACGGAACCATTATAAGATCACTCTTGTGTCTGTCTGCCCGTCTGTCACAGCCATTCTACTCGTAAACTAGGGAATGTGGAAAGTTCAAATTGCCTGAAATAATAAAGGCTACTGACGCACATATTTCTATATTATTAACCATTGACTAATATATTTAGGGAATATGTAGAGGGGCTAATTAAGTTACTTGAAAAAAAAAATTCTTCGTATATTGTGTGAAAGCTTTCGTAATGCCGAATTCAAAAATACATTTCTTTTAATGTTAGGTATTACATTTTAAGAGATTTCGCCCAAAATGTAATTAAAAAGTTTTGCCTCCCCCCCTTTTATTTCCGAATCTACGGAAACTAAAATTATGAAAAAATTAGGTGTAGTAGAAGTTAATTTGAACCTTGCAGGAAAACTATAGCAATTACCCTAGGTCACATAGTTTTTGAGAAAATCGCATTGGTCCGTTGCACACAAATTTCGATTTATTAACGTTCAACAAAGGTGTTGAAGGGCGCTGGAGGTACCTATCGTAGCGGAAGTATACAAAGATTGTTGATAATGAATTTCAAAAAGAATTGTCGGTAATTTGCCAAGATATACAACCAGTAATGCTCACACTTGACCATTTATTTTCTAGGCTAAATACTGAATACGTAGCTTTACCGTAAAAATGCAACATGAGTACAAAAACATATTTAAGGCTCTGAGATAACTTTTAAAATTTTCCCCCAAACATTCCTAATCTGATATTTCACTTTTAACATATGTACTATAACATTTAATCTTTGTTTTATATACATATAATTCTTCAAGTATTGCTAATATTAAAAAATGTCTTTAATGATAGTCGTTAATAAATTTAGACATATATCGTATATAATTAAATATGAAATACCTAACTTAAAGGAGTTATATTTATCTTCACAAGAAAGCTAACTGAATCCTCAGTGGGATTTTTCTCATCCGAATTTCTGTCTGTATTAACCCTTTATGTTCTGAATTATGAATCAGAAATTTGCTCCTCTTCAAAAATTATCTCCGTTATTGCCTGAAGATATCCAAAACAACTTATATAATAACAATTTGATTTTTAGATAGATTTGAAATAAACTGATATAATAAATCAGTATTTAGTTGTTTTTTTAAATATTTACAGGAATAATTAGATTAATTAACAAAAAATACTGTTATACACAGTACCTCACAATTCTTACAAGAACAATGTAAATAAATGTATTGTGATCCTGACAGTAAATGAGAAGTGTTTTGTAGTTGCAAATTTTTCTTAAAACATTTTTAATAGGGGAAAAGTTAAGTTGAGATAATAACCACATTAAAAAATATTTAGCTTCGACTGTTTTGCTGTGCTTACTATATATGATTCATGAAAGTATTTTGTATGAAACGTGCCATATATTTATGTACCATATACGAATTAAATTAATTTTATACTGGATTTTTTTAAATGGGACTTTAAAGTCCTGTCGGACCATAACGGTTTAAACTTTAAAAAAAAAAAAAAAAAAAAAAAAAAAAAAAAAAAAAAGAATCTTTCCACACTTATTTTACCGTAGTCTGACTTAAAAGATTGATTGCTATTCTTAATGTAAAGCGTAATTCAATGTATATCTTATACATTTCGTTAAAGAAATGCTTTCAAAATAATGTATATGCTTTAGTTTATAAATTGCGTCTGGAGAAAAGTTCTAAAAGGCGAAAGACAAATTTCTGAAGAAAAAAAAAATGCAAAGTTTCTTTATGAGTAGTTGTTGAATGCGAAGATTCTATATACAGAGTGTAAACTCTTGTCAAATAGCTAAATCTTAAACTTTATATTTAGTGGTATAGTTCCAAAAATGTTTCAAAAGTAGCAAATGTTTAAAAAGCGCTTCTTAATCATGTTAAAGGATACATCTATGTCAACAAAATCTTTTTATAAAGGGAAATATCAATTCTTGTATGGTTGCTAGGTCCGATAATGTATATCAAAAAAATTCTTTCTCTTAACTTAAAACATTCAAAATTCCATTTCTGTACAACCAAACGTACCTAGTTATGATACTTTGAATATTATGAGTTATCATCCTTTTCCGGCACTAACAAATGAAAAAAATTATTAAATATTTTTTAACAATTACATTTTACCTCTCATTATATTATATTAGTATATATATTTTAAATGAATCCAATCAGTTATGGATATAATTCTTTCAACAAGCAAATCTTATGTAATTTAAGCCAAATGTACTAAACGTTGGATAATATTCGATATCCTATACAGAATCTATGATTTTTTTTCAGCTTTATTGCGGTATGTTATAAAAATTTTTGTATGAAAAAGAATGTCAGAAATCTTACGGTAATTGCCTTTAATTCCATTCAAAACTTAAACGATTCTCTTCTTCTGCGCTAACGAATATTACATGCTTTTGTGTTAAAATGCCATAAAGGATTTTACATCTTAATCTCTTAATTAAGTGGAAATATCAAAAAGAGTAACTTGAATCAGTAGATTATATAAACCCATTAAGCAATTTACGAAACAATTCCCTATTCACACTAAATTTCTTTTTTATTCACAATGTAACATATTTCGGTTGTATTTTATTATTATTTAAATAGATATTGGTACAATTATAGATATTCTATGTATAATTTATCCTCTAAGTACCTTTCAGTCCGAAAAATTTAAGCTTATATTTTAAGGAAGATCACTGAATCCTCGGGCATTTCTTTCATCTTAATTTCTGTCAGCATTAAACCTCAAATAAAACTCCTGTACTTATTTGATTGCAGTCTTACTTGAAAGTTTGTGGGCTTTAATTAAAGCATAGTTCAGAGTACGTCTTGTGAATTTCGTTTAAGTAAAGTTTTCAAAAGAATATGAAAGTTTCAGTTTTGAAAATGTGTTTGGTTTATTGTTATAAAACCACACACGATAAACTTTGACATGCAAAAGGAATTTGTCCTGTGTTATTAAGTTTTAGATAGGATACTTATATATATATTTGAATATGTTTTTAGTTTAAAATGCTTGTTTTCTGCAGAATTTAAATAATAAATAAATTCAGTATTCAAGTTGAAACAATATGTATTTATGAAAATTATACTTTTTTCTTCACTTGTATTAAATTTCCAATTCCAAACAATTAAATCCTTTTTTTAATATAATTAAGCAGGATATATACAATTTGTAATTCCTATGCACGTAAAATTGACAAACATCTGATATTCTACACGTGAAATATGATATTTTTCTTTTTATGAAAGAAACAAAACAATTCAGAACAATATCTGATATTCTACACGTGAACTACGATGACTTACTTTCGTGGCTTTATTTAAGAATGTTGTAAACTTTTCTGTATGAAAAACGGTATCATTAATTGTACAATACCTGCACTTAAATTGCATTCGAAATTTAAACAATTAACCATTTTCTTCTTATGCTATATTTTAATTACTAGCCACCCTTGGCGACCAGTTTGGTCTCCCTTAAAATTTATGTTTGGGAAAGCATGCTAAGCATTGTATCATGTTACTTTTATTCATAATTTAATTTACTTGAACTCCCTAAAATATAAGTAATAATACCCTTAAGCTAATATTAGTTTTTCTAGCATTAAAATATCTCAGTTTGTTGATTTTATGTAAGCAAGTAAACCCTAAATTATAAAAGATATGATGTGAACTTTTAAAAAGTCTGCATTCTTACTTAAAAGGCGACTAAAGTAATGGAAAATATGTTACAAGTTTAAAATATACATTTTATTTAAAACTTCTTATAGTACTTTCAAGTTTTTCAAGCTCATTATCAGAGAATATTTTAATAACTAAAAATATTAAAATTAACTAAAAGTTATTTATAGTCTAATTCATATAGAATAGATACAGAGTGGTGAACGGCATTTTTCCGTCCGTGGTCCTTTACGCTTTTCTTATTCCGACTCTTTTGCGGAAGCCAGGTTCATATATCCCCAGTCACATCTCGAGTGTAAGAGACTCTAGCGAAAACCAGGCTGGAAAAAAAATCAAAAATTAAAACCGGGCAAATTTAAAAGGGAAATTGGTCAAATTAAAGACACCGAGCCTCAGAGCCTCGAGCCGTCCTTTTCCCCGGTTCGAAGATGATCGACTAAATGATCTTCGAACCGAGGAAAGGGACAGCTTAGGGCTCTGAAGCTACCGAAAGATGAAGCTTATTATTACTCTGAAGCTTATTATTAGTGTAATAACTAATAAAATAGAATAGTCTAATAACTATTAACAAAAAGTACTAAAATCTTCTCTGATGATGAGCTTGGAAAGCTTGAAAGTACTAAGAAGTTTTAAATAATTTTTTTTACTTGATTACTAAAATTTTTACTTAAAATTTAAACTTGTAACATCTTTTTCATTACTTTAGTCGCCTTTTAAGTAAGACTGCGGATTTTTTTAAAGTTCACATTATATCTTTTATGTCGAATCAAGGCGAAAATTCGAGTTTAGTCTTATGATTTTATTTTATTTACAAGTAAACCCTATTTGTTTACAATGGAAGCCTATGGGAATTTGGCGAAATATTAGAGATATCGCCAAGTTGGCGTCATTTTTGGCTACTAACTTCGGTCGTCAAATCTGGCGATACATCGGCAAGTTGGCGACAAACCTGGCGGCATTTGACGACAGAACAGACCACGCCCCCCCCCGCCCCTATGGTAATCCACCTTAGGTATAGAGATGGTATAGTTCAATAACCAGTGAGATGAGTTTCATTCGGGCGTTGTCATTAAACAATTTACAAATAATCGCGATTTCTGTGCCATGTATGATAGCGTATTATATATATATAGATTTTATCTCTTCTATATTCTTTATGCTGTAATGTTACTTGTTAAAGAGTATTATAAATCCTTATTAAGTCGGAAATACCAAATACAGAAATTTGAAATTATATAAACCAATTAACCAACTTATAAAACAATTTCTCAGTCATTCTATACAATCCCAACCAAATAGCTTTTATATGACACAAGAAAATGCAATGTACTGTCGTTGATAGAGTTAGAGATATTCTGTGTGTAATTTAACAATTAAATATATTTTAATCTAAAAGATTTAGGTTTAACTTTTCAGGAAGATTGCAGAATTCTCAAGTGAATTTCTGTCAACATTAAACCTGAAATCAAATCCTTTCACTCTTATTTGATTTAAATCTTACTTAAAATTTTGACGGAAATCATTAAATAAAATTTTAGTTCGGTTCTTATGGAGTTTTTTAGACAAAATTTTGATATAATATTCAAATTCCATTTGTCTGGAGATAAAATGCAAAATACACCAGACACATTTTCAAACGGAAAATGAATTTGCAGGATGTTATTGAATAATATGGTTTTAAATGTATTTTTATAGAAATATGCATATTTTTCTAAAATATTCAAGAAACTCGTTTTCCATGTAAGTGAAAACATCATAGACTTGTGTAAAAAATTATGAGAAATATGAATGTTTTTGTATCGTCTTCTCATTTCATCTGTTATTCTCATTTTCGTTTATTTCTTAGAGCGTACGCTTTATATGAAAATCAGTATCATAACTGAGCATTTCTCAGTTGTTATTTATTTCTCCTTTTTTTTTAATGGCAGTTGAACCTCGTTAACACAAAATCGCTTAAAAGGAAATTTCCCTTAACACGAAATGCTAATGAGGTTCCATCAGATAAGTCTGAAAATCAAAGTTAATTAATTTGTTTAACACGAAAGAGAATTTTGAAAAATCCCGCTTAAGGCGAAACATATTTTTTTCTTCCAAAATCAAAACATTATTCCTTACGCGAAGGCCCCACCAGTGGCCGAGAGGTTCTGCTCTCGAAGCTGGTAGACGAGAGGTGCTGGGTTCGATCCCAATCGCGCCCGTCGGCCTAATCGTTCGGAGTTTTCGTGGTTTTCTTCGAGCCGTGGATCTTCCATGCGTTAATACGGATTAGGTTCCCTCAGAAAGACCCCCACGGAGGGCACTCTCCCCGGGCCTATATCCCTCGTGTAGATAATTGGCCGTCAAAAATCAACCCAACCCAACCCTTACGCGAAGTTTTGATATTTCAAACTTACAGGTCACATCTTTTTAATAAAAATGGAATTTTTCTCACAGTTTGAAAATGACCTAAAATGGAAAGATTTTAAGGAAATGGTGAGATATTAATTCCCTGCTTTTCTTTGTTCCCTGATAATTAAAAAGTTTCCTACGCTGACTATATAAGTCATCTGTCGAAAAATTTGGGTGAAGGAAAGCTTTCCTAAAAAGATGTTATCTACAAATGTGAAGCAAAAGTCAATAACGATTTTTTTTTTTTTTTTTTAAGATTAGTAGGTGAATCAATTTATTACTCCGTAAAATGATGACAAATTTGTTTTATTTCTTAAATAAATTTTCTATTTCTTATTAATTTATGATTTCAAGAGCAGGTATGTTTCTGTAGATTAATTTATTTAGTTTTTATATCTAACATAGATGGCACGACTATTTTGTCGCTTAACACGAAATCGTGGATAACACGAAAAAAATCCGTAGTCCCTTCAATTTCACGATAACGAGATTCGACTGTATTCAGCTTCGTACAAGTAGTGGAATATCACATGATATACAGTGTCATAGAAAAATGGCTGGGCATATTCTAAAAATAATCACAGCGCTTTGCTTCTGCGCATCATTTAAACGCCATGGCTGCTAAAGAGTTACATCTAAAGAAAAAAAAAGTAAATTTCTGAGTACATACTTTTCAAAGAAAATTATTGCGTTACGTAATTTACTTTTGCACCTTTTTGATGACCCTCTATTTATATACAAACAAACCATCAATTCACGAGTCAGTTTATATACACTTTAAAGAACTAAATTAATTAAAGGGGAAAAAAAACGTTATATTTAGTAATATTAAATAATTTTTAAAGATGTTCCAATTTTGCAATAACTTTCTATTTTCAAGAGATAAAGTGTGGCTTAATTTTATAAAAAAAATAAAAAAATAAATAAACTAGACTCTAAAGCTAACTAGAGCTAAAGTATTTCTATCATGAGTGATTTTGATCAATCTAAATAAAGATATTTTACGCTTTTTATAGCCTTATTTAGCTTAATCTGATTATAAGTGATTATAATACGTGTTGTTAAACTAGACTCTATTTTTTTTTCTGTGATGAAACACAAAATAACAGAATACATTTAAATGGAATAATAAATAATTTCGAAAGGTGTTCCAATTTTGCAATAACTTTCTCTTTTCAAGAGAAAAAGTGTGTCTTAACTTTATAAAATGAAATAATAAATAAACCAGACTCGGGCTAATATAAATAATTCAATAAAAAGTAATAAAATATCTTTATTTAGATTGATGAACGTTTCATCGCAGAAACGGCGACATTTTCAAAATCACTCTTGATAGAAATACATTCACAAAATTTAAAAATAATGGTTTTTCTATTTTGCTAAAGTATTTCTATCATGAGTGATTTTGAACAATCTAAATAAAGATATTTTACGCTTTTTATAGCCTTATTAACTTAATCTGATTATAAGTGATTATAATATGTGTTGTTAAACTAGACTCTATTTTTTTCTGTTATGAAACACAAAACAGCATAATATATTTAACTGGAATATAAAATAATTTCTAATGGAGTTTCCAATTTTGCAATAACTTTCTCTTTTCAAGAGATAAAAAAGAGTGTCTTAATTTTACAAAAAAGAAAAAAATAAATAAACCAGACCGTATTTTTTTTTTTCTGCGATGAAACGCAAAATGACAGAATATACTTAACCGCAGTTTGACGTAGAAATATTAATTAACATTCCGACAAACAGCAATAGTTTATATACCATTTTTCAAATTACCATACTCTGAAACAGTGCCAAAAGAGTCTCAGAAGTCATTTTAAACTAAATCACATTTTCTGTTTGTTATAATAGGAAAATAAATACTGAAAATAGAACATAAAACTCAATGTTGGAACTAATTAGATGAAACAGTACCGTGCAATTTTAGAAAACAAATTATTGCAATATAAACATTAATGTAATCAATATATATATATATATATATATATATATATATATATATATATATAGATATATGTATATATAAGAAATTTGAAATCACAAATATATCAAGAAATTGGTAAAGTTCTAAAGATGATTTAGAAATGAACACAGGAAACCAGTATGCAAAATAAGAAACCATGAATGACCCACAGAATCGTCAGAGAAGCTTGTGAGTTCATTCATAGAAGATGCGTTATTTCATCCAATTTTGTCGGCATTAAGCCTAAAATGACAAAATTTAGCTCCTTATAACGCAAATATACAGAAAATAGATAATAAAATTCTAAGAGATCTAAAAAAAGATACACCTCATACAGGATATTAAAAATTATTAGAGCACAATACCTGAATTACATACTAGGAGTCAAAACTACAGCATATCAGGATGTAAAACATAGTTAAGACTATTTTAGCACGTGAGCTACAATTGAGCATCTGACTGAAACCCATAACTGTGCTGCCATCTGGTGTAAGAAAGGAAAAATGTAAATTGGAACTGGATTAATAAAAATAATGCTTAGTGTTGCCATCTTTAGCCCAAAAAAATAAAAAATAAAATGAATGAAATTGATTGAAGAAATCAAGAAAAGACTTAGTTTAACTTTTAGTTAAAGTAGAATGAAAAAATAGGAATAAACTTAATAAGTGCTGAGAGAATACAAAATAAAATAAAGAATAGGAATAAATTAATACAAAAAAAAAGAAAGGAAGGAAGAATTATATAAAAATAAATAAAAGGGCAATTATTAATTGATTAAATTAACTATTTTAAAGACAAAATATTGTAATATAAAAAATGAGAATATAAATAACATTAAAAAAAGATGAGGAATATTTGAGATAGTAAAATTGTATTATGTAACTAAATGTGAAAATTTAAAAAGCAATGAGGAATATTGAGATAGTAAAATATATCCTTATATGATGAAGCAATATGTGAAAATTTATGATGTTAAATGCATGGTGATAGTCCGTATTTTTTTTTTTTTTTTTTTACATGTTCATACGATATATAAGCATATATACATACACATATACACGCTCACACACATAAAAACAAATAAGGTTTTAAAATTTTTTTAGCATTCCCGATCTCAACCCTCCTTAATGGTATATTTATTTTTTATTTTTTATGTTTTTTAGTGTATAATGTATGGAAAAACATATACATACACCAAACTATATATATATATATATATATATATATGTATGTATATTAGTGTTTGACATTTCTGTGACTCACACAGATTAAGTTTTCGAAAATACACAGGACAAAATTAAATTTAAAAATTGAAATATTATTATTTCAGACTGAATTATAATTTTTCTTTTTTCCACTTTTAAAAAGTCAGTTGTATGTGTAATTCTAAAAATCTTTTAAAAATCAACACTATTAAACATTTATGTTAAACTATAATATATGCACGATATGAATATCTCACATTTAATATTTTCATATGAAATTATAATAAAAAATTTCAGACAACTACAAAATTGGAATAATAACCGTAGATTTAAAAATTTAGAAAAATGTCGCACATTTTTCATGAGTTAAATTTAAAAGTCACATAATGGAAAAATACGTGATTTATAATTTGCTGTTGATTATTATATTAATAATATGTAATAATGCTTTAATTACGACCAGCCTAGAATATAGATGCATTTGTTTATAAATCTGTATGCTGTAATGATATATTTCATTACGGCGCTACAAATTTAGAGATTGAATCGAGGATAAAATGACAATATAAAATGTACATTTAAATTTAATTGTACTCAAGGACAAATTTTGTTGGCTTACATTTGTTTTTAAAAAGAATCTTAATCTCAACTATTAGGGATTATTACAGTGCGTGTCAAAAGTTTAAGCACAACGTAAAATTTCAAAATTAAATTTTATTATTGGCGGAAAGTTACCTTCCTTTTCACATGACTTACAAATTTCAGTTTTAAAAGATATTTAACAGATTTATGTTGTAAAATTTATTTTAAATATTAGAATTTATCAAAAGAACAAAAATGAGTGGGTCAAAAGGTTAAGCATAGTAATTCTTTAATCTTTAGTAGAACAAGAATAAAAAAAAAAAATGATTAATGCTCCCTTTTGAAGAATTACATTAAATATACGATCCTCCATCGATGAAATCAGGTTCTGTATTGTTTCTGGTTCAATTTTAAACCACGCGTTCTCCAATGGCATCTTTCAAATCTTTAACTGAAGAATACTGCTTTCCATTTAGATAAATTGCATGAGTGAGAATACCCCATATGTTTTCTATAGGTTTTCGACTTAAGCCACGTTGAAATTGAGTTTGAGACATGTATCGAAGCATTGTCATGTTGAAATAACCATTTTTCTCCCCCCAAAACCTCTGCAATAGGGAGCAAATGATTGGCAAATTTCTATTGATAGTTTTCAGAGTTTTCACGATCACTAATGAACGCTAGAGATGTCTTACCATTGAAAGAAATGCCCGCCCCCCCCCATACCATTACACAACAACCACTATGTTATCGGCTAAATATACTCCTAGGAGATCATGCCAATAGTACTTAAACACATTAGGGCCATCGAGGTTCCATTTTGTTTTATCACCAATAATGACACCCAACCACTTATTACCAAATGACATATGCTCTTTGCCCACTGTAATCTAGTTTCTTTATGGTGTTGTTTGAGACATGGAAACCGAGTCATTTTACGGTTTTTGATGTATTCCGATTCCAAAACCCTTCTATGAACAGTTTTTTCGATATTTGTTCTCCAACTCCATGATTTATTTGCGAATGACAGTAATTACCTGTTGAAGCCAAGTTTCTGATGAGGCGGTATTCGCGCAAAGTAGTCACTCGTGGTCTTCCTGAAAGGAATTTTCCTTTGAAATCCTTATCACGAGCTAAAACTTGATGAATACGTTGTTTTGATCCTGTTGCTGTTTAGAAGCGCCATCTGTGTGGTTTGTTTTGAAACTTGTGAGTTGGGTTCGAGACGCCGATCAGAGGAGTAGTGTAAATATCGGCTCTCGACCAATTTATTGTTTTGTGAATTAAAATTTAATTAGTAATACAGTCCGCTAGTTTTATTTATGGTGAGTTGTGTGCAATAATTATTTGTGATTGAGTTATTGGCGGGAACACCTATTTTTGGTCCCCCTCCCCGGAGTAAAGAACAAGCATTTAATTACGTATTTAATGTGTTTCGATTTTAGAGTCAACGATTAGTAGTGTACCGAAACGAATTAAGTGTTTTCTTTTTTATGAGAATTTGTGCATTTCCTTTTTAAGCTAATACGTTATTATAATATTACTTTAATAGTGTGGTGTTAAAAAATATATATACTTTATTACTAGGAGTTTATATCAAGCAGTTGTTTTGATTCAAGAACAAAAATAATAATGTTCTTTCAGTGCAGAGTTGCGCAATCATAAGTGATAATCTAATGCAGAGAAAAAACGAAGTTATTTCGAAATGCTGATTTTGAGAAGACAAATAAAATAAATAAAAGAAACCAAAACATTATCCTGCAGTTCAGCAGTTTGGAAAAAGTGATTCGCTTTTATTTTGGAGGTATGTGAGATTTATTTATTTATTTATTGTGAACTATATTTATTAAAATGTTCAAAAGCGCGAAAACGGAAGACTACCAGAGGATAGCTTTTGAGTTAGGAATTGATATTTCTGATATAAAATTAACTAATTATGATTTAATGAATTTAATAAAAGAAAGCGAAAAATATAAAGCAGATTCTAAATTGGTAGAAGAAATGGCCAATTATATTATAGAGGAGAGAAGAAATGAGGAAGCGAATGTACTAGAACTTGAAAAATTAAAAATTGAACGTACAGAATTAGAGCTTGAGTTGGCCAAGGCCCGTGCAGAAAAAATAATTAGAGAGTTTTGGGAACTAGAAAACATAGAGAGAGAGTCTGAGATTTCTAAAACTAAGGAAGGAGAAATTTGTGAAGAACATTTTCTGAAAAGTTATTCTAGAACTGAAAATGGACAATATATGGTGAAAATGCCGCTAAATGAAGATCCATCTTGTCTTGGCGAATCAAAACAAAAGGCAATGACTATTTTAAATTCATTATGGAAGCGCTTAGTTAGAGAACCTAAAGTTAATGACCTTTATAAAGCATTTATGGAAGAATATCTAAGTATGGGTCACATGGAAGAAGTGATAGAATCTGAAGAGCCAGAAGTCACTTATTATATTCCACATCATTGCGTATTCCGTACAGAATCAAGTAGTACACCATTACGAGTCGTGTATAATGCCAGTTCCTTAACTTCTACAGGGAAATCATTAAACAGTTTGCAGTTTAACAGGAGGAACAATCCAAGATGATTTATTTTCTATAATGTTGCGATTTCGAAAGCATCAGTTTGTTTTTGTAGCTGATATTAAAAAAAATGTATCGTAAGATATTAATACATCCGAGTCAACGTGATTTATTACGAGTAGTATTTAAACCTGAGGTGAATGAGCCAGTAAAAGTGTACAGGTTATGTACTGTGACTTATGGCACAACTAGTGCTCGATTTTTAGCTACAAGAACCTTAATGCAATTATCCAGAGACGAAGGAAATGAATTTCCTTTAGCTGCGAATGTGTTGTTTCAGGATGTGTACATGGATGACATCCTAACAGGAGCAGATGATTTAGACACAGCGAAGGAGATTCAGCAACAACTGATATCTTTGTTAAGTAGAGGAGGCATGGATCTCCATAAATGGGCAGTAAATAATTTTACTCCTTTGTGTAATAATTCAGAATCTGAATATTCTTTTTCTAATGAGACAAAAACTTTGGGAATATTGTGGAAGCCTCAACCAGATTGTTTTGGGTTTAACTTAATTATCGAGCAAAGCAAATTATACACTAAACGATCAGTCTTGTCACAAATTGTTAGAATATTTGACCCTTTGGGTTTGATAGGTCCAATAATTACAAGGGCCAAGGTGTTTCTGCAAAAATTATGGTTGCTGAAAATAGATTGGTGTGATTATCTCCCAATGAAGGAAAATAAGGAGTGGAATGACTTTCTTACTTCCTTAAAGAGTGTAAATCTGATCAATATCCCTAGATGTATTCTTATAGCTCAAGCTATTTGTGTAGAACTACATGGTTTTACGACGTATCTGAAATTGCTTATGGAGCGGTCATTTACGTGAAATCTACTAATTCTTATGGTGATTCTGCTGTTAAGCTACTCACTAGTAAATCCAGAGTAGCTCCTCTAAAGCATGTTACTATCCCGCGTCTTGAACTTTCTGCTGCAGTTCTGCTATCTAAGTTAATGAAGAAGGTGTTAAGTGCCTTAAAACTAGAAATTTCTAAAACTTATTTTTGGACAGATAGCACCATTGTACTTGCATGGTTAAAAAAAGAGTCAAACGATCTTAAGACGTTTTTAGCGAACAGGATATCGATTATACAAGGTTTAACTTCGGTTGAACAGTGGCATTACGTACCTTCCAAGCAAAATCCTGCAGACCTTATTTCTAGAGGTATAGATCCCATCAAGATTCAACAGTGTGAACTGTGGTGGTTCGGTCCAGCATTCCTACAACAGCCTGAGGTGGTCGAGTGTCCTGATAGCAATCCTGCTGAAGCCAATGATCTGTTTTTGCGTGAATTGAAATTGCCATCAGTGACTCAAGTATGTGCCTTAGTTAACACTCTTGAACCTTTAGACATGATTAATAACTGTTCTTCCTTCATCAAACTACACAGAGTAGTAGCATGGTGTAAAAGATTCATATATAACTGTAGAAACCCTTTATATCCTACAGCTGGAATTTTATCTAGCAGTGAACTCTCTCAGTCCTTATTGTGCATTGTAAAGAACATTCAAAGGACTTCATTCGTGAAAGAAATCCAGTGTTTAGAAAGGGGTACTGCTATCCCTAACAATAGCAAACTGATAAACTTGTGTCCATTTTTAGACAGTGATGGCTGCATTCGTGTTGGTGGCAGACTGAAAAACAGTAACTTATCCGATCAACAAAAATTTCCTATGATTATCCCTGCAAAACATAATTTTACATTTTGTGTTATTAAATATTTTCATGTTTTATATTTTCATGCAGGTTCAGAAACCACAATGTCTCTCATCCGAACTAAATTTTGGATTTTAGCTGGCAGAAATGTAGTTAGAAAAATAATTTTTAATTGTATTATTTGTAAGAAAATTAATTCTAAAATTTCGCAGCAACAGATGGCCAGCAGCAAGAGTAACGGTATCCAGAGTATTTACGCGCACTGGATTAGACTACTGCGGTCCTTTTGAGATAAAAAATTCAACAGGTAGGAGTAAACAGGTAAAAAAGGTTTTTATCTGTATTTTTGTGTGTTTTACTACAAAGGCCTTGCACTTTGAAATTGCACCATGATTTAACAAGTGCAGCGTCTTTAGCAGCACTTAAACGCTTTATTGCGAGACGAGGCAAACCACTGATATCTTTAGTGATACTGGCCGAAATTTTGTTGGTGCCAATAAAGAATTAAGAGCAATTCTAAGATCATTATTTAAGGATGATTATAGCCCTTTAAAATGCATTTGGCAAGAATTGTTAAAATCCATCCAGGCCAAGATGGTATAGTTAGAGTTATAACTTTAAGGGATAAAAATGGCACATATAAAAGGCCAGTGGCCAAAATTGTTGTTTTGCCTCATGTGAATGAAACCACATTAACTACTTGAATTCATACATTTTATTTCAATTAAGCAAAACTTTTGTAGTGTAGTGTATTATAATATTTTTGTGTTTATATTTGTAAATTTAACATTTCATTTAGTGTATATGCTGAGAAAAAAATTGTATTATTGAGATTGTATTTTAAATTGATATCGTATTTATACTATTGAATGTTTGAAACATTCAAGGCCCGGCGGTATCTTGCCGTTTAGAAGCGCCATCTATGTGGTTTGTTTTGAAACTTGTGAGTTGGGTTCGAGACGCCGATCAGAGGAGTAGTGTAAATATCGACTCTCGATCAATTTATTGTTTTGTGAATTAAAATTTAATTAGTAATACAGTCCGCTAGTTTTATTTATGGTGAGTTGTGTGCAGTGATTATTTGCGATTGAGTTATTGGCGGGAACAGATCCTTTTAATGCACTTGAAATTTCAGAAAGAGACTTATGCTTTGCTCTCATACTCCAGATATTTATCATCTCCGCCTCTGAAAATTCTTTCGACTTAGACATTTTGTACTAACTTATAAACAACTGCTGACTGATTATTATACACCCAGAAATCTTTTGCGTCCACAACCGCTTATATCAGTTTGTAAAATTTGCATAAAAACGATTTTGTGCTTAAACTTTTGACACGGTTATTTTTGTTCTATTCTTAAACGCCATGGTTTGAAATAAAATTAAAAAGATAATTTTATAGAATATGGTGTTAAAACTGCTATTATTAACATAAACAAGACAGATATTGAAATAAAGTGAATATTTAAAGTTTTATTTAAATATAGTTATTGTGCTTAAACTTAAAATATTGTGCTTTAAATATTGTTATTGTGCCCCAAACACATATTTTCTTTGAAAAAAAAAGTATAAATTTTTTGAGGACGCCTCTGAGATGGCTTGTGACTTTCAAGGTTAAGGTCGAGAAGAGTTGGGTGAAGGAATTTCTTTTCTTTGTTCTCTAGGAGGGAAGATATATGGCTCTTGGGATAAAATAATCCCGCGCATGTACAAATCGATACATTCATTTCTTACGGGATAACACACATTTAAGTATTTTTAATGAAAAAATGAAATAGGAGCGACTTGTAAATTTTAATGAAAGGTTATTAAATGTAATTAATATTCATTTTGTGACATAATTTTGTGCACAGTATTCTTTTAAAATCTGCTTTCTGTTAAAACTGAAAAAAATTTGTTTTTGGATAGACGAAGATTCCCGATAGACGATTATCCTGTAAGCACACGCGCTGGTATAAATCTCACTCCAAACACATTTTTTCTTTGAAAAAAAGGGTAAATTTTTTGAGGACGCCTCTGACATGGCTTGTGACTTTCAATGTCAAGGTCGAGAAGGGTTGGGTGAAGGAATTTCTTTTCTTTTTTCTCTAGGAGGAAAGATATATGGCTCTTGGGATAAAATAATCCCGCGCATGTACAAATGTTTCATTTCGATACATTCATTTCTTACGGGATAACACACACTTAAGTAATTTTAATGAAAAATGATATAAGAGCTATTTGTATATTTTGATGAAAGGTTATTAAATGTAATTAACATTCATTTTGTGACATAATTCATGTTTTAAGGGGTAAAACAAATCGTTTGAATATTTTCTAGGTAGAAACGTGATTTTTACAGAAACTGATATTGAACTGCTATAAAAGTATTTTTGATTGAAGAAGCAGACTGCGACTCTGTTTTCCTGAGCAAAACATTTTCAATTTTATGTGTAATATTTCGTTTTCCATTTTGTAAAAAAAAAAAAAAAAATACGAACATATGTGTTTCCTTTCCATTAGAATGAATACAGTGAATCCAAAGATTAATGTTCCACTTTATCGGACAAATTGTTTATATTTTAATTAATCTCACTTTAGCAAAAACGGTGTCAATATATTGTTTAGGCAACTATACAGTCAGGATCAGCATTTTAAGACGTACGTGTAGAAGCTCCGTTTACCTAAAAAGTAATAAAAAGCTAGAAAACAGGAATTCTGCTTTTCAGAATTTAGTTTCGCCCCTGATGAAAAAAATATATATGTATATATCGATAGTACAAAATATATTTCAATTTTAAGACTTTAAGCACATGCTTTTATTTTATGTAAAATGACGTCATTCGCATCCGCTTAAGAATTCCACATTTACGATCCACTCTTAAACATCTACAGTAAAGTATGCATAGGACGTCACTATCGCGAAATAATACACAAATGCAGCAAAAAGATGACGTCATTAAAGAAACTCGACAAAAAAAAATCCCGGCTATCTAATGATTCACAGGCCTTCATTTGTTTGGAACATTAATACAGATACTTAAAATTAAATATAATCTATAATAGCTCCATGTTTTAACAGCAGTCATTCGTTTATATATATTTTTTTCAAAATAGCACGTATTTTAATTACAATTTCTTTCGGTTGTTATGAGAAAATGGCAACAAAAATATATAATTACTAATTTACCACTATTTTTCCTTTACTTTCTACAGAAATGGAGTACTTCCGTTGCCACTATTGAGCCAATGGTTCTAAAAACTACAAAAAAATCAATATATCAAAAGTAAATTGAGATGCAGTTTTCAAACAAATTGCATTTAAAAGTCATTTTTTTTCCAATACGACGGTATAAAAATTGAAAAAGTGCGATGCTTAGAAATAAAAAAAATTGCTATAGAGTATTTAATCGTACGATGTACGCAACCGTACGTAACGTTATCTGCTTTATTTTACGGCTAGCTTATACAACATAACGTTATTTTCTGGAGACGACATAAAATAAGTTGAGAGAAAGAAATAGCATACCGGTGGCTATAAAAAAATAAAGACAGAAAAATACCTCTGCATTTCTGTTAAGTAGTTCAATATACATTTATTTTCATATTTAATATCCGATCATGTTTCTTTTCAATAGACATTGAACATTATTTTGCAGAAAACAAGTCTACTGTAATCAGGAATTTTGTTACTGCGCCTTTATCCCAAGAGAAAAAATAAATATCTTATTGTAAATAAAAACTCGAAGCAAATTCCCCGAAAATTCATCGCTTAAAGATTCTATTTATAAAAAAATAATAATAATAAAAAAATGGGGATCTAATGTCGGCAATCCTAAAAAATAAGGCTTTAAAAACATATTTTCCCAAGTTTTGTATTTTTTAAAAGATAAAAAAAAATATATCGAAAGACCAGGATTTTATAACAAACCACATAAAGAACCCTAAACCCTAAAATCTAAGAATTTTATCTCACTGCAATTTGTAACATTTTCCAAGAAAAACTTTGCTGCAAAATACAGATATCCTAAAAGGGTCTTATTGGTGTTCTCAAGTAACATAATGCATCTTTTTCTTTCTTTTTTTGTAAGTTAGATAATATAAAATATCTTTAAAAATCAAGATTAAAGATAGCCATTTTTTCATTTTCTGGTAGAACATGTTTCAAAACTAATTCGACTTAACTTTTTAAATGAAACAGTTCACCCAACTATTTCAATAAAAAGAAAATTCTTTTAGTTATGATGCTTTAAACTATTTTTTCATGATTTTGTATCATAAGAAATTAAATTTTTCCCAAACTAATTGATTTCTTTAAATGTTGTAAAAAAACAAAAAGAACATGTTTCATAGGAAAATATAAAACTACTATAGTTAGTTTTATTAAGTTAAAGGTTATGATGCAAAAATTAAAGTAGAACAGTTTTTTAAAAAAAAGTACACAAATATTTCATTATTTAATAAATATATATAAAGTCCGCGTACAGGGCAAGATAAGTCCTCAGTGTTCTTGGGATATCGTTGAAGAAAATGTTAAATAATGTAGGGCCGAGGACCGACCTTGTAAAATACCAGAGAGAATAAGGTATAAAGTGGAAAGTATATTGTTAAGGCGGACGCGAAAGGTGCGGTCGCTAAGGTAAGAATGTATGAGAAAGATAAGTCTAGCATTAATTCCAAGCTTAATTAGTTTGTATATAAGGCCAATATGCCAAACCTTATCAAAAGCCTTAGCGACATCGAGAAAAACAGCCGTACCTGGTGTGTTCGTGTTTAGTTTCTCACTCAAGAACTCTACAACACGAAGGAGTTGATGTAATGTGGAATGTTTAGCTCTGAAGCCAAATTGCTCAGGAATGAGTATGTTTTGTGCGTCTAAAATGTCATGTAACTGGGACCTGATGTCTCGCTCAACAACTTTGCTGATAGAGGGTAATAGAGAGATGGGACGGTAGTTAGTCGGATCTTGCAGATTACACTGAGGTTTAGGAATAGGTGCAATAACAGAAGTCTTCCATGCTTTAGGGAAGTAGTAGAACTGAAGAATAGCATTAGTTAGTTTAGTTAGATAAATAATACAGTTGCAAGGAAGATTTTTAAGAGCATAATTAGTTATGTTATCGTATCCAGGGACTTTTCTGTTTTTAAGATTTTTGATAATATTAGAAATAACAATTGGTTGAATTTTCGGGAGGGGTAGCTAAAAAATTTTGAACAGTTTCATTTACTTCAAAATAATGATTAGGGCTGGCAAGATAAGGGTTAGGGGAAAACTGCTCGGCATAGGACCTGGCGAGGATATTTTATCTGTATCTGTGTGTAAAACAAAAACAAATGTTCTGTGACTGTCTTTAGTTTTACCGGTGCCGTTCAATTAAGAAATATCCTAATTTTCTTACTTGCATATAGACCGAGAGCAGGCAGCCAGACAATCACCTCACCGAGTCCACGGATGAAATTCTAGGATTAGTTAAATCTTGATCCGCATATTAAAACGCAATATGTCTGCCAAGTCATATCTTGGTAGAAAACACCTGAAAACCAGATTTTAGCGGCTGACTCATAGATATACCATTGTTTTCCTGCTCCAAAAGGTATGAAAACATGGAGGACTGGGAGCACTAAAACACAATGGTAAACCTACGAGTCAGCCGCTTAAATCGGGTTTTCAGGTGTTTTCCAACAAGATATGGCTTGGCAGACCGATTGCGTTTTAATATGCTAATAAGATGTAACTAATCCTAGAATTTCATCCGTGAACTCGATGAGGTGATTGTCTGTGCTGCCGGCTCCCGTTCTAATACTTTATTGCACACAAATTTACTTTAAATTCCAATGTTAGCTTAATGCGTAATGAAAACGTGGTAATTTGTTTGTTCATTTATTTCCAGTAGTACGTTATTGGAAGCCATGAAAGTTCAGGTGTTTTCCGTATCGCCTACGGGACGATGGAGGCAAAACGCAATGATCAATTATGCTCTTGTTTTCTGGAAATTTTGCTCTTACCAGAAGAAATCGTCAGTAGAAGAGTATGTTATAGGAGACTTATAGCGAGTCTGTGTTTCCCTGTAGGCGGATGAACCGCCTTGGTGAGAGGCCTCTTTCCGTCCGCGATCATTTAAGCTTTTCTTCTTTTATTCCGACTCTTTTTCGGAAACTGGGTTCATAGGTCGCCAGCCACGTCCCGAGTATAAGAGACTCAATCGGAAGCTAGACTGAAAAAAAATATCAAAAATTAAAACCGGACAAATTTAACAAAGGAATTATACAAATTAAGATGGGAACAGATTTATTGCAAATGAGATTACAGAAATCAACATATTATAGTCGCTATTATTGTCAGCGAAGGTCGTTAGATATAAGAACTATTAAAATTATCGCAGTTATAATGGCATGCCACCCACACGTTGGTAGCAGAAAACTGAACATGAGACGAGTTTGTGCGCCTTGAATGCCGAGACTCCTCATTCCCTAACAATAGGGCGTTCACGTGGAAGTTGTTCGAAATTGAAGGTGATATTCCATGAACATAAGATGAATCCCCTAACGTAATAGTACGCCATGACTGACGATTTCTTCAAGCAAAAAAAAAATTATATCAGGCAAGATTCTCATTGTATGTTGCCTTCATAAATGAACAAAAAGTACCACTTATTCATTATGCATAAAGCTAAAAATGGAACATAAAAGTAAATTTATGTGCATTAAAGCATGTTAATAAAAAAATTATGATAATTCTTTATTAAACAGCCCTCGTCCATTATGGTATTTGAACTTAAATAGTGTTTATCTTTTTTAATGTACGGGGTGGTTATAATTAAACTTCCCCTATAAACAGCATCCTACAGCGCAAACGGGTGAGTGGAATGCAATGAAATTTGGTATATAGGCTATATACGAGATGCGCTCACGGAATTTCGAAAAGAAAAAATTAGTTCCAAAATGTCCACCAGATGGCGCTTTTTCCGGAAAAAAACATTAAATTTAACACAATAAACGACCAAAACGGAATACAATAACAATATTAGACATCCAGAACAAGAATTATGGGTAATAAAATGTAAAACTGGCTGTTTTGGCCGTTTATTGGGTTAAATTTAATTTTTTTTCCGGAAAAAGCGCCATCTGCTGGACATTTTGGAAATAATTCTTTTTTTTTCAAAATTCCGCGAGCGCATCTCGTGTATAATCTATATACCAAATTTCATTGCATTCCATTCACCCGTTTGCGCTGTAGGATGCTGTTTATAGGGGAAGTTTAATTATATCCAACCTGTAGATATCGATACACTCTAAAAAATAAATTTTTAACGTAATCACTTTTACGTAAGCATACGTGTAAATTTGTAAAATTACACTTTTTTCATAAAATTTACACTCTTGTCGTAAAAGTTTAATTAGATGTATGAGTGTTTATTTTCTTAATGGAAGTGTGTAATTTGTTGTCCCTTTAAAAAGTGAAACAAGTGTGTAAATAGAGAAAGTTGTACGGATTTTTCCGAATTGGTTTGTTAATGTAAATTTACAAATTTTGCATATTACACAAATATCTGAGTATTTTGCATATTACTCCGATATATGAGTATATATTACACAGACATATGCGTAAGACGAGAATATTACACACAACATGTGTGCAAGTTTTACACAGCTATATGTGTGAAAACAGAATGTTACACAGTATTTTGTGTAAGAATATTACACAGAAATATGTGTAAGAACAGAACATTAAGCATAAATATATATACTTATGTACACACAGTAAATATCGATACTTGAAAACTTGGCTTGTGTAATACACTGTATGGTCAAAGGTGACCGGTCACTTGCGATTTTAGACATTTTCTTAAATATC
The DNA here is from genome assembly GCA_963932465.1 of Maratus speciosus. Taxonomy (NCBI): domain Eukaryota; kingdom Metazoa; phylum Arthropoda; class Arachnida; order Araneae; family Salticidae; genus Maratus; species Maratus speciosus. The sequence goes on along the minus strand of OZ010792.1, from coordinate 196,853,713 downwards.
TAGAAAAATACATGAGGAATTATCTTGAAACTCCAAGTGTGTAAACAGAATAGTATAGGTCATATATTTCCGAGAAGATTTTTTTCCCAAAACCCCATAGGGGACCGACAACAAATTGAAAAAGAATGAATATCTTTTGGATAACCCTGTAAAAACTAACGTAGCAAAAGCGATTAAACTCGAGATTATTAATAAATGTCTTATTGTAATATACTGTGTTCATTTTTATGAGGATAGCATGTATAGTTTTAGAGAAATTAAGGTTTTTATAAAAACAGTCCCGAATTTCGCTAAGTTTTTTGCTTATAATTTGCAGAGTTCTTAATATAAAAAAAATGTTCTTCTCAGAAAATATGACAAACAGCATTGTACACAATACTTTGTAATCAGAATTCAAAAAATATTAAAAATTGGATAAAAAATGAGTAGGTTTACTAAAAAATGTTTCACTGCGCATGCGCGAATGCAATAAAAATATAATGTGCATAATGTATTAGCTAAGTGTATAGAGCAACTTTTGTGAAAGTCTCAAAAACGTAGCTTGAAAATTCTGAAAATATTCGTTGATAGAATAAGCTCGAAATCCGTTGTTCCCAAAATGAAGCAAAAAGATGAGGGGTTGTATCCATATATATATTAATTAGTGCTAATATAGCATACACAATATTGCGCGTACTGCTGTATTTGGATACAGCCCCTTATATTTTTGCTTCATTTTGGGAACAACGGATTTAGAGCTTATTATATCAACGAATATTTTCAGAATTTTCAAGCTATGTTTTTGAGACTTTCACAAAAGTTGCTCTATACAGTTAGCTAATACATTATGCACATTATATTTTGATTGCTTTCGCACATGCGCAGTAAAACATTTTTTAGTAAACCTGCCAATTTTTTATCCGATTTTTTTTTTATTTTTTTATTCTTATTGCAGGGTATTATGTACAATGTTGTTTGTCATATTTTCTGAAAAGAACTTTTTTTTTATATTAAGAAATCTACAAATTATAAGCCAAAAACTTGGCAAAATTTGGGATTCTTTTTATGAAAACTTTAATTTCTCTACAAATATACGTGCTATTCTCATAAAAATCCACACAGTTTATTGCAATAAGACACTTAATCATAATCTGCTGTGTTGAACGCAGTTTCTACGTTAGTTTTTACAGAGTTATCCAAAAGACATTCCTTCTTTTTCAATTTGTTCACGGTCCCCTACGGGGTTTCGGGAAAAAAATCTTCACGGAAATATATGACCTATACTATTCTGTTTACACACCAGGAGTTTCAAGACAATTCCTCATGTATTGTTCTGTATATTTAAGAAAACGTCTAAAATCGCAAGTGACCGGTCACCTTTGCTCATATAGTGTAGTAGTTGAATAGTCAAGGTGATTCTTTAGAAAGTTGCAGTTGCTTAGTTCGTATTTCGTTTCGGTAAATATTGCTCCTTTACTGTAGATTGAATTAAATAGAATTTTTTTCTTAATATAGATTTATCTTTAAAATGTTCTGACTAAAACTGATTTAAAAAAAAATCCGATAAAATATGAAAATAGCCCGTTTCGCAATTTCTGTATATTAAAGAATTCATTTTGCCGTGTATTTGTTCAGATTATGCAGGTGCTGTGCATGAATTGTGCATACGATTTTAGGATTTTAAAATAACTCTAACAGAGAGACATTGCATGCAGTAAATATAATTTCAATAGATCTTGTTTCTTGTAAATTAAAGATACACTATTTTGTTGTCTTAAAAAAAAATCTGCTGGAAAGAGAAAAACACAACAAACATATCAGTTTATTCTAAATGAAAATTTGCTTTGCGACAGTAAAAACATTTAATTCAAAATTTACATCACAAACATTCACATACTATGTCCACAGAAAACATAGTTTTTTTATATTTTAAAAAGATATATGTGTACTCATGTGCAATTTATACCTTAAACTGTATATTTCAGAGTTATTTGATAAATTTTTACACACTTAAGTAGCTTAATGTATTATCATCAAAATATACAAAATAATGTGCATTTTATCATCATTGATACACCAGGCGTGAATTTGACAATTTACCCGCCACTTTACGCATATAGACAAATTGTTTTTGTATCTTCAGTATATTTGTTTGTATGTGTAAATGTTTATATATGAGGACATCAGAAGCCAAGGGGTACAAGTGACAAAATTTCGATTTGGAGTAAATTGAGTTCAAAGGTAACTGACGTTAAAGTTGAACATGAATAGTAATTGATTGAATTGAAATAGGAAACTGATGCTTACTTCACAGCGGTCTTTGAACTCTTATTTCAATAAATGTGAAAAAGTAGACTACAATTTTCTTTAAATTTATAGTTAATCAATATTGATCATTACTTGGCAAAAGTGGTTGATCTCTAAAACACAATAGATAATTAGAAAATCACTTATATTTCTTTACCTGAAAAGAAGAAAGCATATTTCCAGGTCGTCAGTGCACTTAGTTCAAGTTTTTAAATTTTGTCACTTATACCCCTTGGCTTCAGGGATCCTCATATTGTTTTAATAAATATTTATAATATTTATTTTTTAGAGTATAGAATCATTCATAGGAGAGAAGAAGGGAAATTTCACCACAAATTTAGTTAACACATAAATGCTTAACCCTCTCGTTGCGCATCCCGCGATTTCCACGGGAATACATTTTTTCCGTCAAATTAACCTTTCTTGATTATTCCAACAATTTTTTTTTATTGTAAATTTTGCCTTGCATTTTCCGATTAAATTAGACAAAAATTTTTGTTTTGAAAAACTGGTGATAAAAGATTAAAAATTCTGTAAAACACGCCCTTTTTGACAACCAATTTTTATGATCTAATTGTACATAAAAAAAAAAACTCTTTTACAAACATTTTTCACATATTTTAACACTAAAGTATATGTATATTTTTAATATGTGATAAAAAAAACTGTGCAATTTTTGAACCCATTTTTATAAAACAATAACGCAGCGAGAGTGTTATATTATTTCTAATTGCTGAAAAGGTGTAAGATTAAAGCTTTAAAAACAGTAAAACAGTTTTATTTCCACGGGATACATTTTTTCCGTCAATTAATTAATTTAATTTTAATTTGGTATTCGCTACAGCTTTTAATTTTCCCAATTTTTTTTCCCGATTAAATAAAATTTCTATTTTAAAAAACCGGAGATAAAACACAAAAAAATTCTGTAAAAGACGCTCTTTTTGACAATAATTTTTTATGATATAATTCCATATCGATAAAAAAAAAAAACTTCAATGGGTCAAGGTCAAGCTAGTTGAATCTAAAAAAAACTCAAACATTTTGACAAATTTTTGTAATATACCATTTCCGTGCATGAGATGACCATTGGATTAAGTCACATGTTCGAGAAAAATCGATTAGTGGGTCACTTTTGGGTCACTGTGGGTCAATGAAAGTTTATCTAGAAAACGGCTCTAACGATTTTGACGGAATTTTGTATTCTATCATTTTCGGATACGAGAATACCATTAGGCTAGATCGCATGTTCAAGAAAATTTTATTTGTGGATCCATTTGGGTCACAATAGGTCAGGATCAAAATAATTAAATCTAAAAAAAGGCTCAAAACATTATGACAAAATTTTGTATTATATAGTTTCTGGGCATGAGAAGGCCATTGGGCTAAATCGCATGTTCGAGAAAATTCAATTAGTGGGTCATTTTTGGGTTACTGTGGGTCAAGCTAATTGTATCTATAAAATGGCTCAAAACATTACGAGAAAAATTTTGTATTATATAGTTTCTGAGCATGAGAAAGCCATTGGGCCAAGTCACATGTTCGAGAAAATTCAATTAGTGGGTCATTTTTGGGTCACAATGGGTCAGTGTCAAGCTAATTATATCGAAAAAACGGCTCAGTCGATTTTGACTAAATTTTATATCCAACCGTTTTTGGGCACGAGAAAAGTAATGGGCTAGGTCACATGTTCGAAAAATTTCCATTAATGGGTCTTTTTAGGTCACATCGGGTCAAACTAATTTTATCTAAAATCAGCTCTAAGGATTTTGACTAAATTTTGTAATCTGCTGTTTTGGATTACGGGAAGACCAATAGGCTAAGTCACATGTTAGAGAAAATTCAATTAGTGGGTCATTTTTGTGTCACTGTGGGTCAAGCTAAGTGTATCTAGAAAAGGTTCTAACGATTTTGAAGAAATTTTATATACTATCGTTTTCGGGCATGATAATATTATTGGACTAGGTCGTATGTTCAAGAAAATTTGATTAGTGGGTCATTTTGGGTCACAATGGGTCAGGTGTCAAGCTAATTGAATATAAAATGTGGCTCAAAACATTTTGACAAAATTTTGTAATATTCAACTGTGGGTCAATATAATAGTATCTAAAAACAATCAAACGATTTTGACAAATTTTGGTACTATACCGTTTCTGGGCACGAGAAGACCATTGGGCTAAGTCACATTTTCAGAAAATTCGATTTGTGTGTCATTTTTGGGCCACTGTGGGTCAAGCTAATTGTATCTAATAAACGACTTACCCAATTTTGAAAAAAAAAATGTATTATACCGTTTCTGGGCATGAGAAGATCATTGGCCTAGTTCGAATGTTCGAGAAAATTCGATTAGTAGGTGATTTTTGGGTCACTGTAGGTCAAGATAATTGTACCTAAAAAACGACTCAAACGATTTTGACAAGAGTTTATGTTATATAGTTTCTGAGCATGAGAAGACCATTGGGATAGGTCATATGTTCGATGAATTTAGATTAGTGGGTCCCACTTTTGGGTGACCGTAGGTCAAGCTAATTTTATCTATAAAACGATTAGAACGATTTTGACTAAATTTTGAATTCTATCGTTTTCGGGTTTGAGAAAAGCATTGGTTAGGTCGCATGTTCGAAAAAAAAAATGTTAGTGGGTCATTTTGGGTCACAATATCTCAGGATTAAGCTAATTGTATCTAAACAGCAAGAATGATGCAGTGAGAATAAAATATCGAATTGAACACAAGGCTAATTTTGACCGAGCTTTGCCCGGTCATTCCTGCTAGTATTAATTTAGCTACACCATGTTTAGACGTACATTAAAATGGCCGTTTTGGTGAACATTTTCGAACAGTTTTTTATTGTTTTATGTGAAGAAACAATCTTTTAAAATTCCAAATATGTTTAAATTTTATTTCTACGATTACTAGAAAAGGAGTTTTGCCAATTTAATATACAAGAAGAAATGAGCCAAATACCGGAAGTAAGCAGGAAGCCAGGAGATATGTAAGCAATGTTTCTGTGCATGATTTTCTTACTTTTTTACATAAAAACACTAATGAACTTTAATTAACACTTGCAGACTAATTTTGTAGATCTATATATATAAAAGCCGTTCTCTTTGTGTATGTCCTTTATACAAATCTTCAATTTTAGACCGACTGGCACGAAACCTGCTGTACATACGTTTTAGACCGTGGAAAAGATCACTCTCTACTTTAAAAAAATCATCAGACCAATATTTATCCCTTTTTTCTACCACATTTCATAATTTAACATTATATATATATCTCTTTTTAAATTTTCAAATTCAATAGTTTTTTTTCCTGTTGCCGCAAATCTAAAAATATTGCTCAATCTCTCTATTCTAAAAAAAAGTAACTACCGCTGTCACCGCCGCCGCCGCCGCCGGTTTTGATTTTTTTGTGACCGGAGGCCTTTCTTCGTTAATATTAACAAAAATAATGCATACAAAAATATGAAAATCGGTGGTTTTATACAGAAAGGTTTGATAAACACGCTGATGCAAACAGTTTTCAAATCGAAGAATTATTTTAAGAGTTATTTAATGCTAAAGTTGGACAAAATCGTTCCACTAAAAAAGTTTTATAGCAGCAAAAACTATACATAGCAGTGTAATCATTTTTAGATCATTTTATGCGTTAGAATTTGCCGGAGTGCAGATTGCATTAATTTTTTTATTTTGACTCATTTTTTCAGGTTTTATTTCTATTTTAAATTCAAATTTTCAGCATTTCTAGAGATATTTTTTACAGATTTCAGAAAATTGTACTAATTTAAACTGTTGCCAACTGTATAAAAAGCGCAAGCAATAATGCTTGCTTCAAATTAAAAATTTATTTACACGTGACTATTATAAACAGGAAAAAAACTTTCAAATTTGAATTAAATAATTACGTATAAAAAGCAGGAACTCATTAAAAATTACGTCATAAAAAGTATACACGTGAATTTTAAAAGAGAAAGGATATTGTAAAATAATAAATTCATTAACATGCGTTAGAAGTCTTAGGAGAAATTACGTCATATTTACGTCACATTATAGTTATTACATAAAATGAACACAAAATAATATTGCAAAAAAGTTTAAATTTAGAAATTGCGCTAGACATTTATTTGATATTTTGAGAATTAATTTAAAATGTCTCATTTAAAAGAACTTTCTTTTCGCTTTGTTAAAAAATACCAGGAGACAAAGACTCTCTTTACTTAATTCCTTTTATATTAGCTTATTTTTAAATGTTGTTACACGTGTATACGTCATCAAGTTATTTTTATTTCGACGTTTTATTTGTGTTTTTTTAATGTTGTACTAATTTATTTGTTCTTTCGTTATTTAAAATACAAATTATATCAATTTGTATAATTTGGCGAGTGGTTTGGCGATTTATATAATTTGGCGAAATTGGTCGACAGGATAATCAAGTAGTACCGCAGCGGATTTGGCGTTAAAATTCCCCAATCAAAGAGAAATGAATAGAAAATCGTTTATAGGGAGATTGCCACTGTTTTTTAAATTATAATTCAATCTTTCGAAATCTTTTTAAAGCCGATCAAATTAGCGTGCATTTAGAGTCTGCGGTGTCTGGACGGGGGTTGGCGAGCGTAGCTCGTAGGGGGCCGAGCCCCCTAGTAATTAAAAAAAAAAAATTATAACTCGAGTACTTTGTTTTATAAGCCAATAAAAATTCGGATTGTCTCACTATATTTTTGCTGTTTTTGAAATTGACGTCATTCAAAGAAGAAAATACACATTTTTCATATATTTACGTAAAAACTTTAACTAAGCATGTTTTAAAATGACAAAGTACCTTAGTTGAATGTTTCTGAAGTTAAAAAACTTATTTTAATGAAGTCGTTTCAATATCAAGATATCAGTGACGGAAAAAGATAATAATAAAAAAAAATCGTTTGCTAGATATGACGTCAATTTCGTCTATATAATTTGAAATTGGTTCTAAAAACCGGCTGCTACAATTTATTTCCTATTTCTTTGTAATGCTGCATCTTTAATTAAATCATTTAGATAAATGTTTTAATACCTGAAATGCAGTGATAACATTCTACGATTTATATCGAATACGGTTATATAAAATACGATTTTTTACGATTGATATTAAATAGAAATTATAGCTACTATTTTTTTAGTGTAAGCTTTTTTCTTTTTTAAACAAAATTCCATGACTGGAATTACGATTGAACACGGCTGCGGATTTTGATTTTATGAATGGAAATATGAGTTTCCATTTAAAAATTATCGGCAATGAATCTTTATGTACATGTGTTAAAGATGCCTGATATACTGACCGTTAATAGTACATAAATAAAAATCGTTTTTAATTTGAAACACGAATATATTTTTAACCCTTAGCATATTTGCTAGATTTCTCAACAACTACAGGGAAAAGTATTTTTTGTATTTTCGTTTAAGCGATCACTTATTTATCTGAGTAGCACATTTCTACCGCTGCGGACAAATTCTCCGCACAAATCTTTAATTAAAGGAAATATATGGGTGAATTTGATCTTCCATTTTAAAGCAATATGTATCTTTATCTCAAATGTCCTTCCGTATAGCTGAAAACGATACGGTCATCACTGCGATATTATATTTTCTAATATGTACGACAAAATTTCGGCTGTTTTGGGACTAATTTTTTAGTTGATCATTTACAGTAGGATTTGGTCTAAGAATGGCAGACGGATATGCAATATACTAAAACTATTTCTCAAAAATTATCTAACTTTTTTAAAAGGCTAATCATTCAGAATTGGTTTCGCCTGATTAAGGAACATTTCAGTTAATTCTATAACAAAGCATGTACAACAAAATGTTATACATTAAAACTATTCCAGAAAGTTTGGTGCAATTTAATCGCGCAAATTTCCTCAAAATCTGTCCAGTAGAACTTATAAAAAATGCTAATCTTTTATAATCGGACTCACCTGACTATTGAACTTTCTTCTATAATTTTATAACAAAGCGACGTAAAACTATATGCAATATTTTAAAAACATCCGTGTAAAATTATCTAACAAACAATACAAGTTCCAATGAAATCCATTATTTACAATGTTTTTGGCCAATTAAGTTAATCTTTTGCAACTGGGTTGCAGGCATCTATCTATTCTAAGAAAAAGTAACTAACACTGTCGCCGCCGCCGCAGGTTTGAATTTTTTGTGACCGGTGGTCTTTCTTCGATAATGTTAAGAAAAATATTGCATAAAAAAAAATAAAAATTGGTGGTGTTATAGATAAATGTTTTATAAACATGCTGATGCTGGCAGTTTTCAAATCGAAGAATTATTTTAAGCGATATTTAATGCTAAATTTGGATAAAATCGTTCCATTAAAAAATTTTATAGGAGCAAACACTATGCATGGGAATTTAATCATTTTTAGATCATTTTATTCGTTAGAAGCTTCCGGTGTGCAGACTGCATTTATTTTTTTTAATTTGAAGCATTTTTTGAGGTTTTATTTCTATTTTAATTTCAAATTTTCAGCATTTCGAGAGATATTTTTTACATATTTTAGAAAATGGTATTAATTTAAACTGTTGCCAACTGTATAAACAGCGCAAACAATAATGTTTGCTTCAAATAAAAAAAATATTTACACGTTACTGTTATAAACTGATAAAACCTTGAAAATAGAATGAAATAATAAAGTATAAAAAGCAGAAACTTATTGAAAATTAGTCATAAAAACTATATTTACACGTCAATTTTAAAAGAGAAAGGATATTGTAAATTAATAAATTTATTAACATGCGTTAGATGTCTTATATAGGAGAAATTACGCCACATTTACGTCACATTACACTTATTGCGTAAAATGAACAAAAAATAATATTGCAAAACTGTTTAAATTTAAAAATTTCGCGAGACATTTTATTGATATTTTGAGATGATATTTTCAACTATTTCAGCGTAAATAATATTTCATTTCTAACAAAAGCATTTTCACGTGAATATTAAAAAAAGAAAGAAAAGTTTGGTGAAAATTACGTTAGTTTAAAAACGATACATTTAAAATGTCTTATTTAAAAAAACTTTCTTTTCGCTTTGTTAAAAAAAGCCAGAACAATAACTCGGAATACAAAGACTCTGTTTACTTAATTCATTTTATATTAGCTATTTTGAAATGTTTAACTGATTTTATTTAATCAAAGACGAAAACAGCCATTGTATTTTTTAACAGCAGCTGATTTGGCTTTAAAATTCCGCAATCAAAGAGAAACGAATAGAAACCCCTTTATAGGTAGATCGCCTCTGTTTTTAAAATTATAAATCAATCTTCCGAAATCTTCTTAAACCTGATCACATTAACGTAGTTTTAGAGTCTGTGGTGCTGAACGGGGGTTGGCGAGTGTAGCTCGTAGGGGGCAGAGCCCCCTAGTATTTTAAAAAATTCAAGGTTGAAAATTACTTAAAAAAACATAAAAAAATCTGTAAATTGACATAAACTTTTCAAACAAATTACGGGAAGTGTTTTTTGTTTTCTGTTAGACGTTGAAATAATGGGATGCATGATGTTTAGAGATCAAATTGCAGTAAAAGCGTAATTTATGTTGCGGTTAAGTTATTGCCACCAACAATATGATGGTAGGCGTTACTCATAGATATGTCTTTTCTTCATAATATTGCTTTAATAGCAAACGGATATATCTTTCTTAATTGGGTTGCAGGTATATTTAAAAATATCTCAGCGATTGAAAATTAATTTAAAATGGATAAACAATCTGTAGATTGAGATAAGCTTTTCAAACAAATATTACTGAAAGTACTTTTTGTATTCTGTTAGACGTTGGGATAACAAAATGTGCAATGTTTAAAGGTCAAATTGCAGTAAAACTTAAATTTATGGTTGGGTTAGGTTGCTGCCACCAACAATATGATGCTAGAGTTACTCATAACAATATCTTTACATTATAATATTGCATTAAGAGCAAACAGGTATATCTTTCGTAATCTGGCTACATGTAGGGATGAGATTTCCGCGTTTTTGCACACCGGTATATTCTTGGAGAAATTGTTCTAATTAACAGAACAACATTGTCTCTAAGAATATACCGGCGTGCAAAAAACGCGGAAATCTCATCCCTGGCTGCATGCAAATTAAAAAATATCCATGATTGAAAATTACTTTAACATACAATTTTCAAATAAATTTCATTTGACATAACTTTTTTCTATTCGACAGTGTGAAAAACAAAATTGTATGATATTCATATGTTAAAAAAAATTTCAGTAAAGGCAAAATTTATGGGTTAGGCCGTTGCCATCATCCGTATAATGTCACAATTGTCTTTGTGTTTGTAGTTTTTTTGTATATTCTGAAGATAACTCAATGAAAGAGTCGAAAGATGTAAATTTTTAATATTTTTAATGTTTTTTTTAATTGAAATGACGCTTTTTAAGCAAATAATTGTACTTTAATATATGTTATGACATTTGTTTGGAATATATATTATTATGGTATAGTTAATAGTAGACGCAATTAAAACCATTTTACTTATATTTCTTATCGGTCTTTTTAACGATTCGTGGACGGGGATGCACCAATCTCAGTTATTGTCATTGTCGTATTATTCCATTTTAATGTATTTTACCCGGGAGGACCCTTATTATTGACACGAGCAAAGACGGGTAGATCTGCTAGTAACAAATAACTAGATAAGAAATCTTTAAAGTGATTTCTGGAACATCAATTTTTCGGTAATTTCTACGTACGATATACTTACATAAAATATTTTAAATACATTTTATTGAAAATTTGTCAGAATTCTTTCCATATTACTCACTATGTTCTGAACAAGTATCTAACTTTTATTTGATAATGTAGTTATTTTATAATTACTCGAATATAAAATGAATTAATTTTTAATAAAAAATATGTATTATTTCACATATTTTGAAATATTTCAGTTAATTTTGATGATATTCTAAAACTTCCTGTTCAGTGCAGAGGTAAGTGTAATAGTAGTATGTAGTAGAAAGGAAATTGGAATATATTTAGTTGAATTGGAGGTATGCTGTTTGGCACAAGCATGGAATTTTGCTAAAAAAATGCCAAAATATACCCAAACTTTAAAAAATGTTATGAAGGCATTGCTAAGATTTTATGTTTTTTCATCATCGTGTATTGCAATTGAATATACGAATATGTGTATTTTTTTTAATTAAATATTTTAATTTTCTTTAAAGAAATCGGAATCCTTAAATATGAGTTTTTATTATTAAAATTAGTTTTAAAATTTATAAAAATTTAAAGTCATAGAATGACAATACATAATACAACTAAATAATAATAAGAAGATAATCTGTGTAATTTTATAATGTGAAGTTATTTAAAGAGTTATCAAATTTTCATATCTTATAAAAAAGAAAAAAAAATAGAAAATGGGCTGAATTGAAAAAAAAAGATTTCCGAAAATTTGATGGAATGATAGCGGGAAGATAGAAAAAAAGTCCTCCCGGCCAGTAACGGGAGGAAAAGACAGCTTCCCTATTTCTTAGTTTTAAAATTTTTTTAATTTTTCTCGACGTTAATTTTACTTAAATTTTAATAGAAGCTCAAATGTGACGAACACGATAAGTGAATATTCGTCAATACCAAATTTAAATGAGAATTTCACTAAATTTGTAAGCTATAACCAAGTTGGCATCAATTATGGTTCTTATTTTTGGTTGCCAAATTTAGCGATATTTTGCCAAGTGGCGCCAAATTTGGCGAGAATTTGACGCTAATGGATATGAATATATTTAAGTATTGAGCGGCAGTGCAATGCTTATTTATTTCCAGTTGTTTTTTACCTACCCATCATACGTAGTATAGGGTGAGTCTTGTAATCGTTTTAAAAATCGAAAAAAAAATTGACGGATTTATACGTTTCAGACACTGAAAGATTCCGAAAAGCATATTTTCGGAAAAAAAAAAATGTCTGTCTATATGTTTGTGTGTCTGTGTCTGTGCCTGTAAACGCTCTATCTCCCGAACAAATTGAGATAGAGATATGAAATTTGGTGTGTACTTAGTATGTAACAATGAGAAGAAGCTTTTTTAATTTTCAGTCGATTATCCGGAAATATTTTTTTCGACTCTCGAATTATTCGTTCTAATGAGGTCGTTCGGATAATTAGTTGTCGAGATATTTGTTATCATATTTTTCCCACTCTTCGATTTTTCATGACTGTGTATTTCATTCAAATTTCAATTAAAAGACATAATTTAATTGGAAATGAGACGCTAAATCCGACGCCGTAAATTGTTAGTTAATATGATTATAATTTTTGAAATTATAAGGATATTTCTTTTAAGCAATTCAGTAATTGAGCATTTAAACTTTATGACGTTATCAAGCCACGATTTAAACATTCTACGTATCTACCGAACAAAGTGACAACAAATACGGTTTAAATTTTAATTTGGAATTATCAATTCATTTTATAAATAGTTTCACATGTTTTATATCCATATTTTTTATAATGCTTATCCATGATGGGTAAGTATTACGGTGGCTCCTAACGACTAGTTTTAATTTTTTCTGCAAATTATGCTTTTGTTTAATAGTTTTATGCATTTGATGATGAAAATGGTTACAGCAATGAAAGCTATCTGGCGAGAAATTACGTTCACTAACACTCATAAATTAATCACGGATTTTTTTTTAACTGTTATCTTGTTTCAAAATGTCAATCACCCTAGAATTTCAAACTGTTATATCTCAACCATTTTTTTTAGTTAGAGACAAAAAAAAAAACCCACCCCGGAATCCTTGTATCAAGGCGTAATATTTAAAGATAAAATAAATTCGTATTTCTAAATTTTTTGTGTATCTTTTTTTATTTTTAAATAATTAAATTGCAGCCATTTTGAAACACGATGGTAGATGAAGCTGGCGAACGAACTCGGTCGCGACATTGGTATGTACTACGCACACAATAAATCTCATCCAAATCGATTAATAAATACTAGAGATACAGCATGACAAAAATCAGATATATATATACAGGGTGTTTATAAAGTCCCGGATCCATTTTGATGTTTAATAACTCATAAAACAAAAAAGATAAGATTAAAATTAATAACATATATCGTTAGATAGACTCAAAAAATTTCATGACCCTTGTCAATGAACTTCCACGTGTGCCCCCTTCGTCGCACGGAGAATAACAAGTCGATAGTCAATTTCATGCCAGGTAGCGGCAAGCATGTCGGCATCCACAGAGGCTATTGCGGTTGTAATTCTGGCTTTTAAGTCATCAATTAGACATGTTGGAAAACTTCGTATTTCCACAACTAGAAGAGCTTCAGCCACATGTCATTTTGCAACATGATGGTGAACCACCTCATTGGGGTACCATCGTTCGTACTTCTTTGAATGACCATTTTCCAGGAAGATGGATTGGGCGAGGAGGTCCAATTTCTTGGCCACCCAGATCACCTGATATAACGCCACTGACATTTTCCTTTGGGGATTTGTAAAGGACAATGTTTAGAGGAGGAGAGTGTCGAACATTGATGACTTAAAATCCAGAATTACAACCGCAATAGCCTAAGTGGATGCTGACATGCTTGCCGCTACCTGGCGTGAAATTAAATATCGATTTGATATTATCCGTGCGACGAAGGGGCACACGTGGAAGTTCATTGACAAGGGTCATGAAACTTTTTGAGTTTATCTAACCATTTATGTTATTAATTTTAATCTATCTTTATTATTTTATGAGTTATTAAACATCAAAATGGGTCCGGGACTTTATAAACACGTATATATATATATATATATATATATGTCACATTTAACGAAAGGTGGTTTCGGGGTCTAGGGTTCATGATCGGTCAAATAATAACAAAATTTTTGGAAAGTGTTTTCCTCCGGATGGCTGCAGTAGGCAACTTTTTACTTATTTTAATGGAAGCTACCTGATGTATAAAGTATTAGAACTAAGAAGCAATCGATATTATCTTTAAATTTTTCAGTTGTTTCATAGAATAAACAGAAAAAGATCTACAAAAATTTTCCATTACAGAAATTGAATGCGTAAACAGAAATGAAAGAAAAAATCCATGGAATGTTTATTTATCTGATACGTCTTCAACAATAAACAAAGTACAAATAGTAATAGAATGAGGTTTTCATATTTATTTGGGAAAATGTAAATAATTTTATGTGTGTCGTTAAATTTTTATCATTTTACCTAGTATCTTCTATGTATTTTTCAACGCTGTTAGTATAAAACTATTTGTAAATATTTGATTCAAAATATTTGAGATGTATATGTTTTAATAAATTTAAAACACCAAAGAGTAAAGATATGTCAAAGAGATATTTAGTTAAAATGGGTCACGTAATTAATGTTATGATATAGTAAAGCCTGTGTGATATATCCAAACCTGACTACTCGAACCGCCTATAATTCTCAATGTGCTTTCAGATAATTGAAGCTATTTTGTACTCAAGGCACTATGCTTGCCATTATGTTTACTCATAGATTATAGAACTTGAATGCATTTCGCTCTAATAAATTTGAATGACAAACAACAAACAAAAACACATGCATCAATAACGGTAACGTTTCTAAATCTAAATTCAAGATTTAGAATAAATTGATAAATAACATGTTTTATTTTTAAGAAGAAAAATAGGTACTCTTATTTTGTTAATTTACATGAAGAAGTTTTGAAATTCTTTTAGTAAATGTAGAAAAACTAATTAACAGGAAATAAATAAATATCTATGGTTTTCAAAGAATAAATGTTTGAATAAGTATCTATAATGCTTAAAAATGGCAACAAGAAATAAATATTGAAATTAACACTTTTGAGTATATTAACAGAAATTCGTGTACGGTTTAGTCTTAATTTTTTTTATTAAATATCAAGTATAAATTGTGTGATTAGGGTTTTTAATAATAGTTTTCGTATGTATTTTAATTGATTGTACATTTTTGCCTTAAAAATATATATTAGAAAGTTACGAAACTCAGAAACAATCACGTATAGTGTGCATGAAGAAGCTTTTAACCATTAATAGACAAATAATACCAATTTTAACAAACACAGATCTGTTTCATCAAGTCGAAATTGAAGTTCAAGAGAATAAAAATTAAAATGTACACAGTAGGGGGAAAATCTTAACTAAGGCTATAATTTCAATTTTAATTAAAGAAATAAGTTGGAAATTGCACGTCAAACGTGCCAAATGAGGTGCGTTCGTACTATCGCTAGATTTATAAGTATTTTTTACACCGCATATTGTACTGAATGTATATTTTAGTGCATTTCAATAAATGCATATCAATTTCACTCTGTTAGAAAGGCTGTAACATCATTAAAATGCACTTGAAATAATTTTTTCCCATTGGACGTAATGTAACGGAAAACTTTTGACTGTCCTTGTAATTAAACTATAAATCCGATTTTCATAAAATTTGAAAAGAGTTGACAAAATATTGCAACAATTATATATTTAAAATTTCAGACCATTCGGTTGGGATAATTTTGCTCTGTTATATGCGGACGGGTATACTGAATGATGACTATAGTTGCTACATATTTATATAATTACGATCGCACCTAAAAAGAAAGAGTTCTAATTCGAACAATTTTTTTTTTCAAATTGCATATGCATTTATTTAGTTATAAGAGTTCATTCGCATAGTATAACTGATCCCCACTTTAGAGAGTTCATTAATAATACAACAATTTTATGAAATACTACGAGGCTCAGCACTTCCCCCCTACAACCTTTCTGCGCCAACCCCGCGGAACAATAAATGCTCCACCTTCTTACGGCCATACTGCGTTTAGCTCACTTTTTTATTGTAATTATATTTTATCTTGAAAATACATCAATACACATTGAAATCAATACTCACTTATTTTTTAAAATAGGTACTTAGAATATATCTTTCAAAACAACATTTGTAATAGCCCCAAAGCATTGAATTTTTATGCCTTTGCAAATCCAGCTCCTTTTTGGTAAACATGGGACTCGCGTTTCAACATACACACACACACAAGAGAAAAAAAAAGAAAAAAAAGAAGAAGAAGAAATTGAAAACCGCTATCTTCATTTTACACAATTTTTGTGTTTGATTTGAAAATAAAAATACTGCCATTTTCTCCTGTGGTAAGCTTTTTGTATTTACCAATATTCAATCTGCATGTATCACTTCAATAGTACTGTGAAATAAACCAGTTTCAGTTGACGTCACCTCTACATCTATGTCTACTGTGACATCTGTGATGATTATTTGTATGAATCCAAATGTATCATAATTTCTAAATTTAAAAGATTAAAAAAGAACTTTTATCGATAGATTAATTTGTATTAAAATCCATTTTCATTTCTATATTAGCGGCAACAGAATTTTTTCATTTGTGGGGATGAGAGAGAGAAAAGAGAAATGACCTTATTTTCTCATTATAGATATCATTTTCTCATTGAAATAGAAAAGAAAACCAAGGATGAAATTTAAACCTCCTTGCATTCAAAAGTTGGTTAATTATTATTTCATATATTTGCTTCATATATCCGAAATAGTCGTTTTAAAAATTCGTTTCCTTAGGATTCCACATATATAGGTTAGCTTTAAGTCTTGCACATTTGAAAACTTGAAAAGGGGTATTTTAATAAATTTTAAATAAGTTAAAATAAATTATTTAAAAAGGAAGTAACCAGTGTTGAAGACAAAGTTTCATTATTTATACAGAGCTCTAACAATAATTAATGAATTTTATTACTTTTAGTTTGATATCATACTTTGTAAAATTCAAAAGTAACGCATATACATATTTTGTATTTAAAAAAATTAATTAATAAGGCGAAATAAAAAAAATTAAAAATAGAAATATATAACTTTTCTTCACCATTAAAATACCTATGGTCGACCTCCCTCTACTATCCTCGCAAAAAATGATTCACACTCTCACAAGTCATTTCATCGTAAAAAGTACGGGCTAGGAGATGCCGGAAAATCCATATAATTATAAGAGATTTTTCTCTCTGTGTGTAAGAGATTATTGTAGAGATTATAACAGGTTGTTCTATTATTTGAAGAAATTTCTGCCTTTTGTCTGGAGAATTTTAGAAAATTTTCACCTTTGATTCGCGAATTTTTCGTGTTTTGAGGAAAAGTACACACGTAAAAACTCCCTTTCTAATATGAAAAAGTACTGAGCAGCACTTTTTCCTGAACTTCTGAGATTTGGGGAAAATGCCGCTTTAGATTTGAGGTTTTCAGGTATCATTTGCGTTAGTTTAAGGAATTTTCTGTATTTTTGTGGTAAATGAGCAAATAAAAGCCGCAATTTTCCTGCTTTAACGGAATATAATCGATAGAATGATTCATTCAATCTACGATGTATTTTGTTCGAATGCATTTCCGACTCAAGTTGTCCAGTGCTTGTCAAACATAGCAATTTAAAAATACATATATTTCATATTAATTAATGTGTGAATTAAAGTTATTTTAATAATTTTACCAAAAACAGCACTAGATTTTCAAAATGCGCTTCAGAATACTAACATTTTAACTCACATTTTAACGTGTTTCTCACGATAACGCAATGAACATTTATGTCAATGTAAATGTTGCACGATAAATCGAGTGAAAGAAGAAATATAAGTGATCGTATTGATACCGTACTCAAAATAAAAATAAAAAATTAAACGCACACGATCCTTAAAAAAAATTTAACAATAACGAGTTATAAAATATCAAAATTAAGGATCTTTGGTCACAGCGTCTGCATTTTCTGACTTTTAGATTAGGAGTTATGACGTTCGGTTGGTTCTTTCTTTTGGCTACAGCCCTGTTTATTTTAGTCTAATTTCAATCTCTGTAAAACAAAATAGAGCCTTATTTCCGAAAAAAATATACAATTATCTGTATTGTGTTACACACTAGCAATCGCAAGTTGCTAAATTAATATCAACTGGGACTACTTTGAAATATCAAGCTACCTACACGAGTGGTATATTTATCAGAATCATGTTGGAACTATGATAAAATTTGAAATGAATGAAAAGAGCTCAAGAAATATATATATATATATATATATATGTTTGAAATAGTAAATATTAATGTGTTTTTAAATGAAAAATACTATCAAAATCACGATGGTACCGTCCATTATCAAGTACCCTTATTTTTAGGGTGCATCGGATCCCGAACGATGGAAATTTCAAGCGGTAAACAAACAGAACATGAGAAAAAAAATTAAAAACTAGCTTCAATTTTTTTAAATGTTAAATATTAATATTTTAAAAGTGAAAAGTACTGTCTAAGTGGTAATAGTACGGTGTCTTTATTTTTTAAGGTCCATAGGGGGCACAGTGATGGCCAGTTTCAGCGATAGAAGAACGTATCATTTAAAGGTATATATAAATATTATACAGACATACAAACAATAAATACAATAAACCCAACTGGAGTGAAAAACTAGCCAGAGCCAGGAATCGAACCCGGGACCACAGTATACAAGGTCCCGGGTTCGATTCCTGGCTCTGGCTAATTTTTCACTCCAGTTGGGTTTATTGTATTTATTGTTTGTATGTCTGTATAATATTTATACCTTTAACTGTTGAATGCAGGCGTTATTTATGTGTGTATGTGTGCTTAAATATATATTGTAGTATGAGTGTTTTATTAAAACGTACCGTTGTTCTTCCTTTATGCCTGATACTTAGTGTTGGTCGGTGCCCCGCGTAAATCGGCGCTGCAAATGCTGTGGACAAAAGTATTTTAAAGTATTTATCGTAGTCTTATCTAATGGCAGAATTATCAGAGATTAAATATGGCGCAATAAATTGTAATACATTTATGGTGTCCAGAGAATTTGGATCCATGATTTACGCGGTGCTTAATATTAACTCAATAATGAAAACAAAATTCTTTTTTAAATAATAAAATATATATTTTGCATGCATTTCGTCTTTTATTTGTGGTTTTTTCGTAAGGTGAAATCATATCTACTACTGATACATTTGAAACTCTCTGAAAAATAATTCATTTTTGCCTAAAAAATGTTTAAATCAGCTACTTTTGCAGCGAAATCGCGTATAAAACGACCGAATTGGGATAACGAACGCGTTTTGTAATTTACTGTCTAAGTGGTAATAGCACAGTGTCTTTATTTTTTAAGGTCCATAGGGGGCACAGTGATGGCCAGTTTCAGCGTGCAGTCCCTAAAACTAAGAATGGTAAACTAAAAATAAACGAAAATTTTCTTAAATGTTCTCCTACCTTACGTAACATGCCTGTCCTGAAAAGTTGTATGTCGTGAAAAATTTAATCTTCAATAAATCTAAACTGTTCCCAGACATCTTTTTAAAAGATACATACATACAATCCAAGGAATCTTCTTTTTTTTTTTTTACAATAGGAAATATTATATTATAAACAATTATATATGTCTCGTTTTTTAAACATGTTCTGTAATTAATTATATCTTCAATGTTTAGTAAAACTTCCAGTAAATGGCATTTGTAGCATATAGAAATTTTCATTAAATGTAACAGAAATTTTATTTTTATTTACATCAATTTAACGCATAACACGCGTTGTATAACACTTAACTGTTGATCAAGGAACAACGACTAGAGGAATTGTTCGTATAAATTTAATAAATTGTGACGAAAAAGAAGATAATATGGTGTTATTCTGATGCAAAACAAAATAATATCGAGGATAATATTCGATATTATTTAGGAATATTTTGGTTTAGATCTTCGTTAAGAATCTATTTTTAAACTATCTCTGTAATTATATGTTTAATGTTTAGTGAAATGACCAAACAATGGAAATTATAGTACATCCAAAATTTTGTTAAAAGTTAAGATAATTGCAACCTCCCCACTCCAAAATGAACTCATTGTACACGTACATGATGATCGAAAAGTCGCGCAACCTTTGAAAAATATTTTGTTTACTGAAATACAAACATGATTTAAATTACAAACATCAAATAAATTGAAAGAGTAACAATATTGTGACACAAAACTGAGAGGAAATTAAAATTGTTCAGGAAGATATTGAAATTGTGACCCCTTTTTTTCGGATACAAAGACGTATGTGTTTTATTCAAATTTCAGGCCACTCTTCTCAATGTTGGAACACTTATATTTTTAATCTCATGTTCAATGTTTGTTTTCAGGTCAACGATGGAAAGTTTTCTCAAACTCTTCTGCGGTGACTGCAACATTTTATTCTTGATTTCTTCCTTTTCATCAGAAATAAAAACAGATGAGAGGCCGCTTATCATGAACAATTCCAGTTTCAGAAATCGGGTTACAAAATGGTAAATCGTTGTCATATTCGGCGCAAGAACATTTGGATATGTCTCTTTAAACGCTTCTCCTGTTTCAAAAGTCGGGTTACGAAACTGTAAATCGTTCCCTTATTCAGCGCACGAACATTTGGATATGTCTTTTTAAACGCTTCTCTATTTTCACAAATCGGGTTACAAAACGATAAATCGTTCTCTTATTCGGCGCACGAACATTTGAATATGTATTTTTAAACGCTTCTCCATTTTCAGCAATCGGGGTACGAAACGGTAAATTGTTGTCTTATTCGGCGCACGAGCATTTGGATATGTCTTGTTAAACGCTTCTCTATTTTCACAAATCGAGTTACGAAACGATAAATCGTTCTCTTATTCGGTGCACAAACATTTAGATATGCCTCTTTAAACGCTTCTCCACTTTCAGAAATCAGGTTACGAAACGGTAAATTGTTCTCTTATTCGGCGCACGAATATTAGGATATGTTTCTTTAAATACTTCTGCAGTTTCAGAAGTCGGGTTACGAAACGGTAAATCGTTCTCTTATTCGGCGCACGAACATTTGACTATGTCCCTTTAAACGCTTCTCCAGTTTCAGAAATCGGGTTACAAAATGGTAAATTGTTGTCTTCCTCGGCGCACGAACATTTGAATATGTTTCTTTAAGCGCTTCTCCAGTTTCAGAAATAGGGTTACGAAACGGCATATCGTTCTCTTATTCGGCGCACAAACATTTGAATAGATCTCTTTAAATTCTTCATTAACTTTAACGAAAGTCGTTGCTTATGCCATTATTATTAATTTCGG
The DNA here is from genome assembly GCA_963932465.1 of Maratus speciosus. NCBI lineage: Eukaryota > Metazoa > Arthropoda > Arachnida > Araneae > Salticidae > Maratus > Maratus speciosus. The sequence goes on along the minus strand of OZ010792.1, from coordinate 196,832,315 downwards.
ATTTTGTACAATTTTCAAAAATTTAGGTTACGCAACTTTTTGATTACCCTGTATAATAAAGTATCAGGATTCGTACGCATCAAGGAATTCAGGAGGTTTTAGGTGTTTTAGTCCCAGAAATTTCGCAAAGTATTGGTAGCTATATCTGCAGATGGATTATTTTTCATTAATTAAGGCAAGTATTACATTACGAAATTTCTGGTAAAAGGTCCTTGAAAGTCCTTCAAGCGTCAAACTCTGAGTATGTATAGATTAAGGACAAAAGACTAACGCGATTCTTGATATAAATTTAAAAAAAATGTGAAAAGAAAAATCTTCTCATATAAATCTGGTACAAAAAAAACTATTTTATATAAATTTTTATATTTATTGTATTTATATAAATTTCATAAATTTTGAAAATAAAACATCATCTCATGTTAATATAATACAAAGCAAAATAACATGAAAGATCAAGCAAAATAACAGGGAAGTTTTGTTCAAGCCCTCTGTTAGAATCTGATCGAATTTTTCGAGTTTTACTGCTAAATATTACTTGAAATAAGTAAATAGAAAATGAGTTATCTTTAAATCTTCAATCCAATAAAAATAGAAGTGAAAGCGTAGAAAAGAGATAAGATTAAATCTCTTAAAAAAAAAAGAAACATACGTTTTTCAATAAATGTGAAATAAGATAAGCTTTTTAAATATACTCAACAGTTCATGACTTGTGAATTAGAGAAAAAATGAACTTTAAAAATCAACAGAAGAGATGAAAATAGAACCATTTTTCTTTCGAAATCAGGTTTTTTAAATGAAATAGATTTGAAGTCCAAAGTACTTAATGTAAGAAATAAATGTGGAATCTTTTGTTCCTTGTATCCTTTGCTTTTGTGAGAGATTTTATTTATTATTTACTTTTTAACAGATAGAATTAAAAGATTAAAAGATAAAGTTGTAAGTTTAAGAGAAAAGTACTATTTTATTACACTTTTTATTTGGCTATTAAGTATAATTTATGCATTTAAAATTTTACATTTCATTTATGCTTAAATAGTTGATGACATTTGTGTTAAAGATAAAAACAATTTTCGAAATCATAAAATATTTTTATTAAAGAGAACATATACAGTATTGTCCAAATTATTTGTCTCCTTCGAAAGTATTTCCAAAAACCTTATTTCTAAGAGCATTATATTAAGGGGTCTCAGGACTCTTAAAATAGGAAAAAATGAAAAAAAAGGACCATTTTCAACATTTAATATCTTAAAATGTATTTGATATTAAGACACAATTTTAAATGGGAATGAAAGATACAAGTATGTTCTTTCATTTCAAATATTTGAAAAATTGCAAGATGCAAAATTAGCATTTATAGGGGGCTCCAAACTGTTAGACATTTGACGAGCAGAAAATCGGCATAACAGCTTATGCGCACGATTACAAAATAAATTTTGCAACTAGATTGACAATTTTGGTGCCTACTTATACCTCAGATTATAATAATTACACTGAACCTAAATATATTTGTATTTAAAGCATTTTTATATTTTTAATACAAAGTTTTATTTAGGTAATGCAAAATTTAGAAAATTTCAACAATATAAACCCCTAAAAATATATATATATTTTTTTTACAATAAAAAGGAAATTTTAGGTTCAATTTATACAGACTAACATGAAACATATGTTTTGAAAATTTCATGAAAAATATTCAGAAGTTTTTGAGATATCGTGCGCGTTATGCCCAAAAACGGCATTTGGAGAAAAATGACTTCAAAGTTTTGAAAACACCGCTTCAGCTATTGAGCGAGTATAATTCTAAATGCCATAACTTCTGTTCTAATGAGAATTTCAAGATAACAATTGTATCAAAATGTTCAGAAAACATAGAAGTTTAACATCTAAAAAAATTAAAGTTTCGAAAATTTTAGAGCTTTAAGAGTCCTGAGACCCCTTAAAATAAATTATCCTAGTAGTGTAATAAGCTACTCAAAGGGCTTACACTGAGTGTTAACTTTAATATTAATGAGATATTTCGCGACTGTTTTGTTTACAGTCTCTTTATGTGAGTAGCAACACCAATCAATACAAAATCCAGAATTTTTTTTATGTTTACATTGTTTACTTCCTGTTACAAACCAAACAGTATCGGTTACCAATAATACCACTTCTAATTACATATTTTAATGTTTCAAATGTTTCTCTCATCTTTTTTGTATTAAATGCAGGTTTTTAACTAAAAATAACATTGTTTTGACGAATTTTTTATAGCAGTAATTGAAATGTATGCCAGAAAATACATTTCTCCAAAAAAAAAAAAAAAACTTAGACAGGTTCAAATTCTCTTTCAAAATTGTAACTTAACCCTAGCTGAAATTACCAACAGACCTTCTGTGATAAAGAAAACATAATTTTGAATGGAAATGGAACACCAATCTGAGTTGGGCGATGTGGAAGAAAACGAATTCCTTCACAACGTGATGATAGAGTTTTACTGAATTTGAGCAGAAATAGAAAAAGGTCTTCAAGACAGTTAAACCATCCGTAGAAGCATTTTTGAGGCTGGTTTAGAAGACCTATCGTCCAGGGAAGAAATCGAAGCTGACTAAAGCCATAAGAAGGCAACGACTGACGTGGGACAAATCATTAAAAACTGGACAGTTGATGACTGGTAGAGGGTCAATATTTTTTTATTATCTCATAAATTTTGCCAATACTGAATCTGTCTTACTTTTTGAACATTTTGTGTAAATATGTCTTTAATGTCCTATAAAACATCCAATAAATTACATTTGTAGTATATCCAAACATATTTTGAAAGAACAATTTTTCTTTCGGAAAATTTAACATACCATGTCATAAAACGTAAACAAAATAAATATCTTTTAATTATCTCATAAATTTAGCCAGTACTTTATGTGTCTTACTTTTTAACATTTGTGTAAATATCTCTTTAATGGTCTAAAAAATACTACAAAAATTGTGTAGTATGTTCAAGCTTTTGTCGAAAGTTCAAATTTTCTTTCGCAAAATTTAACATATCGTATCATAAAACGTAAAGAGGGTAAATATCTTTTAATTATCTCATAACGTTAGCCAATACTGTATGTGTCTTACTTTTTTAACATTTGTGTAACTATATCTTTAATCTTTAATGTCTTATAAAACACCCAATAAAAATCATTTGTAATATGTCCAAACAGTTGTTGAAAGTACAATTTTTCTTTTGCGAAATTTAATATATTATGTCATAAAACGTAAAGAGGGTAGATATCTTTTAATTATCTCATAAATTGAGCCAATATTGTATATAACTTTTTTTTTTTTTTTTTTTTTTTGTGTGTGTGTAATTATCATTTTAATGTCCCATAAAACATCCAATAAAATCATTTGTAGTATGCCCAAACATTTGTTGAAAAAACAATTTTTATTTCGCAAAATGTAACATATCGTGTCATAAAAAATACCTGTAGATTGGGGAGAAACAAACCGAATTAAAGATAATTATTAATACAAATTTTGAAGTTATAATATGAAGACATAAGAACTGCATTTCACTTTGAAGAAAATATATAAAAACGTACCGGACAAGCATTATGTAAAGCAAATTAGTTCCGCTATTTGTTAAAGATACGGAAAATACTGCAAAAAATACTTGCATTTCATTTATGAATTTTCAACTTAAAAAATAGCTTATAAATGCTTACAAAATTGTCCCATATAAATTTCCATTATGAGAACGTTAACTACACTTCTAAAAAAATTAGGGGAGCAAAGCAAAAAGTGAAGAGAACAGTGCAAGACAGCCATGTATGGGCATAAAATGGCTAGTACACGTGTATCTATGCGCAATACAGAAAAAAAGAAGCACAAATATTTGTAAGGGAGCTTTTATTCTTCGAAAAGATGGAAAGAACATGAACAGATGGTTTCGGTCAACAATTTGGTTTCGTGTAAATGATAAAAAAAAGTATTGTTTAGAAATGATGCAAGATTTTTAATATGTTGTGTGGTCTCCTCGAACAGCTAAGACTGCTGCTCGCCTGTTTTCCATGGATGCGATGAAGTTATCGATAAGACTTTGGGGAATACTGTTCCACCGTTCAAGAGTTGCGATCTCGAAGTCCCAGACAGTAAAAGGATGCTTTGGTCTCGCAGCAATGCATCGTTTGAGTATGTCCCGAACATGCTCGATCGGATTAAGGTCAGGAGGGCCTGCTGGTCATTCCATAGGCTGTGTTGTTTTAGTTTCAAACATGTTTTCCACAAGACGAACTGTATGAGGTCTAGCATTACCATAATTAAAAAAAAAGAAATCACTAATTGCTGCAACATAAAATACGACATGAGGTCCCAGTATCTCGTCTGTATAACTTCGGACCGTCAAAGTGCCATTCCGAATTATATGCAGGCCCGTACGTCCATCTATGCTGATTCCAACCCATTGCATCAACCCACCTCGTCTGTAATGTGATCTTTCATGAACGAATGTGGGATTATTTTGACTGTCTCTTTCTCTCCATGCCAAAATACATCAGATGTCACATCCAGACTGAGTCGGGGCTCGTCTGTAAACAGAATTTGACTCCAACAACGTTGCCTCCAAACTCGATGTTCAGTTTCCCACCTGCTTTGGGCCGCACAGTTGCTTGAGATCGACAGAATACAGACCATTGCCTTACTTGCATAGATACCACCCTGATGAAGCCTATTTTGGGCTGTTTGGCTGGACATCCTTCGTCCTGTGGCCAAGAATAACTGTGTTTTCAGCAGAGTAGTATTACCCGTTCCGTCTCGACGAACTGTTAACAGGATATATATCTGTCATACGTTTCTGTGGTAGCACATGGCCGACCTTACCCTTGCCGATGTCTACCATTCCATGTGTCTTGGGATTGATTCCACGTCCTTGCATTGACACTTCTTGCGACCCCAACAGCGTCCGCTACACTTCGTTGTGTTTTCCCAGATTCAACTGTCCCGATAACACGCCAAGGTATGGAATTCGTTAAATCACATTATTGTGACATTTTCAAGTCAACTTTTCTCGAAACGCAAACTGAGCAATTGAATTTTACAACTGAGACAGTGAAACAGACGTTACTGCAAAATCCTGATTTCTACACTTACCTCCTTTTTCTACTTTTTGCCGTCATAAACTTTAATTTGCATGTGAAGTTTTTTTAATTTGCTTTCTACTACGCTTTAAATTATGGATGTTTTATTTTACGTTATTTATCGCTGTAAATATGTGCGTAATTTTGTTAAAAACATGTGCTCCCCTAATATTTTGAGCAGTGTATATTCATAGCTATCAACATACCGATATCTTTCGTAGACTTGTATCAATTTGCCTTAGGTCAATTAAACATGTTTTGAATCGAATATATTATACCTATACTAATAAAAGAAAGTGCCACTCTGTCTGTGTGTCGGCGATGGCTAGCGAAATCTAGCGCACATAATGTACAACTCTGAAAATTTGTATGAGGATAGGCCAAGGTTTTTAAGTTGTTGGTAATTAGGCGAAATATTAATTTCAAAAAACCATTAAAAGGCGATCTTTTTCTACAAATCAACACAGGCGCTCTCGCACTGCCCAGCCCTTTTTTCTCGAGCACATAGAAGGGGAGAACCAAATGTTATATTTTTTAGGGCGTTTATCTTAACGCACGAAACAGCCGAACTGTTTGAATACGGAAAAAAAAGGAGGACACATTCTTAAAGTTCGTACTGTTACGTCTGAAACGCTATAATCAATTTGAAGAAATATTGTTGTTAACTCTTTAAACAAAAACTCAAAATATGTTTTCGCATCTGAATTTTTCTCCCTTTCGCAAAACTTACGCAGGGCTCAATTTTGAAGATACAGATTAAGAAAAAAATCTATGTTTAATGCAGATTCCTTTTTCTTTTTAACGCTGCTCACTTTCATAAATACAAATTTTACCCTTTTTAAAAAATTCACGATCGCAGATCACTTCGCGTCTACCGGAGATTATACTTTTCCTTACTAAGAGTAACTAAACGTCCGTATTTCGACACAGCCTTTATAGAGCATCTTGGTAGACCCGAGTTACATCATCTACAGAAATTTCTAAACGCTCTGACGACGAGTAGATGTTTTTTTTTTTTTTTTTTTTTTTTTTTTTTTTTTTTTTAATTAGTAAATAAAATCCTAGAGATTTTCGATGAAAACGTGAAAACTGGAATGTTTAAAAGCGGCTTTGGCTCAAAATTTTAATACTAAATATGCATATTTTTTCACGAAATTTGAAAGAGGCCTTCAATACAGTTGTATTTATACCGAATAAAATTTTAGAGAGTTCGGAGGATAAGAACTTTTTTTTTGTTTTGCTAAGGGACCCGACGCCGAAAACAAAAATAAAGTTATCAATATATTTTCACGAAATTGTTACACATGCTACAAAAACCGTTAATAAGTTTAAATCTTATAACTGATAAAAATTTAAAAGAGTTGGACAACAAGATATTTTTTTTTTAAACTTAAAATGACCTTACCAGAAAAAAAAAAAAAACAAGAAATGTGTTGTTAGGAGCGCTTTTACTACTAAATATCTTTAACTGTTCGCAATTTTTCATTTAAAAATATGAATTCATACAAAATGCACTTAAACATATAAAATCAAGGTTTATTTAAGATTATCACGGGCCCGTGCAACGCCTGGTGAGTCAGCAAGTAAAAAATAAAATTAAACAAGAACAACAAAGCAAAAAGGAATAATTTATTAAATAATATTTCTGGTTTAAAAGGAGTTTATTTTCTACAGAATATAATGGTACGGTACTACGAAATATATAGGCTCAGATAAGAATATCGAAATAAAAAATTGAAGTGAATTCATATAAAAGATGGCAGAGTTAAAAGCTCTTTAAATAACTTACGATATTCAGAATGCATTTTTTTTTTTAAAAAGATAAACTTTAAATAGATTTTAAAATGTATTATTTGTTAATGAAGCTAAATTAAGCATTTCAGCTTTACATATAAATGTAGAAAACCTACATCTCAACTTCGAAAAACAACAGAAATTATAAACAAATTTTTTTACCAAACCATTTATTTTTAAAGAAAGAAAATTTATACAAATACTAACATAAATTTAAATTTAAAAAATCTTAATTACAATTTTTCAGCATTATTTTCCGATTTCCAATTTGTCAGCTTTATAGAAGTTTTAAAATATCCGTTTTATCCCACGTAGGATAACCCATGGTAATTTGGATTGAAAAGCAAATTGTAAAAAAAGCCTCTTAGGTAGATTTCGTATGAAATATTACTATTGCAGTCGTTACCATGGTGCGACATTTCAATAATTCCTTCATAAGTTTTCATTATATGAACCCGGGAACCCAAAACGTTTATATATATATATATATATATATATATATATATACTAAATTTGTCTGCACGATAAAAGTCGCAATTATGCACGGATCGTCTTCAAACTCGCCAAAACATTGAGATGGCTAATATCTCGGCGGGGATTTCAAATGAGCAAAATCGGCTCAAGGGGGTGGAAATGGGAAGGGTTAAAATTTGTTTTCGCCATTTTTAAACCTGTTCCATATATATACGCATGTGTATTCGTGTATATTACAATTTTCACAAAATGTTTAGGTACCTAGAGCTCATTCTTAATGAAGAAACTGGGTTTATCTCTAATCCTTGATTTAGGTTTTTGTTGGTGAAATTAGTACTTAACTTCGAAATCTACCTCCGAGTATAGACCAAGCCGACAGGGATTTTTTTATATAATAGGTAACAGCTATTTCAATATTGCAAGTAGACCCTTATTAAATAAATTACACTTATAGTACCAACAAATAAAATAGGGTTTTTAAGAACTGATAGCCATTCACTACTTTTTAGAAAGAAGTTCGTTTTGGCGGTAAAAATGAAGATCCGATGGAGTCCCCCAAAATAAAGTTGTTTTACCATGTTTTGGGGTGCAAATGGAGAGGCATTTTTAACCGGAATTGGAAAATTAAAATTTTTTTAAGCATTCCAAGTTGGTATCATTTGTTATGTATTTTTTAATTCTGAATGGAATGACACCTATTTCCTAATCTATACGATCATGTGTTACAAAGTTACGGCTGGTTTTAGGATTACAAAATCGAAAATTATGCTTTATGCAGGTAAAGTTGTTTTTTATAGTAACAACCGATGGCCATTCACAAAAATTTGGGAAAAACATCTTTTTGGCACTAGCAATGAAGATCCGATGAGTTTCCAAAAAATAAATTTGTCATGCCGTGTTTGGAGGGCAAAAGTGAGGCATTTTATCTCGCGAGAGGGGAGAGTTATTTTATTATATCAGGTGGCGTATCGTTTGTTGTGCATTGTTTTAATTCTGAATCGAATGGAACCATCCGGATGGCGACACGATCATTCATTGCAAACTTATGGTAGGTTTTATCTATACAAAGTCGAAAATTATACTTTATTATTGAGCACAGGTTTGTCACATTTATTTTATATTCAAAACATGTTCTTAATAATATATCAAATAATCTTAAACTTGGTAAATATGCTCAAAATACCCATAATGAAAATCGGGATCAAGTAAGTTTTCTCAAGGTCGTTAATTTGTCAAAATCTGTGCATTTTCTAGTCATAAAACCATTTATGACTTTGTATTCACAAAACTTTCATGACTTTGTATTCACAAAACCTTTCATGACTTTGTATTCATAAAACGTGACTAACTTTAAACATAAAGTTACACTATGTGCAAATTACTTAAAAGAAAAAAAAATATTTAAAAAGGTGTTAATTACTTTAAATTACTTTCAACTATATACATAGCCTTTGTCGAGGAATACAAAAATAAAAGCTTCTTTTTTCAAATTTCACTTAGTTGGTGTCGAAAGAAGTGAAAGTGAAAGTCAATTTTGGATCCGGAAAAACATTGGGAAAATAAAAATATGGATTTAGAGGGAAGTGGAATATTACGGGTTTTATGATTCTTTAAGCGAACTGAGCCAAATGCTGAATATGTTGTAGGATAAAACGTCATTACAAACAGTATTTTCTTTAGTAATAATTTCTATGTTTCTTGTTTTTCAGCTATAATTGAGAGACGATGTAATAAGCAATATAAAAAAGGAATTATGGTTCAAAAATTTGTAACTTGGATTTGTAAATCGTGAAAATAGTTTTGCAAAATTAGTTTTGCGGTACATTATTATTATTATTATTATTATTATTATTATTATTATTATTATTATCATGCATTTTAACATTTTTATTTTTATTTTTATAAAACATAAATAAATAAATGCAGAAATAAGTAATAGAGTAAATTAATTACAGAATTCCCAGTATATGATCAAACTTCAGCCAAATTTTATTTTTCAAACATTTCTATTCCCTTTATACTTTTATTTTTTATTTATTTTAACTAATTCAAGACATTTAGTTTAAAGATAAAAGCAGTTTGCCGAATCGTAAAATGCGTTTTTATAAAATGACAGAACATTATCTGTATCTTGCTTTTCAAGTGTTCTGTGCAATTATCACTTTAAGGTCCAATAAAATCTCTAATAAATGGTAATATTAACATGTCCAGCCGTTCCTCAAAATCTAAAACATCCATATGTTTGTTACGCTAAATTTAATGTACAGAAATGAAATTTGTCGGTATGTTAAGGAAAAATGATTGAAGAAATTGCTTATATAAATTTAGAAACTCCTGTTAGCACAAAAATAAAATAATGAATAGCTTGTTTCGAAAGATAGTGCATACTGAAATATCCATTGGCGAAAAAAAAGCAGAAAGATTTTATAATAAAAAGAAATGTGCGTAGTTAAACTCATGACACTGAGCCTCAAAAAAAAAAAAAAATAAATAAATAAATAAAAAAACAAAGAAAAAGAAAAATACATTTAGCTAAATTAAGGGGGTGGAATAGTTCCCCCATTTCTCCCCTTTATACTTAATCAATGAACCTCCAAATCTAATTAGGAAAGTCCCTTATCATAATAAACCATTGAAGAAAATATCATAATTCTGCATAAAAACCCATTTATCTAAATTACGGGGGTGGATTAGACCTCCCCCCCCGTTCCTATCTTTATACTTAACCAATGAACCGTCAAAACTAATTAGAGGAGCGCCTTATCAGAATGAACTTATATCCAAAATTTGAAGCAAATCGGATACCTATATCAAGAGTTATCATGTTACGTACGTACATATTTACGTACGTACATACAGAATCCGCGGGCACATTAGCTCTCAGGCTTTGATAGCCTGTGAGCTGAAAAACGGAAAAAAATATTTGTTTGAACGTATTTTAAAGTCCCACGTAGGTATTTCAGTAACAGTTGCCTTTACCTTTGACATATTATATCTCAACTGACTTTTATATACAGGGTGTCCACTCTCAACGGTGTCCAATGGCTAATTCCTACACAGTTAGTCATAGACATATAGTTCCAAGTACAAAAATGTTTTAAATGAGGTAAAGAAATATTTTAAAAGAGATTTGGGTCAATAAAAACATTTCTTAAACAATTACGAAATTTAAATTTTTATACGGTCCCCGGATCCTATAAGACATGACAAGTAAGACAAAAAAAGTCCTGTTATTCTACGATTAAAATTGACCGAGTAATAGCTGTTTAAAGTTGTAGCATATTTTTTACTGCAAATTAGGGGTCATTCACAAATTTAGTAGAAATATAATTTCGTTAGCTATATTAAAAAAATGGTTGCGAGTAAAATTAACACTGCAATATAAATTTGAAATCTTTAATCATTCTGACATATTGATGCAAAATATACAATTTTTAATAAACATAGTAGAAGAAAAAAAAACAGAATTTTTTTAAATAAAATGATGAAATTTAATAGCATCACTTTTTTACAAAAAGATACATATTTTAAAATGGTATTAGATTACACTAGTCCATAAAAGTTGGGTTATGTCATGTTTTTTGCTCTTGATGATTGATTATTATGTATTCTATGCCGCTGAATTCGAAAGTGACCTTCATTTCTTACCATCACGTAAAGATTTTTTGCAAATCGTAAATTTTAAAGTTAAAAAAAAAAAGAAGAAAAATAGGTGTGATTGTTATGTTTTGTTGATTTTTATGTATTTTTTACCGCTGAATCCGAAAATGGTTTTCATTTATTTTTTACCGCTGAATCCGAAAATGGTTTTCTTTTTTAATCATCCCGTCAGGATTTTACGCAAATTGTAAATTTCAAAGTTAAAAAGTTAAAAGTTAAAATTGAATCTTTTTCCTCACTTCATCGAACCCCTTAGATGTTTAGCTGCAAGAATCCCAGTGTAAGCCAAAAAATTGAATAAATTATTGAATAAAATAAAATATGAAAAGTTTTACATCTGTTTTTCAGTATCAGATTTTTGCTATACTTTAACTGTGGCATTTACTTTGACTTTGACTTTGACTTTGACTTTGTTTCAAATCGTAAGATTTTTTCAAACAAATTATAACATGATGGTTAAAAATGAAGGTCATTTTCAGATTCAGTGCTAAAAAGTACATAAAAATCAATTATTAAAAGTTAAAAAACACAGCCATCTTCTTTATTTGAAAGTGTCCGATTTTTGTATTTTTTCAATCTTGACAGTTTACGATTTGCGAAAAATCCTGACTTGATGGTTAAAAATTAAGGTAATTTTCGAATTCAGTGCTAAAAAATAAATAAAAGTTAAAAAACATAACCATCGTAGCCTTGTGTTATCTAATCTAAAACTTTTTCTTAAACTTCTCGGCGGTAATCTATCCAAAATTTTTTGTGCTATCCTGTAAAATCCTGTAACGTATAAGTGGTAACCGCCGAAATTCCTAATAATATTAGATTATCGTCGGATTTATGTCAGTATGTAAAATTTAATCTCGGTCGGATATTTGAAAGTGAGTTAAAGTTCGAATACAAATTTTGAACTTGAAAAACATACATACGATCGTTGAAGTTAAATAAAAACTTATAAAAATAGGATAATTTTTTGTTAAAGAAATCATGAAAAGAAACTGTCTCAAATCCTTTGAAAATAAAACGTATGTTAAAATACAATTATTTTTGCCAATCTGAAACTTAATTAAAGTTAACTCAATCATAATACTTGTAGGATTTATTCCAAAGCGCAGATACACGTGAAATAAGTTCTTCGAATACTTTAAGCACTTGGTATATGACCCCTCAAACCATGGCGTAGCTGATTTGTGTTCAGATGAGGGAAAGTGGTATTCATGCATTTTTAAAGTTTCATAACTCGGTCAATTTTAGTGTTATATGAACGGGACTTTTTTGTGTTATTTGTCAGTGTAATAGGAAAATTTTACTAAATATAACTTATAGGACCGGATAACTGTATAAAAATTTAAGTTTCGTTATTTAAAAAAAAAATGTTTTTATTGACCCAAATCGCATTTAAAATGTTTCTTTACCTCATTTAAAACCTTTTTGCAATTGGAACTATATGTCTATCACTAACGGTTTAGGAATTAGCTAATGGACACCGTTGAGAGTGGACACCCTGTATACACTCAAAAGAAAACAATGTCATCACCTTTTAAATTTCTCTAGATAAAATGAGTTAGTTTTAAATTTTATATTCAGTAATAATAGAAATAGACGTAACACTCCATAATATAGTAATCACTATAAAAATTCTGTATAATACAACTAGGACTTCCCTCAGAGGGATTAGTCTGAGCGATATTACTGAGAACATAGATTTAATAATAACATGTGGAAGCAAAGAAAATGAGATGTTATCTTTAATTGTCCATATACTGCGAAAAATTGAAATGATGAAAATAAACGAATTGTACAATTACAAAATCTTATATATAAATTCGTATGCACTGTTTAAAAAAATGGGAAATGAAAACATTCAAGACAGCCATGCATGGATATAAAATTGAAAGTACGCAATATATTAAAAGTAAAATAGAAAATGAAACACTAATTTACTTATATCGGAATTTTAACTGTATAAAATGATGTCAAGAGCATAATCAGACGCTCCGCACCAATTTGAGTAACTTTAAATGACAAATATATGATGTTTAAAAAGAATGGACTATACTTTATATGGTGTGTGCTCCCCGGAACAGTTAATATTGTACAATATCTGTTTTCCACGGATGCAATGAGGTTGTCGATAACATTTAAGGAATTCTCTTCTCAAAATCTAATATAGTATCAAAGTACCGAATACATCAAAAGTGGCATGCAATGCTACGTTAGAGTGTGTTTTAGATATGCTCGATCGGATTTAAATGATGAGTGTATGCTGGCCACTACATACTCTGTATTGTTTTGTTTTCAAACATATTCTGCGCAAGTTGAGCTGTATTTAGCATGTATTAAATAAAAGAAATCGGCAATGATTACAACATAAAGTATGACACAAGATCTGAATATATCGTCTGCACAACTTTTGAGCTGTCAAAGTGTCATTTGAAGTAATTTACAAATCCATACATATTTATCCAGCAAATCATGCAAGCTAACATACACCAATATGAACCCGATTACAAAATTTCACCAGAATAAGTTAATATATAAAAAATCTACTAATGACAAATGAGAATATGACCTTATGATAAAATGTCAAGAAAAATGAATCGGATAAAAAATTCATATCACGTTTAAAACGGCACTTCCCTCTGTTAGTGGCCTTCGCGAGAGAGAAAAAAGCCTAGAGAAGGAACACTTTAACAAGTACTTTCGGGCAACCTACTCACTGTTTCATACAGGTCTTTATTCAATATTTACACAATTTATTTAATGCTAGGTGGGTATCTATCAGTTTTGTTGCATTTAAATCGCATGTTTTGCGGAGGAAATGCAGCATTATGAAATATTTAAAGTTGCTGTACCTAATAATTCCAAATTAATGGTAATTGAGATCGCTTTCCGTTAATTTCATCTTTTTAAATTTTAAATTTTTTAGAAACCATTCATAGAGACAATTGTATATTTTAAAACTAACCCGAAGCAAAATTTCAAGATTTTGGGCTCAGCAGTAACAGAGAAATAGAAATTTTTTGAAAGTTTTTCGTTTCTGCAATGTTTTTTATAGCGACATTTTTAGAAATTGTTCTATTGCGAGAATTTACGTCATGATAAATACAGCCATGTCAATTCTCATGTTTATATTCCTAACAGTTCCATGTTCTTCGTTACTTAGATCATCTTTAGATCTTTTTCCGCTTTGTTTAGTCTTTCTATTTTTTAGAATTCGTTCTACAACGAGCATTTACATCTTATTAATTACTACCATGCCAAAGTTCTAGTTTCTAACCCCAACAGTATCCCAAAAATTTCAGTATTCCAAATAAATCATAGTTTAGGACCTTTCTAGAAATTTTTACGTTTATCCGTCAAATTTAACCTTTTAGAGAGCGTTCATTACGAGTATTTACATCTTAAAAGTAAGTACCGCACCAAATTTAAAGTTTCTAACGCAATCAATATCGCAGATATCACAATTTTAGAACTTTTTTGCTCCTGCAGCGATGTAGGTTCTTGCATTGACATAAAATAGTCTTTTTTCGGAGCAGAGATGGCCACCAACATTTTTTTAAGTTGGCTATGTAGTTTCAGAGATAACACCTCTCAAACGTACAAGCATTAGTAATATTATATACTTTATAATATTATAACGCTTTATAATATTAGCATTAGATGTACAGATACAAAAGCCATTTATCTGTTACAAACTAAAGTGCCGTCGTTGCCCAGAATTTGAAGGATGTTTGTTCTGAAAAATCAATTTCAAAATTTAACATACAACACAAAACAAACATTAAAAAAAGCAGTCGAAATGTTGTTGAATGAATCATATGAAAACGCTATATAAAAATGTATAAATGTATATAACAGACGCAAAAGAATACAGCTATAAATGAACTTATTTCAATTTATAATTGGAACAATAATGTTAAAATACGCCAATATTTCCCTAATCGGGTTTTTATCATGCTTCAATACATTTTTCACACTCATATGACGTTATACTATATCCACCATGCCCTTTATATTTCCAATATGACGTAATATTTTCCTCTTTCCCGTGGAAACCTTGAAATAGAAAAGTTATGAAGTTATATTCACTTTCACTTAAATTCGTCAAACCATTTATTTCATTTTCATATTTCACGTGAATATCTTGCAATAGAAAAGTTATGACGTAATATTCACCTTTTTTTTTTAAATTCGGCAAACTATTTATTTCATTTTCATTTTTCACGTGGGAATCTTGCAGTAGAAAATTAATTGTTGTAGTAATAATTTTATTGTGTTTTTTAATTGTTGGCAACTGCTATAACGAAAAATGTTTAAATTTGATAAGAAATTGCTGTTAAATTGGTGGTTTTTTATTAATTAAAAATTAACTATAAGTTATTTCGATTCCGGATTACTTTAGTTGTCTCGGCCATGTTTTAAGACACATGTACATTCTTCACAATTTTGGCTTCCAAATTGTGGATATTTTATAGAATTACAAACAGACAGATAGACAAGTTTTCATTTTTATATATCTCTCTATTCTATGAAAAGTAACTAACGCTGTCACCGCCGCCGCCGCCGCCGGTTTTGAATTTTTTTGTGACCGGAGGTCTTTCTTCGTTAATATTAAGAAAACTATTGCATACAAATATATGAAAATCGGTGGTATTATAACGAAATGTTTGATCAACACACTAATGCATACAGTTTTCAAATCGAAGAATTATTTTAAGAGATATTTAATGCTAAAGTTGGACAAAATCGTTCCATTAAAAAAACTTTATAAGAGCAAAAGCTATACATGGGAATTTAATCATCTTTAGATCATTTTATTCAATAGAAGATCCCGGTCTGCAGATTTCATTAATTTTTTTTTTTATTTGACTCATTTTTTGAGGTTTTATTTCTATTTTAAATTCAAATATTCAGCATTTTGGCAGATATTTTTTACATATTTTAGAAAATGGTATTAATTTAAACTGTTGCCAACTGTATAAACAGCGCAAACAATAATGTTTGCTTCAAATAAAAAAAATATTTATACGTTACTATTATAAACAGAAAAAAAACCTTCAAATTACAATTAAATAATTAGGTATAAAAAGCAGGCACTTATTGGAAATTACGCCATAAAAACTATATTTACATGTGAATTTTAAAAGAGAAAGGATATTGTAAAATAAATTCATTAACATGCCTTAGAAATCTGAAATAGAACAAATTACGTCACATTACACTTATTATGCAAAATGAACAAAAAATAGTACTGCAAAACAGTTTAAATTTAAAAATTGCGCGAGACAAAATATTAGAGGTTAAATATTAGATTTTTTCAAAATTTTATTATTTGTCGTTTGATGTGAGGTGTTCAGCTATAAGTATGCAAAATGTCATGTCTCCAACTTAATTAGGGGCTGAGTTAGAAAAATTGCTTAAAATACAGAAGTTAGAGACCGGAGGGTTAAATATGACTTTTTCAAAATTTTATGATTTATCGTGTTATCGCAAGTTTTCAGCTATAAGTATGCAAACTTTCAATACTCCAACTTAGTTAGGGGATGAGTTAGAAAAATTGCTTAGAATACATAAGTTAGAGCCCAGAGGGTTAAATGTCAGACATTTTTCAAAATTTTATTATATTTCGTTTGATGTGAGGATTTCAGCTATAAGTATGCGAAATTTCATGTCTCCAACTTAATTAGGGGCTGAGTTAGAAAAATTGTTTAAAATACATAAGTTAGAGCCCAGAGGGTTAAATATTAGACTTTTTAAAAATTTTATTATTTGTCGTTTGATGTGAGGTGTTCAGCTATAAGTATGCAAAATGTCATGTCTCCAACTTAATTAGGGGCTGAGTTAGAAAAATTGCTTAAAATACTGAAGTTAGAGACCGGGGGGTTAAATATGATTTTTTCAAAATTTTATGATTTATCGTGTTATCGCAAGTGTTCAGCTATAAGTATGCAAACTTTCATGTCTCCAACTTAATTAGGGGCTGAGTTAGAAAAGTTGCTTTAAATACACAAGTTAGAGCACAACGGCTTAAATATTAAGCCTTTTTCAAAATTTTATTATTTGTCGTTTGATGTGAGATGTTCAGCTATAAGTATGCAAAATTTCATGTCTCCAACTTAATTAAATTAAGGGCTGAGTTAGAAAAATTGCTTAAAATACACAAGTTAGAGCCCAGAGGGTTAAATATTAGACTTTTTCAAAATTTTATTATTTGCCGTTTGATGTGTGGTGTTCAACTATAAGTATGCAAATTTTCAAGTCTTCGACATATATAGTTTCTGAGAACGGGCTCTGTGACAGACGGACAAACAGACAGACAAAGCAGTGAGACAGGTAGGGTTTCGTTAGATGGACGAAACTCTAAAAACATGCTGCGGATGACAGTAACAACATCCTAAAATTACATTACCATCAGCGATCTACCAATCCCGAATTTAGTTTATATTCGTTTCATATATTCTTACTCTTTTGTGCGGCCCTGTAAAATAATTATCAATATTATATACAGTAAAACCTCTGAATAGCGGACACCCCGAGAATGCAGAATTTGTCCTCTATTTAGAGGTGACCGCTACTGAGAGTAAAACATGTACAGTTATTTAAGAGTTGATAATCGAAAAAATGTCCGCTAAATAGAGGTATCCGCTAATTGGGCGTGTCTGCTATGGTGGTTTTACCAGTAAAACTTCTGAATAGCGAACACCTCGGAAGGGCAGAATTTGTCCTCTATTTGGAGGTGTTCGCTACTGAGAGTAAAAAATGTACAGTTATTTAAGGGTTGGTAATCGAAAAAATGCCCGCTAAATAGAGGTGTCCACTAATCGGGTGTGTCCGTTATGGAGGTTTTACTGCATAATAATATCATCCTTTACAAGAAAATTGCATGCTGTATGATAGACAGACAGACATCCAGAGAAAGATAACCTCCGGATCAATAAACACTCATGTCTTTTGTTTTAATCATCCACAATTGTATGTCATACAATATGCCAGATTTTATACAACAGGCTAAAAACGGTCACCGTGGTACGGAATACTGTATTATTATTTGTTTGCCCACCAAAACTGGTTGCCACGGGTTGTTGCAAGGTTTGATCACGTGGTTGAAACTGATCTATTCAATATTACTGCGTGCGTATTTTTTTTTATTTGCTCCATGTGTTCAAACCAGTTGTCTACGAAAACATCAACCGGTGAAAGTGACGCACACCAAATTTCTGTGACGTATGCAGATAAATTGTGCTTTTTTAAGAGTTTTTTCTATATAATTTTTGAACGGTTTGGAACTTATTTTTCATAGTAGGTGCATTCAGTAGGCGACCCTCATAGGTATCTTCTGGTGCAATCAGAAACGAAATCCGACAAATATTTTTTGAGTTATGCTTGACGAAAGGTTTTTATTAGGCTTTTTTTTTAGTAGGACATGGCGTTAATATCCATCGTAGTAGTAAAGTGTCCGGACAGTAATATTTCGCTGAGTATTAGCCTTCGCTTCGCTCAGACAATTAAAAATTTTTCAGAAATATGATTTTCTAAAAGATTTCGCATATTAAAATTTTTGCACGGATAAAAGGAAAGCTTTACAAAGTATTTTCTGGTTAAATTTTTATTTAGAGATTAAATAATGTTTCTGTATTTAAAATATCACTATTCGTTTATTTGAACTACGAACATTACGTTAACAACATTTATTTTAAAGATATGAATAATTTTCAGAATTTTTAACTGTTGTTTTCTAATATAAAAGAAGTTATATGTGTCTTGTTTTTAAAAAACTAACTTTAATTATCCTTTTAACGTTAAATGTTTCAGTAGACAGAATTCTTAACTTGCTCAAACATTTGTTCAAAATAAAAAGAAATCTTTATTTTTATTTCACAAAATTTAATCTATTTGACTAATCCTAATCTTAATCATAATTATAATTGACTGATTGAGGAAAAATTATTAAAAACATGATGATTAAAATCCAAACATAAAAATGAAATATACGGTGGGAATATCTGCATTTTAAGAGCTATTTTGTTTTTCCAAAAAAATATATATTTCAACTTTTTTTCTATTTATTAATACTTTTGTGTAGAGAGATACTAATAATTACAAAGTACTGCCTTAATAAACATTTTATTAGCCATTAAATGATATTTCTCTCTTTAATAACTTCGGCTGATTTGAGCTATTTAATCACATTCATCTTAATGATAGAACAAATTTACGGAATATGGAAATAATTTTTATGATACGAACTACTATTACACATTTCTTACTTTAAGCGTTTTGTAATTATATTTTTAATACCCAGTAACATTCAAAATTAGCATTTATAACATATTTGAACATTTGCTGAAAGAATTAAAAAAGATTTTTATTTAAAAAAAAATTGTAAAGCATAGTAATGAAATTTATTGATAGATTAAGGAAAAACGATAAAGAAAACTGTTGATATAAATTTTGGAATTTGTTTTGCTTTGAAAATAAAAACACCTGTTCATGTTCATGTTAATCGATTAAAAACAAAAAAGGTAAAAGATATTACATAAGATATAAAGCCGATATTACATGACAAAATTTCCGTGTATACAGTGAGTGAAATTCGATATTACAAGTAAATATTTATTATGAAATTTCTGTTTATGTAGTGCGTGAGTTATTGACTACTAAATGTTATGTGATATAACTAAATTTGAAGACCGGAAACGAAGTTGTCAAACAGTTGATTTCAGTTACAACACACCTTGAAACTGAGATATTTATACTTTGACTGATAACTGATTGTACATTATTTACATTAAAAACAATCTTTTTATTTTATCTGTGAAAAAGTGAAAATGCGTAAATTTTAAAAGATTATTTTAACGATTACATTAAACTTTATAAATTAATAAGACATCAATGTCTTATTATATAGCCGATATCGGCTGTAAAAGATTTTCTACCAAATGGGGATATTTATGAAATTATCTGATATTTGTAGGGTGCAATATTTCGTATATTTTTATATTACACCATCGATTTATATCGGCGCAACATGCTGTTGAAAACGTAAACATGCAACATTAACAAAAGAAAGATCATAATAAGGTAGACGCTCAATAACAAAAATTACAAGGATGGGAAGTTTCTTCCCCATTGTCACTAAAGGCGATGCGATCGTAATAGCAGTACCATTATGCTCTAGGGCAGGGTTGGCGAACCTTTTTATAGCAGCGTGCCATCCCCCCTCCAAAAAAAAAAAATAAATAAAAATAAATAAATAAATATTTCGTATGACCTTGGCGTTCCAACTAATGAAAAAGTTGAATGGATTGAAAAATAATGAATAAAAGTTACACATTAAGATTTTTAAAACATTTGAAATATATATATACACAACATAGGTATTACACTATAATAATCGTAAAACAATTATATTTTAGAAATTATTTAAAAAAATTATGTGATTAATTTTGTTATTGCATCTTGGATGATTTATACTTAGTTAATTTCAACAGAATGCAAGCTGAACTGGATTTATCGGACAGACGCTTTTTATTTGATTTTTTTCGTACAATTGATTTTCGAAAATAATGATCTTGCGGACATAAATAGTAGAAAAATTATTAAAAGGGCAAACGCCATTTTCTTTAAATAGCTTTGAAATTAATTTCTAAGAAGCTACAATTTTAGCATTGCTATTTTTACTAATGCGGTAATTTACGGTATTTAAAAAAGCGCAATTAAATTTTTTTAATTTCCAATTAATCGAATTTAGACAAGATCAGATCTTCTTTAGTAATCATATTTTCATCATAAGTTCGAGTTTTTTTGTGCAATATCATCGTACACTGATTTAGAGCCACAAGTAACACCGTTCCAAAATTATTCTTTCGCCTTCCACTTTTGGCAAGCGTGCCATAGATACACCGTCCCTGCTCTAGGGAAATGTCTTATCTTGTATATATATATCTATGTTTCATCCTAACTGAAGTCGGCTTGTCGATACTAATTTTACAAAAAAAAAATATATATATATATATTGCAGAAAAATTGCAAAGATATGTACCTTGTATTGTATGAAATGTGATGACATCACAAAAAGTTCTGGGAAAACAGGGTGCTTACGCAATCGAAGATTCCGTATGAACTGATAATCACAGTCCAAAATGTGGAGCGTGAAATGCATACTGCTGCCGCGTATAATGGAAAATTCTACCACTTTTGTTTTTTTTTTGGGGGGGGGGGTATTATCATATTTACAACAAAGGTGAGCATAGCTATTAATATTGTCATCATAATATACTTCAGTTTTCTGAAAATTATTACCGTCAATCATATTTTAGAACATCCCGTATTTTGATTAAATGGGTGGTTTGTGACCCTATGTTTCATGGTAATAATTGCTCGTCTGGATGAGCAGTATCACTCCTCTTTATTTTGTAAAAAAAAAAAAAAAATAGAATCACCCTGTATTTAAAATATCTCGTCGGGAAATGAATATTTTTCACTCCTTTTTTCTGTGCGCAACTCTTACGTGATGTTTCTTTTTTAGGTACGTTCGAAATTATGTAAATACATAGCACCTATAGTCGTCGTTCAGTCAGTCTATCTGTCCGTCCGTCCGCATAACAGCGCAGAAACTACCCAACCGAATTGTCTGAGATTTAAAATATATAATTGTTGCATAATTTTGTCGAGCCATTTCAAATTTTATGAAAATCGGATGTATAGTTTAATTACAGGGATAGTCAAAATTTGTCCGTTACATTACGACCAATGGGAAAAAATTATTGCAAGTGCATTTTAATGATGTTACAGTCTTCCGAATGGTCTGAAATTTTAAATATATAATTGTTGCAAAATTTTGTCGAGTCCTTTCAAATTTTATGAAAATCAGATGTATAGTTTAATTACAGGGACAGTCAAAAGTTTTCCGTTACATTACGGCCAATGGGAAAAAAAATATTACAAGTTCATTTTAATGATGTTACAGCCTTCCGAATTGTCTGAAATTTTAAATATACAATTGTTGCGAAATTTTGTCGAGTCATTTCAAATTTTATGAAAATCGGATGGATATAATTAGAGGGACAGTGAAAAGTTTTCAGTTACATTACTGCCAATGGGGAAAAATATTGCAAGTGCATTTTAATGCAGTTACAGCCTTTCGAACAGAATGAAATTGATATGCACTTATGAAGTGCACTAAAATATACATTCAGTACAATATGCGGTGCAAAAAGTATTTATAAAACTTAGTTTTAGTACGAATGCACCTAATTTTCCTCGTTTGACGAGCAATTGCCAACTCGTTTTTTTTTAGTTCTCAAAATATTTCTAAAATATATGCTTAATTTTATGTGAAGCGTTAAAATCCTACTCTAAGTTCGTCAGCTTTCAACACATAAAATATTAAATTAAACCTACGTTTTAGAAATATTTTGAGAACTAAGTAAAAAAAAACAAAACAAAAAAAACACATCCTTTCACACGAGAGACATCAAGACTTCACAGAAAAAAAAAAAAAAATAGTTTAAAATATTAACTTTCCGAGGAGATATTTCATATATACGAATGCATCAAATGCCCATAGTCTTAATATTGGTGAGGTAAATTCAGAAGCTGAGTGACTAGCAGCCTTAACTTTGAATTTTATATTGAACATATATAGAAAGGAAAAAGCATGAAAGTAGATGCGATTAAAATTATTTGAGTAACTTTAGATACCCAGGAAGGATTAAATAAGAAGTTTTTTAAACACAGTCAAAAGTTTATTACTGTAGAACATCGATTATACGAAGTAATCTGGACCGACCATTTTCGGGAATCGAAATTTTCAGATAATTGAGAATGCTTTAATTTTAAGATTAAGGAGAATTATATGCAATATTTCTTAGTATGGTAACAAGTGCTTAATAAAAATAAAGCAATATCAAAACAGAAACAAGAATAAATTGCCTGAAATTTAATTTTTTAATTAAATACCTTCTACATATATCACAAGGGTTTGAAAAATAAATTGTTTGTCTCAGTTTCGATTGCCTTCGCTTTGAAACTCTATCACGGAGTTTTTAATGTTATTAGTTCACCAGTATCACCGTCTTTCTGGTATTCCAGCTATACCAAACTATCTGCAAAACATTCAAAAGCTTCAGAATTGCTAATTTGTTCGTTTTCTTCATTATACTCCGCAGCTTGCGGGAGCTCAAATTAAATTCAAAGAACTCTAAGAAAGGGATCGAAAATATTTATATGTACTCGTAGTTTGGAAAGGACAGCTTGCACACAAGGAATGTGATAGTAAAAAAAAAAAAAAAAAAAAGCTTTAAAAATGGATTTCGGTTGACCGAGAGATTCTGTTAAAAGAGTTTCGGGTAAAAGAGGTTCTACTGTACTTATAAATGAGAGTAAAAAAAGGCTTTAAGAATAATCAGAAGAAATAACGGTAAAACCATTTCTCTTTAAAAGTTACAATTTCGAAACAAAACAGGTTTAAAATCAGAAATTCTTTTTTAAAAAGTACATTTTATAAAGACATTTACCATTACATCATGTACAATTTAACTAAATAGATAAAATGTGATAGAATACACATTACTAAAACATATACTACGTTAAAAATATAAAAATTACACGAAAAATACACAAATAAACGGTTTCAACCCTTTTCTGGGGCCATTCTCGATATTTTAAGTAGAAGTATTATAAAAAAACATATTTAACTCAATTCCTACTTAGGTCAATAAGAGAATTTTTTTCTCCCATTCTTCTTTCCTCTTGAGTGGCGCTTAAATTCCCTTGATCGAGAAGAGGGCTCTCTTGGTCTTAAAATACCTTGATCAAGAAGAGGGCTCTCTCGATTATTGAAAATTAATTAATTTAATTTAAATAATGAATTAATATTTGAAAAAAATTGGATTAACATCAAGTGTCATCCACTACAAGTTTAAAAAAATTTATTTGAGCTTGATTGGATGAATAATACGTATTTTATAAATGATTGAATATTTGAACAAGATATATATACACACACGGAAGACCCATTACATTATGACCACCCTCCATCTATTACAATGAGCACGCACAGAAAGAAAACCATGGCGCGTGCGCGGTTGATATTAAAGTATATAAAGCTCACATACATTGTATTTATAAACATAGCGTGATTAGCGACTTAACGGGAAAAGCAGCAGATTTATCAGACTTTGATAAAGGTCAAATCGCTATGGCTCGGCGACTAGAAACATCGATATCGGAAGCGGCGCGTTTGGTGGGCTGTACAAATGCAGTCATTGTAAGCACGTACCGAAAGTGATGTATAGATGGTGAAACGACAAGTCTCCAGCGATCAGTGTGTTGCCCGCGGCGCATTGATTCCAGAGAAGAGCGGAGATAGTTACGCATTATTCATCGTGAAAGAAGAGTTCCAACAGCCGAAATCACCAATAGCTACAACACTGGGGACCCAGACAGTGTTCCTCAAGACACAGTGCCACGTGTACTGTTGCGTATAGGGCTACGCAGCCGGGGGCCTAAGAGCGTTCCTGCGCTGACAGCACGTCATCACCAGCAGCACCTGCAACGGGCCAAGGAATATTGGAATTGCACCAAAGAATAATGGAAGAAAGTTGCATGGTCCGGCTAATCATGTTTTCTGGTCCATCACATCGACGGGCGCGTGCGAATACGCCGATTTTCAACGGTAACAATGGCTCCCGGATGCACAGTTGGTCGGAGACAAATCTGCGACGGCTATATTATCGTGTGGACGATGTTTTTATGGAGCACATTAGGATCCATAATCCCCATAGAACAATCCCTGACGTTGGTGCGCTACCTTAACAGAGTTGCAGACCTATTGCACCTATTAATGACAAAAATGTTTTCGGCGAGTTATTGCATTTACCAACAGGATGATGCACCATGTCATTCGGATGGAATCGTCAGTTCGAGGAGCATTCTAGTGAGTTTCAAGTCATATCCTGGACTCCAAATTCACCTGACATGAATCCTAAAGAACATTTGCGGTTCCACCTGGAAATCCCAAATCTTGCTGCCAAGCTACCACCTCGCAATATGCAAGAATATTAGGAGCAGCTGGTGTGCGATTGGTACCAGATACCTCAGACTACCTATAAAAACTTTGTAGAGTTGATATTTGGTCGGGTTTTAGCGGTTTTGAGGGCGTAATGTGGTCCTACGTCGTATTAAACAGGTGTCATAATGTAATGGCTCTTCGGTGTATATAGAGAGAGTGTGAGCTGATAGTAGGAATTGACAAAATAATCACGTTTTTAAATGTTTTTTAACTTCACTATCAACTTCAACAGTGAAATCGAAAAACATTTAAATGCGTGATTATTTTTTACTTTAACCACTTCGCGACGAGAGCTCGTTTCTTAATTTCTAACACTTTCCAACAAAGTTGAAAAGTGTTTATGACTTCGGTTTGTCTATCCGTCTGTCCGCGCTCTAACTCTCGTAAATATACTCGGATTGCCCTGACATTTTTGGGTGTTATTTACGTTTACCATAGCACGTTCCCTATTTCAAATGAAGTGTGTAGCATGCTTAGTTCATTTACAGGAACAGTCAAAATTACTCCGTTACATTACGGCCAATGAGTAAAATCATTTGAAATGATTTTAATGGTGCTACACGCTTTCAAACATAATAAAATTGATATTTATTTATGAAGTGCATTAAATTATGTATTCTGTAGAATATGCGGTGCAAAGAATAGTTATTATTTATTTACAGGGCCACACAAAAGGATTCCCCTACATAATGATATAAGAGTGGAGGGAATTGTTTGCGGCGTATTTTTATTTATATTTTTTATTATTATACTTATTATTATACTTATATAAATTTCATTATATATGAAATAGTTTATTTCATATATAATGAAATTTATATAAGTCTCTGAGGTTTACTATAAATTGTTTCATGTATAATATGAACTGCATAGCATTTACAGGGACACACAAAAGTTTTCAGATACTATATTGTATCCGAAGTACAGTACATTAGCGATGACTGCTGGAAATGCATGT
The DNA here is from genome assembly GCA_963932465.1 of Maratus speciosus. Taxonomy (NCBI): domain Eukaryota; kingdom Metazoa; phylum Arthropoda; class Arachnida; order Araneae; family Salticidae; genus Maratus; species Maratus speciosus. The sequence goes on along the minus strand of OZ010792.1, from coordinate 196,806,262 downwards.
TTAATTATGATATGCGCTTTTATGTTTCACTATATTTATGCATACTATATGCTGTGTATAAATGCTATAATTCATATACACAAAAGAGTTCGAAAGGGTAACTGGGTATGAGCTAAAATTGTGTTTTTGAAATGAGTTATGCATTTTTACACTGAACTGCATTTAGTTTACTAAGAAATGTTTGTAGAATATAGATAAAGTGATATACAGGGTCACGCAAAGAATTGGATACATGACCTTCTATAAATGATGATTTCTAGAAATGGGATTTCAGTAGTATTCAAGTATGTTTTCATCTATTAGTATAAATTGTTGAAAGAGAAAATTTAACCTGTTATGCGTTTTCTTGCTAAACCAAATTTTCGGATTATATAGTATATGTATATCAACCTATAGATCAGATACAGGGCTGTTAAAAAATTGGAATACATATTTGGTTATGGATGGTAACTGCTGAAATCAGTTTTTCAAATGTATTATGCGTTTTCTAAAATGTTTACATAGTCATCTTATATACCTCATTTCCCTAAATAACGAAGTATTGTTAAAGCATTCAGGTAGTGCATGCATTCATAATGCATGCTTAACGCATGATTTTTCTTTCTTCTTAAACTTTTACCACCCGTTTTTCAAAACAGAAAACTTTATGAAATTGAATCGTGAAAATGTTCTGATTAAATAATGTAAATTTTACAATTAAAAATAATTGGTGGAAATAATGAAGGATTCTGAGCACCTTAAGTGGCACGTATACCAGTCGCTCGTCCCCAAGGGATTAAATCCTGATGATGAACCCAGAAGTGGTTGAAACGCTTGATTTGTATATTTTTGTATAATTTTAATATTCTAAATTAGTACATGATTTAGCAATATGTATTTTATCGTATTTTTACCCGACTGCCAATAAGGGTTATGTATTTCACGCGTATCTGTGTATGTGGATTTCTTTATATCCTCGAAACATCCCAACGGTGGGAGGGATTTTAATGAATGAGGTCTCTATCGATTCGTCTGAACCTGCCGATGGTTATAGGATAGGTTTTGCTTTTATAAATTCAAAAATGCGGTAGAGACGAAATTTTTTTTTACGCACCCTATATGGCGTATCATTGGATAGGTCTTTCAAAATGAAGACGATGTTTCATTGACTATTTTACAGTCAGAAGCTCCGTTTAAATATTACACAACCTGGAATTTGTGTAGGTAGGATCTCTAGCTTTACCGCAACTCTAACCCCATCAAAACAGTGTTTATAGATAAGAACTAACAATTAAAAATAGCTTAAAAGTCACCAATACAAGTAAATAAAAAATAGGTCAGTAATATAAAAAATAGTTTCACATTGATGTGAAATAATTAATTAGTTCGCTCTTTACGCAGTCGGGATTTTGATTTTTTAAGTTTCATTAGATCCCGTTATTTTAAATGTATGTTATTTTCCCCTATTGTTCTTATCATAGTTTAATATATTTCATCTGTCAATACTTTTTTTACAGATAAAATCTAAGATTTACAAGAGGGTGGATTTTAAAACTTTTTATTAAAAAAACTATGCGATACTTCTGGGGATTTTTTTATGTAATTTTCGTTTATTTCAATAGCTTAACAACATTTATTTTAAAGAAATAATTAATTTATGACCTTGAAAATATTTATTTTATTAAAGAGCATTAAAAGTATCTTGCTTTTAAAACGTTTTCTGCAATTATGTCTTAAACGGCCCATAAAAGTTCCAATAAATAACATTTATAACATGTTCAAACATTTGTTCAAAGTAAAGGAAATTACTTTTTTCCGCAAAATTTATCGTATGATAATAAAAATTTATCGGTAGATCTAGAACATACGATTAAAGAAATTGTTGATATAAATTTAGGAACTCTTTTTGCTTTAGAAATTAGAACAACGTCTCACATTAATGGGATGTAAAGAAAAAAAAATATATAACCTAAAGATTAATATTACACTAAAAAATCTAGATTGGCCATTTTATGTTGTAGGAAAAAGAAATTAACTAACAATGTTAATGTTATACAGGGCGTCTCATATCTACAAACTTACAGAGGTTGCGTCGGACGAAAGACTTTAAAGTACAGAGAATCAATACACTGAAAGCATAGACGTCGTAAATTCAGACACATGTGACTGAAAAAGAATTTCAGATACTTAACTGTCTGAATATGAAAATTCAGACGTTATAGCTGTCTTAATTTAAGACACATAAATGTCGTACTATGATCGTGGTGTAAACGAACTGAGAAAAATGTCTGGAAAAAAAATCAAACGTCTTAATTTAACACATTATGATGTTTCCATTCCGTAATAGACATCCGGGGGCGCTCTCAATTGCTCATTCATTTTAGATTTCTTTCGTTGGAACTTGGTTTACGTCGTAAGTCAAATTGGAAGTTTGTTTTTATGTACGCGTATATTTTAATTCTTTTTTTTAAATATGAAGTTCTGTGATTTTAATTTGAATCAACAGTGTTTATTTATTTATTGAACACACACATCCGACTTGTGTTCGACACCAAATGCCTGCTTATAAGCTGTCGTCGAGATTAGGACGGGATAAAATCAAATAAGTATACAACACTTGAGGAATTTCTGAAACAGTGAGCCACGGACATCCACTTAGTATTAATTCGTATTAATATGTGTTAATAATATTGTATTATTTGTCTTCGTCGCGTCAAAGATGATAAACAAGTTTAGTCCTGCGGATTATATTTTGAGGATGAAAAAAATTTCGTTCCTATAATATAATTAGCCGGATGTATTAATTTTTACTAAAATAATGCAAGACTTTCTTCCTCACTGTGACAGTTTTTAAATTTCAAATCGAGGAATTTTTCTTACTGCTTGCAACAGCGTTTCAAGTAAGTACCATACTTTTATTTTCTTTATAGTACTAAATAAAATATTACATGGAATGCAATTTATTTTTGAATATGTCAGCGAAAAAAAAAACACTAATTCTAGAAATATATGTTCTTAGATATATGACGTTGTCCTGTATTACAAATTATATATTCTAAATTCTCATCTTTTTTTTCTTCCAAATTTAAAGTAATGAACATCTCTAAAAGAAAAAGACATTTTAAGTTAAATTCTTTCTCTTCTATTAAATTTCAGCTGCTAATCTTTATCTACGAGTAACCGACTACAAGATAAAATAAATAAATTAATTAATTAATTAATTAAAATGTTTAAAAGATCAATCAATGCCTTTAAATTATCTTTATTTCTGTTCATGAGGTAAACGCATTCGTTAAGTTTTAATCAGTCAGTTTTCTGCTCATAACCGCTGATTAAAAATGAGATAAATAAAGCAGATAAAAATATATGAAGCTGTCATAAGACTCATGTAAATATGTGTTGTTAATCTTACTTGAAAAAGGATAATAAAAAAAAAAAAAAAAATTTTATTTGAAACCAATTCTATTTTTTTTTTTTTTGATAATTTTTAGTAAAAAAGTAATTTGAAATTTAAAATGGGTATTAGTAAAAAGCTAGAATTTTATATATTTACATACACAACTAGTTTTGGCACTGAAAATTGTGGATTTTTATAACTTTATTTATATGCAGCTATATGAAAAATACAAAAATGACAATTACATGTTAAGATGCATATTTTAGACAAAAGAAGTTTCGAGACGTACTTTTTTCTTCATGTTATCAATATAAAATATTTTTATTTTTATTTTTATTGACAGTTAAATAGATACTGTGATTATCATCTGATCTATATAAAAACATCGCCCATGCGGCAATATAAATTTAAGAATAATCTAATTTTTAAATGATATGAATTTTTATTTTTTTCCGCGGTGGAGGGGGGATTTGTATACAATTTTTGTTAAGCTGATATCTTAAATCCCTTTCGACATTGCACTGATTATAATGAATATCTGGAACTTAGAGTACGACAAGATTAAAGAGAAAAAATATATATTTATCCAAATACTGTAAAAGCTCTCAATAGCGGACACTTCATTCGATAATCGGAGTTGTCTGCTTTTGTGAGGTAGAAATAAATAAATATCTATGCGTTCTGGATTAAAAAAGGTTTTTGTTAGAGTTGTAGGGGATGTGATTAGGGAATGTCCATTAACCGCCATAGGGAACCCGAATACCGGAAACCTCTATTTCTCAGGTGAAAACTGGGCAGTGTTCCCTCTACTCTGTCTACGATTTTAGGGGCCCTAAATTAGATATTTAATTTTTGAAAAGCTTATATTTTAAATTTGTTTCGACATTGTATTGAGTTAAATTAATATTTTGAACTTTTGAAGTGGAATAATATTAAAAACTAACTAAATAAAATAAATCTAAATACAATAAAAATTTTCAATCATGGGCCGTCGGCATCGAATCTCGGACAAATTCCCTAAGTATCTCCTATTGAGAGGTTTTATTGTACTTTCATAAAAAAAAAAAAATTAAATCTTTTTCTACACTACACTGTAAAAAAGATTTTCCTTACTTTACACCAAAAAGGGTGGCAACTAAGTTACCACTCCAAGTGGTGTAATGAAATTCCATTTGTAAATTGGTGTAATGAGCCACACTGTAAAAAAATCCGAACAGTATTCCTGTAGCAATCGGAAAAATATTTGCCCTTATTGTACCGGAAAATTTTCCGACCCAGCTCGGAATAAAATCCGTAAAAAAGGGAAACATTCATTAAAACGGATTTTATTCCAATTTTACGAATTTTATTCCGATTTCAATTCCGACGAATTTTATTTCGATTTTTTTCAAAACAATTTTAAATTAAAAAAAAATAATAATAAAATTTTCGAAGATGTAGTACACTTTTAAGTTATTGAAAAAAAACATGATCTTTGAAAGAAAAGAGAAAATAGGAGGTTTTTTTTTTTCAAACAGGATCTTTATACACTTAATATTAATATTCGTGCACGAAAATTATACATGATCATCAGATACATATTTTATTTAATATATAAAATTTGAAAAACTTTAATACAAAACTGTGTATTTAAGAAAAATGTGCTCGATATTTATTTTTCAGCATAATAGTTAAAAACGGAAGTAAAACAATTTTAGCACACAATAATATCTAAAAATTAATATTCTCGCATCGAAATTTTTTTCCTGAACCGTAGAATCATGATTCTCAGATCTTATAAAAAAATTCAAAACGCTGACTAAGTAAAATAATTTGTAACTATAGGTATCAAAAGTAAAAAAAAAAAAACTTAGTTAATTGTCAGCTAGAAATCACTGTAAACCCACCATAGGCTGCTTAAGGGTGATTTTTTAACACATAAAAGTTTTACAGCTGTAGAACAATTTTAAGTTATTGGGAAAATTACACCAGAATCGTATATTATTAGCTACTTAAACATCTGCTAGTTCTTCTAGATTACAATTTTAAAGAGCTACGAACTACTTTATTGCAAAAATAAAAGTTATCGGCAATGTGCTTGTAAACTAAACAAGTTCACTAGAAGGAAAGCTTTACTAAGAGGATTTATATAATTTAGCGTTAATAAATACTTAATTTGGATTTCATCTTTTGTTACAAAATTTTACTTTTTACAAAATTTATTATTTTAACAGAAGGTTGCAGAAGGAAAAAAATCCTTGTATCGACCCCTGAAGAGATATAAAAATCACATCTACAGAAAATCATCTTGAAAGGGAAAATAAATAAATAAATAAATTGCAAATAAATAAATGAAAATAACATTCATTCGATGAACACCTAAAGAATATATGAATTATTTAATGTAACCGAAACGCAAAAATACCACACACTGTAAAAAAGAAAAAATACATCCAGTTTTCCTGTAGGAAACTGAAAAATAATTGCCCTTATCGTACCGCAAAAATTTCCGACCCAGCTCGGAATAAAATTCGTAAAATCGGAATAAAATCCGTAAAATACCGTTTTAATGACTATTTCTTTTTTTTTACGGATTTTACTCCGAGCTGGGTCGGAAAATTTTCCGGTACGATAATGGCAACTATTTTTCAAATTCCTACAGGAAAACTGGTCGGATTTTTTTTACAATGCAGGGTAATATAACGAACTTCATGTTCAGAGCAAATAATATTGATGTGATTAATGGTTATTGAATTGTTATTGAATGTTATCAATGATTTTTCTTTTCCTGCTTATATTAAAAAAATTAAAAACATTTAGTATAAATAGTGCAAGTAAAGTTCATTTAAAATAAATTATGTTTACCTTAAAGAATATAAAACAAACATAATCATATGAATACATCACACTAAAACAGTAAAATGGATTACTTACATTTGACAGATTAGCATAATGTATCAACGCTCTCGTCGTATTATGAATTGATTAAACATAGTTAAGTAATGTCAGTTTGATAAAAATAAAATATCTGATTCACAACAAAAAGTGTATTTATAGCACTTAAAAAAAAGTAGTAGAATTCCTTTGTTAAAAGCTGCGTCGTAATTGGTTAAGACCGCGACTGCCACGTGACTTTCAATTGCGGGAGCTCTCTACGTTAGCCCCGTCGTGTACTACTCTGGATTTGAGTATTTCGATGGCAGCGTCCAACAATAACAATGTTTTAACAATGATATTATATGTCTCAATTAGCTTTAGAGAAGATTACGGAAATTTTTCCCAAGAAAAGAACTGCAGGAGCAGTTTTTCGCATTTGTCTCGAATGAAGTTCTGTCAACCAGGTGTGTGTAAAAATTTTAGTAATTAATCATTCACAAAGATACATACTTATGTAAAGAGAAACTTTAGGTTTCCGCACTCATGAAATTACATTTGTTTGTTTCAATAAAAGCATATTAATTATTTTTTTAAACGGCAATGTCTCATTTTTTTAATAACGTACTTTTCTGCCGTTATCAGAAATGAAATGCCCATGTAATATCAGAATCGCATCTTAAAAATTAAGGCGGTACGCCGCGCCGATGTCATAACGATGGGCATCGTCTCGCACTGTGTCGTTCTTTTTTATTGCTCATGAATTCACTATAATCCATCGCATAAGTACATTTTTTACATAATCAATAGATAAAATCAATTATCTTCAAGCTTGTTTGACAACTGCAATTCAGTTATCTGATATATTACGACTTTTTCAATACATCTTAAGTATGAATTTTTAAAGCTATCTCAACAATGATTTTTTTTTTTTTTTTTTGCAATAATACAAAACAACGATGAAGATAGTGGCAGATTTACCACAATTGACAATTTATTGGTACTACTTGGTGAATGCTAATTAAAAGAAAAAAGTGGCATTTTCTTACTTTCTATCTTACATTTTAATTACACTAGAATAATCTTCGGTAACTGGGTCAACTTTCAAATGTTACCATCATGGTTACAATGTACTTGCGTCTCTAACACACTCTTTCGCCGTACGACATTTGCTCATGTATTCTGAATCTGGTGGATATGGATCTGATTATGGAAGATTAACCTTAAGATACCAACTTTGGCGCTATACTGTAATATATCAACGAAAATACAGATTTTTCATTTTATGTTGAAGATAAAATTAATATAAGTTTGAGTTGAATTGGTTAAAAGGCACGGTGCTTTAGAATAAGCTCAAAATTGTCTTTTTTTAGTGATTCGTTTAAACATGACAAGCGTTATTCAGAGGGAGCAACAATGACGGCTATGAATTAGAGATGTTTTGAATATTTCAAATTTTCTTCAAAATGTGTCACTGCTTAGTTTGGTGAATGTTCTGTTATAGGATATTTAACCAATTGGCTTTTTTTTTTTTTTTTTTTTTTTTTTTTTTTTTTTTGTGGTTGCTTTTGTAATTTCTCAGAAAATATAATACATATTTAGGTTTAAAAAAAATTGCTATCTAATGTTCGTTTTCCTTATGTTCTTTAAATACTGTGGATATTTTTAAATACATGCACGGAATTTATAAGATATTAGATCGTTTTCCAATTCTGTGTACATATTTTAGATAGCTTTCATTACAAAAAGCTACCTATTGCAGCCGTTCGGAGGAAAGCTATTTCAAAAAATTTTGGTATATTTTCATCCATCATGACCCCCAGACAACCACCCTCCGTGCAAAATTGATATATATATATATATCTGACATTTGTCACACTGTAACTCTCGTAATTATGAACCGATTTCGATGTAATTCGGTGTGTACATAGTACATACCAATGTCTCGACCGAGTTCGTTGGCCAGCTTCATCCGTCGTTTTGTTTCAAAATGGCGGCCATTTAAAATTTAAAAAAAAAATTTAAATTTGAAATGTGGTACCAAAAAATTAAAATGGAAAAATATTTTTTTCTTATGTATTTGACCTTTATACAAAGATTCCGGAGCAGTTTTTGTTTCGTCTATATCTTATAAAATGGCTGAGTTATATAGCATTTTGAATTTCTAGCGTGGCTGACATTTTGAAACGTCCTGAAATTTGTCACGCGATAAAAGTCGTATTTACGAACCGATTTGGATGTAACTTCGTTTATACATAGTACATACCAATGTCTCGACCAAGTTCGTTGGCCAGCTTCATCCGCCATCTTGTTTAAAAATGGCGGTCATTTATATTTTTAAGAAAAATTTAAATTTGAAATGTGGTACCGAAAAATTGAAAATTGAAAAAATATTTTTTTTTTATGTGTTTCACCTTGATAAAAAGATTCAGGAGCAGTTTTTGTTTTCTCTCTATCTTAAAAAATGGCTGAGTTATAGCGTTTTGAATTTCTAGCGAGGCTGACATTTTGAAACGTCCTGATTTTTGTCACGTGATAACAGGCGTATTTATGAACCGATTTGAATGTACCTTGGTGTGTACATAGTACATACAAATGTCTCGACCGAGGTCGTTGGCCAGCTTCATCCGCCATCTTGTTTCAAAATGGCGGCCATTTAAAAAAATTTTTAAAAATAAAAATTTAAAATGAGATACATCTTGTTTCAAAAGGGTTGTCATTTAAAAAAAATTAATTTAAAATTTAAAATGAGGTATTAAAAATTTTTTAAATGAAAAAGATTTTTTTTTATGTGTTTGGCCTTGATACAAAGATTCCGGAGCAGTTTTTGTTTCTGAAAATTTGTTCTTTTGCTTATATCTTAAAAAATGGTTGAATTATAGCACTTTGAATTTCTAGCATGGCTAACATTTTGAAGCGATCTTATATTTGTCACGCAATAACACACGTATTCGCCTATTTCGATGTAAGAAGGCATGTGGATAGTATACATCAATATCTCCACCAAGTTCGCTGGCCAGATTCATCCGCCATCTTGTTTCAAAATGGCGGCCATTAAATTAAAAATATATATATATATTTAAAGTGAGGTGCAAAAAAATTAGAAATTGAAAAAGGTATCTTTCTTAAGTATTTGACCTTGATATAAGGATTCAGGAGCATTTTTTGTTTGTCTTTACCTTAAAAAAGTCCTTCCGGCCAGTGCCGGGAGGAAGAGGTAGCTTTCATATTCCTTATTTTTAAAAAGCCAACTTATATTATTCAAACACACGAAGCTCAATTAAGTGGAAACCGAATGTAGGAGATTCAATACTAATTTTTATCAATACTAAATCATTATGAATGAGAATTTCGCGAAATTAGTCAGCTTTATCCAAGCTGCTTTTATTTAAATTCGCTTATATTTGGCTGCCAAATTCGGCGATTTCTTCAAGTGCCTGCCATTTTAAGACAACATGGTAGATGAGGCTAACCAGTGAACTTGGTCGAGACCTTAGTAATTGCTGTGCACATGCTCACTCATATCGGAATCGGTTGATATATACGAGTGCTGTCGCAGGCAAAAAATCAGATTTTTCAAAATGTCACCCACTTTAAAAAATTGAAACTGCTATATCTGAGCCATTTTTTAAGATAAAGACAAACAAAAAATGCTCCTGAATCCTTATATCAAGGTAAAATACTTAAGAAAGAAACTTTTTTCAATTTCTAATTTTTTTGCACCTCACTTTAAATATAATTTTTTTTAATTTAATGGCCGCCATTTTGAAACAAGATGGCTGATGAAGCTGGCCAGCGAACTTGGTCCAGATATTGATGTATACTATCCACATGCCTTCTTCCATCGAAATAGGCGAATAAGTGTGGTATCGCGTGACAAATACAAGATCGTTTCAAAGTGTTAGCCATGATAGAAATTCAAAGTGCTATAATTCAACCACTTTTTAAGATATAAACAAAAGAACAAATTTTCAGAAACAAAAACTGCTCTAGAATCTTTGTATCAAGGCCAAACACATAAAAAAATTCTTTTTCATATTCCAAATTTTTAATACCCCATTTTAAATTTTAAATTACATTTTTTTTTAATGGCAACCCTTTTGAAACAAGATGGCGAATGAAGCTGGCCAACGAACTCGGTCGAGACATTGGTATGTACTATGTACAGACCAAGTTACATTCAAATCGGTTCATAAATACGCCTGTTATCGCGTGACAAAAATCAGGTCGTTTTAAAATGTCAGCCACAATAGAAATTCAAAATGTTATAACTCAGCCATTTTTTTAGATGTAGACGAAACAAAACCTGTTCCGGAATCTTTGTATTAAGGTCAAACACATACAAAAAAAAATCTTTTTCATTTTCCAATTTTTTGGTGTCTCATTTTAAATTTATTTTTTTTTTAATTTATTTAAATGGCCACCATTTTGAAACAAGATGGCGAATGAAGCTGGTCAACGAACTCGGTTGAGTTATTTGTATGTACTATGTACACACCAAGGTACATCCAAATCGGTTCATAAATACGTCTGTTATCAAGTGGCAAAAATCATTACGTTTCAAAATGTCAGCCACGCTAGAAATTCAAAATGCTATAACTCAGCCATTTTTTAAGATATAGACGAAACAAAAACTGCTACGGAGTCTTTGTATAAAGGTCAAATACATAAGAAAAAAATATTTTTCCATTTTCAATTTTTTGTACTACATTTCAAATTTTAAAATTTTTTTGAAAAATTTTAAATGGCCGCCATTTTGAAACAAAATGGCGGATGAAGCTGACCAACGAACTCGGTCGAGACATTGGTATGTACTATGTACACACCGAATTACATCCAAATCGGTTCATAAATATGAGAGTTACAGTGTGACATAGGTCAGATATATATATATATATATATATATATATACCGGGTGTCCCAAAAAGGACTGACTGATTTTAAAATTCAATAACTTGCAAACGGTGACAGATATTAAAAAAATTCTTGCAGGAGGGTTATGCATAAGGTCAAAAGTTTTATTACAGTGATTTTCAATTTTAGTTCGATTTACAAACAATAGATGGCGCTGTAAGCAATAGTCGCTAAATACAGGCTCGATTTCTAGTCCTTTCTCTTGTTCCATGCTGAAAAAGGAGATGGAAATGTATTATCCGGGCCACGAAGAACCAAAAATCGAGCCTGAATTCAGCGTCTATATATCGCAGCGCCATCTATTGTTTGTTATTCGAACTAAAATTGAAAATCACTGTAAAAAAACTTTTGACCTTATGCATAACCCTCCTGCAAGAATTTTTTAAATATCTGTCACCGTTTGCAAGTTATTGAATTTTAAAATCAGTCAGTCCTTTTTGGGACACCCGGTATATATATTGATATATATATATATATATACATACATATGTCGTAGGCTAATTGAGAAATCCGGCTCTTTGCAAACAGCCTAGGCTCTTTGCAAAGAGCCGGGCTAATTGGAGAATACAACTCCCTTTTTCCAATTAGACTGATATTTTTCAGGCTTATTGCAAAGAGCCTAGAAAGCGTTAGGCTAATTGAAAAATGACCACTTATTATCCGATCAGGGTGATATTTTTAGCTCACAGGCTATCAAAGCCAGAGAGCTTTTGTTCCCGAAGATTCTGTATGTACTTGTGTACGTACGTTCGTAAGTATGTACGTAACGCGATAACTCTTGATAGAAATATCCGATTTGCTCCAATTTTTTTTTCTTGGTTCATTCTGATAAGGTGCTTCCCTGATTAGTTTTTGGGGTTCATTGGTTAAGGATAAAGGTGGAAAAGGGGGGGTAGCCCTCCCCCCTTAATTTATATAAATGGGGTTTTCATGCAGAAATATTCGATTTGCTCCAAATTCGGTATACCGGTTTATTGTGTTAGGGAGCTTCCTTGATTAGATTTGGAAGCTCATTATTTAAGTATAAAGGGGGGAAAGGGGGGGGGGGCTACCCCCTTAATTTAGATAAATCAGTCTTTCATGATGAATTATTCGATTTGCTCCGAATTTGGTACAGCGGTTTATTAAGTTAAGGAGCTGCCTTGATTAGATTTGGAGGTTCATTAGTTACATATAAAGGGAGGAAAGGGGGGCTGTCGCCCCCGTAATTTAGATAAATGGGTTTTTCATGCAGAAATATGCGATTTGCAATAGATTTGGTATACCGGTTAATTATGTTAAGCAGCTTCCCTGATTACATTTGGAAGATCATTATTATGTATACAGGGGGGGAAAGGGGGGCAATTGCCTCTCCCCTTAATGTAGATAAATAAGTTTTTCATGTAGAATTATTCCATTAGCTCAAATTTGGTATACTGGTTTATTATGTTAAGGAGATGGCTTGATTAGATTTGGAGGTTCATTAGTTAAGTATAAAGGGAGGAAAGGGGGGCTAGCCCCCTCCCCCCCTTAATTTAGGTAAATGGATTTTTAATGCAAAATTATTCGATTTGCTCCAAATTTGGTATACCGGTATATTATGTTAAGGAGCTTCCCTAGTTAGATTTGGAAGTTCATTAGTTAAGTATAAAGGGAGGAAAGGGGGGCTAGCCCCCTCCCCCCCTTAATTTGGGTAAATGGATTTTTAATGCAAAATTATTCGATTTGCTCCAAATTTCGTATATCGGTTTATTATGTTAAGGAGCTTCCCTGATTAGATTTGGAAGTTCATTAGTTAAGTATAAAGGGAGGAAAGGGGGGCTAGACCCCCCCCCCCCCTTAATTTAGATAAATTGGTTTTTCATGCAGAGTTATTCGATCTGCTCCAAATTTCGTATACCGGTTTATTATGTTAAGGAGCTTCCCTGATTAGATTTGGAAGTTCATTAGTTAAGTATAAAGGGAGGAAAGGGGGGCTAGACCCCCCCCCCCTTAATTTAGATAAATTGGTTTTTCATGCAGAGTTATTCGATCTGCTCCAAATTTCGTATACCGGTTTATTATGTTAAGGAGCTTCCCTGATTAGATTTGGAGGTTCATTAGTTAAGTATAAAGGGAGGAAAGGAGGGCTAGACCCCTACCCCTCCCCTAATTTAGATAAATGGGTTTTTCATGCAGAGTTATTCGATTTGCTCCAAATTTCGTATACCGGTTTATTATGTTAAGGAGCTGCCTTGATTAGATTTCGAGATTTATTGGCTAAGTATAAAGGAGGGACAGGGGCTAGTGTCCCCTTAATTTAGATAAATGGGTTTTTCATACAGAATTATTCGATTTGCTTCAAATTTGATATACCAGTTTATTACGATATGGCTTCCTTCATTTGATTTGGAGGTTCATTGGTTAAGTATAAAAGGGGGCAATTGCCCTTCACCTTAATTTAGATAAATGGGTTTTCATGCAGAATTATCTAATTTAGTTTAATTTTTTTTCAACCGGATCCGAACTTGAAGGTTCCATTTGAAGTCTACCCGAAAACCGAACACAACCAGGTTTCGGATTGAGTTCAATTAGAACTTTTAGGTTCGGATCGCGTTGCCGGTGGACGGAGATTATTTTGTCTGGCTTGCATCGGGTTATAATTCTTTGGAATATTTTTGTCGGTTAAGATTTGGTTCGGGTCGGGTTTCAGGTTGACTTCGAATGGAATTTTTAGGTTCTGGTAGCGTTGCGTGTCCACGGAAACTATTTTGTCTTGTTCGGATCCGGTTATGGATCTTTGGAATATTTTTGTCGGTTATCAGATTTGGTTCGGGATTTCGGGTTTTTCCAAATGGAACTCTCAGGCTCGGGTCTGATTGCATGTAGACTGAAATTATTTTGTCTTGCTCGGATCGGGGTACGGTCTGTTGTAATTTATTTTTCGGGTTTGGGTAGGGTTATGCGTTAATAAACCTAATAAAAAGAAAATTACCCAGTTAAACTGATGGCATTGAGTTCACAGGCTATTCACACTAATTGTATATTATACTCTTATTTCAAAGAATAATGCCCCTCGAAAAATAAATGAAGGGATTAGTCCCCGTTGCCCCCCTTTCCATTTAACCAAAGAACCTCCAAATCTAATCAGGGAAGCTACTTAACATAATAAACTGGTATACCAAATTTGAAGCAAATCAGATAATTCTGCATGAAAAAAACCATTTCACTAAATTAAGGGGGGGAAGGGTATTAGCTCCCCCATTTCTCCCTTTATGCTGAACCAATGAACTTTCAAATCTAATCAGAAAAGCTCCTTATTAGAATGAACCTAGAAAAAAAAATTAAACTAAATTAGATAATTCTGCTTGAAAACCCATTTATCTAAATTAAGGGGAGGGGCAATTGTCCCCCTTTCCGCCCTTTTATACTTAACCAATGAACCTCCAAATCAAATGAAGGAAGCCATATCGTAATAAACTGGTATATCAAATTTGAAGCAAATCGAATAATTTTGTATGAAAAACCCATTTATCTAAATTAAGGGGACACTAGCCCCTATCCCTCCTTTATACTTAACCAATAAATCTCCAAATCTAATCAAGGCAGCTCCTTAACATAATAAACCGGTATACGAAATTTGGAGCAAATCGAATAACTCTGCATGAAAAACCCATTTATCTAAATTAAGGGGGGTGGTCTAGCCCCCCTTTCCTCCCTTTATGCTTAACTAATGAACCTCCAAATCTAATCAGGGAAGCTCCTTAACATAATAAACCGGTATACCAAATTTGGAGCAAATCGAATAATTTTGCATTAAAAACCCATTTACCTAAATTAAGGGGGGGGGGTAGCCCCCCCTTTCCTCCCTTTATACTTAACTAATGAACCTCCAAATCTAATCAAGCCATCTCTTTAACATAATAAACCAGTATACCAAATTTGAGCTAATCGAATAATTCTACATGAAAAACGCATTTATCTAAATTAAGGGGAGAGGCAATTGCCCCCCTTTCACCCCCTTTATACTTAATGATGATCTTCCAAATGTAATCAGGTTAAGCTGCTTAACATAATCAACCGGTATACCAAATTTATAGCAAATCGCATATTTCTGCATGAAAAACCCATTTATATAAATTAATGGGGGGGGACTAGCCCCCCTTTTCCCCCTTTATCCTGAACCAATGAACTTAAAAAACTAATCAGGGAAGCACCTTATCAGAATGAACCTACAAAAAAAAAAAAAAAATTGAAGCAAATCGGATATTTCTATCAAGAGTTATCGTGTTACGTACACACGTACATACAGAATCGGCGGGCACATAAGCTCTCAGGCTTTGATAGCCTGTGAGCTAAAAATACCACCCTGATCGGATAATAAGTGGTCACTTTTCAATTAGCCTAACGCTCTCTAGGCTCTTTGCAATAAGCCTGAAAAATATCAGGCTAATTGGAAAAAGGGAGATGGATTCTCCATATATATATCAATTTTGAACGGAGGGTGGTTTAGGGGTCTGGGGGTCATGATCGATGAAAATATACCAAAATTTTTTGAAATCGCTTTCCTCCGAACGGCTGCAATAGGTAGCTTTTTCTAAAGAAAGCTACCTAAAATGGCTCAGATATAGCAGTTTCAATTTCTATTGTGGGTGACATTTTGGAAAATCTGATTTTTTGCATGCGACAGCACTCGTATATATCAACCGATTCCGATGTGAGTGAGCATGTGCACAGCAATTACTAAGGTCTCTACCAAGGTCACTGGTTAGCCTCATCCACCATGTTGTCTTAAAATTGCAGGCACTTTAAGAAATCGCCGAATTTGGCAGCCAAATATAAGTTACTTTAAAGGAAAGCAGCTTGGATAAAGCTGACTAATTTCATGAAATTCTCATTCATTATATTGATAAAAATTAGTATTGAATCTCCTATATTCGGTTTCCACTAAATTGAGCTTCGTGTGTTTGAATGATATAAGTTGGCTTTTTTTAAATAAGGGATATGAAATCTACCTCTTCCTGCCGGTACTGGCCGGAAAGACTTTTTAATTGTGCAACGTGCTCTTATGAATTTTCGAATGACATCTTCTATATCTAAAGCATAATTCCTTTCAAGTAAGTACATTTATGTTAATATGAAGGACATAAACTTTTAAAGATTTTTTAATCACTAGATAATTCAACCCAAATGTGAACATTAAATGATCTTAATTAGGATGAGCGAAGCGAATCCTCTACTAGGCTGCACAAATTACATTTTGTCGTACACTTTTCAAAAAAACTATTCAACATTTTGACTTGAAATTACGCATAAAAATAAATTTTGATCCTTAGATTCGCACAATATTATTATTATTTTTTTTTTTTTTTTTTTTTTTACAGAATTACCTTAAAAAATATATTATTTTAATTAATTTATTTTATATGTTTTTCCATTACGGACGAATTTTTGCAAATAAAAATTGAAACACGTCTCTTTTTAGAAGATAAAATAAATCATGGAGTTAGCAATTGTAGATAGAATTTTGATTAATTAAATAAATAAAATATATTTTCATTATTCTCCTAAAATATTTCAAAAACTACTTTTAAATTTAATTTAGGAAAGAAATATTTTTGGACTTGATAGAAATAAAATATGATCTGTCAGTAGACGATACTAACGCATTTTAAAATAATTATATTATGATTTTTTTTGTAAGGTGGCAACAAATGAATTGTAAACAAATAAAGTTAATTGTTAAATTCATTATATAAAATGTTTTTCGAATTCGAAGGTTGAATAATAACAATAATTTAATATGTTCTCAAAAACTAATGAGTGGATTTTCATCAAACTTCAGATTCAGTTAGTCCTTTATATGTGTTAGAGCTGACTACGTTTTGGTGCAAATCGCCTAACAGCTGGCGCTGCTCTGCTGCATTTTTCCTGATTCTCGCAATAGTTTTATCTCAAGAAGGGATGCACGGATTTTAATCGTTTTTAACTGCAGATTCATTTATCAAGTAGACTTAAATTGTTGCTTATTAGGTATTGGTATATATCGCCCAACAGGTGGTGCTGCAATGCATAATTTTTTACGATTTCCGCCATATCTTTACTCAAAAACTAATGCACGGATTTTCACGAAACTTCAGATTCAGTTAGAAGTTGAAATAAGTTGTTGCTGAGTAGATTTTGCTATAAATCATCTAACCGGCTGCATTTTTCAGGAAGTATTAACATGTATGAGATAGATGGAAGTTTTGGGATTGCCACATCCTACTAGTCTTATTAATCGCGAATCCAAACAAATCATGGCTTTTGCTAGTCAATAATCTAAAGAATGCCTTTAAATAGCTAGGTAACGACCATTAAAAAATCCTGAGCCCCATCCGTCATACGTGCGCTGTCTTTATTTTTTAAAATCGTGTGATTTAGATAATTAGGTACTTTGATTAAACTTCTCCATGCTTCAAGTACAATCAAGGAAAAATTAAATTTATTATTTGATACATTATTTTTCCGGTGCACATATTTCAGTATTTTTGTGAATACCAATCAAAATACGTATCTCTACGTAATCTCTAAGTTTAATACGAGCATTTTCATTTCAAAATGTTAATATTGCAGGAGAAAGTTTTTAAAACTATGTTAAATGTTACTCTTAATTAATATTTAATGTTTGTATTTTTATATAGTTACGTAACCATAAAACTGCTTTGAAATTTGCTGTGTAATTCTTAATAAAATGTTATCTTGTCAAAAATATTCGCTCCAAAATTACAGCTGATTCTGCCGTTATTTTTAAGATGTACTTCAAAACTATTTGTCAATTTTATTCTTTTTTTAATTTTAATTTTTTATTGATGCTTTAGTTTTTCTTGGATAACCACCAGAACGAGCCGATTTCATGATAAAGAGAAGCATGAAAATAGAAGCATTTGTTCTAAATCTACTTATTGATATTCATTAAAAACTAACTAAGTCAGTTAATAAAACATGACAATGCGTAGAAAAAACTAAAAATCAGCTTATTCTATCGACGATATCTTTTTTAAGTTTCATGATATTTGACTGGATTTTTTATGAGTTGCTTCATAGACTTGACTATTAAATTCTATGAAAAAAATCTTTTTTATTGTTCGCGCACTCGCAGATCAAAATTATTTCACTAAACTGCTCATATTTCATAAAATATTTAATATATTTATATTCAAATCACACCATATTATTTCTACTACATATTGCCAATTTTTCTCAAACTGGTGTTAAATTTGTTCGAAAACCCTGCATTATATAAGCTACCATTTTTTTTAAACTTAAAAAAAAAATCGCTGTATCTCCATAAATTTAGCGCTATTCTTACAAAAATCAGTAAACATGCTGTGCAGTATCCACATATTTGTATTCTGCAGCGATATATCATTTCGTGCCTTTTAATATACAAGGTGATCCCAAATATTATTATTTTTCTAAAAAGAAGTATGAAAATCGAAGCATTTGTTCCAAATCTAGTCATTGATATTCATTAAATACTAACTTTTTTCTGAAAGTTAGTTAATAAAAAATGATTATTTGTGGAAAATCCCTTGTCCTTCAGCAGCTTTTAGAGTGCAACTAAAAAATATCTCATTAGATTGCCGATATCCTTCTGAATTTTCGCTGTATTTTGCTGGCTTTTTTTTTATGAGTGGCGCCATAGAGTTGACTATCAAATCATGAAAAAAAAAATTTTTTTATCGTGCTCGCATGCGCCGATAAAAAATATTTCATCAAATATTTAATATTTATATTTTCCAATTACACCATATTATTTTTATTACATTTTGTCAAATTTTCTGAAACTGTTGTTAAATTTGGTAAAAAAAAAAAAAAAAAAAAAAAAAAAAAAAAATCCCTGCATGATATAATCAAAAAACATGCAAAACAATTTTTGAACTTTAAGAAAAAATCGATATATCTCCATGAATATACGTTCTATTCTTCCACAAATGAATACATATATTGTGTAGTATTCCTTATATTCGTAAGCTATAGCGATAGATCATTTCGTGCATTTTAATATACAGGGTGATCCGAATGTTATTATTTTTCTTTGATTTTTTGTTGGTCCCCTAATTGCCATCCTTATCAAATCGGTTTTGATAAATTTGAGGCCAATCATATTCTTTATAATCCTGAATTTCCAGAAGAATCAGACATGTATACAGCGAAACCTACCTGAAAGACCATCTCTATAAGGAGACCACCTCTCATAAAGACCGTTTATTTATGGTCTGTAATTTTTGGCTATATGCTCAATGCTAATCTTTCTCCAAGGACCACTATTTCCCGTCTCGCTCCTAGAAAGACCACTTTTCAACTTTTCAGTCGAAGAGTAGGATTACTTTCCTTTGCATAAGGAAATCTTGAAATTCCACCTCTCTCCGGAAAACAAGATCAGCCAAGTCTACTCCCTAAGACCTGGCAAATCAAAGTCATATTTTCCTACACACCCCTTTTTTTATTATGACCCCAAATCAAATGACTATGTGGAAGATCTTGAGTGTTACAATGATTTATCTGAAAACTGGGAGGATGTTATTGAAAATCTCGACAAGGATAGGACTAAAATTTTTATATTAAAAAATAAATTCAACGATCATTTATAAAAATGAATGATACTACAATCGAGATTTTAAAAAAATATTTTAGGAGCACTTTCTGATTCAGACGACGAAGTTCCCCCAGTTAAAGCTTCTATTTCATATCAAGAAAAACTTTTTGAAATCGATAGATTTATATAAAGTTCGATAATTATTATAGATGATAAAATGAATCATTTCTTTAAAGAGATCAAAGAATGTTTAGAAACTAAAATTGTTAAAATTAAAGCAAACTATAATTAATTCCTTCTTTAAAGCTGTATAGGCAGGAAATATAATAAACTAATTCAAAAATATTTTTTTTTATGTAGTATGAATTTCATGAAACTTTGCTTTACCCATCACCTCTATTCAGAGACCACCTCTCTGAAAGACCGATTTGTTATGGTCTAATGGGTGGTCTCCTTATAGAGGTTTCACTGTATTTTTAAATATTCGACAAAATGTCTTATATTGAAAGCATCCGGTTATTAATGGTTATATAGTATATACTGAAATCAAGCAACTTTTATTTTATTGAACACATTATTCTAGGGAAATTACACAAAACATCAAATCATTTTGCTCTTTGTGTAAAAAATACATCAAATATTAATTTATTACAAGGAACACTCATTCTACAAAAATAGTAGTGATATATTTAATACTTATTTTGAGAAGCATTTTTCGGTTTTAAAATTTATAAAGTTCAAATTGTTCATTTTAAGGCTAGATACTATTAAATTAGGAACATGGAGAAAGGATCATCATGCATAATCCGCGTTTTTGGCACATGAAATAGTCTATAATTCTATTAATTTATACTGACTTAATTATTTCACTTTTTAATATTAGAAGGTATATATTGTACAATTTTAACAATGATTTTTGCATTTTGTTCGGATTTATATGACATACACAAGCTCAAAATTCGTATAATCCGTAGTTTTGATGAAAAATACGCAATTTCTGCTATTTTCACCTCAAATTTTACCTCAATTTTTAATATTTTACTATGAGCGCAGCTTTGCAACACTTTTACTTTAACATATTTTGTATATTTTGTTGTGTTTTATAATATATGTCAAAAAGAAAGTGTTGCACGATTGCACTCATACAAATAATTGAGGTAAAAGTAGCAGAAATTGTGTAATTTTCATCAAAACTACGAATTATACGAAATTTGAGCTCGTGTAAGACATATCAACCCGAACAAAATACAAAAACGATTGTTAAAATCGTACAATATATATACCTTCCAATACTAAAAGGGGAAATATTTAAGTCAGTATAACCATAATCGAATTTTAGTCTATTTTATGGGCCAAAAACGCGGCTTATGGACCCTGTTTCTTTATGAAATTTCATTTCAATGCACGCGTTAATCTGGTAAAATTACTGGATGTGGACATGCACATTCAAGCTTTAGACCTATCTCTCTTCTATCTGGCCTCTATAAGGTCTAGGAATACATACTTGTATACCGTCTGGTAAAATTCATCACTTTCAGCTCGATTATATACCCAAAAAGTTAAGGTTTAGGCCCGAACACTCGACCTAATAGCACCATCTTTCAGGAGTGACTGAAGTCGTTTACTGCGGTTTCATTAAGAAATAAAAGAACAAGCGTTGTATTTTTAGACATTGCTAAAATTTTTGATCACCTATACTAATTTCAAATGCTAAAAGGTGTAAGTTAAAACTTTAAAACCAGTAAAAATACGTTTTTTTCGACTTGACATGTTTCGAATCATTTAAAAACAAATAAATTTAACTAATTTTAAATTTGCACAGTCTATGAAACGCCATCATTCAGTTTTTCCCGTATTCTTTCATATTATGTGCGTAATTTTTTATTTTACTTGGTTGTTTATTTTATTTGTATTCTCATAACCATTGAGTAGCATGACCCATATTTTTGGTAACTGAAATGATGCTGCATCGTTACATATTGATTTTTTGCGCGTTACAATCTCTATGTTTTCTCTTATAATGGATGGATGGTACAGACTGGAGGGGGGGGGGGGGGGGAATTATTTTACTTTTATTGAAGTTCATGTGGATGGTTTCTTCTTGATAAAAACTTTCATACTACAATGATTACTCAATGGTTATGAAAATAAAAATAAAATAAATATCCAAGTAAAATAAAAAAAATTATGCGCATAATATGAAAGAATACGTGAAAAACTAAATGATGCCGTTTCACAGACAGTGCAAATTTCTAATTTTGAAGTTGATTTTGTTCAAAGTTTCTCCTCAATTCCTTCTTATATTCAAAAACTACTTTAACTTTAAATGAATATCAAATAAAAACTAATGAATGTTCACCGCGGTTGAATGCATTATTGTAATTTTTGTACGCTGCTTTTTTTTTTTTTTTTTTTTTTTTTTTTTGGTAGTCCGGGTGTTAAAGATAAAAACACCTCTATCCAAGTGAACAATTCTATTTCTACACATCGCAAATCCGAGGTTGGCGAGGTTGGCGCCCCAAGGAAGTTTGTACCTGGCTGTACAATCTACATATTAGTCATATTCCTCGCATTCCCGATGTCCTCTTAGCATCACGTGCGGAAGACGCGAACATCATGTTTAATAGCAGATTATTACACAATCACTGTAAAAAAAAAATATATATATATGTAAATTTACTGAAATGGTTTTAGGAAACTGAAACTTAGACTTTTTATGTAACAGCAACAACAAACATTCATGTAAAAGATGCACTTTTGTACCGTAAATCAAGGAATCTGTAAGGTTACTAAGAATTTTTTAGGAAACTGGGATGCCAAGAATTTTTTGTGTAGTGCAACCCGGGTTATAGATAACATTTTAGCAAGATTACTTTAATTTTAGTAGATTCTTTTGTAAAGCTACAGATTTCTATAACTTTACAAAAACTAGGTTTGTAGATTTATATATTTTTTTGTACAGTGCACAGATAAAATTTCAGTAAGCTTACAGATTTCTGCAACTTTAGATCTGTAGAATTACAGATTTTGTTTTCAGTGTTATAATTGAAAAACTCTAGCCTTATCTTCGGGTCATTTTTATCTGGCTTAGAATGCGGTGCTCAAAGTAAATGCAGAGCTGCCATAGGCGACCATATTTTAATTCTATCTCTCAC
Organism: Maratus speciosus; assembly: GCA_963932465.1. Taxonomy (NCBI): domain Eukaryota; kingdom Metazoa; phylum Arthropoda; class Arachnida; order Araneae; family Salticidae; genus Maratus; species Maratus speciosus. The sequence continues at coordinate 196,783,425 of OZ010792.1, read as the reverse complement.
CATTTTTTTTAAAGAAAAATTTTTCACCTGCAGTTTGCCAACATCTGCAAGAGAAATATACTACTAAATTTGCATTTTAAAAATAGTGGTGTGAATTGAATGTAAATATAGTCGCTGGTGGCAGCTCTGTAAATGCATCCAAAAGTGCCGCAACGATTTTCTCCAGCAAGACTAATTCTACCGACATTAATTTTCTATAAGTTGTGATGATATACACTTAGTCAGCATTACAAATACTTAGGTGTTTATCGAGATTCTAAATTAAATTTAGATAGGCAGATTTCTATACAAAACTGCCAAAGCTCAGCGTACCTTTAATCTGTATTATCTTATCATAAATTTCTGCTCAGTTTTTCTTTAATCTGTATTAGCTTATAATCGATTTCTGTCAGTATTAGCTTATAATAGATTTTTGAATACGTTGTTACTCTATAAGTCCTTCATCCAGTGGCGCAGCCAAGGGGTCCGAACCCACTCCCCACCCAATCGCCGAACGAAAATCTAGTTTACTGAATCATAGATACAGCAACAGTCAAAACGGAATCGCAAAGAACCTATGAATATTTAGACGGGTGTTCCTTTTAGAAAGTATAATTCAAAGGTATGGTTTTTTTCTAGACTATGAATTTTAACGTTTTAGACAGGTTTACATCATAAACACCTTCCATTTTTACAGTACGACTGAAACTGTGAAAGCGTATTCAATCTATAGTACACCTCTAAAGAGCATAAATATATCACAGTAAAATCTATGAAGATGACCAACTTAGAGGGGGGGGAAATCCAAGATTCGACGAAAGCAACACTATATATTTATACTTGCTAAGACTTTAAACTATCTAAAACGGAACATTTTCTAGTTGTGATTCCTTCTTGGATGGTTTTCTTTGAACACGAAATCTTTCCGTAAACAGAACATTTCATGGTCCCGATGACGGAAAGATAACTATACAGGCATACACGCTAAGATGGAAATCGGCATACAACGAATTTGTTAACGGTCAATAGCGATTCTATTTACATAGATTTTACTGTAACTAGATTAAATGTAAAACTTGTTCATCTCGGACTTCTATGCGACCAACTGTTGCTGATACTTATGCAAAAAAAAAAAAAACAACAACAACAAAAAAACAAATTTATGTGAACGCAATAAACGCACCTTGATTGAGTTTCACAATAATTAACTTTGTTCATTTTATAATTTGATATCGGACAATATTATCAATTACTCTAAATCTGCTGGCTGGAATTAATAAAAGTAACTTCCTTCTTGGACTGATTATTTGTGAACTTTTATTGTCACTTTTAAAATGCCTTCAGAAACCTGAATATGTTTTATCTTCTATTATAAAACATAATGATGTCTTTACAGCTCTAAAAGAGTTGCGCCAGTCAGTAAGCAAGAAATAGGAGACTGGGTTTCAAAAGATTGCCGGTCTGTTCAAGAGTGTAGAATCCTTCACTAAAGAAAACTTTGATACAATATTCTTTAGTCATACACAGTCTTTGTCAAGTTGGCCATACGATAAAGCATCTCATGTCAAATCTAAAGATTATTTCAGGAGATTAATATTTCTTGCCTGGGGACTTTTATTTCTGGTCCCGTTGATCGTTAAAATACATTGCTGGCCATTAAAATAGCAACAACAGGAAGGAATGACCTGACGAACGTCAAAATCACATGAAAGGAATAAGAGATTGGAATATGCAAATGATTAGTATTTCAGCACATTTATACGAGGCAGGCGGGAGAAACGACATCTGAAGCACTGCATAAAAGAAAAGTTGCGTAGTGGATTTCTCATTCAGAAAGCGGTTTGTAACGTCGGCGTTTGCTCATAATATCCTGCTATGCCTCGAATAATAAGAAGAAATGCTTACCACCAAGTGTCAGAATTCGATAGAGGCATGATCATTGCCTATCGAGAGTGTGGATTATCGTTACGTGATACCGCTCGTTTCACTGGCCGAAATTCAACCCCTGTCAGGCAACCACTGTCTGGATTGCTGAGGATCATACTGAACGGCATGCAGGATCTCGATGCCTTCCCATGAATAACGCCCGAGAGGACAGACATATTGCGAGGTCGGCACTGAAAACCGTACAACCATATCATGGACCATTAGTCAGGAAATGGGCATGTTTGCAGCACACCCAATATCCGCTCGTACGGGTCGACGACGTTTGTAGAAGTGTGGACTGTCAGCACGGCGATCAGTACTGCGGCTTCCCTTGACAATGCAGTATAGAGAGTCGACTACTCTGGTGCGCCGAACGAAAAAGTTGGATATAGGACTGACACAATGTCGTCTTTTCAGACGGGTCCCGTTTCTATGTGCAGTATTCATATAGCCGCATACATGTCTGGAGGCTCTGAGGAGAACGCCTGTTGCCTGCTTGCATTCGTAATCGGCCTAGGGACCCTGCACCCGGTGTGATAGTTTGGGCAGCCATTGAGTACATGACATGCACATCTCTAGTTCGGATCGACGGTAATTTGAACGCATATCCGATATTTTTTACATCTTACGTCCAGTGGTTGTGCCCTGTCTTCGAGGCCAGGCAAATGCCATTCTCCAGCAAGATAACGCAAGAGCACATGTTGCACGTTGTGTTCTGACCTTCCTCGATACACAGGGTATTCGATTGCGGCCCTGGCTTGCACATTCTCGAGATCTGTCACCCATTGAAAACATCTGGTCATGAATTGCTTAGATACTGGGCCACTACCCTTCTCCAGCTAATACGTTTGATGATGTGTGGCATAGACTTGAAGCAGTATGGAATGACTTGCCCGTTTCTGTCCTTCATGCTCAGTTCAACTCCATTCCTAACCGGGTAAGGGCCGTTTTAGCTGCCGGGGGAGCAGCTGTTTCTACAAATTTCGCACCCTTCTAAACCCCCAAACTTTTTACAATTTTAATCATTTTGTTTTCGTGCCATACTGTTTACGTACAATAAATATCTTTTTTGTATTTTCAATCTTTCATGGTGTTGCATTTGTAATGACCAACAGTGTAAAAACAAAAGAATGTTGAAAGGTTTTGATTTTCTTCTGTGTTTTAAAAAATAATGGCGACTTTTGTTATTGAACTTTTGAAACTCAGGCTATTTTTAATAAATTTTTAATGGAATATTACGTTGTTGCTAATCAGTTTAAGGAAAGATTTTTATATACTTATAATTTTGTTGTTTGACATTGTACGGGATATTTAAGCCAGTTACAGAACTATGGGAAAGTTGGTATTTTTTGTACGAATTCAAAATGATGCGAAAAATATCGGAAACGGTTTCTACATTAATTACACTACAGCGTTAAATGGAGCTTAAGAACGAAATTTGAGGTCGAGGCTAAAATTCGTCTGCTAATAATTATTACTTCTAAACATTAGCTGAGGAGTCTATGGAGTGCGAGTTATTAATGCTTGTTAAACTTCTCGCTGTGCATCCCGCAATTTCTACGGGCAACGTAAACGTAGCAAAATTGTGCAACCCGAGATTGAATGCATTTAACCGGGATTACTTCTCTGAATTTTGCTTTTATATGATTAATCTTCAAATTGAATTTCTTGACAATTTCTTTATGATCTAATTCTATATTAAATAAACGGTCAAGTGCAAGTATTAATCGCGCACAGAGGGTTCCGTACAAAAAATATATGAATTAGTAATTGTATTATTAAAAAACAGTTGCTAAAAGAATACTAAGACTTTGTAAAAAACTGTACAAAGTAGGGTTGGGTATAACAGTATATACTAGAAAAATATAAATGGATATACCATGAAAGTTCAAAGAGATATGGAACCTAAATAATATCCAATATAGCTATTCCGTATAACTCATTTTTACTTTCTCCTATCTTTACAAGAAGAAAGTATTGGATTCTTGAAAACTTTCGAATTCCGGTTTTAGACGAATTTATACGTTTTAGGGGACAGAGATAATGAAAAACATGTTTTTACAAAATGTCTGCCTGTGTGTGACACAAATTTTACGGACGCTCTATCTTAACTATTGAACGGAATTTAATAAAACTTTAGATCCTGTTAGTCCCTGACATAAATTGGTGCTGATTAGTTTTTGGTGTAAATCACCCAGGAACTGGCGCTGCTATGCTGCATTATTCATGATTTCCACAATAGCTATATCTCAAGAACTAAAGCACGGATATTCAGAAAACTTCAGATTCAGTTAGTCCTTGATATAATTAGGTGCTGATAACCTTTTTTTGTAAATCGCCCAATAGGTGGCGCTGTTATGTTGCATTATTCATGATTATCGCAATAGCTCTATCTCAGGAACTAATGCACGAATATTAATCAACCTTCAGATTCAGTTAGTCTTTGATATAAATTAGTGCTGTTTAGTTTTTGGTGTAAATCGCCCAACAGGTGGCGCTACTATGCTGCAATTTTCACGATCTCCGCAATAGCTGTATCTCAAGAACTAACGCATGAATTTTCGTAAAACTTTAGATTCAGCTAATCCCTGATATAAATTGATCCTGATAAGTTTTTGGTGTAAATTGCCCAAGAGGTGCCACTGCTATGCAGAACTTTTCACGATTTCCGCAATAGCTCTATCTCAAAAACTAATGCACGGATTTTTATCAAACTTCAAATTCAATTAGAAGTTCACGTAAGTTGTCCCTGATTAGATTTTGGTATAAACCACCGAATTGTTGGCGCTGCTGTGCGGCATTTATCAGGAAGTATTACGATGTATGAGATAGAAGAAAGTTTTGGGATTGACACATCCGACTAGTTTAATATTATCTTAATCTGTTTATAATGAACTTAATTCGGTACTGACAATAAAAGCAGTGCATATTTAAACTTCATTTCGCATTTAATAAAACTAAATTCAGCATAGTAATAACCTTTCTTACTACAGTGTAGCTAAAACAAAACATTCGTTCAAAGTTTACTTTAGGAATTGCGCTGAGCGAGCTTCGAAAGGAGGTCACAAAATTGTAACGCCGCCTTGGTCCTTGCTGCGTTTTTACAGATAGGTTTTTAATTAATTTTAAAGTCACTCAAGGCGTATTGAAAGATCCATTCAATGCAAAATAGTCGCGAATCCCATAATATTTATGTAATTCATTCTAATTAAGAGGTCTCAGGGCTCTTAAAATTGGAAAAAATGAAGAAAAGAGACCATTTTCAACATTTAATATCTTAAAATGTATAGGATTTTAAAGCACAATTTTTATTAAGATGACAGATATAAGTCCGTTTTTTCATTCCATGTATTTAAAAAATTGCAAGATACAGAATTAGCCTTTTTAGCGTGCTCCAAACAGACAGACATTTGAGAAGTAGAAAATTGGTATAACAGCTTATACGCACGATCAGAAAATAAATATTACAACTAGAATAAAAATGTTGGTGCCTATTTATATTTTATATTGTAATACATACCCTAAACCTAAATAAATTCGTATTTAAAGCATTTTTATATTTTTAATACAAAGTTGTATTTAGCTAATACAAAATTTTTAAAATTTCAACAACATAATCACTTAAAAAATGTTTTTTTGAACAATAAAAATGAAATTTTAGATTCTGTTTATACAGATTAACATGAAACACATGTTTTGAAAATTTCATGAAAAAATATTTAAAAGTTTTTGCTATATCTTGCGCGTTATGCCCAAAAAAGTCATTTGGAAAAAAATGACTTAAAAGTTTCGAAAATGCCGCTTCAACTATTGAGCAAGTGTAACTCTAAAAGCCATACCTTCTGTTCTAATAAGAATTTGAAGGAAACAATTATATTAAAATGTTCAGAAACGATAGAAGATTAACATCTAAAAAATTAAAATAAAATTCTTTTTGAAGCTTTAAGAGTCCTGAGACCCCCAGAATTAGTCTGTTTTTAACAATTTGATGTTTATTGCTTTTATATTGTTAATGGCCATTGCATTACATACATATATATATGATTAAAGGGTGTTAACTAGGCTTTAAAAGCCGATGGTACATACAGTACGCCGCCCCTATCAATATGCATGTCCAAATCGTCCATATATTTAAGTGTTAATATCTAGGCTAATTACTGACGATTTTTTTTTTTTTGAAAATCATGAAATTATCAACACTACTTTTATACTTCTGCTACGATAGGTACCTCCAGCGCTGCTCAACACTTTTGCTGAAGCCCCGTAAATCGAAATTTGTGTGTAACGAAAAAATGCGATTTTCTCAAAAACTATGTGACCTAGGGTAATCGCTATAATTTTCCTGCAAGGTTTAAATTAACGTCTACTACCTCTATTTTTTTCATAATTTTAGTTTCAGTAGATTCGGAATTAGATGGAGGGGGGACATATTTTTGCCCTACATGTTCGACGATATCTTTGAAAATGTAATACCTAAAATTAAAAGATATGTATTTTTGAATTCAGCGTTACGAAAGATTTCACACGATATACAAAGAAAAGATTTTTTTTTCAAGTAACTTAATTTGCCCCTCCACATTTTTACTAAATATATTTATAAATGTTTAATAATCTGAAAATATGTGGTAGTCTTTATTACTCCGTTTTTACTTTTTAAGAACAGAACCCTAAAAATAAACCTCTTTTACAAAAAATGATTACATGTTTTAACTAAATATATGTGGATCTGAAATATGTAAGGAAATAAATGCGCAATTTTTGAACCTATTTTGATAAAAATATACGCAGCAAGAGTGTTAATTATTGTAAAAATATTGCAAAAAATCGTTTTTTGTAGCAGTAGATACTTAATATATTCTAATATAAATTCAAAATGTTGTTCTGTATGCGGTAAAATTCTCTAAATTTGCATAATTTTGCTGAAAATTTATTCGCTCAACCTGTGTTGAGGCTAAAGGTCGTCTGCTAGCAGTGTTGAGCCTGCGTATACTGGCAGTCTTTCGATACAGTGCCTAGAATGATAGATCTACTTACCGCCAGCTCTGGCATCTGACGTCACGTGTATAAGGTCCATTAAAAGGGAGCTCCCCCCCCCCCCCCCCAGAGAACACCAGAGAACATCGAAATGTCTCCGCACAATATTTGGGATTTTATGCTTATTAATGGCCTAGAAGTGCTTCCCCTGCCCGGAACCTCAAAGTGTCCCTTTCAGAGATGCAGAAATCTTTCCCGGACAAAAATGTTTCAACTCAACATTACCTTTGACGACAAATACGAATTGTGAATGCGAAGTTTAACATTGCTTCCAGAAATTTCATGGTTGCAATGAGAGGTTTGTGTATGGAGAAAGTCGTGGGTGAGGGTTACATTCTGTCCTTAACAATTCGAAATAAAAAGCATAAGTTGAAGCTAATCCGCATACCAAATACTGAGAGTTTACTACTGAACTTAGGAAATGCTGTAAAAAAACTTGGAACAACCTAAAATAAATTGGTTGAAAAGTAAAATAAAAGAAACCACCATTATTTTTTTGCACAAACTAATATTCCAAAAAGTACTAATCAATCACAAATATAATTGTTACAAAATTTTGACATTGTTAAAATAGACGAGATAAAGGAAGCAACTATTAAGGCCGAATATAGTATCAAAAACAGCTGAACATGTAACAGAGAAACCAAGAAGAATTATGGCTGTTTTAGACAACTGTAACCAAACTATATTTTTTCCAACAAGAATTATATTTGTTGCATGTGCTTACTAGTTCTGCATCAGAAATTGCAAACTCTTTTTCTTAGAGATTATAACATTATCTTATAAACTTCCATGCGGAATTAACAGCTGACGGAATTAGCAGTCATGGGAATAATTATAGTGCCTATTACAGAACAAGTACTTAATTCAATGACAAAAAATTAAACATGTAAATTGCTGTTTTAAACTTAACCATTTGATTCTAACTTTACTGTAAGGGCATGTTTATGTTATAGGAAACTTAATTTAAATACATTTAACTTTTCAGTATACGCACAGTTTTTTATATCGCAGTTTGTAAAATTTTAACCACTGATAAATATTAACATAACTCCATTGTATTTTTAGTGTACTTCATCTTTATTTTACAAATGCTATTTTTTTAAATTGAGAAATTAAATAAAGGTATACTTATCTTAAAGTTACTCGAAATACTTCTATTACACACTCATAAACACAGTCAATCCTGTCAAGACGTGATCGCAAGGGACTGAAAAAAATTCCATTTTAGACAGGCATCTGTTTAAATAAGTGTAACTATTTATACTTCTAAGATACTTCGGTTCAGATCGTTTCGTCGGGATACTGAAAATACCGTTTGAAACAGAATTCTGTTGTAGAAAGATTCCGCTTTCACAGGTTTTACTGATTTTATAAGTACAGTAAAACTTGTTAAGATGGAATACGCTTAAATACGGTTAAATATGGTTAAATACGGTTAAAATCGCCTTTAAGACAGCTTTTCAGAAAATTTAATCGTACGTCAAACTATATTAGAACCACGTAATGCTTTTGCTTAAGGCAGTATTATGTTATAGATAATTACCATTTTGACAGGCATTACAATACATATAACATAAATAAGTACATTTATATAAATACAGCAAAACTTGCAAAAAATTAACCTAGTTATAACGTAATTCTGTCTTAAATGGAAATATTCCATAGTCCCATCAAAAGAACAACATAAAAGTACACCTGTTAGCGCGAAAACCTGTTTAAAATAACATATTTCACCATTATCTGCGATTTCATCTTGATCGGTTTTGCTATATATATGATCTGAAGAAAAATTCTGCATATCTCTGAAAAGAGATCCTGGCTACGCCCCTGCTGATTAACCGTGACCTACTGGTGTGAGAATGCGACTGTAAAATTGAGGTGCAAAGTTTGTCCGGAACGGCGAAGTTCCACGCCTATCTATTATTTGCATTATACACATTAACAGTATATACAATTCCGTTTCTACACCTCGCAATTTCGAGGTTGGTGTACCTCAAGGCAATTTGCACCTGGTTGTAATGTTCAACCTGTATAATAATGATTTACCTCGTATACCCTATATACTCTTCCTCTTACCAATACACACTGGTGACGCGTCCATCGTGTTCAGGTGCAGATTATTACGCATTTAAAATCAAGTCTTATATTTTGGTCCTTTATTTCTGGCTTAGAATGTGGCTCTTAAAGTAAATGCGTCAAAAAGAGCCACCATGTTTGTTTCCATAAAGACTTATTCTGTCAACATTAATTTGTCGGTAAATGGAGATCATATAGGGGAGACTGGGGGCGATTGACCATACGGGAGGCTTGACCCACCCATCAATTTTTATATTTAAAAGAATTTTAGAGTTTTATCAATAGGTGTCAACCAAAGCTACTTGAACACTCAAGCAACAGTCTTCATTTCATAGAGATAATAGAAATAGATGTGGGAAAAATCAATTGTGAGGCGTTTTCAACCTAAAAGTTGTGTTTTTAGAAATATTTTGTAAGCTTTTTTCAGATAAATTATATCATAGAAGTTTAAGTAAGTAGGTTTAAAGTAATGCAGAAATATCGAGCTTTCATTCCAGGCATAAAGATTGTACAGTAAGTTAGGCTTAACAGAACAATGTGCTATTCTGTAGAAAAGGTCTGTATAGGGAGGCTTAACCCAGTCAATGTGAGGGAGGGTTGACCAGATGCCCAAGGCTCTCTTAACTAAGTGGTTTTGGAAATCTTTTCATTATACACTGTGCATAAGGAAAAGTTAAATGTCATATATATAAACGAATGTAAATTTATTCTGTAAAACTACAATAAAATGATGTGATGGAAAAGAAAATGTTCAAAACTGACTAAAGAAAGATGAGAAAAACTGCCAGAAAATAAACAAATTGATAAGAACTTTCTTCCATTTAAATATTACTCACAATAGGTAATCAGAAACAGTGGGAAAGACTAAAAAGGACTAAAACGGATGAAAACAAGCTGTCTTAACCCCCTTTCAGGCGCAGTGTTCTGTTTATAAAACCACTAAATTTTAATTCCGATACGTCACAATGGCACCAGAATTTTCCTAAAATCTTTTCCATTTAATATGTAAGTAAAATATAGCCTTTTTCTTATTTCCAAATAAATTTGTTCATAAATTCCGGTGCCAGTCATTTATTTCAAAATTTTAGTACTGAAAGTACTTTGTCCCTTAAAGTTTTAAATCATGTTTATGATAAGTTAAATGCTCATACGACTGCAAAAGAACATAGCATCGATCTAAAAACTTTAGGAAGGTATGTAGGCAAATTTCACTACGGTGAATACAGTGAGCTGAAGACAAACTATGGGATAACTGGAGGTGTCTGGTCGAGTGTCACAAAAAGTAGGACAAAAAGACAAAAAAAAAAAAAAAAAAAAAAAAAGCGGGACTGTGGATCCTAAATCCGGACATAATAACATGAAACACTATGACAACGAAACCTGTCTCTAACAGAATACTGACGTAAATGTTAAAATTTCATTTTCTCTGCTGTACAATTATACCTGCTCAGACACAATCCTGTTCAAAACAAAATTTTTCTTTTCTGACTTGCGATTGCATCTCAACAGGTTTGTCTAAGCATCATATTTAAAAAAAAAAACATTTTTTTATAATAATTAAAGCATGTAGCATAAAGCTATTTTGCTTTTTTTTAAACTGAATTTATTTCTATTCACAAATATTGCAATAGAGAGGGTCAAACCTCTACCAAAGAGGGTCAAGCCTCCCATATAGTGGGTTAAGCCTCCCATATGTGGGGATCCTTGACCCATTATTTTTTCATGACAAAAATCAATCATTTTTCAAATTTCTTATACGTTATACTTATGTAGCAATTTTATTTTGATAACTGATTGTGCAACGACCAAAATGATATATAAAACATTATTCTACGTTCAATATTTAAAAAATAAAAAATCATTTTGTAAAAAGTGGGTCAAACCTCCCTACACTGTTAAAAATATCGTAAAATATTACCTCTGTTTATAAAGACTATCTATTTTTTGACCAATGAGAACGCTACATAAACGCATATGGATCATTCTCATTGGTCAGAAAATAGATAGCCTTTAAAAACAGAGGTAATTTTTCACGATATTTTTAACAGTGTAGGGAGGTTTGACCCACTTTTTACAAAATGATTTTTTATTTTTCATTTTTTTTATTTTTTCAAAATGACGCAGGTAATAAATCGCCAAATATTTCTCCCGTCGGATTTTTTTTTTTTTTTTCATTTCATTATCATTTTATTTAAAATACAAAATTTCATTTAAAACTGAAACATTTAAAATTAATGGCTTTCACTTTTTTTTAACGAAATGAAAAGAAAAGTATTAGGCACAGATGTCATATACGCATCGGAGTACCTAATTCGCGCCAAAATGGCGTTATTTTGCCTGGCATTGAAACCTGGTTATTGTTGCTTATTTATTAATAAATGTTTATTTACATTTATTTTATTTTTATTTAAAAAACGTTATAAATTGTTTTGTTCTATAGTTATTAATTAAAGTTTTATTTATTTATTTATTGTTATTTCATTTAAAAAAATAATAGAAAATAATTTAAAATAAATATGTGACTGGTTTTTGAAAACGAGGTTTTCGACAAATTGTCGTAAAAACCTGGTGCGTATATCACATCTGTGCCAAATCACTACAATAATGGCCTAAATCATGTGACTGTCATAAACAGTTCTGCGTTGACCGCTTCGCTTTTTATACTCCAGTCAGTCATTTTGGTACTTTAATGTTAGCCGGTCGCAGGTGATAAATTGCATAATATTTTCCATCGCCATCATTTCATCTATATTATAATAGTCCAAGTCAAGTGACTGTCATAAACAATTACGGGCTGACGCATTCGCCTTTCATATGCAAGCTGGCTATTTTTAATAAAAATTATTTTTTCGAGTAAAACTACATAAAATTTGCCGTGATTGCAAAGAATTCTCGGTACTTTTATGTTAGCCGGGAGCATTTAGCATTATAGCATTTCGCCAATAGCATTTTTTAAGACTCCAGTTAGCCTTTTTTATTTCGCGCGTGTAAATTAAAACAATGCTTTGATGTTGAAATTAAATGTCATGGTTTAGGGTATTATTTTTCTTTTTCTCTTATTTTTCTCTTTTTCTCTTTTATTTTTAATGAAATAATGGAAAGTCATGAATTTTAAAGGTTTCAGATTAAAATTAAAGTTGTGTTTCAAATAAAATGAGTGAAAGGTTATATTTTTAATGAAATACGAAAAAATGCGACGAGAACATTGTTTGGCTATTTATCATCTGCGCTCAGCTAACATAAAAATACAGAGTTCTCAATTTCTCTAACAGAATCTCCCGATTTGGTAAACGATTGAGAGAGTAAATTAAAATGTGAATAAAAGCAACATGATACAACGCTTGGCATACATTTAAGGGAGACCAAATTGATCGCCAAGGGCGGCTAGTATTAAATAATGCAACAAATCATGACATTTAATTTAAACTTCAAAGCAATGTTTGAATGGTGCTACTTAGTTATCTCGTCGACCAATTTCGTCAAATTATATAAATCGCCAAATTATACAAATTGACGTAATATTTATTTTAAATAAGGAAAGAACAAATAAATCAGTATAACACTAATAAAAATACAAATAAAAGGTTGAAATACAAATCACCTGATGGAGTAAACACGTGTAACTTCCTTAAGGGGGCACAAGACCTTTGAGTTTGTCGAAACAATCAACAACATCGCCTTTTTCAAAGTACAAAAACACAAACAATATGCAATTAAGATCTTTTTTTTTCATTTCTACCTAAAGTAGATAACCTTAACTACATTATCCAGAAAAATAAATGTTGTTAATTTAAATTTTAAATTTAAACATTCGCCTGACTAATGCGTGATTAGGTACTGCGCGCCTGATGAAATTCTAAATTATGCATACAGAATTTTTTTTGAACAAAATAGAATCATAACACACCTACTTCTAACATAAAACCAAAATATATACAAAATGTTTTGTTTAAAATTTAATTTTAGCACAAATTAAGAAAAAGGTTTTAAAAAAATCAAGTTTTTCAAGTGCAAAAAAATAAATAACCAAGATATGTGATTTTTTTTTTTTTTTTTTTTTTTTTTTTTGGTTTTAGCATGTAGACTATAAAGAAACAAATATATGTTTAATTTTGTGTAATCTGTAGCTTAGATATTTTAAAAGTAACAGTGCGCGCAAACACCTTGTTTTAGTGATCTGAGAAAACGCTTTTTAAAGTTTCAATATGTACGGACATTCAATGATACTCACCGTCTATAAATGAGTATAACTCAAGAAATAATGCAGATTTTTCAATGGAGTTTTTCGCATATTGTTGAGAAATTTTAGAGCATTCAGAATAAAACTAAAACCGAAAACTGATATTTTGAAACTTTAAAGGTCCTGTGCCCCCTTAAAGTCAAGTGAATGTGACATTTACGATCAATATGGCATTTAATCTTATAGTTTGGCGATAGATTTTTAGTCGACGGAATAACCAAGTAGTACCGTTTTAATTTACCACTCGAAAAAAAAAAAAAATGCTAACTGACGAGTTTAAAAAAAAAAAAACTATTGGCGAGATTTGCACCTGGTTAACATAAAAGTACCAAGAATGCTTTTCAATCTTGGCAAGTTTTATTCGAAAAAATAATTTTGATTCTTTAAACAAAATGGAAACCTTTCATATGAAAAGCGAAGGGATCAGCCCGTAATTGTTTATGGCAGTTACATGACTTGGTCTATTATAATCAGTGGCGTGGCGTCCGGTCATCGCTGGATGCGGCGATGACCAAGCAATATTTTAAAACTCTTAATAAGCTTTTAAAACTCTACGATCCAGTTTTAGCAGAACATTTGGAGTTCATGTATAAGTGAATGTAAGATTTAAAGTTTCTTTTTTGAACATTCAACCATTGAATTTTGGAGTTAATAATTTTTCACCACAAACTTAAATAATTGCGATGACCACCGAAAATTTTCACGCCACGCCACTGATTATAATGTAGGTGAAATGGTGGCGATAGAATAATATTTGGCCACTTATCACCTCTGTGGCTGGCTGACATTAAAGTACCAAAATGGCCGCTTGGAATATAAAAAGCGAAGGGATCCGTCCGGAACTGTTGAAGATAGTCACATGACTTAAGCTATTATTATAGAGATTGTTTTCAGTTCTAAAAACAGCGCAAAGAATAATATTTCCTTACGATTAAAAATTTATTACTCGTGACTATTAAAAACAGAAAAAAAAACTTTAAAATTACTATTAAATGAGTACGTGTTAAAAGCAGGAAAATATTGAAAATTATGTCTTGAAAATTGTATTTATACGTGAATATTCAAAGAGAAACGAAACTTTAAAAGGATAAATACATTAATATGCGTTTAACCCTTTCAGGGACAAGGTACTTCTGTTCGTAACATGCTGAAATCAGTGACTGGCACCAGGATTTACAAACAAATTTATTTCGAAGCACGAAAATGCTTTGGTTCACTTACTTAATAAAAGGAAAATATTCATTCCTATAATCTGGTGCTAATGTGGCATTTAAGAATTAAAATTAAGTGGTCCAAAAATCAACCACCGTCCTTGAAGGGGTTAAAGCAGTAAATTGTAGTAAATTGTATTATGTTGTCAATCGCATTAGAACGCTGTTAAAAAATATCGGGAGGCAAAGATTCTGTTTACGTAATTCACTTTATTTTGGCTTCTTTTCAAATGTTTAACTGATCTTCTTTAATCAAACACGAAAACAACCATTGGATTTCTTAACAGCAACTGATTCGGCCTTAAATTTTCGCAATCAAAGGGAAATGAATGGAAACCAGTTTTCAGGGAGATCGCTGCAGGTTTTTTCATTATAATTCAATCTTCTCTAATCTTTTTAAAACCGATCATATTAGTGTGCTTTTAGATTCTGCGGTGTCTAAACGGGGGTTGGCGAGCGTAGCTTGCAGTGGGCTGAGCCCCTTCGTAATAAGATAAATATTCGAATGTAAAAATATTTTTTTACATTAATTTTGCATCTTTATTAAGCAAAAAGTTTATTTTATGTTTTGGCGCATTTTAATTTTAGAAATGTAAATTCAGCCAAATAACTGAGAATTGACTCGGAATTTTTTATCTAATATATAAAAATGAAAATTTGTCTATCTGCAAATCCACAGTTTGGAAGCTAGAATTGTGAAATGTTATGTACATGTGTATTAAAACACGGCCGAGGCAACTAAAGCAATCCGGAATCGAAATAATTTATATTTTAATTTCGATTAATAAAAAACCCCCCAAATTTTCAGCAATTTCCTATCAAATATAAACATTTTTCTTTATAGCAGCTGCCAACAATTAAAAATTCACAATAAAATTCTACACAACAATTACCTTTCTATTGCAAGACGCATTGCATATTACGTACGCCACGATGCAATATTAAAAAGCTGTAGCGGGTATTACGATAATTCTTTTACCTCACATGCAAATAATTACAGATATACATATTACCTACGCCACGCTGCAATAATAAGAAGCTTTAGCGGATATTACGATAACTCTTTTACCTTACATTGAAATAATTAGAGATTATTTAATTGCGCTTAATTATTACAATTTTTTAAATATAAAGAAACACATTTTATCACAAACATCAACAAAATTTTTTATTACCTTATTACAAAGATATCGTTTTTATCGTCTGCTGCCTTAGTAACATGATAAATTTAATTTCATTAAAAAAAAAGTCACAATAGTAGTATATTGCACTAAATCGAATAGTTATTTTTAATTATGGTTTTTAAATTAAATTCATGAACAGCTGCGCATAGAACGGGTTCAACAGCTAGCTTATGATATAACGAATTTAACAATTAATTTTATTTGTTTACAATTCTTTGTTGCTACTTTATATATATATAAAATCATATTATGATTCTTTTAAAATGCGTAAGTATCGTCTGCGTAAATGTTTTCACATAATAAGAATAAATTGTGTATTTGAATTCTTCACACTGAAAAATACGTTTATTATTGAATGTAATTAACTGAATTTTCACAAATTTTAATTCATTAAAAATATGCTATAATTTTCATAAAAAATGTATTTTAAAAATTTCAAAAAAAAAAAAAAATCGTGAAACTATTGAACTAATCATGTTTCTATCTACAATGACTGACTCCATGATTTATTTTTCTTTAAAATATACGTGTTTCATTTCTTATTTACAAAAATGCGTCCGTAATGGAAAAGCATGGAAAATAAATTAATTAAAATATTAATTTTTTAAGGTTATTCTGTAAAAAAAATAAATAATATTGTGCAAATCTACTGGTCATAATTTATTTTTATGTTTAATTTCAAGTCAAAATACTGAATAGTTTTTTTTTTGTAAAGTGTACGACAAAATGTAATTTGTGTAGCCTACATTTTGTCGCTAATAGCTAACAGCTAAATAGCTAAAAATAATATAACAGAGAACTTTTTTCAAATTACAATTTCTAAATTTAAATAGCTTTCTTTACTAATCCTTTCCTGGTATCTGTTCCATAATTATCTGTTTGCTATGTATTCTGTTAACTTTTCAATATTCTAAATAATAAGTTAGATTTAAGAAATAACGCATGTATCGTTTCAATATTTGGTCATAACTGTAGAAACAAGATTTAGGATTCTGAGTAACTTAGGCTGTTGGTTTATGGTTTTTTCTTAGTATTATATAAGCATTCACAGTATATAAATGTCACATGTTATGCATTCACAATAAGCGCATTGGATTTACTTTCATACCTTTCTGAATCATCAGACTTATATGTTTCTGAATTTGAAATGAAATGGAATAGTTTAAAATAATAGATAGGAGTAATGGTGTGTGTGTGTGTTGGGGGGGGGGACAGCACATACTTAGGTTTATCGCATTGCATTAAATTTAGACGCAGATTATTATATCAATTATGTTATACAGTCAAATTGAAATAAACGTTTAGAGTAAGAGCGTTAGTTAACAAAGTGTGTCGGATAAAGCAATTGTCGATAAACCAAGATGCTACAGTACTTATAAATAAAATAGAACTTGGCCATAGTTAATATTTAAATATTTCGTAGGCTGTCTTTCAAAGAAAAACAAGTGGCAATATCTATAAATTAGAAAAGAATTTAACTATTCTTATTAAAATGCATTATAAAAAAATTACACGTTTATCGTGAAATAATCTAAAGCAATAAATAAGTTATATCCTGCATTCTACTGCGCAAACAGTGACGAAAATAAGGCTATTGATGACATGCGCTTTCATTTGTTTAATAATTTGTTTTAGCTTTGAAATTTTACGAACGGAGGCGTTGTTCTAATAAAATGGAACTTCAATAGGCTTCTACATAGGTCCAACATGCCTTCACGTACATGTTTATTATTCCACGATAATTTCTCAATATGCCAATTCATTGTTAACACTAAACATACCGTGAGGGGTCATTTTGATCCGTACCAATTGAAAATATTTCGGTTCGTACCAGGATTTTCTTTATACAATAAATTTAAAAAATACAATGAAGAAAAAGTTAAGTAAATAAGTTAAAGTTTTAAATAAAAATTCCGGTGTAAAATATTTTTATAAAACTTCAGTAAAATTCCCGGTTGTTTTAGTGTTAATAACGATCTATAATCGCAAAATCATGTGTATATTCATATCTATGCCAGCTGGGAGATAAAACATTTTTTACTACACTTGAGATATTCGGGCTTATTTACTGCACACACAGAACGAAAAAAAAAATTTTTTGTGATTACACCATATTGTTCAAATTAAAATCCATATATTTAGCATTTATTGCAGCAGATTAAATATTTATCTGAAAGGATATAGAACTTATATAACCACATTTTAATATGGTTGCCTATTAAAAATGTATGTGAGTACTACAGACCAACCTTCAGGAAAGTTTTTGTACGACTATATATTATTTAATGAATATATGCGCATCAGTTGAATTAGCTATGGTTTTTGTAACGTTTCAATCAGAGTACAGAGGATATGCTCCAGAGCCCTTTGAAGTGGGTAACATATTTCTTGTTAACACTGTATTTCCGCTCATGCGAGGGAATAAAAATTACTCGCATTTAATGCAAAAATATTCTGCTGTCTTCGTAACAATGAGATACAAAGTGACTTTTATTTTATTAGCAGTATTGGAAAAAAACTCTTTGTCACAATTAGTTTAAATAAAAATAAAAATCGATTACTTTCTTTTATTGGACAACAAGCGGGAAAATCTACGAATTAAAGAACATTTTTGCCATTTCTGTTAAAATGTAATGTAATCAAATCAGAAAGTAAAGTTTTTTGCCCATGAATGCAGTCTATATGGAAAGACTAAGAAATCCTGCGTTTCTACTTAACTAAGTTAATAATAGACTGATTGTTAACAATAATTCATGAAAACGAATGCTGACTGATTTTGTGCAAGCTTGACTGTTTCGAAAAATTATGGTGTGTAACATAGTGACACGGTAAATCAGAATGTAGTGAACTATAATTTGAAGTTAAGTAATAGATTGAAACATTGTCAAGAATTAGCGTGTAAAAAAATGAAAGAGTGTCAGGAGAAACGAAAACAATGGTATGATAAGAATGCGGAGTATAGAAAATTTAATGTAGGAGATAAAGTGTTAATTAAAATAACAAAATTTTGTAAAAAATCACCATAAAATAACACAATACACAGGACGCGTTTCGAGCTAAAAACATAACAGCTCGTCATCAGCTACAGCAAACACGTGTCCGCATTATTTTATGGTGATTTTTTACAACGTTTTGTTATTTTAATTGCTTCAAATCGCCAGTTTTCGGTGCTGTTTAGCAGATAAAGTGTTAGTTCTGGCTACCTCGAAACCAAATAAAATGGCGGTTAATTGAATAGGACCGGAAACTATTACTAGTATAATATCTCAAACTAATTATACAATCGATATTCCGGAAAAGAGAAATAAGTCTACTATGTATCATGTTAATTTAATTAAACAATATTATAGTAGACCTGAATTTGTATATTTTTTTATTGCTGAGGAGTGTTAGGAAATTGAGGATCAAACGGAAATTCCTTATCCCATTGCGGATCCCACTCAATTAGACTTTTGTGAATTAGTAAAAGAAAATAATTTGGAAAAACGCGTTTCTACAGAGCAAATAGGAGATTTACGGACAATGATTGAGCATCATATGAAAGTTTTTTCTACGGACCCTGGGAGTACGCCGTTAGTTAAAATGGACATTGTTTTAACGGATGATGTACCGGTAAGGTCAAAACCATATCGTATGTCGCCGAGACAATTAGAGATTCTGCGTGAAGAGATTCGGAGGCTTTTAGATTTGGGTGTGATTGAAGTCTGGCAGTCAGATTATGCTTCGCCTATGATTTTGGTTGAGAATGCGGGTAAAGACGCTCGCCCTTGTGTGGATTATAGGATATTAAATGCAAAAACCAGAACTGAATTTTTCCCTTTGCCAAACATTGAAGAGGTCGTTGAGAAAGTGAGTGCGGCGCCTTTTATTACTGTTATGGATCTGACGAAAGGTTATTTTCAGATTCCTCTCACGGAAGAAGCTCAGAGATATGCGGCTTTTGTAACACCATTTGGGACTTTTTTGCCTAAAATCATGATGTTTGGACTTTAAAATTCAGCATATTATTTTTGTAAATTAATTACCATAGTTTTGTGTGGGTAAGAGTCATTTGCGGTTCCATATATCGATGATATAGCTACATTTTCTTTGACCTGGGAGCAGCATTTAAAAGATGTGAAGGCGGTTCTTAAGCGGTTTAAAGAAGCAAATCTAACGGTGAAACCATCCAAATGTAAATTTGCGCACGATCACGTAAAATATCTGGGACACGAAGCTGGGTCAGGAAAAAGGTCTCCTAGTGAAGCTAAATTGCAGGCTATTAAAGATTTTCCGATTCGACAACTAAGACACAACTAAGATCATATCTGGTAATGGTACGATATTACGCGAGGTATATAAAGAATTATGCTACCATACCAGTACCGTTAACAGATGCATTAGAAGGGAAAATAAATAAAGAAAAAATCATATGCGACGAGAAGTGTAATAATGCATTTGGAGAAATAAAGTTAAAATTAATGAAAAGTCCTGTGTTATATGCGCCTGATTTTAAGCAGAAATTCACCGTGCAAAATGATGCGAGTTTGTATGGGGCAGGAATTGTTTTATCTCAAATTATTGTAGGTGAAGAGCATCCAATGTTGTATCTTAGCAAAACATGTTCTCGAGCGGAGCAAAATTATAGCATGATAGAAAGAGAATTTGCGGCTATAGTATATGGATTAAAAAAGTTAAATTATTATTTGGATGGGCAAAAATTTGAGATACAAACGGATCATAATCCATTAGTATACTTGAAGAAAATGGTAGGTACAAACTCTCGTTTGACACGTTGGGCTCTATTTTTGCAGCCATTAAATTTTGAAATTACACATAAGCCAGGAAAATTACATGGTAATGCAGATGGTCTAAGTAGGAAGATATAGAATCTTAGTTGGATTTCCTGTTTGGAATTCAGTGTTCAAAATTTTAATAATTGTTATTAGGGCGTTTTATTAAGATATTGTACTGTATGTAAAGATTTTGTTAGCAAGATTGTGTTATTGTATTTTTTTTTGTTGTTGTTGTTGAATTGGTATAATATTCAAATATTTTAAATTTAAACTAATTGTTCTAGCATCAAAAATGTAAATACTTTTTATTCTTTTGATTAACTATGATTAAGGAAAATTATGAAAATTTCATATTCTTGGTATGTCCTTTGAAACTGAGAGTGGGTATTCTTGAATTTAAGTAGAATTTTCATAATTGGGTCAAAAGTCTAAATGGTATTTTAATGCTGGTGTAATGTTGTGCCTAACCTATCGGGAAATATATTAAAAGGGTATATTACGTGAACTCATGCCAAGTATTTCCTGTGGAAATCTCTTTTGGGAGGAGGTTTTGTGACATAGTTTCTTCTCAACAAATTTTTGAGTGTGGGAAAAGCAACAGGCATTTCCATGGAGGACAATAGTCTTTTGTGAAAAGGTATGCAGGAGGTGAGACCGCATGCTTATCTCTGTCCTTGGGATCTGCTGAATAGAAGATTTCCACATTCAAAGAAATAGGGGGGACTGGACAATGTGTGGTAACGTTCGCTCGTCCCCAGAGTAAAAGAAAAAAAGTTCAAGCATGTGCTGATGAGCAGTTTTAGACAGTGGACTCGAGATATCGATAAAGAGAGGTCGTGTTTCATCAACGTGAGAGACGTGGAGTACGAATCGTCACTCTTGTTGGGTGTTCGAAGTACAGATATGTTTATAGAAAGTGAGAGTGTCTCTCTATTAATTGCATATTTATTGTTGCCTTTTTCATCTTAATTTTAGTTGTTCTAATAAAGAACTTTGGAAAGAAAGATGTATAATTCTTGAACGGTAAACTTACACGATCTTAGAAAATCAAAAAGCTCTGGCCCACTACATCACAGGTGCAACGAGTTACCAACAGATTCTTTAAACTTTGACAAAAGCAGATATAGGTTTACTTCGCTCTTTCCTTCCATATAGACTAACACAAAATTTATTGTACTTATAAAAATAAAGGCTAACGCCGTAGCTTCATTAACATCGGATAAAAGGTGACTTCTGTTTAATTAAAGATTTTATTATTATTATTCTGTTAAAGTTAATTAACTGGGAGACACGTACAGTGAAACCCCCCTGTGCGACCCTCTCCATTAAGCGACTATCTCCCTGAACAACGATTTTTTTCATTAAACGAGAAGTGAAATCTCCCTGTGCGACTCCCTCCATTAAGCGACTATCTCCCTGAACAACCATTTTTTCATGGAACAAAATTTATTCCCATAGGCTCAATACTAATTTTACCTCCATTCAGAGACCTTCCCAGTTGAACTACCTCCATGAGCGACCAACTTCTTTGAAGAAAATGAAACAAATTCCATTTTTTACAGGTCGTTTGAAGAAGGTTTTATTAGAAAAATAATTCCGGAGAGTGCATTATTCATCAAACTTCTAAAGTAAGTTTAGAATTTTTTTCCCGCTAACTTTTAAGTGTTTAAACCCCTTTGTGCCTTTTTAGACAATGAGTTTAACTCTGATGACAAATTAAAAATGACTGTCAATAAACTCTCTTGCCCTATTGTGTCATGAATTTCTCAAAGAAATAAATTAATGAAATCCTCATTATTTGTTGCCGTCAAAAAAAAGAATTTATCTACTGAACTTCCAAAGGACTTGGAAATAAAAGTTATAAAAGATAAAACCGTAAAATCTAAGCAAACGTCAATGTATACATTTTTTAAACTCTATAGTAATTAACTTATGCAAGTAAATTTTGTTTTGATATATAAATTTTCATATTTTTTCTAATGTGAAAAATAAATTTTAGTAGCATTCATTGTTACCTTTTTTCAACAACTGAAATCTAGATTTAAACGTGACCTCCATTAAGAGACCACCTCTCGGAACGACCAATTTTTATTGGAACGGAATGTGGTTGCTTGATTTCCTAAACAATTTTTCACTTAACAAAAAATAGAAAACCTACTGTTCACTATTTCTATTATAATATGGTGTAATATTAAGTGAAAATGATAATTTTTTCTCATCATAAAAGTCATATGCACAGATTTAACACTCTTTCTACTGGTGTCAAATGACACCTTTTAAAAGATTTCGATTTAATGTTTTTCTTTCGTAATTTTTATATTAACAGAATTTCAAATAATTTTTAATATAGTGAAAACTTTTTTAATGCTTATTACATTTAAAAACTACGAGCAAATTAATCATAAATCAAAACTTTAAAAAGGTGTTATTTGAAACCGGTAAAAATAGTGCTAAAAAGTCTCGTTTATCTGTTTAGCTAAATTTTTCGCTAATATCTTAAAAACAATAATTCATAAAAAAAGAATGACGTGATATACTGAAGGCGGTGTGATGGATTTTCTTTCTTCAAAATCAATGAAAATTCCTCGCATTTATTACAAAGATATTCTACCCGCCTCGCAACAATCAGAAATTATGTGACTTCTATTTTATTATCACCATTAAATAAAGACAACTCTTGGAGATAAATTGCTAAATTAAAACAAAATCGAGAAGACAATCTTTTACTGATCAACAGGTAAGAGAAATCTAGAAACAAGAAAAGATTTTCACTATTTCTTTTTAAATTACCATAAAATCTGAACAGGGAATCGAAATTTTTCTCGTGATACAATCTATATGGAAAGATTTTGAGAATACCACATTTCTGCTGAACTAAACTTTTCGAACTAAAAGAATAATAATTCATGAAAATGAATGTTAACTGATTTTCATGTAGACATATCCAAAGCTTGACAGTTTCGAAAAGCTGCGTGAAACGAGTTGCCTACAGATTCGGAATATTAAGACAAAGCAGAGATAGGTTTATTTCACCCCCATCCCCTTCCTTTACTGCACAACACAAAGCCTACTGCACTTTTCAAAATAAAGGCTGACTCCGCAACTTCATTATCTCTCTTCCCGTACCTGAAAGGAATAAGTATTAGGATAATTAAGTGATTGGGAACTGAGATAATTAAGCCTTTGTCATTACGCCCAGATTTCGCGACGCCAGGTTGTTGATTATATATTATTGAAAATGGACATGTGACAAGTTACTCGGAAAACAAATGAACTTAAATATTCGTGATTTATTCACTTTATTCAACAGATTTTCAAGACAAGTATGAATTATATTTTAAGATATAAATTTTTATAAACATTAGCAACAAATAATCAAAAAATATAATTTGTATAATTAAATTATTAATTAATGGAATTGATCAGATTTGTTTGGTACTATTTGCAGATTCAGGTTGTTGATTATATATTATTGAAAATGGACATGTGGCAAGTTACTCGGAAAACAAATGAACATAAATATTCGTGATTTATTCACTTTATTGAACAAATTTTCAAGACAGTTTTGAATTATATTTTAAGATATAAATTTTTATAAACATTAGCAAGAAATAATCAACAAATGTAAGTTGTACAATTAAATTATTAGTCTTCTGAACTGATCAGATTTGTTTAACACTATTTGCAGATTTCGCGACGTCAAGTTGTTGATTATATATTATTGAAAACGGACATGTGACAAGTTACTCGGAAAATAAATGAACTTAACTATTAGTGATTTATTCACTTTAATGAACAGATTTTCAAGACAAGTATGAATTATATTTTAAGGTATAATTTTTTATAAGAATTAGTAACAAATAATCAACATATGTAATTTGTATAACTAAAGTAATAATTAATTTATCTCATCAGATTTGTTTAAGGGGTCTCAGAACTCTTAAAGATTCAAAATTTTCGAAATTTTAATTTTTTTAAATAGTAAACTCCAATTTTTTTCTAAACTTTTTGATATAATTGTTTCCTTGCAATTCCCATTAGAACAGAAGTTATGGCTTTTAGAATTATACCCGCTCAATAGGGGAAGCGGCGTTTCCGAAACTTTCAAGTCATTTTTCTCCAAATGACGTTTTGGAACGATGTCTCAAAAACCTCTCAATATTTTTCATGAAATTTTCAAAAGATATGTTTCATGTTAGTCTGTATAAACTGAACCTAATATTTCCTTTTTATTGTTCAAAAAATAATTTTTTAGGTGATTATAATGTTGAAATTTTCTAAATTTTGTATTAGCTAAAGACAACTTAATATTAAAACTATACAAATGCTTTAAATACAAATTTATTTAG
Source organism: Maratus speciosus (assembly GCA_963932465.1). Classification (NCBI taxonomy): domain Eukaryota; kingdom Metazoa; phylum Arthropoda; class Arachnida; order Araneae; family Salticidae; genus Maratus; species Maratus speciosus. The sequence continues at coordinate 196,758,648 of OZ010792.1, read as the reverse complement.
GTTCAGGGTAAATATTATAATCTGAAGTACAATTAGGTGCAAAAAAATTCATTCTAGTTTCAAAATTTATTTTGTAATCCTGCGCGTAAGCTGTTATACCAATTTTCTCCTCGACAAATGTCTGATAGTTTGGATCCCCCTATAAACACAAATTCTGCATCTTGCAATTTTTTAAACACATCAAATTAAAGACCATAAAGATATAATTCATCTCAATAAAAATTGTGTTTTAAGAGCATATACATTTTAAGGTACTAAATGTTGAAAAGGGTTTTTTTTTTTTTTTTTTTTTCATTTTTTCCAATTTTAAGAGTCTTGAGGCCCCTTAACCCTTTATCTATTGACATTACTTATAAGTAACATTAAAATAACTTGTTATAAAAATTTTTAATATATCAATTTGTTGTAATACAGTTTAGAACGAGTTGTAGATACATTACTTTATCTTCTTCTAAAAGCATTATTGGTTACACAAAACAAAAATATTTTTAAAAGGATAATTTATTTTGCCTTTGCAACTTTTCAGCTTTCATTCCATTGGGGGTGGAGGGGAATTTTAAAATTCGGGAATATTTCTATATTTCTTTTGTAAGGACATTATATTTGTACATTTCCTAATTGTACAAAATGCTAAAAAAATTTTTAAACTAAAAGATTTGAGTGGGGTTATATATATTGCACAAAATTACTATAAATTGAAATTTAATTAATCTTTCTTTCAATCCTTCTAAAATTTATTTAATGATTATGTAAATCTTTTAATGTAGTTTAAAAAAATTACTAAAAATGCTTTAGAAGATAAAATTTTCACGAATTCATAATACAGTACATAAAGGGTTACGGCATCTGTCTGGTAACGAAGAACTTTTTTTTTTAACTTTGTAAAGAACTTGAAATATACATACATTTAACATCTGAGTTTGAAACATTTAAAAGACTAAATAACATAAATAAAGTAAGGCTGAATTGAATACAGTTTAGAATAAAATTTATAAAAAGCTTAAAGTACTAAAAACATTAAAAATGCATATAGTAGACGTTTTGCCAAGCAACCGCAAGGTCTCACCAGCGTAATTTAACAATTGTAAAACAAACAACAGAACAAATTAAGTACAGTTAAAGGGTTTTTTTCAGAAACAATCGATATTCACCAGTATGTATGTATCATATGTATATCATTGAATATACATATATGGTGAATATATTTACAACCAGATTATAAAATACATCAAATGTATTTTTTTATCAGGTTGTAACATTTATAATGGTATATTGTTCCTTGAAGGCTGCTTCACTCAATTCCTATCGCCAACATTGAAGGAAGCCTGTACCATTCCTGGTGAATCTGAAAAAATAACTTAAACTGTACCTGATTTGTTCTGTTGTTTGCTGTACAATGGTTAAATTGTGCTGATGAGAGCTTGCGATTGCTTGGCGAAACGACTACTAAATGCATTTTTAAGGTTTTATGTTTTTTTAAACTTTTTAAAAATTTTATTTTAACTGTATTCTGATTTGTCTTACTTTCTTTTTTTTTATTTAGTATTTTACAAAGAATTACAAAAATGTTAAGTATGCATGGAAATTGGAAGGAATTTTTCTATAACTTGAAAACTGCTACATGAAAAACAAATAAACTCATTAGAAAGAATTACTGCTAAACTGTAAGCTTTTATCTATTGCACCTGTTACAAGTTAAATAGTATCTTTGTAAAAAAAAAAAAAAAAAAAAAAAAAAAAATTAAAGATGATCAAAGAATCAGTTATATGTTTTTAACAATTTTAACATGTATTGTTCAAGTTCAAATAACAGGCCATAATTTTGAAAATATTCTTGCAATTAAAATCCTTTCAATAGATACACTAGACAACTATATATAGACAAATCTCACAATGTTTTATTTATTAGTTATCATTTTTGAAGTGAGTAAATTTTGTGTAAATGTCAGTTTTCTGAAAAATGCATTTAAACGTTAAATTAGTTTGTTTTTACTCTAAATTGGCTGTAACTTCTCTTCTAAAACATGGTAGCAACGAAAAAAAGAAACAGTTTTAGAATTAAAAAAAGTTTTACTTTCAAATGAAAGAATAAAAACAAAATCGATAACTTTCACAAAAACGATGATTTCTAACACAGGCTTTAATACCATTTGCAGCATTTATTTTATAAAAATAAATTACATTTAAATATTTTTTCCATGTGATTTTTTATTTAATTTTTTTTCAAAGCTTACCGAACACTGTAATTCATTTTTAAAAGGGAAATATTTCTAAGAAAACTTACTAAATTAACTAAATATCATTTTTATATCCGAAAATGTAACGGATAAATGAAATAACATTAAAACTGATACTTTAACTTTTAATATCTAATTTGAAATTTTCAAATATTATAATTTATGTAGACTGATTTGCAAATTTATCTAATACAATATGAATTTATATTTATATATAATTTCACAATTATCTGTATTTATGCCTGTTTATCTATTCATTATCTAAAGCTATCGATATATTACTTCCAATCTCTATCAAAAATCGACTTAATACTAGGTTGAGCAAAAAGTTCTGGGAAATTTGTGAAAGTTGCGTTGTTATGGGAAAATTAACAACAAAAACAACAAGGACTAGTCTTCAAAGTAGAGACCATCATAGTCCACTACTTTCTGTCATCGTTCTTCCAGATTCCGGATTTGTTGGACGTACCATGGCGGCTCCTTGGAATCGAAAAACTCTTGACATGCTTCTTCAACATCATTTCCAGAATCGTTAGACCTTTTCTCCAATGATGCCGGGTCAACACATGCAAATCATACTGTTCAATAGGAATTTTGGAGCCGAAATTCCTGAACTCCTATAGATATGCCATTGGTACGCCTATATACGATATAAATTCCCGTAACTATTAGATTAAAAATTTCCCAGAACTTTTTGCTCAACCTAATATTAACTGTATAAATTGATATGCTTATTTTCACATCCATGTTACTGCTGTTTTTCTTTTCCTTTTTAAAAAAAAAATGAAATTTGAAATTAATGCAAAACTCGGGAAATGTAAATGGCCATGGAAAATCCATAACGAAAAAAAGGGGAGCTGCTTAAGGCTGCTAGTCACTCAGCTTCCGAATTCCAATCGATAATGTTAAGTCTATGGGCGTTTGATGCATTCTTATATTTAAAACATCTCCTCAGGAAATTAATATTTTAAACTTTTTTCTTCCGTGTTCTCTTCTTAAGATCTCTTTTTTTATTAGTTGTCAAAATATTTCTAAAATCTATGATTGTTTAATATTTTGTGTGTTAAAAGCTGACGAACTGTGAGTAAGATTTAACACTTCATATGAAGTTCAGCATGGGTTTTAGAAATATTTTCACAACTAAGAAAAAAAAAAAAGACATACTTTAAGAAGAGTACGGAGAAAAAAGGAGTTAAAAATATCAATTTTCCGAGGAGATATTTTAAATATACGAATGCATCAAACGCCCATAGACTTAACTTTAGAGAGGGTATTTGGAAACGGAGTGACTAGCAGCCTTAAGGGAACGAAAACAGTTGTGACACCCTATGTAAAACAGCTTACATTAAAGTGCCATTATATCGGACACTACTGAAGCGATTTCAGTAATTTCTAAACAACTTTGCAGTAGCAAATTAATACATTTATTAATGGTAAGAAAAAAAAAAGATTGTTTACTCAATTTCTTTTTTTTTTTTTTTTTGGGTGGGTGGGGGGGGGGGGGGTATATTATATATAAAACACACGACAAGTACCTTCTTTCCCGAGAACTAATAAAGCAACTGAAATACATTAAAAAAGTAAATTTGGAAATAGATAAACTATAAATTGTCTGTAAAAAGTAAAAATAAAAATAAAAAATGTAAAAATTTTATTAATTTTAAAAAAGTAATTTTTTTTTTGTTCGTGAAATTGGATACTATTGTATTTTTTATTCTTTTTTCATTTACAGTTAAGCTACTACCAAAACTATCAAAGTAAGGAGTTAAATCGTTTCAGTAGTTCCCAAGGAAAAGTGCAGCAATGTCAACGGTTTTACATGTGATTTCCCTATTACTGTCGTCACCTCCTCACATTAAAAGGCATTAAGTATATTTTTATGTATAGGTTGTACTGTGCAAACAGCACTTTTCCACGTGCCTAATCCATTGAATTGGTATATCAAAATTATCAAAAGTACCGGAGATGGATTTCATTAATCTCCATTGAGACCCTAGCTATTGCCTGCCTTATTCCTAAAATATTATAATGGGCTTTAATTTTCTACCTGTTGCAGACATGTAGGAAATGAAAACTGCAAATGTTTTCAAAATAAGGTGGAAATTAAGTTATGTTGATGAAAATAGTGATGGGCAGAATAAATGATTTTACTATCGAATGAATCATCAGGGCATGCGCAAAAACATATTTTCCAAACTTTTTATACATTTTTAATAAATTACCACAAGAAGTTTTGTAAAAGAAAAAAAATCAAAAGTATAGTAGCCAGTGTCGTAGTTTATTTAATTAACTATCTTCAGGAATTTTCGAGATGAAAATAATTTTTATTCGTTTAATGAATTCTTAAATTGATTCGAATTAAAATAAAACAATTCTTTTTCAATTAGTGTTGCCAGAATTCTCTCATAAAAGCAGGAAGATTCTGATTGACACTAGTTAGCTTTGGTTTTATCGCGCTACCGTCATTTTTTATACCAGACTACTCAACTATGATATGCCAGTATTGTTTTCGGAAACAAATTTGTTTAAAAAATGGTATTAATAAATCGTTTAATAATTATTTTCTAACTGTATTTAAATTATTTTATTCTATCTACATTGTTTAACTAATTTTACATTCATATATCTCATTGAGAATCCAAATTAATTGTATTTTAAGAACATATATAATTCAAAACATCCTAAAAAATTCAATTATGAGCATGAAAATTTCAATAATGGACGCCCTACAAAAGTAATTGTTTCTATTTAAGCATAAAGGGAGATAATAAATATAAAACAAAATATTTAAAACTTAGATACAGATATGTGAAATTAAAAATTTTACAGTGTAGGTACATGTAGTATATAGTTATGTCACGCTGAGACGTTCTAATGCTACAGTGACGTGCACTGTGGCGAGCATCTAGCTCCAAGAGTTAGTGGCACAAAAACATGTTGGTCGGACCATGGAGTAGGTACTTCTAACATTAAAACTTTGAATCTGGTGTGCAAGAGAGAAAAATTATGACGTGAAAGAATACCACAGACAGCATAAATTAACCCCTTGCGGTCTAACGCTGGTGGTGGAAGTATGTCACGAGTGACAAGGCTTCTTAATAATATGAACTTTTGGAGAAATTCTGTGTCGCCTATTCCAAATGATTAGAGCAAGATCGTATGTCATATGTGATATGTGTTGATGAGTTTATAAAGAAACAAAGGAAATTTAATTAATCAGGTTAATTTAATTAAATATATTTAATTAAACCACTTTAATTAGCGTTTGTAAATTAACATAACAACTTTTAATACAAAATGATGACATACTGTGCGTGTAAGAACTTTAAAGGCAGGAAAAAATTTTAAATATTTTTATAAATTTAAAGACCATCGTTGAAAAGACAATTTAATGTTGATCATAAAATGTAAATACTGATATAAAAGTCAACAAAATATATCTGTGAGCTTGTTATTGATAAAAATAATAATTATGTAAAGAAACGCTGTTTTTGTCTGTGTATGTGAATACTGTGTGTAACTTTAAGATTGAAGACAAATAGTTTTCTTTTTCACATTTTTATATCACACAGCACACAAATGTTACAAACAATCACAAACACTGAAAAACATGTAGAATGATGAGGTGACTTTGGGGTAATAACCCGCTGTTAGAACAAGTGACGTTCATAAAACATCTTTTGGGGAATACTCCCGCTATAAGCAACAGAATAATTGGGGATAAGACCCGCTATAGCATAATGTGCCACAATGGCAGCTCAAGAACAACATACTATACTTGGGGATAAGACCCGCTCGAATACACAATGTGCCGCAATGGCAGCTAAAGAACAACTCTATATTTGGGGATAAGACCCGCTCGAAATACACAACGTGCCGCAATGGCAGCTAAGCAACAACTGCACTGGGTCACATGACCGCAAAGCCGCGGAGCTCGTTCGGCATGCGCACAAGGTCCGAACATGCCGCCCCGCGTTGCAATGTGCGTAGCACATTCAAAATATTAAAATACACTATAAATACAAGAACTAAATAAAATACCAATACCATAAAATAATATTACAATACAAATACAATAATAATAAGTTGCAATAACAAGGACTATACAATACAATAAAATTAAATTCTTTGTTACAAAATTTAAGCTCTTTTCTAAAAATAGTTCGATATATTCTTAAGAAAAGTTGAATGTAAAATAACATGTAAATCTTAGGTGCACCTTAAAATACATAAACAATGAGAAATAAGTATATACATTAGATTTCATTAAATTTCTGAAGAAATATTTTGTTACTAAGCTAACGAAAATCGCGATATAAACCTTATGAAAAATCCCCTTTCTTTGATTTTTATATTTAATCTCAAAAGGGCCGCAAAAATCGGCTCCTGTATGGTTAAACGTAAAATTTGGAGTTACTCTTTCCGATGGGAGGTCACCCATGATTTGTTTAGCAGTAACTGGGTTGTTCCTAAAACAGACAACGCAATCATGCACTACTTTTCGCGCTAAATTTTTTCCACTTACGGGCCAAAACCGCATACGTACGTAATGGATTAAAGTTTGGGGACCAATATGAAAATACTTCCTGTGAAAATGCTCAAATATGAGTTTTGTGAGCTTATGGCCTTTCGGCAAAATGATTTGATGCTTCTTATCAAAGTTTAAATCTGAATTTTCCAACCTACCGCCAACTCTTAAGATATTATCTTGATCCAAAAAGGGGGATAAACATTTAATTTTACTGGAAGGGGGAACCATTGATTCCCGTTTTAAACCCTTAATCTCTTCCTGAAATTCTGCATTTTGTACTAATCTAATTAGAGAAACTTCTGAATTTTTTATTTCTGGGGTTGTGAGGCTGCCTCTGCGCCGGTCTGCTAACTTACATTTGCAATTGTGAAAAAACCTATAAACATATGCCAGTATGCGAAGAATACTATAGTATTTACCACTTATGTTGAGAAAAAAATATACTTCTTCAGGATTCCTGAAAAGAGAAAGAGAAATATTAGAATTGAAATCATTACAGTTATTTTTATATTTTGATTTAGTCTCTGGAATGTAATCTGTTTCTGGCACAGAAATAGTTTCTTGCTCAGTCACCAAGTCATCGGCTGCTAGGAATTTTGGTCCCCTAAACCACATTGGATTCTCTACAAGGGAATTAACACTCGCACCTCTGGTCAAGAGATCGGCAGGATTGTCCTCGCTAGAGCAGTGATACCAAGAATTCGAATCTGAAAGTGCATTAATCTCTATGACACGGTTTGCCACAAACTGCTTCCATCGCTTTGATGATCCTTTGATCCAGAATAAGGTTATTTTGGAATCTGTCCAATAGTACACCTTCGATGTGATTTTTTGATCTAGGATGGGTTTTACTTTATTGCTCTGTCTTGCACTTAGTAAGGCTCCGAGAAGTTCTAGCCGAGGCAGAGTTATCTCCTTTATCGGTGCAACACGACTCTTTGAAGTCACGAGATTGACTTCCACACCACTCTCTCTTTTTATTCTCAGATAAATTGCAGAGCCATACGCTATTTTACTAGCATCAGAAAAGGCGTGTATTTCTACAGCTATTACTTGATTCAAGCAACCAAGAATTTTCCTCGGAATTTTTAATTCTGCTAAATTTGGAAGTTCTTCGAGCCACTTTAACCATTTTTCGTGCACATTAGTTGGTAACTGTTCATCCCATGCTGTCTTCTTTAGCCATAGTTCTTGGAACAGGCATTTTATTCTAATGGTGAATGGCGTCAGCATGCCTAACGGATCGAAGATTTTACCAACTGCTTGCAATAGTAGACGCTTTGAGCTTTTTTGCGATGACAAGAATTCTATTAAACTTTTGACTTCGAATGTCAGACAATCTTCATTTGCGCAATAAGAACTCTTCCGCAAAGTGATTTTTGTGAATTTTTCTGTTAAGAGTTTTATTAGTTTTATAACAATGCCAAAAGGAAGTAAACTGACTGAATACGAGAAAGGTGCTGTTGAATCTTTTGCAGTATCAGGAATTATTTGTAGGTCCATTGCAAAAGAGATAGGAAGATCTTAAACCATCATTTTCACACCCATTGCATATCGTATGGGTCGTACTTCATTGTTTGAAATGACCAGAATAAAAAGCGTATGTCATAGAGCGCAAGAGATTAAGTAAACGAACATTAAAAATTTTCGGTATTAGTTAATAAGCTATATTGTGCAATAAACATTAAGGGGGTCCGGGACACATTTTCAAATATTTTTTATTTATTGAGTTAAAATTTTGATTTTTTTTTTGTAATGGTTAACCATATCATTTGTAAACAAAATCAAATGATAAAACTTCTCATAGCTTTTTTGAAAAAAAAAATTAAATTTAAAGTTTATGAAAAAAGGGGTATAACTTAAAATCGTTATAACTCGAAATATTATTTCTAGAATTTAAATTGTTTTTCATTTAAATAAACATAAATATATGTATTTTAATTTAGAGCCAGCATTTAAAAAAAATATTAATTTAAAAAAAAATTAAAATATTTAACGAAAAAATTACAAAAAAAGTGGTGCAACTTTAAAAAAAAAATCATATTTTCAAAAGTAAATATTTTTTTGAAATATGCTGGCTCAAAAGTAAAGTAAACTAATTGAAAAAGATATGTTCCGAGTTTCAACCCTGTATCTTTAACGGTTCTCAAGTTATAAGAACTTAAATATGAGAAATGGTGAAAAAACCTATCATGAAGAAAAATGCAATTTCACAAGAACTCGTTTCCTTGACAACCATAGCTTGAAAGGCAGATTTTTGAAAACAAACTAAAACGAAAAAAAAAATAATATTTCATGTTCTAATTAAGATAGAAACATGATTTAAACATCATTTTAAGAAGAAAACGGCAGAGAAATTTTGAATCCAATATAAAAAAAAATTTTGTGTCCCGGACCCCCTTAATATAATAAAGCATATTTACTATATAAACCTGGTCAGCATATAAAATGATCATAAATAAAGCGAACTAACCGTAGCTCATCATATTATTTTAAGATAAATGAATTTATTAACGTTTTAGTGCAATAATCACAGCTCGCTCAGAAAATCTAACTTATCAGTTTACAAGGGCACAACATTAGATAGTGCCTTGTGCCCAAACAAATCTTAGTCAGGCAATGAAAGATTTACAGGTTTAAAACTTTAAATTTGGTAAGCGAGAGTGACGAATTATGACCTAAACGAATATCGTAACTTTAATTAAACAGATATTACGAATTTTCTGTATTAGTTTGTAAACTATATTATTCAATAAACATTAATATTAATAAAACATATTTGCTATATAAAGCATAGAAAATGAACATAAATAAAGCTGACAAACTGGAGCTCATCATATTATCTTTAGGTAAATGAATTTATTCACGTTTTAGTGAACTGTCTCAAACACAGCTGCTTAACTAGCCAATCATTGTTTGCTTATCGCATTACCTTCATACTCGTTTTCCTAAAACGTGCCAAAACAAACTCTTTTATTGCACTAGAGGCTTTCGCATACTCACCGAGGTGAAACTAAATGTCAATAAATAGAATGTGGTTGAAAATATTCACTTCTATTGATCGAACGCCTATGTTGACTATAATATCGGAAGAGGGTTTCAAATAATTTCATTATTTACGGTTTGGTTGTATTATTGTTAGTGCTTATATTTTAACTAATTTAAAAACTCTCTAAAAATGTATTGCATTTAATGAAATAAAAATATTTTTTATTTCAATTTAATTCTTTATTTACTAATTACTTTATTACTTAATTACTTTATTACTTTATTTTTAATTACTCACTATTTACTTTATTTAATTAAAGAATTTGAAGTAAATTTGTGCAGAAAATAATCTTTAAAATAATCCTAAGCTGAGGTTATTCTTTTACCCACTTACAGAATTTGGATAATATGCATTAGAAAAATCGCGAAATATACACGAAAATATACATTAAAGAAAATATGAAATATAGAAAAATTACACAACCAATACAAATATTTAAGGTATAACTGTTGAAATTTTTTGACTTATAAGAAACAATTTAAATCTTAAACCTGCCAATCTTAAATTGGCTTAGATGCGGTATATTCCCAGATGGCCGTGATCTAGGATGTATTGAGATTTCTTGGCGATTTTATGTTGGCGATCGCTATCGATATGCGGAACCCCGTGTTACGTGTGTGTTCTGGCAACACCTGAGTAGCTCATTTTCGCTTAGGATTTTGTGGATGTGTTTTGATATCTTGTTGTATCGTTCTGTCTTTTTACTTTCTTCTATATTCAATAGAAGAAAGTATTGTAATCGAAATTTTTTTCGACTTCCGGTTTTCGACGGATTTACACGTTTTAGAGGTCAGAGATTCCAAAAAACATGTTTATCGAAAATGTCTGTCTGTCCGTGTGTCTGTCGCCATTGTACCATCAAAAAGTGTATGAAGTTATGCATAGAATTAAACTAAATTTTTATTTTAAGTTTTTGGCTATGGCAAGCAGGTCTTCCCTGAATTTGGAAAAAAATCGCCGGTAGGGGGTGCTGTAATAGCAATTTTTGTGCGATTTTGAATATTGTACCATCAAAAAGTGTATGAAGTTATGGATAGAATTAAACCAAATTTTTATTTTAAGTTTTTATCTATGGCAAGCAGGTCCTACCTGAATTTGAAAAAAATTCGCCGGTAGGGGGTGCTGTAATAGCAATTTTTGTGCGATTTTGAATATTGTACCATCAAAAAGTGTATGAAGTTATGGATAGAATTAAACCAAATTTTTATTTTAAGTTTTTGGCTATGGCAAGCAGGTCCTACCTGAATTTGAAAAAAATTCGCCTGTAGGGGGCGCTGTAATAGCGATTTTTGTGCAATTTTGATTATTGTACCATCGAAAAGTGTATGAAGTTATGCATAGAATTGAACCGAAACAATATTTTAAGTTCTTAGCTATGGCAAGCAGGTCCTCCCTGAATTTGGAAAAAATTCGCCGGCAGGAGGCGCTGTAATAGCGATTTTGATTATTGTACCATCGAAAAGGGTATGAAGTTATGCAAAGAATTGAATCAAAAAGATATTTTAAGTTCTTGGCTATGGCAAGCAGGACCTTCCTTAATTTGGAAAAAATTCGCCGATAGGGGCGCTGTAATAGCGATTTTGATGCCATTTTAAATATTATACCATCGAAAACTGTATGAAGTTATCCATAGTATTGAACCAAATTTTCTGTGCTTGTTTTTGGTCATGGCACGAAGGTCCTCCCTGAATTTGGAAAAATTTCGCCGGAAGGAGGCGCTATAATTGCAATGTCTTTACCATTTTCATTATTTTACCATCGAAAAGTGTATGAAGTTATGCATATAATTGAACCAAATTTTTGTGTATGTTTCTGGCTGTGGCAAGCAAGTCCTCCCTGAACTTGAAAAAAATCCGCCAGAAGGGGGCGCTATAATTGCGATCTCTGTGCCATTTTCATTATTGTACCATCGAAAAAGTACATGAAGGTATGCATAGAATTGAACCAATTTTTTGTGTATGTTTCTGGCTATGGAAAGCAAGTCCTCCCTGAATTTGAAAAAAAAAAAATCTGGCGAAAGGGAGGCGCTGTAATAGCGATGTTTGTGCCATTTTCTTTATTGTACCATCGAAAAGTGTATAAAATTATGCATACAATTAAGCCAAAATTTTTGTGCATGTTTTTGGCTTTGGCCAACAGGTCCTCCTTTAATTTGGTAATATTGCGCTTTTAAAAGGCTCTGTGATAGCGATTTTTGTATACTTTTCTTGATTTTTCGCAGTTCTATTGTCCATCGGCGGCTCGTGCAGCGGCAGGAACTCGCTTTCTGCAAAGCCGGCTGTTCGCAAACAGCTCATAACAACAGAATAAGGAAAAACAATTAATTTTAACAAATATCATGATATAGATTAACTCGTTTTTAGTTCGCTTAATTGACTGAGGCAGAAATTTAAGATGAAAATCAAAGTTGGTATATTATTGAACTAATAATATTAACATATGTTACTAGTTTTTGAAATATTAAGATGTATAAGATAGAAGAAAGTTTTGGGATTGGCACTTCCAACTAGTTATTTTTATGTTAAATTTATTGGATGTAAATTTGATTGACTATTGTTTCTGTAGTTCGTTTAAATGCTCCTTCTGAAGTAATTAAGAAATATGATGAAATTTTGATGAAAAAAGGAGGTTTGTTTACAGTGCGTCAATGCGTATTCATAAGCCTGTTTTGGAAAATGACGGCGATGTTATGACAAGTATTTCGTGCTGGATCTTTCAAGAAAGCAGATGTCAGTTAAGGTATGTTGATAATTTTATGTATATTGCTGCCTTACGTTTTTTATACATTTTGATATTGCTACAAAGTGAGAACTGCTGAATTTTGAGAATGCTACACAGCGAGAACTGCTGAATTCAGTGATGTTTTTTTTTCGGTTAATGAGCGCGGAGCACTTACACAACGATTGCTGATTGCCACTTTAGCGAGTTTCGTTTTGATGTATGTTTTGTTGCCTTACGAGTTTTGTACATTTTGAGATTGCTAGAAAGCGAGATCTGCTGAATTTTGAAATTGTTACACAGCGAGAACTGCTGAATCCAGTGATTTTTTTCGGTTAATCAGACGATTACAACGATTACTGATTGCCACTTTAACGAATTTTTTTTATTATTTACATTTTATTTTCGTTAAGCCAAACATGCGTGTAAACCGGTGCTTGGCGACATTTACTACTTGGCGGAAAAAGGGTTTTTACGCCAAGAAAAATTCCAAGATGAACCCCGTAAATTTATGACATCTGTTCCCTTAAATTTTGTAAACCTGGTATTAAGATACCTGTATAACTAAGAGTTCATTTTTAAAACTTGTTTTAAAACTTGTTTTAAAAATACTCAATTGCTGAAAAGGTAAAACAGTTTATAAATGTGTGATTTATCATTCTTAAATTTTTTTGAGAACTTAGTTTTGAATCACCCTATATATCAAAGAGGAAGGACTGCCACATTTGTCTAACACTTTGAGGTCTGAGCTATTTCAACAGCATATCTCCCTCTGGAATGTGGGTATTTGGTACTTTTCAGAATTTTTTAAAAAATACTTGGAAGATTAGTATTTTAATATTTTTTTTTATAAACGTCAAATTGTTCTTGTTCATAATCAAGGAACTACTTAAATGCACTAAAATTTAATATTTAATGAGAAATTATTGAAAAAATAGTATGTTTTATATATTTTTTTAAGTTCCAAGTAAGAAAACATTATTTTTCAACATAAAATTTTACACAGACTTTAATAAAACTCACCCAAATGTTGTACAAATATGTGAAAATAGGCTTTATTTGTTTTTAAACATTATTTAGTAAAATTTGCTTTTGTGTGGTACATTTCAAAGCACAATGAGCAACACCATACGGTTCACGATAAGTTCGAATTTAGCTCTGTTTCTAGATATCTTCATACACTTACTTTTGCTTACAAGGAAGGTCTCCATACGGGCATACTCAGAAAAATCTAAAAAAAATACAGAATGTTCTTCTCCCATGGGTATATTTGTTTATAAAAAATTTTTGGCGGAACCTCGGTAGAACGTCCATAAAAAAATAATGAAAATTTCGCTTATTTGGCGACTTATCACCGTTTGGCGAAGAAATTAAGTTTTAAAAAAATACGCTGGTAGAATACTCTTTAAGGAAAAAACTTTTTATGTTGAATTTGTTTAAATAAGTTTAATTTAAATAATTTTAGCTTTGTCATTTTTAATTTGTTTTAGCTATAGTTTTGTCATATATATTTATATGTACTTATAACGAATTTTAACTATCATATTTTACGATTTAAAGCAAAATTTAAATAGATTAAAATTGTTCCAAACTCAAAAATATACCCCATCGAGCACTGTCGATTCAACATTGTTGCTATGGAAAAAACTTCGGTATGGAAATGTATTACGACAGCATTATTCATCTGGCGTTAAAAGTTATTTTTATAACCGATAAAGCCGTTTAAATTAAAAAAATTGTGGATCGGAGAGTAAAACAATGGCAAAATTTCGTTCAAATCGGCAACAAGCAACAAGTATAATACAAAATGTAATAATAATAATAATAATAAATTCTTTCATAGTTTACGTTTAAATTCATTAAATACCGCATATTATCAAAATCTATTAACAAACAATTTTCAGATTCATTAAAATCGTTTGCTTTTGGCGAGGAAAAGTGCTGCTCGCCAAATTGCGTGCCTCTTTCGTCTTTTCACGCCAATTATTCGAAAGTATTTTATTTTTTTACAGATTTTCTACTGTAAATCCGCCGATAATTTTAACTGATCCTTTATTACATACATGAGTACTTTCACTAGCATTTTTTTCAACCTATTCTGAGTATGCCCAGTATGAAGACCTTCCTTGTTAGTGTTGCCACTTATTTTTTTTTCAAGGTAAAATGTTTCGTAGACAATATCTGAAAATACTGCGAACGGATACAGTAGGTATTTTTATACCTCAGAGAATTAAAAGTTAACCCCGTGAGACTCTAGGGCTTAGTTCCCTTCACCGAAAACGGTAACCCAGTGACACTCTGGTTTAGAACTTAAAGTGTTAATTCTATCTCGCACTACTTCCTCAAAACAGAAATCTTTTACATATACTTTGACAACATTTGCAAGAGAAATATTATGTTTTATTTGTTTTTAAACATTATTTAGTAAAATTTGCTTTTGTGCGGTAGATTTCAAAGCACAAAGAGCAACACCACACGGTTCACAATAAGTTCGAATTTAGCTCTGTTTCTAGATATCTTCATACACGTACTTTTGCTTAATGCTGCCACCTATTTTTTTTTTTTTTCGAGGTAAAAGGTTTCGTAGATAATATCTATAAATACTGCGAACGGATATAGTAGGTATTTTTATACCTCAGAGAATTAAAAGTTAACCCCGTGAGACTCTCGGGCTTAGTTTGCTTCACCGAAAACGGCAACCCAGTGACACTCTGGCTTAGAGCTCAAAGTGTTAATTCTATCTCGCACTACTTCCTCAAAACAGAAATCTTTTACATATACTTTGACAACATTTGGAAGAGAAATGTTATGTTTTATTTGTTTTTAAACATTATTTAGTAAAATTTGCTTTTGTGTGGTACATTTCAAAGCACAAAAAGCAACACCACACGGTTGACAATAAGTTCGAATTTAGTTCTGTTTCTAGATATTTTCATATATTTATTTTTGTGTAGTGCTGCCACCATTTTTTTTTTCAAAATAAAAGGTTCGTAGATAATATCTGAAAATACTGCGAACGTATATAGTAGATATTTTTTTTGTCAGGGAGTTAAAAGTTGAACCCGAGTGACTCTCAGGCTTAGTTTACTTCCCCGAAAACGGCACCCCGAGTGACACTCTGGCTTAGACCTCAGAGTGTTAATTCTATCTGGCACTAATTTCTCAAAACAAAAGCATTTTACATATACTTTAACCACATTTTCAAGAGAATTATGCAATAAATTTTACTTTTAAAAACTAGTGGTGAGAATGAAATATATAAATAGTCGCCAGTGGTGGCCCTTAAGAGGTTATTTTTTTTAAAGCTTATATTATAAATAGTTTAGTATCAAAAATTTTAAAAAAGTTAATGAAAGCTAAAAATTAGAAAGTCTAGTAACTTAACGTTTATTTTTAAATATTGAATATGTTTCACAGTCCTGAAACTCTCATAACTAGAACTTAAATAATGGAATTTCAAAATAGACTGCAGAATGCCCATCTCTATGGCCAAAGTATTTAGCAAATTTCTCGTTGCGCCATATCTGAAATGAGCATTGGCGGATCTTAATATGTATAATTGGAGGAAATTAGGTTCACTCTGAAAACCTCAGAGCTCCCAGTGGAGGAAGAGCTAGTCATTATTCCTATCCAATTACCCGTAAACAACGCTCATATCCCATTGCTCCTAAATTTTGCAATTGAAAGCGAAATAAGTATGCATGGGAAATTCTTTCAAATTGTTGTTCGTGAATTTTCATAGAAACAAAGAACCAAATTATTAATGAGAATTTTGAGCACTTTTAGATTAATTTACGAAATTAAATGCTTAATAGAGAATTCAATAGGCATCCGGTAATATTTCAAATTTAAAAGCTCCTATTTATTTCATAGTTTCGGATGAGATAATTCTATATATTAAAATTATGGATTAAATTCAGCTTGAAAAGCAATCGTGATGGGTTTGAATATACTGCATAATAAATGAAAAATATAGCAGGATGGTTAATACTTTTTATACATTAATTGAATGATAATTATTATAAACTATGCCAAAGAAGTATTTTTTATATACAATTTAAAACATATTTAATAACTGAACTAATTCGTTGTTTGTTTTTAATTATCCAATAGCATTATAAAACATGCCAATTTTTATCATTTATTAATATCATTTTATTGATATTCTTAATTTTCTTTAAGGGGTTCCCCCGTGTGACGGCCTGCATTTTAAGCCTTTTTGGGGAATTTTGTTTTACCACAAATGAAGAAATAGAACTTTGAGTTTTTTATTATGCATTTATTGCTATTTCAAGAATATGTAAAACAAATTTAAAGCAAAAATATTTATTAGAAAATAAGTTACACCACTCTGAAGACACCTGCCTCCAAAAAAAAGTACGCTCACTTCCTCCACGATTTCGGCTGATTGGCTTATCTGAAAGGAAAAGAAACGGCGTTTCAATCTGTAAGCCTAAATGCATCGAATGAACTAGAATCATTTGAAAATATTGAAAATTGGGTTTTTGGCAGACTTCTGAATTTTTTTTCAAATTTCATGATTTTTTTTTTCGTTACGAAAAAATAGAAATACTCGGAATTTTCGGATGATCCTAGTTCACCCCGTGTGTTTACATGTGCTGAGTCTACTCCATAAATTTCAAGTAAATCGGTCAAACCGTTCTTGAGATATGATTGAGGAAAGTTTGAAAAACAAGTTTTGATAAAAACGCGTTTTAAGTACGTCAAAACGATGAAAATCTTAACTTACCATCAATTTGCGATACCTGGTCCATAGAGAATTCCTTCCTCTTCATCTTGGGGGTCTTTCAATGTGGATTGCTCTGCTCTTCCTTCCATTCTAGCATTTTTCGCAACGCCAATCGTGCGCCGTTCGGAGCGAACCCATTACACGGGGGAACCCCCTTAATTTTTGATTAATTTTATTTGTTATGGTTTATCACCACTTTTTTCGTTTTTCGGTTAACAAAAAAAAAAAAAATTGAAACACCTTTAGTAACTCATTTTTGAAAGATACTATTTTTGTAGATAGTTAAATGTTAAGAAATTCAAAATCGCTTATGAACTTTGTAAATTATAAAATTTTAGGTGACTGCTTGTTTTTAAATATTCAAAAGATTTTAAATTTTTCAGTCTTGTAGCTGACGTACATATAAATTGTTAATGTAATTTTCAAATAAACTACAGAAAAGACATTTATATAACGAACTCCTCAAAAATGGACCAGTGGCGTTATATATCGTTAATATCTTTAATATCTATAATTGTAGGAAATTGCTTTCACTTCGCAAATCTCACAGCTCCAAATGGGAGGAATAGCTAGTCATTCTGCTTATCCAATTAGCCATAAACAACACTCCTATTGCATTGCTCCTAATTTTTGCAATTGAAAACGAAACAAGTATGCATGGGCAATTCTTTGAAATTATTGCCTGGGAATTTTATTAGAAACGAAGAACCTGAACTATTTACGTGAGGTTCAAGTACTTTTAGTTTAATTTATGAAATTAAATACTTCATATAAATGGAATAGACATTCGCTAATACGAAAAGTTTAAAAGTTCCTATTTATTTGATAGCTTCATGAAGATTTCTTTCGGTTCAGTTAATTCTATGTACTATATGGCCAAAGATGACCGGTCACTTGCAATTTTAGACGTTTTGTGAAATATCTAGAAAAATACATAAAGAATTAACCTGAAACTGCAGGTCTGTAAACAGTATAGTATAAGTCATATATTTCCGGGAAGATTTTTTCCCGAAACCCCATAGGGGACCGTCAACAAATTGAAAAAGAAAGAATATCTTTTGGATAAACCTGTAAAAATTGATTAAGCAAAAGCGTTTAAACTCGAGATTATTAACAAGTGGCTTATTGCAATATACTGTGTTGATTTTTATGAGGATAGCATGCATAATCGTAGAGAAATTAAGGTTTTTATAAAAACAGTCCCAAATTTCGCCAAGTTTTTTGCTTATAATTTGCAGAGTTCTTAATATAAAAAAAAAGTTATTTTCAGAAAATATCACAACCTATATTGTACACAAAACCCTGTAATCAAAATGAAAAAATACCAAAAATTGTATGACAAATGAACAATTTTATTAAATAAGGATTCACTGCGCATGCTCGAACGTAATCAAAATATAATTTGCATAATATGTTAGCTAAATGTATAAAGCAACTTTTGTAAAAGTCTCAAAAACATAGTTTGAAAAGCCTGATAATAATCGTTTATAGAATAAGCTTAAAATCCGTTATTCCTAAAAGGAAGCAAAAAGATAAGGGGCTGTATGCAAATACAGTAGTACGTGCAATATTGTGTATGCTACATTGGCCCTAATCAACGGATATATGGATACAACCCCTCATATTTTTGCTTCATTTTGGGAACAACGGATTTTGTTCTTTTTCTATAAAGGATTATTATCAGACTTTTCAAACTATGCTTTTGAGACTTTTACAAAAGTTGCTCTATACATTTAGATGACGCATTATGCAGATTATATTTTGATTGCATTAGCGCATGCGCAGTGAAACATTTTTTAGTAAACATGCTCATTTTTTATCCAATTTTTATTATTTTTTTAATTCTGATTGCAGAGTATTATGTACAATGTTGTTTGTCATATTTTCTGAAAAGAACTTCTTTTTATAGTAAGAAATTTGCAATTTATAAGCAAAAACTTGGCGAAATTTGGGATTGTTTTTATAAAAACCTTAATTTCTCTACGAGTGTACACGCTATCCTCATAAAAATGAATACAGTATATAACAATAAGCCACTTATTAATAATCTCAAGTTTGAACGCTTTTGCTACAATAGTTTTTACAAGGTTATCCAAAAGATATTCGTTCTTTTTCAATTTGTTGACGGTCCCTCCCTTATGGGGTTTCGGGGAAAAAAACCTTCTCGAAAATATATGACCTATACTATACTGTTTACCCACCTGCAGTTTCAGGTTAATTCCTCATGTATTTTTCTAGATATATAAAAAAAACGTCTAAAATCGCAAGTGACCGGTCACCTTTGGCCGTATAGTGTATGGGGAATTCTCACAATCTTTTGACTTTTGGGGGAAAAAATCTGAGAAAATTAAACTTGCTAAAATAACATTTTAATCTGATAGACGAAACCCTTAATGATTCAAAATAAAGAAAACATGGTCAGCAGCGAACATTTTTTTATTTAGCTGAGGATTAAGTTAAAGTTGCAAGTTTAATTTTCCTTACCATTTTACCCATATAGCTTTTTATTTTCTTCTAAATTTTTACTTATAATGAATTTGCATAGTACCCACAGCACATTAAAATAAGAAATAATAACAATGTAGTACTTTTAATACAGAATTTTTGTATAACATTGTCTTAAAGGGGTGTTAAAGAAGGGAAGGTAAGGTAAAAAAGGGGGATGTTATTAGAAAAAAAGGGACGAAATGGTAAAAAAAAAAGGGGGCGGTAAGGATGGGACGTTAAGGAAAATTACCACCTATTTTTTAGAAAAATCATGTTAAGACTAAGTGAAAGCCACAATGTTCATTGATTTTTTAGAAACAGTTGTTAACATTGGATTAAATTATTTTTTTTTTTAAATTTACCTCGAAAAGTGCAGGAATAAATTTCGGGGACGGTGAGACTACCAATAACGCCATGATGCTTGAAATTGATATTTAAATGCTGATTTAAATTCTACAGTAAATTTCCTGCCAAAGAATTTTAGACATTATTTCTCTAGCATATTTCTGCATAAGAAAAAACTTGAAAAAAATTCTGTGGCTGCATGTGAAATGATTTTCTGTATAATTTTAGAAGAGGGATGGTAAGGAATCTAAAACCCAGGGACAGAGTTTAAAAAATAATAACAACCCTAAAAATGTATGCAGGTTAATTTTTAGCTACATATTTATATAAATTAATAGTTCCAGTTTCAGGAAAAAAATTACGTCGAATTACTTTTATTGAAAAAAAAATTATACAGACAGCTCCAAACTTAAAAATCTGCATCAGGGACACGGGACGGTAGATGAGTTTTCCTGGTATTTGGACCCCCAACATCGTCCAAAACTTATTTATCTCGTTAATATTGTTGTTCAATCACGCAATGGGATGTTCCCCAGTATATGAAGTAAAAAAAAAAAACACACACACACACACACAAAAAAAAGTGTATTAAAATAAAAATTATTATTCAGGGACATGAAAGTCAAAAGATTATAAGAATGCCCCGTATATTGAAAATAAATTTCACTTGAAAGGCAGAATACTTTTTTTAATATATTTAATATGAAATTCATCTTTTTTTTTTAAATATGAGAATAGTTTATACAGTATTATAAAATTATATGCATACTAATAATGATAAAACATTTATTTAATTATAAATGTATTTCTCAACAATTCCTTTTTAGGGTTTCGTACCTCAAAAGATATAGACATAGACCTGCTATAAGACTTTCCTTCTTGGCAAATTTCAATGTTTTAGGTTATTCGAAAGTACCTCATCCCTTTAAGACCTAAAGATTTTTGCCACAAAACAAATAATATTTATCGTAGAACTAAAGTCACATTCCACTTATTTAGACACAAATTCAGGCCCGAATTCTCACCCCATACCAAAACCGCGTTTGCATTTTACAATTTTAACAATACTGAAGTAATTAAAATAACGTTTTCAGCCAATTTGCTTCACTTTGTGTGAAATATGATGGAAGTCGCGAATCACTTCAAATACCGTTACATTTAAAATTACTTAGCTAGGAAACTGTGCTATGTTAGAGAGTGTGCTATAGTCGAGAACATCCAAAATACCACAGAATCACTTGCTATAATCGTGATATACCAACTTCTCAGCTGAATTAATTGTACGTTTAAAGGATGGTAATTACAGTTCATGCTGAATGATTGTTCGATTTGCCATACAGTTTTTCTTTTCAGGTTTAGCTACAGTTTCTTTATTAGTCGCAGTGAGCTGAAATTCTAATCATTATGGAAATATTATATATTATATGAATAGTAAGGCACAAAATTTGTTCACGCTACGATAATTTGAACGTGAATTCTAAACTTATTAATATTTCCAGTCCTCATCGTAGAAGGTCTCTCATCATCATTTATAATATTATGCCACGTTGTCCACGCACACAAAATTTGCACGCCCTCCGAAAATTTGATCATGATTTGTAAGAGTTTAAATTTGCCGGATACTTATATTAAGTTTTTATAAAATTTTGGAGGTTTGATTAAAAAAAAAAACAACAACAAACAAACAAATAAAAAACAGGGACGCTTCTGATAATAACCCCTTATAATCGAAGTCTGTTTTGTTGTACATAGAAGATGACCGGCAGATAATATGTAAAGAATACCAGCAGAAGAATATTATTGTAATTAATCACCGTAACTTCTAAAATAGTTGAAAATCTTGTTTTCTCTCCCCCTCAATGCCTTTTCTGTATCCTGCCTCGAGGCTGGCGCTCGCTGGACATATTAATATGCAAGGTTGACCTGGAAATAAACCCAATCAGATTTCCCTAGGGTCGATGTCCAGATGTCCTGTTGAACCATATAACGTTTGAAGGACCTACGACAGTTAGAGTCCGAGTTATAGAGTGACACCGAAATGGCAAGTACTGAAAAGGCAAAGATTCGAAATGGCATCAGGTCAAAAACAGCATAATTCGTGAATAGTGTTACACTGCAGAGAAAAAAATGTTTCTTTCACGATATATCAATAGCAAATTGTATTAAAATTTTACTGTTTCAATGATGTGAAATATCATCGTATTTTCTGACATCGGAAATTAATAAATATAGAACAGTCGTTTTAGTTTCAGGACAATAAAAATTAAAACTTGTATTTTGAACGTAAATTAAAGCATTGAAAGAAAAAAAAAATAGATGATAAAGCATATTTCATACTTGTATTAAAAACGCTAATTTTTTCGGTTTGAATAGTACTGTTACAATAAATAACCTTTAAATCCATTTCATTTAGAAACTAACGACCACTTTTATTTAAACAATATGACTACAAATCTTTGCAAGCAGCGATTTTGATCTTGTTCTTAATATTCATTTGCTAAATATCTTGATAAAAGAAATAGCATTTACTCTTCCAATGCCATATGCAAGTTCATAAGATTATGGGATTATTTCGAGCATACGATAATAAAAGAATATTACTCTTTATGGCAGCTCACTTCGTTTCGTGATACTTAATTTTCTGATTTGTCAGTAGAAATTCGCAAGCTTAGTGGTTGATATTTATCTTTCAAAGAATAAAACCGATGAATAATGGTATCTTATCGAAAGCGCACATATTAATAAACTAGAAATATTGCAAATAAGGTTTTTCAGAAACTTGTACAATTGTAATTCATATCAATAAATAGAGTAAAAAATAAGATTTTAAAATATTTTTTATTATCAATTTGCATTTTTTATTCTAAGGCGTACATCACATTAAGAGATACTTTCAGTTAGTATGTCTAGTAAAAAGTATTTATTGAAACGATCTTTTTGTAGTATATCACAATTAAAACAACAGCAATTACTGCAACTAAAAACAAACAGCATTAAAATTCTACGAATCATTTTATATATTTCCTATTTTATATACTTATTATACATGTTAAATTAAAACAGAACATTATATTATAAAGGTTAATGTTATGTAGGGGAGACCGGAGTACATTTTCCATAGGGGCAAGTTTTCCAACTCTCTTTAGTTTTTAAATGAGCTGCTAGGTAACGCTAGCGAGAGAAATGGCTGAAGTGGCAAAATCTTACACACCATCTACAAAAGTTATAGCTTAATAGCTGCTCTCACTTCGTCTGGAGAGCTGTTTCTTTTCATTTTTTCAACGGTGAGTAAAATTTTAGGTCTTTATTAAAACGTAAAAAAAAGTACTAGCGTTAAACTTACTGTTTCGACATTGCATGCACTAAAAAGGTGGGTTCTTTCTTCATGTAACTATGCGTTTGTTTCGCAAATAACTTACACCGCTATTCGTCCAGGTAGTGTAAAAGTTCAAATATGGTGGCGGGGCAGGTTTTCCAATAAATTATGTTTTCCAACATGTTTCTCGTTTGAAAACGTACCCCCTCCTAAATCAGCTAGTCTTATTGTATCAAAAATGTATTTATTCTGTAGTAAAATCGTCCAAATAACCATATATACTATGAACCCGCTTGATCATTTAGTCATTTTAGTAAAACTATCAATATAAAAAACAAGGTAAATTCAAAAATATAATAAAATGTCAATTTTTTCTAAAATGGGTTCATTTAATTAATCCATTTTACGTTAATAATGCATTTATAGTCATAAGCTACAACACTGAAATAGGAGTGTGTATGCACCCCTTAAAAAGCAAATTAACCGTGCTTAGAGCTGCTCCACTGGTGTTAATCCACAGTCAATATTATAGCGGGTTTAAAACGTTAGAGAATTTTCCCACTGAATCCTGAAATATTTACAGACTCTGCTTTTATATCATCCTACTTTTCTGATAGGCCAGCTCCTACCTCACCAAATCTTGAATGCACCAACAATCATGAAAATATTTCAAGCTTTCCTCGATAATCAATTGCCCCCCCCCCCTCCCCTAAAAAAAACAAACAAACAAACAAAACAAAACAAACAAACACCGAAAGCACCTAATCCTTCTACACCAACGCAGGCTAGTACTTCCAATGAAGCTGTTCCTTAAGTTCTACTCAAAATTTCACTATTACTTATGAAAAAGTCGTTCTTTTTACATCCAAACAAACTTTTCCTACACCAAGAGAAGTTAGAACTTTTGCGAAGGCTGCACTATGGAGGCAAACACGGCGTGGAAAGAAAAATGGGTAGTATTGTACCAACTGATTCTCCTGTTAAAAATCAACCGAAAATGGAAAAAAGATTCATCTAAAAAAAAAAAAAAAGCTGCAAAAGGAATCAGATAAAAGGGGCGAGAAAAAAAAAATTCAATACTGGCCAGGGAGCTGTTTGGACCTTCGTTTTGAAATGTAAAATGGATTAAAACTGTTTTTTATGTTACTGTTATGTTACTGTGCATTTAGTTCACAATAAAAAATACTTATTAATTAAAAAGCAATATTTATTACCTGCGTTTTACCATTTAAAGTATAGTTGGAAAACTTGCCCCAGACCATTTTTAGTAGGCTGGAAAACTTGCCCCGCATTCGGAGCCCATTTTCCAATGTAACATGATTAGACTTAACCTTTTTTTTTGTGAAAAAGTATATTTAGTTTTTTGAAAAATAATTGTGCCAGTTTGTACAGAAAGGTCTGGGGAATACAATGATATCCTGTAGATATCAAAATAGTTAAAAATAAACAATACAAAAATAAAATTATAAAAAGTTGTAAAACTTGCCCCGGTCTCCCCTACATCTTAAAACATATAAAAATTTACAAAAATTTTTACTTAATATTTTATCTACAGAAAATATCGTTTTAAAAAACCCTGGAAAATTAAAATAATAATTATAATTATAATTATAAAAAAGTACGTATGCGAAGCTATTACTTATCCACCAGTAGCATTGAGGTAATAGAAAAAAGCAACCCCAAATGCTGAAGATCACAACATCCATATTGAAACATTTATCGCCAAAAAAAGCTCCGCAAAAAACCCAGAACAGGATATGGAAATCTTCCCAATATTTCTGCAATCAGTGATTATCCAAATTCTATACTTCTAAACATCACTGCCGATATATGGGATTATGTTTCCTTATCGCGAGAATTTCAAAAGAATTATCGCTAAATCCATAACTAATGATCCATATCGGGGATTACATAAATCTACAAAGAAATACAAAATGAACGTATATAGGAATATAGGATCAATACAGATATCTTCAAGGTTTATAAAAAGATAAACTGAAAAATGAGATTGCGCTGTTTAACTTTAATCGTTATAACCGGATATTATTATATATAAAATTTATAGAAATACTGAAACTTCTAGTCGGACATAATATATCGAACTACTATATTTAAAAAATATCGAGTTGACAAAAGTGGCAAGGTAGTACTTAAAAAATATTCGGGTACATTCAAGAAACCTTTTAATAATAATTAAAATATCATTAAATGGAAAGCAAGAAAATACAGAATAAATATTTCTGCAATCAGTGATTATCCAAATTCCATACTTCCAAACATTTAATGGCAATATATGAGATTATTTTTCCTTTTCGAGCGAATTTCAAAAGATTTATCTCTAAATCTACAAATAATGATCCAAACTGGGGATTACATAAATCTACTCAGAAATACAAAATGAAAGGAAATAGGAATATAGGATTAATACGGATAAGATATTTTCCAAATCTATAAAAATATGAACTGAAAAATGAGATTGCGCCGTGTAACTTCTAATCGTTATGACCGGATATTATTATTTACAGTAAAAAAAATCTTTCATTAAAGTATAAAATAAAATATTTTAAATGTCTAAATCAGAATCAGAATACAATAAATAAGCAAACATTAGAGTACTATCAAGTACAAATTTAAATATCCAATAAAAAAAAAATTGAATTTTACAACATGCAGTAAGAAAAAAAAACATATCCTTGATCAAACATTCAACACATTATATAGAAACATTTTAATTATTCTAGTAAATAAATGATTTGGAACTTAAATTTTATTAAGAAATACTTTTTTAACAGGGAAAAAGCTTCTAATTGTTTCTCCACTACCATATCATTTGTAATTGTAGATGATATAACAGAAATATATTGTTTCTGGAAAACTTTTCAATACTAGGGGGCTCTGCCCCCTACGAGCTACGCTCGTCAAACCCCGTTCAGACACCGCAGACTCTAACAACACGCTAATTTGATCGCCTTTAAAAAGATTTCGGAAGATTGAATTATAATTTGAATCTGACAATTATAATCTGACGTAATTTTCACCAAACTTTTCTTTCTCTTTTTAATATTCACGTCAAAATACTTCTGTTAGAAATGAAATATTATGATTATCTTAAAATGTCAAGTAAATGTCTCGCGCAATTTTAAAATTAAAACTGTTCTGCAATATTATTTTTTGTTCATTTTATGTAATAAGTGTAATATGACGTAAATTCTCTTATTTAGGACTTCTAACGCATGTTACTGAATTTATTATTTTACAATATTCTTTCTCATTTAAAATTCACGTGTAACTATGACGTAATTTTCAATGAGTTCCTGCTTTTTATATATATTTTTTTTATAATAGTCACGTGTAAAATAAATTTTTAATTTGAAGCAAACATTACTGTTGGCGCTGTTTATACAGTTGGCAACAGTTTAAATTAATACAATTTTCTAAAATTTGTAAAAAATATCTCTCGAAATGCTGAAAATTTGAATTTAAAATAGAAATAGAACCTCGAAAAATTATTAAAATTAAAAAACTAACTGCAATCTGCACACCGGGAAATTCTGACACATAAAATGATCTAAAAATCATTAAATTCCTATGTACAGTTTTTGCTCCTATAAAACTTTTTTAATGGAACGATTTTGTCCAACTTTGGCATTAAATATCTCTTAAAATAATTCTTCTATTTGAAAACTGTCTACATCAGCGTGTTTATCAAACATTTGTCTATAATACTGCCGATTTTCATATTTTTGTATGCAACAGTTTTTTTAATATTAACGAAGAAAGACCACCGGTCACAAAAAAATCAAAACCGGCGGCGGCGGCGGTGACAGCGGTAGTTACTTTTGATTAGAATAGAGAGATAAAAACAATGTAAACATTTCATAAACTTGTGTAAGAAAAATACCTAAAAAAAGTTTTGTGCAAAAATATTTTATTTTGGCTTAAAAGAAGGTTTAGACATGTTTCTTCACCGCTGCTTGAATTAGAGTTACAGCTCATATAATAGTAATTTACTGTGAATTAAAACTTTTGTCAACATTTAGTAATACCGTAAAAATCGCATTAAACATTTATAACATTTTAGAAATGTTTGCGACAATTCATTTTAAGCTAATGTTATTAAAATTAATAATTTTAAACTAATCATTCTAAATTCAGTACTACGCAATATGTTAACCTATGTTACGCTATGTTGCATTTTTCTTATTCTTAGAAGCCATTTGAAAATGGATCAGTCCGAAACCTCTGAAAATTATTGATTTATTAGATTTAAGAAAATGTTTTCTAAGGTAAATCTTTCCTTTCGATTCTACTAACTTTCAGAAAAGACGATTCTATTAATTTAAGAAATTGCTTGGTTTTGTAAACTGACGCGGTTTTTCAACAACAACAGTTTACTTTTGGCCAATTTTATGTGAATTGACATTGATCTTCATAGAAAATGACAAGATATGGTCAAGGTTTCTCACGGGAAGAACAACACGGCATCGAAAGTACAACTTTTCGAAAAAGTAGACTAAGGTGTTCGCTTTGAAATTTCATATGAAATGAGTTTGTATGAACACTGATACCACATTTGTTTAGAGAATATCATACAAGATCATATTATAATTTAACAAGGATAAAATATACTACAATTGAAATAAATATCACGCAATACCGATCAGCAAAATAAATATATATATATATGTAAAAATGCTTTATGTTATTAGCAGGAAGCCTTATTATCTGCAGTTGATGGTCTTATGGTCTGATTAGCAGTAAGCGGCTTATGTTGAAGTAAAGAAAAAAAGTAGAAGAGGATTAGTATGTTTATGAATAATTATATATATTTTTAAAGTGTATTAAAATGGAGTTAATTGCTGTAAAATTATTTATTCAGTAAAAAATACTATAATATAACACGTTATCCAGTGAAGTATCATTTGTAATACAGTGTTA
This sequence comes from Maratus speciosus, assembly GCA_963932465.1. Classification (NCBI taxonomy): domain Eukaryota; kingdom Metazoa; phylum Arthropoda; class Arachnida; order Araneae; family Salticidae; genus Maratus; species Maratus speciosus. Next base: position 196,730,277 of record OZ010792.1, on the reverse strand, counting down.
AGGAGATCTGCTTTTTTTGGTTAAAAAATTCAAATTTTTTTTTTTTCATTTTTCTATTCCTTATAGTCTGTAGATTATCAGTGTACAACGATTTGGCCAAATTCGAAGTCCTTTTGCAGTTATATAGTGCTTTAGTTGAGTCCGTAGGCTTATACTGTTTTGAAGCACTATAAATACATTTTACGCAAAATGACTTTTTCCAAAATGAGCGATATCAGAAGGCAAAAACTATTCACGGGTCTCAGGACTCTTAAAATAAAATAAAAAAAGACCATTTTTAATTTTTAATATCTTAAAATGTACTTTATTTTAAGAGACAATTTTAATCAGGATGAAAGATATAAATATGTTCTTTCATTTCAAATAATTAAAAATTGCAAGATGCAGAATTAGCAGTTACAGGGGGCTCCAAACTGGCAGACATTTCACGAGCAGAAAATCGGCATAACAGATTTTGCGCAGGCTTACAAAATAAATTTTGCAAGTAGAATGAAAATTTTGGGACCTACTTATAATTCAGATTATAATAATTACCCTGAACATAAATAAATTTGTATTTAAAGCATTTTTATATTTTTAATTCAATGTTATATTTATCTAATGAAAAATTTAGAAAATTTCAACAATATAATCACCTAAAAAAATATCTTTTTTTTTCACAATAAAAAGGAAATTTTGAGTTCAGTTTATACAGACTAACATGAAACATGTGTTTTAAAAATTTCGTGAAAAAATATTCAGACGTTTTTGAGATATCGTGCGCGTTAGGCCCAAAAACTTCATTTGGAGAAAAATGACTTCAAAGTTTCGGAAACGTCGCTTCAGCTATTGAGCGTGTATAATTCTAAAAGCCATAACTTCTGTTCTAAATGGAATTTCAAGGAAACAGTTATATCAAAATGTTCAGAGGAGGTAGAAATTTAACATATAAAAAAGCTAAAATTTCGAACATTTTAAACCTTTAAGAGTCCTAAGACCCCTTAAACAGACCTTGCTATTATTATTATTTTTTTTTTTTAAGCTGATATAATTTATTGGAGCGTGGACCTGTTTCAGCTATTTTTATAAAAACTAAATATTCTTAGAAGCACGCCAAAGAAGGAAAAAAAGGGTCAGAAATAGAAATATTTTTTCAAACCGCTGCCACTTTGTTGATTTTCAACTTTTTTATTTTAAAGTGATTGGAACTTCATACAGTATTATCTACTTTCATAGTGCTTAATGGAAATTGATTGCAAATGACTCTGCCGATCTATCGGATCCCACTCGATTGGAAGTGCCCCACGCGCACGCTAGGTCATCCACATACGTAACTCGAGCCACATCATCAATTTTTTTAAAAATAACTTAAATGTTCGTCACATGATAAAAAATAACCTGCGAAACATCGGGATCTAAAATCTTTATTCCTATTCCAGAGAAAAATTCCTAAAACACACTTTTTTCGCCCTTCCACAGGCAAATCCTTCCTTAACAAGAAATATGTTATCCATTTCAAATATCTTTGGATTGCGTTCGATTATTTCGATTAAGAATAAAATCAAGACTAAAGATAATTCAAATACTGCGATTGTCATTTATAAAGATAAAGAAAATTACAGAAAATTTACAAAACGTAGTATGTTTCCAATGAGGTGGCTATAGCAGTCAACTGAATGTTTAGTAGGCCTATAAAATTTTAACGCCTAATATATGTACCTTTAAATTATTATTTGATATGTTACAATAAATTTTAACAATGATGCCGCTTATTCACTATAGTGCATCATTTATATTTAAAAATTGGTGAGCCAATTCATAAAATAAATTATGATGGGTTCTTTAAATGGGTAATTTTATTCGTCAAAGGAATAGAAATTTTAAGAATTCACCATAAAGAACGCATATTTAGTAATAATATGTTAAAATGTTTTATTTCCAAGAAATAGGGTCCATTCTTGACAAAAAAGAAAAGTATTTAAATTTTGGAAGCTTTTTTGTCACAGTTTGTTTAGAAAACTAAAAGGCAATCACTGATTCAATATGCCTTTTAGGTAGCTTTCTTTACAAAAAAGCTACCTATTGCAGCCGTTCGGAGGAAAGCGATTTCAAAAAATTTTGGTATATTTTCATCGATCATGACCCCCAGACCCCGAAACCACCCTCCGTTCAAAATTTATATATATATATATATATATATATATCTGACCTATGTCACACTGTAACTCCCGTAATTATGAACCGATTTCGATGTAATTCGGAGTGTACTTAGTACATACCAATGTCTCGACCGAGTTCGTTGGCCAGCTTCATCCGCCGTTTTGTTTCAAAATGGCGGCCATTTAATTTTTTTTAAAACATTTAAAACTTGAAATGTGGTACCAAAAAATTAAAAATGGAAAAATATTTTTTTCTTATGTATTTGACCTTTATACAAAGATTCCGGAGCAGTTTTTGTTTCGTCTATATCTTAAAAAATGGCTGAGTTATAGCATTTTGAATTTCTAGCGTGGCTGACATTTTGAAACGTCCTGAATTTTGTCACGCGATAAAAAGCGTATTTATGAACCGATTTGGATGTAATTCGGTGTGTACATAGTACATACCAATCTCTCGACCGAGTTCGTTGGCCAGCTTCATCCGCCATTTTGTTTCAAAATGGCGGCCTTTTAAAAGTTTTTTAAAAATTTAAAACTTGAAATGTGGTACCAAAAAATTAAAAATGGAAAAATATTTTTTTCTTATGTATTTGACCTTTACACAAAGATTTCGGAGCAGTTTTTGTTTCGTCTATATCTTAAAAAATGGCTGAATTATAGCATTTTGAATTCCTAGCGTGGCTGACATTTTGAAACGTCCTGAATTTTGTCACGCGATAAAAGGCGTATTTATGAACCGATTTGGATGTAACTTCGTTTATACATAGTACATACCAATGTCTCGACCGGGTTCGTTGGCCAGCTTCACCCGCCATCTTGTTTAAAAATAGCGGTCATTTAAATTTTTAAGAAAAATTTAAATTTGAAATGTGGTACCAAAAATTGAAAATTGAAAAAAATATTTTCTTCTTATGTGTTTGACCTTCATAAAAAGATTCGGGAGCAGTTTTTGTTTCGTCTATATCTTAAGAAATGGCTGAGTTATAGCATTTTGAATTTCTAGCGTGGCTGACATTTTGAAACGTCCTGATTTTTCTCACGTAATAACAGGCGTATTTATGAACCGACTTGGATGTACCTTGGTGTGTACATAGTACATACAAATATCTCGACCGAGATCGTTGGCCAGCTTCATCCGCCGTCTTGTTTCAAAATGGCGGCCATTTAAAAAAATAAAAAAATAAAAAAAATTTAAATGAGATACCAAAAAATTGGAAAATGAAAAAGATATTTTTGTATGTGTTTGACCTTAATACAAAGATTCCGCAACAGTTTTTCTTTCGCCTATATCTAAAAAAAAAATGGCTGAGTAATGGCATTTTGAATTTCTCTTGTGGCTGACATTTTAAAACGACCTGATTTTTGTCACGCGATAACAGGCGTATTTATGAACCTATTTGGATGTAACTTGGTCTGTACATAGTACACACCAATGTCTCGACCGAGTTCGTTGGCCCGCTTCATTCGCCATCTTGTTTCAAAAGGGTTGCCATTAAAAAAAATTCAATTTAAAATTCAAAATGAGGTATTAAAAAATTGGAAAATGAAAAAGATTTTTTTATGTGTTTGGCCTTCATACAAAGATTCCGGAGCAGTTTTTGTTTTTGAAAATTTTTCTTTTGTTGATATCTTAAAAAATGGTTGATTTATAGCACTTTGAATTTCTAGCATGGCTAACATTTTGAAACGATCTTGCATTTGTCACGCGATAACACACGTATTCGCCTATTTCGATGTAAGAAGGCATGTGGATAGTATACATCAACACCTCGACCAAGTTCGCTGGCCAGATTCATCAGACATCTTGTTTCAAAATGGCGGCCATTAAATTAAAAAATATATATATTTTTAAAGTGAGGTGCAAAAAAATTAGAAATTGAAAAAAGTTTCTTTCTTAAGTATTTGATCTTGATATAAGGATTTAGGAGCATTTTTTGTTTGTCTTTACCTTAAAAAATGGCTCAGATATAGCAGTTTCAATTTCTATTGTGGGTGACATTTTGAAAAATCTGATTTTTTGCATGCGACAGCACTCCCATATATTAACCGATTCCGATGTGATTGAGCATGTGCACAGCAATTACTAAGGTCTCGACCAAGTTCACTGCTTAGCCTCATCCACCATGTTGTCTTAAAATGACAGGCACTTTAAGAAATTGCCGAATTTGGCAGCCAAATATAAGTTACTTTAAAGAAAAGCAGCTTGGATAAAGCTGACTAATTTCGCGAAATTCTCATTCATTATATTGATAAAAATTTGTATTGAATCTCCTATATTCGGTTTCCACTAAATTGAGCTTCGTGTGTTTGCATGATATAAGTTGGCTTTTTTAAAATAAGGATTATGAAAGCTACCTCTTCCTCCCGGCACTGGCCGGCAGGACTTTTTTAAACTCAGCAATCTTCTGTACTCTCGAAACCAAATTTTAAATGCGGTAAAATGACTTACATGATCTACATTGGCGGACAATAAAAAAAAAATGGTATCACATAAAAAAATACACATTTTGTAACTTTAACGCTCTATTTCCTTTGCACAAAATAAATTTATTTGGTTCAACGTAATGTATGGAATCATGCAACAATTAACCCATTAATGCCGGTTGGTACGAAAATCTGCCATTTAATTAATACGAAAATTTTAAATATGAAAACCAGTATTTTAGTAAGGAAATTTTCATATTACTTAATCTCAAACTTTGAGAGATCAAATAAGTTAAAATTACAGTATGTTAAAACTGGTGTCTACTGGTACCTATGTATTAAAAATGTGTAACAGAAACTCGGCATTAATGGATTTTACAAAGACTTTGTATTATTTTAGCAAAGATTTTTCTATAATACAATTACAAATTCATAAATGTATTCTACTGAACTCTCTGTGCGCGAGTAATACTCGCAATTGACCGTTTATTTTCTTTAATCTTGGTAGTCTGCTTCTTCTTTGAAATTTTAGCTCCCATTACAACATAGCAATTTTGAATGCGATTAAGAACATGAATTTTTTCAGGCTAGCCTATAGCTTTAATGCATTTATTTTTCAGATAGGCCAGCAAATAAAGATTTGTTATATGTTATGTTGTGAAGATAAAAACTTGGAAATGAAGCAATAAAATCATTTATGAAGGAATTAGATTCTACTTATCAATTTCGGAGTATAACAGGATTTTCAAATGAAAATCAATTGTCAAATTAATTGATTAAAAGGCGCAAAGGCCTACATAGTGAAAAAGATTCCATGCCGGGACTCGACCCGGGCCATCAGTATAGCGCATTGGCATTCTACCGATTAAACCACATGGAACTTTACCCAGCCTGGAACCTCGCACTATTACATGTTGTCAAGGCTAAAACCGCAGCGCAAGATGTAAAATTTTCTGTGAGCCACCTACATGGGGCAAACATGAAACTTAATTAAATCCAGCATCGATTGAAATTATATTAATACTTGAAAATTTTTCCAGAGAGAAAAATTCGCCTTTCTCTCTGGAAAAATTTCCAAGTACTGGTACAACAGGATGATATAAAATGTCTTGTTATAAATTGCGCTTTTCTGCAACTTTAAGGGGTCTCAGGACTCTTAAAGCTTTAAAATTTTCGAAATTTTAATTTTTTTAGATATTAAACTATTATCTTTTCTGAACATTTTGGTATAAATGTTTCTTTGAAATTCCTATTAGAACAGAAGTTATGGCTTTTAGAATTATACACGCTCAATAGCTGAAGCGGCGTTTCAGAAAATTTGAAGTCAATTTTCTCCAAATGACTTTTTTGGGTATAACGCGCACGATATCTCAAAAACTTCTGAATTTTTTTTCATGAAATTTTCAAAACATATGTTTCATGTTAGTCTGCATAAACTGAACCTAAAATTGTAGCCTTTCCCAACATGTAATAGGGAGAAATTTTCCAGGCTGGGTAAAGTTCCATGTGGTTTAATCGGTAGAATGTCAATGCGCTATACTGATGGCCCGGGTCGAGTCCCGGCATGGAATCTTTTTCACTATGTAGGCCTTTGCGCCTTTTAAGCAATTAATTTGACAATTGATTTTCATTTGAAAATCCTGTTATACTCCGAAATTGATAAGTAGAATCTAATTCCTTCATAAATGATTTTGTTGCTTCATTTCCAAGTTTTTATCTTCACAACATAACATATAACAAATCTTTATTTGCTGGCCTATCTGAAAAATAAATGCATTAAAGCTATAGGCTAGCCTGAAAAAAATCATGTTCTTAATCGCATTCAAAATTGCTATGTTGTAATGGGAGCTAAAATTTCAAAGAAGAAGCAGACTACCAAGATTAAAGAAAATAAACGGTCAATTGCGAGTATTACTCGCGCACAGAGAGTTCAGTAGAATAAATTTATGAATTTGTAATTGTATTATAAAAAATCTTTGCTAAAAGAATACAAAGTCTTTGTAAAAAACTACACAACGTAGGGTTTGGTATAACTGTATATATTAGAAAAGTGTAAATGGATATACCATGAAAGCTCAAATAGATATGGAACCTAAATAATATCAAATATAGCTATTCGTATAAATCTTTTTTTAATATTATCCTAATCTGTTTATGATGATTTTAATTCGGTACTGACAATAAAAGCAGTGTATATGTAAACTTCATTTGGCATTTCATAAAACTAAATTCAGCGCAGTAATAACATTTATTTCTACAGTGTAGCTAAAACAAAAACTTTGTTCAAACTTTAAATTTGGCATTGTGCTAAGCGCGCTTCGAAAGGAGGTCTCAAAGTTGCAATGCCGCCTTGGTCAGTGCCAAACTTTAAATTTGGCATTGTGCTAAGCGCGCTTCGAAAGGAGGTCTCAAAGTTGCAATGCCGCCTTGGTGCTTTTCCAGATAGATTTTTAATTAACTTTTTAAATCACTGGAGGCGTATTGAGATATACACTCAATGCAAACTAGTCGCAAATCTCACAGTATTTATGCGATTCATTCTAATTAAACCTTTCGAGGGCGGTGCCCTTACACCTAAAATTAGGACACCTAATTTTAATTCCAAACCTGACAAACGGCACCAAGAATATTTAATTAAAATTTTCCTTTTATCATGTACGTGAAAATAAGCAAGTTCGTATTTTGAATTACATTCGTTTTTAAATTATGGTGTCAGTCCGTTATTTTATAAGTTTATAAATAGAATTATTCCGCGCCGGAAAAGGTTAAGTGGTCTTAGGATTCTTAAAGCTTCAAATTTAAGAAATTTTATTATTTTTTATTTTTTAGCTGTTAAGCGCCTATCTTTTCTGAACATTTTGATATAATTGTTTTTTTGAAATTCCCATTAGAACAGAAGTTATGACATTTAGAATTATACCCGCTCCATAGCGGCGTTTCCGAAACTTTGAAACCATTTTTCTCCAAATGACATTTTTTAGGCATAATGCGCAAGATGCCTCAAAAACTTCTGAATATTTTTTCATGAAATTTTCAAAACACATGTTTCATGTTAGTCTGTATAAACTGGACCTAAAATATCCTTTTTATTGTTCAAAAAAATATTTTTTAGGTGATTTTACTGTTGAAATTTTCAAAATTTTGTATTAGCTAAATGCAACATTGCATTAAAAATATAAAAATGCTTTAAATACAAATTTGTTTAAGTTCAGGGAAATTATTGCAATCTGAAGTATAAGTAAGCACCAAAATTTTCATTCTAGTTGCAATATTTATTTTTTAATCCTGCGCGTAAACCGGTATGCCAATTTACTGTTCGACAAATGTCTAACAGTTCCGAGCCCCCTATAAATACTAATTCTGCATCTTGAAATTTTTTAAATACATGAAATGAAAGAACATACTTATATCCTTCATCCCAATTAAAATTGTGTTTTAAAATCATATACTTTTTAAGACATTAAATATTGAAAATGGTCTTTTTCTCAAATTTTTAGAGTCCTGAGACTCTTTAAAGTAGTCTGTTTTTAACAATTTGACGTTTATTGCTTTTATACTGTTACTGGACATTACATTCCACATATATATCATTAAAATTTGTTAACTAGGCATAGAGTACGCCCCCCCCCACCCCTGTCCTCGTGTATGTCCAAATTGGCCGCATCTTTAAGGGTTAATATCTCGGCTAATTACCGATGATTTTTTTCGAAAGTCATTATCAACAATTCTTTTATACTTCTGCTACGATAGGTACATCCAGCGAGGGTCAACAATTTTTCTGAATAACCGTAAACCGAAATTTGTGTATAACAGAATAATGCTAATTTCTCAAAAAACTATGTGACCTAGGGTAATCGATATAATTTTGCTGCAAGGTTTAAATTAACGTCTACTACCTCTAATTATTTCATAATTTTAGTTTCAGTAGATTCGGAATTAGATTGGGGGGGCGGGGCATATTTTGCGCTACATTTTCGACATCTTTGAAAGTATAATACCTAAAATTAAAAGGAATGTATTTTTGAGTTCAGCGTTACGAAAGCTTTCACAGGATATCAAAAAGAATTGTTTTCCAAGTAGCATAATTAGCCCCTCTACATTTTTACTAAATATATTTATGAATGTTTATTAATCTAAAAATATGCGGGTCAATGGTCTTTATTACTTCCCCGAATTTGAACTTTTCACGTTCCATAGTTTACGAGTAAAATGTCTGTGACAGACAGGCACAGGAGTGATCTTATAATGATTCCGTTTTTACTTTTTAAGTACGGAACGCTAAAAAGTATTATTAGGATTTGGTACAATGAAATTGTGCACCATTATATCTAGAATTTAACACTTCCATGCCGGATCACTGCAAGGCTGGCATCGCCGCTCGCGAACAATGTCCAAAGTGATCCATTTGCGTGTAACCTTTTTGCGTACATTGGGCACGTAACATACTTCCATTTGTTTAAAATTTATTATTATCTACTGAATTTGTGGTTAATTACTTTGTTATATGTTTTGATGAAATAGTACATTTTTTCTTTTCAGAACTTTTTCAGCATAATTAATTGTTTCAATAAACTAATTTTTATGTTAAACTACTTCTACAGGCTTGTTTTAATAAAACAACATTATCTTTACAGGAAACATAAATATAAAAGCCATAACTTGCATACTTTTGCATTTTTTCACAGGTGATGTACTTTTTTTGTTGGTTACTATATATATGTACGTGCTCCAAAAGAAAGCATTTTCGGCTGTGCTCTGGATTTTCGGTCCAAATTTGTGTACTCAAGACTCGCAAATATAATTTTGCGATTAAAGCATGTTTTTGACAATACATAAGGGCATATTGTAGCATACTGAGCATTTAGTGTAGCATAGTATACATTAATGTGGACGGATATTCAGTAAAAAGTTTTATAATCCTAATAATTATTAAATTTAATGCTACAGCGACACCTTTTGTAAAATTTGTGCATTATTATTATTTTTTTATATTTAATGAATGACAAATGCACTATTTGAATGATCCGTAGTTTCAATTCCAATTTTCACAACCATGCTAATTATTGCTTTTTTTTTTGCAAAAAATAGAATTAGTCGGAATCAAGCCATAAATCCAAGATTGCGTTTGTATTCTTATGAACAATATTTAAAAAATAAAGTATTCCAATAAGTATTTTGTTTATAAACAGTTCATTTTTGTCGGTATTGTTTCATCCTTCATATATCTGTAACTCTGTAAAATGTATTTTGTGCTGCTCAGATATAAAATTCCTATTTAAAATTTTAAATAAAATTTTAAATTTATTTTTGTAATTTTATAAAACAACTCAAAGATTATCAAGTATTATTTAGTTTTTTTTTTTCTTTGTTATAGAAAAAATCCTGCAGTAAGTGGTTAAGAAAAACTTCTAAGAACTTTTTCTTTGTATATATTATTGAAATTCTAGGTTCTATAACTTTTACTGTCAGTTCTAAAAATTCTGGGTTCAACAACAATATGGTTGTCTGCTTTCCTTTTGAAGAATAATCCTAACTTTTGACACGAAGAAGATTTACTGGTGCAAAACTGATAAAAATTCTGTGGGATATATTCAGGAGTCACGTAAACTATCTAAAAGTTGGAATGCAAATAGAAGATTAGTAAAATTTATGGTTTACTTTAGTAGAATTTATTTTTTACTCTTAACAGATTCAGAGAAAAAGATATGCATAATTAATTGAAATAAAATTTTAATATTAATTATCCAGGACTTCCACTTGTCTCCTTTTTAAATACTAGTATTTCCAAACAATAATCCTCCTGGTTTATTTATATAGAAAATTCTGTAAAATAGTGTCATGTAAATTACTATTTAAGAATGACCGTATCCAAAAAAACTTCATTATTTCTATGATAATCAACAATTATACTTTAATAAAATTCGTTATATTTTTTTTACAACGTATATTATTGTTTGGAAATACTGGCATTCAAAGAGATGACAGTGAGAATCATGGATAATTTATGTCTTACAATTGTTTCAATTCTAATTCGTATATTTTAATTTGAATTTATTTAATATAAGAAATTAATTTTAAATATGCAAGTTTTTTTACACTTGTCCCAGCTTCTGGAAAGTTTTCAAATTTACGAATATTTTCCCCAACTAAGCCTTTTACAATTTTTGGTCTGTAATATTATACGCGTGATTTTTTTTTTTTTTCAATTTTTAATATGATGTAATTTACAACTTAAATAAACTAAGATAAATTGATTTTGCTAACTATCTCGAAAATAACTTGATAAACTAGGATAGATAGCTGAAATAAAATTAAGTAAACTAACAAGGAGAGGGCCAACCTTGTTCATCACAGATTTTGATTATTTTAATGTATGTTGTAGGGTAGAGACCCCTTAGTCTCAGGTTCAACTGATTTTATCCAACGCTCCTTATTTCTTGAGAAACCGGGGGTCTAATAGTAGTACACAACTTAAATAATTACTTTGTAACAAAAAGGATAGGTTGGTCGTATCTCTGTTGGTACGGCGTTTGCTTGCTGATTTGCGCGCCCGGGTTCGGTACCCGAACACGTTATATTTGTTTTTGTCATTTTTTGTTTTATAAATATACTTGTAATTATAATTTTATAATTTAAATTAAAAATTTTTATATCATACATTAATTATAATGTTAACAAACTTAAATTTATCATTTTTTATTTTTAAACTATTATTTCTCATCCTTTAAAGGGGTTTAAAAAGAAATTGGATCTATTATTGAAGGATAAAAATTACAAAATCGTGACAAAACTTGTTGTGGCGGCATCTAGTTATGATAAAATAAAAGAATATTCAAATAAAATAAAAATAAGAGCAGAAATAAGATAAAGGGGAAAGCAAAATAACTGAAAACGCAAGCATACGTATTACAAATTTAAAAATATTTAATATGCAAAAAATCGGTTGTAATTTAATTCTGATGCTAATTTTTAATATAATTATGCTTGTTGTTTTAAAAACAGAATAAAAGTATTATCGCATTGACTTCCTTTGTCAAAGAAATGCGTAAATGATCTTTCTTTAAAATCACGAATTGACATAAATGCTCAATTTCATTGCATCGATAAAGAATATATGAAATACACTTTAAAAGTGATTTTTAAAAAATTAGCAGTTTTAAGATGTTTTATACAACTATTTAGTTAAAAGTAAAAATTCAAATAGGTTAAAATTATAATTGGTATACAATATTATGAATTTTAATTGACAAAGAGATTATTAAGTTATACTTACAAGTATATTTATAAAACAAAAAGTGAGAAAAACAAAAGTAGCGAGTTCAACTATCGAACCCGGCCTGTGGATCAGCTGCAAACGCCATAACAACTGGGCTACGGCCAACCTATAATCATGGTTGCAAAGTAGGTATTTAAGTTGTGTATTACTATTAGACGCCCCCCCCCCCCCGGTTTCTCAAGAACTAAGGAGCATTGGATAATATCCGTTGAACCTGAGACTAAGGGGTTTCTACCCTACAACATATATTAAAATAATCAATATCTGTGATGAACAAGGTTGGCCCTCTCCTTGTAAGAAAAATTGATCTTGATAAACTAAGACAGAGAGCTTAAATAAACTTAAATAAAATATCATAAACTGGTCTTTATAAACTATCTTTAAAGTATCTTGGTAAACTCTCTTTAAAATGTCTTGATAAACTATTTTAAAATATCTTGATAAACTATCTTTAAAATATCTTGACAAACTATCTTTGAAATATCTTGATAAACTAAAATACACAGCTTATAAAAACTAAGATAAATTGATCTTGATAAATTATCTTTAAAATATCTTGATAAACTAAGATAGATAGATTAAATAAACTTAAATAAACTAAGATGAATTTATCCTTATAAACTATCTTTAAAATATCTTGATAAACTAAGATAGATAACTTAAATAAAATTAAATAAACAAAGATAAATTGATCTTGATAAATTAGTTTTGAAATATCTTGATAAACTAAGATAGACAGGTATTAAAAGAACTTCTTAAAACACCACCAAAAACTACTAAATGCTCTAGGCATTTCGAAAGATCTGAGTCTTTCTTCGTCAGGCGCAAAGAAGAAGTGCTTCTACTATGAAAGCAGCAGCAAGACTGAAATCAGAGATAAGGGAAGGGGAAACAAGCTGAAGAAACAGCCAATTGGAAATTAGAAATCAACAGCCAATAGGAAAGCAGAAGACAACAGCCAATCACAGAAGGGTATAACCAAAACAGAAGAGCACAGAGTAGAAGTGAAAAAAGAAAGCAAGTTGGAAAAAAAACGCATGAAAATAAATTAAAAATAAATTATCACAATGGGAAAACACACACACATGTTAAAATATGTTAACACATGAAATAAAAATAAATAAATGAATAAAATATAAAATTAGACTAATGTTAAAAAAAATATATATATATATATATATATATGGTAGTACTGAAAAGGTTTCTCCAAGCTCCAGAGAATATTGTGGAATGAGATTTATTATTAACAATAACTTCACGATTAAGATAAATAGCTAAATTTTGAAGAAAGTCTAATTCAGAGATACTATTGGCATTAAAGATGATTTTAGCATTTTGAAAATTAAAAGTATGGCCATAATCTCAAGAGTGCTTGGCAATAGAAGATTTAGAAATTTCTTGATTAATTACATAACGAGAGTGTTCTTTTAAACGGATTTCAAGATTTCTTTTAGTATTTTATTCTTTTTATATTTTATTCCTTTATTTATTTTTATTTCATGTGTTCACACATTTTAATATGTGTGTGTGTTTCCCTTTATGATAATTTATTTTTAATTTATTTTCTTGCGTTTTTTCCTCAACTTGCTTCGTTTTTTCTCTTCTGTTTTGATTATACTCTTCTGTGATTGGCTGTTGTCTTCTGCTTTCCTATTGGCTGTTGATTTCTAATTTCCTATTGGCAGTTTCTTCAGCTTGTTTCCCCTCCCCTTATCTCTTCTCGCTGATTTCAGTCTTGCTGCTGCTTTCATAGTAGAAGCACGTCTTCTTTGCGCCTGACGAAGAAAGACTCAGATCTTTCGAAAGGCCTAGCGCATTTAGTAGTTTTTGATGGTGTTTTAAGAAGTTCTTTTAATACTTATTGATTCACACCAGTTCCAAATTATTTGTTTTAAGATAGATGGCTTAAATAAACTTAAACATCTAAGATAAATTGATCTTGATAACTATCTTTAAAATATCGTGATAAACTAAGATACAGAGTTTAAATAAACTTAAATGAACTAAGATGAAAAGTGCAGGGAACTAACTATTTATCTTAGAGTATTATACATTGGTAATGAAGTAACTTTGCTGTATGTTTAGAAATTTATTTGAAATTTCAGACGTATTTCTATATCCAATATTGTCTTTTTTATAACAAAATATTATTTGAATTAATATAATTATTGTAAAATATTTTAAAGAATAAAGCATGCTGTACTATAAAAAATGTTAAAAAAAAAATTATATTTTTATTGGATGAATTCTAAAATAAAGTTCAACGGCCCTCAGTGATATTTTTGGAAAATCGGTGTTTTCCGATAACATCTTTAATTGATTTTCAGCTGAAGAATACTTTTAAAATAAGTTTAACTGGAAAAATTTAATAATGTGAATATTAATAATTTTCTCGATGAAAAAATGCACGCATTGCGTTAAAAGTTCGATTGTAAGTAAATTCTTTACATTAATAGAATCTATTTCCGACAGTTATAAATTTACAGAAACATGTGGGAGCAAAAGTTAACGAATTGTAGGAGATAAATTATATTAAAGTATCTATATACTGAGTAATATTTATTTAAAAAAAAATAGGGAATGTGGCTGAAAAGTTTAATATATTCTCAGACTATATTCAATAGTGACATTTTTATGTCAAAATATCATTTGAATGAACATAACTGCAGTGAAATATGATAAAATGTGAAATATACCAAACCTCAATAAACATTTTTGAGTAACTTTAATTGAAATAAATCTAAAATATTGCAATCAGTGTCAGTTTTAAAAATCCAACTTTTATCGACAATATTCGTAACTGTATTATTCTATTTCAAGAATAATCTAATTTATTTCTACTGAAGCCCTAGAAATATTTTGGAAAATATTTTAGGGATATTTGGAAAAATCTGAAATGAATGTTTTAATGAAAGAATGTTATTTATGGAATCTATGTCTTTTTTATATCAAAACATTATTTGAATTAAAATAATTGTTGCTAAAAAAATTAAGATGTAAATTTCATAATATGAAAAAATTTTAAATATACTTGAAAGAGATGATATTTAGTTGGCTCAAAAATGATAAAAAATCGTCGTATAAAAAGTCACAAGACTTCAAAAAGGTTTGAAATATGGAATATAAGGTAAATGTTTCAAGTATTTACAACCTTTTTTGCTCTTAATAGAGTCATTGACGCATATACGAACCCGAATTGAGAATATTGAAGCATATGAGTTACCTTAGAATATAGTAACTTTTTTAGATATACTTAGAAATCAGAAATGAAATATTTTCATATTTCTAGAATATACGTATATGTCTTTTTGACATTAAAGCATTGTGTAAATTAAAATAATTGAATCGTAGTTTTTAGAAGGAACTATGTCATAGTTTTAAAAATTTTGGAGAATTAAATGAAAAAAAAATTACTCCTGTCACATAACAAATTGTATAAATATTTCTTTTTTTATAATTTTTCTGTTGGTGCCAAAACATCTGTTTTAATTAGGAAAGACCCGATGACATATTTACAAAATACATATTGTAGCGTTTAAATTTGTACTCGGTTCCTATAAACCTTAATCAGGCTTTTCACGCAATTAATCATGTAAAAATCTTGTAATTTTTATTTAACAAAGAAATTATACTTACATAATTAAAATATATATATTTGTAATAAATAAATGAAATTTTTATTGAAATTTTTATTATTATTTTTTTATAATTGAATTTTTTAACGTACATATAAAACATTATTATTTATTTTTCAAGTAAAAAATTAGTATATTTAAGGGAAAAAAATAAAGTAACAAAACAAAATCCTTAACCTAAAGATAAAATTCTTCATAAGAAAGGATAAGTATTTTATTTTAAGTTTTCTTAAGAAAATCGCTCAACTATTAAATTCCTCCCTATCAGAAATGCATAGGAACCCGGAATGAGATTTTGTCTTAACTAAAGGGTCAATAAACACGAACAATCATTAAAACCACCTTAAAATGAGAAATGTTAATATATAGACTTAGTTATTTTTCAACAATCACCGATTTAATTATTGTTAAACATTTGAGCTACAAATTGGAATATTGAAAATAAAATACTTGTTCTAACATTATTTAAGCTTTATGTTACATGATATTAAAAATTAAAAACAGAAAATTGCAGCGATAAAATTTTGCAGTCGCAGAAATTATAAAGGTTTTGTTGAAAAAACTCACAGTGTTCAAAAACTCTCTGGAAGCTGGGATAAGTATATAAATCTTGTATATTTAAAATTAATTTCTTATATTTAAATTATTGAAATCAAAATATACAGATTTGAATTGAAATAAATGTAAGACATGGATTATCCAAGGTTCTTAATCGCATTTCTTCGAATCCTAGTATTCCCAAACAATAATGTACGTGGTACATTTTTATTGCAAATGATGTAAAATGCTATCACGTGTATTATTGTTTAAAATCGTGTCATCGAAAAAAAATAAACCCCGCATTAATAAGAGTTCTGATTATCTTAGATAATTTTTACTCGAAAAGATGAGATAATAAAAGTTCAGGAATGGTGTTAGTTTCATTAAATTCTAAAATATGTATTAAATACTGTCTGTTTCACAAAGAAGCATTATCTGAATGAAGACAATATCTGTAAAATATTTTTCTAGTAAAATATGCTGCCCTTTAACAAAGATTTCCAATTAATCCCAGTACTTTTATCGAACGAATTTTAAATAGAGTTTTACTACCGTCTGTGACAACTTTAGAAATTCAATATTTACCGCCAATATCCTTAAATGCTTTCCAGATGAAGAGTAAGTTTAAATAAGTTTTGAAGAGGAGACCTTTAGATGATGTGAAATGAGATAATCTTCTAGATGGAAAAATTCAAGTACCATGATAATAGTTCAATTGTAAGTAAAAGCTTAATTAATACAATCTATTTCTGAAAGTTAATAGATTTAGAGAGTTCAAATTCGTTGACCAGTGTTATCTTAGATTATTTTTATATGAAAAAATGAGTTACTGATAGCTCCGTAATGAAGTTAGTTTTATTACATTTCTAAAATTTGTATTAAATACTGTCTTTTTTACAACAAAGCATTATTTGAATGAATACAATGTATCAGTAAAATATTTTTTCTAATAAAATATGCTTCTCTTTAAGATATATTTCCAACTAATCGCATTACTTTTGTTGAGAGAATTTTAAATGAAATTTTACTACTGCCTGTCACAGTTTTAGGAATTAAATATTTACCAACAGTATGCCAGATGCATTTTTCCAGATGAAGAGTAATTTTATATAAGTTTTGTAGCTGCGACATTTTAATAGTGTGAAAATTGATAAACTTCTAGATGGAAAAATTCGCGTACCAGATAAAAGTTCTATTATAAGTAAATGCGTTACATTAGTGCAATCTATTTCTAGGCGTTAATAGATTTAGAGAAAAAATGAAACGATTTGCATGAGAATAATTATCTTAAAGTACAATTACATTTTTTATTTAATAAAAATATAAGAAATGTATGGGAAAATATTAAATAGAATATATTCGATCATATCTTTTTTTTATCGCAAAGTATTATTTGGATGAAGATAAACTCAGTAAAATATTACAAAATGTAAAAATACCATACTTCAAGTACCTTTTTTTGTTAGTACCTTTTATTGAAATTAGTCTTCCATAAAGTTGAGTTGCAATCGGTGCCAAATTCAAGAATAGAACATTTGTCGACAATATATTTAACAGTTTATAGGAAGTATATAAAAGAATTTCACAGCTATAAATTTTAATGGTATCAACCGTAAGCGTCATAGAGTGTTGGTTAAAGGTCACAAAAAGAATAACTGAAACAGTTTTAGATAAGCGCATGCGCGAGTACTGCTTTGTTATCTACTCACTTGCAATGCCACATACGCAAAATGGCAATTCCTGAGCGTAGAGTGTTTTTGCTGGGAAGATGATTTAAAAGCTACACTAAAGGAAAAAAACTTCCTTTGGGGCTTTATAAATGAACGTGTCTATGTTCCGCCGCTCCTAATGATTTGCCATCGTTGAAACACAGACATGAAGCGGCTAATGTTTGCATTACTCCGGACTTGTTAACCCGGAAGTGTGGAAAGAATTGTACTTTTGGTTGGATGTGAGCCGTATAACTAAAGGTGCACATATTCAACATTTGTAAGAAAAACTGGGTTAGTTTACCTTCAATTTGATGCATGATTTGTTGTAAATAGTCTAAATTATACTGTTATAATATACCATTGAAACGTGGGCATTATTTTGTGGGCACCCTGTAGTTTTGAGTTGTGAGAATTTACGGGCACAAAATAATAAAAGTTTCACATGTGGAAATTTAATAAACTGAAATACTGCTCTCGAACTCGAATATAAGTAAAAATTTCAGATATTTACCATTTTATTTTCACTTATAATAGAGTCAGATAAATATATATAGACCTCAATTGAGAAAATTGAATATTGTTACATAAGAACATACTTTTTAAGAAAAATTGAAAAATCAGATATGAAAATTTTAGAATACAGTATAACTTAAAAAATCTGGCATCATCAGGACAGACATTATGCCGTATTTTAGAAAATTCCGGATTTTTGAAGGAATATCAAAAGTTGTAACTAGGAATATAAAAAGTAGCACTACATTCTGTATGGTGCTTTTAACCATATTTTAAATCATTATTAAGTGACAATTCTGTAAGAAAAAGAGAAAAGTAAATATTAAATAGAATTTTACTTTAATTGATATTTTCTATGTTACAGAAAACAAATCTAATAAACAGTGAAATTATTTCTTCTCTTGTAACTTAGGAAACATAGATATCAACTCTGTTTGCTTAAATTCTTTTAATCGTTCTTTAACAAGTTTTTTTTTTTTTTTTTTTTTTTTTTTTTTTTTCATTTTATACAAATGAAGAATGTCTGTTTCGGAAATACAGTGCTATTTTCCTAAAGCATATATTAATTCTCCAGTCAAATTTATGCATTTTTCTACTGATACCTTTTTTTATTCCGGTTGTTTATCCTCGTCTTCTGAGCTACTACTAGCATTATCGGCGGTTCTATTTAGCTCAACGTCAGATATCTCGCTGCCCGTTAAATTGTCCTTTGTTGCTGCATTTCCGTCAATGCTTAGCGAATCATCTATATCCCTTTTTTCGATATTTAATGCATTTTCAGATTTTGCTTGTTCAATCAGCTCATAAATTGCGGACTTTTCACATGAAATTGTGAAAGCCTGAGAATTTTTTCTCATCATGGATGTCGCCGTTATCGAAAACTCGTTCCGGCCATATATTGCGCCATGCATTCGCCAAAGTTGTCCCCGTTGCTAAGCAACGGACCGAAAAATTTGTTCAAAATATAATCTTCTCTGACAAATGAAAAAACAGTCAAATATTATTTCTTTAGATTTTTACTTTCGATCTTGAAGTTTTTAATTCATAAAGTATTGTTATTTTTACACCCCCATAACTTCAAAGAAAAAAAGAAAAAGGAAGGGAAAATATTATTTTGATGCCGTATTTTTTAAGTTGCCCGATTTCTGAATGCCGGATTTTCGAAGTCACACTGTATTTTTAAAAATGTATATCTTTTGTTATATAAAAGTATTATGTAAATTAAAATACTCATTCTAAAAATATTTAAGCTGTAAATTACATCCTATTTAAAAAAAAAAAAAAAAAAAAAAAATCCAGAGGTAAAATTTTACAGACACAAAAATTATAAAAGGTTATGTTGAAAAAATTCACAAGGTTCGAAAACTCTCTGGAAGCTGTGATAAGTGTAAAAATCTTACATGTTTAAAATTACTTAATTTCTTATTTTTTATAGATTGAAATTAAAATATACGGATTTGAATTCAAATAAATGTAGGGCGTGAATTATCCAAGTTTACACTGGCATTTTTTTTATTGGCAGTATCTCCAAATAATAATATACCTTGTAAATTTTTATTCAAATGATGTAAATACCTATCATGAGAATTATTGTTTAAAATCGTTTCATCCAAAAAACGGATTAATAACAGTTCTGGTCACACTCGTCAACAGTGGCTCTGTTACAGAACTAAAGTTATTTGATTCTAGATCAGTGTTTTGCGCTGATTCCTAATGTGCTTTTAGTTTTTATCTAGGTCGCTAGGTGTTTTTGAGAGATTTGTATATTTAAGTTTATGCTAATTTAAGCTGTTTTGTGTTATTTATGCAAATTTTAGATACAATAAATATCAGATTGAATTACCTTTTCAATGACTAGTGGACTATTTGCTTCATTTAAACATCATGATCTGCATATTCTTAAAATTTATCTGTCCGTTATTATGCCTAATTGGCATTAAGAAGCATACTAGACTTTTATGCTGATTTAAAATCTGCTATCTGTTTCCTTATATCACGTCTAGTTTTTGAGTAAAATGATTTTCTACTTACGGTATTAAACAAATTTGATAAAAGATGCTTTTTAGGGGTGTGTACTTCATTGTCAAAGAGGTGAACAGTGTCTGATTCCTGTCATGGACATAAACAACAATTAATATAATTATTAAGATGCTACTTGGCGCAGAATGATATAAATTTAAATTGATTTTTTTTTCACATTTTTGGTGGCATTACCTATGCTATTCTCCTATTGGCTGGTACCCGTATTTTCCTGTTTCCTCATTGTTTAATGAACTTCTCAGTTGAATTCGCTTCTCCTCTATATATATATGAGCAAGTTTCCGTTATTCTTAGCACTGAGGACGCTACGCTAAACGCTACCGAAACTAGTTTGCTGAAAGTTTGCATATTTTGGCGTTTTTAACGTTGCTTTTAAATCTATAACAATTTATATAATCGAAAAAAAAAATGAAAGACGCAGTAGAAGTTATCCTAACTAGTTGAAGTACATCATAAAGTAGCATAAAAAGCGATTTCAGGCTTTTTTTTTTTTTACCAAAAATTAAAATTTCACTTTATAAAAAAATAAAGTTGTGGTAGAATGAAACAGATAGCAGATTTGAAATCAGCGCAAAAAACTTGTTTAGAAACGTGTCAGCGTACTCGTGTGGCAGAAATATTCGGGCGTCAAGAAACATTAATAGAAAAACATAAAATATATTCAAATGAGGCACAATATTTCACGGTCACATATCAGTATAACCTCAGAAAGAACGTTTTTGAGTAATCATACCATAAAGCAAGTTTGGAATTGCACATCAAACGTGGCAAATGAGGTACGTTCTTACTATAACTAGTTTTATAAATATTCTTTGCACTGCATATTGTACTGAATCTTTATTTTAGTGCACTTCATACGTGCATACCCATTTCATTCTGTTCGAAAGGCTGTAACATCATTAAAATGCTCTTGAAATATTTTTTTTCCCACTGGCCGTAATGTAACGGAAAACTTTTGACTGCCACTGTAATTAAACTATACATGCAATTTTCATAAAATTTGAAATGACCCGACAAAATTTTGCAACAATTATATATTTAAAATTTCAGACCATTCGGTTGGGTAGTTTTTGCTTTGTTATATGCGGACGCACAGATGGACAGACAGACGGACTGAACGACGACTATAGCTGTTAAGCATTTATATAATTACGAATGCACCTAAAAAGCCAGTCTCATAATGTTTTAAGCCTTAAATTTGCATACAATTGTACAAAATTTACAAAATTTCCCTGAATCGAAATATGCAAATATCTCAAAAACAACAGTTGATGGAGTAAATCTAAAACATGATTCGGAATCAGCACAAAAAATAATTAAGAAACAACTAATTTCGATTTTGTGAAAGAGTAAAAGTTCAAATTTGTTGATCAGTGTTATCTTAGATTATTTTTATGTGAAAAAATGAATTACTGAAAGCTACGTAATGAAGTTAATTTTAGTACATTTCTAAGATATGTATATACAGTCCTTTTCACAACGAAGAATTATTGGAATGAAGACAATATCTATAAAATATTTTTACTAATAAAATATGCTGCTCTTTAACAAAGATTTCCAAGTAATCCCATTACTTTTGCTGAACGAATTTTAAATGGAATTTTACTACTATCTGTGACGACTTTAGAAATTCAATATTTACCTACAATATCCTTAAACACTTTCCATATGAAGAGTAATTTTAAATGAGTTTTGAAGCGGGGACATTTTGATGGTGTGAAATGTGATAATCTTCTAGATGGAAAAATTCAGGTACCACGATAATAGTTCGATTGTAAGTAAATGCTGGTAATTAATAGAATCTATTTCTGAAAGTTAATAGATTTAGAGAAAAGCGTGTGACCAAAATTAAACGAATTGTACGAGATAAATTATCTTAAAGTTACATTACATTTTAATATTTATTCAAAAATATAAGAAATGCAAGGAAATTTTTTAAATAGAATAAATTTGATGGTGTATTTTCTTATGCCAAAGTATCATTTGGATGAAAATAAAAGCAGCAGAATATTATAAAATATAGAATACACTGTAATTCATGTATCATTTTTGTTTGTACCCTTTATTGAAGTCATTCTAAAATAGAGCTGTATTGCAGTTAGTGTAAGTTTAAAAACTTCGATGTTTATCGACAATATATTTAACTGTTTTCTACTTGAAGAAAAATTCTCAAGCAATTCGATTGTAAGCTAATACTTTAGATTAGATTAGTACATTCTATTTCTGAAAGTTAATAGATTTAGAAAAAAATGTGTGACCAAAATTAAACAAACAGTACGAGATAAATTATCTAAATATATGATTATAACTTAATATTTATTAAAAAATATAAGAAATGTAGAGAAAATTTGAAAATAGAATGTATTCAATGGTGTGTCTTTTTGTATCCCAAAGTATCATTTAGATGAAGATAAATGCAGTAAAACATTATAAAATATAAAATACATCATACTTCATGTAACTTTTTTATTTATACCTTTATTGAAATCATTATAAAATAGAGCTGTATTTCAGTGAGTGTTAGTTTAAAAGCTCCAATGTTTATCAAGAATATATTTAACTGTTTTCTATTTGAAAAAAAATCCTCAAGCAATTCGATTGTAAGTTAATGCTTGAGATTAGATTAATACATTCTATTTCTGAAAGTTAATAGATTTAGAGAAATGGTGTGTGACTAGAATTAAATAAATGGTACGAGAAAAAATTTCTTAATATATGATTATAGTTAAATATTTATTAAAAAATATAAGAAATGTAGGGAAAATTTTAAAATAGAATATATTCGATGGTGTCTTTTTTTTTATACCAAAGTATCATTTGGATGAAGATAAATGCAGTAAAATATTATAAAATATAAAATACACCGTGTTTCATGTAACTTTTTTGTTTGTACCCTTTATTGAAATTATTGTAATCATTTGTATTGCAATCAGCATTAGTTTTAAAAATCCAACGTATACTTACAACACCCTTAACTGTTTTCCATTTGAAGAATAACATAGGAAAACAGTGATTTTGCGGCACTTAAGTTGGGCAACGGATTTCGAGTAATTTTGGTATGTTGAAAATGAATATAATAGCAAATTTTCTGGATTGGCTCTCGGTTTTGAAACAAGGCAAACAAGCCGATAATGGCACAAGTAAAATTAGTAATTTCACAAGTAATGGCACAAGTAAAATTAAATATGTAAAGACTTATTTTTTTTTACATATTTTGTAACGTATTTTGAGTGAGATCAGTATTTGAAAACATAAATATAGATTTAGCATTACTATTAATATCGTTTCCTGTATAATATTCTAAAATGTGTGTCTTCAGGATAATCTATAATCTCCAACAGTAGTTAGTGGTCAAATAGCAGTCAGTGTCCGAATGTGGCGTCGCAACATGCTTGGTACATTTGAGGCATTATTCTGACACCTTTTTGAAACCGTTCACACTACTCTTAATTATAATTACCCAAGTTTTCAATAAACCTATCTAAATGACAGTGCAAATTACACACCTTAAAGCTTATATCAGCTCCTAATTTTTCGAAATTTTGCAACAGCCAAAGTAGTATATCCAAGTACTTTATATTCCATAATATTAAACTTTTGTAAGTGTCAGAATTACGAATAAGGTGTCTGGCCGCAAAAAAAAATGTTCCTCTGTCAATCCTAAAAATGTTTTTGAGATGTGAGACTTTCCTGGAGTAAAAATAATACAAGTTAGGTGTAAAAATTTATAAGACTGAAAATCACTCTGGAAACTCTAATATAGGTAAACGTTTAAAACACTTAGAATTTTAATTTCACTTTTAACATAGTCAGAAAAATATTTATGGTACTGAATTGCGATAATTGATGGGTATGTGCTATGTATGTATGGATGGGTATGTACCTTAAAATATAGTTAGTTTACAGATAAATTAAAAAATCATAAAGGATTTTTTTTTATTTCTTTTTTATATCAAGGTATTATTTAAATTAAAATACTTGTTATAAAAACATTTCAGCATCAAATTATATCATACATCAAATTCTAAAAATCTTTCGGGGCGGTGAGATTTTATAAGCTTACAAATTATTTTTAAATTTCCAAGTGGAAAAATTTCAAGGTACGAAAACACTATGGAAGCGCGATGCATAAATAAAGTTATACATAATTTATTTCTCATGCTTAATACATTCAGACAAAAAAATACGGGCTTTAATTGAAATAAATGTAAGACATTAATTATTGAAGGCTGTTACTGGCATCCCTGTGAGTACCAGTATCTAAAAAAAATAATCTTCGTGAGAAATTTTCATTGCAAATGCTGTAAAAAACTATCACGAGATTTATTGTTTAAAAGTGGTGTTATCAATAAAACGAGTAATAAGAGTCCTGATTATCTTAGATAATCGTTTTTTGAAAAGCATAGTTACTGAAAGCTTAGAAATAGAGTTGGCTTTATTATATTTCTAAAAACTATACATAAAATATTGTCTGTTTTATAACAAAGCATTATTTGTGAATACAATATCTGTAAAATATTTTAACTAATAAAATATGCTGTACTTTAAGAAATATTTCAAAGTAACTAGATTACATTTTTTTTTATGAATTCTTAAACAGAAATCTACCACTGTCTGTCAGATTTTTAGGAAGTCAGTGTTTGCCGACAATATCCTTATTTACTTTCCATGCTGAAGAATAATTTTAAATAAGTTTTGAAGCGGAGACATTTTAATAATGTGAAAAGTGATAATCTTCTTGATGGAAAAATTCATGTGCCACAATAAAAGTTCGACGGTAAGTATATGCTTTAGATTAGTATAATCTGTTTCTGAGAAATATTAGATTTAGCGAAAAATATGTGAGGAAAATTAAACGAATGGTAAGAGATAAATTATTTTAAAGAGAATAGTCATATTTTATTATTTGTTAAAAATTCACAAATGTAGCTGGAAATTTTAATTAGATAGGTTTCGTAAGAAATACGCATTCTCCCCTATGTGGGAATTTCTGAAAATATTTTGCAGATTTACGCCTGTCAAGACCCCTAGAACCCCAAACCACCCCCAGTTCAAAACTTTAGTTATCTATCTATCTATTTATCTCTCTCTCTCTCTCTCTCTCTCTCTCTATATATATATATATATATATATATATATATATATATATATATATATATATATATATATATATATATATGTAATAATAAAAATTTTCGCCTCTTTTTTTTAGTAGAACTATTTCAAATTCTTAATATTTTTCCTTTTTTACCTATCTTTAATAATATCTTAATATCTTTTGTCTTTTATTTTATGCATTTAAAGTTGCGTATTCTTTTATTATTCTAAAAAACCTTAATCCATTCGCCTAATCTTATAAAACTAATTAAATTACTTTTTCATTTTATTCTAAAACTAAATTCTCTTTCTTTCGAATGTTTTAATATCATTTATTCTTTCATGTTCTATACCCACAATTCCATGCGTCCGCCAGCGCTATTTGCGCTTTTATTATGACGCCGTATAAAGAGTTCTTTATCAACGTCATCCTTTCCCATCGAATCGTAATTTGTTCTATGTCCCATCCTCCCCCTCCTCTCTTCTAGCATTGGTCTGTTACTGTTCTTTAACCGTTCGCGCGTTGTTGTTCGGGGTACAAATATCGTTACATCGGCGATGGAGAGAAGATTTTTACGTTTTTCTCGTTCTCTAATTAAGCTGCGTCGCTTGGAATGAACGTTCAAATGTGTAGATCCTATTCTTATAACATCTAAAGTCTTATGAAGTGATGATCGATTTTTGTGAGTGGATGGAATAACTACTGGAAGTGTTTTACTATGTTTTTGTCAATAAAACCAGTTTAAAAAGTGACGATGACTCTCTATATTCATGACGTAAGGGAAATTATCAATGTGTTTCGAGCCTGTCTTTCTCGCCACCCTGACTGCAATCCGGTATTTTCAATATAACGGATGGATGGTTTTGATTGCTCTACTACATTTTATGTCGAGGTGTACTGGTGTCGCCTAAATATCTGAAAGTCGGTAGCAAAATGCTATATATATATATATATATATATATATATATATAACTTTTTATGGACACGATAACTTCCATAATTCTGCACAAATCTCTTTCAAACTGAAACATAAATTCAATGGGTAGAAAGTTAAGTCAAATCGGTCAAGTTGGTTAATGAACAATATCGGACCAAGGGAGCGGAAATAGGGAGGGGTTTTGTGAAAACCAAAAAACCTAAATAAATTCTTAATTATAATGCATATCATATCAAATCAGTTTAAAGTTACTATTACTTCTAGGAAAAGGGATGAAACTTATGCATTAGAGAATTTTGATAAAAGTAAAAATTGGATCAAGGGGCGAAAAAAACAGGGTTTTAGGGAGAAAAAAATTCATAACTTCGTCAATTCTTAAGAAATAAAGTTCAATTAAACATATTATAAATCTTATTCATATTATCTAAAAGTTTTATATTGACATGTTTTTAATAAATCCAACTCTTACCAAAAAATAAATAATAATAAAAAAAAAAAAAAGAAGAAAAAAAATGGGGGTGTTGAAGAAGAAAAAAATTCATACCTTCGTCAATTTACAAGATATCCAATCAGCTTAAATTTACTATACATCTTAATATTACATACAAGTTTCATATTGACAAAATTTTGATAGGACCAACTCTTACAGTAAAAACAAGTTAAACAAAAATAGCAGTTGAAGAAAAAAAATTCGCATTAAGGATGTACTCAAATCCAAACGGTTCTTTTCTGACTCATTTAAAATTCAATTTTCCTCTCAAACGCATTTAATTGGCAGGTTCTCTATTCAGAAACTCCAATGTGCCGTAATGGTCGATTTTATGATAAAAGCAGAATATATTTCAAAAAATGGTAGCAAGTGGGCATTTTGAACCGAATTTCCCGAAGGTGGTCCCATGCTGGAAACTAAAACGATGGTCGTACTGGGAAAATGATTGCTTTTAAATCACGTTCTAATTAATTGAACGAAAAATAAAATCCCAGGTAGCTTATAAACCTCTTCAAAAAAATCACGTCAGCAAGTTTCCTGTTTTTATTTTTAAAAATGAGTCGGAAAAAGTGTCAAAACATTTTGAGTTGTCGAGCGTGGAAAACTATTTTTTTTAATACTTCCTTTACATGATTCTGATAAGACCAGCTTTTACAGAAAAATGAAATTAAAATCCCGTCAAAAGCGGCCAGATAAAATTGTTAAACTGGGTTTATCTTTAATCTTGTTTTAATCTACCTCCGCCTGTAGGCCGAGCCGGCAGGGATTTTCTTAATACCAAAGTACCATTTGGATGAACATAACTGCAGTAAAGTATTATAAAATGTAAATATTCTATATTTTAACAGATTTTTTTGTTGTTGTTAATTCCTTTTATTGAAAAAATTCTAAAATAGAGTTTTTTTTTTCCTTTTGTAATCAGTGACAGTTTTAAAATGTCCAACCTTTATCGAGAATTTTCCTTACTGTTTTATACCTGAAGAATAATTTAAAAAATGTTTTGGAAATGAGAAACCTTAAAGACGCAGAAAAGAAAAAAAAATATAGTTG
The DNA here is from genome assembly GCA_963932465.1 of Maratus speciosus. NCBI lineage: Eukaryota > Metazoa > Arthropoda > Arachnida > Araneae > Salticidae > Maratus > Maratus speciosus. Next base: position 196,702,424 of record OZ010792.1, on the reverse strand, counting down.
TAAGAATACATAAGGTTTAAAAGCACCCAGGAAGCTTAAATATAAATAAATGTTTCAAATATTTACAAATTTATTTTCACACTTAATAGAGCCGGGTAATTATATATGAACGTGAATTTAGGAACATTAATAGAATCCATTTCCGACAGTTAATAAATAGATTTAGAGTAGGGGTGCACAACCTTTTTAAGAGAAGGGCCACTTTCAAAAATGTCTGGGTTGTCGAGGGCCACATCAGTCACACGAAAAGAATTCTATTTCGGGGAGGTGGGGGGGAGGAGGTAACCGCTCTAGGTTCCCCTTGGCCATTCAGCATGTCCAATTCAGTGGGCAAGGATATATCAACAGTTTACGTTTATATTTATAAAAAGGATTAATTTGAAAGAGTGATAATATTCCAAGGCTTTATTCGGGGGAGTAAATTTTGTTTTATTAAAAGTGCTAAAAAACAAACATAGGCATGAAAATGGCTGGTGCCGAAAAAAAATGCGAACTTTATGAACGAAGGGGACAGGAAGAACCGATCAACAAGATTTGAGATTTTTACGCACCTGATCAACGAAATTTGTGATTTTTCAGTCCCGATCAACGAAATTTGAGATTTTTTTCCGCGTCTGATCAGCAAAATGTGCGATTTTTTTTCGTGCCCGACCAAAGAAATTCGTGATTTTTTGGATCCCGATCGACGAAACTCGCGCCTTTTTCGTGCAAGAACGACGGAATTTCCGATTTTTCCACCCTTGACCGATGAGATTCGCGATTTTTCCGCGAACGATCAACGAAATTAGGGATTCTTAACTGACTCCGACGAAATTTGCGATTTTTTTCAAACGGTAAATTGACGAGATTTGCGATTTGTTCTCGCGGTAATCTGACGAAAGTCGCGATTTTCCCGCAGCCAATCAACGAAATTTTCAATTTTTTCGCGCATCATCGAGAAAAATCGCGATTTTTTTGTACCTGACAACGAAATTTGCGATTTTGAGTCTGATTGGGAAAACTCGCGATTTTTCCGTGTCCGTTCGACGAAGCTTGCGATTTTTCCGAACTCGATCAACGAAATTCGCGATTCTTGACTAAAGAAATTTGCAATTTTCCCGCGGCAAATTGACGTCATTCCCGATAAACAAACGAAACACGCGATTTTTCCGCACCTAATTGACAAAATTCGCGATTTTTTAAACACCCGATAGACGAAATTCACGATTCTTAACTGACTGACGAAATTTGCAATTATTTCCCGCAGCAAAGTGACGAAATTCGCGATTTTTTTCGCGCAACTTCCGAAACTGACGATTTTTCCGCAGTCGATCAAGAAAATTTGCCATTTTTTTCGCGCATCATCAACAAAATTGATGATTTTTTCGTGCCCGATCAACGAAATTCGCGATTTTTTCGAGCCCGTTCGCCAAAACTCGCGATTTTTCCTATCCCGACTTTTCCGTGCCCTATCGGTGAAATTTCCGATCTATGAAATTCCCAAATCTTAACTCACTGACGAAATTGGCAATTTTTTCCCGCAGCAAATTGACAAAATTCACGATATTTTTCTCGTGACTGACGAAACTCACGCCGCAGTCGATCAAGAAAATTTGCAATTTTTCCACGCATCATCAACAAAATTTATGATTTTTTTTCGTCCCCGATCAGCGAAATTTGCGATTTTCACGCGCCTGATCGACAAAATTTGTGATTTTTCCGTGGCCGATCAATGAAATTAGAGATTTTTCCGTGCTCGAACCACAAAACTCGCAATTTATCCGCGCCCGATCAGCGAAATTTGCTGGTTTTTTCCGTGCTTCATCGACCAAATTCGCGATTTTATCGTGCCCGATCAAGGAAATTTGCGATTTTTCCGAGCATCATCGACAAAATTCGCTATTTTACGCACCCAATCAACGAAATTCGCGATTTTTTCCACGCCCGATTAACAAAATTCGCGATTCTTATTTGACCAACAAAATTTTAAAATTTTCCGGCGGCAAAATGAAGAAATTCACGATTTTTTTTCAACTTTTGGACAAAAATTGTAATTTTTTTACAGTTATAAATTGACGAAGTTCGCGGGCCACACGTTACCCCCTCGCGGGCCACAGGTTGTGCATCCCTAATTTAGAGCAACATATGTGAGCAAAATTAAACGAATTGTAAGAGTTAAATTACATGGAAGTATCGTCACATTTAAATATTTATTGAAAAATAAGAAATGTAGTTAAAAAGTTTCATATATTTTTTAGATTTTATCTAACAATGTCTCTTTTTATATCAAAATATTATTTGGTGGAGGTTATTTGTTTAAAATATTTTAGAATGTAAAATACGTCAAATTATACGAAACAGGTCCTTTTACTATCTTTTATTCTAAAATAGTGCTAAGAATTCTAAAATAGCCCGATGTCGCAATTAGAGTAAATTTTAGAAATCCAGCGTTTATCGGCGATATCTTTCAATATTTTCTATTTGAAGATTTTCTATTTGAACTAATACTTAAAATGTTTAGGAACGGTGAAATTAAAAACTATTAATTATAAGAAATAACTTCTAAATATGGTAGACTTTACTTATATTCGATCTTACAGGGATTTTTTTAACGTTGGGAATTTCCCTACTTAGAACATTGGTCGGTTTCGTAACTGTAAGAATTTGAGTAAATATATAGACCTGAATTGGTTATATTGAAGAATATGACCTACCTTAGAATATTATTAATTTTAAATGCATATTCTAAAATATGAAATAAAATTGAATTTTTTAATCGTACTTTCCAACTTTCGCGCTTTCTTTACACGCACACACATGTATGTATATAACATACATTGAACCAGAAATAATAATAAAAAAAAATAATTCAAGATCGGTTTCAAAAGACTAGAATATAAGGAACTATTAATTAAATAAATTTTGCGTTTCAAAGTATGTTTTTTATATAAATATACAGTCTGATACGCTTGTTTTAATATTTCCATTAGCATATATAAGCGTTTTTATATATAGCAAGACATTTTTAAAATTAAAATAATGGATGCAATAAATTTTAAACTGCATAATACATAATATTTTAAGACACGTTTATTTTTTCCCCTTAATATCTTTTTTTTTTCTTTAAATAATTCTAACCTTTAACACTGTTATACTGCAGTAAAGGTAGACAGGGTAATTGTAGCAAAAAGACAGAGTAATGTAGCAAAAATTACTTTAGGATCTCTTAGTGCTCAAATACCAAACTTTAACAGAACATAAAACTTAAATCATTCAAATCATTCCGTTACCTTACTAACAAGGAAGGTCTCCTTACGGGAATACTCAGAAACATCTGAAAAAAGTACAGAATGTTCTTCTCATATGGATACATATGTTAATAAAAAAAATTGGCGGAACCTCGATAGAGCATATGTAAAAAAATAATGAAAATTTCGCTTATTTGGCGATTTATCACTTGTTGGCGATGAAATAATAATAATAAAAAAATACGCTTTTTATGTCGTATATTCTTTAAGCAAAAAACTTTTTATGTTGAATTTGTTTAAATAAGTTTAATTTAAATAACTTTAGTTTTGTCATTATTAGTTTGTTTTTAACTATAGTTTTGTCATATATATTTATATGTATTTATAATGAAATTTAAATATTATATTTACTAGTTATAACAACATTTAAATTATTTCTAGCTCAAAAATAAGTCCCATTGAGCACTGTCGATTTGATTTTGTTGCTATGGAAACAGCGTTTTCTTCGATATCGAAAATTATAAAGGCAAAATTCTTCATGTGAACTTTACATTTGAACAGCCTTTGAAACTTAAAAAGCTGGCTATAAATTAAAACACATATTTACATCTAGAAAAACATAGAAAATACTTTTCCAGCGATAAAATTAAATAACTAAAGCAACCACCAACATGTACGTGTAATAATATATATATATATAATAAACTCTTTCATTGATTAAGTTCAAATCCATTAAATACCGCACATTCTAAAAATCAATTAAGCAATTTGCAGAAGTATTAAAATCGTTTGCCTTTGGCGAGGAAAAATCCTGCTCTCCAAATCGCGTGTAGCTTTCGTATTTTCGCGTCAAATATTAGAAAGTATTTTATTTTGTTACAGTCTTTCTACTGTAATTCCGCCGCTAAATTTAACTGGTCCTTTATTACATACATAAGTAGTTTCACTAGCATTTTTTTTCAACCTATTTTGAGTATGCCCAGTAAGGAGTCTTTCCTTGTAAGTGCTTTATGAGTATATCAATAAGCATTTTGTTTTACATTTAATATAAATATCCTTAGTACATATTTTCTCTTCTCATGAAAATAGAGCCCTAGCGGTAAATAAATTTTAATTACTTCAGGACTGTCAAAGGCTAAAATAGAGCTTCATCGAAATATGTGCAGGCTTTAACCCTTTGAGCTCTGGCGGGTGAATCTCTTCAAAATTCCAAATGTCACTTTGGCACCAGTATCTTTCAAAGAAGAAATTCGGTTTACGATATACATGAAAAAATGCATTAAACCTTTTTCGAATAAATTTGGTCGAATATTCCGGTGCCATTATCACATTCTGGAATTAAAATTAAGTGGTAAAAAATTCAACCATCAGAGCTCAAAGGTTAAACATCCAATGTGTACAGATAATATACGATTTTTCTTATTTAAAAAAAAATCTAAACGCTTGAAGTGTAAATTTTTTTTTTTTTTTTTTTTTTTTTTTTTTTTTTTTCTGTCCAACTGATATAAATTCTATACAAGGCAAGAAAACACTCTGAAAATTCGAATATAAATGAATGCCTAACACTAGATAAAAAATTTCTGACATTTAATAAGCTCAATGAAAAATGTATGGAACAACGTTAAAACTATATATTCTGTAAGAAGCCAAATACCTAGTGTGTACCTTTTTTATTGTTATAAACTGAAAGTTCAATTGCAAAAAATTGATGAGAATTTTAGATTATAGCAACAATTAATTGTGACTCTTAATAAATTTAGAAATGTATAGAGTCGATTTCCCAGAATTTTTAAATATCAGCTTCTGTAAGAGTGTCGTTATTTATTAATAAAAATTATAAAATTGAAAATATAAGCTAAAATGTATAATATTTCTAAAACATATTCAACAAAACTACAGTATCTTTTCTTAAGTCAAACCATCATTTGACTAATAATATCTGTTGTAAAATATTTTAAAAATTGATTACATCGTATTTTAAGAAAGAGCTTTCTCTTTAAAAATATAATTCTATCTCCCTCGGTTTCAGTTTTAGAAATCTTCCTTATAATATATTTAACTGTTTTCTTTCTCATTAGTAATCGTAATTAGTTTTTGAAGAGGATAAAAATGCCCTTGCTTTAAAAAAAAAAAAAAAAAAAAAAAAAAAAAAAAAAAAAAAAAATCACATGATACCAACTTTCGAATATAATTAAAGGTCTTAAATTAACTAGTAGAACGTATTTATAATTATTAACGGATTTCAAAAGAAATATTCTCAGTTCATTTGATGGCATGATAAAGTAAGGTCTTACAATACGGTTTATTGTAAAACAATATTGTAAAAGTTAAAATTAAACTAAAAGCATTATTATATTTCTAGAATATACGCAAAATTGTCTATTCGATATCAAAACATTATTTCAATGAAGTAAAATGTTTTAAAGTATAAGGTATAATACTTCACATAATGTGTTTATTTATTTCAGTACCTATCTTATTTTAAGCGAACTCTAAAATAGGTTGTATTTCCGCCAGTGTCAGTTTTAGAAATTCATGCTTACAATTACAATATCCTTTACTGTTTTCATTCAGAAGGATATAATCCTAAATAACTTTTGCAGATAAAAGATTTTTACTAGCTTAAAAATAATACAATTTCCACATGGAAAACAATCACGAGACGTGAAAGTTTGAATATGCGTAAATTTCTTAAATTAACTAACAGTGTTTATTTTTAACTATTGGTAGACTTCGAGCGACATATACGCAGCTGAATTCGGGGAATTGGTGTGCATAGTTTTACTGTATTGGAAATATATGGTCTTACAATATATTTCTCTTGTAAACTATATTAAAAAATCGAAATAGAATTAAAAGAATTAATATATTTCTAAAATACATTCAAAACTGTCTGTTCTATTAAAATCTTATTTGAATAAAATAAATCAACAACTATAAAATAATAAACTGCTGCAAGATATTTTAAAATGAAATGTACAATAGTTCAAGAAGCGTTTATTTTTATTTTAGTGCCTTATTTTAAGTGAATTCTAAAATAGATTATATATCTGTCAGCGTCAGTTTTAGAAATTCTTGTTTGATAACAATATTCTTAAATGTTCTGATTCTGAAGGGTAATCCTAAATAACTTTTACAGATGAGAAATTTTACTAGCTTAAAAATAATAAAAGTTCTATATGGAAAAGATCAAGAAACACGAATGTTCGAATATGTCTTAAATTAACTAACTACATTTATTTTGAACTATTACTAGTCTTCGAGAGAAATAAATATACGCAGCTAAATCGGAGGAATTGCTATGTAGGTTTACTGTATGGGATTTGTATAGTCTTACAATATCTTTCTTAAAATATATTGAGAAATTAGAAATGGAGTAGAAAGTATTAATATATTTCTAGAAAATATTCAAAGCTGCTTTTCTACTACAATCTTATTTGAATGAAATAAACTAAAACATTTAAAATAAATATTGAGATGCAATGCTTCAAGAAAGGTTTTTCTTTATTTTAGTACCTTTTATTAAACGAATTCAAAAATTGGTTCTATTTCTGTCAATGTTAGTTTTAGAAATTTAGTGTTTACTGACAATATCCTTAAATATTTTCTTTCTGAATAGAGATCTTAAATAATTTTTGAAGTGGAAAAATTATAAATGGATCTGAAAATCTACCCTATATATATAAAATCCTAATGAAACGAATTTATGAAACGAATATATGAAACGCCTGAAATGTAACGATTCTTTGAATCGACTGATTAAACAACTGATTATGTTTCACGGTGATTTCTCCCATAAAAGGAATACTTTGCGATGAAATTAACACCAAAAATCAATATCGATCCGCAGATTTCAAAACTGGTATTAGAATTTTTAAATTCGATTTAGTTTTCGAAATATTAATTTTTTTCTAATTTTATATACATTTTTCTAATGATGGCAATTCAAATTTTAATCAAACAGATATTTTTTTTTCAGATTTTAGAAAAGGTTACTATTTTAAACTAATTTGGCGAGAAGTCTGGCCTCCCTTAAATGTATGCTAAGAAATGTATCATGTTACTTTTATTCATAATTCAATTTGTATTTCATTATCATTTTATTTAATACAAGCAGAAACATTTAAAATAAATGGCTTTCACTTCTTTATTTTTTTTTAAACGAAATGAAAAGAAAAATATTAGGCACAGATGGAATATACGCACTGGGGTACCTAATTGGCGCCAAAATGACATTATTTTGGTTGACATGGTAACCCGGCTATTGTTGTTTATTTAATAATAAGTGTTTATTATTTTATTTTCTTTTTTTAAATTAGATAAATTATTTTGTTCTATAGTTTATTATTTTTTTTTTATATTTTCCTTTAAAAATAAAAAGTAATAGAAAATAATTAAAAAATACGGTACTACTTAGTTATTCCATCGACCCATTTCGCCAAATTATATAAATCGCCAAACCACTCGCCAAATTATACAAATTGGCATAATTTTTATTTTAAATAACGAAAGAACAAAGAAAATAGTATAACATTAATAAATATACAAATAAAACGTCGAAATAAAAATCACGTGATGACGTAAGGACGTGTAACTTGCTTAAAGTCAAGTGAATGTGACATTTATCAACCATTATTGGCATTTAATCTTATAGTTTGGTGATAGATTTTGGTCGACGGGATAACTAAGTAGTACCAAAAATACATATGTAACTGGTATTTGAAAACGAGGATTTCGCCAAATTTTCGTAAAAAAAATCATGCTAAACCGGGTGCGTATATGACATCTGGCCAAATATTAAATGATGTAAGAAACGATGACATTTAATTCCAACTTCAAAGCAATGTTATAATTTACCACTCGAAAAATAAAAAGAAATGCTAACTGGCGAGTTGAAAAATAGTTATTGGCGAGATTTGCACCCGGCTAGCGTAACAGTACCAAGAATTCTTTGCGACAATGCTTTTATGTAGTATTATTCGAAAAAAAGAATTGAGTTTTTTAAATCGAAATGGAAAACTTTCGGCACGGATGCCACATACGGTCCCATATTGGCGCTATTTTTTTCTGACGCCAATGTCATATGCGCAACGGGTACTTAACTGGCACCATAGTATCGTTATTTTGCTTGATTTGATAAACCGGATGTTGTTGTTTATGCTGTTGATCTTTTCCCCAAATTAGCGTCGGAAAAAAATCGCGCCAATATGGGGCCGTACATGATATCTGGGCCAAAATTTCCTTTGAAAAGCGAAGGGATCAGAGCGTATTTATTTATGGCAGTTACATGACTTGGACTATTATAATATAGATGAAATGATGGCGATAGAATAATATTTGGCGACTTATTACCTGTACCTGGCTAATATTAAAGTACCAAAATGGCACCAGGAATATAAAAAGCGAAGTGGTTCGCCCGGAACTAGATGATAGTCACATGACTTAGGCTATTGTTATAGAAATTGTTTTAAAATACCGGGAGACAAAGACTCTGTACACTTAATTCCTTTTATTTTTAGCTTCTTTTCAAACGTTTAACTGATTCTCTTTAATAAAAACGAAAACAACCATTGGATGTCTTAACAGCAACTGATTCGGCCTTAAATTTTTGAAATCAAAGGAAATTGAATGGAAACCCGTTTACAGGGAGATCTGCATAGCTTTTTTCAGTATAATTCAATCTTCTATAATATTTTGTAAACCGATCAGATTAGCGTGTTTTTAGATTTTGCGGTGTCTGAACGGGGGTTAGCGAGCGTAGCTTGCAGGGGGCAGAGCCCCCTAGTATTAATATATTTCTAAAATATCTTCAAAACAGCCTCTCGTATTAAAAAATTATTTGACAAAAAAAATAAATAAATAAATAAATAAATATATTGCTAACATTTTAAAGAGTAAGAAACAATGTTCAAGAAAGGTTTTATATATATATATATATATTAATACCTTTTATTAAACGGATTGTAAAATTAGTTCTATTTCTGTCAATGTTAGTTTTAGAATTCCAGTGTTTACTGACAATATCCTTAACTATTTTGTTTCTGTGGTGTGATCTTAAGTAAGCTTCCAAGCGGAGAAATTTGAAATGGAATCAAGAATATTGAAATATTTCTAAAATATATTGAAAACTACCTTTCGTATTAAAAACTTATTTGAATTAAATAAACAGCTGTAAATCGTTTTGAAGAGTAAGATACAATGCTTCAAGAACTGTTTCTTTTTATTTTAGTGCTTCTTTTATAAAACGAATTCAAGAATTGTTTTTTTTTTTTTTTTTTTTTTTCATTCAATGTTAGTTTTAGAAGTTCAGAATTTAGTGACTATATTCTTAACTGTTTTGTGTTTGAAAATTAATTTTAAGATTAATTTTTGAAGATTAGTTTAATTTTAAGATTATTTTTTTCTTCATTTTTGAAGCGGAGAAATTGTTTAGCGAAAAAATTATAAAAGTTCGCCATATAGTCCAGGCAATAGAGACCGTATGGGGGGGCTCTACCTAGCAAAATTCATGGTAGTTCTGGGAAAAGGCTTACTATATTTTTTTGGGTCGCCGAATCCGAATTTTTAACTTCCCATCAAAATTTCCCCCGGCAACCACCCCCCCCCCCCAAATTTTGGTGAAATGCCCCCCAAAAAAGGTTTTTATTAAAAAAATCATTTTTTTATTGTCTTAGGGGAAAAGTATCTAGAAATTCAGAAAGTACACAAAATTTGCAACAAATTAGATGTATGACATTATGACTTAGGATGAAAAGGAAGGGGGGTTCTGCCTCGGAACATGCGCGCGGTGCTGCGTGAACTAAGTTGGGCAATTACACTTAACCACTCACACGTTTACATTCGCCCTCCCATCTCCCCTCCGAACTTTCTCTATAAGGTTTACTTTAAGTTTTTTGGGTCGCTGAATCCGAATTTTTAACTTCCCCCAAAATCCCCCCCCCCCCGAAACCCCCCAAATAGTTGTTCTTTACTTAAATTTCTCATTGTTTTAGAGGAAAAGCATTACGAAATTCAGAAACTAGACAAAATTTGCAACAAATAGAATAGATGACATTATGACGTAGGATGAACGGGGAGGGGGGGGGGCTGCCTCTGAACATGCACTGCGGCTCTACGTGCACTAAGTTATGAAGTCCAGGCAATAATGGATTTTACATGGAAAAATTAATACTAGTTCTGGATTTCGACTCACTTTATGTTTTTTAGGTCGCTGAATCCGAATTTGTAACTTCCCACCAAAATTTCTCCCGGCAACCCCACAAAAAATTGATTTTTGTGAAAATATTTGGTTTTTGAGAAAAGCGCGTGGGGAATGCTCCGAGGCAGCCCCCTCTCTCCCCGTTTATCCTACGTCATAATGTCATATATCCTATTTGTTGCAAATTTTGTCTAGTTTCTGAATTTTCTAATGCTTTTCCCCTAAAACAATAAGAAATTTAAGTTAAAAACAACTATTTGGGGGGGGGGGTGGATTTTGGGGGTAAGTTAAAAATTCGGATTCAGCGACCCAAAAAACTTAAAGTAAACCTTATAAGGAAAGTTCAGAGGGGAGATGGGAGGGCGAATGTAAACGTGTGAGTGGTTAAGTGGAATTGCGCAACTTAGTCCACGCAGCACCGCGCGCATGTTCCGAGGCAGATCCCGCCCTTCCCCTTCATCCTAAGTCATAATGTCATATATCTAATTTTTTGCAAATTTTGTCTACTTTCTGAATTTCTAGATACCTTTCCCTTAAAACAATATATTTTTTTTTTTTTTTTTTTTAATAAAAATCTTTTTGGGGGGCTTTTTACCAAAATTTGGAGGGGGGGGTGGTCGCCGGGGGAAATTTTGGTGGGAAGTTACAAATTCGGTTTCAGCGACCCCAAAAACATAAAGTAAGCCGATTTCCAGAACTACCATCAATTTTGCTAGGTAAAATTCCCTATTGCCTGGACTAATAGCAAAATTCACGAGATGCAAGTGTTTGAATAAAAGTAAATAGATAACTAGAAAAATGTAATTAAAGTAAAGATTAATTTTAAGATTATGATTATTTTTCCGTAATTTTTGAAGCGGAGAAATTTTGCTAGCGAAAAAAATTATAAAATTTCGCCATAGCAAAATTCATGAAATGCGAGTATCTGAATAAAAGTAAATGTCTTACAATATCTAGAAAAATGTAATTATAAAGATTAATTTTAAGATTATGATTATATATTTTTTAATTTTTGAAGCGGAGAAATTTTGCTAGCGAAAAAAATTATAAAAGTTCCAAATAGCAAATTTCGCTAGATGTGAATGTTTGAATAAAAGTAAATGACTAGCAAAATGCATTTCTAACTACTCAGATATATGAGAGAAATATATAAAGTGGTGGCCAAAATTGTGGACACTTTTAGGTAGATTTCATTACAAAAAGTAAACTGCTACCTATTGCAGCCGTCCGAAGGAAAACACTTCGAGAAATTGTGCGATATTTTCGTCGATCATGACCTCCAGATACGAAAACCACCCTCTGTTGAAATGCCGAGTTATATATGTTATATAAAAAATTTTTATTTTACTATTCATTTAAATTATTCTAAATTGCCGGCATATGCATTATTTCCCCTTTTTTTAATACGCTCTATTATTTATTTCTAGTTAAATTCCTATAATTTAAAACGCGTATCTTAATAATAGACTTATTCCAAAGCGTAATCTAAACTTTTAATCCCTTCATTAATTTTTATCGTCTACCAAACTGTAAAGTTCTGAACGCAGTTACTTATTTTTCGAACGTTTATCAAAGCCATTTTTGCATTTTTATTCTATTTGATCTCATTTTCCCGCCCGCTAGGCCTCAGCCCTTTCACATCGAAGTTCTTCGATTAGCGGCGCCGGGATTCTCTTCTGTGACGTTTCTCGGTCGTTCTCCATTGGCTGAGTGACGGATCGCAGTTTCACTTGGAGTCTCGTTCGTGATTTTTGTTGGGTTAGCCTAAAGTTTTCATTTCAATCGGAATTCCTCCGCGAATTCTAATAAATAGTTCGAGCATGAGCTCAGAAAGAGATTTTTTTGTGTTGTTTGATTGTTTACATAACGTGTTACCTGGTGTCCTAAGCCATGTAGAATAATCATTTCGTGAATTAACATCTATTCCGCATGAGTAACTAGTTCATGCTTGAGTGGAATGCTCTGATTTCTCATCCTGTGGGAATTGTTTAATGTTGTTATGTTCTGATGGAATAAACAGTTTCCTATGACTACGTTTCCATGCTTTTAACCCTTAAATGCCGGATTTTTCAAAAATCATTGTAATAATGTTTTTCGGCTTTCATTTTTTAAATAAATCATAGGAAAAATACTTTTAAAAATTATATTTTGTTTTAAGTATAGTTTACGGCTAAAAACAGTTTGTTACTAATCGGCAATACTGGTGTTTAATTGAAAAAATAATTTTCCTTGATAAAATTCTATAATATTAAACACACAAGAATGTTAGGAACTATAATAAAAAATAAATTTTACTTGCTCACTGCCAAATAAAATAGGGTATTTCGCAAGCTTCCAAACAAAACAAAAAGAAGAAGTAGCAACAATTGAAAAAATAAATCCATATTTATTCTTAAACAGCGCAAGTGTTGCCATCTACATGTTGAAGATCGATTTAATAATATTGTCAGAATGTATTTTATTGGCATTATTAGGCATTATAGCTTCAATATTATTCTAATAGTATTTTAGAGCCTAAATTGGGTATGTTGCCGATAAGCAACACCCGGCATTTAAGGGTTAATTGGGAAAACCCCATATTTCTTCATACGCCTTTTTTCACCACTCACGCTGCCTTGTCTTCATCATGAATAAATAAGAGTTTGATTGGACTATACCAATATTATCATCGCTCTACAGCTGCTAAATTTTCACAGAGTTGATACCTCCACTAGCGATGCATGTGCTAAGTGGTATGATTGCTATACAACATCACCAGCGGCTGATTAATATGTGGTACTAATCCAGTAATATGAAATAAAAAACAAGACGTGATTGTTCGACTTAACACATTAAATTGTTTCGTAATATATATATATATATATATATATATATATATATATATATATAATTTATATTAAGAAATTTTAATAATTTAAGTCTCACTAATTTTAGATATGAATTATTTTGTGTAATGTCCGTGATATGTACTGAAGCTAAATTTATTAATTTAATTTTAGTAATGGGAAATAGATGATGGATTGTATTTATATAATGGTTATATATTATCATTCAAATTTTTATGCTGCTGATGCGCAAGTCATTATGAATGATCGCTATTTAGATATTTTAATTACATTTAGAATTGCAAGAATTCTTTTTGAAACACAAATTCTTTTAAGAGGTATCTTTTATATATTTTATAAATATATAATTTCTGTTAGCTAAATGTTTTGCAACGTTAGCAAACTATTTAAAAAAATAAATAAATATGCGCTAGGTTTATTGATGCAATTGCGCAAAAACCTAGTGTGTTATCATATGATTTCTAATTTTGTAGATACTTGATACCTAAGAAATTCCATTTTATGCTGCATGTTTGTCATCTAATATGGTCAATATTAAACTTAATTTCAACATGATCATATCACTGCTCTTCATTAGTCATTAATTAATTTATGTTAATAAATTTTAATAATTTAAGTCTCACTAATTTTAGGAATGAATTATTTTGTATAATGTCAGTGTTATGTATCGAAGCTAAATTTATTATTTTAATTTTAGTAATTGGAAATAGATGATGATTTATAATTATATAATGGTTATATATCCATATATATATATATATCCATATATATGTATATGTATATATATATATATATATATATATATATATATATATATATATATATATATATATATATACATTTACATATGAAATGTGTCATGCTGTAACTCTCAAAGTTTTGAACAGATTTGGATGAAATTTCTCATATGCATAGTACATACTAATGTCTTGACCGAGTTCGTTGGCCAGCTTCATCCGCCATCTTATTTCAAAATGGCTTTGAATGGTCTTTGAATTTTATGCACACTTTTGGAAATTTTTTGGTTAACTTTCTCTTTAAAATGACCTATATTCTTAACTTACACTGTGTGACTCATTAAAATATCTTACATTCTGTTTAAAATTATACATAAGAGTTTGCATTTTGTGAAACATAATATTTTCTATACGGTAACTTGAGCTGAGATGCCATGTTGTACAAGATACCTTATCACGTAGTTTTCATATGCGCATGCGATGTAGAGAAACGATTCTCAGTTGTAAGAAAGAGGGTTAAATAGTGATACTTTAATTTCTATTTGCGTTGTTTGTTTTTTTTTTTTTTTCAATTTTTAAGTGGTACTTTGTTATTGCTGTTTCGACTTAACATTTCTGGTAAGTGTCCAAAATCTTTTACGCGACTTCTTTATTTGCCTATATTCTTAGTTTAAACACCAGAGAAATAAATCTGATGTTTCTAGATAGTACTGGCACCTGACCTTTCTGCCAAGCATAAATGGTGGCCGGTTCCAGCTTCTTCTCGTTAGTGTGTGTGTGTGTGTGGGGGGGGGGCACCGGCGTCATGCCCAATACTTTGGGGTGAGTCGACGAAAATTTGGGGGGGGGGGAGGTGTAAGATGCCGGTTTTTTTCCGTTGCGGTCAAATGCCTGGTTGTTTCTTCATTGTTTAAATTACTCTTGGCTATTAACTAACTTGTCTACAATTTTAATCAGATAATTAAAATCAGTGATTAAATCGTGATTTTAATCAACTGATTAAAAAAAATCATTGATTAAAATTTTTTTCTAAATGTTTAAAATGACATAAATAAATATTCAAATCTGAGGTGAACATGATTTGAAAGGTCTCTATATGTATTCTGCCTTATATTTAATCATTGCTAAAACTTTTATGTTAAATGCAGTTATAAATAATTTTAATAAATGTAAATATCGGTAGTATATAATATAGTTTTAGATAACTAGGGTTTTCTGCCCCGTACGGGCTATGCTTGTTAACCTCCATCCAGACACTGCAGACACTAAAATCAAGCTCATTTGATCTGCTTTGAAAAGATTACGGAACAATAAATCACAATTAAACGACTAATGGCGATCTCCTGTAATCGGGTTTTATTCATTTCCCTTTGACTGAGGAATTTTAAGACAGAAACAATTGCTGTCGAGACAGCTCACTGCTACTTTCATGATTGATTAAATAAAATCAACCCAACAATTTAAAATTAGCTTTTTTAATTTAGACATCTTAAATTTATCGTTTTAAATATGACGTAATTTTCACCAAAGTTTTTTTTTCTCATTTTAATATCCAAATAAAAATAATTGTAAAGGCCTATAAAAGCCAAACTAAATCGGCGTGACAATAGCAACTGCGAATTTCCAGATGTCTCAAGCCTTTCTAAAAAGGAATTAGATAAGACGTCAAAGTGTAGAAAGACAGAATCTTCAACTGACGATGATATAGATGATGATTAAATTCTCTCCCAAGATTCAGAAGACGATAATTTTCTTTTTAAGTGATTGAGGATGATTGTTCAGAGTATCTAGCTGAGAGCAATAAAACCTAGGGAAATTGTGATGTGCTCAAGTGCATTCATTGAAACTGTTGGTTATATGAAAGCTGCTCAAAGTTCCAAACAAATGTGCAGTTTGTGGCAGACCTGCGATTTTGCTAAAAAGAGCAAAGGGACATATGAAAAACATTAACAAAAAAGCTTGACTCTAAAGCATTTTACGGTAAAACACAGTGGCTTTACTGTAATTAAACCTGTTATAATGTTTAAAAATAAGCATACTTAGGAGCCACAATTCTTTTATATGTTCAGCAGAAAATAATACATTAAATAAAAATTATATAAACGAATATATTAACATAACATAAATAATTATATAACAAATAAATATTTGTTCTTTTACTATACTGCCAACGTTTGTTACATTCATATTTTTTGTAAATTCTTAATATTAAATTGTAAGGAAGCAGTAATTTTGTTACAAAGGCTCTCTAGTGGTTTGGAGATGAACATGGTGTTAGACGTAACTCTAATGTAGAGGCACTCTAATCGTCCGTGGTACATTTTTAATTAGGAGTTCACTGTTCCGCGAGTTAGCGGTAACCGTATGCAAATTTATTTGCTCAGTCTTTCAGAGTATAAATAGGGGAGCGAAAATATGTAAAGCGGTTAGTTGGTTAGATAGTGCAATTAGACGTTGGAGAGAGTGTGAGTTGGCGTAAATAGATTTTGTGTGGAAAAACGGCCATGTACGGCTGGAGCTTAGCCTGGGAATAAGAACAGATTTCGAATGAGATGAAATCTAGACGTGGATTTGAAATGAACGCCGCCGTCGCAGCTCATGCACGCTCCGGAAAAATGAAGTTACTTGAGGTAACTTTTAAGCTTTATATTTAATTAAGATTGTTTTATTGCTATCATGGATTAAGTCGAAATTTATTATATCTTGTCTGCCATCCCTTTGCCCGTTGTTGAATAAAATATCTATATTTAAAGCTTATAAGACTCCCCATGAACTCCCACCACTACAAATACGCCACAAAGTTAGTTAACAACTTTAGTATGTCTAAAATATTAAAGTTACTTTTATTCGTCCTATTATGTTTTATACTGCTTTACAAAAATTATTGATTACATTGAAACTCCATAAGGCATTTTACCCCTAGATAGTTGCCCAACTTACCCATACCTATGGGTAAGAGGCGGAAACGCAAGTGTTTACAAAAACAAAATTTCCGTTGCTCTCTATAACATCTATAAAATGAAATAAGTTTTTAAATCATACATAAGGGTCTAAACTTTAAAAATAAATCAATGAATATAAATATAAACAACAGGCGATTAGTAAAACAATTAAGTCAAAAACTACGGCATCTTCACCCAATCTAACCTAAGTATACAATGTTAGAAAACATAAAAAAAATTCAAAAATTCAAATTACCACCATTTAGAAACAAGATGGCAGATGAAGCTGGCCAACGAACTCTCTCGAGACATTAGTATGTACTATGCACATGAAAAATTTCAGATATATATATATATAGTCAACATTTCAACAGAGGGTGGTTTTGGGATCTGGGCGTGATGATCGGCGACAATATAGCAAAATTTCCGGAAGTGTTTTCCTTCGGCCGGCTGCAATAGATAGCTTTTTACTTTTTGTAATGGAAGTTACCTAAAAGTGTCCACAATTTTGGCCACCACTGTATAGCTGGACTGAGAACATATGAAGTGCCTTTAATTATCGTGTCTACACAGTAAAAAAAGACAAATAATTCTTAATTTATGAAAATATTATATTATCACGAACGAAAATATACAGTAATTTCTCTTAAGTTACCACGATTTTGAAAAGCCTTTTTTATCATTAGAACTTCATAAACCAATATATTTTCATGATTTAAAGAATACTTTATAAAAACAAAGTTTTATTCTGCCAATGATTTTCGAAAACGTTTTCGAGTATTTTTATTTAATCTTCTCAATCCGGAATATCCGTTTTTGGAGTGAAATAAAGTCTTAACGGAACACTTTTAACAGCGTTGTGATGCTGTTAATTTACATGTTTGTGTGTAAAACATGTTTGATGAACATGAAAATATTTTCTTGTTGATTCAAAAAAGCTATATTGCGGGTACAGAAAACTGTTTGATACATTCAAAAATATATTAAGAAAAGTTTCGGAAAATCAATGGCAAGAAAAGAAACTTTTTTTATATAAATTTTTCTTTAAATATCGAAAATATATTTGTTTCGGAGGTTTCTAAAAATAAAGAACGATTTTCGGAATAGTTGGTAATTTGGGAGAGGTTATTGTATATTTTGTTCGTGGCTGTATTACGCTGAATGAAAAAAAAATTGTTATTTTTCCTTCACTTTATGTTGTAATTTTTCAAGCACCGATGTTGTGAAAGAGAAGTCAAGGAACTCGTGATGTAAAAATCGAATTATTTACGTCATTCACATTCATCACGAAGCCAATTGCACGCTCCTGAGACTTGAAAAATTTTACAGCACTCTTAAAGACAGCAGCTTGTAAATTTTACAGCTGTAACTGTGCTGTCAGTCGGGGTATCAGCGCCTTTTGCTGTAAAATACAGTGACTTTTTCTGAACTTTATATTGTAATTTTTCAAGCACCGATGTTGGAATGCGAATTCAAGCAACAAGTGAACTAGAAATCGAATTATTTCTGTCACATGCACCACGCAGCCAATAGAAACACGATTTTCCTCAGACTTGAGAAATTTTACAGCACCCTCAAAGACAGAAGTTTATAAATTGTACAGCAACTGTGTTGGCAGCCGGGATGTCAGCACCTTTTCATGTAAAATACAGTGATTTATCCTGCATTTTATGTTGTAATTTTTCAAGCACCGATGCGATGAAAGCGAATTCAAGCAACAAATGAAGTAGAAATCGAATTATTTCTGTCACGTGCACCACACAGCCAATAGTAACGCGAGTTTCTCCAGACTTGAGAAATTTTACAGCACTCTTAAAGACAGCAGCCTGTAAATTTTACCGCAACTGTGTTGGCAGCCGGGATGTCAGCACCTTTTGTTGTAAAATACAGTGATTTATCCTGCATTTTATGTTGTGATTTTTCAAGCACGGTGCTGTGAAAGCGAATTAGAGCAACAAATGAAGTAGTAATCGAATTATTTCTGTCACGTGCACCACGCAGCCAGTAGTAACGCGGCTATTCCCGGACTTGAGAAATTTTACAGCACTGTTAAAGACAGCAGCTTGTAAATTTTACAGCAACTGTGTTGGCAGCCGGGATGTCAGCATCTTTTGATATAAAATACATTGTTTTTTTCCAGCATTGTATTTTGTAATTTTTCTAGCACCGATGCTGTGAAAGCGAATTCAAACAACCATTGAAGTGAAAATCGAATTATTTCTGTCATGTGCACCACGCAGCTAACAGCAACGCTAATTTTCCCAGACTTGAGAAATTTTAGAGCACTCTTAAATACAGCAGTTTGTAAATTTCACAACAGCAACTGTGTTGGCAGACGGGGTGCCAGCACTTTTATTGTAAGTACAGATTTTTTTTTTTTTTTTTTTTTTCTTTTACAGAGTACTTGTATATTTTACTAGTTTAAGAAGCATCTGTGTTCTTTTACATTGTATTGTGATATATAAATTGTGTTACACTATCATTTTTAAAAATATATATATTTAAAAATAAGAAATGGTACCGAAAGTATCAGTATATTTAAAGAATATCTCTAATAAAGTATTTTTGTGTTTTACATGCATTATTTTAATGAAAATAATTGCTGTAAAATATTTTAAACATTATATGTTTTCAGAAAAGAGAAGAAAGAAGAAACTTGTGAGAAACGTTTCAAAACTTGTAAACAGTAACAATAAATGTAAACAACAACGTTGTAAAATAATAGTTCTGTTGACTTCATTTTCAGTTTTAGGATTCCATATTTTAGTGACAATATCAGTAACTGATTTTTTTAATGAAAATTATCCTCTATAACGTGTGAAATGGAGAAATTTTTCTATAGTTAAAATGATAAATATATTAGGTGAAAAAATTCAAGAGTAACGTAAATTTTAATGCAGTAAATGTTTTACAGTAATTGGTAAAATTTATTTCTAAATGTTAGTAGACTTAGAGAGAAATATAGCATCTGAACTGGGTAATGAACTAGGGCTGAATTGGGTAATTTTAACTGTAACTGTAATATCGAACTATCTTACACTATTATTATTTTTAAACATGATGTTTCAAAAGTTCGGTGTGAAAGTAAAACGCAAAAAAAAAAAAAAAAAAAAAAATCTATGTGTCGGAGAAACATGCGGTTTGCAAATAGATATTCAGCGTAATACGGGATTTTGTATGACACACACACACACACACACTGAATAGCTAAAAATCCCAACAATAGAGGGCTCTACAGCAGAAAATTTCATGGGAGGGTTCTATATGGCTCAGACAACGCAAGATTTGGATAGAAAATATTAGAGAATACCGCATGTACACTTTTAATGCGCAAAAATAATAATGGCGCATGATGTTATCGTGAAAATTGCACATGACAACCTGCTCATATCATATCCAAATGTATAGTATGACGTCATATAGTGTAAATCGAGGCTAACGAAAAAGACAGGCTACCACGGTGCATCCCAAGTGTCTTTTTTTACAGACCGCTAGAGTGACGTGTTGCTCTTTTCATATACCACCATTGGTGCATTTGAGCATGATGTGAATCCAGCGATCTGTAAAAAAAGATACGTAGATAGTACCGCGGCAGCCTGTCTTTTTCGTTACCTCGCTGTGAATCCAGAAATGTAATGTTAAAAGCAGAGTCGTGCACGCATACCTATAGGTATGTCCCCATCCTAGCCCCCGTCGCCATGTTATTGTCTCAAGAAAAATTGTTATTGGTTAAGCTGTACTATACGAATTCGGAATCTACGACAGCTGCGCTGTACTATATGAATTTGGAATCTACGACAGCTGCTCTACTGAAGTTTCGGTCTATGAAGGGGTGAAACGTGGAAAATAACCACTTTCAGTAATTAGATTACTGAGAATACGGCGGCAGTTTGAAGCAACAGGTTCTTCTGAAGAAGTGCCACGCAATGGGAGACTATCTGCCTCCAGTACAGAGACCGCAACCGCGGAAGAACATATCGACAACGGAGGTGAGTCGTTACCGCATGGAACAGACAGTGCTCATGCAGTTTCACGTATCACAAACATACCTGTAATTCTAGTTTGGACATCTCTCTGAATGACATTACGAAGATATGCGCATAAAATCCAAAATGTTCAGCAATTGCTGCAGCAGGGTGGAACAAAGCGCGAAGCATTTGCAGGGTGGGCCTTTTCGAAGGTGGAGAATGATGACGCATGGTCATTTAACATTTTACGGACGGATGAGGAACATTTCTCGCTTAGATAGGGAAGTTATTTCTAAAAATTGTCATATTAGGGCAACTAGCAACCCTCATGAGTATACTAACGTATCGATGCAGCCAGCGAAAGTGACTGTATTTTACAGATTTACTGCATCGTTCATGATCTTTTCTTCTTTGGTGAATATTGTTCTACGTAAAACATTGAACTGTAACAGATGAACGGTATTATCATTTGTTTCGTACTACTGTCCTTCTTAACCTACAAGTTAGCAATAATTTGGATACGACCATTTTCATGCACGATGGGGCCCCACTGCACACGGCAGATCAAGTGATGGAGTTACTACAGTCAACGTTCGGCACCTATCGACTACTAAGTAGGCATAGCAGACATGAATGACCTCCGAAATTACCAGATATTACACCCTGTAATTTCTGATTGTGGGGTTACTTCAAATCAGGTGTCTATAGAGGAAATCTTCAGTCCTTACCAACACTGAAAGATGCCATTCTCGTTGATATGCTGTTCAGTGCTGTAATGGGTGGAATACCACGACTGCACTCAATTTTATAATGTTGAGGTGGACATATTAAACATTTAAATCATTTATATCATTCAATCATTTACAGCATCAGCTGTAAATCATTCTGAAGTAAAATGTCTCATTCCAAAATTATTCTTTCGCTTAATTTTTGTAGCAGCAGTGCGCTGTACTGTCCAGATTTCGAAATATTATTATTATTATTATTATTATTTGGTATCATACAAGATCCCGTTTCACGCTGAATATTAATCTGCAAACCGTATTTCTCTCCTACTCATAGACCCATTTTTATCGCGTTTCAGTTTCGCATTAAACTTTTGATACACCCGGTATATTTGAAAAGTGGAAATGCAAATGTAAATATCAACATGTATCTATATCATATGCAAAACTGTTTATTTAAATATGAAATTAAATTTTGTAAAATATTTTAAAAAGTAAGGCGCAATACTTCAAGAACTGTTTCTGAATGATTTAGTAAATAAATTAAAGATTATAATAAAAGAAGATGTTGCGTGTAAAACATTTTCAAAAATATATATGTAATATATATAACGCTATTTTGTTATATGAAATCATCATATAAATAATAATAATAATAATAAAATCTACTGCAAAATATTTTAAGGAGTAAGATGCAATATTTCGAGGATTGTTTCTAAATACTGAATTATGTGATTTCGAGAGTTTAGCGAAAGAAGATGTTATTCATGAAGAAATAATTTTCGTGAAAGTTAAATAGAAAGCGGTTTGAGGTAATTTTTTTTTTCGGACCACATATTTAATATGTTAACAGATGGTACTAAATTTTCTTTGAAAACATATTAACAGAATTTTTCTAATAGAATTAAAAATTAATAATGTTATTATAATATTGAAATATTAAATATTAACCCTTTATGCACCGACGGTACTTTAAAGCACCATTAAAATAACTTGTTATAAAATTCATTTAATACATTTATTAGTACATATACAGTTTAGAATGAGTTACAGATACTTTACTTTATCTTGTTCCAAAAACATTATTCATTGCACAGAACAAAAATATTTTTAAAGGGTTGATTTCTTTTGCCTTTACATCTTTTCAGCTTCTTTGATGTTGAAAGATTGGGAATGTTCTTTCCTAATTCTAAAAAATACAAAAAAATATTTTAAATAAAAGATTTGATTTGAGTTATAAATACAAGAAAATCCCTATAAATTCAAATTTAATTAATTAATTTTAATTGGCAAAATTCTTCTAAAATTTATTAAATGATTGTGTAATCCTTCTAATGTGGTTTCAAAAATTCACAAAAAATGCTTTAGGAGATGAAATTTTCAAGAATTCATTAATTGTGTTGCGGAATCACGTAACTCCTCTTACCCTTTGAATAAAAAAACAAGAACAAAAACGCACCTGCAGTGTGTTACGTCAGACCGAATGATCCTACTGCGCAAGAGCGGACAGAACTTGTTTTTTTTTTTTTCTGTGAGAATTGACTCAGATTTAGATTAGAACAGAAACTAGATATGAACGTAGAGAAAAGAGAATAACTTTTTTAAAAAAGAAAACTTTAATACTCGAATTGTAATATAATGTAAATAATTTTTGTTTTGTGAGTGTATAAGCATGTTGTGTACGTCTACAAGAATATTTAATGTAATATAGTTTTATTTACTTCGAAGATTCAAGACTTATTATTTGGATGTCGTCTTATTTATTGCATAGAATCCCCGGCTATTTCTTCTTATGCGAAGGAAAGAACAGGTAGGACATTTAGCTTTTATTTTATGATTGTATAAGTTGAAAGCTTTTTATTAGATAATAAGATTAATGAGAATATTAGAAACAGAGAAAAAGATCAGTAGTAACATTTTGGCATCCCTGCCGGGATATATAACCTAATTATAAGATAAATAGAATAAGATATTAAGATATTAGAATAATTAGAAATTATTTATCAAGCTGTTTAATTTGAAGAACTGAAAACATATTGAGAACTGTTGAACATATAGAGAATTGTACTTTTTAATAGAATTTAGTTGTTGTTGTTATTAGTTCGCAATGGCTGAAAGTTTAGTTATCGCCAAAAAAGAAAGAGCTGTGCGTGAAAGCATAAATAAGTTTATAAATAAAATAGAAGCTATTTTGAAAGAGGGAGAACCAAACATTTTTGATTTGGAAGAGGTAGTGGAACAGTTAAGTGTGACAGAAACGGAACTGACACGAGCAGACTGGGAAATTAAAAAATTGGTGCAAGAAGCACAATTAGATACAGAATTACAGGGCGCTCGCGAATTTAAAGAGAAAATTACGTCATGGCGCTTTAGAGCAAACAGAAAAATAAAAGAGTTAGATAAAAAGAAAACACAGGATGATTCGTTTTCTAAACGAGAAAATCGGAAAAAAGGAAAACGTAAGCATTAAATTACCGAAACTAAATATCGCAAAATTTTCTGGGGATTTTGTTGAATGGCTTTCGTTTTGGTCAGCTTTTGAAACAACCATTCACAACAATGACACATTAGATCCAGTAGATAAATTTAACTATTTAAAAAGTTTTGTAGCCCCCATTCCATTAAAAAGTATAGATGGATTTTGTGTCACTGCAGAGAATTATTTAAAGGCCGTCGATATTTTGAAAGAAAGGTACGGGAATAAGGATATGTTAATTTCGGTACATACAAATAAACTTCATAATTTAACTCCACTCAGACACTCGAATGACACCAAATCATTTCGAAAACTTTTTGATGAGATACAAACGAACATTAGATGTCTAGAGTCGCTTAACATTTCATTAGACTCTTATGGAAGTTTATTATCCCCCATTTTATTTAAATTATTACCGAGAGACCTAGTTTTGGAATTTAATAAAACGCATGAAGACTCAATTAATGTCCAAGATTTAATATCGTTCTTACATAAGCAATTAATATCCAGAGAGAAAATGTATGCGTCATCACTGAATGAAATAAATGAAAAATCAACACAAAATAATTATGTTGCGCAGTCATTTAGGAAAAATCCTTCCTTTCCCCCCCCCGAGTCAATAAATTTAATACGCAGAGTAATAAATTTCATTCTCCGAATAGAAAATTACCGTCAGTGAGTGATTTATTGGTTCAGAGCGAAAATGAGACTACTCGTGGATTTTGCTTTGGCAGGCACCAGACAAATAAATGTTTTAGCACTTGTAATTTACCGTTTGAAAAAAGACTTGATTTACTGAGAAAGAGAGGCCTTTGTTATATTTGTTTATCCCTCGGACATATCGGGAAATACTGTGTATCGAAGGATTTATGCGGTGTTTGTAATTCGAGACACGCCCAGATAATGTGTAATAAAGAAATAAATTCAAAAGGGAAATCTACTAATTCAGAGAGTAGCGATGTTACGAGACCAATGCTGTCAAATCAGGATGTAATTTCTAATGTCTATTTACAAACTTTGATAGTGGAGATCCGTAATGATAATCAATCTTCCGAATTTATTCGTATCATTATAGACACTGGGAGTCACAATAGCTATATAACTAGATATGCTGCAAATAAATTGAAATTAAGGAAAATCCGATCAGAAACAATTAGACACGGACTATTCGGAGGGGTAGAAAAAACGAGTAAACATAATCGCTATGAATTTACTATCAGTAATTTAGATCATAGTTTCCGATTTAAAATACAAGCTTTAGATGAAGGAAAAATTTGTTCAGGAGTAAATTTATGCCGCGATAGCGAAATGATAAAAATCTTAGAAAAAAGGGGAGTTCATCTGACCGATGTTCGTGAAAATAATCGACTATGTTTATATGAGAATAATCCGGAAGAAGTACACATTTTAATCGGCACTGACATGGCGGCGAAATTATTCACAGATAATATAAAATATTTTCCTGATTTGGGTATAACAGCTTTTGAAACAAAGTTAGGCTGGACAATTATGGGGAAAACAGAGGGTAATGGCAATGATTCAGAAAGTTCGTTGTCAGTTCTATCGCTGTCATTATTTACTTCAAATGCCAGTTTATCACAAATGTGGAACTTGGATACCTTGCGTATCACTAATGAAGATTACAAAAATAAAGACGATTTAGCTAAAGAAACTTATAACCATTTTCTTGAAACAGTCAAACGTGATGAAAGTGGCCGCTACGAAGTGACACTACCCTGGGTTGTTGATAACTCAATTTTAGCGAGCAATCGCGTATTAGCCGAGAAACATTTGCGCAAGACAGAACAAAACTTATCAAAACAAATAAGAAAATACAATATGAAGAAATTTTTAATTTGTGGAAGGATAATAATATTATAGAAAAAATTTCAGACGATAAGGAGAATAAAGTACATTTCTTACCCCACAGACCAGTAATTAAAGAAAATAGTGAAACGACGAAAATGCGTCCTGTCTTTAATGCCACCGCACATAATGCAAACTCTCCTTCTTTAAACGACTGTCTCACAAAGGGACCTAATTTGATTGAAATAATTCCGAGTATTTTGAATCGTTTTCGTAAATACAAAATAGGTATTTCTTCAGACATTGAAAAAGCATTTCTCCAGATAAAAATCACAGAAAAAGATCGCGATTTTTTACGCTTTCTCTGGTTCGACTCCAAACATAATTTGAAAGTTTATAGACATTGTCGCGTAGTCTTCGGACTCACTTCAAGCCCGTTTTTATTAATGGGTACACTAAACCATCTTTTAAGTCAAGTACCCGAACAGTGGGAAAATACAGCACGAATTTTGAAAGATTCATTTTACATTGACAATTCCATTACTAGTTTAAAATAGATCGCAGATACTGGAAAATTTATAACAGAATCACAGTGTATTTTATCATCAGCTCATTTTAATTTAAGTTGTTGGCGATCAAATTTGCCTCAGGCCATGATCGATGTTTCTGAAGAAAATACAAAGTTAGCACCAGTTTTGGGATTGGTCTGGGACTTAGAGCAAGATAGATTAATGTGTAAAATAGAAGAAAAAATTGAAACGAAAGAACCACTCACAAAGAGAAAAAATTTATCGGTTACCCAAAAGATTTTTGACCCCATAGGATTCTCCGCCCCGAGCACTCTCATTCCAAAATTAATTCTTCAGGAAACCTGGAAACTGAAATTAAAATGGGATGAAGAACTTCCTGAAAATTTAAGAAAACAGTTCGACTTCTGGTTAAAACAAATTAAGTTTTTACAAGAAATTTAAGTTCCACGTTGGTTGAATGTATCGCCCGAAAATGAAAATAACATTTCCTTGCATACCTTTTCCGATGCGAGTACACACGCCTATGCCACTTGCGTGTATCTTAGATGTCAAACACAAGAAGGAGTTAAGGTTCAGTTAGTCAATGCTAGAAGTAGAGTAGCGCCCATTAAAGAACTCACAATTCCTCGACTGAGCTACTCTCGTGCCTCATTGGAGCTAGACTCGCTAAAACTATCATGAGTGATCTTCAGTTAAAACCAGAGAAGACAATCTTTTGGAGCGATTCCTCAGCAGCTTTAGGGTGGATAAGAAGAGAACAATCTTGGGGTACATTTGTCCACAATAGAGTTTTAGAAATCAGAAGCCTTACCCAAGTTGAAGATTCGCGACATATACCAGGAAATTTAAATCCGGCAGACCTCCCATCCAGAGGATGTTCCTTTGAGCAATTGGAGAAATCACGATGGTGGGAGGGACCAGCTTGGTTGTATTTACCGGAAGATCAGTGGCCACAACCGGAAGAACACCCTGACGAGGATATAATAAATAAAGAAAGGAAAAAGACAATCCTAACACTTTTAGACAATGAAGACACTGATTTACATCGTTTTTATCGATATTTTTCCTCTTATAGAAAAAACATAAGAATGATTGCATTTATATATCGTTTTTATAACAACACAAGAAAGAAAGAAAGAATTTCATCACCTAATATCTCCGTTGATGAATTTGAAAAAGCAGAAAAAATATTACTCAGATTAGTACAAAAGGAATCCTTTTCAGGAAACACAGATCCCAAATTAAGAGCCTTAAGACCATTAGAAGATAAAAACGGACTTTTGAGAGCAAAAACAAATATAATCTGTAGACAAGACAAAGAAGATTTTCGTTATCCAATAATTTTGCCCTCAAAACATCCTGTGGTACAGAAGTTAATTTTTGAAAAACATTTAGAAAATCATCACGCTGGAGTTAGCATACTAATGGCTCAACTTCGAGAAAATTTTTGGATTTTGAAATCAAGAAAGTATATCAGAAACGTCATTAGACAATGTGTTAAGTGTCAAAGATTCCAAACACCCAGAACAGAGGTCGAACCAGGAATCCCACCTGAAGACAGAATCAGAGATGCAGCTATATTTGAAGTGATGGGAGTCGATTTAGCCGGTCCTCTATACCTTGCCGATGGTTCAAAGGTGTGGATAGCTTTATTCACCTGTGCTGTCTATGGAGCAGTACATTTGGAGTTGATAACATCTTTATCAGCTGAATGCTTTATGCAGTCCCTAAGAAGATTTATAGCACGGCGAGGCAGACCATATATAATTTACTCAGATAACGGAAAGAATTTTGTTGGCACTAACAGAGCCCTTTCTAGTGTGGATTGGCAAGCTATAAGTACATTGGCCTCCATTCAGAAGATCAGATGGAAATTCAACCCCCCTTCAGCCCCCTGGTGGGGAGGGTGGTGGGAACGCCTCGGGCGAACAGTGAAAGATATTTTAAGAAAAGTTTTGGGTCGCGCCTCATTAAATTACGAAGAACTGAGCACAATACTCTGTGGCTGTGAAAATGTTGTCAATTCGAGACCGATAACATACATCTCCGAAGATAATCGCGATCCCGAACCTTTAACTCCATTGATGTTCCTTCAAGAACTGCCTACATCCGGTGTCCCAGATATAGATACATTAGACTCCCAAGATCTTAACAGACGAGCAAGATATCGTCAAAGAATAAGAAATGATCTGCGAAACCGATTTAGAACGGAGTACTTAGGACAGCTGCGGCAACAGTCTATGAAGAAGAATTCCAAACCTTTGCAAATAGGAGACATCATTCTTCTGGAAGATACCAACAAAAGACGTCTTCACTGGCCTTTAGCCAAAATAATTGATATATTTCCCGGAAAAGACAAAATAGCAAGATTGGCCAAAGTCCAAACAGAAAATGGCATTTTCCTCCGTCATTTCCAACGCCTGTTTCGTTTGGAAATTGATGCAGCTAGCAATTCCCCATCAGATAACATAATTCAACAGAAAGTGAATTTTAATATCCATAATGAACAACGAAAGACTACTCCAGAAGTCGATCAGACTAGAATCCGTGTAGAAAAGAGCCAACCCTGTGACAGAAATATCTCTCCTGTGGTTACCAGAAGTGGACGACTAGTGAAACCGCCTCTGAGACTCCAATCTGGACTTCTAAATTGTTGAGTTCCTCCCATGGATCACAACTCAAGGTGGGAGGATGTTGCGAAATCACGTAACTCCTCTTACCCTTTGAATAAAAAAAAAGAACAAAAACGCACCTGCAGTGTGTTACGTCAGACCGAATGATCCTACTGCGCAAGAGCGGACAGAACTTGTTTTTTTTTTTTCTGTGAGAATTGACTCAGATTTAGATTAGAACAGAAACTAGATATGAACGTAGAGAAAAGAGAATAACTTTTTTAAAAAAGAAAACTTTAATACTCGAATTGTAATATAATGTAAATAATTTTTGTTTTGTGAGTGTATAAGCATGTTGTGTACGTCTACAAGAATATTTAATGTAATATAGTTTTATTTACTTCGAAGATTCAAGACTTATTATTTGGATGTCGTCTTATTTATTGCATAGAATCCCCGGCTATTTCTTCTTATGCGAAGGAAAGAACAGGTAGGACATTTAGCTTTTATTTTATGATTGTATAAGTTGAAAGCTTTTTATTAGATAATAAGATTAATGAGAATATTAGAAACAGAGAAAAAGATCAGTAGTAACAAATTGGGACATAATAGGATTAATAAAGATTATCTCATTCAAGACAAATTAGAATCATAGTATTTTAGTTTTACCATGTTATAGAATACCTTATAAAACCTTCATATCTAAAATAAAACAAACTTTTAGAAAATATAACATAACATATTCTTCCACTAACCTCTTTAACTCTAAAATAGAATTCTATTGCCGCCAGTGCCACTTTTAGAAATTCAGTATTTACCGGCAATATGCATAACTGCTTTCCGTCTGAAAAGTAATCGTAAAGATCTTTTCGAGCGAACAAATTTTACGGGTGCGAAAATGATAAAAGTTCTAGGTGGATAATTTCACAGTGCCCGGAAACTGTCTGAATATTTAAATGTAAATAAATATTTTACACGTATAATATATTTTTCACTGCTAATGTATAGAGAAATACACATGAATCTAAACTGCGAGAGAATTCTAGTATAAGAATTACTTTATTATATCCTTGCTTTTTTATATGGATTTTTGTATAGATAACATATAACATCAGAAATGGAGCTGAAAGTTTTTATATATCTAGAACATATACAATAGGAAATTTCTGTTACGTAAAAAAATTTTGAAAATGAAAATAACAGATATAAAATCTTTGAAAGAGTAAAACCCACTACACTTTTAGTAATCTTTCTGAGTATTTCCAGTTGGTACCATTTAACAAAGGAATTCTAAAAGAAAATTCTATCTATGACATATTCATATTTAGAAATTCAATGTTTACAGACATTACCTGTTTTTCAAGGGCCCACCGTGGCTGTGTGGATGAGACCCTACATCGCTAATCGCTTGAGAGCGTAGATGGGACGAGTTCGAATCCCGCCGGTTCCGTTACACACTCTTTATGGATCCCCCAGGATGTAATTCTCTGGTGCTGTAAATTTCCTTGTGCTATTTCATCCCTGTATATCGACGATGGCTTATAAGCGGGCCCTGGTGTCAAGCACACAAGTCTGATGTATGTGTTGAATAAAACAAACAAACAAACAAACCTGTTTTTCAACATTACCTGTTTTTCTGCTGAAGAGTAATCATAAAAAAATCTTGAAGTGGTGAAAAATTATTTTACCTATACTGATAAAATTTCCAGATGTGAAATTCACAAAGCCCGAAAATCCTCTGAAAGCTTCAAACTGTATAATATTATTTTATTAGTCGAATTTATAATTAACTGTTATTAGATTTAAAGAAAACTATTTATACTAGATTAATTTTTAACACAATTATTCTAATTATATAAAAGTATTTATAACTGAATTCAGAGAACTATAAGTTTCTGAATTATATTAGATGTCTCAGCTAAAAAAGAGTTCTTTTGCTGCATAGTCATATTTATAAATTCGGTATTTTCTCTAGAACAGTAATCCTCAATAAATCTTGAAGTGATGAAAAATTTTTTTTCCCAAATTGATAAAAGTTTTAGAGATAAAATTCACTAGCTACAGAAATTTTCTGAAAGATCCATACTGTATGATAGTCTTTTTTTTAGTATAATTTATAAGTGACTAATACTAGATTAAAAAAAAACGATATTTAGTACTAAATTCAGAGAATTATAGTTTCTGATTCATATGAGGTCTCATATGAGGTCATTCTGAGTCATATGATAAGCTAAAAGAGAGTTATTTATCCGCTATAATCATATTTATAAATTCAGCGTTTACTGACAATATCGTTAAATGTTTTTCTTTTGAAGAGTAATCCTCAATAAATCTTGAAGTGGTGAAAAACTACTTTCCCAAAGCTGATAAAAGTTCCAGATGTAAAATTAACAAAGTACGAAAATTCTGTGAAAGCATCAAAGTATATGATGGTCTTTTATTAGTAGAATTTATAATTGACTGTAACAAGATTAAAAAAAAAAAAATATTTATAAATAAATTTAGAGACCTATGCGTTCTGATTTATCTTATGTCTAATGTATTGATATTTTTTAATTAATATTTAAAAGAACATTAAATGAGACGAAAGATTTAACGTTACTAGAATGTAGAATATTTTTTATATCAATATAATATCAGAAAATAACTGATGTACATACGATGGTTATCAATAATTTTCTGCCCTCAAATAGAAATAATTTAATGAAATTTATGAAATAGCTACATTTTATGAGTCCTTTTCTCCCGAGTCCCTCTCTCCAAATTTGCCCTCCGGGGGGGGGGGCTACTTTTATAAATTTTGCGGACATCATTCATGACCCCGGGGGGGCAAATTTGGGGAGAAGGGCTCGGAAGGTGCACAGCACGAATAAGTGGTCATAGGCCTTTAAAACAATATGTCACATGTGGGGGTCGGCAAAAGTTAGAAAAATGATCCCCTTTTGGGTCTACTATCGCTCTTCCTGGAATACACCTTCCCCCCTTTCTTTGAAATACCATTTGCAGAAATGTGTTACTGTGCACGGAGACAATATAGAACATGATTAATACAATGTAGCAATTTCATAAATTTCACTGAATTATTTCTATGGGAGGGCAAAAACTTATTGATACACACTCGCATTTTAAACTGTATTTTTTTTAATTATTAAGAATACTTTACTTAAGAAAATATCTATAATACAGATAATAAATGTTTCCTTAAGTACAGAATATTTAAGGAAAGGTTTCTGTGTAATTTATTTTACTGCATTTCATTAAAGGAGTTCTTTAAAAGAGTTATATCACTACCTATGTTAGTTTTAGAAATTCAGCTTTGCCGTCAATGTACTTAACTGTTTTCAATCTAAAGACTAACACTAAAAATATTTTAGAACAGACAAATTTTACGAGCGTGGAAATGATAAAAGTTTTAAATGAAAAAATTCATATGGCATGAAAACTCTCCGGAAACTTTCATTTAAGTAAATGTCTGAGATGTATTAGAAGAATTTATTTCAGACTATTAATGAATTTAAGGGAAAATATGTGGATTTTAATTGAAAGTATTGTAGAATAATGTGTTATCTTAGGGTATCGTTTTTTTTTTTTTTTTTTTTTTTTTTTTTTTTTTTTTTTTACGAAATGAAAATATAATAAAATTTGGAAAGAGCTGAATGCGTAAATATTTCTAGAATACACACAATAGTGTTTTTTTATGTGAAAAATTTTAATTGACTGAAAATAACTGCTGTAAAATATTTAAAACTGTGTAGTAAAACGTACTTTCAAGAAGGTTTGAAAAGAATTTATTTGACTTCTTTTTAACACTTTCCATTGTAGTCAGGGGCGGACTGGCCCACCCCGCTACCCCGCGATCGCGGGGTGGGCCAAAATAATAATAAATGTTAAAATTTGTGAAACTGAATTTTTCTTTTTCTTATTTTTCCGTAAAGCAATTTTTTTTTTTTTTTTTTTTTTTTTTTTTTGCCCGGGTTAAGTCCTAACTTCTCCTTTCCCTCTCCCATCAGCAATCGTTGGAAGATCTGCGCAAATTCCTCATTTTGTATAGAAGCTCAGAGAAACGCGATAAAGTAAAGAGCACATATGGTCAATGAAGGGTGGGAAGTTGTTTCTTACCTGAGGACATTTGCGTAGTAACAAAAGATAGGCAAGGGTTAGTTTAAATGTCTAGGGATGATTTACAGATCTACCGAACAAGGATCTTTGGTGGCAAGGATTAGCTTATAAGAGAAAAAAGAAGGAAGGCAGCTGTAAACTTGAATAATAGAGACGTTATCCATGAAATTTGTTAGAACTGGTAATGCTGCTATGTAAATATGATCAAATTTTGCACGGCCATGTAGCACAGGCTGTCAAGAGAAGCCAAGAAAGAAGATTTTCAGAAAGTATAAAGAAAGCTAGAACAGAGCAGAAAGAAGAACAAAATAAAAATCCAAAACGGCATGGAAGAGGTTCGTTGATTACGTTCCTGTCCAAGTCATTTATCCAACTAAAAGAAGAAATTAAAAAGATTAAACTCCCTTCTTCACAAATAGTTGGCACTTCTTTTGATGGTGCAGCAAATATGAGTGGGAGGTATAAAGGTCTGAAGGCACAACTGAAAAAGGGCAATACGGCATGTGCATTGATATGCATATGTGCTAAATTTGGTCCTGACAGATGCAAGATGCAACAGAATATTGCAAATTGACAACGGACTTCTTGGACTTAATGCAAGTTACAACTGTGTTTAGCTCAGAGCCATACAAACGACTGAAAGTATGGACTTCAGTGAATAAGGAATCTGTAGGTGGAAATAAACTTCCTCGCCGATTACAAAAAGTAAACGACACTAGGTGGTGCAGTAAGGATTGAGCCCTTAATATGATGTTTGACAAGTCCTCAAATTCTTTTAAAGATCGACAAAAGTTTTTTACATTGTTTAAGTGCCTAGAAGCTATTACAGAAATGGACGATTTCCCGTCACAAGTATCTTTTTCGGCATGATCATTGATTGATAATTGGTGCAAATTTCAGTATTTATTAAGAGCAATCATTTTTATCGACCTATTCAATATATATACGCCCACATCGACGTATCTGCAGGTAAGCGTCCTGGACTACTTAATTGCTGGTAACAAAATCAAAACCCTGAAATCCAATCAGCTATACACAAAAGAAATAATTTTGATATGATTCTGAAAAATGCTTTTGGGGAACATCTTCAGATTGAAATTGAGAGTTTTCTACCGGAAAAGACAATATCTATAGCGAAAGTCGATGTGGTGAATATTTTCAGGATGAAGCAAGAAGCATTGTCGGGTCACCGTGAAAAGTATTTAATGTAAACGTTTATAATGTCCTATTAGACACAGCTATTCAGCAGCTGAATACACGATTTACTCGAAATAACTCACTCAAGAAAGACATTGCCTGGTTCGATCCTTGCCGCTTCAGTGAGGTTAAATTGTTAAATGAACTTGCTGAAGAAGCGTTTAGTATTCTGTCTGGCTTAGTAAAAGTCAAGAAAGACTATAACAGACGAGTTGCTGCAATTTTCCCGCAGCTATGCTGATTTTAATCAGTCGCTATTGCAGCAGCAATTTCCATCTAACGAGCTCTCAGTCGCTTACAGCAAAGAAACGAGTGATTAAAAAAACTCATTAAAGATAATGAGAATCGCTGTAAAGCTAATAAGAAATGTAAAAAATACCTAGCTTGTTCATTAGAATTATTGTGCGTTCATCTCTAGGACAAGAGCTGTTAGATGATTTTATCCCATTCAATATTAAACGATCTTTTGATTATGATTATGATAAGATAACAGATGGAGTTGCCTCAAGTTCAAAAGAATTGTCCAGATATCTGACATTTTAAATAGTTAATAGTGAGAGTATAAAACAAACTATTCAATTTTAAGATACTATATGGATATTTTAAAGAAATATTAATGTACAAAGTGTATATATATGTTGATAATTGTAAGTAGCAAAATAAAATGTACAAATAAACATAATGATATCTGAAGTAATAAATTAATCAATGCATGTTTGTCAATTTTAATAGTACTAACACTTTCCAGTATAAAATTTACCATGTAGTGTACATCTAAGTACAAGTCTATGATTTTTTTGACGACATAGTGGTTACCATGTTATACTATGTTTGCACTGAAATAGTTGAGTCACTTAACTTTTTTGAAACGGATTACCCGGAATTAGGCTTCACCTGTTCACATAGCAAAAAGTTTTAAGAAACTTAACTTGCGTTAAATTTGTAACTACAACTTCTAACTATACATAGTTTATTATTGTTTTTTATACTTTGCGGTGTATTAATTAAATAAACGATTCAAAAGATCATTCGAAAAAGCTGAATAATTATTTGTAGAACTCAACTCTAATTTTAATAACAATTTCAAATAAGAAAAAGAGTTCTGAAGGTAGATTTCTACTCAACTCATAGTTAAAAGAGTATCAAAAGTTAAATGAGCTTCAGAAACTTGCTCAGGTCATAATCTTGATTCTGGGTACGTCCGCTTAAAAAAACTTCAAGTTAAGTGACTTTGCTATCTCAGTGCGAACATAGTATAAGCCTTCCATGCAAAGGGGTCTAAGTCCAACTTCCGGATGAGACATGGATGTTCCTAGGTGTTGTCAATGTGCATAGGTGAGGGTCAACGTTGCCATATTCCTGATGGGAGCTGCTTCACAAGTAGCCATCATCTATTCTAACGATATCGTTGGCCGATGCTTACAGCGCAATTGACCCGCCATTGTAGCAAACATTTTTTAAATGCAAAGAGTAAAAATATCTGAACAGAATTCCCATAAGAAATTTCAAACGATTTTAGTTATTACGTGTATACTTTTTAATTGCTTAAAATTTGCGTATTAAAAAATAACTAAATAAAATTAACCAAGTTAAACCCCCCCCCACACACACACACACACACATACACAATATTTTTTTCACACTGAAATTACTACCGATGGAAAATAAACGATTACAAAGATGCTAATACGTCTCGAATTGGAGTTAAATCATCTTTATAGAGTTAAAGGGTCGTGTTGATGGTCACCATTCAAACATTTTAACAATGGGCTGTCGTGTCGATTGGTGGGCCAATGCATAAGTTTAGCGGGGTGGGCCAAACTATGCCAGTCCGCCCCTGATTGTAGTTGAGATGTGCTTATGAATTTGGTTTGTCCGTCTGTCTGTCCGTGTTCTAACTCGTGCAAATATAGTTAGATCGTCATGAAATTGATATAAGTTATTGATACTCATCATGGCATGTTTGGTCTTGGAACTGAAGCGTGTTGTGATTATAGTTCCTTGGCAGGGACATTCAAAAGAATTCCATTACATTACGGCCTACGGGGGGAAATCGTCTCTGATGGTTTTTAATGATGTTTCCTAATTTCAAGCAAATTTAAATTTATACATTTCTCTGAAGTGCACTACAAGTTCCTTATTATAGAATAATGAATGCACTGTAAACTGAAATGTCTGAAATTCAGACATTTAAGTGTCTGAAACGCAGTGTTCAATTTTCAGACGTTTTAAAATGTCTTAAAATTTTCAGACACTTCTTGTGTCTGAATTTCAGACACTTAAGTGTCTGAAACAAGAGTGTTCAATTTTAAGACGTTTTAAAATGTCTTAAATTTTTCAGACACTTCTTACGTCTGAATTTCAGACATTTCAAATGTCTTAATTGCGGCTATCTTTGAACCCTCCCCCCCCCTTTTTTTGGCCAATATGAAGCCATCTTTGACCACTTTTCTTTCTAAGCCATATACGCAACCATGTTTGACCACATTGTATCATTTTTTATAAATGGGAATACTTTGTTACCATAAAGCAGAGCTGATTGCAGCGTGGGGAAAATGGGGTGCTTCTCTACCCCCTGATTTTAGGGTACCCCAAATTGGATATGAAATTTTCATAAAGCTGATATTTTAAATCAGTTTTGACCTTATGAGGATTGTAATCAGTATTTTGTAGTTTTAGAATAGGATAATTATATGTATATATATATAAATATGTATTTATGTGATATATATGCCCTACGGCATCAAAAATGTTTATTATTTTTAGTGAACTTCAGATTAATTCTAGTCCGAAGACCTAGTATTCATTCGCCCCCTTCCCCCACTGCCTTCGTATACTGTTACAAAAAAAAAAAAAAAAAAAAAAAAAAAAAAAAAATTAAGCCTATTCGATGCCGTCAAATACATATTTGGATAAATATATCATTTTCTTTAACCTAATCACGTTCTAAAAGTACAAAATATTTATTAAAATAAGTATAAGATCAAAACAAACTTAAAATATCAGCTTTATGGAAATTTCATACAGAATTTAGAGGCCCGTAAAGCTAAAGGCCCATAGGAACAGCCCAGTTTGCCCATGCTGTAATCAGCTCCGCTTTATGGTAACAAATTATTCCCATTTATAAAAAAGAATTCACTCCTTCAGAAAGAATTCCATCCCAGCTTTGTAGTTCATTTTTTTTTCCTATTTAAATAACATATTCCCAGTGCAATTCCCAGTTTAAGCATTTTTTGCATTTTTATTTCCGTGTTAAATAAAATCTAATACTAGATTCCCCAAAATTTGCAGTATATGCGAACCCAATATTTAAAAAAAATTGAGTATGAAACTCTTCATTTAAAGAGTAAATTCGATTTTTTTTTTTTTTTTTTTTTTTTTTTTTTTTAAAGAGGGTTTATTTACCATAAGAAAAGTTGAGAATTTAATTATAAAATATTCAGAATTTCACGATAGCTTCATTCTAATGCTTCTATGATTTGTTTTCATGTTCACACACACGCACACATATATAATAACATACAGGAAAAGTCACTTCTAGTTTCAAAACCTATTTTGCCTAAATATACATTTTTTTTTTTTTTTTGGCCTTGTTTGTATAAATGAACTTTGAGAAAAACCGCATTTTTTTGTGCGAAATGTAGTTATGCATGGAAATATACAGAAATATACAAAACTTTAGCTGTTTTCTAATTTCCATTTTAAACTTGTAATAACCTTTTAACTTAAAGCTGTTCTCAACTGCTCTGCTCAACAAGCACAAAACGTTTTGACACATTTACAAATTCATTTTTTAACGGAAAGGTATAAAATTGGAAAGCCTCAGCATGGAATCGAACTGTGTTTTCCATTTTTTGATCCATAAATTACCTATTGAGTTATAAGCGATTTTGATCACATGGCAAACACGTTTTTCGCCCTTTCTTGAGTGGTTATTCTTCTTTCACGCAGAAATTCGGTTCCAAACGCCCACTTGGACACTATTTTCTGAAAGACCTGTTGCGTTTGGAAAAAAAAAAAAAAAAAACGGAGAAAACAGTTCGATAACATAGTTTCTGAACAACAACACCAGCCAGTTTCATTCATTTCCCAACAAAAATAAATTAAAACTTGCGTCATAAAGTTGCCCTTTTGGATTTGAGAACAGCCTTAAAATAAAATCAGCTTAGTTTTCAATTTATCATGTTTTGCAAATCCAAAATTTAAAATTTTGAACAAAAAAATCAAAGTAAATAATGATTTTTTTTTTTTTTGTTGAGGAAATGGAATTATAGCTGTAAATAATTTATATTCTATACAATGTGCTATTAAAAAATGAAAATTTCGAAAACTGATTTTATATATAATAATCACAAAATTGCAGTATTTTTTTTCCTTTCAACTGTATAGTTTAGAGAATATACGGGTGTGCCATATAATTAAAAATTGCTTTGAAACCAAATAATATCATGCAGAATATATATCTATATATATATTTAAGGTGACACAAAAAAGTTTTGACAAATCGGATTTCAAAACACAAATCAATTTTGCCAAAAACAGATTTTTGGCTAAAAAGGTTTTCCTCGAAAATTATACATCTCTAATTATAAAATATAAAAAATAAATCACCGATAGATGTTTGTTAATTTTCCAATTTTTATCCAATATTAAACTTCGAGTGAATTGCATATCCTTCATAGCGAACAAACAATTATTTTAAAAGTAAGTTTAAAATAAAATGTGGTTATAACTGCGATAGAAAACGTTACTAGGAATTCATGTTCATCAAAACGCTAAATTAACCTTTTAAAAAACAACCTTTTTTTTTTTTTTTTTTTTTTTTTTTTACTTCTTTTAAATCCAATCAAAGTATTTCTTCTTCAACAAAAGTTTCGACAATTTTACGTTTTTGCTTTATTTTTATAGACATTCTAAGTTAACCAATTTTTTACATAATATTACTGATGTTTTTACATAATCAAATTAGTCTACACTCACATAAAAAATATAATATATAATTCTGGAGCTGCAGTTCTAGAATTACAAGTATGTAAAAATATATATTTCTAGAATTAGCTATTTTTTTTCGCAAACAAATTCAAACCTAAGTTATATTTCATGCAACATTTTATGTGGTACTATAAACAAAATATCAAAAACACTTACTGATATCGATATGACTCGATTTAAAATAACTGTCATAGTGAATGAGAGACAAAAACTTGCTTCTTTTTTGAAGAAAACCCCTTCCTATATCCTGCTAGCTCTGTTAAAATAATGGAAATTTTCCATTCTGAAAACAGAGCCCGCGGGACTAATTTGTAGGTCTGGGATTAGTTTTCTTGTTTAACGAGATGACTAACTATATTCTTGACGAAAAGCAATGAAAAGTAATACTGTCTCTGTTGGGAACTATTTGTAGAGTCATCCGAATGTAATTTCAGTCGTTATATCCATATATGAAGCACATAAGATCCCTCCAGCCATCCAGAATGCAAGAAACTTCTAAATATAACGCTTCCACTAATAACGCAGCCGCAGTAATAACACAGCCGCAGTAATGACGCAGCCGCAGTAATAACATAATGACAACATTTTTCACAGTAAAAAATCCGGATCGGTCAAAGATGCGAACTGTTGAAGAACGTTTAAATTTGAATACGACAACGTACTCCGGACTCTCAACACAGATTCGCTTCACAAAGAAAAAAAAAAGCTGCGAGTCAGCATTTCCATTGGAAACAGATGGCTTTATTCATTACGTCAGTCTACGGGTTATAGTATGAAAAGTTGTTAAAACTTTTTTTATCAGCGGGAAAAGTGGAACGTTGTATAAGAAGAAATCAGAAGCATTTTATTTTCTTTATTTGGCGTTTTTCGTAATGTTTACACTTATAAATTATATGAATATAATTATTACAGTTTTTATTCTTTCAGTAAGAGGGTAAAAAACATATTATAAATTAAAAAAATCGTCGTAACGCTAGTTAAAAAAAATTACATTTATTCTTCGAAATGATTACATAATTGAACACTAAGAGAAAAAAGAACTAAGAAATTTTCGTAAGAGGAGCACCCCCCCCCCCCCTCTCTTCCTAAACCACTAATAGAAATCAATTTTTAAATATTTCCTTTTGACGTTCGTATATTTAAAATTTATCTTAGATAAGGGGTGTTCAGAAGGGCAAAACCTTCCACTAGAGGGAAAGAAATGTTCTGCATTTTGAAAAATATTGTTAGAAATTTATTTAATATTTAATACTTCTTACTTGTTAATTTTTTTATAGTCCTTTTATATAAA
This sequence comes from Maratus speciosus, assembly GCA_963932465.1. Taxonomy (NCBI): domain Eukaryota; kingdom Metazoa; phylum Arthropoda; class Arachnida; order Araneae; family Salticidae; genus Maratus; species Maratus speciosus. The sequence goes on along the minus strand of OZ010792.1, from coordinate 196,661,758 downwards.
AATTATCTTGTACAAGGTGTTCTCACAAAAGATTCTTGGTTTAGCTTATTTCATATTTATATTTTGCGTTTTAGTTAGGCGAACTAGGTAGGGGACTCCAGACACATCTGTCCATCCTCTCCCCTTTCTACATTTTTTTCTAAGAGCAATCATATCTCTTTGTATTTAGGGAACGGCCTATGAGTGAGCCATGAGCATACCTATGAGTGGAAGTAGTTTTTGAGAAATTTATATTTTGGGAAAAGTTTCTTTAACTTGTACTTTTGCACTAAAAATAATTTAGTTCGAAAGTTAGTAAACGGGCATTTGCAATTTTGGCAGACGTCTCCATGGTCAAATTAAGTTGCTTATTTTATACACTAATACCAAATTTAGTGGATGGCAAAGCATTTCATCCATTCGAAACGTTTTCTGACGGTGCTGCCAGATATATTGCGATACAATTGCATATGAGGACACCAGAAGCGAAAGGCTATAAGTGACAAAATTGAAAAAACTGAGATCAGTATACAGGCTATCTGGAAATAAGGCTATTTCTTTTAGGATTGCTCTCAGAAGAAACATATAGGGAGGGGAAACGTTGGACAGATGTGCCTGAAGTCCCCTGCCTTGTTTGCTAAACTAAAACGCAAAATATAAGAGATTTCCTAATTATGTGTTGCATTCTGGAGGTCAAATACTTAAGCTCTATAAACTACTTAACCTCCTTAATCTGTACTTAAAATTTAAAAAATATATTGTACTTCACTTTCCTTCCACAGTTTTTGAAATAAGAATTGAAAGACCGCTATGAAATTAGCAACAGCTTCATATTTTAAGTCAGTCACTTACTATTGATGTTAATCGTCATATTCAATTTATTCCAAATCTAAATTTTTTCACTTATATCCTTTGGCCGCAGTGGTCCTCATATACAATCGTCGTTTCATCATACATATGATACAATTGTATTACATTCAGACATATAAGTGTCTGAATTTCTACATGTCTTATTTTCAGACACATGATCATTATTCAGACATTTTTCTCAGTTCATTTATACCATGATCACAGTAAGACACTTAAGGGTCTTAAATTCAGACACTTATGATGTCTGATATTTCATATTCAGACACTTAAGTGTCTGAATTTCTTTTTCAGTCACATATGTGTCTGAATTTAAGACGCCTCTATTTGCAGTGTGGACAGTATTCATAGTTCAATTACAGAGACAATCCTAAGAATTCCGTTGCGTGACGGTGTTCGGGGAAAATCGTTTGCGCTCTATCTTATTCATTTTACACTATTTCAAACATATTGAAATTGATATATACCCCTGAGGTACACTGCACGATACTTAGTACAGAATATGGTGTACATATCATTAATCCTTCACATACAGGGGTACACGGAATAATCCACTTACAGTACTCTGTATGAACAATAATAGCTAGAAGTGTGTTTTACTTTGTGGTACGCGTCTTTCTATTTTTTCTGCATGTTACCTACTTAAGGTGTATAAATTCTACAGCTCATTTACGTGGCTGCAGAAAACATCTGAAGTATATTTTTGTTTAGTGATGGAAGTTGCTGATAAGGAAATTTCAGCTGTTCTATGCGTTTCTTAAACTGACTATACATTATATGATATATCTATAGTTCATATACAGGGCTGCACGAAAAGTTCAGACATTTTTCGACTTTTTATGGGAATTGCTGAAATTATGTTCTCAAATGTATTATGTGATTTACAAATCGTTTATTTAGTTATTCTTTTTCACCTTATTAAACTAGGAAGTTTTATTATAATATTCTGAATGAGTTGGAAAGTGTTTCATAATCTATGCTTGACACACAATTTTACGTTCTTATTATTAAATGAATTCAAAAATAAAATTCTATTCCTATCAGTGTCAGTTTCACAAATTAGTGTTTACCATCAATATATCGTCTAATCATATAACGCGATAATGCGGAAGAAGAAAAATTTGTCAAATTTTACTGGTGCGTGTTATACGTCGAATATAAAAGTGAAATCCTAAAGGGACGTTGCATGTGAATTTTTTTTCCATCATAGAAATATGAATTTTTGTGGAAATATACATTTCACCATAAGTATATAGAATAACTTAAAAGAAATTTCCTATCTTATTATAAATTTAAGATTTAAAAAAAAATTAAAATTTTAAACCGAAATTTAAAAACGCTCCTTGTATCATTATTTTTTAGATATTTTCTTGATTTTTCATTTTAATTACTTAAAACGCTATTACGAAAAAATCTGTGCATCGATTTTTTAATCCTTTGAATAGTTAATTTTTTAGAGATTTTTTTACTGAATTCGATTTCGATTTTCATCAAAATGTTGCCTTTCAATATGTTAATAATCAAATTTAACTATTGTAATGAAGTGAAACTTTAAAATGCATGCACAGTTTTTTTTTTTTTTTTTTTTTTTTTTTTTTTTTTTTTTTTTTTTTATGTAAGCAATATCAGGATTCCTCCTTATCAATTTCATGAATTTTCATAAAAAATTATAACGCAGGGAGCATTTCAAAAATCTAAAAAGTTGAAAAGTCAGTTTTGAGAATAACAGATTTAAAGTACACTCAAACCTCGTTAACATGAACCTCAAGGGGAATTAAATTTTTGTTATTGTTATCCGTAGTTCATATTATCAGTAACAAAAAATCCAGATAAAAAAATATTGAGTAAAAATATTAAAAAAATACATATAGGTGAGACTGGGGGCTAATGGGACAACATGGTTTTCTCCTAAAATATAACAGTCAAAATTTATCAGTAAATGTCATTTCCAGTGTTACACAAGAACAGATAACACTTATTTCTATTTTAATATTTAAGTTTTTAGTTACATTTTTATATCCATTAACAGGAAACTGTTAGAAACAGTTGGGTAAAAAAAAACAAAAAAACACTGTACATGAGAATGCCTTTATAAATTCATACAGGTAAAAAAGTAAATAAAAGAGAACAAAAGACTGAACGCATGATACATTTCATATGAAAGTTGCAATACTAAACTGTAAATTTGCCACGTGTGAAGAAAGATACAATGCATAAAAATATTCCGTTTAGGTAGCAACCTTCCCTAATCCTGGTGGCATGTGGTTGATGGCACGTATTGTATTGTCCAAAAGTGAGAACAATCTAATGGCAATAATACTCGTTTTCATCGCTCAAAAGAATAATCCTTTTTCATGAAGCTCTAAAGAATAACCTATTGCTCCCTATAGGGAAAAGGGAGCTTTCACAGTTTTCTAGGCATTTTCGTTCACGTTAAGCATCAAAATCTCTCATGGGGGCATCGAGAATTGTTCATATTAAGCGAAATTTCACGTTAGACGTGTTCATCTTAAAAGGAGAAAAAACACTAGAATCCGTATTCATTTTGACGGGGACAGTGGGTTCATGTTAAAAGTAATTCACGTTAAGCGTGTTCACGTTAACGGGGTTCGACTGTATATTAAAGAGCCAAAAAACTGCTTGTGTACAAATTTCAAACGTTTATAACTTTGTGAAGAATTATCGCATTTGCATGCGATTTTTTACAAATGGTTCAGAAGAAACTGGAGAATAATAATATGCACAAAAGTAGTTTTCCATTTTCGGGTCAATTTTTACTTAAATAAAGGTCCACGGCACCCTTAGAGGAAGGTGCTCGTGAATATTTTTTTTTTCATCATAGAGATATGAATTTTTGTAGAAATACAGTAGCGTCCCGCTTAATCGGCCTGAACGGGACCGAGGGTTAGCCGGTTAAGAGAAAAACCGGTTAAAGCGTAGAAGTAAAATAAATAAATAAATAAATAAATAAATAAGTATCTAATTTAATTAATTAAACTCGTACGATACATTTAGTTTTTCAATTTGTGTAGTTTTAAAAAACTGCATATTTTCTAAATTTTGTGAAATGAATACTAATTATAATTAACTGTATTGAAAGAAACATTATCACTGATAACAAACAATGAAAAATACTTAACACAAATTAAATTGTTGAAAATCGTGTCACATACCTTTATAAGAAGTTGAAGTTGTTCTATATTATGCATATTTAAGTTATCAACCATAAGGAAATCAGCGACCTTCTTCTGTTGACGGTAAGATGCCCGACATTTTTCAGCATAATCTCTCCATCTCTTTAACATCATAATTTTAATCGAGGAAGCTGTTAGCCGCCGCTAAACATAGCGTAGAACCAACACTAATGCTTTTACCCCTTCCATATGAGGAATTTTAGCAGTGTCAACTTCAACTAGATCATCATCAGGATCGTCTTTGTATTGACCAACATCAGTTACAGTCCTAATTATATCCTCATCAAATGTTTCATGCTTGAGATCTTTATCAGACTCAAAAAGTCTTATACATCTTCTATGGTGATCTGTTTGCATCCCTCAAGCTTTTTAAATGTTTGTACAAAACAGTTTGCAGATAGATCAGACGTTATAGAATTCCGGGAGGGTGGGGGGAGATTGCACTTTTGACCATTACAAACACAAAATCTCAAATCTTCCGGGTGGACATCTCATTATTTCTGGAGGAATGTCCACCCTCCGGACCACACCCTGAATTCAACACTGGTGAAGGTCAACGTATTGAATCAACGTATTGAACGTCAAGGTATCCATTTAGAATCGACATTCTCCTTTGTGAATTTTGCTTCCTTCCCCTCGGGATTGCACTTCAACTCGAAAGCGTGAGCTGAGTTCCCAAGGCCGTCATCCCTGAATTTTGCCTGATGTTGGGGAAAAAAGTCGGCCGGTTAAAGCGGAGTTCCTGTTAAGAGGAGGCCAGTTAAGAGGGAGGCTACTGTATACATTTAACCATAAGTATATACCTTAAAAGAAATTTCTAATATATTATAATTTTAAGATTTTTTTAATTAAAATTTTAAAATGCTCCATGCGTCATAATTTTTGTATGAGCATCAGAAGAATACCTAATTATTTGTATGAACATGAGTTCGATTCCAAACTCTTTTGTGCTAAGTAGGAAAAAAAAAAAAAAACAAGAAAGAAAGAAAAAGTTATGCGTCAAGCATAAATTATGAAACACTTTTCAACACATCCAGAATAATGTAACAAAACTGCACTGTTTAATAAGTTAAAATATTATGTCTAATTCAACCATATTGAAACGGGTAACACATTTCAAAATCCAATATCAACTGTTCCCAACTACAATCGGAAAATTAGCCGAATTTTTTATCAGCACTGTATAGGATACATAGATTTGTATCTATTACGTACAAGCATGCCAAAATTTAGTTTACTTAAGAGATACATATACTTCAGTTGAAAAATTTCCTTCTGCAATTTTCTCTAATAAGGAAAATGGTACGTGAATACTTTTGTGCAACCCTGTATATGAGGTATATAATTTATGTATGACGAGTAACATACAAAAAATTAATTAAATTTAAAAGCCTATACCGAATTTTAAACCGTAAACTCAAGCTATTATTACTCAAAGACAGTACTGTAACAGATTTCTTTTGTGTGTCCCTGTAAATGAATAAAAAATGCTATGAATGTCCTGTTCTAACGTGATAGTAGTGAAATTCAGTGATTTATATCATTTTCAATACATTGAAATAGTATAATCTCATTAAAATACTCTGCAAACGATTTTTACCCATATACCATAATATAATGGAATACTTTTGAAGGCCCCTGCAATTGGACTATTAACCCTACATACTTCATATAAAATAGTAAACATTCTTTGGTGACCCTAAATAACCTTTATTAATTTCATGAAAATCCGAGTATATTTACGGGAGTTAGAACGTGGACAGACTGGCAGACAAAGCGAGTGCATAAACACTTTTCAACTTTGTTGGAAAGTGTTAAAAAGACAGGTAATCTACGAATTATAACATAACTTCTTAATCTTCCAATATGTAACAAAAGTACGTATGAAAATATAGAATTAACCACACTTCCTAGTTACCGATCAGTCTTGAAAAGCAATTTTTACTCTTAGAAACACCAGAAAGCACTATATTTTCGAGATTTAAAAAAGCATTTACAAAAACAAAATTTCTTTTGCAGCCACTGATTTTCGGAAACGTTTCCGAGTTGTATTTGTAGCGTATTAAAAAGTTTTCTTATACCGGAATTTCGGATTCTAGGATTCTATCCATTTTCAATTAAACGTTTTTCCATGCAGGTGTAACAAAATAATATTAATTTTATTGTTAAAGTTAAGGGAACCGTAGGCTTTTTATTTGAGCAAAAATCAACCCAAAAATCAAAAATTTGTTTTGCGCATATAATTATTCTCCAGTTTGTTCTGAATAATTTGCGAGAAATCGCATGTAGATTGGGTTATTTTTCACAAAGTTACAAGCGTTTGAATTTTATACACAAACAATTTTTCGGCCCTTTAATATACTTTATATCTCGTTTCTCAAAACAGATTTTTCAACGTTTTTAGATATTTGAAATGTTCTATGCCTCTTAATTTTTTATCTGAATTCACGAAATTGTTAAGGAAGAATTCTTATATTACTTACAAAGAAACTGTGTACGCATTTTAAAATTCGACTTCATTAAGATAATGAAATTTGATTTTTAACGTATTAAAAGGCAAAATTTTCATGAAAATCGATATGGAATGCATAAAAAAATCTCTAAAAAATTTACAATTCAACGGATTAGAAAACCGATACACAGATTTGTTTGAAACAGTGATTTAAGTAATTAAAAAGCAAAACTGAGGCAATATTCAAAAAATTAAGACGCATAGAACATTTTAACATTTCGTTTTAAAATTTTAAATAAAAAACCCCTTTAAGTTATAATAAGATTGGAAATTTCTTTTAAGATGTTCTATAAACTTATGGTAAAATGCGTACTTCCAGAAAATTTCATATCCCTGTGAGAGAAATGGAAAAAAAAAAAAAAAGAATCAACGTCCATCGTCCTCTTAATGCTGGTAATTTGTCATGTATATCAGTAAAACATATTCGTTGAACATAAAAATGTTTATTTAGGAATATTTAGTAAACGAAAAACATATATTGCAGGATGCGACAAAATTGATTAGTATATACCCTAAAAACTGTTCGGAAACATTTCCGAAAATCTTTGCTTTTATAAATTCGTCTTTAAAAAGCGAAAACATATTGGTGTCCGGAATCATGCGGAACTCTGTAGTTGTTCCCGATTGCTATTTCTTTCTGCCAGCAATTAGAATGTCGTCTCCAAAAAATAACGTTCTGTTGCACAAGCCAGCATTAAAACAGATGTATCATTGTACTGCTAAATACTCTATTGCAGTTCTTTAACTACTAAGCATCGCACATTTTCAATTTTTATACCGTCGTATTGGGAAAAATATGTCCTTTTAAATCCAATCTGTTTACATGTAATCAGATACAGAATGTAACAAAATACGTTTGCGCGTACCTGTAGACAAACCATAAATGCTGCATTATTTATTGAAAACGAAGTGTGCAGCAAACAGTCTAGAGTGAACATGTTTAACATATAAAAATTACATGTCAGTTTGAATAGAATTATACGAGTTAGAGCTCGGTCAGACAACCATAGAGACAGACGAACTGACTAACAGACCAACATAAAGATAGACGGATATATTGACAAACCGAATTCATAAATATTTTCCAACGTAGTTTAAAATCGTTCAAAAAGAATCAGAAAAACCATTATACTGGAAAAACAAAAATTTCTAGAGCTATTATGTAACAAATTAAAGTATCAGGTTTCATTATCCAATAGTTGAAAACATTTATCTTTCATAATTTTATTATTAATCTTTTATTCTGTACATTTCTAATTAAATACGTTTTATTAAAAAATGGCAGAAACAATTTTTTTTTTACTTCTGTATATTATTCAATATATTATTAAAAAAATTCTCAACCAAATAGGTTTTATTAACAGTACGAGTCGTAGAAACATTTGTTCATTGATTCTTTTTAAAATAAATTATTATGTAAATTCTTAGTATAAGAAATTTTTCTTCTTTCAATATATTATTTTCTTAATCATATTAACTTTCACTAAAATAAATCTTAATACACATTTCTCCCTCCGGTAGTATAAGCCTTTGAAACTTAGTGTACACCGACAACAATCTTAATTTTTTTTTTCTTTTGAAGAAGAATCCTAAACTTTTAACACAAGAATTTTAAATGAGAAAAATGAGAAACGTTCCAAAGGGAAAAATTCACAGGGCACGAAAACTGTTTAAAAGTTCTGATGTTAGCAAACGTTTTACATCAGTAGAGTCTATTTAAATCAATTAATATATTTAAAGATAAATGTATGGAATTCTAAAAAAAAATACGAAGGTTTTATACAAGGAATCTTCTGATAATACTGTTACTTTTAAATATACAGGGAGTTACAAAATTATATGTCAGAAATATAAAGGCAGGTAGAGGAGACATTAGTAAGCAGATTTCGTGTAGGAATGTGGATGCGAAAATGCACCGTTGAGGCGGTAGAACGCGCTGTTAATGTCAGTGGATAAAAGCATTTCGATGGCTTGAATCGGCATTCTTCGGGTGGATTTCGAGCAACATACGTCGTTACTGTAAGCATTTTGGTGAACTTTCATTTAAAATAAACAGTGACAGAATATAGATTCATTTGATTATTTTTATTTAATGGATTTTTATCGTGAGTTGTATCCGGAGTTTTTATTTCTTTTATTTTCCTCTCACTAGATCGTCTGCAATCTTGGTTAGAATTGTAATTTTGTGCGATGCTTTGCATACATACATTATTCTGATTCATAATTTTATCGTTCTTTGTCATGGAGATAAAATTGGATCTTCTGAGATCAACGTTTTGTTTCTTATTATTTTTACTTTGTAATGGATAATAAGTTTTATTCCAATTGCGATTTTGAAAAGGTTTGTTGTTCAAATGATAACATTCGTTTCGGCAATGATTTGTTTTCTTGCAATGCGAACAGAATTTGTCATTTTTAGGCATATTTTGTTTAAAAACATTCGTTTAAAAGACTTGTGAAACTCCACGATCATTATTCATTTCCATTCTACGATTGTACTCGTTTGTCAGTTTATTTCTTATTAATTGGGAATTTATTTCGATTTCAGGTCGCGCCTCCATGGCAACAATTAAGTTATCGTCAGATTTAGGAACTGAGACTAAAAGCAATGCCGCTATATGATCATCTTTTATTTCCTCACCAACGGCTTTTAACCTATCCACTAATTCGAACATTTGAGCGATATGCTCATTCGTGTTACCATCTTCTGGCATTTTTATAGCGTATAATTTTTGTAATAAGAAACGTTTACTAGATATGTTAGATCGTTCTTGAATAGCTTTAAGCTTATTCCAAGTGGCTTTTGCCGTGGTTTCATATTTGACATGAATAATTTGAGAATCTTCGATGCATAAATTAATTAACGCTCTTGCTTGGCTGTCGCGTTTTAAATATTTATCATCCAGATTTTCTGGAGATTCATCCTCAATTACATCAAATAAATCCTCTTTTATAAGAATCATTTGCATTTTAAATTTCCAAATGGGAAAATTGTCATTACTTAATTTCGTAATATTATTCTCTTTCAAGGAAGACATTTTGCTTATGTTTAATAATTTGTCATGCGTTTTTGTTTTACTACAGCTAATTAATGTTATTTAAAGTTTTACTTTATTTTAAACAATTCAAATCAGTATTAATAATATATTAGAGCTTCAGTCTTATGATCTGTAAGCATTTTTGTGAACTTTCATATAAAATAAACAGTGACAGAATATAGATTATGCATTATACTTGTTTAAACAAATAAAGTTCATGCTTAATTTTCTCAGTAGCGCAGGTCTGCTTGTAGAAAAATAAAGACGAATGACCACCAAATAAATAATAGAGCAAGACCTTTCACATATTATATATACATTTATAAAGACAAAACGGCAGACATCACTGTTACAAAGAACACTCAACACTCAACTACAAAGAACATCATAGAACATCTTAGATGTCTATATACTATCAAAGCGTATTTCCATGGAAACACGATAAGCTTTCTAGCGGCAGAAAATAAAAGAGATAAACGAATTGTTAGATTACATAAGTAAAATAAAAGGAGCATTTTACAACAGTTACACCAACGCGGAGCTTGCCGACAGGCATTTCATGTGCGAGACCGCACAAGAAAATGGAGCGACTGTTCAAATGATGTAAATGGAACGATTTTCAAGTAGGAATCAGCCGGATCGCTGAACTTTTGGTGCCTTTATCGGGAGTTGAGCGCGAGTGGATCATTTTATGCCTCGAAGTGCGATACGGGCGCTGGAAAATATCGCAGAATTCCTGCAGCGGAAAAAGTAATATTATGCACAGTACAGGGATGCCCTTCGAAAAGCTCGAGAATTGTTGGACGTGCGTCTGGTACGAGCCATTTCTTTGCGCAGCCCTTTAAATGAAATGCATGTCGGCAAGTGTAACGATGCATGTTGCCCGAAATCCGTTCGGGGAATGGCGATTCAAGTCAGCGAAGCACTTTCATCTGTCGAACTCAAAAGCGTCCTCTACTGCCACAATGGTGCATTTCCACACCCTCATTCATAAACGAAATCTCTTACTAAGGTCCCCTTACCTACCTTTACATTTCTGACATACATTTTTGAAGCATCCTGCATATTGAAAAAAAAAACAGACAAGGAACTCAAATATTTTAATGTATTATTGAAATATATGTATTTTAGAATGTTTCTATGTGTTACACGAATAGAAATAGTTAATTTTCAACTTGAATTAGTATTTAAAGTAACATCAACAGTCAAATTTGAGAAAATTAAGAATTTTACCGTTACCTATCACAGTGCAAAAAATAAGTTACGTTGCCTGTCTGTCTGTCTCTCTCTCCCTATATATATATGTGTGTGTGTGTGTAATTACGTAATACATAGGTTATAATCATATGTATATCATTCTATGTATATTAGACCTTTAATTTGTTTTTAAAGGAATTAAAGCCACCTGATATTTATTAATTTAATAGTTCTTAGTTGAAAATATATCAATTTAAAATTCGTTTTATAACAATCTACCCTCTCATTAATACATTTTTAAATTAAATTCTTATATAATATTGAGTTGAATTAAAATAAAAATGTAGATTTTACAGAAAAATATTTAATTCCGAAACTCATTTTGAAATCTACAAGAAACAATCTTATTGATTCAATTTCGCAAGGAAATGTTTTGTAGAAACTTCCCACAATTTTTGCATTAAAAAAAATAAAAAAAATACGATTAAAGTGCAATAAGGAAATGCAAATAAAAATACATTCATTTGTAAATAGAAAACTTTCCGTATCAAAAGAACCTCAGAAATATTTTTTTCATTTTTTATTGCAGTTAACATATTCTAACGTACCACTTATTACTGAATGTGAATTTCCTTTCTAGAATTTTTTCTTCGATTTGTGTTATTTGATATTTTAAAAATTTTCTATTTAACTAAATTTTAAGCGAAGTATCTGCTACGTTTTCCTAAAAAGGAAGAAAAAACACATCACTAAAAGCTACGTGTAATTATCTCACCTTCTCCTTTGTTATGGCCTGAATTTTTTATACAAATCATCCATTTTATATTATGATTTACCTCTTAAATTAAAAAAAAACAACATATAATCCAATTTAAATAAGATATTTAGTAGTTGGGCATATATTAAGGGATTCGTATTATGGTAGAAAATGTTTTCTTGCTGAACAAGTTTTTTTTCGTTTTTTCTGTCGTATAATGTCCCGCCTTCTCGTGTGTACCATTATATTGAATGTTTTCACAAATATATTTACAATAATATAAACATTACTTTGTTTGTACAAGACAGGTATATCGTGTCTTCTAAAGGAAGAAGTGATGTGCAATTTTTGTAAGTATAACATTTAGCAGTTAACCGTTAGATAAAAACAGTATCAAGTGATATATTTAGTTACCGATACTAGTTTACTCTATCCATTAGGTTGGGAAAATTGTTGTGAAGTTAAAATATGTGGAGTTGATCGAATAATAAATTTAGCAGTTGTAAATTTCGATGGTATCAATAACCCTACTTTGCGTTTTTTGAATTCGGAAACAAAAATTTGAGAAAGTGTTAATTCTTACCATCTTCATTGAAAATGTAAATTAAGTGGAAAAATTAGTGATATACTTTTAAATAATAATAACCTTTTTATTTGATCTTATAATCTATATATTTAAGAGACAAGGCCGTTTTATTAGTCCTCTGGATTGAGCTTTCTATTGAACCGATTCTGATAATTATTTTTTTAATGAAAGCTCTTTATTAACCATTTGGAAAAATGGTTATTTCCTCGTCAGGGTAGGAAATCAAAAGCATATCTGAAGCTTTTTATTGGTCGAATACGCATTTTATTCGTTTTCTGATTGGTCTATACGGTAATATGTATTTTCTTTTACTTTCAACAGAGATGGATACTTCTGTTGCCACTACGACAACCCTTTAGTTTCAACAGAGATGGACAACACAGTGTTGCCACTATGAAAAAAAAGTAATAAAAACTACAAAAAAATTACTAACTCAAAAACAAATTGATGTAGAGCTTTCAAACAAATTGCATTTAAAAGTACATTTTTTTCACTATACGACGGTGTAAAAAGTAATATTGTGGGATGTTTAGAAGTTCAAGAATGAAATTTCATTTAAAATATGTCGTCAGATTTCTACGATGGAAAAGCCTTTTCCCGAACAGCCAATGATAATACGGAATGGTTTGGATAATACGGAAGTTTCAGGTGGATATTCGTAAGTTTCAGGTGGATAATACGTAAGTTTCAGGAAATCTGACGAGTCGCAGGCAATTTTTGTCGCTTGCAATTTTTACGTGTAATAACACTATTGATGTTTAATTCATGGCGTACGTAATGTATGATCAACTCCGTGCGATCTTTATGTCTTAAATTTTAGTCTTTGAAAAAATCAATTTCCATATGGTCGTTGTAATTTGTTAATTTGTTTTTTTTTTCCGTTTTTGTAGATGTGCGCGCACTCGCTATTTTTTAAAATAATCTCACTTTTAGGGTTTCATTCATCTGACGAAACCCTATTAGTCTCACTCCTCTGTCTGTCCGTCACAGAGGCTTGAAATTTTGAATACTTATAGCTGAACACCTCACATCTAACGACAAATAAAAATATTTTGAAAAAGACTTATATTAAACCCTCTGGGCTCTAACTTGCGTATTTTAATCTTTTAGTTCTAACTTAGCCTCTAATTAAGTTGAAGACTTGAAATTTTGCATACTTATAGCTGAACACCCCACATCATACGATAAATCATAAAATTTTGAAAACGTCTTATATTTAACCCTCTGTGCTCTAACTTGTGTATTTTAACTCCTTTTTTTTAAACTGAGCCCCTAATTAAGTTGAAGACTTGAAATTTGGCATACTTATAACTGACCACCTCATATTGAACGGCAAATCATAAAATTTTGAAAAAGTCTTGTATTTAAACCTCTGGGCTCCAACTTGTGTATTTTAAACATTTTGTTCTAAACGAGCCCCTAATGAAGTTGAAGACTTGAAATTTTGCATACTTATAGCTGAACTCTCTCACATCAAACGACAAATCATAAAATTTTGAAAAAGTCTTATATTTCATCCTCTGAGCTCTATCTTGCGTATTTTAATCTTTTTGTCCTAACTGAGCACCTAATTAAGTTGAAGACTTGAAATTTTCCATACTTAGAGCTGAACACCTCACATCAAACGACAAATCATAAAATTTTGAAAAAGTCTTATATTAAACCCTCTGGGTTCTAACTTGCGTATTTTAATCTTTTAGTTCTAACTTAACCCCTAATTAAGTCGAAGACTGGAAATTTTGCATAATACCTCACATCAAACGATAAATCACAAAATTTTGAAAATGTCTTATATTTAACCCTTTGTGTTAAACTTGTATAATTTAAGCTTTTTTTTTTTTTTTCTAACTGAGCCCATATTTAATCTGAAGACATGAAATTTTGCATACTTATAGCAGAACACTTGTGATCATACGAAAAATCATAAATTTTTCAAAAAGTCTCATATTATGGATTCCTCCGGGTTATAAACTTGTGTATTTTAAGCAATTTTTCTAACTTAGCCACTAATTAAGTTACAGACTTAAAATTTTGCATACTTATAGCAGAACACTTGCGATCACACGAAAAATCATATAATTTTCAAAAAGCCATATTATTTACACCTCCGGGTTCTAACTTGTGTATTTTAAGCAATTTTTCTAACCTCAACCCATTGCACATGGTTGGTACCTTTCTAACTGTCAGAAACTCAAAATAACAACTTAAAACAATGACAGAGAAATGTGCCGCTAAACTGCGATGACACGCCCGCAGGGCGGCTATACTTACTCTTAAAAAATACACATTAAACTTCAAATTTAAACCAAAACAAATTTATGAATCATAACTTTAATGAAACATTTGTATATACAATTCTTAAACATAAAAACATAACACACTGCTTAACATTTTGACTATGCGCAATGCGCTTAAATTTAGAATATAGAATATTTACACAATTAAATTTAGAACAAACACATAATTATTATACACTATATACATAGAAATAACATTTTCAGAAATAATCATACTATAAATCGCAAAGAACTCATTTTACGATAAACTCAAAAAGGACTCACTTTCTACAAATGTGACGCAGCTATAATTGCTTCCCTTAATTTTAATTACTATTTATCCTGTGGGCAGAGGATCTCATCTGTAAAACTTTTAGAACATAAACTTTGCACACACGCACACAATATAACTTATGCCCTACGTGCATTTTTATACTCTTATTCGCAGCAAATATTTCAAGGGTGATTAACGCAACAAACAATTTTAAGTGTTATCGGTCAAAAACCGTTAATATCCGAACCGAATCCTTTTTTCATTCTTAAAACTCCACATTTTCGCATCAAAAAACCTAGTATCACTCTTCACTAGCTCAGAAACTGCATGTCTGTCCGAATAATAAAATACCTCTACCCTCTTACGTCATATTATTACATTAACCCTAAAAGCGCGCGAAGAGAGAAAATGTTCTTGTTAGCAAAATAACGGGCAGGAGGAAAAAATTTCTTTCGTTACATTTGAGATTTAAAAACACATGGCCCTTGCCAACATCCTCCCACCTTGATTTTCTTAAAATCAACTATTTTATAATTCACAAAAAATTCTTAATATTAGAAATTAAAGTTAAACTGAGCATTACTAAATTAAATAAAATGACATAAAAAACAAAATAATAACTAATTAAACACAATACAATATAAAAATGACATGACATGATAAATTACAGTTCTCAATAACTAAATTAATGAAATAAAAGTCATTATTTACAGTCTTACACATTATTTCTTACGTGGTTTGAGCAACCTTCCATACCTGGATCTATTTTCCGCTCCAAGGGTGAGCACAGGATCTCCAGCAGTTGAAACTTCTAGGGGATATAGTTTCTGAATTGGTCGTGTCAAACAACCGTTGTTAGTTTTCACCTGTACTACCCTGGAAGCACCATCTCTACTATGGTAGATTTTCACAATTTTGCCCATGGGCCACAACACGTTTTTTATTCTCAAGTTCGATGAGGACAACGTTCCCCACTTTAAGTTCTTGGCATTTATCACTAGCCTTCTGAACAAGTTGACCCAAATATTCTCTGCGGAAACGATTTCTCAGTTCTTGCTGCAAAGTGTTGCAATAGCTCACACGTACATTCAGTTTGTTGGAATCGATGGTGGAATCTAGATCAAGCACTCCTATTTGTTTTATGTCTTGCAGAAACATGGAGGGTGTCAAAGGTATGAGCTCATCAGAATCATCGGAAATGCAAGTCAATGGACGGCTGTTTATTGTGGCTTCCACATCACAAACGATCGTTAAAAGCTCTTCAAAATTCACAGAGGATCTTCCTAAAATTCGCACGAGTAAAGTCTTAATTGAACGAATAAGACGCTCCCACCATCCCCCCCCCCCACCAGGCTGCAGTAGGGGTGTTGAACTTCCACTTGATTGGATAACACTCGTTTTCAGAGATTTTCTGCCAATCAAGCCCCTTCAATGCATTGTCCTTTCCTCTGAAGTTTGTTCCGTTATCGGAATACACCGTTGACGGACGTCCTCGCCTAGCGATGAATCTTCGGAAAGCCTGTAGGAAGGATTCCGTGCTGAGTGCCGTGAGAGGCTCAAGGTGAATTGCCCTATACACTGCACAAGTGTATAATACGATCCAGGCTTTTCCTTTTGGCTTTAAAAGTAGAGGGCCACACAGATCAATTCCTGTTGTTTCAAAGACAGCAGAATCCCTTACTCTGTCAAGGGGTAACTGTATTGGTGGAGCAGTTAAAGCTTTAGCCGTGAATCTTTTGCATATGACACAACGGTTGATGCAAGATCTTATATTTCTTTTTGAAGAAATGATCCAGTACTGCTGCCTTAATTTGGCAGCCGATATCTGCACAACCGCATGACAATACTGTATATGTTATTGCCATATCAAGCAATCAGTTAGGTAATGTTTGGACGGAAGAAGAACTGGATATAAAAAGGACAGTTCATCATCTCGTTCGATGATTTTAGTCTTCACTCGAAGAACATCGTCATCACCTCGCACCACCAGCAAACCATGGACGGAATTTTCTTTCTCGTGAAAATACTTTTTCTGCTCTATACCCCACAGAATCATCTCAGCTTTAGTTTTTTCTTCCACTGTTAGGGTGTTAGTATTATAAGAAGGCTTCTTTCTCAGTTTATTCACAAACCGCAACATCCAGCAGAAAACTCTCACTATTTTAGAAAAACTGGATAAACGTTCGTACCACTCAGGCTTCTGTATTTTCACGTTTAGGTTAATAATTTTTGTTCTTTTTAACTCTGATGCGATTAATTCTTCATCTGGAGAAAATTTAAATTCAGGCCACTCCTTGGGAGTTGCTTTCAGAAATTCAGGCCCCTCCCACCAACCGCATCGCAGCAGATGCTGGGACGTGCAGCCACGAGAGGCTATATCAGCAGGATTCAATTTTCCTGGGATGTGTCTCCAGCATTCTTTCTTCGACAGATTTCGAATCTCCTTGACTCTATTATTTACGAATACACCCCAGTTTTCTTCTCGCTGTGTCCAGCAAAGAGCTACAGTCGCATCCGTCCAGTAGTAGATTGGAACTTCTTCCAAGAACACAGCGTCAGAGATGTATTTGGCTAGACGTGCGCCTAAAACACGCGCAAGTAACTCGAGGCGCGGAATTGTCACCTTCTTCAATGGAGATACACGAGATTTTGCTGCCACGAACCTCACATGAACCTTTCCGTCGTCTTCACTTCTTAAAAATATAACCGTGGCATAAGCGCTTCTACTGGCGTCACAAAAGACATGTAATGACCAAGTATCTGTTTTTCCATAACCTATGCGACGAGGAAACCTAAGCTGGGAAATACTAGACAATCCTTGGTACCACGTTAAGAACCGAGTTTTTAATTCATCTGGCAAAGGTAAGTCCCAATTTGCCTTAGTTGCCCATGCTTCTTGAAGTATTAATTTTGCAGGTACCATTATCGGCACAATGAAGCCTAGTGGATCAAATATAGAATGAATTATGGATAAAAGTTTTCTTTTTGATAAGTCTGATGAGATTTGCTCAGGTTTAAAGGGAATTATAAACTCATCATTTATACGGTCCCACTGAAGACCTAAAACTGGAGAGACAGTATCAGTGTTCTGTGAAGGTAACGTTTCATTTTCGGGACCAAAGGTCCACATACGTAATTCCATTTTGGCTTCTGCCATAATGTCAGTTGCTTGGTTCTTAAATTCTTCAAGCTCTGTTCTCGTATCCACTGAGGTTACGCAGTTATCAACATAATAGGAACTTGAAAGTTTTTGGGCAACAACTTCGAATTCTTTAGGAATATTTTTAAGATGGAATGAGATCACCGCTGCCAACAGGTATGGGCTACTGGTAACCCCAAAAACAACCCTTTTATGGCGGAATTCACAAATTTTGTTATTTTCCCACCAAAGAAATTTCAGATAATTTTGGTCTTCCCGCTTTATGCCAATCTGTAAAAACGCTCGTCTAATATCAGAAGTTACGCCAATCGCCTTTTCTCTAAACCTCATTAAAATCGCTGGGATTTCTTCTACGAGATTCGGACCTTTTATCAAACAATCATTTAGCGACAACGAATTATCTGATTTGCACGAGGCATCGAAAACGGGCCTAATTTTGCTAGTTAAACTATCTAATTTGATAACTGGATGATGTGGCAAGTAATGTTCCTTTTCATTCTTTTCAGATTCCGGGATTTTTTCTATTACGTCTTCCGACAGCCATTCTTTAAATATCTTATCGTATTCGTCAAAGCTATTTAATTTCTTTAATTTACGAGTAGTGGCAAAAAGCCTTTTTTCTGCAATATGCCGATTAGAGGAAATGTTAGGGGGGAATTTTTGAACCCAAGGCAAGCTTACGCAATATCTCCCATCTTCGTTTCTATGAAGCCCCTTCAAAAATTGTTCCTGCGCTAATTGATCCTCCACCACTTTGGAAAACGTTTGCGCTTCATCGGCAATGCCAATTGTTTCCAAACTCCACATATCAGAAACTTTCATGTTTTGAACATGAAGATTGGTTACTAACATGGATTGGGCACCCTCAAAACTCTTAACATTTAATCCTATTGGTTCTCCGCACAAAGTCCAACCCAACTTAGTATTAATGGCTGTCAGACCCTCATTAAGTTGAATTACATCACCCGTAAGAATTTGTCCATAAATATCACTACCTATCAAAATTTCTATTTCAGGGTAATCGTCACCCACATCTGAAATCCAAATTCTATGCTTTTTTAATTCCTTCAATAAAGGACCTTTAGAGACGCGTGGTATCCCTCCACAATTTTTTTTCCTGATCTAGAAAGGAGAATTGATATTCAGTACGTCTCCCTGCAGGACTTAATCTCATAGAATATCGTTTATGATTTTTAGACTCAGTTCTTGTTCCCCCAAACAGAGTATGCGCTAAATTCTCAGATGAAAGGCTTTCTAATTTTAAAGCTTCGGCCGTAGATTTCAGCACATACGACCTTTGAGATCCGCAATCTAAAAGACATCTGACTTTTTTCCTCATGCCCCGTGACACTACTTCAACCATTAATGTCATAAGGAGGACTTCTTTCATACACGAAGGTGTAGACATAGTAGCTTGTACCGTAGTCGACCCCTTTGCACTCCCTACAGTCTCACTCTTTTTTTTCTGAATCTCGGGACACAAAATAATGGGATGAGATCGCTTGCATACATGACATTGTATAAATAATTTACAATCTCTAGCAAAATGTCCAGGCTTAAGGCAGCGTAGGCAGCACTTTAACTCTCTTAATTTATCTAACTTTTCTTTTAGGGGCAAAGACCGAGCCAAAAAACACTCTTTGCTCTCATGATTTTTTCCGCAAAATACACACTTTTGCTCCTTGGTTGCTACCAAACTTGCAGCACTCATGGGAGGTTTTTTATTTTTTAATTTGACTTCTCTAGGGCGTTCTTCACGTGAGGGAGGAGAAATTTCAAACCCCGACCGTGCAAGTTTGACCCTCTGTTCCCCTTCAACTTCTTTTCGCAAAAATTCTAAGAGATTTGAAAGACGTGGTCCCTTGTTATTAAATAGAACGTTTCTCTGCCACACCCTAATCATTTCAGCCGATAAACATGATTCAACCATAGGATATAGCCACGCAGTATTGGAGTCTTGGTGTACACCTAAAGATTCAAGTGCTCTGAGATAGGACTCAATTTTGTCAAACAATGACACCAGGGGTAATTTATCTTTACCTTGTGAACGTACGTTTTGGATAATTAATTTTAATAATTCCCTCACATATATCTCAGTTAAAATTTCTTTATTACCAAAACGCTCCTCAAACGCAGAAATGACTTTCGGATAATTGTCCGAAGTCAAGGGATAACTCTCAATTAACTCATAAGCTCGAGTCCCCGGTAACATTGATTGAGCTAAATAATGAAATTTGTCAACATCATCCAGACTCTTATCCTCGTGGATTTTTTTAAATTGGCCCCAGAACGAAAGATAACTTAACAGCTGACCATCAAATTTTTTAATTTGAATTTTCGGCAATTTGTACCGTTTTTCATTGCATGTATTTACACTATTCTCAACATTAGAGCTCATATTAATTTTAAAGTCTGAATTATCCGTTTTTTCTTTTATTCGGCGGCTGAGCGTTATAAATTCATCGGAATATTCCTCGCAACTTATAACTTCCGTTTCTAAATTATCATCAGTAGCCTTAGCTGCTATCATTAAGTCTAACATTTCTGAGTCATAAGATTTTAATTCACTAATTATTGTTTGTAATTTAACAAATTTATCATCTAAAACGGATTTATCCGGTTGCTCTTTTTCTAGTTCGTCCTTTAGAACCTTAGCTGTTCTAGTATAAGAGCTACGTGCCGTTGCACGTTTTTTCTTCAATGTATCAACATTCATTTTTTATATAAATGAAAATATACTCAAAATCTCAAATACAAATCTTATCAATATTTCTAACAATGACTCATAAATTCTCATAAATTCTAAACTCAACAATCACAACATTATAATTATAATACAATAAATAAAAATTCACCGCCCGATGAGAATGAAAACGAAAATATATTATAAATACTAAATATGCGGCATCAGTTATTGTTACTCCTAACGTAAATGGAACTAACCAATAGTATGACTATTTCTCAAATTCAAAATCAAAAATTATAATCAAACTCGCAATCCTGGCAGGCTCGCCACTTTCTATGTCAGAAACTCAAAATAACAACTTAAAACAATGACATAGAAATGTGCCGCTAAACTGCGATGACACGCCCGCAGGGCGGCTATACTTACTCTTAAAAAATACACATTAAACTTCAAATTTAAACCAAAACAAATTTATGAATCATAACTTTAATGAAACATTTGTATATACAATTCTTAAACATAAAAACATAACACACTGCTTAACATTTTGACTATGCGCAATGCGCTTAAATTTAGAATATAGAATATTTACACAATTAAATTTAGAACAAACACATAATTATCATACACTATATACATAGAAATAACATTTTCAGAAATAATCATACTATAAATCGCAAAGAACTCATTTTACGATAAACTCAAAAAGGACTCACTTTCTACAAATGTGACGCAGCTATAATTGCTTCCCTTAATTTTAATTACTATTTATCCTGTGGGCAGAGGATCTCATCTGTAAAACTTTTAGAACATAAACTTTGCACACACGCACACAATATAACTTATGCCCTACGTGCATTTTTATATTCTTATTCGCAGCAAATATTTCAAGGGTGATTAACGCAACAAACAATTTTAAGTGTTATCGGTCAAAAACCGTTAATATCCGAACCGAATCCTTTTTTCTTTCTTAAAACTCCGCATTTTCGCAGCAAAAAACCTAGTATCACTCTTCACTAGCTCAGAAACTGCATGTCTGTCCGAATAATAAAATACCTCTACCCTCTTACGTCATATTATTACATTAACCCTAAAAGCGCGCGAAGAGAAAAAAATGTTCTTGTTAGCAAAATAACGGGCAGGAGGAAAAAATTTCTTTCGTTACATGTGAGATTTAAAAACACATGGCCCTTGCCAACACTAACGTTCACCGACACACCTTTGACCACTCTTTTATATTATGCACCTAGCCTTACATATTTTAGTTCCACTTTTTACCGCCAGGGTGCGCCTACCTATCTCGGGTGCTATGGGCTCGATCCCCTCGACTAATATATCTACGGATAGTATATAAAACGGAGTTTCGTTCGGATATGGGTTTGTGTAGAATAGAGTGCGTCCCCTGGTTGCGAAATATGGAACTAACAGATTTTGCAAAAGGATAAATTGTTTTGAAAGGAATATTAAACGAAACCCTCTGTGCGATATGTGATCACACTTACCCACTTGTTATATTTTAATTTTACTTTTAAAAGTCCTTTATGAAATTTCTTCATATTAGCGGCAATCGGGTTACTTCCATTGTTGAAGGAAGAAGAAAAACAATGGGAATTACCGTATCATAATGGAGGCCATTTTCGAATTAGAATAAAAATACCTTTTTTTAAAATTTTGAACAAAAAATGACGTCAAGATTTAAACTAATACATTTTTACTCATAAAACTGTTTAATTTTAATTTTTTTTTTTTGCATTTCGCTGATACCGAGTTTGAGACGGAGGGCGTCCTCAGAGGGCGTCAGTGGATGAAAATGATGTCATGGTAAAAATGAAATGAGTATTATCTTTGGGAAAACTAAATATTTTATTATGAATACGTCTAAAAGTAACTTTCTGGATTTCACCGGCACTCACATTAGAATTTGAAGTAAAGAGTTCGAATGTTTGCATACTAAATTGTAACTGGTAAATATGATATAAAGTTTGGGAAAATATTTATTAATAATCTATTGCACATTAAAGTATTTAAAAAAAATGAATATGAAAGTATGAATGTAAAGTTTGCGACGGTAAAAAATATGTTGTTTTTAGATTTCGTAAAAAAAAAAAAAAAAAAAAAAAAAAAAAAAAAACCATAATTGTGTCACAGTGGCGTATTTTTGGTTAATATTTCATTACGTAATACCAAAGATCAAAGCTTCAATTAATAACATCATAATTTCATTCTCTTAATTGCATGCTACTGATTTACCTACAGGAATAAAATTTATTTTTTCAATAATTTGGAAGGTTGAAATTAAAGTTTAGTTAAAAATAATATTTGTTTTAAGATTTAGGCTAGCCAATAGAATATTGATTAATTATCGTAATTAATAATGTTATTTTTCATAAATTCAGTCAAACAGTTTCTTTTAAACATTTCCATTCGTGAAATTTGACGAGTTTCGACTCGTTAGTTGTAAATTGGTTTTGGTCCTCTAAAAATCTCGGATCTTGAAAATAGTACAAAAACTTAATCCATCTCCGAGGAATTCTTACAAATTATAAGCAAGTGATTATCTTTATTAAACTTAATAACGACAGTCTCTTCAGTTCAGCCTCACCTCCGCGATCGACCGAAATTGACCGGTACAATCCGAAACTAACTTTTTAAAATGGTGTCCCAAAAATAAATTGGGGAAAACTTTAGAATCATACTACGAAAACGACAGGAACAGTCACAGTGGAGCTCAAAACGATACGCTGATAATGCGTTATGTCATCTATGGTGTAATCGGCAGCATACCGGAACGATGAGTCAAACGGTCATACAGATAGAGTACTATGTGTTCTATCTTCATTCAAACGGCACTAGAGAAAAGTACAGTCCGCCCCGAAGTTGAATGGAAGTTAAAAATACCGACCTCTAAAACACAAAGAATTCTCACAATTGTGACATGCAGGTATGTACAAACAAATATATAATCTTATACACACTGTAAAAAAATTTCCGGAAGGTTCCGGAACAAAGTGGTAGTGGTGGCATCAAGATGCCACGATTTTTGCTGTTAAGTTTCACAACAAGGTAGTTAAACATTCCGTAATATATTACTCCGAAACCTTTTATAAGAAAGTAGTGAAACATTCCGTAATATACACTCCGAAACATTTCATATCAGATATGAAAGGTTTCAGAGTATATATTATGGATTGTCTCTGAAAAATTGGAATGTTTCACTACTTTGTTGTGAAACGTAACAGCAAAAAGCCATGGCATCTTAATGCCACCACTTTTATCCGGAACGGCGTCAGTAAATTTGTTGTATATTTTAGGCGTCAGTATATTTGTTCATAAGTGCAAGCTCTGTGGAAAAGAGTAATTTTTTTCAATATAAAAAAAAATCATGTTATGAAACGTTAAAGTATTACATAATTTTTTTTTAAAGTAAAAGGAAAGACTATTTTCAGATCTACTCTCTTTATTCAATATTAAATATGGCAAATAAATTTCAAATACCTTTTTTATTTTAATTTTATATTGATAAACTACTATTTTTTTAAGAATTCAACCTCTGGAAAACATCTTCAAAAAAAAAAAAAAATAAATAAATAAATAAATAAAAAAAATAAAATTAAATAAATAAACAAATAAAATAAGAATTTATTTTTCCTACCTTGGATTTGCAGCTTTACTATGGGCAACAACTACAAGTGTGCGCCGGGTAAAATTCCTCTGCGACGGCGGCGCGAGACAGCGTGATTTAAAATTTCTGAAACTGCTTATCTCTATAGCTAATTAATATTAATAATTCAGTATTTACATGCTATCAGCTTTCTTGGTTGTCTTCCTGAAGCAATAGTTTTCACATATTTAGTTTGATGTAATCCTCATACATCGTACAAAATTAAACTTTAGGTTTAGTTTTTAAATGTAACACTAGAATCAAGCTAAAAGTGCATTAATTCTGAAAGTATTATTTTTTATTTATCAGGTAACAAAACCGAAACTGTACAACAAATATATATTAATCGAAACTCCTCACTAAACATATAAAAAGTATTTGCTAAAACTGAGTCCCGAGCTTGGACTTGCGCGAGTAAATAACGTGTAAAACTATTAATTCTATTTTTTAAAATAGCAAACATTATTTTTATTCCTTTATTAAAATCATAAGATTTAGAAAATATAAAATTCCCTTTTAATCTTTTTTTTTTTTTTTTTTTTTTTTTTTAAATTTTCATCCTTGCTAGAAGATTCGATAAGCAATACAAAATATAAGTATAAAACGTGCAAAAACTACTTTTATGTGTTAAATTTCTTTTCCAAATTTTTGATAATAAAGTGAGAGAAATAGTACATTACAGGTATTTTACACATATCATATTTTATAAATAGGAAAGGCGAGACATTAAAATTCTAAAATTATTTCAACTGCCCCTAAGACACAAATTTATTAAAATCATTTTGTTTCTCTCTATTCTAAAAAAAAAGTAACTACCGCTGTCACCGCCGCCGCCGCCGGTTTTGAATTTTTTGTGACCGGAGGTCTTTCTTCGTTAATATTAAGAAAAATAATGCATACAAAAATATGAAAATCCGTAGTATTATACAGAAATGTTTGATAAACACGCTGATGCAGACAGTTTTCAGATCGAAGAATTATTTTAAGAGATATTTAATGCTAAAGTTGGACAAAATCGTTCAACTAAAAAAGTTTTATAGGAGCAAAAACTGTTCATAGGAATTTAATCATTTTTAGATCATTTTATGCGTTAGAATTTGCCGAAGTGCAGATTGCATTAATTTTTTTATTTTGACTCATTTTTTGAGGTTTTATTTCTATTTTAAATTCAGATTTTCAGCATTTCTAGGGATATTTTTAACAGATTTTAGAAAGTGATATTAATTTAAACTGTTGCCAACTGTATAAACAGCGGAAGCAATAATGTTTGCTTCAAAAAAAATATATATATATATATTTATACGTGTAAATAAATTAAAAATTTATTTACACGTGACTATTATAAACAGAAAAAAACATTTGGAATTAGAATTAAATAATTATGTACAAAAAGCAGGAACTTATTAAAAATTATGTCATAAAAACTATAATTACACGTGAATTTTAAGAAAGAAAGGAATTTGTAAAGCAATAAATTTATTAACATGCGTTAGAAGTCTTAAATAGGAGAAATTGCATCATATTTACGTCACATTAAAGTTATTACATAAAATGAACACAAAATAATATTGCAAAACGGTTTAAATTTACAAATTGCGCTAGACATTTATTTGATATTTTAAGAGGATACTTTTCAACTATTTTTGTTAGGAAAGCGCAAATAATATTTAATTTCTAACACAAGAATTTTCACGTGAATATTAAAAAGAGAAAGAATAGTTTGGTCAAAATTACGTCAGATTAAAAACGATTAATTTAAAATGTCTCATTTAAAAGAACTTTCTTTTCACTTTGTTAAAAAATACCAGGAGACAAAGACTCTGTTTACTTAATTCCTTTTATATTAGCCTATTTTGAAATGTTGTTACACGTCTCTACGTCATCAAGTTATTTTCATTTCGACATTTTATTTGTATTTTTATTAATGTTGTACTAATTTATTTGTTTTTTCGTTATTTAAAATAAAAATTATGTCAATTTGTATAATTTGGCGAGTGGTTTGGCGATTTATATAATTTGGCGAAATTGGTCGACGGGATAATCAAGTAGTACCGCAACGGATTTGGCGTTAAAATTCCCCAATCAAAGAGAAATGAATAGAAATCCGTTTATAGAGAGATCGCCACTGTTTTTTAAATTATAATTCAATCTTTTGAAATCTTTTTAAAGCCGATCAAATTAGCGTGCATTTAGAGTCTACGGTGTCTGGACGGGGGGTTGGCGAGCGTAGCTCGTAGGGGGCCGAGCCCCCTAGTATAATTAAATAAACGTAAACAAAAGGGACAAGATATGGTTCTATCAAAACGCATAAAATATTCGAAAACAAGTTATATGTAACGTAGGTTTAATGATGTATTTAAAGGACATTTTAATTAATTTATAAATTAAAGAAAGTACAAAAACTGATTAATAAAATATATAATTTTTTGAAAGATAACAAAAGGTGAACATGGACTTGATTTTATTACTCATTTAAAAATACATAAATAAATAAAAACACTTGTAGCAGTAACATTTCCTTTATGATTCCAAATGCCATTAATCCTTTGAAGGGCACTGATATATGTCAAAAGTACGATGTTTTACAACTAGTATTTTACTATAATAATTTTTACGTATAAAATCTTCAAACTATTAAAGCAAAATTTTCTATTCGAAAATACTTGTGGCAAATTTGTGAATTTTTGGTATTTGCGCCGTTGCACCCGTTAAAGAGTTAAAAAAGCTAAATTTCGTGAAAATACAAAAATTGTAAAAACCGTTTGTGTAATATTTAAATATGCTTTATTTCATAAATTATTAAAAATATTAATAACAGCATAATTCAATTTGATTATACTGCAATTCTGTGAAATTTTTAAACTAAAATATCATGTTTATCTTAAAAAATGAATTTCATAATGTTTTAAATTTATTAATGCATTACTCGTATTAAATAGAAGAAAGCTTATTTCAAAAGAAAATTAAAAATTTTTATTTATCAATACATTTTAATAAAAAGCATTATCTCAATTGGCAGCATTCAGTTTTTATTCAAAGAATAATTATTTCATAATTAGACATTATAAAAATAATCAATATACTTTTTTTTATTCAGTGTCTTATTTAAGCGATTAAATTTTAAAGTTTCGTATTATAGATAAAATGAAATTCAAATAATGAAGCATAAAAAGGTTTAAACTAGCTACTTACTTTATGGGTTCATATCCAAACAATGAATGGCATTTGTTTGGAATGCATTTTTCTCTAAGTACCTAGGCAGCTGTTTTTTATTCTTCTTTATTTATCAAAACGGCTAATGGAATATAAAACATGAAGCACGCATGCGCAGAAGTAGTTTACGGAAAAGTTGAAACCTCTAAAAAGTATTACATGACTTATTGCCGTAATTGACGTGGGGCATAGAGAAATTCGAAATTCCGGTAAAATATGCGAAATGTTTTTGGATAATTTCCTGAAACGTTCCGAAAATGTTATACAGTGCAGGATGTCTAATAAGATCGTTCATGTTTCAAAAAATCATTAAAAACGTACAAATTGTCTATCCGACTATTCGGGTAGCAGAATAATCTTAACATATTGAAGTCTACAATAAAATTGTAAGATAGTGATAATACGGTGAAAAACTTTTAGTAATGCTGTGAGGTCAGATAAGACATGTCAAAGAGTAAGATATTTTGAGGAAATAGATAAAAAAATACTTCAAAGAAACACATAAATAAATTCAGATTTCAAAAATCAATAGTAGTTTAACAACTTGCCGTATTTGCTTTCGATTTGTCAAGTGTAATTTGCTTTCGACTTGTCAACAAATAGAATTTTTCGTGGCAAAACTGCGGGAAACAGAATCACTTTAAAAAATTTCCCATAATCTGTTCATAATTCTGAAACTGAGGAAAAATTAACGATTTCTCTAATCTGATTGCGGTTTGCACCCTCAGACTTTTGGAACATTGTCGGATATTCCGTAGCAAAAAGATCAAAGACATTTTAAATTATTGTTTTTTTTTTCGCAACAACAACACTCAAGCAACACTCTGGTACGACATTTTGTTACTTTTTTTTAAGGACTTTTGTATATGAACGGATTTATGGAACACTCTGTAAACCGTTTTCTACTTAAAATAAGTTTAATGTACCTTCTAAATTGTAATATATATATATATATATATCTATATAATAAAACGCAGTGTAACGCTGGGCGGGGCGAATCCATCAATCTTACCAGTCTCCCAGGAAGAGAATCAAGGGGAAAAGGATCCATTCTCCCATTGGTTGACAAAAAACAAGAATCCCGCGATTACTTCTCAAGGTTAAAAGTCCTGATAATTGAACAGTGATAGACATTTCTTCCTAACAAATCAGTGCAAGGCACATAGAATTATACCACCAAAATAAATCGCCAAGTGTCACTTGAGATTATTTCAAGTATTAAGTTGCAATCATATTAAATTTTCTTTGCGACATGTAAAGAATTTTAATTTATTTCTCATATAAAGTGATTCACGGAAAACAATGATATGGTATTTTTAAAAATATCCTTTTTTTCCTGCAAAAAATTGATAAAACTGACTTTTTTTAAAAAAGTAATCAATTTAAATATTTTAGGCTTATTATTTTGTAATTTATTTTTAAATTACACATTACTTATATTTTCCTTTTCTATATACAGGTGTATGTAAATTTAAACTTAAAAAACAAAAAACATATTCAATATTTTAAAAGTAAAAAATTAATATTTATACGAAAAGAAAAATTAATAATTTTCTCTATATAATAAAACACAGTGTAACGCTGTGCGGGGCGAATCCATCAATCTTACCAGTCTCCCAGGAAGAGAATCAAGGGGATAAGGATCCATTCTCCCATTGGTTGACAAGAAACAAGAATCCTGCGATTACTTCTCAAGGTTAAAAGTCCTGATAATTGAGCAGTGGTAGACATTTCTTCCTAACAAATCAGTGCAAGGCACATCGAATTACACCACCAAAATAAATCGCCAAGTGTCACTTGAGATTATTTCAAGTATTAAGTTGCAATCATATTAAATTTTCTTTGCGACATGTGAAGAATTTTAATTTATTTCTCATATGAAGGGATTCACGGAAAACAATGATATGGTATTTTTAAAAATATCCTTTTTTTCCTGCAAAAAATTGATAAAACTGACTTTTTTTAAAAAAGTAATCAATTTAAATATTTCAGGCTTATTATTTTGTAATTTATTTTTAAATTACACATTACTTATATTTTCCTGTTCTATATACAGGTGTATGTAAATTTAAACTTAAAAAAAACATATTCAATATTTTAAAAGTAAAAAATTAATAATTATACGAAAAGTAAAATTAATAATTTTTGATTTATAGCTTTGCATCAGGAGGACAGAAGCTTAGGGGATTAGACCCCCCCCCCCCCCTGAAATAATATCCTGGCATTTTGTAACTTATTTTTAAATTACACATTACTTATATTTTCCTTTTCCATATACAGGTGTATGTAAATTTAAACTTAAAAAAAAATATCCCATATTTTAAAAGTAAAAAATTAATATTTATATGAAAAGTAAAATTAATAATTTTTGATTTATAGCTTTGCATCAGGAGGACAGAAGCTTAGGCGATTAGACGGTTGGGATTCAACCCGAGATACTTATTTATTAATCAATATACATATTTAAAAGAATTGGAGGGGGGAGGAAGGGGGGGAGTAAACGATAAAATACAATTTCAAAGTGTTATTAAAAAAAATAGCATTATTTCAATAGTTGCAGCAGACTGTTTTAATTACGCACTTTTATTGCACATTTATTAAATTTTTGTGTTATTAAGAAATCTTAATTTTGTTATAGTATATTAGCCGGAAAACCTGGTTTACCCAGAAATATTGTAAATGCTAATTGTGTGTTTATTAGAACATAAACTAGCCGAACTTTGCTCATCTAAACGCTTCTATATTGTCAATTATTTTTTCATGAGTTTTCCAAATTTTAAGTGAAAAACACAATTTTTACCCACCGTCCTAGGACGGGCATTTACACTAGTATATATATAAAAAATATATGTATATATATATATAACATTTTGTAAATATTTTACTTAGCAAACAAACAATGTTTCAAAAGTTGTGTTATAATGCATATTTTTTAATCTATATTTTATTTGAAACAATTTTTATTAAAATTTCATTTTCTGCCAGATGAAATTACGACAACAAAATTAGATTTCACCGAAATTTAAGAAATTCATTTTGGAAATCTCTAGAAACAATTTTAAAATATTGAAGAGGTTTTATAAGAAAAAGAATTTTCCAATAATTTTCGTCGAAATAGAAAAAGATTATGATTAAAGAAGAAGCAATCACCTGTAAATTGAAAATGTTCTCTACCAAAATAACCCCGAAAACATGTTTTAATTTTTTAACTTATTTACTTTTTAAATGAATTTTTTTTTTAACGTACAGTCGTGGAAAAAAAAGTAAACACCCCCTACTAACTCCTCAACAAATTATCGTAGTAGAAAGTTACTGATACCGAACGATTGGAAATAAAGTCTACTTTTAAATGATGTATAATATATACCGCTAATATACTGTTGTCCAAAATTAAGGACCAGTCACAAAATGCTAATTTTTAAATAAGCGAATACTCAAAAGTAAATAATATAATTCAAATAATTACTATCCCTACAGCACAGCTAGTCCATATAGCATCTCATTCATGTCACACATGGTCACAAGTGTCACAGTCACTACGGTGAAACCAAAAATAGGAAATTCCACACATCTCATTATGTCTCTCAAATGACCACTATATGTGACTCCACTGAGACGTCAATGTGACTGCTGCTTTGTGACGAGTCACCAGGTGGCTTTACAATGTAGTTACATTGTCACTCTCATGTGACTGTCCTTTTTAGACTCAATTTCAAAGTCATCATGAACGTTGCATTATGATAAGTCACCAAATAATATCACATTATAGTCTTATGGTACTTTTCACAAAAGTGTACAATGGTGACTTCACCGTAATCTCTCTGTTACCTGAAAGTCATCATGTGACTTTAATGTGACATTATTTGGTAACTTAACACAATGCAACGTTCATGATGACTTTGAAATTGAGTCTGCAGATGACAGTCACATGAGAGTCATTACAATGTAACTACATTGTAAAGTCACACGGGGGCTCGTCACAAAGCAGCAGCCACAGTGACGTCTCAGTGAAGTCACATACAGTGATCATTTGAGACTCATAATCAGATGTATGGAATTTCCTATTTTTTTGCTTCATCGTAGTGACTGTGACACTTGTGACCATGTGTGATATGAATGAAATGTTATATGGACTAGCTGTGCTGTAGAGATAGAAATTATTCGAATTATATTATTTCCTTTTGAGTATTCGCGTACTTAAAAATTAGCATTTTGTGATTGGTCCTTAATTTTGGACACCAGTGTAGTATAAGATCCCTTTATATATAGATATCCCTTAATGCCGTGTCTAATTTTCCAGAGATATCTAGGTTTTCTTCTGGAGATCTGGAAAGTTAATTTATTCTATACTCTCAGTTTATTTCTCAATATTTTATTGTTCGAATGTTACCGGGCGGTTGAAAAACGACACGCACTGGGCAGTATATACTAATCTATATCAGATCTCTTTGTATTGTCTCTTTATATTGTTTCTAATTTTTCTCAAAGATCTAGATTTCCTTCTGGAGATGCGAAAAGTTAATTTTATTCTTTACTTTGCAAGCATATTTCTTACTCATTTATTGTTCGAATGTTAACGAGCAGCTGAAAAACAAGACTCACCGAACGGTATATACATTATACCGCTAATATGTATAACGCCCCCTTATACAGATGTCTCCTTGTACTGTTTCTAATTTTCCAGAGTTATCTAGATTTTCTTCTGGAGATCTGGAAAGTTAATTTATTCTTTACTCTCAGGTTATTTCTCAATGTTTTATTGTTCGAATATTACCGGGTGGCTGAAAAACTAGACGCACCTCCTGTATATAGTACCGCTAATCTACGTCTGTTCCCTTCATATAAATGTCTCTTTATGCTGTTTCTAATTACCCCCCGAGATCTGGATGTCCATCTGGAGATAGGAAAAGTTAATTTTATTAAGTCTTTACTCTGTAATATTAAGGAGGTGCGGGGCTAAACATTCTCCAAAAATGCATTCTTTTTTTATTGGCTAAAAAAAATACTGATTTTCTAGAGTCAAATACCGCAAACCGCATGCTTTTATCTTAATTAGATCCAGAGATATAACACCTTTTGCCTTGAGAAGCTATGCATCAACTGCCTTCTGCCGAGAACTTGAACTTCATTTTTCACAGCAGGGATTTTTTCACGATTTATCAACTTGAAAAGTATATATCTAAAATTCCTTGCAAGATATATTATGTATGAAAATTTCAAGAGAGATTTTATACAATTTTTTGAACAAATTGTCTTCAGTATTATTAATTTTCAGTGAAAATTGTGAAAATATGCTAATTAATTCAAAACTCACTCTTAAAAAAACATATTTTTTTTTTACTTAAAATTTTTTTATAAAATTCATAATAAATTTTTAAAAAAATCCTGAAGACAAATTAAAATGACACATTTTCTGTACACAAAAGTGTAAAAATTTTGTAAATCGAGTAAGTACTTCCAGAGTTATATTAAAAATTATATATGTTTAAAATTTTAAAATATTTTTTTTAAATATTTAAAATTTTTCAAATTTTTTTACATGTAATATTCTTATTATATTAAAATATACTTCAGAAAAAATATTCATTCATAACAAAATCTCTATAAATAAAAACAATAGAATTGTGAGCCTCGGCCACCATAATTCTTACCATTTTATTCGTCTAATGTCAACAGGCGGCTGAAGAACAAAATACACCGGACTGTAGATACCTTATACCGCTAATCTATATAAGGTCCCTCCCCCGCCCCTTGTATATTCTTCTTTTCTTACAAACGTCGTTACAGTAGTGGATACTTTAATTTATAGTACAATTTACATAATAATTATTCGATCAGATGAGAATTTGAAAAAAATACAGTAGTGCAGAGCCCTAAGCCGGACAGCTTGTAGTTATATCTTACTGTTTGTCGTTTTTAAATAATTCCCCCCCCCCCTCTCCAACAAAAAATAAAGAAATACAAGAAAAACAAGAAATCTAGGGAGCAATCGAATCACTGCGTAGTTGAACATCATGGAACAACAAGAAAATAAAATTAATTTTAATGTTAATGTTAATAATTTGAATTTATCATTTTTGCCAGTAAAATATGTTTGTTAAACATGAAAATTTTTACTTGAGAATTGATAGAATTTGTAAAACCTTATATTCCGGATTGAGAAAATTGATTTTTTTTTTTTTTTTTTTTTTTTTTTTTATGAGGCTTTTAAAGATAAAGAATTAGTGATGGGCAGAATGAATGATTTTACTATTCGAATGAATTATTCGGGCATAAGCATAGTCAAAGCATAACTGTCAAAATTTCTTTTTAAAAATTCAGTTTTTACCAGATATTTTGTGTCAAAAGATGAATTTCATATTTTAACCCTTAAATGACTGGTGTTGCTTTTCGGCAACATACCCAATTTAGGCTCTAAAATACTATTAAAATAATATTGAAGGTATAATGCCTAATGTTGCCAATAAAATACATTCTGAAAATATTATTAAATCGATTTTCAACATGTAGATGGCAACACTTGTGCTGTTTAAGAATAAAGATAGATTTATTTTTTCAATTGTTGCTACATGTTCTTTATGTTTTGTTTGTAAGCTTGCCCTATTTTGTTCTGCAGTGAGCAAGTAATATTTATTTCTTATTATAGTACCTAAAATTCTTGTGTGTTTAACATTATAGAATTTTATCAAGGGAAATTACTTTTTTAATTAAAGACCAGTATTGCCGATAAGTAACAAACTGTTTTTAGCCATAAACCATACTTAAAACAAAATATGATTTTTTTAAGTATTTTTCCCATGATTTATATAAAAAATGAAAGTCGAAAAACATTATTGCAATGATTTTTGAAAAATCAGGCATTTAAAGGTTAAGTAAAATCGGTTTGAGAACACCATAAAAGTTAAGAATCCTTTTCATCTTCAAAATTTCTGAAGATAAGTGATTGAAAGTAGTGTATTGGCTGGCAACTACACATTTAATTATTTTCTTTTCAAAAAACGTCTGGTGGTAATTGAGTAATAATATATACAAAGGTTGGAACTATATTTTTGCGCATGCTCGAATGATTCATTCGATAGTAAAATCATCCATTCTGACCATCGCTATAAAGAACGCTTTTTGTAATCGCGGGTAAGTCAGAAGAGGTTATTTCATATTTTCATTCCTGGTTATATTACAATTTCTTATTTATTTAAGCATTTGTCTTTTTTTGTAATACAGTGTATGATGCAGTAAAAAAAAATGTGTAAATCATTTACATCTTCAGTTGACTATATTTGTTATTTAATCTCGCGCAAGTAAGAAAAATATCTTAATGGTATTTTCTCCCGCAAATGTTACACCTTGAAAGTTTTAGAAAATAACTGTGCTATTCTTTTTTTTATTCATATATTAAAACACGCGATCGCATATGAGAAGTGATCGTTGTTTATTACGAAGAAGATTGAAATATTCCTCGAGACGGCGTTACGTAAGACGTAGAATATTAGAAAATTCCAATTTCGGTAAGAGGTGCTGTCGCAACATTAATTTAGAAATATGAATAGAATGCAGAAATCGATGTAACTGAATTTTCGTTGAATTAAAGAAAGTAAGATTAGTTTAGAATCTTTTCCATTAAAAAAATACTCCTTAAGGTTACACTAAATTTAATATTGTGTAGAAATGATTTTATATCATTTTTTCCCCTAATGATCTAAAAATTAAAAATCACTTTACTGATTTTTACTTTCTTCTGTCTTTAATAAAAGAAAGTATTGGATTCGTGAAAAATATCGATTTCCGGTTTTCGATGGATTTATACGTTTTAGAAGGTCCTGAACACAATTTGCTGATTTTTAGAAAATGTCTGTTTGTGAGTCTGTCTGTATGTGGCAATAATTTTGTGGGCGCTCTACTTCAAGAACTAATGCACAGAATTTCACTAAACTGTATATTCAATTAGACCTTGTTAAAAATTGGTGCTGATTAGTTTTTGGTGTATATCACAATGCAAATGGCGCTGCTATACTGCATTTTTCACAATGTCCTCAATAGCTCTATCTCAAGAACTAAAGCATGGAATTTTCATCAAATTTTAGATTCAGTTATTCTTTACATGAATTGGGGCTGATTATACATTTTGGTGTAAATCGTCTAAAACGTGGCGCGGATATTCTGTACTTTTCACGATTGCCGCAGTAATTCTATCTCAAGAACTAATGCACGAATTTTCACAAAGCTTCATATCCAATTGTACCTAGATAAATATTGGTGCTGATTATGTTTTGGCTTAAATCACCCAATAGTTGGAGCTGCCATGAAGCATTTTAATGATTTTCGCAATAGCTCTATCACAAGAACTAATGCACGAATTTTCATCTAACTTCACATTCAGTTGGACGATGACACAAGTAGTCGTTGAGAAGCACTGGAGGTATTTATTGAAGCAGAAGTATAAAAGCATTGTTGATACTGATTTTTAGAAAAAATCGTCGATAATTAGCCGAGATATTAACCCTTAAATATACGGGCGGTTTGGACATACATAATGACAGGGGCGGTGTACCCAAACTTCCATCGACTTTTAAAGCCCAGATAACAACTTTTAATGATATATTTGTGTAATGCAATGCCGAGTAGCAGTATAAAAGCAATAAACGTCAAATTGTTTAAACAGACTGATTTATTGGGTCCTGTACCTTTTAAACGCGTCGAAAATTAACGAAAAACTTTGAATTAGTCTATCTATAAAACCTTGTTATGTATAAACATGAAATTTTGGATCTTGATTAAAGTGATTGTGCTTTGTAATATACTACCTTTAGAAATTTATTAGCCTTTTACAGAATTTCTGTATTGTTGAAACTCAAAATAGCTCTTTTTTTACTCCATGAGTTATTGCGCGTATATCTTGAAAAAGTATGTATGGATTGTTATGAAATTTGGTAAAGATACTAAACAAATAAGTGCGTTTAAAATGACTTCTTTTAAGTATTTACAGTGGTAATATTTTTAGTTATGACTATTTTTATTCTTTAAAAATGTAAAATTTTGATTTTTTTTTTATATATAGTTAATGAAATAATTTTCGCATAAGAGTAGATCAATTTAAACACCCATATTTGTTTAGTATATTTACCAAATTTTCTGACATTCCATACATACTTTCGTAAGATATCATGTGCGCAATGATTTATGGAGTAAAAAAAAAAAGATCTATTTTGATTTCAACAATACACAAATTCTGTAAAAGTCTAATAAATTTTATTGGTAGCATATTGCAAAGCACAATCTGTTAATCAATAGTCAAAATTTCTTGTTTATACATAAAAAGGTCTTGAAGATAGAGTAATTAAAATTTTGAATTTTTTCGTTAATTTTTGTCGCCTTTAAAATGTACAAGACCCCTTAACTAGAATTAGTCACAAAAATACTATTGGATTCACGACTAGTTTGCATTGAGTGAATCCTCTATACGCTTTCCGTGTCTTTAAAAGTTAAGTAAAAATTTATCTGAAAGTACGCGGCACGGACCAAGGGGGCCTTGCAACTTTGCGACCTTCTTTTGAAGCGCGCTTAGCACAATGCCAAGTTTAAACTTTGAACAAGTATTTTGTTTTAGTTACACTGTAAAAATAAAATACTACGCTGAATTATTTTTATGAAATACCAAATGAAGCACTAATGATATGCACTACTTTTATTGTCAGTACCGAAATAAATTCATCATAAAAAGATTCGATAAGTTTAGAAAAAGAGTTATACACACTGTTAAAATTTTTGCAGCATTCTGGCAGGTCATTCGACCGTTTTTTGAAAAAACGGTTTCATAACCATAATTTAACTATTTTCTGACCATAAAATGGCCAATAATATGGTCAGAATAGTGTTAAATTACGGTTGTGTAACCGTTTTCGGAAAAAACTGTCAAATGACCTGCCAGAATGCTGCAAATTTTTAACTGTGCACAATGGCAATATTTTAAGATTATTTAGTCTTCATATCTCTT
The DNA here is from genome assembly GCA_963932465.1 of Maratus speciosus. Taxonomy (NCBI): domain Eukaryota; kingdom Metazoa; phylum Arthropoda; class Arachnida; order Araneae; family Salticidae; genus Maratus; species Maratus speciosus. Next base: position 196,624,367 of record OZ010792.1, on the reverse strand, counting down.
TGAACTTTTATGGTAAACCCATTCGCACTTTTCTATTATATACATCTATTCCCAACCCTACGTGGTGTAGTTTTTTCAAATTCTTTTTATTCTTTTAAGAACGATTTTTTTATAATACAGTTAATAATTCATACATGTATTGTACGGAACCCTCTGAGCGCGAGTAATAGTCGCACTTGACCGTTTATTTTTTAATCAAAGACGAAAACAGCCATTGTGTCCCTTAACAAACGCTGATTTCGCCTTAAAAATCTCCAATTAAGTTAATAAGAATGAAAACCTGTTTACAGGGAGATAGCCACGGTTTTTTAAAATTGTAATTTAATATTTTTAAAGCCAATGAAATTAGCCTGCTTTTGGAATCTGGGGTGTCGGAACGGGGGTTGGCGAGCGTAGCTCATAAGGGGCAGAGCCCCTGGTATATATAAAAAAAGTCACGCTTTGGAAATTTACCAATGAAAATCTGCGTAGATACCGCGAAAAGAATCTGATTGGTCGATGCTTTCTGACGCTATAAGGGGGTTACCAAAGGGAGGGGGACCCGGCTCTGTCGCCAAACGTCGCCAAGTTTGTCGCCAATTTGGCGAAACATCGCCAAATTTGTCGACCAAAATTAGTCGCCAAAAGGGACTCCAACTTGGCGCTATTTCCAGTATTTCGCCAAATTTCCATAGACTCCCATTGATATCGAATAGGGTTTACTTTCTGCAGAAAATCAACAAATTCAGATATTTCAATGCAACAAAAACTAATATTCGATTATGAATAGAGCTTAATTGAACTATTTGCATTATTTTTAAGCACAGACACTATTTACAATATTCGTATAAAGAGATATTGGAGCGATCCAGAATGGAAACTCGAAACAATTACGTCTGGGTTTCGCTAGAAAATAGGGATTGCTTCGTGATACCGAATGGAATCGCGAAACAATTACGCGGGGGGGGGGGGGGGGAAGTTAGTGAGCGTAGCGGGCAGGGGGTGGGCCCTCCTTAGTTAATTAACGAAAAATCTTTATACAGAAGTAAAATATACTTTATACCTGCAATACACCCACAAAAGAGCTACATATTGTGAATATAATTATAGTAAGTTCCGGTGGGAAAAAAATCCAAAATTTATCAGCGTTGATTCAGCTATTATATACCAGTTCCTAAAGTCTTTGAATTCTTATTTTTTCTGCGAACTAACTATTTCTTATTATGAATTTAGTACTTTGTCTTAAATGCATAATTACTATTTTAGTTTACATACTTTGCCTTTCAATTATGATTTAAAAAAAAAACTTCAGTAAGTAGTATTGCCAATAAACACTTTGAAAATTTAATTGTTTTATCATATATTTTTTATCTGTATTACTTACAGATAAAACGCATATAAAATTATCTTAAAGTGTTATCTTAAAGTGCTTTAACTAAAATCAAAGAAAAATTCTAATTTATTTTTTTTCTCATAAATTAGTTTTTTAAAATCATATCATGCATTTCGAAATTTTTTAAATTCCCACAAACTCAAAAGATAAAGCATATAATGTCCGTTTTTTTTTTTAAGAGTTGTTGTTTTCTTTTCGGTATGAACTGTCAACCCTTATTGTAGTTATTAATCAAAATTCTTTTTTAAGACTGCGACAAGAGTGAGAAAAGTCATTATAGTCAGACGATGGTGTAAGGAAAATCCTCATTTAATAAATCTATAAAATATTTCCTGTCCTAAATTAATTTTATCTGAATACCATATTTTTCTACCATTCCACTAAGATAATTTTTTATAGCAATGTAAAGTATAATTTAACAACAATTTTTATCTGTAATACACACCCACAAAATTGCAAAGTGCTATGTGTATAATAATTTCCGATGGGAAAAAAAGAACTTACAATCCAGCGGCGTCAAATCGCCAATTATACGTCTGTTCCAAAAATCTTGACATACTCCTTTTTTCAAGAGGCGTGTCATAATACTGGCTCGACGAAAGTTTACGACTGGAAAATGGAAAAAGTGTGTTGCGACGAAAATTAAATATGACGAAGAAATATCAGAAAATTTCAATCTCAGTAAGTGGTACGTTAGAAAAAGTTAATTTAAAAGAAGGAATAAATTGAAAAATGAAAATATATTTCTGGGTTATTTTGATAGAAAACGTTTTCAATTTACCAGGAAGTCCTTTTTATTTACATTTTCCTATTATACCATGCATTATACTTTAATCATAATATTTTTTTTCAACTTCAACTAAAATTGTGGGAAATTCTTAGACGCATTTTCTTTTGAGATTCTTTATTATTGCAACGTTTATTCTGTGAGTTTTCCAAATATTTAAAAAATAATATTTTCCCATATAATATATATTTTCTTGTTTTAATTTCTTTAAATAGAAGTAAAGAATATTAAAAATACAAAGGATAAATTGTTATAATGCATTTTTTTAAGCAAACAAATCAAACTCATCTTATATTGAAGGAGGGAATATACATCGTAATAAATGTTTTTTAGCAATGTACCAGGTTAGTATATACGAAAAAACCCAACTTGTAGAACGAAGGATTTTTTTATACATTGCTATTAAGCACAAGCGCATATTAAGCAGTGAACTGTTTTGAGTCCGAAATCTATCTGCAATATAAGTGAAAAGATATCTTGTTATAATACAAAATTTTATTGGTTTAGATCACTCCAGATGGTGATTAATAACACACAATCTTGAGAAAAGAGAAGATCTACATCTATCTAATTGACATCTCTAGTGTTTTTATTCATCTTTTTATCGGATGTTTAAGTTCTTATAATATACAAAATAAAAAATACACAGTTTTTCGTCATTTAGAAGACGCAATTTAGTTATGAAGAAAAATTGATTACATTGATGTCTGTGAAACACACCAAAATAACAATAAAAAAAAAAAAAAGATGGCAACGAATTACGTGACTGTAAAATCAAAAGTGCATTGCGACGAAAATTAAATATGACAAGGAAATATCATAAAATTTCAATGTCAGTAAGTTGTAAATTAGAAAAGTTAAGAAATAAATTGAAAAATGAAAATATATTTTCGGACTATTTTGATAGAGAACGTTTTCAATTTACACTGAAAGATCTATTTTATTTACATGTTCCCATCATACTGCGTATTATATTTTAAACGAAATACTTTTTTATTTCAATGAAAATTGTGGGAAAATTCTTGGAAGCATTTTCTTGTGAAATTCTTCTGTTATTATAACGTGTTTCTGTGGGCTTTCCAAATAATTAGTGAATTAATATTTTCCTATGAAGTGACATTTTTATTTATTTTAATAAAGAAAGTAGATTTAGGAAATTAAAAAAAAAACAAAGGATGCATTGCCATAATGCATTATTATTATTATTATTGTTATTATTATTATTATTATTATTATTATTATTATTATTGTTGTTGTTTTATGAAACAAGACAAATGCATCTTATGTTGACAGTACATAATAAATGTGTTTTTATCAACGTAAGAGCTTAATAAACAGAGAAAAACATACCTTGTAGAGATGAGACGGGCTCAGTTAGACCCCGACAAGGATTCCAGCTGGATTTTAATACAAGTCTTCCGGCTCAGGCGGACTCAAGCTCAGTTTTTCTTACACTGTAAATTAGCTTATTTTATTTATTCGTGTGTAGAAAAAATGAAAATAATTAGTCATATTAATGTTATTTTGTTTAGAATGAAGAAGGAATAGAAATCGTGTTTTTCTATTTTAGTTTTAGAATTCTGTTTTAAAAAAGGGTTTGTGATATTTGTAGATTTTTGTTTGGCGTTGATGGTGACGTCCGGTTGATATGGTACCAACCGAAAAACTCGCCATCAGCATGTTTTTTGTTTGTGACAAATAAACGGTAGGTATTTTTATTTAATTGGATTGTTTTTTTTTTTCACTGTTTTTATTTAGAGATCTAATGCGAAATGAATACTTTCTTCTGTTTTAGCAATAGATTGAGGTTTGCGAATTTTTAGTTTAATGCACATATTGTCTTATAATCACTCTTCATATGAAAATACAGTTAGCTGTTCTTATATTTATTTTTATCATGAACTTTGCTCATGTTGAGTCTCTGCTAGAGGCCTGCGCGGGTCGGGTTGATTCCATTTTAACTCAACCCGCAACCCGACCCGAACCCGAAGTATATCAACGCGCACCCGATCCGAACCCTCAATATTTCAACCCGCAACCCGACCCGAACCCGAAAATGTAAGAAAAGCAAATCATGTTTTAACACCATTATGAAAAATAATCTGCAATTGTATCTCTAATAGAGGTCTGCACCGGTCCGGCCCGTGGGCCGCAGCGGCGCGGCAAAATTTCAAACTGGCTAGGCCGCTTTATTAGGACAGTTTTCATTCCATTTATCAGCGGGCTGATAAACATAATAAAAGCGCCGGGCCGATAACTACAATTAAGCCGGTCTACCAGCCCAATATAAATATTTAAACGAAGCCGGTAAAGTTATAAACGGGCTGTGCCGGGCTAGGGCCGAACTTTTAGGTTTTACACGGGACGGGGCGGGTCGGGTGTGGAAATTCCGGCCCGTGAATACCTCTAATTCTCTAATACCATTTTTATGTTTTATATAGAAGAATGAACAAATCTATATTCTTTAATATTCAACTATAGTAAAACCTCTGACCCGAACCGGACTCTAAATGGTATAAAACAAAGAATCTAATCTTTAAATATGCTTTAAAATTAGTTGCGGTTTCAAAAGTTCTTCTTATAACGATACACCTTGTTTTACACAAGTGGCCATCTGCCTTTAGTTTATCAGTAGTTATTATTTTGAAAATTTTCCCGTCTAACATAGTGCATCCAGTATCATTCACTTGATGCATTAGAGAGGAAAGACCATTTAGCGTTTTGCTGCGTATTGTATTTTTAAAATACGATAAAAATATAATGCAGTTTGTTATTTCAAAGACTGGTGCGAAAAGATGACTAAAGACAAAACAGGCAGGCACACATTTTGCTTTTGTGAAACTTTGATCTGCGGTTTATATAGGCTTTTAACAGAAAAAAATATTTTCCACATTCTTTTAAAAAAGCGGGTCAACCCGAACCCAACCCGCAAGAGTAAAAAAGCCAAACCGAAACCGACCCGAACCCGAAACAATGAAAGCCAACCTGACCCGAACCAAACCCGCACCGAAAAATTTAAAGTCAACACGACCCGACCCGACCCGCAACGGGAAAATATAGCGCCAACCCGACCCGACCCGATACGCGGATCGGGTCTGGTTCGGGTAAAAGCGATTAACCCGACCCGATGCAGGACTCTAGTCTTTGCTCTGCACATTCATGAAATCACTTTCATTCGTAAATAGACATAATCGAGCACGGTTTTTCTTTTCCTATAAAAGTATCGAATCTTTCAGATAACGGTGTCAAATTTTTCATTTAAGTTTCAGGGACATGGCATTACGAAAGATTGTTACTAGGAACAGTCAATTATAATTTAATATATATGTCGTGTCGTAGGCTAATTGAGAAATCAGGCTCTTTACAAACAGCCTAGGCTCTTTGCAAAGAGCCGGGCTAATTGGAGTATCATCTCCTGTTTTCCAATTAGCCTGATATTTTTCAGGCTTATTGCAAAGAGCCTAGAAAGCGTTAGGCTAATTGAAAAATTACCATTTATTATCCAATCAGGGTGATTTTTTGGGGGGCAATTAACCCCTAACCCGACCAGAACCCGAAAAATAAATTATAACAGACCGTACCCCGATCCGAGCAAGACAAAATAATTTCAGTCTGCATGCAACCCGACCCGAACCTGAAATTTACATTTGAAAAAACCCGAAATCTGACCCAAACCAAATCTGATAATCGACAAAAATATTCTAAAGCATCATAACTCGATCGGAGTAAGACAAAATAATTTCCTTCGACACGCAACCCGAACCGAACCTAAAAATTCCATTAGAAAAAACCCGAAATCTGACATGAACCATATCTGAACCCAACAAAAATATTCCAAAGAAACGTAACCCGATCCGAGCAAGACAAAAAAATTCTGTGGACACGCAACCCGATCCGAACCTAAAATATTTGTTTGAAAAATTCCGAAATATGACGCGAACCGAATATGATAACGGCAAAAATATTCTAAAGAACCATAACATGATCCGAGCAAGACAAAATTTCCTTGGACACGTAACCCAAACCGAACCTAAAAATTCCATTTGAAAAAAACTCGGAATCTGAAGCCGACAAAAGTATTCCAATGAATCATAACCGATCCGAGCAAGACAAAATAATTTCTGAGTACATGCAACCCCACCAGAACATAAAAATTCAATTTGAAAAAAAACGAAATCTGACGCGAACCAAATCTGAACCTGACAAGAAATACCCCCGGAAGCCATAACTCGATCCGTGCAAGACAAACAAATTTCCGTGCACTTGCAACACGAGCCAAACCTAAAAATTCCATTAAAAAAAAAACGAAATCTGACATGAACAAATCTGATGCCGACAAAAACATTCCAAAGAAACATAACTCGATCCGAGCAAGGCAAAATAATTTCGATTGACACGCAACCTGATCCGAACCTAAAATATTTGTTTGAAAATTCGGAAATATGACCCGATCCAAATATAATAACCGACAAAAATATTCTAAAGAACCATAACCCGATCCGAGCAAGACAAAATAATTTTCTTTGACACATAACCCGAAAAGAACCTAAAAATTTCATTTGAAAAAACCTGAAATCTGGCATGAACCAAATCTGAACCCGACAAAAATATTTCGAAGAAATATTACCCGATCCGTGCAAGACAAAATAATTTCCGTGCATACGCAACCAGACCCGAACCTAAAAATTCCATTAGAAAAAACTCTAAATTTGACGTGAACCGAATCCGAACCCGATAAAAATATTCCAAAGAAACATAACCCGATCCGAGTAAGACAAAATAATATCTGTGGACACGAAGCCCGATCCGAACCTAAAAATTTAGTTTGAAAATAAACCTGAAATATGACTCGTACCAAATAAGATAACCGACAAAAATATTCGAAATAACCAAACCCGATCCGAGCAAGACAAAATAATTTCCTTGGACAAGCAACCCGAACCGAACCTAAAAATTTCATTTGGAAAAACCCTGAAATCTTAGCCGAACCAAATCCGAATACGACAAAAATATTCCAAAGATCCATAACCGAATCTAAGCAAGACAAAATAATTTCCGTCGGTGTGCAACCCGATCCGAACCTGAAAGTTCTACTTTAAGTTAACCCGAACAGTACCCGAAATAAAAATACAGCAGGCCGTACCCCGATACGAGCAAGGCAAATTAATTTCCGTTTACACGCAATACCACCAGAATCTGAAAATTCCATATGAAGTCAACCTGAAACCCGACCAGAAACCGATCTGAAAATTACAAAATTATTTTAAAGAACCATAACCCGATCTGAGCAAGACAAAGTTATCCCTGTAGACACGCAACCGGATCCGAAATTAAAGGTTCCATTTGAAGTCAACCCGAAAACCGATCACAACCAGGTTTCGGATTGAGTTCAGTTAGAACTTTCAGGTTCAAATCGGGTTGCCGGTCGACGGAAATTATTTTGTCTTTCTCGCATCGGGTTATAGCTCTTTGGAATATTTTTGTCGGGTTAAGATTTGGTTCGGGATGGGTTTCAGGTTGACTTCAAATGGAATTTTTAGGTTCTGGTAGCGTTCCGTGTCCACGGAAACTAATTTGTCTTGTTTGGATCCGATTATGGATCTTTGGAATATTTTTGTCCCGTTCAGATTTGGTTCCTGTCAGATTTCAGTTTTTTTTTTCAAATGAAATTTTTAGGTTCGGTTCGGGTTGCCTGTCCAAGGAAATTATTTTGTCTTGCTCGCATCGGGTTATGGTTCTTTAGTTTATTTTTGTCGGTTACCATATCGGGTCATATTTCGTCTTTTTTTCAGACGAAAGTTTTGGGTTCGGATCGGGTTGCGTGTCCACGAAAATTACTTTGTCTTGCTCGGATCGGGTTATGTCTCACTGGAATACTTTTGTCGGGTTCAGATTTGGTTCATGTCAGATTTCAGGATTTTTTAATGAAATTTTTAGGTTCGGTTTGGGTTGCGTGTCTAAGGAAATTATTTTGTCTTGCTCAGATCGGGTTATGGTTCTTTAGACTATATTTGTCTGTTATCATAATTGGTTCGGGTCATATTTTGGAATTTTTCAAACAAATATTTTAGGTTCGGATCGGGTTGCGTGCTCACGGAATTTGTTTTGTCTTACTCGGATCGGATTATGCTTCTTTGGAATATTTTTGTCGGGTTCAGATTTGATTCATGTCAGATTTCGGGTTTTTTCTAATGGAATTTGTGGGTTTGGTTCGGATTGCGCGTCCACGGAAATTATTTTGTTTTGCCCGGATCAGGTTATGGTTTTTGGGGATATTTTTTTGTCAGGCTCAGATTTGGTTCGCGTCAGATTTCGTTTATTTTCAAATTGACTTTTTAGGTTCTGGTAGGGTTGCATGTCCTCAGAAATTATTTTGTCTTGCTCGGATCGGTTATGATTCATTGGAATATTTTTGTCGGCTTCAGATTCCGGGTTTTTTTCAAATAGAATTTTCAGGTTCGATTTGGGTTGCGTGTCCAAGGAAATTTTGTCTTGCTCGGATCGGGTTATGGTTCTTTAGAATACTTTTGTCGGTTGTGATATTCGGTTTGGGTCATATTTCGGAATTTTTCAAACAAATATTTTAGGTTCGGATCGGGTTGTGTGTCCACGAAAATTATTCTGTTTTGCTAAGATCGGGTTATGTTTCTTTGGAATATTTTTGTCGGGTTCAGATTTGGTTCGCGTCAGATTTCGGGTTTTTTCTAATGGAATTTTTAGGTTCGGTTCGGGTTGCGTGTCCAAGGAAATTATTTTGTCTTACTCGGATCGGGTTATGATGCTTTAGAATATTTTTGTTGGTTATCAGATTTGTTTCGGGGCAGATTTCGGGTTTTTTCAATTGGAACTGTAGGTTCGGGTCGTGTTGCATGTAGACTGAAATTATTTTGTGTTGCTCGGATCGGGGTACGGTCTGTTATAATTTATTTTTCGGGTTCTTGTCGGGTCATGGGATAATAAGCCCAAAAAAATCAATCTGATTGGATAATAAATGGTCATTTTTCAGTTAGCCTAACGCTTTCTAGGCTCTTTGCAATAAGCCTGAAAAATATCAGGCTAATTGGAAAAAGGGAGATGATTCTCCAATTAGTCGGGCTCTTTGGAAAGAACCTAGGCTGTTTGCAAAGAGCCTGATTTCTCAATTAGCCTACGACATATATACAGTCCCGCGAGTCTTGTTTTTCAGCCGCCCGTTAACATTCTAACACTGAAAGAGTCAGAAATAACGTACAGGCTTAATCAAATTAACTTTCTCGATCTCCAGAAGAAAATCTAGAAGAGAACATTTCTAAAAATGTAATAGAAGTATAATTAAAAAAAAAAATAAAAGTGGAAAAATGTTTAATAAATAAAAAGTTCTAAGAAAATACTTTATAATTTAATGCCCTCTGAATACATAATCTCAAGACCTGCGTTCCAGTTACTACCCTTTCCCTTTCGCATGGGCTTGGCACAGCATGAGCATTTATTCTCGTACACACGCATATTCAAGATAAAACTGCCATCTCCCAACCCCTTCTTTCGTATTTCGTATTACTCTACAACAAGGTAACACATGACAAATAATTTGTTAAAAACAAGCAAACAATTTAGGTTGAATCAGCTTTTGCATGCGTCTTTTTAATTTTAAATCTCTTTTTAATCATTTGCAATTTATTTATTTGGAATACGAAGTAAAGTTTTAACATTCTTGCATAAAGGTTTGCTTAATACACTTCAGAAATTTAATTTAAAATAACTCCTTTTTAAATGTTTAAAATTTCCTTCAGTTTCGACAAAAGTTGAATCCAAACTTTTTTTTAATGTTTTTAGAAATTGTTGTATATTCAAATTTACTAAATTGGATTAAAATATTTAAACATAGAAGTTTGCTTATACATCTTGTAAGAGTTAGTCAATTTATTTAACAGGAAATATTGATGTAGATATTGATTTTAATATAAAAAGCAATTGGGAAATTTTAAGAAAGATCAGAGGGGATTGACCAGTTAATGCCTGTTTTTTTCCTTCCCATTAATTTCTTTAATTATAACTATTATATGTACATAATGTACTGTATTCTGAGTACTTTTTACTAACTGAATATTCAATTTTGTAAGCTAGGTAAAATAGTAATAAAAAATGGAATAATTAATCTAAAAAATCTAACAATCTATAACTGAATCTCTATATTAAATATCTATTTAAAAAATATTAATTTAATTTTGAAACCGCCCAACATCCCAATTTTGTGACGCTATGCATAAATGGATAAATTGGTGAACTATCTTCTCCCATTCAGAAAGAGTAGATCATTTTGTTATTTCTGATCCCACTAGATATAGCCAAGCGTGCAGGCTTGTTCCTATTGTAATATCTTATTCTCGTTCAAAGTGTTGCCAATGGGCTACTTTTTTAAAATTCAGATTTCTTGATTGGCACCGCGTTTTTGAAATGGTAAAATTCACTTTGTTTTTGCCTTAATTAATATGTCATTAAATAACCATTTCAAAAAAGTGGTGCCATTCAAGAATCTGATTTTAAAAAAAGTAGCCCATCTGGCAACACTGCTCGTTCATGGCAGATGTTCATTAGAACAAACTATTTAACCCTTTCATGGACAATATACAGAGTGGTTATAATTAAACTTTCCCTATAAACAGCATCCTACAGCGCAAACGGGTGAACGGAATGCAATGAAATTTGGTATATAGACTATACACGAGATGCGCTCTCTGAATTTCGAAAAAAAAAAAAGTTCCAAAATGTTCACCAGATGGCGCTTTTTCCGGAAAAAACATTAAATTTAACACAATAAGCGGCCAAAACAGCCGGTTTTACATTTTATTACTCATAATTCTTTTTCTGGATTGTTAATATTGTTTTTATATTCTATTTTGGTCGTTTATTGTGTTAAATGTAAAGTTTTTCCGGAAAAAGCGCCTCTGGTGGACATTTTGGAACAAATTTTTTTTTTTCGAAATTCCGTTAGCGCATCTCGTGTATAGTGTATATACCAAATTTCACTGCATTCCGCTCACCCGTTTGCGCTGTAGGATGCTGTTTATAGGGGAAGTTTAATTATAACCACCCTGTACTTTTCAGTTAGTGAAATGTTGAAATAATTGAATCACACCAGGTTTTACGATCAAATTTGTTTCATAATAAGTAAAAGCTTTTTTTCTTCAAATTCATTATAAATGTAAAATTAATTCTGTTTAAAATTTCTAATGCCATTGTTACATTTGATAATTTATATTAAGTGGGACATATATCATCGGTACCATGTCAAACTATCCAATGTGAAAACAGTGGGCTACTTTTTTTAAAATCACATTTCTTGATTGGCACCACATTTTTGAAATAGTAAAATTCGCCTTATATAACCTTATTTAATGACATATTAATTAAGGCGAAAGCAAGGGGAATTTTACCATTTCATAAAAGTAGTGCCAATCAAGAAATCTGAATTTTAAAAAAGCACCCTTACGTTTTCACATTGGATGGTTTGACATGGTACCAACGATATATCCCACCGCCCACGAAAGGGTTAAGTTAGACGCAAGATTTCAAACTTTGCAAAAATTATTGACCGTTCGACTAATGCACTCTTCAACTCTTTCCCGTTACGTGAAAATAAATTCTCGAAATATTGTATATCACACAATACATTTCCGAGATGTTAAGATGATTAAATGAGAATGATCTTTTTTCCATTCACGAAAGTTAGAAAATACGCAAATACACTTAATAACCAAATATAATACAGACATGAATACTAAAAAAGACATATGAAAACATAGTTACTATTAAAAATTCTGTAAAATCATTGAAAAGGAATGGGGAATCTCAGTGAATTTGGACACCTTTTTTGTTTAAAACATTCTCGATGATTTAAGAATCTCGATCAATAGTTCAATTATTTTTATAGATTTATGGGAAAAAAAGTACTCCATATAGGGGAATGATTGTCCAGAAGATGACAGGTAGTGTAGTCCAATTTCTTGCAAATTATTACAGCTGTAATTGTACAGCTATATAAAAAAAAAACAGTGGTTGCTTAACCCCTTAAGGGGGCGGTGGGATAAAATATATCCCACCTAATGTAAATAAGATTCTCATTAAAATAATTTTACTAAATTTTATATTTTTAAATTTGGAAGAAAATCGTTGAAAAAGCGCTTTTACTTATTTAAAAATAAATTTTTTCGATTATTCCAGTGAAAAATCAATATTTAGAGACTTTTTGCTTGCTCCTAAAGGGGTTAATCTACGAAAATATCATATAAACTGCAAACGAAAATACACAATTACCTCTTGGGTATTACCCATGATTCCGAAAAGTTTTCTTTATCACTAGAAACCCATATATTTTCGAGGTTTAAAGACTCCTTTATAAAAACAAAGATTATTTTACTGAGAACTGATTTTCAGAAAATAGTTTTTATAGTCATTAAGCACTTTAATCAAACCGGTATAATGGGTATTTAAGCTTTAATTAATTCTCAATTAAACATTTTTAAATCCGTAATTGAATTGCATGCATTTAAATTGAATGCACATGAGAGTAGGAAAATAATATTAAATTTAATATTAATATTAATGCTGTTAATTTATAATCTTTTAATGTAAAACATGTTTTTAGAACAAGAAAATGTTTACTTGAGAATGGATAGTTTCCAAAAATCCAATATTCCACGTTGAGATAACTGATTAATACACAATAAAAATTACTCGGAAAAGTTTCCGATAATCAGTTCCAGAAAAAAAAAACCCTCTAGTTTTCCTTTTTAAATTTCAACCATATATTGGTTTCTGAGATTTCTAAATATAAAGAATGCTTTTCGGAAGATTTAGTTACTCAGAAACGGTTATTGTATATATGGCATAAAATATAAATGGTATAAATTTGCAAAAAACTCAAAATAAATTATTATAAGTAGATTCTCCATTATCTAAACAGAAAACGCTTTGTGTGTTTCTAAATATATCTAACAATTTTTAGTTTATATTTACATTATATTTTCCTAGATTCAGTAACATCTGTCTTTTCTTTACAGTGTAGCAAGTGTCTTTGTATTGCCGCTTTTTGTAACTATAAACTTCTCGAATTTTTTCGAAACTCGATATTTTTCTGCTATAACACAGTCGTAAAAAATAACTGCACCCAATGCATTTTAAGTTTCTCACATCATCCCCAACAAAACCAAAATCTTTGTCTGGTTTTATGCATGTAAATTATTCAAGGTACGTGTAGTTTTATAAGAGTAAATACGAGCGTGTATTAATAAGTTTTTGTCCTCACATAGAAATAATTGAGCGAAATTTAAGAAATAGCTACATTGCATTATCCTTTTCTATATAACCACCGTGCACAGTAACACATTTCTGCAAACGGTATTTCAAAAAGAGGGGGGTAGGATGTATTTCAGAAGGCGCGATAGTAGACCCAAAGGGGGGGGGGGCATTTTACTAACTCTTGCCTACCCCCACAAGTGATATATTGTTGGAAAGGCCTGTGACTACTTATTAATGCTATGCACCTCCTGAGTCTCTCCACCAAAATTTGACCTCCGGGGGCACTTTTCTAAATTTTGCGGAAAATACCCAGGGGGGGGGGGGATTTGGGAGGAGAAGGGATTGAGACATAATATGAATAAGTGATCACAGGCCATTCCAACAATATGTCACATGTGGGGGGTCGGCAAAAGTTAGAAAACACTTCCCCCCTTTTAGGTCTACTTTCGTGCCTTTTGGAATACAGGCTCCCCCTCTCTCTTTGAAATACAGTTTTCAGAAATGTGTTACTGTGCACGGTGGTCATATAGAAAATTACAAATACAATGTAGCAATTTCATAAATTTTACTCAATTATTTCTAAGTGAGGGCAAAAACTTATTGATAAACCCTCGTATATAGAGTCTACTGTAAATTAACAGACTAATTTCTGTGGGTATTTTTAAAGGAGAGTGTTACATTTAAATTCATAATAAATTTAAATTGCTGTAATTTTTGCATAAAACGTAATGTGAATGGTTACAAGTAGTTTCTCCATTATCTTAAAGAAAACAGTTTAACAGAAAAATTTTAAAGATAACTAAAATTTTTTAGTGTTATAAAGAACATAACTGCAGTACATAAACGAATTTCCAAAACGTTACCTCTAATTTGTTTCTTTTGGTAGAGGATTAAATGGATTTATCAAAAGATAAAATTATGAAATTATTTCTTGTGTGTGTGAGTGTCGTGGGCTTGGTCGCGCTATTTGTTATATACTTTAAAAAATAAATAAACCTTCGAAACAGACGCTTCTGTCGAAATAAGTTTTATGTGTTTTCAAAACTGTCAGATTGAAACTAAATGAAAACATTTTATATTATTACTTTTGTATTCTATTTAACAATTTTTAACACCCTTTCACATTGAAGTTTTCAAACAAAAGAGAAGTATTATCCCTTCAATCAATCTAGGACCTATCATTTTCTATTAGCACTAAGTCTAACTTGAGGAAAATGTCAAAAATAGCGACGAAATTTACCTGAATTATTGAATTACTCAGCCTGCATTTTCTATTTAAAGTCGTTAGGATAACAATTACGTTCCTATGCAGAGCTCAGACATATTTATTGAATTATCAATTACCTTCATGTAATTATTGATACTATATATTGAATGTTTTTCAGAATTTTTGTTCTGGTACGAAAGTGAATTTTTTCTTTAGTATTAACTTGAAAAAAAAAAAAAAATACAGTTATACAAATATATGGGAAGATGTAAAAAAAAAAAAATAATAATAAAGTAAAACAAAAAGGAAAGTTGGATGCATTACTTATAGATTTGCTTATTAATTTATGTAAAAATTGCAAAGAGTAAGATTTTGAGGAATAATAAACGGTAATATATTATATGAGGATGGAAAAAATATTCAAGTAGATCTTTTTTCTTCATACAATGATTAAAGAACACAACTACATTTCAAGATCAATTCATTACAAATGTCTTGAAGCCGGATATGTTTTTTATTCTTGCCAGATAACCGGTCTCTGTTATTAAGGTTCTGATGATGATAGTTGATAAATAATTTCTTTCGAAGCTACAGTTATATTCTTTAATCACTTCATTGAAAAAAAAAAAGAAGACTATCTATTTCAGCTTTTGGCAGAAGCTTTTTTAAGGATATTAAATTTCCATGTCTTAGCATTATAACTCGTAGAATGAATTTTACATCATTTAGATAGACAGAAATCATTTTAGGTGTTAAAATATAAATTATGAGCCTGTAACATTTTGTGAAGATAAATAATTTCTCTGGAAGATACAGTTATATTCTTCAGTCTCTTCATTGAAAAAAAAAAAAAAAAAAAAAAAAAAGGCTATCTATTTCAACTTTTGGCAGAAGCTTTTTTAAGGATATTAAATTTACATGTCTTAGCATTATAACTCGTAAAATGAATTTTACACCATTTAGATAGACAGAAATCATTTTAGGTGTTAAAATATAAATTTTGAACCTATAACATTTTGTGAAGATAAATAATTTATCTCGAAGCTACAGTTATATTCTTCAGTCACTTTATTGAATGAAAAGACTATCAATTTCAGACTTTAGCAGAATCTTTTTTAAGGATATTAAATATACATGTCGCAACATTATAACTTGTAAAATGAATTTTACACCATTTACATAGACAGAATTCAATTTACGTGTTCAAAAATAAATTTTGAACCTGTAACATTTTGTGAAAAACAGTCTGAATTTATTTTCTATTATATAAGAAGCAAAAGAGTGAAGCCCTTTAATACTTTCCTAAAAATTTGCGCGATATTTTTATTTTACTAGTTTTGATGGTTCAACGCCCTAAGAATGATATGTGTACGGTAACTTTTTTTTTCAATGTCTTCTGTGAATGTATCATAAGGTTTCTGTTACTATGAAAGCAGAGATTTTTTTAAATATGATATAGATATTTTTCAATCTCCTTTTCACGCCGGTTTACTTTCGTATTCACTTTTCCAGAACCTTCGCAAGCCTTCAAAGCCAATGCATTTGTGTGGCTTCTAACCCTTTCTGCTCAGAATTTATTTCACGTGCATAATTGCACTTTTTTTCTAGTAGACAAAAAAGGTCCCCAAGCTCTAAAAGTACTAAATCCATTCTTTTGTGGCGTTATGTTTCTGCTGAATCGGTGCGGCAGTAATACCGCTTCCATTATGGGATTTTTTTTTTTAAACTGTTAATTGGTATTTAAAGAAATTAGACTCTGGCAGTGATGTACTTTTAGGTGAAAAAATACTTTAGTGAATATTATGTTTTGTACTAAGATTACTCCTTTTGTAAAAATGCAACTTTTCACAAAAAAAAAAAAAAAAAAAAAAAAAAGGAAAATAAAAGAAAAAACACAGTGAGTAAGAGAGAGAGAAAAGAGGGGGGAATTATGCATGAGGTAGATATAACAACTCGTTTTTCAATCTTGTACATATAATATGTTAGACTGACTATGCTAATTTGTTTCCTTCCAAAAAATCATAGCAGTAAAACCGTTCCCGTTATATGGTTTTTTTTTTTTTTTTTTTTTTTAACCTGCTAGTGATATTTGTACATTTTTCTACTCTTCATGTTCTTTTAGGTGAAACATTTTGTCAGTGAATATTATATATCTGTAATAATAAAGACAGAAGTTTCTCTGTGTATCTGCATGTCTGCGTGTTTGTCAACTGTGTTTTGAAGAAGCCGTTGCACTACAAAATTTGACAGGATGATTTCTCCATGTATGTAGTCATGCATCTCGAAGCCCAATTTTGGATAGTTTGATTAGATATTTTAAAATTAATTTTTATGCGATTGTAAGCGTTTTTTCACGTTTCGCGTTGATTTTTCAGTTTTTGAACAATAAATCAGGTTTCAAAGTTTTAGCCTGATACAGAAAATTTTAACGCATTTTCAAGAAAGTTATTTCAAAATTCGTGCAGCGATTTTTTTTAATTTTTCGCGACATTTTTTATGCGATTTCCAGGGTTTATTTTTATTTATTTATTTATTTATTTTTCGTGTTCAGAGGTGATTTTCTGAAATTCATAAAAATGATTTTGGGTTCAAACTTTTAACATAACATAGTAAATTTGCCCTCTGCAGTCTTTGAGATTTTAGCGATTTTGAATGCAATGTTTTGACATTTCCTAAAATGAATTCGGTTTAAAACTTCTAATCTAATATAGTATATTTTGTCCTCGACGATTATTAGTTTTTTAGTGATTTTTAATGCAAATTTTAGCGATTTTTTGCCATTCGCAAAAGAAATTAGTGCTAAAATTTTCAGCTTTAGTTAGTAAGTTTTGTCTTCTGCTATTTTTGAATTTTTAGCATATTTTAATTGGATTTTCAATGCGACTTTTTGTGAACGTTTTTTGCGCGTAACGAGGCAATTTTTTGATATTCATGAAAGAATTCTAGTTACAATATACTTTTGTTCACTGTAGTAAAATTTAATTTTTGCGAATTTTGTATTTTTTGCGAATTTTATGGAATTTTTGGAAGGTTTTTGCGTGTGTTTCGCAGCAAATTTTTCCCAATTAAAGAAAGAACCCGATTATTTTAAGCCTTTAGTCTAACATAGTTAATGCTTTTCTCTCTTGAATAATGTTAATTCAGAGTTTGTAGAGCGATTTCCGAATTTCTCTCGATTCTTTAATGCGATTTTTAGATTTATTTCACTTTCTGCGACAATTTTCTGGCTTTCATAAAAATAATTCGTTTGAGAGCTTTTAGTCTAATATAGAAAATTTTGCTCTCCCCGTTTTTTTGAATTTTTAATGCGATTTTTTAATGTTTTTTCTGCGATTTTCTGACATTCCTACAAGGTATTTTATTTGAAACTTTTAGCTTAATGCAATAAATTTTGTCCCTCATTTAATAAAGTTTTTTGAGAATTCGTGAAGCGATTTTTAGAGATATTTCAGCTAGTGTTTAATACTGAGATTACGATTTTGTAAAATTGCAACTTATTTTCAAAAAGAAAAAAAGAGACAGAGAAAAGGGAAAAAATATGCATTAAATATGAACAACGAAATACTTTTCACTCTTATTCATAAAATATAAAACCGCTGATGCTTTGCTGATTAGCTTTGTTCTTCAGTATTTAAAGTAAATAGATTTTAACATCGATAAGATGAAACCGAGAATTTTTACAGAATCTCAATGCCCCCATAATAAATCAAACTTTAACAATCCTAGGTTTACGGAAACACTCTGTTTTAGATTAAAATTTGCATTTAAATATGGATTTATGGGAAAAGCTATGCTTCATCTTTTCTATTGTTTAAGGTGGTCCGGGACACAAAAATCTTCAAATTTTCTAAATAAATTTTATTGCATTAAAAATTTCTCTATTATTTTTTTTTCAGCTTAAAATGACGTTTAAATCAGGTTTTTATCTTAATTAGAACTGGAAATATTAATTTTTTTGTTTTTGTTTGCTTTCAAGCGATGGTTGACATGACTTCTTGTGAAAATGCGTTTTTCTTCATGATGGGGTTTTTACATCATTTCTTGTATTTAAATTGTTATAAGTCAAGAACCGTTAAAGATAAATGATTCAAACTTGGAACGTGACTTTTTCAATTATTTTACTTTAATTTTGATTCAGCAAAAAAAAAATATTTATTTTCGAAAATATGAATTTCTTTTATTTTAAGTTACCTCATTTTTGTTTTTATTTTTTTAATTAATATTTTTTTAAATGCTGAATCAAAATTAAATCTTATATATTTCTGTTTATTTAAATGATTAAAAAAATTAATTCTACAAGTAATATGTCGAGTTATAGCGATTTTAAATTACCCCACTTTATTAATAAATTTTATTTTTTATTTATTTTTATTTATTTTTTATTATTATTTTTTTTTAATATGAGACGTTTTATCGAGTGATTTTGTTTCCAAATGATATGGTTAAACACACACACACACACAAAAAAAAAAAAATCAAAATTGTAACCCAATAAATAAAAATTATTTTAAAATGTATCCCGGACCCCCATAAGTGATTAAAACGGTGGTAACGGTTCACGGCGGTAAAAAATCGACATAATTTGGATTTTCTTTTTTTGAAAGGGAGTAAAATCAATTGAAAAGCTAATATTAATTCCACGTTGGTTTTTATTGCTTCAAGTATTTAAAAATACTTTTTGTTGTTAAATTTTGTCATCCATGGGCAGCATCGTAATTTCCTGTAGAAAAAAAAAAAAAAAAAAAAAAAAGGAAAGTTTCTTCTTGTAAAATTGGGTTGTAGCTACGGTCTAACATTTGGTACGTAGCTAAAAAAAAAAAAAAAAGTAGCTAAAATTTGGTCCATCTGCTCAAATTTTAGAATTTTTGAAAATTAAGAAAATTGGGGTATTTTGAAAAAAAAAATCATTTTTGTTGAAAATTTTGACTTTTAAACTTATATGAAAAATATAAAAAATTACAATGTTCAAAAAATGGCTCGATGGCTCTTAGACAATTTAATTATGCGTAAATAAGCGCAAATTTTATCCAAAAATTTTAAAAATTGTTTGTTATCATGCTCTCTACATTGAAGAATGTAGTATCCTTAAAATCGAGTTTAAAGTATTCGAGGATTCAAAATATTTTGATCGTGCATGCGCTCAAATTTTTGTGAATTTAATTTCCGTCAAAAGCAAAACAATCGATTTTTTAAAAGTTGTAAACAGGTCCTGGCTAGCAAGTTTCTGAGCCCAGGGCACTTTGAATTTTTTGTGCCCCCTTAGATTGGGTGAGTTACTGATACTAGTTTTTTTATATTTTATATACGTATTCGAAAAGCGTCAACTCAAAAAATTTAAGTTTTCCGGAAAATTGGAAATCGATTCCAGGAATAAAAATAATATATATATATATATATATTTTTTTTTATTTATTGAAATGGATTTTTAACCATACATTGAGGTATATTTTCGTCATTTCATGGTATTAATATCTTAAGTATCACATTTTTTTCACAATTATTTTATTTTAATATTAAAATTATGAAACATTTCTTGCTCTTCAGAAATTTCGTGCCCAGGGCATGGGCCTCGGGTGCCCATGCGATAGTCAGGACCTGGTTGAGAACATATGTAAGGGCCTGTGGATATACTATAACATTATGCTTTTAGAAGGGGGGTGTCTGGCACTTGATATCGTAAGATACCTCTTGGGAGAGGGGGGTTGTCTTTTGATATCGTTATCATTTTTGATCAAAACAAAAATTTACTTTTTTTGGTCTGTTATCATTTTCTTTTTATTCTATTATCTGTTTTTATGAAAATACAAAGTTATTACTAAATTCATTAAATGATTATAAAATCATTTCACTCCAAAATATGGAATATCCCAACTTTTGCCATTCCTGTTCTTATGCCATATGCGCCTATAACATCGCCTCAGAGAAACAGTAGTACATCTAGTAATACTCGAAAATGAGATGTCTGACTTACTGCTACGAAAATCTGTGTCTGCATCTAGCTGCTTACCCCCGGCAGGGGACAAGAGCAAAATCACAATATTACTGTTGAATGTATTATGTAACAAAAAGTTATTATTAAATACAATAGAATCTCTTTTATCCGAAACTCTTTTAACCGAAACTCTCGGTTAACCGAAATACATTTTAAAAGCTTTTTTTAGTTGTTGTTTTTCTTTTACTATCTAATTCCTTGTGTGCAAACAGTCCTTTCCGAGCTACGAGTACATATAAATAATTTCGGTCACTTTCTTTGAGTTACTTTGAATTTAACTTGAGCTCCTGCAAGGTGCGGAATGGAACGAAGAAAACAAACATATTAGCGATTCTGAAGCTTTTGAATTTTTTGCAAAATATTTGCAATGGCTGGAGCAGACTATGATACTGGCCTAATAATATTAAAAAAACTCGGTGATAGACTTTCAAAGCAAAAGGCAATCGAAACTGCGGCAAACAAAACATTTTTTCCGAACCCTTGTGACGTATGTAAAAGGTACTTAAATATCAAAATTAAAATTAAGATAATTTATTCTTGTTTCATTGCTTTATTTTTATTAAGCCCTTGCTATCATAAAAAGAAATATTGCATATATTTCTATTTAATCTTAAAATTGAAGCATTCTCGATTAACCGAAAATTTCGATTTTCCAAAAGATGATTGGCCCAATTACTTCGGATAATCGAGGTTCTACAGTACTCTTAAATCGTAAGTACTTCTTTAAAGTGTTGTTTAATATTGTATTTTATATAATATAGTGATATTTTATTAATTCCTTTTCTCCATTTAAATCAGTAAATTATTACGAATAATAAATGTATAACACAAGGGGGCAGAGCTCCCTATGCTAAGCTATGTCTGGAATGACAACATAAAGATTTTGTGCACTTTATAAAAAAAATTAAATCTTTTAATTTTTCAAACATTTTTCTTTACCGTAAAGTACCGAAAGTCACCCCCCTTCCGAATACAAGCCTATGTTATTTATATACATTTTAAACATTTCACTTGGTATGCAACGGAATTTCATGTAATAGAATATTTAAATGTGTCATTTTCATGGGTGTCCACACAGGAGGTGGGGGGGAGGGGCGGCGGGAGAAGCAGAGGAAGGAGCTAGAGAACCCCCTACATTTTTATATAGTCATATTTTTAATGCATTTTTAACATTAAAATTAAGACTTATTTGGTGTATTTAAAAGATAGTTGTACTAACTTAGCATCTTCCCCTCCTCCCTGCAAGTGCTGAGATTCCGACTAATTATAATCAAATGAGCGCCCATGGTCATTTTAATTATGTTTTACCGATCTAATAAGCACAGAAATAGGAGTATGACAATCTCTAGTTTTAACCCTGTTCATTATCAGCTTTCAAAAAATAAAATAAAAATTATGAAGTTTTCATACTTTGTTCATAACGCGTCCAATAAGCTAAAAACCATTTAATACAAAATTCTTGATTAAATTATTTTTCTGTTAGAGAACTTGCCAATGTCATGGACATACATTTTAAAATAATTCTATAACAAAATTATAATTACTTATAACTATCACGATAAAATCAAATAAAAATATGTAGTTCTCTTAATGAAACAATAAATATACTTAGCTGTTTATCACATTAAATTACATCAGAATTATATAATTTTAAAATCTCTTGCCTGGCGAGAGCATCAGCATTTTCTTTCTTCAAAAATATTATTTCATATTGGTTTGATTTTTAAATATTTGTACTTTTAATGTAGAAAATTGTTTAAAAATTCAGAAAAAATTCGTAAAATTCTTTTAAATTAAAATACTAAAAAACTAAACTCTGTGGCTATACAATCCAAGAAGGATCTGGGCCGACAGTGCCCATCTCTGTTTTCTTGAGCCTGGGTCCCGAGGTGCTATGCAGCATGCGTCCCGGTCAGGTGGTCAACCTAACGCGAGACCCTCGGTGTTTAGTTCCCAAATAATCTTGGTACTCATTTTATCGACCCCAAAGGGATGAAAGGCTGAGTGAACCTTGCCCAGTCGGGAGTCAAACTCTCGACCTGCGGTGCGGCAGACAGGCGTGCTGACCACTAAACCACTGGGCTTCTTTAAATTAAAACAAACATCTTAAAAATGTTCTAAAAAGTATCTTCTTGATCAAGGACGCCAGTATATTGAAAAGGTTTTAAGTAAATGAAAATAAACTAAACTAAAATTAAAAAGTCCTTCCGGCCAGTGCCGGGAGGAAGAGGTAGCTTTCATAATCCTTATTTAAAAAAAGCCAACTTATATCATGCAAACACACGAAGCTCAATTTAGTGGAAACCGAATATAGGAGATTCAATACTAATTTTTATCAATATAATGAATGAGAATTTCGCGAAATTAGTCAGCTTTATCCAAGCTGCTTTTCTTTAAAGTAACATATATTTGGCTGCCAAATTCGGCAATTTCTTAAAGTGCCTGTCATTTTAAGACAACATGGTGGATGAGGCTAAGCAGTGAACTTGGTCGAGACCTTAGTAATTGCTGTGCACATGCTCACTCACATCGGAATCGGTTAATATATAGGAGTGCTGTCGCATGCAAAAAATCAGATTTTTCAAAATGTCACCCACAATAGAAATTGAAACTGCTATATCTGAGCCATTTTTTAAGGTAAAGACAAACAAAAAATGCTCCTGAATCCTTATATCAAGATCAAATACTTAAGAAAGAAACCTTTTTCAAATTCTAATTTTTTTGCACCTCACTTTAAATATATATATATTTTTTAATTTAATGGCCGTCATTTTGAAACAAGATGGCTGATGAATCTGGCCAGCGAACTTGGTCGAGGTGTTGATGTATACTATCCACATGCCTTCTTACATCGAAATAGGCGAATACGTGTGTTATCGCGTGACAAATACAAGATCGTTTCAAAATGTTAGCCATGCTAGAAATTCAAAGTGCTATAAATCAACCATTTTTTAAGATATCAACAAAAGAACAAATTTTCAGAAACAAAAACTGCTCCGGAATCTTTGTATCAAGGCCAAACACATAAAAAAAATCTTTTTCATTTTCCAATTTTTTAATACCTCATTTTGAATTTTAAATTTAATTTTTTTTAAATGGCAACCCTTTTGAAACAAGAGGGCGAATGAAGCTGGCCAACGAACTCGGTCGAGACATTGGTATGTACTATGTACAGACCAAGTTACATCCAAATAGGTTCATAAATACGCCTGTTATCGCGTGACAAAATTCAGGTCGTTTTAAAATGTCAGCCACAAGAGAAATTCCAAATGCTATTACTCAGCCATTTTTTTTTAGATATAGACGAAAGAAAAACTGTTCCGGAATCTTTGTAATAAGGTCAAACACATACAAAAAAAATCTTTTTCATTTTCCAATTTTTTGGTATCTCATTTAAATTTTTTTATTTTTTTAAATGGCCGCCATTTTGAAACAAGATGGCGGATGAAGCTGGCCAACGAACTCGGTCGAGATATTTGTATGTACTATGTACACACCAAGGTGCATCCAAGTCGGTTCATAAATACGCCTGTTATTACGTTAGAAAAATCAGGACGTTTCAAAATGTCAGTCACGCTAGAAATTCAAAATGCTATAACTCAGCCATTTCTTAAGATATAGACGAAACAAAAACTGCTCCCGAATTTTTTCTTCAAGGTCAAACACATAAGAAGAAAATATTTTTTCAATTTTCAATTTTTGGTACCAGATTTCAAATTTAAATTTTTCTTAAAAATTTAAATGGCCGCCATTTTTAAACAAGATGGCGGGTGAAGCTGGCCAACGAACCCGGTCGAGACATTGGTATGTACTATGTATAAACGAAGTTACATTCCAATCGGTTCATAAATACGCCTTTTATCGCGTGACAAAATTCAGGACGTTTCAAAATGTCAGCCACGCTAGAAATTCAAAATGCTATAACTCAGCCATTTTTTAAGATATAGACGAAACAAAAACTGCTCCGAAATCTTTGTATAAAGGTCAAATACATAAGAAAAAAATAGTTTTCCATTTTCAATTTTTTGGTACCACATTTCAAATTTTAAATTTTTAAAAAAATTTTAAATGGCCGCCATTTTGAAACAAAATGGCGGATGAAGCTGGTCAACGAACTCGGTGGAGAAATTGGTATGTACTATGTACACACCGAATTACATCCAAATCGGTTCATAAATACGCCTTTTATTGCGTGGCAAAATTCAGGACGTTTCAAAATGTCAGCCACGCTAGAAATTCAAAATGCTATAACTCAGCCATTTTTTAAGATATAGACGAAACAAAAACTTCTCCGGAATCTTTGTATAAAGGTCAAATACATAAGAAAAAAATATTTTTCCATTTTTAATTTTTTGGTACCACATTTCAAGTTTAAAATTTTTTTAAAAATTTTAAATGGCCGCCATTTTGAAATAAAACGGCGGATGAAGCTGGCCAACGAACTCGGTCGAGACATTGGTATTTACTATGTACACACCGAATTACATCGAAATCGGTTCATAATTACGGGAGTTACAGTGTGACATAGGTCAGATATATATATATATATATATATATATATATATATATATATATATATATATCAATTTTGAACGGAGGGTGGTTTCGGGGTCTGGGGGTCATGATCGATGAAAATATACCAAAATTTTTTGAAATCGCTTTCCTCCGAACGGCTGCAATAGGTAGCTTTTTTGTAAAGAAAGCTACCTAAAACACACAAAGCTCTATTCGTTATATTGACCAGATGTGCTTTAAAGGAACAGTTTACTCCAAAATTTGTCAAAATGTCAATTCTCTTTTCTTAAATATTAAATGAAAGCTTGTTTAATTGTGAACATTTTGACACCTCATTTTTACCAACACGGCAATTATATCGCGAGATATTTTAAATTTTGTTAATACATCCAGTGCAATCACCCATGCAGCTTAAAATTTTATTTTTTTAAATTTCTTAATATTTTATTTAAAATTTGGGGCTTTCTCCCCATGTTCATTTTTCCTGTTTTAAAAATGCTAAGACTTTTTTTGTATTTGATATAGAGATATAAACTTTTTTTGTGCGTTTTTTTTTTAATTATATATGTGATAAATGTACGCATGGAATTAGGTTTCAGATTTTTTGTTATTTTTAAAAAATAAAAGTGTATGAAGATATGTTTGATTTCATTGTTTTTTACTATATATATCAGTAAAAAAAAAAAAAAAAAAAAAAAAAAAAAAAAAAAAAAAAAAAAAGTAATATTGCATATATATAACCATACGCAGTCATGTGTGATTGAATCTCTAAAAAAAAAAATACTGGGCAAAAATATCCATATTTAAAAGGATTTTGTGATATGCAATTTTTAAAAAAAAATTAATTAAATATGCAGTTAAATTTTGTTTTTCAAAGTCTCTATTTTTTGAACATTGAAATGCTGAAATGCAGTGAGTTCAACATTTGAACCATACATTAAAAAATAAACAAAATTGTTGAAAAGTTAAACTGTCTTCTTAAAGAACAAAAATGTTTTCTTTTTAATAAATCTGTTAATGTAAATTTATACGTGCATCTTTTTGCAGGCTTATGATTTTTAAACAAAAATCGCACTTTCAAGGACAAATTTCACACTTACATCAATGATAAATAATCATGTTTTCTTAATAACGTAAGCTTTTGAAAGTTCTAATTTTAAAACAGAATGATTTAAATGTAGAAAATATCAGAATAAACTTATTTTTAAATTATGTTACATAACATTAGATAGCTAAGAAAGAAACAAAACTGCATAAAAAATTGGCTACAACAGCATACAACAGGCATTATCTCAAATTATGTCAATTCAGCCGCCATTAATTTTAGAATGGCAGTGTGTTTAAAAACATGGCTTTATTTTTTAAATGCATTATACAAATACTATTTCGTCCATAAAAAGAAAAAAAATCTATGAAGAATCATTATTTTTTTTACTTCATATTTGCATCTTTATCCCCTGTCTAATATTTTAAATGTTAATTCCAATGTAATAATCATTACTTCACTTAGTATGAATTAGCGCCTATTCTCGTCGTCTGATGAAGTCAGCAAGTCGTATCTGAACAAGAAGCAAATTGTTTACACTCGTTTTGGTGTCTGGCTTCCAAAAATTCTTTTAAGGAATACAGCTACACAATTTTGGGTGCATGAGTCTTTTGAAAGATCGTTCCGACTGTGTAATTACACTTAATTTGTGTAAACACGATAAAAAGTGCATATTTAAACCTACTTTGGCGTTTCATAAACACCAAATTAAGTGTAAGAACACGCCTTTCTTTTTACAGTGTACTAAATCTTTCTAATTCTAAGCCACAACACTGCATTGATATCTTTAAACGTGGAGGCAGCACTGTTGACATTTAATAGTATAATAATATTGACTCTCGTAAAATAGAGAATGATAAATAACTATCATCTAACTATATAAGAATATCATTGGTTTCTCTGTTCCTTTTATATAAATTTACATAGTATTCCTCTTTATTTATTTACTTATTTTACGATGGGCCAGAGAATATGAACTGTTAAAACAAATGATGCAGAAAGCTCTTATTTCGATGGCAGCATTATACAAACACTATTACGTCCATAAAAAAATCTATAAAGATTAATTACTTTACTTACTTTATACTTGCGTCTTTATCCTCTATCTAATATTTTAAATGTTAATTCCAATGTAATAATCGTTATTCGCTGAGAATGAAATAGCACCTATTCTCGTCATCTGCTGAAGTCAGCAATTCGTATCAAAACACAAGCAAATCACGAGTAAATTGTTTACACCCGTATTGGTGTTTGGCTTGCAAAAATTCTATTAAGGATACACAATTTCGAGTTTATGATTCTTTTGAAAAATCGTTTCGAATGTATGATTACACTTAATTTTGTGTAAAAACGATAAAAAGGGCATATTTAAACCTACTTTGACATTTCATAAACACCGAATTAAATGTAATAATACTCCTTTCTTTTTACAGTGTACTAAATCTTGCAAATTCTACACCACAACACTGCATTGATATCTTAAAACATGGAGGCAGTACTTTTGATATGTAATGATATAATAATTTTAGCTCTCGTAAAATAGAGAATTAGGATAGCTATCATCCAACTATATGTGAATATCTTTGGTTTTCCCGTTTCTTTTATATAAATTTATATAGTATTCCTGTTTATTTATTTATTAATTTTACGATGGGTCAGAGAATGTACACTGTTGAAGTAAATGATACAGAAAGCTCTTATATCGAAGGCGGTATTGAAGAACAAAGATTTTTCGATTTGTAGGTCACAGTATCAAATCTGATGTTGTAAAAACAGTAAAATGTATCAGTATGCAAAGTGTCAAAAAATGATTGTTCTAAATGGTACACCCGTGGTACACTGTAAAAAAAAATCTGTAATTCTAAAGATGTAAAGTTATAGAAATCTATATGCTTACAAAAATTTTATCTTGTACACTGTACAAAAAAAGATGTAAATCTACAAAACCTGTTTTTGTAAAACTACAGAAATCTGTAGCTTTACAAAAGAATCTACTAAAATTACAGTAATCCTACTGAAATTTTATGTGTAACCCTGGTTGCAGTTACATAAAAAGTTCTAGGCATCCCAGTTTCCTAAAAAATTCTTAGTAAACTTACAAATATTTTGATTTACGGTGCAAAAGTGTATCTATTACAAGAATTTTTGTTGTTGTCGTTGGATAAAAGGCTCTAGGAATCCTGGTTTCACAGGAAAATTTTAGTAACTTTAGAGATTTCATTTTACAGTGTAGATAGGTAGGCAAGGTGAATTGCAAAAGTATCCAAAATACACTAGGATTTAAGATTCTGTTGATGAAATAATATTACCTTTAATAAAAATTAAATATAAGTATCAGTTTCATACCCGTGGTATTATACAGGTAAGCAAGCTGAATCGTAAAAGTGTCCAAAATACAATAGAAATTAAGATTCTGTTGTTGAAATAATATTGCCATTAATAAAATAAAAAAACGCGCTTTTTAAATTTTTTGCGGTTCTCGTCTCTTGTAAATTATGCTTACAATTTTTTTTTCCAGTCTCTGACAAGTTAAACAGTAAACATTCCATTCTTCTACGACCAAAACGCATCGAATTATGTGTGATACATCGAATTTTCCTACATTTCGGAGCTTTATGGTGCTAAAAATCGACTATTCATTTTTAATGCCGGAAAGCTCTGGAATTTCATAGATTCCGAAAATTCCGAAGCTCGAGTATGTAGTTAACTAAAACGTGCTTCCTTAAATTGTGTAAAAATACCAATTAAATTAGCAGCATTATTACTGATAAAATATTTTTTTCTTGAAATTTTTTATATGAATCTGTTATTGTTTGTAATATATACACTATTATATGGTACTTTATCTTTCTTAATACATTTTTTATAAATATTTCCTTTTGTTAACAAAAACGAAAAAAACACTCTTGATATGCAAATTATATACGACTTCTTATTTAAATGAAATAAGAAATATTGAAGGGTTTTTCATTTAAATTATTGTAAAAGTAAAACTTTTTTATTTTTTATACATTGACAAATGCCATAAGATTAGAAGAAATAATAAACGAATCAAATAAAATAGCGAACGAAAATGCTTTGAGGATTGAAAATTTCGGTTTTCTTAATTGTCTATAACTGTCCTTCTAAAGCAAAACAAAATCAAACAAACAATACATGAAATCCCATAAAATACCCAGATAAATATTATTCCAATACTCTTTATTTTGAAGTAGTACCATAAAAGTCCCATATTACAAAATAGCAATTTAAATTCAGAACAATTCCACAAATACAGTTTTTTAGCTTCCTTTGGGATTTAAAAATTGTTTTCTTCCACAATTTATTTTCAAAAATAAATAACTCCAGTTCGGTTTATTGTATTCTTCACTCCAGTTGGGTTTATTATATTAATTGTGTTTAAAGTCTGCCTTTGTATATGTGTACGTTTAATAATAAATAATGGAATTCAGCCGTTAATTTACGCACTTTTATAGAAAAAAATAAAATAAACAAATGCTAGTAATTTTTTTAAGAACAATTATTTTCTCGACTGACATGATTTTTTCCCCATTTCTGAAACTAGAAGATTAAAAAGCTAATATTTCTTATTTCAACCATATGGCTATAACCGTCATTAAAAACAGGAAATGAGTATAAAATATACAATAAAACTTTATTAATTTCTTTTTATTCCATGAGATATACGTTAAAAGAGACAAACAAAATGAGTGAAAAATTAATATACTTCTGAATATATTAATGCTGATTATTTTCTTTTAAAATAAGCTGTAACTTTTCTGGGATAATAAAATGCTAAAAAACTCGTCAGAATTTTATTTTTACTCTATTTTTTCATTGAAAAAATAGCAATATTAAAAAAAAAAAAAAAAAAAAAAAAAAAAATGTTATGCATGCCATACGATAAAACTGTGCTTTTTAAAAATTATTTATTGCTTTTATTCTACTTTAAATATGAGACTATTTTATTAGGTGCGTTCTTAATTATAAAAAAACATAGCACCCATTGTCGTTGTCTGGTTCGTCCGTCTGTCTGTACGTCTCTCCAAATATAACAGCACAAAAACTACCCAACCGAATGGTTTGAAATTTAATATACAAATAATAGTTACAGAATTTTGACGAGTCATTTAAAATTTTATGAAAATCGAATCAAAACTTAAAATGATATTAATAAAAGTTTTCTTCATTGTAATAAATCCTCTCATACGTAACTATTATGTAATGATTCTAAGTTGCCATGGTGATTGCGTCCTATTTAAGATGGAGTCCTATTATTTCCGTATTACTGAATTTAATATATATAATTATAATAAGTTTTGTATTCATGCATTTTTGCTTAAGTGTGCAACAGCTATTGCACCAAGATCTGAATATTTATAAAACTAGTTATAGTACGAACGCACCACATTTGCCACGTTTGACGTACCATTTCTGACTGTTTTTTCATTGAAAAAATAGCATTATTTAAAATTTTAAAAAAAAGTTATGGATGGCATTACATAAAACTGTGATTTTTTTAAATTATTTATTAATATTGCTTTTACTCTCGTCTAAATATGAGACTATTTTATTTCAGATATATTTCCATTTCGTCCGTTAGTTTAATATGAGTTTATGTTTCAGATTTTTTTTAATCTTTTTCTTTTTACATACACCATGTCCAATATAACGCACAGTTTTTTTTATTATTTTTTTTATTTATTTATTTATTTTTTAATATTTAAAAATATATTGTAAACATAAATTAATTTCGGTGAATGATAAATACAATTAACATAACTACAAAAATAAAAGAGAACTCTCTCTTTTTATACCTCTAAAAGTAAAAAAAAAGGACTTAAACAAACAAAATAATTAATGTTCTAATGGATTTTATTCGCAATACCATAGAAATATTATAAAATTTATATAGATAATTTAAAATAATTCCAAAACAATTTATAAAGTAAGTACTTTTTAAAATAAGATAAAAATATAACTGCGAGTTAGGAAAGCCCTGTTTTCTTAATAGAAAACTACTTTTTTAAATGCAAAAACAGTCACATAAAATACTAAATTACATATAAATTCGATAAATTACACATTTAAGTAATGCCAAAGGAACATAAATATCACAAAAAATAATTATAAGGAAATTTTACACTATTGTTTTAAAAGTAAGATTAGAGAAAATAAATGACAATTAGATGTACAGGTTTTTAGCTACTCGCTAACAAGGAGACCACTTTTGGTGCTGTTGGCACCTAGCATTGAGGTCTGTTGCATTTTAAAGCCCCATATTACGAAGTGTGAGAATCGATAAAATTTTTCTGTTAATTTTTTTGTTCTGTTAAATTTTTCTGTCATATTTTTTTATTTTACAGCAGCATAACTTTCTGAAAATGCTATTTTCGAGGCCACTTATTGGACAATTAACATAGCATGTTTATTTTTATTTTTTTTTTTAAAGAAAAGCATTTAAAAATATAAATTAGTCATTAATAAATCTAAAATATTGAAAAAAGTTTAAAAATTCGTTCAAAAATCTACGACATTGATCTTGAAAAATTACAACATTATATTCACACTTTTGGTGTGTAAAAAGATGGATTTTTTTTCAAAAGTAGAGCTTTTCGGCAATACTAGCCATTTGGACTTAGGTAGAAATTATAATGTCCGACCTAATTAGGCACAGAATATTTTCTAAACTGTACAAAAATATTAATTTACTTTATGATTCCTTTTACCAAAAGACACAACATTTAATAGAGCAACATTTCATTTTACACATTCGAATCTTTATTCCATCCGGCTTCAAAAGTAAGTAGATTGTTTATTTTGTATTTCACACACAAAAAAAAAAATAATAATTTTCAATGATCTTTTCGCTTTTAACAGAAAAAAAAAATACTACTTATGCTACATATATCGTCTGCATAGAACAAAAATCTAGTTCTCGTTTCTTATGCTATCAATTATCAAAGAAATCGCATTCTGATTTAATTCTAATACGTATCGTACATATACTCCCGGAATAAGGCAAGCGAAAAATTCGTAGCGCCATATTTGGAGACTTAACTCACTTTTGGAGTGAAAGAAAAAACAAATAAAAATATAAAAATTAAAAATTAAAAGTATAAAAAAATACATATAGTATAATTTTAACAGAGTATTTGTATCTGTAGGGCTACAAAATGCACCAGGCCTCCATGATAGGCGCGAGAGCACCAAAAGTGGTTCCCTTGTAATAGTCCAGGGGAAATGTACAGTCGTGGAAAAAAAAAAAGTAAACACCACCTACTAACTCCTCAACATATTATCGTAGAAGAAAGTTACTGGTACTGAACGATTGGAAATAAAGTTTACTTTTAAATGATGTATATAAAATTTGTTTAGGGGGCCATCTACATATAAAAATGAACACAAATTTCATTTTTGTCAATAGCAATACCCAATTTTGACAGCAAAAATGAACTCTACACCCTTCAATTAGCCCCAAAACAAATTTTTATGCAATTTGGACCATAAGTTTCCGAGAAATTAATTATTTTAAAACGAGCGTATTTTAAGGGCTGTATCCAAATTGAAATTCGGTACTGGATTGTTAATCAAGAGAGCCCCCTTCTTGATCAAAACACCTTAAGCGCCACTCAAGCAACCTGCTAAATTACAGGAGAGTAGAAGAAATTTCAAAATATCTATAGTCACTTCTATCATAGACCATCATTTTGCCGTTTTTTAAGCATAATTTGAAAACTACTTGGAAGAAAAATGTGAAATTTTGGATTTCGATAAAGTAGGATTTAATAAATCTAAATCCATCAAAAAAATTTTAGGTTGCAATTAATAATTTTTTCGAATATTAATTTCATAATTCATAATTCATAATTCATAATTCATATCATCAAATTATAAAAATTGCAAATTCAGCGTATTTATGTTTGGGTATATTAGTATTATTGCTACACAAAATATTAGCACATTAGGAGCATAATTTCAGGAGATATAAATAAAAATATGAAAACGTAATTTAATATTAGAAGCACTAAATGTTGATTGTTTATAATTCAAACACTTATCATTCAAATGACTTGAAATTTGGTGTCTAGGCATAGCTTGAACCGAAGTTTTGAAATATCTCGTTAAAATTGGGTATTGCCTTTGAAAAAAATGAAGTTTGGATTCGTTTTAATATGTAGATGGCCCCCTAAGAAAATTTTATATACATCATTTAAAAATAGACTTTATTTCGATTCGTTCGGTACCAGTAACGTTCGTCTACGATAATTTTTTGAGGTGTTTGTAGGGGGTGATTAATTTTTTTTTCCACTACAGTACATTTTACACTGCAAAAGGTCGTGTGGAAGATTTTTTTTTTCTGAATTGTTTATAATGATGCCAACATAGAAAAAACAAGTTTTCTAACAACATTTCTTAAGACTAAATTTTCTGTGACCAAAAAACAACAAAATTTTCAGACATTTGTTTATTTTTTTAAAAATATCTCACCACCCGTTGCCGTAGCATATCATTTGTCAATTACAATATTAAAGAAGGCAAAATTCTCTACAACTTTCATATTTACAACTTTTTTATGCACTTAATAGCAAGCGCAGTACGCCATTCCAAAACTAAGACAATTTTTCGATTATCTTAAAAACCGTCAAAACGTAGTTTCGCTCCGATTATTCAAATGTTCCCCGCGGATTCAATCATGTATGTCAACTTCTAAAAATTGTTAGCAGTAATTTATCTATTATTTGCACACTCACGTCTTTATTTTCATCTCAACAGACATTTTATATTCAATAGATTTATATAATTTTAAAGGTACGGCAGAGTGTAGATGAATGAGGCATTGTTCATATTTAGACTGTAACTTTAAGTGTATACAGTGTTAACTTCAAAGCATTGTTTAAAAGTAACTTCAATATTTTGTAACTTATTGGCACGACAGTTTCAAGTAGGAAAGAGGTCTTGATTAATTTTAATAGTTTTTATAATTTTAATAATTTTTATAATGCATACATATTTTTTCAGGTATCAATGGCATAAGTATGAAAATTTGCTTAAAACATATTTTACTCCACACAGTAATGGTATATATATATATATATATATATTTTACCAATTACTGATAACATATGTTTTAATGTTTTACTGTTTACAAAATAGCAAGCATTGGATTGTAGTTCCATACAAAAAGGGGGGGGGACTCAAAAAATAAATATCGTTTATGTAAGGATACCTTATAAAATAGCTACAATAAAAATGACAAAAGATTATTTCACTGACGAATGTTATGCATTTATCTTTTAGAAAATTAAAAAAAAATTGTCAATAAAATATTTTAGATCACTAGTTTCATAAAAATATTTAAAAGATTAGTTTTTAAAAATATTGTCAAATTCCCCCCCCCCCCCTTTATATCAATAAATATAACATTTTAGCATGCAAAAATATATAAAACTTTAAGATTACCTATTAATCGATTTAAAGCTCAAATAGAAAAACTTACTTTGTTGAAAAATACACTTTGTGGAATATTTTAATCTTCTGTAATGTGTACTGCTTTGAAACTATACCTGTTTAATGATCTCAGTGATAAAATTTACCACATGAAATACCAATTTATTTATGTTTGTAAACCGTATAAACATTTTTGTTTTCGCATTGATTACCTATTTCATTCAACTCCACTTTCCAAACAAAATAATGTAAGGTACATAATATGACTGATAAGCTAAATGAAAATATGTATTTTAATAATAATAAATTCTACAGGCTATTTAACAAGATTTTTTTCTCTTTGATGGCACTGTTGTATGATTATTAGCATCCCGTTTCAAAGGAATATCCTTATCCTGAATAAAACAGATATCTGTATCATCTAGAGGTTTAAAGCCTGATACTTCCCATACATCAACATTTTCCTGCACTTTCTTCCAGTTTCTTCGTGTGACTAGTGTACTCTCACGTGAAAACACTTGCACGCTAATGCTAAATCTATGGGGGGATTTCTTTTCAGAATTTTTGCCTAAATTTCAATATTTAATTTTTTTTTCACATGATACCTTAAGTCGATATCTAATGTTGTGCGTTTTTAATTTTTTGAATTAGGTTGCATTTTTTTTTTCTACTTTTTTATCAGGCTACTTTAAATTTCAGGACAGGTTCCAAACAGTTTTCCAAAAACGAAATGTTTCCGAATATTTAAAAGAAAAATCAATCAAACCGAAAAAGTACAAAACCACAACATTAGATATTGATCTCAGGTATCCCATGAAAAAAAAAATTATTTAAAACTAATAAAATGCAAGCGAGATATTTGTTAAGAACGCTCCCATACGCTTAATAGTACCTTGCGAATGTCTTCGTGTGACTAATTTAGTCTGATAATCCATAAAACTGTGACTTTAAACGCCTCAATACTAGAACTACCGTAAAATCTTTGTAAATGAAATCTGTATATATGGAATCCGGTCTTTAAAAAAATATATATTTTCCAGAGAAAGAATATGAACAATTATACCTGCTAAGATGGAAGCCTGTTTAAAGAGGAATATATTTCAGTTCGGTTTTCAAGGTTTTAATGAATCAATATTGGACAAAGCTGATTACGTTGTTCAGCATTACGTATTTAATGATTACACACTTAAAATTTACAAATCCGGCTATTAGAGATTTATTAAAATTCCCGTGGTAAATTTTCATTTAAGAAGGGGGGTGGGGGGCTCCGAAATACGTGTTTGCCACGTGTGCAAAAAAGGCTAGTTTGGCTCTGAAACACATAATTTGCTCCTACCAATATATAGAAGTTGACATACACGATAAAAGCCGTGGGAAACATTTGAATATTCGAGGCCAGAACAACGTTTTTAGCGGTTTTTAAGAAAATAGAATTTTGTACTCTTTAATATTGTAATTGACAAATAACATGCTACGGCAACGGGTCTCTAGATATTTCCGAAAAATACAAAAAGGTCCCAATTTTTTTTTGTTTTTTGGCCATAGAAAATTTAGCCTTAAGAAATTTTGTTAGAAAACTTGGTTTTTCCGGGTTGGCATCATTATAAACAACTCAGAAAAAAAATATCTTCTACCCGACCTTTTGTAAGGTAACCCCCCCTTTTTTGGTACATTTCCCCTGGACTATTAAGTACCTAAGTCTCTTTTTAAAACAAAAACATTTATCACATAAAATATTATAAGAAAAAGAATTCGAATAGGTTGCATTCTGAACTAATATCATAAAAAGCTTAAATACTATAAAATATTAATTTAAATTCAAAGCAAATGTACAATATTTTAAAATAATTTTTCTTAGTTCCCTTTGAGATTTCAATATTAGTTTTCCTCCATCGTCCTTAAGAAAATAAACAAGTAAGCAAAACATCTATTTGTTAAATCCACGTTTCTCTGAAGTTAATAACTTTTTTTTTAAATTTTCTTTAATTGAATTGGTACATTAAAAAGCAAATATTACTTATTTTAAGCCCATGGGATAAAACTGGCAAACAAATCTGAAAAGAAGTATAATCTGGATAATAAGAATTGTTTTTTTACTTTATATTGCATAAGGATTTTTTGTAAAAAGACAAATATGTAGTCTTTTTTTCTAAGTGAGAAAATGTTTTTTTTTAATTTCTTGCATTCGAGTCTGTATCTTTATTATTTTATTAGAAAAAACGTTACACAAGGTATCTTTGTGGTGGATTCTTTCTTTCTGTTCTGCTCTTTTTTTTTTTTTTTTTTTTTTTTTTTTTGGTAAAAGGATTAATATTAAAGAAAACTAAAATACAACTTATGTTGCGCAAAAAACTTATCACACAAAAATTTATTTGTTTCTATTATTACAGTTCAAATAAAGATAATTTTTTATTGTAAGCTGTTTCTTGTTTATGGCATCAATTTTATATTAATTATTTCTTCTTATATTTTTGTTATCCATTTTAGTGATGTTTTTGTATTAATAGATTTTATATTTAGCTTAATACGTTCTGCTACAATAATACTTTGATCTGTGGAAAAACACATAATGCAACTACAAAAAATGCAAAACATACCCCCTTTTCTCTGTTAAATTGCATTACATTTATTATAAAAAACTGTCGACGTGGTTTTAATTCAATTAAAGATTTTTATTGATGAAAATGCACGGTTTGAAAGATATTTAATAAACAGAACTCAAAAAAAAAAAAAAAAAAAAAAACCGTGGACGAAAGTTTGAGATATTCAGAAATCGCAATTTTTAATAGTTTTAAATTATCCTTCTCCAAAACAAAATCTCAATCACATAAAATAACAAAATAAACATAACTCCCAGACATTATTTATTAAGAAAACCTCAATAACGCGATATAAAAAGTACCATTTTTTCTCGAAGCAATTATTTAAAATTTTTAAAGAATTGCATTGAAAACAGATTGAGACTTTTAAAATTTGTCCTTGTGTTAAAGCCTATCACTCTTTTAAATAAATTCTCTTTCACACAATTACCTAAATATGTATAATTCCAATAAAAATTTATTTTGAAGTATTGAGTGTAAGAAAAAAAGTTATACGAGTTTCAAATAGATAGCGTTATCTTAAAGAAAGTTATGCGCACGTTACTTATTCATCTACAAGTGTCGTCCTGTACAGATATCATGCACTATATATTAGAATATTTTATGATCTACAGACAAATTATGGGGCACTGAAAATCGAAGAAGAGTGACCTTATACTGGACTTTGACATCAATCAGTGATTTTATAGCGTGACAACGCTAGACCAAATGGAAATTCCTTGTCTTAAGAAACCATAAATAATCTGCAGAGTGAAAATTTACTACATCCCGCTTATTCACAAGACATTGAACCATACGACTGTCATTTTTATCGCTCGTTTCAAAACAGCATTGCAAAGCAAAAATTCCAGACTGAAACTGAGATGCGAAAAACAATCAATAAATTCATAATTAAAAAAAAAAAAAAAAAAAGAAAAAAAAAGAAAAACGCATTTTTTTTTCACGGAATCCATCAGCTGGCACAAGGTAGAAGAAGCCCTGGCTGTATTGATTGAAGTGCATATTTTACATAAGATTTATCAACAATCCAATAGAAACAATACTATTTTTTTTGTATACCCAATATTTTTACGAAAGCTTAAATAGTAGCAAATGATTTTTTTTTTAAAGTTTTACAATATGTCTGATATTCTGCGATTATACAGTTTTTTTTATTATTATTAGTATCCACAGCCATTAAAATACAAATTAAATTAATAACAAATTTTTCCAAAATACATCTCTTGTTATTTGAGAAACGAACCTTTTTATTTCTCCACCTTAATAGAATTATGACCTAAAAAAAATATAGCTTACTTAAATCGCATAGAATAAAATTGGAATTTACATCTCAAAATATAAAGTGAATAATGAAATTTCACCTTTTATTATTAATATTACTATTACTATTATTATAATTAATATTATTATAGAATATGGCCGTTTCTTAAAGAGACAAATTAGGTACCATATTTTTCATTAAGAATAATTATATTTCTAAAAACAATTTATTTAAAAAATCCCACACTTTTAAAAACAATTCTGTATCTTTATTAGAAATTTGTAACGTTAGGAAACTTTCAAGATTTTTATGTTTCTGCATTTAGGTTAACATTGCTTAAAACAGAAAAAAAAAAAAAAAAAATGTAAAATTTTCTGTACGAGAAAGTTTTATTCGTAAGTTTTTCCTGTTGTTTTAAGATTGGTTCAAAAATAATATAAAATAAATAAATAAATAAAAAATAAAAGGAACAAATCAACAAATACAATTCAACGATCTTTATAAAGCTTTAGCTTACACCAGTTTATTCTTATTTTTTCATATATAATTTTAATTCTTTATATTTAAGAATGCAGTATAGTGTGAGACGAATCATCTTTGAGCAGGATTTGAGAAACATGGAGCAAATTTAAAAGATCTACAAACTACTTGAATTTTTGGATTTGATTGCGTTATTTTTAAGCTGAGTTAATACTCAACTTTTACATGTACTTGCAATAAATTCATTTTACATTTATTTTTTCTTTAGGCCCGAGGTCCTTTTACTTTCTTTCCAACTCTGGCCACTACTTTTACTTTCTTGCCAACTCTGGCCACTTTCTGTAATTTAACCGGGGCAAAAAGAAAAAACGGTCAAGTGCGAGTATTACTCCCGCACAGAGGGTTCCGTACATTAAATATATTAATTAGCAACTGCATTATATGAAAAAATCGGTGCAAAAAGAATTATAAGATTTTGTAAAATATACTATATAACGTATTTTGGATATAGCTGTATATACTAGAAGAGTATAAATGGATATACCATGAAAGTTCAGAGAGATGTGGAGCCTAAAAAATATCTAAAAAGTATCAAATATTGCTATTCTGTATAACTACTTTTTTAACCTTATCCTAAAACAAAACCCTTATTCTACATTTAAACATGGCATTGTGCTAAGCGCGCTACGAAAGGAGGTCGCGAGTTTACAAAACCCCCTGATCCGTGCCGAGTTTTTCCTGATAGGTTTATAAATAACCTTTAAAGATACGGGTTGCGTATTGAGAGAGTCATTCAATGCAATTATAGTCACGAATCTCACAGTAATTATTTGATTAAATTAGTATGTTTTCAACAGTTTGATATTTATTGTTTTTATATTACTACTGGGCAGTATACGAATATATCATTAACCAAGTATTCCATTAAAAGTTGTTATCTAGGCTTTAAAAGCCGATGGCGTATAGAATATGCCGTCCTTGTCTTTATGTATGTCCAAACCACTCGTGTCTTTAAGGGTTAATATCTCGGCTAATTACCAACAATTTTTTTTCGAAAATCATTATTAACAATGCTTTTACATTTCTGCAACGATAGGTACCTGCACCGCTTCTCGCAAGTAACGAACGGTGCTGAACGCCTGCAAATCGAAATTTGTGTGTAACAGAAAAATGCACTTTTCTCAAAAACTAGGTCACATATAATAATCGCTATAATTTTCCTGCAAGGTTTAAATTAACTTCTACTACTCCTAATTTTTTCATAATTTTAGTTTCAGTAGATCCAGAAACAAATGGGTGGGGGACATATTTTTGCACTACATTTTCGACGATATCTCTGTAAATATATTATCTAAAATTAAAGGAAATGTATTTTTGAGTTCGGCGTTACGAAAGCTTTCAGACGATATACAAAGAAAAGATTTTTTGTCAAGTGACTTAATTAGCCCCTCCTCATTTTCCCTAAATATATTTGTTAATGGTTAATAATCTATAAATATGTGGGTCAATAGCATTTATTACTTCAGTCAATTTTAAGTTTCCACGTTCAATAGTTTACGAGTAAAATGGCTGTGACAGATTGATAGGCAGATGTAAGCGTGATTTTATTATGTTTCTGTTTTTACTTTTCACGCACGTAAACTTAAAAAATGAATACTGAAACCGGATAAATTTAAAAGGGAAATTATACGTTACAAGACACAAATTATGTTGCCTTTACACGAACCATCCACATCACAT
The DNA here is from genome assembly GCA_963932465.1 of Maratus speciosus. NCBI lineage: Eukaryota > Metazoa > Arthropoda > Arachnida > Araneae > Salticidae > Maratus > Maratus speciosus. The sequence continues at coordinate 196,583,640 of OZ010792.1, read as the reverse complement.
AATTCAGGCGTGAGTCGACAACGCTTGTCGCTATCGCTACTTTAAAAGTAAGCTTTGGCTACCAATAATTAAAACATTAACTATAATTTTCGTAGTTTATTTCTGCAACACTCTTAATAGAAGATTATAGGATAGAATTAATGGCAACAAAATGGTGATCGCTACTTCGAAACGCAAGTTTTCAAAGGGTGGAAAATCTCTATATAATAAAAGGCAGTCTAACGCAACCGGGGCGAACTCATCAATCTTACCTGTCTCCGATAAGATGGAGTCACGTTAGGCTTAATTTTGATTTGAGATGTGTATGAGAAAACTTATCTCCCTAAATACAAATCTTTTCTACCTGAAATTCCTTCTGTTCAAAATAATTTTCGATAAAAGATTCAAATCTAAAAAATTTCAATGATTTACGCAGCCATTTCAGAAAACAAACGTAGCGCACACCGTGCGTAAAACGTAAATAAGAAGCTGTGGTAGGGAGTTATTTCTTTTGTGATTCATTGAAAAAAAATTTAAACCATGGAGCTATGAAGATTAAAGGAGGCGACATAAATGACATCACTTGAAGTTGTCCCACCCCTGCTGCGTGACGTCAGCCGCGGGTAAACAGAAGAAAAACACCAATAGGCGTGAAAAACACTTTAACAATGCTTGCCCTTCGTTCTTTCGGATGGGGTTCAACACGAGATGCCTATTTATTAATCAATATGCATAAAAAAATGGAGGGGGGGGGGTAAACGATAAAAATACAATTTCAAAGTGTTATTAAAAAAAAAGTAGTATTATTTCAATAGTTGCAGCAGACTGTTTTAATTACGCAGTTTTATTTTTATTGCATATTTGTTAAATTTTTGTTTTATTAAGAAATCGTAATTTTGTTATAGTATATTAGCCGAAAAACCTGGCTTACCCAGAAATATTGTAAATGCTAATTGTATGTTTATTAGAACATAAACTAGCCGCACTTTGGTCATAAAAATGTTTCCATATTGTCAATTATTTTTTATCAGTTTTTCAAATTTTAAGTGAAAAACACAATTTTTACCCACCGTCCTAGGACAGGCATTACACACCATGGGGAATATTAATGTACTCCTCAATTCTTTAGTTAGAAACAGAAAAAAAATATTCAAGTTTTTCAAAAAAATATCTCGAGTTAGTTTCATCATATTAATATAAAACTTTTTATTTTTATAGTTTATCAAATACCACATAGCTGGAGTGAATTTTCAAGAAAGGATCTCAAACGAAAAAATATTGAAATATATTTGAGGTATTCAGAAACAGATTTCTTTAATAGCTTTAACTTTCCGTATAAAAGACGACTCTCTCTCTCTATATATATATATATAACAATAAAAGCAAATACAATTCCAATTGACTTTATTTGATGTATAACCATAAAAGTAGAAATATAAAAAAATCTATTTAAATTCAAAGTAATTCTGTAATATTTTTACCGACAGAAGAATTATTTATTTATTTATTTTACTTCCTTTGATATTTACGTTATAGCTTTCTCTCTTAGCATTTTTAAAAGAAAACAAACAAGTGTAACAGATTTTTATTTAATGAAGAATCTTTCGTCTGCGAAGGTACTTTTTTATTTTCTTAAGTGATGCATTTTTACATTTTTAAGATACTTTTATTTTCATCCTTTATTTGAATTCTAATTTTAAAAGCAAATATCGCTTCTTTAAACTACATGTTATAAATGCGGTATTAATATATTTTAAAAAATGTAGATTGAAAAATAAGCCTTTAAAATTTCATATTTATAGCGCACGATCTTAAATTATTATCTAATCAAAAACAACTCGTTGTAAATGATCCCGCCAAGCCACAAACCTAAAACGTCGGTCATAAAAAGAGGTGATATCACATAAAAAGAAGTGATATAGAAGTGCATATTCCGAGTGCCGTATAAAAATCTATCACTACTCATAACGTTTCCAAGGGACTTGGAGTGAGGTACAGTATGTGAAAACTTCTTGGCAACCTGCAGGCTTTTATAATGTTTGTTCTTCCTGCACTTACATAAGACTATTTGTTTGACAAATTTCTTCTTGTATTACTGATCCCATTAAACTGTGAAAATTTGAAGCTTCTCGTTTTTACATGCCCATTCTTATTTAACACCGTGTTATCGATTTATTGGTTTTATTTAACATTATTTAACACTAGAACGGCGGGAAATTTTGCTCAAGTTTTATAAAAAATATTTCACATCAGAATTTTTATTTAGAACTATTAAACTTATTTATTTAAGTTATTTTTGTGCAGCATATATTAATCTTATATTATAAAAAAAATTCTGGTTCGAATCGAAATGTATTCATTCGGCAAGGGTCAAAATGACCCCTCGCCGCCGTTCTAGTGTTAAACGAGTGTCGGAAATAGTTCAAAATGTGTTTCGACTTTTCGTTTTGTGAAATATGCGGCAGGTGGCGACACTTCACGGACAAACTTCAAACAATTCTTATAGACCGGACAATTACGCATAGTAATCCAGTCTTCATTTACGTCAGCTGCCTGTGATAATGCAACTGCTTAATATTCCTGTAGATGGCAGCACCACAAATAAACTTTGAAAGACTATGAAAGCAGAACTGTTTTGCTAGACTTTGATACACTCCATTTCAGCAATGATCAGCAGATTTCCATTGTGAAATGAGTGTTCGATCAAGAGCCCTTGCTTCTACTAAAGAAACCCTTTCATCTCAGTCTAGGGCGTATCTCTTGAGTGACAAGGACATATGTTTCTGTCTGTCACTTCATGCATTCGCTTTTCGGGAAGCTAACTTTGGCTCTCAAGAATGCAATACATATTTAATCAAAATAAGCTAAAATTGTATATCTTAACCAAGTACATGTTAACCTATTAATCAAGAAATGTAGAGTGCATTAATAATTGTATTTTATTAAAAATAATAATCTCGTTTAAAGTCAAAAGCCTGGATTACATAAACACACTCACTAACGTTTAAATAAAAATACCTTTTTCAGAGTTAAAATAGGATAAAGTGGATACAGAAACTTCCGTGATACTCTGAAGATCCAGCGCTCTCACCTATACAGGTAAGAAGAATTATTTTCTCTTACAAACATTCTGCATTTCAAATTAACTTTCAATTAAAATAATTTAGAAAAATATTAAATGAAAGAACAGCCTTTATTGTAATATGAATTCACGCCTTTGAAAACTTATAGATTATGACACTGGAAAAGTGAGAAAAGAAAAGGCTGTAAAGTAATTGATTCTTATAGTTGAAAATAATACTACTGAAATGCATATTGATTATATTGAATATAATAAATAATATTGATCAATATTGAAAATTTGAAAATATATAAAAAACGAAAAAAAAAATTCTTGAATATATTATATAAATGTAAATGACCTGTTGATAAGAAATATTTCAAGTATATAAAGAACCATTATATAGACAGTAATATTACATTGTGTATGATAGTGTGGCATTAATAAGAAAATACATATATATACAATCCGCATAAAATATAGACATTGATATTTTACTAATATTATGTGTGATAGTGTAACATTGGTGAACAAATATACATAGACAATACGCACAAAAAATATAGATAATTAAAAAAAAAATAGGGTAGAATCTAACGATAAGCCATGGCAATTTCTGCAGCAAAGGAAATATCCCTGGTAGAGAAACTTTCTAACAGCAATTATGATCTTTGGGCCTTTCGCCTAGAAATGCTGCTAACCAGAGAGGATCTCTTTAGTTACGTCATCGACACGCCCCCACTCACTCCAGACGATGCTTGGCGAAAAAAAGACGCCAAAACCCGTGCCACAATAAATTTATTCATAGATGACTCTCAGATTGTCCACATTCGGCATTTAAAAACTGCCAAGGAAATCTGGGATACCCTTAAGCGAGTCCACCAGAGATCCACCTTATCCTCTAAGTTGTTTCTGTTGAGGAGACTCTATTCAAAAAAATTATGCGACGGTGGAAATATGAACCAACATATCAACGATATATTAACTTTACGCGACAAATTATACGCCATTGGGGAAGAAATACCCGAGACTCACATTGTTGCACTTTTATTGTGCAGTCTACCTAAATCCTATGACCCCTTAATTATAGGTCTTGAAGCTCGAAACGAAAGTGATTTAACTTTAGAATTCGTAAAGAATAAATTATCTGACGAATACAGACACAGGAGTGAGAATCAAGGAACAAATTATCACGCGCGTGAAACCGCATATAAAGTAACAAACAAAAACAAAACTAAAAAATACTGCGGCTACTGCAAAAAGCAGGGGCATGCAATAAATGAGTGTTATCACCTGAAAAATAAAAACCAGCATAATAATTACGCAAGAAATGACTGGAACAGGAGCAAAGCATTCAACAATCCGAACAACTATAGAAATAACACGAACAGTTACAAAAATACCCAAAATAACCCCAAGGAAACCTCGAATTTTTGCTTTGGAAGCAAGGCTGAAGATAGTGATAATGAAAAAAATTTGATTCCCCCCAATGATAACAAATCCTCAGAAGAAAAAATTCCTGAAAACGAACAAGTGACCGCGAACAGAGCACAAACCTCGGTGGAAGATACTTTTATAATTGACTCTGGATGCACAAGGCATGTTGTAGCTACGAAACACAACTTACAAAACTTTATGCCAGGAAACTTTGGCGAAATAACCATAGCGAACGGAAAGCGGCTATGTTCACAGGGTCTGGGAGACGTGAATATAAATACAGACTCACAAAATTCCATAACTCTTAAAAATGTATTATATTGTCCCGAATTGCAAAGTAACCTATTATCTGTCAAAAGAGCCACAGAGAATGATATTAAGGTAATATTTGAAAAACAGAAATGCTCATTTGTAAAGGATAGCCAAACAATTTTAACGGCAAAATTAAATGATAATTTATATGAGTTAGAACCCAAAAATGACTACGGATATAACGCGCAGACACAAACATCTTGTGACAATAAAAATTGCATATCCATTTGGCACAAAAGGCTAGGACATAAAAATTTCGAAGCGATAAAATATCTCACAAAACACAAACTAGCCGAGGGTATAGAAATACACAATTGTAAACATGAAACTGTTTGTAAAGAATGTATTGAGGGCAAACTATCAATCGCACCCTACCCCAAATCCGCCACTAACAGATCAAAGGAAACATTAAATTTAATTCATTCAGATTTATGCGGGCCGATGCGATCGCCAACATTCAGTGGGAAAAGATATTTCATAACCTTTACCGATGACTATAGCCGATTTACAATGATATATTTAATTTCGCATAAGTCAGAAGCCATAACAAAACTTAAAGAATTTGTAGCCCTGACGAAGAACAAATTCGGAAAAACTATAAAAGCGATCAGATCCGATAACGCGAAGGAGTATCTGGGAGATAGTTTTGAAAGTTACCTGACAGAAAACGGCATAGAACATCAGTTAAGCGTACCATATTGTAGCCAGCAGAACGGCGTTGCCGAACGTAAAAACAGAACTATAGTCGAAATGGCGCGCACCATGTTATCTGACGCGAATTTACAAAACCACTTTTGGGGCGAAGCCGTACTTACAGCGACATACCTCATAAATCGGTTGCCCACCAAGGCAAACGAAAATAATAGAACCCCTTACGAGCTGTGGAATAACAGAAAACCTAATTTATCGAATATACGGACCTTCGGATGTAAGGCATATGCCTATGTCGAGGAATCGAAGAGATCCAAATTTGACAAAAAGGCCGTTCAAGGTATTCTATTAGGATACGATAACCGAAGCAAAGGGTACAGAATACACACAGGGGGAAACAACGTAATAATATCGCGAACGGTAAAATTCTTTGAGAACGGAGTAAATGAAGATGACGAAAACGAAAATGACGCGAAGACACCTACTGAAATAGTAGAGATTGAGCTAGATAATGACGAACAAAATCAAAACAATACTCCGCAGCAAAACACCGCTGAACCGCGGAGATCACTGAGAAATAACAGAGGTGTCCCCCCTAACCGCTACGGGATAAGTGCGAATGTCTGTAAAGTACAAGACCCGAAAAACTGGGAAGACGTGAACAACATCAGAGACGCTAAAATTAAAAACAAATGGATTGAGGCCGCGAATGAGGAAATAAAGTCATTAAAGAAAAATAATACTTGGGAACTGGTGAACCCCACACCAGGAAAACGCACCATATGGTGCAAATGGACATTTAAGACAAAATATAATGCACGCGGAGAAGTAGAGAGGTACAAGGCGCGACTCGTCGCGAAGGGTTACTCTCAAAAGTATGGAAGCGACTACGATGAAACATACGCACCAGTGGTAGCGCACACCACAATCAGAAGCTTCCTAAATGCCGCCGTGTATAAAAATTTAAAAGTTACTCACCTGGATGTAAAGACAGCGTTCTTACACGGAGATTTAGACGAGGAAGTCCTAATGACGCAACCCGAGGGATATGTAGTCAAGGGGGAGGAAGAGAAAGTATGCAAACTGAGAAAAGCAATATATGGCCTCAAACAAGCCGCAAGGGCTTGGTACATAAAAATCAATAAGTCGTTAAGAAATTTAAATTTTAGAGAGTGTGATTCAGATCAGTGCTTGTATAAAAGGAATGAAAACGGGGACATTTCCTATATAATCGTATATGTAGACGACATTTTAGTCGCCGCAAGCGAAGAAAACACACGCAAAATACCCGCAGAGTTATCTAAGGAATACGAAATAAAAAATCTTGGGGAGGTATCACAATTTCTTGGGATAAATATTAAAAGGCTAGACAACGGAAACCTTGAGCTAGACCAAGAAAATAAAATCGATGAAATAGCGGAAAAATTTAAATTGTCAAACTCTAAACCAACATACACACCCATGAGCACGGATTATTTCAATACAGACGCACACAGCGAACCGCTAAATGATAACAAACAGTATAGGCAGGCAGTGGGAGCACTCCTGTACGTAGCCACGTTGACCAGACCAGACATTGCTGCTACGGTGAACATTCTGGGAAGGAAAAACGAAACTCCTAGAAAGGCTGACTGGGACGCTGTGGAAAAAGTAATAAGATATCTGCGAACCACAAAGTACTTACGACTAGTTATAGACAAAGAAAAGCCACCCATACTAACAGTCTATTGTGACTCTGACTGGGCAGGAGATCGAGAAGACAGGAAGTCCACAACCGGGAACGTATTAAAATTAGGAAACAATCTCCTGTCCTGGACATCACGAAAACAAAACTGCGTGGCTTTGTCCACCGCAGAGGCAGAATACATATCCGTTTCAAACGCGACTCAAGAAATTCAATGGATAATCAATCTACTAAAAGATTTGGAACTACACCAGACTTTACCAATTACCATCTACGAGGACAATACCGCCTGTATAAAGCTGAGCGATAATGAAAAACATCAATCTAGGGTGAAACATGTGTCTATCAAATACCATAATGTGAGACACTTGAAAGAAAACGGTGTCATTACACTAGTGTACTGTCCTTCAAAGAGAATGATCGCCGATGCCCTTACCAAACCAATCCCCAAACCTCACTTCGAACACCTAAGGAATCAACTCCAACTTCTCCCACCACAAGACTCAGTCGAAAAGGGGGAATGTCGGAAATAGTTCAAAATGTGTTTCGACTTTTCGTTTTGTGAAATATGCGGCAGGTGGCGACACTTCACGGACAAACTTCAAACAATTCTTATAGACCGGACAATTACGCATAGTAATCCAGTCTTCATTTACGTCAGCTGCCTGTGATAATGCAACTGCTTAATATTCCTGTAGATGGCAGCACCACAAATAAACTTTGAAAGACTATGAAAGCAGAACTGTTTTGCTAGACTTTGATACACTCCATTTCAGCAATGATCAGCAGATTTCCATTGTGAAATAAGTGTTCGATCAAGAGCCCTTGCTTCTACTAAAGAAACCGTTTCATCTCAGTCTAGGGCGTATCTCTTGAGTGACAAGGACATATGTTTCTGTCTGTCACTTCATGCATTCGCTTTTCGGGAAGCTAACTTTGGCTCTCAAGAATGCAATACATATTTAATCAAAATAAGCTAAAATTGTATATCTTAACCAAGTACATGTTAACCTATTAATCAAGAAATGTAGAGTGCATTAATAATTGTATTTTATTAAAAATAATAATCTCGTTTAAAGTCAAAAGCCTGGATTACATAAACACACTCACTAACGTTTAAATAAAAATACCTTTTTCAGAGTTAAAATAGGATAAAGTGGATACAGAAACTTCCGTGATACTCTGAAGATCCAGCGCTCTCACCTATACAGGTAAGAAGAATTATTTTCTCTTACAAACATTCTGCATTTCAAATTAACTTTCAATTAAAATAATTTAGAAAAATATTAAATGAAAGAACAGCCTTTATTGTAATATGAATTCACGCCTTTGAAAACTTATAGATTATGACACTGGAAAAGTGAGAAAAGAAAAGGCTGTAAAGTAATTGATTCTTATAGTTGAAAATAATACTACTGAAATGCATATTGATTATATTGAATATAATAAATAATATTGATCAATATTGAAAATTTGAAAATATATAAAAAACGAAAAAAAAAATTCTTGAATATATTATATAAATATAAATGACCTGTTGATAAGAAATATTTCAAGTATATAAAGAACCATTATATAGACAGTAATATTACATTGTGTATGATAGTGTGGCATTAATAAGAAAATACATATATATACAATCCGCATAAAATATAGACATTGATATTTTACTAATATTATGTGTGATAGTGTAACATTGGTGAACAAATATACATAGACAATACGCACAAAAAATATAGATAATTAAAAAAAAAATAGGGTAGAATCTAACGATAAGCCATGGCAATTTCTGCAGCAAAGGAAATATCCCTGGTAGAGAAACTTTCTAACAGCAATTATGATCTTTGGGCCTTTCGCCTAGAAATGCTGCTAACCAGAGAGGATCTCTTTAGTTACGTCATCGACACGCCCCCACTCACTCCAGACGATGCTTGGCGAAAAAAAGACGCCAAAACCCGTGCCACAATAAATTTATTCATAGATGACTCTCAGATTGTCCACATTCGGCATTTAAAAACTGCCAAGGAAATCTGGGATACCCTTAAGCGAGTCCACCAGAGATCCACCTTATCCTGTAAGTTGTTTCTGTTGAGGAGACTCTATTCAAAAAAGTTATGCGACGGTGGAAATATGAACCAACATATCAACGATATATTAACTTTACGCGACAAATTATACGCCATTGGGGAAGAAATACCCGAGACTCACATTGTTGCACTTTTATTGTGCAGTCTACCTAAATCCTATGACCCCTTAATTATAGGTCTTGAAGCTCGAAACGAAAGTGATTTAACTTTAGAATTCGTAAAGAATAAATTATCTGACGAATACAGACACAGGAGTGAGAATCAAGGAACAAATTATCACGCGCGTGAAACCGCATATAAAGTAACAAACAAAAACAAAACTAAAAAATACTGCGGCTACTGCAAAAAGCAGGGGCATGCAATAAATGAGTGTTATCACCTGAAAAATAAAAACCAGCATAATAATTACGCAAGAAATGACTGGAACAGGAGCAAAGCATTCAACAATCCGAACAACTATAGAAATAACACGAACAGTTACAAAAATACCCAAAATAACCCCAAGGAAACCTCGAATTTTTGCTTTGGAAGCAAGGCTGAAGATAGTGATAATGAAAAAAATTTGATTCCCCCCAATGATAACAAATCCTCAGAAGAAAAAATTCCTGAAAACGAACAAGTGACCGCGAACAGAGCACAAACCTCGGTGGAAGATACTTTTATAATTGACTCTGGATGCACAAGGCATGTTGTAGCTACGAAACACAACTTACAAAACTTTATGCCAGGAAACTTTGGCGAAATAACCATAGCGAACGGAAAGCGGCTATGTTCACAGGGTCTGGGAGACGTGAATATAAATACAGACTCACAAAATTCCATAACTCTTAAAAATGTATTATATTGTCCCGAATTGCAAAGTAACCTATTATCTGTCAAAAGAGCCACAGAGAATGATATTAAGGTAATATTTGAAAAACAGAAATGCTCATTTGTAAAGGATAGCCAAACAATTTTAACGGCAAAATTAAATGATAATTTATATGAGTTAGAACCCAAAAATGACTACGGATATAACGCGCAGACACAAACATCTTGTGACAATAAAAATTGCATATCCATTTGGCACAAAAGGCTAGGACATAAAAATTTCGAAGCGATAAAATATCTCACAAAACACAAACTAGCCGAGGGTATAGAAATACACAATTGTAAACATGAAACTGTTTGTAAAGAATGTATTGAGGGCAAACTATCAATCGCACCCTACCCCAAATCCGCCACTAACAGATCAAAGGAAACATTAAATTTAATTCATTCAGATTTATGCGGGCCGATGCGATCGCCAACATTCAGTGGGAAAAGATATTTCATAACCTTTACCGATGACTATAGCCGATTTACAATGATATATTTAATTTCGCATAAGTCAGAAGCCATAACAAAACTTAAAGAATTTGTAGCCCTGACGAAGAACAAATTCGGAAAAACTATAAAAGCGATCAGATCCGATAACGCGAAGGAGTATCTGGGAGATAGTTTTGAAAGTTACCTGACAGAAAACGGCATAGAACATCAGTTAAGCGTACCATATTGTAGCCAGCAGAACGGCGTTGCCGAACGTAAAAACAGAACTATAGTCGAAATGGCGCGCACCATGTTATCTGACGCGAATTTACAAAACCACTTTTGGGGCGAAGCCGTACTTACAGCGACATACCTCATAAATCGGTTGCCCACCAAGGCAAACGAAAATAATAGAACCCCTTACGAGCTGTGGAATAACAGAAAACCTAATTTATCGAATATACGGACCTTCGGATGTAAGGCATATGCCTATGTCGAGGAATCGAAGAGATCCAAATTTGACAAAAAGGCCGTTCAAGGTATTCTATTAGGATACGATAACCGAAGCAAAGGGTACAGAATACACACAGGGGGAAACAACGTAATAATATCGCGAACGGTAAAATTCTTTGAGAACGGAGTAAATGAAGATGACGAAAACGAAAATGACGCGAAGACACCTACTGAAATAGTAGAGATTGAGCTAGATAATGACGAACAAAATCAAAACAATACTCCGCAGCAAAACACCGCTGAACCGCGGAGATCACTGAGAAATAACAGAGGTGTCCCCCCTAACCGCTACGGGATAAGTGCGAATGTCTGTAAAGTACAAGACCCGAAAAACTGGGAAGACGTGAACAACATCAGAGACGCTAAAATTAAAAACAAATGGATTGAGGCCGCGAATGAGGAAATAAAGTCATTAAAGAAAAATAATACTTGGGAACTGGTGAACCCCACACCAGGAAAACGCACCATAGGGTGCAAATGGACATTTAAGACAAAATATAATGCACGCGGAGAAGTAGAGAGGTACAAGGCGCGACTCGTCGCGAAGGGTTACTCTCAAAAGTATGGAAGCGACTACGATGAAACATACGCACCAGTGGTAGCGCACACCACAATCAGAAGCTTCCTAAATGCCGCCGTGTATAAAAATTTAAAAGTTACTCACCTGGATGTAAAGACAGCGTTCTTACACGGAGATTTAGACGAGGAAGTCCTAATGACGCAACCCGAGGGATATGTAGTCAAGGGGGAGGAAGAGAAAGTATGCAAACTGAGAAAAGCAATATATGGCCTCAAACAAGCCGCAAGGGCTTGGTACATAAAAATCAATAAGTCGTTAAGAAATTTAAATTTTAGAGAGTGTGATTCAGATCAGTGCTTGTATAAAAGGAATGAAAACGGGGACATTTCCTATATAATCGTATATGTAGACGACATTTTAGTCGCCGCAAGCGAAGAAAACACACGCAAAATACACGCAGAGTTATCTAAGGAATACGAAATAAAAAATCTTGGGGAGGTATCACAATTTCTTGGGATAAATATTAAAAGGCTAGACAACGGAAACCTTGAGCTAGACCAAGAAAATAAAATCGATGAAATAGCGGAAAAATTTAAATTGTCAAACTCTAAACCAACATACACACCCATGAGCACGGATTATTTCAATACAGACGCACACAGCGAACCGCTAAATGATAACAAACAGTATAGGCAGGCAGTGGGAGCACTCCTGTACGTAGCCACGTTGACCAGACCAGACATTGCTGCTACGGTGAACATTCTGGGAAGGAAAAACGAAACTCCTAGAAAGGCTGACTGGGACGCTGTGGAAAAAGTAATAAGATATCTGCGAACCACAAAGTACTTACGACTAGTTATAGACAAAGAAAAGCCACCCATACTAACAGTCTATTGTGACTCTGACTGGGCAGGAGATCGAGAAGACAGGAAGTCCACAACCGGGAACGTATTAAAATTAGGAAACAATCTCCTGTCCTGGACATCACGAAAACAAAACTGCGTGGCTTTGTCCACCGCAGAGGCAGAATACATATCCGTTTCAAACGCGACTCAAGAAATTCAATGGATAATCAATCTACTAAAAGATTTGGAACTACACCAGACTTTACCAATTACCATCTACGAGGACAATACCGCCTGTATAAAGCTGAGCGATAATGAAAAACATCAATCTAGGGTGAAACATGTGTCTATCAAATACCATAATGTGAGACACTTGAAAGAAAACGGTGTCATTACACTAGTGTACTGTCCTTCAAAGAGAATGATCGCCGATGCCCTTACCAAACCAATCCCCAAACCTCACTTCGAACACCTAAGGAATCAACTCCAACTTCTCCCACCACAAGACTCAGTCGAAAAGGGGGAATGTCGGAAATAGTTCAAAATGTGTTTCGACTTTTCGTTTTGTGAAATATGCGGCAGGTGGCGACACTTCACGGACAAACTTCAAACAATTCTTATAGACCGGACAATTACGCATAGTAATCCAGTCTTCATTTACGTCAGCTGCCTGTGATAATGCAACTGCTTAATATTCCTGTAGATGGCAGCACCACAAATAAACTTTGAAAGACTATGAAAGCAGAACTGTTTTGCTAGACTTTGATACACTCCATTTTAGCAATGATCAGCAGATTTCCATTGTGAAATAAGTGTTCGATCAAGAGCCCTTGCTTCTACTAAAGAAACCCTTTCATCTCAGTCTAGGGCGTATCTCTTGAGTGACAAGGACATATGTTTCTGTCTGTCACTTCATGCATTCGCTTTTCGGGAAGCTAACTTTGGCTCTCAAGAATGCAATACATATTTAATCAAAATAAGCTAAAATTGTATATCTTAACCAAGTACATGTTAACCTATTAATCAAGAAATGTAGAGTGCATTAATAATTGTATTTTATTAAAAATAATAATCTCGTTTAAAGTCAAAAGCCTGGATTACATAAACACACTCACTAACGTTTAAATAAAAATACCTTTTTCAGAGTTAAAATAGGATAAAGTGGATACAGAAACTTCCGTGATACTCTGAAGATCCAGCGCTCTCACCTATACAGGTAAGAAGAATTATTTTCTCTTACAAACATTCTGCATTTCAAATTAACTTTCAATTAAAATAATTTAGAAAAATATTAAATGAAAGAACAGCCTTTATTGTAATATGAATTCACGCCTTTGAAAACTTATAATGAGAAAGACCACTTTTACGCGGAGGATTTTCTAAGTAAACATGTAATAAACATTTTGAGTTTTTGAAATAATAATAAAAAATAATGATCATATGAATATTACAAACAATGCACATAAAAATAGACGTTAACTAAACTAAGTTATATTGTAGTAAAGCCTGCGTTAACGGAATTGCCCATGACAGGGGAAAAATCTGTTCTAATAAGGCTTCTCTTACAATAGTATATAATATTCTTTATGTCGGAAACACGACATTTTACGTTTAAGAAATAATTCTATCATAAACAGGATTCATTTTACCAGTTTTCCCTTTAATTTTTAAACAGTGCATTATTAAACGTATTTATATAATTAGACATTATGTTTAAAATATTGAAATGTATAATTGCAAAAATTGATGATTACCACAATTACATACCGCTTTTTGCTTGCCTTACAAAACTTTCTGATTTATTACAGATTTTCCCCCTACAAACGTTTATAAGAGTGATATAATGAAAATTTAAAATTAATTTTTTCGACTTTCACAATTTTTCGAAATTGATATAGGTACTGCATATATTAAATATACGCCTGCAGGTCGCCAAGCAGTTTTCACATAATGTACCTCACTCCGAGTCCTTTGGAAACATTACGAGTAGTTATAGATTTTTACACGGCACTCGGAATATGCACTTCTATATCGCTTCTTTTTATGTGATATCACTTCTTTTTATGACTGACGTTTTAGGTTTATAGCTTGGAGGGATCATTTACAACGAGTTGTTTTTGATTAGATATCACTTCTTTTTGTAAGGTATTTCATTTGCATTATACATATTCCATTTTAATTCAGAAAAGAAAAGATAAACGAAAGATGATAGATTTAAAAAATATTTTAATAGTGATGCTATAAACTTTTCAAAAGTGTAATATATACAGGGTGTCCGGTCTCAACGGTGTGCAATGGCTAATTCCTAAACCGTTAGTCATAGACATATAGTCCCAGTTACAAAAATGTTTAAAATCAGGTAAAGAAACATTTTAAAAGCGATTTGGGTCAATAAAAACATTTCTTAAAAAATTACGAAATTTAAATTTTTATACGGCCCCCCGGTCCTATAAGTTATATTTAGTAATTTTTTCCTATTACTCTGACAAGTAAGACAAAAAAGTCCCATTCATCTAACGCTAAAATTGAGCGCGTTATGGAACTTTAAAAATGCATGACTTATGCCACTTTTCTACTCTGAAAACAAATGAGTTCGGCTTGGCTTTGAGGGATCATATACCAAGTGTTTAAAGTATTCGAAGATCTTACTTCATGTGTATCTGCGCTTTGAAAAAAAATCCTACATGTATTATGATTAAGTCTCAAATTGGCTAAAATAACATATGTTTTATTTTGTCAGGATTTGAGACTTTCTCTTATGATTTCTTTTAACAAAAATTATGTATTTTTATAAGGTATTATGTTATTTCAACAATCGTATGTATGTTTTTCCAGTTCAAAATTTGTACTCGAACTTTAACCCACTTTTAAATATCCGATCGACATTGCATTTTACATACTGGCGCAAATCCGATAACAATCTAATATTATTAAGATTTTCGGTGGTTACCATTGATACTTATTTTACAGGATAACACAAAAAATTTCGGATAGATTTCTGCCAAGGCGTTTAAGAAGAAGTTTCAGATTAGATAATACAAGACTGCGATTGTTGGGTTTTTTAACTTTTAAGTATTTTTTAGCACTGAATCCGAATTTTCAAATTTAAAGAATAACAAAACTCGAATATTATAAAGTAGAGGAGATGGTTGTGTTTTTTAACTTTTGATAATTGATTTTTATGCACTTTTTAGCACTGAATCTGAAAATGACCTTCATTTTTAACCATTATGTTAGAACTTTTTTGCAAATCGAAAATGTGTAAGTTAAAATATAGCGAAAATCTCATAGTAAGACATATGTAAAACATTTTTTATTTTATTTTATTTGATTTGATTAAAAAATTTATTCGATATTTTTGCTTATCCTGGGATTCTTACAGCTAAACAGCTGAGTGGTCCGATGAGATGGGGGAAGAAATTCAATTTTAACATTTAACTTCTTAACTTTGAAATTTGCAGTTTGTGAAAAATCCTGATATGATAGTTAAAATGAAGGTCAATTTCGGATTCAGCGGTACAGAATATATAAAAATCAATTATCAAAAGCTAAAAAACATGACATAACCCAACTTTTGCAGGTTTGTGTAATCTAATAATATTTTAAAATACGTATCATTTTGTAAAGAACTGAGGCTGTTAATTCAGAATCATTTTATTTAACAAAAATTCTGTTTTTTCTTTCTTCTTAAATGTTTATTACAAATTGTATATTTTCCATTAATATGCCAGAATGATTAAAGATTTCAAATTTATATTGCAATGTTAATTTTACTCACAAACATTTTTTATATCTGACGAAATTATATTTCGACTAAATTTGTGAATGACCCCCAATTTGCAGCAAAAAATATGCTCCAACTTTAAACGGCCATTACTCGGTCAATTTTAATCGTAGAATAACGGGACTCTTTTTGTATTACTTGTCAGTGTAAAATGAAAATTTCCCTAAATATAATTTATAGGACCGGGGGACCGTATGAAAATTTAAATTTCGTAATTTTTTAAGAAATGTTTTTATCGACCCAAATCGCTTTTAAAATATTTCTTTACCTAATTTAAAACATTTTTGTAATTGGAACTATATGTCTATGACTAACGGTTTAGGAATTAGCCATTGGACACCGTTGAGACCGGACACCTGTATAGTAAACATAATGTTGTACATTTTTTTTTTAATAATTCAAAACCATTTTATCGATCCTTACAAATCTCAGAAGAAATCATTTATTTTTTAGAAGTGATAAAATCTGTCGAAATGACCAGAATTATTTTTTACTGTTGTTCTAGAAGCTATATGTTAATTCATTAATTAACTCAGCAAGGATTTTATCCTAATAACTTTTGAAAAACTGCCTTTACATTCTCAAAATTCACATCATTTTACACAAAATATGTAAAACTTAAAAACAGACTGAATAACGATCTTTTGCTTTATCACCGGGCGTACTTGAATTAATTTTTTAATAAAATTAGTTTTTCTTAATTTCAGGAAATCCAACGTCCCTCCGATAAGCGCGGCAGAAACTCAGATTATCTAATTAAGCCTTTTTTATTCTTTTCAAATGTTTTCATAAGCTCTAAAATTTGTTCAACCGATTTCCTGTATTTTCAATGCATGCAATTTCTAAATTCCTAATTGTTTTTACATGACTAACTGGACATAATAATTCGTATGTTTTCTATGTATTTTCTCATATATTTCGGATAATTCATCCGATAAATTATAATTAATTTCAATAAAAGTTCAGAATTCGATATTTCATCGTTATGAAATGACTTTCCCTAATTTCGGTCATATTTGTAAATTTTTAAGTAACTCTATAATCTGATTAAAAATTAACTAAAAGCTATTGACATATTGATAACATTCTTTAATTACCAAGTCCAAAATAAGAGTCGATTAGTTTAATAAATCCCTTTATTAATTTTTTTGAATGAAAAGTAAAACGAAAAATTTCAATAAAACTGCCAAAGATTTATTTGATGTAAAAGGATTGTAAAAAAAAAAAAAAAAAAAAAAAAAAAAATGAAAAAATGTGTAATAAAAAACCAGACTGACTGTACTACCTTTGTAAAATGGTTTAAATTTAATAAATTGAAATGTTTGGGATGTTATTATTTTTTTTTTTTTTGAGTATATGTGCGTTTTAGTATAAAAGCAATAC
Organism: Maratus speciosus; assembly: GCA_963932465.1. NCBI lineage: Eukaryota > Metazoa > Arthropoda > Arachnida > Araneae > Salticidae > Maratus > Maratus speciosus. The sequence goes on along the minus strand of OZ010792.1, from coordinate 196,566,097 downwards.
AGAAGAGAACATATACCCGCTTATTTCAATATGACAGACAGTAGAAGCGAGACAGTAATCCTAAAGTTCTGTCGAATTGTTTTCATACCTATAAGTACTCTGTGATTCACTAAAGTGCTTACATTATCTTTCTGAGCATGTTCTGTGGTTCCTCCGTAGTCGGTGTTTACTGAGAATCTTTCCATAATCGATGTACACTGGCACGTTTCTACAATCTAGTTTCTGCTCAAATATCAACAGGAGATTCCGCGATTATTATTGTGCGCAGTACCTTCATCAAAAATAATTTCGATTTCGTGCAAAATAAATTTAATTTAATTGTTATCGAAATTTTGTGTGCTAAAATACCCATAGTTCTGGAATTTTAAAAGGGTGTGTGGTGAAAACTAGAAGCATCTTTAATAAAGTGGATAACATAAACATTTTTCATAAAGTAGAAACCTGGATCGTTGTGCTTTCAGATGAACAAATTGAATTCATGTTCATCTTTCAAGTAACATGATAAAATTTTCTAGAGATTGAAATAGTACAAATTCATTAAAATACATACCACTCAGTAACTGTCCATCGGTTATAATGTAATCAAGATCTTTTAAGGGGTCCTGTACCTTTTAAACGCTACGGAATTTAACGAAAAACTTCAAAGTTTGAATTAGTCTATCTTCAAAACCCTTTTATATATAAACATGAAATTTTGGATATTGATTAAACAGATTATGCTTTGTAATATACTACCAAGAGAAATTTATTAACCCTTTACAGAATTTGTATATTGTTGAAATCAAAATAGCTCTTTTTTTACCCCATAAGTCATTGCGCGCATGATATCTTTAGAAAGTATATATGGATTGTCATGAAATTTGGTAAATATACTAAACAAATATATGTGTTTAAAATGATCTACTTTTAAGTATTTACAATGGTAATATTTTTAGTTATGACTATTTTTATTCATTAAAAATACAAAATTTTTATTTTTTTTTACGAAAATATTTTTTTTATATAGTTAATGAAATAATTTTAGCCTAAGAGTATATCATTTTAAAAACACATATATGTTTAGTATGTTTACCAAATTTCATGCCAATCCATACATACTTTCTCAAGATATCATGCGCGCAATGACTTATGGCGTAAAAAAAGAGCTATTTTGATTTCAACAATACACAAATTCTGTAAAGGGTTAATAAATTTCTAATGGTAGCATATTACAAAACATAATCTGTTTAATCAATACCCAAACTTTCATGTTTATACATAAAAAGGCTTTGAAGATAGACTAATTCAAACTTTGAAGATTTACGTTAATTTTTGACGCGTTTAAAAGGTACAAGACCCCTTAAGTGACCTTGTAAACGAAACGTAAATGCTTCAATGCCGACTTGCAATAGAGAGCTTAACTGGATTTAACATTTACCCTATTAAAATCCGTGCGCGTATCTAGTATCTATCAATGTAACCTCAGAAACTCAAAAATCACACGGCGCAGGGCTACGAAATTTGGTCCACGGATTATTTGTGAGCTCATGGACGATTGGGGCCAAAATAAAATAATAATAATAATAATAATAATGAAATAATAAATTAAATAAATTGATTTTTTTGACGAATTTTTGCCTTTTTTTATGTTTAGCACATAATCGCGCGAGTTCTAACCAGTTCTAAATGTTTACTGCAATGTTAGATATAAGGTCAGTGCGCCTAAATGTGATGACTCCTAAATGCGATAATGTTCTTTTACTTAAAATCTTAATGCAAGAATTATAAATAATTGTTGTATAATGAGGCATCCGATCTGAATGAACAGAACCCGAAACATTTTGCTGCATTTAAAATGTTTTTTTTTTTTTTTTTTTTTTTTTTTTTTAAGAAATCTTTAATCAAATAGACATAGTTTATTTTATTACGACCCCGTGTTTCGTAAATGCGACAAAAAATCCCGGAATCGGCTCACAGATTTTTTTTTTTTTTTTTTTTTTTTTTTTTTTTTTTTTTTTTTAACTTTGAAGCTTCAATAACCTTAAGAACATCAAGAACCATGTTGTCGGTTTCGGTTACATGAATAATTAAACTTATGAAAAGGCGACCAGTTTCGGATTAGAATTTAAAATAGTCTGCGCATTTTGGAGACTTTGTTTTCTGCAAGTACTTAAGAGCGACATAAAGATTGCTATAAATGCGTAGACACATTTAGGAGATAAGCGAGGTAAGTTCATATTGTATTGTTCATATATTGTATTAAAATGATGTATAAAGCAAATATCATGTTTAATTAAGCTGTGTTCAGTCAGCATAATTCTACATTAATGTTTTTCTTTAAATAGGCATTTAAATATGTATTTTAAGATAATCATTTAATGATTAATTGCGACTTTTATTCATCTTTCAATCGAATGGTTTCCCAGACTGCTCACAATTGTTATATGACAATTTTCTGAAACAATAGTTAAGGGTTAAATGAACTTTATCAGATGAATTCTCATGTGTAAAATGCATTATCACATTTAGGACTATGAACATCTCATTCAGATTTTAACTGCCGTAAATGCGACAAAAATTACCTAAATGCGACAATCGTATATTGTGATTTTACACTACAGATAATTATTAAATTCATACAAAACAAGTTAGTTAAACTATAGCTACAGTATTCAGTAATTTGCTGCTTAATAAAATATTAAACAAAAACGTAAATTTGAAGAACAAATTAAAAAAAATATATATATATTTCCTACATTGTTTAAGCCAGAGAAGGGACAGATATTAAGGTATTTCATTATTAGAAATCGCGCGAGTTCTAACCAGTTCTAAATGTTTACTGCAATGTTAGATAAGGCCAGTGCGCCTAAATGTGATGACTCCTAAATGCGATAATGTTCTTTTACTTAAAATCTTAATGCAAGAAGGAGAAAGGACAGATATTAAGGAATTTCATTAAGTTAGTTCTACTTTTAATGTTAACATTTTGTAACAAGTAAGTTAAGCCTATTGAAGATAAAATAAAAATAAAATTCATACAATATGATAGTTAAAACACCCTAAAAAATCAGATTCCGTTCAAATGAGATCGAAATAAATCTTAGACTTCTTTCATTTTTAATTGAAAATCTTTGCATTGCTGATTTTGTATTATGTTTATGACGATTATACATAAAATGATAAGACGCATGCAAAATACAAAACTTTAAAAAAAGTCTAAGATTTATTTCGATTTCATTTGAACGGAATCTAATTTTTTAGGGTGTTTTAAGTATCATATTGTATGGATTTTATTTTTATTTTTTAATCTTCAATTGGCTTAACCTATTTGTTACAAAAAGTTAACATTAAATGTAGTACTAATTGAATGAAATAATATCTGTCCCTTCTCGGACTTAAACACTGTAGGAAATATATATATATATATTTAATTTGTTCTTCAAATTTACGTTTTTGTTTAATATGTCAAAATTTTTAATCACTACTGCATTCAGACGAACTCATTTCAAAATTAATGGAGGGTACCATCATCAGGCTTTGATGTATGCGGTATTGCGTCACAATGCACCAATGTATAATTAAAAATATTTCTCCGCTGCAGTAATGCAGATTGCTGTAGTTTGGGCAAAAATTTCCAATCTGAGCGTAAAAAATCTATAATCAAAATATAAAAAAATAATTTAACTTAACTTTAGATACCCTATTTCCCACTCAGGAACGCTATGAATGCAAAAATAAATTGTGTTGAATCATTACTGCTAATATTTAACAATATTATAGCTTTGATACAGTAAAAAAAAAAAATATTTTCTTAAATTTTGCCACCTTATTCCCTCTGAAGCGGTGATGTAAACACAAGAGGTAATTATTACCTAAGCTTAAGTATAGATATACTACGATATAAATAGTTCCCTTCTTGGAAAAAAAAAATATAATTTAAAATTTAAGTTACGTAATTCCTCACTAAGTTCGTTACCTGTGTAAAAATTGCTATCCTTTTGAAACTTTTTACTGAAACATAAACTTGACCAAAGCAAAAACTTATTATGAAAATGCCCTTTTTATTTCCACTATGACGCCATATTCATATTTTTAACTCTAGAAAAAAAAAAAAATCTATTTTAGTTTAATTTTTCAAGTGGAAACCTCTCAACTAAAAGGAGTTAACTTATTGTTACGGCTTTTGAATTACTCGCAACAATGAAGAAACCTTTTTTTTAAATATTATAGGAAAATTGTCCTTTAATTCTCAATGAAAAAAAGCGAAATTTTTAATTATTAGGAAACATATTTGAATAATGTGAATAAAAATTAGCCCATGCTACTCTCTTGGTTATAATTCACCCATATGGAATATGGAAAGGCATTCTATCATCCGTTTTGACCCTAACGTCAGGCTAACATTTTTATACTTTAAATTTATAATATCATTAGAATTAGTAAAGAATAAAAAGAATTGTGGCATCAGGGACAAAAAGGTGGAAAGAAAAAAATAAAAGAGTTATGAGCTCCACAGGCTTTTCCGTGTTAAATTAACATTGAGAAGTGACACTGGAAACAAATAAGTATTGCGCGTTAAATATATTTATATAATAAAATGCCAGATATACTCTAAATGCGACAAAACTATAGGGAATCGCGTCTCATTTAGGCACAGTGACCTTACATATTACGTACACCACGCTTAGCTCACATGCAAATATAAGTAGAGATATACATATTATGTAAATGTACGCTGAAAGTACGCATATTATGTACGCTGAAATTAGGAATAAATTACTTTAAACTGTTATAAATCAAAAACTAATTAATATTTTTACATGAAACATTCAAAGGTTTGAACTACTCATAAAAACAGTTCAAATGCCGTAAAGTGCGTAAAAATCCGATAATTACACATTGCTGTAGCCCTGTCAACAGATTTTTGGTCAGAACGAGAATTCAAAACGTGCAAAAAGCAGCACTTTTAAAATCGCATTTACTAAAAACCTATACGCCATATTCCATTTTACTTTTGTTTTCTGAGTCACGTGGCACGCCCCATTCCGTAGAAACAAGAATTTTGTTTCTATCATAAATAGTACTCAAGCTATAGATGTTTCACAATCCTGTTTTGGTCAATCAGGAAAATATAAACTAGACAGAGTACTAAAAAAGTTTCTCAAAATTGTTTCGCATCAATCGGCGGAAATTCCTTTCATTTACAGTTCATTGCACTGTTGTTTCTTTTGCTTGGCGAGATGTGATGTTACAGAGAAACATTAGTTTTCAAGGAGAAATAATATAGCAACAATAACAATAAAAAAATTGGAAAAAAAACCATATTTCAAGTTTTATTCTTTCAAGCATTCACTGTAAAAAATTTGCAGCACATTGTTAAAAATTTGCGGCAAACTGTCCAGTCATTCGATGGTTTTTATAGAAAACGGTTACATAACCGTTATTTAACTCTATTCTGAGCATAAAATGGACAATAATATGGTAAGAATAGAGTTGGATTACGGTTATTTAACCGTTTTCTATAAAAATAGTCAAGTGACTGGACAGTTTGCAGTAAATTTTTAACAGTGCAAAGTAACAGGTCTATCGACCGTTTTCATAGAAAACGGTACCTAAGAATAAATTAACTGTTGTCTGACCATAATATGGACAGTAGTATGGTCAAAATACAGTTACATTATGGTTATATAACCGTTTTCTATAAAAACCGTCGATAGACCTGTAACTTTGCTGCGAATTTTTTACAGTATTGCTACTATTCGAATTTCTTGGATTTTCCAAGAAGCTCAGCTCTTTCTCTCGGATTATCCAATCCAAATCTATCACCTGTTACTTTATCTTTATTCTCTTCATTTTCTTTAAAGGTGTATTTTTTTCTTCATCCCTTCTTAATTACATTATAGTACCATGGTCGGCAATAGGCGGACCGCAGAAAGTCGAAGCCTGGACAAAAATTTTCCATTTGAAAAAATAATTTATTAATATTTATGTGTAATAGATACGTTTGAGCGATAGCCTTTTCAATGTTTCTTTTATTTTATAAGTAATAGCGCTATCAATCAGATTTTTTAATAGTAATGCATCGTCTCTATGACGCGAAACGCAAACTTCTGCATTTGAGCGCAGGCGCGGCGTTGGAATATATTTCCTTACAAATGCATGAAACTGAATCACCTGGAGAACTTTGGATTAAATATATGTCAGAAAAGTATGAAAATTGTTGAAAACTAGCTATTAACCTGGCTGCTATGTTTGCCTCCACGTATATATGTGAAACAACTTATTACTTATTACTTTTAAGGAGCTAGATACGAGGGTGTATAGGGTGTATCAATAAGTTTTTACCGTCACAAAAAATAATTGAGTGAAATGAATTTTTTCGAAGAACAAATATTGTTAGAGATTAACGGGCGCCCACCTTAAAGACACTCTTCACATTAGCTGTTCCCCACGTAAACCAAACTATCAAAAACTGGCTCAAGATCTCAAGTATAAATTTTTGCATTCATTTTTCAACGAATACCTGCCTTTTCTATTTTATTATGCCTATTTAAAAATTTTCAGAACGCATACCTGTGTATGTAGCAATTTTTAAGAATGAATACTTGACTTTTCTATTTTATATTATATGTATGTGTATGTAAAAATAAAAATTTAAAAGTAAAGTACTTATATTACTTATGCGTTTTTTTTCTCTGGACCTCGATAAAATTTTTCAAACATATTCAGACTTCACTAAAATAACTTTCCGGCTCCAGTTATAGTACATCGATTGTACTATGGCTAGACTATTTTTCTATGGCTCCTCTAAAATGTAATACAAAATTACTCATCCACAGGGAATGGAGTTTCATTGCAACTGGGTTTTCCATCAAATCATTCTCTTGTATCAGAATTGCGAAAAAAGATTTTTTATGCATTTCTTGTATAAAAAGTAATACAGGATAAAACTTAATATTGTAAGAATCTACATAGTTTGTAGAATCTTTCAGCATAAAAATGAAAGAAAATAATACAAAAATTAAAATTATTATTCACACTTGGAAAAATCAAAATATAATAATAACCATTTACCCGGTTCAAAAATTAGAATAATGCATAGTACATAATACGTGTTTAAAAAAGAAAGGAAAGATAGTTATTCTTTATTATTTTTTAGCATCACCTTTACATTTCATAACAGCACGAACTCGCCAAACTAGCTACAAGTGGTTCGCAAAGTTTTCTGCCCAGACATGACCATGTTTACTGTATGCTGGAAAAATACTTAACTGTGGTTTTTAGCGCGATATCTTGCAATCTTTTCTTCATTATTCCCCAAAATTCTCTATTGGATTTAACTCGGATGAATTAGCCTGGCATGGAAGTGGTGGAATTTGTTGTTAACTAACAAGGAGAGGGCCAACCTCGTTAATCACAGATTATGATTATTTTAATATATGTTGTAGGGTAGAAACCCCTTAGTGTCAGGTTCAATGGATTTTATCCAACGCACCTTAGTTTTTGAGAAACCGGGGGGCCTAATAATAGTACACAACTTAAATACTTACTTTGCAACCGCTATGATAGGTTGGTCGTAGCTTAGTTGGTATGGAGTTTATCGGTTGGCCCGCGGGCCCGGGTTCTATACTCGAATGCGCTACATTTGTTTTTCTCATTTTTTTGTTTTATAAATATACTTGTAAGTATAATTTATAATGTCACTGTCAATTAAAATTCATAATATTGTATATCAATTATAATTTCAACCTATTTAATTTTTTACTTTTAACTAAATAGTTGTACAAAACATCATAAAACGATTAATTTTTTAAAAAACACTTTTAAAATGTATTTCATATATTCTTTATCGATGCAATGATATTGAGCAATTGTATCAATTCGTGATTTTAAAGAAACATCATTTACGCATTGCTTTAACAAAGATAGTCAATGCGATAATACTATTATTCGGTTTTTAAAGTAACAAGCATAATTATATTAAAAATTAGCATCAGAATTAAATTACAACCGATTTTTTGCATATTAAAGATTTTTATATTTGTAATACGCATGCTTGCGCTTTCAATTATTTTGCTTTCACCTTTATCTTCTTTCTGCTTTTATTTTTATTTTATTTGAATATTCTTTTATTTTATCATAACTAGATGGCACCACAACAGATTTTGTCACGATTTTGGAATTTTATCATTCAATAATAGATCCAATTTCTTTTTAAACCTCTTTAAAGGATGAGAAATAATGGTTTAAAAATAAAAATTGTTAAATTTAAGTTTGTTAATATTATAATTAATGTATGATATTAAAATTTGTTATTGAAATTATTAAATTATAATTACAAGTACATTTATAAAACAAAAAATAAGGAAGACAAATGTATCGCGGTCGGGTACGAACACTGGGCCCGCAGATCAGCCAGCGAACGCCATACCACCTGAGCTACGACCAACATATCACTGCGGTCGCAATGTAAGTATTTAAGTTGTGTACTATTATAAAACCCTCCGGTTTCTCAAGAACTAAGGAGCGTTGGATAAAATCCGTTGAACCTGACACTAAGGGGTCTCTACCTTACAACATATATTAAAATAATCAAAATCTGTGATTAACAAGGTTGGCCCTCTCCTTGTAAGTCAATTCTTGGTGAACACTAACCTGTGTGAAGTTGCTAAATCATGTTGGAAAAAATAATCGTCACCACACAGATCTTCCGACTATGGTATCAATAAATGCTCAAGGATTTCTTATATATCTCAGAATTAATCATTTTGTTAACGATACATAGCCTCCCAGGACCATCTGCAGTCACGCAAGCCCATGCCATTACACTGGCTGCAAAATTCACTGATCGTTTCATGCAGACCTTGTCATATGCTTATTGCTTCTTTCGCCATACACGAACACCTGGATCACCATATGTTTCGCAAAACACACTCTCATCAAACAATATATTTCCCAAATCATTCAGACCACATAAAAGCTTTTTTTTTTTTACCACTTCAGTCTCTCCCTGTTCTGTTTAATAGTTATTAGGGGCTTTATCTTTGGTACACAAGATTGAAATCCAACATTATAGAGACATTTTAGTGTTGTAGATTTAGTCACATCAAGACCGTGCTCTTTCCACTTTCGATGCAAATATGCTATACTTCTCAAATGTTTTTTTTTTTTTATCAATGCTTTCTATCATCTCTCTGAGTAGTTTTTGGCTTTCGGCATGCTATTCAGATGCTTGTTTTCAAAAAGTCCGTCGTTAAAATACTGCTTTATTTCTCTACTAACACTTAGTTGAGAACATTTAAAGTAACTGGCGATATATTGCTGATTACGACTTTCTTTATGGAAATCAATAATACGATACTTTGTAAACTCCGTTATGTTGGACGAGCGACCCATGTTTCACATAAAATGAAAACAATGATGATGCAAACCGCTTTCTATGCAAATATGCTATACTTCTCAAATGGTTTTTTTAGCAATACTCTTTAGCTTTCTATCATCTCTCTGAGTAGTTTTTGGCTTTCGGCATGCTATTCAGATGCTTGTTTTCAAAAAGTCCGTCGTTAAAATACTGCTTTATTTCTCTACTAACACTTAGTTGAGAACATTTAAAGTAACTGGCGATATATTGCTGATTACGACTTTCTTTATGGAAATCAATAATAAGATAATTTGTAAACCCCGTTATGTTGGACGAGCGACCCATGTTTCACACAAAATGAAAACAATGATGATGCAAAGCGCTATCTATGCAAATATGCTATACTTCTCAAATGGTTTTTTTATCAATACTCTTTAGCTTTCTATCATCTCTCTGAGTAGTTTTTGGCTTTCGGCATGCTATTCAGATGCTTGTTTTCAAAAAGTCCGTCGTTAAAATACTGCTTTATTTCTCTACTAACACTTAGTTGAGAACATTTAAAGTAACTGGCGATATATTGCTGATTACGACTTTCTTTATGGAAATCAATAATACGATACTCTGTAAACTGCGTTATGTTGGACGAGGGACCCATGTTTCACACAAAATTAAAACAATGATGATGCAAAGCATTTTCTATGCAAATATGCTATACTTCTCAAATGGTTTTTTTAGCAATACTCTTTAGCTTTCTATCATCTCTCTGAGTAGTTTTTGGCTTTCGGCATGCTATTCAGATGCTTGTTTTCAAAAAGTCCGTCGTTAAAATACTGCTTTATTTCTCTACTAACACTTAGTTGAGAACATTTAATGTAACTGGCGATATATTCCTGATTACGACTTTCTTTATGGAAATCAATAATACGATACTTTGTAAACTCCGTTATGTTGGACGAGCGACCCATGTTTCACACAAAATGAAAACAATGATGATGCAAAGCGTTTTTATAACTTAAGAAGAAGTCCGGCAGAAGCTAATTTTATGCTTAATTTATGCAACCTTCTGAATCAGTCAGGAAAATTCATAAGTATTCTGATTTTTAAACCATCTATTTTAGTATTTTAATATTTTCAATAATTAAAATATTTTACAAAATACAACATTTACTCAAAATTTTATCTTTTAAAGTTTATTTTATTTTTTTTATTAACATGCAAAATTTATTAAAATATCAACCGTTGTTCTTTTTCAATTGTACTACACTGAAGTAAAGCTAAATGGAATTCCAAATACAAATGTACAAAAATGTCCAAATACAATTATTCTAATTTTTTGAATTGGAGTTGTAGATGATGGAAGAGATTTAGAAAGAGGTGGACCTCAGCTATTTTACTAGACAAAATCTCATTAAAAAACGAATAAAATATAGGACATTCAAAAATTTTGGTTTTCTTAATAATAATAACTTTACTTCTAAAAAACATTATCACATGAAATAACAAAATAAATAACATAGATCTAATAGACATTATTTTGAAGCATTACTAGAACAGCTTAATTTTCACCTAAAGGTAATTTAAATTACAAGGAATTCAGAATTTTTTAGGTAACCACATCTGTCCTTGTGGGAAAAAATGTATCGCATAAAATATAACTTAACTGAATCTTTCCAATAGACTTTATATTGAAGATTTACAATTGAAGCTTAAATTTTACAAAATGATAATTTAAATTCAAATAATTCTATTTACTTATTTATTTATTTATCTTTTGGTATCCTTTGGGATTTGAATATTAGTTTTCTTTTTATAACCTTTACAGAGAAGAAACAAATAAATAATAGATATATATATATATATGTATTAATCTATCTTTTGCCGACTGGAGTACAAGACTTTTTATTTTCTTTCTTTAATTGAATTGAAAGCTTTAAAAGCTAATATTGCTTATTGAAGCCACATGGGATAGAAACTGGCATTGAAATTCGGAAATAGATTTAAGCGGAATAATAAGATTTTATTAGTTCTTTCTTATTGTGTAAGTTCTTTACTTAAACAGACAAATTAAGTATGCATTTTTATAAGAAAATAAAATCATATTTGTTAAAAAAAAGAAGAACGATTATTTTTTACAATAAATTCTGTAAGTTTATTACAAAAATATATTGTTACGGAGATTTGTAATTTTTCTTATTCTACGATTTTGATAGAAAATAATACAATTACTTTGCTAGGATGTTACAAGATTGGCGATAAACCTCATGGGATTGAACCGACAGAAGATTGGGATGAAATAGCGCAAAAGCGTTTAAAATCAATTTTATTATTATTTTAATGGAATATGCAAAGCAAAAGCACATATGCATTAAACAGCATTTTAGACCTTCAGAACTTGAGTTTCAGAATGTTACTTTCACCAGAAGATAATCGTTTCAATCGGTTCAATTTCACTTCAAAAGTATAGAAGAAAACTTTATTTTAACAAGAATTGCAAATTTTTAATATATTAGCTATGGTGAATTAGATTTTTCTTTGAGTGAAATAAAACATTTTCCTTTTTTAATTTCGAACCAATACTGAATATCGAGTTAAAAAATGATATATATATATATAAGTATTTTATCCCTATTGGGATTTCAAATCACTGTGCAGTTTTTGCAACACTTTTTCTGGAAATTTTTTAATTATATTCCACAAGGGTCTGTAAAAAGATCCTTACACCAAACACTTGCGATACACTGTGGAACTAAAAGCTAGAGGTCGAAATTATTTCTATAGTATCTTTTCTATTGTCTGTGACATATCTGTAAATAAAAATAAAAATTTCTGGTGACTTTGACGAAAATGTGTTACCCTATTTAATCTGACTTAGCCAAAGAAACTGCACAACTAGAAAATAGGAATTCTGCTTTTTCATAATTTAGTGTCATCCCCGATGAAAAAACAATGTATGCATGTAAATATATATAGTACAAAGCATAGTTCAGTTTTAAGACTTAAATCACATGCTTTTATTATATATAAAATGACGTCATTCGCATCCACTGAAGAACTTCATTTACGATCCTTTCTTAAACAGCATCTACAGTAAAGTACTCATAGAACGTCACTATTGCTATACACAAATCCAAAAAAAGCGATGTCATTCAAGAAACTCGACATAAAAAAGAATAAAAAATCGACTATCGAATGATTCATATGTCTTCCTTTGTTTGTAATATTAATATAGCTACTTAAAATTAAATTTGGTTTATAATAGCACCATGTTTTGTCAGGAATCATTCATTTATATTTTTTCACGTATTTTAATTACATATACATATATGTATATATATATAAAGTAGTTGTTATGGGAAAATGGCGACAAAAAGATATAATTACTACTTTTCAACTATTTTTCCTTTACTTTCTACAGAAATGAAGTACTTGAGTTGCCAAAATTAAACAACTGGTGCTAAAAACTACATGTGTTGTGTTGTGTTTATGGCGGTCGGTCAATTATCAGCACGAGGGATAAGGGTCCTAAGGGGAGGGGGGGTGCCATTCGTGGGGGTCTTTCTAAGGGAACCTAATGGGGATCGAGCCCAGCACCTCCCGTCTACCAAAACGGGAAACGGCTGAAAACTACAAAAAATTAATATCTCAAAAATAAATTGAGATGCAGTTTTCAAACAAATTACATTTAAAAGTACCCTTTTTTCTAAATAAGACGGTATAAAAATTGAAAATGCGCGATATTGAAAGTTTAAAAAATTGCCGTAGTGTATTTAATTGTACAATTATACATCTGCTTTGTTTTACGCTGGCTTATTCAATGGAACGTTATTTTTTTAGAGACCACACTTTAATAGCTCGGAGGAAAAAATAGCATACCGGTGTATAAAAATTGTTGAAGAAGGTGGTGGTGTTACGAACGAAATCAAAAACATCCTACCTTAATTTCTGACAATAAACAACAGTCATATCTCATGAACAGTTAGACATATGGACCTAAGCATAATCTCATTTGATTCAGCATAAAAAATACACAGATATTATTATCCCAGATATATTTTTTCTTTTTTTAATTATTTTTTCGATTTTTGGATTACCTTTTAATAAGTCTGTTCAAGCTCAGAAACAAAACTCTTCAACTCTTTGGTTAGAGTCATCTGTGGTCAAAATTTGAAGTTTCCAGTTGTCCCCCCCCCCCCCCAATCAATGGTTATTGATTACTAAGTCCTTTTTGGGCGTTTCGTCCAACTTTGATGTATTGAAATCCCGAATTAAATAATGAACTGAATAGCAATATGTTATTTTATCTTTTCATTAAATAAGAACATTATTTAAAAATTAAACGCGAATTTTTTAAAGTAAGAATAATGTTTATAAATAAAATACATTTAAAAGAACACTAGTTTTTTAGAAGAAATTCTGCAATTACTACAACATTAGCAGACTGTCATGATTTTGTTTGTTTGTTTGTTTGTTTGTTGGTTTCTTCCTTAAAAGCATTAAGTTTGTCTTAAATAAAATAAATGAAGCGTATGTTGTGGGAAAAAATATCACATAAATTGTACTTATTGCTTTTGTTCCAGTAAAAACATTAGATTTTTTTTTTAAAATCACAATTTGTTTAAACAAGACTTATTTTATTTTCTTTTTCTAGACTTATTTTATCCTGTTTTATTTTTTCATTAACTTTAGGAAGGTATTAGTATGTGATAAGAATTAACATTGTGTGATACATGAATTAGATAATACTTGTGGTGATTTAATTAATAGTTCAATTCTTGGATTGAGTGCAGCTATTTTTTATAATCATCTTTGATTGATTTGATTCACGAAAAATCATTAACAACATATATTTCTTCAAATGGGTTATCTTGCAAATCCTGAGTAAAAATTTAAAATAGAAATGTTATTGAAAAATTGTTCAATTTTAAACTTTTTTTTTTTTAAACAAAACTTAAAAATAATGCAACTTCTTTTAGGATTTGAAAGAATCTTAATAAGAGAACTTTAGTCAAAACTGATGATTATGTCAGACTCATTAGAAGTTACAGTTTTGTTTGGAACCAAAATTATCCTTCTAAATTTAAACTCTGCCAGATAAAATAACAAAAATTCTAATAGTTTTTAATTAATTTCATAATAACTTAACCATTACAAAATAGAAGTTTAAATTCAAAGCTACTGTATGTCTTTACTTCTACAATACTTTATTTAACTGATTTTTATCTATATTTCTTTGGAGATTTGAAAAATAACATTTTTCCTCGGCTTTTTTAAAACAAACAAACAAATATATATATATATATATATATATATATATATATATATATATATTTAATTAAATTTTTTTTGTGTGAAATACAGGAAAATTTTTTTCCTACTTTAATTGAGCTAGGAACGTTAAAAAGAAAATATAAGGCTTATTTGTATCATATGGTAGACCAAGCATCACACTCTGGAATCGGTTGCAAACTGCACATTGAAATTTTATCATATGAATTTTATGCATAATATTTTACGTTATTATACTATAAAAAATTTCATTTGGGGCAAAAAAAGAGTAAAAATATTCATAGTAAATCCTTTTAGTCCAGAAAAAATAAAGAAGTATTTAGATTTCTTTTACCGTGATTCAAATGGTATATTCTGTATTTCAAATAATAAAAAAATCTTAATTTTTTTTTCAAAGATTATCAAATATTGTATGGTTTGAAAGCTTTTTTTAAATAAAAGTATGATTGAATAAAATTTGATGCAGTCAATATATGCGGTTTTCATACACTGTAAAAAAAGAAATACTTCTTGATCTATGAATAACGTTTAAAAAAAAAAAAAACTTAGTTTACCCGCTTCCGATTTAACATTAATTCCGAAAAGCGTTCTTTTATCTTCAGAATGTTCAGAAAGAAATACATAATCAACGAAGTACTTTTGAAAAAAAAAAGTTTCTGTTGTCGCCTATTATTTTCGGATATATTTCCGAGAAGTTTTTATAGTGCATTAATCAGTTTTCTGAACATGGTATCAATAAGAAATAACAAACATGTTCAACAAACAAACGTGCTAAACTAACAGAGTAGAATGAATTTTATTTTGTTACTCATGCATGTATGAATTTTGTTTCGTATCTGAAAGTTTTTGCATGAGAATTGCTAGCATTAGAAAAACCCATATTGCCTGTTGATACTAGGTTGTGATAATGCATTAATATACTTTAAAAATTATTCGGAAACCTTTCCTAAAACTAAGGTCTGTATGTAGACCGTAGCACACAATGTGGTTAAAACGTTTTAAAAATGAAATTAAAACGAAATATGAGGATTTTCAACCTTTTTAAAAGATGCTTCTTTAAATCTTCGAAATTTGTTGGTTCCTGAAAATAAAGAAATGTATTTCGGAATCGTGGGTATCCCGAACGAGGTTATATTACAGTTTAGAAAATATTTCTGCTATATAAATAAATATTTCTTTTTTGATACGGTATAGTAGTTAAAACTACCATACTATCACAGAAAATAACAAAAACATAATCCAAATGTAAGAAAGTACAAGTACTAAGCTTTAATTACGTCCACTAATAACCATATCACAATATATATTCCAAACGGAAAAGTCAAAACATGCATTTAAATATTTATTTCTTTAAAAGATAATAAAAACATAATCCTCTATAACATAAAAATAACAAAATAAATTCAGTTCTGACATATTTCTGTATAAAATAATACCAAAAGTGTTTTAACAAAAAGAAAAAAAAAATACGGTGAAAGGAATTTTTTAATAATTCAGGAATTCAATTTTTCATGTTTTTTTTCTCTTTTTTTTAATAGCTAAAGCATTTAAAAATTATAATTTTTATTATTATTTTAGTAGCTATATATCTCCTTTCAAAGCTAATTCAAATAACACCTTAAAAAATTGATTTAATTGCATTAGACTATAATTGATGTAATGTCCAGTGTTGCCAGATTAGGGATTTTGTCCCCATTTTTGGGAATTTTGAACCTCTAGGGGAATTTTTGGGGACAAGTATTTCGGGGGGAAATTTATGGGGACTACAAAAATTTTGGGGAAAAACTTGGGGATTTTTTTTTCTTTTTTTTTTTTTTTACTATTTTTTGTAAAGATTTCTTTTAGTCCTGTAGAAAAACTGGATCTGTCTCGAACTCAATTTTGATTTGAAAAACGAAAATACAATCCAGAAATCGGAAATATCAATAATTATTCTCTTGGATGTGGTAGTGTTCGCTGTTTACTACATTACAGTTTACACATATTACAGATGCATGTGACTCTAAAGTCTTAAGCAGCTTAAACCTGCGCGTGACTCAGCAGGACTTAACGAAAAATTTCTTCGCTGTACTTTAAAAAATTTTCAATTTAAATATGTGGAAAGCAGATATTTTTCTCTTTTATGATATACAAAAGCACATCAATTGATACAGCGAAAATACTTTGCATTATGATTATGTACTTCAGTATAGGGATGACAAAAAAATTAAAACAGCGTACCATCTCGGATTCATTCAAATCCCTACTGATAAAAGATTGTCCAAAGCTATGTAGTCCAGGCAAATTAAAGTAAATACACCTTCAACCCGAGCAAAATTGCAATAGAAGCTCTGTTAACTGATTTTTAATCCGTAACCATTACTGAGAAATATAACCAAAATCAGACAAAATCCGATCACGGGAACACCCTTAAAAACGGATTTCAAAACAGACTGAATCATATGCCGTTTTGCGTTGTTGTGCTGTTGTATAGCTTTTAGTTGCGACGGAAGACGACAGAGGGCAGCACTAAACAATTTGGACTGCAAATATTCATTTTTTATCGAACAACTGACAACCAATAATGCTTTTGGAACAGATAAAGTAAAGTATCTATAACTCATTCTAAACTGTATTACTACTAGACCGATCTCCTAACAGTCATCCGGTATGCGGTGAGTTTTTCAAGCTCCGGCGATGGGGGTTATATCTCTGGCCTCAGGCAAGCCTATACTATATTTTTTTTCTACATATTAAGTCTTCCTGAACATTTTAAGCCCTACCGCATCAAAATCGGTCCAGTGGTTCGCGAGATACAGTTCTTTTAAATTTCTCTACTTTCTGTTAATCCCGTTCCTCTATTTCATGCATCCGCAATTGCAACTGGCTCCGAATCGATTCCAGTGCCTATAAATGCTAGTTGTGCATAACTTTCCCAGGCATCGGAACATTTTTAATAATATGCTTTAGGGAATTTTTCAGGGCAAATATCAGTATTTTTTAATAGAAGAATAAATCTAGTTTAAATGCGCGAAATTTCGCCTTATTTAAGAAGTAATTTTCTATAAGAAAATACTGGTACCAAAAAATTTCCTGACTATAAAATTTCAGGACACGCACGACCCCTGCATTTATGGACATTTCATCACCAGTTTACTTTGTGAAGGGGATTTTAAGCAAAGATATCGATATTTTTTATACATGCTGTGCTGTGATTGTGATCTGACCAGAGTAGTTTGTCATGTCAGTGTTTTTCAAGATTATATTTATGGTATTAAATGATTATTTAACAGCGGATTACTACATTATTTGTGTAATTTGAAGCTTATACAACACTAGTGAGTGAGTTTTAGATTCTTTTTATAAATTTATTATGTATTATGTATTTTAATGAGCCTCTGAAAAGTACATGCTTTACCATTGGCGGCCATTTAATAATGCATCTCTCTGGAGATTATTGTAATGTTAACCTTTTTTAATTAATCTCTAACCTCTAACGTACATAATAAATGCTATAAACAGCTCCATACTGTGCTTTTTATTAACGTAAGTGTATATACTTTGCTCTGTTGCCAGTTTCAATTCAAAATATCAATTTTAAGTGTACTAAATGATGTTTTGAAAATAGTTAAAAATTGTGTTCTATGCTTCAAACTCCCAGAGGAATAACATTGGGAGTGTGTAACTTTTATAAAATTATCAAAAATACCTATAAGAGACAGCAGACAGAAGAGGAGCAGCAATGACATTTAAAAAGTGGGCGATGTACTGGAACACATATCGCCATTTCATTCTGATTCTACTCTACGCAAAATTGTTACAGGCGTAACAGCTAAAAAAGAAGTTAATGTTGATGAGTTGCACTTATTTGGTATGATCATCATCTCCAAAATGATAGGGAAGGATATATTTAGGTATTCGGCTAAAAGGTCAAAGAAAGTGAAAACTCTAGGATCTGCTGCCGCCATTTGTAGTTATAAAGATGACTTAGATATGCAAATAGATCCAGCGCTCCTCTTCCAAAGAATGATGATTACTGGCACTTGTGGTGAAATGAATCTCGGAGATGTCATGCGTTATGAACCGTGTGCATACCCTGCAGCATTATTTGAATCACCAAGTATGATGAGGAATTCAGACAAATCTCAGTTAGCTCAAGCACTAGTCAAACACATTAAAAATTTACACAATGAAAAATATGACAACGTGGAAAGTACAGAAAGGTACATATTGGATGGAGGATCTTTCTTGCGTCTCATTTCCTGGTGTAAAAAATGATACATATGAAAACATTGCTACGTCTTACGCTGATTTTATTGTTAAACAATATGGAAAACCTATCATGGTTTTTGATAATTACATTGGGTATCCAACAATCAATGATGTGGCTCACAGATGACGCTACAAAAAAAAAAAAAACAAAAAAAAACAAAAAAAAAAAAAAAAAAAAAAACAGTAGAGATATTAATTTTAGCCCATACGTGAAATTTATTGGAAAAAAGGAAGAGTTTCTGGACAATGAAAAAACAAGCAAGCAATGACTTCCCTCATAGGCGAATTGCTTAAGAAACAAGGCTGTACTGTTCCCAACACAGATGGGGATGCCAATATAGACATTGTTCGTGCACATACCACTGTAATAGGTGAAGATACTGACTTGCTGATTCTCCTTCTTTAACAGGCAAAGGATAATGGCTTCAAGCTATACTATCGCAGTGACATAAGACGAGGATCATGTTCCAAACCAGTCTATCATATCCTCAACATGCAATCTCTGTTAGGTCGTGAAAATTGCAACTTCCTTCTGTTTCTTCATGCTTTCACGGGCTGCGATACAACATCCAGAATGTTTTCGATTGGGAAATCCTCATCATTTCTCAAACAGATAAACAAGACAGAGCTCCGTTCTATTGCAAAAATATTTTGTTCAAATTCAAGCCTACATTCAGATATGGCTGAGGCTGGAAGAAAAGCAATGCTTCTGTTTTATGACTGCAAGGCACTGGATTCTATAGACAAACTATGTCCCCAAATGTTGGTAAGGAAAGTAACTACAGTAAAATCATTTATTACACCTGAACGTTTGCCTCCGACCGATTCTTCTACAAAATATCATAGCTATCACACTTACTTACAAATAAATATCGGAAGAAAGAACCAAGCCAGCAGAATGGGGCTGGTATGTAAAAAAACACTCGTGCTACCCAATACTCTGCGAGTGACTACCAGCTACAGATTATTTACTTAATATGATTCCATGTTCTTGAAAGACAAACTGTGCTACTTTACGATGCTGATGCAAGCGTAATTGATTGCCCTGTTCTACAGCTTCTGGGGTGTGCCAAGTCAATGGATGTAACAAGAACTACCTAACTTCTAATTATAAATATGATGAAAACTATTGATACGTTTTTTTCTTCACTGGAACA
This sequence comes from Maratus speciosus, assembly GCA_963932465.1. NCBI lineage: Eukaryota > Metazoa > Arthropoda > Arachnida > Araneae > Salticidae > Maratus > Maratus speciosus. The sequence continues at coordinate 196,546,063 of OZ010792.1, read as the reverse complement.
TTTCTGTAAAAATGAACTTAAGCAGTAATTTGTCAGAAATAGTAGACTTTTGTGTACTGTTTATCGTTTTTGACTATACTTCAAAGTTAAATTGTGAAAATAAAGCGATATATTTCCGTAAGCGATATATTCTCTGCCTTAGTTCCAGAAAATCCCCTCCGCCATTTTGAAATCCGTATATAGGGGTGTTCCCATGCTCAGATTTTGTCTGATTTTTAGTATGCTATTAAGCAGTAGTTCCTGATTAAAAAATTCTGTAAAAAGTTTCTATTGCAATTTTGCCCATGTTCAATCACAAAATGCCTGGACTAATGGAGCTAATGTAACAATAGTCCAACATTGTTAGACAATACTTTTAAAAACAAACGTAAAATAATTTGTCACTGCAAAATATATCTCTCATTCATTTAATGTAGTTACAAAATATGCATTCAGTCCAGTTTTAAAATTTGTTTTTTGTAAATGGGGAATTTTTTCAAAAAAAGGCTTGATTTGGGGAAACTTTTTGAGCTTAAATTACTTAAATATTTTTTATAGTGGTAAATTGAAAATTTAAAAATTCCCTTTTTGAGTAAAAACTGAGTTGGGGACTTTTGCGGAAAAAAACACTGATTTGGGGAAAATTTCAGAAATTTTAGGGAAATTCACTTTTGACTATCTGGCAACACTGGTAATGTCATAACAACTTAAATTTGCGAAATACCCAGTTGAATTCAATGCAATTCTACAAACTTTTTGCCGATTTTTGTTGTTGTTGCTTTAGATTTGAGCATTAGATTTCATTCACAATTTTTTTCTAAATTAACGAATTAATATAATAGTTTTTTTTTTTTTTTTTTTTTTTTTTAACTTAATTTTTCGTCAACTATGTTTCATTTTTTTTTTCTTTTTTTTTTGGTGTTAAGTGAATCGGGAACTTAAAAATCTAACATTGTATATTTAAATCAAATGAGATAAAACCTGCATCGGAATATAGAAACAGATATGAAAAGTATGATATGTTTTAAACCTTTAATTTTTATTATCAGATTTGTTCTTAAAGAGATAAATTAAGTACACGATATTTTTAAAGTCAGTATAATAATATTTTAGATATTTTTTTCTTTCTTAATGCTATTTTTTTTTCAAAGAGCCCTGTAACTTTATTACGAAAATGAAATATCAGAGACTTTTGAGGTTTTTCATTACGTTGCGTGTTTGTTAAAAGGATTAATATTACTTAAAATTAAAGAACTGGAACATGAGAAATAGAAAAATTGTTAGACAGAAGTTTTATCTCGTGCTTTCATTTTGACAAAAAGAAAAAGATGCTTTCTTTATTTTTTCATGCGTTAGTTTTAATTTTGAGATATTTTTATAGTCTACATTTTTCTTAACTATCTTAACCTTTAGAATACCATTTTTTTCCATCGACTGGTAGATGGCTTCCGCATCTTTGTAAATTTTGACTATTTTGTTTACTATTATTTCGGAAAAATAATCTTGGTGATATATTCGTTGTAGAAATCCTTCCTGAAAATTTTCTTTTGGAAATAGCAGTAATAAACATAATAATAAAGACAATTTTTTTCTTGCAGCCATATTTGTACATATGTGCACCGTGGTAATTAATGGTTTAAAAATGTAATACATAAGGATTTTAGTCAAGTTTGTGAAAATTTAATAAATTGTTCACTTTTCTGAATTCACGGCATTTTTTAAAAATATTTTAAAACATAGCTTAAATGTGTTTATCTATTCAGTTTTTCTGTCTGTCTGTCCGTCTTTTCATCTGTCCGTCTGTCGTCCGTCCGGCTCACTGTGTTCTAACTCCCGTAAATATACTCGGATTGTAATTTAACTTTTATATGTTATAAAATTTGACAATAGTATGTTCTGTATTGAAAATGAAGCATGTAGCCATTACAGTTCGTTCATAGGGACATAAAAAATAGTTCCGTTGCATTATGACCAATGGGGAAAAGTCGTTTCCGCTGCAGAGAATGCGGTTAAATGATTGTTTTTGATCGATAATCGCCAGAGATGCGTATTCTACAGTAGTATACATTTTTTAAATAATCTAAGTTTTTGGCGTATTACGTGGTGTGTATAAATTTTATGGATCATATACACGACTGCATAAAAGAATTCCCACACATTATCGGTTATAGGCAGCAATTTCTGAAAATGGGTTTTTACAGTATTATGAGTTTTTTCAATTTCTTATTTAGGAATCATATTTTATTTCATGAAAATTTTTTTAAATAATATTCTGTTAATGCTTAAAAGTGTTTTATAATCTATTCTTGATGCATTACTTTTCGTTCTCGTTTTATTTTATCCTTCACAAATCTACCGCAAACTCTTATCTGACTATATTTCTGATGCGATATGATATAAGATAAGTCATCGATAGTTGCCCACTTCCCTTTTAAGCCAGCTAATTTTTCTTTTTTATAGTCATGAATTTTGTAGTGCACAATAAACCTATCTATTCCAAATTTTATGTAGAATTTCATAAAAAAAATATTACTTTAATATAAATACCAGGTTAAATGGTATTTTTATCAAAAACCTTAATCAATGATTTTGTACCATCTATCCTGAACCTCTGGGTTAGATTGAAATAGGTGCTCCAGGTAGCAGCTCTGGAAGTAGAAAGAAATATGGCTGCATCCTATAAACTAATATATTATTCGATACCTGTTTCAACAACATTCGCTAAATGTTATAGAAAAACTTAAATGATTTTGTACCATCGATCCCGGACCTCTGGGTTAGACGGCATCAGTTGATCGGAATAGATGCTCCAGACAGCAGTTCCGGAAGTCAAAAGAAATATGGCTGCATCCTATAAAATAACATATTGTTCGATGTCTGTTTCAACATCATACTCTAATTGATATTGAAAAAACTTGATCAATGATTTTATACCATATATCCCGGGCCTCTGGGTTAGACGGCTTCATTTGATCGGAATAGATGCTCCAGACAACAGCTCTGGAAGTAGGAAGAAATATGGCTGCATCCTATAAACTAACAAATTATTCGATGCCTGTTTCAACAATACTCGCTAAATGTTTCCTGAAAAATCTCTAATAATTGAATTATATTTCATCTGTTATTGATGAAACTGTTGTCTATGTTGTGAGAACATACAACAAAAGTTAAACTCATTTTTTTATGAATATAAATTTTATTTGAATTTATAAATTTGGATTTTAATTTTCGTCTACTATGCTTTTTTTTAATAACGACTGAGAGTAGAACAACATCAGTAGCTCCATCACATGTCCAATAGCTGAAATACAACTCGGACAACTATCCTAATGCGACATCTAACCCTGATTTACCCTAATCCATAAACATTTTCTTAAAAAAAAAATATATATATATATATATAAATCCTATTTTGAACCAGATAAAGAGAATATATGTAACAGCTTAATATTCAAGTACACAATTGCATAATTGTCTAGCTCATTGGGTAATCTAAAGCTAACTATCCTAATGCAACATTTAACCCTGATTTACTCTAATCCATAAACATTTTCTTAAAAAAAATATATATATATAAAAACCTAATTTAAAGCAAATAAAGATAATATCCCGTAAGGCATAGTGACGTCACGGCGACGTCGTTGTGAAGTTACACTGTGATTTTGTGACCGTCGATGGGACGTCATAGTGACTAGAATGCGAGGTCGTTATGGCCGTTTTAGAGGTCGTTTGTGACGTTACACTGTGATCACTCTGTGAAGTCACGGTGTGACAAATTTGTGAAAAGTGTGTCATTTGTGACTATTTTGGCATTAACTTTGTGACGAACCTGTGATGACAGCGACAATGCTTTGACGTCACACTGTGACTAATTTGTGAAATATGTGTCATTTGTGACGAACTTGTCATAAACAATGTGATGATTTCAAATGAAAATCAAATTTCAAATTAATTGCTTAAAAGGGCAAAGGCCAACATAGAGAAAAAGATTCCAAGCCGGGACTCGAATCCGGGCCATCAGTGTAGCGCACTGACATTCTACCGACTAAACCACATGGAACGTGACCCAGCCTGGAAAATTTCTTACTAGTACATGTTGGCAAGGCTACAAACGCAGCACAAGATGGAATATTTATCGTGAGCCGCCAACATCGGGTAAACACGAAACTTAATTAAATCCAGCATCGATTCAAACTATATAAATACTTGGAATTTTTTCCATAGAGAACCATTCGCCTTGCATACAATATTTCAAATGAAAATCAAATTTCAAATTAATTGCTTAAAATGCAATTTTAATTTGAAATTTGATTTTCATTTGAAATATTGTATGCAAGGCGAATGTTTCTCTCTGGAAAAATTTCCAAGTATTCATATAGTTTGAATCGCTGCTGGATTTAATTAAGTTTCGTGTTTGCCCATTTCGGTGGCTCATGATAAATACCCTGTTTAATGGTTTACCCTGCGGTATCGTGGCAGACGATTTGGGGCAGGTGTGAGTTTATTTCCTTTTATATAAACAGATATGGAACTTATATGTGCAATCATTTTATGAGACTGTCTGTATTTAAATTTTTGTATTTGAAGAATTTTCCAATGTATTTTACCTTTTCTTTTTATCAGTTTTAACCCCCCCCCCTCCCTTTTTCTAAGTAAAGATTGTTTCACACATAATAAATACAAAATATCTTCCTAAAAAATAAAAAGATATAAATAAATATCGAGGATAAAAAACACTTCTTTGTCAATCGTCATTCTTTTCATGTTAATTTCCTGTAGAATAAAACAATTCATAAAATATCTTTTTTTAGAGTCATATCTCTAAAACACAAATTTGAAATACGAATAATAAATTATATCATGGGTTTTGCATAAATTTTGTATTATTTTTTTTTTATTCGGAAAATGCTAATTTTATTTTAAAAGTCTGAAAGAAGTACATTTAAAAAAAAAAAAAATAGTTACTTAAAATAGGTACACTAACAGGAAAAAATATGACTTGAATACGAATTATAAAGCAAGAAATGTATGTATGACTAAACTCTGAAGACTCTTTCTACGTGCTCATTAAAAGCTGCAGACTTTAATATAATAGAAATTTTTTGGTTTGAAGCCACAAAAGTGTTTCGAATACTAGTGGTCGGTAAAAATAAATTAAAAATTTTCCTTCCTGCAAACTAAATATGTAAAGTGTATATATTTAATATTCCTAATTCTAAATATGTAATCCAAATTGTTCCAGCACGTACCATTTTTCCGAGAAACACTTTTATAATAATAAGAATAAGAGAAGGATTATTATATTAAATTGCAATACTAGATAAAATTGAAATCAGGAAAAAATTATACTTTCACACTCTTAGATATCAAATTGATAAAATATAGCATGAAAATCTAGTTTGTTGATACTTGTACCGTGCATTTTCCTTTATATGCCGCCCCCCCCCCCCCACCATCTTTTCGTGTCTGAATTTACTACTTGCTATCCACTAATATATTTTCATTCCTTATGCCGCTGTAACTCGGGCCTTTTTAAAACATTTCTCTTCATTTTCAAAGATTTTTGAAGTTCAAATTTTTCTCACACTGTGACTTACAATATGGGTTACAATTTTTTACAATTTATTACAATTTTTTTGTGAGTGTGTCGTGACCTACGTTACATGCAGTGACATAACAATTCTTTTTTATTAGCAGAAAAATAAAATTTTACAGTAACAACATGTTTTGAAGATTTTTTTAAATTTTTTAAAGTTTTCTAAGAAGTTCACATCTCATTCACAATGTGACATCACTGAGTGGTGGCATTTCCGTTACAGATGTGACGTGACCACAGTGACTCACAGTGACGTCACAACGGCGTCACTGTGACCATGCATGCCATGAGGGATATGTAACAGCCATACAACGTGTATAAAATCCTTGAATTGAAACACTCTGTTATTATAACACAGAAATTTTCACTCTAATCAATTACATTTGAGTTATTAAGTAAAATAAAAGTACGATCTAAAAATTGTGAAGCACGAATATTAAAAGAAGTGTATTTGACGCTCGTCGTGAAGGGGCTAATGTGGAAAGTACTATTTTATGTTTTTAAATAGTCATTGCTCATCGTATTATACATAATATCTTTCTCATAAAAATGTTAGGCCTATATCCCTCGTGCAGATAATTGGCCGTCAAAAATCAACCAACCATAAAAATGTTATAACAAATAATATAGCATCGTCTACTGCGCGTAAAAATGAACGATATTGGCAAAAACAGGACTTAATGTAAATGTGTATGACAATAATGGCTTGGGATGAAACATTCCATTGTGCCAAACCAACCTCATTATAAAGCTCAACTGGTGTACAATAAGAAATATCAGAGTAATAAAGTGACAAACGATCCGATGAAGTTGGTTTTACTACCTTTTTCTTTAAACTATGTCGAATTCTCTTGGGTTTTAGGTTTTTGAAATGAAGTAAAAATCGTTAGTAAGGTGTAAAAAATCTGAACATTTTCAGGAGCAAAGTAATTGCTAAAATGTTGAAATGATGAAATATCATCACAACTAACTAACGGATTTGAGAAGAAGTGAATGAGCTTGTTCACATGTGTTACATAAAAAAAAATCCTTAAAAACTTGTGGTACAAATTTTGCTATTGGATATTAAAGATGTGGTATAAACTACATTACCACCGCCCTTCGAAGTACTATACCGCATATGACTTTAGAAAAATAATTTTTAGTGATGCGACTCATTTATCGCTTCAATATTAGTTAGACGACGCAAGTTTGAAAAAATAATAACTGACAGTTATGAAAAAACTGCAAAAAACAGTAATAGAACAAATGTTTTGGATTTTTCTCACTACAGATAGAACTGGAAGAGTAGTTGATGATTAACAGTAAATAAATTAATAAAAATGTGTCGAAATCTTAAAAAGTACAATTGTCTAATTCTTCAAACCAGCCATAAGGCTATTTTAACTCGTTTTCGAGGCTTAGATATTTCATAAAATGCCAATAATTTTAATATCTGAAAATAAAAGTAAAGAGGTTTACTGAGTTAGAAATTCCCCAGAGCTAAATCTCGTAAAAAATCTGTGAAAATGCCTAAATACACTATATGGATACAAAATGTAGTCAAAGCATTATTTCTCTTAAAGCAATACACATTTCCTATTATTATTGTATTATTTGTATATAAAACAGGTGTTCAGATAAAATATTTATATAGAAATTTATACATTTAGTTCGAATTAAATTGTACACTGTGGTATTTTAAAATTTATTTTTTCTTTTTCAAAAAGCAATGTGATTAAAATAATTCGTAAGCGCATTAAAAAAAACTGAAAAATTTAAAAATATGTTTTTCTAATTAATAAGCAGTATCAAACGGCAAGATGATTAAAGTATGAGCTTGTTATGAATGCTGATTATATTCACATTTCACTTGCTGTTGACTCAGCATATAGTAAGAATCATATGCGTGAAATCACTAATTGAATGAGAAATGTGTGGAATTTATTTTATGTTATGACTTACTAATTGCAAGATAATTATTCCTATGTAATCTGATCATCGTAAAATTAAACAAGATGTAGTAAACAAGGTATTAAATTTTGAATTAAACTACCGTACTTATAACCCTTTAAAATAGAATTTTATTATTGTTTACGGAAGATTTTTTAGTGCAGTTATAGGTAGATTTCGTAAGTAATACTAGCTATTATATTCTCCCGTATGCTGGAATTTCTGAAATTGTTTTGCAGATCTACGTCGATCATGACCCCAAGATCACAAAACTACTCCCTATTAAAATTTTTATCTATCTATCTATCTAACTATTTATCTATCTATCTATATATAAAAATCACTTTTTTATGGACACGATAACTTTCTTAATTCTGCACAAATCTCTTCCAAACTGATACATAAAATCAAGGGGCAGAAAATCTCGGTGAAGTTCGTTAATGGGCAAAATCGGAACAAGGGGTAGAAATAGGGAGGGATTTTGTGAAAACACATAAAACCTCATGACTTCTTAATTGTAATACATATCAAATCAGTTCAAAGTTATTATTGCTTCTAGAAAAGAGTAAAAAATTTATGTATGGCAGATTTTTTATGAAAATTAATGGGATCGAAGGGGAAATAATATTAAGTTTTTGGGAGAAAAAATTCATAATTCCGTCAAAATTCAATATATCAAATCCAATTAAATTTATTATAAATCTTCTTAATATTATCTACAAATTTTACATTGACAAGTGTTTTATAGGATCAACTCTTACAGCAAAAAGAAATTCAAAATACACAGCGGTTGAAGAAAAAATTATCGTATTAACATGATTCTGATAAAACCAGCCCTTACAGTAAAATGAAATGAAGAACCCGCCAAAACCAGCAAGATAAAATTGTTAAACTGGGTTTATCTCTAATTTTAAGTTACTTATTGTTATTGATATTACTACTTAACTTCGAAATATACCTGAACCTGTAGGCCGAACAGCCAGGGATTTTTTTGTTTAAAAGAAAGATAGAAACATTTAACTTTTTATAAAAAAAAATATTTATGAAACGTCACACGTATTTGGCACACTCTGTTTAATTAAATTTAATACAACAGATATGGCCAAATCTCTCTTAAATCAATACTGAGTACCATATATTTACCCAAGAAATTTTATTACCGTGAATGATTAATTCATTAACCCCTTGAGTGGCAAATAATTGTATTTCTGTAATGTCAAATTCCCACCGGAATCTGCAAAAAGATATATTGTAAAATAAGGGAAAACAATTTTATGACATTTTTCTTACCACAGTTAGAAAAGCAAAATTTAATAACATTTTTCTGGTGCAAAACTTCATTTATCGTAGGTAGGATAAAATATATCCCACCGATCCTCAACGGATTAAGGAATAGATATTACTTAACCCTTTACCTACTGACGGTACTTATAAGTGCCGCTTCTTTAAACATTCATCCTATAGTGGATATTACTAATATTCTGATGGTACTTTGCAAAAACACTCTTTTCATGATACATGGAAACAGTAGTTCTAGGTTCGTTATTTTAGCGAGAAAAGAGGCTATCGTTGAAGCAGCTGATGTGTTTTACTGTAAAAAAAAAAAAAAAAAAAAAAAAAGGACTAATATACGGAAATACTACTGGCAATCTAGATGCCAGTACTATTTCCGTATTTTAACGGAGCTTTTTTCCGGTAAATTACAGAAAATTTTCCGTTTCTTTTGAATTTAACAGAAAATTTTCTGTAATTTACCGGGAAAAAGTTCCGTTAAAAGACAGAAATAGTACTGGTGTCTAGACTGATGCAGTATTTCCGTATTTTAGTTCGTTTTTTTACAGTGTTCGTGCCGACATTTTGTACAGATTGTCACGTTTGACTTTTTATTTCTGCAAACATAGTAAAGGACATAAGATAAGTGTTGGATTTTTTTATGTGCTCATTATGATCTTAGAATACAATTTAACTAGTTATTTTAAGTGAGCGGTGCATGTATTTCCTTTAACAGTTGAATTACTCGGCGGTACTTATAAGTACCGCCAGTACACAGAGTGTAGGAGAAAAACTTCTCGTTTACTTTTCGACTGTGTAGTTATCCATCGTTTTTATGTACTTTATAATTTTGTAATTAAATTGTGGTGTAGTAATTAATGCTTTCTATTTTTTTTTATATGAAATCGGAAAAAGTTGTGAAACCGACTCATTTTTGCTATGCTATAAATGGCATATGTAAATTCATATATTGCATATGTGGAGATGCGAGACAACATGTTGCCCTTGGAATATAGGTGCCGCATAACTAATGCTAAGGCTAAACTAATAACATAAAGAAAAAGTAAACTAGAGTAAACTAGGCATAACTAATGCTAAAGAACTGCTAACAAAATTGAAACGTAAAGAAACATTGTTTTTTTAATACCACCAAATTTGAATTTTTAATCATTTGTCATGTGTAAAATGAAACTACATCAATTTACATAGCTGCCAACTTGTACGGATTTTTGCTACCACTAAAATTTAATAGAAAAATTTGCCTGATTCAATCGCCGAATTGCCGTGAATGTTGATAATTAAATAAGACAGAAATCTTTTTTAAATGTTAGTGGTAGCAAAAATCCGTACAAGTTGGCAGCTATGAATTTAATATATTTTACTCTCAATTTGCGAGTGTTTCTTGTTGTTTAGCATTTTTAAAAGTTTAATTTTTTTTAAATATCATGTGAGTTTGCTGTTACGAGAATATTTTATCCATAGTGTACTGACGGTACTTTAAAGTTCCACTTTAATTAATTACCTCTAACGAATTAATTTTCTCACGGGTGAGTGTATTTTATGCATATACTTAAATTTTCACTATAGTAACTGAAAAAAAAATTACCTCAAAAAATTGCACTAGATCTTAACGCAGTAGAAAAAGGGTTTTAATGTGGAGTTTTTCACAGTAGTTCTTTTTTATATATATACAACTAGCTTTGTTACACTTAAAATTTTGAGATTGTATTTAGGCAGTATGAATTTCACGTCTGTCAATGTAGTCTGCCTAACGATATGTATCATCTAATATTACATACTTTATTTGTAATTTTGCATTTGAGAGATTTTTGCATCAAATTTTAGTTGCAGTTCGAGAAGTTTCGCTAGTGCCTTCTACTCAGTTGGCTTTGTATTTCATAGTTTGTTCAGTTACGATGCTTATCAGTTGAGTCTGGATTAAATGGATTATAAAAATCAGAAAATGCATTCGTTATTTCGAATAAACATAATGATTACTCGATTACAATTTTTCATTCGCCTATCATTTTCATTGCCACATGCTTTTAACATGCAAGAGGAAGGGGTAATTAGAAGCAGGGGTAATTGGGATCAGGGACACTTCATAGGCAATCTGTAACAGACAAAAAATTTACCATCCTAATTAAGAAATCTGACTAATATTCTACATGTGCAATTTTTTTTTTGGAGTGAAAATGTATGTTCCTGTAGAAGTAATCACTGTTTTCCCAGAGCACAAAGAAAAACATTGTACATAAAAATGAGAAAGTTTTAGTTAAAAATGTCCTGTGTAAAAAATTGTAGGAATACTGCTATACAGCTATGGATTTAAATTTTTAAAAAGGTTGTTTTTAAGAAGAAATAGCTACGTTTTGCAAAGGACAAAGAATAAGGACGAAGAATAGACGAAGAATAATCTACATGATTCTACGTACCCCAGAAATGGCGTTTTCGGGAAAATAGGACCATAGAGTTTTTGTGTTAAGTGTAAATAGCATCGCGTATTTTCATTTTCTTTTTAAATCAAACTGCGTTTGGAATGCAATTTTTAATATTTTAATTTTCAGATCCCGTGAAAAACTCCTAGTTTTGTTTTCTTTACTTAATATTTTGTGTTAGCAAAACATTTACTTTACAATTTTATTTTGCATTTTATCTAAATTTTAGCCATGACTGCATGTTTTAGGCCTAATTAGGTCTTAAAACTTTCAGTGTAAATGAAAGTTTCTTCCTTCACAACATATGAGCTTTGACGGATCCCTTTTTCCTCGTTATTTGCATTTCATCTTAGTTCGATATTTTTTTAGCTTTAAAAATCAGTTTTTTAGTAATGCAACAAAGCTATTAATTTCCAATAGAAAATTTTGCATTTGATTTTGTTTTGTAGGCAGAGTGTAAAATATATGAATATTGAAAATCCCTTAAAAAAAACAGGGTTTTTTTTCAGCATAATTATCTTCCCAAAACTGTAACTCTGTGAATAGCTGCAGTTGCAAAATCAAAAATACCTTGCTGTAAACCCCACATAGATATCTCTTAATCCTATTTACCCCTCACTCTTATCTTGTAAGGCGTGAGAAAAAATGCCACTGAACCCAATTACCCCATTTCATGGGGGTAATTAGAATCAAAGTATTTTTGAAAAAGACACATGCACCAGATAACATAACACACTGAAAATAATTATTTACACATTTCAAGAGACAACTACCTATTAAGTAAAATTATATATGACATTAGTATGTAGTCCATTTCATTCTCTGGCAATAAATTGTCAAAGTTCAAATTGTCATAAAATGATCATAATTACCCCTACCCTCCCTATATGTGTAAGATACAGGAAATTATATTGCATAATAGTTATAAAATACAGTATATAGATATGAAGAATCATGCATTATTTATATCAAAGATATATTTTTCGAATTAATATGAAATACAGTTCACTGTACGGCATCATTCAAGTTTTTTAGATAAGAAAACATTCTTTCAACATTTATCAATGAATCAATGCAGTATTTACATAGTTTGATTGTTCTTCCTGTCATTATATTCTCTGACAGATCTATTTCGTTCCTATTAAAGAATTTTTTTTCGCAGTTTTTGATAAATTTTTCTTACTTGTTGTAAGAATATTCCATTTTTCAACCGAAAAATAATAACATTTATAGATAATTCTCGTTATTCTACTTGATATCCGTTTTACATTGTCACAGGTAATCACGAAGAATAAGCGTGAATCACAGAGAAAATTTTATAAGCCTGGTGATGAATATAATTTACTTGAGAAAGGAAATTTGCGGACATTTTTGAAATCACAGATGTCTTAATGACATTCTTTATAACATTCCACATTTTTCCCCCATGCAATAGACTACATATATACACTACATAGTAATGCTATGACCTTAGCATTACTTCTCGTGAACACTGATCTTTGTTGCCGCGAGAAATAAGAAAGCATTTCTTAGTCAAATTTAAATCTCATTAAAGCAAAGAGAAAATATACCAAGAATGTATTACACAAGAAATAATTTTATTTACTAATTCTGAAGTTCATATTTTTTTTCAGATATTACAAATAAAACATATCCATGAACCAAATTGCGAATAAAACCTTTAACTCGTCAGCACACCCGCCCCTTTCCATTAAGTTGCTACACACGTGGGATAATTCTCACACCATTTTGTCTCCCATTGCATATTTGGCTAACTGCATTTTAAAAATAAATCTATTCCTCTCTATTGTAAAATGCATCATACTACTTCTTTTAGGGGAAAAATCATGCTTTTCATATTTAATTTCTGATTTTGTAACAATTTCTGGAAAAATCACTTTTTTTTTTTGGAAATATTCAAAGGATTTGTTTTACACCTTGAAAGAGGAATTATTTAACAAAATTGATAGTAATTATATTTAATACCCTTTCATCAATATATACAAGTAGCTTTTATATTAGTCTTCCAATAAATTATTTTAGTGTGTGTTATCCTGTAAGAAATGAACGTCTAGAAATGAAACGTTTGTAAATTAGCGGGAATATTTAATCCTAAGGCAGAATTTCACGTTGTTTTGCAAGTAGCTTTCAAATTATGCTTAAAAAAACTGCAAAATGATAGTTTAAGGGGCCGTCTATGATAGAGGTGACTAGATATTTTGAAATTTCTTGTGTTATCCTGTAACCTAGCAATCTTCAATGACTGCTTGAGTGGCGCTTAAGAAGCCTTGATCAAGAAGGGAGCTCTCTCGGTCAACAATTGAGTACTGAACTTCAATTCGGTTAAACCCCCTAAGATACGCTCGTTTTAAAATAATTAATTTCTCGGAAACTTATCGTACGAAGTGAATAACAATTTGTTTTTATGCTAATTGAAGAGTGTAGAGTTCATTTATACTGTCAGAATTGTGTACTGCTATTGAAAAACAAAGTTAAGGTTCGTTTTAATATGTAGATGGCCCCTAAGCAAATTTTATATACATCATTTAAGAGTAGACTTTATTTCCAATAGTTCGGTACCAGTAACTTTCTTCTACGATAATTTTTTGAGGAGTTAGTAGGGGGTGTTTTCTTTTTATTTCCACGAGTGTACAACGCAGGTTAGAAGGGTCCTAAAAAAAATTATACTTTTTTTTTTAAAGAAATTAGTTGGATATGCCAATCCAAAAGCTTTGTTCTTTCTCATATATTTTAATATTTCAACATGTTATTACAGATGTCAATATTTCATTTTTATTAGTTCAATACTATAGCAACTTTGATTTTCATCTTAAATTTCTGCTTCAGTCAATTAATCGGATTAAAAATGCGTTAATCTCGATCATAATATTTATTAATATCACGAATAGTCGCGAATAGTCGGCTTATCAGGATGGGAATTTCCCGTCGATTCACGAGCCACTGATGTACAATAAAACTGCGAAAAATTAAGACGATTTCACAAAAATCGCTGCTATAGGGCTCATTTTCTGGCAGAATTTTTCTACATTCAGTTAGGATCTTCCTGCCATTGCCAAAAACAAACACAAAATATTTGGGTTTAATTCTGTACATAACTTCATACACTTTTCGAAAGTACAATAATGAAAATGGCACAAAAATCGCTATTATTGCACAACCTTCCGGCGGAATTTTTTCAAATTCAGGGAGGATCTTCTTGCCATGGACAATTACCATACACAAAAATTTTGGTTAAATTCTATGCATAACTTCACACACTTTTCGATGGTACGATATTCAAAATGGCATAAAAATCGATATTACAGCGTTCCTTAGAGGCGGATTTTTCGTAAATTAAGAAAAGGCCTGCTTGCCATAGCCAAGAACTTAAAAAAAGTTTTTTGGTTCAATTCTATGCATAACTTCATACACTTTTCGACGGTACAATATTCAAAATGACGCAAAAATAGCTATTACAGCGCATCCTTCCGACGGAATTTTTCCAAATTCAAAGAGAAGACCTTCTTGTTATGACCTAAAACTTAAAAAAAATTGGTTCAATTCTATGCATAACTTCATACACTTTTTGATGGTACAATGGCAACAGACACACGAATAGACGGATACACGGACAGACAGACATTTTCTATAAACATGTTTGGGGGATCTCTGACCCCTAAAACGTGTAACTCCGTCGAAAACCTGAAGTCAAATAAAATATCGATTACAATACTTTCTTCTATTGAAGATAGAATAAAGTAAAAATGCGATTGGGTTTAAATTTATCCCACATCGTGTTTTTACGAGTAAAATTCATTATACATTAAACTGGGTATGAAAAAGTATATTAAAAAAATTAATGTATTTTCTTAAAATGTATCATAGTTAAGCCACACATTTTGAGTTCCCAAAGAATAATTACAGAATCCTGCAATTATTAAACAACTACCTTTTCCAGTGTTTTTCATTTAGTGAGATGTAGGTGAAAAACTTTGAAGCACATTTTCTCGTATCTGGATTTTATTTGATTCCTGATTTCACTATTTCTCTTTTTGGGTTCAAAAACGTAAATTTTAAAAGATGGCACAGTCCTTGGTTATCATTCTCTTTAACAAAATTGCTAAAATTAAATAAATATTAACAATTTTAGTAATATATTTGTTTTTATGACATGATTTACTAAATAATAATAAGCAATATAACTGAATTTATAGCAAGCCATCCTCCCTAAAATATGCGAAGAGTAAAGATACGGATCTCTAGTAAGGATACAAGAAGACGTTTCTATGAAATAAACATGCTATTGAAAAATTTTGGACCTTCAAGCACCAGGAATCAAAGGATAAGTTTATAATAAACAATAAAGGGTCATGATATTATAATATTTTGATTTCTCAAACCGGCTTTAACGCACAGTTCGGCATCTTGAATTTTAGATACCTAATTATACAATTCATTCATAAATATATCTTTTATTTTTTATGTAAATCATTTTGCTGAATTGTTTCCGGTGTTTATTTTCTACATATTTTCAAATGTAAAATACAGCAAGGTTTCATCATATATATTAAGTACTTTTGTTAACATCTCTTTTTCTTTGTATCTACAAAACGCAAAAGAAGGAATGACGTATTATTAGAAAGGTTTTTTAAAGGGCTTCTGCCATAATGCAGATCTCCCAATTTCTTAAACATTTTTTTAAATTACAAATTGCAGCTAAATAAAAATAAATTCGCCTTTTTTTCATAAATGAAGTGTTTTTTTAAATCAGTGTTGCGAAAAATATAAAATACTAGTAAATCTGCAGATCAGGAGCCTCAACGTCAGCTCTACAATTCATTGTGTTTAGCATCCTTTGAGTAATATTAATCTTTCTACAAAAAACGAAATTTAAAGTTTTGAAATTACATAAACATTTATAAAACGAAAAAATGTTTCGAAGGTTTCTGACATTAGAAGCGTTAAATTAAACCCCTTGTTATGTAATGTTATTCTGAAAATCTCATGAGCTACTTATTCTGGTAATTTTTAGATAATAAAGTAGATTTCTTCAGGGGGGCAGAGCCCCCCTGAACCCCTTCGTAATGTAATTTAATTTACATTTGTAATTATCAATTAATTGTGTTAATGTCCTTTAGTAAATTCTACCAATAGACGGAAACGTACATGAATTCTTTTCTACAGCCCTGTATATTACGTGAAGATTTTTACGCGTCGTCTATAACATTTAAATTTAATGCAGACAAAAAACCCTCTTAAAACTGCTCATATCACATTTCCGGGGATTAGTATGCATAGTGTGCACCATATATCCAGTTTCTGAGGAGTCCTGTATATGGTTCTATTTAAATTCTGCAAACATTTGTTAGTATACTAAATGTATTTGGGCTCGGAAATACATAACTCAAAAAAAAAAAAAAAAAAAAAAAAAAAAAAAAAACACTGAAGCAATTCGCGCTCATTTTCATTTATACTTACGAATTCATTTGTGTATCCCTGTACATGGTCTATACAATATTTAAGCACTACTTATTAAGCACAAATTTACTTAACGTTAAAACGCACACCATAATCGAAAATGCTCTTCAGCAATCATCCCTAATAGACCAGAACTGTATCCGAAATATTTTATGTGACCCTATAAATGAACGATAAATACGATACAAATCATATTCAAGCTTCTTGTAGTCAATCACAGTAATGTAATTTAATTTCATAATGTTTGAATTAGTGCAACACAATTAACACACTGACGACAGGCAATTTAATTAAATCTGGGTTTAAAAACAGTAGAAGCTCCTCCCTCTTCTGAAAGTGTCTCGGAATTTGGTTTCTGAGATATCTTTTTCATGTTTATGCAGCAGTAAATATCTTTCAATGTACGGATGTAATATATAATGTCTTACAATCTATAAAAAATATGGACAACACAATATAAATGTCTTTTCTGTAAGGTAGAAGTCACTCCCTTAGCCAATGATGTATTCTGAATAAAAACGAGAATTTTCGTTTCCCGTCGCTAATGTGTTAAAATAAGCTGTGAAGAGTTTTTTTCCCCCGTAGACCACATTTTAATCGACCACTTTTGTGTGACCCTGAAAAAAACATATGCTTTGCACCCCATATACTACAAAAATGTTTCAAAAATACATATCAATTTTATTATTTTGTAACAGAGTAACATCATTAAAAAACGCCACAAAAGGATTTTCTTCAAAGATTGTAATATTATGAATACTTTTGAGTTACCTGTACGCATGCTGTAAGTGCTACACATAACATATTTTATAGTAACCAGGTTCTAGTGCACCTTAATAAAGTATATAAATTTCATTACGTTTAAAATTGTGTAACATTATTAAAATACACCGCAGACGATTTTTCCCAAAGACTATAATGTAACGGAATAGTTTTGAGTGCCCCTGTAATTAAGCTATGAATGCTACACTCTTCATTTTTAATACCAAACATACTTTGGCAAACCTCAATAACGTATATCAATTACATGTAATCCCGACTATATTTACGCGAGTTAGAGCACGTAGAGAAACACGGCAGGCGACAGATAGAAAAACTGAAGTCATAAATACTTTTCATCCATGTTGGAAAGTGTTAAAAAGGATTTACATGCCTTTAACTGTACTTTTTTTTCACTTATAGCATGGTTAAACATTAGTTTAAACATCCTAATCCATGCGATAGCAATAACATATTAAAAGCCCCCCAAAATAGGCATATCTGGAGATCTATAAATCTACTGGAAAATAATTCATTATCGTGCCCACTGTTAATTGCATAAATTGCATCGATTTGGCGCGATAAAATATTTTTTGTGATAGCCTTTTAATAGTACCTGCAACAAAATTAACGTAATTTACTAACTTCATTCATATTTGACGCAATGATAGGCTACTAATAACAGTCGCTAGGCAACAAAGAAAAGGAAAAAAAAAAGAAATATGTATCATGTAAAACAAGAAAATTAATTTAAAAATTCTTTATATTATTGGAATACATGTATAAATGTCCTCAAAACATTATACACGTAAATAAAAAAATCTTATAGATATATTGATAAAACTTCAATACAATAGGTATAATTTAAAACCTTTATTTGGAATTTTAGTATCATAATTTGACATTTAAATCCATTAATCAAACGTGCCATTTTCTTTCAACAAATCGAAATTTGAAAATCGTCTGACTTGCCGTAGAAAAGCATTATAAAGAAAAATAAAATATTCCATATTTTCCGAACGAATGAACCAAATTTAACCAAAAACTATACAGCTACGTCCGGGTATCTCACAAATATGCCCAATTAATTTCAAGCTGATCGGGTGCTTTTTGCGGCAGTTATCGCGGAACAGACGGACAGACAGACAGACAGACATCCGGAAATCAAAACTTTTCGTGTCTCCACAGTAAGCCTTCACTGACGTTTCGGCAATTACATTATACCATACTCAGCAATGATTGTAAAAAATAAATACTACACAAAAGTGTGATTATCTGCACGAGTTTATTTTATATTCATGATTAAAATGCAAAATTGAGTTTGAAATGTTTAGAAGAATAGACATTACCGAACGACTAAAGGTTTCCACGTGTATCCTATAATTTATGCTTTGTATACATATTTTATATTATATTAAACTGCATTTTATCTGTATTAAATTTATTTGCTGTCCAGTGTTTTTCCGAAGCGATGGCATCATTAAATGTTGTAAAATAGGATTGCCATTTTTGGGAAAAATATGGACCTTTTATCGGATTTTTATTTAATTTATGCGTGTGCATCCCCTACTGTTTAGTTGTTTTCGTTGTTTTACCCTGACTGTGTCGATGCGAGTACTGTATCGGAATGCTAGTAGATGATTGTAAGTGGATGACGTAATTGAATGATTATCTTCCAATTGGACATACAATTTTTTAGGATTTACAAAATTTTTAGGTATTTATTTTTTAATACTTCATTATTATATTAATATACAAGAATGTCGAATTTAGCCAGCCAACTCAGAACAATTAATCCATATAAGATTACACTGTTTCATTGTTTCGTTTTTAATGAAGATCAAGGTTACGACAACCGAAAAAAAATAATAAAAGATGGTCTTTGATTTTACTTCCAAAGCTGCCGGTCCTGATTATAATTCAAAATTTGAAGAAATTGGGGAGAATGACTCAAAGCTGCAACTCCTTTCCGTAGAAAATTTGTTATACCTAGACGTGCAGTATCCATCAGAAGACATTGCACGACGTATTTTAGACGTGATATCTGTCATAGAGACCATTAGTCACGCGTTTACAGAAAATTCACAAACTGAAATTGAAGAACAACAAAATGATACACATACCAGATATCCAGCATCATAAAATGTGTACATGAAGATACCATCTCTTTTTCTCCTCAAATAAAAACAAGTGTCTTAAATACCCAGGATCCCGTGCAGCTTCCTATTAAAACAATCATCATTATACATATTCTTTCTATTTTCAACATCCCTTTTCTCTTGACTAACATGAAAGAGGTGTCATTGGTTTGATGTTTTGCCCACATCGGACATCACATACTGAATTTACTACTATATATAGTACTAGTATACTGTTCGGTCGTTTTTATTCTTTTTATTATTGGAAATGACTATTATCGTCTGCGTTTGTTTATATAAGTTCATAGAATGTTTTGTTGTGAAAGAGGTAGCCATGAGCGGCTATCTTGTGATATTATTTAATAAAAACAGTGCAGTGAAGTTTTGTTATTTTGAGTATTTGCGAGTCTTTAATATGAGATAGCATTATGGTCCGTCGAGCAACGAAGAAGCAGCCTAGGATTAAATCCAACGAGCTTCTAAAATCAAATTTTAAGTTGAGTGAAACGCCTACATGAATGGTAAGTTCTAAGAGTTCCGTGCTAAGAAATTCGTCAAAAGATTATTCGAAAAGTAAGTGAATGTGTTTTTTCTTATCTTTACTTTTTATACATACATTAAATTATGTTTAAAGGAGCGAAAAGAGGATTTAAGGCCTAGCCACTGAAATAAATCTAAATGTTAATGAAAAAATGACAATTGCTGATTTAAACTTTATTATTGAAGAAAGTGAAATGTATAAAATTAAACCAGATTTTGTGAAAGATATAGCAAACGATATAACTGAAAATCGTAAACATGAGGAGCAGAGGCCAATTGATGAGGAGCAGAGGCGAATTAATGAGGAGCAAAAGCTAATTGATGAGGAGCAGGAGCAAAAGTGAATTGATAATGAGCAAAAGCAGTATGATCTGGAAAAAATGAAAATTGAAATAGAATTTGCTAAAATTAAATCTGAATCTAAATCTAATATTAGTGAGAGTGAAATAAAACTAGAATCGTTAGATCAATTGATAAAAAGTATTCGCACTTTGACTAAAAATTCCTATACGTCCTGAAGGATGGGGCTTTTTCTTTTCTTCTTTAGAACGAGCTTTTAAGACTAAAAATGTTCCAGAACAATATAAAGCAGAAATTCTGATAAATGTATAAGGAGACAAAGCATCTAACATAATAACTTACTTACATGATAGTGATATCGAGAATTGTGCAAAAATAAAAGAATTAGTGTTAAAAGAATTTCAACCTACACCTTATTTTTGCTTAGAGCCATTTAGAAAAGCTGTTAAACAACCAAATGAGACTCATGTACAGTTTGCTTCACGTTTAACGACAAACTGGGAATATTATTTAAATTTAAAAAAATGTATCCCATTTCGAGAGTCTAAAACAATTTATAGTATGGGATAAATTTTATCAAACATTAGATAAAGAAACAGCTTCCCACATTAGTGTGAGACAAGGAGATAAATGGTTTTTACCAGAAGAATTGGGACGAGAGATTGATTTATATTTCACATCATGCGGAAAATCTCTTACTGGGAATTTTAGTGTTAATCGTAAGCATACTAACTCCAAAAGTGTATCTAAAGTATTTTTATCAGATTTTAGAACTTTAAGTTGCATTTTTTGCCACGAACATCACATTCTTTCAAAATGCCAGCATTATTTAAAATTATCTGTCAATGAAAGGGTAGACGTTATAAAAAGTAACAAGTTATGCTTTAATTGTTAAAATTCACATTCAGTAGCAAATTGTCCATCAAAGTACACGTGCTTTTGTAAAAAACGTCATCATAAAACTATACATTTCCTCAAAACAAATAACAACACATACGTGAAAAAATATGTTTCATCGGAACAAAGTAAAGAAGGGAAGGTAAATGTGGAAGAATGTCCAGATTCTAGGCCAACAGATCGTGGCACATCAGTCTTGAACGCTAATGAAGAAGAGTTCGTTCAGAAAACCTTTATTAGTAACTATTCGAATAAAAAGAGCAAAGTTTTACTTTAAACTGTAATATGTTTTCTAATTAATGAATCGGGATGTAAACATAGAGTAAACTGTTTATTAGATGTAGGCAGTGAGTCTAATTTTTTATCCCGCCATTTAATAGATCTAATGCATTAAAAAAAAAGAGAGAACAAAAATCTAAGTGTCAGGTCTAAATGATGCTACCTTGGTAATAAATCATAGAGTTAATACATCAATATGCAATAGAGATTAAAGTTTTGTGAAAAATTTAGATTTCATGGTAGTTCCAAAAACAACTGCAGATTTAAGGCCTTCGCGTCCAATTGAAATCTCAATATAAGATTTACCTAATGTAAAATTAGCAGATGACAGTTTAAATATCCCAGAACATGTACATATGCTCTTAGGAGCAGGGATTGTTTATGAGCTTTTGAGACCGGCACAAATTCGTGTTAATAATTTTAATCTTATTTTGCAAGACACAGTTTTCGGTTTTGTTGTATCGGGAAGTTTTCCGACAGAGAATGAAAATAGAGTTCAGTGTGGGTTTATGAAGAAAGAAACTGATCTAGATAAGACACTTAGAAAATCTGGGTGATAGAAAATATCGAGGTTGAAAAACCAAAAAATAAAGAGACTTTAATTTGTGAGAAACATTTCATAGAAAATTATACACGAGACAAAAACGGTAAATATGTTGTTAAAATGCCCTTAAGTGGGTAGGGTACCTCTGAACCCGTCGAAAAAGTAAAAAATATCAGTATGGTCCAAGCTTTCAAAACTTGTCTAATAAGTCAAAAATAAAAATAAAACTTCATTTAAATATAAAGCTTAAATTTAAATTTAAATTTATATTTAAATATATATATATATATATATATATATACTTGTAAATTCGTAAATAAATATTGAAATGATAAGTTTAAAAATATATGATAATAAGAGAAAAAAAATCTTGCGCGCATGATAAAATCTGAAAATATGCATATAAAGAGGAAATTTTGGTGAAAATAAATACATAATAGTGTTACCTTTATGCTAAAACCAGGGTACTTCAAAAAAATATTGACTAAATTAAAATATTAAGAGAAAATTAACAATTTTCCCTTTAAAAAATATTTTCAAAGTAAAAAAACATAAAAATATTAAAATGTTACCTTTTTCTGGTTTTAAGTTGTAGATAATACAGAAATAAATATGTTTTGAAAATTTCTTTTGATTGCCATACATAGTTTTTTAGAAACACTGCGCGCAGTAACAAAATTCATCATTTTGAATAAACGCAACGCAAAGTTTAATTATCCTATGTAGTCTTAATATATTGTCTTAATAAAACTAGCATAATTAGTCAACTAATGGGAATTTTTTAATGCGGTTTTTTTTCATATTGTTCAGAAATGATTACGATATCAAAATATGCATTAAAAAATTCGAAAATTTTGTAGGTTTAAAGGTACCCTACCCCCTTAAAAGAAGATCAAACTATTTTAGGAACCTCAAAACAAATTGCTACGAAAAAATTAAATTCTTTATGGAATCGTCTAGCAATAGATCCTGAGTACTTAAGATTATATTAAGATTTTTTAAAAGAATATCAACAGTTAGGCCACATGGTTGAAGTTAACGAAAGCGAGGAAAAGAATGGATCCTATTACAATTCCCATCTTGGAGTGTATAGAGGAATAGAAAAAAAACTATATCAACGCCTTTGAAAGTTGTATTTAACGTGTCTTCCTTAATAACTAAGGGAAACTCACTTAATTCTATTCAGTATAACGGAGGTGTAAAACAAGATGATTTATTCTCAATTACGGTGAGATTAAAAAAAATATCGTTGCTTTCACTGCAGATATTCAAAAAATGTATAGAGCAAATCTCTATTCATCCAGATCAGAGGAAGCTGCAAAAAGTCTTATGGAAGGAAGATCTTAACGAGCCAATTAAAAATTTTGAATTAACGACAGTTACTTATGGTACTGTTAGCGCATCTTTTTTGGCCATGAGAATACTACCTAAGTTGTCTAAGGATGAAGGAAGCAAGTTTCCTTTAGCAGCACCCGTACTGAGAGAAGACATGTATATGGATGACATTCTATCTGGAGCTGATTCTTTAAGTTCTGCATTAGAACTCCAAAATCTATTAATAGAAATTTTAAACAGTGCAGGAATGTTATTACATAATTGGTGCAGTAATGCCCTACAACTTTGTCAAACAAATGACAAGACCCTTTGGTGATTCAGAAGAATCTAAAGCGTTAGGAGTTTTGTGGAAATCGAAAAAAAAATTGTTTAAGTTTCAATGTTAAAATTCATAATGATGTAAATGTCACTAAGAGACAAGTATTATCAACTGTATCAAATATATTCGATAACTTAGGTTTAGTATCTCCTGTTATAATTAAAGCAAAAATATTTATGCAGAAGTTATGATTAATACAATTAAATTGGGATGATTTGCTAAAGGAGAAAGAAGCTAAGGAATGGAGAGAGTTTTCTGATACCCTACAATTAATTAATAAATTTGAGATTAGTAGGTGTATTTTATTAAAAGATGCAGTTATGATCGAGTTACATTGTTTCAGCGCGCGTCTGAAGCAGCCTATGGTGCGGTAGTTTACTGCAAATCAGTGAAAGAATCAGGTCAAGTGCCTGTAAATTTAGTGACAGGTAAATCCAGAGTTTCTCCCTTAAAGCAATTAACTGTTCCAAAACTTGAGCTTTGTGCAGCAGTTTTACTGACAAAGCTTATTAAACGAGGGATTTCTGCCCTCAATATTAGTGTAAATAAAATCTTGTGGTCCGATTTCATGATAGTATTATCCTGGATTAACAAAGAGCCATACGTTCTAAAAACTTTTGTTGCAAATAGGATTTCTACAATACAAGAACAAACTGAGGGAATGCATCGGCGACATGTTCCATCTCAGCATAACCCTGCTGACCTTCTATCAAAAGGAGTTATTCCTGATAAGCTATTCTCAAATGAGTTATGGTGGAGTGGTAAATTGTTCAGGGTTCGTACGGGTCCTTAAATTTCCAGACTAAGAAATTCTTCGGTACCAATATTTTCTTATAGAAAATACACCCTCAAATAAGGGGAAATTTCACACATTTAAATTAGACTTTTTTTCTATAAAAAAATACTGATATTTGGCTTTGAAAATAACGGGACCCGTACGAACCCTGTGGTTCCTAAAGGAAAAAAGACTGTCCCAATACAAATATTCCTGCAGCAGTTAATTCCAATGACTTTTCAGACGAACTGAAAAATATTAATATAAGTGACTTTAAAAGCATATCTGTTTATACAGTTTCTATTAATTCTTTTGTGCATGATATAATTGATTTAAGTAATAACTATTGTAAAATAATTCGTATTTTAGGATTTATTTTCATGTTTCTTAGTAATTGTAAAAAAAAAGGAGGATCCTCTGGACCTCGAAGAGCTGAACAAAGCAGAAAGTTGTGTTCAACGTGAGTTTTTTGACAACGAAATGAAATCCTTGCAAAAATCAGGAAATATTAATAATAATAGTCAGGTAAAAAACCTCCATCCATTTATTGATAAAGAAGGTCTTCAAAGAGTAGGAGGTAGGTTAGCGAACAGTAATTCAATTGCCAACCAAAAATTTCCAATTTTACTACATAATAAAGGTAAACTTACTCAAATGATAGTAGAATACTTTCATAAACGGTATTTACATTTAAGTCCACAAGCTTTACTTTTTTAATTAAGGCAGAAGTTTTGGCCTTTACATGGTCGTAATATGTAAAATAATAATATTAATAATAATAATTCATAATTGTTGCGAGTTTCATGTTATAAATATTGTAAATAGTTTTCATCCTTCTTAAAGCAGTAGGTTTTATAGGATACTTTGAGTGTAAATATGTAAGATTGAGCTAATTTCTGTGAAATAATTTCTGTTGAATATCAATGAAAATATTTATAAAAATGTGTATTGAGAGTGTATATGTGCTATTTGAGTTATTTAAATGGCATTTATTTTATCCAGAAGCTTGGAGTTTATTTTGATAAAATCGAATTTGTTAACCTTTAAATACTTTTAAAATAAAGTATTTTTGAGCTATTTTTTTAGATAAAATATGAGAAAGGAAATAAATTCCCGCAGCATTTAAAATAAATTTAATTTGAGTATTAGATGCCATGAGTGTACATCATTGCATAATGCATGTAGGATTTTAGAGTAGTAAACATTAAAAAAAAAAAAAAAAAAAAAAAAAAAAAAAAAAAAAACGAGGCGTTTTTAAGAGACCAATTTAAAAATGATTGTCTGTTACCTATGGAAAAATGATTATTATCTTTGTAATTGTCAATTTATTGTTTACTAGTACATGCTTTATTATTTGTTTAAAATTTAAAGTGTAGTTAAATGTATTATAAAATATTAAAGTTAAATGTATTATAATAGTGGTTGAATGAAAATCATTCAACGGGGGCCGGTATGTTCGGTCGTTTTTATGCTTTGTATTATTGGCAATGACTTTTATCGTCTGCGTTTGTTTATACAAGTTTATTGAATGTTTTGTTGTGAAAGAGGTAGCCACGAGCGGCTATCTTGTGATATTATTTATTAAAAACTGTGCACT
This sequence comes from Maratus speciosus, assembly GCA_963932465.1. NCBI lineage: Eukaryota > Metazoa > Arthropoda > Arachnida > Araneae > Salticidae > Maratus > Maratus speciosus. The sequence continues at coordinate 196,519,885 of OZ010792.1, read as the reverse complement.
GAAGTTTTGTTATTTTTAGTATTTGCGAGTCTTTAATATGAGCTAACATATACTACCACTATAGTACTACTATACTAATACTATAGTACTGCTATAGTATTACCACTATGTATACTATGCACAACGATGAATGAGACATCATTTAATAGTATTTTTTACTCGTATCTGACATTGCGTACTGAATTTTTGTAATAGATTTAGGTTAAGTATCCTATATACATCATACATATTAATTCTGATGGCAACATCCCTTTTCTAAGAACATACAAAACGCACAAAGATGAATGGTGTATTATATGAAATGTGTTGACAAGCATATAGTACACTCATATTCCCAGCTTCGCGTGCAAAAATCCGACTTGTAATTTTTCATAAAACTCCTAAGCCGTCAATCTTGAATAATCCAGAATAATTCATTTCTTTAGTTGTACACATTCGGAATACTGAAAATGACTTAGACTGAAAAAGGCCATTATTAACGTTTTTGCAGAATGACTACTCATATCAGTTAAAATTGGGATCTCTTGTGAACAGGGCCGAAACTAAAAGGATGAAGAGGGGGCATATGCACCGGGTGCCAGAACGAAAGGCGAAGAGGGCGGCCAAATTAAGATTATGTTTGTCGTTTCATACAAAAATGTATATATATATGAAATAAAAAAAATCTCCAAAACTTATGTTAAACCTATGGGAGCGTTCTTTTCAAATAGGTGAAAGTGACAGTAACTTTATATGTATATATAAAAAAAAAAAAAAAATCTGCAACTGAAATCGAAAAAATAAACCCTAACCCAGTTAGAATTCAATATTTCAGCTATTTTAAGCAAGAAAAATAAATCATTTAAAACTATTAATATGCAAGTGAAAAAAAAAAAAACGCTTTCATAGGTTTAACATTAGCGATCCAGTTTCTTTACGTGACTAGTAAGGCTCTGTAGCATCTAAACGCTCAAACTAATGTTAATCGTATGGAAGCATTGTTTACATATTCATTTTAATTACTATTAAATGATTTTTATTTCTTAAAGATTTTTTTTTTTTTTTTTTTTTTTTTTTTTTTTTTTTTTTTGCGTAATGTCGATAATTTTTATTGTGCGTGAGAAGTGGGAAGGGCGCCAAAATCCATATTTGCCCCGGGCGCAAAAAAAGGTTAGTTCGTAACTGCTTGTGAATGAAGATTTTCTTTTCACGTACTACATAATGTAAGTTTTAACATTGTTGAGAAATTGTTTGTAGAGATTCTTATTTTACATGTAAATTAAGCATTTTTAACTGGTTCTTCTTTATGGCAGTGGTTTTCCACCAATGGCTCTCCAGAGCCTAGGATCTCTGATGCATTCTCCGAAAAGAATTTGAATGAAATCAACACACTGGAAGTGTGTGGTTATTCGAAAAATATGTATGAGTTTTATTGTTAAAACTGTCACTGTAAAATAATCATAACTAATTAGGGTTAATTATACTCTCGTATTGTTGTTTTGTTATTATTCTGTGTAAAATTTTGATTATTTTTTCTGCCATTACTGTCTTTTCCGCAAAGAACATGTAAGAATTAAGACACAAAAAGTAGATTCGAAAAAAGAAATGAATTTCTATGATCTTTCTAGCATTGGCCTCGCTATGTGAATTGGGATAAATTGTTTACAAACAGCTTCATGTTTTCTTTGAGACATACACTGTAGCCAAATAAATAAATAAATAAACAATGACGTCATATTAAAACGAATAACAAATATTTTTTTAGTAATGGAAACTATTCTCGCTTTCGGTTCGAGGCTACAAAAACCGCCAATTTACCAATTTTTGGGTCACAGAAATACTGTTCATACTGATTAATAAGTTTGAATACTAGAAAACAGGAATTCTGCTGTTTCAGAATTTAGTGTCACCCCTGATGGAAAAAAAATTGTATATATAAATGGTACAAAACATATTTCAATTTTAAGACTTACAACACACGCTTTTATTTTATATAAAATGGCGTCATTCGCATCCACTTAAGAATTCCACATTTACGATCCACGCTTAAACATTTACTGTAAAGTATGCATAAGACGTCAAAATCGTCAAATAATACACAAATGCAGCAAAAAAAAAAAAAAAAAAAAAAAAAAAAATGCCGTCATTGAAGAAAGTAGATACTTAAAATTAAATATAGTTTATAATAGCTCCATGTTTGTACAGAAATCATTCGCTTATATTTTTTCATATTAGCACGTATTTTAGTTACATTTTCTTTCGGTTTTTGCAATAAAATGGCAACAAAAAGATATACTTAATATTTTACAACTATTTTTCCTTTACTTTCTACAGAAGTGGAGTACTTCCGTTGCCAATATTAAGCAAATGGCTCCAAAAACTACAAAAAAATTAATATTTCAAAAATAAATGGAGATACAGTTTTCAAACAAATTGCATTAAAAAGCACTTTTTTTTCTAATATGACGGTAGAAAAACTGAAAATGTGCGATGCTTAGAAGTTTAAAAAATTGCTATAGAGTATTTAATCATACTGCTTTGCTTTACGGCTGGCTTCTGTAAGGTAACGTTATTTTTTGGAGGCGACACAAAATAAGCTGAGAGAAAGAAATAGCATACCGTACCGGGAGCCAAAAGGAAAAAAAAAAACCCTTAAAAAAAACCTTACAGTTGATTTTGCTGCAAATCGCTTCACTAGTATTAAAATACAGCGTTTTTTAAACTTCAGTATTGATATTCAGTAAATTGCTGTTATTTCAACACCGCCAAAACTCTCCGGACAATGAGATATCCACAGGCAGCATCAAGCCAAAATAGATTATTACTAGGGGATCAGCACCCTGCTCGCCAACCCCCTTGATTTGTTACGCAATTCATATTGGGATCGCTATAATTCATATTCGCTCGCTCGCCACTATTTATGCCAACTCCAGCCAGAATGAGTGCTATCAAAAATTATTACAACGTATTAAATTCACAAATATTTTTAATGTATAAAAAAGTAATGGAAAACTTTGTTGAAAATGCAAATAAAAATGTACCTTGGAAACAGAATTAATTTAAAACCTTAGTGAAAACACAATAAAAAATATTTTTAGTTGGGCTGCTATGCGATCCGAGCAAGCAACATATGAAATTTACAAATATTTTACTTCATAAAAAAGTAATTGAAAATTTTGTTGAAAATATAAATAAAAATGCATTTATCAAAAGTTTGGCGCTGTGATTTGTTGATCGTCATTGAGAAAGCTAAGCGAACAGGAAATTGACGCCGTTTAAATTTAAATGGCATGTTAGTGTCAGATGGGGTCCTTCTCCTTTCATTTTACCTATAGTATTGAAAATCACGGCTTAAATTAATTTAAAGCTATAATAAGATGCTATAAATGATGCTACGTCTCATGTTATCGAACTGTAAACAAAACGTTTCCGCCTGTGTCTAAATACAACCTTGGATCAAAAAGCTGATTCGCTGAATTCCTCACGTCACCGTGAAACGGACCAATAGCAATCGTCATTCATGTATTGCTCAAACGGTTTGCGCTAAAAGAGAGATTCTCTAGATTTTGATTTGCTAAATGGGTTGGGACATGTGACCGTACCTTAACCACTCAGAATCGTCGCTTTGACTGTTGCCGAATAGCAAGCTACAAATGCAGCCCTTTTTTAGTGCTACGTAAGAGAAATATATATATAGATTAGTGTTAGTGTAGTACCAGTGTTTGCGTCATTCTGATTAGGTGCTTATTATTGAATTCGAAAAAGTGATTTTGGATACTTAAATATGATACTGGATTACATGTTAAAAAAATTCTGGGTAAGGCTTATTTTCATGTTTATTCGTATCATTAATTTAATAACCATTAAATAGGCCAGTTCTCTTCTATAAAGTAAGATACAATTGCATCAACGCTTTTCAATAATTTGTATATTTTGTCTTAATTTTTAAATTTTTCCAATATAGATTTTTTAAAATTATTATTGATTTTTTTTTTGTTTTTTAACCGTAGGACGCTGTTATTATTAACTTACTAGATGGTACCCGTCAAGATTTGACGATAAATAACTTCAATGTTTCATTAGAAAAATTCTTGAATTTTTACTGAATTGCTTTTAAATTAATTATTGAAATTGTGACAAATTTCTATATTGCATAAGTGATTCCCATTCCTTTAAAGCGATAGAGTGTACACTGTACAGTCAGCCAAATTCGATGAAGTCACAGAATTTTAACTTTATAATTTACAATCAATTATGCTTCTTTTTACCAGAAATTTAACAAAAAACAGTGGGTAGAGCATTTATTTTTATTTACTATGGTCTCATTTTTTCGAATAAATAACAGTATTTATTTTTATTGATTTATTATGATTGTTTAACTACATGACCATTAAAAGCTGCCGTGAATTTTATTTTTGTCAGTCTCATTCTCTAAAAGCCCAAATTTGAAACTTGATGCAGCATATAATTTTTATTACTTGAATTTTATTTTTCATTTTTATACTTTTTTAAAATGTTAAACAATGGATACCAAGGTAATTTTTTTAATAGGTCTTATATAAATATCTTTCTTTCTTTCTTTCCGTTTTCTTTTTTTAAGGAAAAGAAAGGCAAACTTTTCTTTCAGACACACACACACATATATTCTTGATAATGGTCAGAAGATATAACAAAAATTGTAGATCAGCTCAATTTATTTAATTGACAATTACATTAAAAATATTTTAGCTTAAATATTTTAAATATAAAATTATTATCATTATTATTATTTTAAAGATTGCTCAGCGTTAAATTTTATTTAATTACAAAGTATTAAAAAATAATAATAAAATAAAAATCATGTAACTTATCCTACTAATAAAATATGTCATTATTGAAATAACTTATCGCGAAAAATATTACAGAAATAATTTTGCCGGGCTTTGGGTTCGAACCTGCTATCCACTACAAAATATCGGCGCTTTATACCGCTGCGTTAGACCACTCAGTCACCGAGAACTCGTTCTCAATCCCTCTAAATTAAACATGGTTGATGCACGTGCAAATGTCCCAAAATGAATCTACTTAAAATTTTACCTTTGCGTTTTAATATATATGATGATTTTATAGTTTTTGAAGGTTTTAAAAAACTGAAAAAGGATATATGTTATACAACGTAAGCAGTTGTTCGACTTATAATACGGCATCGGAATGCTTAAGCCTAATATGGCCGAAATAAAATGGCTGATTTTAACGAAAGATTATCAAGATTCGGATGAGTTCACTCCGGAAGCGTTATACACTTTGCGCCATTATATATATATTGTGCCGAACTACTAGATTTAAAAAAAAACTCCTCATTCTTTAGATATGTTTTGTTTTGATATACTTTTCGAAATTCAATTTTATCCGATTGTATTTTAATATGCCTTACTAATCTAAATTATACAATATTTTTTTATTCCCCAGAAGCTTTAAGTTCACTTTTTGCAATATTTTAAATATTTTTGTTTATTTAAAGTATTATTATAGTTTATTAAATTTTCAAAAAACAATCTTACGATAGAGAATCTGATTTTCCGGCGGAGATATTCAAATTTTATAAATGCTGGTTTTTTACGAGTATTTTTTTTTTCATTTTTTATATGCAATTGTCAAATCATTTTTTATGTATAAGCTGGAAACACTACTTTATTAATCCATAAAATATCCCAAGTGTTTGCTTACTATTATGGCATCATTCAAAAGGAATTAGCACTAGATGCTGATATTAGGTATTTTGAACATTCTTAATGTTTTGTATGTTACACGAAGTATATTTGAAACTGACATAAGGCATATTCTTATATTTTTTAGAGTGAGTTACAATAGTTTAAAACTTTCTATTTATTGCTTTTTCGGTGTCTTTTCTAATTTTTTTTTTGTTTCTGATTTTGTTTTATGGTACATTTGTATCTTACATATGTATGACAGAATTTATTATGTAACAATGTTATTAAAACAACGATATAAGTAAACATGAAGATAATAGTTATAGTGCTTTTACTCTTCAGAAATTTCTCATAGTATACAAAAAGAAAAAATCAAATAAGACAAACATTGCAAGGCGGGGAGTAAAAATGCAAACACATATCTACAAAATAAAATAGAACAAAAATAATAAAGGCTGAAACTTTACAGTTATGTTGTTAAAAGTTCTGTAAAATTATCAGCAAAAAATGCTGATTTTGTTTATTTATTTATTTATTTTATTTATTTATTTATTTATTTATTTTTTTTTTGTAAAATATAAAAACTAAAATTACTGTAAAATTAGCTCTAAGAAATGCTGTAAATTTACAAGTTTGCTGTTTACCCGTGAAAAGCAGAATTGTTGTAAATTTACAACAAATTGTGCCGGCACATATATTGCCAGCATTTTTTGCTGTAAAGATACAGTAGGTACGCGCCAGATCTTTTACAGTGTTGGCGTCGTTTAGATCTTCCAGGAAAACGACTTTGATTTGACTGCTACACAATTTAATTATTTCAGATGAAGTACTTGAAACTTTTTGCTTCCAAGAGAGCTACGAGGGTACTTGGTAAGACAAATATGGAAAAGTGACTGAAAACTTCCTACTCGAAAGTTACCAAATAGTTGGAGCAGGAGAAGATTATACCATTGAATAAATTGTTACTAAACTTTGTGCAATATATATTTTCAGGGGCTGGCTTGATGAAAAAGCTATTAATTTAGACCCTAATATTCCTTTGACACGGTGCAGCATTGTTCGAATAATCAACGAGAAGGCTGGAGATGTAAAAAAACACATATTGGTCGCCGCAGATGTACTAAATTCGCACCAGAAATGGATGGCACAAAATCGCGGGAGTGGATATTTCCATCCATATTTATTCTTAGAGTTTTATTGCATAGTTCCGAAGAGGGTGTCTTTTTTAAACTACTACAAATCAAGGGACGAAATATCAATCTTTTGGATAGATTTTTATTATTAAAGGAAATATCATGAGTAAACTGTGTAAATGCATGCAGTAATAATGCGTACCCACTGATTGGTCTCAATCTTGCAAACATTGTTCAAATAAAAGATAAGGCAAGTAACTGTAACAGCATTTATTGCGTTCTTCATAGATATGCGCCAGCCTTGGAAAAAAAACGGCTTTTAAAATTATATTGTTAAATGATACTATGGATGTAATATATATATATATAACCACGACCTTAAAAGAGACCTTTTCAGTTTAGTTTCTGAATATACAGGAAAATATCACCAGTCCCTCACACTGCATATGGAAGCAAAGTTGAACTCATTTTATAGAGAAAGAGGAGAACATTTAATGGAAATGTGTGAGATTTAGCAGCATTTTTGTTGAAAAATAATGCTCAACTGTCAAAATTTTTTAATGAAAAGACAAATGGGCATTTTGAATATCTAGCTAAAATGTTTAGCAAACTAAATTAAATAAATTTATTTAATTATTAATAATAATTATTAAATTATATTAATTTTATTATTATTAATTATTATTATTATTATTATTATTATTATTGTTAATATTTATTATTATAGTAATTTATTAGATTAATAATAAGCATTAAATTATATTAATTTTATTATTATTAATTATTATTATTATTATTATTATTTATTATAATAATTTATTATATTAATAATAATTATAATAATAATAATTATTAAATTATTTAAATTTTGTAAAAAAAAACCTGTCAGTTATTTTATACAAAATGCTAATGTGCATTCTTTTAAGAAGATGACTTAGTTGGATAGGGTAAGAAATGAAAATATTGTTAATTTCCCTCTTAAAGAAGGTTTTCTAATGAAAATAGCCTCCAGATTCAAGAAAAAAATAAACAACATTTTTCTCAGTGGCATCTCGAAGCTTTGAAACACTTGTTTAAAAACAATTTTAGACCAATTCAATAAAACTAATGGTCTCATTAACTCTGAACAAGATATAATTGGCACTAAATGCGTTCAGTGACAACAAAAACCATTCAGTTTAAACTCAGAATAATACTAGATACTCATAGATTTGATATCTCACAACGTCACATCATTAAAAATCGCATTTGAAAACTAATGTCTACCAGAGTTTTGGAGTCGTTTGACAAATGAATTCAAAATATAGTATGAGAAAGAAGAATAAGTTTTGATGAATTTATAATCAGCAAACCTTTGTGCGGCGGATTTATTTGCTTACACATCCAACAAAAAACAAAATGTAGATGCAGACGCTAGTCTGTCATTTATCAGCAAAAGGAAATGTATAACAGAAAAATGTGCAAAAGTGTAAACGCAGGTTTTGTCACAGTAAAAAGGTAAAAAATATTGTAAAGCAAATATTTTGATATATCAAATATTTATGACCAAGTTTTGGCAGTAACAGACACTTTAAAAGTAATAGAGAATAAATTGAGTCGTATTGAAAAATTTTCAAAATATAAAATTTACTGAAGGGCAATGCACAATTCATTAGACTACTGTTTGTTCACAATTCCTCTGCTCCAGAGCAATTCATCTAAATGTCATTAATTTGTAAAGCATTACCTGGAATAGACTTAAAGAATTCTAAAAAGGCTCAGAGAGCCAAAACTCTGCTTCAGGGCATAATGAAAAATAATCTAAATTTTATTAGCCAAAAATTGGTTCCCCAAAGCTTAAGATATGTTATATCATTAAAAAATGCAAATATATATATTCACTGCCAAAAGTTAAGAACGCAGAGTAAAATGTTGGTTTCCGAAAACCAATCTGAATTGGAAACGCTGCACTTCATTCCTCAGTTAGATGGAAGTATTCAGATATGTTATTAACAGCCGATAACAGTTTCGTCGAGAATGATGCAAAAAGGCAGTTGTTTAAAAAGGCAGAATTGTGACGGGTTACAGGAGTTATATATAAGCGCTGATAAAAAGTGTTCAGAATTTTCGTGTGTATCACGCATGTATGCCTATGGCTTACAGAAGACGAATGGTATATCTATGGTTGTACGTCCATTGGTGAGACGATATCTGCCACTACTTTGCGCCGAAGGCTACACATGAATCTATTGTACGCCGGGGTACCCCGAATTGGCTTCTCATTTCCGCCCAACCCAGGAAGGCGCAATTAAAGAGGTATTTGAAACATATCAATTGTACTGTGTCTGATTAGTGTAACGTTATGTTCAGGGATGGCCATGCACTGCAACCAGAAGACAAACATTTAAGGGTCTGTAGAGAAGTAGGCACACGCAATCGGCTCTGGAAAATCACCGAAAATGACGCATTCGGAGGGGAAACATCATGGTGTGGACACGGATTTTAGCTGGACATCGCACCGACATGTACGTGTACTACTTTTCTATGACGGCTGTCCGGTATCGGAATGAAATCCTAGATCCCACTGTGAGTTTGTACGATGCAGCAGTTGATCTTGCTTTCGTTTTAATAAATGATAATACCAGTCCTCATAAAACTTTCCTTGTCGCAGACTACCAGTGGAGTGAGGAGATCGCGCATATGGAATATCTTGCGTACTCACCAATTCCATTGGAAATCTTTAGGATTTCCTCGGCCGTGCTATATCTGCACGATTCCCACACCCGGCCACTCTTACAGAATAGCAAACTGCCCAACAGGAGGAATAGCTATTTCTTGACTCAAGTCAGATGATCATCTCATGGAAAGCATGATCACACGCTATAAACGATGTATGCAGGTAAAGGGTGTTCACATACCCAATTAATGTTAGTTGTGTCTGCTTGTTTTGGCTTTAAACATGTTTTTGTTACTGACTGTAATATGATTTCATAACTTATGAAAATTCAATATTGTTTTCATACTTGTATGTAATTCTTTATTTTGCGTCATGCATAAACATATTTGCTACTTTTCTACCACATTTCGCGTCAATCAGGGCAGTACTTGTCAATTTTTCAGCATCTTCGCGCTGCGTGCTTAACTTTTGGCAGTGGATGTATGTATATAGGATGTCTACAAATTAGTTGGGCAAAAAGAATGATTTATTGAATGGATCTGACTGAAAAAAAATTCGAGCACGTATTGTTGTAAAATAGAAAATAGTTCAATTTGCCATCATCACAAATGTTCGATGAAACTACCTTTTGTGACTCCACAAATGTTCCATCGGTAAATCATTTCTTGCCACAGATTTGTCAACATGTTTCTATCGATCAAATTAATTGCAGTGCAGATTCTTGATTTTAGTTCAGGAATGGGTGCAGGAAGTGGCGGCTTGTATACTTGATTCTTTACAAAACGCCGTGCACCAAAATCAAGCAGAGAAAGATCTTTTGTTCGTGGTGGCAATTGAATAACACCTCCGGTCACTAAGCGATACCGTCAGTTTATGACACTTAACGCCATCTATGAATAAACTTCGGCAATATTACTACTAGTCTGACTTTCAACTATTTAATTTCATTTAATATTTAGGAATTCTTAGCTTACGAAATTGCCCAACTAATTTGTAGACACCCTTTATTTATATATAAATACAATTGGAACATTCCTGGTTTTCCAATTAACATAAAAAGTTTCCATCAATATTGTTATACATCAAATGGCTGGATTCAGAAAAAATTGTAGTAATGATTTTAATTTTCATAAACAGATATTTAAGTTTTTGGCTCATTTGTTCTACTATAATAATTACTCACATAATTTTTTAAGATCTTATTGAAAGCTAATCCAGAAAAATAAATGGCAAAGCAAAGATTTGGCGGGATGTGAATACCTGCTTCTGGAAAATTCCTTGTGATTATGTCTGGAAAACGAACGGATCAGTATTGATGTTTGAATTGAAGGAAGAAGGTGGTTTTGGTTTATGAACATTATGATTTTTTGGATACGGGTGAATTTTTTGTTTCTACCAGGTGAAAGAATTTTGCTGTAGTAAACTCGAAGATATTTATTTGTTTATCTCATTTTTTCACTTGTAGGTATGGTTGCAGGCGCGACCATCATGCATTCAGTTTCACTTTATTAGTTTGATTTATTTGTATATTTTTTCTATTACTCTTAAAATATTGTTTGAAGTTTTGTTTACTTTTTCAAAACAGTTTAAGTTGTATAATCTATATGTAAATTTTAGGCTTTAAATTGAGTTTACAAATTGTTTTTATACATAATTAATTATGTTTTCAAATTCCTTTTAAATATAAGACTTGTTTCTCTTTCGAAACATATAAGATTTTACATTGTGGGTTGACTTAGTTATGTCAGTCCATCCACTGAGAAGAAAAGACTGTCTTTTTACTTGTGTGGTTTAATGTTTAATAATATCTTTGTTTATATTTATTTTTTATTGTTAAAAGAATTATTATGTAAACCTTCTTTCGAATTTTTAATGTGTTATAAATTCCATATTTTGATGGTGTATACATTTGTTGCATATCTTATGAACTGTTTTTGCACCTTTTATGCAATAATTTTCATTAATAATATTTTGATTATGTATGTATATATTTTATCGATAGATGGATAAATAGATAGACATATGTAACGCGGTAGAAAAAGTGTCATTAACGAAAATCACTATTTTTTCTACCTATATATATACATAAATAACCACTCTACAAAAACCATAGGTGTGATTATAAATAAATAAAAATAATATAAAAAGTAAACATGAGATTCTTACCCTTGTAATTTTTTACATAGCTGGTCTGTAGCGGACAGTTCATTTATAATCTGACGCAAAATTATGAATATCCTGGTGCCAGACCATTTCATTGTGCACTAAAAGCAGTCTTCATATGTAAAAATTTATTCACACAAAAATTCAGTGAGTATGCCGCTGAAATTGTGTTTGCGTGCCAAGATTTGTCTCGAATTGCAGGTTGCCGTCAGCAAGGGTTGCCACTGGCGACTGTTTTTATATTCTATTCGCGCCGCTATTTTTTAAAAGAAAATTCTATAGAACATTTCTCTCGCACGCGTTATGAAGTGTATGCGGTCGATTTTTAACACTTTCCAACAAAGTTGAAAAGTGTGACTTCGGTTTGTCTGTCCGCTTGTCCGCGCTCTAACCCTCGTAAATATAGTCGGATCGCTCTGAAACTTTTGGATGTTAGTGACCTTTACCATAGCACCATCCCTATTTCAAATAAAGTTTCTAGCATGTTTAGTTCATTCACAGGGACAGTCAAAAGTTTCCCGTTACATTACGGCCTATGAGAAAAAATCGTTTAAAGTGGTTTTTAATGATGTTACATGCTTTCAAACATAATAAAATTCATATGCATTTATCAAATGCACTAAAATATGTATTCTGTAGAATATATGATGCAAAGAATAGTTATTATTCATTTACAGGTCCACACAAAATAATTCCGTTACAGAACGATATAGAGGTGGAGGGAATTGTTTGCGGCTTATTTTAATTATGTTAAATTATTTCATGTATAATGAAATTGATATACGTCGCTGAGGTTTCTTATAACTTATTTCATGTATAATACGAAGTGCATAGCATTTGCAGAGACACACAAAAGATTTCAGATACTATATTGTGTCTGATGTACTGTACAGTAGCGATGAATGCTGGAAATGCATTTTTATATATGTTATGTGCTTTTATGTTTCACTATATTTAAGCATAGCATATGGTGTGTATAAATGTTGTAATCCATATACAGGGCTACACAAAATAATTCGTAATGTTTACTGGGTATGATTGTAAATTGCTTAAAGGTGATTTTTAAATGAGTTATGCATTTTTACGCGGAACTGCATTTGGTTTACTAAGAAATGTTTGTAGAACATAGATAAAATGATATACAGGGTCACGCAAAGAATTGGATACATGGCCGTCTATAAATCATAATTTCTGGAAATGTGATTCCAGAAGTTTTAAGAGTGTTTTATTTTGAATTAAACTTTAGCTAAATAGTGGCGTGTAATAAAGGTACTAGATTAACTACACGGCTGTATAAATGTATACAAGTATATTTTGATCTATTAGTATAAATTGCTGAAAGAGAAATTTCAACCTGTTATGAGTTTTCTTGCTAAACTAAATTTTTCCATTATATAGTATATATATCAACCTACAGATCAAATACAGGGCTGTTCAAAAGAACTGGAATACATATTTGGCTATATACGGTAACTGCAGAAATAAGTTTTTCAAACGTTTCATGCGTTTTCTAAAATGTTTAATTAGTTCTCCTATATACCTTATTTCTCTAAATAAAGTTTTGTTAAAGCATTGAGGAAGTGTTTCATAATCTATGCTAAACGCAAGATTTTTCTTACTTGTTATTTTTTGAAAGTGTTGCGATTTAGAATTGAAAAATAGTCGCCAGTGAATAGTCGCCCTGCGTAACCTGATATACTTCATAGTACTGGACTAACTATTACCGTAACTTCCGGTGTATAGCTCGCGGATCAAACAATCATGTTTCGACCCAGAAATTTTTAAAAATAAAATATAACTTTTATATCACGGCAAATATTGGTCTTCAAATACTGAATAAAATTTCTGGGACCAAACTGAATTATTTGATCTGCCGGCTATACACCTGAAATTACGGTATACTGATAGTTTTTTATTAAACAGATAATGTTTCAACTCTCTTAGACATTTATGATCATTTAGTTGAAAATCAAATTCTAGTTACCGTATTCCAACTTGTAGGAACTTCACGAACCCGGCTTTTGTGAAATTATTTAATAACAACGACACTAATCACCGGACTAGGATGATTATATTTCGAATATTTAAAGACTACAGAATTTTTCAATACGTCAAATTTTAGTATTGCTATAAAAAAGTAAATCTCAAGTTTCAGAATTCTTAATGTGTCACATTTCGGTATTGTTATAAAAAAAATTCACTTTAATATTACTATGCATTATGTCCTTTCATCCTCATTTTAAAACGATTTAGAACTGAGTAGCGAAACTGTACCCATATCATATGAAAAAGATTTTCTCGATGCATCTAGAACTTTTAAACTTATGTATTAAATTTAATAGAATCTATAACGCCAAAGATATTAAACAAAAAATTAGTTAAGATGAAAATCTTTAAGGATTTTTTTTTTCAATGAGGGGGAAATTTAAAACGATTCACATTCATTTTTCAATATTAGTTTTAAAATGAATGTTTTACAGCATTTACTACAGCTTATATTGTTTTTGCTACTCCCAATAATCAATGTTTTGAAAGCTTAATCCAATATGTTTAAATGATTAAATACCTTCACTAAAGTAAAAAGAAACAACAACAACACAAAATTCTGGAAACGTGAACATGTACATACTTTGTAGAATATCATTTAAAAATTAATGTTTTACCCACAAGTTACTCCTATGCTGAAATTATTTTTTAGTTCTTAATAATCAATATTTTAAACATGAAATATAAAGTAAACTAACGTCATTTATACCCTAGTGAAATAAAGGATATTTCCCCTGTCAAGTAACTTTATCGAGCCAAAACTATCTATGTTGAATATTTTCTCTAATGATCAGGTAAAACATAATCTGGCTGATAGAATACACTAGAGGGACTAAAGCAACATTTTGGAGATCCATAATGGGAATTCGTAAATGAGCACCAGAAAGCCATTGGCCTTGGAATTAGGGAGTGAAACTTCCATGATAAAGTATTGGTAAACTGATATTTATGTAAGTATTTGGTGTAGAAGGCTAAATAAGCAAATATTTTTATATAAGGTTTACGTGTAATTAATTAAAAATACTTAATGCACTTACGTTAATATAAAAATATTGGGAAAAAGCCACACATTATTTTTACCGCTAAATCTCTTTGTTTCAGTTTTTATACAAAAATTATTCCTTTTTTAACTATGCATTGTTAATAAGTACATTAAGTCATAAATTATTATTCCAATGCTTTTCCTAAATTTTGAATTTTACAATAGATATCAGTTTTATAATGAAAAGTTTTCCTAAATACATCACTTAATGCTACACATTTTTTTTAATGCTTCTAACAATTAATATTTTAAATGCTTATTTCAAAATTCCTTAACAGTATAAATACCTTTACTAAAGATAAACAATAAAAAAATGAAAAATTTCACAATTTTAAACTTTATTAAATATCCATTTTAATATTAATATTTTACCCACAATGCAGAAAATAATTTTTAGTTTTTAATAATCCATATTTTAAACATGAAATGTGAGATAAGCCAAGATTATTGATACCCTAGTGAAATACAGCATATATTTTGTTTGCCAACTAACTTTATCGAGCTAAAACTATGTATCGCTAATGATCAGGGAAAATATAATCTGGCTGAAGTCCTACACTAAAGGGACCTAAACAGAATTTGTAGATCCATAATGGGAATTCGTAAATGAGAGGAAAAAAGCCACTGGCCTTGGAATTAGGAAGGCAGATTACCATGAAAAAGGATTGGTAAAGTGATCACTGAATGTATTTAATTATTGTAGGCTATGCAAACATATATTTTTCTGTAGAAATTTTATGTGAACTTAATTAAAAATATTTAATGCTTTTGCACTATATGCGTATAAACGCTATAAATGCTATATAAACATTAAAAAATATATATTGATACATAGCAAATTACCCGCATAATTTTTTTTTAGGTAGATTTCGTAAGAAATACTACCTATTATATTCTCCCTATGTTAAAATTTCTGAAAAAGTTTTGTAGTTCTACGCCGCCCCTAGAACCAAAAACCAGCCCCAGTACAAAACTTTATCTATCTATCTATCTATCTATATATATATACTCGTATATGTATATATAGTGAAACTTCTTTTAAAGGCCACTCCTATTCAAGGGCCACCTCTATTAAGGGCCAATATTTTTAGGAACGAAGATTTTTCCCATAGACATAATGTTAAATTATTCCTATTAGGGGCCGCACTTACCCCTGATAAAGGCCATTTTTTCTACATGTGCCTTAAATCGTAAACAGGTATATTGAATTCCTGTACCAAAAGATAAGTGTTCAGCAAACAACTACACTTGCAACAAAAAAGGCAAGGGGAGATGGGAAAGATTTAGTCACACAATGAAGGAACACAAACTTTTCCACAAGTGAGACAAACTGGTGTTCCTCTCACTTTGGTTGACCTTTCAATCTGTAGTGGTTGGATTGGAGGGGAAACTTGACCCTTTGTTGTAGGCACACAAAGGATAACAGGTTGTCTAGAAAAACTTATTCCATATTTACTAAAACTGTGAATGCATATTGAAGTACAATTTTTACACCTGTCAGGAAACACTAACAGAAATAATTAAGCTAATATATCATTCTAAGGCATTAATAAATGATGCAAATTTAAGTAATTTGTTCCATAAAGTAAAAGAATCATTAGAAACCAAAATTGTCTACAAAAAATTTATGAAAATAAACAAACTTCAATAGAATTATTTTCCAATCATGTATAGAGTTTGAAAATGTTAATAAACAGTTTTTCACCTATATAGGTTTCGATTTCCTTATTTTAGGTGTTGTTTTTTGTCACCCCTATTCAAGGGCCACCCCTCATAACGACCAATTTTCAATGGAAGGGCAGGTGGCTCTTATAGAGAGGTTTCGCTGTATACGATATTACTTAATAATTATTATATTTATCTTATAAATAAAATTATACCCTTAATATGCTCTTTTTAAACTGTCAGAATTCGCCATTAACTGCAACTCTTCTAAATACACGTGTAAAGGTATTAGCTGTGTTGATATGGATAGCTGTGTTGATATGGATACAGAATTTATTTAAATTCTGAGATTTAAATTACTGACTGTTTATATTAATGTGTAAGATTTAACTCACGTGATTCATTTTAATTTTTATTGTGCATCGCTTGATGGTCCAAATTTTATGGATTTATTTATCGATTAATTTCTTTCATATTTTTTCTGGTTGCTGTCAATCGGGCAATCGTAGAAATATGCATTTAAGCGGCGCTTATTATTATTTTTACTTCAGAAATTAACCGTATTTTGCTAATGATATCTTAATATTGCCCTTGAAAACGAGTTACGAATCATTAGTACCAATTTTATCCATTTTTATTCATGATAGTTCTCCCTTTTTACATTCGTATTCTAGTTCTTCTTATTGAATTAATATATATTCAATTTTGCTATTTTACTTTCCGTACAATGACTTTATTCGTACTGCCAATGATTCATTTTTTCTGGTGTTTTTTAATTTGTAAAATTGTTATTGTCACATAAAGCTTCGCAAAATATTTCAAATATTTAGGATTTCCTACATATTTATCGTTATTTATTTACCCGTTTTTATGCATTCACCTTCCTGATAATATTTACTTTTCGCATACTTTAAATGTTATGATTTTTTAATACTTCATTTATAAGAGATTGGATCTAATTATTATAAAAGTCATTAGTTATTAGTTAATTTAATAATTGTTGATGCAATTTAATATGTATAATGTCTATATCATGTCTTGATACTCAATTTATAAATTTTATATAAAAATTATGATAATTTGTAATATTCTATAATGATTATATATATATATATATATATAGAGAGAGAGAGAGAGAGAGATAACTTTTTTATGGACACGATAACTACCATAATTCTGCACATATCTCTTCCAAAATGATACATAAAATCAAGGGGTAGAAAATCTTGGTCAAGTTCGCCAATGGGCGAAATCGGAACAAGGATGTGCAAATAGGGAGGAGTTTTGTGAAAACCAAAAACCCCCATAGCTTCTTTATTATAATAGATATCAAATCAGTTAATAGTTATTATTGCTTCTAGGAAAAAGGTCCAAAAATTTATGTATCACAGATTTTTGATAAAATTTAAAATGGGGTCAAGGCGAAAAAAAAAGGGTTTTATGGAGAAAAAAAATTATAACTTCATCAATTCTCAAGATATCAAATTCACTTACAAATGTTATAAATCCTCTTAATATTACCTTCAACTTTTATATTGACAATTTTTTGATAAGACCAATTCTTACCGTAAAAAAAAAAAAAAAAAAAAAAAAAAAAAAAAAAAAACAGAAAACAGAAAACGACGAAAAAAAGTGGGTTGAAGAAGAAAGAAAATTCAATATTTCGTTAATTCATAAAATATCAAATCCGCTTTAATTCATTATAAATCTTCTTAATATTATCCACAACTTTTATATAGACTAGGTTTTTATAGGACTAACTCTTGCAGCTAAATCAAATTAAATAAAAATAGGGGTTGAAGAAAAAATTATCGTATTAACATGATTCTGATAAAACCAGCTCTTACAGGAAAATGAAATTAAAAACTTGTGAAAAGGGGCCAGATAAAATTGTTAAACTAGGTTTATCTCTAACCTTGATTTTGTTTTTGCTGGTGAAATTAGGACTTAACTTCGAAATCTACCTCCGCCTGTAGGCCGAGCCAGCAGGGATTTTGTAAATTTCTATTCCCTTTTCTGTATTATCGAATGTTTGTATTTTTGTATATGTATTCTGTAGCTCATCAAGGTAAACGTTATTATAGAAAATATTTACTTATTTATTTTTAATTTTGTATTTATTTTGACAGAAAATATGCGCTAAATATTCATAATAGGAATCCGTAAATGAGAGAAAAAAAAAAGCAATTGGTCTTAGAATTAGGGAGAAAGAGTACCGTGAAAAAGGATTGGTTAATTGATGACTGAAAGTATTTGATTGTATTAGATATGTAAACAAACTTTTTTCTATAGAATGTGTCGTACAATTAATTAAATATATTTAATTCTTATGCACTACATGTTATGAACATTGAAAAAAAATTCATACATAACAAATTAACAGTTTAATCTTTTTTTTTTTTTTTCAATTTGTATTCCATTTTTTATATTATCGTGAAGTTTTGTATTTCTGTATATGTATTCTGTCGCGCGTCTAAGTTAGTCTAGAAATATTCTTCTTAAAAATTTTTAATTTGGAATTCATTTTGACAGAAATTAAGCAGAATTCTTTTTAATAGTGTTTAAAATTTTCGCATCTACAGCATAGATATTATTATCGTTTATAAACCAGTTAATGTTTCTTTTTACTTTTATAAATAAAGTAATAACTGTCAGTATATGTACATGGAAATATATAATAAAAGGTAAAAATACAAAAACAGTTTTGTAGGGGAAGGGGAGGTGATCTAATTTGCTTGCCCAAATTGTTCCCTTGTATACGGGTTAGGACATATACGTACCAATGGACAATTTTTTATTCTATTTTTACCACATTTTTAAAACGTAATCGCTGTCATACACTAGGATATTTTCAAGAGGATATCTACAACTAGAAAACAATGGCAATGTATGCCCATCATTAGAATTCTAAATATAGGAAATTCTGAGCATTAGTTCTTGACATCAGTCTATGGCTAACATCCTGTAATTCATGCAAATGCATACTAGCAGCACCACCTGTTGGTGGTTTACATCAAAACCTAATCAGCAACAATATATGCCAACGTCTAATTGAATCTGATGTTTGATGAAAATCCATGCATTAGTTTTTGAGATAGAGCTATTGCAAAAATCAGAAAAAAATCTAGCATAGCAGCGCCACATATTGGACGATTGACACGAAAACCTAATCAGCAGCACTTGCGTCAACGTTTAACTGAATCTCAAGTTTGATGAAAATCTATGCATTAGTCCTTGAAACACAGCTATTGGGGAAGTCGTATTAAATGCAACATAGAAGCGCCACCTGTTGGGCGAATTTCATCAAAACGTAATCAGTACCTATTGATATCAAGGACTAACTGAATCAGAGGTTTGATGGAAATCCGTGCATTAGTTTGAGCTAGAGCTATTGCGGAAATGGTGAAAAATGCAGCATAGCAACGCAACCTGTTGGACGATTTCCCTCCAAAACTAATCAGCACCAATTTATATCAGGGATTAACGGAATATAAATTGTATTAAATTCCGTGCGTTAGTTCTTGAGATAGAGCGCCCACAAAATTTGTGTCACATACAGAAAGACAGAAAGAGTCACAGTCTCACAGACAGACATTTTGTAAAAATATTTTTTTTCAGGATCTCTGACCCCTAAACCCTGTACATTCGTCGAAAACCAGAAGTCGAAAATTTTCACAAATCCAATACTTTCTTCTTGTAAAGATCGAAGAAAGTAAAAATTAGATTAATGTTTGTGAGATACTATAAACATTTAGAAATCTTTTTAATTTCAATTCGCACAAATTTAAATTTCCAAACTTGAAGTACTGTTTTGAGGATTCAACCGAAGTAATAAAATTTTATTGTATTTCAAGAAATATAATAATTTTATTAATAAAAAAATAAAGAAAACAGTACATATATTTTATCTAAATTAAAATCAGACAAAGTTACAACAAATTATTTTTGAAAATGTTGTAAAGATTCCATTAAATTCCAAAGAAATATCATACAGAAATTCTATTAAACGGCTATTCTATTTATGCGGCTAAAATACACTGAAGAACTGAAGCGTGTGGAATCTCCTTTGTAGTTAACCTGAGAAACGTTTTTGCCTTCCGCACTGAAAATATATCTTCGCTTCAAGGATTATTTTTATTGCAGAATCAGCCTCAATTATTTTTTAGCCCCGTCTTTCCTGCATTCGTATTTTTTGTGAAAATTAGATAGTTAACTAAAATTCTAATATGTAAATAAACGAATTAATTTATAACCACTCATGATATTTAGAATAAATATACGAATGTTGTTCAATAAGTTTTGCCTCTACGTCTGCTACTACGTTATTAAAAAAACAAAATGAAATATTTGTCATTGACAACTTTAAAATGTTCGCGTTCGAAGGAGTACCTTATTTTTCTATATAGTCACCACTGACGGCGATGCACTACCGGCATCGACACACACCGGTTATTGTAAGCCGTCACAGAAGAATGAGACTTGCTGTTGAAGACACCAATAACGCTCCGCATGTGTGACTTGTTCGTAGGACTTAAAGCGTGTGCCCTTAAGACGTTCCTTCAGCTTTAGGAATAGCAAAAAGTCACAAGGCGCTAGTCCGGGCACTCAACGGGGTCACACTTTCATCAAGCCAAGTTCGTCCTGGCAGGGCCGAAACTAAGGGGGGGGGGGCAGAGGGAGCATGTGCCCCGGGCGGCAGAACAAAGGGGCGCCAAATGAAGGATTATACCTTTGGAAAGGGTCATTTCCTTCTGATGGACTGATAGCTTCTATTATTATGAAACAGCCATTATAAATGAAGTGTTAGGTGAAGATGAAAGAGCAGCCGTAAAAAGTTAGAACTCTGATTTTCTAGTCCGAATGGGGAAAAAAAATGGCCATCATTTTTTTTGCAAAAAAAAAAAAAAAAAAAAAAAAAAAAAAAAAAAAAAAAACATTTTTTTTCCCATTCGGACCAGAAAATCAGAGCTCTAACTTTTACGGCTGCTCTTTCATCTTCACCTAACGCTTCATTTTATAATGGCTGTTACATAATAACGGAAGCCATCAGTCCATCAGAAGAAAATAACTCGGTGAAAGCGGAAACTCGGTTAGGCGGGACTTGGATAATCAAGACTCTACTGAATATGTCATTTTAAAAATGATCTTTCGAATATTTTTGGTGATGTTCAGAGGGACCTCCCCCTTTGATCCGCCACTGTAAATTACGTAGTTCAGTATTATATATTTTATGATTGCATATTTTAAATTTTAAAATAAGTCGTCTATTATAAAATTAGTAAAATTCTCTTTGTAAATATACTTTGTGGAAGAGGGGGGGGGGGTCTCCAAAATCCATGTTTGCCCCGGGTGCAAAAAAGGCTAGTTTCGGCCCTGCTCCACGATGTGATCCACTGTTCAAAGCGATATTCCAACAATTCTGGCAATCACCCTCTGCTTAATGCGCCGGTTATCACGAATCAGGTCATTGGCATTTTCTTTATGCTCTGCATTGTCTGCAACCGTCGGTCGTCTACAGCGGGGTTTATCGTGCGGACTCGACGTGCCTGGGCTCTACGTCTACATACCCATCTCCTGACAGTGCTTCTGTCCACACATGCTTCGTCATACACAGCATTCTTTCGCCTCTAGATATCGATTGGTGCAACACCAATCGATCACCACACGCTCGATCACCACAGGAACTCGATCACCACCAGATGTTTTAATCGCATTTACATGTAGTCCGACATTTTACGTTTCAGTGTTTACACGTCAATTTTCTCACCTGCAAAATGAAAACATCATGAGATGAAGGACATTTCTAAGTTACATTTCAATGTAAAATATTTCATTAATAAAATAGTTACAGACGTGGAGGCAAAACTTTTTGAACAACCCTCGTAACTATATAAATATATATAATAATATATCATTTCTTATCCAGCTACGTTGCTTTCGCAAATAATAAAATTAATTTAAACTAAATCTTATCCGGCAAAAGATGCCAAAATTTTCAATCACTAATTTGTACATTTTGGTATTAACTTTTAAAAAACTTAACTTATGATATTCTGGTTGCATTTTTCAGACGTAAACTAATTTGCAGAAGTAAAAACTTATTCGGTATGTTATTAATTAAATTAGATGTTCTTTAAATAAGATTGTTATTATAATATATAAACTTACAAACGTGTGTGATGAATAATTTGTTTCCAATTCATGTTGTAATTTATAGAAATAACGTCTTTGAAAAACTGCATTGATGCCTCTGATAAATTTCAGCGAAAAAAAATATTAACAGCCTAAACATAAATAAATTTTATAAAAATACCAAATTTAAAAATTATATTTGATCTTATAATATCCATGTATTTTATAACATTCATAAATACATATATGAAGCAATTTTAGAAGAAGAAAAAATCCACGTTTTCTACGCCACATAAAAATTACATGGCGAAGTACAGCTAAAAATATAGAATGAAATATGAATTAATATGCATTCTAAAAATATAGAACAGAAAAACGTAATTAGAAATAATTTCCAAATTTTTAATTTTTAACACAACGCAATTTTTTGAAAATATGTGTCATTACTAAGTAAACATAAAATGTAAATTTTAAGAAAGGATTTGTCATGGTTAATGTCCTTAACAACATAAAAAAAGTGGGCCAAGAACGTAATCTAATTTATAAATAATCAAAGAAAAAGACTTAATGAGTTACCAAATTGCTCAGATGCATTATGTAATATTCTAAATTAGTACTGGAAAGAGGTAATGATAGGAAAATAAATTTATTTCTTGGTAAATGTTCCGTGTAATTCTGGTTTGATGCTTATTTAAGAGATTTCCTTTTTCTCAATTTTTTTTTAATTGTCATTTTTCTCAATTTATCAGACTGTTGTAAATGATAAGAGAAAAGCTTGACTACATCAACATTAGTATCTTTATTTTTCATTCTATATTGAATAAACTTATACTGAGTATTTTGTGTTTTTGATTTCACGTAATTATTCTGATTTGTTTAAGACTCAAAATTATATGAATAACTTTTGACTTTTCGTTTCTATAAAGTACATTTTAAAATGGTAAACACTAAATTTCAGCAGTAGTTTTAAATAATTATTTGCAAATTTACTTAAGGTATTAACATTAAAGTTTTCTCGCAGTTAATCTAGCTGTAACATTTCCTGTTTTGTAGTTTGTTTTTATCTTACTCTTGTAAATTATTTAACGGCATTTTCTGCTTCTTTCAGGATATGATATAATTTTATTTTGCCCGTCTCTTAATATTTTTTTAAGAATTATTGCATAATTCGGTTTCAAATGCTAAAATAAATGAATAAATAAACAAAAACCAGCCAAAGTCATCTAACATGTGATGAATTGTATGCGGTATGCTAAAGATTTTATTTATAAAAACTAAGAATAAAATGCCCTTATTTTCTAGAAAAAGCAAGCACAATTAGTTCCTAACAAAAACGCATACTTATCGAATAGTTTATGTTTAGTCAATTTTGTATTTCGGTCCATACTTCCTAAAACAGTAAATACAGCACTTTTACTAATTTTTAATAGCTCCTCTGTGTTCTAATTAACATACTACTAATAATAAAAGCAAGTTTCAGAACATTTGATCTCTATATCTTTTAAATAAAATATGATTGCAGCAGGAATTAATTTTTAAAAGGACATATTTAAGAAGAGAATTGTCTAAGTCAGCATTACAGAGAAAGAAATATAGTATAACCTCGAAAAACAGACTAATCCGGATTTTTGGAAATTCCGGATTTCTGAAAGAATCCAAAGTAATTCCAATATTCTTAATGGTGCCTTTAGTCATAATTTAATTTATAACCTAATATTAATTATATGAGAAAAAGGACTATTAAATAACCTTTTTTAAACTGATATTTTCTATGTTAGAAAAAAAAAAATAAAATTAATAAAAAGTAAATTATTTTTCTCATATAATTTTCAAGACATCGATGTCAATTTTACTTGCTTCAATTTTTTCGGTTGTTCTTTAACAAGTGTTTCTTGAATGTTGCACAAGTACAATATATCTACTTCGGAACTACACTCTTGTTTTCATAAATATGTTAATTCACCCGTTAAATTTATGTATTTTTTCAGAGAACTTTTGTTCTGTAGGTTTCTCATCCTCGTTCTTTGAGCTGCGTATCGGTGAACTAGTGTTATCGGTGGTTCTATTTAGCACAGCTTCAGCGATCTTGCTTACTTCGTAAGAAATTGCTTTTCTTCTTTCTCCCGTAAATTGCAAGTGAAGAAAAACGGGGTAAGGTATTGCCAGATTTCTGAAAGCCGGATTATTGAGGTCATACTGTATGTGCAATTATTATTGTCATTCGCATAATTTTAACTGCTGCAGCAAAAGCTGCGAATGTTGTCAGATACAGTGTGTTTAGATATTCATCCTACAATCTCAGAGGGTTGTTAGGGGTCATGAAGACGAACAAAAATTGCAATGGAACATGGGTTCGCAAACCACTTATTTAGTTACTAATAGAGTGTGTTTCATTCTAACTGAACCCAAATTGACGGTAATAATTTCGAGAAAAATGAAAATATTGTAATGAAAATGTGACGAAATGTACCTTGTTTTGTATGAAACGTGATGACACCGCGAAGCTTTCCGGAGAAAGAGGGTACTCACGCAATATATGATATAGTATGAACTGGTATTCGCAGCCCAAAATGTAAACCATCAAGTGCATACTGCTGCTGAGTATAATGGACATTTCTACCACTTTTTGTTATGTTATCGCATTTACAACAAAGGTGGGCTATTTAAAGTTTCATTATAATACATTTCTGTTTTCTGAAAATTAATACGGACAAACCAAGTTGAGTTAGGGTAGAACACCCTGGATTTTTGATTAAATAGGTTCACTGTAAAAAAAAAAAAAAAGTGGTAACGTTCCATGTAAAATCCAGGAATGTTTCGCCTTTTCTCAGGTTTTCAGAATATTTTAGCTCTTTCCTGTGAAATTCTGGTTTTCATATCTGAAACGTTCCTGAACAAAAGTTGGAAATAGCAAAACGCTGCGGCCGCCATTTTATTATTTTGTTGCTCGCGCGCAAGTATCGAAAACGAATTCCTTATATGAATGTCAAAAAATCAATATGGAATGCGAATAAATCAATAGACGACATAATCCTTTACGTCTCTATTGTCAAGACCATTCAGATGAAAATTCAATATCTCTGTGACACCGCTAAGAAATTATTCCTCGTACCTGTCTGTGGAATGTTTAACGAGCAGCACATGTAAAAAAATACACCTATCATTTGGATTTTCATTAACCAGGGAACCACCAAACATCATGCTCGCAGATTTTGATTAATTTAAGATATGTTTTAGAGTTCTTATCCCTAATTATTCATGTGAAAAGATTTCTTCAAATGGGCCTTAGATTTTCAGAAATTGGGTGCCGAAGTTTAGCATACGTTTCAAATACCCATTAGTTTGCACTTTTCAACGTGTTTTCCGTGGTGTGGACGCAGAGGGCTCGCACGCCACCCGGATGGCCCCAGTTCGATGCTACCTCTGGACTTTTTTTTTCTTTTTTAATTGATTTTATATTTTGACACTTTACAACTCTTAAGTACGGCTATGAATTGCTGCAAATTTGATTTTTTTTATATTTTCGTAAAAAATATCAATTATTTTTATGATTTTTTTTTCATAAAAATTTATATGTATTTTATCTTACTTGTAAACTAACATTTTTACTGATGAAAATCCAAAATGTTTTATGCCTAGATTTTTTTTTAAATTGTTATTTACATTTATATATTTTTATATTTTAAGCAAAGTTCAGAAACAATATATCATATTTATTTATTGAATTTTAACTGAAAATTTATTTTTTCGTGTAAATTATAAATAATAATTTTGATGTCAAATGTCCGGATGTGTTTATCTTAAAATGAATAAAAATAGATAAATTATATTTCAAAATATTTTTTCATTTTAACAAATAATGATAATAAAGGAAAAATTGTCAACTGGAAATGTAAAAATCGTCTGCGGATCCCGCATGAAATACAACTTATGATATATATTTTTTATGAAATCGTTAGATAGCATTTCATAATAATATCCGAATAAATTAATATATATATATTGATATATTTCATGTTTTTTTTTTTTTTTTTTTTTTTTTTTTTTTTTTTTTTTTTTTTTTTTTTTTAATACAAGTACTAGGTAAGAAGTTAAGCTCTATTATAGGAAAATTTTTTGTATAAATATTCCGTTTTGAATATTTCTACGATATATGTCACTCGATTAATTTTATATATACTAAACTTAAATGTCAAAGTCAGTAATAGCAAACAATTTTGTATTTCATCATTTCTCATATTTTAATATATTGAACAAACCATACATTAAAAAGATATTTATTTTTTTTTTTTTTTCTTATAAAATATTGTGCATTATTTGAGACTTGTATTTAAAATACAAAAAAGGTAAATAATAATAATATTATGGAAACAAACTTTCTGCACATATTAATTTCTATTTCCGTCAATAAAAGGTTAGTTTAAAAATTACAGAAAAAATAGAAGTTTTCGTGAAAAATCAAAAATATAAATCGATTTTGAAAATATCAAAATTTCGAAGCTGTAAAAATTCACAACTTTGATTAAGATTTGTAAAGTGTCAAAAATATGAAATTAATATAAAAAATAAACAGTTAGGAGGGAGCATCGAACTCGGTTCCTCTGGCTGGCGGGTGAACACTCTGAGATCACTCCACGTAATACTTATTGAAAGTTGCAAACTAATCAATATTTGAAACGTATGCTGAACTTCGCCCCCAATTTCTGGGAATCTAAGACCCATTTGAAGAAATACTTTCACTAGAATAATTAGGAATAAGAGTGTGAGTAATTGGTGAGCATCATGTTTGGTGGTGCCCTTGAAAAAGTGCATATTAACAGAAACCTTTTGAACACTTCTGAAACGTTCCATAGAAAACAAGGTAAACTTTCTGTGACATGTCAGTAATGTTTTGCTGTCAACAGAAACATTCCTGGTATTTCGCAGGAAGCTTACTGGCATTTCTGTGAAAAGTTTTTAAAGTATACAGTAAAGTTTCAGTCATTTTCAAGAAATGTTTCTTGGATATAATGGGCAACTCAGCTGTCCATTTTTTCCCAGGAACGTTGCGGACTTTTTTTTTACAGTATTGTTTGCTACAGCATATTCCATTGCAATTTATGTTCCTCTTGATGTCTACTAACAACCAACTGATTCTATCGGATAAATATCTGACACAATATATATTGAAAATTGCATTGTTTTTGACGTGTAAAAGAAAAATATGACATGAAAAAGAAAAATATTTAAATACAACTTTTTGCAAATGAAAAAAAAAATACTTATATTATGCGTATTACAAACAAGTTGGAAATTGCACGTTAAAAGAGGCGAATGAGGTGCGTTCATAGTATAACTAGTTTTAAAATATTCAGATCTTGATGCAATAGTGGTTGCACTCTTATTTAAAAATGCAAGAATGCAAAATTTATTACGATTATACATGTTAAAATCAGCAATAATTAAATAATATGACTTCATCATAAATAGGACGTAATCACAATAGCAACCTAGAATCATTACATATCATGGGATATCACTAGAATAATTAAGTCTGATAAGATTTAATACAATGAAGAAAACTTTTATTAATCTCTTTTAATGTTTTGATTTGATTTACATAAAATTTGAACTGACTCGATATAATTCTGCAACGGTTATATATATTAACTTTCAAACCATTCGATTAGGTAGTTTTTGCGCTGTTATATGCGGACAGACCAGAAGATGACTATAGGCGCGACGTATTTAAATAAATACGACATTTCGCCATAGACCATAATGTAATGGAATATACATTTGAGTGTCTGTAAATAAACTATGAACGCTACATACTTTATCTTTAGTACCGAACATGGCATAGTAAATCTCAATAACATAATCAACTACAGAGCAATCCAATTATATTAACGAGAGTTAGAGTTCTGACTGATAGGCAGACGGGCAGACAAACCGAGTTCCATAAACACTTTCGATTATGTTGGAAAGTGTTAAAAACGCATAATAGGTTGAAATTTGACTTTCAGAAATTTATACCAAGAGACGGAAGCGTACTTGAATTCTTTTGTAAAGCCCCCTATATTACCTATTATCTTTATATACATGCCACTATTTAGAAAAAAATTAATTAAGACTAAAACACACTTAAAAGTAGTGAAATCACAGTTCCACATATTATCATCCATGGACGATCATATATCTAATTCTTTGCGTCACCTGTATATAATTTTATCTGTGTTCTATAAAAGTATCTTATACAGTAAACGTAGTTCAGCTAAAAAAGCATAATTCATTTATAAACCACCTTTTAGCTATTTTCGTTCATACTCAATAACCCTTACGAATTCTTTTCTGTAGCCCAGTATATGATCTATACATCTATAGCATTATGCACACAACGTAATATGCAAATATTTAATTAAACATAAAAACTCATATCACAATTTAAAATGTACTTCCAGCAATCATCGCTAATATACAGTATTTCGGATGCAGTATAGTATCCAAATCTTTTGCGTGTCCTCGTAAATATTATGCACCTTCTATTATACAGGAAGTAACTAGTAGTAAACCTCAGCAACGTATATCAATTTTATTGTATGTGAAATAGTTTAACATAATTAAAATACACCACAAATAATGTTTTCCTTATACCATTAAGTAGCGAAATTCTAATGCGTGACCTTGTAAATGAATAATAAATATTCTTTGCACCGGATAATCTACAGAATGTATATTTTAGTGTACTTCATTAATGCATACTAATTTCATTATGTTCGAAAAAGTGTAGCAACATCAAAATGCACTTCAATAAAAAATTTCCCAATTGGCAGTAATATAACGGAATACTTTTGACTGCCCCTGTAATTAAACTATACATCCGATTTTCATAAAATTTGAAATGACCCAACAAAATTCTGCAGTAATTATATATTTAATATTTCAAACCAATCGGTTGGGTAGTTTTTGCGCTGTTATATGCAGACAAACACACGGACGGGCCAGATCATTCGACGACTATAGGTGCTACATATTTACACAATTACGAACGCAATTAAAAAGTGTTTAAACACCAGCTATGAACCATTCTAACGAATTACCCATCATAATGCTATGGGATGTGTGGCAGTTAGCCGCACGTTCCTCGGATACAAGATCTTCGAAGGCAGTATTCAAAATATCTCACTGACACCTAATTGTGACGTTACGAGACGCAATACATAGTTTAATTATGGAAGTGTCCGTAAATCTGAATTTTAGTCGGTGTTACGTCGATCTGCACCTAAAGAGATAATACGAAATGTTAACTCCTTCTTGATGAGCTTCACGTATACGAGACTTTCTGGATGCACAAAATGTTTAATTTCAATAGCCGTAAATTTGAATAGAAATTTGTGTCTGATCTAATTCAGGATTGCCAGTTTAACTTTTGCTTTTGGGAAAAGAACTTTGTGTTCACTTGGAAAATTCTTAAAGAAGATTTTTTACTTTAAAATAAAATGAAATGCCTGTTATTAAACAAAGAGTAATATATAATAGTTAACTTCTGGTGTGAATACAAAATTCTGGAATGAAAAAAAAAGGCCAAACTGGCAAACCTGATCAAATAGCCGATTATCAGCGATTCGATAAGTTAAAAAAAAATCCGTTTTGAAAAACTGGTGCCATAAAATTTAAAAAAGTGTAAAGGATGACCTAATGTTATTTATACAGGCGTTACAAACTGAACTTCACAATTAAATTTATTTGTTTAGAAGTGGAACAAGTTAAATACCAAGTGGCAAATTACCTTCTAATAAATAGGGGCTTCAAGTACTTTTCTATTTAATATATGATATGCGTAAAATAAAATTTCCGCAAAAGTGCTCGTTTAGCAATTACTGAAACAGCAATTTGTCGGTAAAAAGCAAAAATACCATTTAGAAAATTTGCATCGAGAGTCTAAAGACCTTCTATAATGAATGCAGGAGTCTTCACAAAATCTGCTCAAGGAAAGAACAAATCGCAGGAGCAAAAATAACATAATTTTAAAGAAAACTTAGAGGACGTATTTCACATTGCTCAATCCAATACCTTGGAAATTATAAAAATAGAAGACAGACCATTTCTTATCTCCTCTCCCAGAAGAAAGAAAGGGAATAATTCATAGTTTGGGGTAGGTGATAATAAAAGAAGATAATAAAAGAAAAAAATGAATCCAAAAACATATAAATGCAGAAATAGAGCGAAGAAAAAAAATACAAATATGAAAGAAAAAAGTGATATAGAAGATGTGAGTACGTAATTTTTTGTAATTGTAACTAGTTTTTTTTTCCTTTAAACTGGAAAATTATTTTAAGGATAATGGTTTACTATATTTAAATAGTTTACTATGAATTCTCAATGGCAACATAATTTAATGGCAAAGTAGAAACTTTGGGACTCTGCAGTTTTAGTTAAAAGAGATCATCAATAGATCCATTTCATTAAAAGTTTCGTTCCGAGTAGTCTTCAGTATTAAGGGGTTACATGGGTTTCGAAGGCTAAAAAAAAGCACATGTGCTCTATTTTTTTATTATAATAAATAAAGTATTTTATTCAAAATTTTAAGTACATATAAAAGAGAAACATTTAAACAACACTTTAGAAAATTTCCATTAAATTTTTTTAAAAAATTTGGCCGGTGGGACCTAGTTTCCGGAACCCCCTCAAAAAAGTGTCCTCGTGGTGGTCAAGATAGCTCATGTGAGATTTACCTGAAATTAAAAAAAAAAATTATGTTGGTGGATAAGTATAGCTCGTGACTGAACAAAGTATTTAAATAAAAATTGAAGTTTGAATTTTGGCAGAGTTGTAAGCAAAACAGTAAAACATTTAGTAGAATTTACACTAATTTACTGCATTGTAAAATTTGTTGTAATCGAAAAAGCAAAATATCTTTCTTTCAATTATTAGTCGATCCTATTTTTGAAGAAGTGAGCAAGATGTCAATAAGATCGGGGCATTAGTTTTTGATAAATCATGTCCGCCGTCTTCAAAAATAGTGTTTTTAGTAAAAAGCGATTAAAGTTTTATAATAAAGAATAAAAGAAAGAATTATTTTTAAACTGACATAGAATATTCCAGCTCCATAAAGCACGATCCTACTGCACCTATAATGTCCAGGGCATCCTTTTGTTCCTGCCTGAGACGAATTCTTGCTTCTCGAATCCCGGTCCCATCTTTTTTCTCATCTATGCGAGGTTCAACCTCTTACCGCACGTACTTGTGACTATTTCGGAGAAGTTTTATTTCCAGGGCGGACTCCAATTTAGGAGCAAGTCCTCATTTCGCATCTTATGGGGTATCAAGAGTTTATTTAAGGTTTCGCAACAGCAAATTAAATTCGTTCCAAACACAAGAATTTTTTAATAAATCTGTACCGAAGTGTTTAAACTGAAATATTTAAAATAGATGACCCTTTGAAAGTTAGAAAAGCGAGCGAGAGAGGCAGACAAACAATAGCTAAGCAGCAGTCTCAATATACCTGCCTCGCTACCAGCCAGTCTAGTCTAATGAATTTCCAAAAGCTGTCTCTCCTTTTACTCAAATTGACTTGAAACTTTGGGAAAGTATTCCAGACACAATGTACTATAAGATTTTTTATTGGATTTCTTGAATTCTTCAAACCTATTTAACCCCTTAAGAAATAAACACATGCCATTAAAGTTACAGACAAGGCACTTTCAATGGGATGAGAAGATGCTTCATGAAATAACTAAATTTGAAAAGTTGTAAAGGCATCGAGAAATTATTTTTGCTAATGGACAAGAACATCTACTGTGGGAACCTAAATTAGTTTTTATTAGTTGATCCGACATAGCACCATTTTTTCACAACCTATTCGATACGAAAAATCTTTTATAAACAAAACAAGTTATCTGCTGTGACATCGTTGTGTTACACACAGAAGAATAAAACGTTTTGTTCTAACAAAAAAGTAAAATATCTCTTATGCCTGTTTTGAAGATGTTATACAGGGTGGTTTTAAAAAAAATCCCTGATATATGTACCCCCATCGACCTAACTGCTCAACCAATCGAAAGGAAATTTCAGATTTAATTATTTGAATGTATACACTCGATATCGTGAAGATTTTAAACAATAGATCTCTCACAGTTACGGTTACTGAGAAAACATTTCTACATTTTCGAATGGCAACACCCCTTTTTCCTGGGCAAATTCATCTGCGCATTGAAAAACCATAAATGGCGTTGGAACGATACACTAAAATTGCCGGTGTAACATCGTGGCACTCAATCCTAATCAGTTCCTATGTAACCTAATATTCAGCACACCAAAACAAATGATTACATTTTTATTTTCACCATGTACACAAACACAACTCAAAACACATTTTAAAACAAATCTTACAACATTACTCAGTTCCCAAGTGAAAAAAAAAAAAAATAGGCTACTGAAAAACATGTCTTGAACCACTCCTTCGTTCCTCACAGTGGTCTGTTTTGGAAGTGTTTTCGCCGGCAATTTTCATCGTAAGTGTATCATTTTAACACCATTTATGGTTTTTCAATGCGCTGATGAATTTGCGCAGGAAAAAAAGGGTGTTGCCAAATTCAGTTACAGTGAAAAAATTAGTTACAGTGAAAAAATTTCAAATTTTTGTCACTGTAACCGTAAATGTGACAGCTTTATTGTTTTAAATCATCACGATCTCGAGCGTATACCTTCAGATAAGTATATCTAAAATTTCTTTTTGATTGGTTGAGCCGCTAGGTTTCATATGAAATTTTTTTTATGACAACCCTGTATATATGAATTTGTTTTTAAGTCCGCTCTTGAGGCTAGTTTTACCTACCGGAATTAAACCAGGATTATTAAAATAATTTAGACAAGCCTGTGTCACTATATAGGTGTTTATAAATATGCTATTGGAAATGACGAACAACTTGTCATAAGTTAGTACTGGCAAAGAAAGTGATGTACTTCATTTTGCTAAAGGAGAAGACCATATTCAACAGATAAAAGACGACTATAAAAATATCCTGCAGTTCGTTATATTCTTAGACGAACAGGGAACCGAGATAATTGAATTGGATTTCCTGGAACTTTACACCATACCAAATGGAAGAGGAAAGGTTCTTTTTGTTTAAATAGTGTGTTTCGGGCAATCTAAGTGTTTCAAAAGTTCGGTGCGAATGTAAAAAGCGAAAAAAACAAACAAAACAAAAATCTATTGGTCGGAGAGACATGCGGTTTGCAGATAAATATTCAACGCGATTTGGAATTTTGTATGACATCAAATAAAAATTAGTTACAAATCTCGATAATAGAGGGCGCTATTGCAGCTTATTCTGTGAAATAATTACATATTGCTCACACATCGCAAGATTTGGATACAAAAATGTATACATGCAGCATTCTCTAATGTTTTTGTAACCAAATCTTCCATTGTGTGGTCAGTCAGGAATCATTCTATGAATTTTGTGCAGTAGCGCCCTCTGAAGTCAAAATTTTGAACTATTTTTTTTTGTGTCATGCAAAATACCGCACCATGCTGAATATTTATTTGCGAAGTGCATGTCTTTCCGATCGATATAACCGTTTTTTTTACCGTGTTTTACTTTCGCTCCGAATTTTTGAAATTCCAGGTATTTTCGAATTGTTTGACTAGGCAAGAATTGTAAGTTTTGAGCAATATTTATACATTCCGATTCAGGATCCTTTATCTTGAAAAGGACCATGCGATTCTTGTTGAACTAAAAGTAAAGATGTCCAAAGCTTTCAAAGAAAAATAATCACACTGTGACTAAATGTTTAATTCAAGGAAACGTATCATTTTACACAGAAATAATTAGCTAATTTTGTGTCAAAAAGCACATCCCTTTCAAATGGTTTAAAATGTCATCCGATTTTATTGTTTGTTATCTTGAGATATGTAATTTTCTCTCTGATTATCTACATGACCTTACTGTAGTCAGAAATATTACTATTATAAATGATATTGAAGAGTAAAAGACTGTAAGAGCCATTTCCAGCTTTCTCCAAAAGTTCTTTCTCAAAATTCTATTAAGCCATTTTTATTATAAAGCAATAAAATCTTGTTTTAAATGAGCAGTTTTAGGACTTATTTGAATTGTTCTAACTCATGGATATTAGTTTTAAATTTAAAGGAAGAAAATAAAATATTATGAATATTTAAGAATTGAAAAAAAATATTGATATTTTCAGTGATCCTGCATTAGACTTAATTGTAGTAATTATCCTATTATTGATTATAATAATTAAAAATTATTTTCACCATTTACATACTAAACTAAAAGGAAAACATGTAGGGTCGCCACTTATAAAAAAAATAGATTTTTAAGGGTATATTCCAAAGACCACCCTAATAGTCAAGAAAGATTTAAATAATATAGTGTGCATTATGAAAGGTATGTGAGGATTTATATCGTTGAAAAAAAATTCTTACATTAGTTTCATAACATTGAAATTTTCTTTAAATTTTCTTTCAAAATTTCTTTAAATCTTTCTTTATTTCACAGTTAAAATTTATAGTTCTTTTATCGAACACGTACAAAATAATTCTATTGCCTTGTGATGCATAGTGAAAAATCAATTGCTGTGAATGTTAATGATGGCATGTTACTTCAAAGATAATTAAATTAAAAAAAAAGAAAAGTTCCCATTTAAACTGATGGTATTGAGCTCACAGGCTATTCATACTAACTGCATATTACACTCTTATTCCAAAGAATAATGCCCCTTGAAAAATAAATTACGTGGGGAGATAACCCCCCACTCCTCGTTAACCCCTTTATACCTAAATAATGAATATAATTAGATATCTCCAAATATTATCAGGGAAGCACCTTAGTAGAATAAACCTGTATACCAAATTTGAAGCAAATCGGAATATTCTGCATGAAAAGCTCATTTATAAAAATTAAGGGAGGGTGAATCTCCGTAAATTATCATTAAAATTTTCTTTAGCGTTTCACTGTTGAAATTTATTGTTCTTTTATCAAACACGTACAAAAGAATTCCGTTGTTTTGTGATGTATAGTGAAAATCATTTGCTGTGAATGTTAATGATGGCATGTTACTTTAAAGATAATTAAATTAGTAAAAAAAAAAAAAAGTTCCCATTTAAACTGATGGCACTGAGCTCACAGGCTATTCACACTAACTGCATATTATTCTCTTATTTCAAAGTATAATGCCCCTTGAAAAATAAATTAGGATGGGACCCCTTCTCCCTCGTTTACCCCTTTATACTTAAACAATGAATATAATCAGATATCTCCAAATATAATCAGGGAAGCACCTTTTCAGAATAAACCTGTATACCAAATTTGGAGCAAATCGGATAATTCTGCATGAAAAGCCCATTTATATAAATTTAGTGGGGGGAAGAACCTCCGTTCCCCACCTTTATACTTAACCAATGAACCCCCAACATTAATGAGGGAAGCGCTTTATCAGAATGAATCTATGTACAAAAATTTGAAGCAAATCGGATATTTCTGCACAAAAAACTCATTTATCTAAATATAGGGGGATTAGTCTCTCGTCCCCCCCCCTTTATACTTAACCAATGAACTCCCAAAATTAATCAGGGAAGCGCCTTATCAGAATGAACCTATATCCAAAATTTTAAGAAAGTCAGATATTTCAGATATTCGCATATACAGACATAAGTACATACATACAGAAGCTACGGGCAGATTAGCTCTCAAAGTTTGATAGCCTGTGAGTTAAAAAAAGGTTACTCAGTTGCACTGCAGCATGTATTCCATAGATTATGGGGTTCGTAGCATGTGTCGTTGATTTACAGAGACACACAAAAGAATTCGGTTGTAGGGCTCACTATCTATATTATAAAGAACATAGGTGTCCGTGCGTATCGCTAATGTCATTTTCACGGTGGCAACAACAGTCGATTAGATTTAACTTTTACTAACTTTTATTACAATTTTTAAAACTTTTAAATACTGCAAATTTTCGATTTTTACACCATTGATACGAAAAAAAATGTACTTTCAAATGCAATTTATTTGAAAACTGTATCGCAATTTACTGAATTTTTATTTCTTTATATTAATTTTGAAGCACGAATTTTTTTTTTTAAAATCTATCTCTATCGCGGGCAGAGTTTTACGAAAGATAAATCCGTTTGCACTTAAATTAATATAAATTGCTCATCATTTCATTCCACCTTATATTCCATAACGAAATTAAAACATTTATTAATCAGTAAATAAAACAATAAAGTATAAGTAGAGCTCAAATTTAAGACGTACAATCTAATTTCGCTTTTCTTTCCACTGAAATGAACAGAATAAAAAAGGTTAATTGTAAATGGTGATTTTTGGAGATTTCTTCGACTGTTAAACTCCTGAAACGAGGTCAATATTAAAATATCGCTTTTTAATTATTAAGATGCTACTTCGCGCAGATAATCCGCGAGCGGATTATCCGCGGTGCGGTTTATCCGCGAAGCGAAATATATATATTTATTTTTAATTTAAGCCAAATTTTAAGTCAAATTTTTAAATTTAAGCAAGGAAAATACAGTAAGCCCTACTAATAAATATAAACAGAAAAATCCATGTATTCGAAAGTAATAGAAGAACATTTCTAGATTCGGTTGCCATGTTTAAAATATTAGTTATAAAGTCTTGATGTCTTTTCTTGATTTTATTAACTAAACGTAAGCACAGCTATTAAAGTATTTAACAATTAACTAAGAATATTATGATAAATTCCAGGGGAGCATATCAAGAATAGCTTTATTTTTGAGATAGAAAAGGTGTTTCTAAAGCAAGAGGCAAAAACAAGTGACTGATTTTTTTTTTTTTTTTTTTTTTTTTTAAGTGTAACTTAACACTTTTTATACAGTATGTATGGCATTGTTTCTTGTTTACTGTTCTTTATTTTAGTGATTTAGACGTAAAGCAAAGGTTTTGGCTGTACTGTGCATATGTATTTTAAACATGTTATTATGTTTTTTGTACACTAAAACATAGTTTTCATGTTGAATTTTCGTTTTTTCGAGCTTGCACCCCATTTTCAGTCTTTTTCGGGTTATCCGCGATTTTTGTTATTCGCGGTGCCCTTGCCACTCAATTCCGCGGATAATCGGGGCTGTACTGCATAGTGTTGCTATTACTACTTAATAATTTTGATTTGTGTGTGTGTGTAGCCAAAGTTGAAAAACATAAACATTTCAAAGATTTATACAATTTTGGACACAATAGTATATGAAAGCTTGCTTGGCGGGTCCAAGGAATTTATAGGAAAGTTAAACAGGTTTCAAAATTTTAAACAAACTGACAAAATATTCACGTATTTCAAAAAACGTAGCTAATGTAAGATTTTTGTTCAACTTCATCAGAGTTATAGTATTAGCAAGTCACTCGGAACACTTCCCCAGAGCTGCAAGTATATTTGCTCTAAAAGTTTTAGATTATTGTATTAGCATGCCACTTGTGCAACCACAATCTTTCTTTCTCAAAAATACGTCTGTTTTTACACCATTTATCTTATTGTAAAAGTTATCTGTAGAGCAATAGTTCTATATTTTACCCCGAGAGACATATTGGTGAAGCTGGCTAGATTCGGCCTATAGATAGAGTAAGGTGGTGCAAGAGTGCACCCTTTAGCATATTTATTAAATAACAATAAATGAAGAAATTTAAGGGATGATGTTATACTTTATTTATTATTCGACTGTTAAGAAGGGTTATGTGTTTCACGCGTATCTGGGTATGTGGATTTCTTTATGCCCTCCAAACATCCCAACGGCTGGATGGATTTTAATGAATGAGGTCTCTATCAACTTGTCTTAACCGCCCGATGGTTATAGGCTAGGGTTTGTTTTTAAAAATTCAAAATGGCGGTAGAGAAGAAAACAAAATTTTTACGCATCTTATTGAGTAGCATATCATTGAATAGGTCTTTCAAAATGGAGACGATGTTTCTTTAACTATTTTACAGTCAGAAGCTCCGTTTAAATATTACACTAGCTGGAAGTTGTGTAGGTAGATCTCTAGCTTTACTGCAACTCTAACCTTCATAAACATCTATAGGCCTCAGCAAAACAGTGTTTATAGATAGGAACTAACAATTAAACACAACTTAAAAGTCATCGAGTAAATAGAAAAAATTAGGTAAGTAATATATAAAATAGTTTCACATTGATGAAAAATAATTAATTATTTCGCTTTTTACGCATTCGGTTTTTTTTTTAATTTTTAAATTTAATTTTTTTTATGATCTTAGATTTTAAGCTAACAAAAAATTTCATTGATCAACTTATAAAAAGCACATTCGATATTATTTTCAAAAATGATTATCCTCCTAAATACGCAATCTTGTAACACCATTGAGGACAAGAGTGCGCAGTCAAATGTGCAAGAGAGCGCAATATAAACTAGTCGGATATACCAATCCCAAAGCTTTCTTCTATCTCATGCATGTTAATACTTGAAAATTCGCTATCACACTACCAAAATTAAACGGCAATCTATGCCCATCATGAGGATTCTATAGATATGAAATTCCGTGCATTAGTTCTTGAGATATGGCTATATACGAAATCGTGTAAATGCAGCAAACTTCAGCCTAGCAGTCCCACCTATTGGGTGCTTTACAACAAAACCTATGTTAAACAAAACTACCAAGCAACCACTTACGTCAAAGTCTAACCGAATCTGAAGTTTGGGGAAAATCCGTGCATTAGTTTTTGAGATAGAGTTATTGCGAAAATCATGAAAATGCCAGCATAGCAGCGCCACCTATTAGATGATTAACATCAAAACCTAATCAGCAACAACTTGTGTTAACATCTAACTAAATCTGAAGTTAGATGAAAATTCGTGCTTTAGTTTTTGAGATAGAGCTATTGCAGGAATAGTGAAAAATGCAGCACAGCAGCCCCACCTGTAGAGCGATTTACACCAACACGTAATCCGCATCAAGTCATATCAAGGACTAACTAAATCTGAAGTTTGATGAAAATCTGTGCATTAGTTCTTGAGATAGAGCCATTGCGGAAATCGTAAAAAATGCAGCGTAGCAGCGCCACCTGTTGAGCGATATGCGTCAACATGTAATCAGCATCAAGTCATATCAAGGACTAACTGAATCTGAAGTTTCATGAAAATCCTTGCATTAGTTCTTGAGATAGAGCCATTGGGGAAATCATAAAAAATGCAGAATAGCAGCGCCACCTGTTGAGCGATTTGCACCAAAAACTAATCAGCATCAATTTGTATCAGGGATTGACTGAATATGAATTTTTATTAAATTCCGTGCATTTGTTCTTGAGATAGAGCGCCCACAAAATTTGTGTCACACACAGACACACAGACAGACGGATAGACAGACAGACAGACTCACAGACAAACATTTTGTAAAAACATGTTTTTCGGGTTCTCTGACCTCTAAAACATGTAAATCTGTCGAAAACCGGAATTCGAAAATTTTCATGAAACCAATACTTTCTTCTTGTAAAGATAGAAGGAAGTAATAAACGGTCAAGTGCGAGTATTTCTCTCGCTTAGAGGGTTCCCTACAGTAAATATATGAATTATTAACAGTATTACTAAAAAAATCGGTGCTAAAAGAATAATCAGACTATAGAACGTAGGGTTGGGTATAGCTGTATGTACTAGAAAAGTATGAATGGGTATACCATAAAACTTCAAAGAGATAATGAAACCTAAATAATATCAAATATTGCTATTCTGTATAACTCTTTTTTTAATCTTATACTAATCTGTTTATCATGAACTTAATTCGGTACTGACAATAAAAGTATTGCATATTTAAACTTCATTTGGCATTTCATAAAACTAAATTCAGCGTAGTAATAATCTTTTATTTATAGTGTACCTAAAACAAAACAATTTTTCAAAATTTAATCTTGGCGTTGTTCTAAGTGCGGTTCGAACGGAGGTCGCAAAGTTGCAACGTCGCCTTCTTCCGTGCCGCATTTTTTCAGATAGGTTTTTAATGAACTTTTAAAGACAAAGGAATCGTATTGAGAGATCCACTCAATACAAACTAGTCGAGAATTCCATAGTATTTATCTGATTAACTCTAATAAAATTAGTCTGTTTTTAACAATTTGACGTTTATTGCATTTATACTGCTATCGGGCATTGCATTACACAAATATATCATTGAAAGTTGTTATCTAGGCTTTAAAAGCAGATCGTACGTAGAGTACGTGGCCCCTGTTATTATGTATGTCCAAACCGTCTGTGGCTTTAAGAGTTACGCAGCCTAAGAGAGACTGCTCAGGGCCGGATAGGCCTGTCCCTTAGAGCTTAATGTCTCTCCCGGTATGTTCCCCGACACGTTGGTGCTCGTTAGGTGAGTCCAGCCCTATCCGGTCGAATGTAGACGCAGGTATACAAGATGACAAGATGTATGCCCCTCTCGCGACAAGGGGCAGCAGGAAGGGAAAAGAATGATTCGCGTGGCATGAGCAAATACCCAAGCGTCCATGAGAGAGTAGGTTCTGGATTAGGTAAGTAAGATGGCACGAGCAGACACTCAAGCGTTCATTTGGAAGTAGAATAAGGACAAAGTATTAGATAGGATGACACTAGTAAATACTCAAGTATCCATTGGAGATGTGACATAGGATGGAATGGTGGGTTGCCCGAGCAGAAGCTCTGACGTCCGTAGGAGACGACACACTTGATGGATAGGAGAATGCTCGAGATTTTACTCGAGACTCCAAAGAGGGCTGGATGCTGGTGCTGTTTGAAACTTGATGTAGTGGCAGTGAGACTGGATAAGCATAACCAGGATTTACGTCAAGTTTGTTAGGTAAGTAAAGAAATTGTGAATGTGTTTTAATAGTTGAGTAGGAGGGTGTGTGAAAGGGCATTTTGGTGCCAATTGACTGGAAGTATGTCTGGACTTCCCAAGTGCCAGCGTTGCGTGAGATTACAACTGTAGTACGGGTGACTTGCAATGCCACGTTCATCGCATTTGCAAGTGGCAGTGGGTCTTATCTTGAGGCTGCCCAAATATGCCATGAAAGGGCTATGTCCTGTTTTGAAACTGGTGGTGTGGGGTCTTAGGTTATATAGTGTGAGAGAAACTTTAGGAATTAGCTCATATGTGCACCTGCCCTTGACTGAGGTATCCCAGTATTCCTGTCATCGCGTCAGTATCCTTGCGTCTTTAAAGGTTAATATCTCGGCTAATTTCAAATGATTTTGTTTTTCGAAAATCATGATCAACAATGCTTTTATTCTTCAGCTACGATAAGTACCTCCAGCGCTCCTCAACACCTTTGCTGAATCCCCGCAAATCGAAATTTGTCTGTAACGGAAAAATGCGCTTTTCTCAAAAACTATGTGACCTACGGTAATCGCTATAGTTTTCCTGCAAAATTAGATTAACGACAACTACTTCTTATTTTTTTTTACATAGCTTTAGTTTCAGTTTATTCGGAAATAGTAAGGGAGGGAGCATATTTTTTCACTACATTTTCGACGATATCTCTGAAAATACAGTACATAAAATTAAAAGAAAAGTGTGTTTGAGTTCAGTGCTACGAAAGCTTTCACACGAAATCCCACACGATATACAAAGAAAAGATTTTTTTTTCAAATAACTAAATTAGCCCCTCTACATTTTCCTAAATATATTTGCGAATGTTTAATAATCTGTAAATATGTGGGGAAATAGTCTTTATTACTTCTCTCAACTTGAACTTTCCACGTTCCATAATTTACGAGTAAAATAGCTATGACAGACAGACAGACACACAGACACAGGAGTGATCTTATAATGATAAGCCTTTCTCTTACAAACGTCAGATTTGTATTGCCCAAGACCTACGTAGCCTGTGCACTACCAGTTTCTGCAAGAAATGCACTCGATTCAATCCTCTACAATTGCTTTTCTATACATTTCAGAGCAGCCTGGACTTATTCACAGTTTTTAATTTGGTGCAGTTTTGCAGTTTTGTGCTTCATGGATTTACTTTTATTCATTTTTTGGTAAAGATTTTGGTTTTTTTCAGCAACGTCATCTTCAAGCTATCTTTTGTGTGGTGAACTGCTTAAAATTTCGGACTTTCTGCTCCTTTAATTATCGCTGTGCAAATGATTCTGAATAGGGTGGCAACTCTTTTAATTTGACGTGAGATGAAGTTGTTGAAGTCGCAGCGATACTTTTCGAAACGGGCGTTGGGTATATTTCAGTAAGCGTAAGTCTTTTCTTTACATAGCGTTTCTGCCTTTTGTAAAATATGATTTTCTGTTGAAAGCAATTCTCTTTCCACCACATTTTCAGTGTTCTGCGGTTCAACTGACATATGTGGGTGAACAAGTTTACATTCTAATAGTCTTCCAGTGACGCTGCTAGCTGAAAAGTTAGTATATAAAAAAAGAAAATTTTGAAAGGCTATAGAATCGTTACTTTAAATTCTGCTTTATCAATTCTAGCAGTTTTTCCAAATGCAGATTCGCATTCTTGCACTATCGTCACTAAATATGTTTGAAACACCAGTAATGCCATCTGTAGATAAACAAATCGAAATCACTTTTGTGACATGTAGTCCAAAAATAACCTAATCCATAAAAAAGAAAAAAGTAAATTAGGTTTGAAATCTTTATTATAAACATGTTTTCAAAAACTATAAATATTTTAACGAAAACGCTAAAATTACATTTTCTCTTCTAAATCATTAAACATTTCGTCAAAATACGCAATTTTTTTTCACTAGAAACTAAACATATCATTACATAATTTAAAAATGCAGCTAAATGCAACACTTTGTTGCTGGATTAGATAATCGCTTTACGTACTGTTGTGCACCGCGCAATCTTGCACCACCTTTTCCTACAGAAATATTATGAAGCCAACGCCCATTTCATTGCATTAAATTTTATAGAATTTTTAGTTAGTATGTTCTAAAACTCTATTTTTAATATGTTGAATCTAATACGGATAGAGAAACTAACTATTTTCTTCCTTGTTAATCTTATCTCCCGTGTTAAAAAAAAAAAAAATGTACACCAAACTTTAATTCATTTTCTTCAATTTTTTGCTTTTGATGGAACTCAAAACGCCTCAGTTTTAATTATAGCCATTAATATTTATAATAAATTATACATATATTTATTATAAATATTAATGGCTATTAGTTTGAAAAATCATCACATGGGGATAAAATTTCTGTGATGTATTTTGTGAGTATGTTTTTATAAAACCATATTAGAAACTAAAAAAAAGGCAATTTTACCCATACAATCAATTTAATATCGCATAAATTTAAAGGACCGAGTAGTAAAACTATGGTAATCACAGATATTCAGAAGACAGTTATTAATTGTTCTTCTTTTAGGAGCATCGGCATTCATAGTTGTTCTAACTTTTATACCCTTTTCCCACTGTGTTTTATAAAGAACTAAATTCATTTTTTCATCAATCCAAAGTTGTTAAACTTTAATAAGACTTTCAAATTAAACGTTACACTGTTGTTTCTATTTTTTAAGTGGATTATCATTGCTTTTTCCCTTGACATTTCATTTAGTTTAAGGGGGCACAAGACCTCTGAGTTTGACGAAACGATCAAAATCATCGTCATTTTCAAGGTACCGAAACACAAATAATATGCAATTAAGATTTTTTTTTCATTTCTGCTTAAAGTATATATCCTTAACTATATTATTCAGAGAAATAAACGTTGTATATACAAAATTAATATTTAAATTTTATATTTAAATGTTCAACTCACTACTGCTTGAATTAAAATCATTAACTACTGCGCGCATGATAAAACTCTAAATTGTGCATATAGAAAACAATTTTTGGAAAAAAAAATAGAATCATAACAAACCTACTTTTAAATCAAACCAAAATATACACACAATTTTTTTAAATTTAATTTTAGCACAGAATATAAAAAAAAATCAAAATTTTCAAAATAATTTTCATGCTTTTAGAGTGCAAAAAAATAAATAACCAAAATATGTGATTCTTTTGATTTTAGAATGTATGCTATAAACAAACGCATATTTAGTTAATTTAATAAAGCTGTAGATTACATAGTTTAAAAGTAACAGTGTGCGCAAACTAAAAATTTACTAATCTGTGAAAACACGTTTTAAACTTTCAATATCTAGGAACATTCAATTATACTCACCGTCTATAAATTATTATAACTCTAAAAATAATGTACTTTTTTTTTTTTTTTTTTTTTTTTTTTTTTTTTTT
The DNA here is from genome assembly GCA_963932465.1 of Maratus speciosus. Lineage (NCBI taxonomy): Eukaryota > Metazoa > Arthropoda > Arachnida > Araneae > Salticidae > Maratus > Maratus speciosus. The sequence goes on along the minus strand of OZ010792.1, from coordinate 196,475,173 downwards.
TGCATATTATTAAGAAATTGTAAAATCTTCAGATTAAAACAAATACCGAAAACTGTTTTTTTTTTTAAGTTTAAAGGCCCAGTATTCTTTTAATGAAGATTAATTTCGTCGTGGTGTATTTCATGGATGTGACAGATGCTTGAATTCTCAATAAAATACACAGAGTTCAAAGAGTAATAAATTTTCTCGGAATTATTTATAAAATTGCACTTTTATTTGCTTATATATATATAATACAGATTAAGATAAAGAGTTTAAATTATGTTTTAGAATTTTTAACAAAAGATACATGCTTTTAGCAGTTTATTTCAGCTTGCTTCAATCTTGTGTTTTCACACTAAAGCATTATCTTTACTAAAAACAACAAACAGAAACTCCAAGTGCATTATAATGTTAATAATTTAGAAAGCTCTGTGTACTCTGCTAAATTAGCGAAATCCATTTTCAACCAAAGCCGTATACTCAAACTTTATCATTACGAAGATAAGGAAGATGGAAATGAGATAATTAGAGGAGCTTACAATCTTAAGCTTATAATGCAAGCGATGTATATCTAGCCATCTAGTTTCCACTTATATTGCATCGCTGTAATATAAAATCCTAATCTATGAAAGATTTACAAATAAAATTTAACAACGACATTTCTACAGTTATATTGATAACTATTTTTGGTACGTAAGTTTAAAATACAAAAATATGAGTTAGCTTAATAATAAAAATAAAAAATATGAATGAAATATATTATTCGTGAAGTGCTGATATAATACGTATTTTAACTTCATGTTTAGAGAAACAAACACTTTATTAAATTTAATAAAGTGTCATTCAAACAAGCTTTTTTAGACACACACACAAATATTATATATACATACATATATATATATATATATATATATATATATATTAAATAAACTTCAAATGGATATTTTTTAGGAATTTTGCAGAAGTGCATTTTATAATCCTGTGTTTTCCAAATTTTTAATACGTATAACTCAAAACCGTTATAGTACAGTCTATTTTTATCTTTTAAATCAACTTTTAATTTTTAAAAGCAGTTTAAATACACCATTCGTGTTAAACATATTATTGTGTTAAGCATATTATTGTAATACAAAGTAATACAGTGATTAAACTTTTTTCAACTTAGGGTTCAGATTCCTTGTTATTGATTCAGTGGTGAGACACATCTATCGATATAGTTAACAACCGAAGGTAAGAAGTAATAAAAATATGACTAAACATTTATTTTGTATTAGATTGTCACCAAAGTTTCTTTCTTTTTTTACAAAAAAAGAAACCATGCGAAATTTCGAAAACTGCGAGATTTTATTGAATTACATATGTGCGTCTTATTCCATCTCTCCAGAACTCTCATTATGCCTTCTTTCTAAAACATTTGTGATTTGCTGGCAAAATACTTATCGAGGTGCTGTTTTATGTCATTCAAAGTGTCTTCTTTTTGTGAAGGGAATTTTTGAGAGGAAGAAACAAATTAGTAGCAGAACTGAGCACTGTCCGAAGAGTAGGGAGGGTAGGCAGAACGTCTCAGAGCAATGTCCGGAGAGTAGGGCAGAACGTCTCATTCAAATTGAAGGATTTTGTATTTGACAGTCAAAGGTACGTGTGGCCTGGAGTTATCATAATGGAAGACAACATTTCGTCTGTTTGCTAATTCGGGGTATTTAATGGCCATTGCTGCCTATGCTTCGTCGAGTTACAAGCAGTATTTTTAAGAGTTGATGTTCTAATTCGATGCGAGTAGCTCTTAGTAGATCCAATCCTACCAATATACAGCGATTTTTTTTCTGGCGAAGTCCGGATTTAGCGACTGGAATGGGACGTTTGTCTCGGCCGGATCAGGATTGTTTGCGCCCCAGGTTGTTATAATATATCCAACTTCCGTCCACGGTGACAAATCTTTTCAAACAAGGATCTTTTTTGACTTAGAATGTTGCCGTCAGGTAATGGGCAGGGTGGCCACTGACAACTATTTTTTTATTCTTTTTGTACCAATATTTAAAAATATGCGTTTTGTACTACGTTTCTTTTGCAGATGTTGTTAAAGTGTATGTCAAAGACTCTTGTTTTTAGAAAGTGGTGCGATACAATTTAAAAATTATCACATGAATTGTAATAGAAACTTTTGGGACAATCTTTGACTGTCAAAAACAAACTCCTTGTATTCCATTGAGGCGTTTTGAGGATATTCTACTCTCAGGACACTGCCCCATCAGACGATTGTGTGTTTCTTCTCCCCAAAACAATTGACTCTTTGAATGACTTAAAAAATCCCCTTGATAAGTATTTTACCATTCAATCACTAATGTTTTGGACAGAAGGCATTATGAGATTTCCGGAGAGATGAAAGAAGGTTTGTTGAACAGAATAGAACGTATATACTTCAATAAAATCTCGCCATTTTCGAAAATGTGCATGGTTCCTTTTTTTGTAAAAACCGAAGGAAACTTTTGGGACAACGTAATACATTTTTTTTTTTTATAAATTACAATAATTATGTGCCTCAAATACAGTTGCTGTGATACTTGGAACTGTTTGTTTGATTGATAGTCTCACAATATCATGTACCATGGTTGGAACTGACAAGACATAATTACCCATCTAAATGACCTCCATTCAGTCTATTTCTCAGCGTGTTTCACTTTTCAAAAAAGTCGCTGGAATAAAGTATTGCCGAACATTGTGACATTTTTGTATTTGATCTACCAAGTTGCGATACGTAGCGGCTTGAAGCTGACGCTAAGTAGAGATTGAACTGTTTCATTGGTGTTTTGTTTTATTGTATCCCTACGCCGCATTTCAACGAGTTATTTTTTAACATCTTTGAAGCGGTAGCGATGTATATGAAGAACAGTCTAACATTGAGATAGAGTTATAGAACACAAAAAATTAAAAGGAACCAGGCAAATTTGACCTTTGGGCCGATTTAATATAACTTTGGTCCAGCGCACTGTGGGGCGGATTGTTCCTAGGCATGGACTGAATGTTGCTGACCACTGAAGTACAAGATGATTCAATAGATTCCTAGTTAGAAACAAAAATAACTTGTTTACAAAAAAAAAATGAACATTGGAAGAGAAAGTATTGAAAAAACACAGATAGAAGTTAAAAGACACCCCCCCCCCCCCCGGTCACAGGGACCAGTATTTCTGGACAATTTCAAAACTGAAATTGTTCAGAAAATACTGGTCAATTTCTTTTGCAACTCCTAAAGTATTTTTATATATGTTTTAAATATGTTTAACGTATTTTTTAAAAACGTTTTAAATATGTTTAACGTATGTTTTAAAAACGTTTTAAATATGGCTCATACTACAACTTGATATATATTTGGTGCATTAGTGGCTTTGGATATCCTTCACAAGTCTTGAATGAAGTGGACTAAAACTTGAATGTTGTCTGTGTGACTAAGGGATACCACACTGAACAGTAATATTGAGTGCCTGATTAAACCATCTAGAGGTTCTAGGTTATTTTAAGTCTCAAGGTCCTGTTTATCAACCTCGATATTCAAAACTAGATTTTAATTTTCAATGATTTGAATTTATTTCTTACATATTGAATTCTTAAATAAGTCATTTTAAGACAAAATATAATACAAGAAACTAGCTCATAAATTTAAATGCGTGTCTTTAGAACACTCGGAAGAGCGCGTGTGATATAATAAATACATTATATGTTTTTATGGCTACATTTCTCCACTGCTTGGGGCAAAAGGGTATCCTGCACCATATCTCCCTGACTCATGAGGTTTCCTGTCCCAGTAGTAATGGTGATATATATATATATATATATATATATACAGGGTGATTCATAAATATCGAAATAATAGGCTATTTCCTTAAATATTGCCCCTAGACCAATACTTCCAATTGCAAAGTTTCATAAAAAAAGGTGCAACATTTAATGACATAAGTTGCGACTCCATGGGGGGTCTATTTGAAAAAATACGAAAATTAAATTTCTATACGGCCCCCGTAGTCTAAAATTCCAATAAGGAAGACTTTCCTTATCCATTCCTGAGTTAAACACAAAAAATCGCATCCTCATATATGAAAAACTCGCAGAGTTATGGCCGTTTAAATAATTCATCAGGTTTTAAGGGATTAGACACAAATTGAAATGCGTCCAATCCAAGAAACAATATTACTTTAAGAGTTCTAGGAAACATGTACAAAATATATTTCTTGAATTAGAATTTAATTTTTTTTTTTTTTTTTTTTTTTTTTTTTTGTGATGGTTAACCATATAATTTGCAAGCAAAATCACATCCTAATATTTCTCATAAAGTTTTTAAAAAATTTAAATGATTAGTATTTTTTTAAAGCGGATTTAATTTAAAATCTTTATAACTCGAAACATTATATCGGATTTCAATTTTTTTCCCATTTAATTAAAGAGGAAAGTATAATTTTAGTTTTGTTACAGCATTTTTTTAAATATTAATTTTTAAAATATTAAAAATATTTATTTAAAAAATCATGTAACTTATTTAAAGAAATCATATTTTCAAAAGTAAAATTTATTTCAAATTTGCCGAAACAAAATTAGTGTAAAATAATCAAAAAAGACATGTTCCAAGTTTGCACCTTTTTTATTTACGATTCTTGACTTATAATAATTTAAAGACAAGAAATGGTAAAAAAAAAAAAAAGAAAAAAAATACATTATGCAGAAAAACGCATTTAAAGTTTTAAACATTCATTGTCTCCATTAAACATTCATTGTCATTTTTTTTAATTGCACGTGAAAAGCAACTTCTTTCTGTAGCTTAAACTTCCGATTCAGTTTAACTTTTGCCGTTTCCACCTCCTTTTTGTACTATTCAAATATCCATAAATAAATGTTAAATGTGTAATTTGAAACAATGCTTTTTCTAACATGCCGATTAGGAGTTTTTCAAATTTTAGCCCTCACAAATTCAGGCTTTTTACCGTCCCGGCGAGGCCGTTAAAAAAGTCTGTATTATGGGGCTGGCCGGGCCAGACACGTGATGGGAGACTTTTTTCTGAAGACTCGGACAGTCCGGGCCTAACGTATTTTTTCATGCCGAACCGGGTGTTGGTGTGATTTCTGACGGCGTATTATCTACACGAGGGATATGGGCCCGAAGGGTGGGGGGGCATCTTCCGTGGAGGTCTTTCTAAGGGAGCATAACCCGTATTTACGCAAGGATATCCAAGGTTAGAAGAAAACCAGTGGAAACTCCGAACGATGGGGCCGAAAAGCGCGATTGGGTTCGAACCCAGCACCTCCCGTCTACCAGCTTTGAGAGCAGAACCTCCCAACCACTGGTTATACTGAACCGGGACTGGCTTCCTTATTCTTAGGTCTCCTCTGGGCGAAATTTTTAATCCCGGTCTCGAGATAACCCGTATTAAAGTTATTACCTCTGACTGGCCTAATCCGTGCAAAAATAACTAAAATTTGGCTCAGCCCAAAAACTATTACAACAAATGCATATATTTTTAAATGGCCATTATTTTACAATAAAACTTTAAAAATCATATTTTTAAAGGATAGTAGATTTTAAGGCAAAAAAAATTGCCTATGACGGAATCCTTTCTTAAACGGAAAAATCATTTGAGCCACGGAAAATGAATATAATAATACCTCAGAAAAAATAGGCTACATTTACAAGGGAACTTGTCTATAACGCTTTTTTTTATTTCCTTTGTGATTCCATCTTAAAAGATTAGCATTTTTATAGCATTTATAGAAATTTTCATTGTCTCCAACACATGGAATATGGATTAACGATATTAAACGAGAAGTGAATCATTTACATATAAATAGAGATTCATTAATAAAACAAATAATCACAGCTTTTGGCGCTTCTTTAAAAATAATAATTATAAACATGAAATAAGAAATGATATAATAACTATTTTTGGTCAGAACACCTCCATACGAAACAACTTTTAACCATATCGATGTAAAAAACTATGTAGAAATTCAGTCAGGCCGGGCCAGGCTACGATTTGAACTTTTTTCCAGGCCAGGCAGGGCCGAACTTTTTCCTATGGGCCGGATCGGGACCGGACCTAGATATTTCGACCCGTGCAGACCTCTAGTGCAGACCACCAACATACTTTAAAAACAGATTTAACGTAAAATCTATACGCTGCCTGTTTTATGCCCAAAGGAGAGGAGTCTTATATCGACTTTTGCTAATGTACAATTTGTGGATGATCCCTATCTTGCATTCAAAATGAGTCAAAAACTCGTCGCTCAGAGGCATGCATAAATGGTGTAAGTCACGAATTTTGGATTTTGATATCTCTACGAATTTTGAAGATATCGAGATGAATTTTTTTGTGTTTAATTCAGGAATGGATAAGGCAAAATTTCCTAATTGGGAATTTTACTCTACGGGGGCCGTATAAAAATTTAATTTTTGTATTTTCTCATATAGACCCCCCATGGAGTTTAAGCGTATTTCATCAAATTTTGAACCTTTTTTAAAACTTTGCAATTGGAAGTATGTGCCTAGGGGTAATATTTAAGGACATAGCCTACTATTTCGATATTTATGAATCACCCTGTATATATATATATATATATATATATATATCCTCTAAATGAGCACAAAAAACATTATATTTTCATAAATGCGTTTTCGCAATCTATTTTATGCATATTTTTGAACATTTAAAAAAAATATATTAATTTCACTATTACTACGTTTAATTTTAAATATTTTTGCATTATTAAAATTTCTACACTTAAATAATGCAATAAAAAGCTAGAAATGTCTTTCTCCATTTGTATTCTTTTTTTTTCTATAGTTATATTACATTGGAAATTTCCAAACTTCCAGTTTCACACATTGAATAACGTTAAAGAAAAGTAATTTGTTAAATACTAAAACAAGGTTTGAAAATTGCAAGCACATTAAGTCTAAATATATAAATATCAAAAACTTAGCAACATAAAATAGCGACAGTGGTTTATATGTTTTGCAAGTAATTAGAAACTGCTTCTCAATATTATCGCAAATCGCAAATAGCTGCTCAAACTAGCGTACTATCATTTTGTAAGGACAAACGAAAAAAATATTTTCTTTTATATGTTGTGGAATGAAAGGAATGTATAACAAACTTAGCTTTTCTATATTTATTTTGAACTAAGTATTGTTAGGGTTTCATTCTCTCACGAAACCCCAATAGTCTCGGGTCTCTGTCCGTCTATCACAGCGCTCTTACTCGCAAAATATTTAAGTTACAGACTTGATTATTTATTTATTTATTTATTTTTACATAAAGCTGAATAATCCCTGACCTTGACAAAAACATAAAAAGTTGAAAAAGTCTTAATGAACGCACTTTGTTAATTAAAATATCCAATTAAAAGAATGGAAAATGTTAATAATTCAACAAAAGTTTTAATTTTAATCAAACCACAACGATTTACTGTCAGAAGCGGGAGGGTTTACCATAATTTAGAAGGGGTTCCATGGCGATAAATGTACTGGGCGTTTTGAAAGACGCATGAATTTTAATATCTACCGGGCCTAAAAACTTGAAAATTGCGCACGCAGAAGCAAAAAAATTATCTGTTTCAGAATTTATAATTTTTTTTTTCAAAAATTCTATCGAGAAGCGGAAAAATTCATGAAAAATCGATTTATAAAAACAGATTTTACTTCCTTTCAAAGACAAGAAAGTAGAACACAGGTGTTTGAGAAACATTTCATGGCCAGACGGCTGACGCCTAGGGTACTGTCATTTACTACCGGACTATAACTTTTTTTTTTTTTTTTTTTTTTTTTTTTTTTTTCAAATCTTGCATTTATAAATTTGATTTTTAAGCATTTATGTGTAATTTTTTACGTTGATTCCGAATATGTGATTTTTGTTAAAATATTTCCAGTAGAACTCTAATTATCAATTAAAAATTTGTTTTAATGAAAGGATTCATTTCCAATTTCATTTCCTCTCTGAAAAACGTTAAAAGTGAGACATATGGAAAAACCACAGGTAATTTTTTGACTATATTGTTTTTTGAGGTATAAAACTTTTAAAAATGCCGCATTTATGGGTTTTAAATTTGTGAATATATACCTATCTTTCGACGCTGATTCCAAGTATGTAATTTTCGCAAAAATAGATTAAGAATTTTATATTTTATTCAAAAATGGCTTTTTAAAAAGAAAAAGAAATGCTTTTGTATGACACGTTATTTAAATCAAAGCTTTCTCTACTAATTATCATAATTTTACAACCGATTTTTTATTATAGGCTATATAAAATAAATATATTGCGACTTTTATTTACGAGTGGTAATAGTTACCACTATTTCCTAATATTAATTTCAGCAAAAATGGAAAAACTAAAGAAAATAATCAGGTCATCGATTTTAAAAATTCAGATATTTTATAACACTTAACATTTTTAAGAAGTGTATGTGTGTGGGGGGGTGGGGGTGGGGGTGAATTTCTAAGTTTCTTTTTTACGTTTCCGGGCTCTGACTTGTGTGTTTTAAGGAATATTTCTACCTCAATCCCTAATTAAACTACAGCGAGATTCACCCTAATTTCAAGTCTCGACCGAAGGGTGTATCTCTTCGAGCCCGACATCTTTCTGGGTTCTATTTCGATCCCCGACACTTACGTGCGGGGGAGAAATTCATTTTCCTTCATGTGACACATCGTTTTAAAGCTCTTAGCCTATACATTACTGAGAACCCACTCCCCACCCTTATAACACATTTTTTCACCAATAGGGGGTGTTTTAATCTTTTACTTTATTCATTAGTACCCCATAAATTTGCCCCAAAATTAAGAAAAACAATCTGCATAACAAATCTCAACAATTAGCATTATCTCACCTATTTTTGTTTCGCAAGGGAATGTAATTGAAAAAAAATCGCAAACTTCACATTTAATCTATGATTTGTCATGTAATATCTTAAAGGCCATGTGCCCAATAATGTTCTTCTTCACACTCTCCCTACCTCCATTCTCACCCTCTATGTCAACCCGACCTATGTAAGGGTTTAATAATTATAAATTATCAATTTGGGTTTATTAGTTAAAGAATAAAGTTTTTTGAAAGGAATATTAAACGAAATGCTCTGTGTGATCTGTGATCACACTTACCCACTTGTTTTTATTTTTCTTCACTAGGGGTGTCTGTCCGTACGAGTTACGCTCGCCAACCACCCCCCCCCCCCCCCTCGTTGCGACACCCCAGACTCTAAAAGCAGGCTAATTTCATCGAATTTAAAAATATTGAATTATAATTTAAAAAACAGTGGCGATCGCCCTGTAAACGGGTTTTCATTCATATTCCTTTGATTTGAGATTTTTAAGGCGAAATCAGCGTTTTTTAAAGAATACAATGGCTGTTTTCCTCTTTGATAAAAAAAATTGTTAAAAATTTGAAAATAAGCTAATGTAAAATGAATTAAGTAAGAAGAGTCTTTGTCTCTTGGTTTTCAACAGCTCTATTAGAAATTTCTTTTAAATAACACATTTGAAATGCATCGTTTTATATCTGACGTAATTTTTACCAAAGTTTTCTTTCTCTTTTTAACATTCACATGAAAATACTTTTGTTGTTAGAAAGGAAATATTATTTGCGCTGCCTTAGAATATACGATAACAGTTGAAAAGATTATCTCAAAATATGAAATAAATGTCTCGCGCAAATATATTTTTTAATTTAAACTGTTTTTCCAACTATCAATTACTTGGCCTTTTTTAAATATAACGTAAATTTCCTCCATCTTCGACTTTTAAAGCATAATAATAAATTTATTATTTAAAAATTTTCTTTCTCTTTTAACATTCATGTGTAACTATAGTTTTTATGACGTAATTTCCATATTTTTCTGATTTTTAACACGTAATCACTTAATTCTGATTTGAAAGTTTTTTTTTTCTGATTATAATAGACACGTGTAAATAAATTTTTAATTTGAAGGAAATATTATTCTTTGCGCTGTTTTTAAAATTGGCAACAGTTTAAAATAATAGCCTTTCCTAAAATATGTAAAAAATATCTCTCGAAATGCTGAAAATTTGAATTTAAAATGAAGATAAATCCTCAAAAAATGAGTCAAGTAAAAAAAAATAAATGCAGTCTGCACACCGGGAACTTTTAATGTATTAAATGATGTAAAAATGTTTAAATTCCTATGTATAATTTTTGCTCATATAATTTTTTTTAATGAAACGATTTTGACCAACTTTAACATTAAATATATCTTATAATTATTTGATTTAAAAACTCTCTGCATCAGCGTGTTAATCAATCATTTCTCTATAACAGCACCAATTTTCATATTTTTGTATGAAAAAGTTTTCTTAATATTAACGAAGAAAGACTCCGGGCACAAGAAATATGGATGCCGATCTAGGAGTGTACCGGGAAGATCTACGCAGATTGTTATTGGTCCATTTCCGAATCGTTACTTTTTTATATAGAGAAGGATTAAATATATTTTAAGCGAATTGAATGTCTTATTTCTCCCATACAATGAGAAATTTGTCGGCTTGTGCTTTTTTCACAAAATACATCGCTATGTTGAAATGTATCACAGATATATGGCGACCTTTCGTTTCACCCTAAAGATAGCAACCTTCGAAATGTTAAAAGGGATATTGCAGTAATATTTTCTATAATTTTTTAAGGGCGGTATGATATAATATATCCCACCTAATTTTAATCCCCAAATCCTAAAATGGCACCAGAAATTAATATTTTTTAACCTTTATAATGTAAATGAATGAAAGTTTTTACTTACTTTCAAGAAAATATCTTTGTAAAATCCTGATGTCAGTCAATCATTTCAACATTTTAGCAACAAAAGTACTTTACCCCTGTGAAGGATAAAAGAATTATAAGAAATAAATTCTTATCAGATATATGTTATATGAAGTATTGAAAGTTATCGAATTTTCACCTATGAAATTACTTTTTAGGTTATTTTTCTCATAAAATATAACTTGAACAAGAAATAGGTATGTTTATATATCAGCCCCCTCACCCTAAAATTTGCTTAGTATAAGAAAGTTACCTATTTAGTATCCCAGCACTGATTATATGATGTACGCAAATACAACTTTTAATTGTGTCCGATTTCCAATTCTTTCTATAGTTTAACAAGGTAGTTATAGTCATCTGTAATGAAGCTAATCATTTTTCATCATCCTGTACTATTTTTTAATCTAAAGTATTTTAAGATTGTTTTGACTTAATAACTCAGTAATAAAACGTAGTTAATAAAATTTAACAAACAATTTAAAAATATTTAATACATATTTTATTTAATTTTTATTCAAATTTCAATAATTGTGCAGAAATTTTGGTATTCACATATGTTATCTAACATAAATGATTGATGTTTTCTTCTAAACTTTAAATGTAAATTATATATTATTAAGCATTTCTTGCTTATTAAACTGCTCATATTTTAAGAATTTCACCAGATATAGATTACACCAAGTTAATAAAATAATAGAAAAATAGAAAAGAAATAATGTTATTTTTCTCGTTTTTGTCAAAAGCAAGAAAGTTATTTGAAATTTAATCATGTAAGGCAGCACTTGTTTAGAACTAATAATAGTTACTTACAATAAGAAATACAACTTGTCCAAATTTCATTTTGTTGCTCAAATGTAAAATGATAATAATAATAATAATAATAATAATAATAATAATAAATATATATTAATTAAGGGGATTCTTCACTCACTTGAAAACATCCGCTCCGTAATGTTAAACCAATGGGGAGTTTGTTTTTGACTTTCTCGTTTAAATTTGAATATTTTTAAACGATTTTTGATTTGCATTGGATAGCTGAACTCAACCTTTAATATGACTCATTTTTACTTTTTCGATTTTGGTTGCAGATTTTTTGTTAAAAGGTATTTTCAGTTTCGAAACCGGTTTCTCCAAAATCAGCCTGAAGTACTAGTTTTTCTCAAAACAGTAAAAATCTGAGCATTAATTTCATGTTAAGTCTATCCCCAGAGCCTGATATTCGTCGAGGCTTCTAAATTTTTGAATACCAAAACTGACTTTCATCATTAAAAAAGATTCTTTGATTTAGACTGTAGTATAAAATTTATTTGCAAACTCGTTGAATTTAAAAATAATAAAATTATTCAGAATGCTTAATAATAAGATGAATTACGTACAAATGTTGGGAAGTTACGAACACTAAAATTCCAATGCATTCTGTATTAACAAAAAATTCATGATTATCCTTCAACTCGTAAATTTGGACGTAGCATTTACAACAAGATTTAATGTGACTAGCCAAATGGATATTTTACAATCGACCTCTAAACACCTCTATTTAAATTCCGGTTACCTGCAGTTTTCGTGAAATTTTTATTTATAATGATAATGAATCCTACATTTTTTACTGTATGTTAAACAATCCTCATTGTGACTCAATTCGTAAAATAGTTTCTAGCGCTTGATCACAATAGCTTTTGAGAAAATTAAAAGCCTCAATCATATTTCTGAAAATCAAGAATAAATGCGAAATTAAAGCGTTTTTCTCTTCTTTCTTTTTTGTTCTTTTCTATGTAAAGAAAAGATGAAAGGCTGTTCATTTACAATTCGTAATTATTTGCCTCGCAATTCAGAAAGGAATCTCACAACGGCAATGTCATTGGTAAAAAATCTCTTTAAAAGGAGAAAGAAGACCATTGTTATTTTTTTTTCTCAAACGTTCAGTTCCAATAAATTGGACAAAGATACAGGCTTTATCAGAGGGGGGGGGGGGGAGGGATATGCCATAGGAATTCTAAATCATTACTAATGAAGCTTTTAATGAATGTACTAATGAAGCCCTTTTAAAGAAAAGTATTTGAATTATAAAAAATTCACTATACATATATTAGCCAAACTTCTTGGTAAGTGACATTTGAGGTTCATTGAGTATTTTAAAAAACACCAAAGTGACCATCTGTATTAGAAAATTTAAGAACTTACAATTTAAAAAGTTAGATAATGATTTATGCATGTTGTTAAGCGATTCCCTTTGAAAAAAGCTAGTAAAGTAAAAATGATACATTCATTTTGATTAAGCATCAATAGTTTTTTGGGGACTAAAGTAAATATTTTTCTTTAAAATAATAACCAATTGCAACTGAGTCCTAAGATATATAATAGCAAAAAAAATATAACCTTACATTTTTAGTTTTTAGTTCATTACATATATCGGGTGTCCTAAAAAGGACTGATTGATTTTAAAATTCAATAACTCGCAAACGGTGAAAGATATTTAAAAAATTCATGCAGGAGGATTATGTATGATGTCAGGAGTTTTTTTACCTTGTTTCCCCTATTTAGCTCGAATTACAAACAATAGATGGCACTGCAAGCAATTGGCACTAAATACAAGCTGGATATTTTGCCTTCCTCTTCTCCCCTGCCAAAAAAAGGAGATTAAAATATATTGAGTGGGTACCGAAGTACCAAAAATCGGGCCTGAATTTAGCACATATTGCCCGCAATGCCATCTATTGCTTGTAATTCGAACTAAATTCGAGAACCACAGTAAAAAAAACTCCTAACATCATACATAGTGCTGCTTCAAGAATTTTTTAAATATCTGTCACCCTTTGGAAGTTATTGAATTTTAAAATCAGTCATTACTTTATAGGACATCCGGTACTTATTTATTTTTCAATCAAAAATCTTCTGTAAATAGAAACCAGAAGAAAAACCCCCATGAAAATCAGTATTGGTTTCAATGTTTTTGAAATGTGGCTGTTATGATCGATAAAGAAAAAAATTAAATGAAATTTGAATGTGCCCAGCATTTTTATTAAATACAATTGTATCATAAACCAGTGAAAAGTATTCTCAAATATGGCTACCCATTACTGTTTAATCTTCAGATGGCCACGTGGGTTTATAAAACGATCCTAACGTCGTTTTTTCTGAATACTTATTTTAAATATTTTTTTAATGATTATTTACAGCTGTATGCATTTTTTTGTTGTTGTTGTTAAAACAGTGGCTTATAGATTAATAAAAGTCTTTAAAGTTAAGCGTTTCGTTTTATTTTACATGATAAGCAAATATTTCTTTTTTCAATGAATAATATGCGCCATTCTTTGCTTTAAAACGTTATCATTTCATCTGAAGGATATTAAAAACCTTGGAAATATATATAATGTCCTATTACCCCATATTCCTTATTACAAATTTCGAGAGAAATTCTTAAAGTATTATAAATCTTAGTGATTCGAGAATTCGACAATCGAGAAAAATCGTCATCGTAAAAAATCACAATCGATACAGCCATCGATTAATTCATAGAATCTACAATCGAGATGTTTTACAATCGATTATAACGAAAGAAGCTAAAAACAGTTGTTGGAAAACTTAGCTATTACTCAGGGCCAAAAATTTCATAGTAGTGATAGGGCTTGCTTAATAATTCTGCTATCGCAATTATTTGCTCCTGATTTAGGCTTAAAGAGTTACTTCAGTCAAGTGAAAAGACCTACTCGCTAATGCTTATCTTATGGAAGAAATTTATAAAGATATCTCATTTGAATTTCAGTATTTTAAAATGATTTTTTTGCATTGGAATAAATTCCCCTTTCTTTTTTATGAAACTGCAATGTCCAAATCGCGTAACTATGGCGCATTTGATGAATCAAATAACCTTTCCACTTTTTCGATAACTTCAAAAAGTTTGATACAGTTTAAAGTTCCCCTAAATGTCAAATGCTGTGGAATTTCCACATTGATCGAAAACAAAAGTTTCTTTCGAAAAACGTAAGTATAGTAAGATAATGATACCTGCTAAGAGGGAACCTATCTAACACGGAAACTGTTTTCCAGTGCCTAGTGATTCCAACATGACTCTTTAAGTCTATATCGAAATCCAAAATAGCTACTTTATGACACATTTATAAACTCATTTTTTATTTTAGACGCATTAGCTAGAATCGATTAGCATTTCCCTCTTTTCGATAAAGGCAAAATGTTTTATAGAACTTAAAGTTAACTAAATGTCTAAAGTGTGTAAAATGCTGTAGAATCACTCCGTTTATCGAAAACAAGACTGCTTTATCGAAAAACGTAAGGAGAACCAGACAAATATACCTGCTAAGAGGCAACCATTCTAGTACGGAAATTGTTTTCTTGTGCCTAGCGATTCCAACACGACTCTTTAAGTCTGTATCGAAATCCAAAGGCGCTACTTTCTGACAAACTTACAAACTTATTTTTTATTTTAGGCGCATTAGCTAGAATCGATTAGCATTTCCCTCTTTTCGATAAAGGCAAAAGTTTTGATACAAATTAAAGTTCCCTAAATGTCTAAAGTGTATCAAATGATGTGGAATTTCTCCGTTTATCGAAAACAAGACAGCTTTATCGAAAAACGTAAGGATAACAAGACATATATAACTGCTGAAAGGGAACCTGCCTAACACGGAAATTGTATTCCAGTGCCTAGCGATTCCAAAATTTACTAGCTCATTTTTTTTTTATTTTAGGCGCATTAGCTAGAATCGATTAGCATTTTCTTCTTTTCTAGAAAGGCAGAAGTTTTGATACAAGTTAAAGTTTCCTAAATGTCTAAAGTGTGTCTAATGCTGTTGAATTTCTCCGTTTATCGAAAACAAAGGAGGGTTATCGAAAAATAGAAAGGTAAACAGACAAATATATCCGCTAATAGGGAATTCTATAACTGAAATAAAACTTCAATGGACATCATTTTTGGTATTTCGGATAATTTTAATCTTTCAATCCTTACCAACGTGGTATTAGATGATGGGTCTGGAAAAGGTAGAAGAAACGCCCCCCCCCCCCCCCGGAGCGGCATTAGGCCCCAAATTGACAGTAGGGCAGCAGACCAAGGATGAAAGTTAACTTGATGTAAGAGAGGACTAGGGGAAGTTGAGAATGGTAAAAAACCAAACCATTGAATAAGAAAAAAATTGAAGAATATGAAGAAATGATAAAAGAAGAAATGAAGCGTGTGATTAGAGTCAGACACATGAAGAGAGGACCGATGAGCCACAGCTGGTCCAGAATGAATGCCCAAATGGTCAGAATGGGTCAAGAACTTAGAGAATAGTATCTACAATGCAGAAAAACAATGAGACAAAATATTATGAGAAACAGAAGAAAAATACCATTAGCCTGAGGCTAAAAGTAAAATGTTTCACTGGGCGGCGCCCTCTGGTGGTAGTAAAAAAAAAATTGATACGAGAAGATAGGGGAGAGTGAAAAGACTTTATTTTGTGAATTTTATAGTTTTTGGACAAACAGTATACTAAAGGTTTGAAGAAACAAAATTTTAAAGCGCCCTCTTGAGACGAAGAAGGAAGTTAAAATTAAGAAACATATGTCCATATTTTTTATTCGATTTTAGACACAATTTGATGTTAGTCTTAAAATTTTCCTATAAGTGGAAGATACCGTATCACAATACGAAAAAAAAAACCGCCGCTAAGTATATTCCTTTAGAGCATTTTAAGCCCAGGTGTCTAAAATAAACGGTGGATTGACAAAAGAAAGGTAGATTTAGAAAGGTTATGAGATTACCCTTATTTTAAAGTATTACACGAATGGGGTAAAATAATTTCAAAAAATCCTCTTTCTTGGGGCGACGCTTAAAATCTTGAAAACACATAATTTACAGTGCAGTTTTGTTATTAACAATAGCATTCTAATATTAAGAGATATGGGACAGCTTAGGAGGGCTAAAATAAGAGAAACATTAAAAATCAAGGACAAACTGACGCCAAATTCAATAGAAAACTTGTATATCAACAATTGAAACCAGAACTGATAACTTAAACCACTATGCCTCCTAACCCATATCGGTTAATAACAAAAGCGAATGGAAAAGCAGATGTACAGTCGTGGAAAAAAAAAAGTAAACACCCCCTACTAACTCCTCAACAAATTATCGTAGAAGAAAGTTACTGGTACCGAACGATTGGAAATAAAGTCTACTTTTAAATGATGTATATAGAATTTACTTAGGGGCCCTCTACATATTAAAACGAACCATAACTTTGTTTTTTTTCGATAGCAGTACAAAATTCTGACAGCATAAATGAACTCTGCACTCTTCAATTTGTCTAAAAACAAATTTTTATGCAATTCGTACCATAAGTTTCTGAGAAATTATTTATTTTAAAAAGAGCGTATTTTAAGGGCTGTATCCAAATTGAAGTTGGCTACTCCATTGCTAACCGAGGGAATCCTCTTCTTGATCAAGGCACCTTAAGCAGTCAATGAAGCCTGTTAGGTAACAAGGCAGCAGAAGAAATTTCAAAATATCTACTCACTTCTATCATAGACGGCCCCTTAAACCATCATTTTGCCGTTTTTTAAGCATAATTTGAAAACTACTTGGAAGAAAAATGTGAGATTTTGGAATTCCATAAAGCAGGACTTAATAAATCTAAATCCATCAAAAAAATTGAAGGTCGCAATTCATAATTTTTTCGAATATTAATTTCATAATTCATATCATACAATTATAAAAATTGCAAATACAGCGTATTTATGTTTGGGTATATTAGTATTATTGCTACAAAAAAATTAGTACATTAGGAGCATAATTCCAGGAGTTATAAATAAAAATATGAAAATGCAATTTAACATTACAGGCGCTAAATTTTGAATGTTTATAATTCAAAAACTTATCATTCAAATGACTTGATATTGGGGGTCTAGGCATAGTTTGAACCGAATATTTGAATTAAATCGTTAAAATTGGGTATTGCCATTGAAAAAAATGAAGTTTGGATTCGTATTAATATGTAGATGGCCCCCTAAGAAAATGTTTTATACATCATTTGAAAGTAGACTTTATTTCCAATCGTTCGGTACTTTCGTCTACGATAACACAAGCCTGCGATGAAAAAATTGCCGGTAAAGTAAGTAGTATGTTTTATAGTTTTTTGGATGCTGATTACTAGAAAAATAATGAAAAAAATCCACCACGTACAGTTACATCGCAAATCGCAATCTATTTTTTTATGAATTTAGTATATTTTGGGCCAAAAATTATTATTTATATGAGTTTGATAAATAAATTTATGGACTTAAAATAGTAAATTGATGCATTAAACTAATAAAAAAGAAAGAAGAAACTATTTCAATACAGAATATTTCTCTTATTTGGTAAACTGCCCATATAATACTATATTCAAGACAGAGGAAACCAGTTGAAATCGGATCTCTCCTGCTTGCAGGTGTCTGTCTGCTCGCCACCCCTTCTTCACACCCATTTTCACTGACATAATTTCTATTCCTGAATCAGTGTCTTTCTTTACTCTGTGTTGTACAGATGTGTTTTTATTCCGAACTGTGAATTATAAGTTATAGTAGTAATTTTTACTTCTAGTTTTTGGTTCATTAGAGAACATAGCTTCCAGAGGATGTGCTAATTCACCGAACTATTTCTGTTATATTTGTGGTAACTGTGCGCTCCCGAAGTTTGATTAAATGATCAGCACCACCTAGCTGATAAATGATGTAACCAGTTGAGCTTCGTTGTCTCCCGACTAACACGTTTGTAACGAGCGCCCTCGCTCTCAATTCGGAAGCTCATTTTCAAAGTTTGCCCCTTGGCAATAAATAATATAAATAAAAACCTATGGAAAAGTAATAACAGTCCATTGCTTTATCACTGCTCGTCATATGGTCCTAGCCGACCGGAGCACAGCAAATAATAAAAAAAAGTCCTTCCGGCCAGTGCCGGGAGGAAGAGGTAGCTTTCATATTCCTTATTTTAAAAGAGCCAACTTACATCACTCAAACACACGAAGCTCAATTTAGTGGAAACCGAATATAGGAGATTCAATACTAATTTTTATCAATACTAAATCATTATGAATGAGAATTTCGCGAAATTAGTCAGCTTTATCCAAGATGCTTTTATTTAAAGTAACTTATATTTGGCTGAGATGTTGATGTATACTATCCACATGCCTTCTTACATGGAAATAGGCGAATACGTGTGTTATCGCTTGACAAATACAAGATCGTTTCAAAATGTTAGCCATACTAGAAATTCAAAGTGCTATAATTCAACCATTTTTTAAGATATAAACAAAAGAACAAATTTTCAGAAACAAAATCTGCTCCGGAATCTTTGTATCAAGGCCAAACGCATAAAAAAATCTTTTTCATTTTCCAATTTTTTAATACCTCATTTTAAATTTTAAATTTAATTTTTTTTAAAATGGCAACCCTTTTGAAACAAGATGACGAATGAAGGTGGCCAACGAACTCGGTCGAGACATTGGTATGTACTATGTACAGACCAAGTAACATCCAAATAGGTTCATAAATACGCTTGTTATCGCGTGACAAAAATCAGGTCGTTTTAAAATGTCAGCCACAATAGAAATTCAAAATGCTATAACTCAGCCATTTTTTTAGATATAGACGAAACAAAAACTGTTCCGGAATCTTTGTATTAAGGTCAAACACATACGAAAAAAATCTTTTTCATTTTCCAAATTTTTGGTATTTCATTTTAAATTTTAAATTTTTAAAATTTCTTTAAATGACCGCCATTTTGAAACAAGATGGCGGATGAAGCTGGCCAACGAACTCGGTCGAGATATTTGTATGTACTATGTACACACCAAGGTACATCCAAATTGGTTCATAAATACGCCAGTTATCACGTGACAAATATCAGGACGTTTCAAAATGTCAGCCACGCTAGAAATTCAAAATGCTATAACTCAGCCATTTTTTAAGATATAGACGAAACAAAAACTGCTCCGGAATCTTTGTATAAAGGTCAAATACATAAGAAAAAAATATTTTTCCATTTTCAATTCTTTAGTACCACATTTCAAATTTGAAATTTTTAAAATTTTTTTAAATGGCCGCCATTTTGAAACAAAATGGCGGATGAAGCTGGACAACGAACTCGGTCGAGACATTGGTATGTACTATGTACACACCGAATTACATCCAAATCGGTTCATAAATTCGAGAGTTACAGTATGACAAAGGTCAGATATATATATATATATATATATATATATATATATATATATATATATATGGATATATATATATATCAACTTTTGAACGGAGGGTGGTTTCGGGGTCTGGGGGTCATGATCGATGAAAATATACCAAAATTTTTTGAAATCGCTTTCCTCCGAACGGCTGCAATAGGTAGCTTTTTGTAATGAAAGCTACCTAAAAAAATGACTACTTTAACTACTTATCGCTTCGTGTTGTACTGAAAACCAAACTAAACAAAATCACGAAATTTATTAACGAATATGATTGCACCAATCTAAAGGAATCGCAAGAAGAACGATTGTGTTTAGAAGGCAAAAAGGTTTCTATTATGGAAATTAAAACTTCACTCCGTAACCTGATCGAATCCTATACAACGCTTCCGGAAGATGTCGACATAGCAGAGTCTTTGGAAGTAGCAACTGAGCTAGAAGATGAACTGGAAGAATCGGAGGTAAAAATTAACATTTTTATATCTAAATATGAATATGCTAATATTAAAAAAAGAAAATCCTACTGTTAGTACTAACTTTAAAATACCAGACTTACCTCTACCCAATTTTTATGGGAAATATGATGAATTTCAAAATTTTAAAGCTCAATTTATGTCCATTATCGGAAATAATAAAAATCTGAACTCAACTCAGCAGTTATGCTACTTAAAAGGCTGTCTAAAGGGTGATGCTAAAAGACTTGAATCGGCCCAAGACACCTACGAATCTCTTTGGCAGTCTTTACAAGAAAGATATGAAAATAAAAGAGCTGTCATTGATTGCCATATTATTAAACTACTTAATTTTTCAAAAGTACCAGATTCTCCTAATCATTTAATGCAACTAATTGATAATACAAAGTGTAATTTGCGTGCATTAAAATTACTTGAGTTTGAATCTAACAAACTCTCAGATTCTTTAATAATGCACATCTTGTTTCAAAAACTCGATCCTGAAATTAAAAGGTCTTTCGAAATGAAATTAATTAAAAACGAAATTCCTAAATTAAATAACTTTCTAAGCTTTTTGGAAGAACGAAGTCGCATTCTTCAAAATACTGTTATTTCGAAAGAGCAAAAAAAGTTCCCTTATAATAACTGGAAATCTGGCACTAAGCCAAACATGGAAAAATCCCTTTTAACAAAATCAAGACAGAGAAAAGGATGTATTTTAGGATGTACCGATTCACACTCTTTATATAGATGTGAGAAATTTAAACAAATGAATGTGATGAAAAGATCTGAACTTGTTAAAATTAACAATTTATGCCAGTCTTGTCTAAATAATCATCTACCTAATCCTTGTTTATCTAAAAATAAGTGCCTTTCTTGCAAGGGCGGATCTGGAGAGTCCTCAAGGGGGGGGGGGGGCGATTTTGGAAATTTGGAAACTCCAATCTGATGCGCAGGTCGGGGCTAATTTTTTCACTGCGGGTCGTGTTACTTCTACTTTTTTCTGCGGGTCGGGTTTGGGTCCAGTTGACTTCTATTTTTTGCTGCGGGTCGGGTTTGGGTCCGGTTGACTTCTTTTTTTGCTGCTGGTCGGGTTGACTTCTACTTTTTGCTGTGGGTCGGGTTAACTTCTACTTTTTTGCTGCGGGTCGGGTTTGGGCCCGGTTGACTTCTACTTTTCTACTGCGGGTCGAGTTTGGGCCCGGTTGCCTTCTACTTTTTTACTGCGGGCCGGGTTGACTTCTACTTTTTAGTTTCGCCTAGCGCGTTGTGTTTGGGCAGATTGACTTATATTATTTCAGATTTGGGTCAGTTTCGGATTGGGTTTTGACTCTTACGAGAAGGATTCTAGTTGAGTCGATTTTTGAAAAGAAAATCTTAAATATTTTTGAAGATAAAAACTATGTACAGAAAAAGCTCCATAACGGATACGCCCAATTAGGAATACTAATCTTCAGGATTATGTAAAAAATAGTAATTTGGTATAAGACTGCTTGTCTCTTTATATCTAAGATCAGTTGTAATTCAGTAAAGAATGATTTGAAACTTATTAAAAACATACCAGGTGTCCTAAAATGGACTGACTGATTTTAAAATTCAGTAACTTGCAAATTGTGAAAGCAATTAAAAAAAAAAAAATTGCAGGAGGGTTATGTAAGATGTCAGGAGATTTTTTTACTGGGATTCTTGATTTTACTTTACAATAGCAGCGATAGGTGTCGCCGCAAACAATGGTCATTGAATTGGGGCCCTATTTCTGGCCTACCTCCTCCGGGAACCGATTTGGTACCTATTTCTTCCAGCGCCATCTATCGTTGCTATTTTAAACTAAAATCAAGAATCGCAGTAAAAAAACTCCTGATCAGGGGTAATTCTGAGTAAAAATAAAAATAAAATCTGAAGTTCAAAGCAAATCTTTTGAAAGGTTAGAGTAGATGAGGGGATTCATTCATGGCACTAATTATTTTTTTTGCAGGTCAAGTTAGTTGTTTTCGATTCGAATTTTTTTCGATTCGAATTTCAGGCTGAGTGTAGATTCCTGCAAGCTCGGGTTTAACCTGTTTTTTTCAAAAGTTAATTCAGTATATTATTTCAGGTTAAAAACTATACCTATAATAATAAACATAGATGTATATATGTGTGCTGTTTTCTAAAGAGACCACTGTATTTTTTCCACGACTCTTTGATGAAATTCGCACTTCTTCGAACCTTTGACGAAATTTGCGTTTCTTCCGCAACCCTTTGGCAAAATAAGTGTAATTTTGCAGCCCTTTGATAAAATTCACAATTTTTTCCCGCAACCCCATGGGTGCAAGTTTTCCGGCCACAGGACGGAATTCCGGCTTTTGAAAATTCCCGAGGACGGAAGCAGGACGGAAAAATCTCCGAAAACGGACAAAAAAAAAAAAAAAAAATCCGTTTTTAGATTTTTCAGGATTTGCGCAAAATGTTTAAGATTCGAGCTTAAAATAACTCCACTTTTTGACCAACCCGTTTAAAATTTTGATTACAATCTGAAAATCCTAGCTTATATATATATTATTTCAGACAATCTACTTTTCCGCGGAAACAACGCGGTAAGTCTAAGGATCGAAGAAAAAAACGCTTTCTGTCAAAGGATCGCGAAAAAGACTATCTCCGTCAAATACTCGCGAAAATAACACGATCTCCGTCAAAGAATCGCGAAAATGACACGGTCTTCGTCAAAAAATAGCGAAAAAGACGCTATCTCCATCAAAGGATCGCTAAAAAGACGCGGTTTTCGTCCAAGGGTCGCAAAAAGACGCGTTTTTCGTCAAAAGATCACAAAAAAGACGCGATTTTCGTTACAGGATCGTAAAAAAAAACCACTATTTTCGTCAAATGATCTCAGAAAAAAAACGCTATCTCTGTCAATGAATCGCGATAAGGACGCGATCTCCATCAAAGAATCGCAAAAATGACACGGTTTCCGTCAAAGAATCGCGAAAATGACACGGTCTCCATCAAAGAATAGCAAAAAAGACGCTATCTCCGTTAAAGGATCGCTAAAAAGACTCGATTTTCGTCAAAGGATCGCAAAAAACCCCACTATTTTCGTCAAATGATTCTAGAAAAAATGCTATTTCTGTCAAAGGATCGCTAAAAAGACGCAATTTCCTTCAAAGCATCGCGGGAAAGATGCTATTTCCTTCAAAGGATCGCGAAAATGACGCGGTCTCCGTCAAAAAATTGCGAAATAGACGCGATCTCCGTCAAACGATCGCGAAAAAGACGCAATTTTCGCCGAAAGATCGCAAAAAAGACGCGATTTTCGTCGGAAGGATCGTGAAAAAGACGCGATTAAACACGATTTTCGTCAAATGATCGCGGAAAAAACGCGAATTTCGTCAAAATGGCGGAAAAATGCGAATTATGTCAGAAGATCGTGTAAAATACGTGGATTTCGTCGAAAGATCGTGGGAAAATATGCGAATTTCGTCGATAGATCGTAAAAAATACGCGAATTTCGTAGAAAAAACGTAAATTTCGGACAAAGATCGTTCAGAAAACGCAAATTTCGGACAAAGATCGTTGAAAAAACGCAAATTTCGGCTGAAGGTCGAGGAAAAAACGCAAATTTCGGCTTAAGATCGTTGAAAAAACGCAAATTTCGGCTAAAGATCGAGGAAAAAACACAAATTTCGTCAAAGGATCGAGGAAAAAACGCGAATTTCGTCAAAGGACCGTGGGAAAAGCGCGAATTTCATTAAAAGGATCGCATAGAAATGTGAATTTCGTCAAATGGTCGGGGAAAAACAAATGAATGTTTCCTATTTTTATAAAGAGAAGATATCCAATTGACTTTCTTCTTTTATAACTCTGGTGAATTTTGTTAAATTGATGGTAATTTAACATGCAAAAAAAAAAAAAAAAAAAAAAAAAAAAAAAAATTGTTAATGCTAGAAGAAATAAAATGAAAATATGATAGAACTTGAATAATTTCATTTGCTGTAATTTATACTTCTACCATCAATGTAATTTGTATTTTAGTGTTCTTTGAGTTTTTTTAAACTTTCTTTTAAGGTACTTTTATTTATTTTGATATTTATTCCTGAAATGATTGAGCACTTTTTCTTAAACTGTTGCTTCCACATGTAGTAAACTGTAAAATTTTTGCTTATACCCATTTTTCTGCAATTTATATGTTAAACTGCATATTGTTAATTACTAGTTGTTAAGGTAGTGAACTTAGTTTTACTGTAATCTAAAAGTGGATATGAATAGGGTATTTTTCAAACTGTGTAATGTAATCAAACATTTAAAAAAAAGAAAGAAAAAGACAACTACCTTAGAAATTAACAAGATTGATCTGCAGATATTTGAGGTAATATATTTTTTTTTCATGCCATTTATGGGTAGATATTTTTAAAATTACAAAAACATTGTGTATAAGTATGCCCATGCACATTCTTGAGTATTTCCCAATTTTATGTGTCATAGCATGTCAACTTCATTGTTTTAGCTCTAGCCTCTGTGAATTAAACTTTTCAAATACTGTTTCCATGAATATGAATGTTTTGCATGCATATGCACTTATTTTTTTTAATTCGTTTCAACATAATTCGATGTTACTGCGTATAATGTTTGACGTGTTGGGTTTTGTCTAAGTGGTTCTTCGGTGCGTGCGTACGTGCTCATTCAGTGGGGAAGGGGGGGGGATTCAAAATATTTTCAGGCTTGGCCAAATTTCAAACTTGCACCATGCCGTAACCCTTCGACAAAATTCGCGTTTTTTCAGCAATCCTTTGATGAAATTTGCACTTCTTCGACCCTTTGACGAAATTTGCGTTTCTTCCGCAACCCTTTGACGAAATTGCTGTAATTTTGCAGCCCTTTGATAAAATTCGCGTTTTTAAAACGATTATTTGACTAAATTCGATTTTTTTCCGCGATCCTTTCACGAAATTCGCGATTCTTTGATAAAATTTTAATTCTTTTCGTGATCTTTGGACGAAATTCGCGTTTTTTCGCGGCTATTTGACAAAAATCGCGTTTTCTCCACGATCCTTTGACGAAATTCGCGTTTTAAAGTATATTTTTTCCACAACTCTTTGATGAAATTCTCACTTCTTCGACCCCTTGACGAAATTTGCGTTTCTTCCGCAACCCTTTGATGACACTAGTGTAATTTTGCAACCCTTTGATAAAATTTGCGTTTTTTGTTTCGACTCTTCGACAAAATTCGCGTTTTTTTCAGCGATCCTTTGACGAAATTCGCGTTTTTAAAGCGATTCTTTGACTAAATTCGATTTTTTCCCGCAATCCTTTGAAGGAATTCGCATTTTCTCCGCGATCCTTTAACGAAATTCGCGATTCTTTGATAAAATTTGCATTCTTTTCGCGATCCTTGGGCGAAATTTAGCGTTTTTTCGGGCTATTTGATAAAAAGCGCGTTTTCTCCGCGATCTTTTGACAACATTCGTGTTTTCGGCTATCATTTGAAGAATTTTGCGTTTTTCCGAAGTCCTTTGACGAAATTCGCATTAACTCCGTGATCCTTAACACTCTCGCTGCGTAATTTTTTAAAATCAAAATAGGTTTAAAAATTGCACATTTATTTCATAGCACATTTTAAATCTGCATATATTTTAGAGTTAAAATATGTCCAACACCTTTGTACAGGATTTTTTTGATAGAATTAGACCATAAAAAAAAGATCTGCTGCGGACATTGCGGATTGCGCAAATTATGCTACTGTTACATTGGTTGTGGAAATCGCGGGATGCGCAGCGAGAGGGTTAATTTTTGGAAAATTCGGAACAGAATCACACCTGTTCCTGACGTCTTACATAACCCTCCTGCAAGTATTTTTTTAATAGCTGTCACCATTTGCAATTTATTGAATTTTAAAATCAATCTGTCCATTTTAGGACAACCGGTATATTCAGTAGCTATGGGATGATGGCTGAAAGAAGTATTAACAAAAAAAAAAAAATTAAAGCTGGCTTCGATATGTCAGATGTTTACCCGGCTTGAAGTTTCCAGGACCAAGCCCAGGTCCAATCCACGCACAAAAAAAATTATTGGCCCGGTCAAAATCGACCCAGCCCTGCTTGCCTTTTGCAATTAAAATTATTCATAAAACACACTTACTTATCCTCATATTTTATTTTGAGATTATATTCGAAATTCATGAATACAGAAAAACAATAATATTAATGACTATTTAGGGAATTATGTATGTCACTAAATAGTATGACTTAGACAACTGCATTAAAATGAAAATCCAGTGAGAAAATCAGTTTAGAATGAAAGAAACGGATGATAAAAGAAAATGATAATTTTAAAGCTCTACAAAGAAAGAAAGTAGATTTTTAAAAATGCATCTCTGTAATTTATCAAATCAAATTAAATTTCTAAAGGTTTCGCTAAACAAATATACAACATAAATATAATTTTTAAGAATAACAAATAAGTAAGATGCCAGACCAACTTGGACTCGAGGGGGGGGGGGGGGGGATTTATAGGAGTCCACGGGTCGCGGTCGGAACAATAATGCTTATCATACGGGCTGGCATGGACCGAACGTTTAACTTTTAT
Organism: Maratus speciosus; assembly: GCA_963932465.1. Classification (NCBI taxonomy): domain Eukaryota; kingdom Metazoa; phylum Arthropoda; class Arachnida; order Araneae; family Salticidae; genus Maratus; species Maratus speciosus. Next base: position 196,448,161 of record OZ010792.1, on the reverse strand, counting down.
ACCGGGCCGAGCCCCGACGAGGAAAATTTTGGCCAGTGCAGACCTCTGGGAAAAACGAAGTCCAGGTCAGGCTCGATCTGGAGAAGAAAATGAAGCCTGGTCCGACCAGAATCTGCAAAAAATTTAAGATCAGGACACGGCCCGGCTCTAAAAGAGAGAAGACCTGACTCCGGCCGAGTCTCGTAGATTTAAACTGGCGCGACCCGGGTCGGTCACGCCGGGCTCGAGCTTCGCCCCAAGTCATTTCCCGTGAGGATGCATAATGTCGTTTTGCAAACCCTTGATTAGCCCAAGGGGGGGGGCGATCGCCCCTTCGCCCCCCCCCCCCCCTTGGATCCGCCATTGCTTTCTTGTGACAGCAGAGAACATAATACTTTACTTCATTCATTAAATGAAAATAATAATATCAGTAAGCAATTCAGAGTTGATGACCAGACTGATCGTTTGCATTCTCCCCCTTCCCCCTCTCCTGATAATCAAACATTTTTCGCGAAGGAAAATGAAATAAATAAATCTTGTGTAATTTTAAACACAGCTGTGATATATTTGAAGGACTGTTCTGGGGAATTTCAACCTTTAATTGCTGCATTAGACAGTTCTTCGAGCTCGCATTTATTGAGCTCTCATGCGGCAAATTTGTTAGGGTTGCGTAAACAAAAAACTCATTTCCATTTCCGGACTTAATGATTTATGTTTAAACGCTAAATCATTTGTTAGTACGGAATTAACGAATGAAAACAAAACTAAATCTTATCAATTAGATATGTTAGTAGTTCCGAAAATTGCAAATCTGCCACCTAAATATATAAATACGTCAAAATTAAAATTGCCGTCGAATATAGAATTAGCGGATAATAATTGGAATAAACCCAAACGCGTAAATGCACTGATTGGAGCGCAGTTATTCTATGAATTAATAGGGTCGAATAAGATTAAAATTGATGATTCTCAATTAATGTTAGTAGAAACATTTTTCGGGCATGTTATATGTGGCACTGTATGCAATTCTATTTCGAATTTAAGAGAATCTTCTGATTCTTGTTTTTTTGTAACAGATTATACAAATTTGGAAAAGGAAATAAGTTCTTTTTGGGAATTGGAGCAAGTAAGTGAATTAAAAAACCTTAGTTAGTGATGAGTTAAATTACTGTAATGAAAATTTTTTAAAGACTCATTATCGAAAACCGGACGGCAGATACGTTGTTGAATTACCCTTTAAGATTCAAATGTTAGATAATTCTCTGGGAGATTCAAAACAAATTGCCGCTAAAAGATTAAATCAGTTATGGAACAGTTTAGAGCGGGATCCCAAATTAAAGGAATTATACTCAGAATTTCTAAAGGAATACGCTACTTTAGGACACATGGAAGAAAACTCCGATGACATAAATCCTGATAATGGATATTTTTTCCCTCATCACGGTGTTTTGCGACCATCGAGTACTACAACTAAACTGAGGGTTGTTTTTGATGGGAGTTGTAAAACTACTAATGGGAAGTCTTTAAACGACTTATTGTTTAAAGGAGGGATAATACAAGATGATCTTTTTGCGATTATGATTCGTTTTAGAAAACATATTTTCGCAATTTACAGTTGATGCAAATAAAATGTTTCGACAAATAGAAGTAAATCCGTCGCATACTAGATACCAAAAAATATTGTGGAGAGAAGGGAGGGAGGAACCGGACAAAATCTACACTCTGAAGACGGTCACCTACGGTTGTGCAAGTAGTCCATACATTGCCACTAGAGTGCTCCAGCAGTTAGCGGTAGATGAAGCAAACAATTTCCCATTAGCTGCCGAAGTTGTAAAGAACGATATGTACATGGACGACTGCCTGTCAGGTGCATCAGACATTTCCGAATTTTTTGAAATTAAAAAACAACTAACAGATATCTTCAAAAAAGGTCAGATGGCATTGTATAAATGGCGTTCTAATGTTATTGAAGGAATAAATCCTGATTCTCAAATTTTTCCCTTTAATCAAAATGCTGAAGAGTTTTCAACAAAAACTCTCGGAATAATATGGGACTGCAGTAGTGATACATTTAACTTTAAGGTTACTGTCAACAGAAGTTCTGACTACACAAAACGCGAAATTCTAAGTCAAATTGCAAAACTCTTTGACCCCCTTGGCTTCCTCGGTCCTGTAATTTGCCGTGCAAAAATCTTCATGCAACAACTATGGTTGCTACAGTGCGACTGGAATGATAAAATTCCACTTCATGTTGCTCAAAAGTGGGACAATTTCCTCAGTTCACTAGTTCTTATAGAAACATTCCAAATTCCACGATGTATTCTTATTAAAGATGCATCAACTATCATCTTACATGGTTTTGCTGACGCGAGTGAGAAAGCTTTCGGAGCTTCCCTTTATCTTCAAACGAACTCTGACTCAAATTCACCTGTTTGCCACCTCATTTGCAGCAAAATAAAGTTGCCCCGATTAAAACTGTCAGCATTCCGAGGCTTGAACTTTCAGCCTGTCTATTGTTGTGCCACGTTGCTCAAAAGGTAATTAGAGCTATGAAACTTCAAATCGACAAAGTCATACTTTGGTCGGACTCCACAATTTCCCTAGCATGGATAGACATATCCCCACATCTTCTTAAAACCTTTGTTGCGAACAGAGTGTCTAAGATTCAAGAACTTACCAAAAATTACGAGTGGAGATATGTGCCATCAAAACTGAATCCGGCGGATGTGTTATCCCGAGGTCAGGATGCAAAATCGCTTGCTACAAACAAACTCTAGTGGGAGGGACCCACATTCCTGAAACAAGACATTGTAAAATTTTGTCCACAAAGGTACTCTTATAAGAAAGACGAACAATTTTTAAAGGAACTAAAATCAGTTCCGGTTCTCACTTCAGTTATAAATTATGACTTTAATGACTCTTTTCTTAATATTTCAAATAGTTATATCAAATTAATGAGAGTGTTAGCATTTATTTTCAGGTTTGTTCACAACTGTAAAAATACTGTCAAACTTAAAGGTTCCTTAACTTTAGAGAAACTAAAGGTTGCTAGAAACTTCTTAATTAAGAGAGCTCAAGGTGAGTATTTTTCATCAGAAATTTCGGCATTGAAAAAGGGCATGTCTGTCCCTTTAAAAAGTAAGTTGAGATTTTTAGATCCCTTCCTAGATAAAGATGATCTATTAACAGTGGGTGGTCGTTTGGCCAATTCAAATTTAAGCTATGACCGATCTCACCAAATTATTTTACCCCCAAGTTGTAAATTGACTAAAATTATCTTTCTTTACTATCATAACAGAGACTTACATGTTGGTCCTCAAGGGCTATTAAATAGTGTAAGACAAATATTTTGGCCTGTTAATGGAAGAAACATTGCTCGTCAAGTTGTACACGAGTGTGTTCAATGTTTCAAAATTAAACCTACAATTGTAAGTCAAATAATGGGTAATTTGCAACCTGAAAGAGTAATACAAGGGCCACCGTTTACCAATGCAGGTCTTGACCTATGCAGTCCATTTTTTATTAAATATCGCAACCAGAGAAAAGGAATATTTAATAAAGTTTATGTAGCCATTTTCATATGCATGGTTACTAAAACAGTGCATTTAGAACTACTTTCTGACTTAACTTCTAATGCATTAATTGCAACCCTTAAAAGATTTTTTGCCCGCAGAGGCAAAAGTAGTACAATCTCTTGTGACAATGCATCCAACTTTGTTGGAGCATCTGCGGAACTAAAGAGATTATTAAATTCTATATATAAAAAAAAATATGATGTATCAAATTTTCTGTCATCCGAGCAAGTTCTCTGGAAATTTCTTCCCCCTCGTTCCCCAAATTTTGGAGGACTCTGGGAGAGAGGCGTCGGACAGTTCAAATACCACTTAAAAAGAACTATTGGTGTTATGAAATTAACTCTTGAAGAATTTTTGACTATTACTACGCAAATTGAAGGTATTCTCAATTCGCGCCCTCTTTCCTCATTATCTTCTGAATTAGAAGACTATGAAGTTTGACCCCAGGTCATTTCTTGATTGATAGACCAATAAATGCTCTTCCTGAGCCAAATTTGATTAATGAAAGAGAAAACTTGCTCGACCGATGGCAGAAAACTCAGAAAATGGTGCAATTAATTTGGAAAAATTGGTCCAACTCTTATTTAATCCATTTGCATCAGAGATCCAAATGGCTCTTTAAAAAACAAAATGTTGCACCAGGTATGATTGTTCTGGTAAAAGATGGAGACCTACCAGTTTGTAAATGGATAGTAGGTCGTATTTTAGAAATCATCAAGGGAAATGATGACAATGTTAGGGTTGTAATAGTCCGGACTCCATCCGGAACTTACAAAAGAAGTATTTCCAACCTTTGTGTGTTACCTGTTGTAAATAACGAAAATATCAATTAAGCTTAACCTATTTCTATTGAATTTATTATTTCTTATTATTGTATTTATATTTAGTGCTTTATGTATAACCATTAATTAGTAATATCATTTGTATGTTATTGTATATTTACTTGTTGTGTATCATTGAACTATCAGAATACTTCAATGGGGGCCGGTATGTGCGCTCCCGAAGTTTGATTAAGTGATCAGCGCCACCTAGCTGATAAATGATGTAACCAGTTGAGCTTCGTTGTCTCCCGACTAACACGTTTGTAACGAGCGCCCTCGCTCTCAATTCGGAAGCTCATTTTCAAAGTTTGCCCCTTGGCAATAAATAATATAAATAAAAACCTATGGAAAAGTAATAACAGTCCATTGCTTTATCACTGCTCGACAATAACTATACTGTGAAAAAACAACAAAGAAGCATTTCTGATTATATAAGAAAAAGTGTATTTTGCTTTCTTTTGGCATGAAATTGAACGATCAAGACAAGCCTTGGGCTCCACACAAAGTTTGCCGTATTTGTGTAGAAGAATTAAGACAATGATTTCAAAGTAAAAAGCAATCTTTTCGGTTTGGTATACCAATGGTTTGGAGAGAACCTAAAATCACAGTGACGATCGCCATTTTAGGTAGCTTTCTTTACAAAAAAGCTACCTATTGCAGCCGTTCGGAGGAAAGCGATTTCAAAAAATTTTGGTATATTTTCATCGATCATGACCCCCAGACCCCGAAACCACCCTCCGTTCAAAATTGATATATATATATATATATATATATATATATATATATATCTGACCTATGTCACACTGTAACTCCCGTAATTATGAACCGATTTCGATGTAATTCGGTGTGTACATAGTACATACCAATGTCTCGACCGAGTTCGTTGGCCAGCTTCATCCGCCGTTTTGTTTCAAAATGGCGGCCATTTAAAATTTAAAAAAAAATTTAAAACTTGAAATGTGGTACCAAAAAATTAAAAATGGAAAAATATTTTTTTCTTATGTATTTGACCTTTATACAAAGATTCCGGAGCAGTTTTTGTTTCGTTTATATCTTAAAAAATGGCTGAGTTATAGCATTTTGAATTTCTAGCGTGGCTGACATTTCGAAACGTCCTGAATTTTGTCACGCGATAAAAGGCGTATTTATGAACCGATTTGAATATAATTCGGTGTGTACATAGTACATACCAATCTCTCGACCGAGTTCGTTGGCCAGCTTCATCCGCCATTTTGTTTCAAAATGGCGGCCATTTAAAATTTTTTTAAAAATTTAAAATTTGAAATGTGGTACCAAAAAATTGAAAATGGAAAAATATTTTTTTCTTATGTATTTGACCTTTATACAAAGATTTCGGAGCAGTTTTTGTTTTGTCTATATCTTACAAAATGGCTGAGTTATAGCATTTTGAATTTCTAGCGTGGCTGACATTTTGAAACGTCCTGAATTTTGTCACGCGATAAAAGGCGTATTTATGAACCGATTTGGATGTAACTTCGTTTATACGTAGTACATACCAATGTCTCGACCGGGTTCGTTGGCCAGCTTCACCCGCCATCTTGTTTAAAAATGGCGGCCATTTAAATTTTTAAGAAAAATTTAAATTTGAAATGTGGTGCCAAAAATTGAAAATTGAAAAAAATATTTTCTTCTTATGTGTTTGACCTTGATAAAAAGATTCGGGAGCAGTTTTTGTTTCGTCTATATCTTAAGAAATGGCTGAGTTATAGCATTTTGAATTTCTAGCGTGGCTGACATTTTGAAACGTCCTGATTTTTCTCACGTAATAACAGGAGTATTTATGAACCGACTTGGATGTACCTTGGTGTGTACATAGTACATACAAATATCTCGACCGAGTTCGTTGGCCAGCTTCATCGGCCATCTTGTTTCAAAATGGCGGCCATTTAAAAAAATTAAAAAATAAAAAAATTTAAATGAGATACCAAAAAATTGGATAATGAAAAAGATTTTTTTTGTATGTGTTTGACCTTAATACAAAGATTCCGGAACAGTTTTTCTTTCGTCTATATCTAAAAAAAAATGGCTGAGTAATAACATTTTGAATTTCTCTTGTGGCTGACATTTTAAAACGACCTGATTTTTGTCACGCGATAACAGGCGTATTTATGAACCTATTTGGATGTAACTTGGTCTGTACATAGTACATACCAATGTCTCGACCGAGTTCGTTGGCCAGCTTCATTCGCCATCTTGTTTCAAAAGGGTTGCCATTTAAAAAATTAAATTTAAAATTCAAAATGAGGTATTAAAAAAATTTGAAAATGAAAAAGATTTTTTAAGTGTGGAAAAGTGTTTGGCCTTGATACAAAGATTCCGGAGCAGTTTTTGTTTCTGAAAATTTGTTCTTTTGTTGATATCTTAAAAAATGGTTGATTTATAGCACTTTGAATTTCTAGCATGGCTAACATTTTGAAACGATCTTGTATTTGTCACGCGATAACACACGTATTCGCCTATTTCGATGTAAGAAGGCATGTGGATAGTATACATCAACACCTCGACCAAGTTCGCTGGCCAGATTCATCAGCCATCTTGTTTCAAAATGGCGGCCATTAAATTAAAAAATATATATATATTTAAAGTGAGGTGCAAAAAAATTAGAAATTGAAAAAGGTTTCTTTCTTAAGTATTTGATCTTGATATAAGGATTGAGGAGCATTTTTTGTTTGTCTTTACCTTAAAAAATGGCTCAGATATAGCAGTTTCAATTTCTATTGTGGGCGACATTTTGAAAAATCTGATTTTTTGCATGCGACAGCACTCCTATATATTAACCGATTCCGATGTGAGTGAGCATGTGCACAGCAATTACTAAGCTCTCGACCAAGTTCACTGCTTAGCCTCATCCACCATGTTGTCTTAAAATGACAGGCACTTTAAGAAATTGCCGAATTTGGCAGCCAAATATAAGTTACTTTAAAGTAAAGCAGCTTGGATAAAGCTGACTAATTTCGCGAAAGTCTCATTCATTATATTGATAAAAATTAGTATTGAATCTCCTATATTCGGTTTCCACTAAATTGAGCTTCGTGTGTTTGCATGATATAAGTTGGCTTTTTTAAAATAAGGATTATGAAAGCTACCTCTTCCTCCCGGCACTGGCCGGAAGGACTTTTTGTATTTGTAATGTGAAAGATTTCAATTTAAAGAACAAAAAGGAAATATTTTATCCTGGCATTCCGTCTGCGATACGTCCTAACCCTCATGGACCTAGTAAAGGAAAAAATCTTATTGATTCAAAAAAGTGTTACTTCCATCGCTTCATATAAAATTAGGTCTTATGAAACAATTTGTTAAGGCTTTACCAAAAGAGGTTGAATGTTTGAAATACCTGTGTGAGCAGTTCCCGGGTTTATCCGAAGCAAAACTGAAGGAAGGTGTGTTTGTAGTACCAGACATCAGGAAAATGATGAAAGATGCAAATTTTGAAAATAAAAGGAAAACAAACAAAAGAAAAGCCTGGAAATCTTTCAAACTAGTTATTACTATCTTACTTGGCAACAAAAAGGACACAAACTACAAATCTATTGAACAACAGATGGTAAAAAATTTCAAGACTTTAGAGTGTAATATGAGCTTAAAAGTTCGTTTTCCCGATTCACACCTAGACTGTTTTCCTGAAAATGTAGGTGCAATTAGTGAGGAACAAGGTCAAAGATTTCAACAGGATACAAAGAAAATGGAGAGGCGATATTAAGGCAAAAGGAATGTCAGCATGATAGCCGACTACTGCTCGACAATCTCTGCAAAGTTCACAATAGAAAAAGTGGCAAAAACACTTTTGATGTAAAGAAAAAACATTACTCTAAGGACTTATAACCTTCTACATATACTTAACTATCATTTGAACTCAGATATAAATGTAATTTATATGGATTTATAAATAAATGAAATTTAAGTGAAATGTCAAAATTTCGTGATTTCAGCTTTTTAAAAAAAAATATGCAATCATTTTGCGAAAAATCCGTACGTGATAGAAAAAAATGGATTTCATTTTCGGAATCAGCACTAGAAAAAACATAAAAATTAGTTATCAAAACTAATGCAATTTTCAAAAAGTATTTTTTTGCAGGTCTGTGTAATTTGTTGAGGAGTTAGTAGAGGTGTTTATTTTTTTTCCACGACTGTACTCCTTTGGGAAATTATGACTTACACCAGAAGCGCGGTAAGTTTGACTCTTCTGAAAGCTTCATTTATCTCTCTCTCTCTCTCGCACCTCGATATAAAAAATTTTCTCGGTGGAAACTACTCGCTTGTCTTCTCTCGCACCTCGAAATAAAAAAAATTCTCTATGGAAACCACTCGCTTACCTCGAGATACTTCCCTTCGATTCTAACTCATCGCTTCTCATTGTCACTTCTCGTATCTCGCTCTCACTCTCTTTTCAACATTTCATATGACGTAGTCCAAGAATGAGAAATCAGTTTTCGTCCTTTCTCGAAATGTTACTCTCGATGATTGTCATTTCACGCTCGGCCAAGAAGGGCCGAGAAGAGATATCGAGGGAAGAGCTGAAGAGAGAAATAGACATGACAATGAGCTGTGAAATGAAGCATTAATTTTCAAAGTTTCTCTTATTTTACCCCTACCAAGCTGTCACATAAGAGACATCTGATAAATATTATTTATTAAATATAAAAATTTCAAAGAGGAAAGTGGGTCGGGTGAATTCCGAGGAAGTGAGAGTGGACCCATGCGGGGCGCAATTAAAAAAGTTTACCGAACTCTTCCTGTGGCATATCATTGAAAAGCCCTTTGACAACTCTTTCATATTATGAACCTTTCTTCCCCCGAAGGTGAAATACCGGGTGTGGGGGCGAACAATTTTTTAAAACCGTAGCCGATTTCTATAATAAATTTAAATATCATTTTAGATGTGGATTTTTTATGCAGGCTTCCGGCAAATATTATTTATTGAACATAAAAATTTTAAAGTGGGGACTGCGTGAATTCCAATGCGAAAGAGTGGGCCGACTGGGGGAGGGAGGGGGAGCAATTTTTAAACTTTTTTTGGACCCGTCATGTGATATGTCATCGGAAAGCTCTCGGATGCCTCTTTCATATTATGAGACTTTCTTCCTCCCCTCCCCAACTTGGCTCCCACTACGGGGGGTAGTTTTTTCCGTTTTTATCATTTTAAATCGGATTTTTTTATGGAGCCCTCCGATAAATATTATTTATAATATATGAAATTTCAGGACACGTTTCTAAATTTAGCCACGACCCCTCATGTCAGATATCATTGGAAAGGTCTGTGACTATTTATTGATGTTATCCACCTCCGGTGACAGTCCCCCCCCACTTTTCCCCCCCGGGGGACATTTTTCAAAAATTTAGCCAAGACCCTTCATGTGAAATATCGTTGAAAAGGTCTGTGACTATTTATTGATGTTATCCACCTCCGGTGACAGTCCCCCCCACTATGCCCCCCCCCGGGGGACATTTTTCCTAATTTAGCCAAGACCCTTCATGTGAGATATCGTTGGAAAGGTCTGTGACTACTTATTGATGTTATGCACCTACGGTGTCAGTCCCCCCCCCCACACACACACACCGGGGGCACATTTCAAATTTAGCCAAGACACCTCATGTGAGATATCGTTGGAAAGGTCTGTGACTACTTATCGAAATTATGCACCTCTGGTGACAGTGACCCCCCCTTTGCTCCCCGGGGGACACTTTTTCAAATTTAGCCAAGACCCCTCATGTAAGATATAATTGGAAAGGTCTGTGGCTACTTATTGATGTTATGCACCTGCGGTGACATTTTTGACATTTTGATCCCCCCCCCACTTTTCCCCCACTAGGGGAACTTTTCTAAATTTAGCCGAGACCCCTCATGTGACGTATTGTTGGAAAGGCCTATGACCACTTACTCATGTTTTCCACCTCCCGCACCCCTCCCCCCACTTTGCCCCCACGGGGAGGTCATTTTTATAAATCCAGATCTAGACCCCCTCAAGTGACACATGGTTGGATAGGCCTGAAGACCTGTGACGACTTATTCATATTATGCAGCTTCTGTGCCCCTCCGCTCACTTTGACCCCTCCTCCCAAGAGATCTGGTTCGAGGTTCATTCGTTTCGAGATTATATTTTTTTACAAGATTTTGTAGTGCGTGCACACCACGCCTGCTATACGGTGCCGTAAATAGCGGGTAACCTGTTCGTGATTTCATATTACAAGATTACGTATAAATTAGGGGCCCCGATTAAATGAGGTGCCCGCTAGCGGGCGAAGTCACCTAGTCTTTATTAACACCGACTCATTCCAGTTCACCCGCAGACGATTCTTGATAAATGTATGACGTATATAAGATATAAAATATGATGTATAAAAGCAATTCGCAAACTGGAGTCATCGAGAAAAAATTTACACAATCGAAAAATATCGAGATGTCCGCTATGACAGCTTTTGGCCGATCAGAAGCTCCGAAACGATCGCTGTTTAGCACTGTTGCGTTAATTTTAATTCTCATCTGCCATTTGGGCTTTTAGTCGATGTACTCGGTTTGTATTTATTATCCTCGTACTCTGAGTCTTGAAAAGAAGTGTGTTTGAGTTCATCAATTTCATGGTACACTGCCACTTTATTTTTTGAACTTTAAAACTATTTGAGGAACCACTCAGTGCTTGCTGAAGATCACGAGCTTCCCGCTCGGCCTTCACATTTAACTTTTTTTTTAACTGTTTTGTAAATAATTCTCATTTTCCTCCAAATTGTAATTCCTTTGAAGAATCATGAACCTCAACTCAAATACACAAATTTTCTTTCTTTTTTTTTACATAAGCATTTAATTAGAATTGCACATTGACATGCATGTGGTATTTTTAATATATTATAAATACCAAAGCCAACAATTATACGGTTGGTTGGGTAGGATGTGGGTGGAACTCAACGTGCAACCCGCACCACGTGGAGAGTTCTGTTTAGTTTTGTTTTAGCAAAATGAACTAAGGGTTGCACGGTGAAAATTGCGAAAAATTGGTAAAGTTATGTTTTATCTAAGTTCTTGTGCGAACAAAAAAAATTGGATTATTGATCGGAATTTAATTTATTTAGGTTATGTAAAACATTAAACAAGCATAAAAAGCTAAAGCGTGTTTATTTTTAAAGTTTTAATTAACTTCAAAAAATTAGAAAAAAGTCGCGATTTTTGCAATTTTCCATCAACTTTAAGTACAATGCGCGAATGGAAGATGTTAACCAATTCTAAAAATTTTATGCCGTTTTTCTTCTTATTACAATAGGCAACTTTTCCTCACTAAAGCATTACGAAAATCAAAAATGTCTTTTTTTCGACCCACCCTAATGTTCATACAATCGAGAAAATCTAGAAAAACATCTCGTTATCGCCCATCACTAATAAATCTTATGTTTTCATAAAGAGAGAAAAATTCAAACTGCAGAAAAAATATATTTATAAATGCCTAGAAAATAAACTCTGAACATAGACTATAATTACTAACATAGAAAAAACTATTTCTAAACAGTGTTTCGTAGTTCCTTTTCATAACATAATGCGGTTTAACACAAACCTTATTAGACTTATAAGTAAATGCCCTTCGAGAATTGGTCTGAATAATGTTTAGGAACTGAAATAATTTGAAAGCAGACTGGCAAATTTGCATACACTTTCAAATCTGCAGAGGCGTGTTTAACACAGCAAGATTACACATAATAGAGTTTACCATATTAAGTACTTATTCCAATGCTGCGGGGTATGTTCGAGTTAACCATTAATCTTATTAAGAAAACTGTGCTTATTAGAAATTTTAGATGATATCTACCTAGCAAGAGCAAATATAATCGAAGCATAGTTTGTTTTAAGGCATCATTAGAAACTACCCAAATTTAACTCTTCGTAAAATCATTTTCTTAATTTATACATATACGCATAAAGAAAATGGAAACTATCATACTTTATTATAATAACTATCACTATCTCTATTTTTACAATTATTCAGTAGATATACATATATATATATATATATATTGAATTTGAATTTTAATGTCATGTGATTTCTTTTTTGTTCATTTTGCCCATATATGCTGTACTACTGATCCTTTTTATTATTTTTCACACATGTAATTGCTTATACTTCATCATATCACTTCTAATTTCAAATAACTCATTCATATATTAATCTTATAATTTTTTTGATGCAGTAATGATTTTCACGCATGCAGTTGAATGAAAAGGGTGATTTCTTAGAGGTATACAATTTTAAAACGAAATAAAACACATAAAAACAATGTTAATTGCTATGATATTGGTTTTATTCAATAAATAATTTTTTGACATTAGTTATTAAACATGATTCCAGGCGTATGGGCGCCGCGACTAGATCGAATAAAGCGACATCTGTCCAACTTTCGAAAACTTTATCGAATAGCTGGGGTGGTAACGCGCCGAATGTTGATTTCCAAGTTGCCCAACGTCTGTGGTTTATCGGCGTACACCAGCGACTTCACATATCCCCACAGAAAAGTATCTATCGGTATGAGATCACATGACCGTGGAGGCCAGTTCAGAGATCCATTACGCGAAATTATGTGGTTACCGAATATCTTTCGCAATAAACTGATGGTATTTTGCACAATTTGCAAGTGTTTTTATGGCTTAAGTCAACTCATGGTGAAATGGCAAAACATACCGAACACAAATCATCTGTCAGCTATCAAATTGACTGTGAGTAGAAACAGTGTTGCAAATTTCAAAGCCACGTCTCTAAAAAAACACCCTATACTTATCTCATTTCTTCACATCATATATAACCCAACCCATTGATATATCAATCTCATCATTTTTACGATGCAGATTTTGTCCGTCATGTTTGTGTAAAGTATTTCATTAACGTTTTTCAAAATACTACGTTAGCATTAATTTCATTTGTTTAAATTACTGTTTTTCTGTTTCAAACCTCGACAAGCCTTTTTTTTCGGAGTCAATCAGCAAAAAAACATCTTACACCTTTAGACTCCTTACATCCCGTTGAAACGAAAAAAAAAAAAAAAAATAGTATGTTGTGGCCTTCACAAAACTTTCTTCTATATAAATCCCGTCATTTAAATCACTTAAATAATACAAGAAATTACATCAATTTAGCACCAATTCATATCAAAGTATATCTGAATTTGAAATTTGATGAAAGTTCGTGCATTAGTTCTTGAGACAAAGCTATAGCGGATATTCTGAAAAGTGTAGCATAGCAGCGTCACCTATTGAGCGATTTGCTCAAAAACATAAAGAGCACTAATTGATATCAAGGCATACCTGAATCTAAACTTTGATGAAAATTCGCGCATTAGTTATTGAGATAGATCTGTAGTGGAAACTCTGATAAATGCAGCATAGCAGCGCAACCTGTTCAGCGATTTGCACCAAAATATAAACAACAGTAATTCATACAAAGTTATACCTGAATCTGAAGTTTGTTTAAAAATCCAAGTATTAGTTCTTGAGATAGGGCTATTGCGGAAATTACAATAATACAGCATAGCAGCGCCACCTGTTGAGCGATTTACACATAAGTCAATTCCTGTCAACAACTAACTGAATCTGAAGCTTGATGAAAATCCGTGCATTAATTCAGGAGATTAAGATCTTGTGGAAATCGCGAAAAAATCTGAACAGCAGCGCCACCTGTTGAGCGATTTACACCAAGAACTAATCAGTACCAATCTATATCAGGGACTAACTAAATATAAATTTTTATTAAATTCCGTTCATTAGTTCTTGAGATAGAGCGCCCACAAAATTTGTGTCACACACAGACAGACATACAGACTCACAGACTCACAGACAGACATTTTGTACCGGAATGCGAAAATTTTCATGAATTCAATACTTTCTTCTTGTAAAGATAGAATAAAGTAAAAAGTTTGAAACGTGCATTTTCTTTGCAACTAAAAACCGGGTGTCCTAAAAAGGACTGGCTGATTCTAAAATGCAATAACCCGCAAACGGTGACAGATAATTAAAAATTCTTGCAGGAGGATTATGTATGATGTCACGAGTATTTTTTATTTTATTTTTTACCTTGATTCTTAAATTTAGTTCTAATTACAAACAATAGATGGCGTTGCAAGCTATAGGCGGTAAATTCAAGGTTGCTTTTTGGCTTTTCTCTTCTCGCATATCAAAAAAGAAATTAAAATGTATTGAGTGGGTCCCGAAGTACCAAAAATCGGGCCTGGATTTAGCACATATTGCAACGTCATCTATTGTTTGTAATTCGAACTATATTTGAGAGTCACAGTAAAAAATCTCCTGACTTCATACATAACGCTTCTGCAAGAATTTTTGAAATATCTGTCACCGTTTGGAATCTATTGAATTTTAAAATCAGTCAGTCGTTTTTAGGACACCCGGTATATTGTGTAATTGTTAGAATACGTTTATGCTGCTATGATGTATATGCTTCCCTAATAAGTGTTGATATTTTATAGATGTACACATATCTAAAGAGATTAACAATCTATGGACAAAATTTTAAGGGTAGCTATAAATTTCTTTTCAAAATCATCCTTCACTTCTTTTTATAATGTTATCGAGAAAAAAAAAATCGAAGAAAAGCATAATAAATAGCTGAAAGAAAACTAATTTTTTATAATTACACATACATCTGACAATAAAACGCGTGAAATTAAAACTGAAAAAAAATAGCTTCTTAAATTACAAGACGTGTTTTAAAAGATTTAAATATGTTTTTGAATGTTGATAAGGTTTTTTTTAGTTGTGCCTTTAAAAATTATCATTCAATTCTAGTTAATGTTACGAATTGCAAATAAAGTTATCTGTATATAATTTTTTTTTAAATTTTTTTATAAACTTCTAATATCTCCTTTCCCATTAATACTTTCTCGATTAATGACATTGTTTAAAATAAATTTTAGCAAACACAAAGAATCCACATTTTCACTGTCAAAAAGCGCCTTCTAGTACATTATTGTTTTTGTTCATACAATGCAATGTAGAGCAAAAATAATTTTTTGGTACTACTTGATTATCCCGTCGATTAAATTCTCCAAATTATACAAGTCGCCGAACTGTTTGCCAAATTACACAAAGTTACATAATTTTTATATTAAAAAACAAGAAACAAATTAATTAGTAAAAGATTAGTAAAAATACAAATAAAACGTCGAATTAAAAATCACTTGGTGACGTAACAAACACGTGTAACGTATTTAATGTCACGTGAATATGACATTTACGGTTATCCATTATTGGCATTTAATCTTATAGTTTGGTCGACGGGGATAATCAAGTAGTACCAATTTTTTTATTTCTACTAATCCTTTAAGTCTCAATCATTTTTGCATTATTACGCTATATACAGGGTGCTTATATATATTAAAAAAATACCGATACAGACAAGCGACCACAGCGACCATAAGGAAGCGCGATGAAATTTTGTATGTGGATATTTTTGTCCATAGAATCGAACATGAGACAATGAACAACGGTTGAGTTTTGAATGTTACGTTTACAGTGACAAAATTTCGAAAATTTCAAACGGCATCACTCATTTTCTTTTCTCGCAAAATCATCTTCAATGCGAAAAAAAAAAAAAGAAATGGCATTAAAAAACTAAGTTCAGGATTGGAAAAGTCTACGAAAAACGAACGCAAATAAAAGCATTGAGCAGAGTAAATGTGTCCACTCAGCCTACAAAAACAACTAATTTTACCCGAACTACGCAATATTTAAGTGTTTATGTTCACAGACTTTGAAACACCCATGCGAAAGACCATGGACAAAAATAAATCACAACATGAGGACAATGCCGAATCTCAGATTTTATGGCGTTTTTCTTGTCAGACTCTCTTAGCGAATTTGACATTTATAGATAAAATTTTAACGAACCCTAGAAAAAACAAACAAACAATTGAAGTGTATTCGAGTCACTGCCGACCACGAAGCGAAATGTGTTCTTCTAAAATAACCTCCCAATGTGTTCTTGGTCTTCTTGTTCTACTTGTTCGCTTGTACTACTTGTTCTACTACTGAAATTAAATTTTAACGTTATTTATGATGTTTCAAAAGAAAAATCATTTTGATATTAAAACAAAATGGATATTGCCAGTTAAAATTTTCGAAATTTTGTCACTGTACCCATGATTTTAAAAGCTCGGCTCTTCTCCTTTATGTCATTGTTGCTCTTATGCCACGAAATAACCACATCCAGTGTTGCCAGTTGGCTACTTCTTTAAAATTCAGATTTCTTCATTCTCACCACTTTTTTGAAATGGTAAAATTTCCCTTGTTTTTGCCTTAATTAGTATGTCATTAAACAAGGCAAATTTTACTATTTCAAAAATGTGGTGCCAAACAAGACGTTTAAATTTTTTAAAAGTAACCCACTGGCAACAATGGCCACATCCCAATTGGCATCCCGTTTCTTTAACGGTATGGTTGCCAAGAAGCTCAAATACCAGCATCTTTTTCTTTTTAATAATCATCTTGAATATAAGATGATTATGCGAAAAGGATTGATATTTTAAGGATTAGTAAAATTAAAAATGTTTGCTTTCGCTCGCGAATTCGTGATGCGAACTCATGGCTTAATGCACTAAAAAGCAGTTTTTCATTGTGGTAATGTGCATTCTTTATGTTTAATAAAATTTATTTAAAACCATGCCATCGATTGAGAAAGTATTAAGAGGAAAAATATTTTTGAAAGAAATAATTAAAAACAAACGCTTCTAAACATTTGAGAAGATATTTAAATATGTTTAATTACTTCTTGAAATTTAATAAATTACTTTTTTAGAAATGTCACGTGTTCTATTGTCAAATTTAAATATAATTAGCAATATATATATATATTACTTTAATGAATAAAATTACGAAAAAATGAAAATCGTTGCTGCATTGTAGGATCTTCTCTCTAAATTTTGTTCTTAATTTTTAAACGAATTTCATATCGGTACAATGTACAATATAGAGAAATATTATGCAAAAAGCACCATATCAGAAGCATAAATGTATTATAACAATTACATAATATTGTCAGTTGCAAAGAAAGTGCGCGTTTCGAATATGTATATATATATATATATGTAGGGTAATTCCATCGTAACTGACGTAACATTTTATCATCGAATTTTGTTTTCAAAACTATGTAGACAATTTACAAATAAAGCTAGAACAAATTTTTACAATTTAAAATATTTCTTACTAAGAACTTAATACTGAAATACCTGCAGATTATTTCAATCTCTACTTTAGTTCCCAAAATTGCATTTCAAAATTCTGTAATTGACGTAACATAAAATATACAAACATTTTTTCTGCCTTCATTGAAGTGTAAAAATTATGAAAACAATCCCGTTAACAAAAAGTGATTTAATGTTCTCAACAACACTAAGTAATGCCAAATTATAACAGTAACTTGTTTAATTAATTTTTGAATGATAAAAAAGAAACAAATGTCATTTACACGTGTAACTGACGTAACTTTTATTGAGTAACTGACGTAACTTTTATTGAGTAACTGACGTAACATTATGACTTTACAAAGACAATAATGGCACTTAGTTTATAAACAGTAATTTACAAAGCCTTTTTATTAAGATTTATTATAGAATATAAAAATATCAAGTTTTCCAATCATACCTTAAAATTAACCCTATTAAAAATTTAATCCTTTCCCCAAAATGATAATTTTCTGTGGAATTGTCCTACATATATATATTAATGGAAAGACAATCCAAAGGTAAAAAAGGTATAGCATGTATCGCTGCTGATTGACTTAACGAAAAAAAAAGCAGGCTTGTAAGGGTAACTGGCGTAATTGTTAGACCAAAAGTAAACTTTTGTTATAAATAAACTTTTTTTATGTAATTCAGATTTTTTTATATTGTTAATATTACATACTTTATCTTCTTAGCATATTCAATAAATTTTTGTAAATAAAGAAAAATTTTAAATAGAAAAACGCCCGTTAACCGAGAGTTCATTAAGTAACCTTTGTTTTCCGAAAATGAAGTGGAAAGAGGAGTATTTGCGTACACGTATGTACAAGTTTTTCCAAGGCAATACACATCATGGGAACAAGTTTATCATGAACTATTTTTTTGCCGAAAATATCCCCAAACTAACTATCTACGATGTTCTACAACTTTACCAGAAAGGACTCTCGGCCAAAAGACAATCGGGATTGGGTAGGAAGGTTTCAAAAACACATCAAGCCACAGTAGGTGAAACGACTGTTTGGCGAAAATGACCGAGTATTATTCCATCCCACTGCTGCCCAATCTAGTGTTTCACCCGGCCATCTACATAAAACAATCACCAAGAAGCTTAAGATCAAATATCACAAGAAAAGGATCATACCAGAACGAACAGAATAGCAAATGGTTGCCGCAAAAACGAAGTGTTGTAGTTTGTTCTGAAAATTCTCTGATAGAGCATTAATCTTGGATGACGGGTCGTATTTCATGCTCACTCTCTCCACTTTAAACGGTAATGGTGGTTGCTAAACATCTGATGTCTCCACGACACAACCTATCATCAAATTCCCTACTAAAGCAAAATTCGAAAACAAGATCATCGTTTGGATTGCAATGGGTCCGAAAGACTTGACTCGTCCATTCACCCGAATATCTGTGTTCGCTGTCAATGGGCGACGACATTTGAACAAGTGCATTCGCCGTCGTCTCATCCCATACATTTGTAGCAATTACAACGGCGGTAATTTCGTCTTCTGGCCAGACTTGGCCAGCGGTCATTACTGCAAAATCTATGTCAGCCATTTCTGCCAGCAAAACATCATTTTCGTGGAGAAATACAACAATCCAGTCAACGTTCCCGAAATTCGACCAATTCAGCAGTTCTGAGCGTATCTTACGTCCAAAGAGTGTGTTAAAAGCTGGAAAGCAAATAACATCCAGAATTTGATCAATCGATTCAGGTACTGTATCACAATTACGGATCTAAGTTTTGTACAACTTCTAGCAATTACCACCAAAAGTAAAATCGATAATGTCCGACGAAACGTTTTAACAACATGACGTTAATATAAAAACAGCAAATAAATCCTTGTGAAAAAATATTAAAAGGCAGAAAACCAACATTTAAAAATGCACAAATAATAGACAAAAGCAGCAAACAGCTGTTTCGAATCTTCAAGCGAGATACTTCTTCAGTGCAAGAGAGAACAAGGCACAGTGTGCTAGAAAAAGCAGCCTTTTAATAACGTTAGTATGCCATATACGTATACAGAATGGTATTGGATGCTTACGAGAAAGGTCCCACCAGTGGCTGAGAGGTTCTGCTCTCGAAGCTGGTAGACGGCAGGTGCTGGGTTCGATCGCAATCGCGCCCGTCGGCCTAATCGTTCGGAGTTTTCGTGGTTTTCTTCGAACCTTGGATTTCCAAGCGTTAATACGGGTTAGGTTCCCTTAGAAATGCCCCCACGAAGGGCACTCCCCCCTGGGCCCATATCCCTCGTGCAGATAATTGGCCGTCATAAATATAAACAGCTTACGAGAAAGAATAATAATTGCCTTGTAAGATCCCACACTACGTTTCGTAACTATTCTCTTAAGACCACTACGGCCAGTTCATGCTCGTTTCGTGCACTTAAATTTTTGATTTTCCTGCATATGCATCACGAAACGAGCACCACATGACTCAAGCGGTCCGAAAAGAGACGAAAGTGTAACACAGTGAGGTAGCATGTCTCGATTGTGCCCCGATGATAGAGAAATGAAGTATAATTCTCCGAAATCTAAATATAGGAAAACAGAATAATCAGATTACTGTAGTATAAAACGGAATGCTGTTTTAAAATTCTCAAAAATGAATGATCTCGTAACTTTTTATTACTATTTTTATGGATCTAATTAAAATTTGTTTTTTCAGAAATACTTAAATAAAACCTTTTGCATATTAGGATCGTGTAAACCGAAACTTATCTAGTTTATGTTGCTAGTTCAACTTTTTTACAAAAAACTTCACAGGTTATTAACAGGTAACCACAGGTAAACATTAGAGAGTTTTTGTCATGACGAATTAACATTCATTGACCACATAATTATATTTACATGTCAGCCTATTAATGTAATAATATACTAATTAATTAAAAATATTTGTTATAATCTTGATATTTGAAAAAAAAAATCTTAACTCATAAAAGGTAAAAGTTTTCGATATTTGCCTCATGTAGGAAAAACTCATAAATCTGATTATTTATAATACCACGTAAAACTACTCTAATTGTAAAACGTGAATTTGCATGGATATGCATAGTTATGAAGATATGCTTAACGCGTCGGGTTTACACTTAATTGGTTTGACTAAATTACATACTTATTCCCTTTCCCTTAGGCATGTTCGTATTGCGATCGATTTGGTTTACGGAAATTACGCATTCTAAACCTCTAAATCGTTTATTTTAGAAACAGAATGGTTTAACGGTAATTTCCTAATGCAGTGGTTTGAAAATTAATTTAAAAATCTTTCTGTGTGTTAATATTTTAAATAGATTAAACTCGCAGTGAACTTTATGCAGTATTCTCAATAAAAGAAATATATTGTAATTCAAAATGTTTAAAATTTCATTGTCAAAATGGATTTTATAAACGAAAATATTTCAATTTAATTTTAAAGTTATGAATTAAATTCTGCCAAATTGGGGCTCTTTTCTGTTTGCATTAATATGGATGTGCTGCAAATTAATGTATTTATAAGTAAACTAGCAAAACCAGTGGCTTTGATAGTGCAATTGTTCAAAAATGACAAGTGATATTTGTGTGCCTATTTTTATTAGCGGAAATTATACTACTACGGATAATTAAAAATCTACAAATTATGAAACATTTTGAGAAAACTTTATTCTTATAATGCATTAGGCAAATGTGAGATTTAAATTTAATGAGAAAAACTAAAATTAATTCCAAATAACACAAACCTGTAAAGTTTGGGTTGTGTGGTATTTTTCTTAGTATTTGATAATTGATTCTTAAGTATTTTGTAGCGCTGAATCCGAAAATGGCATTCATATTTTATCATCACGTCAGGATATTTTGCAAAATTTTTACTTTTAACTTTGAAATTTACGATTTGCGAAACATTCTGACGTGATGGTTAAAAATGAAGGTTATTTTCAGATTTAGTACTAAAAAGAGCATAAAAATCAATTATTAAAATTTAAAAAACACAACCATCACAACTATTTTATAGTATCAGAATTTTGCATTTTTGACTTTGAAATTTTTGATTTGCAAAAAATCCTAATGTGATAGTTAAAGAATGAAGGTCATTTTCGGATTCAGCGCTAAAAAATACATAAAAATCAATTATCAAAAGTTAAATTACACCACCACTGCAGGCTTGTGTAATTGATAACATAGAACATATTTTGAATGTTTTCCTCGCATTTATTTTATTTTTTTTATTTCGAATGTTCTAGAACTCGTTCTTAGTTAGCATTTGCATCTTGAAAGTAACCACCAAAATCTCTGGCACCTAGTTTGCCAAGCTTCTGTAGCAAATATGTCACAGAAAACGTTATATTAGAGCGCCTTTTGATCTTGCACACATTAAAATTTCGAAATTTATAAATATAGTTCTAATGGTGCTCATAAGTAATTGAATTTCAAATTTCCATTTCTACTTCTAAAAGTTTCAGATAAATTACAGTTTAGAATATTTTTAAAACGTTTCCCGCTTATTTCAGCTTTTTACATTTCAAATTATTTTAGAAATTGTTCTTACCGAGCACTTAAATCTTAAAAATAACCACCATGGCAAATTTCAAGTTTAATGCGATAGCATCATCAGAGAAATAGCAATTTTCGAATGTTTTGTTCTTTCACATCCTTTTAAATTATTTTTTTTAAACTTAGTAAATAGATCGTAATTTAGAACATTTTTTGAAACTTTTCCACTCATTTCACATTTTAAATTTCGATTTTTTTAGAAATCGTTCATAGCAAGTATCTACATCTTAAAAGTAACCATCACAACGAATTTCCAATTTCTTCCCAAACAATATCACAGTGTTGCGTTTTATCGCTGCTTCCGTGGTCTTAATATAATCGTTTTTATTTTGCGCCTAGCGCAGACGAGACCTTTTTTGTTGACAAATGAATTTTTTAGAACATTATGAACTGAAATGTAGCTCTGAAATATTTTAATGTAAGATTTATTGAAACGAAATTATGTACGCGAACGTTATGTATTTGTTTTGTGATAGTGAAATATATGTTATGTGCTTATGTGGTAATTTTACCACATTTCATTTTAATTTACTTCTTTTGGTCGCTTAAGCAATTTTAATTAATTTTTTTCCCTTCCGTTTCCTGTAACCATTGTTATTTTGTTTCCTTGCTAGCACATTCATTGATATTTTTATTTACTTATTCGTGTTTCTACCTTTTTATTTAGCTCGATGGCTTCAAACAATTTTTTAGTTCGGTTATTTCAATTTTGTTTTTACATGACGTCACCGGACTTTGGTAGCAAATCAGTTTAAATATATATTTGTCGGTTGAGTTTAAATATTCTATCATTTCTCCCGTTGGCATCCTTTTACCTTTGTTTGGCAGCACTAGATTTTTCTGTGTTCACAGTCCATTACACTATCAGGTTTTATTTTTATTTTAATGCACAATTTATTTGGCGAGCTTTCCGTAGAACGGCTCTCCTTTTACTCTCGCCAGCTTTTTTTGGCAACCCCTTTTCCTCGCCAATTAGAAGTTAATTTTTTCTTTCAATTCGAATGCCATTGTCAGAAGTCGTTGCTGGTTGTGAGTCTAATAGTATATACGTGGGCATCTCTCCAAGATGCCATGAAACGTAGTTGATCTCTCTATATATATGATATAAAAAACTAGTGGAACCAGAGAGAAAAGTAAAGCTCGATCTAAAAAAGTTACAGTAAAAAATTGTCGAATAGTTTCAGTTTAAAAAAAGTAAGTAGTGCGTAGAAAAGTAATGAAATCAGATTATCTGTAAAGCTCATGAAATTACCCAAATTTTTGTTGATAGCTGAAAATGTGGACTGAGCTTTACTCTTGCCTTAAAATCAATCAGGGAAGTTAAGTAATTTTTAACTCATTCTGAATTCCAATCATTCATAACCAGTTTAAAAATTTGGGCTCATAAGAATAGGTTAGAGGTTGATTTGGAAATGAGTGAGAACATGAGAGGTATCGAGAACATGAGAGATCGTTCAGTACGAAGTATGGACCAAATTCCATTACAGGGGTCACTGATAAGCCTGGAAGATCAAAGTCCAAAATAAGCCCAAAACCCTAAGCATGTACGATTCAACCATATGCTAACTACTTATCTGGCTTAAGTCCAATGATATAAGGCTCCCTTTTCACAGTAATTACATGAAATAAAAATTATTACGCTACATGTGTTATGTCAGAAATGTTAATAACAACAATTCCTCAACAACTGGACTATATTAATGTTATACATAAAATATTACTTCATGGTTTACATTCTTTCAGCTTTATGAAGTTTAGCTTGACTTGATGCAATCATGTCCACAATTCTGCACGTGACAGAAATTTTTTTGCACTGTAGTTTACTTATACCCAGTATTCAATTTGAGTGGATAATATGATTTTGAATATAAGGCGTCAGTAAAGCTCAGCCCACATTTTCAGCCATCAATAAAATTTTGGGTAATTTCATGAGTTTTACAGATAATCTGATTCCATTACTTTCCTACGCACTACTTACTTTTACTGAAACTATTTGACAATTTTTTACTGTAACTTTTTTAGATCGAGCTTTACTTTTCTCTCTGGTTCCAGCAGTTTTTTATATGATTTCACATATTTTTCAGATCCTTTTAGGAACTTAATCAACTAACTTCAACTAACTAAACAACCGCCCCAATTAACCAACCAATGATCCCAAATAACCGGCCCAACCAATTGTCCCAATCAAAAACTAACAGAAACATTGGTTCACCAGTGTATTTCAAGAGCTCTGATGACATCGTACTTATTGCTAAACCCCATATTGGGATATTGACTGCCAGACTAGTCCTTAGACTAAGTTTTATACATAGTGTGATCTTTTGAATTTTTCTGTTTTGTACCTACGCTTTTCTGGTTTAAGGAACTATGCAGTATCCTAGGCCAACCCCTCAAACACACAAAAAGCTAGGTAAGAAATAGTCATAAGAAATGAATTAAAAGTACGAAAAAACTATAAAAAGGGAAAATTTTTGCCTTTTTAACTTAATGGGAATTTAAAATTAAAAAAAGTCTGAAAACGACTGAATGCAGAAAAATGATCAAACGTGATTGAAACAATACACTTGTAAATAATATCAGAAATATTACTAATATTGGATATTTTTAATAATATTTCGGAGGTCAAACTAAAATATCTCGATAACGACTAACATATTTACATCTAACTATATCCATTGATAAAAAAATCAAGAAAATTGGCAAGTAGGTGTCCATTGTAAAGTATGCATTAATTAAGGAGATAAATTACGTAAACGAGTCTATTGACAATTGGTGTATTTGGTACGGATAAATTATATACCGTATATACTCGCGTATAAGTCGACTCGTGCATAAGTCGACCCCCTAACTTTCGAATGCAAATTCTGGAAAAAATCAAAAACCCGCGTATAAGTCGACCCCCTAACTTTTTACTTCAATTTTGCACAAAATCAAACCAAAGATTTTACTTGCCAATGCAAAATGTAATAAGTAAACAAAAACAAATCATTGAAAATTTTTCAAATGATAAATTATTATTATTTGTATATTATATATATATTTTTTTTATTCTTACACATAAAAAGAAATAATTTTGCAGTATTTAAAGTTTTTGTTTTTGCTTTTTTAACTGACCCGCGTATAAGTCGACCCTCCAAATTTGCTTACCAAAAATTGTCAGAAATTCCTCGACTTATACGCGAGTATATACGGTAATTGAGTCTACAGACAATTGGCGCATGTTACCGGGCGTCGTTTAGGACATAATTAACTGAACCGTAAGCGGATGCACCTATTTTTGTAACATTAACACACGCTTGGAGTAAATCTCACCTCATTTTGTCTCCTATTATATTTTTGACTAAATGCGCTTTAAAAAAAAGTCTACTACTATACATTGTAAAATGCATCAGTAATACTTCGTTTTAGGGAAAAATCAAACGACTTTAAGTGTCCGAACGTTAGACATTGTACTGTATAATAATATTGAAGATAGAATTTTATAAAAGGGGACAGAATCCAATACACCGAAACCGCAATTTTAGAACATTTTCCTCTCAGGCACACTGTTGAGAGTTGTGGTACAGATATAAAATATAGCATAGATTGGAACACAGTTGATCACCAGCATTTGTCCACAAATATTTTTGAAATCAGTTTCCATACAAACAAACACACAAACAAAGGTTACTACTAGGTTCTTTATAATATTAGTATTCCTTTGAGATCGGAAGGTTTTTGCTAGAAATGAAAAGTTTTTGTGTTTTCTCCTCATTAATAGAATCATATTTGATCGGGAAAAGAAAATGCCCGGTGTGAGGTTATGCCAAGAGAGGATGCACGCAATTATGTGGGTGCAGGCTTGACTTTAAATTGCACAAAAAGAGGAAAATGTTTTAGCTCCCGATATGCTATTTCTTTCGGGCAGCGATTAAAGTGTCGTCTCTAAAAAATGACGTTCAGTAGTATAAGCCAGACGTAAAACAAAGCAGATGTATCATTGTTCGGTTAAATACTCTACCGTACTTTTTTAAGCTTCTAAGCATCGCACGTTTCCAATTTTTATACCTTTGTATTGGGAAAAATTACTTTTAAATGCAATTTGTTTGAAAACTGCATCTCCATTAATTTTTGCTACATTAAATTCTTTGTAGTTTTTAGCGCCATTGGTTTAATGCTGGCAACTCAAGTACTCCATTTCTGTAGAAAGTGAAGGAAAAGTAATTGGAAAATAGTAATTATACCTTTTTGTTGTAATTTCCTATAATGACTGAAAAAAAATGTAATTGAAAAAATATAAATGAATGATTTCTGATAAGACATGGAGTTATTATAAACTATATTCAATTTTAAATATCTATATTAATATTACAAACAAATGAAGGCATGTGAATCATTACATAGTCGATTTTTTCCTGTTGAGTTTCTTGAATGACGACATCTCATTTTTTTGGATTTGTGTATTATTCAACGATAGTGACGTCCTACGCATACTTTACTGTAGATGTTGTTTAGGACCAGATCGTAAATGAAGAATTCTTCCCCCGGATGCGAAAAATGTCATTTTATATAAAATAAAAGCGTGCGTTTTAAGTCTTAAAACTGAAATATGTTTTGTACTATCTATATTTATTGACATATATACATATATATATTTTTTTTTATCCGGGGCAACACTAAATTCTGAAAAAACAGAATTCCTGTTTTCTAGTTTTATTTTTCTTTAGGATCACCTACTTAATTGTGTTGGTCAAGTTTTAAAGGGTTAAAAATGTCACGTAGTCACATCTATAAATTCTTTCTTTTAATTAATGTGATCTGCTATGAAATATAGATTTAGGACTGTACTGTAGTGGCAATGAAAGTTCACAATGAAAGAAATACGACTTTGCTGCTAAAAAAATCTTTAGAGTGAAAGATATAGATGAGATCATAACGCCATGAAATTCATAATGAAGTACGTGAGAATCCCGATTACCCGATTTCCGAGTAAAAGAGTAAAATAAAATAAAAGTTCTTGAGCTTATAAAAAAACAAATAGAAAAACTTTCATTTCAAAATTAAATAATTTAAATTTAAATTTGAAGTAATTAAAAGAAAGTCTTTACAAAAATAAAATCAAAAACCATTGTTTAGCACCCTGCCGCAGCTTCCCAGGGTAATCTTGGAGCGTTCAACCTTTAACCGCTTCCCTGATTATCCCGAAACAACTCGGGCGGGGCATAATTCGTCAATACGATTTCTTTTATGACGTTTTTACTTGACCTAATGCTTAAAAAGAGAGAAAATAGTCTTATATAATAAAATAATTTATATATTATTAAATTATACAGGGTGGTTCAAATGGCACGTGTGGGTGCGTCAGGTCATGAGGAGCAAGAATTACATAGGATTTGGGGGTCGGAAACGCGATCGTAACGGTACAATTGCATCATGACAGTGACGCAATAAAAATTTAACAAACGGTGTAAAAATACATTTATTTCACAAAAAACATAATCGAAGAACAAAATACAAATCAAAAATGTTGCAACTCATATCAAGTGCTCGAAATGTGCTCCATTAGCCGTGATGTATGCTCCACATTGGCGCCACGTGGAATCGCGAACACGTTTTAATTGTCCCTATACCGTGGACATACCGATCCCCGGACATAAACAAACTGGATTTTTATCTCTGGGAATATATTAAGTCTCTGCTGTACGCGACACAACGTTCCATCGGCCATGGACCTCATGGCACGGATCGCTGAAACGGCGACACGCGTCCGGGAGACTCCTGGGCAATTGGAACGTGTTCGGGATCCCATGCGGTGGCGATGTGAAGCATGCATAATTGCTATTGGGACACATTTTGGATACTTGTTAAAAATACAAAGATGGCCATGGCCTTCAGGACTTGCCACGGTCCGGGAGACCCTGAAAAACGACTATTTGTGTGGACGAAATTAGCAGGAGAAAAGCAGTTGATAACCCGAAAAAAAAAAAAAAATGCAGTTGCAATATCCCGCGATTTACGGATTGAAAATATTGCTGAAAAGCCGGTCTACCATGACAAGACAATCGCGTGTTTGTTTCCATCAAGTGCTTCATAAGGAAATTAAAATTTCATCTAATACTCTATCAGGAAATTAAAGTTTCATCAAGCCATAAATAAAATAACATAAAGATATCGCAAAATAATGAAGACCTGAAGTACAACCCTTCAATTCTCCATTATTCAGCTTATCAACTTATCGTCAGCATATTATGCAGGTAAGACAGGTGCTATTATTTAATGCAAACAAAGATTAATAAATCTTTGAAACATACAAATCATATTCAAAATCTGAGACATAAGCATCTCGAAAATTATCTAAAGGACATAAATAGGGTAATACGTATCCTAATAACGGAGACCCAAACACTGAAACTGGTTAAAAATACATGGAATAATACCAAATACTTAGAGTCAAAAGTAGCATCAACAACATCCAAAAAGCACAAAAACAGAGATTTGTGCTCCTTAGAAGAAAACGTAATGAACATTGTTCTAGATCAGAGATAAGGTTTTCGATCATTGAAATGTATAATTCAACGTTCACTAATTTCCATTCTCAGATACATAATGTGTTTTAGGGGTGCACAACCTTTTTAAGGGATGGGCTACTTACAAAAAGATCTGGGTTGTCGAGGGCCACATCAGTAACACGGGGAGAATTCTATTTCGAGGAGGTGATCTGTGGCCTATAGTCAGATAAAAAATATGGTTTCAGAGGAGCGGGGGGGGGGTTACCCCTCTATGTTCCCGTACTCAGTCAACATATCCAATTCAGTTGGTAAGGTCAACAGTGTTTACGTTTGTTAACAGATATAGCAAGGATTCTTTTTAATAAGTGATAATATTCCTTGACTTAATTCGGGACAGTAAATTTTGCTTTATTAAAATTAAAAGTGCTAAGAAACAACCATAGGCATGAAAGTGGCTAGTGCCGAAAAAAATGTTAACTTTATGAACGAAGGAAGGAGGAGGAGCCGATCGACGAAATGTGAGATTTTTCCGTGCCTGATCAACGAAAGTTGCACTTTTTCCGCACCTGATCAAAAAATTCGCAATTTTTCCGAAGCCGATCGACAAAATTTGTGATTTTTCCTCACCTGATCGACAGAATTCGTGATTATTTTGCTCCCCATTGACGAACTTCGCTATTTTGCCGCGTCCGATTGATAAAATTTAATATTGTTTCGCGCGTGATGGACAAATTTCGTGTCGCGGTAATTTCGTGCCGTACGAACGAAATTCGTGAGTTTTCGGAGCCTGATCAATAAAACTCGCGATTTTTTCGAGATCGATCGACGGAATTTTCGATTTTTCCGACACTGATCAACAAAATTCGCAATTTTTACGGGCCTGATCAACGAAACTCACATCTCTTAATTGACTCCCACGAATTTTGCAATTTTTTCCCGCGGAAAATTGACGAAATTCGCGATTTTTTCTCGGAATACTCTCTAGAAACTCACGATATTTCCGCAGCAGATAAACGAAATTTTCAATTTTTCCGCGCATCATTGATACAATTCACGATTTTTCTGTGCCCGATCAAAGAAATTTGTGATTTTTCGGAGCCCGATCAACAAAATTTCCGAATTTTTCGTGACTGATCAACAGAATTCGCGAATTTTTCGTGTCCGACCAACGAAATTTGCGATTTTTCGGAACCCGATCGACAAAACTTGGGATTTTTCCGTATCCGATCAAACAAATTTGCGATTTTTCAGCTGCTAATTGACAAAATTTGTGTTTTTTCCACGCCCGATCAACGAAATTCGCGTTTTTTTTCTTGCGATAAATAGACGAAACACGCGATTTTTCCAAAGCCGATATCAAAATTTGAAAATTTTCCGCGCATCATCAACAAAAATGTTCCGTACAAATAATTGTCCGTGCCGATCAACGAAATTTAATGATTTTTCCGCACCTGACGGACAAAATTCGTGATTTCTCCTTTGCACGATCGGCAAAATTCGCGATTTTTTCCGCATCTCATCGACAAAATTTGCAATTTTAACGCACCAGATCAGAGAAATTCGCGATTTTTTCGTGCCCGATAAAAAGAAATTCGCGATTCCTAACTGACTGACGAAATTTTCAATTTTCCAGCGGCAAATCGACGAAATTCACGATTTTTTTCCTGTGACATAATGACAAAAATTGCAATTTTTTCCAGTAATAAATTGGCAAAATTCACGTGCCACACGTTAGCCCATCCCGGGCCACAGGTTGTGCATCCTACTGTATTTGATAAATCGTCAATAATGTTGAACAAGCAATGTACTTTCAAAGCTTAAACACGAAATTTATTAAGTTTTATATCGAAATAAAATTAAAACTTGCTAAAAAGGTGCATTTAATGTCACAAAAATAAAAAGATGTTAAAGATGTTGTTACGTAATAAAATAGATTTTAAAAACTTCCAAGATTTCATGCCGAGCGCTTTCGATCCCTCCTAGATCGTCGTTAGGGCCGCTTTGATTAGAAAATTCTTAACTGTACTCTGTCATTTGTGGTACAACTAGGTGACTCTACTTTACAGGGAAGGAGGAACGAGGGTGGGGAGGAGAGGCAGTATTTCCATCCAACTTTAACAAAACTTCTATTTTAAAAACTTTAACCATAAAACCGAAACTTTGTAAGATATATTATCCTTAATATATTTATTGTATTTTATTAAAATTTCTGCGGAATCTTTTATTAACAAAATATGATAATGGAAGGTAGGAATGATGATTCTTGCTTCATTAAAACGAATATTTTAATATGCAGTAAAGAAATTTAATATTAACCTGGTATTAATACTCAGAAATTTTTCCAGAGAGAAACATTCACCTTGCAAACAATATTTCAAATGAAAATAAAATTTCAAATTAATTTCTTAAAAGGCGCAAAGGCCAACCTCGTGAAAAATATTCCATGCCGGGACTCGACCCCAGGGCCATCAGTATAGCGCACTGACATTCTACCGACTAAACCACATAGGACGATACCCAGACTGGAACTTCTCACTATTATAGTTTGGCAAGGCTACAAACGCAGCACAAGATGGAATATTTATAGTGAGTCACCGACATGGAGCAAACATGAAACGTAAATAAATCCAGCATCGATTGAAACTGTATTAATGCATGGAAATTTTTTTCAGAGAGAAACATTCGCCTTGCATACAATAATTCAAATGAAAATAAAATTTTAACAGTGAGAAGTTCCAGGCTGAGTATTGTTCCATATGGTTTAGTCGTTAGAATGTCAGTGCGCTATACTTATGGCCCAGGTTCGAGTCCCGGCATGGAATCTTTTTCACGAGGTTGGCCTTTGCGCCTTTTAAGAAATTAATTTGATTTTCATTTGAAATATTGTATGCAAGATGAATTTTTCTCTCTGGAAAAATTTCTATGCATTAATATAGATTCAATCGATGCTGGATTTAATTACGTTTCGTGTTTGCCCCATGTCCTTGGCTCACGATAAATATTCCATCTTGTGCTGCGTTTGGAGGCTTGCCAACCTGTAATAGTGAGAAGTTCCACGCTGGGTATCGTTCCACGTGGTTTAGTCCGTAGAATGTCAGTGCGCTGTACTGATGGCCCGTGTTCGAGTCCCGGCCTGGAATCTTTTTCAGAAGGTTGGCCTTTGCCTCATTTAAGCAATTAATTTGAAATTTCATTTTCATTTGAAATATTAATCTGGTAGCTAAAACAACAAGAAAACTTAAAAATTTTATCCATAATGAGTTTGACCATATTCCTAATGATGAAATCGCAGGTATTTACAGGTGTTTACATAATTCAATGGAATTATGAGGTGGAATGGGGAGGGGCACTTATCAAATCCCTTACTTATATTTTGAAATTTAATTCATTAAATTATTTTTTGAATTGAATATATTTTAATATATATTGTTTATATTTGATTGAATATATAATTTTGATTAAAATTATCTTTTGATTTAAATTTCTCTAATGATTTTGAAAATGAAAAATAGCAAGTATTTATCTTTCCTAAGTGACTCAAAATATTTAGACACTAAGAGAAAGAAGACCTGTCTCTACAGTAAGGCAATTAATATGCAAGCTAAAGATAGCTTTTAAATAATACTTACATGAATAGCATGCTTGGAACCTGTGTATGAAGCCGACGATGCAGCTCCTAAAATATAAAGTACAACTGTAAATAAGTTATCCTAAAAAAATTGTCATACTTCAATTTAATTCCGCTCCCTTTTTACTTTCTTTTATCTATACAAAAATAAAATATTAGAATCGTAAATTTTCGACTTCCGGTTTTAGACGGATTTATACGTTTTAGAAGGTTCCGACACGATTTGACTATTTTTTTAAAATGTCTGTCCATGAGTCTAAGTGTCTGTCTGTGTCTGTCTATGACACAAATTTTGCGGACACTTTTACTTACGAAATACAGCGTAGAATATGATGAAATTTCATTTGAAGTTTTAAAATGTTAAAAGAAACATAAGAAGACAAGGTATATATTGGAATATTCGGACTTAAATTCAAGGACAGATTAAAAGAACACGCAAGTGATATTTAGTATTGTAGACAAACCACAGCATTAGCAAGACTTAACCTACAGGAAATTTTAAATATTCGTTTTAATGAAGCAAGAATCATCATTTCTACCTCCCATTATCATATTTCGTTATTAAAAGAGTCCATAGAAATTTTAATAAAAGATAATAAGACTATTAATGATAATATGCCATACAACATTCAAGTTATATGGTTAAAGTTTTTAAAATAGAGGAGGCTTTGTTGAAGTTGGATGGAAATATTGCCTCCCCTCCCGACCCCTTTCCCCGTCCACTGTAAATTAGACTCACCTGGTTTCCCAACCGAAGACAGAGTCCAGTTAAGAATTTTCAAATCAAAGCGGCCCTGAGGCGCGGTAATGCCTGTGGACGATCTAGAAGCGATCGAAAGCGTTCGGCGTGAAATCTTGAAATTTTTTTAATTTTTAAGAACTATTTTATTATGTAACAACATCTTTAACATCTGTCTATATTTGTGACATTAAATGCACCTTTTTAGAAAGTTTTAATTTTATTTTGATATAGTTTTCAAGGTGAATGTGACATTCCAACGGTATATGTTTTTGTTTTTATATATACATGTTGTGTATATTAAGTTTTATTATTGAATATTTTTATTTTCTCCACCGGAATCCCATTACAGGCGGATACAAAATAAAACAACAAAATTAATTAATTATATACACAGTAAAAAAAAAAAAAAAAATAAAAAAAAAAAAAAAAAAGAAATGTCGTGATAAAATTGTAAGAGAATACATTTTAGAATGGATTCAGAGCAGACCCCTTATGCACTGACGGTACTTTTAAGAACCATTGAAGAAAATTTAATATAGAATGCATTTACTCTGCATATTAATAAAAGTTTACCGTTCTTTCCATACAAAATACTCTTATTGATAAAATTTAGAAAATGTCGAAACTAAATATTTTCAATAAGTGGCAATTTTCTTAATCCCTTACATAGGTATAGCTTTTCTTTTTAAAAAAAGTATACAAAACATTTTCAATTGCAAATGTCTTTCCTTTTACAGAGAGGATAATAAATACATTTAAATACATTGCTTTTATAACAATTGCGATATTTCCATAAGAGTATTTTTATTTAATTTATCTGATTATTTTCTAAATATTTTACAAAAAAATTATAACTACCGATTTACTTAATCAATTTTAATGAAAAAATATATCTAAATTTCACATTATTATTATTTCAAAAATTCCAGTATATCTTCAAATATTAAAGAAGATAATTATTGAGTTGATACATTTTCTTGATAAATAATCCCGTAAAAATAAAGGTTTAACAATTCAATAATTTTTACTCCAATAAAGTATCATATAAAAAGTATCATATATAAAGTATCATATATAAAGTATCATATAAAAGAAAAGTCATGAAATACATAAAACACTGTTTGAATTATGTCCAAATGATAGAGGTTTCTCTATAACATTTATTGTTTTATTTTTCAGTTATATCTCATTAACGCATTTAAAAATTATGAAAACCTGAATTTTTCTGACATTAATTAGAATGGTAGGTAAATGCATCGTTCGTATTTTCATTTATATAATATAGCTTTATGCAGTTTTATTGTTGCCCTACTATAAAAAAATAATATTTGATTTGATTACGAAATAATTATATACGAATAAAAGACAATATACAGAGTGTCCACTCTCAACGGTGTCTAATAGTTAATTCCTTAACCGACAGCCCTAGACATATATTTCAAATTGCAAAAAATGTTTTAATTAAGCTAAAGAATTATTTTAAAAGCGATTTGGGTCAATAAAAACATTTCTTGAAAAATTACGAAATTTAAATTTTTATGCGGTTCTCCGGTCCTATATGTTATATTTAGTAAAAATATCCTATTACACTAAGAATAAGACAACAACAACAACAAAAAAAAAAATCCATTCTTTTACGATTAAAACTGAGCGAGTAATAGCTGTTTAAAGTTTAAGCATCTTTTTTGCTGGGAAATAGGAGCCACTCACAAATTTATGAGAAATATAAATAATCGTCAGACATATAAAGAAAATTAATAGTTGAGAATAAAATTTTCATGTACCCTATATATATAAAATCCTAACGAAGCGAATGTCGATTTTATGAAACGACTGATTAAATGACTAATTATGTTTCATGGCTGTTTTTCTTAAAATATTGAATATTATCCGGTGAATTTAATACGAACAATCCGCATTGATCGGCAGACCTCAAAACTGGTTTTAGAATTTCAAAGCTTGAATTAGTTTCCGAAATATTAATTTTTTTCTAATTTGAATATAATTATTCTAATAAAGGCAACCAGATGACTCCATTTTTGTGAAAAATTGGAAAAAAACGGATAACGATAGGGATTATTAGAGTTCTTCTTTTTCGCCATTTTCAAATTAAACTTGAAATATTTTTTAATTTCAATCGGTAGTGAAGACAATATTGCGATTAAATTATGTTTTTCAGGAAATTTTAAAAATAATTCCTCAAATAATAATAATAATAATAATAATAATAAATAAATAAATAATAATAATAAATAATAATAATAATAAATAATAATTTCTTATTTTGTTTAATTAGATTTTCATCATTTCAAGAGATATTTTTTGCATATTTTAGAAAGGATATTATTTCAAATTGATGTCAATCGCAGAAAAAGTGCAAAGAATAATATTTTCATACGAAATAAAAATTTATTTACACATGACTATTTAAAATAGAAAAATTACAGAATTAAATGATTACATGTTAAAATTAAGAAAATATTGAAAATTACATCATAAAAAATGTATTTAGTATCACTATTAAAAGGGAAAGAAAACTTTAAAATAATAAATTCATTAAAAGCAGTAAATGCGGGAAATTACGTCATATTTAAAATGGCCAAAAAATAATTCTGACAAACAGTTTAAATTAAAAAATATATCACGAAACTTTTAATTCATATTTCGAGATGCATTTTTTAACGTTTGTCGTGAATTGTAAGGCAGCGCAAATAATAATACTTCCTTTTTAACAACAAAACTATTTTCACATGAATATTAAAAGTAAAAAAAAACTTTAAAATGATAAAATCATTAATATTCGTTAGTAGCAGCAAATGGGAGTAACTACGTCGTATTTAAAATGGACAAATGGTAATATTGACGAACAGTTAAAAATTAAAAATATATCTATGCGAGATTTCAATTCCAAAGATATTGTTTTGTTTTTGTATGTGTATGTTCCCATAACAATAAGAAAAATTAAATTTCAATAAAAATAATAACGAGTTTTTTTTTAAGTTCATGGAGGCTACACACTTTTAAATTAAATAATGCATGTACCCGATAATCGTAAAAGAAAAAAAAAACTTAAAAATGAATAAATTATTGCATGACAAATGCATTTAATATTTTTAAATGATATATTTAAAACGATTTTCATTCCAGAGAAATTTAATGTGACGGCGCATGGTATGAAAGAAATGTGGCGAGCAAATTTATTTGTATATTACATCACTTGATGCAGTATACATACAGGTAAATGTAATTGCAAAACACTTTAAAATAAAATTCGATAAATACGTATTAGAAAATTCGGATATTCTTATTAATTAATATAAACAAAATGGAATGTAAAAAAATAAAAATAAAAATCTGCATGATGGTGTACCAAATAGAGGAAAGAATTCATGGATAAGCTATACCTGTTTCTGAAAATATCCAAAACTCGATCAAAACATATAATAGAACTGCACTGTAAAAAAAAACGACATTTTTACAGCACAAAGTACTGTTCATCTCGCGCACAAACTCGATCACAGATGAATGTACTGTATCTTTCTTTGGTTTCCTGATTATTTAAACATGGAAAATATAGTAGTTGCGTAAAATTAACAGCACAATGTACTGGCAATTTGGACGCCAGTAGTTTGTGCTGTGGTCCAAATGCATCTGTGCTGTGGTCCAAATGCGTCCAAAATTGCCAGTACATTGTGCTGTTAATTTTACGCAGCTACTGTATTTTTCATGTTTAAATAGTCGGGAAACCAAAGAAAGATACAGTACATTCAACTCTGATCGAGTTGTGCTGGCAAATTTACAGTGGTTTTTTTACAGTGTGCTAACACAATGGTTTTCAATATCGTGATTTTTGGGAGCTATTCCCAAGCAGAATGATTTTTTTAACCTCGAACCTAAAGGAAGAATATTGTCCGTAAGTCTTTATGGAAGTCAGTAAGATAGCGACATTTTTAATGTATCCTTTTATACAAACTGATTTTCAAATGTGTAATTGATCTTGCTTATCAAACTCACAGTCATCAGTTGTTACGACAAGGATGAATGAGGCCTTGGTAACCGAAAAATCCCCCATTCAAACGGAGAAGCATGACAACCCGATTACAGAAGATAGTCGACGCTATGGTGATAATGTCGTTCAATCTTCTATAACCTGGTAATACTTTTTAAACAGGGCTTATTGCCATATTTTCAGAAGCAGCAAAGTCTGAACAGGGTTTGGCGAGCATAGCTCCTCGGGGGCTGAGGCGTCTAGTTACAATATAAATTTGAACAACAACAACAAAAAAAAATACATTTCTACAATACTACAATAATAATAATAATAATACTAATAATAATAATAATAATAAGATGATGAAAAGCAACCGTCGCAATTCTTTACAAAATGATACATATTTTAAAACGTTATTTATATTGTCTAATACAAAACCTAATTAATAAAAATTAAAGTTATCTTAAAACTTGCTCGAGGTGACTCCTTTCTGCATAATGCAGAAATGTACACGCGAAAAATATCCTTCAAATAATTTGAGTGCTTTGTGTACGATTTCTCGAAGCGTAGCCCACCTCATCTGTGTTCAGATGCAGAAAATCGGTATAAGTCATGCAATTCAAAATTTTATAATTCGGTCAATTTTAGTGTTAGATGAAAGGAACTTTTTTTGTATTAGTTGTAGGAAATTTTTACTAAATATCACGTATAGGACCGAGGGACCGTATAAAATATTAATTTCGTAACATTTTAAGAAACGTTATTATTGGTCAAAACGACTTTTAAAATAAAATTTTACATCATTTAAAACATTTTTGTAACTAGAAATATAGGCCTATGACCAACGGTTTAGAAATTAGTCATCAGACACCGTTGAGAGTAGACACCCTGTATATATTTATCCCTTTAAGACCTGGCCTACACAATAGGGTGGGCCGAAAAAAACTTTTTTTTGATTTTCGATGATGGGTAGTGCGGAAAAGTGGCCACTAGTGGCACCAAGTTCACACAAAAAAATTGAAATTTTTAGGACAATTCCTATATTTGCCGCTTTTCGCTTGAAATTTTGCTAAAAAGCTGATTTTTGAACTTTTTTTAGCAAAAATTTTAAAAATCTTAAATTAAACTTATTTTAATCGTATTTACTTGAAAAGGCATATTTTATGTTCCAAATGTATAAATAAGCTCTGATAATGTATTATTTAATTGCTATGTGTATTTTAAATTAAACGATTTTTATAGCCTTTTCGCATTTAAGTGAGCAAAAGTTGCATGTATTGTTTGAATCTTTCAACGGTTTCTCTCTTTTGTCTTGTTTATGTCCCTTGGACTTCCTTATTTTTTTCGATGCCTTAAGGGTCATATATTTGGGTGACGGACAGCAGAATCCCTCAGAAACAGATC
Source organism: Maratus speciosus (assembly GCA_963932465.1). Lineage (NCBI taxonomy): Eukaryota > Metazoa > Arthropoda > Arachnida > Araneae > Salticidae > Maratus > Maratus speciosus. The sequence continues at coordinate 196,409,776 of OZ010792.1, read as the reverse complement.
TGGAAGGAGAGAAGGGGTGAGGCGAGAACTTAAGCGAACGCAGTGACTCATCGCGATGTTGGGGAGTGAAGGAGGAAATACAAGAGAGGAGAAAGTGCGATAAGGGATGCTTATTATTTTCAGTGTTCCGTTTTCTGAGACATGGCGGACGCTGTGTGAGACAGGAATATGTGTTTAGGAGTGTTTGGCTTTGAAGGGCCTGGTTCAAATTCAGATTCAGTCGAACTGCTTGCTTGAAAGCTCCCACTACTTGAATCTTCCAACCATTATACTGTCTTCCATCTAGATCTAACTCTACTCATTGAAGGCTTTGTCGCAGAACCACTATTCCTCGTTGAAATTGTATCCCTTTTCATTTTCCACGATATTTTCTTTGCAAGAGTTTTACTTGTTTTTAAATCAATATTTCCGATAAACATTTTTCGAACAGTTCTTTGATCCTTCAAGAAGTTCACCTCCCGATGTGGAACTTTACGTCTGATGTCGCAGCTACAATTGTTCAAGCCTCTACACTTACAAGCTGTAATGTCAAAGAGAGAGGTTTCCGCATTTCGTACGAAATCTTCGCAGGAGCCTTGCCTTTAACGCCCATATGATTACAAGATTTATCCAAAGATCTACACTCATTGTAATAGTTTTTAATACTCCCATTAATTGTTCGTTGGGGAACCACTGGTATGGAAGATTTTATTCAGATTTCGGAAACTTTTTCACCTACCATTTTAATAATATCATCCACTGGTTGAAGATAAATATCTCGATTTTCTTCTACATCGCTTCGCAACCAATAATAGTGGCGCATGATGTCAGCAATAGTTGGCAATTGCCTTTCAATTTGCATGGTGCCTCAAAATGGCTATTTTTTACGCTATCACATGTCTTTAAATGATCAGGAACTTTCGCACTAGCCATTTCTAAACTCGCCGTAATAAAACGCACAAAACACAGTAAAGGCACGTTAAACGATCCAAAAAGCAATGTATTGCACGAGAAAAACGTTTTACTTTTGCACTGAACAAATGTCACAGGGAAACCGAGCACTGAAAAATAATAAGCATCCCTTATCGCACTTTCTCCCCTCTTGTATTTCCTCCTTCACTCCCCCAACATCGCGATGAGTCACTGCGTTCGCTTTAGTTCTTGCCTCACCCCCTTCTCTCCGTCCAGATCTGTTTCTGAGGGATTCTGCTGTTCGTCACCCAAATATATTACCTTTGAAGCATCGAAAAAAATAAGGAAGACCAAGGGACATAAACAAGACAAAAGAGAGAAACCGTTGAAAGATTCAAACAATACATGCAACTTTTGCTCACTTAAACGCGAAAAGGCTATAAAAATCGTCTAATTTAAAATACACATAGTAATTAAATAATACATTATCAGAGCTTATTTATACATTTGGAACATTAAATATGCTTTTTCAAGCAAATACGATTAAAATAAGTTTAATTTAACATATTTAAAATTTTTGCTAAAAAAGTTCAAAAATCAGCCTTTTAGCAAAACTTCAAGCCAAAAGCGGCAAATATAGGAATTGTCCTAAAAATCTCAATTTTTTTGTGTGAACTTGGTGCCACTAGTGGCCACTTTTCCGCACTACCCATCATCGAAAATCAAAAAAAGGTTTTTTTCGGCCCACCCTACTACACAATTGCCTAGTTTATCCTAAAGAAAAAGAAAAAATATTTTCCCCTTTTTGTGTGACTTAAAGTCGAGCCTGTAGCTACAGAAATGCGTGCATACTTCTTTGGCATAACCTGACATTGGATATTTTTTCAAATATTTTTTTCAATCAAATATGATCCTAATAATTAGGGGAAAACACTATTTTTTTATTTCTATCAAAAATCGTCCGACCTTAAAAATTTATATATATATATGTAAGGACTTCTGGGGTTCACATCACTGGTGAAATAAATAATTGGACTCGGGAACCTCTTGGTGGATCGAATTCATTTATTTCGTGCTTCATCTTACAGTCCGATTCTGGAGTCCGGTCAGAGGTCCCTCGATCCACTTATGTCGCTAATTCCAGGACATTTACTTGGCCATAGGCTTGACAGGCTTCTCAAATCTGCAAGATCTCTCGTTTTTGGTCAGGTTAGCTATTATGTTAGGGCTTGCCGTATTTTCCAGCAGAGGGCACAGTTGTAAAATTGGGATAAACATTTCTTTAATTGGTTGATTAGCTTTTGATTGATTGTCCGGGCTCAGATGCCAGACCTGGGCTTGGCCGGCCCGGTAATCCGCTAACCACAACTGAATGAGAATTTTCCGAACATCAGCATTTTTACTCATTAAGATCGACCGAAAATGATATCTGAAAGTAATAAGATATCTTGCTGGGAAACAAAGTTACAAGGGGTAAAATTGGTTTTAGAAAGAGATTTAAGGTTAGAAGAAAGAGGCTTCATTTTTTTTTATTTAAATTTTTGAAGTTTAATTTGAAATTTTGAATTTAAAAAAGGTTTTTATCCTTTCATATATATATTTCAGAGCTCTACAATATAAACATAAAAGAAAATTAAATATTTTTGATATTACTAAAATAAAATGATCCAATAAACCCAGCATCATGCTTATGGAATTAATTTTGACAAAAATAAATAAATAAATAAATAAAAACAGCTTAGGCAGAAACGAAAAATCTTGTACACATACTTATTTATAAGAGCACTGATGTAAAACTTTTAAATAAATTCATATCAATCATACTTTCTAGCGTGCGTGACAATTTCGAATAAAAATTTAAATTCCCATTACTCTGTACATAAAATTAGATTTCAAAGTATATAAAGTAAAGATTTATCATTCGTTACATTTCAAAAGTGATGGTTTACTATTTAATTCTATATTTGGTTTTGGGAATCTTAAAGTTTGAATATTTCAATCGAATTCATTCTTCGTTTGATCATTCACTAACTGACAAATGAAAATAATATAAGGATTCTGTAATTTTAAATTAGACATGAACAACTCGTAGCACGTGGGGCATACGGGGACCGGCGGTATAATAAATTATGTCTAGAAGATAGTCAAAAATTCCCTTAAAATTTTGACACTAAAATGTAGCTTTTTTTATAGTTTATGCCTACTGCAATAACACATTTCAAAAAGATCATCAGTGCTTCATTACATCTAATTCAAAAATGCACTAAGATTGTTTGATAAGCATGTTAGTCATTGTCATTATTACCCTGTTTCATTGAATAAAGAGTTTAACAATTCAGTGTGAACAATGGTTGTATGTTTAGGACAATCTATATTCTACTATATTCATCACATCTCTTATGACATATTTCTGACATTTCAAGAAAAGTTGCAAATATTTTGCAAATCACAGTTCCATCAAATAATGATATGTGTGATTATAAGGTTCTGGCTTTTTTGACACTATTTTATACTAAAAACGAGAGTTAGAACATGGGAAGACAAAAAAAAAGAGCATAAAGACAAATTGGAATCATAAACATTTTTATAGCTATGTTGGACAGTTTTAAAAGCAAGTTTAATGCAATTTGAGACAGGCAGTCAACATAACGTCGAGTTTTTTGTCTTTGAATTCAACATTTTTGACCTTGTCTTAAAGAATGACCATTTCCCAACCTTCGCGAAATCTTTTGTAATCAGACCGAACTGTAGCAACTATAGAAGTCGAACTATCCAAGACGCATTCTACACCAGAATTACCAGTGTCGCTTTTAATGAAGCTTCGATTCCAACAGAATACTCAAGAGTTTATAACTACAACTTTCACCTTGACAGTTGATGCTTTACAACTTTTTAAATGACTTAATTTGCTGATGAGAGATTCTGTGGAATCCAAAACATTCATTATTTCTTTTTATTGCTTTTAACATTCTATGTAATTCCAATTGTCGGTAACCTCACTGATCCTTTATTATGATATAAAAAAAATTGGTGGAACCAGAGAGAAAAGTAAAGCTCGATCTAAAAAAGTTACAGTAAAAAATTGGCAAATAGATTCAGCCTAAAAAAGTAAGTAGTGCGTAGAAAAGTAATGGAACCAGATTATCTGTAAAGCTCATGAAATTACCCAAATTTTTGTTGATAGCTGAAAATGTGGACTGAGCTTTACTGGTGCCTTAAAATCAATCAGGTGAATAAATTTAATTTTTAATACATTCTGAATTGCAAACATTCATAACCAGTTTAAAAATTTGGGTTCATAAGAATAGGTTAAAGGCTGATTTGGTAATCAGCGAGAACATGAGAGGTCAGTTCAGTACGAAGTATGAACCAAATTCCATTCCAGGGGTCACTGATAAGCCATGAAGATCAAAGCCCAAAGTAAGCTCAAAACCTTAAGCATTTACGATTCAACCATATGCTTTGCATACAATAGTCATACTACTTAGAAACTACTTGTTTGGCTTAAGTCAATTGACATAAGGTTCCCTTTTCGCAGTAATTACTTGAAATAAAAATTATTACGTTAAATGTGTTATGTAAAAAATGTTAATAACAACAATACCTAAGCAACCTGACAATATTAATGTTATACTTAAAATATTACATCATGGTTTGTATTCTTTTAGCTTTGTGGAGTTTAGCTTGACTTGATGCAATTACGTCCACAATTCTGGGCCAGACAGAAAATTTTTAATACCTAACTACACATTCTTTTTACTATACCCAGTACTCATTTTGAGTGGATAATAAGATTCTGAATATAAAGCACCAGTAAAGCTCAATCCACATTTTCAGCTATCAACAAAAAATTGGGTAATTTCATGAGCTTTACAGATAATCTGTTTCCATTACTTTTCTACGCACTACTTACTTTTTTAGACTGAAACTATTTGCCAATTTTTTACTGTAACTTTTTTTGATCGAGCTTTACTGTTCTCTCTGGTTCCACCAGTTTTTTATATCATTTCACACCTTTTTCAGATCATTTCAGGAACTTAATCAACCAACTTCAACTAACCAAACAACCAACCCATCTAACCTACCAATGACCTCAATCAACTGGCCCAACCAATTGCCCCAATAAAAAAACTAAGAGAAACATTGGTTCACCAGCGTATTTCAAGAGCTCTGATGGCACCACACTTATTGCTAACCCCCATATTGGGATACTCACCATTTTATTCAGGACTGGTCGCCAGACTTGTCCTTAGACTAAGTTTTATACATAGTGTGATCTTTTGAATTTTTCTGCGACGTAGTTACGCTCCTCTGCTTTAAGGAACTATGCAGTATCCTAGGTGAACCTCTCAAACGCACAAAAAGCTAGAGTAAGAAGCAGTTATAAGGAATGAATTAAAACTGCGAAAAAACTATGAAAAGGAAAAATTTCTGTTTTAGGGACTTAATGGGAATTTAAAATTAAAAAAAGTCGAAAAACGACTGAATGCTGAAAAATGATAAAAAGTGATTGAAAATATTGTACAATACACCTGTAAATAATATCAGAAATATTGCTAATTGTGGATATTTATATAATATTTCGTCGGTCAAACTAAAATACCGCGATAATGACTAACCTATTTACATCTAACTGTAACCATTGATAAAAAAATTCAAGAAAATTGGAAAGTTTGTGTCCTTTGTAAAATATGCATTTATTAAGGATATAATTTACGTAATCGAGCCTACAGACAATTGACACATCTTACTGGGAGTCGTTTAGCGGATAATTAACTCAACCCTAAGCACACGAATCTATTTTTGTAACGTTACCACACACTTGGGGGTACATCTTGCCTCATTTTGTCTCCCATTATATTTTTGGCTAAATGCGGTTTAAAAGCAAGTCTACTACTCTATACTGTAAAATGCATCAGTACTACTTCTTTTTAGGGAGGAAAATCAAGCGTTTCATATTTATTTTCCGATTTTGCAAGTTTCTGTAAAAAATCACGTTTTTTTTCGCTTTCAGTAAAATTATTTTACTGTATGCTATTTCGTAACGAATGAACATGTCGAAATGAAACGTTTGTACACGCGAGGGATTATTATTCCCAAAAGGCACATTTCTCCCCTTCTAGACAACAAAGAAAAGACATTCATTCACACAACCGTTCTGAACCTTGACCTTGAAAGGTACAAGGAAGGTCAGAAGCATCCTCGTGAAATTTATCATTTCTTTATTATATTTTTTGGCAGTTTACAGAGTGCTGGATAACACGGTTTTGTATTTGACGATTTTGTATCAGTTTTCTCGGAGTCTGAATCGAAAACTGTGATATCATTTTGAATTTCGTTTTCATCTACGTTTGAATCGACTACTATTTTTTCATTTTGATTTTTGTTAGACTGAATTTGATGCTTTTTAGCACTTTTATTCCGTTTTTCCGCTATTATTTTATCAAAATTTCCAAATACTGAACTTTTTTCCATGTATGCAAATTCCTTGAAGTACGGTTCAGAATATATACTGTGCGCCTACATACATCTTCAACATAAATTTTGTCCTTATCATTAATGCTGGCTAATATTGCTGAACACATATTTTTTACATTTGTAATATTTGATTTCAGCTCAAAAACAAAACAATTTCGTTTCCTAAGCGCTCTTGTTACTATTGTTTCTGCTAGAAGCTTTTGGATATGAAACTGTGCTTTATTTTCATCAGAAACCTCTAAATTTAATAGTGGATTTTTATCCATAATTGACAGTAACTTTTTTACAAGATTTTGCTCTGAGACCCGACAGCCCGTTTCTAAAAACGCAAGAATTGTTTTGTAATAATATTGGCGGTCTATCACTAAACTTCTACAATGCCTTTGGCGTCTTTTTGCGTTTTCCACTCGCCTTTCATTATCTGTATTTTGCAGCTATACCGCAGCTTAACGATATACCACCGGTACCATTTAGATTTAAAATGGGAAAATTCTAACAAATTTTTTGGTTGACAGCGATTATCAGAAGCTAAAAGATTTTCCTTGTTTTTTTTTTTTTTTCCTGCCATTTTTTGGTCTTCCATCTTTTCTTTGAAAGACTATGTTTTTCTGTCTTCTGTTTGCTCCAATCTTTATACAGGGTTAGTACGGGTACCGTTATTTTCAAGGCCAAATATCAGTATTTTTTTTTTTTTTTAGAAAAATAAATCTAGTTTAAACGGACGAAGCGTCACCTTATTTAAGGAGCGATTTTCCGTAAGAAAATACTGGTAGCGAAGAATTTCTTAGTCTGAAAATTCATGGACCCGTACGAACCCTGTTATAATATACAGAAAGAGCTTCTTTGCTTTATTTTTGCCACTTCCTAAACATCCATTTTTCGCTCTTTCTTTACAAGGCATCTTATAAGGTAGTTATTTTTAACCTTTTAGTTAATACGGCGCAACGAAAAAAAATTTATATTCCCAGTGTTCATATTTTAATAAAACTAGTTGGTATACAAACCCACTGCGTTACTTTTAAATTGCATGAGATCTTACGACTATTTTTTGTTGGAAGTGTAAATTTAGTTTTATTATACATTTCGACAAAACTATGATATAAATTTCATTGAATACTGAATTTCAAGTAAAAAACAATATTATCATGTAGGTTAAACGTTTATTAAGTTAAAATGCACAATTCCAAAATTCATTTATAAAAATCATTGCGTTCTTTTATGATTTCACTTTTTTATTAGAAGCTGCTGATAACCACAAGAAATCATTTTGACGAAATTGGATAAAAATGACGTCATTTGGCAAATCTAGAAGAAACATTTCAGGTTTGTGAATTAAAAAGAATGTTTATCAAATGACATTTTTCTTGCTTAGTCATTCTGCCTTATAATGGCTTTGTGGAAAATTTTCAGAGCGTCATTTTTAAGGAAAAGTTATATGAAAATCGGTGTTTCTTGTTTAGTTTGCTCTAAATATAAGTCAATAATTTTATAGATGCAAGCAAAAAACTTAAATTTGATTTTGCCTAGCCTCCTTGTATAAATATTAGTAATAAAAAAAATCTATGATCTAATATTTGTAGATGACAATTTGTAAGCAGACGATTTTTTATAGTTCATATTAAGTTGCTTCGTGAAGATGAATGTGTAAAATTATGTTTTATTCCTCAGTTTTTATGTAGTCGACAATGTAAAGTTGTAGAACTAAGAATTAATTTAAAAATACACTAAAAATCTTTCTTTTCCTTTATTTATGTTTCTACTGTAATTCCCATTTTTATTTATTTCTTCTTTATTTCCACAAAAAATGGTTAGCTTTCTCTTTTTTTCTATTTTGATTTTGGTTATAGCTTTTTAGAAATTTTAACACTAATTTTAAAAGCGCTTAAGTCTCCTAATACGTAAAATGATATGCAGTTTTCAAACAAATTATATTTGGAATTACATCTTCCCTTGTATTCGACGATGTAAAGTTTGAAAATTTTGCGATTACATAGATGTTAAATTTTTCTTTTGTTTATTTTATTTCATTGTTCATTTTATAATTTTGTTACGGAATATTAGCTGGAGAAATTTTTTTTTATTGAAACTATTTGTATTGCTTTAAGCGATAGTGGATCATTATTCTTCCATAATAGAGCCTGAATGCAATAGAGATACAAATAAAAGAAATCGTGCTTAAAAATTAAATTAAAAGCCATAAAAAATGAGTAAATTGAAATACAGTTTACAAACAAATTGCATTTGAAAGTACATTTTTTCCCCACACGATTGAGTAAAAATTGAAAATGTCCGATATTTAGAAATTTAAACCAAATGATCTAGCATTTACCGAAAATTTCTGAATTTTTATTGACTTTTAAAAGGAAAGTACTCGTATTATCTTTTTTTTTAAATTATTGTGCTATTTTTTAGGGTGTAGCAACACAAAAGAAAAGATTTAATTAGAAAATTAAAAAGGAGATATTTCTATAATGCTAAATCATGGAAGGTATAGTGCTACGTAAAGTTTAAATGAGTTCCATTCCCTTAATATTAGATATTTTTTGACCCGGCCTTCGAAAGGCACATCACTAAATTAAGAGCTTTCCAACAAGCCATTATTCATCACTGAATGTTTTCTGGTTTGGATTGTAATCGAGTTGTTGTCTTTTCATCATGTTTCAAAACGTAAAAGATGCGGCTGAGCTCTACTATAACTATCGTGCTGTATGATAAATATATTGTCTAAAAAAAGAAAGTCAAACTTTTTTCGTTTTCATCGCGTTACATATTATAAGTTGACACGCATGTTTCTTTAAGGGGCTGCTTCACTGAAATTCTCTGATTGCGAAGGGCCATTTGAACCTATGAAAAAACTTGAAAGCTCGTTTACTCATTACTTAATATAATTATTAAGATACAGTTTTGACCATCAGAAAATAGCTGCGAGATGCCGTGCGTTTTTAAGAATAGCCTCCGAAAATTTTAAATATTTTTAGGAAGATCAAAAAATTTCATCAAGTGGAAATGCCAATATTTATAAGGATTTTTCAAATAAATAAATAAAAATAAAATAACGACAGAATTTTAAAAACGAATATTATCGGCAACTGACATTTACATTCTCATGGTGAAAATCGTATTTTAATATTTCTATTAGGCAATGGATAATCGCGCTTTTAAATTTTCCCATAGGTTAACATTGTATTTCGCGATAGGCGAGTTTTAGAGATGCGACCTCTTACTTGCTGTCGTTGGTTTTGTTATAGTTCATTTGAGGTCGTAGATTTTTTTCTCCTTAAATGTCGTCGAGAAAGCAAAATGATTTCAGAGCTCTGATTTAGTCTTAGAAATAAATTGTGAACGCTCTAGATTAAGGTTCATTTATGAATATCGAAATTACAAAGTCTACTTTCTAGTAAAACAACGCTGGTTTTGATTTAAGAAATCGGTCGTTTTTTTAATCAGCCAAATAATATATATGTATATATTTCATATTTATTAGAATTAACTTGTAATTTTGGTAATTTAACGTGTAATATTCTATATAATATCGCATTAAATATTTTATATTACGGCAAATGTTATAGTAAGAAGAATTTTAGCTATTGCCATATACGACATGCACAATGCTAATTTTTAATGTCATTATAATCGAAAACCTTGTTTTGCATTTTGTGCACATGGTTTCAGGAAAATGGCTTGTAAGTGTTTTATATTATTTTAGAAATTTTTGTGATGATGTCAAAAATCAAGATTTTAATTTTTTGAACAGACATGAATCAATAAATTTAGCTAAATGTTTCTGGAGCTAATATTTCAAAAGATATTGTGACAGAAGCAAAAAAACATTTATTTCTTTATTCAGTTACATAAACTAAACCTGTACACTGTAAAAAAAAAAAAAAATTGTAAAGTTACTAAAATTTTTCTAGGAAACTGGGATTCCAGGAACTTTTTATGTAACGGCAACAAGAAAAATTCCTGTAACAGATGCTGTTACAGAAATTTTTGCTGTTGCCGTTACATAAAAAGTTCCTGGAATCCCAGTTTCCTAGAAAAATTTTAGTAACTTTACAGATTTTTTTTTACAGTGTAGCTTTAGGATACATTAAGGATCAGGGCGTACACGTACAGTGTCCTGGCTCCGAAGTGCTATACTGCATGTGCCCTGTCAGCTGGTCAGCCTAACGCTCGACCCTCAGGTTTAGTTCCCAAGCAAGCTTTGTAGTGATTTTATCCACCCTGCACTGTAAAAAAAAATCAACGAGGTTACTAAGAATTTTTTAGGAAACAGGGATTGTAACATATTATATATATATATATATATATATATATGAGGTTACTAAGAATTTTCTAGGAAACTGGGATGCCTAGAACTTTTTATGTAACTGCAACAAAAAAAATCATGTAGCAAATTCACGTTTATACTGTAAAAAAGGATCTGTAATCTTACTAAGAATTTTCCAGGAAATTGAGATGCCTAAAACTTTTTATGTAACTGCAACAACAACAAAAAAAAATTATGTAGCAGATTCACGTTTATACTGTAAAAAAGGATCTTTAATCTTACTAAGAATTTTCCAGGAAATTGAGATGCCTAGAACTTTTTATGTAACTGCAACAAAATAAATTCATGTAATTATCCCGGGTTATACATAACATTTTAGTAAGCATACTGATTTCTGTAGCTTTACAAAAACTAGTTTTGTAGATTTAAATCATTTTTCTTTGCAATGTACCGATAAAATTTTAGTAAGCGTATAGTTTAGTAACAGATTTCTGTAACTTTTACAAAAACTATTTTTGAAGTTTTGCATCTTTTTTTTTTTTTTTTATTATTATTATTATTATTATTATTATTATTAAAAATCAAATTTCGTTTCAATCTTTTATTTTCAAACATTGATAATTGATATTCCGTGCAAGACCAGAAAGAAGTATGGTAAGAAATTTTGCATATCTTACAAAGTTTTATTTTAATGAATATTTTTCTGCTTGCGTACATAATTTTCCGAAAAACGGCTAGAAAGAAATCCATAGAATTGCATTAGTATTTAAAATAAATTATGATGCAAAATGAGTTTTTAATAATTATTTAATTGCATTTTTTTAAATAAATCGATTAACAAAGCGACAAAATATTTTAAAAAATACCAGAACAGAAGGAAAAAATAAACGTATTTATTCAGTTATGAGAATAAAGAGCATGAATCTCAAAATAAATTTCGTATCAATCATGTTTTCTTCCCTGTAGCATCTTCATTTCCCATTTAGAATAAAAATTTAAATTCCCATTACTTCTTGTGTCAAAGTAGATTAGAAAACACATAAATTACTACTCAAGCAAGGATTTAGTATTTGTTGCATTTCTAAAGACATGCTTGCTATTTAATTAAATATTTAATTTTCAGACCGTATAATGTGACTTTTTTTTAAATGTCGTTTCATTTTTATCAGTTCATAAGATGGAAAGATTTGATAAAAGAATCTTTTTTTTCTTTTCATACTACAGTAAATGAGGAAGAGTGTTTCAAAACTTGTCATCCAAAATTTAAAAATTGAGTTTTTCTATCAATCTATTCAATTGGTGAATCTGCATCGAAGTAACCCTATAATCTGCAAAAAAAAAAAAAAAAAAACTAGTTTTATCGTGTATTTCTGGAATTGTAAAATCTTGATTTACAAGGGAAATCAATGGACGCAGTCAGAGGTATTTCGCGATTTCCCAAAATTTCAGTTTCTGGATAAGGCGAGTTTTGAAACTCGCGTCCTCATATATTCTTGATGAAAAACAAAATTACAAAGGAAAATGTCAGTAATATTTAATATTTAAAACATTTTTTTTTCCAATTGTGATGTAAACTGTTTATTTTTTTTTTCTTTTTAATAATACAGGATTTCCTAAATTTTTCATAGCCTTTAACCTTGTCATCCAAAATTTAAAAATTGAGTTTTTCTATCAATCTATTCAATTGGTGAATCTGCATTGAAATAACCCTATAATCTGCAAAAAAACTAGTTTTATCGTGTATTTCTGGAATTGTAAAATCTTGATTTACAATGAAAATCAATGGACGCAGTCAGAGGTATTTCGCGATTTCCCAAAATTTCATTTTCTGGATAAGGCGAGTTTTGAAACTCGCGTCCTCATATATTCTTGATGAAAAATAAAATTACAATTGAAAATGTCAGTAATATTTAATATTTAAAACAAACTTTTTTCCAATTGTGATGTAAACTGTTTATTTTTTTCTTTTTAATAATACAGGATTTCCTAAATTTTTCATAGCCTTTAACCTTTAAATATATGAATTATATTTATGCTTATAAGATAATAAATATATCGCTTACTATTATTTAGAACATATCAAATCACAAGAAAACGATATTAATTATAACGTAATTTATGGTACAAAGACTTTTTCCAATTAAATATTAGTTTAGAACTTCGTAACAATTGTCATGTAAAATTTGTTTTACGGGTTTTCCGACGACATAGGAATATTCAAATGGTGGACAAAAAGGTGTTTTTTATTATTTTTAAAAACGGCATTGTTATTTAGAAATTATAAATTCATATCAGATTAATTCGTAATATGCATGCAGTTTACACTGCAAATTATCAAACACAAAAATAAACATATTTTAGAACACTTTTTTTCATCAAATTAAAAACACGTTTGTTGTGAATTAGAAAACTTCACATACAAAATATTTTTTGTTTTGTGATTGTGTTCTTAATGTGTCGCAAAAGTGTTGCTATCTAGAAATGTGTTCTTAATATGTTGTAAAAGTATTACTATCTAAAAATGTATTCTAAAAATAGTGCTGCTGATTGTGTTCAAATCGTATTGTAAATAGTGTTGATGGAAATATTTTCTTACAATAGTGTTGCGCTGCACAACACTTTGTCACCAAATTAACGACATATTATAAACACCACACAATTTAGAACACTATAAAAGAACACATGTAAGACACTTTCAAAGCACTTTCTACATGGTACCTTTAAAATAAAACATAAGCATACTATTTATTAAACATTTATAACGTAATTTTAAAAATGAATGTTTTGAGAACACATTTTCTCCTCGTATAATTTTTAACAACCCTTTTTGCATAATATTTTTATTTGGCACAATACATTCGCAAAATATTCATAGCACAATCGAAAATGATTTTAGTTAAAAGTGTTAATTATTATTTACAGATAGCAAAATTGTTTCACGAATTTGCAGTGTACATCTATATGGTTCCAAAGAATCACGTACACTGTAAAAAAAAAATTGTAAAGTTACTAAAATTTTTCTAGGAAACTGGGATTCCAGGAACTTTTTATATAACGGCAACAAGAAAAATTCCTGTAACAGATGCTGTTACAGAAATTTTTGCTGTTGCCGTTACATAAAAAGTTCCTGGAATCCCAGTTTCCTAGAAAAATTTTAGTAACTTTACAGATTTTTTTTTTACAGTGTAAAAGGAATGTAATCAAATATATAAATTACAATATTTTTTCACAATAACATATTTATCTTTTTACTTATATGTTTTTTTTTACTGCTTTTATATATTTCATTAGCACGTTATTCAACGTTTTGTGACATGCACAATTTTTTTCTTTCAAAAGTAAATTGTTTAGACTCATATTTAGTGTTAGCTACACTGTAAAAAAAAAATCTGTAGTTCTACAGATGTAAAGTTACATGCTTACTAAACTTTCACCTGTAACTGTACGAAAAAAGCTGCAAATCTACAAAACTAGTTTTTGTAAAGCTACAAAAATCTGTAACTTTACAAATGAATCTGCTAAAATTTCAGTAATCTTTCTAAACTTTTATTTGTAACCCTGGCTGCAGTTACATGAAAAGTTCTCGGAATCCCAGTTTCCAAAAAAATTCTTAGTAACCTTACAGATTTTTTTATTTTCGGCGCAAAAGTGTGTCTGTTACATGAAATTTTGTTGTTGCCGTTACATGAAAAGTTCTAGGAATCCAAGTTTCCTAGAAAAACTTTAGTAACTTCACAGATTTTTTTTTACAGTGTACTTTTAATTTTAAATAGTAATTATTTATTTATTTAATCTCAGCAGTTTGTGACTGCCTAAGAGGAATATCTTTTACTAACAACGAGAGGACCATCCCTGCTAATCACAGATTTTGATTATTTTTAAATATGTTGTAGGGTAGAGGCCCCTTAGTCTCATGTTCAAAGGATTTTATACAATGCTCCTTAGCTCTCAAGAAATAGGGGGGGGGGGGGGGTAATATTATAACAAAAACTGAAATACTTATTTTGTAAATTACTGCGTTGGTCATAGCTCGGTCGGTACGGCGTTTGTTTACTATTCCGAGAGCTCGGGTTCGATGCCAGGGCGTGCTGCATTTGGTTTTCTCATTTTTTAGTTTTATAAATATAATTGTATTTATAATTCAATAATCTCCTTCTCAATAGAAAATTGTGTATCAATTATAATTTTTAAAACGATTTAGTTACAAAAAAAAAAAAAAAAAAAAAAAAAAAAAAAAAAAAAAAAAGGTGAAAATTATTATTATTATTTTATTTGTAACTAAATCGTTTTACAAAACAGTATAAAATCTTTAGTTTTCTTTAAAATGACTTTTAAAATGTATTTCATATATTCCTCATCGATGCAATGATATTGAACAATTGGGTCAATTCGTGATTTTAAAGAAACTTTATTTAGGTTGCCTTAATAAGTCAAAAACGAGGATAATGCTACTCTGTTTTTAAAGTAAGAAGTATAATTATGTTAAAAATTAGCATAAGAATTAAATTACAACATATTTTTCTGCATATTAAAGATTTTAAAATTTGAAATAGCTTTCTTATGTTTTGAATTATTTACCTTTCTGATTTATCTTCTTTCTGTTTTAATTTTTATTTTATTTGTAAAAGTTATATTTTATTGTTACTAGAGGGCGCTACACCAGACTTTACTTTGGTTATTTCTTTTTCAGTTTGGTGCAGTTAAGTGGTTTCTGTTTAAAATCTTTACGGAACAAGTGTGTATCATTCTATAACAGTTTATAATCGTGTAAAAATGGAAGAAGCAAGCTATTGTTCAAAGGAAGATCAATCTGAAGTGTCGGGATTCGATGAAAATCAGAAAAGTGATGTCACAAATACGTTAAAGTATTGTAAAATTTTATTACAAAATAATGGTTTTTCCACAAATAAACCAGCATCTAAAATATCGCCTGTTTCTATTGCGGTGGGAGAAAAATTCTATAATTCGATAGTAAATATAGTAGGAATTTGTAACGATTTTTGAATTTTCACTAGTCAATAATAGATCCATTTTTTTAAATCTTTAAATGATGATAAATGGTTAAGAATGGTTTAAAAATTAAAAATGCTAAATAAAAATTTAAATATGTTAATATTATAATTAATGTACGATATTAAAAATTTAATTGAGATTCTTAAATTATAGTTACAAGTATCTATATTATAAAGGACAAACATATCTGTGCGTAACGCATACGTCATTTTGCGAATGGCAACACTTTGAAATTTGAAATAAAATTTTGCTTATCCAATTATCTCTACTGTAAATTTTTAAACTTCTAAACATCGCACATTTTAAATTTTTACACCATCGTATAAGGAAAAAAATGCTCTTTTAAATGCAATTTGTTGGAAAGCTGTACCTTAATTTATTTTTGAGATATTAATTTTTTTTTAGTTTTTAATACCATTTTTCTTATCGTGGCAACAAAAGTACCCCATTTCTAATGAAAACCTTTGAAAGTAAACGGAAAATTGTCGAAAATAGGAGATAATGTATGTTTATGTTGCGATTTTCACATAAAACCCGAAAAAAAAGTTGAAATTAAAATGTGGGCTATGTCAAGAATATTGTCTGTTATTCCGTGATAATGACGTCATATGCATACTTTTCCATAGACGAAGTTTAGATTCAAATGACGTCATATTATAAAAAAGCGTGTATTTTAATTCTTAACCTGAATTATGTTTTTTAGAAGTGCGTCATTTTCACAGCCCAGCTGCTTTGAAATTCTTCACAGGTTAAAATGCTTCAATTTGAAAATAATGTAATCGAAATCACGCACTGATAAAACGCAATGTTTTACAAAAATTTAGAGTATCTTTATAAAAGAGAGGTGACATGCAAATAATAGCGATTTATATTACAGAAATTGATGATTCTCGCCTGGATGGATTTGCTTCGCCGAGTCAGACAAGCAACCAAATAATTCGTGGTTTAAAATAATATGTTCTTGAAGTTTTGTCCAAAATTCTCTTGAATAATAAAATTTTAATGCTATTTTTTAGGACATTCTACTATAATTATATCAAAATAACATAATTTGCTTAATTTAATTTTTCCTAATTTTATATAATCTACATTAAGAATACAAGTGTTTTTTAGTCATCTCCCCGGATCTTTCTGCTGAACCAATTTTACTAATATATATATATTTTTTAAACTGAAAGCTCTTCATTTGTAGATGTGGCACTATTTGTTTGTTTATTTGTTTGTTTGATTTTTAAATATCTCACTTTTATATTTTAATTTTAAAAGCATTTTATGAAATTGCTTCAAAATGGTGAAAATTAGATACCTTTCATTATTGCAAACAAGAGAGAAATAATGAGGTATTTTTATCTTTATTCATGCTATTTTCTGATAAAAATTCAAAATTGTTGATAAAAATTGTTGTATAAAGTGTATTGTCACAATATCCCATTAGGAGCAGAATATTATATTAGGGGCATAATAACGCAAAGTAACATACACTGCAAATCCTCAAAACACATTTTACTCACCATACAACGCATTCATAAACGCCTGAGGTGTCAAGATGTGTTTCCACTCTGTTTAAACCATTCCCAGGTGTTTCAGAACATGTTACAAAATGCGTTTCGTAAACATCGGCTGTAACTTTAGCAAAGATTTAACCGCAAACGCAACACTTGCTTATAACAAAACACTTTCAAAACGCATCTCAGTAAACACAATTTTCAGAGTTGAATTGAGACATTTCTCCTTGGAAGAGATTTCTGCTGCTCCTGGGAGGGGGGGGGGGGGGGGGGGGGGCGAGGAATAACATTTTCAAGAAAATAAAAAAATTCGAAAAACATTTTTTTAGGGGGTGGGGGCATATTGAATATCCGGAAGGGGGGTTTCCCGAGTCACCCAATTAATTTATTTCTGGCCATATGTTTATTAAAAAAAAAAAAAAAAAATCAGCGATTTTTTTAATTTTTAATAAAGGCATGCAGTTTTGAAACTTTCCAGAAAGTTTAATTGTCTGTACATGGTTTTCGTTTGTCTATCCATTATTGCCCATTGCAGAAATCCGTAGAATATTTTAGAGATTTATAAAGGAGTAATAATTTAGATTTTGAGAATAGAGACACAGGTTACGTGCGTTGAATACACTGTCTAAACCCACAGAGGTCGTAAGCGGGACTATGGGAGCAAAGTTCTTTTCTAACATATTTCCGGGAGGGCAGTGACTCCCCGGAGCGGGTCTATCACCCCGAAAAATATTACAACTACAATAAACTGCATTCCAGTGGCGCCGACAAAGAGAAAGAGGGAGGGGGCAGGGCCGAAACTAGCCTTTTTTTGCGCCCGGGGCAAACATGGATTTCCCCCCCCCCCTCCCGCAAAGTATATTTACAAAAAGAATTTTACTAATTTTCTAATAGCCGACTTATTTTAAAATTTAAAATATGTAATCATAAAATATGTGATACTGAGCATACGTAATCTACAACGGCGGATCCATGAGGGGGGGGGGGGGGGGGGTCACGGGACGGGGGTCATGACTCTCCTCTGTACACCAACAAAAATATTCTAAAGCTCATTTTTTAAATTAAATGTACAGTAGAGCCCCGATTATTCGAGTCCCGCTTAACCGAGTTTCCGCTTTAACCGAGTTATTTTCTTTTGATGGACTAATGGCTTCCATTATTATGAAACAGCCATTATAAATGAAGTGTTAGGTGAAGATGAAAGAGTAGTCGTAAAAAGTTGCCATTTTTTCCCCATTCTGACCAGAAAATCAGAGTTCTAACTTTTTATGGCTGCTCTTTCATCTTCACCTAACACTTCATTTATAATGGCTGTTTCATAATAATGGAAGCCATCAGTCCATCAAAAGAAAATGATCCATTTCAAAGGTATAATCCTTCATTTGGCGCCCGGGCACGTTCCCCCTCTGCCCCACCCCGTAGTTTCGGCCCTGAGGCGGGGGGGGGGGGGAGTACCCTTTACTGGATTTCTAAATTTAATAGAAACTAAATTTAACTAAAAATTTCATTTTTTCTGAAAACTTAACAAAAAAGAGATAGTAAAATATATTCTTCTCAAGTGTAATGAAACATTTAATCACAAAGAAAAAAATAAACTATATTTAAATTTTTACTTTTATCTACTAACTTTTAAACGTTATCTTAAACGTGGCGTTAGGGGGACAGGCAATCCCTGACGAAAACTAGTTTTAACGATAGTTATATTATTATTATTTGTCAGACACATCTGTTCCAAAATTTTGCCCCATTCCTGGATATCATCCTACCGGCGTCATTCTTTAAATGCATGCAATTCCCCCCCCCCCCCCCCCACACACACACACACTCCCGAACAAAAATCTGAAAGACACAGTTATTGGACGCAGAAATGTTGTTGCATAAAAAATAAAAAATTATAACATAAGAATGTACAATAAATAGCCAGGCATCTTTTCAATTTCCGCGGATGAAAATGAAATACTTCTGATTACGACAGGAACAAGGAACTCGCACATGCGTAGTTCACAGATAACAGAAGAAATGGCAGGTGAGGCTTCAAATGTGCACAAGCGCAGTTCAATTTCTCCGAATGACAAAAGACAACGAATTCATCGCCATCGGTCGAAAGTGGCGGCAAAAAATAATTTTGGAGTAATATTTGACGGGTCAAAAGTAAGTTATTTCTTTTACAGCTTCTTATAAATGCAGATTGTTTAGTTCAACGTAACCTATAGCAAAACCAAGCTGCTCCTGTGTTTACTTCAAATATTAACGACCATGTTTAACATAAACAATGATTTTTAACTAATATTTAGCAGCATGGCGAAGGGTATGATTATGTACTTCTCCTGTTATTCATAGTCAACCTATTATATCTCCTCTAAGGTTACGCTGAACGAAAGGTTTATTTTTCAGTTAGTGTTTTTAATTATTTCTATTTAAATGAATTTTTGAACGTTAATACTAGTGTTAAATCAGTGTAAATCATAAATCTGTCATTTTAACTGTTTGTAATCATTTGTAACTGTAGGATGCTTTTTTTTCCCCCTTCATCTTTGTGAACTATTGGAAAAAAGTTGAATGCAATTTTCCAGCGATGTCGATTATGATGCCTAGCATAATTTATAATGGAATGTTTCATTGAGATTGAGAGGCCCAGATCAGCCATGAACAGGGGTGGGAAAATGTGAATTTTTAGGCTGTCATTGAAAACTGCAAACTATAGCAATATGCCAAAAACTTTTTTTTTTTTTTTTTTTTTTTTTACTAGTTAGCTATATTTTGAAACTTTTCAAATACTGTGATGTAAACATGGTATACTAACATCTGTGCTACACTAAAATGTCCTAGTTCTTAATTTTGTAGGAAAAAAAATATGAAAATGCATTGTGGTAATTCTAATTAATTATTTTTGTAGTCGTGTAAATTTTGTCATAACAATTTTTAACTGTATTGCGTTTTGGTGTTTGGTAAGATTTTCTGAAAATTCCCCACTCCTGACCATGAATTTTGAGATAGAGTAGTATATTTTAAATCAATCAGGGGCTGGTGCAGGATTTTTTTTTTTTTTTTTTTGTGGTGGGGGGGGGGGGGGAGTAAAATGAAATATATTTATATTTTGTAATGAAAGCAATTTGGCAATATTTGCTTAATGTTCATATCAAATTAAGTCTGGTGTAATGTTTAGGTTTTTGTAATGTATTGGGGTACAATATAAATGGAATTTAAGTACAAAATTTATCAAATAGTCGTGTTGTGAATAAAGAGATATTGGTGTTACATTTCTTACGGCATATCAATATTGTAGAAACTCTCATTTTAGTGTGCATACTTTGAGTGAAATAATATTTCTTCTTTCTGTGGGTAGACGTGTAATTTACAACAGTGAGTGGACATACTGTTTTTTACTGCTTGAATACTCTTAAGCAATTAACAAACAGCTCTTGTCTGTTTAGATAAAGCTAATGTTTTCAGTGAAAATATATAAACGATACAATTGGAAAATGCTTTAGAAATGTTGAAAATAGTAATGTGTATAAACACTAGATATAATTCTCTTATTCAAGAATAAAAAATAAACTTTTTGTGCACAATTTTAAAAAATACATCTGCTCACACTGGTACAATTTCTTAAAATTTTAGCTAAGTAATTTATATCTGTATTAGTATTATATGTTCAGTTTGTTATAAAAAAAAAATAGCAATCTAAATTATGCTTTAAAAAAAAAGGTTGTGTAAAGCTAAAGTGACCACTATTTACTAACTGACAATAAGTTACCTAGATTTTAGACTGGCAGGCGGCAGCACAGACAATCACCTCATATAATTGGAGGCTGAAATTCCAGGATTAGACAGAACTTGATTAGCATGTTAAAATGCAACTGGTCGGCCAAGTCAAATCTTGGTGGAAAACACCTGCAAACCCGATTTTAATGGTTGACTCGTAAGCTTGAACTAACTGCATATATGACTATGTATTTACATTGCTTATTTTCATAAATATCCTTATTGTAACCAGCGTTCGAAATCCTTGGTGGTCCGCTGGTCCGAGACCACTAAAAATTCAATCGGACCACTAATTTAAAAAATTTAGTGGTCCGAAGGACCAGTAACTAACAGTAACTTTTTCCCCTCTCTGACAGGTAAACGTAAATTTTCCCATCCTGAGAAAACTGCAACCAAACATTACAATATGCATAAAATTTGCATAAAAACTTAGTCAGTTAAAATAAATAGACGGAAATAAAAAACATAATAATTTCAGTTTTTGTTTATGTACTATTTATTTAATTTTTAGCAAATTATAATTTTACTTTTATTATGCTGAAAATTTTGGGTAACTGAAAGGAAGTTTGGTTTATATTCTCGGAGGAGGAGAGGGGGGGGTGGTGTCACTCAAAGGGTTAAGGTACTTATATAATTTTATGTAGCAGTCCAGTGACGATGTCTGCAGACCAGTCCTTGGGATCAGTGATTTTTTTTTAAATCAATTCTACCGCTGAAAATAGTCAGGGTTGCAAAATTGCTAAAAAAATGTCGGTCATAGCAAAAAAGATGACAGACGATCAAGGGAGAATATGCAAGGGATATACAAAAACTCATTCAATTTCATTATAAAAATTAACAAAAGGTTAACAGATGATAAGATTAAAAATTCAAAACAATATTCTTGTATTTAAATACATTTGTTATAATACTTGTCCCCAAGCAGCATTAGCGATAAATACAAAATATTATTTTGTCTTCAAAAGCATCGGTAAATTAGAAAAATTTTGGTTAAAAAAAAAAAAAAAAAAAAAAAAAAAAAATCTATTCAATCTATCTTTTAACATGCTTTTACAAACATAATACCAAAGTTCTCCAAATGTTATTTATGAAAAAAGAGAGAGAGAGATTGGGGGGGGGGGGGGGGAGAGAAATTTGTAAAAAGCAAATAGTATAAAATTTTGTAATGATAATGATTCTGAGATTCATATAAATATTAAAATTGATCTAAGCCCAATAAAAAACAATTATGTTTTCAAAACAAAATACCAAAATTTTCCAAACGTTATTTCTAAAAAAAGAGAGGGGAAAGGGAATTTGTAAAAAGTAAATAGTAAAAAAAAAAAAAAAAAAAAAAATTGTGCATGCATTTGGCAGTAAGTAAAAAATACTGCATGTATGACCACTGCATGCCCACAAAGCAAAAATTCAAAACAATATTCTTGTATTTAATAACATTTGTTAATGCTTGACTCCAAGCAGCATTAGCGATAAATACAAAATATTATTTTATCTTCAAAAACATTGGTAAATTAGAAAAATTTTGGTTTAAAAAAAAAAAAAAATCTATTCAATATGTCTTTTAACATTCCGATGAAGCAAGTAACTTTTTTCCCTCTCTGACAGGTAAACTTAAATTTTCCCATCCCTGACAAAAACCGCAACCAAACATTACAATAAGCATAAAAACTTAGTCAGTTAAAATAAAAAAACGGAAATAAAATACATAATTAATAATTTCAGTTTTTGTTAATGTACTACTTATTTAATTTTTAGCAAATTATAATTTTACATTTTATTATGCCGAAAATTTTGAGTAACTGAAAGGAAGTTTGGTTTATATTCTCGGAGGAGGAGGGGGGGGGGGGTCACTCAAAGGGTTAAAGGTACTTAATATAATTTTATGTAGAGGGCCAGTGACAATGTCTGCGGACCAGTAAACTCTGATGTTTACTGGTCCTTGGGACCAGTGACTTTTTTTTAATCATTTCTACCGCTGGTAACATTATATAAGACTGTGTATTTACATTTGTTGCAGAATTCATACCCAACCGGGCGACAATGATCAGCAAGGATTTAAGGCCAGCGATGTTAAGATAGAGTGCTTCTTTCAAATCCATCATTTCTCGTAAGTTTGTTTTTGCATTTATAACAGTAACTTTGTCACTAATTATATAAGGTAGATTTGCCAGTAATGGACACCTCTTGATGTTTTTGGTTCATAAAAAAATAACTAATAAATATTTAGTTTTGATTATTTTTTTTTTATAATTCCCCCTTGCATGTTTTATAAAACTATGTTATTGTTGACCCTTTTAATCAAACCAATCAGGAAGCAGAAAATAATGTTTCAAAGTTTTACTGTGAAAATCTTAATGAAGAGGCTAAGAGCTGGCTTCGTTTAATTAATTTATGTATTATTTATTTTCTTGCGAAATTCTAGCAATAGAAAACTTAGAATTTTATATACTAATGGCCGTTTACAAAATTTCATTTATTTTTAAAGAGGGGGTGACCATTACTGAGATGGTTAATTAGTCATTTTCTAGTAATGGACACCCCATGTAGACATTGCTAAAAATGCAATTTCAGTAATGTTTATAGTGCATAAAATATTTCGACTTAACTGCAAACCTAAATAATCAAATTTAATTTTTAAATTATACTTAGCAAAATGTAATAATACCAAAACTTTTATAAATAGCTGCTTTTAGGTTATTTTATGTGATTAATAAAATTTCAATATTTTATTGTTATTTTTTCTTTTTTAAATGTATATGTACCTTGCATATTTTATAATCTGGCAATCAAACCAGCCAGGAAGCAGAAAATATTGTTTAAGGACACAATCAAAGAGGGGGCTCATAGGGGTTAATCCCTCCCTGTTTAAATAAAAACAATTAAGTTACAGAAGCTATTAAAAATCTATTTTCTGTCTTGAATGTTTCCTGATTCACCTCTGACTCACCCCCCCCCCAAAAAAAAAAAAAACAAAAAAAAAACAGTAATATTAATGAAAGTTATAGGTAATATTCATGAATCTAGTAAATCTGCATATCAGTGGCCTCAAACACCAGTTCTACACTTTTATTTTGAAATTATTTTATTTAGTATTTAAAATATTCATCTCACAATATTATTTCTTTCATATTTGTAATATTAATTATTATAAATGATATATCAAGTAGTCTCTGGGAGATTAATTGTTAAAAATAGTGAGACAAAATTACACGCTAATATTCCAAAACTTTTTTTAAATTACCGTTTAAATCCCCCACTGTTTCAATAAATTGATAGCTGTAATTGCCTGATACTTAGTATTTTAAACTATTCACCTAAAATAATTAAAACATCGATCTTCTGTTCTGATAATTACAATAATTGATGCAAACAGTAAATTATTATCACAAATATTTTATTAATTACTGGTACCCTAATTGTTAAATTTATTTGAAAATAACTATTTTCTTTCCTTAGTATGTATCATTAAACTCTGGTTCTAAATACAGTCATAAAAACAATTATATTTATCGCTTTTTATGGGGTGTCCATTACTGGGCCAGAGGGTGTCCATTACTGGGTCAGAGTATTTTGATATATTTCTGTTATTTAAAATTAAATTTCGATTCATATTGGTAAATGAGGCTATAAGAATGGTTAAATATTGTTGATAGGTTAATATAACATTGAAAAAACTGGAATATAATAATTATAACTATTGATAAAAAAATAATTTTAAAAGAAATTCCTTAAGGGTGTCCATTACTGGCACATCTACCCTATATACATATGTTTTTTTTTTTTTTTTTTCTTGAGGCCCATTTTTTAAAAAGTTGTTTTTGTGAAATTTAGTTTACTAAATTCTAACAAAGCATTTATTAAAAACAACATTTTAAAATCCCTCCGCCAAAATATTTCCTTTTAGGTGAATTCGTTTTGTTTGTAAATTTCACATTTTAAAAACTAACAAAATAAATCATTCTTTTATGGAGTGGAATTTTAAGAGACCTGTTTTATTAAACTAAATTTTTATGAAGAGACCTGTTTTATAAAAACGAATTTTTGAGAAGAGGCCCTTCATATGCCCTAAATTTTGTTTGGATCAATTCCTGAGAATAAATTAAAAAAATTGTATTTTGATTTGTGGTAGTATATTGTAAATATTATAAACATACTATATATTAAATATATTATACATTCTTAAATATAATTCTTTCATGTTATTATTGTCAAATTTTAAACTTTGATAATGTGTAAATGTTTTGAATTGAACAGATTTCTATTTGTTTTTATTGTTAGCAGGGTAGCTAATTTAAATCGGTATTGAAATTTTATTCTTTTGAAACTGTAAGTTCTTAATTTTTTGCCTTGGCTTCAAGGCTGCAAAAAAATTGTTGATATGTAATAGTCTTGTTTTTTCCTATAAAAATTAAGTATGTACTTTTTATTTTGAAAATTGCAGAGTTAATATATGCATAATAAATGCAGTAGGCTTCCTAAAATCCGCACATCACAGATGTAAACAATGAACTTTCAGTTCAAATGTAGAAACACAATTTAACTTTTTTTTTATATCAATTCTGTATGTATTTTAGTATGTAATTATTGTTAATATTAGTGAACTCATGCTTTTCATGAAGGAAGTATATAAATTTCTGAAAAAAATTCAAAATATTGCTGATATCACTGGTAATCATAATCTGTTTACCAAATATAATTTATCTATTAAGCTTTTCTGATTATTAAGTCTGGCAAAATCTGAAATAAAACTTCCTCATTTTGTGATCTTGATGTGAATGAGTAATGTATCTTTATAAGGCAAGTTTCATTAAATATTTTTATAAAAATTGTATCTCATCTTTATTATGCAGATTTAATTAAATACATTATTATTTATTTGACCTTTACTTTTAATACTTTAATCATTTAAAAAATTATCTTACATTTTATTATTTTAGTTTATTACTTTACTTATTTTAACATTTTACTACATTGTAAGTATTCATTATAATCTTGATTGCATTATTACATTCAAATGACTGTTTAAAAAATGTAAACATGCAATGACCAGAAATCCATATAATTCTAAAATGCTCACAACCTCTGGTCTCAAGCTGTGCTGATTTGAAAGTGTCTACTGTATCTTTTAATGTATTTTTACATTTTGAGAGATCTGTGCCATTTAACGTCAAATCAACCAATGACTCAACCTGACCATTTTGGATTTCAATGAAACTCTCAGGGACAATTCTTCCTGATGATATAATTGAGAACACATTTTTATAATTTTTTTTCTTAAATTTCCATTCAATTATTTAAATTTTGAAATATCATTCTGGCTTACATAGATATTTGCAATTTTAAAGTTCTCAAGTTCTACCAGGCAAACAGAGTTGTATGACCCCTCATTTTAAAGATAATTTTATAATGTTTATTTTGATTACAAAAAAAAAAAAAAAAAAAAAAATAGTGTTTTTAAATTTTTTCTTTAATTATTGTAATATTATAAGCTTAAAATTGCATCTAAATGGGGTAAAGAGTTGTGAAATATAATAAAAGCTAAAGATTAGATACCATGTAAATGATAATCTATTTCTAACTTATTTTGTTATTTATTTATTAATAAAGAAAATCAGAATAAAAATAAAGAAGCCTGTAAAACTTAGATTTTATAACTGTTCAATATTTTGAAGAATTTAAACCTTTCCCCCTTAAACAAAACTTGTTGTGTCTATTGGTAATAAATAAGATTTTTTGAGTAATTGATTTTATTACATAATAGCATATTGATTATGAATTTTTATTAAACATTTTGATAAAGTACCTGGCAAGACCAATATCAGTGTAATATTGCACATATCCTTTGATGCTTCTATTAAGAAATAATAGGTATGTTAAACAGAAAAAAAGTTTCTTGAACATACAAAATACTTTGCATTACAAGTAAATACAAGCTGACTGAAAAAGTAAATCTTTTTTATATTATTTGAGTTCAGTGTTGTAGTCGTAAAAACAAATAAAGGCAGAGAGTATACGTTAGGATCATGAACTTTTCATGCTTAGAATATATGCTATAGCTTTATTTGTAAAACAGAACTTATGTTAAAACAAAATTATACCCCTGTATACCTTCCACTACACTACATTTCTGTTTGAGTTATAGATACTAAAAGAAAAGATGAAAGGTCACCATGTTGCGATTTTTCTTTTCTTTTTTGTAGTTACTAAGTTAGAAATTTAGTTTAAACTGCTTAAATTTGAATAATTATACTAACATAATAATAAAATGATCAAAAATACTATTGTTCTCTCACTGCTTTAAAATTGTAATCTAGATTAACATTAATTTTATTTTGTACAAATGTGTTTCAATATTAATTTTAATGTATTCAATTGTTAACAAAAGTGTTTTGATGTTAACATGTGACTCTACAGGGTGTACATAATTGAAGTTTACCTACTCAGAGTTATCTGTAATCGAAACTATATATTAGAAAAGTATGAAATTTAAAATGCATCTAAATAAAGGGATGCAAAAGATATTTAGCTGACAGACAAAAATAATTGCATTTAAAAAATGGCTACCAGAGGGTATATTCAGGATTTTTTTTTCAATAATTTAATAAAATACAAGCTTATGCACTGTATAATTGGTTTATCAAGGCAAATACTGTTCAATGTGTGACCATTATTGCCAAGTACAGTAAAGACCTGATTATCTGTGACGTGATTTTTTTTTTAATCCAAGCCAACAGCAAGGAAATTACAGTGGTAATGTAAAAAATTATGTAGTACACATACATTTTCTGGTCACTGACTTTGACGATCCGTCCGCTCTGTGAAGTTCACGTACAGAGACACCCTCTACATTTTTTCTGGGCCTTCCAGTGGCCTAAGCTGTCTGTAAGCATGCTTATTGATCAGACGTGTTTTATGTCAGTGCTCAAGTTTAGTGTTTCATTAGATCCTGAAATTACTATCATTTTAAAGTTAAAATATTAAATGTGATGTATGATAACATATATCAAAAGTAAAATTAAGGCTTGAGGGAAAAAATTTTGTTCACAGAAAATTATTTAAAAAATAATAATAAATGTCTTTGTTTACATTCATATACAACAAGGATTAACAGGTCTTTGTAAAGTATAAATACTCTATTGTATGTATATATATAATATATGTTATGTTATAGGCTTACATTTAAAAATGTCAAGGATTCTAGATGAATAAAGGCAAAAATGGGAAATTTCATCGGTGGCCAGAGGTAGAGGTCTGCACGGTCTGAAATTTCCAGGCGCGGCCCGACTCATAGAAAAAAAGTTTCGGCCCAGCCCAATAGAAAAGTCAAAAGTTCGGCCTGAGCCTGTAGAAAACAAATTATTGGCCCGGCCCAATAGAAAAGTCAAAAGTTCAGCCCAAACCCGTAGAAAACAAATTATTGGCCCGGCCGGATATGACAGCTAAAAGTTCGGCCCAGCCCAGAAAAAAGTTAAAACCTCGGCCCGAGTGAATTGCTACAAAACATTGATTTTTACGTCGATTTGGTTAAAATTTTGACTCTTACGAGGAGTTCTGACAAAAAATATTTATCTTAACTTTTTTTGTGTGTGTGTGTTTCTAAACTTCATTTTTATATAAGTGCCGCAGGCAGCGATATTTATTTTTTTATTGAATCTCTATTTCTTCTATGTAAATATATCATTAATATTGTTAATCCATATTCCATACATTGAATTGTTAAAAATCTGAAAAATGCTATACAGTAAAGTCTTCTATGACTCAATTACATAGAATAGAAAAAAAAAATGCGTTATAGACAAGTTCCCTTCTTAGCAAATGTACATGTATTATATATTCTTTTCTTGCATATTAGTATATTCATTTTGAATGTAACAACACGTTTTTCAGTTTAAAACAGGATTCCGTCATAGACAGTTTCCTTTTCACACTTTTACTATATTTTAATTAGCGTATAAATTTACTATTCTGTAAAAAGAATAAATGCTAATGTTTAATTGTAGAATAATGGCGATTCAAAAATGTATGCATATTTTGCAAAAATTTTTGGGCCAAGCTTAATTTTACTGACCTTTGAATGGACAGGTAATGGCGAGACAATGATTTTGATATGGGCTGGCTCAAAACTAGGACTGAAAATTTTGGGCCATGAAGACTAGAAAAGAAACCAGTCCTGGCTCTGTACAGAAAAAATAAGTTAGGCCCGGGCCGGCCTGATTCTTTCGGGAAAAAGTAAGGCCCGAACATGGCCCAGCCTGTAAAGAATAACTATGCCCGGCCCGGCCCGGCCCGGCCCGAGCCTTCAGAAAAAAGTATGGCCCGAGTGCCGCAAATGAAAATAGACCCGAGCCCGGCCCGTACAGATCTCTAGCCAGAGGTACCATTTTCATAAGTAGCCACTTTTTTATTTAAAAGTACTTAATAGTAAACTTTTGTTAAAATTTCTATTAGTATTAAATTAATCTAAAATTGATTAGGCTAAAATAAATATGTTAATGTAAACATATTGTGACCAAAAAAGTAGAATCCTTGATGGAATGCAAGAAAATGTTACTTTTTCCTTGTAGGAAAGTGGCAATAAAGTGGCCGCTGACAAACAATTTTTTAATAGCCACTTTTTCTCAGTTAGTAGCCCTGTGGTCGGTGGCTTGTGCTAATTTAGTCCTTTATTTGGTGCACTCTTGCAATTGCTTGTTTGTTTGTAAATCGTGTTTACATAGTCAACATTTTCATTCGTACTATTGAACGATCGAAATTTCTTATTGTATTCAACTGTTACTGTACTATTTACACCACTTTATTTTATTTTTTAGGGTGGAAACTGCTCATGATCTATCTCATTTTCTCTCCTATTATCAACATGGCCTTACTGGTAGCCAGAAATCTTGCAGATGTCTTGCTGAAAGAGGTGTGCAGCTTGTAGACGAATTACAAACTGCATAGAAGATTTAATATAGAATTGCAAAAACATTATAGGCACTGTTTTCTATTTTTGTTTAGAGTTTGTTATTAAAATCATATTGAGCTATCCAAAAACATTTATTATTGTAATTTAATGTAATAAAAAAATTTTTTTTTTTTTTTGTTTAAGCAGTCACAGGTCTTATTTTAATTGTTCTAACTCCTAGATATTTTCAGGGCTGCCATCTACTACACTTAGGTTATTTCCATATATTTTTTTTTCCAAGTTGTTTCTTAAGAGGCTACTTTACTCATGCAAAAACATCCGCTCGCTAATGTTAATCCTGTGGAAGAATTCTTAGAAAATATCTCGTGTTCATTTCAATATTTTTTTTTCCTGCATTGTATAGCAGAGGTCAATCTCTGCAAAGAGCATTTTTTACTTTTTCGATTTTGTTTAGAGGTTTTTTTAGTAGGATGTAGGATACTTTTACTTTCTAAACCAGTTCCAAAAATCAAAGCATCCTAGTAAAAAAAAAAAAAAAAAAAAAAAAAAAAAAAAAAAAAAAAAAATGTAAACAAAATTAAAAAAGAGAAAAAGTTGTTTTAGATTAACATTAGTGAGCAAGTGTTTTGACATGAGTGAAATAGCCCCTTAATGAGAGATACTCTTATCTTATTATGTTCTTGGTTTAGTCTTCATTTTGTAACATGTATTCATTTTATTAGAATGTGTGTTGTGCAAGACTCTGTGTGAAATGCTTTTAAGTAAAAGTACATAATTGATATTTTGGTCAAAATTTTTATTTTCTGGTGTTAAAATAAATGCATACTTCATTCGACTTAAAACATGATTTTAAATTAAATAATTACATTATACATGCTTTTCTTCATTTGTGAAATTTTTCTTAGTGCTGTGTGAGACTTTAATGTGCTTCATAAATTAAAATTCATTTTAACACTATCATTTAGATTTGTCTATATTGAGCATGTTCATAATTTTAGCAAATTACGGTTGACAAATTAAAATTGCACATTTTATGAGCTTGATCTATGTATTAGCACCCATTAAGGTTGGAAACTCTGTGTTTCTTTTAAATTTAAAGTAAAAATGAAAAAATGTTATTTTTAAAATTTTAAAGTTAATAAACTTAATAAAATTTTAGTTTCTTTGGGAAATGTGTTAAATTTACGTAATTAAAAAATATTTATTAACTAAAAAGAAAAGAAACAAGGAGTGTTATTTATAAAAACAAAGATTTTTTTTTATATGCTAATAGCCATTCTAATTATGGGATGCAAGACCTCCAGTCTCAAGACTGATTTCAGTCTCGGAATGATTTTTGACTTGTAGTAAATTACACTTTTTATATTTAATTAACAGCAATTTTACAAGCAATAACTTTCTTTTCTTTTACTGCAAAAGATCAGTTTTTAGCTACAATGCTGGGCAAATAGAAATCTTCCAGCCCATTTTCATTTAGTTATCCCTAATACTGGAAAAAGTTTTTGTCTTGGCATGGATGGACTTGACTTCTTGCACTCATGATCCTAATGTGTATGAATTTACATAGGAGAAGGGGGGGGGGGCACCTTTCAATATCCTAAATTTTTCAGGTTAAATTAACATTACTGTTTAGATATAAATGACAGCACGTGACTGTTTTAAATCAACAAAGTAGTCAACCATTTTCTTGAAATCTGTTGTATGAGCAGAGTAAGCATATTTTGCCACTCGAAAGTAAAATTATCAAAATAACCACTCTTAGAATTAGAGATTGACCAAAGCAGGAATTTCTCGAATACCGAATATTTGGTCAAAATGCATACTGAATAATTGGTATTCTGCAACCAAATACTTAAAAATTTGTAATAAACTGAATATAGCACCTAAACAACTCCTTCAAATGTTGAAACTACTTGAATAGCATCTATTATATGTTAGAATGCTTATTGGAACAGAAAAAGACAATGTCGTTTTTTACCAAATTTGGTGGGATTATCAATTTAGAAGTTGATCAGTGGTCTATGATAGGAATTGGAAGTATTCTTGGACTTTTTCAACATTTTGAAGAAATAACAAAAAATCTTTAATTTCAAAAGCAATACCTACTGTTTCTACTTTGAAATGTTACTTGGAAAAAGGTAACGGTGGAGAATTTTTTGTAGTTGGTGCTATCAAAGAAACATTAACAAAAGGACTCTCAGAAATGTATAATGAGTTTTTTTTTTTTTGCCACTATTTTAGATTCCCTATTCAAAACAGCATTTTTTAAAGATGAAACAACCACCAATAAAGTAAAAAAGTACTTAAAAGTAAAATGCAACAAATATTAATAAATCAATCCTCTGAAATTACTGAGCCAAATCAACCATATAGCTTCAATAAAAGTGATTTCCTCTCATAAAAGGTACATTCATCATTTTGGGAATGTCTTTTTGAAATTGCTAAAAGTTAAGCAGTGAAAATGATAGTGTCACTGATTTAAAAAAAAAAAAAAATGATTGAAATCATAAATTTTCTAAAGGTTATTAAAAACTAAAATGAACATACTTTAGAAAGTTTTTATAGATATTTCGCTTTTAAAAGTCGGTACTTTACTGTATATATTAAATTTCTGCAAGCAAAATAATAAGTAGCCAGTATGTTATTTTCTCATTCTACTTTTGCAATAATAAATTTATAGCAAATTGGTGCTAAAGAAGAATGAAACAGTGACACCTGCTCAACAACTATTGTAAAAGAAAAAGAAATTTGTATAAAAATGTTAAGCACAGTAGGAACTTCTTCGGTAGCGACTGAATGATTTTTTTTTTTTTTTTTTTTTTTTTTTTTTTTTTTTTTTTTAGGCTATCAAAAAATATGTGTGTAAGTTTACATTTAGGCAATCAACATAATTTTTTCTAAATACGAATACAAAATGAGCTGCAAATGATATTTGTTTTGTTATTTGTGCTACTAATAAAATTATATTTATTTGCTATTTTTATTAATTTTGTAATTACTGTTCTCTCTAGGCCACTTTTTAAGGTCTCAGCACACTGCTCTTTTTAAAATTGTCAAAATGCACCCTGCTTAAAAAAAAAAAAAAAAAAAGTGAAATTTACCTTAAGTTGTATCCAGAGATTTCTTGTAAAGATATTCTCCATGCCTCAGTATTTTTAAATCGATGTGCCCAAGACTTTGCAAAAATTATAGAACTTTATTTATTTAGTAAAAGGATGGTATTATTTGTCTTTTTCAATTTGTAATTCATTAAAAAATATCATCAGTTTATTTATCATATTAAAAATTTTATACATTTTTACAGAACTAGTGCCTTTTTTGGAAAAAGCACCTTACTCCTTTTCGTTTCTAAAATGAATGAATACTAATTATTGTTTTATTAATTAAAGTATAAAAATTTATATTATTTTTCTAATTAGATAATTAATTGTTTAATAATTATTAATTTTAAGCAGTGTTAACAATTTAATATTAAATACAGTTATTAATAATTTTAATACATGTAAATAGCAGTAGTATTTAATATGGTTTTACATAATTATTACAAAATATTAATTTATATAACATTATTGCATACTACTAACTAATAAAAATGAATGCAGTTTTTATAATTACTTTAATTACTAACTAATAATCATAATTATTAAAAACTTAAAAGCATAGATTGTTAGCAATTAAAGGTTTAATTGTTGTGGAAACCTAAAATTATTGGTATCTCTTCTGTATTTTAAAGTAGGGAAAAAAATCATAAAAATCCAATTTAAATTTAAAAAAAAATTGATTTTAATTATTAAAAAAAATAAATAAATAAAGGATTTTTTAACACTACTTTTACCAAGAAAAGATAATCCATTAGCTTGGTGTGGAAAAAAACTCAGGTATCCAACACTATCAAAGTTAATTAGTAGAAAATACTTATCTGCACCTGCCAGCCGTGTTTATAGCAAACATTTATTTTATGGAAGCTTCACAAGATTTATACTTAAAAGTATTCGCCCAAAACCGAAAATTTGGTTTAAATACCGAATCGACTCTTTGATCTGCTATCGCAGCTTTCTGTACTTATAGTAAAATTTTATGTAAATTAAGTTTAATTGAGAGAATAGTTAGCTTGATTTATGATTGTATTTTCTAAGAAAAAAATTCTTTAGAAATTTATTGTTTGAAGAAATTGTTACAAAAAATAGAGCTTTATTTTTAGCCAGAATTTTTATTATGAGAAAAATAATTTAAAAAATATCAAAGTTATTCAATTTTATGTTAATTAGGGTGAAAATGCACTTAGCATTATTTTGTTATTACTGCCTTAAACTCGTAAGATCGTTATTGAATAGAAGGATAGGGGGCGGGGTCATCAAATTTGTTGGTTAAGTTTCTTCTGGGTTCCAGTCATACACATTATAAGAAAAGGGGAAAATAAAAAGAAGCTAATCACAACTAGTCTGCTGGCG
This sequence comes from Maratus speciosus, assembly GCA_963932465.1. Lineage (NCBI taxonomy): Eukaryota > Metazoa > Arthropoda > Arachnida > Araneae > Salticidae > Maratus > Maratus speciosus. The sequence goes on along the minus strand of OZ010792.1, from coordinate 196,375,498 downwards.
GTGAATCAAAACATGTTATATGCATGTAAACAATTATGGATGATCTGAAAATTATTACCAAAAGTAATTTACAAAATTTTTAAAGTTTTAAAATGAAGCCAGATTTTTTTCAATGATCATTCAATTTTGTAATATAATACATTATAGGTGATTAATAAACAGAAATGACAATTTAATTTACTATTTAGTGTTGCATTATTTTCAAAAGTAAATATTTTAAACATCAGATTGAGCATTTTAATTAGTTTCTAGAAAGCATTGCAGATTTTTCACCATTGGAGGATGTTTTTTTTTTTACAGCTAAGATTTTTTTTTTTAAAGCACTGTTGCTGGAAGCTTATCAGGTAAGTATTAGATATGGGAAAGTTCTGTTTTGAGGCCTTTTATTTTCTTTCTTTTCTCTCTAGCTTCTGTTTTTATCACCCTGGGTCACTGCTTCTGGTGAATTTATCCGGCAGTTACATACATATGCATTTTCTATAGGGGCTCCTTTCTTTTCTTGAATTCTTTGTGGTGGTTTCCTCGTTTCTACCATCTGTGTTTCAGTTTCCCACCTATAGATTATATCCTTTTCATTTCTCACCCCCTCTTCTTTCTCCTTTCCCCTCCTTCCTTTTTCTCCTTTATCATGGCTATGATAACTTGCCCTTTCTTAATTGTGTCTTGGCCCCTCACTACACTTAAATATTTTTTAACACTGTCTTTACCCTTCATTCCACTTTGCTCGTGGCGTAACCTAAACTAATACTGGTATGTCATTGTCCTTAAATTTGCCTTTAGTCAATAAGGGTCTTTATTTTTGAGATATTAAGGGTTTTTGACCCTCATTTTCAAATTTTCCCACTTTATATTGTTTTTCTATTCAGGTTTTTTATGCTCCTGGGCCTTATGCCTTATCTTTCTTTAGATTTCAGTTTAATTAGACAAGTTTTCTAAGCTTTAGCAGATTGTTGTCCTCACCACCATAGTTTTCTTGTCTTCTAATTATCAGATTTTCATCCAACTTTCACATTTCCTCCTGCACTTTGTTTTACTTCTTATGTTCTCTGTAGATGGCACTCTTTCTTCCCCTTTTTATTTTTTTTTACTAGTATCTGGATTCTATTTACTAGTTCTACTTGCATCTTACATCATTGACCACGCATATTTTAGTTCTCATCTTCTCTGTTAGAGGGTGCTCTTTTACTTTTGACATCACAGTTGATTCTTAGGACATAAATTAATCATTATTAAATGATGAATTATTTAGATAATGTTTACTCAATGTTTCAAGAACCAGCTGTGAAGTTAAATTTCAAAAAAGAAAGACTGTCCTCTAGCGAGTAAAATGAGAACTAAGATAAAGGGGGGGGGGAGGAAAATATACATAGCCAGCGATGTAAAGTTCAAGTAGAACTATGCAAAAATAATCCGGATACTAGTAAGATAATGAAAATGGAATGGGGAGCCGTGAAAGTGAGAACTAAACAGAAATGCAGGTACAAAGGTGAAAGTTGGATGAAAATCTCATAATTAGAAGACAAGAAAACTAAGAAATGATATGAGTATAGTAACAAAAGCATCACATGGTGACGAGGTCAACAATCTGCAAAAGCTTAGAAAACTTGTCCGAATAAAACTGAAATCTATAGAAAGATGGCCTAAGAGGGTTAAAATCATGAATAAAAAAACAATGTAAAATTGGAAAGAGAGAAAATTGAAAAATGAGGGTAAACAGCCCTTAATATCTCAGAAACTAAGGACAATGACATACCAGTTTTAGTTTGGACTACTCCACAAGTGTAGTGAAATGAAGGGCAGATAGTGTTAAAATATATATAAGTGTAGGGAGGGGCAAAGGAAAAATTAAGTAGGGGCAAGCTGTCAGAGCCCATGATAACAGAGGAAAAGGGGGGAGGGATAGAAAAGAGGGGTGAGAAATGAAAATGATGAAATCTATATGGCGGGGGGGGGGGGGGCTGAATATGCATCCCGAGACATACATGTCATCTGCTAAAAATGCAATCCAAAATGCATAAAATATGTTTTAAAGTGTGTAGAAACATGTGCTTGGAATGCATTTAAAAAAGCGATGCGTGTAAAATGTGTTTCAAAAAATGGAACACGAACACATTATTTAACACCAGTAGCAAAACGCATTTTTCTATGCTAGAAACACCAGTAAACACATTATGAACGCGTTTTTAGCATTCAAAAGTAGGACCTTTTTTGTGTTAGTTTGGCGTTTTGTATTGTGTTGCTGGGATTTGCAGTGTACTGCTTTTGAAAACACGTATTTTTCCTCATAAATTTTCTATATTGTTTTTCCTTCTGCATGTGTACTGATACTAACTTTCAGACACTAGGCGAAATACTTATTTAAGTGAAAATGAAGTCATATTTAAAAGAAAACGATCATTTTCTTAGATAAAACTAAACATTTTGACACAAATGCGTCTAAAAACCATAAATAATGGAAATTTTTACTCTCCATAATTGCTATTAGAATCTCAAGTAAAGAGTGCGTCTGTTCACATAAAAGATGTTGATGACAATCTTGACTTCAAGTTTTGAGTTAAAATGATTTTTAAATGATGAAACAAAGTACAATTTTTTTTTTAAATGATGAATGAGAAGTACGCATGCAAATTTTGTGAAGGTGAAAATTGCTGTTTTTCATTCAGGAATACCAATTATAAGAGCCTCAATTGATAACCAAATCCTAATAACTGATCTTTATTATATTTTACTGATTAAGTATCTATATTATAAAGAAGATGCGTATCTGTGCGTAACGCTGACGTCATTTTGCGAATGGCAACAATTCACGGTCAAATTTCTGTCTTGAAATTTTTGCTACTGCAATTTTTTAATCTTCTGACCATCGTACATTTTCAATTTTCGTCGCATAGGGAAAAAATTTACTTTCAAATGAAATTTGTTTAAAAACTGTATCTTAATTGACCGTTGTATTATATTTTCTAAGATAATGTTTAAGCATGATTTGGTACTTTTCGGTTAGCCGGGCGCCAGTGTTATATATACATATATATGTATGCATAAATGTATGTATATATACATATATATATATATATGTGTGGACAATATGTGTATATGTATATAATATATATGTATATTTACATATATCTATGTATATAGATATGTATATATAACAGTGTCGCCCGGCTAACCGAAAAGTACCCATGATTTTTTTTTTAAGTTTATCTTATCACGTGCCGGCTTCAATACATAATAATAATAAACATTTTGCACATAAAGCAACAAACATTTTTCAGCATTTTTTTCTGACTATTTTTGCATAACGAAATTAATACTTCCTTTATAAACAAATAAGAGAATAATATAAAAAAAAAAAACCACCAATCTAATATATTTGTGAAAGACAAATTAAAGAAATTAATACTCCTTTTAAAAACAAATAAAAGAATAATATTGAAAAAACAACAAATCTAACATATTTGTAATCGTACAATTTAAATTTTTAGATCACCAAATAGGATTTTTTTTTTCAAATGGAATTTGTTAGCAAAGTTCATCTCAGTTTACTGATTGTCTATGGTTTTAAAAACAATTTTAAAGCATGAAATATTTTTTTAATTTATATATATCACGCGGAGCTCGATTACGAAAGATTAATCCATTTCCCCTTAAAACAAAATAAAGAGTTCACAATTTTCTTAGGGCTGATATTCATTTTAAAAAAACCTTCCCTATGAATAAATATATAAAATAACATAAATAAAGCACAAATTTAACAGACCTGTATAAGCTCTGAAATTATCAGAATATAAAAGGATGCCATAAGTACCAAAATCTTGGTCAAATAACTCTCACCATGCGGCTAATAAGAAAATATCGCTTTTGATAAATTTCAAAAATTTATTTGATTGTATAATTCGTATTTCCATATGAAAAATACTTTTTTTAATGTAGTGGGCAATCTAAAAAATTTATTGCATATAAAAAAAATTATTAGTTTTCAATTAAAATAAAAATACATTCACCTATATTCTTTAACCCGGGAAGCCCGGGTACAATTCCCTAGTATTTATAAAACAAAAGATCCAAAGATCAAATGCAGCAAGTTCCGTCATCGAACCCGAGTCCTCGGAGCTGCAAACAGACACCGTTATGACCGAGCTATGAGGAACGCAGCAACTTTTTTACAAAGTAAGCATTTCAGTTCTGTTGTAATATTAGACCCCCCCCCCCGTTTCTTGAGAACTAAGGGGCGTTGTATAAAATCCGTTGAACATGAGACTTAGGGGCCTCTACCGTACAACATATATAAAAATAATCAAAATCTCTGAATACCAGGGTTGGCCCTCTCCTTGTAAGATAAAACTGTAGCATGGAATTGAATGGATTTATTAAATATTAACTTTTCATTTGTCTTAGATGCGGTATATTCCCAGATGGCTGCCATCTTGGATGTTTTGAGATTTCTTGGCGATTTTATGTTGGCGATCGTTATCCATATGTGGAACCCCGTGTGACGTGTGTGTTCTGACGTGTCGTGTTCTGGCAACCACTGAGAAGCTCATTTTCTCTTAGGATTTTGTGGATGTGTTTAGTTATCGTGTTGTATAGTTCTGATTTTTTATTTTTATGTTACATTTATCGGATGTATTTGATTGACTATGGTTTCTGTAGTCCGTTTAAACGCTCTTGCTGAAGTAATTAAGAAATATGAGGAAATTTTGACGAAAAAAGGAGGTTTGTTTACAGTGCGTCAATGCGTATTCATAAGCCTATTTTGGAAAATGACGGTGATGTTATGACAGGTATTTCGTGCTGGAGCTTTCAAGAAAGCAGATGTCTGTTAAGATATGTTGATAATTTTGTGCATATTTTGCTTCTTACGAGTTTTTTAAATTTCGAGATTGCTACAAAGCGAGAACTGCTGAATTTTGAGAATGCTACACAGCGAGAACTGCTGAATCCAGTGATTTTTTTTTTCGGTTAATGAGCGCGGAGCGCTCATACAACGATTACTGATTGCCACTTTAGCGAGTTTCGTTTTTTATGTATATTTTGTCGCTTTACGAGTTTTGTACATTATGAGATTGCTATAAAGCGAGATGTGCTGAATTTTCAGATTGCTACAGAGCGAGAACTGCTGAATCCAGTGATTTTTTTTTTCAATTAATGAGCGCGGAGCGCTCATACAACGATTACTGATTTCCAATTTTAGCGAATTTTGTTTATTATATACATTTTATTTCCGTTAAGCCAAACATGCGTATAAACCGGTGCTTGGCGACATTTACTACTTGGCGGAAAAGGGGTTTTCGCGCCAAGAAAAATTCCAAGATGGCGGTCCCGGGAATTTAAGACATCTGCTCCTTTAATTTGTTCGCATATGCGTTATTGGCCAGTGTTCAATTAAAACATCTTTTAAACAAATTGAGTCTGTAGAGTTTACTTCATTTATATATATATATTTTTTTGTAGTAAATTTTCTTTTGTAAGTAATATAATGTGATAGATTTTAATAATATATTCTTAGTGGTTATTTTTAAATTAGTTTTATACAGTATATTAGAAAATATTATATTTCTTTCTTCAGAGTAAAGAATCTCTACTATTAATAATTCAATAATTCATTAAACATACTAAAATTAAAAGTAAACTACACTGTAAATAAAAACGACATTTTTACTGTACAAAGTACTGTGCATCTCGCGCACAAACTTGATCACTGTTGAATGTACTTTATCTTTCTTTGATTTCCTGACTATTTAAACATGGGAAATACAGTAGTTGCGTAAAATTAACAGCACAATGTACTGGCAATTTGGACGCCAGTAGTTTGTGTTGTGATCCAAATGCGTGCAAAATTGAAGGTCCATTCTACTGTTAATTTTACGCAACTACTGTATTTTTCATGTTTAAATAGTCAGGAAACCAAAGAAAGATACAGTACATTCAACTGTGATCGAGTTGTGCTGGCAAATTTACAGTGGTTTTTTTACAGTGTAAATAACTTGTTTATAAGGTGAGTTAAAAATTAGATGTAGGGGAGACTAGGGAGGGTTGACCCCCCCCTTTTACAAAATGATTTTTTTTATTTTTTAAACATTGAACGTAGAATAAAGTTTTATATATCATTTTATTCGTTATACAAACAATTATAAAAAAATATGCTACATAAGTGTAATATATAATAAATTTGAAAAATGATTGATTTTAATCATGAAAAAATAATGGGTCAAGGTTCCCCACAAATGGGATGTTTGACCCACTGTATGGGAGGTTTGGCCAACTTTGTTTTATATTTAAATATTTGTAAAGAGAAATAAAATCAGTTTCGAAAAAGCAAAATAACTTTATGCTACATGCTTTAATTATTATTTAAAAAAAATATTTTTGAAAATATGATGCTTAAATAAACATGTTTAGATGCAATCGCAAATCATATGAGAAAAATTTTGGTTTAAACAGGATTTTGCCTGAGCAGCAGGAAAAATAAAATATTAACATTTAAGACTGTATTTCGCTAGAGACAGGTTCATAGGGTTTCGTGAATTATTATGTCCGGATTTAGGAGCCACTGTCTCGCTTTTCTTTGTCTTCTTGTCCTACTTTTGTGACGCTACACCTGAGAACTCTACTGGTCGCAATTTTCGCTTCATCTCACTGAAATTTGTCTACATACCTTCCTAAAGTTTTTTGATAAATTCTATGTTCTTTTGCAGCCCCATGAACACTTAACTTATCATTAACATCTTTTCACCCTTTCAGTGGTTAATTCGTACTTTCAGCAGTATAATGTTGAAATAAATGACTGGCACTGGAATTTACGAACAAATTTATTTTGAAATAAGAAAAAGACTAAATTTCACATACATATTAAATGGAAAAGAATGAATAAAATTCTGGTGCCATTGTGGTGCTTGGTAATTAAAATTAAGTGGTTTTATAAACATACCACTGCCCCTGAAAGGTTTAAGACTGTTGCTTTCATACTGTCTAGTCCTTTCTAGTCTTTTTCGCTGTTTCTATTTTCCTATTGCAACTAATATTTAAATGGCGAAAAGTTCCTACCGACTTTCTAATTTGTATTTCATGAATTTATTTCTTGCAGTGGATATTATATCAATTTCCACATCTTTCTTTAATAAGTTTTAAACATTTTCTTTCCCATCACCCATTTTACTGTATGCTTACATAATAAATTTGCATTTTTAAAAATATATAACCATTAACCTTTCATTATGTACAGTGTATAATAAAAAAAAATCCAAAACCACCTAATTAATTGAGCCTTCCCTCACATTGCCGGAATCAAGCCACCCCACATAGCCCTTTCCTAAAGAATAGCACATTGTTATGTTAAGCCTAACTTACTGTACAATCTTTAGGCCTGGAATGAAAGCTCGACATTTCCGCATTATTTTAAACCTACTTACTTAAATTTCTATGATATATTTTATCTGAAAATAGCTTACAAAATATATCTAATGAACACAAGTTTATGTTGAAAACCTCTCACAATTGATTTTTTCCACACCTATTTAAATATCTGTCTGAAACAAAGACTGTTGTTTGAGCATTCCAGTAGATTTAGTTGACACCTATTGATAAAACTCTGAAATTCTTTTAAATATGAAAACTGGTGGGAGGATGATATGAAAACTATGATCAACCCTCCATAGTCTCCCCACAATAGTTTTTTTAAAAAAGGTCACATTTTTGCATCAATTAATGAACTATCCCAACTTGTATGTACATTCATTCAAATGTGTAAAAAGCTCAAAGCTCTTTGATGGTTTTATCTTCATCTTACCAATTTATTGAAACTCGGGGAAAATGTGTTTTGATATTTTAGCATTAATTTAATCATTCTTACAAACTGCTACACCGCAGCGACGTTAATTGATTAAAGTATGTTTTTTTTTATTATTAGTGTGTCTAAAATTTGTTAAATAATTTATATGCATGATATTTCTTTCATCGCTAACTTTATGAGATTTTATGATTGATGCACATAAGTTCGAATATCCTTTTTGAGATATCTTATATCTATCACTTATTAACGTAAACATGTAAAATTATATTAATCTGCGAATCAAGTAACACTTAATTTTAAATTTTAGACCCTCTTCTACTGACTTAAATTCATATCGCGATCTCATTTAATAATTCAGATAATCGCAAATGGAACAAAATGTACGTTGTAAAAATATCCATAAAAATTCAAAAATTATAAACAAAGCCCTTGTTCAAAGTTTAAACTTGGCATTGGTGCTATGAGCGTTCGAAAAGGTGCAACGCCGCCCTGGTCCGGTCCCCGGTTTTTGAGATAGGTTTTCAATTAACTTTTAAAGGCGTGGGAACGTATTGAGAGATCCATTCAATGAAAACTAGTCGCGAATCCTATAATATTTATGTGATTAACTCTAATTAGTCTGTTTTACATAATTTGACATTTATTGCTTTTATACTGTTACTGGGCATTGCATTAACAAATATATCATTAAAAGTTTTTACCTACGCTTTAAAAGCTGATGGTAGAAGGATACGCCACCCCTGTCACTACGTATGTCGAAACTGTCTGTGTCTTTAAGGGTTAATATCTCGCCTAATTATCGACGATTTTTTTTTGTAAATCATTATTAATATTTGTAATATTTGTAATTTGTATATAATATTTGTAAATCATTATTTTGTAAATCCTTTTATACTTCCGCTGCGATAGGTATCCCCAGCGTTCCTCAACAACTTTGCTGAATGCCCTCAAATCAAAATTTGGGTAAAACAGAGAAATGCGCTTTTCTCAAAATATATGAAACCTACAGTAATCGCTATAGTTTTCCCGCAAGGTTTGAATTAACGTCTATTACCCCTACTTTTTTTCCTAATTTTAGTTTCTGTAGATTCGGAAATAGATGAGGAAACATATTTTTGCACTACGTTTTCGACGATATCTCTGAAAATATGATACCTAAAATTAAACGAAATGTATTTTTGAGTTCAGCGTTACGAAAGATTTCACTCGATACTCCACACGATATAGAAAGAAAAGATATTCTAAAGCACTTCTACGTTTTTCCTAAATATATTTGTGAATTTTTAATAATCTGTAAATAGGGTGAATAGTCTTTATTACTTCCCCCAATTAAAACTTTCCACCCTCCATACTTTACGAATAAAATGGTTGTGACAGACAGACACAGAAGTAATCTTATAATGGTTCCGTTTTTACTTTTAGGTGAGGAACCCTAAAAATGAAACTGGTACCGTATGGCTGTCAGTAACTCAATTATCTTTTAAGGGTCTTTTCCAATGTAAAGAAGGACGAGGATAGCAACCATGTTTATTTGAATATTATTATTAAGAAACTGACGTTTTCCGCAATATCGACAAGACTGTCGAAGTTGCCCTATTAGGGAGAATCCTTTTTTATTTGAAAATTCTACGAGATAAAAGTCACTCATTTCAGATATTTTTTTTTCTTTTGTGCAAATACAATAGACGGTAAAATTAATCTTGAGGCAAAAAAGCTGAAATTTTGGAACGACAATACGCTGAAAAAAGAAAAAAGTTGATTTATCTAGCAAGAAGCTTTAAAAAATACAATATAGACTTTTCCGAATAACCAACGATTCCGAAAAATGATCCTTCAATTTTAGAAACCATGGAAACTAATAGGCTTTCGGAGAACTGAAGAAGCATTCCTGAATCAAACATGTCTTTTGCAGTACGAAATTTTCGGAAACGTTTTCGAGTTTTTTTAAAATGTATTAATAAATTTCCTGAACACAGATTATCAGTTTTCGGATATTATATATTCTCGAGTACACATTTTCTTGTTTAACAGATGTACTTACTAAATTAACATAATTGATATTAATACTAAAGTTAATTTTTTTTTCTTGTTGCATGTATTAATTCTATCACGCAGCTAAAAATAAAATGTTTAGATGACAATCTATTGCGCCGTTTCCGACAGTCTTGAATGGGACCGCGATTATTCCTGTTTCGCTAGTTAGGGCGCTTGATTCCATTGAACAGATGGAATGGCGGCTCCATCATTATTGCCCCGAAGGGTAGTATATCCGATCATAGAAAATATCACCTGAAAAATATTAAAAGAAAAATTCAATAACTTACAGACACCGAGTAACAGAATTGGCAAGGCAGAATCCTGCTTTGAGCTTATTCGTTGCTCTATTCATGCTTTGCGCTTAATATGGAATTACAGTGATCACTTTCATAATAATCAAGAAAGAAAAATCATGCGTTAAGCATAGATTATGAAACACTTTCCAACACTTCCTGGATGCTTTAAAAAAACTTCGTTACTTATTTAGGGAAATAAGGTAAATAAGATAACTAAGTAAACATTTTAGAAAACACGTAAAAAATTTGAAAAACTTATTTCAGCAGTTACCGTCCATATCCACATATGTATTCAAATTCTTTTGAATAGGCTTGTATTGGATCTGTAGGTTTATATATATACTATATAATGGGAAAATTTCGTTTAGCAAGGAAACGCATAACAAATTGAAATTTCTCTGTCAGCAATTTATACTAACACATATAACATACTTGAATACTTTTGTACAATCATGTAGTTTACCTAGAACCTTTATTACACGCCACTATTTAGCTAAAATTTAATTCAAACTAAAACACTTCTAAAACTACTGATATCACATTTCCAGAAATTATCATTTATAAACGGCCATGTATCCAATTCTTTCCTCGACCCCGTATATCATTTTATCTATATTCTAAAACCATTTCTTAGTAAACTAAATGCAGTTCAACGTAGAAATGCATAACTCATTTAAAAACCACCTTTAAGCAATTTGCGCTCATACCCAGTAACGCTTACGAATACGTTTGTGTACCCCTGTATATGAATTATAGCATTTATACACACCATATACTATGAATAAATATAGTGAAACATAAAAGACCATATCATAATTAAAATTGAATTTCCAGCAATCATCGCTAATGTGCAGTAATACGGATACAATATAGTATCTGAAATCTTTTGTGTGTCCCGTTAAATGCTATGTACCTCGTATTATACATGAAGTAACTTATACTATAGCTCAGAGACGTATATCAATTTCAATAAATATGAAATAGTTTAACAGAACTCAAATACGCGGTAAACAGTTCCACCCCTATATCATTATGTAACGGAATTCCTTTGTGTGGCCCTGTAAATTAATAATAACTATTCTTTGTCCCGCATATTTTACAGAATCCGTATCTTAGTAGACTGCATTAATGCATACCAATTTTATTATGTTTGAAAGATTGTAACACCATTAAAAATCATTTTAAACGATTTTTTCCCATCGGCCGTATTGTAACGGAAAACTTTTGACTGTCCCTGTAAATGAACCAAACATGTTACAAACTTCATTTCAAATAGGTATTGTGCTATAGTAGAAGTCACTTACATCCAAAAATTTCAGAACGATCCGAGTATATTTACGAGAGTTAGAGCGCAGACAGACGGACAGATAAATCGAAGTCATAAACACATTTCAATTTTGTTGGAAAGTGTTAAAAAAGGAATGCATAACATCTTACCCTTCTAAATATTCAAAGTGAGAATTAGACCAACATATTATTTATATAAATATTCTCAAATATGAAGTTTGGTGCACTTGTATTAAAGAGATTCTTAGATGCATGTTATAGTGTTCTTGTTCAGTGCAAAAATCACAGTGTCCACTATTGAGCGATAAAAACGAATACTAAATCAGCTTACTCTTTTAAAATAAGCAACTTTAATATGAAATTAGCTGCAATTTTGAATTCGTCATAGTACAACTATTCAGCCTCTCCACAATGTGAGAAAACAGTTACCGCCTTTTCTGTCCACAGCAACAAACCCATTACTAAAGCTAAACTTCGGGGCACCCTTAGCAAATTCACCAAAAATAATGCTCCGGGCACCGACTAAATTGACTCTTGTCTAATGAAGCGTCCTTTAAAGATACTTTAAGAGATCTTCGATCTTCACCAATCCGATCTTCACCATCTTTGTCCAAAACTCTGCCTCTACCACCTGTATCCTCCCTCACTCTCAGGCAAACAGACGTTGTCTGTTTTCTGAAGCAAGGGAAGCCACCCTCTAATGCCACATTATATCCGCTGTGGTTTTATTAATAACCTTAAGCAAAATACTACAAAAGCTTATTGATAACAAAGTAACATTCTTGTTAGAATCTAATAATCTTCTATTTGCCGTCAATTTGAGTTCAGAGAGTTCTGTTTGTCGGAAAAAGCATTAAATGAAATTCTTCCTGCACTCTAAAAATCAACGAAGGATAATACTCATCTCTTGGCTCCCTGGACTGCCTGGATATCAAAAGAGCATTCTATAATGTTAAATGTAGAGACATCATAATAGACCTCTGTCTACTAAACACTCCAGGCAACATCACTGGAGGTATCTGCAGTTACCTATCGAATAGAAGCATCTTAGTCACAGTGCCAGGCATCTCCAGTCACAACCAACAGAAAGTATGCACACGAGGTACTTCTCTTGTGCAAATCATCTGGTTTTTCACAGCACACCTCTTATTCATTTAGAAATAGGTCGATTACTCTTTCTTCCTTATGCTTTTGTTGTTGAATTCTGTTTACTCTTCTGTGGACGAAGACTTCTGTATTTCGAACTGGACACAGCTTTGGTCCTTCCCATATTTTGCCGTCTCCTGGAGACTTTATACCTTCAACAAATAGCTTCAAAATCACAATATCGCACATTAGGCAAACCACGCGAACTGAAAAGGAAACCAAGCATCAGAATTTATTACTTCCAGAATGGTTATCAGAATGGCTATCAGACACTGCACACCACGTCCCCTACTGAAAACTTTTAGGATTAACTTTAGACCATCAAAAAAATTGGTGTGCACACATTAGTTACCTAAACCTTAAACTCATTAACTACTACCACAACTCCATTAAAATAACAACTAAATCATGAGCCATTAAAATTTCAATGTTAAAAATGTTCGCTCCATCCAGCGCATCTTCCTGTTACACATTTGTAGAAGATATAAAACAACCTCCAACTCCCATCAAATTTGCCATCCTATAGGGAACAACACCTTACACCTACATAACAATACCATAAAACAAGTCCATTTACCCCATTTAACCATTCACACAAAATTTCGTGCTGGCAGATTTACCAAGCAGATTAAACCGCACACTTCTAAGTTAACACTAACTTCAACTCGGACTCCCTTTCACATCGATTGTCTTTCCCGACTGCTCAAGCCCACGGACTAGTCACAGCTTTCTGCGCCGCGGAAGATGGAGTACACTCTCAGAAATGAATACTCAGATTTCAAGAAATTTTCTTTGTTTTTGACGAAACGGTTTCCTGGGAAATGCTCCGAGCGAACATTTCGTCAAATTGATGAAATTACTTTCTTCATTTGCTTGACGATATAAATTTCGTCAATAGTTTCGTCAAAAGAGGCCTCTATCAAACAGTTTGGAAGCTCCAGTATTTATTAACAGGAGGAAGAAAAAAATCAGCTCTCCCTTTCCTCGGCGTGATTCGAACTCGTGACGTTTGGTGTGGGAGACCGTTGCTCTTCCAACATCGCCACCGGAGACTTGTAAAGATGCGATTTTAGATTGGTGTAATGAATTCTGCTGCGTGTTTATATTTTTATAAGGTAGATTGCAATTTTATCGGCGCTGCTATAATTTCTGAAAATTTTAAGTATGGCTAATTTATTATTATGGTTTACTCATGTCAATGAATAATTATAATATGGCTTGATTAAATAATTTACTAGTGAAATTTTCTTTTATCAATGAATGATTAGAATATGGTCTGTTGCTCACAAATAACGAATTGTGAAGTGCATATTGCGTGAGATTTTATCACTTTGAGTACGTGGATAAGATTTTAACACTTTACTGTTTATAAAGGGGAGAGGGATCAATTATGTTTATTTATAATTTGATTGAAAACAGAATTTACTTCTAAAAAAAATATCCTCGAAGTTTGAAATTTTATTGACCAAATTTTCTTTTTGAATGGTTTTGAAGAACACAGGAAATTTATTCTTTTCGAATTAAAACGTAACGAACAACAACATATACGTAAATAAATTAGAAAAAATAATAAGCATTCCTAAAAATTCTAACAGCTAAAAAAATAATTAATGAAGAAACAATAACTACTTATATTTCAGTATTTTCTGAAAAGTACTATAAAGTGCTGTTTTAAAATAAATATTAACAGGACTAACATAAACAAGCAAATATCTGCTTGCTAAAATCGTAGGATTTGAGGAGGTACAGCAACTATTTTCTTAAAATGCATTGAGTCTGACCGTGATTGAGGCAAAACTTTCGTCAAATATTTAAGAGTTTAAGTTTCGTTAAAAGTCACGTGATGCTGATAGGAAATACTCGTCAAAAAGAACGAAATACAGCTCGAGGATTGCTGAATCGTTAAAAGTGAGAGTTTTATTTCTGAGAGTGTACTGACTCACCGGTCGATATGCAGCAGACTGGGTGACTCCATTTCACTGTATACAGCTGAACTTTTGGCACCCACAGAGCTCTAGAAAAGATTTCTCAACAAGCCACAACTATTGCAATCCTCATCTACAGTGGCAGCCTATAAAGTCTGCACGCTATCTATACCTTTTGAACCTCCAGTCCATGAAATCCATGAAATTAAAACAACAAAAATAAACTTAAAAGCCTTCTCCAAAAACCTTCCTAGGACATCTAGGATCACAGAAAGAGGTATTAGGTAATGAATCTATGGATTTACTGGCAAAGGAAGCATGCGTAAGAACTTCTATAGGTACCTCTCTTTCGTCGCCGCATTCTTATATTAAAAATAATCCAGAAAACTTGTCTGATGCAGCAATGGCAAGATAACTGGTATTATTCAGAGAAGGATATATATACCTATCGCATGCTCCCAATGGTATCTCGAAGTCACCTATCTTTTATACCATTAAACACTGCCTTCTTAACGGTAGACAGTAAATTTGGGACAAACCTGTTTAAGTGTTCTCAACCCCACCTGCGAGTGTGGCACAAAAGTAATTTCCTCACACTTCTAATTATTTTTGTCTCCTAACAGCTCGCTGGAATATTCGTCGCCCCTCCTCTCCCTGTAGTGGTTATCTGAATAGTATCCTCTCCCTTTAAACCCTTCTTAACAAACTTTAAGTTTCTAATGGATACCTCTAACCTCACCCCCTAAAAATAGAGAAATATTATTCAGCAAGCCCGAAAGGTGCAATCAAAAACCGAAAGTCGGAAAAATTCGCGAGTTTAGTATTTTTTTATGAATATAAGAGAAAGTATAAAATAAAATAATAAACACTATATTTTCTCCTTTATTATATGTTTATTTTATTGTCTCTACAAATTATTCAATGTATATGTATGAAGCATTCACCTACTACATCCATGAAACAAATGTTCTGTTTTATTGCGATGCAGAACTGTTTTTCATTCTTTCAGTTTTTCAATAACTCTAACGCTTTAAAAATCCATAGAGAATTTATAACACTCACAAGTATATTTCAAAAAGTCAGTGCTGCATCATTTACAACTTTTTTCAGATCACTGTGAAATATTGCTTCACAATAAAAACAAAACGTGACGAAGTTATAAAACATAATCTTTCTCTTTTATAGAAGAGATCACGTGACAGTCATACTAAAAATTTATAATGATTCCCATTTTCACACTTCCTATAATAGCTGAGTTTCTCTAACAAACGAGTTATTTTATTCTCTCTGACGTTATAATAATTTTTATTCAAAGCAAAAGTCATAAACGATGGCAACATTTTTTGTTCTTTTGTGTTGACATTTCACAGAATAAACGCAAGTAACACAAAGAGTAATTGTTTAGAAAAAAAACTAGTAACAGAGTTCAACATGCATATTGAGTAAAATTGAAAAAGGATTATGATTTATTAGTAAGAATTGTTACATTTTAACACCTAAATTATATGCTATTTATAATGCGATTAAGTATCTAATAATAATTTATTCTATGATATCTAATAATAATGCATGTATATAATTATACAATTAATACTTACTTTTTACATTGTTATAAGCAAGGATGTTAATTTTAAAATACATTCTTCCAACATAAATTCGTCTGATGTCATACCTACACGTGGATACTAATAACTGAAATTTAGTCTCAAAATTTAATGATAACTTCCTTTTATATACGTTTAAATGAAATGTATTAAATCTATGTTAAAATGTGAACGTTGAGCCTTTTTCATACGTATATGATACATTTTAACTTTTCCCGAAAATATAAAAGATATTTTTTTCATAATGAAGAAAACGAAATATTTTCAACTGGATAAATCATATTCAACGGCTGGAGTAGCACAGTTGAGATTTTTCCAACAGAGCGAAAAATGCTCAGACCAGGATTCGAACCTGGATACTTTAATTCGGTTAATAAAATTACATGGTATACAGGAGTTTCCATGTTGTAACATACTTTCATCATATAAATGCTATAGTTATAGCTCGATGAATGAAACTGGCGCTGCAGTTCGCAGCCATATCTTATAAATAAGAGTTAATTATGTCAGACAGGTATCGTCCGGATAGCTTAACAGGTAAAGCATTGTTACGGCAAACCGAGTATCCAGGTTCGATTCCTGGTCAGGACATTTTTCGCTCTGTTGGAAAAGTCTCAACTGTGCTACTCCAGCCTTTGAAAATGAATAAGAAGATATTTTTTTCATTTAACTTACTTTTAACATATTTTTATCTAGTTCATATATAATAATATGGAATGATAAAGAATAACAAGTATGCATAGATTAAACCTAGAAATTAAAATTTTAAACTTTGGAAGAACACAAATTAACTTCTCTCATTCCATCAAGAAAAAAAAAAAAAACCTTAAAAAATAATAAAAATTAAATTGAAAAAAAAATGATCATACACATATATATTGTGCTCTCTATTATCAATGGTTAGTATGTAATTTTTAAACCGTTTGTTTTACTGAATGCAATTGAATGGTACTCGTCAAAACTTGAAGCTAAAGAACTTAAAGGTTCTACATAAAAAAACATTCCTAACATCATTAAAATGTTATAAATTTTTCCACAATATTTATTTGCAACATATAAAAAACTTTAAAATCTTAAACTTAAACTTTTATATCGGGGCTGGTTAAGGGCTGCATATTAACCCTCTTTACATGGATACAAACAGCAGAACATTTTCAATAGAATTCAATTTTCTGATCCACAAAAGAGCAACATCAAGATTTTTCCTTAAAATTTTTACAATAAAATTTTTGAACATAAATTTTTACTACTTTTCTCAAATATAAACATTTAACTGCGTTACAATACCAATAGAAGACACCACTACAGTGTGCTTGTAAATAAATATTTGTTCTTTCTATTCTTTTTTTCGAAAATATTCATTTAGTTTTTATTAATCATATATACTTTATCGATCAATTGATATAAAACGAGAAATAAAAATCATGCGTTAAGCATAGATTATGAAACACTATCCAACACTTCCTGAATGCTTTACAAAAAATTCGGAAATAAGGTAAATAAGATAACTAAGTAAACATGTTATAACACGCATAAAACATTTGAAAAACTGATTTCAGTAGTTACTGTCCGTAGCCAAATATGTATGCCAATTCTTTTGAATAGCCCTGTATTTGACCTGTAGGTTGATATATATACTATACAATGGGAAAATTTAGTTTAGCAAGAAAATGCATAACAGGTTGAAATTCATCGTTCAGAAATTTCTACTAATAGATGGAAGCATACTTGAATACTTTTGTACAGCCCTGTAGTTTACCTAGTACCTTTATTATATACCACTATTTAGCTAAAATTTAATTCAAACTAAAACACTCTTAAAACTACTGAAATTACATTTCCAGAAATTATCACCCATAGACGGCCATGTATCCAACACTTTGAGTGACCCTGTATATCATTTTATCTATATTCTACAAATATTTCTTAGTAAATTAAATTCAGTTCAGTGTAAAAATGCATAACTCCTTTAAAACACACCTGTAAGCAATTTATGCTCATACTCAGTAACCTTTACGAATTCATTCATGTAGCCCTGTATATGAACTATAGCATTTATACGCACTTTATAGTATGCATAAATATAGTGAAAAAAGCGCATATCTTAATTAAAAATGCATTTCGAGCAATCATTACTAATATACAGTAATTCGAATACAATATAGTATCTGAAACCTTTTCAAATATACCGCAAACAATTTCCCCTATGCCATTATGAGCGGAATTCTTTTGTGTGACCCTGTAAATGAACAGTAACTATTCTTTGTACTGCCCCTCTAAATGAACTAAACATGCTACAAACTTCATTTGAAATAGGAAACGTGCTATGGTAGAGATCACTAGCATCAAAAAATTTCAGAACGATCCGAGGCCAGACGAACCGAAGTCATAAACACTTTTCAACTTTGTTGGAAAGTGTTAAAAATATAACAAAAATTCTAAAATGCACCTTTAAATTCTAATTGCGCCTGATCAGAACAGTAATAATAGATTTTAAACGTTCGGATTTGTGTTTTATATATATAAATTCTAAAAGTTGTATAAATCTTGTTCGCCTCTATCGGAAAATCGAAGTTATATAAAGTATCAATACTGAGTATGTTTTGGTCGTACAAAAATTGAATTTTCACTATTTTACATGTTAGAGCATGAAGGCAGTTTTTGTAACAAAAACTTATATTGTCTAGTTGCCACATAAAATTAAATTTTCTAACTTTAAAAAAATAACTATTTTGTAAAAATGGATTATCAAAATGAAGAACAGTATTTGTAAGACTTTGCAGAAGAAAGGTATATATGTATAATACATATAGAAAGATGTATATATATATGACACATTGAATATTTAATACGTGATTTATCCCATTTCTAACAAAGCGTATAACCAACAGTGTGAAAAATGTCGAAGCCGGGAATCGAACCCGTAACCTTTGGAATAGCGCTCCAAGTGATCTATCAATTAAGCTACGAGGACGATACCCAGCTTAGCATCTCTCACTCAGATATGCTGGTAAGGCTGCAACTGCAGCATAAGATGGAATATTCTTCATGGGCACACAACCCTGGGGGGATACGTGAGGCACATATAAACCCAGCATCGATGAACACATATATAATTTTAATTAATTTTTCAATTAATTTTCAGCAGTCAAATT
The DNA here is from genome assembly GCA_963932465.1 of Maratus speciosus. Classification (NCBI taxonomy): domain Eukaryota; kingdom Metazoa; phylum Arthropoda; class Arachnida; order Araneae; family Salticidae; genus Maratus; species Maratus speciosus. The sequence goes on along the minus strand of OZ010792.1, from coordinate 196,356,256 downwards.
ACGATTGAAATTATTGAATATTTAATACATGATTTATCACGTAGTTGATAAAGCGTATAACAACAGAGTGAAAAAAGTCCAAGCCGGGAATCGAACTCGGGACCCTAGTAATAGCTCTACAAGTGCTCTACCGTTTAAGCTAAGAGAACGATAACCTAGCATCTCTTACTCACATATGTTGGTAGGCTTCAACTGTAGCACAAGATGGAATATTTTTCATGAGCACACAACCCTGCGGCGAAACATGAGACCCAAATAAACCCAACAATGGTGAACACATATATAATTTTAATTAATATTTCAATTAATTTTCAGCAGTGAAATTACGCTCGAAATTATTGAAGGGATATGGTATATGTGAGTGAGAGATGCTAAGCTAGGTATCTTCCTCATAGCTTAAATGGTAGAGCACTTGGAGCAGTATTCCAATGATCCGGGTTCGATTGCCGGCTTGGACATTTTTAACTCTGTTGGCTATACGCTTAATTAGCAATGTGACAAATCACGTGTTGAATATTCAATAATTTCAAACGTAATTTCACTGCTGAAAATTAATTGAAAATTTAATTAAAATTATATGTATAACTTATATAGAATTGTTTAATAAAATCAAGAGACATTAATGATAACAATAGTCTTTAAAATACTGTAGTATTACAGATTAAACGCAATCATCTCAAGCAATAAACGTCTGGTGTATATACAGACAAACTCTTGTCTAAAACTATATAGTGTCTTTCATTTTCACGCTTCATATATTAGATACGTTCCTTTAGCAATTCATAAATTTTTGTTTCTAACATCATTAAATGTTAATACTTCTTTTTTGTTTTGAGTTGATAACTCTTTAGATGTTAACACACCCTATTTAAAAAAAAGTGTTAACTTCTATAACAAAAATCATTAAATATTTAGGTTAAGAATTTTCCAAAATTTCAAAAGTCACTTTGCGTGGATTTAAATTGTTTATACAGGGTGATCCAAAACTTCTCTTTCAAATTTCGTGGAGAGGTAGGCAATAAGTCAGTAAACCGATTTTACATAGGAAAGTGTATCCGCAAATGTACACATGTGTATGTAGAGGGCGCTGTGTGTACCCAACCTTTCATTGCGCCCCAATCATTGTTTTGACTTTCCTACAGCTAGTATTATTTCTTCTCCTATTTGCACTTCTCATTTGGACTTCCACGAAGCTTTTTACATCTTTATAAACGCCAAAAACTGGTTAATGACCTTTATTCAACGTCTTTATTATCTGACGCCTGGAAACTTCTCGTTTAATTTTGTTCTTTCCGGTTATTGTAGCTTCATATAGATGACGTTTGAGGACATACTTTCCTATGTGAAATCGGATTCCTGACGTATCCTCTACCTCCCCACGAAATTTGAACGATAAATTTTGAATAACCTTGTATAGATAAAGTAAAATAATGCTATAAAGTGGTAAAATGTCATTTATTAAGATTGACGATCGTTTCGTCGCACTATATTTTCTATCGTGAATGATTTTGAAAATGTCGCCGTTGGTGCGACGAAACGATCGTCAATCTTAATAAATGATATTTTATCACTTTATAGCATTATTTTACTTAATCTGTTTATAAGTGATCATTATACATGTTTCTATAACCTTGTAAAATTAACTAAACCTAGAAATATTTAAAATGAATTGAAAAAAAGGATTGGAAGATCATTTAAATATTTGTTTACGCGCGCAAAAGTGTTTAAGATTTTTATATTTTTAAATCACTTTATTCTTAAACTTTCTTCAATTTTCCTTCTGTTGTTGGTAGAGACATTCAGAGAAAGAAAATCGTTGTTGTATTCATAAAATTCTTGCAGAGAAAAACGAAAATTTTGATTCTATTGCATAATACTTCTTTTTACCCGACTGCCAAGAAGGGTTGTGCGTGTTTCACGCGTATCTTGGTATGTGGATTTTTTATATCATCGAAACATCCCAACGGCTAGATAGATTTTAATGAATGATGTCTCTATCGATTCGCCTTAATCGTCTGGTGGTTGTAGGCTAGGTTTTGTTTTTATAAATTCAAAATTACGATAGTAAAATACAAAATAGAGGTATACACACAAAAAAAAATTTACTCACCCTATTTAGTGGCATATCATTGGATAGGTCTTTCAAAATGAAGAAGATGTTTCATTGACTATTTTACAGTCAGAAGCTCCGTTTAAATATTACACAACCTGGAAGTTGTGTAGGCAAGTTCTCTAGCTTTACGGCAACTCCAGCCATCATAAACATCTATAGGCCTCATCAAAACAGTATTTATAGATAGGAGCTAACAATTAAACGTAATTTAAAAGTCATCAATACAAGTAAATAAAAGAATAGGTAAGTAATATAAAAAAAATAGTTTTAAATTGATGAGAAATAATTAATTAGTTCGCTTTTTACGCAGTCGGGTTTTATGAATTTTTAAATTTAATTTTTACTTGTACCTAATTATGTCTTTAAAAAAAGCTGAGGGACCAACACCATATTGAAATTGTGACAAACTTTGAATTGTTTAATACGGACGTTTCGACATTATATTTTGATTCTTCGATAAATTTTAAACCGAAAAGGGATAAAAAAAAATGCTTATCTTCTAAACTTCATCAACAGCGATTGAATCTTTACATAAATATGTATATAATTTGCACCATACTTTTATGACTTGCAACAAAATATCGGTCTAACTCGATAACCAAATATCACATTAAATTATTTAACTTATCAGTACCATCTTCATAAAATTATCTAATAGCAATTCTTATAGTATAGCTTATATATATTTATTTATGTATATTACTAGGTTTTAAACTTTATTTTCATTTTCAAAAGCGAAAATAGTTCGTTTCAAATAACATTTCATTAAAAAAAATAATGTTTAATCTAAAGAATTGCGCTTATCTAGAATTTGTACTAGTTAATGAAATTTATTTTAGAAAAATGCATAATATTTATAAACGCTTTTTAAATTGATTATATATTCATGAGGATCGTGATGCAAAATAATTATTTACATATTACAAATATTTAACAAAACAGATAATTCCGCTTTGATTATTATCATGAATATGCATATGCTGCACAAACCTCCCTTAAGGGTGTGTATATTTTCACTAGAGACAAAAGTCTCGTTAAATTTTGTTTTCACAATCTTAAAGTTAAATGAATGGCTGAAATTGTAAATTTACATTCATTGTAAAACTAATAATGAAGTCTGCAAGTTATGGAAATGCGTGCGACAAAATGAGATTTAAAGATAGACTTAATAGCGTAAAACGTTGCATTATGCATTAAGTTTATAACATTGTATGGTTATGCTGCATAAATTATTTACATTATTCTTAGCATTTTTGTGTGACGGAGTTGTGAGATTAAAATATTCATTTATATACTGGCTAAAATTTCAGTTTTTTTTTTTTTTTTTAATGCTACTGTACTTATGCTTGAAGAGGTTTGGGGGAGGCTTACATAAGGGAGGTAAAATTTAAAGCAGAAAATAAAGTGATAGCCTCAAGATGCAGCTAAGAGAATGTCTATATTAAGCACGGTAATTTTCAAAAAATAAACCAAAAGAGTGCATTTTAATTAAATTTTAGATAAGTGAAATATTTGGCTATCTATATTATAAAGGACAAACATATCTGTGCGTAACGCATACGTCATTCTGCGAATGGCAACACTCTGAAATTTGAAATGAAATTTCGGTTTTGCAATTTTCGCTACTGCAAATTTTTAAACTTCTAAACATCGCACAGTTTAAATGTTTACACCGTAATATAGGGGAAAAAATGCTCTTTCAAATGCAATTTGTTTGAAAGCTGTATCTTAATTTATTTTTGAGATATTGATTTTTTTTATAGTTTTTAGTGCCAATTTTGTAATTGTGGCAACTGAAGTACACCATTTCTATTAAAGGGAAAGGGAAAATAAAAACAGTCATGGTTTATTTATTTTTATTGATTATATCCTTATTGATGCCATTTTCACATTACAAATAAAAGTAACTTTTTTTTATAATTTTTGAACAGAAAATGACGTCAGCCATTAAAAAAAACACACACATTCTTCTTCATAAATCAGTTTCATTTCAATATTTTTACATTACGCTGATACCGAGTTTGTGACGCTAGGCAAAATGATTCAGTGAGTAAAAATGATGTCATATTTAAAACAAAACGATCACTTTTTTTGATAAAACTAAACATTTGACTAATACTAAATGGCCAATACTATGACAACTAAAGGCAACTTTCTGAATGTTTATTCGAGGGTACTGAGATAAGAACTTAAAGTTTGTGAGAATGTTCACATGGAAAGTTGTATCGGACAAACGTGACTAAGTTTGGAAATACATTCATTGATAATCTATTGCGCATTAAAATACTTTTAAATTGTGAACTTGAGTGGTGCGTATGTAAATTTTGAGAAAGTGAAAATAACGTACAGTTTAGATTTTATGAATGAAAATTTTATGATGTGACAAAGCAAAATCCTTTTTACTGATTTTTCATCCCGTAAAAATAAACGTAAGAGCCTCAATCGATAGCTTCATCACAATTATTCATCTTGATTACGTATTCTAATACAGTTTAATTTTTCAATAATTTAAGCAGTTCGAGTTCATGGAAATAACATTTTATTAATTTTAGGGTAAAATATTATTTGTTTTAAGAATTAGACAACCAATGTTAGAAGAATTTTTTATTGTAATTATTTTTGCAGGTTTATCATAAATTTGATCTAACAGTTTCTTTCCAAACATTTTAGTTCGTCGAATTTCGACGGGTTCCAACTCGTATATATAATAGAATCATGAAATTTATTAAAACAAGTTGGAAAATCAAACGTGGAAAATGAGGTGCGTTCGCACTATAGTTAGTTTTATAAATATTTTTTGCATCGCATATTGTACTGAATGTATATTTTAGTGCACACGAATAACTGCATATCAATTTCATTCTGTTCGAAAGGTTGTAACATCATTAAAATGAACTTGAAATATTTTTTTTTCCATTGACCGTAATGTAACGGAACAATTTTGACTGTCCTGTAATTAAACTATATATCCGATTTTCATAAAATTTGAAATGACTCGACAAAATATTGCAACAATTATATATTTAAAATTTCAGACCATTCGGTTGGGTAGTTTTGCTCTGTTATATGAGGACGGGCGGACAGATAGACGGGCTGGCAGGCAGACGGACGGACTGGACGTCGACTATAGTTGCTACGTGTTTATATAATTACGAACCCACCTAAAAACGAACAAACAACGTCTGGGGAAGTACGTTTGCAATAAAAGCAATGTCAGGATGCGACGACAGCAAAAGTAGATGTAGTACCAAAGGTCAGCGATAAGGGCCCTAACATGAATGCAATTTCTGGAAATATGTAAATAGTATTGATTATAAAATGTCCGACTACTTGGTGGATCTTTTACTCGATTGCATCATCAATTTAGTATGTAGAACAAGTTCCTTCGCAAAAGTTACCTATGAGAGATTTTGGTTAGTTAAACCATTTCTATAAAAAGAGAAGCAGAATAGTTATGAACGCGTGCTGATAATGACGTTCTCTCAGTAGCTTGTCCTATATGACAAATGGATAACTGAACGGAAACTGGTAGCCATGGAATAAACTGTTCTGTTATAAACATGCTCATTTCAATGCATCCGACAGATCTATGCCAGTAATAACCTGTATTCGTTTATTTTTGAACATTTTTTGCTATTTAAAAATAATTTTTATATTTATAATAAATTTAGATCAAACTGCATTTCATATCGTTATTTATTCTCTATTTTTTTCTGAATTTTTAAAATTCATGCGGATTTTCTGCTCGCGATGTATTTGACATAGGAGCAACCTATGTGCGTATATTTTGTGCGCAATTTGTGCGTAATATTTTGGGCCAAACATAAGTCCTCATGATACAATTATTTACTATATTTTGTTTCATCTTATATTTTTCTTAACTTAAGGTTAGTAATAGTTGCACTTTTCATCTTGTACTCTTCATGGAAAAGCATTTTATTCTGTTAGTAAACATTGAAAAAAAAATCTGTTTTTAATTATATGCACTAACCATTAAGTAAAAAATAATGTAAATTTACGCAAATTTCTGTTCATATTCGAAGAACGAACTCTAATGATAAAGCATAGATGCCAACATCTCTCAATTATTCAGGAGTCTGATGCAAGACAATCATGTTTCTAATCGGAAATTTTATTTAATGAATAGTTTTAAAATGAAATCTATTATGTATACAGTTTAACTTATCCTATTTTCTTTATTCCTAGACTGGGTGTTAAGCTGATATCAGCTACGAAACCCCACAATGCTGCTCACCTGTTCTGCACCTTCATGTTCAAGCAAGACACATTTTCTTATAAACACTTTCCGGTTTTAAAGTTGTTTTCTTGCATCATACTACGGAATAATTAAGAGATGTTGACATCTATGGTTAAAAGGAAAAAGGAATAGAAAATATTGCAGTTAAATATCCACTTTTCTCGGCAGTTTGCTTTAACGAATTTGAAATCTTCTGCCATAAATTAAAAATCTTTTATTAAAAAATTGAAGAAGACACTGGCGCTTTCGGCTGATTTCAAATTTACAAATATTATTATTACTATTGATATTTCTGTTATCATTTTGAATTATATATATAACGGTCTATAACATTTTTTTACAGCTGAACTTTATATAAACTATATTTAAAAACATCACGAATAATATATTTTTTTTCTAGTTGACTTTTTAAAAGACCAAATTGTGTTTTAATTAATTAAAATAATTTATTTTAAATCGATGCAATTAATTTAAATTTCGTCCGCAGAAAATATCACCTGTGTTACAACTTAAGAATTAGTTAAATAACAAGAAAAACCTAAATAATAAGATTTGTGTCCACCAGAAAAAAACTGTTAGTTTATATTGCCGAAACACAATTTATATTACAGTAAGCACTTTCTATAAAGTAAATCTATTGCCATTTTGACTTTGTCCATGCCAAATTTAGAATTTAAAGTAATACCCTAAACTTTTGTGATAAGTGTATTTTTAATTTAAAACTTTGCTACTCCAATTTAATATTTATATAATGTTTTAAAGATACAATTTCCTATCAAATTTTATACCAATAGGAAAGAAAGTTTATACAGAAACAATGAATACCATACTATGTATGAATATAGAAACAACAAATGCATTTATTTGTTTTGAATTATTAATGAAAAAAATAAATTATAAAATGTAACATTACTTTTGCATTTTCTACTCCAAATACAACTTTTAAAAAGAGTATTTTGGTTTTTATATGTAATGTTTATACGCTGTTGAGAATTTTATGGAGATTACACATCTACTCAAACATAATTACTATTATTCAAAAATATGTTTTAACGTATTGATGTCTAAAGAACGAAAATAGCTTGAAAAAAAATATTTCACCTTAATACAAAAAATAAATAAATTCTCAGATTTTCCCTATCAACAGCAAAAGTAGCATTTCAGGTTGATTTTGAGCGGGAAAATTGGCTTAAGATTAAAAAAAAAAAATTCAATTGAAGTCAGGTGATAACATTTCATTGAATCTTTAGTTCATATATATTGCAGCACTTCATTTAAACCTCGTGCCTATATTCGTAATAATATAAATATAGTTATTTACACCAATTTTTTTTGCATTTGGATTTTTAATTTCTTCTATCTATAATAGAAGATTGTGTTGTAATCGAAATATTTTTTGACGGATTTGCACGTTTTGGGATACAGTGATAAAAAAAATCAGGTTTATACAAAATGTCTATCTATCTGTTTGTCCTCATTGTAACTTCGAAAAGTGTATGAAGTTGAGCATAGAATTGAACCAAATTCCATATATATGTTTTTGGATAAGTCCAGCAGGTCCCACTTGAATTTGGAAATATTCAGCACGAAATTGAGGACTGTAATAGCGATTTTTGTACCCTTTTGATTACTGTATCATTGAAAAGTGCATGAAGCTTTGCATATGATCGAGATAAATTTCATACATATGTTTTTGGCTATAGCCAGCAAATGTCAGCTGAATTTGGTGGAAATTTCGCAGAAAGGGATCGCTGTAATAGCGATTTTTGTGCAATTATCGTTTTTATCAATTGGAAAGTGCACGAAGTTATGCATAAATTTTAATCAAGCTTCATATGTATGTTTTTACCCGACTGAAAAGAAGGGTTATGTGTTTCACGCGTATCTGTGTATGTGGATTTCTTTATACACTCGAAACATCCCAACGGCTGGATGGATTTTAATGAATGAGGTCTTTATCGATTCGTCTTAACGGACCGATGGTTATAGGCTAGGTTTTGTTTTTATAAATTCAAAATGGCGGCCGTTAAATACAAAATAGCGGTAGAGACGGAAAAAAAAATTACGTACCCTATTGAGTGTCATATCATTGGATAGGTATTTCAGACGATGTTTCATTGACTATTTTACAGTCAGAAGCTCCGTTAAAATATTATACAACCTGGATGTTGTGTAGGTAGGATCTCTAGCTTTACTGCAACTCTAACCTTCATAGACATCTATAGACATCATAAAAACAGTGTTTATAGATAGGAACTAACAATTAAACGCAACTTAAAAGTCATCAATACAAGTAAATAAAAAAAATAGGTAAGTAACAAGTAATACAAGTAATAAACATGTATTATGTATAACTTGTATAAGTAATAAACAAGTAATACACTGCTCAAAACAATTAAAGGATATTTGAAGTTTTATATAAAATAAAGATATAAACGAAATTTTTTTTTTGCCGGAAATAGAAGAAGAGAATCACAAATGCAAATTTTTCTGGTTTTCAAACTGTGGAGTATGCAAATTTTCAGTTCGACATCAAAAACGTCGCTTCAGCGGCAGCGAATGGAATTTGACTTTCAACTGGATAAAAGAGAATGAAGACAAGGATGATCGGCATTCAGTGATTGCCTTGTTTCGATGAGTACGATGTCTCAGCGAAGTCATTTGACAGATTCAGAAGCTTTGAGAATTGTTGGTAGGTTAGAAGGGGGCCAAACTCAAGCCGAAGTAGCGCAAGCCATTGGAGTGTCACAAAGTGTCATTTCCAGGATCTGGAACCGTTTTTTGGAGAGTGGATGTGCAGGCCGAAGACCAGGGCAGGGTCGTAGACGGGCAACAACGCCCAATGAAGATCGGTATTTAGCGTTAACAGCTTGGAGACACCGAACCATGAACACTACTCTTCTCCAACAACACCTTCGCTCGGCTACAGGCACCACGATTTCAACTCAGACTGTCCGAAACCGGCTCCATGCTGTAGGTCTGTATGCTCGCCGACCGATGGTATGTGTTAGATTAACAACATCAAGGCATCGTCGCGACCGCAGGGAGTGGTCAACCGAGAATGTCAACTGGAGAAGAAATGAATGGGGCAATATTCTGTTTTCTGACGAGTCCCGTTTTTCTGTGCATCCGGATAATAGGCGTATTTTCATCTGGAGGGACCGTGGCAGTAGGAATAATCCTGCGTTCGTGCACGAAAGTGTCAGATTTGGCGGTGGAGGAGTGTTGGTGTATGGTGGCATCTCCATTGACGGGCGCACTGACCTCTACATCATTCGAGATGGAGCTCTGACTGGTCGCCGATATAGGGATGAGATCCTCAGACCTATTGTAGTCCCTTACGCTGCAGCAATCGGAGATAACTTCATTTTAATGGACGATAACTGCAGGCCACATCGTGCAAACCTGGTGGAGGATTTCCTTTTCGAGGAAGGAATCGTTCGAATGGAATGGCCAGCGTGTTCTCCAGACATGAATCCAATCGAGCACGTTTGGGACGCTCTAGGAAGACGAGTTTCGGGCCGCCAACAACCCCCACAAACTCTCCAAGAACTGGAAAGAGCTCTTCTGGAAGAGTGGGGCAGAATACCCCAACTCGTCATTAATAGCCTCATTGAGTCCATGCCTCAAAGGTGTTCAACGTTGCTGGCCGCCCGTGGAAACCATACCCCCTACTGAAAATGATTTTCTTTGAAGAAAACACCTTTTCTTATTCTTTTTTTCTCATATGCACAAATTGTTTTTTTTCCTTTAGTACACAAATGCGCAATAAAATGCATTTTTTTCTGCCAAACATGTGTAATTTATTCTCATATAACCTACTATGTCTGTCGACCATGTATCAATCAGCTAAACAGTTTACCAGATACAAAATCCACCTTAAACTGCAATATCCTTTAATTGTTTTGAGCAGTGTATAAAAAAATATTTTAAGTCAATTTCTACTTAGGTCAATAAGAGAATTTTTTTTTCTCTCCCATTCTTCTTACCTCGTGAGTGGCGCTTAAAATGCCTTGATCAAGAAGAGGGCTCTCTCGGTCTTAAAATACCTTGATCAAGAAGAGGGCTCTCTCGATTATTGAAAATTATAAAACTTTAATAATTTAACTTAATTTAATTTAATAATTTATAATTTAACTATAATTTAATTTAATTAATGAATTAATGTTTGAAAGAAAACTGGATTAACATCAGGTGTCATTCCCTACAAGTTTTTTAAAAAAATTATTTGAGCTTGATTGGATGAATAATAAGTATTTTACTAACGATTGAAAATTTAACAAGATATATATAGCGAGAGTGTGAGCTAATAGTAGAAATTGAAAAAAGAGAAAATAGTTTCACATTGATGAGAAATAATTAATTAGTTCGCTTTTTACGCAGTCGGTTTTTTTTATTTTTTAAATTTAATTGTTTATTTATTGACTATGGATGCCAGGTCCGTTTAAAAATGGGGATATTCACCAGAAGAGGGCGCTGTGATATCATTTTTTGTGCAAATTTCTATATTTTTCGTACTTCTGTTGTACATCGGCTGTTCGTGCTGTGACGGGTTTTTTTGAATTCAGCCAATTCTGCAATTCGCAAACAGATGCATTACAACATAATAACTTAAAATACTGATTTTATTAAATATCATGAACAACATTAACTCATTTTTACTCCGATTAATAAAATGCAGCAGAAATTAAAATGAAACTCAATGTTGGTAAAGTATTGAATTAACAACATTGAAATGTAATCATGTGTAACAACTTTTTGAAATATTATCATGTATGAGATAGAAGGAAGTTTTGGGACTCGCACATCCAACTGGTTTTAGAATGGAACTTTTAACGTTTCTACTTCAGATAAGGTCAAATTGTACTTCTAAGAATGCGTTTCACCTATGACTGTTAAATAAATAAATCTCAAACGTAAATTCTATCTAAAAGCATTAATCCATATTTTAGTTCTATCTCCTATTTTTTTTTTTTTTTTTTTTTTTTTACATTTAGCCATCTTTTCGTTCTAACTGCTGTGTTTTTTCCCAAGTTACCGTGTTTGGAATTTATTTTTCTACAGTTTGATCCTCCCGCTTTGTAAAAAAAATCTCTTACTAATCAACACTCCTCACTAAGGTGGAGCAACTTTTTCTCTTTTTTACAAAAAAAAAAAAAAAAAAAAAAAAATGGATAGGTGCCAAAAGTTGTTTTTTTAATAGCACATCAACGGTGTGCAATATTATACCGCTGAAAAAAAATGTCTTGCGTCTGCGCTTTAGTTCCAAAAGTAGAAATTTTGATTATAATTTATAAGTGTCATTTAAACCTTTATTATTAAAGATAAAATATTGAAACGATAAACTGCCATCTTTATTCTGTATAACTGGAGCAAAATTGACAACTTTTAATAAAACAAAAGGGGACGTTGCCGCATATAACGAATCATTGTTTTGAGTGCAGCTCTTTGCTAGTTGATTTCACAACTACGCAGGACATACCACGTGGAGGTGGCTGCATATCATGTTTCACCGGTGCCCAGCCCAACCAGCCTACCATCTGAGCACAGTGTTTTATTTATATATTAAATTGCGATTTTTTATCAAAGTCTGGCATAAGTTTTCTATGTATCAAACTATACTTGATGTATAGTTCTCTTCTTTCGTATCTACTGACTTTGAATGATGATGCTGTGACCTCCTTTACGTATCTTTCTGCTCCTTGCGTATGAGAAGGCATACAGAGTAATGCAGTTAGAATGTTATTAATTGAATCTATACAGAATGAATAATGAATATCCATTACCTTTTTCAAAATTGCATCCGATAAATGCATAGTGATTGGGTCTAAGAATAAATCAGTTTTGACGAATGATAATATTAAAAAATTAAAATATGTAATTTAAACATGAAAGGGAATATTCGTAATGCTTAAAAAAGTACGCAGTTGAAATATTGCAATTAAAACAAGATTTGGCGATTTATCTTTCTTTTGCGTCAGGTTAAGAAAAATGTTCTTCATAAGCGCATACTTAGAAATATTTAAAAAACATATAGAACATTCTTCTCATGAGGATATATATATTTATCTAAAAAAAAATCGGCAGAACCTTGATTCAGCTTTCGTTAAATAAAAAAAAAAAAAAAAAAAAAAAAAAAAAATAATAATAATAATAATTTTTTTGCGATTTAACGCTGGTTGGCGACGCAATAAAATTTGAAATAATACTATGATAAATATTCTTTAAGAAAACATTTTCAAATCTCCATACGAAGTTAGTTTAAGTAAGTTTAACTTAAATAAATATATTTTTATAACTGTAGTTTTGTCATGTACATGTATGTGTACATAATGAAATTTAAAGATAGTAATTATGCTGTTTAGAACAAATTTTAAATGGATTAAAATTATTTCAATCTCAAAATTAAGGTTCTATTCTGAGCATTGGCAGTTTGACTTCGATATTGTTAGTGTCAGAGACAACAAAAGAAAAGTATTGTTGCCATGGAAACAACGACTTAATATCGAAATTTTTAATGACAGCATTCTTAATCAAAATACACTTAAAACTTATCCAGCCGAGGACACGTATAAAATTAAATAACTACAGCAACACGCAATTTGTATAGATTATATAAGCTTACAGAAAAAATAATAAATTAATTCATCTTTTAAGTTTAAATTCATTGAGTATTAGGCATTTAAATACTTATTTAACAAGTAATTTATAAATGCATTTCCATCTATTGCATTTGGCCACGAAATGTTTTGGTTCACCAAATAGCGTGCAGCGTTCGTTTTTTCGCGCCAAATACTCGAAAATATTATATTTTTTTACATATTTTCTACTTGGATTCTGCCACTACATTTGTCTGATCTTTTTTACATACATGAGTAATTTTATTAGCATTTCCTTTTTCAAAATATTTTGAGTATGCCCTTTAAGGAGACCTTCCAAATGAGAGTTTTTGATTTGTTATTTTTTATTATCTAACCCTTACAGAAAAAAACTAGCAGATTTTACTTTTGTCGCCAAGCAATTTGATTTTAATCCAAAAAGGCGTAAACCTGACATCAGCCCCAGGGATGTTCACATTATAGGTGATTTTTAAAGTGTAAGACAGCATTGTTGAGCAATTTTTTATATTCAAATTTAAACTATATAAATAGCAGTTAAAATTATAAAAGTGGAGTTAATACTTACATTTTAGTTCAAAAGTCTGCGCACCCCCCCCCCCCACGCACACATGGACACACATATTGTATAATATTTTTATTTCAAACATTTAAAATTTTTTTCACATACTTTACTACGGAAACATGATGGTTTGTTTTTTCCAAACTTGCAACTTTTATAGCATCGAACTTAGATCAGCGAATATAATCCACTCTTTTTTTTTAACACAAACGGCCAGTTTTTCTTTTATAAATGTCTACTGTTTCAAATGCTAAGTACTAAAGATAATTCTTAAGAAAATTTATGGAATCTTGCATTTTTAATATCACATACATTTTACAATAAAAATTGCTTACTGAAATAAATTTTCGATAATCTTTTTAATTCGTCATTCTCTTTCTTTCTTTCTTTTTTTTTTTTTTTTTTTTTTTTTGCATATCTTCTCTTCTTTTTTGAAGGTTTTTTTTAAAGATATTGGATTCATTTTCCGTAATCAGCTTACAGGCTAATTATCGTATTTACTGTACCGTTGGATGTTTCTTTTTATATTTGAAAGAGACTTCGGACAGTGAACCCGATTGCAAAAGATTACATGAAATTTGTACTTAGCGATTAGTAAATTCATGATTTTTCATTATTACTGAAATTATTGTGTTTCATCATGAAGCAAACGAACAAAAGAGGTTCTGTTATTATTTATTCTTTATCTCAAATTATTTTACCTCATAAAAAACAATACTTTCAATGGAGGGGAAAAACTTTATTATTTCAATGGTGGCAAATGTAATAATATCTATCGACTTAACATTTTAGACTACATAGGATACAACTACCTCAAATTTCGATCATCATAAAGCATATTGTCCTGACGCACACCCTAGCAGCTAATGGTAGCAATAAATTAAGAGTTAATTTCATAATCTGGGTTATTTACACAATTGACGGAATAATAATTTACACTTGATAATGTAAATAGCAAACCTATTTATTTCTCCATGTTAATAGGCTCTTTAGAATAATGCAAAACAAATCTTCAATCCGTATTGACCAAAATGCGTATTGCTAAAAATTTTGTGTAACTAACTTTATTTATCGTTGTCAGTCCTATTTAAGGTATGGAGATTTGTTGGTAAAATATCTATAATTGAGTCTATAAAGCAGCATTATTTATTGGAACGTAATTTGGCGGGTAATTTTGTTTTGCAATTACCTCTGGTGCATGTGTAACAATATTGATGCATCACTTTTAATGTTTGTCCTAACCTTCACAATGAGGTCGATCATGGATGATTAGAAATATTTCATTAAATGCATGGAGGTTATTTTTCTAAGTCGTAGAGTTTCTTCCCGGGTTAACGGTTACATGATATCAACTGGTCTACAAAATGAAAAGGCAATGAAAATGACATTATTTTAATTTTATTCAAACGATTCAGATTTAAAAACACGCATTTTTATGCGTCACTTTTCTGTTAAAAATGAAAGTTAAACACTCTTTTTTGTCTGCAAATCATTTAATAAAGTACACGCAATCATCTTAATACATTTTTGACGGTATTTACTCTACTGGAATTTCAAAGATGGAAAAAGTAGTAATAGAACTGTCAAGAGAGGATATGAAGTATAACGTATAATTCAGTGAGATTGTATTTAAGCTAACAAAACCACATATGCTCAAGGTGAGAGACCAAGAGTTCAAGAACAAGTACCCAAAAGTTAACTATTCTAACATTATTCCTATTCAATGGTCAATCTCTGTAATCATTGTAATGCTATCTAATTTAATAGTATCACATTAGAGAACATTTTAATTCCTGTTGTCATAATGGCCTCATTTCCCTACTAACATGCACTATAAATGATCAACTGAAAGTATTGCTTCTTAATAGCTCAAAATTTCTGCAATTCTGCGGTAATATAATATCGCAATGACGTTCGCACCTTTTTCAGCATTGTGGAAGGATATCGCAGGTGAAGGTCCACATTGTTTTAAAATACAAGTTGAAATTCACATTTTGTTTGACTCAAGGTTCGTTTAGAATAATCGACCAGCGTAGCGGGCGTAGCCTGCTAGTGTGTTACTAAAATCTAAGTTTGTATTAATCAACCTTCATAGGCGAAATTTGATGAAAGTAAGTTTTTAAATGTGTTAATCTTTTTTCAGATCAATTCAATTTTACTGTACTATGTGGTATAAGTTTAATATAAACTAATTCCTATATAGATTGCATTAACCCATTCGGGACCATGTGTGCATACATACATCTTCAAAAGGTGCTTACAGAACTACTTTTTTTATACCAGTAAAAAAAAAAAAAAAAAAAAAAAAAAAGGAATTTCCTTTATTTAAAGATGATGATGCGAGGACATTTTGCGAAGGAGCCCGGGACCTATGTCCCACATCCCCGGATACTGGACACATTAGATAGTTGACAAGGTGCATTTCCTTAGGCAGCTGTGAAAAACAAAAAAGGGAGGAGAGTAAGACTTAAGTTTTTAAGTTAAAGAAAAATAGTAAAAATTCAAATAAATAATAAGCCTTATAACTAGCAAATTTGAAAACATTTCCATGATTAATAAAGTATACTTGACTATTTAACAAAACTGAATAAAATTTGCATAAAAGATGCTGGTCCCGAACTGGTTAAAAAATACAGATACAATACTATCTATCGATTTCTATGGGTTTACCCGTTGAACTAATAAAATATGCGCATTATGCTGGATGTATTAATTCGCATGCATTAATATTTACAGACAGTAATTCTTGAAAATCTCTTAACTTTTTATAGGTTTTCTAAATTATTTTCTTTCACAGTATAATAAATGGTGATAATACATAACAATAGGTTGAAAGTGTTCAAAAGAGCATTCTATGCGCATCATTTCTTGTTCTTGTTTCTAGTTAAGCTTATTACTTATGTAATCGTGATAATCATATTATTTTTAAGCGAATCTATGATGCTTTATCATAATATTTAGGAATATTAGCAACTGGAAAAATGCGTGTTTTTTAGTTTATTTTGAAGGTTAAAATCTACACGTGTCAGCGTATCAGTCCACCACGCCACCAGTCCCCAATTCAATTCCGGGCTGCGGACTGTAAAATGTTCACTGAACTTTACATCTTTTCGGCGTCGATAAAATGAGTAGTCTATTTCACTCATCGAAATATTTGTCTTTAGCCCCTCAAACTCAGTATCATCAAAATGTAACAACATTGAATGCTTTATGTGTGAAAATGCGTTTTTAAAAAGTGACGCCACTTTTTGTTAATGATTTTTAAGTTCTTTTACTTGTAATGAGAAAATGGCATAAAAAATGATGTAATCATATAAATATAAATTAACCGCATTATTTATTTTTTCACTACAACAATGAAAATAATCCGAATGTCACTATTTTGAAAAAAAATCATAAAAAAGTAAAAATTAAAATATATGAAAATGGGAATATTGAAAAAAAAAATAGCTGGTGAAAAAAAAGGCATGGTGACGTCACGGCGACGTCGTTGTGAAGTCACACTGTGATTTTGTGACCGACGATGTGACGTCACGTGACGTCGATGTGACGTCATAGTGACTAGAATGCGAGGTCGTTATGGCCGTTTTAGAGGTCGTTTGTGACGTCACATTGTGACCACTCTGTGAAGTCACGGTGTGACAAATTTGTGAAAAGTGTGTCATTTGTGACTATTTTGACATTAACTTTGTGACGAACCTATGACGACAGCGACAATGCTTTGACGTCACACTGTGACTAATTTGTGAAATATGTGTCATTTGTGACGAACTTGTCATAAACAATGTGATGATTTCAAATGAAAATCAAATTTCAAATTAATTGCTTAAAAGGGCAAAGGCCAACATAGAGAAAAATATTCCAAGCCGGGACTCGAATCCGGGCCATCAGTGTAGCGCATTGACATTCTACCGACTAAACCACATGGAACGAGACCCAGCCTAGAAAATTTCTTACTAGTACATGTTGGCAAGGCTACAAACGCAGCACAAGATGGAATATTTATCGTGAGCCACCAACATCGGATAAACACGAAACTTAATTAAATCCAGCATCGATTCAAACTATATAAATACTTGGAAAATTTTCCATAGAGAACCATTCGCCTTGCATTCAATATTTCAAATGAAAATCAAATTTCAAATTAATTGCTTAAAATGCAATTTTAATTTGAAATTTGATTTTCATTTGAAATATTGTATGCAAGGCGAATGTTTCTCTCTGGAAAAATTTCCAAGTATTCATATAGTTTGAATCGCTGCTGGATTTAATTAAGTTTCGTGTTTGGCCCATGTCGGTGGCTCATGATAAATATTCCATCTTGTGCTGCGTTTGTAGCCTTGCCAACATGTACTAGTAAGAAAATTTCCAGGCTGGGTCTCGTTCCATTTGGTTTAGTCGGTAGAATGTCAGTGCGCTATACTGATGGCCCGGATTCCAGTACCGTTATGAAATTTTTTCCACTATGTTGGCTTTTGCGCCTTTTAAGCAATCAATTTGAAATTTGATTTCCATTTGAAATATTGTTTGCAAGGCGAATGTTTCTCTCTGGAAAAATTTCCAAGCATTAATACTGTGATGATTCTTGTTATAAACACTGTGATGAATTTTAAAATAAAGTTTTGTTTGAAATATACAATATTATCTTTTTACCATACTTTTTAGCAATGTATCGCTATTTTGGAGTCCTATTCTTCTAAAATACTTTTAATTTTTACACTGAAAAAAACAATGCTTATCAACTGGCATCCTTTTTTATTAAGTTCTAAGCTTGATCTTGAGTTCAAGCTTTATATTAAGATTGTGTAAGTTTTTATGTGTTGTGATTTGTTATTATTTTATTAAACACGAACATGGAGTCTAACGGATATTAATACGTTTCCTATTTAAAGAAGAATAAGATAAGCCATATTTATTTAAATTTTCTATTCCCGTGTATATTGTATTTTGTTTATATGAGCTAAATAGATTTGGTATGATTTATAGGAAATGACTGATCTGGGAAATCGAAAAAACAAGTAAGAAAAATCATGCGTTAAGCATAGATTATAAAGCACTTTCCAACGCTTCCTGAATGCTTTAACTAGACATCGTAATTTAAGGAAATAACGTAAATAAGATAACTAAGTAAATATTTTAGAAAACGCATATAACATTTGAAAAACTTATTTCAGCAGTTACCGTCCATAGCCAAATATGTCTTCCAATTCTTTTGAATAACCCTGTATTTAATCTGTAGGTTGATATATACTAGTGTATAATGTGAAAATTTAGTTTAGCAAGAAAACGCATAACAGGTTGAAATTCTCATTCAGCAATTTATACTAATATATGAAATCATACTTGAATACTTTTGTACAACCCTTTAGTTTACCTAGAATCTTTATTACACGCCACTATTTAGTTAAAATTTAATTCAAATTAAAACACTCTTAAAACAGCTGAAATCACATTTCCAGAAATTATAATTTATAGACGGCCATATATCCATTTCCTTGCGTGACCCTGTGTATCATTTTATCCATATTCTACAAACATTTCTTAGTAAATTAAATGCAGTTCAACATAAAAATCCATAACTCATCTAAAAAACACCTTTAAGCAATTTGCGCCCATACCCCTTAACTCTTACGTATACTTTTGTGTAGCCTTGTATATGAATTATAGCTTTTATATACACCATATACTATGCATAAATGTAGTGAATCATAAAAGCGCATATTATAATTAAAAATGCATTTCCAGCAATTATCGCCAATGAACAGTACAATATCAACTTTTATAAATATCACAAATTATAAATATTTTTTTATAAATATTATAAATATCAAATTTTAAAAAGTATAGTAAAGCAGTTTAATCTATAAACTTGTTATCAGGCATGAAAAACACTTTATTTCAATGCTTAATTGTCATATTTTATTTTTTACTAGCATATGGCCCCGTCAAAAATGACGGGAAAGTGTTATTTTAAGTTTACAACATTAAGTCAGACTCAATTAAACAGGTGATTGATATGCATGATTATTCAGATAGTGGCAAGTCCTCAAAAGCATTAAAAAAATAGTGTTTGTAAAAGTCAACCTTCAAATGAAGAAAATATGAACCACCTCATGCGGGGAAAAAAAAAATTTCCAACAACCCTATGGCAAAATTCTCATCTTTTCTGCACATCTTTGATGAAATTCGTGTTTTTTTCGCAGCCTTTTGACGAAATGAGTGTTTTTATCGGGATTTGTTGAAAAATTTGCTTTTTTCTACACCCTTTTGACGAATTACACCTCTCGCGTTTCTTTGACAAAATTCAGGGAAGAGTGCCACTTGGCAAAAAAAAAAAAAAAAAAAAAAAAATGTTCAAAATCTTGCCAAAAATCTTTTCAAGATGGCGGAAAAACATCATTTTTAAGTCTTTGTTATTAAAAATGATGAATTTAAAATGATTTTGCCCAAAAAATAGAAAATGATGTAAAAACATGGATTTATAAATAACAAAGATTTAAAACCGAAGTTTTTCCGCCATCTTGGAAAATTTGTTACGAATGCCGGTAAAATCTCGCTCACAACTACCAAAAAACTTAATAATATAAAATAAAAAGATAAATATAAATAAATACCAATAAATGAGACGGCGATTCAAAAAAAGGGGAGTTTCATACAGAAAAAAGTACATAAAAAAAAAACTAAAAATACTTACACAAAAAACAAACAATCAGTTAAAATTTACAAACAAAAAAAAAATCAATAATTTAATGTTTATGGTGAAATTCTCGTTTTTTCTGCACATCTTTGATGAAATTCATGTTTTTTTCGCAGCCTTTTGACAAAATGACTGTTTTTACCACAATCCTTTCACGAAATGAGTGTTTTTATCGGGATTTGTTGCAAAATTCACATTTTTCCTGCGCCTTTTTGATGAATTACACCTCTCACGTTTCTTTGACAAAATTCAGGGAAGAGTTCCGCAGCCTGTGCCGCTTGGCGAAAAAAATTGTGCCAAAAATCTTTTCAAGGTGACGGAAAAACTCAATTTTTAAATCTTTATGTTATTTATAAATCAATGATTTGCACAAAAAAAAAATAGAAATGATGTAAAAACATGTATTTATAAGTAACAAAGATTTAAAAACGAAGTTTTACTGCCATCTTGAAAAATTTGTTACGAATGCAGGTAAAATCTCGCTCACAACTGCCAAAAAATTTATTAAACATAAAATAAAAGTAAAAGGATAACTATAAAGAAATACCAATAAATGAGACGGCGATTCATAAAAAAAGGGGGAGTTTCATACAAAAAAAATTTCAAATATTTACATAAAAAACAAACAATCAGTTAAAATTAAAAAAAAAAATCAATAATTTAATGTTTAGAAAATGGGATCCTAGTCAGGGCCTGAAACATCGTCAAGGTATGGTACTTCTCTTCTAACTGAATTAAATTTAAATTTTGATGGATGTTTGGTAATACACCCTCGATGTTTTCAGACTCTGAATTTTTTCGGCAGGCGTTGGCTGAATCGTCTGTCTCTAAAACGGTAAACCATGTAAAAATCGATATATTCACCAATAAAGCGTGCATTTTAAACAGCTAATGCAAAAATCCTAATTAAAAAAAAAGAAATAAACAGCAGAGCAAGCGAGACTTACCTTACAATCAAAATACGTTGACAGAAGCACAGGTGCATCCGAATGTATGCAGCAAATTAGTTACGTAACAGAAAATTTAGCTGACTAACGGTTCACCTGATACTGATGAACCAATAAGCTTCAAGATCCCCCGATTTCAAAATTTACATTTTTTTAGGATCTTATGTTGAAACTTGCACTTTTGCAACCTTTCGATGAAAATCTCGTTTTCTCTGTGATCCTCTAATCAAAAAACATATTTTTTCTGTGATTATTTGACGAAATTCACGTTTTTCGCGATACTTTGATCAAATATTGTATTTTTTCTGCAGTCATCTGATGAAATTCATGTTTTTTCCACGATTATTTGGCGACATTCACATATTCCATGATCCTTAGACGAAACATGCATTCTAAAGGACCCTTTGGGAAAAATTGTGCTTTTTTCTGCGATCCTTTGATGGAATTCATATTCGTTTGATGAAACCACCCCTTTTCTACGATATGTTGATGATTTTTGCAATCCTTCGGGGAAAGCAGACAGATGATAGTTGCAAGCTCCTGGCTATATGTTTTTTTCATGCTGTTTGTTTCTATACATGGACTAAATGCACAGTAGGTCATGGGAAAGGATTACAAATAAACTCAAATTGCAGCTGCTTGTACTCGCATTTTTATTTTGTCAAATTCTGCTACCCCCCCCCCCCCCTTCTCGTCCTAAAAATGTCAACAAATTTTAAAACTGATTTGCATCAATCCCAGGGATGATAAATTGTGCCGAAAAAATGGAATTCCCTGTTTTCGCTGGAAAGTGGCATGTCTGTAAATGCTTTTAAAAATATATGCATAGTTGAAAAAAAAAAAAAGCTGTTGCATTTTTCAAACAGCAAAAAATAATTCACAGAAATATATTAAATTCAGCTTAAAAAATGCAGCATAGGTGAAATAAGAAACTTAAAAATAAAACAAAAACATATGGCATTTCTTTAAAAAATCAGATGTTTATTTTTTAATTTTAGATGAAACTTTAAAATTTGATTCATATATTTGGCCAAAACTAAAACACCATTATGTGCATCATTGAAAGTAATACACATACAAAAAGTTATGTTTTTTAACGGTACAAAAATTTAGTAAAATTAAAAAAAAATGTAATTTTTATTTTTAAATCCTTATTATAATGAAACGTTCCTGTGAGTGATAAACACTTTATGAACATGAACTTAAAATATGCATAGTTTAGATAAAAAATAAACAAAAAATTGTGCGTATGGGTGTTTAATTCTGTTCGGTGTAAACTCAGCTGAGTTTATCAGGCAAATTGAGAAATCCGTTGATTGCCGCGATCGCGCAATTCTTTTCCTGGTCAATTGGCGCCTTCTTTCCGAAAGTCCATAATAAAAATTAAAAAAAAACTGTTAAAACATTCAAAGATAACTATTGACATATCAAAGCGAGTAGTGGCGAAAAATCAGCACGTTTATCCCTCTGTTTTTCCTAAAGAAACAGCGTTTTACTGTTGCCACTTCAGAAGAGTGAAATACATGAATCATTGATATGAATCAATATTCATATGAATGATTCATATGAATAATGATGAATAATCATTAAATAATGTTTTTTAAAATATTTATTCAATAAATTACGTAATATTTCATATGTATGTCGTAAACTGACTGCTTGTAAATGTAAACAGTCGTAAATAAAATTGCTGCTTATAAATGTAAACAATAATGAAAAACGCATTTCAAAAAACTTAAAGGCTTTAATATGCTTTAAAAAATATATTTAAAGCAGAATCATATGTTAGACGTATTTTTTTTTTTATGAATCGCCAAAGAGTCATTCATTTGTTTCTTAATTTGCTGGAATTTGAATCTGAATGGCAACAGTATCATTTGTTTAGATTTGATTTCTAATAGCTTAATTTTAATTTAGAACTTAATACATTATAAATGGATATGATACACTTGTTTTATATGAAAATATGCTGAACAGACATGATTTTAAGTAGAAAAAATTATCATTTAGCTGTCATATGTTAAGATATGTTTTTCATTAAGCCTAACATGGCGTTTAGCTACGGTCGTTTCGCAGACCAGAGTGATTCGCACCGGCATCGTTCCGCCGGTCACGTGCACTCAGCTTTTATTATAAGTAGATTGCGAAGTATCGAACGTGTATCGAAAACGTAGAAAATGAGTTTACAATCGAAGAAAATTTAATAACTGATTCTGAATGTCTACAATTAAATGTTTGATTAAAATCACGAACAGCAAAACCGTGCTTACATACAATTTAAAAAAATAAATATACCAATTTGAAAAACACTATATAATTAGTATTTATAATTGTACTATTAAACAACAACAAAGTACAATAGATGAATTAAATGTATTATTAGATTTAACAATTTCTCAAAAATCTCTCCATATGTTACAAGGAATTCCTATTATTTTATAATTTTGGCAAATGTTAAATCTGAAAACATTGATATGAAGATTTAGGATTTTAAATAATAATTTAAAATATTATTAGCAATGAAAAAAGGTCTTTCAAAAGTTTCACTACTATAGTATGTAAAACGGCATTTCCCATTCAGTATAATTTTAATTTCTAATCTGAAAAACAATCCCAGATCAGTCTCTTTCTATAGGTATAATATAAAACTATTTAACTCATCTCACCAAATATACAAAACAGGAATAAACAATTTAAATTAAATAAGACTTACTTTTTGAGCTCCGTAAATTAATTATTAATATCCGTGTGTATCCGAAAATAGCGACGTCTTTTTCTTCCATTAAAAAAAGCACACGCAAAAGTTTACATTTTAGACTAGTAACTTACCGCATCTGTTAGAACAAAAAGTTCTCTGTTTACCCTGCGGTATCGTGGCAGACGATTTGGGGCAGGTGTGAGTTTATTTCATTTTATATAAACAAATATGGAACTTATATGTGCAATCATTTTATGAGACTGTCTGTATTTAAATTTTTGTATTTGAAGAATTTTCCAATGTATTTTACCTTTTCTTTTTATCAGTTTTAACCCCCACCCTCCCTTTTTCTAAGTAAAGATTGTTTCACACATAATAAATACAAAATATCTTCCAAAAAATAAAAAGATATAAATAAATATCGAGGATAAAAAAAAAAAAATTCTTTGTCAATCGTTATTCTTTTCATGTTAATTTCCTGTAGAATAAAACAATTCGTAAAATAACTTTTTTTTAGAGTCATATCTCTAAAACACAAATTTAAAATACGAATAATGAATTATATCATGGGTTTTGCATAAATTTTGTATTATTTTTATTTATTCGGAAAATGCTAATTTTATTTTAAAAGTCTGAAAGAAGTAGAATTTTTTTAAAAAAATAGTTACTTAAAATAGGTACACTAACAGGAAAAAATATGACTTGAATGCAAATTATAAAGCAAGAAATGTATGTTTGACTAAACTCTGAAGACTCTTTCTACGTGCTCATTAAAAACTGCAGACTTAACTATAATAGAATTTTTTTAGTTTGAAGCCACAAAAGTGTTTCGAATACCAGTGGTCGGTAAAAATAAATTAAAAATTTTCCTTCCTGCAAACTAAATGTGTAAAGTGTATATATTTAATATTCCTAATTCTAAATATGTTATCCAAATTGCTCCAGCACGTACCATTTTTCCGAGAAACACTTTTATAATAAGAAGAATAAGAGAAGGATTATTATATTAAATTGCAATACTAGATAAAATTGAAATCAGGAAAAAAGTATACTTTCAAACTCTTAGATATCAAATTGATAAAATATAGCATGAAAATCTAGTTTGTTGATACTTGTACCGTGCATTTTCCTTTATATGTCCCCCCCCCCCACCACCATCTTTTCGTGTCTGAATTTACTACTTGCTACCCACTAATATATTTTCATTCCTTATGCCGCTGTAACTCGGGCCTTTTTAAAACATTTCTCTTCATTTTCAAAGATTTTTGAAGTTCATATTTTTTTCACACTGTGACTTACAATATGGGTTACAATTTTTTACAATTTATTACAATTTTTTTTTGTGAGTGTGTCGTGACCTACGTTACATGCAGTGACATAGCAATTCTTTTTTATTGCCAGAAAAATAAAATTTTACAGTAACAACATGTTTTGAAGTTTTTTTGTAATTTTTTAAAGTTTTCTAAGAAGTTCACATCTCATTCACAATGTGATATCACTGAGTGGTGGCATTTCGGTCACAGATGTGACGTGACCACGGTGACTCACAGTGACGTCACAACGACGTCACTTTTATCATGCATGCTATGAGGGGGGCAAATCTACAAATGAGCAGCTTTCATAAAAAAAAAGAAAAAAAAATTAGGAAAATTGGGTCAGTAGACAGCTCAGGGTGCTTGATATATATGAGGTGGAACCCGTCGAACTTCGACGATGGAAAATGTTTAAGAAGGAACTGTTTCATTGATTTATAATAAAATTAAAAAATTGGTTACAATAGAAAATGCATCTTATATTGGTTAGTCTAACTCCTAAACAAATATTATTTTAACCTAAAATTAACAAAATAATATTTCTATAAAACTCAGTTTGTCTGAATTATTAAAATTAAACTTTAATCGCATATGTAATCAGTAAAATATAATAACTAGAGAACAGGAATTCTGCTTTTTCAGAATTTAGTGTCGCCCCCGGCATTTCCATTACTTCATTTTCTTCTGATGGACTGGTTGCTTCCATTATTATGAAACAGTCATTATAAATGAAGTGTTAAGTGAAGATGAAAGAGCAGCCGTATAAAGTTAGAACTCTGATTTTCTGGTCAGAATGGGGGTGAAAATGGCAATATATATTTTTTTTTTTTACATGTTTTATTTTGTGTAAAATGACGTCATTCGCATCCACTTAAGAATTCCATATTTACGATCTACTCATAAACATCTACAGTAAAGCATGCATAGCACATCACTATCGCGAAATAATGCACAAATGCAGCAAAAAGATTCCGTCATTCAAGAAAATCGAAAAAAAAAAAACGGCTATCTAATGATTCATAGATACTTACAATTAAATATAGTATATAATAGCTCCATTGTTTTAACAGAAAACATTCGTTTATATTTTTTTCAAAATAGCACGTATTTTAATTACATTTTCTTTCGGTTTTTACGAGAAAATGGCAACAAAAATATATAATTACTATTTTAAAACTATTTTTCCTTTACTTTCTACAGAAATGGAGTACTTCCGTTGCCAATATTAGGATATTAGGCAAATGGCTCCAAAAACTACAAAAAAATTAATATTTCAAAAATAAATGGAGATACAGTTTTCAAACAGAATGCATTTAAAAGAACTTTTTTTCCCCAATACGACAGTATAAAAATTGAAAATGTGCGATGCTTCGAAGTTAAAAAAATTTCTAAAGAGTATTTAATCGTAATGCTTTGTTTTACGGCTAGCTTCTGTAAGGTAACGTTATTTTTTGGACACAAAATAAGCTGGGAGAAAGAAATAGCATACCGTACCGGAGGCTAAAAATCAGTTATTATGATGAAGTTGTCAATTAAGTCTCTTATGCTTCGTTTTCCCGAATCAAAATGATAAAATTTATTCTAGTCTGATAGAATCAGATTTTTTTCCCTGTAAAATCTAAAACCGACTTCATTTTCTCCTTCTCATAATTTACATATGTACTTCTCATATCCGTATTCACCGTGTTTTTAAAAAAAAATGGTATTTTAATTTGATCATTTTAAATTCATTTTAACTCAAAACTTGATGTCACGATTGTCAACAACATATTTGTATGTAACAGTCGCACTTTTAACTTCAGATACTAATCTCAGTACCGAAGAGTAAAAATTGCCGTGATTTATCTTTCTTAGACGCATTCTCTTAAAATGTTTAGTATTATCTAAGAGATTGATCGTTTTCTTTTAAATATGACGTCATTTCTTATACATATACTACATACTTAAGCCCTTTGCCTAGTGTCTCAAAATTAGTATCAGCACTCATGCAGAAGAAAAAATATGGAAACTTTATAAGGAAAAATGCGTGTTTTCAAAAGCAGTACGTCATTTTTCATTCAAAATAGTTTGGAGCAATATGTCCCTAATGGGATTTTGCTATACCACATCCTATATCAAAATCCTATACCACAAAATTTAAATCATAGAAGAAAAGGGAAAAAAAATACATTTTTTAAATTTTTATCAAAAAATGGCACGAATAAAGAAAAAAAAAAACTTCATTATTCTCTCAATTCTGCAATAATGAAAGCTATCGAATTACGATAATTTTGAAGAAATTTCATAAAATATTTTTAAAATTAATATATTAAAGTAGGGGAATTAAAAAAAACGGCTAGTGCGAGCACATATACAAATGAACAGCTTCCAATTAAAAAAAAAAAAAAATAGTAAAATTGGTTCAGTAGAAAGCACAGGGCAGATGATTAAAAACAGCCTTGTGTTTTAAATATATAGATTATATAAAATTACAAAAAATAAATTAAGAAAATTTTATTGTTTTAATAAAATTATAGTAGAATGTCTTAAAAATTGCAGTAAAATTTTATTAGTCAATTGAATTTTTGACAAAAAACTGGGGAACATGATATTACTTTAAACCGTAAATTATTACCAAGATCCTTATTGTTTGCATGTGTAACTCGACGAAGCGAATTCATCCAGGCGTTAATCACCAAGTTCTTTAATAAATGTCCTTATTTTTTTTTAGCAAAGTCTTCCAAACTGAGCATGCATTGCACATTGTATGTCACTGCTCTTCTATAAAGACACTGTAAATTTTTGTAAAACATTGCGTCTTATTAGCCAGTGATTTCGATTACATTATTTTTAAAAGAAGTTTTTTCCCCTGTGAAGAATTTTAAAGCAACTGTGGTGAAATGACGTGCTTCTACAAAACATATTTCAGTTTTAAGAATTCAAAAACACGTTTTTTTTAAAAAATAAAATGACGTTATTTGCATCCTCTAAAGTATTCCACTTTTATGTTCCAGTCTTTAACAACATCTATATAGAACTTCTAGAATTCTTAAATTTTGTAATCAAATAAATTTTGTAGTCCTACATATATAGAAAAGTATTCAAATGACGTCATTATCGCAGAATAATACACAGACACAACAAAAAGCAATATCGTCATTCAAGAAGCTCGGCAAAATAAAATCGAGTATTTAATGTTACATATGCCTTCACTTGTTCTTGTTTACAGTAGCTCCATGTTTTATCAGAAATCATTATCAGCAATCATTTTTTTCAATATTCGGAAAATATTACTACACACGGATAAATAAAATTGCATTCTTTCAGCTTTCTCATACGAAATAAGTAATTGTGAAGGGAAGTCACACAATTATTTAAAATACGTTTTTAAAAAAGAAAGTGTTATATCGTTTGTAAAATATTTTTGCTATAAACTAAGAAACATTTGATTGATGAATAAAAACAAAATAAAACCAAAATTCTCCGGATTGTATAACAGACGATATTTTAATTTCAATTTTTGTGAGGAAATGACAACAAATAATACAGTAATCTACTATTTTCCCTTTACGAAATTGAGTATTTCTGTTGCCACAATTACAAAATTGGTACTAAAAACTATAAAAAAAATAATATCTCAAAAATATATTGAGAAACAGCTTTGAAACAAACTGGATTTAAAAGTATTTTTTTTTCCTTCAACGGCAGTATGAAAACCGAAAATGTGTGATGTGTAGAAGTTTAAAAATTTTCAGTAGCGAAAATTGTAAAACGAAAATTCATTTCAAAGTTGAAAGTGTTGCCATTCGCAGAATGACGTATGCGTTACGCATAGATATGTTTGTTCTTTATAATATAGCTAGATTATGGCTTAATTGATATAAAGTTATTTCATGTATAATAGGGATAATTTATTGACTTATTTTTCTTTGAATTAGTAAAGTAATGTGAATAACAATTGTGTAAATATATCTGTGTATATGTACACTGTAAACCTATATAATTAATACAATACGATAATTGTACTAAGCTTTTAAATAAAAGGCTGTATCTTAAATTCTACTGGGCCTAAAATTTCGAAAATTGCAAGTCAGACGCAGAAAAAATTCCCCTTTCAGAAATTCAAAAAATTACTTTTATACTCCTGTAAATAGTTGACAAATCCATTAAAAGTCCATTTATAAAATATCTTTTATTTCCATTCAAAGAAACACATTTTTTTGAGAAATCTTTCATAGCGAGAGTAGGTGTTTGTAACACAGACGACTGGCTACGGAATAGAAACCTCAAACCGCAAATCATTTTAACACGTTGGAACACCATCATTTTCAAAATACACCATTTAGAGATTTCAAAGCTATGCATCTAACCGTATCTTTAAACGCTATATCTAAATTTTATAAAAACCGATCAGCAAGTTTTTGTTTTATAAAAATTAGATTTTTAAAAAGGAAAAGAAATACGAGTACTTTTAAAACGCGAATCTAATATATCTACGGGTATGTTAAAATTAAGAAAATGACGTACCAATCGATTTGGAACTTTCAGATTGTTTATAACACATCATAAAGATTTTAAAATGTAGGGGGCATCAAATTTGGGGTAAATGGTGAGGTATTATTATTATTTTTTTTTTGAGGGGGGGGGGGGGGTGCACGATCAAATGTTTAAGACCGTGCAGTTTTCTACCGTTTTAGATCTGGTTTTCTGACGAAGTCCTGGGATTAATATTTCTTATTAATATAAAAATTTCAAAAGTGCCCTTACCCCTATTTTCGAATAGTAATTGCAGAAAATCTCTTAAATTCTTGCTTAAGTCCGCCACCCCTTTGACTAATATATCTACAAGTGGTTTAATGGAGTTTCGTTCAGAAACAATTTTGTTAAGAATAGAGTTCCACGTCTGATGGTGAAATGTGGAACTAAAAGATTCGAGATAAAATTTTTTGCAAGATTTTGCAGTGCGTACGCAACATGCCTGCTAAACCCTCATGTGATATATCATCGTAAAACCCTCAACCCACTCTTTCACATTATGAACCTTTCTACCCCTCATTCAATTTTTACCCCCCTGGAGGTTCAATTTTCTAACACAGCTCTTATTTAAGCTACAGCAAGGTTCGACCTCATTTGTAGGCTTGACCGAAGGTGAAACTCTTCGCTGGCCTTCGATTGGTGAGGTCTATTTTTGACACCTTAATATTAGGGGGCATTGCCCCTGTGGGGGAGAGGTAGAAATGAATTTTTTCATGTGATATATCGTTTTAGTACTTTTGGCATGTTCATTACTAAGCACACTCATTCCTGCCCTCTTAACTCATTTTTTTCGTAAGTAGAAGGCATTGTATAGTTTTAATTTGTTCATTACTACCCAATACCATGCAATTTTCCCAAAACTATGAAAAAAATTTACATAACAAATCTCAACAATTAGCAGCTTCTCCCCCATTTTCACACAGTGAGCAGGCGGGTGCATATTTCAGACAAAATCGAGTTTAAGATATAAAATCATATAAATTTAAGGTTCATAAAAAATATTACCACGGGTCCGGGCAACGCCGAGCGGGTCAGTTAGTTTTATATAAAGTTTTAAAACTAAAATATGTTTTGTACTATCTATGTATTATATAGTTTTTTTGTTCTTGATATTAAATTCTGAAAAAAACAGAATTCATGTTTTCTAGTTTATTCTTCTTTTTTCTTTTTTCCCCCAAGACATGAATAAAGTAATTATAAATGTCATGAAATAGTATCTATAACTATTTTTAAATAATACCATCTCTATTATTTTATTGTAATCTTTTTTTTCTCATTGACGCAAACCCACGCAGCAATACATAAACATGTTTTTGAGTAGGTGTAAGTAATAAAATTACTGCAAAACTGCTTCGTGTGCAAATATCTTACTTGAAAATAAAAATTATTCCTGCTGTGTGAATAGGTGCTTAATTTTCTATTTTTAGAAAACGTCTGTACTTCAACAGCAAAATAACTAAATTTTTGAAGATTTTAAATATTTGTAAAATAAGAGAATTAAATTTTGGCGTTTGAAAGTTCATTCATAAGCTTGTTACACATCCATAGATTTTTACTTTATATTTCATGCGTTTAAAATGTACTTAATTTTTTATCAATTTATCTTTATTATACTTTTATTTTTATCACTTTTATTCTAATATAAAATACTATTGTATAAAATAAAATTCTGCTTCATGGTTAAAAATATTATACCATAAAATATATATTCAAAACAAATATTAAAATACAATTTAATTGTTCAAAGGTTTTCCATTTCAATAAAAACATATTAAAAATATGCCGCATCCGGGATAGATGCCGCACCCCTTATATTTCTTGTAATTATCGATAGATGGTCGTCAAACGCACAGTATAGGTGCGCAATGAGATTATTTTAATCAGTGTATAGCGTGAATCCCATTTCGATGTTTACTTGCTGATATACAATCCTTATTTTGACGTAAGTGCACGACTTCACTGTCCAAACTTTTAAACAGGTTATGCTTAAATATTTTTCATACGCTAATTATTAAATGGATGCATGATTTCGTAATCAAAACTAAGTGTAGCGTTTGTATAGAGTACTGTGTGCATGGTTACGTCATTTTCCTTATGATGGCAGGCAACTGTGATGTGAGACGTCTGTACCATGCAAAACGGGATACATGCCGTAATAACGGGAGCTACAACGGGATACATTGCTGCTGAAATAACAATTAAAATTTAATGTAAAAAAAATAAGTCGATAATTTTAATAGTGAAAGTAGGCAAACAATTATTACTTTGAATCCACTAATACGTTTTATTTTGATAGTACACAATTAATTATAGTACAGATATGAATATTTTTTTTAATATCTTTATTTACAATTTTATTTTGTTCTTATTACATGCGCGGCATAACTACCGAACAAGTGGGCCGCAGTGTAATGTTTTAGAAAAAAGATTGTTAAAAAATATTAATAATTTTATTTTAATTTTTTTTTTTTGTCGCAGTACACGCGTTGTATATTTTACATTAAATAGCATAGCATGATTTTTTTATTTTATGTTCACCATGGGACTTCATACACAAATTCAAAAAAATATGCGACATGAATCCCGGAATTACCCTATTTAAATATATATATATACACTAGGGGGCTCTGTCCCCTGCAAGCTACGCTCGCCAACCCCCGTTCAGACACCGCAAAATCTAAAAACAAGCTAATCTGATGGGTTTAAAAGTATTAGAGAACATTGAATTATACTGAAAAAAGTGTGCAGATCTCCCAGTAAACGGGTTTCCATTCAATTCCCTTTGATTGCAAAAATTTAAGGGCGAATCAGTTGCTGTAAAGACATCCAATGGTTGTTTTCGTCTTTGATTAAAGAGGATCAGTTAAACATTTGAAAAGAAGCTAAAATAAAATAAATTAAGTATAGAGAGTCTTTGTCTCCCTGTATTTTAAAACAATCTCTATAACAATAGGGTAAGTTATCAGCAGTCCCGGGCGGACCACTTCGCTTATTATACTCTAGGTGCCATTTTGGTATTTTAATGTTAGCCAGGCACAGGTGATATGTCGCCAAATATTATTCTATCGCCATCAATCCATCTATATTATAATAGTTCAAGTCATCAACTGCCATAAACAAATATGGTCTGATCCCTTCGCCTTTCATATGAAAGTTTGGCAAAGATGTCATATACCATATATTGGCGCGATTTTTTTCCGACGCCAATTTGGGGAAACCATCAACAGCATAAACAACAACATCCGGCTTACCATATCAAGCAAAATAGCAATACTTTGGCGCCTGTTATGTACCCGTTTCGTATATGACATTGAAGTCAGAAAGAAATCGCGCCAATAGGGGGTATATATGACGTATATGACATATGTGCCAAAAGTTTTGCATATTGTCATAAGTCATGTGACTATCATCAACAGTTCCAGGCGGACCACTTTGCTTTTTATACTCTAGGTGCCATTTTGGTACTTTAATGTTAGCCAGGCACAGGTGATAAGTCGCCAAATATTATTTTATCGCCCTCATTTCATCTATATTGTAATAGTTCAAGTCATCAACTGCCATAAACAAATACGGTCTGATCCCTTCGCCGTTCATATGAAAATTTGACACAGATGTCATATACGTCCCATATTGGCGCGATTTTTTAACGACGCCAATTTGGGGAACGGATCAACATCATAAACAACAACATCCGGCTTACCATATCAAGCAAAATAACGATACTTTGGCGCCAGTTAAGTGCCCGTTTCGTATATGACATTGGCGTCAGAAAAAAATCGCGCCAATATGGGACTGTAAGTTTTCCATTTTGATTAAAAAATAAAAAATAAAAAAATTTCGAATACAACTACATAAAATTTGCAATGGTTGCAAAGAATTCTTTGTACTGTTACGCTAGACGGATGCAAATCTCGCCAATAGCTTTTATTTCAACTCGCCAGTTAGCATTTTTTTTTCGAGTGGTAATATTTGGCCAGATGTCATATACGTACAGCAGGTTTGGCTTGATTTATTTTATTTTATTTTATTTTATTATTTTTTTTTAACGAAAATTTGGCGAAAACCTCGTTTTCAAATACCAGTTACATGTGCATTTTTGTATTACTTATAAAGAAGGTCTCCATACTGGCATATTCAGAAAAAATCTAAAAAAATTACAGAGTGTTCTTCTTATGTGGATATATATGATTATAAAAACAATTTTTGGCGTAACCTCGATAAAAAATAATTTCGTAAAACAATAATGAAACTTTCGTTTATTTGGCGATTTGTCATCGGTTGGCGATGAAAAGAAATTTCGAAAAATAATTCTTTATGTCGAATACTCTTTAATATAAAAATGTTTCATATTGAACCTGTTTGAATAAATTAAATGTAAATAACTTTAGTTCTGTCAGTTTTAGTTTTGTTGAACTGAAGTTTTGTCATATATATATATATATTTATAATGAAAGTTAAATATCAAATTTTATGAATTAAAACAAAATTAAAATAAATTAAAATTGCTTCAATATCTCAAAATTCAGTCCAATTGAGCACTGTCGATTCAATTTTGTTGCTATGGAATCGAAGAATTCTTTGATATTAAAATTAATAACTGGAAAATTAATCTTGCCTTTATTTAGGAATAAGCTTAAATATATGAAAGTATTTTTTATATATGAAACTGTTTTTAAAATAATAAAATTAAATAACAATCAACATAAATATGTAATACGAAAAAATGTATTTATTGAACTCTCTCATTGCTTATGTTTAAATTCATTAAACACTTTATACACGCACGCATTCTAAAAATAAATTAGCAAACAATTTTCAGGTGCATTAAAATCGTTTGCTTTTGGCGAGGAAAAATACTGCTCGCCAAATCGCGTGACGCTTTTGTCTTTTCGCGGCAAATACTCGTAAGTATTTTATTTTTTTACAGACTTTCTACTGTAATTCCGCCGTAAAATTTGAATTATCCTTTATTACATACATAAGTAGTTTAATTGGTATTTTTTTTTTCAAAATGTTCTGAATATGCCCGGAAATGAGACCTTCCTTGTTAGTTATCCCGTCGATCAAAAATCTATCGCCAAACTATAAGATTAAATGCCAATAATGGTTGATCGTAAATGTCACATTCACTTGACTTTAAGCAAGTTACACGTGTTTACGTCATCGAGTGATTTTTATTTCGACTTTTTATTTGTATATTTATTAATGTTATACTAATTTATTTGTTCTTTCGTTATTTAAAATAAAAACTATGTCAATTTGTATAATTTGGCGAATGTTTTGGCGATTTATATAATTTGGCGAAATTGTTTGACAGATTAACTAAGTAGTACCGTATTTTTTAATTATTTTCTAAAGGAAATATAAGAAAAATAATTAATAATTATAGAACAAAATAATTTATATAATTTATAAAAAGAAATAAAAATAAATAAACATTTATTGTCAAATAAACAACAATAGCCGGGTTACCATGTAAACCTTTTCTGAAATATGAAAAAAATTTATCTGGTTGATTAAAATTTGTTTTGCCATCATTAGAAAAAAGTATATAAAATTAAAAAAATAATAATATTTGGAAAACTGATTCGTATTTAAAAATTCTAATACCAGCTTTGAGATCTGCGGATCAGTGCTGATTTTTGGTGTTAATTTCATCGCAAAGTATTCCATATTTTAGGAGAAATCGCTTGAAACATAATCAGTTGTTTAATCAGTCGATTCATATATCCGTTTCATAAATTCGTCTCATTAGGATTTTATATATATAGGGTAGATTATTATCAAATAAACAACAATAGCCGGGTTACCATGTCAACCTTTTCTGAAATATATATATATATATATATATATCTGTTTGATTAAAATTTGAGTTTCCATCATTAGAAAATTGTATATAAAATTAGAAAAAAATTAATATTTCGAAAACTAATTAGAATTTAAAAATTCTAATACCAGTTTTGAGATCTGCGGATCAATGCTGATTTTTGGTGTTAATTTCATCGCAAAGTATTCCATATTTTAGGAGAAATCGCTTGAAACATAACCAGTTGTTTAATCAGTCGATTCATACATCCGTTTCATAAATTCGTTTCATATATCCGTTTCATAAATTCGTTTCATTAGGATTTTATATATATAGGGTAGATTAATATGTTTTTATTGAAACGGACGTCTTTTAAGCAAATAATTGTATTTTAATATACTAGCCGTCCTTGGTGACCAGTTGAGCCCCCTTTAAAATTTATGTTTGGGAAAGCATGCTAAGCATTGTATCATGTTACTTTTATTCATAATTTAATTTACTTGGACTCCCTTAAATACAATTAATATAATCCCTTAAGCTAATATTAGTTTTTGTTGCAATAAAATATCGGAATTCGTTGATTTTCTGTAAGCAAGTAAAGCCTGTTGGTTTACAATGGAATTCTATGGGGATTTGGCGAAATATCAGAGATATCGCCAAGTTGGTGCCACTTTTAGTGATTAGTTTGATCGCCAAATTTGGCAATATATCGCCAAGTTGGCAACAAACTTGGCGATATTTGGCGACAGAATAATGTCCGCTCCTATAGTAATCCCCCTTATAGGTATGGAGATGCATTAAATGCTGTTCGATAACCAATGCGGTGCGTTTTTTTCAAGCATTGCCATTAAACATTTAACAAATAATTGCGATTTCTGTGCTACGTGCTATAGCGTAATATAGATGTTCTGACAGTTGTTTAGAATATATGTTTTATGGTATAGTTAAAGTGGGCGTAATTAACAATATTTTACTTATATTTATTTTTGTGTTTAAAAATATTTTTATGATATACTTTTTTTTTCTTTTCTTTAAAATGCAATATCTAGATAAACTAAACTTTACATAATACGAACATAAAAATGGATATAATTCGAGTATTTAAATTCTAAATCGTTGAACAAGAATGTCTTATTATATTTATCAGCTAGAAGTCTAATCATAAAGATATAAAGTCTAGTTAATCCTAATTTTTGTAACATTGTTCCTATAAATACATATAATTTCAAATATTTAGAAAAATGTTTCAAAATCATCATAAATTAATTATCTAGAATGATTCATGTTTTATAATATCTTACATTGTAAGAATTGTCGAAGAATTATGGATTGTTGGTCCTAACTCTTCTTTCTTTACCTCATATTGCGAGATGCTCTGCGGGGTGCTCCAAAATTCGACAGACAAATTAAGATGGGTAACAGAAGGCATGAAAAGGATGAAAAGTTACCTTAGAGCATGGGGTCGCAAACCACATATTTAACCAAAAGTGCAAAGTGTTCTGCTTTAATTCAATTTGTGTTGACGGCAACAATGTTCTTATGATGGGCTGTAAACGTTTAATTTTTTTAATTAATTTTATTTACACTTAAGCACTGCACAACACACTTGCACTTACACAAACATAAAACTTGTCTAATTTGAATTGATTGTAAAGTACAATTAATATCCATCGCGTAGTTTGGATGGAGTGTTTTGATGCGTATTCATGCTTTGATGATCAACAGCTTAATAACTACCTTTTTTACAGACTGCTCGCTAGGGGGAGCTTGTTATACTTCCTGGACGGAACAAATAACTTTCAGAAAACTGAAGTAGATCATACTAAAACATTTTAATAGACATTCTCACCTTTGTTTTAAATGTGATAATATCGTTAAAAGTAGTAAAAGTTGCCCTATTACGCGCCAACAGTATGCACTTGACGCTCCCCATTTTGAACTGCGATCGCTAGTGTATACGGTATCGTCAATTGCAAGAGCCCTTGTTTTTCTAGAACTGTTTGTGATGTTATATCATTTCGCACAAAATATGTTACATATCGTTGGATTTTCATTGTAATGTTTTGATTTTTCGCTAAATTATTACCGTCAACGCAAGTTCAGTTTGGATGAAGGACCCTGTATTTATGAATAAGTACGTGGTTTGCGACCCCATGTTCTATGGTAATTTTTCATCCTCTCGATGCTTTCTATCACCCCTCTTAATTTGTTGATCGAATTTTGGAACACCTTGTATATTGCATATGCCCCGGTCATATAGCCGGTATTTAGCGGAACACTTAGAGATTAATTTTTCAAGTAGACTCATTTTAGTGCCCTCGAAGGATGAATGCTTGAGTTTTGAATAACATTGAATCTTGTTCAAATCCGAAAGCAAAGCTTCCCCTGCAGTGTAGCAGAGGGAAATAGGCAAAATGGCTGAGCAACGAGAAAAAATTTAAATGTTGTATTTGATAGAACCAGAGCTTTACATAAAATATTGTTACAAATATAAATAAGTGCGAGTAGTAAATCAAAATTACACCCACTGCTAATCATATCATAATATTAAATTAATTTAATTTAATATTATGATATTTTAATCATTTTTTTAATTTTACTTTTAATGTGTTTTATAACGGCTTTTAAGCAAATAAATATTTTAATATTATGATATAAAATATTGTTTCCAAAATTTTCGATATCTTTGCGGCTGTTAATAAACCTCCTCCTCAACAAGAAAGAATTTTCTGACACGTTTTCTGGCTCATTTTTAAACTTAAGGGAACGGTGGACATTAAAAATTTATTTTTTTCCTTTTCATCGTAGAGATATGAAATATTTTGGAAATATGCATTTCACCATAAGTATATAGAACATTTTAGAAGAAATTTCCAATCTTATTATATGCTTCGGTCAAACGGCCAGTATGAAGCGGAACTATTAGAGATTAATTCTTCAACTAGACTCGGTACTCATTTTATTGGCCTCGAAGGATGAATGCTTGAGTTTTGAATATCATTGAATCTTGTTCAAATCCGAAAGCAAAGCTTCCCCTGCAGTGTGGCAGAGGGAAATAGGCAAAATGGCTGAACAACGAGAAAATTTTTAAATATCGTATTTGAGAGAACCAGAGCTTTACGTAAAATATTGTTCCCAAAATTTTCGATATCTTTGCGGCTATTAATAAGCCTCCTCTTCAACAAGTAGAAACTTTCTGACACGTTTTTTGGCTCATTTGAAACTTAAAGGAACGGTGGACGTTAAAAATTTATTTTTTTCCTTTTCATCATAGAGATATTAAATATTGTGGAAATATACATTTCACCATAAGTATATAGAACATTTTAAAAGAAATTTCCAATCTTATTATAATTTTAAGATTTAAAAAAAATATTACAATTTTAAACCTAAATTTTAAAATGCTCCATGCGTCATAAATGTTTCAGATATTTCCTCGAATTTGCATTTTAATCACTTTAAATTCTTACGAACAAATCTGTGCTTCGATTTTTTAATCTCTTGAGAAGTTCATTTTTTAGACATCTTTTTTCTGAATTCGATATTGATTTTCATCAAAATTTTGCCTTTTAATAAGTTAAAAATCAAATTTAACTGTCTTAATGAAGTCGGATTTCAAAATGCATAGTTTCTTTGTAAGCAATATCAGAATTCTTCCTTGTCAATTTCATGAATTTTGATCAAAAATTATGACGCGTGGAGAATTTCAAATACTAAAAATGGTAAAAATTCAGTTTTGAGAGAAACAGATTTAAAATATATTACAAGGTCGAGAAATCGTTTGAGTACAAAATTCAAATGTTTGTAACTTTGCGAAAAATAATCGCAGTTGCATGCTGTTTTTTTTTTACAAATCGTTCAGAAGAAACTGGAAAATAATAATATGCACAAAAATAAATTTTCGATTTTTGAGTCGATTTTTACAGAAATAAAAGTCCACGGTCGCCTTAAATGCATAACATTGTCAAACCTGATAAAGAAGCGATTTGTAATTGAAATAAGCTTTCCATTTTTTATAACCAAATACGCACCGAGAAATAAGCTATTTTGATTATGTGACAAAGGTGTGTTTATCTTCTCTCTTTCAATTACATAGATTTTGAATAAAAACACATGCCAATTTCATGCGCTACCGAACAAAAATGAATAAAAATATGTGTCGGAAAGTAGCTTCTTTGGATTTGAGAACATCTTTAATTGTCGCTTGCTAGAACGTTAAGCTAATAATTGTATATTGGACGTTTCATTTTAAGGTTTGACTAATTTTGAAGAACACAATTTTATTTAAAATGATAAGATGACAAAATTAAACACGAACAAATTTTACAATAATTGAAGCAAATTAAGATTTTATAAATTTTATGCCACAATAATTATGTTTTAATATTTCAACACTGTTACACATTCGCATGGCTAGGAATAGAGTAAATACTTTAATATAAAAAAACTTCTTTTCGGAAACTTTATACAAAACATAGGAAAACATAATACTTTCGTTTTATGCATGCAATATCGATTTGTTATATTCATGCAAAATTTAGAATGGACACATTAATGTACTCATCGTACACAGTAAATATGTTTTAATATCTCAACACTGTTACACTTTCACATGGATAGGAATAGTGTAAATATTTAAATAATAAAAATCTTCTTTTCGGAAACTTTACGCAAAATATGGGAAAACATAATATTTTCGTTTCATGCATGCAGTACTGATTTATTTTCATGCAAAATTTAGATTGGACGCATTAATGTACTCACCGGACCATTAATCGGCTTTTCCGTTATTATAAATTCAATCAATTTCCAATCTCTTGTGGCTTAGTGTTATTAAAGAAGACCTCCTTAAAGCAATTAAGGGCAACGAAGATTTAAATTTAACTATATCTGACAATAATTACTACTATTACTCTGATGTCTGATTATACGTGAAAGTTTATTAAGTAGGTTAATGGCACTAATTTCTATTTGATTATTTTAAAGAACCGAAATTTATAGCTATTATATAAGGTTAAGTTAGAATGACAAGGAATACAATGCAATAGAACTACTTTCATTTCAAATATAGAATGGATTTTTATAACAGTAAAGTATTTTTAAGCATGATATTTTATTTTTGATATAAGGTAAGAATGGGAAAATTCTAAGAGGCTTTTTAAATTTTGATATATGAAGTCTATTTATTGATAATGAAAAAAAATTGAGCAAACACCAAATTTTGTACTGAAATT
Source organism: Maratus speciosus (assembly GCA_963932465.1). Classification (NCBI taxonomy): domain Eukaryota; kingdom Metazoa; phylum Arthropoda; class Arachnida; order Araneae; family Salticidae; genus Maratus; species Maratus speciosus. The sequence goes on along the minus strand of OZ010792.1, from coordinate 196,315,496 downwards.
TCTAATCTAAAGACAGTAATCTTCGTTTATTTTTTTAAACCTATTTTTTTTCCTTTAAATACATGAGTCAATTTTCTTATCAACTTGGCGTAATTGGGAGGCATATCCATAATATGTTAGAAAAACGTTTATGGACTACGAAAGTTCTGCGCATTCCTCAACTTATAGGCATTCTAACTTTTATTACTATAGTACCGATTTAATCGTTGCGAAAAATTGGTTTTTGAAGAAGAACAAATTTTATGTATATAATGTTGATATTTGCCAATCACCCGATTTTTTTAACTAAAAAGAATCTTTAGAAAACAAAATTTATTTATTTAAATGTGACTACCTTCTATGAAAAAATAGAAGAATGAACTACTACTTTCTAATTGCGATGTAACTTTACACCCAGGTGATATAAGCGACTTGCACAAACGTGCCATTTAAAAATATATTTGAATTGTAGTATAAAACTAGATAAAACATGACTAACTTCTAAAAAGAATTTAATTAAATGTATAAGTAATATGCCAAAAAGCAAAAGATAGCAGAAAAAACAAGTTGGAAATTGCTCGTCAAACGTGGCAAATGTGGTGCGTTTGTACTGTAACTAGTTTTATAATTATTTTTTGCACCCCATATTGTACTGAATGTATATTTTTTTGCGCTTCATAAGTGCATAGTCTGTAACATCATTAAAATGCACTTGCAATAATTTTTTTCCCATTCCCCGTAGTGTAACGGAAAACTTTTGACTGTCCCTGTAATTAAACTATACATCCAATTTTAATAAAATTTGAAATGGCTTGACAAAATTTTATAACAATTATATATATAAAATTTCAGACCATTCGAAAGGCTGTAACACCATTAAAATGCACTTGCAATAATTTTTGCCCATTGGCCGTAACGTAACATAACGTAAAACTTTTGACTGTCCCTGTAATTAAACTATACATCTGATTTTCATAAAATTGGAAATGGCTCGACAAAATTTTGAAGCAATTATATAGTTAAAATTTCAGACCATTCGGAAAGCTGTAGCATCATTAAAATTCACCTGCAATAATTTTTGTCATTGGCCGTAATGTAAAGAAAAAATTTGACTGTCCCTGTAATTAAAGTATACATCCGATTTTCATAAAATTTGAAATGACTCGACAAAATTTTACAACAATCATATATTTCAAATTTCAGACCAATCGGTTTGGTAGTTTTTGCTCTGTTATATGCGGACAGACAGACAGACGGACAGACAGACGGACTGAACGACGACTATAGGTGCTGCGTATTTATATAATAACGAACGCACCTAAAAATTAACTAGTAAATCTGCAGATCAGGAGCCTCAACGTCAGCTCTACAATTCATTGTGTTTAGCACCCTTTGAGTAATATTAATCTTTCTACAAAAAACGAAATTTAAAGTTTTGAAATTACATAAACATTTATAAAACGAAAAAATATTTCGAAGGTCTCTGACATTAGAAGCGTTAAATTAAACCCCTTGTTATGTAATGGTATTCTGAAAATCTCATGAGCTACTTATTCTGGTAATTTTTAGATAATAAAGTAGATTTCTTCGGGGGGGGGGGGGGGCAGAGCCCCCTGAACCCCTTCGTTGTGTAATTTAATTTACATTTGTAATTATCAATTAATTGTCTTAATGTCCTTTAGTAAATTCTACCAATAGGCGGAAACGTACATGAATTCTTTTCTACAGCCCTGTATATTACGTGAAGATTTTTACGCGTCGTCTATAACATTTAAATTTAATGCAGGCAAAAAACCCTCTTAAAACTGCTCATATCACATTTCCGGGGATTAGTACGCATAGTGTGCACCATATATCCAGTTTCTGCGGAGTCCTGTATATGGTTCTATTTAAATTCTGCAAACATTTGTTAGTATACTAAATGTAATTGGGCTGAGAAATACATAACTCAAATAAAATAAAAAAACACACTGAAGCAATTCGCGCTCATTTTCATTTATACTTACGAATTCATTTGTGTATCCCTGTACATGGTCTATACAATATTTAAGCACTACTTATTAAGCACAAATTTACTTAATGTTAAAACGCACACCATAATCGAAAATGCTCTTCAGCAATCATCCCTAATAGACCAGAACTGTATCCGAAATTTTTTATGTGACCCTATAAATGAACGATAAATACGATACAAATCATATTCAAGCTTCTTGTAGTCAACCACAGTAATGTAATTTAATTTCATAATATTTGAATTAGTGCAACACAATTAACACACTGACGACAGGCAATTTAATTAAATCTGGGTTTAAAAACAGTAGAAGTTCCTCCCTCTTCTGAAAGTGTCTCGGAAATTGGTGTCTGAGATATGTTTTTCATGTTTATGCAGCAGTAAATATCTTTCAATGTACGGATGTAATATATAATGTCTTACAATCTATAAAAAATATGGACAACACAATATAAATGTCTTTTCTGTAAGGTAGAAGTCACTCCCTTAGCCAATGATGTATTCTGAATAAAAACGAGAATTCTCTTTTCCCGTCGCTAATGTGTTAAAATAAGCTGTGAAGTTTTTTTCCCCCGTAGACCACATTTTAATCGACCACTTTTGTGTGACCCTGAAAAAAACATATGCTTTGCACCCCATATACTACAAAAATGTTTCAAAAATACATATCAATTTTATTATTTTGTAACAGAGTAACATCATTAAAAAACGCCACAAAAGGATTTTCTTCAAAGAATGTAATATTATGAATACTTTTGAGTTCCCTGTACGCATGCTGTAAGTGCTACACATAACATATTTTATAGTAACCAGGTTCTAGTGCACCTTAATAAAGTATATAAATTTCATTACGTTTAAAATTGTGTAACATTATTAAAATACACCGCAGACGATTTTTCCCAAAGACTATAATGTAACGGAATAGTTTTGAGTGCCCCTGTAATTAAGCTATGAGTGCTACACTCTTCATTTTTAATACCAAACATACTTTGGCAAACTTCAATAACGTATATCAATTACATGTAATCCCGACTATATTTACGCGAGTTAGAGCACGTAGAGAAACACGGCAGGCGACAGATAGAAAAACTGAAGTCATAAATACTTTTCATCCATGTTGGAAAGTGTTAAAAAGGATTTACATGCCTTTAACTGTACATTTTTTTCACTTATAGCATGGTTAAACATTAGTTTAAACATCCTAATCCATGCGATAGCAATAACATATTAAAAGCCCCCCCCCAAAATATGCATATCTGGAGATCTATAATTCTACTGGAAAATAATTCATTATCGTGCCCACTGTTAATTGCATAAATTGCATCGATTTGGCGCGATAAAATATTTTTTGTGATAGCCTTTTAATAGTACCTGCAACAAAATTAACGTAATTTACTAACTTCATTCATATTTGACGGAATGATAGGCTACGAATAACAGTCGCTAGGCAACGAAGAAAAGGAAAAAAAAAGAAATATGTATCATGTAAAACAAGAAAATTAATTTAAAAATTCTTTATATTATTGGAATACATGTATAAATGTCCTCAAAACATTATACAAGTAAATAAAAAAATCTGATAGATATATTGATAAAACTTCAATATAATAGGAATAATTTAAAACCCTTATTTGGAATTTTAGTATCAATAATTTGACATTTAAATCCATTAATCAAACGTGCCATTTTCTTTCAACAAATGGAAATTTGAAAATCGTCTGACTTGCCGTAGAAAAGCATTATAAAGAAAAATAAAATCTTCCGTATTTTCCGAACGAATGAACCAAATTTAACCAAAAACTATACAGCTACGTCCGCGTATCTCACGAATATGCCCAATTAATTTCAAGCTGATCGGGTGCTTTTTGCGGCAGTTATCGCAGAACAGACAGACAGACAGACAGACAGACAAACGGAAATCGAAACTTTTCGTGTCTCCACAGTAAGCCTTCACTGACGTTTCGGCAATTAACTAGTAAATCTGCAGATCAAGAGCCTCAACGTCATCTCTGCAACTTATTGTTTTTAGCAAATTTTGCTTAATATTAATCTTTCTACAAAAACAAAATTTAAACTTTTAAATTACACAAACATTTATAGAAGGAGAAAAAAATATTTCGATGGTTTCAGACATTAGAAGCGTTAAATTAAACACGTTGTTATGTAATGATATTCTGAAATTCTCACGAGCTACTTATTTTAGTAATTTTTATATAATAAAGCAAATTTCTTCAGGGGGGTGCCCCCCCCTGAACCCCCCGTTGTGTAATTTATTTTGCATTTGTAATTTTCTATTGATTGAGTTAATGATTATCCTATATCTTAGATTCATTTTTACACTGCGATTTATAAGGATAAGCAACAATTTGGTCAAGCATTTTACGTTATCCTAATATCCATACAGAAGTATTTACTTGCCTGCTAACCACAAACATCTGTATCTAATGGATAAAGAACTTTTGGAAATGTAAACTGAGACATCTAATTTAGAAATCTAATAATAATTTTGATTACCATTCTGCAATATATATATCTAAGATCTAATCTAAATATCTAAAAATGTACTCGATAGCATTAACTTACTAAAATCACCCTAAAGTAGGGGGAGTTCTAAACCTAACGGTTAATAATTCATCATTGTGTCCACTTCCAATTGACTAAATAGATAAACGTGATATGGCGCCGTTAAGTATTTTTTATGATAGCCTTTTAATAGTATCCACATTTAATTTAAAATCGTGATGTTACAAACACCGTTGAAATTTGATGCACACCTGTGTTCAGGTCAAATTACGAAAGGTTAACTAACCTTTTATTTCCCTTAGCCGGGCATTTTGTTTCATTTTTCGTAATAGGGAATATTTTAATAATTTTACACTCTACAAGCTGTTACACGGGACGTTGTTCACGTAGCATTAAAATAGAGATAAATGCATTAAATAAAACATTTCACTCACCACCAGACATGGCAAGTCTCAGACTTTTTGCACAACACTATTACCTTACAGAAAATGTTGTTCTTTTAAATCGCGCAAATGTTTCAATTAAATAAAGTAACATTTTTTGTATTAAAATACTGGTATCCAGAACGCCGGAGGCTTGGCAGCCCTGCTCCTCTTAATAGAAACATATATAGTTAACCAACACTTCATCACATTTTATAGGAAACAATACGGAATTTCTTATTTGTATGGCCTTACATATACCTCAGTCATAAAAATGTAAAATTTTGTGCCAATTAATATACGCAATTGCGAAAATGAAATCGCAACCAATGAGATAAGGAAGGCCAAGTAAAATCGTGTAAATTGAGGAATCTTTCTTCGTAGTGTGGGAAAATACCACTACAAAAACTAATTTAGGTGGTATTTGGTGTGAAATGTTTATATGTATTCATTCCTGTCCTATTTATCTTTTTTATTATTTGTAATTTGCTGCATTTTCCCTTTGCACGTGAAAATTTTACAAATTAAAATGAACTCTTTGGGAGAAATTGTTATTCCTTTTTTTTTTTTTTTTTTTTTTTTTTTTGGCAACAATAAAGTTTATAAAGTTTAATAGAATAATGTCAGTTTATTCTGTATGAATAACGAACTTTTTCCTTTATAATCAAAATAGTTGAATACATAAATAAAGATATTATTCTATATAGTATATAAATACTATTTTCATTTCTGCGTTTAAATCAATCTATATGCAAATATCTATACAAAGGCATTCATTAATTCATTCCTTTTAACTTTGATTTGACTTTAAAAACCATACATACTTTCACATTTATGATATTTTTAGATGAGATATAGTTGCTACGCAACGGTTAAAAGAAAAAAAATGAAATATAAGTAAATTCATAAAATAAAATGTTTTATATTATTCGAACACATGTATAAAATTCCATCATAAGTTATACACCTAATTTAAAAGCTCTGACAAATGTTTTGACAAAATTGCAAACTAATAGGAATAATTTACTACTCTTATTTAAAAATTTCAGCATCAAAAATTTACCATTTAAATCCATTTTTTATATGAGCCATTTCTTTCAACAAATGAAAATTTGAAAATCGTCTGACCTGCCATTGAAAAGCATTACAGAGCAAAATAAAATGTTCTATATTTCCCGAACGAATGAACCAAATTTAACCAAAAACCATACAGCTAAGTCCGAGTACCTCATCAACATGCCACATTAATTTCAAGCCGATCGGATGCTTTTTGCGGCAGTTATCGTGGAACAGACGGACAGACAGACAGACAGACAGACAAACGGAAATCAAAACTTTTCGTGTCTCCACAGTAAGCCTTCACTGACGTTTCGGCAATTAAGACTAGTAAATCTGCAGATCAAGAGCCTCAACGTCATCTCTGCAACTTATTGTTTTTAGCAAATTTTGCTTAATATTAATCTTTCTACAAAAACAATATTTAAACTTTTAAATTACTCAAACATTTATAGAAGGAGAAAAAAATATTTCGATGGTTTCAGACATTAGAAGCGTTAAATTAAACACGTTGTTATGTAATGATATTCTGAAATTCTCACGAGCTACTTATTCTAGTAATTTTTATATAATAAAGCAAATTTCTTCAGGGGGTGCCCCCCCCTGAACCCCCCGTTGTGTAATTTATTTTGCATTTGTAATTTTCTATTGATTGAGTTAATGATTATCCTATATCTTAGATTCATTTTTACACTGCGATTTATAAGGATAAGCAACAATTTGGTCAAGCATTTTACGTTATCCTAATATCCATACAGAAGTATTTACTTGCCTGCTAACCACAAACATCTGTATCTAATGGATAAAGAACTTTTGGAAATGTAAACTGAGACATCTAATTTAGAAATCTAATAATAATTTTGATTACCATTCTGCAATATTTATATCTAAGATCTAATCTAAATATCTAAAAAGGTACTCGATAGCATTAACTTACTAAAATCACCCTAAAGTAGGGGGAGTTCTAAACCAAACGGTTAATAATTCATCATCGTGTCCACTTCCAATTGACTAAATAGATAAACGTGATATGGCGCCGTTAAGTATTTTTTGTGATAGCCTTTTAATAGTATCCACATTTAATTTAAAATCGTGATGTTACAAACACCGTTGAAATTTGATGCACACCTGTGTTCAGGTCAAATTACGAAAGGTTAACTAACCTTTTATTTCACTTAGCCGGGCATTTTGTTTCATTTTTCGTAATAGGGATTATTTTAATAATTTATTTTACACTCTACAAGCTGTTACACGGGACGTTGTTCACGTAGCATTAAAATAGAGATAAATGCATTAAATAAAACATTTCACTCACCACCAGACATGGCAAGTCTCAGGCTTTTTGCACAACACTATTGCCTTACAGAAAATGTTGTTCTTTTAAATCGCGAAAATGTTTCAATTAAATAAAGTAACATTTTTTGTATTAAAATACTGGTATCCAGAACGCCGGAGGATTGGCAGCCCTGCTCCTCTTAATAGAAACATATATAGTTAACCAGCACTTTATCACATTTTATAGGAAACAATACGGAATTTCTTATTTGTATGGCCTTACATATACCTCAGTCATAAAAATGTAAAATTTTGTGCCAATTAATATACGCAATTGCGAAAATGAAATCGCAACCAATGAGAAAAGGAAGGCCAAGTAAAATCGTGTAAATCGAGGAATCTTTCTTCGTAGTGTGGGAAAATACCACTACAAAAATTAATTTAGGTGGTATTTGGTGTGAAATGTTTATATGTATTCATTCCTGTCCTATTTATCTTTTTTATTATTTGTAATTTGCTGCATTTTCCCTTTGCACGTGAAAATCTTACAAATTAAAATGAACTCTTTGGGAGAAATTGTTATTCCCTTTTTTTTTTTTTTCTTTTGGCAACAATAAAGTTTATAAAGTTTAATAGAATAATGTCAGTTTATTCAAAATAACGAACTTTTTCCTTTATAATCAAAATAGTTGAATACATAAATAAAGATATTATTCTATATAGTATATAAATACTATTTTCATTTCTGCGTTTAAATCAATTTATATGCAAATAAGAATATATGCAAATATCTATACAAAAGCATTCATTAATTCATTCCTTTTAACTTTGATTTGACTTTAAAAACCATACATACTTTCAGATATAGTTGCTGCGCAACGGTCAAAAGAAAAAAAATTAAATATAAGTAAATTCATAAAATAAATTTTTTTATATTATTCGAACACATGTATAAAATTCCATCATAAGTTATACACCTAATTTAAAAGCTCTGACAAATGTTTTGACAAAATTGCAAACTAATAGGAATAATTTACTACTCTTATTTAAAAATTTCAGCATCAAAAATTTACCATTTAAATCCATTTTTTATATGAGCCATTTCTTTCAACAAATGAAAATTTGAAAATCGTCTGACTTGCCATTGAAAAGCATTACAGGGCAAAATAAAATATTCTATATTTCCCGAACGAATGAACCAAACTTAACCAAAAACCATACAGCTAAGTCCGAGTACCTCATCAACATGCCACATTAATTTCAAGCCGATCGGATGCTTTTTGCGGCAGTTATCGCGGAACAGACGGACAGACAGACAGACAGACAGACAGACAAACGGAAATCAAAACTTTTCGTGTCTCCACAGTAAGCCTTCACTGACGTTTCGGCAATTAAGTTTATAGTACAAAATTGAACAACAAGGAAAAAGTATTCTATTTTTACTAAACTAGAAAAAACAAAGTGCAAACGAAGACTAGCTATATCTATAATAAAGGACGAAAAATCATTCCTGCAGCATAGATTATGAAACACTTTCCAACATATTCAGAATACTATATCAAAACTTCCTAGTTTGCTAAGTTCAAAGATGAACAATTTGGAATACGCATAACGCATTTGAAAACCCAATTTCCGCTATTACTATGAAAAGTGGTTAAAATACACGATGATTTTTTTGCATCCCTGTATATGACCTACAGATATGTACGCATACTACATATTCTGTTAAAAGTTAATTCAGTTAAAGGGATACTACAGTAGAAAGTTTCCACTCAACAATTTCCGGCAATAAATGGATGTTGTTGAAAACTTTTGCGTGACCTTGCATACGATCTATAGAAATTTATACACACCAAGTAAATTTTTTAAAAAGTTAAATTAAAAAAATCATACTACAACTGAAAACGCGCTTCCAGCATTTATTGTTCGTAGGCTTCAATAGTTCAATTATTGCTCATTTTCTTCTATAGCCAAATTCTTTTGTGTGTCCCTGTAAATGAAGATAGGTTCTATGCACGTCATATTCTATAGTAAGAAACTTGTTTTACACCCCAGTGATGTATATCAGTTTCAATATGCTTGAAATATTGTAATATCATTAAAATACACTGGAAACGATTTATCCCTATAGACCGTAATGTAACGGAATTGTTTTGAGTAGCCCTGTAAATGAACCGAAAATGTTACACACTTCATTTTCAATACCAAACGTGCCATAGTAAGCCCCAATAACATTTATCCATTTCATGTCAATCGGACTATTTATGCGAGTTTTTGCTTGGGCAGACGGACAGACAGACAAACCGAATTCATGAACACTTTTGAACTATGTTGAAAGTGTTAAAAATTTCTCTTTATAGTGTCCATATATTATAATTTTTTATTATAAATATACAAAAAAGTAACATGTATTCTAGTCCTTTGGACATTAAAAAGATTCAGGTTTATACGTTATTATTATTATTATTATTATTTAAAGGAAGTAAAAGGTACGCGAATTTTAGCCTGTGGCTATTCAGAATTTATTAGAAAAGGAGAAATCTTTGAGTGAGATGGTGTTTGCGGTATTCCGCTCTAGATGTATTTGCAGGAATTCATCTCAACAGGTAAAATTATTTATTAGAAACTGAATAAAACTTGATCTGATTTTACGGAATCCATTAGTATATAAATAAGATTTACTGTATGTTTTAAGCGAAAAGATTATTTCTGCAGGTTAACCCATTATAGAGCGCGTTTTCTGAAATTTTACGACAAGCATGATTTTAGAGAAACTTTTACTCAAAAATGGCACAAGAATTAAGCTTAAATGCCATTCTAATATGTTTATTGTTCCTGATATGTTTTTTGAATCCGAAATAGCACAACTACTGTGCACAAATATACGTCAATCGGTTACTCTTAAACAAAAATTGATTAATAATTATAAGAAGGAAAATAAGTGTTTCGCTGAATTATTAAAAATAGCAGATAAAGATTTAATTTAGTAAAACCATAGAACTATTTTTTGTGTGAGACAGATTTAAAAGATTAAATCTAGCAAAATATAATCTGGTTTACTCACAGACCTACTTGTATTGAACTTCACAAAATCCGTTTTCTTGAATTTAAAATGCTTTTGATATTTAAGATATAGAATCATAAGTTACTGCAATGACTTCGCTGCAAATGTTCAATATTTCTCAGTTTATAAAACGTTTTAATGATATTAGCCATTTGTCATTGACCATATTTTGGGGAGAAATCGGTTACCAAAACTATTTATACAGTAAAACTGCAACTATACGAATTCCAGTTATCTAGATCGATATCAGTTAGTAACAACATTAACAAAAATAATAACATTTGAACTGTTTGTATTCGTTCGAAAAATATATATACTATATTTTTTAATTCCTATTTAACACAACGTAAGAATTTTCGTACAGCTAGAAATTTTGAATATATATGGATAAATCTAAGTCGATATTTCACAAAAGTCATAGAAATTTTATTTCCCTATTCTTAAATTGTGAGAAAATCCAAAGAATTCCGGCATTTTAGAATTGTATCTGGATGTTTATGTGAAATACAGTTAGTGTTGGATATCGGATGTCACAGATGCGCTAGATGTAAGCTAGAAAAACGAATTAAAAATTAAACATACATTCATTTAATTTATCACTGGGTCAAAACTCTTTACTTTATTGGATATATAAAAAAGTATCTGTCAATTAAAAAATCGTTTTTTAATCCATAAAAGTACATTATAACCACGACCGAAAATATACAGGGTGTTTCAGGACAGCAGTTACAAAGAGATATAGGGTATACTTAGACGATGGAAAATTACGTAGCAATGCATGGTAGGAAACGCTTTTCTAGCACTCCAGTGATGACACAAAACACAAGAAAGGAAGGACAAGAACAGGTTCAGAAAGTATGTTTATTATTCTTAGCACCGCTAAAATACTCGGACAATATTGACAGGGCTGAGGAACTTGTTGCACGCATCGTGGCAGCTGCTGGCGAAGTCCGGGACACGCCGGATTATTTCGAGAAAATTCGATGTTCTATGCGCCACAGATATGATGCCTATATCATAGACCGGGGACGGAATTTCAGACACCTTCTTTGATGACGACCGTTATGTCTTTTTGTTTGTATGTCTTAGGTTTTTGCAGTGCTAAGAATAATAAACATGTTTTCTTACATTTTTCGTGTCCTCCCTTTCTTGTGTTTTCTGTCATCACTACCGAATCAGAAAAGCGTTTCCAACCATGAATTGCTATGTAATTTCTCATCGTGTAATACTTTATCTCTCCTGAAACTTTGTAACCACTGTGCTCCCAGACAACACAAACACATCCTAAGAACATCCGAAAGATGTCATATTCAGGACAAGCTGATATCCTGCGGACCGATGAATTGGTCCTGCCGACCGTTTTAGGACATCCCCTGGGTTTCGAAATGTCCCACCTGTCAACATCCTACGGATGTCATTTCATGACACCTTTTGGACGATTATAGGACACTTGTATGATATCCTCTGGATGGTCCTAATGACATCCTAAAATCATCCAAATAATGTCATATTCAGGATAAGCTGATATCCCGTGGATGGATGCAGTCGTCTTGCAGACAGTAATAGGACATCCCCTGGCTATCGAAATGTCACACCTGTCAACATCCTGTGGATGACTTTTTTTATGATGGCTCGATAACCTCTGGATGGCTTAATGAATGTTACTGCCTACAATTTGCATTTTTGAAATTTATGGCAATTCATTGATGTCTTGTCACTTTTAATTATTATAATCAATTATAACATAATTATTTAATAAATTATATAGCCTGTAAAAAGATTATTCAGTAAACCTTTCTTTTAAAAAAAAATCAATCTTCAAGATATCTTTGTTTATCCAATTTATTAAGTAAAAAATGTTTTCAGTGACAATATAGGAATTTCAAAAATGCAAATTGAAGCTAGTAATATATCTTACACATTTTTGATAAGATTCAAGAATATTTAAGAATTTTGGTAAAATTCCTTACTTGCACACAATAATAGTTTTACATACTTTATTCTTAATTTAAACGAATATTATCCAAAATGGTGCAATTTAAAAATTTTCCATCATAGCTTCATCACTATTTAAGATGTTGTCTTGCAGATATTTTTTAATATCTGGAGTTGAACATTTTTCTAATTTACTATTTTTGCCATAAGAACCATTTTTTCAATGACAATTTTATTCATTTTGCAATTATTTGATTTACTTACTAAAAAAAGCATGGACTACCTGATCCACTATGCACTTTAGGAACACCCAGTATCTGTAACAAATGTTATGCATTTGATTGTCGTGTGATGAAGTGCCACATGAAATTAAAAAGTATAATTTTGTTGCTCCGATGATTGTTTTACATTTTTTTTTTTATAGAAAAAAGCTACTGCATAAGACATCTTAATATTTTTGAAGTCAAATAAATAAAGTACAAAAAGTATGCCATTTTATATTTAGTGACCAAAGCACATTTTACTGTTGTGATAATTAGGCTGTAAAATACAACTTTAAATTTAATGTTTTACTTACCTTTAAATACATTACCTTACTTTAACAAAATATGATAGTGCCATGGATACATTTAACTTTATACAATTGGTAATAGCTCAGTAAATGCCTTTTATGAACATGAAGAATTAACACAAACTGCAGAAAAGTTAAGATACTCTTTTCATACTTTGTTCTTATTTTAATGAATAAGAACGTCTATATTTTAATTGCATTTTAAATGATTGCACATATTACACTAAATGCTGAATATAAAACAATAAACTTAAATTATTTGACAAAGAAAAGTTTAATCTTTACGTAAAAATTATCAAAAGTGAATACCTGAAAATGTTATTCAAAATAAAAAGTCAAAGTTTACTCCTAATTTAATTTAAGACCAGTAAAGGAAAAAAAAAATAAAAGACAAAAAGAAATACTTATAAAATATATTCTGCAGTGTTAAGAATGATAGTACGAAAAAATGATAATCGCAGTTGAATTATTTTGTTTATTAATTATTAAAATAATTCCTATATTAAAAAGCTTAAAGTTACGAATTACACAATAAAACAGTCACATTAAAAGCAAAACAAGTATTTATTTACAATTTTCACAGCAAAATACAAAAAATATTTAAACTTTCACAGTAAAATACAAAACAAATATTTTTTACAACCTTCCACATTACAAAATATAGTTTCAAAACTTTTTTTTAACAACAATCCAACTTTCCAGTTTCTCCTGCCTGCACTTGTCACAAAATAATTTTTACGCTGCACACATCTATAATGAAGAAAAGACAAAATATACATTTCTACTAAACTTTATTGGTGCATCACATTCATTCAAAAGGAATAAATCAATATATATATACACAAGATATACAATAATTTCTTATTGTTTGTTTCTTCAAAAGATCTTTTTGTAAAATTTACAGTTATTTTTAGGAATTTTATTATTTTAAGCCCTAGGAAATGCTTGAAAAAACTATTAAAAAGTACAAAGCAGCATAATTGCACATCTTATTTTATGTCAAACATCAACATGAAGCACCTGTCTCATTTTGTATCAAAAGAGAGTTAATATTTATAACTGATGAGAATACCATTTTTAATAATTAAAAATTATGGTAATTACAAGCAACAGGACCATGCAAAGAGAAAACTGTGCCCAGGGTAAAGTTTAGTTTGCCTGTCCCCCCCCCCCACACACACACAGACCTTCCCAATTAAGGAATGTAAAAAACAAAGTTCCCTGAACCAGAGCCAAGTGGATACATACGGTTCTCCTTTCTAGGGGATCACGTAGCAACCTGTCCCAAAAGGCATCAACTGACGCCCAATCACCACGACATCAACCTGCCATTCGAAACAGCTAAGCGAGGAAGACAGAAGGCCACAACACAACATAGTCTCTGCTGCAGCCTGATAATTTATTACACATGGAATATTTTGACGAGTCCGAGAGTCAAGGAAACATCTGCACAAGGGTGGCTATGTCCCAAAATATATAAGACGCTGCCAAGTAGGCTAAAGCCAGTGGGCCTCCCACTGGTGAACAACAGATACCATCAAACCAACAAGTACTCCATGTTCAGAAACTTCTCACTATGAATTGCTAACATTATACCTCGAGGGTACCCCTCAAGTACTATAAGTGTCAAGCACAAGAGCTACCTCACTTAGAACTCTGCACATCAAACAGGGCAGAACCATCACTCCATAAAGCCGAAAGCTACATGCATCCTAGACTGTCACTAGGCATTATGCCTCGAGGGGAATGTAACAAAACACCTTCCAGGTAGGTACCGAACGAAAGTTCAAGATATCCTTTTTAGAGGCCTACAAGAGTAGAACGGGCGGCCCAATCGCTCCTCTAGGCCACAAGCCGAGATCAAAGCCATGAAAGATCGCAGCTCTCGACCCCAGCCAGACACAAGAAGAAGCCACATAAGGCATGTCACACACTGCAAGAAAAGAGAAGGTAACTGCTAATCCAACCAGCAGCGCAGTAACTTCCCCCTACACACAGTTCAGAAAATTAAACAAAACAGACCTAAAACAATTTCTAAAATGGAAGAAGCCCTTAGTCAGAAATTTGTTTTGGCATGTCGGGTAAGGGATGGTGCAATAACTTTGAAACTAAAAATGGGAAACAAATGAAACTAAAAATAACTACTTTCATTGGGAAAAAAATTCTCGATGTGTATATATAATATATATAACCATTATATAATTATTCATCACTTTTCTCCGTTTATTAAAAATAAAATTAATAAATTGAGCATCAATACATTACACTGACATTATACAAAATAAAGCAGGTTCATCTATTTTTAATTTAATGAATCATTAATGAATTGTGTCTACTATAATGTACCAATATACTGATCACCAACATATAATGAATTAAAATCTTTATGAAATTTTACGGATTGCTTAGGGCACTTCAGTTTTTATTATGCAAACAATTGTTTTAATGCCAAAAAGAGAAAGGGAAGATTTTGTCAACTGAGAGACAAGATGGGTGCTAATTTTTTGAAAGAGGGGCCAGAGAGGTGCTATTATATAAACCAAAAGACAGGTGGGGTGTTATTCTATTATATTTTTTCATAAACATAAAAAACTATAACAAATATCTTAAATAATACTAAATGAGTTTCATACTTTTCTGTTATACAAACCAGGGATATGTTTAGGAAAATTTTAGGTCCTTTAAAGGACCCTTCACAAAATTATTTATCTTAAAACAGGACCCTTCACAAAATTATTTGTCTCTTAAATAGAGATTTCATAGGATGTTTTCGCTTTCAAATTGAACTTTTCCACAAATTTAGTCATTTAAAAATAAAATCAGGCCTGTAAGTAAGCAGTTGAACTCACTAAAGAGCTTATTACTTAGCTTTTTATACAAGAAGGATAAAACATGAAGACATCGATAATTTAAAATTCACAAAATTATGAGTAGAATTTTCACAAAAATAAGAAAAACTTCAGTTTCACAAAAACAGGACCCTGTCAGAAAAGTCTGGACAGATCCCTACAAACACCTTGCCAAAATGTATGCTGATATCACAATCCTATCCATGAAACAGATTTTTATTGCAAACCATGCCAATTTGTTGGGTTATAATTTACAAACAAAAAAAGTTTGCCAGAAAGAAAAACTTTAGCACAAGGACTTAAATAAGCTATTATTATTAAATTATTGGTTCAAATTTATGTAACTAGATTTCATTTTTCGTTAAAAAATGTTATTTTTCACAAAAAAAAAAAATTAAATTTCACGAAAGCAACTTTTACTTTTCATAAAATAGGCCTCATAAAAAACTGCATTGACCCCTGGGGATACCGACTATGAACATTTCACAGTCTAATTAGATACAATTTTGTTGGTGCTGAATATCATACCCAGTCTATTAAGAGAATATAGATCGTTGCAAAATGCTATAACAAAAGCAATATATGTCATTGTTTACAATTCTATCGCATTGATATCGTGTGACGTCTATATATATATATCAAATTAGAGATGCAACGAATATTTGGCCGAAGCCGAATATTCGGCCTGTCTGCCGAATATTCGGCTTCGGCCGAATATCAAGTCCATTATTCGGCCTTGGCCGAATAATACACTGTAATAAATGTTTTTATATTTACACAGTATAACTTTTTAATTTGACAATTTATATTCATCATGTATAATGAAAATTTTATTTGAAATTAACTAACACTTTTTTTCCCATTAACTTTCATACTCCGAATGGGTTTTATCTACCCATTTTTATATAAGAGGCTAATTTAGGAATCATGTTAAAAAAAAATATGCTGTATCAGTAAGTACAAAAAGTATCTGTAATAAGCTAACATAATCTGTTAAATTTAAAATTAATCTATTCAAAATTGTTTTAATACAGCTGTAACAAGCTAATTCAATTTTTTATCATAATGTGAAGTTTAACATTTAACCCTTGTTACATAAAAAAATATTTCTTTCAATAATATTTTGAATTATACCTATAAAGAACATAAATATGATTGATTAGATATAGATGTATTATATGTATAAGATATTTAAGTCGTATATGTTGCAATAGTTAAGGGTTTTTTTTTTTTTTTTTTTTTTTTTTTTTTTTTTTTTTTTTTTAGTAAAATACGCTTAAAAGTGAAATATAATTTAAGTGATTTTTTTAAGCCTGTTACTATTTCTTATTAAATAATGAAAGAAATGTAAATACTAAATTCTTTTAATTAGTATGCATTTACGTTTTAGATATTTTTTTCAAGAATAGCATTGTAATGCCTTAAAAAACAGTTAAAATGTTTTCAATAAACGTAGATTGGGATGCAGAAATAATAATAATCAGCATTCTCAGATGATAGTCTTTCTTTTTTTTTTTTTTTTTTTTTTTTTTTTTTTTTTTTTTTCCCCGTAAATGTTACCTGCTTCTGAAAATAACCTCTCACTATATATGGTACTTCCTGGTGCAGAAAGGTACTTTTTGGCTTATTGTGAAACGTTTAGAAAGTCTTCCGAATTTTTCGCCCACCACCCCAAAGGACGCTGTTGTCTTTCTAGTAGTGGCTGCGAAAGAAAATTACTAATTTCTTTTACTCTTCACATTGAGGCGCACTTTCTAAAGAGGCTTCAATGCTGATAGCAAAAAAAAAAAAAATAATAATAATAATAATAAAGATAAATAAAAATTTTGTTAATTGTGAGCTTTATAAAGTCTACAGTAATTTCTTTCCACCATTTTAGAGGATATTCCTTTCACCCTTTCTATCAGTGGTTTTTCTTAAGATATTAAGATTTTTTATTTTATTTCATCTGAAAGCTGAAACTTATGTTTCCTAGTACTTTTAAAATTTTGTCATTATTTTAAAATGTAACAACAACACATATAATATCTATTAAAATGTAACTAGACAGTACCTGATGAGGAACTTTTGCTAAGATTTTTTTTTTTTTTTTTTTTTGGGGGGGGGGGATGGTCTGAATTATATTATTGAGGCAATTTTTAGGCCGAACATGGCCGAATATTTTTTCAGAGTAAAATAATGCTTTAAAAAATTAAAAATTTGTATATAAATAATTTTTTAAAAGAAAACTACATTTTAAATGTGAAATATACAAGAATTGTGCATATAGTGCATACCATATTTTGTTTTTAGGCAAAAATAAGTTCATTATTCGGCGGCCGAATAGGCCGAATATTCGGCTGCAACTTGACCGAATATTCGGTATTCGGCCAAACCACTATTCGTTGCATCACTATATCAAATGTTTGCTACAAACAATGCTAAGAGACACTTATAACTTCATGACTGAATTAAAAACCTAGTTTTACTTTATTGTATAATATTCATTTGTTCTTTTATTGTAAGTATATATTTGTGTTGATATAGTAAAATAGTGTGAAAGTTTGAAACAGTATATTTTTTAAATGATCACTTTTATACCAACATTTTTTTTTTCTATTTGGCACCAACTATCATGCTTGGTACAATGGTGTTGATATAATAGAAACGCACCTAGAGTTTAAATATTAAAAATCAAATAT
The DNA here is from genome assembly GCA_963932465.1 of Maratus speciosus. Lineage (NCBI taxonomy): Eukaryota > Metazoa > Arthropoda > Arachnida > Araneae > Salticidae > Maratus > Maratus speciosus. Next base: position 196,297,130 of record OZ010792.1, on the reverse strand, counting down.
GTTTCAGAATGTTTACATTCAAAATAAAGCTCATAGCCATAATCAGGCAGGGTTGCAAAAAAGCCGGCTAAAATTAAAAAAAGCCACGCAGGTGGCTTTTATTGGTTTTAACCGGCTTTTTATGGCCAAAATTGGCCTTTTTTGGCCAAAATTGGCTTTTATACAGTGAAGCATTTTAATTATAAATGTCACATTTTTATGTGTTTTTTAATTAGTTTTAAAGACATTCAATTGAGGTAGAAATCAATATAACCCAATTTTTCAATAATGAAGACATTAATATTGGAATAAAAAGTCATACCAATTGCTTTCTCTGGTTTACACTGACCTTAACAAACTTTTTTTTCATTTTTACTGCTTTATATAATTAAAAAGGACAATGGTTGCTTAGTTATACGTTTTATAACTAATTTTAAGGGATATTAATATACAAGTCTTATTTTATTTCTGATAAACACTTTTAAAATCACACATAAAGTCATTTAATAAAAACATCATTTCTCCTTATTAAAACAGTATTAAGAATAACATATGGATTACTTTATACATGAATATGCACTATTTTAAATAGCAACTAGCTTTTCAAAATTCTTATTCAACAAGTTTTATTTGGAGAATTTTTTTTTAATTGTTCTCTTTATTTTACGCACTTACGTGTGCTAAAATTTCCTCAAATGTTATATCCTTCCTAATTTATCTTTCAACATTGTTCATTCAACAATTTTAATCTGTCCGTATGGACATATCTGGAATAAGTTACAAAGCAGCTTAGTAGCAGAAAAACTTTTTATGTATATCATTTTTATAAGTTAGAATATCAATTGCTTATTTCTGGGTGTTCTCAAGTATTATATAAGATAATTTCAGTTATTAAATACATATATGCTATTTAGTTTTAATCAATTTTAAAAGTAAATATCAGTATGTAAGAATGTTTCTATTTTGATGTGTAACATTTTCTTATTCTTTCATATAATCTTTAAAATGCGTGGTATGTGTAGAGCTATAATAAAGAATTCCAAACCAATACTTTAGAGTCTAATTTAATGTATTCTTCTGAATATTTATATACAACCGAAGATCTTTATAACACAAGTCTAAAAATGCAAGGTTGTGTGTTATATGGATCACATCATTAAATTCACCTTATAAACATGGCCAAATATGTCTGAAACATATCAAAATACTTTAGAATACCTTTACAGGGGTCGATCTAGACAAAATTTGGGGCCTATTTAGGGCCCCTTCACAAACATAAATTTAATAAAATGGCCCCCTTCACAAAAATAAATTTAATAAAATGGGCCCCTTCACAAAAATAAATTTAATAAAATGGGCCCTTCACAAAAATAAACTTAATAAAATAGACCCCTTCACAAAATTCCTTTTAATAAAATAGACCCTCTACGTAACATTCTTTTTCATAAAAACTGTTTTAAAATGTGTAATTTGTAAATAAAACCACATCACAAAAAACAAAAACTTTAGCAAAGGGATTTAAAGAATGTTTTTGTTCATAAATTCTTGGTTCGAATTTTAGTAACTGGATTTCAACTTTCGTTACAAAATGTTATTTTTCACAAAAATATAATAAAATTCACAAAAAATAACTTCTATTTTTCGCAAAATGGGCCACAAGAATAAAAATCTGCATCGACCCCTGCTTTATACTGCTTCCTTATTATCAAGAGTTATCCAAATTATAAATTTTTGCATAATATACGTCAGACATTGTTAAATTTACTTTATAAACATGATTCAAATATAACTGACACAACCATCCAAGACATTTTCAAAAGTGTTTATTGCAATAATAGCATTTTTTCAGTAAAATGATCTTAAATTAGGAGATAAAGTTGAAATAATATATCAAATGTAGTCCTCTAGAGAATAGCAATATTTTACAATGGGAAAATGCAGGTGCTTTTTAACTGCAAAAATCATTGTTTACATCTGAAAAGTTGTGCATTATATGGAGAATTGCGTTATATAGTTATAAAGATCTTCTACTGTATTTTTTTTTTTTTTCTGACATAGTGCCTTCACATTTGCATTCTAGCAGTTATAAGGACTTATTTGACAAAATTTAATAGAAGCTTATATTTTTTTAGTAGAAAATATTTATAAGTGTATTAAAAATAAATTAATCCAAATTTTATATGAATTATCTATAAACCACTTTTTTGAAAAATAAAAGCCGGCTTTTTTTATGCAGCTAAAACCAAAAAAAGCCGGCCGGCTTTTTTTGGCCTGGCTAAAAGCCGGCAACCCTGTAACCAGGGGTGTAAAAATCTAAGCACCAGCGGGCAGTCTCTCATCAATAAATTTTATTCATTATTTTTCGTCTAAATTTTTTGTAAGAATGCTAATAAAATTTAAACGAAGAAAACTAATAAAATTTATAGGTGAGAGACGCGTTGGGCACCTACACTTTTACACCCCTGGTCATAACATAAAAAATTTCCAACATAAAATAAAGATTTATTCGAGCTGAAAAAGAATACAAGTTGAATTAAATGTATTTGGCAGGTAAAATGCATAATAGAAAATTTCAATAGTCACACGACTGAAAAAAAATCTTTGACATAAGCATTTTAATAGTCATTGCTTTTTGGCTGGTATGATATTGTAATTTTCTATACATAAGTTAATTTGGGATATCCATAAATAATACTGCAGTACTCAAATTCATGTGAAAAATACCAGGAAAAAAAAAAAAAACATTTCATAATGTTTAAATTATAAAATACAATCGGCCCCACTTAATCGGGTAATGGATAATTGCATACCCCGCTTATATGCATAGAATGCTGTGGAACAGAGACGTTCCCCATAAGGCTAATTTTAAATGTACTCATTTTATCGCATAACAATCCCCGGTTAATTGCATAAATATCGCCAATCTACTAGTAGTAATCCGGATTTTATGAATTCATGTTATAGTGGTGAATGGAAAAAAAAGGAAGAACTTTTTTTTTGTAACAATGGTTTGTTATATTTACAATCAAAGAGCAGAAATAGTCGTGTAAGATGACTTATCTTAATTCTGGCAACTTATGAGAGAGTTGAATTTGGACAATTGTGTTTTTCTTTTAAAGCTTGTCGTACGTATAGTGACTCGATGCTGGGGGGTATTTTTTGAAAAATTCTGGAATCGGGGGAAAGTAGACCAATAAAAGATCAATATTTAGCGCTGGAAGTGGAGAAATGCAATGTCAAGATATGGAAAAAAAAAAAAAAAAAAAAAAAAAAAATTCCTAAAGGATTTTTTGTGTGGGCAAAAGAAAAAAAGAGAAATAAATTGACAAATAATTGAAAAATAAAAAAGAATTTATGCAGAAACTTTTATTTTCAAAGGTATGATTTAAAAACAAAAAATTTCTATTTAACTTTCATTTTAATTTTCACATAAATTATAATGAAAAATTAAACCATGTACCGTAAATAGTGTTATAATACCTTATACTTTATTACATATACTTTTATATAGAGAGTAATAATAAATTATTTATTAAAGTTATTAATACAGTAGTTTTTAATTTATTAGGTAAATAATTATTCTCTATTAATATTTATCATATCTGTGGCATATAATCAAATGATAGCGTTTGCTGATAACATTAATTAATGCATACAATTCAGTGGAACCAACTGTATGCAATTAAGCGGGACTGACTACATTTTAAAATTAAGTCTATTCTCTAAACTTAGGTTGAATTTCTGACAACAGAAACATTTTTAAAATTATCGGAAAAAAAAAGTTTTCATAACAAAGGAAACTTTCTTTTTTTAAATATCAAGATATCCCAAACTGACACAATTCATAATTATGTTTGAAACCAAAACTATTACTATTCAAAGAAAAATATTATACTGTATTAAATAATAATAAAATATAATAATTTAAATATTATAATAAATACATGCTCACATGATCTTATATTTTTTAGAAGAAACAACAACAACAACAAAAAATTCAGTTAAACTTACCACTGTTGGGGAGAATTTTTGATGATTTTTTTTGACAGCATGCAGCTTGATTTGTATATAGATTTTTCACTAATTATTTCCAAGGTATCTAAAATAAAAGAATAACTTTAATAATAATTATGGTGTCAAAGTACAATTTAAAAAACAAAGTTTTACACAGAGATGGTTTTTGAGACTACTGTATATATTTAAAATTATGTGTAAAATATTATAGCTAAAACTACAGGTACTTATCATGGTTTTTTGGTACACCATAATATCCCGTTTATCCACTTTTCTCGATAACGCCCTCTCCCTCCACCTTTTGTTAAAACAAAAGATACTTCTTAGTTATCCCATCGACCAAATTACTGTCGCCAAATTGTAAGATTAAATCCCAATAATGGTTGCCATTCATTAATTGTAAAAGATTAAATGTCAATAATGGCCAATAAAACCATTAATTTGACATTTTATTTGTTTATTTATTAATGTTTTACTAATTTATTTGTTCTTTCGTTATTTAAAATAAAAATTATGTCAATGTATATAATTTGGCGAAATTGGTCGACGGGATAACTAAGAAGTACCAAAAAAAAAAAAAAAATCCCAAGAAAGCATCACCTACTTCCAAAAAAGTTCCACCCTGCATGTCAATGTCAGAATCAATACCAAGTATTTTATTTTTTCGCCACATCAGAAAGGGGCGTGAATTCTAAACATGACATTCCCAACACAGGGATTATTCTGTTCCGAATTTTCTGAAAAATTAAGCATTCGGTTGAGAAAATAAAAATATCAGGCATCAGTCCATAGTCCAACAATTTGGACATAATAAAATGTGAATTTCGACAAACAGTCACAGAAAAAATTAATTTAATCAATCGTTCACAGAAAAAATTGCCAATTTTGTCTTAGGACTGCAAAAAAAACATGAATTACACCAAATGATAGCAGAGACTGCACATTTTGTCTAAAGATCGCGAAAAAAGCCAAATTCGTCAAACGACCGCAGAAAAAACATGAATTTCATCAAAAGATCTTGGAAAAATGCAAATTTCGTCAAAAGATTGCAGAAAAAAGAAATTCAGTCAAAGAATCCAGTGAAAAACACACATTTCATCAAAGGATCGTGAAAATAGACACATTTCAACAAAGGATTGAAATAAAAACCCTGCACATCTCATCAGAGGGTTATGAAAAAAAAAAAAAGAATTTCGTCAAAGTATTACGGAAGAAACGTGGTCAGAGCAATGTGAAAAAAACTCCAGCAAGGTTCACCAAATGTCCCCAAAATCCCCCACAAATATCGTGAAAAAATCTTGTGCAAGCACCCCCAGATTATTTTACAATTTTTCGTCATGTCTTTCTTAGGAGGAGGGGAAATAACAGGATTTTACAGTACAGTTTTAAATAAAGATATTTTAAAAAGTTATAAATGCAATTCTAGTGTGGACCCTAGGCCAATTTTGCAGGGCGCAACGCCTGGCAGCTCTTTTTAACGCGTTTATGTGGCGTCAGAACAGCCTTTTTTACACAGTGTATGCATCTGGCAGCCCTTTTAATTATTTTATACACCCTATGTCCCTTGCTGACATTTATGATGCACCCTTTCGACTCATTTCTTTTCTTAGCTGTGAGGGGAAGGGGGAGGGGGGATAACTCATGAAATATGTCCATTATTTACAGGAAATATTATATAAATTTCAGCATTTGTTTGTGGGGAAGTGTTGCAAAATTTGTCAATCAGTCATGTAGGAGGGGGAAAAAAAGAAATGACAGATTAATTTAGTTAGAGAAAATAATATAATCGCTTATTTTGCCATTCAATCACATGGAAAAAAAACTTTGCAAGTTTTGCCAGTAAATCATGAGGAAAAATCTGGAGTTCATCAATTGCTTCATCGATCTGCCATGAGGAAATTGTGAAATTCAAGTACCGATTATATGCAAAAAAAAAAAAAAGCCCCAAAAGTTTTGCAAATCGGTAGGAAAGGACAAAAAAAGGCAAATTTCACTAATTGGTAGAGATAAAATATCATAAAATTCATCAATCGGTTGGATAAAAAAATTGCCTTTCGGTTTTCAAAAGAAACTGAAATTCGCAAGTCGATCGCTGGAAAAAAAAAAAAAAAAAAAAAAAAAAAAAAAAAAATTGTTCAGGAAGTTGCTTTGAAATACAGCAAAATTTGTTAATCAATCACAGGAAAAAACATGAAATTCAACAGTCAATCGTGAGAGAAAATCATGAAAATTTTCAGCCAGTTGCAGAAAAAAATGCAAAATTCATCAACTGATTGCACGGAATAAATCCTGAAACTCATCAATCAATAAGGAGAAAATTAGCAAAATTCACTCAACTGCAGGAAAATATAGCAAAAATCCACTGATAAAAAGGAGTCTAAACAAACAAATTCAAAAATATTTTTTGCAACACAAGTGCCATTTTTTTTAAAAATTCCAATCCGAGAACCCCCCCCCCCTTTTTTTTTTTTTCTCTAGAGTCAACATGAAGTTCATCTAAAATTTCATAATTACATTAAAGAAAAATATTTAATTTTTTTAATTTAATTGAAATGTAACAACACAAAGTGTTGAGCAACAATGGAGTGCTTTATTTTTTTACTGACCTGTACATAAAAACACAGGATTGAATATTTTTATGTATCGAACAAAATAAAGCAAAAATATATTGTTTACAACATGTAATGAATAGAAAATTGATAATCCAAATGATCTTAAATTTTTAAAGTGACCTGCTACATCATTGTAAACATTTTCAAATTGATTTATTATCTGAATCTTTTAAACAGCCTTGCTACATCAAAAATACTAAAACAAAATTGAACAGATGCTGCAGCCACACCAAGGTTGGTGCTTTTTTTTTTTTTCTTTATGCCCATTTTGGCAAGAAAACCCTGGTCTGAAATACTTGTTGGGCATACTGTGCAAAAACTACATGTTAGTTTTATTATATTTTGAATCAGTTTATTTTATAATGAAAACACACACACATGCACTTTAATATAAAACACACACATTTTTTTATATATATATAAAACACACATTTACGTTATTGCAAAAAAAAAAAAACATTTTTTTTATTATAAGGCACACACATTTACTCTATAATAAATAAAACATTACACATTTTTTTAAAATACAAATTGTTTTATAAAACAGACACAAAGTTTAATTTAATAAAAAACACACTATCTGTTTTGCCGTGTTGTCATACCAGACAAAACATTATGATTTTTGCACCAAAAAGAAATATTGGTGTATCCTACGAGATAACTACCAAAACATATTTTCTAGAAAGAAAACCATATAAAATAGTGTTCACATCTCTTTTAAAAAACAGCCTGGCAGAATTATAGAAATCAGCATTTTTCTTGAATTTTCAGGAGAGGGAGAGGAATATCTCCGCTGGTCCACCCTCTGAATTCATCATTGACATGCATTATCAAGACAAGCTGAAATCATATACATTTTAAAAGCAACGTTAAAAATGCCAGAATAAACAAAAATTTTTTGCGAATTTGTTTATTCTGGCCTTTTTAACGTTGCTTTTAAAATGTATATTATTCTGCGGCATGTAGCATCTTAATAATTAAGCTGAAATCATGCTATGTTTTGAGAGAAATGAACATATAAATCAAATAAGCTTTCCATGGATTACTAGATGTAATATAATAATGCATTTATAGTAAAATCGGCAATGCTAATTCAATTCAGTTACCCTTGAGTATTCGCCTGGAGATGGGCAAGATTTTTTTTGCCGATTTTAAATTTCTTCATTTGTAATTTTTTTATGTTAATATCCGAATCTTTTTTGCCTGTAAATTTGAAATATATACTTTTAAAAATGAATATTTCCTTTATTCTATTGTTTTAAAATTTATGTATATTTGCTGTCTGCTATTTACAAATTCCCCCTCCCTATTTTTCTTTTTACAAATGAGGTTTAGAATGCCAATTTCTGTTTAAAATTTTTCCATTTGGATTGTTTTGTTGTTGTTATTTTTAATCTTTGAATTTTCGAAAATTAAGCTTAAAGTGGTTATAAATGGAAAAAAAAAAAAAAAAAATAGATAGCGGACTCAGGGTGAATAACTCAAGTTATTCCTTAATTCTATAGCACTTGAATATTAATGCCTGCAAATTTTATGTGCATATAAAAATAACTTTGTTAATGCACCAAGAAATTCATACTATTCAGAAGTATTATTAATGTTTTTTCAAGAAGTAATATTAATTTTCAGAAGTATTTTTTTATTTCAAGAAGTAATGGTAATTTTCAGAAGTATTATTTATTTTTTCTAGAAGTAATATTAATTTTCTGAAATATTTTTTTTTTTTCAAGAAAAGCCTTAAATGTATTTAATGTTTTGATATTCAAAAACACCTGCATAGAAATTTAAAAAAAAATATCGTAATAAGAAGTTCAAGTTACCTACCCTGTTTAGAACCTAAATAAACATTGATAAATATTAAATTAATGTGAACAAATAGCGAAAATGGGGTGTCGAAAAACGCGGCTATTTTTCAAATTTATTTTTAAGTGGTTAAAGAAGGAATTTAAAATGTCAGCTTAAATTGATGTGTCTATAAAAAATCTTATACGCCTACTGTTTATTTTGGAATTAAGAATACAATTCATTTAATTCTGTCTGTTTTAACTTTAACATATATTGTAGTTTTAATTCAACCGACAAGAATTGCTGAAATCTTTTTCCTTCTATTCCACGTTTTAATCGTGCGATGACTAGGCCTAATTTCTTTTTTAAATTTCATCTTAATAAAGTAAAAGTTTTTCTAACATAATATAAATATATAGACAGAATAGTTATAAAGAAATGCATTACAAAATGAAAGAAAATTCTTACCTTACATCCACATTCACTTTCTTCATATTTGAATTTGCCATGACCATCGACGGAGAACGGAGGAATCAAAATAAACGCCATTTCTGGTAAGTAGGTTGGCTGGTTTCACGGTTGCATTCTCGAGATCCGTCTTTGAATATCCTCCGGTCGTTTTGAGGACGGTTGCAGCTGGACGGTTTCAATTGGTCCGTTCTTTAGTATTCTGCGGACATTCACAGGATAGTTTTATAGGATATGACGACTACAGGATTTTTAGGATCATTGTAGAGCGTCCGAAGGACGACTGTGGTTGTCTGGGGAAGCACCCTGTAGAATAACCTCTTCCAAGTTACCCGCGATTCCGAAATCATTGTTTATCTTAAGAAAGCACAGAAACTGATATATTTTAGAAATTTTAGAAAACACTTTTAAGTTTATTTTGCTGTCATTGATTTTCGGAAGCTTCGACGAGAAATGTTTACAGTGTGTTGATCGGTTTTCTCAATCCCGATTGTAGGATTTTCGGAAGCTTCAACGAGAAATATTTTCAGTGTGTTAATCGGTTTTCTCAATCACGAATATAGGATTTTCGGATGCTATCCGTTTTCAAATAAACAGTTTCAGGTTCAACAAACACTTTTTTTCTTACAAATTAACGTGATAAATTAACAGCAATAATATGAATGTATTACATGAAGTAACATTAAATGAATATTGCTTTACTCTTCCTATATAAATTCAGTCACTCAGCTGAAAATGTTTATTTGTGAATTGATAGCATCCTAAAAAGCTGTGAGAACTTCACTTCTTACTAGAAAAACTCTCACATAAAGCAAAATATATCTCACATAAGGACCCAGATGTATTAAAAACTTAACCTCTTTTTATTTCAAAGTAAAGAAATGTTTAGGCTGGATTTAAAAGAAACGATGCATCTGAATCCTGAATCAATCTTTCTACTTGAAGTTAGAGTGTCAAATATTTCTAAAGAGCGCCGAAGAAAAGATCTTCCCTGCTAATGGCACATGGGATCTTACCCGATCGACCACTCAGATCGAAAACGAAAGCAGAGAGCGTATGAGCACTCATATGCGTGAGAAAATGAAGCCGAGCCTATCGGAACAAAGTTTGTTAATGATGCAACCAACTTAGGCCCCTAAATGGCCAATATGATACTTCCTTGTTCAGGAGGAGGGGGAGAAAGATTTTCGGGAAGAGGTGGAGAGATCAGCATCAGTTGGATCTGACATTTCAAAGAGATTAGGTTAGTCAAGAATAATCTTTCGGTGAACGTAAAAAGGTGATTTATCACCGGAAAAATTATTTCGAGTCTTTGAAGGTATCTTTATTGAAGTCAGGTTAATGCTTCAGTCTGCTCATTGCAGGGAAACGTGTACTCAGTTTATTATTTTTGCCTATTGTTGTTTTTGTAGAGAAACATTCTGTCGGGAACACTTTTGGTATTTTCTACTACTCACTGAACAATTTTCGCACATTGAAATCTGTTTACTTTGGGATACATCACGGATCAGTTTTATATACTTTCTTAGTGCTATGAAAGACTTTACCTTACTAAAAAGACTATTCCCGTAGAATCAACGAACCCTTCATAAGTTGTGAAGAACTCGCCTAATTAAGTGTTATATTTAATCCAGAAAGTTTAATATATTTTATTTATTTAATAAGCATATTTCTGAATTAAATTGTGCCTCGGCCGTAGACGTCATTAATTCACGCTACCCGTCCTGCATTAATTTCGGGGCATTACAAAGCGATATCCTAGCTTAAGAAAACTGATTAATCTACTATAAAAAAGTATTCGGGAACGTTTCCGAAAATCAGTGGTAGCAAAAGCAAATTTTAGTTAGATATTGTAAGAAACATACCTATTAGATTCTTCTCTATGTCGAAATTTCTGTAAAAGTTTGCAGATCTAAGCCGATCATGACCCCTAGAACACAAAATCACCCCCAGTTAAAAACCTTATATATACATATATAAGTATCTACCTATATATATCACTTTTATATGAATACGATGATTTCCATAATTTTGGACAAATCAATTAAGCCAATGACTACAATTTGTATACATTATATACACAAAATATAAAAATAACGGGGTACCTGATCACAATACCATGACATGAAATTAGAAGAAACATAAATTAATTAAAATATTTATAGAGGAAAATAACAAGATATTATGTATGAAACATAATATGCAGATTGCTGTGGTAACGTCGCCAATTTCCAGCTTATTCTTCATTCAGTGACGTAAGACTGATGAGGTCCATTGTTATCTAAAGTAAAGACGATACTTGAAATATACGTATACTTTAAATATACGTATGCTTAAATATACGTTTAATCGATGTACCCTTATACGTATCCGGATACGTTTAAACGTATATTTTAAGATATTCGTATTTCATAGAAACGTATTATACGTATATCGTTTAAACGTATAACTGAAATACGTATCCCATCGGGAGCACTAATTTGAACTGTTTGTTCTCGTTCGAAAAATATATATACTATATTTTTTTTAATTCCTATTTAATACAACGTAAGAATTTTCGTACAACTGGAAATTTGGAATATATTTGGATAAATCAAAGTTGGTATTTCACCAAAGTCATAGAGATTTTATTTCTCTATTCTTAAATTCTGAGAAAATCCTAAGAATTCCGGCATTTTAGAATTGCATCTGGATGTTTATGTGAAATAAGTTAGTGTTGGATATCGGATGTCATAGATAAGCGTTAAAGCGTTGTATTGTTTCTTTTCTTTGTTTGTTGTTATCCTTGCAGTAAAAGTGATTTTATCATCCCCATAAACATTAAAACTACCTTTATTAAACAGAAGCTGCTTTCGTGAAATTTATATTTTATATCATGAATTCCCTTTTATATTTCCTCTAATTTTCCGGATTCCTGTATATCCAGATTACTACCAAAACACATTAGAGTAGATAATTGATTTTTTGCAGATTAAGAAGAATTTGTATTTTTTTTTTTTTTTTTACAGTGTATGAAAGTGTTGTATTATTTGTTTGATGTTCTCCATACAGTAAAAGTGATCATATCATCCCCATACATTAAACCTATCTTTATTATACAGAAGCTGCTTTCGTAAAATTTATATTTTATAGCATGAATTCTCTTTTATATTTCCTCTAATTCTGCGGATTACTGTATATCCAGATTACTACCAAAACACATTAGACTAGATAATTGATTTTTTTTTTTTTTTTTTTTTCAGATTAACACTAGAACCGCCATTAGGGGTCATTTTGAACCCTGCCAAATTGATATAGCGGATTCAAACTAAAAATTTTCTCACATGTTAAATGTATGCATCAAAAAATTGGCTAATTAAATAAGTTAAATAGTTTTCAATGCTAATTCTGGTATGAAACACTTTTTATAAAACTTGAGTAAAATAACCAGCACAGCGGTTCTAGTGTTAAGAAGAATTTGTATTGTTTTAGTGTATGAAAGTTTTGTATTGTTTCTTTTGTTCGTTTGCTGTTCTCCTTGCAGTAAAAGGGATTTCATCATCCCTATATATTAAACCTATCTTTATTAAACAAAAGTGACTTTATATTTAAATTTATATTTTATAACATGAATTCTCTTTTATGATTCCTCTAATTATCCGAGTTTCTGTATATCCAGATTACTAATCAAAATATTTTCGACTAGATCATTGAATTTTCTCTGTAGTTAGAAAATATAATTAACAGCATTTATAAAAATAGATCGAGTATAACCAATTGGATATCGAAAATCTAATTGGAGCTATGGATTTCTTAGTATAAGATCGTGCTATTTTATATGGAATGTGATACACTTTTGTTTAAAAAATTTATAACAAAAATCGCCTCCAAAGGTACAAGAGAGCCGATAGAGACTATAGAGAGACAGTTCCCCTTACTATATCTTCGATGAGGTATAAATTGAAATGAGAACTAAAAATAGAAATCTCTGAAAGTACCAAAAAATTGAATATCTATTTTTACGAAAAAATGTTTTAAATGCCAAGTTTAAGCCATAACTTAACAAATTTAAGTTAACGCTTGAAGAATCAAACCTAATAGGAACAGGTATATTAAATATTATACAGACATACATACAATAACTACAATAAATACAACTGGAGTGAAAAATTAGCCAGAGCCAGGAATCGAACTCGGGACCACAGTATACACGACTGCTGCTCTAACCACTGAGCTACTCCGGCCGATGCCTGAGTCTGCAATTTCTCACTAATAAACCATGTTGGGGAAGTCACCAGCCATCTATACGACAGCCTTGGATGACCGGACAACGATGAATAGATTTTACTATTACATCGATCTACGATAAATATAATAAAACACACATACTACAATATATATTAAAACACACGGCCGGAGTAGCTCAGTAGTTAGAGCAGCAGTCTTGTATACTCTGGTCCCGGGTTCGATTCCTGGCTCTGGCTGATTTTTCACTCCAGTTGGGTTTATTGTATTTATTGTATGTATGTCTGTATACTATTTATATATACCTTTAACTGTTGAATGCAGGCGTTATTTATGTGTGTATGTGTGTTTTAATCTATATTGTAGTATGTGTGTTTTATTATATCTAATAGGAACACTTCAAAAAAGAGAATAACAATATCGCTGTAAGCATAGAATAAACTTTGTGCTAATTGTAATAAAAATCTAAAATCTTAAACAACGACTTTTACGCACAAATAACATACAAAACGATAAAATACTCATACGATCGTTTTAAGGATACTTCAATCCCCTTCCTCAGTGAGGAAAAAAAAAAAAAAAAAAAAAAAAAAAAAAAAAAAAAAAACAAGAGAGAAATGGGCTTCAAGAACCTCCTGGCTATAGCCCCAGGAACTGGCATATGGATTGATACATATATGGATTCAATCCATATGGATTATGGCATATGGATTCAATCGATAAGCCAGTTCCTGGGGCTATAGCCAGGGTGTTCTTGGAGCCCATTTCTCTCTTTTTTTCTCTCACTGAGGAAGGGGTATCCTTGAAACGATCGTATGAGTATTTTATCGTTTTGTATGTTATTTGTGCGTAAAAGTCGTTGTTTAAGATTTTAGATTTTTATTACAATATCGCTGGTTGAATGTGCCACACGAAGTGAAGTGAAGAACGCTAAATGTGCCACAGGAAGTGAAGTGGATTACACTGAAAGGGCCAGTGATAAGATGCGCGGCGACAGGTGGCCGTTACACAACTTGATCATGTTGTCATTTTTACATCAATGTGATATTTTTAAGCAAGTTGAAAAATATTAAATATATAAATAATAGCAATGTTTACAAATGATATTATTAAGTATTTAAACACTAAGCGAAAGGAAGAAAACTTACATTTTAAAGTTTTGAACTAAGAGCTCAAAAAAGGCGAAGTGGAAAACGTTGTAAGTACCAGAAGTACACTGTAAAAAAAAATCTGCAAAGTTACTAAAGTTATTCTAGGAAACTGGTATTCCTAGAACTTTTTATGTAACGGCAACAACAAAAGTTATGTAACATACACACTTTTGCGCCGAAAATCAGAAAATCTGTAAGGCTACTAAGATTTTTTTAGGAAACTGGGATGCCTAGAACTTTTCATGTAACGACAACCACGGTTACAGACACAACTTTAGAAAGATTACTGTAATTTTAACAGATTCATTTGTAAAGTTACAGATTTCTGTAGCTTTACAAAGACTAATTTTGTAGATGTGCAGCTTTTTTTTGTACAGTTACAGATGAAAGTTTAGTAAGCATGTAACTTTACATCTGTAAAACTACAGATTTTTTTTTTTTTTTTTTTTTTTTTTTTTTTTTTTTTTTTTTTTTTTTACAGTGTATGAGTTTTCCTCTTTTTCGCTCTCTTGAAAAATTTCCTCTTTTGGTCTTTCAGCGTTTTAAAATTTTAGACCTCAAATATATATTTTTTAATTCAAAACTAAATAGTATCCAAAGAATATCATTCCTTCTGTACTTTTTCATTTCAACCTAGGAGGGCTTAAAAAATTTGTTTTCTTAATAAGTCTTTTAAATCCTTTATGCATCATTTTAAAAGTAACTTTTTGTTTGTGATAGTTAAACGTGAATTTTCAAATAACTGTGAAGTTTCTTTTTCAGGTGTGTTCGTAATTATATAAATACGTAGCACCTTTAGTTGTCGTTCAGTCCGTCTGTCTGTCCGTTTGTCTGTCTGTTCGTAAGCATATAGCAGCACAAAAAGCTACCCAAACCAATCGTTTGAAATTTAAAATATATAATTTTTGCATAATTTTGCCGAGTCATTTCAAATTTTATGAAAATCGAACGTATAGTTTAATTACAGGGACAGTCAAAAGTTTTCCGTTACATTACGGCCAATGGGAAAAAATTATTACAAGTGCATTTTAATGATGTTACAGCCTTCCGAATAGTCTAAAATTTTAAGTATATAATTGTTGCAAAATTTTGTCGAGTCATTTCAAATTTTATGAAATTCGGATGCATAGTTTAAATACAGGGACAGTCAAAATTTTTCCGTTACATTACGGCCAATGGGAAAAAATTATTGCAAGTGCATTTTAATGATGTTACAGCCTTTCGAATAGTTTAAAATTTTAAGTATATAATTGTTGCAAAATTTTGTCGAGTCATTTCAAATTTTATGAAAATCGGATGCATAGTATAATTACAGGGAGAGGCAAAAGCTTTCCGTTACATTACGGCCAATGGGAAAAATTATTTCAAGTGCATTTTAATAATGTTATAGCCTTTCGAACAGAATGAAATTAATAGGCACTTATGAAGTGCACTAAAATTTACATTCAGCACAATATGCGGTGCAAAAAAAAAATATATAAAACTAGTTATAGTACGAACGCACCCAATTTGCCACGTTTGGCAAGTGATTTCCAACTTGTTTTCCCATGTTCTGCTGTAATATTAATTTTCAATTTAATATTTAATATTAAATAAATATTCAAAATAATATAAATTTAAAAGATCAACAAAAAACAGATTTTACTTTCTTCATATTTTAGTAAAGTTTAAGAGATCATAATTTCAACTTCATGTTATGATGATTTTACATGACTATACATTTCTAATCAGATGATTTTAAAAATACTGCAACTAAAAAGTTATCTTCCTTTTCAAAGAACAGTGAAGTTTCTTTTTTCAAATGTTTTTCTGTAACATTAATTTTCAATTTAATATTTAGTATTAAATAAAATATTCAAAATAATATGAATATACAAAATTAAAAAAAGAGATTTTACTTTCTTCATATTTTAGTAAAGTTTAAGAGATCATAATTTCAACTTCATGTTATGAGGATTTTACATGACTATACATTTCTAATCAGATGATTTTAAAAATACTGCAACTAAAAAGTTATCTTCCTTTTCAAAGAACAGTGAAGTTTCTTTTTTCAAATGTTCTTCTGTAACATTAATTTTCAATTTAATATTTAGTATTAAATAAAATATTCAAAATAATATGAATATACAAAATTAAAAAAAGAGTTTTTACTTTCTTCATATTTTAGTAAAGTTTAAGAGACCATAATTTCAACTTAATGTTATGATGATTTTACACGACTATACATTTCTAATTAGATGATTTTAAAAATACTGCAACTAAAAAGTTATGTTCCTTTTCAAATAACAGTGAAGTTTCTTTTTGCAAATGTTCTTCTGTAACATTAATTTTCAATTTAATATTTATTATTAAATAAAATATTCAAAATAATATAAAAAAAGATATTTTACTTTCTTCATATTTTATTAAAGTTTAAAAAATTATACTTTCAACTTTAAATGACGATTTTTCAGAATTTTACCTGACTATACATTTCTAATTAAATGATTAAAATACTACAACTGAAAACTCATCTTGCTTAAATAATTAAATTTTCTATAAAAAATATTTACTAAACGTTCATTATTTACCATCTTTCTGAAAGTGAGTTTCAGTCATATACTCATATCAGGTAAATTTCAACCTCCTCTTTATAGAATGCATCGACAACTTATTCATATTTCATTTTTGAAAAATTACTTGTAACTCATGCGTTACTAAGACTTTTGGCGATAAATTTGATACTTGCTATGTGGCAAGTATGCGGCGTTTAAATCGCATGAAGAAATATAATTTTATTAGACGTTTCAAGTTTCTAGACGTAACAGTTACAAATAGATGATAATTTATAACGTTTTTCGTTCATTTAACCTTCTTTAAGTTCGAATTTTTAGAAATCTTTTTCAAAGAGCATTTACATAATTAACCACGATGCAAAATTTCAAGGTTTCATTCCCAACATCTACAATAGTATTCGCAATTTTACAAAGTTTTGTTCCTCCACATTTTTACTGTTCGAATATTTTATAAATTACTCTGCCGCGAGTATTTACGTCCTAAAAGTAACAGTCATGTTTCAAGATTCTGGACCTAACAGTTTTAACTTAATCGAAATATAGAACCTTCATAGAACATTTTCCGTTCATTTCATTCTTTTAAATTTTGAATTTTTTAGCAACCGTTCCAACCTTTAAATCTTAACCACTTCACCGACGACGGGTATAGGGAAATAATGCTTTTACCCCCGACTTTTCTCGGGCCAAACGTTGAAGTGGTAAAGTAACTATCATACGAAATATTTTGTCCCAACTGTATCACAGAAGTCAATTTTATCATACATTTTATAACGTTTTTGCCTCCTGCACCCTTTTAGTGGAAGCTGTTCTCTGAGCGTATCTACCTCTAAAAAATAAGATTCATATCAAATTTAAAGTTTCAATCCCTAACAGTTCAAACAAAATCATATTTTGGAACGTTTTCAGAACGTTTTAAGATAATTTCATTCTTAAAAATGTCCAACTTTTTAGAAACCATTCATACCAATTATCCACATCTTAAAAGTGTTCTTTCCCATTCCTAGCCCCAACAATATCACAGAAATCGCAATTTTAGAATGTTTTCTTGCTTCTGTACTACCTTGAGGATTGTTGTACCGATATTAAATACAATCTGTGTTTGAACTATAGATGGTCACCAGTATTTTATCATGATTTTTTTTATTGCCTTGGTAGTTCTTGAGTTCCTCGGTAGTTCTCTTACAAACAAACAGACAAACGAACATTAATTATTTATTATATTAGTATAGATACGGATTAAGTTTTAATTCTTTTTTATGTAATATGTACATATTTTTTATCATGCAATGTATTTAAAATGTTTTAATTTTTATTATGTAATTTATTTAAAACATTTAAATTTTTATTATGTAACTTATGTATAATTTTTAAATTTTCATTATGTAATAATTTCGCTATAATTTTTATTATGAAACATATTTATACGTAATAACTATTTTATTATGCATTTTTTATTAGCTAATATTTATTGTGTAATATTATATTTTTCTATTATATAATAATTAATTTTGTTTTAATTATTGGACAAATTTATCATTTTTATGATCTAAGACAGAAAACTTTGATACATGTAGTTTTCACAGTATAATAATATTTTTAAATTAGAAAGTTACACAATGAAATATTTTTCAGTAGTATAGCACGGCAGTAACCGGTATAAAGGGCCTTTTAAGTCTTAACAAAAAGTATATGTTTATAGTGTTATACGGGGGAAAATTATATTGCTATTTTTCAGTTATGTAAACTTTTACAAAGCGATAAATCAAGATTCTTCCTATTCTCTAAACATTCAGCGATACGGCACTTGCCGTTATATGAGCGTTAAATCAAATGTGAACGTCAAAGTGCTTGAGAAAATAAAAGCCAGTTTATTGCATTAAGCATGAGTTTGTATTAAGTATGCAGAGTTAATTTACATATGCATGCAGAATCTTTAGGAGATGCATTACGGGCTTTGTTCATCATTAATTGTCTTGGCGAAATTATGGATCCACTCATTTGTTGATATCCCAAGTGGCTCTATGCATTTAAAGCGACGTACCTTGTTTGAAGCAATTAGAAGTACTAGAGCTTTTAAGATTTGATTTTCTTTGATGTGGAGAAAAAGAAAATTTCAAAGTTTAATTTGAACTTATTATAACTAAACAACATAAGAACTTTTAATGGCTTTAAATGTATTCCATCACAATAAAAAGGACATATATATTGTAAGATAAATTCATTATTAAAGAAATTAAAGTATTATACTTTTCTATTTTTTCTACTGAATGTAAGAAATATTTCATTTTTAAGACTTTCCAACATAGTTAAAAAGTGTTTCGGTTTGCCAGTCCCTCTTTCTGTACAATAACACCCGTAAATATACTCGGATTGTTATGTATTTGTTAGACATGTTATTGAGGCTTACAATAACACGCTTGGTATTGAAAATGGAGTATGAAGCATGTACAGTTTATTTACATTTACATGGTCTCCCAAAAGAATTCCGTTAGATTATGGCCCATGGCAGAAATCTGTTACAGTGTATTTTAATGATGTTACACCATTTCAAATGTATTTAAGTATATATATCTTACTCAGGTACCCTACAAGTTACTTACTGTAGAGTATGGTGTGCCTAAAACTTAACATTCATTTACAGGGACACGCAAACACATCGTTTTAAGGATACTTCAATCCCCTTCCTCAGTGAGGAAAAAAAAAAAAAAAAAAAAAACAAGAGAGAAATGGGCTTCAAGAACCTCCTGGCTATAGCCCCAGGAACTGGCATATGGATTGATACATATATGGATTCAATCCATATGGATTATGGCATATGGATTCAATCGATAAGCCAGTTCCTGGGGCTATAGCCAGGGTGTTCTTGGAGCCCATTTCTCTCTTTTTTTCTCTCACTGAGGAAGGGGTATCCTTGAAACGATCGTATGAGTATTTTATCGTTTTGTATGTTATTTGTGCGTAAAAGTCGTTGTTTAAGATTTTAGATTTTTATTACAATATCGCTGGTTGAATGTGCCACACGAAGTGAAGTGAAGAACGCTAAATGTGCCACAGGAAGTGAAGTGGATTACACTGAAAGGGCCAGTGATAAGATGCGCGGCGACAGGTGGCCGTTACACAACTTGATCATGTTGTCATTTTTACATCAATGTGATATTTTTAAGCAAGTTGAAAAATATTAAATATATAAATAATAGCAATGTTTACAAATGATATTATTAAGTATTTAAACACTAAGCGAAAGGAAGAAAACTTACATTTTAAAGTTTTGAACTAAGAGCTCAAAAAAGGCGAAGTGGAAAACGTTGTAAGTACCAGAAGTACACTGTAAAAAAAAATCTGCAAAGTTACTAAAGTTATTCTAGGAAACTGGTATTCCTAGAACTTTTTATGTAACGGCAACAACAAAAGTTATGTAACATACACACTTTTGCGCCGAAAATCAGAAAATCTGTAAGGCTACTAAGATTTTTTTAGGAAACTGGGATGCCTAGAACTTTTCATGTAACGACAACCACGGTTACAGACACAACTTTAGAAAGATTACTGTAATTTTAACAGATTCATTTGTAAAGTTACAGATTTCTGTAGCTTTACAAAGACTAATTTTGTAGATGTGCAGCTTTTTTTTGTACAGTTACAGATGAAAGTTTAGTAAGCATGTAACTTTACATCTGTAAAACTACAGATTTTTTTTTTTTTTTTTTTTTTTTTTTTTTTTTTTTTTTTTACAGTGTATGAGTTTTCCTCTTTTTCGCTCTCTTGAAAAATTTCCTCTTTTGGTCTTTCAGCGTTTTAAAATTTTAGACCTCAAATATATATTTTTTAATTCAAAACTAAATAGTATCCAAAGAATATCATTCCTTCTGTACTTTTTCATTTCAACCTAGGAGGGCTTAAAAAATTTGTTTTCTTAATAAGTCTTTTAAATCCTTTATGCATCATTTTAAAAGTAACTTTTTGTTTGTGATAGTTAAACGTGAATTTTCAAATAACTGTGAAGTTTCTTTTTCAGGTGTGTTCGTAATTATATAAATACGTAGCACCTTTAGTTGTCGTTCAGTCCGTCTGTCTGTCCGTTTGTCTGTCTGTTCGTAAGCATATAGCAGCACAAAAAGCTACCCAAACCAATCGTTTGAAATTTAAAATATATAATTTTTGCATAATTTTGCCGAGTCATTTCAAATTTTATGAAAATCGAACGTATAGTTTAATTACAGGGACAGTCAAAAGTTTTCCGTTACATTACGGCCAATGGGAAAAAATTATTACAAGTGCATTTTAATGATGTTACAGCCTTCCGAATAGTCTAAAATTTTAAGTATATAATTGTTGCAAAATTTTGTCGAGTCATTTCAAATTTTATGAAATTCGGATGCATAGTTTAAATACAGGGACAGTCAAAATTTTTCCGTTACATTACGGCCAATGGGAAAAAATTATTGCAAGTGCATTTTAATGATGTTACAGCCTTTCGAATAGTTTAAAATTTTAAGTATATAATTGTTGCAAAATTTTGTCGAGTCATTTCAAATTTTATGAAAATCGGATGCATAGTATAATTACAGGGAGAGGCAAAAGCTTTCCGTTACATTACGGCCAATGGGAAAAATTATTTCAAGTGCATTTTAATAATGTTATAGCCTTTCGAACAGAATGAAATTAATAGGCACTTATGAAGTGCACTAAAATTTACATTCAGCACAATATGCGGTGCAAAAAAAAAATATATAAAACTAGTTATAGTACGAACGCACCCAATTTGCCACGTTTGGCAAGTGATTTCCAACTTGTTTTCCCATGTTCTGCTGTAATATTAATTTTCAATTTAATATTTAATATTAAATAAATATTCAAAATAATATAAATTTAAAAGATCAACAAAAAACAGATTTTACTTTCTTCATATTTTAGTAAAGTTTAAGAGATCATAATTTCAACTTCATGTTATGATGATTTTACATGACTATACATTTCTAATCAGATGATTTTAAAAATACTGCAACTAAAAAGTTATCTTCCTTTTCAAAGAACAGTGAAGTTTCTTTTTTCAAATGTTTTTCTGTAACATTAATTTTCAATTTAATATTTAGTATTAAATAAAATATTCAAAATAATATGAATATACAAAATTAAAAAAAGAGATTTTACTTTCTTCATATTTTAGTAAAGTTTAAGAGATCATAATTTCAACTTCATGTTATGAGGATTTTACATGACTATACATTTCTAATCAGATGATTTTAAAAATACTGCAACTAAAAAGTTATCTTCCTTTTCAAAGAACAGTGAAGTTTCTTTTTTCAAATGTTCTTCTGTAACATTAATTTTCAATTTAATATTTAGTATTAAATAAAATATTCAAAATAATATGAATATACAAAATTAAAAAAAGAGTTTTTACTTTCTTCATATTTTAGTAAAGTTTAAGAGACCATAATTTCAACTTAATGTTATGATGATTTTACACGACTATACATTTCTAATTAGATGATTTTAAAAATACTGCAACTAAAAAGTTATGTTCCTTTTCAAATAACAGTGAAGTTTCTTTTTGCAAATGTTCTTCTGTAACATTAATTTTCAATTTAATATTTATTATTAAATAAAATATTCAAAATAATATAAAAAAAGATATTTTACTTTCTTCATATTTTATTAAAGTTTAAAAAATTATACTTTCAACTTTAAATGACGATTTTTCAGAATTTTACCTGACTATACATTTCTAATTAAATGATTAAAATACTACAACTGAAAACTCATCTTGCTTAAATAATTAAATTTTCTATAAAAAATATTTACTAAACGTTCATTATTTACCATCTTTCTGAAAGTGAGTTTCAGTCATATACTCATATCAGGTAAATTTCAACCTCCTCTTTATAGAATGCATCGACAACTTATTCATATTTCATTTTTGAAAAATTACTTGTAACTCATGCGTTACTAAGACTTTTGGCGATAAATTTGATACTTGCTATGTGGCAAGTATGCGGCGTTTAAATCGCATGAAGAAATATAATTTTATTAGACGTTTCAAGTTTCTAGACGTAACAGTTACAAATAGATGATAATTTATAACGTTTTTCGTTCATTTAACCTTCTTTAAGTTCGAATTTTTAGAAATCTTTTTCAAAGAGCATTTACATAATTAACCACGATGCAAAATTTCAAGGTTTCATTCCCAACATCTACAATAGTATTCGCAATTTTACAAAGTTTTGTTCCTCCACATTTTTACTGTTCGAATATTTTATAAATTACTCTGCCGCGAGTATTTACGTCCTAAAAGTAACAGTCATGTTTCAAGATTCTGGACCTAACAGTTTTAACTTAATCGAAATATAGAACCTTCATAGAACATTTTCCGTTCATTTCATTCTTTTAAATTTTGAATTTTTTAGCAACCGTTCCAACCTTTAAATCTTAACCACTTCACCGACGACGGGTATAGGGAAATAATGCTTTTACCCCCGACTTTTCTCGGGCCAAACGTTGAAGTGGTAAAGTAACTATCATACGAAATATTTTGTCCCAACTGTATCACAGAAGTCAATTTTATCATACATTTTATAACGTTTTTGCCTCCTGCACCCTTTTAGTGGAAGCTGTTCTCTGAGCGTATCTACCTCTAAAAAATAAGATTCATATCAAATTTAAAGTTTCAATCCCTAACAGTTCAAACAAAATCATATTTTGGAACGTTTTCAGAACGTTTTAAGATAATTTCATTCTTAAAAATGTCCAACTTTTTAGAAACCATTCATACCAATTATCCACATCTTAAAAGTGTTCTTTCCCATTCCTAGCCCCAACAATATCACAGAAATCGCAATTTTAGAATGTTTTCTTGCTTCTGTACTACCTTGAGGATTGTTGTACCGATATTAAATACAATCTGTGTTTGAACTATAGATGGTCACCAGTATTTTATCATGATTTTTTTTATTGCCTTGGTAGTTCTTGAGTTCCTCGGTAGTTCTCTTACAAACAAACAGACAAACGAACATTAATTATTTATTATATTAGTATAGATACGGATTAAGTTTTAATTCTTTTTTATGTAATATGTACATATTTTTTATCATGCAATGTATTTAAAATGTTTTAATTTTTATTATGTAATTTATTTAAAACATTTAAATTTTTATTATGTAACTTATGTATAATTTTTAAATTTTCATTATGTAATAATTTCGCTATAATTTTTATTATGAAACATATTTATACGTAATAACTATTTTATTATGCATTTTTTATTAGCTAATATTTATTGTGTAATATTATATTTTTCTATTATATAATAATTAATTTTGTTTTAATTATTGGACAAATTTATCATTTTTATGATCTAAGACAGAAAACTTTGATACATGTAGTTTTCACAGTATAATAATATTTTTAAATTAGAAAGTTACACAATGAAATATTTTTCAGTAGTATAGCACGGCAGTAACCGGTATAAAGGGCCTTTTAAGTCTTAACAAAAAGTATATGTTTATAGTGTTATACGGGGGAAAATTATATTGCTATTTTTCAGTTATGTAAACTTTTACAAAGCGATAAATCAAGATTCTTCCTATTCTCTAAACATTCAGCGATACGGCACTTGCCGTTATATGAGCGTTAAATCAAATGTGAACGTCAAAGTGCTTGAGAAAATAAAAGCCAGTTTATTGCATTAAGCATGAGTTTGTATTAAGTATGCAGAGTTAATTTACATATGCATGCAGAATCTTTAGGAGATGCATTACGGGCTTTGTTCATCATTAATTGTCTTGGCGAAATTATGGATCCACTCATTTGTTGATATCCCAAGTGGCTCTATGCATTTAAAGCGACGTACCTTGTTTGAAGCAATTAGAAGTACTAGAGCTTTTAAGATTTGATTTTCTTTGATGTGGAGAAAAAGAAAATTTCAAAGTTTAATTTGAACTTATTATAACTAAACAACATAAGAACTTTTAATGGCTTTAAATGTATTCCATCACAATAAAAAGGACATATATATTGTAAGATAAATTCATTATTAAAGAAATTAAAGTATTATACTTTTCTATTTTTTCTACTGAATGTAAGAAATATTTCATTTTTAAGACTTTCCAACATAGTTAAAAAGTGTTTCGGTTTTCCAGTCCCTCTTTCTGTACAATAACACCCGTAAATATACTCGGATTGTTATGTATTTGTTAGACATGTTATTGAGGCTTACAATAACACGCTTGGTATTGAAAATGGAGTATGAAGCATGTACAGTTTATTTACATTTACATGGTCTCCCAAAAGAATTCCGTTAGATTATGGCCCATGGCAGAAATCTGTTACAGTGTATTTTAATGATGTTACACCATTTCAAATGTATTTAAGTATATATATCTTACTCAGGTACCCTACAAGTTACTTACTGTAGAGTATGGTGTGCCTAAAACTTAACATTCATTTACAGGGACACGCAAACACAGTTTTATCTATGTGCGACAATTTCTGGAAGTGCAATTACGTTTCTCGTATGCGTTTTCCAATTTAAATAATTGTTTTGCATATTACTTGGTGTTTTAAGAAATTTATAGATAATATACAGGGTTGCACAAAAGAATTCAATTTCTTTCTGTTTATTGAAGGAAATCGCTGAAGAGGAATTTAGACGGTGCAAGAAAGGCCGATCGTTGAGGAATGTACAGGCCGAACGTATTTCCTTGAAAAAGCAATTGTTCCTTTTCTGAACCTTGTTCTTCCACCGACTAACCATAGTTTAACGTCGACTACTGATTTCATTAACCGGATTAAAGATTTGAAGCTCAATAAAGTTAGTGTTTAACAAGCTTTGATATAATTTCACTTTTCCCATCAATCGACGTTGACGAAGTAAAAATGTTCATTAATAAATTTATTGATAACGAGCCATCATTAAACTCAGAAATGAAAACCACCGTAAAATCTGGACTTAACCTAGTAACTGGAAATAATATTTTCATTTTTAATAAGAAGATTTATAAGCAGACTAAAGGAGCACCAATGAGTTTCCCCATCTCAAGTATTTTAGCTGATTTCAAATTACGTCTATTTGAAGAAAGAATTTTAACAGACAGCGTTTTAACTGCGTCAGTGTAGTACCGTTATGTGGACGACATTTTCACAGTATGTGATCACGGTTTATCTGAATTGTATGCATTTCTTAACAGAATAACTAATATGGATCCTAACATAAAATTTACCATCAAAATACAAAAGAATAACGAGTTGTCATTTCTTGACGTAATGCTAATCATAAACTTAGCAAAGTTAAAACTTGAGCGCACAGTTTACAGGAAAGAAAATAAGTCTAACAGCACCATTCCTTTCGAAAGTACATCTTCTTTCAAATACAAACTTACTCCTTTCAACTTCTACATAAGACGAGTATTTAGTGTTTGCTCTATTAATCATCTTGAAAATGAATTAAGTACCATTAGAAATATTGCATTTGAGAACGGTTTTCCAAAACGTATTATTGATAAACTAATCAACTCACAGAAAAATCACATGAAGATACAAAAATCTCCCCTGACTAATAGGAGACATTGCAAAATGATGTACATTTCAGTACTTTTTGAAAACGATGCACTTTTTCGCTTTGGCGTGAACTTAATCGCCAATCCTCCAATAAAATTAATAGATATAGTTAGTGCCAAAATAGACCCGATGCCGAAAAATGAAGTTTTTGGAGTATATCTAATTCCACTGAAATCAGAAAATATTTATCGCGAATACATAGGAATGACTTCTTGTAAACTTAAAGATCGTATTAAAGACCATTTGAGAGATTTGATGTACAACCGGCCATCCACAGCCTTGTCAAGTCTTAACCAGAAGTAGAGTATACAAGTTACCCAGCAAAGAAAGAAATAGTGGACCATCAGCTGGAAAAAAGATGGCAGCCAGCACTGCCATCAGCGGTAAAGTGCAATGGTGCCATTACTTAAGCCCGTAAAAGAATGTCCGTGCAGAATAAAGCTGGCCCATTAGTGATGGCCAACAGCAGGCCAGCATTGGTATGCCATCACATTATTTCAATCCGGCACTTTTCCAGCAGTGCTATCATCTATCCTACAGCTATTCCTTTGCTGGCCCAGCACTTTCCCTTACAAAAATGTCTTATAGAATTCTATAAAAAAACTTATAGAAAAAGTATTATAGAATAATGCCCGTTTTTCTATGAGCTAGTTTCACCAGCAGCTATAGAGTTGTTTGTAATAGAAATGTCTATACAAATATTTGAACTTGCAGTTATTTCCATGTGGTCACCCTCCAAGTACTAACCACGCTCGGTGCTGTTTGGTTTTCGTGATCGGACATGAACACGTACTTTTAGCGTATTCTACTACAGCTCGTTGTTTTTGCGCTCTCATTACACTATTTCAAGTTTGTTTCTTTTGGGATTTGCGTTCCCAATCATTAAACTTGTATAGAAATTATTGTATTCTATAGAAATCCTATATATTTTATACGTTGGTTGATTCTCAACTGTGTAAATTACGAAAACCGAAATCCTTTGTAACTGAGTGAAACTTGATTTAAAAAGAAAAAAAAGTGTGTTAGAATTTATTTATTCATTCATTTACTTATTTATTTTGTTGGTGGTAGTGGTGCTATATTATTTACAGTTTTTTAAAAAATAACTTGACATCTTAAGTTGTGTTAAGATATTCATTTCAGATTTGTGTTCAAATTCATTAATTTGCCGCGGGGTGATAAAAATACCTCTTATTTTAATATTGACTTGACAAAATATTTAAAAGTCTAATTAAATTATTATTTGTTAAACTTGAAACGTAATTGTTTAAATATTTTTGAACATCAGATTAAAATATTTGAATAAAAATTACAATTAGTGAATTTTTTGCAAACTTAGATGAATTACGCCACGTATAGCGTAAGGGTTCCCAGAAATAATACTGCAAAAGTTCGTGCTCTTCTTGGTATGATGGACCAGCGCAAGAGATAAAACGGAGGCCCATCAGAATTTTATCTGATGACTTTCAACAGCAAAGTTGACTGAAGCTGTCCAGCAGTGCTCATGCAGTGGTAAACCATTAGCAGGCACTTCTCCATCATTGCCAGCACCTATCTTGCTGCTGGTCAGCAATTTCTTCTTTGCTGAGTAATTTCGAAGATATAAAAATTATATGCCCCTTAAAGAATTATCATGAATTAATTATCCGTGAATAATAGAAATTATTACGGAAGAAAATACTGTTTGTAATGACGTTTTATCCTACAGTATACTCAGAATTTGACTCAATTTGCTTAAAAAATTATAAAACACGTAATATTCCACTTCCCTCTATATCCATATTTTTATTTTCCCAATGTTTTCCGGATCTAAAAATTGACTTTCACTTTCACTCCTATCGAAACCAACTACGTGAAATTTGAAAATAAGACGCTTGTATTTTCTTATTCTCTGACGAAGGCTATGTATATAGTTTAAAATACTAAGGATAATAAAGTACTTTAACACCTTTTTAAATATTTTTTCGTCTTTTAAGCAATTTGCACATAGTGTAACTTAAAAGAACTATCCATATTTTTTCGCTTTTACAGAATATGCGGAACTGTCTCATATACTCACAATCAATCTCAATCACTAAACAAAGACTTTTTTAAGTATACGAGGGTCACTCTCAAATTTTGGAGTGTTAAAAGTAGTTCCCTTCAAGATCAATGCACTTTTGTAGGTGAATTTTTCAAAGATTAAATGTTTCAGCCATTTATTTCTTGGAATATATTAAAAATATTTTTTATAGCCTCATCAATCTAATCTTCGGAATGAAAACGACGTCCACGTAGCTTTTTTTTAGATTAAAAAAATAGCCAAAAGTTATACATAGCAAGATCAAGAGGCTAATGCGGATGCTCTATAATTTTGATGTTTTTTATTCAAAAAATTCGACTATAATCCTTGCTGAATGAGAAAGATGCATTGTCTTGGTGAAGCATGGGTCCCCTATCATTCACCTCTTGAAGAATTTCTGGGAGACACTTTGTGCTGTACCCGTTAGCTGTAACTGTCTTCTCTCCCTATAGCTCAATAGCTTTGACCAGACCTATACTTCTGAAGCACCAGGCATACATTACTTTTTTTTATTGCTTGTTGACTTTTCACCATTGTTGGTTTGAGATCATTTTCAAAGACTCATACTTTACTTTCTTGGCGTATTAGAACACCAAAAACTTTATGTGCATCTCAACACCAGTTATGATTTTAGAAATAATGTGGTGGCCACCATGATTAATTTTAGGGTTTCTTTCCTAATTCTGGCATGCTCTGCTTTTTGGTGTTCTGTTAAACTACGGGGGACCCGACGACAAACTTATTTTTTCTTGTGCAGTTTTTCATGAATACTTTTATGTATAGCTGCAAATCCAATGTTAAGTTCCTTCTGTATCAATTAGTAGGAACATCAATTATCATCAATTAACAGTTTTCTTACGGCCGACATATTTTCTGAGACTGCAATTGACAACGGTCTTCCTGTGTGTTCTTCATCTAAAAGAGAATTTCCACCCCTTCTAAGTTCTGTAAGCAATCAGAGTACAGTGACACGAGATGGGACTTTATTTCCATATGAAACTTGTAGACTTTGAAGATATTTGTCTTTATTTAGCTCTACTTTAAAATCATAGAAAATCATAGCTCGATAAGGCTCTCGCGTCCACTTTATTTTATCTTCTTTCAAAATTTATTCTACTATAGCCAAATTGCAATTGTTGCGACAAATTATCGTCTGCGGACATAAAACAGCTCATTTACATTTCCGACCAGCAATGTTTCGAGGGACGCATATCATCTGCCCCTGTCTCAAAAATTTCAGAGTTACTCTTGTAATAACAGAGTAAGGTCTAAAAACAATTCCTTGTCAAAATAAGTTTTTTGAATAGTAATTTCTTTTATTTAAATTAGTTAATTCATTTTTATATTACATTTTATTCATTCTAAATATATTTAGATTAGATATCCATAACATACAATAAAACAAATATTTAAAATTATAGTATTTTTAATTATGGTTTACAGTTGATTGTCCTCAGATACAATGTTACTTAATTAAACTGTGAGTTTATTACTTATTACTAAAAGTTACTTCTGTTTGTATCTAAAATTTAACGCGACAAAGTCGTAAATGTTAAACTAATATTTTACAAAGATTCGTATGATTTAGACAAAAATTAAATGTAGCATCGCGTTCTGAGAAGAAACATTTTTTTCAATGAATGCACGCCATAATTATATCAGGAAAATATATCTTCTCCACATAACACAAAAATTGCGTAGAAATTCGTTAAAATCGGCTGTACAAAAGAAAAAGAAAAAGCTTTTTCATCAACATATCTTGGTATTACATAATATGAGTTTTTATTTAGTATCGTTACAATCAACCGCAACCACTAAACTATTTTTCATTTAGTATAATTAACAGCGTAAAGTATAAAAACAATTCATTGGAAAAACGAATAACCTACGAATTATTTTCATTTTATTAATTTATTTTATAACATTTTACTGTTTTTACTAATTTTTCTTTCTAATCATGTCTAAAAATTTACCAAACAACAAACAATTATAAATTACTATCTATATTATAAAGGACAAACATATCTATGCATAACGCATACGTCATTTTGCGAATGGCAACACATTGAAATTTGAAATAAAATTTTGGTTTTGCAATTTACTCTACTGCAAATTTTTAAACTTCTAAACATCGCACATTTTAAATCTTTACACCGTCGAGTAAGGATAATGAATGCACGCCATAATTATATCAGGAAAATATATCTTCTCCACATAACACAAAAATTGCGTAGAAATTCGTTAAAATCGGCTGTACAAAAGAAAAAGAAAAAGCTTTTTCATCAACATATCTTGGTATTACATAATATGAGTTTTTATTTAGTATCGTTACAATCAACCGCAACCACTAAACTATTTTTCATTTAGTATAATTAACAGCGTAAAGTATAAAAACAATTCATTGGAAAAACGAATAACCTACGAATTATTTTCATTTTATTAATTTATTTTATAACATTTTACTGTTTTTACTAATTTTTCTTTCTAATCATGTCTAAAAATTTACCAAACAACAAACAATTATAAATTACTATCTATATTATAAAGGACAAACATATCTATGCATAACGCATACGTCATTTTGCGAATGGCAACACATTGAAATTTGAAATAAAATTTGAATATAATCTTTGATAAAATTTGAATAAAATCTTGAATAAAATTTGAAATAAATCTTTACACCGTCGTGTAAGGGGAAAAATGTTCTTTTACATGCAATTTGTTTGAAAGCTATATCTCAATTTATTTCTGAGATATTAATTTAATTTGTAGTTTTTAGTAGAATTTTTCTTATTGTGGCAACAAAAGTACCACATTTCTATTGAAAGTCATTGAAAGTAAACGGAAAATAGTCGAAAATAGAAGATACTGCATCTTTTTGTTGCCATTTTCTCATAAAACCTGAAAAAAAAAGGTGAAATTAAAATATGGGCTATGTCAAGAATATTGTCTGTTTTTCCGTGATAATGACGTCATATGCATACTTTTCTATAGACGAAGTTTAAGACTGGATTGTAAAAGTGGATTGCTTTAGCGGATGCAAGTGACGTCATTTTATAAAAAAGCGTGTATTTTAATTTTTAAACCTGGATTATGTTTTGTAGAAGTGCGTCATTTTCACAGCCTAGCTACTTTGAAATTCTTCACAGGTAAAAATGCTTCACTTTTGAAAATAATGTAATCGAAATCACACACTGATAAAACGCAATGTTTTACAAAATATAGAGAGTCTTTATAAAAGAGAGGTGACATGCAATTACTAGCTAATATTACAGAAATTGATATATTACAGAAATTGATGATTCTCGCCAGGGTGGATTTGCTTCGCCGAGTTAGACAAGCAAACAAATAATGCGTGGTTTAAAGAAATATCATGTTCCTGAAGTTTTTGTCCAAAATTCTCTCGAATAATAAAATTTTAATGCTATTCTTTAGGACATTCTACTATAATTTTATCAAAATAACATAATTTGCTTAATTTAATTTTCCTAATTTTTTATAATCTATATATTTAAAACACAAGTGTGTGTTTTAGTCATCTGCCCTGATCTTTCTGCTAAACCAATTTTACTAATATATATATATTTTTTTAAACTGAAAGCTCTTCATTTGTAGATGTGATCGCACTATCTGTTTTTATTTTTTAATTATCCCCACTTTTATATTTTAATTTTAAAAGCATTTTATGAAATTTCTTCAAAATGGTGAAAATTACATAGCTTTCATTATTGCAGACAAGAGTGAAATAATGAGGTATATTTATCTTTATTCATGCTATTTTCTGATAAAACTTCAAAATTATTGCATAGGGTTTAGTGTCGCAAAATCCCATTAGGAGCAGAATATTATATTAGGGTCGCAATAACGGAAAATGGCATACTTCTTTTGAAAACATGCATTTTTCCTCATAAATTTTCTATATATTGTTTCCTTCTGCATGAGTACTGATACTAAGTTTCAGACACTAGGCGAAATGCTTATTTAAGTGAAAATGATGTCATATTCAAAGAAAACGATCATTTTCTTAGATAAAACTAAACATTTTAACACAAATGCGTCTAAAAAACGTAAATTACGGAAATTTTTACTCTCCAGAATTGAAATTATAATCTCAAGTAAAGAGTGCGTCTGTTCACATAAGAGATGTTTCTGTCAATCGTAACTTCATGTTTTGAGTTAAAATGATTTTTAAATGATCAAATAAAATACATTTTTTTTTAAATGAGGAATATGGATATGAGAAAAGAGTATGCAAATTTTGAAAATTGCTGTTTTTCATTCCGGAATACCAAGCAAAAAAGCCTCAATTGATAACCACATCCTAATAACTGATCTTTATTATATTTTACTGATTAAGTATCTATCTATATTATAAAGAACAAACATATCTGTGAGTATCGCTGAGATCATTTTGCGAATGACAACACTTCACGATCAAATTTCGGTCTTGAAATTTTCGCTACTGCATTTTGTTAATCTTCTGACCATCGTACATTTTCAATTTTCGTCGCATAGGCAAAAAATGTATTTTCAAATGCAGTTTGTTTAAAAACTGTATCTTAATTGACTGATGTATTATATATTTTTTAAATAATTTTTAAGCATGATTTTTTTAAGTTTATCTTATCACGTGCCGGTTTCAATACATAATAATAATAAACATTTTGCACGTAAAGCAACAAACATTTTTCAGCATTTGTTTCTGACTATTTTTGTATTACGAAATTAATACTTCCTTTAAAAACAAATAAAAGAATAATATTAAAAAAACCACCAATCTGACATATTTGTGAAAGACAAATTAACGAAATTAATACTTTTTATAAACAAATAAAAGAATAATATTGTAAAAACACAAATCTAACATATTTGTAATCGTACAATTTAAATTTTTAGATCACTAAATAGGATTTTTTTTCTTCAAACGGAATTTGTTTGCAAAGTTCATCTCAGTTTATTGATTGTCTATGGTTTTAAAAACAATTTTAAAGCATGAAATATTTTTTAATTTATCTATATCGCGCGGAGCTCGATTACGAAAGATTAATCCGTTTGCACTTAAAACAAAATAAAGACTTCATCATTTCCTTACGGCTAATATCCGTTTAAAAAAATTTCCCTGTGAATAAATAAATAAAATAATAGAAATAAAACACAAATTTAACAGACATATGTATAAGCTCTGAAAATATCAGAATATAAAAAGGATGCCATAAGCAGCAAAATCTTGGTCATATAACTCTTAGCATGCGGCTAATAAGAAAATATCGCTTTTGATAATTTTCAAAAATTTATTTGATTGTATAATTCGTATTTTCCATATGAAAAATGCTTTTTTATTATGTAAGTGGGCAATCTAAAAAATTTATTGCATATAAAAAAAATATTAGTTTTCAATTTAAAAAAAAAAATGTTTTCACCTATATTCTTTAACCCGGGAAGCCCGGGTACAATCCCCTAGTCATTTTAATGCTTGAGATATTCATTAGGTTTGTAACAAAACTAATAGTATTTTCTTTTTAAGTTTTATATCTAATTATTCTCAAATGCAATATTACATAATTTACTAACAAAACCAACATGTATTTTACTACAACAAAATGTAACGTGTCTATTACGTAAAATACAAACGTTTAACTATTATTTTACAAATATTCACATGATTTAGACGAAAATTAAAGACGTCGTGTATTTGAGAGTTAACCTTCGGGGACACCGCTTTGAAAATGCATTCACGTCATGATTATATCAGGAAAATATATCTTGTCTACATAACATAGATGTTGCTTAGAAATTCGTCAAAATAAGCTGTTTAAAAGAAAAAGTGAACCATCAACATATCTGAGCATAACTGAAAATACCGAATTATTTAGTATCCTTACAATCAATCTCAGTCACTAAATATATTCTCATTAAGTATAGTAAACAGTATGGGGTCTAAGAACCAATCATTGGAAAGGTAAGTTTCCTGAGTAATTTGACGTAAAACACCTGTCGTATTAAATGACGTGAGTGTGATGAATTATGGCCATGTATGTTTTTAGACCACGCACCGTCACGTGCTTATGAATATTCTAGCGATATTGTACTTTTCGTGCAATAAATTAGGAAACTATCTAAGAAAAAAGAAGGAAAATCATGTCATATGCTAATCTGCAGGTTTCATGACTTAATATAAAATTTTAATCTAATCTGCTTTATAGCTGAAACGATATGTCAAATATTATTATTTTTTTTTTAACACTTTCTAACATAGTTGAAAAAGTGTTTATGACTTCGAATGAATATTTCTGTCTAATATATTGTTTGTCTGCCATTTGTCTGTCCGTTCTCAAACACGAGTAAATATAAACGGATCGCCTTGAAATTTATATATGTCATTCATATTTACTATGGCATGTTGGGTATCGAAAATGAAGCATGTAGCAGTAACAGCTCCTTTACAGGGACATTCAAAAAATTCCATTACATTACAGCCTAATGAGAAAAATCCTTTACGTTGGTTTTTAAAAACTTTTTACTGTTACAAACTCATTGAAATTTCTATATATAGCTCTGGAAGTACACCACAAGGTGCTTACTTCAGAATATGGTATGGATAGCGTTCATCGTTCATTTTCAGGAACACTCAGAAGAAATCCATTACATTACGGTCTACGGAGAAAACTTGTTTGCGGTGTATTTTATCCATGTTACATATTGGAAATGATATATGTATAACTCTGAGGTGCACTGAAGATATTTACTATAGAATATGATCTGCAAAGCATTCTTCATTGATATACAGGGGCACAAAAAATAATTCGATAACAGTACTCTCTATGAGCAATAATTGCTGGAAGTAGTCAGTTTTTTGTTCTGGTACGTGTTTTTTTAGTCCCCGGTACAGTATGCTATTTCTTTCTCCTAGCGTATTTTGTGTATTCCAAAAAATATCATTACCTTACAGAAGCCAGCGGTAAAACAAAGCAGTACGATTAAATACTCTATAGCAATATTTTTAACTTCTAAGCTAACTTCTATTTTCAATTTTTAGACGTCGTATTGAAAAAAAAAATGTACTTTTTAATGCAATTTGTTTGAAAACTGCATCTCCATTTATTTTTGAAATATTAATTTTTTTTTGTGTAGTTTTTAGAGCCATTTGCTTAATTTCTATAGAAAGTGAAAGAAAAATAGCAATTATATCTTTTTGTTGCCATTTTCCCATAAAAAATTAAAAAAAAATTAATTAAAATACGTGCTATTTTGAAAAAATATAAATGAAGGATTTCTGACAAAACATGGAGCTATTAGAAACTAAACTTAATTTTAAATATTAATGATATCAAACAAATGAAGGCCTGTGAATCTTTAGATAGCCGATTTTTTTCTCGAGTTTTTTAAACGACGAAATCTCTCTCTCTTTTTTTTCTTTTTCTTTTTTTTTTTTTTTTTTTTTTTTTTTTTTTTTTTTTATTTGTGTATTATTTTATTCAGCGATAGTGACATCCTAAGCGTACTTTACTGTAAATGTTGTTTAACACTGGATCGCAAATGATGAATTCTTCAGCGGATGTGGATGACGTCACTTTATGTAAAATGAAATCGCGTGTTATAACTCTTAAAACTGAACTACAGTAGAGTCCCGATTATCGGAGTTTCCGCTTTCACATATTTATTTTCTTCTGATGGACTGATGGCTCGATTATTGTGAAACAGTCATTATAAATGAAGTGTTAAGTGAAGATGAAAGAGCAGCCATAAAATGTTAGAACTCTGATTTTCTGGTCAGAATGGAGAAAAAATGGCCATAATTTTTTTTTGTTTTGGCCATTTTTTTCCCATTCTGTCCAGAAAATCAGAGTTCTATCTTTTTACGGCTGCTCTTTCATCTTCACCTAACACTTCATTTATAATGATTGGTTCATAATAATGGAAGCCATCAGTCCATCAGAAGAAAATGATCCATTCCAAAGGTATAAGTTCGATTAACTTGGATAATCGGGGCTCTACTCTATCTATATTTATATACATATATTTTTTTGTCATCGGGGACGACACAAAATTCTGAAAAAGCAGAATTCCGGTTTTCTTGTCCTTAAACTTTCTTTTTTGCATACTGCTTAGTGTTTTTAAATTTTACAGCTCATACACAGAGCTGCACAAAACATTTGAAGTGCATTTCCGTTTATTGATGGAAATTGCTGAAGGGGAATTTTTAACTGTAGTATGTGTTTTCTAATTAAACTAAATTTTAGCATACTATGTATTATGTGATAAATCTATCTAATATATAAAAATGAAAATTTGTCTGTCTGTCTGTAATTCTATACAAATCCACAGTTTGGAAGCCAGAATTGTGAAATGTTACGTACATGTGTATTAAAACACGACCGAGGCAACTAAAGGAATCCGGAATTGAAGTAATTTATAGTTAATTTTTAATTAATAAAAACCACCAATTTAACAGCAATTTCCTATCAAATTTAAACATTTTCCGTTATAGTAGTTGCCAACAATTAAAAATTCACAAGAAAATTATTACCGCAACAAGTACTTTTCTATTGCAAGATTTACACATGGAAAATTAAAATGAAATAACTAAATAAAGACACAGCCTTGCTTAATGGTACACAAAACATGAACTTTAATAAGCTAAAAGTTAAATTCTACGTTCGAGATGTTCCTACAGCCGTCTTCAGGAAAAGTATGATGGTTAAATGGCTATAAGCTCAGAGTTGAAGGCTTCCTGTGCGAGAGACAATTTGTCGAACATTGACTAAAAGATGCGAAAACAAAAATGTAGTGGTGCCATCCAGTGAAAATAAATACTTATTAATGAAATGAGACCAAATAAATTAAAAGTTCAGTTGAAGAAACCACGAGTGTCGTCATCTACGCATGAGGGCCAGAACCACATCGAACAAAGTTTTCATTAAATTTTTTGGCAACATGATCCAAGTTTAAATTGAAATATTGCAATTAGATACGGAATTATCACTTTACGATGTTATGCCAGATTTTTGGAATATTATAGGATAAGTTAACGTTACAAGGTTTATTCTCACGTGCGATGATTTCAACTGATTCTCTGATTTTACTCTCAAAGGGGTTGTTGCACGGAACTATAATTTTTGCTTCATCAAAGTTAATATTGCAGATTTCATTAGCCAAGTCGAACATAGAAAGAGCTGTATTCTGTTTACGTTGTTTAATGTCCCTGCGATGCCCCATCAAAATCAGATTTTTTTTTTTTGTTTTTCGTTTTTTGAAGGAAATTGAAGAAATTAAGTTTTTAAATGTGTTATGTGTTTTACAAATTTTTTTCAGACAACCTTTTTTACTTTATTAAACTATGAAGTTTTATTATAGTATTCTAAATGTGTTAGAAAGGGTTTCATAATCTATGCTTAACGCATGATTTTACATTTTTGCTTTATAAATAAAATTCGTTAAGCTATATTTAACGTGGTTCATATTTTTAGTAAAATTACTCTTTCATACTGTGCTCATTTAATTTATTAAACATAATCATTCGGCCACAGAAGCATGGTTACTTTTAAGTACGCTTGTTATATTAGAATACAATATGCATTGTAGTTTTTTTATGAGTAGATACAGATTCTCATTTTAAGTAGATTTTTTTACCAGTCCATTCTTTTACAGTTCTGAAATATCAGTGATCACTTCTCGTTAAATCTGTAGTAATTAATTCATAGTATGTAAAAAGATATAGGTATCTATCGACTCGACATAATGTCTAATAAATAAAGCAATATATAAGTTATGCTTATGCCTCAGTATCTCTCTATTCTAAAAAAAAGTAACTACCGCTGTCACCGCCGCCGCCGCCGCCGCCGTCGGTTTTGATTTTTTTGTGACCGGAGGCCTTTCTTCGTTAATATTAACAAAAATAATGCATACAAAAATATGAAAATCCGTGGTTTTATACAGAAATGTTTGATAAACACGCTGATGCAGACAGTTTTCAAATCGAAGAATTATTTTAAGAGTTATTTAATGCTAAAGTTGGACAAAATCGTTCCACTAAAAAAGTTTTATAGCAGCAAAAACTATACATTCCAGTGTAATCATTTTTAGATCATTTTATGCGTTAGAATTTGCCGGAGTGCAGATTGCATTAATTTTTTTATTTTGACTCATTTTTTCAGGTTTTATTTCTATTTTAAATTCAAATTTTCAGCATTTCTAGAGATATTTTTTACAGATTTCAGAAAATTGTACTAATTTAAACTGTTGCCAATTGTATAAAAAATGCAAGCAATAATGTTTGCTTCAAATTAAAAATTTATTTACACGTGACTATTATAAACAGGAAAAAAACTTTCAAATTAGAATTAAATAATTACGTATAAAAAGCAGGAACTTATTAAAAATTACGTCTTAAAAAGTATACACGTGAATTTTAAAAGAGAAAGGATATTGTAAAATAATAAATTCATTAACATGCGTTAGAAGTCTTAGGAGAAATGACGTCATATTTACGTCACATTATAGTTATTACATAAAATGAACACAAAATAATATTGCAAAAAAGTTTAAATTTAGAAATTGCGCTAGACATTTATTTGATATTTTGAGAATTAATTTAAAATATCTCATTTAAAAGAACTTTCTTTTCGCTTTGTTAAAAAATACCAGGAGACAAAGACTCTCTTTACTTAATTCCTTTTATATTAGCTTATTTTGAAATGTTGTTACACGTGTCTACGTCATCAAGTTATTTTTATTTCGACCTTTTATTTGTGTTTTTATTAATGTTGTACGAATTTATTTGTTCTTTCGTTATTTAAAATAAAAATTATATCAATTTGTATAATTTGGCGAGTGGTTTGGCGATTTATATAATTTGGCGAAATTGGTCGACAGGATAATCAAGTAGTACAGCAGCGGATTTGGCGTTAAAATTCCCCAGTCAAAGAGAAATGAATAGAAATTCGTTTGTAGGGAGATCGCCACTGTTTTTTAAATTATAATTCAATCTTTCGAAATCTTTTTAAAGCCGATCAAATTAGCGTGCATTTAGAGTCTGCGGTGTCTGGACGGGGGTTGGCGAGCGTAGCTCGTAGGGGGCCGAGCCCCCTAGTGTATGTAAAATAAGGTACTAACTTTCTCTTTTAGAATAATAATACACACTTTTGATACTTTATTCAAATTCCTTGAATGGAATGAAACTATATATATAGTCTAAACATGTTTCCTTGAATTTCATATAGATATTTAAAAAAAAAGTACTTTAGATATCCGTCTATAAATAAAAAATAATAGAATTACACAGGGAAAAGTGCCGGAATCATTCAATTAGTAACCTAGAAAAACCATACAGAAATCAAGTACACAATAAATTAATTTAATAAAGAAGAAAACATTATAAGTTTTGTGGTTATTATCAAATATGTCCTTTTCTTTTTATTTAAACTATAGCTGGAGTTAGCCTTCTTACAAGGAGAGAGTCCGAGGTTAGTGTCAAGGAATGCGATGAACATTTGTGTATCGATTGAGTTTAGTTAGTATATAAATATATAATCTCCATAAAGCGCAAACCCCAGGCGGTCTTGAGAAAATAAGTCGCAAAGTTTAAGATACAGTTTATAATCGGATAAATTTCCTTCTTTGGCAAGCTGTTTAGTAGCATGGTCGGCAGCATGCGGTGTTTAAGATTTTTCTATCCGAGTTCAAATCCGGTTCGGACTTGTTTGTCGGAACGAAAATTTTTATCAATCCTTTTCGAACCGCAATTGAAAAAATATGTATAATAATTGAAATTTACCAAAAAATATGAGTAAAATGTATGTTTTGTAGCATATAAGTGCTTTTTTAACTACGAAATTTTGCATGTTTAAATATATAATTTAAAAAAAACCCCGCATATTAATATGTTTATAGACTGGAAATTTTTGTAGTTATTTAAAATTATTTTTATTTACAGTTATTTCAATCAATAATTTACTATTTTTTACAGAGAAATAAATTAAAACATGCTTGAATTATTAATGTGAATGAATTAAATGCTTGAATAATTATATTATTTTAGTTTTCTTTTTATATGAATGTATTTCGAATTTGATGATTTTTTTAATGCACTTTTTAAAATTCTTAATATGACTTTTTTTTCAGACTTTTGTTTTGTAATTATTACCTACGTGATAACAATTTTCAGCAATTCAATATCTTTTTAGAGCTTATTTTCAAGCAAAAAGACATTTATTCTAACTATAATCATAAGAATCCAAGATTTTTAAAATTCAAAAGTTAAAAAACTAGTTGGGAAAAAAACGATACATTTATTTCACTGTGAAAAATAGTAACTTATTTATGTAAATGACAGTAAATAAATTTTAAAATTAGCTTAATTTTATGGTCTATAAAAGTTCCAATTGACTTTTTTAGTTTGTTATTATTATCATTTATTTATTTTTTCTTTAGTTTTCATTAAATATATAAGCATGCAGAGATTAGCAGTTAAAATTGCATTTAAATAATTAAACTGCATTATATAAAAATATTAAACAAGAGAAAAAATGATTTCCGAAAGAAATTACTACGTAGGAACTTATTCTAATTTAAAATGAGGAATCCCCGAATTTAAAAAATCATATTAAAAATATAAAAGCATATTTTTAATAAACCATGAAATATTTGAAGTTTTTGAATGAGGAAACAAAATAAAAATAACATATTTGTTCACTTATTTTAATTTATTTATCTGTTAAAATTTTTACATATTCATTGAAATAACTGTAAATAATTTTAAATAAATACAAAAAATTTCTGATCTATAGACATATAAATAATATGTGGATTTTCTTCATTATATAGTTAAACATGCAAAATTTCGTAGTTAAAAAAGCACTCATGTGCATATTTTTTAAATTGCGGCTCGAAAATGATTAATTAAAATGTTCGTTCCGAAAAACACGTCCGAGCTGGATTTGAACTCGGGTAGAAAAATCTCAGATCCCGCATGTTGCCAACCATGCTACTGAACCGCTTAACAAGGAAATACATTTATCCGATTATAAACTATAGCTTAAACTTTGCGACTTATTTTCTCAAGATCTCCCGGGGGTTGCGCTTTATGGAGGTCATATATTTATGTACTAACTATAGTCTATCGATACACAAATGTTCATCGCATTCGGTGACACATACCTTGGACCCTCTCCTTGCTAGACTATCAAACGTAATATTTTTCATTTTCCCAAAAGCTAATGAAAGGTCAGTTGTTTAAATATGCTCACTCTTTTTTGGTAAAATTTGGTAAATTTGGAATGTTGTTGTTCATACTTTATAATTTTTCATGTGAATTTATTATCAATTTTCGTAATTTAAAGCATGTTTTTGAATTAAATGTGCCTAGATTACGTTTCGGTCTGTTCATTGTATCTCAGTAAAAAGAAAATTTTCAATCCGATAATTTTTGAAATATATAAATTATAGTTTCTTACGCAGAATTATCATTAATATCCTGAAATTATGACACCTTGTTAACTTTTCTAGATTTAAGAAAAATGGA
The DNA here is from genome assembly GCA_963932465.1 of Maratus speciosus. NCBI lineage: Eukaryota > Metazoa > Arthropoda > Arachnida > Araneae > Salticidae > Maratus > Maratus speciosus. Next base: position 196,255,206 of record OZ010792.1, on the reverse strand, counting down.
AAACTATATAATTTAACCGATTCAACAGGACAAAGGGCTTCAAATGTGCCAAATATGGCTGTTACAATTTGAAAAACTATATTGGTAGAACTTTTACTGTGCATACAACATACGAAGAATATTTTCTGTATTTCATTAATTAGTTGGCATTAATTATTTCCTGTCTGTTGCTAATTATATTTATTTTTGTCGGATTATTTGCCACTGAATTATTAGGGGTGATCGCTTTTCTTTAAGTAACGTTCACCTCTACTTTCTTTCTGTTATTTTTCACGTTATGCTTAAATAAATTTACTCCAGAAGTCTCGAAATAATTTGTATGCTTTATTTCTTTTCGTTCTGTTTACGTATGTTATTTTTACAATAAATTTCATAGTGTAAGGCACGTTCATTGCTAAAAGTTGATTGCGTATAGGTTACGTGCAGGTCACGCCATTGTAATGACGCTGCTTTCAGTTTGTTACTTTACGTCTAGTGCAACAGTTGTGTGAATTGTATTGCTCTACGAAACTGTTTATCTTTGCTGTATTAAATAAAAACGGACATTAAAATCGCACATCTCCCCGCCTGTGAACTGTGGTCGTTGATAAGATTTTTTGTTTGAATTTTTTTTTCTCTGGCGGATATTTACACATTGAAATTTATGTTGGGAATCTCGGAATGAGGAAATAATGTAGGACTAATGTGTATGTTGAGCAAAGAAGTTGAGACCCGTCTTCGCTGAGTAAAGTGAATGCAAAAATTCTGGAAAATAGTGTGTTCACAAAATTTTGAATTGCATGAAGTGATTCCAGATATTTTTAGGCCGTCAATGTCTACGGTGTGATCCAGAAACAGAAATCGCTGCACAGAAATCACTGAACGGAATGACGGTGAGTTTCTACGACGAAGGAATACAAAGACGATCTTACTATACGACAAATGTATCAATAAAAATGGTAACTACGTAATGTATTCATTGTAATATAGTAGAATAATATACATAGTAACATTTGGCAATAAACATATTTTAAAATGTATATTCCTTATTTTTAAACACCTAATCGTTTTTTAGTTTGTGGACACGCCTCGTACACATTTTCTTTTCCTTCTATCTTTCCTTTGTAGAAATCTATTTTTCCTTTTCTCTTCGACAACACCGCTCAATTTACTTTTGTAAGAATAAAACAAATAACTTCTATGAGTACTAGTCGATACTTAATACAGATCGGGACACTGAAGATTAATTTATCTTAAGGGTTTTATCACAAAATAGAAAATCATTCAATCATGAAAAATAACGTTTAGATGCCAATAACGTGCCAATACTACATAGTCAGCTCTGTTGTCATAATTGAAAGTTTAATGATTAATTTTGCTGTCGAATGCCTAACTGTAACTTGGATCTACCAACTAGAGAAATACAGAAAGGAAAATAATCATGTGCCAATAATAAGTTACATTATGCTTTTCTTAATAACTTACAAAAAACTTAGGCAATATTGTAAATGTATATTTCAATAGGTATTCAATTTATCATTTACGTCGGTGACTAGTTTGACAAGTATTCATATATCATATCGCTGCACATGCAGCCCTTAATTTACATTTACAAATTTAAATTAATGTTTATTTAGTAGAAGAGCATGTTATGTATTAAAAGTTTTGTCCAATATTTAGATTATAACTTTTAAAGTCGTTATTTTACTCAACAAAATTCTGCTACTTCTGAACTTCCTTCAGATACGCACATGTACGAATATATGCACTAGAATGATTCTGTGTTTCCACTAGTTTCATTGGTTAATCGGGCGCTGCTTTTATTGGGATTGAAGAACTGACATGATGAAGGTCTGAGTAGATTTCAAATACAATTTTCATTTTTGGGTATTTAGCTTGTACGTCTATGTGTTCTAACGTTGGTGACTAGTTTGAGAGGTATTCATGTATCATATCCCTGCACATGCAGCTCTTAATTCACATTTACAAATTTAAATTAATGTAGATTTATTAGAAGCACAGCATAAATAGTTTTTAGGTATGTTGTTTTCATATTTTAGTAACTATTTAAAAAACTAAGTATTGATTTCAAAATTAAATCAGTTTAGATTATTCATTCTTCTCAAGTCATTTATTCATGAATGCTAAGCCTGGATTCGCATGCATATATTTTCCAGCAATTCAGTAAAAATCCTCTAATCCTGCATGACTTTTGCAAAATTATAGTATTCCTTGTTTAATGACTCCTCATGTTTATAACAATATGATGGAACTTTAGAATGAGAAATGAAAAAGTATAATTTTTTTGTATAATACAGTTACTACTTAATTAATATATTTATTGTACGGAACATTGTGTACGCGAGCAATACTCGCACTTGACCGTTTCTTTAAATACAGAAAAGTACTATTATTCGTCTTTTTTACTTAGACTGACTCACAGTTTGAATTTGTTATCTTCATCATCTCTATAATATAAATATTAGTAGCAAGAGATCGTGCAAATTATTTTACAACAGGAACAGAAATATTTTTTAATTACTAATTCTCTTAGAACACAAAGTGCCAATAGGCGCATGATCCTGCTTTGTAAGTCATAAACATCCCCTTACTTGCTGATATTTAGCATACATTAAACTACAAGATATAAGTTTAGCTTTAGTAATTAAATAAACGATCATTGCCGTTCTTACATAGCTACTCATAATATGGAACTGAAATATAAGAAAATGGGAGTTTAGTGTGTTTCCCAATAGGCAGCAAAAAGTTCATAATGTGGCATTTGTATTTCTTATAATTGTATTATTAATTATAACTATAATCTCAAAAGAATTTTAATATGAGCTTGAATTTAGAATGATTCTATGTTTAGAGGAAACAAAATAGGTTTTTTCTATCAAAGCACTGAACTGCATATTTAAAGTTTGTGATAAACAAAATGGTCATTATTTTTTTCTTTCTATAGCATGGAAAGAAGGGAATAAAAACATTTTTTATAAAAATCACAGAAAGAAAAAATTGAAATAATAATAAACGAAGAACACTGTCACTGTTACGTGACAATACAAAAATGGTGCACTTAGATATAAATGAAATGTTAATGTTAGTGTAATAGTGAGTTATTTGAAAAACTCTAATGATATAACTTTTGTTTAAACTGAAATAAGAAGAAACAATATATATAACGGCATTCTTATACGTGTTCTCCTATTTAAAAAAAAATGCCAAATATCGTCATGTATTTTTTTCTTCTACTTTAATCGCATAAAAAATGTATCAAGAAATTACATGTATTATCACCTATTAAAACACAGTAAAAATGTGTTCTTTTGGTAACTTTTAATATATATATATATATATATATATAAAGTTGTAATTATGACAGAAGATCGCACATAGGGCTTATCCTTTAACTAATACATTGAAATCGTTAATTTATAATTATTAAATTCTTTACTCTTTCAATAAAAACTTATGCAGCAGCACGATTAAACTTAATTTTTAAATTATAACAACTGAAAGACATTTTTTAAAATCTAATTAAACAAATAACAAGAAATGTTTTTCAGACAATTGTAACAGAATATGTTTCTATATCTGAAAATCATATTTAATTACATGATTTAATTTTAGCTTAACAAAATTGAAGACTTTAAAATAGCAAATAAATAAGAACTTTCTTTTAATTAAATCCATCAGACAATGAAATGTAGTCAATTTAAAATTTCGCAATTTCTCGAAAAAAGGAAAAAAAGTAATTGATAAAATATTTTACAACTTATGTTATGAAAATGGCAAAAAAAAAAAAAAAAAAAACATAATACTAATAATAAACAAAAAAAATAATGAATAAAAAATGCAAAAATTCTGTACAATTAAATCTATTGGATAATAAAACCTTCTTCAGAGAGTTAAGAAAAAAAAATCTTAACTCTCATGCCAAGCATTGTACCGGGAACCATTTTGATTAACACTACAACTTGGTAATCCAGCTTGCATAAAACAGACTGAAATTAAGGTCCTGTTTAAAAATCTCAATCGCAAAAATGGTTGGATGTCATTAAATTAATTCATTTAATTAAACTAATATAAGCGTTTTTCAAAATTTTATGATTTGTCATGTGATCGGAGGTATTCAGCTATAACTATGCAAAAGTTCAAGTATCTAACTTATACAGTTTTTGAGAACGAACTGACAGTTTTGAGAACGAGAGCAGTAAGACGAATAGGATTTCGTCAGATGAACGAATCCCTAAAAATCATCTTTGAGTTACAGAAAGCTGAATAATAGATATCTCCAATTACACTACAAAACTTCTTTATTTGTCCTACAAATTAATATACAAATCTAGATAACTAGATATGAATGTATGGATATTAAGTGTAAATTGAAATAATGGACTAAACCTGAAACGTTATGCATAAAAATATAGAGAGACAATAAGATGTCTGTTATTATCCAAGCAATCACATTAATTTTTTTAATAAAAAGGCACCAAAATTTAAAGGTTAAAGCTAAATTTTAATACATCTGTTCTATTTATAAATATGAATTTAGGGTAATGTTTTATTTTCCTGCCTCTTACTATTTTGTTTGATACGCATTATTTCACCTGACCCTTCTTCAAGAACTTTTTTTTTTAATTTAATGGTTTGTAAGCAAATGAAATATCCATCCTGATATATAATTCATATATGCGTGTTACATATCCTTAATTTCTGAAACTTCATTTTTGAATTTACAAATTGTTTTAGTGAATGTTCTAAATTCATAAGCATTTTTATTCACCCCAAGTATATATATTTTTTAAAGCAGCAAAAATTTGTATCTTTATGTATGCGTCCTGGCTACACTTTATTAATACTACGAATTTTTACATTAAATTTCTTTAAAAAATATTCCAGCGATAAAATTAAGCAAAATCTATTGCATATCTCAGGAAATTAAAAAAGAAAAACAGATAAGATCTTTAACAAGATCTTTAACAAGAAAAAATCTTTAACAAGACCTTTTCACTATACCTATCATTGAATATCAAAAACTTAATACAAGTTTCATTTAAAAGATAAGTGTTCCCCATCAGAAAAGACACGAAGGTCACTGGACTAATTTAGCTTCATTAACTGACTACATAAGGCTTCACCATCATATAACTTTCTGCGATGTATTGTCCAGAAATTCTTTCTTACATTCTATTTCCCTGGGACAAAAGGTAATCTTGCACCGAATCTTTTTTTTTTTTTTTTCCATCTATAACAAAGTCTAGATAAAAGAAGGTATACATATAGAAGTGAAATGAGTCGAACAAGATTGAGACAGGCGAACATAGGTGGGCGTACTAGGTTAGCAACATGAGGTGTCGAACGGGAAGAGACCACCACAAGGTAGTAATTAAGTTAATGTTTTTGCAGAGACTCTGAGTGTCAGGGTCATGATCTCGTATGTCAGACAATTCACGCGTGAGGGATCACTCTAATTAATGCTGCCTCTCAATTTCTTTTAACTTAGTCCGCTTTTAACTTCTCTACTCTCTTCTTCCACAACGGTCGGGTGATTTGCCTGTCTGAATGTAGCTAGGGATTATTGAGTTTTTTCCAAGCTTTCTTAAAAAGAAGCTAATTTTCTTTTCTCCGTTGAGAACTTTTTGTATATATATATTTTTTTTACTACCCAAAAGTTAATGAGGGATTGGTGAGATTTTTTACTTCAATTACAGTTTTCAAAGTAACTTATCGAATACTGCTGAGGGTTTTTTCTCTAGGAAATAATTTTTTTTTTTTACTTTAAAGTGGGAAAAAAAATATGAAATTAAGATTTTCGAAAGTAATAGAGACGTATTTTTTAAATTCTTTATCGGTGTTACGTGGGTTTCATTTTTAATTTTAATCTTTTAAATGAATTCTTCTAAGCTAGGTAACTTTGTAATAGTTTCACGTATAGAGTATAATGGTATTTGCAATTTTACATTAAATATATCGCATAAAAGTAGATTTCATTAAATTATATACTTGTATACTATTTTGTTTGCTAAAATTTTTACATATCAATTTCATTATGTTTGTAGTGAAAAAACATTAAAGTGCACTTCAAATAATCCTCCGCTTCCATAGACCATAGTATAATGGAATTTTTTTGTGTGAATCTGTAGTCGAACTATAAATGCAGTTATGTAGAAAATATGCTGCAGTAAACTTCAATAACATGATAATCAATTACGTGGTAACGGAAGCATATTTACGAAAGTTTGAGTGCTCACAAAAAGGAAAACAGTCGTCTGAGGACGAGACAGAGAGATGGGTCCATGTCATTAAAAACTTTTTAACCCTGTTGGGAAGTTAAATTTTATTTTAGCAGGTATTAGAATTCCCCATCCCAAATGGTTGATTTTCACCACTAAATTTTAATAGTATTCCTCGCTGTAGTAAATCTCAGAAATTCTGTCATTTAATAATGCGAGAAATACCATTAAAATTTAGTGGTATCGAATAGTCATTTGGACGGAGAATTCTCATCCACGTTTTAGGAAAAAAGCATATGAATAAATATTAGAAAGTGCTGTCCACTCTTAGTTATGGTAAAATGTCCGGATACCAGTAGTGAAAATCCTTGAAAAAGATATATAGTTGATAAAAAAAAATTCAAAATAAACACAATAAATGTACTCTGCATACTTATATTAGTCATATGAAAGCTTAAAATACATTAAAACTGCTTAAATATATGCAAAAACAAAAACAACAAAAAATGGATTTCTATATTCAAAACTGCATGAAATTACGTTAAGATAACCACTTCGCCGCACTGTTCGTGTTGAACCGGAATAGCTCAGAAGTTTATGCACTTCGAGACCTTAACACTAGAAGGTTCTACAAGCACTACAGCATAAAATATAATATAAATAGAATTTTTGATGGATTTGGCAAAATTTTACGAACATACAATAACATAACATGTTCCGAGTTATCCACGATTCCGATAAAGCGTTCATTTGTATTCAGTAACACCAGAAACATATATTTAAAAGGTATCCGAGATTTAAAGTATCATTTCTGGAAAAAAAAAAGTTAAAAAAGAGACAGGGAGAGAGAGAGAGAAAATTAGAAAGAAAGAAAGAAAAAACGAAATGTTTCCTAGTAGTTTTTACAGTGCATTAATCGGCTTTCTTAACATGGAATATAGGTTTTCCGCATGTCGCCAATTGTCAAGTAGACATTTTAAAGTTTTGTAGACAATAATGCTAATTTACCAGCATTAATATTAATATTATTTTATTACTTTCCATATATAAACTCTGTTACGTAGCTGAAAATGTTTATATGGGAACTGAGGGCGTCAGTAAAGCCGATAAATCGTGTTGTGAGCACTGATTAATACATCATAGGATAATTCTTGAAAGATGGCCATAGAGGTGAGATGGTTATTCTAAATATTACCAAAACTTGATAATAGATTGCAGCATAAACTTTTTTCGAAGGAAAGAGTTCTACAAGTTCATTCATTGCGACGTGCAGCTGTGATTTTCGATTACAAAAAGTAAATGTAATTATAATTTCTATTTTATTAGTGGTTGAATATTTTTGTTGAGTTATGTATATGAATGTTTTATAATACGTATTTAGCATTTTTTTTTTTTTTTTTTTTTTTTTTTTTTTTTTTTTTACTATACGGATTTTTAAGGCATGTATACAATCCATTTTTTGCTTTCTTGAAGGTGAAAGATTGAGGTGTGTGTGTGGGGGGGGAGGGGGATTCTGTTTGGAAATATTTCTATATTTCTATTATAAGAGCATTATATTTGTACATTTACTAACTCTACAAAATACTAAAAAGAAATTTTTTAAATAAAAGATCTGAGTGGAGTTATAAATATTGCAGAAAATCCCTATAAATTCAAATTTAATTAATTAATTTTAATGGAAAAATCCTCCTAAAATTTATTAAATGATTGTGTAAATCCTCTGATGTAGTTTCAAAAACCCACGAAAAATGCTTTAGAAGATGCAATTTTCAGGAATTCATAATTTGAAACATAAAGGGCTAATAATGTTATGATTTAGATGACACTATAATAGCTTTTTGAACAGCTAGAATAAAATTTGTTTGAGTTTAGTTCCTATTCAATAATTTCTTTTACTTAGTATTATGAAAACGATAACTGGTAAATTTAATGGTGTATTTAATATAAATTGAATTTTTATCATTCCAAAATATTTTCGACAACAATAAAACGCATTACTGAAGAGCTAAAATAAATTTTGTTTGATTTAGTTCTTATTCTCATCCATACTCATTTATATTTATTTTTAACAAAATAAGAGTTATATTCATATTAATTTAATTTTTATTTAATTTTTATTTTTATGAGATCTTTTTAAGACAATTTAATAAAAGTAAGTAAAAGTAAAGTTAATTATCAAAATTCTCGACCTAATAATGTTATGCTTTAGATGGCATTAAAACAAAATTTTAAACAGCTAGAATAATATTTGTTATGTTTTAGTTTTCAATCATTTATATCTTTTTTTTTATTTTGGTATTATGAAAAAGATAATTAGTACTGTTTGTTTTCGGATAGCAAAACTCTCCGCGCTATTGCGCATGCGTCGGGTCTGCTTTGATTTTTATCATAGGGGTGAGTTTGTTTAGCTACATTTTTTAAGAATGCGCTTTTGGGGAAATAATATCGATTTATGTAAAAACGGTTATGTAGTTATTATTTATAAATTACGAAAACTCTTAAATTTTTTTAAAAGTTGTACAACATTTTTGCTTTTTACTAAACATTTTTTTTTTTTGAAAGTTATATTAAAGCTTACTTGTTAAAATATACCTTTAAAACCCTTTAACGGGCGGTGTCCACAAAAAGGACGCCTAATTTTAATTTAAAACTGACAACAGCACCAAGAAAATTTAATTAAAATTTTCTTTTTATGAAATACAGGAAAGTGACGGAATTTTTATATATTAATAAATTCTTTTGTTAATTCTGGTGTCAGTCCACCATTTCATCATTTTACAAACAGCGCAGGAATGAGTTAAATGTTATCCTCCACATCTGCTGAAATTCATCTATACCTTTTTTTTTCTTCAAAGATATTCTTTTTAATTCTTTTTTTAGGTGAACAAAAAACAGTATTACACTCATCTCCTGCTTCTTGACGAATCTTTTTAATAGTGCTATTGGAAACCCCAACAATTTGACTGGTTCGTTTTGTAGAATGAGCTATCGGAACAATTAATTGTCCTTTTTCGACTTCTTGATCACAAAATTGAATGGCATTGTATATAATTTTCTTACTACCACTCCTGAAAGATTTATTTCTACTCTAACTAGCCATTTGAGCACTAAATATACAAGTTTTAATTTGAATTAAAACGAGATATTAATAGAATTTTAAACTTTGATCGGAAGCAAAAAATAACAGTGAAGTAAGCGCCAATCTTAGTGACAATGCATACGAGAACGCAGAAGTAGAATTTCGGAAAATGCCCATCTCAGCGCAATACCCATTTAGATGGTAGAGTCGTCCCACAGTGCTGTGGGCGACTTTCGAAAACGAACAGTAAATTTAATTGTGTATTTAATGTAAATTTAATTGCTATTATTCCAGACTTAAATATTAAAAATTTTTGGCAATAATAAATTGACTTACCATAAAGTACCGAAAGAAAAGCTCTCCTCCCCCCCCCCCCCCCCCCTTTAGCAGACTGCAAATTCTAATGATTTTAAGTGAGGCTTATAATTGGAACTTTTGTAAAAAGGAAAGGGAAATTGGGAAGGTGTGTGTGGTGATGTATATTTAGAATTTATAATATTTCACAGGATTTTCACAATTTGTAAAATAAAATCAGATCAAATTAATATTTTTTGCTTTTAAAATTCGCTTCCATAGAATCTAAGTAGTTTCCATTAATAAAAATAATAAATTAATGAAACAAATTTGCATTAAATAATTAAATTAGATATAAAAAAAGCAACAAAAATTATAAAACTTTAACTCAATATAAATATCTATTAAATCTTATTACATTAAAATCCTGAAAACCGTTAATGCTATCCTTCGAAAGGAATATTCCTTTCAAAGGTCTGGTAGTGCGTACTGAGAAGTATGCCATTCTGATACAATGATATGTAAAGAAATTAAATAAAAATAAATTGCGTAAGATTTTTGCGTAACATTGTTAAAAAAAAAAAAAAAAAAAAAAAAAAAAAAAAAAAAAAAGGAATTTCCTGAAATAACAGCAGGATTGAAAGCGTCAGAAAATAAAACTTAAGGGTGGAGAGCTTATAAATGGCACTTGTCAAAAAAGGAAAAATCCACTTGTATGACAGGCAGGGTTCTCGCTGGCTTTTGACCAACATTAGCGATTTGGCGAATAAGAAATAAAAGACAGTAGCCAAATGAAAAAAATGTTAGCAAAATAGATTCGGCTAGAAACACGGAAAAATCTTTCTTGAACCCCTTATTGTATTTCTTTTTCTCAATATGTTCTAAAATAACACTTTTTTATTTATTTTTATTTTTATTTTTTTTAATTGCTTATCAAATAGAAATTCTATCACCCGCTACTGAACCTATTAATTATAAATGTGTCCTAAATGATTAAAATTTTCAGACATTCATTTAACAGTCTAAATAAAAATTTAAAACAGCTATTTTTGATTTACCATTTTGAAAATATGCACTAAAAATTACAATGAGATTAGAAAAAAATGGCCGGCCAATTATACTTCGCATGCAACTAACAAATAGTATGGAAACTGACTAATTTCAACACCGTATTTCAGCAAAACCTTTCTCTATTCGGCGATTGATGCGAGTAATTTTGTTGGTGCTTGTACCGACGCGACACGTTGCCGGCTCATAGATAGTGTTTAACTAATAGCAGAGAAATACCTATCGCATAACCTTTCTGTGCCTTTGGAAGTTACTAAACTCAACTGGTGATGAGTCAGTATCGCTATAGGTATAGCACACTGCGATTGGACATTTAAAACGACATTAATCTTCAGCAACGCGAATAAGAATCTCGACTGTATTGGCAAACACAAATACACACAAAAACTGCAGAAATTGAGATTTGGCGAGTCTGATTGTTTATTTACTCGCCAAACGAAGCATTTTGTCGCGATTTGGCGCAATGACAAGCGGCAACGAGAATCCTGAAAACAGGGTGGCTCGGGGAGAGGGGGGGGGGTTACTTTCGGTTCTTTATGGTACTGAAAATCTATCTAAAGTATATTTTTAATTCTTATTCTGATTTATTTTCATTCATTTATATTTATACTTTTATTAGTTCTTTTAAAAGTTATTTTTATTTTTAGTTTTATTAGGTTAAAGAGTAATTAGTTGTTCATTTAAATCTTAGTACTTCAGATTTTCAAATATTGCTGCATTTTTCATAGCAATAAAACTTAGCAATTAGAATAATATTTGTTTGATTGCAACTCTTCCAGTATTAAATGAAATTAGGAGAATTTAAAAATGCATAGTACTGGAGATTTAAACTTAATGACTTTTTTATTTGAGAATCATCGTTTTTAAAAATAAGAAAATACTAAACTTTGCATAAATTTTTAAGCAATGCTTTTTTCTTTCGTTCAAGAGAATATGAAAGACGGATTATATTGCATAATTTAAGTGCTTTCTTTGGAGGTTGTTTATTTTTGAATAATGGGAGGACCTTTTAGTGTAAAGGAAAAAAATGCAAAAAATAAATTTAAAAGTTTTAGCATATTTAACTTTCAAAACTTCAAGTGTTATCCAAGTTGTTCTTTAAAACCTTATTTTAAAATGTCAGATAAGTAGCTCTTTTTAATTAATCGAGTAATAAGTTAAGAAAAAACTTGATTGTGAGAAATAGAGAGAGAGAGAGAGAGAGACGAGTAGGGCGAGACAGAGAGAAAAAGAGAGAGATGGGAGAGAGAGAGTAGAGAGCAAGGGGGGGGGGTAGGAACAGAGAGAGAGTTAGAAATATCTTAAGGCTGTTGTAAAATTCAAGCTAATTAATTTGTGACACTATTTTTAATTCATTTTTGTTCAAAAACATATAAAATAGGCAGGTGCTCTTATTAAGATACTATGTTATCGAACCCTGCAATTTTCAATAAAGGCAGGGCAATTTCAGAAAATGCTATCAAAGTTGTCTGTTCTATTCTAATCGAATTAATCTAAATATTCATTTCAAATCAAATCTAATCAGTTTTTACAAACTCGACGAATAATCAACAGTTTTTACGGCACGAAAACATACATTTATTAACAAAATGAACATTAAAAAAAAATCTATTAAGCGCCATTCGATGCAATACATCTAAAGAATTCACATCAACAGCAGATTTATTCTTTTTAGTTCAGAGGTGACCTGTTCAAGCAGAGCATGCGCTGGCTAAATAACTGTTTAGAGAATTAGCCGGAACATTGTCCTTTCGAGCCGAATATTTGGACGCGATCGTGCTGCAAAGGAAAGAAAATAGCCGCCGTCATGAAACAGCAATCAGTTAAATCTCCAGATGTAATTCCTTTATTTCATTGGAGGAAGAGAAAAAAATCTGTTTTATCTCGTATCATTTTAATAATCTTTTCTGGGAATATTATGCTTTTATGTTTAAAAATGAGTTAGAAAATCTTTCAGAAAATTTCGCATTCTTGAAGGTGAAAACAAATTCTTTGAGAACCACTTTAAACAAAACAATCGCAATTTGTTTTCTTGTATTATTTTAAACCACTTATTAACAGTGCTAAAAAAATTTAATATCACTGTCATAGTTATAAGAATATATAAAAACATTTTAAGAATTAAAAAAAAATTAAATACTTTTGTTCAACTGAAATTTAGTTACAAAAGATTTCTGAATTCTTCTTCTGAATTTCTGAATTCTGAAAGAATTTCTTCTATTGTCATAGAAGAAATTCTTAAAATAATGCCAACATTCCTAACTTTTGCTGATAATTTTGTATACTTTGAAGAAATGAGTACACAAATTAAGTAAAAAGTACTCAATTTTAATTACGTGATACACTTAAAATAGCTCCGATCCAAATGTACTCAAAATTGAGAAACACATGTACTCATTTTAATCCCAGGGTTGTGTTCAAATATGATTCGTTATGTAGTGCACCCCTGAACCTATAATTCAAAGTACAAATGTACTAACATTTATTTTCCTTTCTGAGTTATTAGCAAGAAGCGTTTAATTGATTATTTATTATTATTTTTTTTTTTAAATAGCAAAATTATTAGCAAGATTGCCTAGTCGAATATTTTTATAACAAGAGTTTTATTTGTAAGCACTTTTAAATTATTTTAAAGTACTGGACATAATTTAATATTTCAATCATCATGAACATCTTTTATGCCATTATAAATTAAATAAACTATTACAGGGGACAAATTTATCGTTTTGTTTGTGTTTGATAACATGTGATATTTCAAAATTGAGGAAACATATGTTCATTTTTTATCCAAACATACTCAATTCTATATGAATAAGTCGATTTACTCATTTTTGAGTAGTTAATTTTTTTCAGTGTACTTGATCCTTCATTTTGAAATGTAAAATGCCCTAAACCAATAAAGTGAGGTATAACTTGAACACAAATTAAATGTTTCCATTAGACAGAAAAAAAAATCTTATAAACAAACGCATTGGAGTTGAAGGACATAAATTTATTTTAAGTTTTAAATTACTTTCATTCTGAATACACAATATTTCATACAATATCTCTATAACTGCATATCATCAACCGGTGCCAATTTGGGCCACATTTTCCTGGTTCCACTAGCACTTCCATTATTAAAAAATATTATATATGATTTTTCAACGTCGAAATTCAACTGTAACTTAACATGAAACAATGAAGCAAGCTGTATGGTTTTAAAGAGGCAATTTTTTATTTATTTTATTAGCCCCCAGTACGGTATGCTATTTCTTTCTCACAGCTTATTTTGTGTCGTCTCCAAAGAAAAACCTTACCTTACAGAAGCCAGCCCAAAACAAAGCAGATCTATCATTGTACGATTAAATGCTCTATAGCAATTTTTTATATTTCTAAGCGTCGCACATTTTCAATTTTTATACCGTCTTATTGGAAAAAATGTACATTTAAATGCAATTTGTTTGCAAACTGTATTTATATTTATTTTTGAAATATTAATTTATTTTTTGTAGTTTTTAGCACCATTTGTTTAATTTTGGCAACTCAAGTACTCCATTTATGTAGAAAGTAAAGGAAAAATAGTTGAAAATAGCAGTTATATCTTTTTGTTGCCATTTTCTCATAACAACTGAAAGAAAATGTAATTAAAATATGTGCTATTTTGAAAAAAAAATATAAGAGAATAATTTCTGTTAAAACATGGAGCTATTATAAATTACTAAGTATCTATATTAATGTTACAAACAAATGAAGGCCTATGAATTATTAGATAGCCTTTTTTTGTCGAGTTTCTTTAATGACGGCATCTTTTTGCTGCATTTGTGTATTATTTTGGGATAGTGACATCTTATGCATGCTTTACTGCAGATGTTTAAGAGTGGATCGTAAATGTGGAATTCATAAGCGGATGCGAATGACGTCATTTTACATGAAATAAAAGTGTGTGCTTTAAGTCTTAAAATTGAAATAATTTTTATGCTATTTATATTTACATATATATATATATATATATTCATCGGGGGCGACACTAAATTCCCATAAAGCAGAATTCCTGTTTTCTAGTTTTTTAACTATTTTTAAAATTTTGGAACAAAGTAGCCCCTGCTGGGGGCTTCTTAGGTCCATTCATTTATTTTCATATAAAATGAATACATATGTTGGAAGATTGAAACCCCCTTACAATAGGATCTGCTAATGAATTAACACTGCAAACTTCTAAACAAATGTTTTTAACATTTAAACACAATAAACCAGTTGTTAATATTAAAGACACTAGAAACAGTTTTCATCCTGTTATCCTCAGGAACTGGAACAAAAATAATTCATGTAACATTTTGCTATTGTAACATTCGAAAAAAAAAAATTACTTAATACATTTTTTTAAGAGATTTGGTTGTATAAAAGGCATTTCTAAGTAACTGGGGCGACTTCCGGAACGAAAAAGCCTGACACAAAGAAGCCCCGAAAAATTAGTTTTTATGTTAGTTTTATTAAAACGTAAACATTTTCTCTCAAAATAAAGAGTTCAAGGAAAAACTATGTTCACACATGTTTTGCAAGTTACTAAAGGTAATATTTTGACACTTACCTTATTTGTATCTCTTATCCAGATTTTTTCACTATTGAAAGTTTGGGGAGTTAAAATCTACACACCAAAACAGTTGTTTACAAACACATCCAGTTTTGCCACTATCAAAAATTTAAATTACTCCACACTATTCAAATACCCTACAGTAGGGTATATTTTTCAAGGGGAAAAACTCCGAATTATCTTGTATTTTTTGTTCAATAGAGAGAATAAAAACTTTTTTTATGAGATGCACCAAAGTAACACCGCAAGGACCAAAGCGGTTGACGGTACAATTGTTCTTTACATGTATATACAAATCCATTTTAATAACGCGCTTTCACTTTTGCACGCAACGCTTTTCAAATTAATCACTTTTTTCTTATATATATATTTTTTCGCAAATGTATCTTTTTCTTAATCATACAATTCTACTAGGCATCATTTTATTTCTGTAAGTGTTTGATATTTCTGTATATTCACGATCCTCTAAAAAAAATTAAGTATTGCATTAGTTCAAAGACGTTATTGATAAGAAATTGAGACCATTCATATTTGTATACATTGATTTATGGCAGTGTTAGTAAAGACTGTTTTTAGTCCCCGGAATGCTATTTCTTTCTCCCAGCTTATTTTGCCTCCAATAAATAACATTTCCTTGTGTAGGCTAGCCGTAAAACAAAAGCCGATGTTTCATTGTGCGATTAATTACTCCACAGCATTTTTAAAAACTTCTAAGCATCGCACATTTTCAATGTTTATACTGTCGCATTGGGGGAAAAAAGTACTTTTTAATGCAATTTGTTTGATAACTGCATCTTCATCTGTTTTTGAAATATTAATTTTTTTGTAGTTTTTAGCGACATTTGTTTCATTTTGGCAACTCAAGTTCTCTATTTATTGAACAACAAACATACGAGTTGTGTGCTTGACATGAGAACCCGCTTATAAGTTGGAGACAAAATAGCACAAGGAAACATTACAACACAAGAGAAATACAGCCTGGGGGTTCCACACAAAGTGTGTGTGCAATGGAACCAGCGGGAATCGAACCCACAAACTCTTACGCTCGCAAGCGATCAGCAGACTGGTGCTTTGACCCTTCAGCCACAGAGTCCCCGTTCTCCATTTCTGTAGACAGTAAAGAAAAAATTGTTCAAAAATAGCAATTATATCTTTTTGTTGCCATTTTCCCATAAAAATAGAAAAAAAATTAATTAAAATACGTGCTATTTTGAGAAAAATATAAATGAAGGATTTATGATAAAACATGAAGCTATTAAAAAACTATATTTAATTTTAAGCATCTATATTAATGCAAATGACGTCATTTTACATAAAATAAAAGCGTGTGCTTTAAGTTATAAAATTGAAATATGTTTTTCAGTAGAGTCCCGATTATCCGAGTCCCGCTTAACCGAGTTATTTCCTTCTGATGGACTGGTGCTTTCTATTGTTATGAAACAGGCATTATAAATGAAGCGGCAGGTGAAGATAAAAGAGCAGTCGTAAAAAGTTAGAACTCTGATTTTCTGGTCAGAATGGAAAAAAATGGCCATATTTTTTTTTCCCCATTCTGAACAGAAAATCAGAGTTCTAACTTTTTACGACTGCTCTTTCATCTTCACCTAACGCTTCATTTATAATGGGTGTTTCATAATAATAGAAACCACCAGTCCACCAGAAGAAAATGAAGTAATGGAAATGCCGGGGGCGACACTACATTCTGAAAAAGCAGAATTCCTCTTTTTTTTCTTTCTTTCTGTTTTGGACGACAGTACAATAACTATTTAAAACGTTAAAGAAAATTTAAATTTAAAGGGCACCAAAGAAAGTTATAATTATTTTTTCTTCCACGTCTGTACATCAACAAAATTAAATCATAAAGAAATTATCATAAAGAAGTTTTCAATAATTAATTTATTTCTAATTTTCCAGAGGTAAGCTAAATATATATATATATATTGCAACAATACTTTTTAAGGGGGTCCGGGGCTCAAAATTCTAATTTTTTTATTTATAGAGATTTTGTTGTGGATTTTTTTTTCTGAAATATGTTTTTATATAATTAAAATATTGCATGTTAAAATTTTTTTGAAAAAAATTAATTTTTTTTTATTTAAATTTAAAATTTTTAAGCATATTTAATTTTTAATATAACCCTGGGAGTACTTACTCGATTTACAAAATTTTTATACTTTTGTGTACAGAAAATGTGTCATTTTAATTTGTCTTCAGCATTTCTTAAAATATTGATTATGAATTTTATATAAAAGAAAATTTAGTAAAAATATAACTTTTTTATGAGTGAGTTTTGCATTAATTAGCATATTTTCACAATTATTACTCAAAATTAAAATTCCTGAAGAGAATTTATTGGAAATATAGCATGAAATCCCTGCTGAAAATTTCATACATATATCTTGCAAGGAACTTTAGATATATTCTTTTAAAGTTGACAAATCGTGAAAAAATTCATTCTGAGACAAATTAAGTTAAAGTTCTCGTCAGAGGGTAGCTGATGTATAGCTTCTCAAGACAAAAGATATTATATATCTGAATCTAATGAAGATAAAAGTTTATATTCATTTTAACGCTAAAAACACTGTTTTTTTTTTTGTTTTTTTTAAGCCAATAATGTTTATAAAACAAAATGCATTTTTTGAGAATTTTTAGCACCGGACCCCCTTAATTCTGGTTCTTTTTTTGTTTCCTTCAATAAAAGTATTTATACTAGTATATAAAAAGATAAATCTCAACTTGCCTTTTATTTTTAAAGATGAATTGTTATATTTTTTTCATGAAACTTTTGCTCCTCTTGAATATCATGACATAATGTCTAATAATTATATAAATCTCATTAAGGCATCAGCGGAACGCGCAAATTTTTTTTAAATCGCAATAAAAAAAATCTCCGAAAATACATCGCTGAAAAACGTGAAAAAAGGCCAAAAATCGCATAAAAATTAAATTAAGAAAAATCTTATAAAAATTTCAAAATAGGGCTTCGAGGTTCATAACTATATACATAGATGTACCTTCATATCAAAGTGTGTAGCTGTTCGTGCAGCGGTCTCTCCGGAACACAGCGGACAGAGAGACAAACTTATCTGCTTATTATTATAGATATCAGATCGTATGATAGTAAATGTGGCTGAAAAGCCTATGATAGTTGTGTGATGTGTTATTGCCTTTTTTAAATCTTTACACAGTCTTTTTACACAAAAGTTCAAAATTATAATATTTATAGAATTTGCTACACGTATCTAGTTCATGTTCTCAGCTCAATTTCTGCCAATTAATGAAATTATTTACTGATAAAATCATTTTACGCTTGTCACTCATTAATGGACATTCTGTTTTAATATTTTGGAATCTGTAACCGGCTCAAAAGCACGATTAGAATCAGCTTGAACGTAAAAGAACTGATTGATAGAATATGTTTTTAATTTTTTTTAAATATTTTTAATAAATATCATACACTAAATATTTCCGGTATGTATTTTCTTTTTTGCAATAAATATTTAATTACATGACTTTCATTTATTCTCGTGTGCAATTTTCATCTTGTAAAGAATCTACTCACAAGGAAGGTCTCCTTACTGGGAATACTCAGAATATTTTGAAAAAAATAACAATTAGACTACTTATGTATGTCATAAAGGATCTGTCAAATTTAGCCGCGGAATTACAGTAGAAAGTCTGTAAAAAAATAAAATACTTTCGAATATTTGGCGCGAAAAGACGAAAGCATCACGCGATTTGGCGAGCAGTACTTTTCCTCGCCAAAAGCAAATGATTTTATTGCACTTGAAAATTGCTTGTTAATTGATTTTTAGAATTCGTGTAAAAAATATTTAATGAATTTAAGCATAAACAATGAGAGAGTTTAATAAATACATTTTTTTTCGTATTACATATTTATGCTGCTTGTTATTTAATTTTATTACTTAAAAAACAATTTCATACATAAAAATACTTTCACATATTTAAGCGTATTCCAAAATAAAGGCTAGATTCATTTACCAGTTATTCATTTCAATATCAAAGAATCTGTCGTTTCCATAGAAACAAAACTGAATCGACAGTGCTCAATTGGACTTAATTTTGAGATATTGAAACAATTTTAATTTATTTTAATTTTGTTTTAATTCATAAAATTTGATAGTTAACTTTCATTATAAACATATATATATATATATATATATATATATATATATAAATATATATAAGATACCTTAAGGAAAAAATACATCAAAATGAATTGTTGACATTCAAAATGAAAAGATATTTAAAAATATATATACGTGACAAAACTATAGTTAAGTCAAACTAAAACTGACAAAACTAAAGTTAATTATATTAAATTTATTTAAACAAGTTCAATATGAAACATTTTTATCTTAAAGAGTATTCGACATAAAAAAGCATTTTTCGAAATTTCATTTCATCGCCAACCGATGATAAACGCCAAATAAACGAAATTTTCATTATTTTTTTACGAACGTTCTACGGAGGTTCCGCCAAAAAATTTTTATAAACATATATATCCACATGAGAAGAATACTCTGTAATTTTTTTCAGATTATTCTGAATATGTCCGAATGTAGACCTTCCTTGTCAGTGTTCTATATAGAAAACACTAAAGCCGTCTTTCGTCATAATTCGCAAAACATAAACCTTGCACATCGAACGTCAAATTCATTTCATTCTGTAATTTCTTCACCTGTCAACGTTTGGGATATTAAAGCTCGCTGACACATGGAAAAATCCATTTTAAACTATCATACAATATATCCATATTCATACCCGAATGTATTAAAATTAAAATTACAAATATTTAACCCTTTCAGGGGCAAAGCATTTTCAATGCTAAATTGTTGAAATAAATGAACGGCACCGGAATTTGCCAACTAATTTAATTGAAAATAAGAATAGCGCTATATTCCACTTTCACATTAAGAGGAAAATATTTTATCCAAATTCTGGTATCATTGTACCGTTTGAGAATTAAAATTAATTGGTATCTTTATGAAACCACTGCCCCTGAAAGGGTTAAATAAGGCCTATTTATTTATTTATTTATTTATTTATTTATTATTATTATTATTATTATTATTTTTTTTTTTTTTTTTTTTTTTTTTTTTTTTTTTTTTTTTTTGCATATGGCATAAATGCATGATTTATAATTTGATATTAGTAACGAATTCTGAATGGCGTTTTGTAATTCGCCTTTGAAGTTTAAATCCCTTTAAGGGTACGGTGGATTTCGAAAATCGCAAAAAATCATCAAATTGCCGGATTTTCACTTTTAGCATAATAACAATATATAATCTCCCTGCTATAGAATGCAAAAAGAATGTTTCGATTTCGACTATTTTTAGTGGAGTTATAAGCATTTTTGTCCAATCAGCTGCTTCTGCTACTCTCTTTTGTTTACTTTTTCGCCAATTCGCAGCTGTAAATTTTAGCATAGCTTTTCGTTTGAACTGACTAAATGTTATTATTTTGCACTGTATACTTATTAATTTTGTGATGTCGCAAAATAATACTTTAACTATATCTTTTAACTGTTTCTTTTAGCGTATATTTACAATGTGCGAATTGCATGTTGTTACTAATCTTTTTAGCGTAAAATATAATAATAATAATAATAATAATAATAAAACAGCAAGTCTTTAAATTTATTACTAAGTGTTTTAAACTTCTACTTTTAACTTTACCTTTAGCGTTTGTTTACCTTGTACAGATACACAAATTTTTTTTGATTTCGACTGTATTTACTGGACTACTGAATTTTTTGAAGTCACACATTTTCGCACATCTTCGAAGTCTCACATTTTATGTGAATTTATCATAAAAACATAAAGAGCTTACATATAAGCTAGAAATGACATTATATCCCTTATATGTATCTGAAACTGTGTCAGTAGAAAAATATTAAGCAATTATAGCCATTGTATTTATTAAAACCTGTTTTCCTCAGAATAAATATTTTCGTTGTTTTCATGATTTCAAAATGTTCCATGCGCATTAAGTTATGCCCAATTTTCCTGATTTTTTTCTACAATACTCTCTATGTATGTTACATATGTTACTAAAAATACAAATTTTACTAAAAATAAACTTGTTTAGAGACATTTAATTTTCTATTATATAGATTTTTAATGAATTTTTAACGAAAAATACAAAAAAATTAAGTTATAATAATTTTTTCAATGTTTTAGAAGTAGCATGCCAAAACTTTCCAGTAACATTCATTTGTATGTATGAAATGGCTATTATGGAAAAATATTGTACACGTATTTGAAAAGTGGATGCGCATGGAGCATTTTGAAATATTGCGAATATAAAAAAAATAATTTCTGTATCTCAAGAACTATTGAATATATTTTAACAAAAAATTGTAAAATAGGAGATATTTATACTATGAATAGTTCCAGAATTTTTTTTAAAAATTCATTGGTAATGAAAAAAAAAAAATAGTTTTGAGAGTCCACTGTACCCTTAAGACCTGAAGAGATTTAGTGGAAATTAAAAGCCTCGGTGTTTAACAGTAATTAATAGGACCATATTTGACTGAAAAAAAAATATTTAAAAAATTTCCGATGTCAAGTTGCTTCAAGGGAGGATTCACACAATTATCTGGTGCAGGCTCGGATTTCCATCACAGAAAAAGAGGAAAATTTATTTTCTTTTTTCTTAGGATCACCTACCCAACTATGCAGGTCAGGTCTTAAGGGAACCGAAAAAGCAAATTTCAACCCAAAAATGGATTTTTACTGTTCTATATCATTAAATAGTTTGAACTTTTATGTTTCAAACGATCTGTCACACATGTTTACATATAAAAAGAAATAAGTGTTGAAATTATTCATTCTTCCTAAGAGTACTTCACAGCTTAATAGCCATTTAAATCTTTAATCGACTTTTTCTCAAAACTTGGAGTTTCCGTGTTTATTTTCCTTTTTTTCAATATCTATTAAACTTAACAACTCAGATTTTTTTAATACTTATATCAGGGTTCGTACGGGTCATTGAATTTTCAGACTAAGAAATTCTTCGCTACCAGTATTTTCTTATGGAAAATCTCTCCTTAAATAAGACGAAATTTCGTTCGTTTAAACTAGGTTTATTTTTCTATTAAAAAAAAAAAAAAAAAAAAAAAAAATACTGATATTCTGCCTTGAAAATAACGGTACCCGTAAGAACCCTGTTATATTATGTTATATTGTATACTTTAACGCAAGGATTTAATGATTTTTTGAGAATTATTTATTTTAAGCAGTGAAATCTTACCAAAAATGCAATTTAAAAAATGGCTTTCAATAAATAATTAATAATTAATTTTGAGTTTGACATAGAAAGAAAATGGTCTGTTAAAATACATAAATCATGTTATTCAACTACTCTAAAAAATCTAGACCTCTATATTTCACCATTTCTGAGAAAAAGGTACTTAAAGGGGTTTTCCCGGTACCTTTAAAGGGATAAATCCCATTAAGGCTCAATGTTTGATAAATGTTGATAAATTGTCTTATATTCTAAGATAAATGAAGAAAATAATAATCTTAGGTTAGAAGAAAATGAGTAAACTGAAATTTAAGAACGCTGTAATTATTTTGAGAAAAGTAAATATAAATGTTTTAAGAAAAGTAAATGCGACAATTCGTAAAATATATATATAGATTTCTAAAAGCATAAAAAGCATATTCAATTTTTAAGCAACTGCAGCTATTATTGCGTTTTAATATCAACAAGCGAACTCGAATGATTTTATTATGCAACAATTTTATAAAAAGTAATTTATTTCTATCTATGTTATATAGCGGTTTATTTTTATTTATTTATTTATTTTTTTACAATATAGTACAATTGAGGACATGAGTTTCAAAAATCACCTTATCCAAAATTTTAAAAAATCATGTTTTCTCAATCCATCTATTCTTTTGGAAAATCTGCACCGAGAAATCACTAAAATCTGGAAAAAAAAAAAAAAAAAAACTAGTTTTAGTCAGTATTTCTGATATTGTAAAATATTGGTTTACAGGGAAAACCAATGGACACTGTTAAAGGTTGTTTTGCTATTTCCCAAAATTTAATTTTCTGATTTTCTGAATAAGGCGAGGTTTGAAACTCACGTTCTCAAT
The DNA here is from genome assembly GCA_963932465.1 of Maratus speciosus. Taxonomy (NCBI): domain Eukaryota; kingdom Metazoa; phylum Arthropoda; class Arachnida; order Araneae; family Salticidae; genus Maratus; species Maratus speciosus. Next base: position 196,231,848 of record OZ010792.1, on the reverse strand, counting down.
TTATAATCAAACGTATAAGAAAAGCACGTGACCTTGCTTTAGTTAAGACTTTGAGGTATGAGCTATTTCAACCGCATATCTTCCTCTGGACTGGGGGTATTTGGTTCTTTTCATGATTTTTTGAAAAACACTTGGAAGATATGTATTTAAAAAAAAAAATATTATAAATTTCAAACTATTCTTATTTATTATCAAAGAACTATTTAAATGTTCTAAAATTTAATACTTAATGAGAAATTATTGAAAAAAGCATGTTTTATATTTTTGAAAAAAGTTTCGCATAAGAAAACATTATTTTTTAACAAAACATTTTCCGTAGACTTGAATAAAAACTTATCCAAATGTGGTAGAAATATCTTAAAATAGGTTTTATTTGTATATATACATTATTTAGTAAAATTTGCTTTTGTGTGGTACATTTCAAAGCAACACCACAAGTTTCACAATAAGTTCAAATTCAGCTCTGATTCTAGATATTTTCACATACTTACTTCTGTTTAGTGATGCTACCTGTTTATTTTTCAATATAAAAGGTCCGTAGACATCTGAAAAGACAGCGAACATATATAGTCGGTATTTTTATAGTTCAGAGAGTTAAAAGCACCCTCGAGAGACTCTCGGGCGTAGTTTCCGAAAACGGAAACCCGAGTGACGCTCGGGCTTAGAGTTCAAAGTGTTAATAAAGATACATCTAATTAATATTCACCAAACGAAAAATAACTTTTAATAGAAATAAAGAAAATACATCATAAAATATGTAAGAATATACACAAACTTATAAAATACATACATTCGAACAGTTAACGTAGAAAGAATTTGTAATTTAACTGTACCTTTTATCTTTGGATTGTTATATTATTCGAAATTTTAGTTTTATAATGTTAATTTTTTTTCAAACATGTATTAAAGATTAAAGAACTATTAAGAATACAGACTACTTTTACTTATAACTTTCTATAACTGATACAATGCAAGAACAATCGCAATTAACACTATACAGATCGCAAAAAAGTGTTCAAAATCTAATGCATTTTTTATTCAAAAATTTCAAATTCAAACCAAAAATTTTTATTACTAATTTTTATTTAAGCTATTCACGAAATAGCTATCATTACAATAACCAATAATAACTATTCGAACTTTTTTGTTATAACTAGGACTGCCCTCAGAGGGATTAGTCTGAGCGATGTTGTGAGAACATAGATTTAATAATAACTCGTGACAATAATAGAAAATGAGTTGCTATATTTAATTGACAATACGTGGCGTGTCTGAAAAGTATTCAGCCTTTGTCAGAAAAAAATACATAGGTTACCTAACAGGATTGGTACCCTTATTCCTTTCGAGGTAGGCCCCTTGCTCCTCCACACAAACAAATCACATTGACTTGCAGCGAATGTTATGACACGAGATCTGGAATATCTTGTCTTAATAACCTTTAAGCTGTGAAAATGTCTTTTCGATTAATTAAAAAATCCGTACACAATTTTCCAACAAATCGTGCAAGCTAAAATACGTCAATATTAACCCGATTAAAATATAGCCGAATAAATTACTATATAAAAGATCGTCCAATGACAATTAAGAAAATGACCTTATGATTAATTCTCTAGATTAGTGAAGGTGAAAAAAAATTGCACATCAAATTTAAATAGACACATTTCGACACTTTTGCCCAGAGAAGTAGCATTTTGACAAGTACTGTCGTGCAAACTATTCGCTGTTTCATACCGACATTCATTCAATGTTAACACAACTTATTCATTGCCAGATAAGTAGCTACCCGTTTTGTTAGATTTAAGTTGCATGTTGTTTTTTTTTGTGGGTGGGGGGATGTAGTTTTATTAAATATTTAAAGTTTCTATACCCAAGAATGCAAATGAATGGTAATTTAGAATATTTTCAGTTCATTTTCCTTTTAAAATTTTGTATTTTTTAGAAGCCTTTCTTAGAGAATATTTACATCTTAAAAGTATCCCGTCCAAAAACTTCAAAGTAAAAAAAAAAAAAAAAAAAAAAAAAAAAAATGAAAGTTTTTCCTTCCTGGGTCATTCCACACGAATTCAACCAATGGGTGTTGCAGCATAGTCACGGATTTTTTTTTAATTTTTTTTGTAGACAGACATAGTAGTGAAACCCTCAAATCTGAAATTTAAAACTAATTTGCGCAATATTCACTGAGATATACCCTTTTAAAAAATGATCATTTTTACCAAATGGCGGCCATCTTGGATGCTATCCCAATGTCTATAAATGTCCATAACTTGACAACTAATGATTCAAATTTTATATTTCTGGTACCAATTTAAAGCTATTTATAAAAAAAATGCATATATGATATTAAAATAATGGTAAATGTTTATTTTAATACTGTTTATTACATTTAAACAGAAAATACCACCCTCAAAAATTGGCTTACTGTAATGGGCCATAAAAAAAAATGGCCCATCATAAATTTTTTTCAAACTTGCTAAAAACATTGCTCCATATGTATACTTTAAACAGAAAAAAAATTGGAGAGGTAAAATTTTTCATTAAAGAAAAATAGCTTTTTACACATAGGATGTCATTTACCTAACAGTGACTATCTTAAAACACGTAAGTATCTTTGGTTTAACATATAATGGTTAAAAATATTTTTTTCTGCCATATGAATTAATGTATGAGCATCAATATATAAATAATTCAATTTAGAAATACCAATCAGCAGTTAATTATACTAAAAGCACATACATATTAAAATAACAGTAAATTTTCATTTCAATACTTTTTATTTCATATAAAATGATAATATGTATAATTCTCAAAAAAATATACATAATGGAAAATATTTAGAAAGAAAAAGAGCCATAAAACATATTTTTTTGAAATATGGCAGAAATACTAGCTGTAAATCAGTTGAATTCAAATAAAAGATTAAAAATTAATATTAATGAGTTGATTGAGTTGACATTAGTTATTCAGTTCACTGCCAATTTCAATTTAAATGAACAAATCTTGACAAAATGAGTACACAAATCTTGTGTGATACAAATGTACAACAAAAACATCAAATATGTATAAAAGTAAGACTTAGATAAAACTTATATGAAACATATTTACATAAAATAAGAACAGGATACTTACATGGATATAACTTTATAATATATTGTTGAAAGGAACTTGATAATATGTTGTTGAAAATTACCAAGGATTTAATCTGTCTTGAAGTTTAAGAATAAGAGTTGAATTGCTGTATGCTCCTCTGGAGCAACAGTATATGTTCTTCCTGTAGCAGTCACTGGGGTAGACACTACTTTCATTATATGCTCATATGGAATCCAACAAACATCTGAAGATTTTGGCCATGAATATGATGAACTAGGACCATGAGGATGCATGAACATAATTTTATAGTCACTGAATTCATCGCAGTAATCTAAAATCTTACCAATCCACCAATTAACACCATATACACATGCAACATATTGTTCACTTTTAAATGTTTGTGGTTTGTCGGTTTCACTAAATCTCACAGTAGCAATAAAATTTGTTGAGGAGCCTGATACCCTGGAAACCAGTATTTGGCCTTTATTTATTGGCACAAAGCTGTGATTAACCCCTTGTTCCTACAATTGTATCTGCCTTTGCCTACCTATCTGCTAACTGATTATTGGCAATTTCAATTTCAGATTTTGTTATAAAAAAACTTTCAATTCCTTTAACATATTCTTTTGCAAATGTATACAGATCAAATGCATTTAAGATACCATCTTTGAATGGACGCAGAAGACTTGCTTTGGTGTCCATGCATTTTATGGTGCCGCCTATTCCATCACAAGCTCCTTTTCCGTGGCAAGAGGCAAAAAAATTCCATTCAGCTTTCACACCATGGTCTTCTTCATGATGGCAGAGATTAATAAAAGTTTTATAATTTTTGTACTGGGCTGATGATCCATCACTAAAATATTTTATGTATTTAATCTGTGGAATTTGTGAAATTAAATAATTGACAATTTCTTTTTGAAAAGCCCTAAATGTAGTAGTGTCATGAACTAAATGCTCGCTTATTGCACACATAGGAATATATTTCACAGTATCAGTGATACTGTTCCTTATATAAGCAAGAAAGGGGTGAACTGTAACCTGTTCTTTTTGCCAATGGATATTTTGAATAGCATCTTGCACAATGCAAGTATAGTTTTCAGAAAAATCAGCTGAAATAATAGCAGTTTCTGTATTCAATTCATCCTTTGTTTTCTTGAAATATAAACTTTGTGATTTTGCAAAAAAGTGGTGTGAACATAAAGCAAGGAGTTTTGTAATTAAATCATCAACAAATTCATCAACAGGCATAATAACTTTTTTTAATTCTGCTCCATCAGTCTTTACCCACTGTTTATAAATAATATCATTACTCATTTCTAATTCATCTAAACCCATTAAATCTTTCTTTAAATTTCAGGAGATGGACATTTATCACACCTGTGCAACATGCATTCTTCAGATTCAATGCAACAAACAAGTTTTTCTAGCAGTGATATGTAGTCATTGATATGAATAGCATGAAGCATAAGTTTAATATTTTGATGGTATACACACACACAGACAGAATGAATACCTTTGCTTCCAGCAGTAACACATTCTCTTGGACGTAGTGAGCAAAACTTAGACAATCCAATTTTTAAGTCATGTTGTTCTTTAAATGCAATATATAAGTCCTTTAAATTGTGCAAAATCAATCTCTTTTGTTTTAATATTCTGCCGTGTTCAGTTGGAACAGATATGAAATCCTTTTTTCCAGGACACATGCGGCTGTTATTATCATCATAATAAAAATTAATAACTTTTTCTATAACGTCTGGACTCAGTTTAACACTTTTTCTTCCACTAGGCATCGATAACATCCCTTCTGTTGTTTTAAACTTCCTTGCCTTTTTTACAAGATACTGTGTAGTATTAAAATAAGTCATTGTTTGCTGTATTGTCCATGAATCTGGAACTAGTGTTAGAATTTGAACTTTTTCTTTAAAACATGCGTTTGTAAACTTCTCCAATAATTTATCCATCATAGATGTGCAGTCAGGACAAGTTGTGTCTTTACTATTTTGAGGTTTATTTATGGTTTCAACACTTAATACTGTAGCTGCTTTAGTTGCAACACACTTAGTTATTTTTGAAACTTTCTTTTGCATGTAATTAAGTTTTCTCTTTGAGGTACGCCTACTTACCTTTATTGGCGATAACTCTAACAATTCACAACTTTTGTTTAATTGTTCTATTACTACTGTGGGTTCATCAAAATCTGAATCAGAGGGGCTTTCTGTTCCTGAGGTGGTTATCCTGTCAACAATAGACATTTTTTTTCATATTTACTGATGAATAACAGGAAACACACAATTTTTTTCCTGGAATGAGGATATCTGGATTTCTTTTAGACATATCTAATGATATTGTTTTTAGTGATTTTGCTCTGATGCTATTTGGATGTTTATTAAATGGATCACAACACTGTCTCTGTCTTAAAATATACCATTTTAGATATTTATAATTGTGAACCTTGCATATACTATTTCCATGGACAAAGCATTTTTCATCTGGGATTACATAATGCAATCTTTTTATTAATAACTGCAAATCACGTGAAGACAATTGAAGAACAGGAATCAGATCAGTACTCAATGAAACACCAAGTTTCTTGCATACAAAACACTCCATGTCCACTGTAGAATCTTAATCACAAAATAACTATTCTATGCCAGTGCATACTACATTGAAAACATCAACAGAAATGATGTTTAAAAGGGATAGTCAAATTTTTTTGTACATTATGATGTAATATTTCATCATACTTTAATTACAACCAATTAGAAAACAGATGACGATACAGCAGCAATCTTTTCCCAAAATTGCATCAGCATACAACATGATGCAATAATTCATAAATTATGTCAAATATTTTTTTTATTTAAAATTTTATATAGAATTCAGTTTATAATAAGCTTACCCACAAAAGGTTTCAAAAATTTTCAACAAAAGATTTGTTGGATGCATTATGATAAAATTGCATAAACATATAACATGATGCAATATTACATCAGGATAGAAGATGATGCATTATTACATCATGTTTTGAATTCAAATAATAAGGAAAATATATTATGCAAGATTAGCATTCATTTCATGAATTCTGTCATTCTTAGTATGTAAATTTACTGAAATAGAAAATACATAAACAGACATATTTATATCTGAATATTTAATGCAACTTGAATGATGTAAATACATGCATACAGCAGAATTTTTCTATAAAGTCACATACAAATGTAAAACTTTTTATGTCAGCAATTTTTAAAGTAAGAAATAGAAATTTAGGTATAAAAATTGAATTTCTTGCATTGAAAACGTGTTGAATAGATTCCACATATACACATGCAGTAAAATCTCATTTATATATATTGCATTTAAAGGTTTTTCACAATTATACATTATATTCTTTATTTATTTTCTTATTTTCTTCAGTGTTAATTTTTTTCAATTATACATTTTTAGCAATGACTTTTTTTTTTTTTTTTTTTTTTTTTTTTTTTTTTTTTTGAGGGGGAAGGAGGGGATTAATTGGAGGGTGGTCCTACAAAAAACTTATGAGATTATATTTCATTATGGTTTTACATTAATTCAGGGATTAAAAAATATTTAGTTTTGGCCATTATTTCTTAAATCAGGGATATTTACATGTTTTAAGATAGTCACTGCTTAGTAAGTGACATCCTATGTGTAAGAAGCTATTTTTTTTAAACGAAAAATTTTACCTCTATTTAATATGGAGCAATGTGTTTAGCAAGTTTAAAAAAAAATTATGATGGGCCATTTTTTTTTATGGCCCATTACAGTAAGTCATTTTTTGAGGGTGATATTTTCAGTTTGAATGTAATAAACAGTATTAAAATAAAAAATTACTATTATTTTAATATCATATATGCATTCTTTATACAAATAGCTTTAAATTGGTACCAGAAATATAAAATTTGAGTCATTAGTTGTCAAGTTATGGACATTTATAGACATAGGGATAGCATCCAAGATGGCCGCCATTTGGTAAAAATGATCAATTTTCAAAATGCTATATCTCAGTCAATATTGCACAAATTATCTTAAAATTTTACATTTGATGGTTTCACTACTACATCTGTCTGTAATAAAAATTTAAAAAAAAATCTGTGACTATGGTGCAACAACTTTTCTTTAAATTGGTTGATTTCACATGGAATGACCCTCCTGCATCATTTTATACAGAGAAATTTTTAGAAATTGTTCTATTGCGAGTATTTACGTCTTAAAAGCAACATTTATGCAAATTTTCTTCTTTATATTCCCAATAATTTCATTGTATAGATCATCTTTAGAACTTTGTCCGCTTTATTTAGCCTTTTTAATTTCGATTTTTTAAAAATTCATTCTAATGCATCCATTGTAGTTTGAATTCTTTCTATAACGGGCATAGATCTTAAAAGTTACTACCTTGCCAAATTTTAAGTTTCTAGACCCAACAGTATCACAGAAACGGTAGATTAGATCTTTTTTTATGGTGCTCCCTTTTATTTATTTATTTTTTTTTTTTTTTTTAACTGACCGGCATTAACGACCTAAAAGTAATAGCCATGTGAAATTTCATTTTTTTTTCTTTAACAATTCCAAATAAATCGTGATTTAGAAACTTTCTAGAACTTTTTACGTTTATTTCTAACTTTAAAATTTGGAACCTTGTAGATAGAGTTCATAACAAGTACTTACATTTTAAAAGTAAGCACCGTACAAAATTTCAAATTTCTAGCTCAAACATTATCTCAGAATTGGCAATTTTAGAACTTTTCTGCTCTTACACCCATGGATGTTGTTGTACCGACATAAAATATAGCCTTTGTTGAAGCAGAGATGGCCACCAGCATTTTCAAACATTATTTAATAAATCGTCTAGGTAGTTTCTTAGATAACATCCCACAAACACACAAACACTACTACTTTATAATATTAGCATACACGTAGATAAATCGTTTAACTTTTATTACATAAAAACATAAATAATTTATTTAATACATATTAGTAGATGTATTTATTAAAATAAATTCATAAACCAGTTTAATACTTCTTCAAATTTATTTTCATAGTCGTTTATATCATTTTGCAAAAACATCTCACTTTCTTAAACATATTGGGTCAAACTTTTTTAAAAAAGGGCCAAGACACATATAACAACGAAGTATCGTGAAGGGTATTAGACACATGGTAATAAGGTAATTACTTTGAGGAGATAAATCGCTAGCTTTCGTAATGATTCATTTCATTTGAAGTACATAAATTAACCATACATTTAAAAAACACGACTTTGACTCTTTCTTTTAAAAAAATACAAATAAGTAAAAATAATAATAAGAGATAATAAGTCAAAACATTTTCTTTCAACATCAAAGAATTGTTTCTAAATTACTCATGCAAAACAAAAGTAGCTTTTGGCGAAAAAAAATGCTCTTGTCTAAACTTTATCCTGGCTAAAAATAAAGTACCGTGATTACTTCAAATGTTATAGGAATGTTCCGTAATCTGGTTTGCAACCAATGTCGTATTTAAAAAAGTGTCGCTTAACGTCAAGTTAATTTCACTGCAGTAACTTTTTTTAGTTTTTTTCAGGGGGGGAGGGGGCAGAGATTGCAAATATTTACATTTTAATTGAAACTTTTGTTTATATATCTGTTGCTTGTATAATTAATTAGTACCTTGATGATCGAGCTTCAATCAAAACATATGTAAAATACTCCTTCTGTGATTGTTTGCGCAAAGCCAATTTTATATCACTATTATAACTATCATACAGATATAACAATGTTGTTGTTAGTATTATACCTGTTTGACGGCAACCTTGTCTGTGTATATGAATTATTGACCAGTTTTCTTGTACGAAGAGAGTCTATAACATTTGTTTCATTTCGCATACTATGAACCCATTGCTGCACAGATGTCATGTACGCAGCACATTGACACGGCAGCACATTGGCTAATGTCATATACGCACCGGGGTACTTAACTTTCGTGAAACTGTTGTTATTTTGCTTGATATGGTACCCCGGATATTGTTGCTTATTTATTTACTTTTATTTTATTTTCTAAATTTATATAAAAATTTTTGTTCTATAGTTATTAATCAAACGTTTTTTTTTTTATTGTTATTCCCTTTTTAAAAATTTATATGTTACTGGTATTCGAAAACGAGGTTTTCGCAAAACTGGCGTTAGAAAAAAATCGCGCGAACGTAGGGTGTATTATGACATCTGTGCCCCAATGGCAATATTGATAATTTGATGTCAGCCAAACGCAGGTGATAAATGGCCAAAAAAATTTCCCATGCCATATTCATATTGGAGTCATTTCATTTATAACGCGATAGAAACATAAAATATAACGTATGTTGGATCAGCGTTTGTCACTATCAATTTGCAACCATTATTTTTTAAATCGGTTTGATATTTCCTGAGATTGTGTAAAAATCGAAATTTAGAACGTTTTTTGCTTCTGCAACTCCCATGTAGTACTGACACCGACGCAAAATAGCGTCTATGTTAGAACAGAGGTTGTCAGGATTAATTTCTTACCATTAATTTTGAAATCAGTTTGTTCACAGATTTCAAATTCTCTTCAAATTGTCTTCCTCAGATTGTTCACAAATCTGCATTTAGAATATATTTAGAACGCTTTTCACGCATTTTCACACCTTTTAAATTTCAAATTTTTAAACAAATGTTCTTAGAAATCACTTATATCTAATAAATAACTACACTGTTAAAAAATGGCAGCAAACTGTCCAGTCAATCGACCGTTTTTATAGAAAGCGGTTACATCACCGTAATTTAACTGTATTCGGACCATAATATAGACGATAATAAGGTCATAATAGAGTTAAATTACAGTGATGTAACCGTTTTCTATAAAAACGGTCAAATGACTGGATAGTTTGCTGCAAATTTTTAGCAGTGTACCATTCCTAATTTCATGATCCTAGGCCCTACCATAACGCAAAAACCGCAACTTAGAACGTTTTTTGATCCTGCAATTCCCATGTGGTAATGACACAATCGTAAAATAGAGTCTATGTTAGAGTAAGGACTGTCACCATCAATTTACAACCATTACTTTTGAAATCGATTTGATACTTCCTAAAATTGCGTAGAAATCGCCATTTAGAACGTTTTTTAGAATGCTTTTCGCGCATTTTCACCCCTTTTAAATTTCGATTTCTTTAGAAAATGTTCTTAGAGATCATTGATATCTTATAAGTAACAACCATTCCTACTTTCAGGACTCTAGGTCCTTCCATAAAACAAAAACTGAAATTTAGAACGTTTTTTGATCCTGAAAGCCCCAGGTGGTAGTGACGCAATCATAAAATAGAGCCTATGTTAGAGCAAGAGCTGTCGCCATCAATTTACAACCATTACTTTTCAAATCGATTTGATACTTCCTAAAATCGCATAGAAATCGCCATTTGCAACACTCTTTGCGCATTATCACCCCTTTTAAATTTCGAATTTTTTAAGAAGTGTTCTTAGAAATTTTTTATATCTAATAAGTAACTAATATTCCAAATTTCATATTTCTAGGCACTTCAGTTTAAAAAAAATCGCCTTTTTAGAGTTTTTTCCTCCCTTGCCCCCTTTGGGGTACTGACAACGACATAAAATTTAGCCTATCTTAGAGCAAGGGTAGTCACCATCATTTTTATACCATTATAGTTTAAATAGGTTTGGTATTTCCTGAAATTGCGTAGAAACAACCATTTAGAACGTTTTTTAGAACGCTTTTCGCGCATTTTCACCCCTTTTAAAGTTCAAATTGTTTAGGAAATGTTCTTAGAAATCTTTTATATCTAATAAGTAACAGAATTCAGATAATAATAAGTATTCAGAATTTAATATTTCTAGGTCCTTCAGTAACATAAAAATTGCATTTTTAGAAAGTTTTTTGCTCCTACACACCCTTTGGCGTAGTGGCATTGACTTAAGATGTAGCCTATGTTTGAACGTGGACTAACACAATCATTTTGAACCATTACTTTTGAAATCAGTTCGATAGTTCCAGAGATTACTTCCTAAAAAGAAACAAACACACAAACTTTAGTTCTTTATAATATTCGTATACACTAAGATATTTTGGCTTTTTCCTTTTAAATCGAAAAAAAAAATCCATATTTATTTTCCTGTTTAAATTGGTTTTGTTATGCTTTAACATTAGTGCGTCCTTATATTCTTTGCTTCATATGCTGTAATCCGATTTTCTACGAAAACATCCATCCAGTGAAAATGACGTAAACTAAATTTCCGTGACGTATGTAGATAAATTGTGCTTTTTTATCAGTTTTTTTTAATGTAATTTTTAAAGAGTTTGAACTTATTTTTTATAATAGGTGCATTCAGTAGGTTACCCTCATAGGTATCTTCTGGTGAAAACAGAAATTAAATCCGACAAATATTTTTTGAGTTATGCTTGACGAAATATTTTTATTAGGCTTTCCTTTAGTAGGCCATGGCTTTAATATCCATCGTAGCTGATGTGATCTGAAAGTAATATTGCGCTGTCTGTTAGCTTTCGCTTCGCTCAAACAATTAATAATTTCTTAACGGTAGTTTCATAAATGATGCACAAATGCGTCAGAGACTTTTGTATAGTGTTAGCCATCATAGTTCTACTTCATTGTTAAAAAATTGCACATTAATAAGTACAAATTTAATTAAAAAAAGAAACTAATTAAGAAAAGTTTAATTAAAAATTTAATTAACATGCTACCAGGATAAAATGATGTAAAGTTTTCTAGAACAAATTTAAAATATTTTAATATTGATCTTTGTATTGTAACAATACTCTGTAATTATATATTTCTTTTCTTTCATTTCAATAATAGGTTCTACAATCAGAGATAATAAGAGGAAAACTCAACTTTCCTTTTATTCCTAAAGCTCAATTGTGATCCCTTTTTCAGAAAACCTTTGTTCATTTCTGAATATCGTCAAATGATGACTTATAAAAATTCAACTTAATTCACGATCTTTTATAAAAAGTAATAATATCTTATATTGGAAAGTCATTGAAAATAATAAATCTGCCATTTTGAAGAAAGCATGTCAATTCAAATTAAATAAAATTTATAAATTTAAGGCTAGTAAACAAAAGGATGAGAAATTTAAGTTTTCGATGAAAGATTCATAAAGCTGTATTTTTATGATTTGATATGCACATTCAATATTTACTTCGTTATTAATCGTCCATTATTTCGTTTTATTAATACTTTGTTATTAATTACAGTACTGCAAAGACGTACTTATGTCAGATTTCATAATAAATGTAATGTAATTTTTATTACTTATTTAAAATTTTCTTATTTAATTATAACATCACAAACATTAGGTAGTTATTTTGCATCTGATCATTTCTAATCTATACAAAGAAATGTGCATATAGAAAAAGTAATACTAATATGTATAAATTAAAATTACTTCATAAATACTAAAAACATAAGATAATCTTCTAATGTAACATTTTGATATTTTGAATAGTTACAAATTATTTTATTTAAAATTCAGAAATGGCTTGAGTCTTTTTTAGAATGTTTTTAGATTTTTACCTCAATTATTAAAGCCATTTCTTAAATAAGAAAAAGAGAGAAAGAGAGAATAATTCAAATAGTATATAGAGAGAGTATAGCGGATTTGAAACTTCACATGAAAAGTTAAAATTTCACTCCGCATATTCGTTTCATTTCTAAATTATTTCTTTTAGTAACCTAACATTTGAGTAACTTAACATTTATTGTATTTGAAATACTCTTATTTCAAGATGAATGGAAAATGGAACAGTTGTTAAGAATATATAAGACTTAGGTACTGCAATCGTTGTTTAACAGAAAAGAAACAACGACAAATGCTTTTAACTATCATGTTTCTACTTGATTGTAATGCAATTGTATATCACAGAAGATTGCAATCGTCCTTGAACTGAAAAGAAACAACGACAATCGCTTTTAACTATCATGTTCCTATTTGATTGTAATGCAATTGTATATAAAAGAAGACAAATTTATCTTCACCAAAAGAATTTTTTTAACAATTAAATAATGTTAAATTTTCTAGAAACAATCTTAAAATATTTTAATGTGGATTTTTTTTATTGAAACAAAACTCTGAAATTCTTTTCTTCCTTTTATTTAAATAAGGGGCTCAGCAATGAGAGAAAAAAGCAACGTTCATTTTACTTTTAGAGATCAATTGTCATACCTCTTTTCAGAAACCTTTTATTCCTTTTTGAATATCAACAAATGATATCTTTTAAATATTCACATTAATGTTCCACCTTTCATATAAATGAGCTTACTATCACTCATTATGAGATAATTGAAAAGAATGAAATAAACATTTTGAAAAAAGCAAATCATTTCTAATTGTATTTAACTGGTTATATCAATTTCTATCTAAATTATATTTTATAATAAAAAAATTTGAAATTTTTATGAAAAATTGCTCTAATAATCACAAGTGTAACGAATGAACGTTCCCATTTAAAAGGCAGTTTTCTAACCAACATTTTAATATTTTGAATAATAATTATTACGTTAATTTCAAATTCAGAAATTTTTTCTATTTTTTTAGATTTTTTTTCGTTTTACCTCATTTACTAAAGCCACAAAATAAAAAATAAATAAAATAAAAAAAGACGCGGAGAAAAGTAGAGAGAATAATTGAGAAAATATGGAGAGTATAACAGATTTGAAATTTTACACATAAAGTTTAAAAATTCGCTCAGCATTTTATTTATTATTATTTTTTTTCAAAACTTAGCATTTATTACGGTTAAAATACTCTTGTTTCAAGATGTATAAAAAATGAAAAAAGCTTGGTCAGAATATATGCTAGTTATATACTGCAATCGTTCTTAAACTGAAGCGAAACAAGGACAATCACTTCTCTCTTAGTCCTACTTGATTGTAATACATTTGTAAATCAGAGAAGACAAATTTATCTTTCATAAAAGAATCTATTTAACAATGAAATAAAGTTACTTTTTCTAGAAACAAGCTTAAAATATTTTTATATTGATTATTTTACTGTAACAAAACGCTGAAATCCTTTTCTTCCTTTTATTTAAATAAGTGGCTCAACAATGAGAGATAATAGGAAAAAAACGCAACATTCATTTTACTTTTAGAGATCGTCATAGCTCTTTTCAAAAACCTTTTGTTCCTTTTTGAATTTCGCCAAATTATATCTTTTAAATATTCACATTAATGTTCCATCTTTCACAAAAATGAGCATGCTACCTCTTACTATAAGATAATTGGAAAGAATTAAATAAATGTTTTGAAGAAAGCAAGTCATTTCTAATTCGGAAATAATAATAATAATAATAATAATAATTATATATATATATATATATATATATATATATATATGAATAAAATGATTTTGTTAAAAATGCGCAACAATATATTTGTAAATGTGTATTTTTCATCTCTGATGAACCTCTAAAGTTTTTATAATTACAAGGAAGGTCTCCTCAAGGCGTATACTCAGAATATTTTGGGGAAAAAATGCTAATGAAACTACAAAGTGTCCTAAAAGTTCCCGTACTGGCGATATATGTATTTATTATTCACAAAACAACAGACCTTAAAACAATTACTTTTATGCTAATGATAAAAAGCACTTTTAACTTCACGTAAAAAAATACTGAACTTATATTTATAATAAATGTTCAAAATACTCAAGGCTTTCTAGGAGGCAAGGCTGAACTTGTTTGCGCATGCTTGTAGAAACCCGTTTTAACATGCTGGGATCTTGTATCTTTTGAGTAATGACGGTTTTCAGATCATCTATTGTTTGAGGATTATTTCCATAAACTTTCTTCTTTAAATATTCCACAGAAAAATATCCGGGATGCTCAGATCAGGGGATCGATGTGGCCAAAGTTTTTTTTTTTTTTTTTAATGAGTCGATCGCCTAAAAATTCCTCAAGCATGTCCATGGTTTCATCACTTGTATGGCAAGCAGAAAGGCTGGTGTAACAACTTTCGGCCTTCCATTCCTATGCTTATCTTACACCGAAACTGTATTATGAAAGCGTCGAACGAGACGAAATAGCGTATTTTTACTCGCTATTGCATCATTTGGATATTTATTTCGCCAAACTTCTTTGAACCTTTCATTCGATTTCGATGCAAAAGAAGTTTCGATCAGCGCAATTCTCTGAATGCGTGGTAACTCATTTCACTATGAAGAACAAAATAATGTAGAACTTTATTCTTGCATCAGGTGAGCGCAAAAAGAAATAAACGATAAAAACTTAAGCATTGATGCAATGATAAGCAGACGGTAAAATTTCTTAAAAAAAAAAAAAAAAAAAAAAAAAAAAAATCACGGACAACGAGTTCTTTAAGTTGGAATACAGTAAATTTTAGGACATACGGTACTTATGTATGTAATAAAGGACCTATCAAATTTGGCTGTAAAATTGAAGTGAAAAGCCAGTAAAAATATAAAAAAATTTTGAATATTTGGCGCGAAAGACAAATGCGCTTCGTCCTTCGGCGAGCGCAATTTCCCCTCACCAAAAGCAAGCGATTTTAATGTATTTTGAAATTTCTAGGTAAATGAGTGTTTAAATGCGCAGTACTTAATGAAATTAAGCTTAAACAGTGAAACAGTTTTTCTTTTTCCTATGAGTTTATACAATGAATATTAATTGCAGGTGTCTGAAGTTTATTAATTTTACAATGGATAATTTTTAAATGGATAAATTTTAAGTGTATTTTAAAAGTAACTGTCCGATTAATAAAGGTCTCCTTATGCATTTCGGTATTAAATAAGTAGTTGTTTCCATGGAACGCTACTATTCTCTTGTTGTCTCCGACACAAACAAAATCGAAGTTAAATTGACTGTGCTCAGAATTGGAACTTAATTTACAGTTTGAATCAATTTTAGTCGATTAAATTTTGTTTTAAACCGTCGTTAAACGGCAGTAAAAATTCATTATAAACACATATAAATGTATACGACAAATCCTTATTTATAAAAATGTATTTATTTAAGTTAAATTTATTTTAAAATGTGCAGCATGAAAATATTTTTCTTAAAGAGAATTTGACATAAAAGCGTGTTTTCTTTCTATTATCATTACGTAGCCAACTGGTGATAAATCGCCAAAAGACTAAATTTTATTATTCTTTACAGAATCTATATTGAGAGCATGCAGGAATTTTTTTTTTTTTTTTTGTAAACATATACACCCACATGAGAAGAACATTTTGTAATTTTTTTTTCTTATTTTCACCGTAAAAAAACCACTGTAAATTTTCCAGAACAAACTCGATCACAGTGAATGTGCTGTATCTTTCTTTGGTTTCCTGACTATATTAACATGGAAAATACAGTAGTTGCGTAAAATTAACAGCACAATGTGCTGGCAATTTGGACGCATTTTTTTACAGCACAAACTGCTGGCGTCCAAATTGCCAGCACATTGTGCTGTTAATTTTACGCAACTACTGTATTTTCCATGTTAATATATTCAGGAAACCAAAGAAAGATACAGCATATTCACTGTGATCGAGTTTGTGCGCGAGATGAACAGTACTTTGTACTGTAAAAATGTCGTTTTTTTACAGTGTTCTTAAGTATGTGCGTATGGAGACATTCCTTGTTATACTACGTTAATGACTTAGTTATATGTAACATTTTCTAATGAACACAATTTTATTTTTGTCAATTCCATTTTGTTTTATTTTTTACATTTAACATCAAGAAAATTATGTATTTACTAAGAATTTAAACATTTTTAACACTGTCAATATTTTAAAAGACAATTCTATCTAATCTAATTTGTTTCAATTATTTAGAAAACTGAAATACTTTTATCTTAAAAGGTATCAGATATCAGCTTTATTTCATTTCGTAGAACCGACTCACGAAAGGGAAAAAAGAGAGAGGAAGAATTAAGCATAGCCTTTGATATTTCCCGTAAGAAAAAGTTAAAAGTTTATGGAATTTTTTTTATATTATTTTTATACATTTTAAATCTTAAGCATTATCATATTCAAAATACGTTTGTTTCAATATGTACGGAAAATGAAAAGCTTGTTAAGAGTATATAGTACTTACATACTCCAATCGTTGTAGAACTGAAAAGAAACAACGATAATCCCTTTTAACTATCATGGTCCTACTTGATTGTAATACAGTATATCAAAGAAGATATATATCAAAGAAGACAAAATTATCTTCCACAAAAGATCCTTTTGCCAATGAAATAATGTTAAATTTTCTACAAACAATCTTAAAATATTTTAATTTTGATTTTTTTTATTGTAACAATACTCTGAAAATCTTTTTTTTTTTTTTTACTTTTTTTTTCAATAACAGGCTCTAAAATGAAAGGTAATAGGAGAAAAACTCAACGTTCATTTTACTTTTAAAGATCAATTGTTATTCCCTTTCAAAAACCTTTTGTTTCATTTTGAATATCTTCAAATGCTGTCTTTTAAAAATTCCCATTGATTCTCAATCTTTCATAAAAAGAAAAATAAGCGTGATTACAATATAATTCAAAAGAATAAAATAAACGTCTTGAAGAAAGCAAGTTAATTTAAATTCAGAAAAATTAAAATTTATACATACATTTTTTACTGTTAAAACTGTCCAACAATATATTTCTGTAAGTGCATTTTTAAACTTTCATGCACCTGTGAAGTTTATATACCTATTAATTATGCAACTACAATAATTTAGTTATATGTAACATTTTCTAATTAACACAATTTTATCTTTGCCAATTCCAAAGAAATTTTCTTTTATTTTTACATTTAACATCAACAAAATTCTGTAGGGGAGACCGGCGCATTTTTTAGTTATTGATTTTTATAAATTTTTTGTTTAAGTTTTTTAACAAACTTTAACTGCACTTTTAAAAAAACTGACATTTGGCTATAAATACCTGGAGTTTTGAGTTTGAAGCTTTTGTATTTTATGTTTAGAGGAAGCCTAAAGTAAAAGAGAAATTGTGCGTCAACCTACCCCGTCACGGGGCAGGTTGCTTGTACCTATTGGGTAAGTTGGAACACGTTTTATAAAAAGTTGAACAGAACTCAAATAAGGCACGCAGTTAAGTGAAATCAATTTCATTATTACCAGTAAGTTTAAACAAAAGCGTTATCGCCGTACAATGTAAATTCGAAATTATACACACATAAAAATAATGAATAAAACATTAACACTGAGTAACTTCTATCTTACTCGATATCATCATCAGAGTTACAGTTGTCACAAACAAAAAATCGAGTGTCTCCGTTTGGGTAAGCTCTATGTGCCCAAAATCCTGTATTACAAACACTTTTCACTGTGTTTGTTGTATTTCAACCTACCAGCACACACCAGACGCCGAGCCAACTTTCCCCGTGTTCAATGCGCCTACTAGCTCCATGATACATTTCTTCCAAAAGGGAGACGTAACCTTCTAAACATAAATAATCCAAGTAAATCACATATAGGGTAGGTACAGTGAATCATACACTAGAAAACTGCACAAGTTAAGTCGCAATTATTAAGATAAGTGTTAGAAATTGGAAAAAGAATGAAGCAACAAAAAATTACTTATGAGTGCAAAAAACAGAAAAATCGTAATAAATGTCCTCTGCACGTAGGTAACGCTGCAAAACTACAATGAGGATTGTAAAAGGCAAGAAGAAGGGTACTCTGTGACTGGTTGCGCAATCAGGAGATTTATGAGGACTGCGCCTACTTACCCCTGTAGCCAACTAGCCCCGGTCCCCCCTACTTAATAAGCATTTTGGAATTTTTAATACGTGCAGTGGGTTGAAAGAAAATTCTTTCTAATCAAAATTTAAAAAAAAAAGTAATCCGTACTTATTTATAAGTCATAAATGCTTTTATAATGCAGATTTTAAATATAATCTTTCACTACTTTGAATATTGCTTCGATTATTTAGAAAACAAATACTTTTAATCTTAAAATGTAAGATACATAAGCTTTATTTAATTTATTAGAGCCGTCACTCGAAAAAAATAAAAAAAAAGAGAGAGGAAGAATAAAGCATAGCGTTTGAATTTTCAATTAAGAAAAAGTTAAAGGTTCATTAAAAATTTTCATTTAATTTTTATATTTTTCAAATCTTAAGCATTACCATGTTCAAAATACGTTTGTTTCAAGATGTATGAAAAAAAACAAAATTTTAGGAATATATAGTACTTACTATATATAGTACTTATATATAGTAAGCTACTAACTATCATGGTCCTATTTGATTCTAATGCATTTGTATATAAAAAAAGACAAATTTATCTTCGAAAAAAAAAATATCTTTTAAACAATGAAATAATGTTCAATTTTATAGAAACAAGCTTAAAATAGTATAATATTGATTTTTTTTTTTTTTTGTAACGAATCACTGAAAATATTTTTTTAAACTTTTATTTCAATAACAAGCTCTACAATGGGAGATAATAGGAGAAAAACCCAACGTTCATTTTACTTTTTAACCGACTTCAAAAAGAAGGAGGTTATCAATTCGACCTGTATGTATGTTTTGCCCATGTTCACGCATAACTTTCTTAAATATGAACCGATTTTGATATTTTTTTTTGTTTGAAAGTGTAAGTCACCCATTTGGTCCCATTGCAATTTCATAAAAATCTGATGATTAGAACATTTTCTTTTAAATAAAAACTTTAAAATTCAAATCCTTTTTTAAGCAGTCGCCCAGTTATAAGCACTCATCTTTCATACTGTTACTCTTACAGAGATACGAGATCTTTCAAAGTACTGAAACTTAGCTAGACAAAGGCCGAGATCCAGATAGACTTTTCGCTGGTAGTGAAACGAGATTGACTTATCAGAAGCCTCCAGTTTTCCGAACTTTTCACCGTTTGCAAAAATGCAGCTTTCTGATTGGTTGATCGTGTTTCGCTAAGAGCGAAAAATCTATCTGAATCACGGCTATTCTGTCATCTACCAAACCGGAAAGGCCCACAAAGACACAAACCGATATCGAAAGTCAGTGTCGAAAAGTTGAAAATCAACCTTTCAAGTTTCTCATGTATCAGAGCACAAGTACAACGCCTACAATAAATAGTGTGGAAATCTGCTATCCAAACAGCACTAAACAAATGTATCCCTTAAATGTGCAATGATGCTGTAATCCAATTAGCCGATCGCAGCGACATCTGCGTTATATTTTCAAATTTCAGTGTAAACATTGTATTATAACAGCGTCTATACCAAATATCCTCAGGTCCTGGAGTTTTAGAAAATATCCTCAGATGTCGCTCCGATCGACTCTTTGGATTTCAGCATCGTTTTACATTTAAGGGATACAATATTTTAGTACTTTATAAGTACTACTGCTGCAGAGTCTAGAATGTATAGTATGGAAATCGACTATCCCAGTAATACTTAGAAAAGTGCTAAAATATTGGATCCCTTAAATGTCAAACGATGCTGAAATCCAATGAGTCGATCACAGCGACATCTTCAGGATATTTTTATAACTCCAAGACGATTTGGTCTAGACATTGTAATAATACGATGATGTTTACTTTGAAATTTGAAAATATATATCGCAGATGTCGCAGCGATCGGCTCCCTGGATTTCATTATCATTGCACATTTAAGGGATACAACTTTTAGCGCTGTTTGAATAGCAGATTTCCACACTATGTATTCTGGACGCTGTACTACTGCGATAGTCAGTCATTATGTTTCCGACATCTGAATCTGAGGAACCAATGAGAACGGCTCAGGATCGGAACCCAGTAGGTATTGGGAACATACTTACTACAGCGCCTAGAAGATACAGTGTGGAAAACGGCTGTTCCTATAATGCTTTAAAAAGTGCTAAAAACTTGTATCCCATAAATCTCCAACAATGCTCAGCGGCAATATGCTGATACGAGCGCCATCTCGTAACTATTTTCAATATAAACCCAGTGTTTTCAAAAATTATAGAATGTTAAATATAGGAAACTATAAATATAAGATATTTTAGTCTGTTATAAGCTAATTTAGTTAAGGGATGACGTGAAATAGGTTAAAGAGTTTCTTTTAGAATGACTATCGTTTTTAAATCACTACGATGGCGCTACGATCGACATCTTGTTATTCAGCATCTTTGTACATTTATGGGATTCAATTTTATAGCACTATTTTGTAGCCGTTTTCCACACTGTATCTTCTAGGCGCTGTAATACTTACAGCATCTAGAGCTAGTCTATACAATGTAATACTGTAATACGAAAATTCCACAGATGTCGCTGCGATCGACACTTGGGATTTTAGCAGTATCGTCGCAAATTTAAGGGATGCAAATTTTTAGCACTGTTTGGATAGCATATTTCCACACTAGGTATTCTAGACGCTGTAATTCCGTTGAAAAGCGGCATCAACATGACCGGCCCTACTCATGTAAAGGTTTCCAGATTTCGCTCGTTATCGCTTGCTTGGCAATTTGAAAATTGTTGCCGGTCGTGAAAAAAATATATATAAAAATACTCATCATCCATATTATGCATGTGAAGTAGTGCAAAAATATAAACGAAGTAAAACAAAGCAACTTAAAATCTGTTTCAAATTACTAAAAGAAGATTCTCACTTTAATTTAACGATACGGTAAAGTGTTTATTTTCCTTTCGCAAACATATGCTAGATTTTGGCGGTAAAAGTCACATTATAAACTATTAAAAGTATTGATTATTATAAACACGTGATTATTATGTTGGTTCCACTTTAGGATTACCAAAGCACTCTCCACCCCTATCTCTTCTCTATGGCTGTAACCAAATCGTCTTGTAGTTTAAAAAAATATCCTGCAGATGTTGCTGTGATCGACTCATTGGATTTCAGCATCATTTGACATTTAAGGGATCCAATATTTTAGCACTTTTTTAACCTTTAACTGATGTCACGCGGTCTCCCAGACCCCGCGACTCCCAGCTGTAAACTCTTTTACAGCTTTTTACTTTTCTGTACTGAAGTTAAATAATATGAATAAAATACTTTTTTCATGCAATTTAATTCACATGCTCCTAAGAGAAGTACAACGATATTGTTAGGACAAAATTTAAGTAAATTCAACCATTTGAGTTATTTTTTTTATTCATTTTATTCGAGGGGTCTGAGAGACCGGATCACATCAGTTGTGTGACAAATTTTAGTCACATCAGTTAAAGGTTAAGTATCACTGTGATAGCCGATTTCCACACTATATATTCTAGACTCTGTAGTTATGTAATAGAAAATGCCTAGGTTTGCTATAACTTGGACATAAGTTTCTCTTAAAGCACTTTGCCGCACTCTGATGTGTAAACTTTATCGACGGATTGTCAGCTTTTCCACACCCAATTTCGATGTCCGTCGGTATCGATGTGGATCTTATAGTTTACTGGATGCGGTAACTTTCCGAAGTGCGAGATCTTGTCTAGAAAAGATGCCGCATTCAGAAAAACCCAAATGTCTAAAACGATGCTAACCGACATCGGAAGTGGGTATCAAAAAGCTTACAATTCAATAGCAAACTGGCCTTATACAACAGAGTTCAGCTACAGCGTCTAGAATGCCTAGTGTGGAAATATGCTATCCAAACAGTGTTAAAAATTTGTATCCCTTAAATGTGCGACGATACTGCTAAAATCGCGAGTGTCGATCGCAGCGACATCTGCGGGATTTTCGTATTACTAGTGTTACATTGTATAGACAAGTAATATCTTGCAGTTGTAGAAAATATCCTTCAGATGTCGCTGCGATCGTCATATTTCAGCAGCATCGTTGCACATTTAAGGGATACAATATTTTAGCGCTTTTTTAATTATTAGAGGGATAGCCGATTTCCACACTATATATTCTAGGCGCTATAGTTCAGCAAAGTGTCTCCATTAGTTGGTGCACTGCAAAGTGCATCCATATACAGTATACATAAAAGTGCCTTCTTATGTGTAGCTGCACTGTCTTCGGTTATCAGATTTAGACAAAACCCCTAATCATTGACGCTCATTTCTGATGTCTTTACTGCCTAAGGATGGGGAGTATTGGTATGAGAATGGTGACATACGGAAAAAAATTATTGATTGATAGATTCTAGACAAAAGCTATCGCCATGAATCTTGAAGAGCTTGCCATCATTGACAAACTAATGCTTGCTAAATGGAGGATATTCCATCTACGTTTTGATCACGTGGTGAAGGTAAAAACTTCTAGCGTAAAGAAGGGAAGGTTCCGTAGACGTAATGAAAAACCCTCGCCTGCCAGTGAAATAGTTCATGCGGAAGGCAGTAGTAGACTCCCTTCTTATCAGTTAAAAGTTCTTTGCGTAAATGGAGGATATTCCATCTCCGTTTTGATCACGTGGTCAAGGTAAAAACTTCTAGCGTAAAGAAGGGAAGGCTCCGTAGACGTGTAATATAAATCCCCGCTAGCCAATGAAACAGTTCATGAGGCAAAGCAGTAGTATCTTCCCTTCTTATCAGTTAGAAGTTCTTTGGGTAAATAACCGGTATCACGTGACTTTTTTCAGCCTCGAACACAGATTTGGAATAAAGTCCATTGTCCGTCACTCGTATAATCAAACTTGTCCAAGGAGTATCGCCAAGTTCTGGAATAGAAAATGTCTAGATTTGCCGTAGTGTAGGCAAACACGTATGTATAATCAGAGTCTGAGCATTGTATGTCGCCACTCTCAAATAGAGGCACCTTACAAGAGGAAACAACTGATGAAGATTATCGGAAAAGAATAATGTAGAATGGACTTTATTCCAAATCTGGGTTCGAGGCTGAAAAAAGTCACGTGATACCGGTAATTTACCCAAATAACTTCTAACTGATAAGAAGGGAGGCTACTGCTTTCCGCATGAACTGTTTCACTGGCTGGCGAGGGTTTTTCATTACGTCTATGGAGCCTTCCGTTCTTTACGCTAGAAGTTTTTACCTTGACCACGTGATCAAAACGTAGATGGAATATCCTCCATTATGGACCACATGATTAGTTTATTGAATACATATATCTGACCTGTGTGCTTGGCGTCAAGCGCCCGCTTATAAGTCATTGTCAATATATAGGAAGGAGATAGCACAAGGAAATTTACAGCACCACAGAATTACATCCGGTAACTCCACAAAGAGTGTGCAACGGAGTCAGCGAGATTCGAACCCGGAGCCACCTACGCTCTCAAGCGATTAGCGGCGTGATGCCTGCACTAACACTCTAAAGCGAAAGCTGAGTTCCCAAGGTGGTCATCGCTGACCACTCAGCCACGGTGTCCCCTGGACGACATTTTCAAATCTGGCAAGTCTACAACTTTTTGGAGGCCAGCATTTTAGTACAGAAAATTTTGTTTTATTTGATAGAAGAATTTTTGAAATTTAAAAGTACACACTCTATAAAAATTACAAGTTCGCAAAAAGGCAGGCTTCTGATTGGTCAATCTCATTTCGCTAACAGCGAAAAATATATCTGGGTCCTTGTCAATATACTTGAAAAGTCAATACAAATATTGCTACATAGTCTGCATTTTGCTGTTGACAACTGAGTCCCACAAAAAATAATTCTTGAATGTAGACCGTGGCTGAATGATTAAGGCACCACACCACTAATCGCTTGAAAGCGTAGTTGGGCTGCGGGTTCAACTCCCGGTGGCCCCGTTTCACACTCTTTGTGGAGCTCCCAGATGCAATTCTCTGGTGTTGTAAATCTCCTTGTGCTATCTAGAACCCCCCCCCCCCACACACACACACACACCCCGTCAAAGCTCAATGTCCTTGTGCTATTTCGTACTTTTATATTAATGATGACTTATAAGCGGGCCCCTTAGGTCAAGCACATACGTCATGTGTATGTGATCAATAAATAAATGAATGCAGACTGTTCTGAATACAATTTACTTCTTTCAAAAAACATCATATGTATTAAATGCTAATAAAATCAATACTTCTAAAGAAATTATAATGGATTTATTAAAAACTATTTGTTTAATAAATAATTTTTGTAAATTATAATTTATTTGACAAATAATTTACTTATTCAGCAGATGTTGAAATCCGGATAATTATGTGTTACGGTATGAATAACTAAAAAGTAGGAAATAAAATAATCTTTTCAAAAAAAAAAATATTAACCGACTTCAAAAAAGCGCTAAAAAGAACTAAGTAATTCTTTAAACTTCTCTAATGACGAAACCTTATCCATTAACTGCACATCAAACTTCATGTATCGGCAAAAAAACGTTAAATTTAATATATAGAATTTAATAGCTACCAAACATGGATTTTCTAGAGAATATTTTTTACAAAAGATTAATTTACATATTTATGATTTAATTTACGAATATATACGTATAAAAAGTAATCAATTACTTTTTGAAGTTGTTGCCAAACATTTACAATCGATAATGATTAAAAAAATAATTATCTGAAGAAATAGAGTATTTTTTAAATTTTATATCATATTTTCCATCATCACTTTACTCATGGTAATAGCTACAATATATTCACAATTTTACTATACCTAAGATAGGTTGGCACCAACTTCAAAAAGTAATTGATTACTTTTTATACATATATATTCGTAAATTAAATCATAAATATGTAAATTAATCTTTTGTAAAAAATATTCTCTAGCAAATCTATGTTTGGTAGCTATTAAATTCTATATATT
Source organism: Maratus speciosus (assembly GCA_963932465.1). Taxonomy (NCBI): domain Eukaryota; kingdom Metazoa; phylum Arthropoda; class Arachnida; order Araneae; family Salticidae; genus Maratus; species Maratus speciosus. The sequence goes on along the minus strand of OZ010792.1, from coordinate 196,206,118 downwards.
AAATTTAACGTTTTTATGCCGATACATGAAGTTCGATGTGCAGTTAATGGATAAGGTTTCGTCATTAGAGAAGTTTAAAGAATTATTTAATTCTTTTTAGCGCTTTTTTGAAGTCGGTTAATAATTTTTTTTGAAAAGATTATTTTATAAAGATCAATTCTTATGCCCTTTGAAAAAACTTTTGTTTCTTTTTTAATATTATCAAATACTGTCTGTTAAAATTTCACATTAATTCTTAATCTTTCATACAAATCAGTATAATATATTTCGTTATAATTGAAAAGAATATAATAAACTTTTTGAAGAAAGTAAGTCAATTCAAATTCAGAAAAATTTAAAAATACACATATTTAAACAAAAATCTTAAAACAGTGCAACAATATATTTTCTAAAGTGTATTTTTAATCTTTGGTGCATTTCTAAGGTGTTTATACTTATTGATTATACTACTGTAATGACTCAGTTATAGTTAACCTTTCCTAATGAACACAATTTAATTTTGCAATTACAAGGTAAATTTCATTTTTGACATTTAACGCCAAGAAAATTGTGTAGTTACTAAGCATTTCATGATTTTTAATACGTGCAGTGTTTTGAAAGGAATTACTATCCAATCTAAATTTTAAAAGTGTAATCTGTACCTATTTATAATAGTCATAAATGCTTTTATAATATATATTTGAAATATAATCTTTCACTACTTTCAACATTGTTTTAATTATTTAGAACACACACAGTCTTTTTCTATAAAATGTAAGGAATATTAGATATGTTTAATTCAACAGACACGTCTCACAAAAAAGAACAAAAAAGAGAGAGAGAGAGAGGAATAATAAAGCATAGCGTTTGAAATTTCTCGTAAGAAAAAGTTAAAAGCTCATACCTATTTTTTTCTTTAATTTTTTATATTTTTCAAATCAAGCATTATCATGTTCAAAATACGATTGTTTCAAGATGCATGTAAAATGAAAAGCTTGTTAAGAATATATAGGGTAACTTGAAGTGAGATGCACATATACGCAGGCGATATAGGGAAACGCTGCTCAGTTGTAAGGAAGAGGGTTCTCTAGTGATACTTTAATTTCTATTTGTGTTCTTTTGTAAAACTTTTAAGTGGTACTTTTTTATTGCTATTTCGTCTTAACACTTGTGGTAAGTGTCCAAAATCAATCTTTTACGTGATTTTTTTACTTGCCTATATAAGTCTTAGTTTAAACACCAGAGAAATAAATCTGATGATTTTAGAGAGTACTGGTGCCTGAGCTTTCTTCAAAGCATAAATAGTGGCCGGTTCCCGCTTCTTCACGTCAGCGAGGGACACCGGTGTATTGCCCAATACTTTGGGGTGAGTCGACGAAAGTTTTTGGGGGTAAGATGTCGGTTGTTTTCCCTTGCTGTAAGATGCAAGTTATTTTCCGTTGCGGTTAAATACCTGGTTGTTTCTTCATTGTTTAAATCACTCCTGGCTATTAACTAACTTGTCAACAGTTTTAATCAGATAATTTAAATCAGTGATTAAATCGCGATTTTAATCATCTAATTAAAAAAAATCATTGATTAAAATTATAAATTTTCGGAATGTTTAAAATGACGTAAAGAAATATTGAAGTTTAAGTTTAACATAATTTGAAAGGTTTCTATATGTATTCTGCCTCATAAATAAATTTTATTAGCCTTATAAATAATTGTTTAATTTAATAATTATTAATATCAATCATTGTTAAAAATTTTATGTTAAATGGAGTCATAAATAATTTTAATAAATGTAAATATCGGTAGTATATAATATAGTTTTAGATAACTAGGGGTTTCTGTCCCCTAAGAGCTATGCTCGCCAACCTCCATACAGACATTACAGACTCTAAAAACACACTAAATTGATCCTCTTTGAAAAGATTACGGAAAATTAAATCGTAATTAGACAACAAGTGGCGATCTCCTGTAATCAGGTTTCCATTTATTTCCCTATTGGCTGAGGGATTTTAAGTCAGAATCAATTGCTATCGAGACAACTAACTGCTATTTTCGTGATTGATTAAGTAAGATCCAACCAAGGACTTAAAGTTAGCTTGTATAAAATGACTAAGCAAACAATTTTATAAAGACGCTATAACAAATTTATTTTAAATTAGACATATCGTTTTAAATATGACGTAATTTTCAACAAAGTTTTTTTTTCTCATTTTTATATTGAAATAAAAATAATTTTAAAGGCCTATAAAAGCCAAACTAAATCGGTGTGACAATAGAAATTGCGAGTTTCCTTTCTAAAAAGGAATCAGATAAGAAATCAAAGGGTAGAAAGACAGAATCTTAAACTGACGACGATATGGATGATGTTTAAATTACCTCCCAAGATTCAGAACACGAGGATTTTTTTTTTAAAGTGAATGAGAATGATTGTTCAGAGGATGTAGTAGACTGCAATAAAACCTCGAGAAATTGTGATGGGATCACGTGCATTCAGTGAAATAGTTGGTTATATAACAGCTGCTCAAAATTCCTAAACAAATTTGCAGTTTGTGGCAGACCTGAGATACTTCTAAAAAGAACAGAGGGACATACGAAAAACATTAACAAAAAAGCTTGACTCTAAAGCACTTTATGACAGTGACTTTACCGTAGTTAAACATGTTATATCCCAGCAAAGAGGAAATTGCTGGCCAGTAGCAAGATAAGTACTGGCAATGATGGAGAAGTGCTGGTCTACCATTACATGACCACTGCTGGACATCTTCAGTCAACTTTTCGGTTGAGAATCATCAGATAAACATTCTGATTGTCCTTCGTTTTATCTCATGCGCTGACCCACCATACCATGGAAGTGCACGAACTTTTGCAGTATTATAGCTGGGAAGCCTTACGCTAGGTGGCGTTATGAATATCTAAGACTCGAGTATTTCGGAATTCATCGCAATCCAGCAGCACATACACTGGATGACGGCCTACCGCTTTATCAACAGTGCTGGGTGGATGTCTGCTCATAGTAACAAAATGCTGTCTGATGATTTACTACTGTATAAACACTGCCGAATAAGTGATGGTGATGGATTAAACCCTTACGAAAATAGTTCATAAAGCTGAATAGAACACTATAGAATTCTTTACAAGTTCTATAGAATAGCCTTTCTTAGACTACTGTTTCTATAGAGTTTTGAAGAGTTCTATAGGATATTTTTTCTTTAGAAAAAGTTTCTATAGAGTTCGTTAGAAATTTTTTTCGGATTTCGGCTTTCATAATTTACGCAGTTGAGAATTAGTTAGTGTATAAAATATATAGGATTTCTATACAATACAACAATTTCTATACAAGTTTATTGATTGGGAACGCAAATCACAAAAGAAACAAACTTGAAATAGTGTAATCAAAACTTGAAAACTACGAGCGGTTAGAATACGCTGAAAGTACTTGTTCATGTTCGATCACGGAACCCAAACAGCACCGAACGCGATTAGTACTTGGGAGGGTGACCTCTTGGAAACCGCTGCAAGTTCAATTATTTCTATAGACATATATATTTTAAACATTTCTGTAGCTTTTGGTGAAACTAGCTTACCGAAAAAAGGGTTATAATTGTATAATATTCAGTCATACTTTTCTATAAGTTTTTTTATAGAATTCTATAAGAAATTTTTAAGGGAAAGTACTGGCCCAGCAAAGGAATAGCAGAAGGATAGGTGCTATCAATGCAGGAAAAGTGCCGGATTGAATTAATTCGATGACATACCAATGCTGGCCTGCTGGTGGCCATCACTGATGGGCCAGCTGCATTCCGCAGGGACACTTTTCTACTGGTTTAAGTAATGGCACCATTGCACTTTACCGCTGTTGGCACTGCTGGCGGTCATCTTTTATCCAGCTGATGGCCCACTGTTTCTTTCTTTGCTGGAAATGTTTAAAAATAGGCATACTTAAGAGCCATAATTCTTTTAAATGTTAAATGAACGTATATATTAAATAAATATTACAAAAAATCTTCACATACTAGAATAATTATATAAGAAATAAATATTAGTTTGTTCTTTTACGTTATTGCCAACGTTTGTTACATTCATATTTTTGTAATTTCCTAATATTAAGTAAGTTAACAACTTTAGTATGTCTAAAATATTAAAGTTACTTTTATTCATCCCATTATGTTTTATACTGCTTCACAAAAATTATTCTTTACATTGAAACTCCATAAGGCATCTTATCCCTAGATAGTTGGCCATCTTATCCATACCTATAGGTAAGATGCCGAAATGCAAGTGTTTACAAAAACAAAATTTTTGATGCTTTCTGGAAAATGAAATAAGTTTTTAAATCATACGTAAGAGTCTAAACTTTAACAAGAAATCAATGAATAATAAATATAAACAACAGGCGATTTCTAAAACAATTAACTCAAAAACTACGGCATCTTCACCCAATCTACCTTAGTACTTATGTATTGTAATCGTTCTTGAACTGAAAAGAACCATGGACAATCACTTGTAACTAACTATCATAGTTCAACTTGATTGTAATGCATTTATATATTACCGAAGAAAAGTTTGTCTACCATAAAAGAATCTTTTCAATATTAAAATAATGTTAAATTTTCTAGAAACAAGGTTAAAATATTTTAATATTGATTTTTTTTACTGTAACAATACTCTGAAAATCTTTTTTTTTCTTTTATTTCAACAACAGACTCTAAAATGAGAAGTAATAGGAGAAAAACTCAACTTTCATTTTACTTTTTAAGATCAATTGTTATTCTCTTTCGAAAGCCTTTTGTTTCTTTTTGGATATAATCAAAGGCTGTCTTTTAAAAATTCCCATTAATTTTCAATCTTTCATAAAAATAAGCGTAATATATATCATTACAAGATAATTCAAAGATTAAAATAAATATTTTAAAGAAAGCAAGTCAATTATATATATATATATATATATATATTAAATGCTCAAACTGTGCAACAATATGTTTTTAAAACTCATTTTTAATCTTTCATAAACTTGTGAAGTTTTTATACCTATTAATTATACAACTATAATGATTTAGTTATATGTAAACATTTTCTAATTAACAATATTTTATCTTTGCCTTTTCTCCAGAAATTTTCTTTTTTTACATTTAGCATAAACAAAATTCTGCACTTAATAAGCGTTTTGTGATTTTCGTGTAGTGCTTTGAAGAAAAATTCTTCCTAATCAATTTTTTTTAAATGTAATTTGTAATTATTTATAAGTCATAATGTTTTTATAATACAGATTTTAAAAAAATAATCTTTCACTACTTTGAATATTGTTTCGATTATTTAGAACGCAGAAATACTTTTTATCTTAATATGTAACAGATATCAGTTTTATTTAATTTATTACATCCGTCACTCAAAAGAAAATAAAAAGAGAGAGAAAAAAATTAAAGCATAGCGTTTGAAATTTCAATTAATAAAAAGTTAAATGTTCATTCCATCATTTTCATTTAATTAAAAAAAATTGCAAATCTTAAGCACTACCATGTTCAAAATATGTTCGCTTCAAGATATATGAAAATGAAAAGCTTATTAAGAATATACAGCTCTAATATACTTCAATAGTTGTAGAACAGAAAAGAAACAATGACAATGACTTCTAACTATCATGTTCCTACTTGATGGTAATGCATTTGTATATCAAAGAATACAAAATTATCTCCCACAAAAGAATCTTTTTGTCAATGAAATAATGTTAAATTTTCTAGAAACAAGCTTAAAATATTTTAATATTGATTTTTTTAATTGCAACAATTCTCTGAAAATCTATTTTTTCTTTTCTTTCAATAACATGATCTACAATGAAAGATAATAGGAGAAAAACTCAGCATTCATTTTACTTTTAAAGATATGTTATACACTTTTAAAAACCTTTTGTTTCTTTTTGAATATAATCAAATGTTGTCTCTGAAAAATTCTCATTGTTTCTCAATCTTTCATACAAATTAACGTAATATATTTCATTAAAATGGAAACTAATAAAATAAGGGTCATTCCATGGTAGCTTACGTTACATTTAGAACAATTTTACTTCAATAATTTTAGTAATATAACAACAACAAAAAATCAAAAAGGTAAAGTTGACATTATTTGTTAATTAAACCTATTCAAAGCTTAATTTAGATGGAAATTACTCAATTTTAGTGTAATTTATTGAAATCTGGCAGTTATATTTATTGTAGTAACTGAAACTACTGAAAAAGAAACGTAAGTTACCATATAAAATGTAGTTTTCATTATAATTGTTTAGTTAACTTTCATCCAAATTGACATTTGAATAGGTTTAAATAGCAAATCATGTCAACTTTACATTTGAATAATTTTTAGTGTTATATTACAAAAATTATTGCAGTAGATTATCATAAATCTAACGTAAGTTACCATGGAATGAACCATAAACATTTTGAAGAAAGCATGCCAATTCAAATTTAGTAAAATTAAAAAATATACATATTTTAAAAAAATGATAAAATAGTGCCGCAATATGTTTCTAAAAGTGTATTAATAATCACTAATACCTCTCTAAATTTTTTATACTGTTATTAGTTATACTACTGTATTGACTTAGTTATACTATGTAACCTTTTCTAATGAACACAATTTTATTTTTGCCATTTACCAGGTAAATTTCGTTTCTGACATTTAACGTCATGAAAATTATCTAGTTACTAAGCATTTTATGATTTTCAATATGTGCAGTGTTTTGAAAGGAAATACTATCCAATCTAAAATTTTAAAATGTAATATGTACCTATTTATAGTAGTTATGAATATTTTTAAAATACAGATTTAAAATAAAAATTTTCACAACTTTCAATATTGTTTCAATTATTTAGAACACACAAATAGTTTTTATAATAAAATATAAGAAATATCAGCTATATTTAATTGATCAGAGCCGTCTCACGAAAGAAAAAAACAGAAAAAAAGAAAGAGGAAGAATAAAGCACACCTTTTGAAATTTCTCGTGAGAAAAAGTTAAAAGTGCATGCCAGTTTTTTAATTTTATTTTTATGTTTTTCAAATCAGAGCATTATCATGTTCAAAGTACGATTGTTTCAAGATGCATGAAAAATGAAAATCTTGTTAAGAATATATAGTACTTATATACTGCAATCGATGTTGAACTGAAAAGAAACAAGAACAATCGCTTCTAACTATCATGGTCCTACTTGATTTTAATGCATTTGTATAATAAAGAAGAAAAATGTATCTTTCATAAAAGAATCTTTTCAAGAATGAAATAATGTTAAATTTTCTAGAAAAAAGCTTAAAATGTTTTAATATTGATTTTTTTTTTTTTTTTTTTACAATACTCTGAAAATCTTTTTTCCCCTTTTATTTCAATAACATGCTCTGAGAAAAAGTTAAAAGTTCATGCCAATTTTGTTATTTTATTTTTATGTTTTTGAAATCTTAAGCATTATCATGTTCAAAATACGATTGTTTCAAGTTATATGGAAAATAAAAAGCTTATTAAGAATATATAGTGCTTATATACTGCAATTGTTGTTGAACTGAAATGAAACAAGGACAATCCCTTCTATCATTGTCCTACTTGATTTTAATGCATTTGTATATTAAGGAAGAAAAATTTATCTTCCATAAAAGGATCTTTTCAAACAATCAAATAATGGTAAATTTTCTAGAAACAAGCTTAAAATACTTTAATATTGATTCTTTTATTGAAACAATAGTCTGTAAATCTGTTTCTTTGTTTATTAAAGTAAAAGGCTTTAGAATAGGAATAAAACTCAACGTTCATTTTACATTTAAAGATCAATTGTCATACCTTTTGAAAACCCTTTTCTTCCTTTTTTAATATTATCAAATGTTGTCTTTTATAACTTCACATTAATGCTCCATCTTTCATAAAAATGCATAATATTTCTCATTATAAGTTAATTTAAAATAATAAAATAAACGTTTTGAAGGCGCAAGTTGATTCACATTCAGAAAAACAAAAAAATATATTTAAATAAAAAAAAAACCTTTTGTTAAAAATGTGTAACAATGTATTTCTAAAACTATATTTTTAATATATTGATGCCCCTCTAAAGTTTTTATACCTAGTAATTAGTTATACAACTATAAAGACGTAATTATATGTAACATTTTCTAATGAAAAAAATTTTATTTTTGTCAAGTCCCATGTATTTTTTTTTTCATTTAAAATAATGAAAATTATGTAGTTTCTAAGCATATTGTGTTTTTTAATCCGTGCAATATTTTGAAAGGAAATAATATCTATTCTAAATTAAAACAAGATAGAAAAAAATCATGCTTCAAATATAGATTATGAAACACTTTCCAACATATTCAGAATAATGATACGAAACTGCACTGTTTAATAAGTTAAAATATTATGTCAAATGCAACCATATGGAAACATATAACACATTTGAAAAACTAAATTTAAGCTGTTCCCATCTACAATCGGGAAATTATCCAAATTCTTTGATCAGCCCTGTATATATTGCATTGCTCTATTGTATAGTAATCATCTTGTAGTAGAGATGGGAAATATAGTTACTTTTGGTTAACAGGTTACATTGTTCCACACTTGTACACGTAACAGGTTCCAAAAACCTGTTATTTTTATAACATATAACAAATCGCTGTGTATCCGGCCGACGGATGTTTTAATTAGAAGACCTTTCAGAAAAATGTCTGAAGTAATTTTTTGACATAATTATAAATGCTGTCTTATATTCAGATAAATTAGAATCAGTCTGTGGCTAAAAACTTAATTTTTGCAAGACAAAAACTTACCTAGTTATAATACTTTGAACGACATGTTTTTCATTTATGGTGATTAAAACATTGAAAATTCATGAAATTCCAAGTATCATAACTCAGCAAGTTTTCACCATACAAGAATAAATTTTTGCTGTTTTACTTGTTAAAACGTGGAAAAACCTTTTCCAAATAAAACTTATAAGATGCAGGCATATGTATAAAATTTGTAATTCCTTATCTATTTAAAAAGTAAATCGATTTTTATGTGATGCAAAACAAAATGTGAAACATTTTTGCAACTGCCTATGCCTCTAAAACTGACGGCTTAGAAATTAATTATTGGTAAACGATAAGAAATACGCACTGTATAATATTAAACACAGTTTTAAAAACGCGATTGCTAAAAAAAATTGTATACAGCATAGATTATGAAACACTTTCCAACACATTCAGAATACTATAACAAAACTTCACAATTTACAAAGGTGGAAGATGACGTCTTAATGAACAATTTGGAAAATTCAGAATGCATTTGAAAACACGATTTCTGCTATTACCATGAATAGTCGTTAAAATATACGATTTTTTTGCTGCCCTGTATATGATCTACAGATATGTATGCATACTACATAGTATGCTAAAAGTCAGTTCAGTTAAACGCGTAGCACAGTTAAAAATTTCCGCTCAGCAATTTCAGCTAATAGACGAATATTATTGACCTTGTATATGATCTAGAATTTATACACACCAAGTAAAAAAATAGTTACATTTAAAAATGCGTACCACAAATGAAAATGCACTTCCAGCAACCATTATGCGCATGCTTCAATAATTCATTTATTGCTCATTTTCTTCTATATCCAAATACTTTTGTGTGTTCCTGTAAATAAACGAAAAGTTCTGTGCACACCGTATTCTATACTAAGAACCTTGTAATACACCTCGGTGATGTATATCAATTTAAATGAGTTTTAAATACTGTAATATCATTAAAATACACGGCAAGCGATTTTTCCTCATATACCGTAACGTAACGGAATTCTTTTGAATGGCCCTGTAAATGAACCAACAATGCTACACTTCCTTTTAAATACCGAACAAGCCATACTAAAGCCCAAGAATAACATATATCCCCCAAGAATAACATATATCCATTTTATGGCAATCGGACAATATTTATACGAGTTAGAGCAAGGACAGACAGACGGACAAAGAAACCGAATTCATAAACACTTTTCAACTACGGTGGAAAGTACTAAAAAAGAGAAATTTGATCCCTGACTTCATACCAGCCATATCTATCAACGCATATTCAAAGCTAATTTCACAAGAACACAAAAATATTATTTATATACTTTTAATTAAATGAAATTCGTAAAAACAAATCTCGTTCATACAAATATGTTTTTCAAATTAATTAAAACTGTACTAAAATTAACTTTTCTCACAAATTATAGGAGGCTATTTTCTTTTCTTTTCTTTTTTTTTAGCGAAATAAAATCACAGAAATTAAATATTTTCTGGCTCCCATTAAACGCAATGGTAAAACAAAAATATTAAAAATAATTGGCCAAAAAGCGAAAATTATAGTACGAGAATCACCCCCCCCCCCCAAAAAAAAACCCTCCATGAGTACGTAGTAATAACCCTTTTAAATATTCAAAGAAACCGTCCATAAATATCTCTCATTCAAAATATCAACACAGATTAAATCCTTTCCCATTACTTCCTCATAATAATTACTCGATGTGCAAAACACTCTTTCATTCATTCCACTGAGACAAAATTGTGCTTTCAGATAAATATATCCTTTAGCGTATTTTTTTAACCTAAGGCTAATGTCAGACGGACGTACTTTTGCACGCTTTTTTCCTTACGTATTATCCCTACACAATGCTGCTAGCATTGTGGCATTGTGTAGGGATAATACGTAAGGAAAAAAGCGTGCAAAAAAACGTTCGTCTGACATTAGCCTAAAACAACTAGGTAACAAATGTTTCAAAATAAGCAAATGTTATATTGACCGCAGAAAATTTTAAGAGATAAATAATTGTAAATGTGTTCTATTATCTCTGTTTATTCAGAAGCTTACTAAACGATAATAGATCATTTTATACGTTAATAACTAGGTTTACTGATGGCGTAATGAAACTTTTTCCGAATGAATTGAGGAATTATCTGTGGTTGGTTCTCCATTGCTGTTTTCAATTGAAATCAATCTAAGTTTTAATGTACACGTTTTAAACGCGCTAATCAATTAAAAAATTATAAATTCCGGCATTGTATTTGGATGCAATTAAATAGTGTTTTGTTATTTTTGAAATGGACTTTCTATCCAAAATCGAGAATTACAATTTTTAAGGCATAAATTTATAAATAAATGCATATTACTTAAACGTTTCAAAAAAGGTACTTTTTATAAATTTAATAATTCTAAATTCGAATTTTGCTGTTTTTCGTGGGGGGAAAAGAGCAAGGGGGGGGGGAGATAAAAATCGATGCTTTTAAATTATGTAAAATTGTTCAATTTTAGTTTGGAATATTGAACAAGGGTGTTGTTGTGCTATCTTAAAAAAAAAAAAAAAAAAAAAAAAAAAAAATCCCTGAATTTTTGCAACTCTATGTTCAAAGAAATTTATTGTAATTCCTATTCCTCATTTCTGATGTGTAACTGAGCTGTATGTTTGGTAATATAATTCATAGGTATATAAATTTTTAAATTTACTCATTGAAAATTAGAAGCAAAACAAGAAAAAAAAGCACGAAAGTGTATTTTTAGTTGGAAGAAGACTAGTTATATCAAAAGTTAGACAAAACTTTACTGGGTTTTATAAAGTCAAACTTAGATTTATGTTAAGGAAATGCTAAATGAAAACAATTAATATATATATTAATGTATATATTTACGATTCATGAGTACAAAACATGTCAAGCATGAGCTTTTTTCTTACCAATTTTCAGATGTTTTTCTGACCTACTATTTGTTTCAGTGTTTCGTTTATGCTCTACTTTCCACCATCAGAATCGGAGAAAGTATATGATGGTGGTGCCATAGCACCAGGCACCAAGCCGGAAAAGCCTTTAAATAATGCTGCAAGTTGTTACTATTCATGCATTGGGGATTGATAAAATGTAAAATAATTTTTTAGCACCACACATCTAACAGAGTCGCCAATAACTAGAGAGTGAAGATACGCACGTCTCAAAAGAAACAATTGAGGACGGTTTTTAGCGAATGTTGTTCTATTTTAGAGGCACGAAATTGAATTCTTAATGAATGAAGACGCTGCCATTTAAAACCATATGTTGTTTAATTAACAGGGACTTTTAGGTAACATATTAATGGAATATTAGGTTTCAACATAGTAACAGTGTTTTTTATCCTAATACGTTAAGGGGTCTTGTATCTTTTAAACGCGTCGAAAATTAACGAAAAATTTCAAACTTTGAACTAGTCTATCTTCAAAACCTATTTATGTATAAACATGAAATTTTGGATATTGATTAAGCAGATTGTGCTTTGTAATATGCTACTATTAGAAATTTATTAACCCTTTACAGAATTTGTGTATTGTTGAAATCAAAATAGCTCTTTTTTTTACCCCATAAGTCATTGCGCGCATGATATCTTGAGAAGGTATGTATGGATTGTCATGCAATTTGATAAATATACTAAACAAATATGTGTGTTTAAAATCATCTACTTTTAAGTATTTACAATGGTAATATTTTTAGTTATGACTATTTTTATTCATTAAAGATACAAAAATTTTATTTTTTTTACGAAAATATTTTTGTATATAGTTAATGAAATAATTTTATCCTAAGAGTATGTCATTTTAAACACATATATATATTTACTATTTTTACCAAATTTCATGCCAATCCATACATACTTTCTAAAGATATCATGCGCGCAATGACTTATGGGGTAAAAAAAAGCTATTTTAATTTCAACAATACACAAATTCTGTAAAAGGTTAATAAATTTCTAATAGTAGCATATTACAAAACACAATCTGTTTAATCAATATCCAAAATTCCATGTTTATACATAAAAAGGCTTTGAAGATAGACTAATTCAAACTTTGAAGTTTTTCGTTAATTTTCGACGCGTTTAAAATGTACAAGACCCCTTATAATGTCCATCCTTATCTTGTAGTGAAATTCAGTGATTTATATCAATTTCAATACATTTGAAATAGCGTAATGTCATCAAAATACACTGCAAACGATTTTGACTATAATGTAACGGAATTTTTTGAGTGCTCCTGTAAATAAACTATTAATCCCATATGCTTCATATACAATACCAAACATGCCTTTGGTAACCCTAAATAATGTTACCAATTGCATGAAAATCCCAGTAAGTTTACGGGAGTGGACAGGGGAGAGCGTGGACAGACAAACCGAATGCATAAACAATTTTCAACTTTGTGGGAAAGTGTTAAAAGGTATCCATACCTTTCTATATGATTCATAAATGTTTTTAAATTACAAATTTACAACTGCAAACCTTTATACACTTTTTAGAACATTTATTTCGTGACCTTTTTTAAAACACTTTGAAACGCACCTTTTGAACAGTTTCTAGAATACTTCTGGGAACACTCATTTTTTATCAGCACATTTTCTGAGCACTTTTAAAACACTTTTTGGAACGCATGATTTCAAAAGTGTGCACAATCTGTTCTCAAATATATTCCCAAATTTAGAGTTAACAAATACCCTGAGCAGAACATTATCGGTGCACTTTCGGAACAACTACTTTATAGAGGAGCTTATTCGGAACACATTTCAGTAGACATTAAGGTAACTTGAACACTTTTTTTTCGATCAAAGTCAACTATCAAAATTTTTAAAGAATAAATTTTAAAACATATGGATGAAAATTTAAAAAAATGACACTGGATATTTTTTTTCACTTGATTATCTCTGTCGGTGGTGAATGCTTGTGACGCGAGTTGAAAATGATCTGTTGTGTGTAATTTATGCATCCCAACATTTTTTTAATGCTTTTTTCTTTTAATATCATGATGTCGTCATTTAAGGACGTTATTGCTATCTTAATTAACGAAATAACTAATAAATCTTAAAACATCATCTTATAAATGTCGAAAAATCGCTTGATGACATAACAGATCATAATAATAACACAAGTGGTCAGTTATGTAAAGAAAAAAAAAATAACCTATTGAAAATGACACTCACAAATGTAAGTATAAATATTGTAGGATTTTACCTCTATGTTTTTAGCCTTATATAAATTATTTTAGTTTTCACATAATTGGAGCGATTAATAATAGTAAATAGTTTTATTATGTGTGCGTTTTTAAGATTTTTGTTAACTTCACGGGTATTTCGGTTAACGCTTAACCCTCTATCAACTGACGGTACTTAAAATTACTATTAAAATAACTTGTTATAAAATTCATTTAATACATCGATTAGTAGTAATACAGTTTAATATGAGTTATAGATGCATTACTTTATCTCGTTCGAAAAGCATTATTGGTTACACAAAACAGAAATATTTTTAACAGGATGATTTCTTTTGCCTTTGGATCTTTTCAGCTTTCTTGGCGTTTGGGGGAGGAGGGATTTCTCAATTCAGAAATGTTTTTATATTTCTATTGTAAGAACTTTCTATTTGTACATTTCCTAATTCTACAAAATACTAAGAAAAATATTTAAAGTAAAAGATTTGAGTAAGGTTATAAATATTGCACAAAATCTCTATAAATTGAAAATTAATTAATCCTTCTAAATCTTCCAATCCTTTTGAAATTTAAGTGATTATGTAAATCTTCTAGTGTAGTTTCACAAATTCACAAAACATGCTTTAGAAGATGAAATTTTTATGAATTCATAATTCAGTACATAAAGAGTTAATACGAGGACCTTTATAATTGCCTTTCCGAATTAACGGCAAGGGATATCATTAACTGAGTTCGACTGTATGCCACATTTTCTAATAAGCACATATTTTTTTTTTTTTTTTTTTTATCAATTTCAATGAAAAACTCATTTTTTACATATAACATCCAGAAACTTAAATAGTTACTAAGCATTTTATAATTTTTAATATTTTCGGTGTTTTGAAAGGCTACTAACTAATCTGAATAAAAAAAGTAATCTGTATCTATTAAAATTACTCTTTAATTGTAAAAAAATGCTTTTATAATATAGATTTAAAATATAATCTTTCACTACTCTGAATATTGCTTTATAATTTACAACATCGAAATATCTTCTATCTTATAATGTAAGAGAAATTTTTATTTTATTTATTTAATTTATTATAGCAGACTCTTGAAAAAAAAAACAAGTAGGAAATTGCTCGTCAAACGTGGCAAATGAGGTGCGTTCGTTCTATAACTAGTTTTATAAATATTTTTTGCTCTCCATGTTGTACTGAATGTATATTTTTTTACACTTCATAAGTGCATAGTCTGTAACATCATTAAAATGCACTTGCAATAATTGTAACGGAAAAATTTTGAGTGCCCCTGTAATTAAACTATACATCCAATTTTCATAAAATCTGAAATGGCTCGACAAAATTTTGCAACAATCATATATTTAAATTTTCAAACGATTCGGAAGACTGTAACATCATTAAAATGCACTTGCAATAATTTTTTCCCATTGGCCATAATGTAAAGAAAAACTTTTGAATGTCCCTGTAATTAAACTATACATCCGATTTTCATAAAAATTGAAATGGCTCGACAAAATTTTACAACAATCATATATTTAAAATTTCAGACCGTTCGGTCGGGTAGTTTTTGCTCTGTTATATGCGGACGGACAGACGGACAGACGGACTGCACGACGACTATAGGTGCTACGTATTTATATAATTACGAACGCACCTAAAAAAGCGAGAGAGAGGTGAATAATGAAGTACAGCCTTTGAAATTTCACGTAAAAAAGTTAAAAGTTTAGTCCATCTTTTTCCTTTAAGTTTTGTATTTTTTTAAACTTAAGCATTATCATGTTCAAAATTTCTTTGTTTCAAGATGTATGGGAAATTAAAAGCTTGTTAAGACTGCATAGTGCTTTTACTTGAGTCGTTTTAGAAATCAAAGAATACTAGGACAATTGCTTTAATCCAATTTGGTCCTACTTCCTTGTAATACAATTGTGCATATCAACGAGGGTATTTTTTTCCGCATAGAGAAAGTTTTCAACAATGAAATAATGTGAACATTTTAAGAAGCATAGAGTGTGTGTGAGAGAGAGAGGGGTGAAGAATTAAGTACAGTCTTTGAAATTTCACGTAAAAAAGTTAAAAGTTTAGTCCATCTTTTTCATTTAAATTTTGTATTTTTTAAAGTTAAGAATTATCATGTTCAAAATTCCTTTATTTATCATCAAGTGATGTCTTTTCAAAATCCACATTAAAGCTCTATCTTTCATAAAAATGAGTATAATATCTTTCATTGTGAAATAATTGAAAAGAATAAAAAGTCATTTTGAAGAAAGCCTTCCAACTCAAATTCGGGAGAAAAAGAAAGGAAAGGAATGTAAAAAAATAATAATTTTCTGTAGTATGTTTTTGGTTAAAAGGCAGAAAACAAACGTTTAAAAATGCACAAATAATACATAAAAAATCGAATCTATTAGCGAGATTCTTCTTCGGTGAAAGATAGAGCAAGGCACAGCTTGCTAGAAAAAGCAAGAAGCCCAGCCTTATTTTTTCTAACACGCTGTGTCTTGATCTATCTTGAACTGAAGAAGAATCACGCTGGTAGATACGAAACAGCTGTTGATGCTTTTTATGTATTATCTGTGCTGATTTAAAAGTAGGTTTTATGTCTGTGGAGTTTTTCAGCACACTGTACCTTGCTCTATTTTGCAATGAAGAATAATCTTGCTGGTAGATTCGAAATAGCTGTTTGCTGCTTTTTATGTATTATTTGTGCATTTTTAACCACAGGTTTTCTGCCTTATAATATTCGTGTCAAAGGCTTTATTTGCTATTTTTATTTATTTTTAATCTCTGATGCACTTCCGAATTTTTTATACTTAGTTATTAATCATACCACCATAATGACTTACAAGGGAACCACTTTAGGTGTTGCTCGCACCTAGTATTAAAACCAGGTGCATTTTAAAGCTCTATATTAGGAAGTTTGGGAATCAATAAAATTTTTTTGTTAAAATAATATTTTTTGATTTTACAGCAGATTAACTTTCTGAAAATGCAATTTTCGAGACCACTTTTCGGGCTGTTAAATTAAAAGTTAAAAAAAAAAATAGTTAAAAATATAAATTAGTCAATAATAACTATAAAATGTTGAAAAAAGTTTTAAAATTCCTTCAAGAACCTATTAATTTGATTAAAAAAAAAATACAATATTATATTTACATATTTGGAGGGAAAAGATTGGCGTCTTCTTCGTCCCGTACAGTTTTCCGGCAACCCTAGCTCAGTATTTTCGCTACGCACCGTGTTGTAATGGTTTGGACGTAAACCTATTACAAGTATAAAGCTAGTGAAAATTTTGAAGTGCCATATCTGGCGACTTAACTCTCTTTTGGTGTAAAATTAACAAATAAAAATCCAATAATAAAAAATTATAAATATAAAAAATATATATAAAATATGATTTTAACAAAGAATTTTTATCGGTTCTCTAACTTTTATGCATAGGGCTACAAAATGCACCAGGTCTCGATTCTAGGTGCGAGCAACACCTAAAGTGGTTCCCTCGTTAGTTATTAATCATACCACCATAATGACTTAGACAATCGAACTCGTTTAATAGGAGCACGGCTAAAAGAGGACACGATTTAAACGAGGAATTTGCACCTTAATAATAGTTGATCATTAAAACTATATTGAGATTTTCACGCTTTTTCGGAGCTAATAATGTAAGATTTCGGTTAATATGAGGGAACATATGTATTTGCGGTCCACAGAAAAAAAAATTAAAATTAAAATTAACCTGCGAAAAAAAAGCAAAATTTTGGCGATGAACTATTATGTGTAGCAACAGAGATTTATAGCAAGTTTAGCTTGCTGTATGATTGTTTTGGGGAAGGGATATAAAAGAATTTAATGCCATTTTGTACTTGTTCTTTTTTTTTCGCATCCTACAGACATATATTTTTAGACGTGATTCTTTAAAATCAGAATAATTCCTTTTTTTTTTTTTTTTTTAAATCTGGTACTCATGACTTACTTTAAAAATTTGTCTTTATACTGTAAGCCATATTTCTTTATTATATCTTATTAACTGTATTTTATGATCTGCATTTCTATATTTGGATGCTAAAATTATTAAAATCGACGATTACTTTTGTAATTTTTTATAATTCTTTCATTTTCAATTATTTTTGTATGTTTCTGTGCTGAAAATGTCGTTTTTAAAATTTACCGTAATTACGAAACTACGAGAAAATTTCGTTACTGAATTGATCGTTATTACGAAACTACCGGGATATTTTTTTAAACATGGCGTTCCCTTTCAAAACTTTAAAGCATTAACTTTTTTAACGTGTCGATAAAACTACTTTAGATTTGAAAGTAACTGCCATATTGGTTCAGCTCGGTGTTTCAGATTTATGGTCATTTTCAAAAGTGGCATTTTGGCGCGAGTTTGGAAAAAAAAATCGCCAAATTCATTCCGTGGACCACAAAAGAATTTGTTCCAATATGAGCAAAACATCTGATCATTTCAATGTTAGTTTCGGTGAAAATTAGAGTATAATTAGGGGAAAAAATCTTTATTATCTCTCAGCGATAATATTTCTACGTTACACCTCCCTATCAAAATTTTGCAATTTATCATTTTTACCAAACATAATTTCAGCATTCAAAGGGAACCTCCTCAAACAAGAAAAAGCAGAGGATTTTCTGAGGTCTTGAAAGAATGAAAATAAAGAGTGGGAGATAAAGACGCTTCAAACAAAACCAGAATTTGGTAAGATTTACAACTGAGTCATGGAAAGTAGAAACATAGAACAAATTCTATTACTTCTCCATTATCACGTCGACACGTTTACTAAAACAAATATCGCCAAAAAATTCACCAGACTGTAACGCCCAGTAAACAAATAGAAGAATGTTTCCAGTGGAATAAAACAAACAAACAAAAACACTCATTCACTAGTGTCAACTATCAGAATTTTTAAACAATAAATTTTACAACGTATGGATGAAAATTAAAAAAAAGTCATTGGATATATATTTTTTTTTCACTTGATTATATCTGTCGGTGGTGAATGCTTGTGACGCGAGTTGAAAGTGATATGTTGTGTGTAATTAAGCATCCCGACATTTTTTTAATGCTTTTTTCTTTTAATATCATGTTGTCGTCGTTTAAGGACGTAATTGTTATCTTAATTATTGAAATAACTGATAAATCTTAAAACATCATCTTATAACTGTCGAATTAAAAATCGCTTGATGACATAACAGATCATAATAACAACATAAACTATTAAATTTAAAAAATCAAAAAACCCGACTGAGTAAAAAGCGAACTAATTAATTATTTCTCCTCAATGTGAAACTACTTTTTTTTCAATTCCTTCTATTAGCTCACACTCTCGCTATATATATCTTGTTCAAATTTCCAATCGTTAATAAAATACTTATTATTCATCCAATCAAGCTCAAATAAATTTTTTTAAACTTGTAGTGGATGACACTTGATGTTAATCCAGTTTTTTTCAAATATTATTTCATTAATTAAATTAAATTAATTAGTTTTCAATAATCGAGAAAGCCCCCCATCTTGATCAAGGTTTTTTAAGACCGAGAGAACAATCTTATTGATCAAGGCATTTTAAGCGCCACTCAAAAGGAAAGAAGAATGGGAGAAAAAAAATTCTCTTATTGACCTAAGTAGGAATGGACTTAAAAAATATTTTTTTTATATTACATGTTTATATTACTTACCTATTTTTTTTTTAATTATTTACTAGTATTGAATTTTTAAGTTGTGTTTAACTGTTAGTTTTTATCTATAAACACTGTTTTGATGAGGTCTATAGATGTCTATGATGGTTAGAGTTGCAGTAAAGCTAGGGATCCACAATACATGCACCACTTCCAGGTTGTATAATATTTTAACGGAGCTTCTGACTGTAAAATAGTCAATGAAACATCGTCTTCATTTTGAAAGGCCTATCCAATGATATGCCACTCAATAGGGTGCGATTTTTTTTTCGTCTCTACCAACATTTTGAATTTATACAAACAAAGCCTAGCCTATAACCATCGGGCCGTTAAGACGAATTGATAGAGAACTCATTTATTAAAATTCATTCAGCCGTTGGGATGTTTCGAGGGTATAAAGAAATCCACATACACATTTACGCGTGAAACACATAACCCTTCTTTTCAGTCGGGTAACAAGTGATCAGTTGCTTTACTGTACGATTTTTGCAATTACTAGTTCTTTAGAATATTTGATTTCATTACGCTGATTTTATGTAAAGAAAAAAAACCGCCTATTGAAAATGATACTCACAAATTTGTATAAATATTGTATGTTTTTACCCTTATAGAGAGTGTATCTAAACTCTTGGGCAAAACTTTAAGGGGTAATAGTACACATCGGGACAAACAATATTAAATAGGAAACTAAGGGCCCCAAACGTCGTCCGAAGGAGATAGGTGCCATTAAAGTTTAGGGTCCTAAATTTCAAAGGATTATAAAAAACAGAAAAATTGAGCTCTAAATTTAAGTAAAAGGCTAAGCTTTTGAAAGCATTTAATGAGATACAAAAAATAACAGTAAAAAATAATTGTTCGTTACTTCAAAGTCTAAAGTGCCCTCTATCGGCATTTTTCCAACTTTATCTTTAAAATTTATTTTCAAGAAAATACTGACATAAAGAATAGTTTTAACGAAAAACGCAAACGAATCGACCATTTTTTCCGTTTTTTTATAATCATTTGAAATTTTGGACCCTAAACTTTAATGGCACCCATTTCCTTCGGAAGACGTTTGGTACCCTTAGTTTCCTATTTAATAATGCTTGTCTTGATACGTACTATCACTCCTTAAAGTTTTGCCCAAAAGTTTAGATACACCCTATATAAGTTATTTTAGTTTTCACGTAATTGGAGCGATTAATAATAGTAAATAATTTTATTATGTGTGCGTTTTTAAGATTTTTGTTAACTTCACGGGTATTTCGGTTAAGGCTTAACCCTCTATCAACTGACGGTACTTAAAATTACTATTAAAATAACTTGTTATAAAATTCATTTAATACATCGATTAGTAGTAATACAGTTTAATATGAGTTATAGATGCATTACTTTATCTCGTTCGAAAAGCATTATTGGTTACACAAAACAGAAATATTTTTAACAGGATGGTTTCTTTTGCCTTTGGATCTTTTCAGCTTTCTTGGCGTTTGGGGGAGGGGGATTTCTCAATTCAGAAATGTTTTTATATTTCTATTGTAACATCTTTCTATTTGTACATTTCCTAATTCTACAAAATACTAAGAAAAATATTTAAAGTAAAAGATTTGAGTAAGGTTATAAATATTGCACAAAATGTCTATAAATTGAAATATAATTAACCCTTCTAAATCTTTCAATCCTTCTAAAATTTATTAAGTGATTATGTAAATCTTCTAGTGTAGTTTCACAAATTCACAAAACATGCTTTAGAAGATGAAATTTTTATGAGTTCATAATTCAGTACATAAAGAGTTAATACGTGGACTTTTATAATTGCATTTCCGAATTAACGGCAAGGGATATCATTAACTGAGTTCGACTGTATGCCACATTTTCTAAAAAGCACATTTTTTTTTTTTTTTTTTTTTTTTTTTTTTTTTATCAATTTCAATGAAAACTTATTTTTTACATATAAAATCCAGAAACTTAAATAGTTACTAAGCATTTTATGATTTTTAATATTTTCGGTGTTTTGAAAGGGATACTAACCAATCTTAATAAAAAAAGTAAACTGTATCTATTAAAATTACTCTTTAATTGTAAAAAATGCTTTTATAATATAGATTTAAAATATAATCTTTCACTACTCACAATATTCTTTTTATAATTTACAACATCGAAATGCATTCTATCTTATAATGTAAGAGACATTTTTATTTTATTTATTTATTTTATTATAGCAGTCTCTTGAAAAAAAAAAAAGAGAGAGAGAGAGAGGTGAATAGTGAAGTACAGCCTTTGAAATTTCACATAAAAAAAAGTTAAAAGTTTAGTCCTTCTTTTTCATTTAAATTTTGTATTTTTTTAAACTTAAGCATTATTATGTTCAAAATTCCTTTGTTTCACGATGTATGGAAAATTAAAAGCTTGTTAAGACTGCATAGTGCTTTTACTCGAGTCCTTTTAGAAATCAAAGAATACTAGGACAATTGCTTTAAACCAATTTGGTCCTACTTCATTCTAATACAATTGTGCATATCAACGAGGATATTTTTTCCGCATAGAGAAAGTTTTCAACAATGAAATAATGTGAACATTTTGAGAAACATAGTATTAAAAATATTCAATTGTTTATTCTTTTATTGTAACAATACTCAGTAATCCTTTTTATTTTATTTCCATAACTCACTCTATAAGTCAGTGATAATAAAAGAAAAGCTCAAATTTACTTTTACTTCTGAAGATCGATTGTGTTATAAAGTTTAAAAAAATTTTGTGTTCCTGTTTTGGATATTATGTTTGCTTGTTTGTCTGTCTATTGTTTATGACGGCCGATAATCTACGAGGGATATAGGCCCGGGGGGAGTGCACTCTGGGGGGTCTTTCTTTGGGGACCTAATTGGTGTTTACCAAAAGCTGTCAAGGTTCGAAGAAAGCCATGGAAAACTCCGAACGGTTAGGCCGACTGGTACGATTTTATTCGAACCTAGCACCTACTGCCTACCAGCTTTGAGAGCAGAACCTCTCAGTCACTGGTGAGACTTTGGATATTATGAAATCGTATCTTTTAAAAATTCATATTAAGTCATGTTTTGTATCAACAATAATGTAATATCGTACGTTGTAAAGTAACTGAAAGAAAGTTAACTCTTTTGAGGAAAGTTTGCTTGCCAATAGAAATTCAATAAAATTTATAAATATAAAAGCAAAGATTGATATTTGTTCACATTATGCGAAAAAATGTCCTTAAAGTGTATTTTTAAGCTTTGAAATAGGGTAATTCCATCGTAACTGACATAACATTTCATCATCGAATTTCGTTTTCAAAACTATGCAGAAAATTTACTAATAAAGCTACAACAAATTTTTACAATTTAAAATATTTCTTTCTAAGGACCTAATACCTTAATACCTGCAGATTATTTCAATCTCTCGTTTAGTCCCAAACATTGAAATTAAAAATTCTGTAACTGACGTAACATAAAATATATGAACATTTTTTCTGATTTCATTGAAGTGTAAAAATAATCAAAATTATCACGTTAGAAAACGTGATTTAATGTTGGCAACAACATTAATTAATGCCAAATTATAACGGTAACTTTTTAAACTAATTTCTGAATAATAAAAAAGAAAAAAAAGGGCATTTACACGTGTAACTGACGTATCTTTTATTGTGTAATTGTTGTAATATTATGACTTTACAATGATAATAATGGCATTTAACTTAGTTTGTAAACAGTAATTTACAATGCCTTTTTATTTGGATTTTAATATAGAATATAAAAATATCAAGTTTTCCAATCATACCCTTAAATTAAACATATTATAAATTTGACCTTCCCCCCCCCCCCAAAAAAAAAAGATAATTTTTTGTGGCATTGTCCTATACGAGGAGTTATCGTTAAGTTTCAATTACAGGTGGATATTTTGTAATGCTACCTCTCACCACTTTTTCAAAACAAAAACTTTCTACATACGCTTTGGGAATGTTTGCAAGAGAAATATAAAATGAAATGTATTTTTTAAAAATAGTGAAGCGAATTGAATATAAAAATAGTGGCATGTAATTGAAACTTTACGATACCCCTTCGTATATCAAACATTTATTAGAATTAGTTATGAATCGCAGTACTTCAATGATATGATTATGTTTCATTTCTTAAGAAAACATTATTATTTCTTCTAATTCCCAAGTGAATTTCTTATGCAAATATGATATTTAAAAAATCTGTATTAAATTTTTATTTTATCTTTTTAATACATGGACAGTTTCGGAAAAAGAACTTTAAATGAGTCAGTATGCAACACTTTAAATAAAATAATCTGCATACATTAAAATTACTTTATAAAGTCTAAAAATACATATATGAAGCACTTTTTAATATAACGTTTCACAACTTCGAATATTAACCGTTTAATTTATTTAGATCTCAGAAATACGTTTTCCTGTCCGAAAAAATAATAGTCTTCTGACTGTATTTTAGGTAGTTTCATTACAAAAAGTAGAATGCTACCTATTGCAGTCGTTCGGAAGAGACCAAAGCAATTCGGAAATTTTCGCTATATTTTCCCCGATCATGAGTCCCATAACCACCCTCCGCCAAAATGTTGATATATATATATATATATATATATATGTGTGTGTGTGTGTGTGTGTGTGTGTGTGTGTTTCTCATTTTTCTCATTTTGCAGAACTCGTATTTATAAATCAATTTTGATTTACTAAGAATGTGTAGGAACCAAGATCTCGACCGAGTTCGTTGGCCAACTTGGTCTGCCATTTTCTTTTAAAATGGTTGTCACTTAAAGATTTAAAACTCAAAACAATTTAAAATCCGAATTTATTTTTCTCTTAAGTGTTAGGCTTTGATGCAAGAAATCCGGAACATTTTTGGTTTTGCGTGTCTTTAAAAATATCTGAGATACATTAGTTTGAAATTCTAGAGTGGCTGACCTTTTGAAACCAGACAATAAATTAAAACTAGTATGTTGTTGCCATCACAAAACTTTCTTCTATATAAATCACGTCAATTAAAGCATTTAAATCGTACAAGAAATTACATCAATTTAGAAACAATTCATATCAAAGTACATCTGAATTTGAAGTTTGATGAATTAGTTCTTGGGATAGAGCTATAGCGGAAATTCTGAAAAATGTAGCATAGCAGCGCCACCTGTTGAGAGATTTACACCAAAACATAAACAGCACTAATTGATATCAAGGTATACCTGAATCTGAAGTTTGATGAAAATTTGTGCTTTAGTTATTGAGATAGAGCTATAGTGGAAATTCTGAAAAATACAGCATAACAAGGACACCTGTTGAGCGATTTGCACCAAAACAAAAACAGAACTAGCTCATATCAAAGTATACCTGAATCTGAAATCCGTCGAAAATAGAAACATTAGTTCTTGAGATAGAGCTATTGCGGAAATAAAAAAAACAGCATAACAGTGCCAATTGTTGAGCGATTTACACCAAAATTTTTAAAATGTCAATTAATGTACAGGACTAACAGATTATGAAGTTTGATCAAAATTCGTGCATTAGTTTTTGAGATATAGCTATAGTGGAAATTCTGAAAAATGCAACATAGCAGCGCCACCTCTTGAGCGATTTGCACCAAAACACAAACCGCTCTATTTCATATCAAGGTATACCTGAATCTGAAGCTTTTTGAAAATCCAAGCATTTGTTATTGAGGTAGAGCTATTGCGGAAATCGTAAAAAATGCTGTATAACAGCGCCACCTGTTGAGCGATTTACACCAAAATCTATAAAACTTCAAGTCATGTCAATAACTAACTGAATCTGAAATTTGCTGAAAATCCGTGAATTGTTTCTGGACATTGAGCTATTGCGGAAATCGTGAAAAATGCTGTATAGCAGTGCCACCTGTAGAGCGATTTACACCAAAAACTAACCAGCACCAATTTATATCAGGGACTAACTGAATATAATTTTTTATTAAATTCCGTGCATTAGTTCTTGAGATAGAGCGCCCACAAAATTTGTGTCACATACAGACAGACAGACTCACAGACTGACATTTTGTAAAAACATGTCTTTCGGAATCTCTGACTTTTAAAACATGTAAATCCGTCGAAAACTGAAAGTCGAAATATTTCACGAATCCAATACTTTCTTCTTGTAAATATAGAAGAAAGTAAAAATCAGGGATTAATTGATGAATTTTTGTGAACGTGATTTCTCTCAAATTATCTTTCATTCTTGTAATCATTTTCCCAATCATACGAATGACATTATATATTTATATCTGCTAGAATCAAATTCTCTTCAAAATTGGAGACACTTTGTGAAATACCGCCAAATTATGTCGCCAAAAATATGTCGCCATCAATGAAGCCAGCTTCGGTATAACTGATTAATTTGGCGAAATACTCATTCAAATTCAGTATTGACGAATTTTTTCTAATCGAGTTCTTCCCACTTTAGCTCCGTCATTTCGAGTAAAATTAGCTAAAATCTTAAAATGAAGGAATAGGGAAGTTACATTTTCTTCCCGGTAAAAGTCGAAATGACTTTCTTTCATTAGAGCTGTCACTTGGCAGAAAAAAAAAAAAAAAAACCCCTAGAAAACAGGAATTCTGCCTTCTCAGAATTTAGGGTCGACCCCGATGAAAAGATGTATATAGTTATATAAATATGGATAATAAAAAACATATTTCAGTTTTAAGACTTAAAACACATGCTTTTATTTTATATAAAATGACGTCATTCACATCCTCTGAAGAATTCCTCATTTATGATCCAGTCTTAAATAACATCTACAATAAACTATTGACGTGACGTCGCTGAATAATACAAACAAATAAAAAATAATAATAATAATCATAAAAAAAAAACAGATGTCGTCATTCAAGAAACTTGACCAAAGAAAAATCGACGATATAATGATTCACATGCCTTTATTTGTTTGTAATACAGATAATTTAATTATAGTTTATAATAGCTTCTTGTTTAATCAGAAATCATTCATTTATATTTTTCCAAAATAGCATGTTTTAATTTCATTTTTGTTTCAGTAGTTATGGGAAAATGGCAACAAAAAAATACAATTACTATTTTCGAACTATTTTTTTTCTTTACTTTCTACAGAAATGGAGTATTCGTTTGCTAAAAAATAAACAAATGGCGATCAAAACTACAAAATATTAATATCTCAAAAATAAATTGAGATGCAGTTTTAATACAAATTGCATTAAAAATTTAAAGTATAAAAATTGAAAATGTGCGATGCTTAGAAGTTTAAAAAATTGCAGTAGAGTATTTAACAGTACAATGATACATCTGCTTTGTTTTACGGCTGTCTTATACAACGGAGCATTTTTTTGGAGACGATATTTTATTTGCTGGGAGAAAGAAAAAACATACAGGGGCTGAAAAGTAAAAGAGAGAGAAACAGAAGCCTTTTTCAACTCATTGTTATACTTTTTAAAAGAAAAAGTTTATCCTATTCTAAATACTTATGTTTAAAAATGCATAGAAAATGAAAATCTCCTTAACACTAGAACCGCGAACGGGCCAATTTGACCCAAATCGATGTTTAATTTGTCACTATGTGAAAAATATTAATTAAAAAAATATTTTCCTCCTTGACTTTTAATATTTTAAGTTAAACAACAACTTATCAAATTTGAAAGCGCATAAAATAAATAAATTTCCAGTTATAACCATTTATACCTAGAACCGCGAAGCGGGTCAATTTGACCCGTTATATGCTTTTACGCATAAATGACAAAAATGTGAAGCATTTTGTTGGAACTAAGACCAATGTCAGACGGGCGTCTTTTTTGCTTAAGTATTATCCATTCATAATGCTTTTTTGCTGATTTTTTGCTTAAGTATTATCCATTTACAATGCTATAGCATGTGAATACATGCACAATACTATAGCATTGTGAATGGATAATACTTAAGCAAAAAAGCAGCTAAAAAGACGCCCGTCTGACACTGGTCTTAGTAAAAAAGTACATCTGCCTCACCCTAAATTCCTTCAATGGGCAGAACCAGGAGGGGGAATAGTGAAGTTTTTCAATTAAAAATCGTATATGCTCGTTGTGAAGATGTGTTGAATGTAGTAAAAAATTCATTGAATATTAAAGGAATAGTGAAGGTCGTAGAAACTCATGGAATAGTGAAGTTTTTCAATTAAAAATCGTATATGCTCGTTGTGAAGATGTGTTGAATGTAGTAAAAAATTAAAATATATGTTTATAAAAATTCTTGAAGTTGCTTCTATTCTGTATGTATTGTAAGTATAGATAATAGTTCACGATGTCGTAAACTTAGCGTTGAAGAAGGCTTGGAATAATTGTAATAATTATCTAGAAATGATTCAGAAAGTTATAACAATGATGATAATCTTTCGATTTTGAATAGCGAGGATGCGGATCTGCCTGCAATTGAAGGAAATTGGAATTCTGATGTAGAAAATGAAAGTGATGACGACTCTGCCAGTGCCCTAACAATCCCTGGGCCTTCTCATCGCAATAATGATAATACTACAAACATTTGTTATACAACACTGGAGATTACAAAAAAATTGAAATCCAAACACACAAGCTTTGAAGGTGTAAAACGCTCAATAGAAATATCGTCTTTATGAAAATGTCAAAATCGGAATTGCATGTACTAACCCATAAATACATTCATTCTAAATGTTTACCAGGGGAAAAAAATATAAAAAATGTTTTGTTGCTCAGCAGTCTACATCCAACGTTTGAAGTGTTAAATAATTCTAAAAAAACCCCAACCTTATACACTTGCGTACTACAGCGCCACTAAATTCGGTGTAGATGTGATTGACCATAAGACAAGGAAGTATGTACTCTCAAATATGCTTTATATAAGTGATAAGTGCATGTATTTTATAATGAACTTGCTTGAGTTTCATACAAACCCATTAATGTAAAATCTCTTGGAAAATGGCAATTTATTCAAAAATTAGTTGAAGAGTTTGTTTTCTCAAGGCAAAAAAAAAAAAAGAAAAAAAAAGTCTCATTTGGGTGCGAAGCAACAACTAAAAACGATGGAGAACCATAAACAAAGTATAAACAAGACTGATTTCGCACTTCAAAATTTGAAAAAAAACCCTCAGAATTTTTTTTTGAAAATGCATATATTTGCGGTATATGTACAAAATGTATTACAAGTTTTGAATGCACACAATAACATGGATTAAGCAAATCTGTAAAACTAGTAAGTAACAGGTATTAATTTTATATATTTCTTTAAATTATTCTTTGAAATTATGTCTAAACTTATTCGAATGAGAGAATCTATTTTCTATCAAAATTATGAAGTGTAACTTTATTAATGTTTAAAATATATATTACTAGCAACCCCCGCGGCTTTGCTCGCGTAATATTTGAAATATGCCAAGTGATATTTATATGTCTAATTTTTATTAAAAGGTACTAACTAAATTTTTATTTTATTAAAAGTAATATTTTATTTTATTAAAAGGTACTTATTACTTTTAGGAATAATTCAAAAATTACTATTTAAAACACAGTTTGATTAAACATCCTTATTACACTGCATTAGGCAGAAATGAGACTTAAATTAATAAAATGAAATAAAAATAAATAAATGATAATTTAGAAAATATTTTGAAACTTTTATGCTCAATTAATACGCTCATTTCAGTATTCATTTGAAGTTTTGAATTTTTTAGAAACCACATTCTTACATCTTAAAATTAACCATCATGTCAAATTCCAAGTCCTACCACCTCTCTCAACATAAAGGGCTATGTTGAAACAGGAACTGTCACACCATTAATTTGGCAACATTAATTTTGAAATCGGCTTGTTATTTCCTAGTATTCCACAGAAACGTAATTTAAAAAGCTTTTAAAGCTATTTTTTAGAACGTTTGTTGTTCCTGGAGGGTAGACCCCAGGTGGTAGAATCACCGGCATAAAATATAGCCTATGTAGGATCAGAGACTGTTACCATTGATTCGCAACAATTACTTTTATAATCGGTTTATATTCCCTGAAATTGCATAGAATCGTAATTTAGAACTTTTTTAGAATGCTTTTCGCACCTCCCCTTCGCTTCACCCCTTTTTAATTCGAATTTATTTTCGACGTTCTTTTGAGGGCATTTATATTTTATAAGTAACTACCATGTCATATTTAAAGTTTCTAGCCTTTTCAGTATCGCAGAATTCGCAATTTAGAAAGTTTTTAGCTCCTGCAACCCTCTGGTGGTAGTGGAACAGACATAAAATATAGCTTATGTTTGAGCAGGTTCTATCACCAAAATTTGTCATCATTATTTTTTTAATCGGTTTGGTAATTTATAAGTTTGCTTAAAAATTGTAATTTATAACGCTTTTCAGTCACTTCATTTTTTTAAATTTGGAATTTTCTTTCGACTGTTCTTAGAAAGCAGTTGCATCTTGTAAGTAAATACCATGCCATACTTCAAAGTGTTAGACCCCTCAGTTGCGCAAAAAACGCAAATTGGAGCATGTTTTGCTTTTGCAACCCTCAGATGGTAGTGACAGCAACATAAAATATAACCTATGTTATAACAGGGACTGTCACCATTGATTTGTAACCATTACTTTTGATTTGCTTTGGTATTTCCTTAGATAGAATAGAAATCGCAATTTAGAACGTTTTTAGGACGCTTTTCGCGTATTTTCACCCCTTTTTAAATTTCCAATTTTTTCGAAACAGTTCTTAAAGAACATTTATATCTAATAAATATGTACCTTGCCTAATTTTAAGTTGCTAGCCCCTACCGATCACAAAAATCGAAATTTAGAACGCTTTTTTGCTCCTGCAACGTCTTGGTGATAGTGATACCGACATAAAATAGCGTCTATGTTAGAGCAGGGGCTGTCAGCATCAATTTCCTACCATTACGTTTGAAATCAGATTCATTGTTCTTGAGATATTGCCAACAAATCGGCATTTAGAACATTTTTAGAACGCTTTTCTCGCATTTTGCTCCTGCATCTCCTCTGGGGTAGTGGAAAAGATATAAAATATAGCCTATCTTGGAGCAAGATCAGTCACCATCATTTTTACACCATTATATTTGAAATCGGTACAGTACTTCCTGAGATTGCATAGAAATCGTAATTTAGAAAGTTTTTTACAACGCTTTTTGCGCATTTTGACCCCCCTTTTAAATTTCGATTTTTTTAGGAAATGTCCTTAGAGATCATTGATATCTTATAACTAACTACCATTCCAAATTTCACGATTCTAGGCCCTTCCGTAACGCAAAAGCCGCAATTTAGAGCGTTTTTCTCCTGCACTCCCTTTGGGGTAGTGTCACCGACATAAAACATCGCCTATGTTGGAGCAAGGGTTGTCACCATTATTTTTAGATCGGTTTGGTATTTCCTGAGATTGTGTAGAAACCACCATTATAACGTTTTTTAGAACGCTTTTCGCGCATTTTCATCCCTTTTAAATTTCGAATTGTTTAAGAACTGTTCTTAGAAATCCTTTATATCTAATAACTAATAATTCAAATTTCATATTTCTAGGCCCTTCGGTAACGCAAAAATCGCATTTTTAGAACGTTTTTTGATCCTGCAACCCTTTCGGGTAGTGGCACCGACATAAAACATAGCCAATGTTGGAGCAAGGGTTGTCACCGTCATTTTGTTACCCTTATTTTGACACCATTATTTTTTAAATCGGTTTGGTATTTCCTGAGATTGTGTAGAAACCACCATTTAGAACGTTTTTTAGAACGATTTTCGCGTATTTTCACTCCTTTCAAATTTCGAATTGTTTAAGAACTGTTCTTAGAAATCCTTTATATCTAATAAGTAGCTAACATTTCAAATTTCATATTTCTAGGCCCTTCAGTAACACGTAAATCGCATTTTTAGAACGTTTTTTGCTCCTGCGACCCCTTTGGGGTAGTGACACCGACATAAAACATAGCCTATCTTGTAGCAAGCGTTGTCACCATCATTGTGACACCAATATTTTTTAAATCGGTTTGGTATTTCCTTAGATTGTGTAGAAACTACCATTTAGAACGTTTTTTAGAACGCTTTTTGTGCATTTTCACTCCTTTTAAATTTCGAATTGTTTAAGAACTGTTCTTAGACATCATTTATATCTTATAAGCAACTAATATTCAAAATTTCATATTTCTGGGCCCTTCAGTAACGCTAAAATAGCATTTTTAGAACGTTTTTTGCTCCTGCGCCCCCTTTGGGATAGTGACACCGACATAAAACATAGCCTATCTTGGAGCAAGCGTTGTCACCATCATTTTGACACCAATATTTCTTAAATCGGTTTGGTATTTCCTGAATTGTGTAGAAACTACCATTTAGAACGTTTTTTAGAACGCTTTTTGTGTATTTTCAACCCTTTTAAATTTCGAATTGTTTAAGAACTGTTCTTAGACATCATTTATATCTTATAAGTAACTAATATTCAAAATTTCATATTTCTAGGCCCTTCAGTAACGCTAAAATCGCATTTTTAGAACGTTTTTTGCCCCTACGCCCCCTTTGTTGTAGTGGCACCGACATAAGATATAGCCTATGTTCTAAGTTGGACTAACACCATCATTTTGAAACCATTACTTTTGGAATCGGTTCGGTAGTTCCAGAGCTTACCTCCTACAAATAAACAATTTTTTCCTCTTTATAATAGGAGTATAGATTATACTTAAGCAAATACGATTATGAATAATATCATTTTCTAAAGAATTAGGTAATTTCTGGTGATTTATACATAAAATGTAATGTGTAAAGTGTGAGAAATATTGTTTATTACATGGAAATATAATGTCTTAGTTAACTAAATTAAACATTTGTGCGTATTTGCATATTTTCTCTATCTAGGGTCAAAATGACCCGCTCCGCATTTGTAGGTATACCGAAAGTCCCGCGGTTCTAGTGTTAAGAATGCATAGTACTTATACTTGAATCGCTCAAGAATTGAAAGAATATAGAGCGCAATCACTTTTAACCATCATGGTCTTTCTTCAATGCATCACAATTGCCCACAAAAGAAGATAAATTTATTTTTCATAAAAGAACCATTTCATCAATGAAATAAAGTTAAATTTCCTATAACTAAGTTAATATTTTAATGTTGATTCTTTTATTGTAAAAGTACTGTGAAACCTATTTTCTTTTTTTTTTTTCAATAATAGGCTCTACTATTAGAGACAGTAATAGGAATAACTCAACTTTCCTTTTATGCTTAAAGTTCAGCTGTTGTACCTTTTTCAGGCACATTTGTTCCCTTTTGAATATCGTCTAATGATATCTTTTTTCAAATTTCAATTAATACTTAAAAATAGGTATTAGTCCGGGTGCTACGGTTGAGAAAACTGCAAATCGTGATAAGAATATACCACTTGGTGAGTATCTACTTTATGTTAAATGCATTTCAGAGGGGGAGGCAAGATGGCGGCTGTTATTCAAAATGGCGTCATTTTCTGAATTTTCTTACTATCCATCATATGAATGTGTGTTTCAGGTCAATTTGGATGTTTTTAACGTCAAAAATTTTGTTTTTAACACTTTCTGTCATAGTTGAATGGGTTTATGATATCAGTTTGTCCGTTTGTTTGTCTGTCTGCCTGATTGCCGTTCCATGCTTAAACTCGCTTAAATTCATTCAGATTCTCATGTAATTTATATGTTATTGAAGTTTACAATAACATGCTTGGAAAAAAAATTGAAGTGTATAGCTTTTACAGTCCGTTTACAGGACCCTCAAAAAAATTCCATTACGTTATTGTCTATTAGTCCGGGTGCTACGGTTGAGAAAACAGCAAATCGTGATAAGAACATACCGATTGGTGAGTATCTACTTTATATTAATACAATGCATTTCAGAGGGGGAGGCATCGCGTAAAACCGTGGGAATTCAAGATGGCTGCTGTAATTCAAAATTGCGTCATTTTCTGAATTTTCTTACTATCCATCATATGAATGTGTGTTTCAGGTCCATTTGGATGTTTTTACGTCAAAAATTTCGTTTTTAACACTTTCTGTCATAGTTGAATGGGTTTATGATATCAGTTTCTCTGTTTGTTTGTCTGTCTGTCTGCTTGCCTATCCATGCTTAAACTCGCTCAAATATCGCTAATCGCTTAAATTCACCTAGATTGTCATGTAATATATATACAGTGTGTCCACGTATAACCTGACCGACCTTTATTTTCGAAACCGTTGTTCCTAGATGCATACTTCCAATTACAAAAGTGGTGAAAATTAGGTGCAGGGTTAAGGTAAAAAAAGTTTGAAGCGAAAAACAATTTAGTGAAGAATTACAGAATCTAAATTTTTATACGGTCCCCCGGTCCTATAAGTTATATTTAGTAAAATTTTCCTGTTAGATTGAAAAGTAAAGCAAAAAAAGTCCCGTTATTCTACGATTAAAATTGACCAAGTAATAGCTGTTTAAATTTAGAGCGTATTTTTTGTTGGAAATTAGGGGTCATTCACAAATTTAGTAGAAATATAAGTTCATCAGATATATTAAAGAAGTAGCTGAGAATAAAATTAGCATTGCAACATAAATTTGAAATATTTAATCATTTTGACATATTACTGCAAAATATACAATTTGTACTGAACATACATGAGGATAAAAATAACAGAATTTTTGCTAAATAAAAGGATGAAAAACAACAGCATCAATTCTTTACAAAATGATATAAAAAACTGGTGGAACCAGAGAGAAAAGTAAAGCTCGATCTAAAAAAGTTACAGTAAAAAGTTGTGAAATAGTTTCAGTTTAAAAAAATAAGTAGTGCGTAGAAAAGTAATCGAATCAGATTATCTCTAAAGCTCATGAAATTACCCAAATTTTTGCTGATAGCTGAAATGTGGACTGAGCTTTACTGGTGCCTTTTTATTCAAAATCATATTATCCACTCAAAATGAGTACTGGGTATAGTAAACAGAACGTGTATGTAAACCATGAAGTAATATTTTAAGTATAACATTATTGTGGGGAATTTCGCAAGTGACACTTGCATCAGACTGAATGTTCTCGACGCTGTATTCCGTTTCGAGATTAAAAAGGTAACGAAGCTGTGTGAAGTGGAAATGCAGAAAAAGTAAATAGAACGAGAAAAATTCGACGGCGGCGGTTTTGTTAAAAGAAACAGAATATTTTTGACGAAATATGATAGAAGATTTAAATGACGTATGAAAATCTTAGAAATATTCAACGGCGTAATGTAAATGAAGCCAAAGTTAATTGCTTTTAAGCTAAATATAGATTGTAAAGAGAGCTTTTATCTGTATTTTTGTTTTGTCTTCGTCTTAGAAGTGAGTTATGATTTATAAATAGAGTCTCATCCCACATTAATATAGTCAAGTTGTTCAGGAATTGTTGTTATTAACATTTCTGACATAACACATGTAGCGTAATAATTTTTATTTCATGTAATTACTGTGAAAAGGGAGCCTTATGTCAATGGACAGAATGTAATGCCAGACAAGTAGTTAGCATATGGTTGAATCGTACATGCTTAGGGTTTTGGGCTTATTTTGGACTTTGATCTTCCAGGCTTATCAGTGACCCCTGGAATGGAATTTGGCCCATCTAAACGATCTCTCATGTTCTCGATACCTCTCATGTTCTCACTCATTTCCAAATCAACGTCTAACATATTCTTATGAACCTAAATTTTTAAACTGGTTATGAATGATTGGAATTCAGAATGAGTTAAAAATGCCTTTACTTCCCTGATTGATTTTAAGGCACCAGTAAAGCTCAGTCCACATTTTCAGCTAACAACAAAAATTTGGGTAATTTCATGAGCTTTACAGATAATTTGATTCCATTACTTTTCTACGCACTACTTATTTTTTTAAACTGAAACTATTTCACAACTTTTTACTGTAACTTTTTTAGATCGAGCTTTACTTTTCTCTCTGGTTCCACCAGTTTTTTATATCTTTTACAAAGAGAATTTTACTAATTTTCTAATAGCCGACTTATTTTTAAATTTAAAATATGTAATCATAAAATATCTAATACTGAACTACGTAATCTACAAAGGCTGGTCCAAGGGGGAGGTCACAGGGGTCATGACACCCCTCTGAACACCAATAAAAATATTCTAAAGATAATTTAAAAAATGAAATATACAGTTAGAGTCCCGATTATCCGAATCCTGCTTAACCGAGTTTCCGCTTTCACCGAGTTATTTTCTTCTGATGGACTGATGTCTTCTATTATTATGAAACAGCCATTATAAATGAAGTGTTAGGTGAAGATAAAAGAGCAGTCGTAAAATCTTAGAACTCTGATTTTCTGGTCAGAATGGGAAGAAAAAAAATGGCCATATTTTTTTTATCCTTCATTTGGCGCCCCTTCGTTCTGGCGCCCGGGGCACATGCCCCCTCTGCCCCCCCCCCTAGTTTCGACCCTGGTTTGTTATATGTTTTCGCCAAATTGGTGTCAGAAAAAAATCGCGCCAATATGGTGCGTATATGACATCTGTGCCAAGAAGTGAATGATACCAAAGCTAAGGAACGATATGCTTTCAAAATTAGTGTTATTTCCGGTGTAGATTCATACAGTTTGAAAAAAAATGATTTGAAGAAATTTGTAGCGGATTTACCCAACGTTAGTTATTTTGACATCGTAAACTATTTAGTTTATAGGCAAAGTTTTTATACTGAGAAAGACTTCAGGTGTTATAAAAGCCTTGAATCTTATAAACAATTTGCCTGCAACTGGGTAAGAGAAGCGCATTATTTGAAAATCGGAGACATTCATCTTGTTATTTCAAAAGTAAGCGTACATTTCTGTGTATGAATTAATAACAAATTCCATGTGATTGTGATTAAATTCATAATAAAAATCGTAAAATTAATTCACACAATATTGCGATGACAACCATCTCTGTCGCCTTTCTTCACACAACTTTTTTCTCATAATATTATCTGTCTTCGGAACGCCTGGTAATCCATAATAGGATTTATTATGTTCCATGTTCGAACGATTACCGCACATTTTTACACAAGTCGCTGGCATGGTGATGCCAATAAATGTGATAGTTTACGTGATAACACCTGCAATAAGATATCACAATAATGAAAATAATCGCTCACAAAAATTTTGAAATGAGGGTCAGATTTATAAAGTGAAATGTTTCACAACAAAATTCACAGCAATGTGATTCACGACGACCGATGTGAAAGTACGAGTCAAAGAAAACTACCAATGTTATTCGTTTGCCCACCAAGTTTTTCGCTAGAGATCATGTGCTTAGAGCCGTGACGTCAGTTGAAACCGATCTATTACTTTCAGTCCAACAATATTATTTTTTTTTTAAACTCGCGAAATTGAATTTCATTTGGCGTTACAATGACGTAATTACAGTGAAGTATTTAAGCTTTTAAAATTAAAATGCATGTTTTCTTTGGCGCGTGCAATAAGTGTATACGATTTCCTTGACAATACGCAGGAAAATACAATAAATACAACCGAATGACCTAGCATTTACCGAAAATTTCTTTCGTATGACTTAAAAATAAATCTTTCACTTTATGGATGATAATAAGAAGGATTAATTTCAGAATATCAGGAGTCTCTTTTCAGAATAAAACATCATTTCAAAGTTATGCCAGTTAAACAGAAATTGACGTCACACCTAGCAAACGACTTTTTTTTATTATTATCTTTTCCTAAATTGCTTTCTTGCAATTAAAATTCCTGTATTAAAATAGATTTTTAAACTTAAAAAATATTTAAATGAAGATACTACGTCATTTTAACACGTGTTTAGTTAAAGTTTTTACATATATATAGGTAAAAGTTTTATTTTCTGATTAGAATGACGTCGATTTGAAAAATTCAAAAATATAGCGAGAAAATCTGATTTTTATTTAAAACAAAATACGCGTGTTATCACTTTTTTTTTTAAAATTATTGTCCCGCTTTTTAGGATGTGGCAACGGAAAGAAACGATTCAAGGAGATATTTCTATATTGTTAAATTATGGAACGCTATGTAAAGTTTAATTGGGTGCCATTCCCTTAATATTGGATATTTTTTTACCCGACCTTCGAAAGGCACATCTCTATGTTAAGACCTTTCCAACAAACCATTATTCATCACTGAATGTTTTCTGGTTTGGATTGTAATTGAGTTGTTGTCTTTTCATCATGTTTCAAAACGTAAAAGATGCGGCTGAGCTCTACTATACAGCACGACCGTGCTGTATGATGATACATATTTTAAGATGCTATTAGATTACACTGTCTTTCAAATTTTGGGTTGTGCCATGATTTTTAGCTTTTGAAAAGTGATTCTTATGTATTTTTTAGCGCTGAATCCGAAAATGACCTTCATTTTAAACCATTACGTCCGGATTTCTCTCAAATCGTAAATTTCAAAGTTAAAAAGCAAGCTCAAAGTAAAAATTGATCCGCCTTCCCCTCCCAACCTCATCGGACGCTTGAGCAGTTTAGCTATAAGAAACCCAGTATAAGCCAAAAAATTTAATAAATTAATGAATTAAATAAAATTAAACTGAATAAAAAAGTTTTACATCCATTTTATAGTATCAGATTTTTAGCTATTTTTTAACCTTGAAATTTACGATTTGCGAAAAATCCTGATATCATGGTTAAAAGTGAAGGTAATTATTTTATTCAGCGTTAAAAAATACATAAAACGTAATTATAAAAGTTAAAAACACAACCATCGCAGGCTTATGTTATCTATTCTATTATCTATTATATATATAAAATCCAAACGGAAATTTCGTTCCGAACGCCGAGATTTCGAGTTCTACCGCATGGATTTTGACGGAACTTATACCGTTAGATAGGTATCGTTTCAGGGAAGGTTTTAAGCTATAACACATCATTCTACCTAGATTAGTTATAGAATTAGTACGGAAAATTCTGTTATTTTGGACTTTGTTGCTTCATATTTCCTTAAATATCTGGGCTCCTATTGGTCGTAGAGCTTAGATCTCGCGCCAAAAGTAGCTCCGAAGCACCCAAGCAAACTTTTCCCCGCGATTATTTTGCCGTCTTCCGATTTCCTCTAATTCTATTAGGGGCCCGCGTAGGGCCTCTATAAAATATTTTTCGTAGTAATTTCAGCAATTATCTTAAATTATTGGTTAAGACCGCCAACCTCCCGATTCATGTATCTACGGAAAGGTTGCATGAAGGAGTTTCGTTCAGATACGCTTTCGTTAAGAATAGAGTGCGCTCCCTGGTGGTGGAATGTGGAACTAACATAACGCGATATTGTTAAAATTAGGAAATCTAACAATGCGATCTGTTTTAAATTTTGAGATAGTTAATAACACATAATCTATTATCTATTCTATCTATTATCATATCATATATATATTATAAAGCAGTAAGATCTAAAAGTTCCGCCCGAATGTTTTCAAAAACTACCCGGTGGATTTTTTTGTAAATAGTGTCATTCGATGGAAAATATTCACGTGGTGGTTTATGAGTAAAATATACAGGGATAACTATGATTTTTGGGAATAAATTTCGTATTTTATTGGTATTTTGAACAAAAAGGTTGCCAGCGGTCATTTTTTGGCTAAAGGTTTGTTGGTTAAAGAATTGAAATAGTTATCCGTCCGTTAGAAAATAATACAAATACCTCGCAAATAAGTGAAAATAAAATACTGATATTTAATTAAAAAAGACAACAAAAAAAAGTTTTAATGAGACACAATACTATAAAACGAAAATATTTAATTTAAAGATGAAATAAATATTTTTAATCATTAAAAATATAATTTATTGTGAAATTTTACAATTTATACAATATTTGGCGAATTATCGCCTGCGCTACGTTAAAAAAATGAATCTGAAAATTTGATTAGACTCATTTTGAATTACAATTTTTTTTTTTTTTTTTTTTTTTTTTTTTTTTTTTTTTTTTTTTAACTGCCACATCATGTGATTTACAGTTGAAATAAACAGATGTAATTGTAAAAGTTACTGTAATTGTGAATTACATTTTATTTCTTTCTTTACGATTTCTAATTTATGTTTGTCGCCAAACAATGTTTAGCCATTTTTTTTTTAAGGCAAAAATGCATAAGCGTGACATTAGCTTAATCTTTTTCACAATAATAGTGTTTTTTCAAGTGACCTAGATCATTTTTGGAGTACGTTTATATATTCGATTATAAGTTATATAGATATCAGTTAATATTTAAAAAATGGAATCAAATATCTAAATTTTAGTTTGAATTTCTGCGACACATGCATATTATAAAATAAGTTCATACTTTTTAAAAAGCTTTTCGTCGTAATTACGGAAGCATATGATTTTTATACACTCCAACTCAGATCAAGGATTATTATCCTTTTTTTTTTTTTTTTTTTGAAAATATTATTGTTTATTTCTTTGTCGATAACGCCAATTTCACGTATAGGAAAATTCGATGCTACTTGGTTATCCCGTCGACCCAAAATCCATCGCTAAACTATAAGATTAAATGCCAATAATGGTTGATCGTAAATGTCACAATCACTTGACTTTAAGCAAAGTTACACGCGTTTACGTCATCACCTGATTTTTATTTTTATTTTTATTAATGTTATACTAATTTATTTGTTCTTTCATTATTTAAAATAAAAATTACATCAATTTGTATAATTTGACGAGTGATTTGGCAATTTATATAACTTGGCGAAATTGGCCGACGGGATAACTAAGTAGTACCGAAAATTCACAATTTCAAAATTTAGGAACTGAAAATTATTCTTAAGGAAATTTATGCAATCGTGTGTTATCACTATAAAGAAATTAAACATCTTGAAATAAAAATATCTTGCTGAGAAAAGATTGCAAATCTTTTTTAATTTGTTATTTCTTCATATTTCCCCCTGTGTTAGGTAATACTTTAAAAGATATTGGATGAATCTTAGATATTTAAAGCACATAAATTAACGTCTGAATTCCAATTTTATATCATTATAATTAATTATTAATTGTAATTAATATTATTTATTTTATAATTTTCGATAAACAAGTCACCGCCAAATGGCATGTTTAATATATTATTGGAAGCTTTGTTGGCACAGATGTCATATACGCTCCATGGACCTAACGGGCTCCAAAATGACGTTATTTTGCCTGACATGGTAACCCGGCTATTGTTGTTTATTTATTAATAAATTGGTTATTTACATTTATTTTCTTTTTTAAAATTATATAAATTGTTTTTTTTTCTATAATTATTAATTAAACTTTTTTAATTATTATTATTTCCGTTTAGAATAATAGAAAATAATTTAAATATATATATGTAACTGGTATTCGAAAACGATGTTTTCGCCAAGTTGGCGTGAAAGAAAAATCGCGCCAAACCAGGTATGTATATGATATCTGTGCCTAACAGTTATTTACATTATCGTGATTACTTAGTATCAGGCAACAGATTGAAGAGTGTTTGTTATATTTTTATTATATGGGCTTTGGTGAGATAGATAAAAAGGCCTTGGCGAGTGAATTGAATTTTTTGTATATTTACTGACGACCTATTTACTTTTCATATACATATAAGCATTTTTTTTCAATGTTTATGGTATTTATTTAATATAAAGAAGAGCTATTTATCAACATTTAAATACAAACAAAAATAATTTGTGGTACTACTTGATTATGCCGTCGTACAAAAAAAATATCGCCAAACTATAAAATTAAATGCCAATAATGGGTGATCGTAAATGTAAAATTTACTTGACGTTAAACACTTTACACGTGTTTGTTACGTCATCAAGTGATTTTTAATTCGACGTTTTATTTTTATTAATGTTTTAGTAATTTATTTTTTCTTTCGTTATTTAAAATAAAAATTATGTCCTTTGCATAATTTTGGCTAATACTTTGGCAATTTGTATAATTTGGCGAAATGGGTCGACGAGATAATCAAGTAGTATCTAATTTGTTTATAATAATAATAATAATAATAATAATATAAATATACAAATAAAATGTTATACATATATCTGTGTGTGTGTGTGTGTGTGTGTTATAAGAGAAACTGGCAGCAATAATTGTAAAAATGGATATCCTTGTGAGTTGCATTCTATTCGCTTATTACCTTGGTTGTCAAACATTGCGATTTTAAGCCAAAAAGGCAAAAGAGTGATATAGGCCCGAGCAACGCTCACAATGATAGAGTTTTTTAAGTGTATGAGCACGCATTTGGAAGTAAAGTTTTATATTCAAATGTAAATTATATAAAAAGCAGTTACCATTATGGTTGTTAAGTAAAATAATTAAATTTTAGGGTAAATGTGTGCCCCCCCCCCCCCCCCTCGCCTCTCACACATATAATTAAATCATTTAATTTCAGATATTTAAAATATTTTTCAACATGCTTTACTGTAAAAACACGCAGGTTTGTTGTCCTATGTTTTTGATTCTATTTAATACGCTGGAATAGACAGATGGAAAACAGTAGCAGACCTGCCAGAAGAGGACGTTTATTAAAAAAATGTAATGTAACATGTAATGAGCTTGAATTTAAGCTACCAGAACCACATATAGCGCAAGTTGAAAGGTCGGGAGTTCAACAACAAACAAATGAAAACGAACGGTCCGAATATTCTTAAAGTTCAATAATCAATCTCTGCAATCATTGTAATACTCTCTAATTTAATAGTGTGGTGAATAGAGAAAGTTTAATTCCTGTTGTCATAACTATCTCATTTCCGTACCAAACTTTACTTTAAATGATCAACTAAAAGAGTTGTTTCTTAATTGCCCAAATTTCGTCCAAGGCATAAGATAGTATAATATCCCAATGGCATTCGCATTCTTTTCAGCAATGCGGAAGGACATTCCAGGTGATGTTCTTTACTGCTTTAAAATAGAAGGTTAAATTCACAATTTCGTTTTATTGAAGGTTCGTTTGAAAAAATGGACCAGCGCAGCG
This sequence comes from Maratus speciosus, assembly GCA_963932465.1. NCBI lineage: Eukaryota > Metazoa > Arthropoda > Arachnida > Araneae > Salticidae > Maratus > Maratus speciosus. The sequence continues at coordinate 196,163,577 of OZ010792.1, read as the reverse complement.
GGCATAGCCTGCTAGTATATATATAAAATCCAAACGGAAATTTCGTTCCGAACGCCGAGATTTCGAGTTCTACCGCATGGATTTTTACGGAACTTATACCGTTAGATAGGTATCATTCCAGGCAAGGTTTTAAGCTATAACAAATCATTCTACCTAGATCAGTTATAGAATTATTACGGAAAATTCTATTATTTTGAACTTTGTTACTTCATATTTCCTTAAATATCTGGGCTCCTATTGGTCGTAGAGCTTAGATCTCGCGCCAAAAGTAGCTCCGAAGCACCCAAGCAAACTTTTCCCCGCGATTATTTTGCCGTCTTCCGATTTCCTCTAACTCTATTAGGGGCCCGCGTAGAGCCCCTTTAAAATATTTTTCGTAGTAATTTCAGCAATTATCTTAAATTATTGGTTAAGACCGCTACCCTCCCGATTCATGTATCTACGGAAAGGTTGCATGAAGGAGTTTCGTTCAGATACGCTTTCGTTAAGAATAGAGTGCGCTCCCTGGTGGTGGAATGTGGAACTAACATAACGCGATATTGTTAAAATTAGGAAATCTAACAATGCGATCTGTTTTAAACTTTGAGATAGTTCATAACACATAATCTATTATTTATTCTATTATATATATATATAATCTATTATCTATTCTATTATCTATTATATATATAAAATCCAAACGGAAATTTCGTTCCGAACGCCTAGATTTCGAGTTCTACTGCATGGATTTTTACGGAACCTATACCGTTAGATAGGTATTGTTTCAGGAAAGGTTTTAAGCTATAACACATTATTCTACCTATATTAGTTTTAGAATTATGACGGAAAATTCTGTTATTTTGGGCGATAAGGTTACCATTTTATTTCTTGGCGAAATTCATCGTTGATAAAAAAAAATTGAAATGGCTATTAAACCTCGAAAAATAAAAGAAAAACTGTTACTAATTTTATTTAAATGAAAAAAAAAAAAAGAAAAAAAGAAGAAGAAAATCCGTTTTAATGAGTGATAATATTAAAAAACGGAAACATTTAATCAAAACCTGAAAGAAATATTTGTAGTGCTTAAAAATTATTTTAATAAGAAATATTACACTTGATACGCAATATTTGGCTCTTTATCGCTTGCGTTAGATATGGAAACTAATCTGAAAATTTGATTAGATGAAATTTTAACGACATTTTCTTTCTGTTCTGTTATTTTCTTTTTTTTATATATATAATTGTCCCATCACGTGACTTATAGAAGAAACAAGCAGATGTAATTGTGAGTCACATGTGTAATTACTATTTGTTTCTTTACAATTTTTTATTTTTCTTTTGTCGCCAAACAATGTGATTTTAAGCCAAAAATGCATAAGCGTGACATTAGCTTGAGGATGTTCTCACAAATGGCGTTTTTTTAGGTGAAAGAGATCCTTTTTTGGGTACATTTTCATATTCAATTGTAACTTATATAGATATCAGTTAATATTTTAAAAATGGAATCGAATACTTAAATTTCAGTGTGAATTTCTGCCACACATACATATTGTACAATAATTTCATACTTTTAAAAATGTTTTTCGCCGTAATTCCGAAAGCATGTGATATTTATAAACTCGAACTCAGATCAACGAATATTACCCATTTTATTTAAGCAAATATTATCTATTTTCTCAAGTCATTTCGCCAATTTCATTTATAGGAAAATTCACAGATTCGAAATCTAGGAAATAAAGATAATTTTTAAGGAAATTTATGTTTTAATACGTTATTACTATGGAAAAATTCAACATTTTGAAAAAAAAAAATTACAAGTCTTTTGTAATTCGTCATTTCTTCTTCGTCTTTCTTCGTACTTTCTCCTCTGTTATGTAATATTTCAAATGATATTGGACTAATTTTCGATCATCGACTCACCGCAAAATCGCATATCTAATATAGTATATAAAATAAAGTCTGGATTAGGAGACTAATTAACACACAGCGCAAACTACTGAACCTAAAATCTTGAAAATCGTGGTAAAAATACTTCTTATGACATAAACTTCTGCTAAGAAAGGATTTTCTAAAGTGTCAACCCTAATGGTTTTTGCACGGGGAGGGGAAAAAAATCGAATATCAAAATTATGCTTCAAATGATAGCATATTTTAATGTAGTTTTGTATGCTGAATCGAATGCTACCAAATAAATTTTTATAAGTCCAACAGTTCATGACACATTTCATATTTTTCTAATTTGGCGGTTTCATTGGCATCTAAACCTCAAATATCTATCATTACATCCGTTACTCTAGCAACGGAAAAAATTCAAATCAACCCTTTTGGCTAAAAAATAAAAACGGCTCTATGAGTTTGAAATAAAAATGCAAGCATCTTAATTTTTAAAAAAAATAGTGATTTTATGTAAAATAAAAGGGAAAAAATTACTGGAATTTAGCGTTATAAAACAAAAATGGAAAAGGTACTACTTAGATATTCCGTCGACCAAAAATCTATCGTCAAACTATAAGATTAAATGCCAATAATGGTTGATCGTAAATATCAAATTCACTTGAATTTAAATAAACTACACGTGTTTACGTCATCAAGTGATTTTAATTTCGACGTTTTATTTGTATTTTTATTAATGTTATACTAATTTATTTGTTATTTCGTTATTTAAAATAAAGATTATGTCAATTTATATAATTTGGCGAATGGTTTGGCGATTTATATAATTTGGCGAAATTGGTCGACGGGATAACAAGTAGTACCAATGAAAATATTTAAGTATGAAAGCAATGTTTGTAACGACTTAAAAATTATTTTCATATATATAAACTCGGTTTATGGCGTCAGATGCCGTCATCCGAAGAATCTACAAGAGTCTTTTTTCCATTTTTTCCGGTCATAGGTTTCTCAATGAAAGAAATTGGAATTGGAATAATATTGTGCGATTTATAAATTGCTCCTCGATAAGAAGAAAAAATGGGTACATTTATAACAATCGTGCGCACATCTCGCTGATAGCATTTTTAAAATTCCCAGTAGCAGTAGTTACATTTTGCGTATGTAAATTAAAAATATTTTTTTGCTTTTAATTATGGCATTATTTCCTGTTATTGTTTATCTTTTCAGTTTTTTAAATGAAATTAGTATAAGGCATGCATTTTAAATTAAATGAGTGAAAGGTTTGTGTTTTAAATGAAAATAATAAAATAAGAATATGCTATGAAAACAATCTTTATTGATTTATTACCTGCGCCCGGCTGACATAAAAGTATCACAAAAGCCACATATTCACTTTTCTTTGAGTAGTTGCTCATGAGAATTCAAGTTAACCTTCCGTAATCGGATACTTCACATATTGGTGTATTAGCCTTTAATGTTGAAAGCATCGTTTTTGTTTGAAGCGAAAACTTTACTATGAATTCTATTACACAAAAACGCATCATCATCATCTTACTATATATTTACAACGGAAATTTGTATTTCATTCCGATTGTTTATAATACTTTCGTAGGATATACCACAATTAGATAGGTAATAATTTTGGAAGGTTTTTAGTGTATACATATTGTTCAAGGGTACTTAGTTATAGAGCAACAGTAAAAGTTCAAAAATTAAGTGAAACTGATTATGAAAGTTTAGCCTTTTTAAAAAAATCTACAGAACATATTTTGTTACAAGTAGCCCTGTTGCATGACTTTTAGGGATGGTGTTAGTACATACGATTTCATTATATGTTGATTAGTTACAGAGGTATTAATTCCTGTTGTCATAACGGTCTCATTACCCGACCATAAGTGCGCTGTTTATAATCAACTAAAACAATTACTTCTTAATTGCTAAATTTTGTCCAACGCTTAAGATAACATTATATCGCAATGGCGTTTGGATCGTTTTCAGTAATGAGCAAGGTCAAGCTGAAGATCCATATTGTTTAAAATACAAGTTCAAATTCACCATTTAGTTTAATCCAAGGTTCATTTGGAAATATTGACCAGCGCAGCGGGCATAGCCTGCTAGTATATATATAAAATCCAAACGGAAATTTCGTTCCGAACGCCTAGATTTCGAGTTCTATTGCATGGATTTTTACGGAACTTATACTGGTAGATAGGTATCGTTTCAGGGAAGGTTTTAAGCTATAACACATCATTCTACCTAGATTAGTTATAGAAGTATGACGGAAAGTTCTGTTATTTTGGACGATAAGGTTACCATTTTATTTCTTGGCGAAGTTTTTTGTTGTTGAAAAAATTGAAACAGCTATTACACCTAGAGAAATAAAAGACAAAAAACTGTTACTAATTTTATTTAAAATCTTAAAAAAAAAAAAAGAACTCCATTTTAATGAGTGATAATATTAAAAAACGAATATATATAATTTAAACATGAAAGAGAATGTTCGTAATACTTAAAGAATTACTCAGTTGAAATATTGCAATTGAAATCATATTTAGCGATTTATCTTTTGCATCAGGTTAAGAAAAATGCATCTGAAAATTGATAAAATGATATCACGGAAGTTCCCCATAAGCGCATGCTCAGCATTATTTGAGAAAAATTATAGAATATTCTTCTCAAATATATATATATATATCCATAAAAAAATCGGCAGAACCTCTATTTAGCATTCCTAAAAAAAATAATGAAAATTTCATTTTTAGCGATTTAGCGCTGGATGGCGACACGATAAAATTTTGAATAATACTATGATAAATATTCTTTAAGAAAAACTTTTTCAACTCTCGATACGAAGTTAGTTTAGGTAAGTTTAACTTAAATAAATACATATTTATAACTGCAGTTTTGTCATATACACTTATATATGTAACAATGAAATTTAACGATCGTATTTATGCCGTTTACATGAAATTTAAATGGATTTAAAGTGTTTCAAACTCAAATTAATGTCCGATTCTGAGCATTGGCAATTTGACTTCGATATTGTTAGTGTCAGAGACAACAAGAAAGTTTTATTGTCATGGAAACAACAATTTAATATCGAAATGTTTAATGATAGCATTCTTAATTAAAATACCCTTCAAATTTATCCAGCCGGTGACACCTTACAAAATTAAATAGCTCAATACAAGTAACACGCAATTTGCATATATTATATAAGCTTACAGCAAAAATAGTAAACTAATCCACAGTTTAAGTTTAAATTCATTGAGCATTAGGCATTTAATTACTTATTTAACAAGGAATTTATAAATGTATTTCAATCTCTTGCATTTGGCGAGGAAACCTATTGGTTCGCCAAAGAGCATCGAGCGTTCGTCTGTTCGCGCCAAATACTCGAAAAAATATTTTTTTACAGATTTTCTACTGCGATTCGACCGCTATATTTTTACCGATCTTTTTTACATACATGAGTTATTTTATTAGCATTTCCTTTTTCAAAATATTTTGAGTATGCGTTTTAAGGAGACCTTCCTTGTGAGTAACAATTATTATTATTATTATTATTATTATTATGTATCTCTTACAGAAAAAACTAGCAGATGTAATTATAAAAATAATGATATTACATAAATAGCAGTTAGTATTATAAAAGTGGAGTCAAATATTTAAATTTTAATGCAAACGTTTTCCCCCCTCCCCCCACACACATTATGAATAATTTAATTTCAGATATTTAAAATATTTTTCGCGTACTTTACTACGGATACATGCTATTTTGTTTTTCCCCAAACTTATGACTTTTATAACCTCGAACTCAGATCAACAAATATTGTTCACTCTCTCTCTTTTTTTTTTCTTTTTTTTTTAACATATATCGCCAATTTTTCTTTTAGAAAAGTCTACTGTTTCAAATGTTAAGTACTGAAGATTATTCTTAAGAAAATTTATGCAATTTTGCGTTATTAATACCACAAAAGAAAATATTTTGCAATAAAAATTGCTTACTGAAATACATTTTCGATTGTCTTTTTAATTCGTCATCCCATTTTCAGTTTTTTTTAAGGTTTTTGATATTGTATTAATCTTCCGTAATCAGGTTACCTGCTAATTAGTGTATTTACTGAACTATTTAGATGTTTCTTTTATATTTGAAAGAGTCAGATCAGTGATCAGACAGTGACTGTCAGACAGTGATCGCGATTGTAGAAGATTACATGAAATTTGTACTTAGCTATTAGTAAATTTATGTTTTTACATTATGAAGCAAACGGAGAACAGAATATTTAGTATTATATATATTTTTATTTGCAGTTATTTTACTGTCACTAAAAAATAAATACTTGGGAAAAAAATTTGATATTCCAATGGTGGCTGGTGGAACAATATTTGTTGATTTATCATTTTGCCTAGATAAGAAAAAAAGTACCTGAAATGCAGATAAAACTGAAGATAGAAATCATTATAAAGCAAGTTCTTCTGACGCACAATCCTATTCGCTAAACTGAGGAAAAAATTAACGATTTTAGGTTTATTTAGGCAGCAGACTGAAGAATAATGTAATTTTGAAAATAAAAAGTGTATTTATTTCTCCGTGTTATTGCACTCTTTAGAGAAATGAAAAAAGGTCTTCGGTGCATCAAAAAGATTATTTCGTTATATTATAACGTGTTAGGTTATTAAGTTTTGTATAACTGACTTTATTTGTCATTTACAAAGAGTATTTTTGGCGAAAGATCTATAATTCAGCCAACAGCAATTTGACTTTATTTAATGGGATGTAGTCTGGCGCATAATTACGAATGTTTTACGTGTGTTAACTCTGGTAAATTTGTAACCATATAGTTTGCAAACACTTCTAATGTTTGCCGTAAAACTTAGCTGTACACCCGATTATGGACGATTGGGAAGATTTTGATTGGATGAAAACAAGTGGTTTATTTTTCTATCATAATGAGTTATCGAGTTTTTTTTTCAGGTTAACAGTTACATAATTGCAAGTGGTATATATATAAAAAGGAAATGGTAATGAAAATGACATTATTTTAATTTTATTCAAACATTTCATTTTTAAAAATCCACTTTTATGTGATTCACATTTCTTTTAATGAAAGTTAAAGACTTTTTGTGTGTAAAGAATTTATTACATTTTTTTACCGTATTTACTCTACTGTAATCCGAAGATAGAAAACTGCAGTATACCTGCTAGAAGACGTGTATTACAAAATATAATGCAACGAAGAGAGAAATTGTATTTAAGCTACCAGAACCACACATAGCACCAAACTGAGAAGTCCGGAGTTCAAGAACTATCAAACGAAAGTGAATAATCCGAACATATGTAATGTTCAGTGGTCACTCTCTGCAATCATTGTAATTATCTCTCCTTTTAGTAGTGTGGTGACTAGAGAACATTTTAACATTTCTGATTATCACAACGGCCGTATTTTCTTCCCAACCTCTACTTTAAATATATACTGTAAAAAGAATTTCTTCTGAATAGTCCGAATTTTGCCTAACCCATAAGATATTATAATAGCTAAATAGCGTTCGCATAGTATTCAGCAAATGCGGAAAGATTTTCCCGGTGAAGGTCCATATTAATTTAAAAGACAAGGTCGAATTCATAATTTTGTTTGATCAATGATTATTTAGAAAATGGACCAGCGAAGCGGGTGTAGCCTGCTAGTCTAATCTAAAACTCTTTCTTAAACTTGTTGACGAGATCTATCCGAATTTTTTTGTGTTATCCTCTAATATAAGTATGTATAAGAGGGTAACCGTTGAAAATCATAATAATATTACATTGTCATCGGATTTAAGTCAATATGTAAAACTTAACTTCAATCGGACATTTGAAAGTGAGTTAAAGTTCGATTACAAATTTTAAACTGGAAAGACGATCGCTTCAAGTTAAGTAAAACCTTATGAAAATAAAATATTTTTTGTTAAAATAAATCATAGCCTCGAATCCTTACAAAATAAAACATACGTTAAAATACAATTACTTTAATTAATCTATTACTTAACTAATAAATGTTAACTCAACCGTAATAGTTATACGATTTCTTTCAAAGCGCAGATACCTTGAATTAAGTTTAAGTACTTTATATACGACCCCTAAAAACACGGCGGAAATCATCTGTTTTGAGATGTATAAAAGTGGTATAAGTCATGTATTTCAAAGTTTCATAACTCGGTCAATTTTAATGTTAGATGAATGGGACTTTTTTTGTCTTACTTGTTAGTGCCACAGTAAATTTTTACTAAATATCACTTATAGGACCGGGAGACCATATAAAAATTTAAATTTCGTAATTTTTAAATAAATGTTTTTCTTCACCCAAATCGCTTTAAAAGTAATTCTTTACCTTATTTAAACCATTTTTGTAACTGGAAGTATGCATCTAGGACCAACGGTTGCGAAAATAAAGGTCGGTCAGGTTATACGTGGACACACTGTTTATTATTAAAGTTTACAATAACATGTTCCGAATAAAAATTGAAGTGTATAGCTTTTATAGTCCGTTTACAAGACCCTCAAAAGAATTCCATAACGTTATTGTCTATGGGGGGTAATCGTTTGCAATATGATTTAATCATATTATACTCTCTGAAACATATTCAAATTGTCATACATCAATGAGGTGTACTACAAGATACTTACTATAGAATAAGGTGTGCATAGTATTTATAGTTTATTTACAGTGACACACCAAAAAAAGAATACGTGCGTTTGTAACTCGTGTATAAATTCTATAAAGATCATCAGCTAAATCACCTTTTTTGAGTGGAGCTGTTAGGTATGAAAAAACTGCATTTTGTGATAAAGATATCCCGAATGGTTAGTCTCTACTTCATATTAATACAATACATATAAGAATTTGAGACATCGTGCAAATTCATAGGAATTCAAGATGGTTGCTGTTATTCAAAATTGTTTACATTTTTATTCCTATACATCATATAAAAGCATCTATGATGTCAATTTCGATATTTTTTAACTGAAAAATTAACTTTTTAATATCAGAAATACGCTTAAAATGATAATAGGACAATTAAAAAATATTTCCGTATTTTATAGTGAGGAAAATAAAAGGAATAAATAAATAAATAAATGCCTTTTTATTAATACCTTAATTATACAAGATATTAAAAAAATGCATGCTACTTTTAAAGTTAGAGAATAAAAATCTTCACATTGTATCATCATATTTCTCGCATTCGTTTTTGCAGTTGCACAATAATGTGCAAGAAAGTCCAACCTTTTCTACAGCCACACTTATTTTTACAGATTTTGCACATACATTTTACATCAAACACACTTTTGTACGATAAATAGTATGAAAATTGCAAGAATTCCAGAAAATGACGCCATTTTGAATAACAGCCGCTATCTTGAATTCCCACAACTTTACGCGATGCCTTTCCCTCTGAAATGCATTGTATTAATATAAAGTAGATACTCACCAATCGGTATATTCTTATCACGATTTGCTGTTTTCTCAACCGTAGCATCCGGACTAATAGGCAATAACGTAATGGAATAATTTTGAGGTCCAATAAACAGTTGGTTGGTTGGTTGTATTTATGTCGGCCAATTTTCAGCACGTGGGATATAGGGCTAAGGGGGGAGTGCCTTCCGTGGAGGTCTTTCTAAGGGAACCTAACCCGTATTAACGCTTGGAGAACCAAGGTTCGTAGAAAACCACGAAAACTCCGAACGATTAGGCCGACGGTCGCGATTGGGATCGAACCCAGCACCTCCCGTCTACCAACCTCGAGAGCAGAACCTCACGGCCACTGGTGGGGCTCCAGTAAACGGACTATAAAAGCTATACACTTCAATTTTTTTTTCGAACATGTTATTGTAAACTTCAATAACATATATGAATTACATGACAATCTGAGTGAATTTAAGCGAGTAGCGATATTTAAGCGAGTTTAAGCATTGAACGGCAAGCAGACAGACAGACAAACAAACAGACAAACTGATAAACCCATTCAACTATGACAGAAAGTGTTAAAAAGAAATTTTTGACGTTAAAAATATCGAAATCGACCTGAAACACACATTTATATGATGTATAGTAAGAAAATTCAGAAAATGACGCCATTTTGAATAACAGCCGCCATCTTGAATTCCTACGGCTTTACCCGATGCCTCCCCCTCTGAAATGCATTGTATTAATATAAAGTAGATACTCATTAAATCGGTATATTTTTATCAGAATTTGCTGTTTTCTCAACCGTGGCACCCGGACTAATAGACAATAACGTAATGGAATTCTTTTGAGGGTCCTGTAAACGGACAATAAAAGCTGTACACTTCAATTTTTTTTCCGAACATGTTATTGTAAACTTCAATAACATATATGAATTATATGACAATCTGAGTGAATTTAAGCGAGTAGCGATATTTAAGCGAGTTTAAGCATTGAACGGCAAACAGACAGACAGACAAACATACAGACAAACTGGTATCATAAACCCATTCAACTATGACAGAAAGCGTTAAAAAGAAACTTTTACGTTAAAACCATCGAAATCGACCTGAAACACACCTTTGTATGATGTATAGTAAGAAATTTCAGAAAATGACGCCATTTTGAATAACAGCCGCCATCTTGAATACCCACGACTTTTCGCGATGCCTCCCCCTGGGAAATACATTGTATTAACATAAAGTAGATACTCACCAAGCGGTATATTCTTATCACGATTTGCAGTTTTCACCTTATTTTGGTCTCGGACTATATGCTATCAGGCGTTGTTTAATAATGAGTTAACATCAGAGTAGCTGAAACTTGTTTATTTCAAAATAAAATGTAGTTGAAGTGATATATGGAGATGATTTTTTGTAAATAAAATAGTTAAAGGTACGTCAAATTAGTAATTTAACAACAAATATTAATTATTTATTTTGCGGATTATTCAATTCCTACTATTAGTTTCTTTTAAAGTAAGTTTGTGTCAAAACAAAATACGATTTCTTTTCTTTTCTGTTTTTTTCTTTACTGATATTTTATTTTGTCTTATGTTTACCAAAAAGAAGCTGGATTTGTAAATCCATAAATATTCAATGCTCTGGGCTATTACAAATGTTGTTCAGAAAGATGTAAATATATATATTTTAAAATAAATATGTATTGGTTTCAATGTGTATTGGTGTATTATAAAAAATAAAATACAATTACTTATAAAAAGTGAGAGAAAAGCAGGAATGTTGTAAATCGCGAAACATGTATCCTTCCGGGGGTTGGCGCCCGAAGAGAGCTGGGTCAGAGCCTTGCAGTATTTTAATAATATTTTTCATATCATTATTTTTATAACATACTGTCAAAACCTACGGCTCTGCACACGTATTTGTAGAAGTATGCAGAGTGATGATTGTGTTCCTTTGAAATAGACCGGGTTGTGGCTACACAGACTAACACGTCATCAAGTTGACGTTTGATACTCCAGGATTAGAGGAGCTTGTTTAGCAAATTAAAATGCAACTGGTCTTTGTGGAAACCACCTGTAGACTATAGGTGCAGATTTACGGTCTCCAGTCGCCACGTGGCGAATAACTTTTCTGTTGTGGCGACTAACGTTCAGTGTCTTAGTCGCCAGAGATCAATTTCCAGTGTTCCCAATCCTTTTCATAGTTTCTTTTCTTTTGCAAATAGAAAAGCACCTGCTCTTTTCACTGGCCGAGATCAAGTATGACCATGATAAGAAGTCAGGGAATTTTTATGATCTCAGTCCCCGTCATCAACGCTGCGTCTGTGATGTCATCTTTCTTACCGAACATTAATTTCGAATATAATTCTATTCATGTCTTCTCCACTACAAAGCTTAGCAGCTGCGAAGCTCGGCATATGAGCGCGCTAATGGTAAATCTTCTCCTTTGGACACCAGCGAAATCAAGCATTCTTCGATGGTTTCGTCCGAAATCCAGAGATGAAATAAATACTCCTTTACTGCCGATCGGCTCACGAGACAGTCCAAAGTTTCTGATGTGATGAAAATTATTTAAGGGTTTTAGATCATGGAGTCGAGAGGAAAGAGGATTCCGAATCCGTATGAAAACACTCCACTGGGCTTGCAGGTTGGAGCTACAGTTCGATTTCCCCCTCCCTTCCCCTTTTCCTCTGTAGAAAAAAGAACCAATAGAAAAAGAAAAAAACTTACGAAAAAATACTTAAAGTGAGGTATATTCATGTTGTGTAAATGTTTTCTGCAAGTGCGAGATTTTCATAGAAGGGATTTTTATCACGAGTTTTGTGAATTTAGCCCCTCTGTAATTTCCCTTATCACTATCTTATTCCATCTACACTGCTCAACGAAATTAGGAGAGCAAGCAAAAAAGTGAAGAGAATAGTGCAAGACAGCCAGCCATGTATGGGCATAAAATGGATAGTACACGTGTACCAATGCGCAATACAGAAAAAAGACGCAAAAAAAGTTGTGTGGGAGCTTTTATTCTTTGAAAAGATGAAAAGAACATGAAAAGATGGTTTAGGGCAACAATTTGGTTTCATGTAAATGATTTTAAAAAGTATTGTTTAGAAATGATGCAAGATTTTTAATATGACGTGTGGTCTCCTCGAACAGCTAAGACTGTTGCACATCTGTTTTCCATGGATGCGATGGGGTTATCGATAAGACTTTGGGGAATACTGTTCCACTGCTCAAGAATTGCAAGTCCCGGACAGTAAAAGGAGGATTCGGTCTCGCAGCAATGCATCGCCTGAGTATGTTTCAAGCATGCTCGATCGGATTTAGGTCAGGAGAGCATGCTGGTCATTCCATACGCTGTATTGTTTTAACTTCAAGCATGTTTTCCAAAAGACGAACTGTATGAAGTCTGGCATTACCATGCATGGAAAAAAGAAATAACTAATTTCTGCAACATAAAATATGACATGAGGTCTCAGTATCTCGTCTGTATAACTTCGGATCGTCAAATTGCCATTCTGAATTATATGCGGGCCCGTACGTCCACCTATGCTGATTCCAGCCAATAGCATCAACCCACCTCGTCTGTAATGTGATCTTTCACGAACAAATGTGGGATTATTTTGAGTGCCTCTTTCTCTCCATGCCAAAACACATCACATGTCACATCCAGACTGAATCGGAACTCGTCTGTAAACAGAATTTGACTCGAACATCGTTGCCTCCAAACTCGATGTTCAGTTCCCCAACTCTTTTGGGCTGCACAGTGGCTTGAGGTCAACGGAATACAGACCATTGGCTTACGTGCATAGAGACCACCCTGATGAAGCCTATTTCGAACTGTTTCGCTGGACACCCTTCGTCCTGTGGTCAAGAACAACTGTGTTTGCAGCTGAGTAGCATTGTCCGTTCCGTCTCGAAGAGCTGTTAACAGGATATATAGGTCATCAGTTTCTGTGTTAGCACATTTTCGACCTTGCACTTGTCGATGACTACCATTCCATGTGTCTTGGAGTCGATTCCACAGCTTTTTATGGACACTTCTTGGGACTCCAATAGCGTCCACTACACTTCGTTGTGTTTCCCCAAATTCAACTGTCCCGATAATACGCCAAGTCATGGATTGCGGTAAATTACGTTGTTGTGACATTTTCAAGACACTTTTTATCAAAACACAAGCTGAGCAATTGAATTTTACAACCTAGGCAGTGAAACAGACATTTCTACAAAATTCCGATTTCGGCACTAATGTCCTTTTCTATTTTTTGATGTCATAAACTTTAATTTAGATGTGAAGTTTCCTTTATCTATTTTCTACAACACTTTAAATTATGGATGCTTTATTTTACGTTACTTATCGGTGTAAATATTTGCGTAATTTCGCTAAAACCATGTGCTCCCCTAATTGTTTTGAGCAGTGTAGATCTAGAGTGTAGAGTCCTGCATCGGGCCGGGTTCACGCTGCATTTCTCCGTTTTATATTATGCTTTTTTAATATCAAAGTTTCAAGAATTTTAGAATTAAATTAAACATACACATTTATTGTATCTAGTCTGTGTTTTGTTATGTGTATTTATTAATTAAACTATTTTTTATTTTGAATTCCTGAGTATTTTTGTTAAATTTTTTCCATATAAACACTATAGTGTTATGAGTTTTTTTCACAATTAGGGCACTAGATTTTAGTTAGGAGCCAAAGTGGCGACTGGATTTTTGGAGTTTAGGCGCCACTGGCTCCTTAAAAATTTCGGAATCTGCATCTATACTGTACACACGATTTTAGCGGCTGATCAGTAGGTTTATCGTTGTGTTTTCGAGCACCCAAAGTTATGGAAACTTGAAGCACTGGAAACAGAAAAACACAATGGTAAACCTATCAATCAACGACTAAAAAAGGATTTGCAGGTGTTTTCCACAAAGTTATGCAGTCCAGATTCATTTTAATATGCGATTCGAGTTTTAACTAATTCTGAAATTTTAGACGTCAATTCGATGAGGTTATGGTTTGTGCAGCCACCTCCTTTTCTAAGATGCCTATGGAATTAATTAACAAAAAGTATGTAATGTTCCATACAAATCTGCTCATTTCATCGTTTTAAATTTTGAATTTTATGAGAAACCTCTCTTAGTGATCATTTCTATCTTAAATATAACCACCACGCCAAATTTAAAGTTTCTAATCTCTTAAGTATCACAAAAATAGTAAGTTTAGAACTTTATTCTTCTGCATTTTTTTAAATTTCTATTTAAAAGAAAACGGTCTTTACGTGTATTTGCATCTTAAAGGTAGCAGCGATGTCAAATTTTAAGTTTATATCCTTAACAATGCCATAAAAATCATAATTTAGAACTTTTTTAGAACGCTATTCGCACATTTCAATCTTTAAAGTTTCGATTTTTTAAAATGGTCTATGCGAGCATTTATTTATAAAAAAATAACAGCCATGTCAAACTTCAATTTTCTATTGCTAATAATTCAACAGAAATCGTAACTTAGAAGATTTTTAGCATTATTTCAGCTTATTTCATCTTTAAATTTCGAACTTAAAAATAAATTCTTCTCTGTGTGCATTTGCATCTTAAAAATAGCATCCATGTCAAATTTAAAGTTTCTATACTTAATAAGTCCATACAATTCGTAATTTAGAACGTTTCAGGAACGTTTTTCACGCATTTCACTCTTTTAAACTCTTTCGAATTTTTTTTATAAACCTATCTTCGAGAGCATTTTAATCTTATAAGTAACTCAAATGCCAAATTTCAAGTTTGTAGTTCCTTCAATACCACAAAAATCACAAATTAAGAACGTTTTTTGCTCCTGTACACTTTTTAATTTCGAATTTGTTTTTAAACTTTTATGTGCGTGTATTTGTTTTTTAAAGATAGCAGCCATGTCAAACTTTAAGTTTCTCTCCTTAACAATTCTATAGCAATCGTAACTTATAACGTTTTTAGACACGTTTTTTGCACATTTCACCCTTTCAAATTTCGAATTTTCCTTAAAACTGATCTGTGCGAGCATTTATGGCTTAAAAACAACAACAATGAATTTCGAGTTTCTATCGCCAACAATTCCATAGAAATTTGGACCGTTTTCAGAACGAACCCAGCTCATTTTATCATTCTAAATTTCGAATTTTTTTAAAAACTATTCGTAGCGAGTATTTGCTTCTTAAAAGTAATCGCCATGACAAATATCTAGCTTCTTCTCCCTCTAGCGTGAGAAAAATCTTAATTTAGAACGTTTTTATCTCCAGTACCCTTTAAAATTGCGCAAAACACCATCTTCTGTACGTGAATTTGCGTCTTAAAAGTAGCAGTCGTGTCAAAATTAAAATTTCTGCCTTTAAAAATACAATAGAGGTCGTAATTTTGAATGCGTTTAGAACGCTTTTCCCGCATTTTACCCTCTTAAGGGGTCTCAGGACAAAATTGGAAAAAATGAAAAACAAAAGACAATTTTCAGCATTTAAAAAAAATATCTAACCTATATATATATAATCCTAATGAAACGGATATTATGAAACGAATTTATGTAACGATTCTATGAAACGACTGATTAAACAACTGATTATGTTTCACGGCGATTTCTCCTAAAATATGGAATACTTTGCGATGAAATTAACATTAAAAACCCGTATTGATCCACAGATCTCAAAACTGGTATTAGAATTTTTAAATTCGAATAAGTTTCCGAAATATTAATTTTTTTCTAATTTTAAATACTTTTTTCTAATGATGGCAACTCAAATTTCAATCATAAGAGATATTTTTTTTTTTCAGAAAAGGTTATTATTTAAAATTAATTTGGCGACCAGTTTGGCCTCCCTTAAATGTATGCTAAGAAATGTATCATGTTACTTTTATTCATAATTCAATTTACTTGAACAGTCTTTCGCCAAATCGAAAGATTCTGATAGAGAAATCAAGAACTCGGTATTTTTATGTCAGCGGGACGCAGGTGATACATCACCAAATATTTTTACCGTCGCATGTTTTTATATTTCATTAATTTCATTTAAAATATAATCCTTTCAACATCATTTTATCAACATCATTGAACATCATTTTTATTAAAATACAAACTTCCATTTAAAACTGAACCACTTAAAATTGATGGCTTTCACTTCTTTCTTTCTTTTTAAACAAAACGAAAGAAAAATATTAGGCATAGATGTCATATACGCACCGTGGTACCTAATTGGCGCCAAAATGGCATTATTTTGATTGACATGGTAACCCGGCTATTGTTGTTTATTTAATAATAAATGTTTATTTGCATTTATTTCTTTTTTAAAATTATATAAATTATTTTGTTGTATAGTTATCAATTATTTTTTTTATTATTTCCTTTTGAAATAATAGAAAATAATTAAAAAATACGGTACTACTTAGTTATTCCGTCGACCAATTTAGCCAAATTATATAAATCGCGAAACCACTCGCCAAATTATACAAATTGACATAATTTTTATTTTAAATATCGAAAGAACAAATAAATTAGTATAACATTAATAAATATACAAATAAAACGTCGAAATAAAAATCACTTGATGACGTCAACACGTGTAACTTGCTTAAAGTCAATTGAATGTGACATTTACGATCAACCATTATCGACTTTTAATCTTATAGTTTGGCGATAGATTTTTGGTCGACGGGATAACTAAATATAGTACCAAAAATACATTTGTAACTGGTATTCGAAAATGAGGTTTTCGCTAAATTTTCGAAAAAAAAAAATAATGCCAAACCTGCGGTGCGTATATTTCAACTTCAAATCAATGTTTTAATTTACCATTCGAAAAAAAAAAAAAAAAAGCTGTTGGCGAGATTTGTAGCCGGCTAGCGTAACAGTACCAAAAATTCTTTGCGACCATGGCAAATTTTATGCAATTTTATTCGAAAAAAAAAATTTGATTTTTTAATCATTATGGAAAACTTTTGGCACAGATGCCATATACGCACCCCTATTGGCGCGATTTCTTTCTGACTTCAATTTCATATACGAAAAGGGTACTTAACAGGCGCCAAAGTATCGTTATTTTGCTTGATATGGTAAGCCGGATGTTGTTGTTTATGCTGTTGATGCTTTCCCCAAATTGGCGTCAAACTTTCATATGAAAGGCGAAGGGATCAGACCATATTTTTTTATGGCAGTTGATGACTTGAACTATTATAATATAGATGAATTGATGGCGATAGAATAATATTTGGCGACTTATCACCTGTGCCTGGCTAACATTAAAGTACCAAAATGCCTCCTAGAGTATAAAAAGCGAAGTGGTCCGACCGGAACTGCTGATGACTTACCCTATTGTTATAGAGATTGTTTTAAAATATCGGGAGACAAAGACTGTATACTTAATTCATTTTATTTTAGCTTCTTTTCAAATGTTTAATTGATCCTCTTTAATCAAAAACGAAAACAACCATTGGATGTCATAACAGCAACTGATTCTCCCTTAAATTTTTGCAATGAAAGGGAATTGAATGGAAACCCGTTTACAGGGAGATCTGCACAGCTTTTTTCAGTATAATTCAGTCTTCTCTAATATTTTAAAAACCCATTAGATTTTTAGATTTTTAGATTCTGCGGTGTCTGAACGGGGGTTGATTAGCGTAGCTTGCAGGTGGCAGAGCCCCCTAGTATGATATAAAAACACAATTTTTATTGGGATTAAAGATATAAGTTATTTCTTTCCTTTCATGTATTTAAAAAAATGTAAGATACAGAATTGGTATTTATAGGGCGCTCCAAACTATCAGATATTTGTCGAGATGAAAATTGGTATAACAGATTACGCGCAGGATTACAAAACAAATTTTGCAACTAGAATGAAATTTTCTGTACCTAAGTATAGTTAAGATTGTAATAATTATCCTGAACCTATATAAATTTATATTTAAAGCATTTTTATATTTTTAATATAAAGTTGTATTTAGCAAATACAAAATTTTGAAAATTTCAACAGCATCATTGCCTAAGCAAAATATTTTCTTGAACAATAAAAATGAAGTTTAAGGTTCAGTATATACAAACTAACATGAAACATATGTTGTGAAAATTTCATGAAAAAAATTCAAAGTTTTTAAGATATCCTGCGCGTTATACCTAAAAACGGCATTTGGAGAAAAATGATTTCAAAATTTCGGAAACGGCGCTTTGGCTATTGTGCAGGTATCATTTTAATAGCTATAACTTCTGTTAAATGGGAATTTCAAGAAAACAATCATACCAAAATGTTCAGAAAAAATTTAATTTCAAAAATTTTGAAGCTTGAAGAGTTCTTGAGACCCCTTAAATTTTGATTTTTTTAGGAACTATTCTTTAATAACTTCCATGGTATGCCATTAAGTAATTCATGTTTAAGTAAAAACCAAGCCAAATATCAAATTTCTAACTCCTTCAGTACCGCAACAATCGTGATTTTAGAAATTTTTCCTCCGCCCCCCTTTTGGGGTAGTCGCACCGACATAAAATATAGCCTATGTTGTATTCCCAACATCAATTTCGCACAATTTCTTTTGAAATCGGTTTTGGTACTTTGGTACTTTCGGTCTACTTCCAGAGATTTGCCCTAAAAACAACCAAACAAATGTTATTTGTTTATAGAGATCGACCGAATATTCAGTTTCGTTTTCTTTTTTGTCCCACAATCTGAGTTTCGCAGAAAATTCGCTTTCAGTGAAAATGCTGCCAAAAATTCGGACGAACCGAAACTCGAAGAAACTATCTGCATTACAAAAATCTCGCTTCTTCTTCGGAAATGTTCATCATTGATTTCAACCGTATCACTCTTTATTTACTGCTATGAATTTCACAGTTTTTAATTATAATTCATGACTGATTCGTGACGTGAGTGCAAATTATAAAGCAAGCAATGCATTGCATATATGACTAAATTTTGAAGACGCTTTTCTTGTGCTCATTAAGAGCTGCAGAATCAACAGTAATAGAAAATGTTTAGTTTGAAACCGCAGTATTTGGAATACTTTTTTTATGAATGTACTAGTTTAACAGAGGATGAAGATATTATTTTCGAAATAGTGGTAGGAACCGTAATACTTTCCCTATGGAATACGACCCCTGGGTATGTATTCCTAAAGTATTTTTGAATTAGATGAAAATTTTTATAATTAGAAAATCATTTTGTGTCGCTGATAAATTAATTACATTTTACTATATATGAAAATAAAACGTTTTTGTCACAGGCACTTGGCCACAACTATAATTAATTAATACGTATATTTAATAAAGACGTATAATTATTTATGAATTATGTTTATTTATGTATGTATTAATCCTTAAATGCCTACTGTTGCCTTCTGGAAACATACGGTCTTCCAGTACGTTTGTGGATTGCACACCAGTAACTGTGAAGAGAAATACTCGCTTTCTTTGATTCCAGAAACCACTGCGTTAAGGTGAGACAAAAATTTCTATTTTTAAAAAGTGGTGTGAAATGTAATATTTCCATTTTAAAGAGAAAAATAATTCCGGCATTTAAAGGTTAACTACTAAAAAAAATTTTTTTTAATATTTGCATTTTCGTTTTCGGCTGAAAATAGGAGGATTACCGAAATTCTTTTTCGGTTTACTTTTCGTTCTTAAAAAACTGTTTTGGTCGATCCTTACTTGTTTATAATGTTAGTATAGATTTCAAACTAAATCATAATTAAATATGTTTCTTTGCGTTCTCGCGAAAAAAAGATTGACTTTTAAGTTATTGTAATATTAATACAAATTTCCGCGAAATGTATAAGTAATAGCAATTTTTTTTTTTTATAACTTCTTCATAATTTTTATGCACCCTCTCTGAAATATTACCCACTCTGTCTGAATCTTGAGTGCCATTATATTAATGGCTCAGTAAGTAAACTAATTTTTTTACACCCATAGTGATAACAGGAAACAGGAGAGACACATTTTTCCTGATTTAGTATCCAATTAAAAGCACCATATTCCACTGACGTAAAGTATTTTTTTTTTATCGTTGATATATTGAACAATAAATCAAGAGCAAAAGGCGTAGAGGTGTGATTAAAAATGCAGCAGATCCATTTCTCGGGCCGTGTTAAACGATAATCCTTTGTAAAATGTGATATATGTCCCATATACCGGGTAATGAATTAGAGTTATCAGTTTAGTATTCTTGATTATTGAAATTGGAAGGGAAAAAATGCTATGTACATATTTAAAGGTTATTAGTTCTTACGATGATTTTATTGGGAAATAAAAAGAAATATATATCTAGATCTGGTGTATGCGAAATATTTTAAATGTTATATAAATATTTTTCACTCATAGAATGAATATTAATAAATTATTAAAAGATGTTATAAATTATTTTTTTAACGGACTAACGTATTTTTAAGCATTCTTAACATATTACCGAAGGTATTTTTTCTTTCTTAAATCTGTGTTTTAAAGCCAAGTTGGTCAACAATTACTCACTGTTGAAGCTGATAGCGATTTCTCCATAGGAAGCCTAACATGACCGCGATCAATGAGGTGGTCCAACCGGAATTGTGAAGGAAGCACATAAACTTGTATTTTATATAAATACATAAAACGTTTTGGTCAGAGGTACTGAGAAACAACTTGGGCCACAAGTATAATTAATTAATACTTGCGCATATTTAATAAAGACGTATAATAAATTAAGAATTATGTTTAACTATTAACTGTATGTATTAACTATTAAACAATTTTTTTAGACATATCAATTTCGTTTTCGGCCGAATATAGGAAGGTTACCGAAATTATTTTTAGGTTTCGGTTTCGTTCTTAAAAACCTGTTTTGGCCTATCCTTACTTTTTAATAATATTAGTATAGATTTTAAATTAAATATAACTCTAAATGTTTCTTTGCAATAAATGAAAGTTAAAATTCTAGTGCTCAATCCACCTTGAGTTAAACAACTAAAATTTATAAAGCACTAATAAATGTACAAGAACTACTTTCAGGTTCCTACATATAATATAAAATTATTTAAAATACATCAAAAATGTCTTAAAACACATTAGAAAAAAAAACCACACTTTTATCTCATCTCACGTACAACCTTTAAATTACGATGATTTTCTTCTAGACAATTCTCAAATAAGCGCAAGGAAAATAGTAACAACATTTAAATACCCCTGATGACGGCCTTGTGATGGCTGAAAACGTTCTTGATTTCTAATGTATTTTAATTTATTTTTGATGTATTAAAAAAAATTATTTTATATGTATGCACCTGAAAGTAATTCTTGTACATTTATTTGACATTTATTATATAAACTAGCCGCCCTTGGCGACCAGTTTGGTCTCCCTTAAGCATATGTTAAGCATTGTATCACGTTATTTTTATACATAATTTAATTTACTTTCTCAATCCTTCACCAAATCCGAAGATTCTGATACAGAAATCCTGAACTCAGTATTTTTATGTTAGTCGGGCGCAGTTGATAAATCGCCAAACATTGTTTCCGGCGTATTTTTTCGTATTTTATTTACTATATAGCACTTTCACTCATTTTATTTAAAATGCATAACCTTAATTTAAAACTGAATTATTTAAAATTTATAACTCTCAATTATTGCTTAAAAAAAAAAAAAAAAAAAAAAAAAAAAAAAAAAAAAAAAAAGTAATAAATAGTACTATAAACCATAATATTTAATTTCAACATCAAAGCTTTGTTTTTATTTCCCACGTGAAAAATTGTTTATGACAGTCGCATGAAATGGACTATTATAATACTGATGACATGATATTTACAATATTTGGCGATTTATCACCTGCCCCGGGCTAACATTAAATTACCAAATTGGCCGGTTTGCATACAAAAAGTGAAGCGGTCAACCCGGAGCTATTGATGACAGTCACACGACTTAGGCTTTTATTATATAGATTATAATTATGTTTCTTTGCGTTCTCGTGAAAACAGATAAAATATTAAGTTATTGTAATTTTAATATAAATTTCCGTGACATGTATAACTAATTGCAATTTTTTCATAACTTGTTAATAATTTTTATTCACCCTTCCTGAAATATTATTAAATCTGTCTGAATCTTGAGTGCCATTATATTAATGGCTGACTAAGTAAACTAATTTTTTACACCCATAGCGATAAGAGAAAACAAGAGAGACACATTTTTCCTGATTTAGTATCCAATTAAAAGCACCATATTCCAGTGACGTAAAATATTTTTTTTTATCGTTGATATATTGAACAATAAATCAAGAGCCAAAGGCGTAGAGGTGTGATTAAAAATGCAGCATATCCATTTCCAGGGCCGTGTTAGACGATAATCCTTTGTAAAATGTGGTATAGGTGCCATAAACCGGGTAATGAATTAGAGTTATAAATTTAGTATTCTTGATTATTGAAACTTGAAGGGGGAAAAATGCTATGCACATATTTAAAGGTTATTAGTTCTTACGATGATTTTATTGAGGGAAAAAAAATTATCTACATCTAGAGTATCCGAAATATTTTAAGTCTTATATAAATATATTTCATTCATAGAATGATATTAATAAATTATTAAAATATGTTATAAATATTTTTTTTAAACGGACTTGAGTATTCATTACGCATTCTTAACATATTACCGAAGATATTTTTTTCTTAAATCTGTGTTTTAAAACAGGGTTCCTACAAATTCAGGAGATGTATCAGCAGGATCGGCGCAACCATTTTAGAGAGGGGGGGTGGGAGCTGCCCTTCGTAATTTCCCCCAAACGGGCCCTCTCTTATTTAGTTGTTATTAAGTTCATTTGCCTTTAAATATTTCGCATGTTTTACTTCTACAGGGGATATTTCCTATTTAAATAATAATTTTCCATCTTAAAAAGGGAAATTTTGCTATTGGGAATACGGACGGGTACCAAAACGAATAGACAGCAACTTTGTTGCCCGTACATGTTTCGTTTATAGAAGATTTGTTTTCCAGTGCAAACACTTTACACATATGTTTAGCTCTACCTAAAATTTGAGAAGATTTTAACCTTTAAAACTTATGCTGTAAAGTTTGATTATTTTTATTTTTGAAACTTTATTTCGAGAATTTTTTTTTTTAATGGAGAGTAAGTTTACCTTCTTTAATTGCGTATACAGATACTTCCACCCTACAAAAATAATGAAAAAATCTTACGTCGGTTCATGAACTTTTTTTACTTTCTCTGAAAGTCGAATTTTAACGACACAATCATAAACCCATTTTCTAACGCAAAAGCATGAAATAAACTGACAAGACTGTAAAAAAAAGAAAAATACGGAAAACCCCTGTAATAAATTGAATAACGTTACTCCATAAAATTGATGGCAGCATTTGCTTATTCTAATTTTCAGATGTAATTTAACCCATAAGGTAAGCTGGGATAAATGGACCACGAGGTAACTGGGCCATAGGCTATTTTATAAAAAATTATTGATGTTTTTAAGTTTTAGCTTTTGTCAACATTGCACCCTCTATCTGTACTTCTTAAAACAACGTGTGCCAACTCAATCATATGAAACCATATCTGATCCAGTTACCCCAACAGTTATCTTTTTGAGTTTCTCTTACTACGGGAAATTAATTCCTCCATTGTTCTTTTTTTTTTTTTTTTTTTTTTTTGCTTGCAATAAAGAAAATTACATAATACCTTATTTATAAAAGCATGTTGGAGGTATCAAGCGAAATTTATTAAGTGAGATAGCTATAGCTCAAAATTTTACTATACAGATGAAGAGGCGTACATAAGGCAAAATGAGATTATTAGAAAATTATCGAAACGAATAAAAAGTTGTTCTGTTCGATATAAAAATATGGTTACATTCTTCACAGGTTTATTGGACATATCGAACTTACATTGTGGTAAATAAAAAAGAAAATGAGATACATAGCTACTTACGTAGCCGTTTTTTCTTAGATTTATCTTGTTTTTTTCCCTTTAAACAGCCATGTAACTTTTATACTTACCTATACTAAAGTATATAGGTACATCCTTAGTTTTTATAATTTTTGTATAAATAAATCTAATATTTTCACTTTTCGTGCTTTTTTTAGGCAGTAAAGGTTTCCCTTACACGCCTTTAGTTGATATATCGCCTACCCGCAAGAAAAGTGACACATCTCGCAAAAATTCATTTTGCGATTTATTACTCTCATAGGTCTGTCATAGGTGAGTTTTGCTACACAAAATGTTTCATAACTGTAGTTATACGGAAAATCACTTTATTACGCGATATGTCCATTTGTGACCATAGAAGAGACGTGGATTATGTGAGGAGGTAAAATTACCCAACTCTCCAAACTTCGTCCAACGCCTTCATTCTTAATGGTTTTACGCTTTTATGCACGTTTTTATTCCTGCGAGCAGACCTAAGTGCTATGATTTCATGTTACAGTAAAATCATACAAATTCTCTTTTTGCCTCTCCTGTGAAACTTACTTTTGTCGAGATGTGTCAGTTTTCTTACGGGTGAGTGATATAATGTACATGATCTACCTGGTTTAAATTTTTTTTAGTTGTTTACACTTTTCAAACAGGATCTGATACCCAATGGAAAAAAAAAAAAAAAAAAAAAAAAAAAAAAAAAAAAAAAAAACGCTTGTGGAACGTTGACCATCTTTTTCTACTTGCCCATTTATATGGGGCAACTGAACCCATGAGGAAAGAAAGATGAAATATTTTTTTTCGTATTTTAGATATTAAAATGTCATTTTAAACATTTCTATCTGATAGGGGAACATAAATGAACATATTTATAAAAGTTCAAACTTTAATTCAAATTAATATTATCCTTTTGAAGCTAAATTGCCAGAATCTCCAGAGTCACATTGTAAAATCATGGCCCAGTTGCCTCACGTAACCTTATAACTGCTGTAACATTACACCATAATAATGTGATTTCTGATATTTTCACATTATTATGGTATATGTTACACCAAGTGTATCAGTTTAAATTACACCAATTATATCAGTTAAAATACTCTATGAAATTAGTGGCAGCATGCTGTCATCAATTTTATGGACTAACATTCACATTTTTTATAGAGATGATTTACTAGCAGCAAAGTTTCCGACTAATCTCCGTTTTGGTATTCTTCCGTTTAAAGATAAAAACTTCCCTCTATTCAAATCGGAACACAGTTTTTTAAAATAAATGTGAGCAATAACGCGATATTTAAAAAATTGTAATAGTAATTATACATACTGATCCATAAGAATGTAGAAATATCAACGTAAAAAGCACAAATAATTTTAAATTTTAAGCATGCCGGTTTCGGTAGCCTATAGCATATCGTCCCCAGTACCGTCCTTCTATACATGAACTTAACTTCCTTGAGGCATAATATTTATAAAAATCTTGAAAATATTGTTAATTGTGATTTCGCTATTCCCCCTTTATCATATTGTTGGAAATAGTATACAAAAACAACTTTTTCTTATTTTTTTTATGCAATTCTCACTACTTCGGTTCCATTTTCCATCTATTTTACTATATATATTTCCAGCCTATTATTAGAAAAATTCCGCCATCCTTTGCACTGACGGCGGTGTGCTATATGCTACCGAAACCGGTATGCTTAAAATTTAAAATAATTAATGCTTTTAACGTTGATATTATTACATTTTTATTGTATTGCACCAAGCTCCATCTTAGTAATTACTGATGCATATTTGAGCCGTTGAAAACCATAGTGGACATATCCGACATTTTTGTGAAAAAAAAAAAAAAAAAATTGAAGGGCCGAATCATTGTATGGCATGCCATCTATTGGCTGTATAATGAATTTTATTAATTTCGAAACCATTCAAGTGAAATAGCCAGTTTAGTAGTTGGATGGTATTCGTATATTTAAAATATCTCCTCTGGAAAATAATATTTTAAACTTCTTTTAGGTAGCTTTCTTTACAAAAAAGCTACCTATTGCAGCCGTTCGGAGGAAAGCGATTTCGAAAAATTTTGGCATATTTTCATCGATCATGACCCCCAAACCCCGAAACCACCCTCCGTTCAAAATTGATATATATATATATATATATATATATATATCTGACCTATGTCACACTGTAACTCCCGTAATTATGAACCGATTTCGATGTAATTCGGTGTGTACATAGTACATACCAATGTCTCGACCGAGTTCGTTGGCCAGCTTCATCCGCCGTTTTGTTTCAAAATGGCGGCCCTTTAAAATTTTAAAAAAAATTTAAAACTTGAAATGCGGTACCAAAAAATTAAAAATGGAAAAATATTTTTTTCTTATGTATTTGACCTTTATACAAAGATTTCGGAGCAGTTTTTGTTTCGTCTATATCTTAAAAAATGGCTGAGTTATAGCATTTTGAATTTCTAGCGTGGCTGACATTTTGAAACGTCCTGAATTTTGTCACGCGATAAAAGGCGTATTTATGAACCGATTTGGATGTAATTCGGTGTGTACATAGTACATACCAATCTCTCGACCGAGTTCGTTGGCCAGCTTCATCCGCCATTTTGTTTCAAAATGGCGGCCATTTAAAAATTTTAAAAAAATTGAAAATTTGAAATGTGGTACCAAAAAATTGAAAATGGAAAAATATTTTTTTCTTATGTATTTTACCTTTATAGAAAGATTTCGGAGCAGTTGTCGTTTCGTCTATATCTTTAAAAATGGCTGAGTTATAGCATTTTGAATTTCTAGCGTGGCTGACATTTTGAAACGTCCTGAATTTTGTCACGCGATAAAAGGCGTATTTATAAACCGATTTGGATGTAACTTCGTTTATACATAGTACATACCAATGTCTCGACCGGGTTTGTTGGCCAGCTTCACCCGCCATCTTTTTTAAAAATGGCGGCCATTTAAATTTTTAAGAAAAATTTAAATTTGAAATGTGGTACCAAAAATTGAAAATTGAAAAAATATTTTCTTCTTATGTGTTTGACCTTGATAAAAAGATTCGGGAGCATTTTTTGTTTGGTCTATATCTTAAGAAATGGCTGAGTTATAGCATTTTGAATTTCTAGCGTGGCTGACATTTTGAAACGTCCTGATTTTTCTCACGTAATAACAGGCGTATTTATGAACCGACTTGGATGTACCTTGGTGTGTACATAGTACATACAAATATCTCGACCGAGTTCGTTGGCCAGCTTCATCCGCCATTTTGTTTCAAAATGGCGGCTATTTAAAAACTTTTAAAAATTTAAAATTTAAAATGAGATACCAACATATTGGAAAATTTAAAAGATTTTTTTTGTATGTGTTTGACCTTAATACAAAGATTCCGGAACAGTTTTTCTTTCGTCTATATCTAAAAAAAAAATGGCTGAGTAATAGCATTTTGAATTTCTCTTGTGGCTGACATTTTAAAACGACCTGATTTTTGTCACGCGATAACAGGCGTATTTATGAACCTATTTGGATGTAACTTGGTCTGTACATAGTACATACCAATGTCTTGACCGAGTTCGTTGGCCAGCTTCATTCGCCATCTTGTTTCAAAAGGGTTTCCATTAAAAAAAATAAATTTAAAATTCAAAATGAGGTATTAAAAAATTGGAAAATGAAAAAGATTTTTTTTATGTGTTTGGCTTTGATACAAAGATTCCGGAGCAGTTTTGTTTCTGAAAATTTGTTCTTTTGTTTATATCTTAAAAAATGGTTGATTTATAGCACTTTCAATTTCTAGCATGGCTAACATTTTGAAACGATCTTGTATTTGTCACGCGATAACACACGTATTCGCCTATTTCGATGTAAGAAGGCATGTGGATAGTATACATCAACACCTCGACCAAGTTCGCTGGCCAGATTCATCAGCCATCTTGTTTCAAAATGGCGGCCATTAAATTAAAAAATATATATATATTTAAAGTGAGGTGCAAAAAAATTAGAAATTGAAAAAGGTTTCTTTCTTAAGTATTTGATCTTGATATAAGGATTCAGGAGCATTTTTTGTTTGTCTTTACCTTAAAAAATGGCTCAGATATAGCAGTTTCAATTTCTATTGTGGGTGACATTTTGAAAAATCTGATTTTTTGCATGCGACAGCACTCCTATATATTAACCGATTCCGATGTGAGTGAGCATGTGCACAGCAATTACTAAGGTCTCGACCAAGTTCACTGCTTAGCCTCATCCACCATGTTGTCTTAAAATGACAGGCACTTTAAGAATTTGCCGAATTTGGCAGCCAAATATAAGTTACTTTAAAGAAAAGCAGCTTGGATAAAGCTGACTAATTTCGCAAAATTCTCATTCATTATATTGATAAAAATTAGTATTGAATCTCCTATATTCGGTTTCCACTAAATTGAGCTTCGTGTGTTTGCATGATATAAGTTGGCTTTTTTTAAATAAGGATTTTGAAAGCTACCTCTTCCTCCCGGCACTGGCCGGAAGGACTTTTTTCTGTGTACTTACTCTTCTTAAGGGATGTCTCTTTTTTCCTTAGTTCTCAAAATATTTCTAAAATATATGCTTAATTTTATGCGAAGTTTTAAAATCTTACTCACAGTCGTAAACCCCTTTTAACACATAAAATATTAAATTAAGCATAGATTTTAGAAATATTTTCAGAACTAAGGAAAAAAGAGACATCCCTTAAGAAGAGTACACAGAAAAAAGGAGCTTAAAATATTTATTTCCCGAGGAGATATTTTAAAAATACGAATGCACGCTTCGTCCATACTCACATAGCAATTTTAGTTTGCAAAAAACTTGCAGCAGTCTAGCTTTAAAAACTTGTAAATTTGCAGTAAGTTCAGCATGACAAGACTAAAAGTTCATTACAAGACTGCAGCAAGATAACGCAAACACCGAAGTCACCACGCTTTGAACATGCAGCTATCTTCTCGTGCAAGTTGAATTCTTTTTGTATAAAATTTATGGCAAATTAACAGCAAATAAGTAGAAAATTTAGTTCTGTCATGACTAAAGTACTGCAATTTCTTTGCAAGCTAGCAGAAAATTTAGATTTATCTTGTCAAAAATACTGTAGGGGAGATGGGGGCACATGTGAACAATTTGCATAAATATAGTTTTTCCTCATAACTGGATTAATTTCTATAAACAAAAACTGCTAAATATAGTAAACAGAACTTTCTTTTACACATGGTATTTTTTTAAAATCACCTGTGTAGTCTTTCTTACATTTTTTAATAGTTTTATAAATTCTAAAAATTGTTCACATGTGCCCCATCAGCGGGGTAGTTGTGAACACATGTGGGGCACATGTGAACACAAGGAAAAAATATCCTTTAATATGCTTTTTATTCTGTTATTCATTTGTCATCGTAATCATTATTTATATTACCTTTTAAATTCACCATAAATAAATGTATATATATATATTTCTCTAGTTTCTGTGTGATATGTTTAAGCAAAAGATTATAAAATGAAAATAAGTAGATTTGGAGGGAAGAGGCTTAGATGATTCATTAAATATTGTTGCAATAAAATAAAAGAACGAAGAAGCAATTTAAAAAAAGAAATTAAAACTTTTAAATTTTGCCTAAGGGTTTTTGTTTGGGGGAAATTTTAGGGAGGCATTTACATACTATTTATCGGAAAACTGCCGAAATACGAAAGATTCTCACTCCTGTATTTGCCTTAGGTACTTTTAAATTATAGATAAAGAAGGGTTTTTTAATGATTAAAAAAAAATCTCGACTATAACCTCCAACCCAACTTCTTTTGCTTTTGAAAGTGGGGGGGGGGGGGGGGGGGTACAATCGGGATTTTACGGTAGTTATCAGTTTAAAAAATTTACTTTCTTAAAATATTACTGGTATTTATGGATATGGTATTTTGAATGGCATCCTCCATTCAAAGCATCATATACATAATTGTTTTAGATATGGAAGTAAGCCATCATTGCAAAGTTAAAACAAATGAAACAGAAAAATTTGCAAAGTTGTTCAAGGTAATACTTTTGTATTAACAATGCATTAAAAATATTGTTGTAAACCGTTTAGTAAAATAATATATAACACTTATTGAATTTTAGAAAACATTAAATTTATTTAAAGTACAATTGAACGTAAACGAGCTTGTTGCTCTTTATGTATTTGCTGAAAGATGTGTTTTTGGAAGTTTCAATACAAAATAAACTTTGTGTGAGGAAAATATCTTCTATTTCAGGAAAATTTTAGATAATGGAACTTATATTATTTCTCATCAAGTTAACTGAATGAAACAGAATCACAGAATGATTATTGGAGCTAGTGATGGGCGATTTTGGAAAATTCAGGAATCGATTCAAATCGACATCGTATAAAACTGAATCGATCACAATAAGAATCGATTCCCAAATTCTAGAATCGATACTTGAATCGATATTTCGATAGTCACAGATTCGCACAGATAAGCTCAAAAATATTAATTTCAAAACTTAGCGAATCAAAGAGCCGTAGCGACCACCTCCCATACCTCACATTTAGAGGGTAGACAAAGTCAGGGGCCCAGTCGTAAGCTATTACAGACCTTTGAGTCAAATAATAAAGTTTTTAACTTTTAAATTATTAGTTTTAAGATGTAATTTTACTAGTATTGTAATTTAGATTTTATTTAAATTTATTTTTTAAGAAAGGTCTCGGTTAAATACAAGTTGGAAATTGCGCGTCAAACGTGGCAAATGTGGTACGCTCGTACTATAACAGTGCACTTCATAAGTGCATATCAATTTCATTCTGTTCGAAAGTCTGTAACATCCTTAAAATGCACTTGAAATAATTTTTTCCATTGGCCGTAATGTAACGGAAAACTTTTGACTGTCCCTGTAATTAAATCATTGTGATTTTCTTCCAGCCTGAATTAAAATTTAAATTTTCAGGGACATAATTCACGTTGCCATAAGAACCGATTTAGTATTCTTACAATTTGAGTTTAATAATATAACTAGCAAAGTTTATTAAAGTTCTTTTATTTAAAAAAAAAAAATCGTCGCTGCAATACGTGAAAATTTAGTTTTCTCAGAAGAAATAAAAATCAATTAATTTTACTGTCTTAGAAGGATAGTGGACGCACATGTATATTGCTTGGAAATCTTTAACATTATAGCTAGCTACTAACGGGTTCCGCCTAATATGAAATCTCGAAGCGAACGAACCGCGAACCGGGTTCCCGCTGCCTACAGCATCGTATAGGTGTACCACCCCCCACTTTGCCACCGGGTCGGAAAAACGCGCTCACCTCCCCCCCCCCCCCCCCCCCACACCACCACCACCAATTTTTGACATTCATCATTTAAAATTTTTTTATTATGTGTTATAAACTATCTTAAATTTTCAAACAAATCGCCCTGTTATATTTTCTAATTTTGTTCTGCCCCTCCCCTCTATCCCCCCCCCCGAAATGTGACGCGCCATTCTTTTTTATAATTTTTTATCATGTATTATAAACAATCTTAAAGCTTAAAACAGATCGCATTGTTAGATTTCCTAATTTTAACAAAATCGCGTTATGTTGGTTCCAGATTCCACCACCAGGGTGCGCACTCTATTCCTAACAAAACTGTGAACGAAACTCCGTTAAACAACCTATCAGTAGATATATTACTCAAGAGTGTGGCAATCTTGATCAAAAATTTAAGCTATTTGCCGAAATTACTATTCGGAAATAGTGGTAACTAAACTTTTGACTTTTTTATATTTAATAAGTAGCATTTATCTCAGGACTCCGTCAAAAAACCCCACCTAAAACGGTAAGGAACGCTAAGGTTTAAAAAAAAATTCTAGCGGCCTTCCCCCCTCCCCCCCCCCCTCCTTCCGAAATTTTCGCACCATTCTTTTTTAAACTTTTTCTTATGTGTTATAAACTATCTTTAAAGTTTCGAACAGATCGCCTTGTTAGATTTTCTACTTTAAATGAAATCGCGGTCTGTTAGTTCTATATTCCACCACCAGGGAGCGCAGTCTATTCAAAACAAAAGTGTATCTAAACGAAACTCCTTTATACAACCTATCCGAAGATACATTAGTCTAGGGAGTGGTAGTCTTAAGCAAGAATTCAAGATATTTGTGAAATTACTATTCGAAAATAGTGGTATGAACACTTATAAAATTTTTGATATTGAAAAAGTAGTAATTATCTCAGCCCGCCGTCAAAGAACCGCACGCTAAACGGTAGAAAACGTTAATGCTGCTATAAAAAATCACGTGACTGCCTTTAAAAAAAGCATTTAATAGAAATAAACCAATTAGTGAAATAATAATTAATATCTCAGCTTGTAATTAAGATAATATTTTTTCGAATTTCTGAAAGGAGAATTTTTTTTTTTTTTTTTTTTTTTGCATCGCCCTGTCCAAGTTTCGAATTTTTACGCCCCTTACATTCTAAGATGTGGTCCCTTTTTAAAACAGTACAAAATTTTTGGGAATCACTTTGTTTAAATTGTTAAATATATTATTTGAAAAAAAAAAAAGGTTTTAAAGCATTTTAGCACGTATTTTCATACCTACACCCTTGAAAAAAATTAATAACATACAGGGGATCCTTTAGTTTCGGAAAGCTCCGAAATTTCATAAAATTCAAAGTATCATAAATCAGTAAGTTTGGTTGTAAACGACTGAATTTTTTATAATACAACTTACACAAACACTTTGACAAACTTAAGGGTGAAAATACGGCTTAACTAACGAGAACCTTGAGTCACGTGGCTTTAAACCAAGAATGATAAGTTTAAAATGGAAAAGAGATGAAATTTGTTATTACCATTCATAAATAGTGCTCACCAAGAGCTGCAGATATAATATCAGTGTTTAGTTGGTAAACAAATGATTCGGGAAGAATGTAAAAAAAGGTCCCATTGAAATTGGACCATAATTAAGAAAATTCGGATCGGGGGGGGGGGGGGGGGTGTATAGGTGACGAACTGAAAAAGTACAGCTTAATAAACTAGTAACCCAAATAACTTGGCTCCTAAACTAAAAATATTACAATTTAACCTAGAAAGAAAAAGGCTCTTATGCGAAATTTGACAGCAGTTCTGCCTTTAAAACAGTAAATCCGAAAGAATAAATATATATTCCTTTGAAATTACTGTCAAAAATATCAATACAAAAGTTGGAGCACGATTGACCCTTACCAAAAAGAACGAAGGCTAGAGACAAAAATAAAAGATCACATTAAAAGCTTTCTAACGATATGTTATACGATATGGTTTGGAAGAAACAAAAAATATCCCCCCCCCCCCCCCGAGGGAGCAGGTAAGCCCCAAACGGTCGGAGGCGCGACCTCAAAAGTATCTTTGGTCAAGGTTTCAAAATGTGGCTTTATAATAAAATAGAACAAGAATTGGACATTTTAAAAATTGCATGCAAATTTTGAACGGCCCTGTAAATTAAGATTAGCGAGGAAAAGGGGAGAGGGGGGTGGAGAGATTAGAAGAGACGAACTTGAAAAATACAATATAATAAACTAGTAACCTGAATAACTAGGCTTCTAAACAAAAGTATAACGATTTAACCTAGTGTTGAATTCAGGGGGTAGCCCGAGAGGACATCCCTCCCGGAACATTGAAATGTCCCTCCCGTAAGTTTTGAGATTTTATGCTTTTTAATGGACAAATGTGCACCCCCCTCCCATTACGGAACTCTGAAATACCCCCCCCCCCAATCCCGACCGGGGTCGCATAAATCCCTCCCTGAGAAAAATACCTGCATTCAACACTGATTTAACCTAGAAAGTAAAAAAAGGCTCTTATACAAAATTTTACAGCAATTCTGGCACTAAAACAGCAAAATTGGAAGAATTGATTCAACCCGAATCGTGGATCGACAGCGATGCGATTTGAATTGAAGTAAATCAAAGCATAACGATTCGACATTGCATCTAAAGAATTGAAAGTAAATCAAAATATAACGATTCGACATTGCATCTAAAGAATTGAAGTAAATCAAAAAAGTAACGATTCTGAAGATCGCATCTGAAGATCGACATCGGCATCGAATCTGAACTGAATCGATTCACCGTTTCTGATCCAAGGGCAGAATCGATGCGTTCATCTTTTCTTGCTTTCTTTTGTCTTTAGAAAAATAAAGTGTTGTTTTCGTGAAAATTTTCGACTTCCGGTTTCTAAGGATTTATAGTGTTAGAACTTCTTGTCTGGAATACGATTTGACTATTTTTATAAATTTTTTGTCTGTCAGTCTGTCTATTTGTTTGTCTTTGACAAAAAAAATTGTGAGCGGTCTATTTCAAGAACTAATGCATGGAATCTGTTGAAACTTTAGATTCAGTTAGACCTTCATATAAATTGGTGCTGATTACTTTTTGGTGAAAATCGCTCAACAGGTGGCGCTGCTAAGCTGCATTTTTCATGATTTCCGCAAGATTGCTATCGCAAGAACTAATGCACGAATATTCACCAAACTTCAGATTCAGTTTGACGTTGACATAAGTTGTTGAGGATTAGGTTTTGATGTAAATCTACCGGCAGGTGGCGCTGCTATGCTGCATTTTTCCCGAGTTTCGCAATAGCTCTATCTCAAGAACTAATACACGGATTTTCATAAAACCACATTCAGTTAGACGTTGGCATAAATTGCTGCTTATTAGGTTTCGGTATAAATCGCCCAACAGGGGGCGTTGCTATGCTGATTTTATCAGCAGAGTTGAATTCAGACATTTTTCTCCGGGAGGGACAGTTCAGAGGGGGAGGCGATTGGACTTTTGTACATTTTAATGTACAGAAAGCATAAAATCTCAAACTTTCTGGGGGGCATTTGAATGTTGCGGGGGGGGAGGAATGCTACCCTCCCGGGCCACCCCCTGAATTCAACACGTTTTTCAGGATTTAAATAATGTTAGGGATAATATCTCAAGAACTAATGAACGAAATTTCATCAATTTTTAATGTACAAAAATGTATTGAACTCAGGGTGTGGCCCGGGGGGGTGACATTCTCCTCCCCCCGAAACACTCAAATGCCCCCCAGAAAGTTTGAGATTTTATGCTTTGTTGCGGGGGGAGGAATGTCATCCCCCCGGGCCACCCCCTGAATTCAACACGTTTTTCAGGATTTAAACAATTTTAGGGATAATATCTGAAGAACTAATGAACGAAATTTCATCAAACTTAATATTCTGTTAGACAATGCCATAAGTTATCCATGATTAGGTTTTTGTGTAAATGATATAACAAATTGTGCTGCCATGGTGCTTTTAGCAACAGTGTTGAATTCAGACATTTTTCTCCGGAGGGGATTTCTATGGTTCTGGAGAGGAACATTCTAGAGTTACGAGGGGGGGAAGGATTGGACTTTCGTCCATTAAGCATAAAAACTCAAATCTCCCTAGGGGACATTTCAATGTTCCGGGGGGGGGGTGGGGGGTCCACCCGTACCAGCCCCTGAATTCAACACTGTTTTTCAGGGTTTACACAATGTTTGCGCTAACATCTCAAGAAGTA
The DNA here is from genome assembly GCA_963932465.1 of Maratus speciosus. Classification (NCBI taxonomy): domain Eukaryota; kingdom Metazoa; phylum Arthropoda; class Arachnida; order Araneae; family Salticidae; genus Maratus; species Maratus speciosus. Next base: position 196,127,881 of record OZ010792.1, on the reverse strand, counting down.
ATGAACGGAATTTCATCAAACTTAATATTCTGTTAGTCATTGACGTAAGTTGTTTTTTCTGAGTCTTTCGTATTAATCATGTAATAGGCTGCGTTGCTATACTGCTTTTTTCATTATATTCATGATAGCCATATCTCAAAACTAATGCACAGAATTTAATCAAACTTCATATTCTGTTACACTGTCGTATAAACAGATCCTTATTAGGCTTGGGTGTATACTACCCAGCAGGTGTCGCTTTTATGCCCTTTGAACTGGGATTTTCCGTTGCGGACATCTAAGAGGGTGTGGGCCGAAATTCAATGATTTGTTAGGAAAATGGGATTCTTATATATATTTTTTAAATACACATATTTCAACGAACCTATACTTTTGGATCCTCATGATGGGTATAGGTTATTTAAATTTGACACTGTGATCGCGAATTTTGAAGTTTTAACATTTATGAGACAGAAGAAAGTTTTGGGATTGGACATGCAACTACTTGACATTAATTTTTTGAAGGAAAATGAAAATGATATGACCTTTAGAGACATCGATTAAAAAATTTATAGTATCGATTAAATCGAGTTGGCCATAGTATCGATTAAATCGATTAAAAAAATCGAAATCGCCCATCACTAATTGGAGCACTTATGAACTGTTCATATCTGCTCCAACTATTCTGTTCACAAGTGCCCCACATTGCTGCTTTTGTTAAATTGATAAATCATTAACATTTCTCAAGTTTAGAAGAAAAAGAGCTGCATGAAAAATGTATATTAGTATTCATAGTATATGTTAAAACACTCAAATTCAAATAAATGTATAAATAAATATAGTTATTAGCTTATTAACTTGGAACAAAGATTTTACTTTTGAGATCTAAAAACAGTGTTTTGGCTACAGAGGACAAACAAAATGTCATAGAGCTTCAAACAATTTTTACCATATGTCTACAGGTGCTATCATCTTTAGTAATTTTTTTTCAAATAAAAAAACTTATAATAACTATCGAAAAATTGCGATGTTCGCATGTGCCCCGTGTTCACGTGTGCCCCCATCTCCCCTAAATGTATTGCAAACTAATAATCTTGTCGTGCCACACTATCTATTTACAACTATTACACCATAGTATAACAGATCTGAAGGGATTAAACTTATATATAAGCTTAACCCCTTCAGGTCTATTGATGCATACCGTAAGAAGGTGTATGCATCGTTTTTATCACCAATAACAAACAGAGGTAATATTTGTACTGTTAAATTCTACTTTTCTTTTGGTATTTGAGAAGTATGGCGTTTAAAAAAACGGTGCCAACCGAATACAATTCGTGAAAGGAATGCAGTCCCAAAAGGGTTAAAAATCATAGACTCGAATGGGGTTAAAGGTAAAAATAAATAAATAAATCAATATCAATTAAAACGATATTTTAGAAAAATCCAATAATATTGAGAAACATTCATTTAAGAAATAAAATTTTCAATATAAATTTAAAATGGACGAATACGTAAACATAGATAGGTAAATTAACATAACTTTTAAATTTATAAGAATTTGTATGTGAAATAAGTTGTAGATTATAGATAAAATGTTATTTAAAACAAATAAAATACATTTGAAGAGTTAAAAGAATAAATACTTTATTCTAGGTTCCTTAATTTAACCAATCAATGAAAATGAGATTCCATAATAGTAACAATCATCCGTGAGTAGAACTCAATTTTTGCAATTTCTGCGCATGTACTGATTTTCTATTCTCTCAATAGAGGGATTTTTTGCTTTCGTCACATTCGTGCATTAAAAAGTCTTGCATCAGTTTCACAACAAACTACTCATGCATCCAAATGGGTGATGGGGGATCTTGCGGGTGATTTGCTGAGAATTTGTGACGGTAAGATAACATAAAAAAAAATCAAACTTGCTGCTAATGTACACTCTATCTAGGAAGACTTATCCACACAGCATTTTTAATTTGAAGAAAATTTGCAGAAGTTATGAAAACTTGCAATATTGTAGCAAGCTCAGCATGACAAAACTGAAAGTTCATAACAAGACTGCAGCAAGATAATGCAAACGCCGAAGTCAACACACTTTGAACTTGCAGCAAACTTGTCGTGCAAGTTAAATTCACGCTGCATCAAATGTATTGGAAATTAACGGCAAACAAGTAATCAAAAATATTGTAAACTTACTGCAAAGGGGTAATCTTTCCATGCCACATTAACTGATTACAACTGTTATACTATAAGTTTAACCCCTTCGAAGGGGTCCATAGACCTGATCAGTTTTATTGATGCATACGCACCGTTAAGTTGCATGCATCGTTTTTACCACCATAAACAAATTGGGGCAATATTTGTACTTCTCAATTCGAGTCTCTTTTTTGGTATTTCATGTAGAGGCAAAACAATAACCCAGACCAGATGTTTCTGACAACTCAAAGTCCATTTCGAATGAGAAGAGGGTTGGTTCAGCGAAAACTGAAGGCTGAGTACTGGAATCTAAACAGATGCTCTTCGGCGTTAGAGAGAGAAAGGTTCTCTCTCCCGGCGGATCTTTGATAGGGCGTTGCCCGCTTTTATTTTATTTAACGGGATCTGAGAAGACCCGTGATTCAATTCTCATTTAATTAATGTTTAAATGTTGTGTTCTGTATATCTTATATAGCCTAGGACGAGTATTTGTATTTTTAGTAATAATCCAGAAGTTTTTAATTAAATATCTACGAGTGTGAACACTATTAGTTCCTTTTGCCGTCTCCTGATTGAATTTACTCCCACAATTTTGGTGGGCTCCGAGCCTCGATTTGATTTACAGGACTAAATGAACTGACACAATTTTTTTACGATTTGAAATCTACCGCCTGGACTGATTTTTTATTGAGCTGCAAAGAACAGAATACTGCTGCAATTGGAAAGATAAGAAGAAATTTTCGTCGATCTCCGGTCTTCAGTGGAGGGAAAAATGTTCGCCGCTTGTGAAATCTTGTGTGCAAAAAATGCCCGTAGTTTTTTTAATTTAACGGGCCGAAGGATCGCGAGTGATGTGATCGTTGCCGGCTCACGGTGTTTTTTCTTAGTGAGCCTTGATTTTTCTCGCAGTGTGATCGAATTATTTTTTTTGAGCTCAGTGATTTATTTTTTGTGGGCTGTTTTTTTTTTTTTTTTTTTTTTTTTTTTTTTTTTTTTTTTACCTACGCGAGTGTTTCGAAAAAAAAATATATATATAATTTTACATGCATTGAATGTACCGGTGGTGGTACAATATCGCATGAATCATTTTTATTATTGTGATTTCATATTTGGAAGAAATGATTTTTCCCATAAAAGTAAGTGAAGTCTTTTTATATGTTTATGTTGTAATGAATAATTGATATTAGATTGAAATAAAGGTATTGGCGCATTTAGAACGTACCAAAAAAGTATATCTGCTAGTGGTTGTACGGGAATTAGGATTAGAAGCACCCGAAAGCTCTACTAAGCCCCAACTGTCGGAAATTATTGTTATATCGAACGATTATAATGAAGATTTTGTAGAAAACCTTTTAGCTGGGATCGTTGCTGAAAGGGAGGAATCTGACAAAAAAACACAATTAGAAGAAGAGAGTAAGAGGGAATTTGAGCATAAAAAACTAGAACTAGAAATCGCTGCTAAAAATAAGACAGAAATACCGACATTAAGTAGCGGGATTAAAAGCCCCGATGTTTTGAAATTAACTACAAAGTATAACAACCAGGAGGAAATTAGTATTTACCTTACATTGTTTGAACGCCAAATCAAGCGTCTGGGTGTAGAAAAATAAAATTGGGTAACTTATTTGCTAGGTCTGTTACCATTGGAAATAGTTAATATAATCGGTCGCGAAAAGGAGGAACTCTCCAATGATTACGATTACGTTAAACAGTTATTACTGAAAAGATTCAAGCTTAGTGCAGAAAAATTTTGACAAAAATTCTTTTCCCATAGAAAGGAAAATTCGGCCTCGTGGCGAGATTTTTCATTTGAACTCTCTAATTTTTTTAAACAATGGCTGATATGTCTTAACATTTCGTCTTATGACGATTTAAAAAAACATTTTAATTATTGACCAAATAAGAAAAAAATACCATTTGAAATAAGGGAGCATTTCATTGATGACTTGCCTAAGTTTACTAAGGTCTCAGATTTTATAAGTAAACTTGATGATTATGAGGCGGCTCGCAATATTATCAGGAAGAACTCCGAACCGAGAAGTCCGAATAACGATGTTAGAAAACGTTTTACTCAAAATGTTGAAAACAAACGTTTTAACAGAAATAACATTCCGCAAAGTAGCAAATATGAAAAAAATTATCTTAACAAGAGGAATAAAGATAACCCTTTCAAAATTAGATGCTTTTATTGTAATGAATAATAAATCAAATCAATGTCCCCGCAGAAAAGAAGGGCCAACTTATTTTAGAGGCCAAGAAACCGAGCACAGGGCTGAGCAAAGTAACTTCAATTATAATAAATCAGTGAACACTACGAATAACAATTCCTGCATATAGGAATATCCTCAAAATTATTGAAATTTGGGGGGGTGGTCAGATGTGTGGTAGATTCATGATCTGACGTGACAGTGGTTAATGATAACATCTATAACAGTTCAGGATGCCCTAAAGTAAATGAAAATTATGTAAAATTGACAGGAATTAGCGAAAAAAGAGTCAATCCGAAGGGTTTTTTTCAATACCGACATTTCAATTGATAATGTTAGTATGAATTGTGATATTTACGTTTTAAATGCTATACAATACGAAATGATCCTCGGAAATAATTGTTTGAGTAAATTAAATTTTGAAATATCTGGTAATGGCCTTAAAGTTGTGAGTAAGCGAAATAAGGAGAAAAATTATACTGTTAATATGATAACTGCGGTTTCTTTTAAAATTCCGAAGTTAGACACTTTTCAAATGTTGTAAACATTCCCATGGCCAAATCAGTCTTGCAGTCGGATTTTACAAACATTCCCATGACCATCCCAGGTTTGCGGTCAAATTCCACCGACACTCCCATGATTGAAGAATGCTTAGCAGACACTCCTAAATATGATTCTGTTTACTTAGCAGAAATGGTAAATTCGGTTAATATAAACGAAATCGACCTTACTCACATAACTGACTGTGGTTTAAAAGAAGAATTAATTAACTTACTTGAGATTTACAAGCCTGAGAAAACAAAATGTGCTAACTTGAAAGTTAAAATAATATTGAGCGATGAAATACCAATTACTCACCGACCCAGGCGATTAGCATTTGCAGAACAAGCGTTTGTTGATAAACAAATCCAGGAATGGCTTGATAAAGGCATTATACGAGAAAGCGGTTCGAGTTACGCCGCGCCTATTGCTTTAGCCAAAAAGGAAAATGGCAATTACAGATTATGCGTTGATTACAGAAAGCTTAGCCGAAAGATAATTAGGGATAATTACCCCCTTCCGGTAATAGATGATATTTTAGACGATATCGGGCAAAATTAAGTTTTTAGCACATTAGATTGAAGAAAGGTTTTTTCCACGTAGAAGTCGATGAGGACAGTAAACAATTTACTTCGTTTGTTACAAATAATTCCCAGTTCGAGTATAATTTCATGCCTTTCGGCTTAAGCTCAGCTCCTCAGTTTTTCCAACGCTACATATATGCATGCCTCAAAGAGCTAATAAGAGATAAAACGATTTCCGTGTACTTAGACGATATAATCGTCCCTTCACAGACTGAAGAAGAGGCGCTTTCTAAATTGAAACGTGTGTTTCAGGTAGCATTAGAGTATGGTCTCGACTTCAATTTTCCTAAATGCCAGTTTTTGAAAAGGATGATCGAATTTTTAGGATACATTGTGAAAAACGGAACAATTCGCCCTTCAGAAACACAAACATTAGCCGTTGAGAAATTCCCTGAGCCACAAAATAAGAAACAACTCCAGAGTTTCCTAGGGTTAACTGGTTATTTAAGAAAATATATAGCGAATTATGCTAGAATCGCTAAACCCTTAAGTGATCTCCTGAAAACGAAGAACGAATTTAATTTTGGAGCAAGTCAAAAAGAACCTTTCCAAACATTGAAAAATAAATTGTCTGATAAACTGGAGTTGCACATATTTAGACAAGGGGCAGAGACAGAATTACACACGGATGCTAGCAGCTTTGGTTTTGGGGCAGTCTTGTTACAAAAAGACGATTATGGAAACTTACACCCCGTTCATTTCATGAGTAAGAAAACAACACCCGTCCAAGCCAAATATAGTAGTTACGAGCTCCAAGCGCTTGCTGTTATTGAAGCATTAAAGAAATTCCGGACATACCTGTTAGGGAAAAAATTTAAAATTGTAACTGACTGTTACGCCTTTCAAAAACATTAGAGAAGAAAGATCTTACCCCAAAAGTAGCAAGGTGGGCATTATTTCTACAAGAATTCGATTATCAAATTGTCCACAGGCCCGGAAGTCAAATGAAACACGTTAATGTGTTGAGTCGTAACACCGTATTAGTCACAATACGTTCGCGTGATGAAATTACAACAAAATTAACCAAAGCACAAAACAAAGACGATTAAATTAAAACTATCAAAACACTAGTTGAGAAAAATGAAAGTAAAAATTATTTTGAAAGGAAAAATATTGTGTATAAATATGAAGATGGCAGAAAATTAATTATGGTACCGGAAATTATGCAGAAGGAAATTATTCACGAAATTCATAATAAAGGACATTACGCTGTAGCCAAGACCGAAGCGATAATAAAGCAGGATTATTATATCCCTAATCTTCGAAAACAAATTAAAAGTGTTATAGGAAATTGTGTAGAATGCATCCTATACAACAGGAAGCGAGGGAAAGGTGAAGGATTGCTAAATCCCATTCCTAAACAGGATTCCCCCCCTCCAAACTTATCACGTCGACCACTTAGGCCCCATGCCCTCGACCAACAAGAACTATATTTATATATTCACTGTAGTGGACGCTTTTACAAAATTTGTGTGGTTTTATTCAGTTAAGACGACATCTGCAAAGGAAGCAATCTCTAAATTAAAAATTCAGCAAGCTACATTCGGAAATCCAGAGCGAATAATTAGCGACCGAGGTGCCACATTCACCTCTAGTGAGTCTAAGAAGTATCTCGAAGATGAAAATATTGAGCATGTTCTAATTACAACAGGAATACTCAGAGGAAACGGACAGGTAGAACGACAACAGGAGACTCTCATATCAATCCTTGCTAAATTAAGTATCGACGATCCGTCGAAGTGGTATAAATATGTACCGACTGTTCAACAAATAATGAATAGTACGATTTCCCGAAGCACTCAATATACACCCTTTGAGCTTTTAACGAGAGTAAAAATTAGAAATAAAGAGGATTTAAGAATAAAACAAATTCTTGATGAGGAACATGAAAACGCGTTTGTCGAGAAAAGACAGAACAGCAGAAATATAGCGAAACAACATATATTAAAAATTCAAGAGTAAAATCGCAAAACTTTCAACCGTAAACGCAAAAAAGCGATATGCTATAGAATTGGTGATTTAGTTGCTATCCAACGAACACAATTTGGGGTCGGTATGAAGCTACGACCGAAATTCTTTCGTCCGTATATAGTGACCAAAGTGAAGAACAATGATCGATACGATGTCGAAAAAGTGGGCTTTAAAGAGGGTCCACGAGTGACCTCTATTGCAGCTGATCACATGAAGCCATGGGCTTCTTTAACCTAAAGAGAAAAAATATAGTGCTAGTTCAAGTTGATATTTTTATGTGTTTTCTTTTTAATCGTCTCATCTTTTTTTTTACTGTGTTTATCAAGCATGACTGTGCTGTCATTCGAACATTTTTTTTTTTTTACTACTCTATACAAGGAAATGAAAACTCTGTTTAAAATAACTGTTCACAGGACTATATCCAAATGATAGATTCACCTGCACATTATTTTTAGACTATATTAAGCACCAAGAACTGAAACCGTGTTCATTTATTTTTATTTTTTTATGGAAAGGCTGTGTTCGTCTGTATACGTAGTTAGATATTGCAATTATTTGTCATGTTGTTCGTTTGTGTGTGTGTTTTTCCAGTATTTTTCAGTATCCATGAATGTCGGACGGTACCAGTCCAGCCTATATGGTGGGTGACCTGTGTGGACACAGAATGGTCAAGACGGCTGAGATGTAGAGGTAAAACAATAACCCAGACCAGATGTTTCTGACAACTCAAAGACCAGTTCGCATGAGAAGAGGGTTGGCTCAGCGAAAACTGAAGGCTGAGCACTGGAATCTAGACAGATGCTCTTCGGCGTTAGAGAGAGAAAGGCTCTCTCTCCCGGCGGATCTTTGATAGGGCGTTGCCCGCTTTTATTTTATTTAACGGGATTTGAGTAGACTCGTGATTCAATTCTCATTTAATTAATGTTTAAATGTTGTGTTCTGTGTATCTTATATAGCCTAGAACGGGTATTTGTATTTTTAGTAATCCAGAAGTTTTTAATTAAATATCTACAGTTTGAACACTATTAGTTCCTTTTGCCGTCTCCTGACTGAATTTACTCCCACATTCATAAGTATAGCGTTTAAAAAAAGCGGCGACAACCGAATAAAATGTCTGCATATCTCCTGACTGTCTATTCTCTCATCAGAGGGATTTTTTGCTTTCGTCACTAATTAAAGACAGTCTTGCGATCTGTTTCATAACAAACTACTCATGCAAGTGGGTGATGGTATACCTTGCAGGAGATTTGCGGCGAATATCTCAATTCAAATTTGTCACGGAAATATAATATCAGAAAAAATCAAACTTGCTGCTAATATTCATGCTATCTGGGTAGCATTAGTTGGGAGAATTCGGAAGCTGAATGATTGGCAGCCTTCAACTCACCAATCGCGAAATCCCATGTTAGCCTTTGAGTAAACTTAGAAACGCGATTACTCATGACCTAATATAATTTTTAAAATGCGGTTTTCACCAATTGAAAATAGACCTCAGATGCCGATGATGTGCATTTTAAAAAAACTGTGTTCTTAATTTTTAAGTATTTAAAAAAATCCCATTAAATTTGAAATTTCCACTTGACAAAATTGTACCATATTTTTACAAATATTTCAAATTTACGAAAATAATTTTTAAAAAGCATATTGTCGACATCTGACATCTACTGTCTGATGGTGAAAACCGTATTTTAATAATTATATTAGGAAATGAGTAATCGCGCTTTAATGTTTTCATATGTAGTAAATTTCGCGATCAGGATGTTTCAGTGCAGCGACCATCACCTTGATCACCATAGCCTTCCTGAAAAAGCTTTGTCTCCTCTGGCCACTTTAAAAACAGGCCTAAAAGAGTTTGACAAAAAAAAAAATTTCTAAATTTTCAAAAGCACTTTTCTCTAAATCGAAGTTGGTAAGATGTAACCTTTCTGGCTCTCAACGGCTCATTTAATCGAAACCTATGTATTTGGATTGAACATTATCAAACTTAATATCGCCTTGCCTTCCTCCAGATTTGAATTTCGGTACTGACATTTACAGGATAAATGCTCGGTTAATAAATATTAAGATGGAGCTTGGTGCAATGTAATAGAAATATAGAAATAAAAAAGTTAAAAGCACCAATAATTTTAAATTTATGCATACCGGTTTCGATAGCATATCACACACCGTCCTCAGTGCTAAGGATGGCGGAAATTAGCTCATCAATATTTTTGGAAATATTGTTAATTGTGATTCGCTATTCCCCCATTATCAGATTGTTGGAAATATTACATAAAGACCTCTTTTTCTTATTTATTTTATTTTATTTATTTATTTATTTTGTCATATATATAGGAGAGATGGGGATTCAATTTAAAGGTCTATTAAACAATAGGAAAACACAGGATTGCAGGTAGCAGCCAATAGGAAAGTAGATGGGAAATAGAACCGAAGTAGTAAGAGATTGCTCGCAAAAAAAATATAAAAAAAAAAATAAAATAAAGGAGAGTAGTTTTGACTTCATTTCGGTTAAAACAATCTCTAAACCTACTTCTATACACGAACACGATTATAAAATTTTTGGAAATATTGTTAATTGTGATTCCCTATTCCCCCATTATCAGATTGTTGGAAATATTACATAAAGACCTCTTTTTCTTATTTATTTTATTTTATTTATTTATTTATTTTGTAAGCAATTTCTCACTACTTCGGTTCCATTTCCCATCTACTTTCCTATTGGCTGTTACCTTCAGTCCTCTGTTTTCCTATTCAATAGACCTTTAACTTGAATCCCCATCTCCCCTACACTGTTAAAAATAAAGGTTTAACTTTTCTCCAAAAAACTGGATTAAGCAGGAGGTTTCACCATGTTTTTCGTTCAAGTAAAAATGTCTGGAAAAGATAATTACATGCCGGATGCACTATATCCAAAATTATGGTTCAACATTTGTTATCGTTGAGTGGCAACACTCGATAAACTTTAATGGCGTCTTCCGTTCTTCCGATGCCGAATCAAAACTTGGATATCTCAAGCAGAAACGTGGATACTGGTATCCAGGTTTAGTTTTTCGCCATGTCAATCCATGAAATACTGGAAGTAAGTGCACTAGTGATTGTTTATTTTACTGTTATACACATAATAATGTCTTACTGTAACTCTCGTAAACAAAATTTCGTATCAACGTATTTCTTTTACCGGCAAATGCTGAATATTTTGCTTAAGCCTAAAGTATTTCCGATCTGCTTTATATCCGAAGCGAAATTCGTTTGAATTATTGTTTTAATGTGTGGTATAAATTCTATTTTGTGAGTGAAATAGTGCATTCCTTGAATGAATAGAGTGTCTTAATTCAATTTTATAAACATTTGATTATGAATAATAACATTCTCTCATAAAAATTGTATTCATAAAACGAAGAGTATCGTCTTTTCTAAACATGCAACTTTTTACTTTTAAAAACTTATAATATATATCTCTGTCAGTATCTTAAACATTAGTTACCATGGTTAAAGCAATTTATACAAACAAAATAATATTAAAAAAAAGAGATTTATATGATTTTTAAGCATTGTTTTTAAAAAGTTACATGTATCCAGATTTTTTTTTCTATTATTGTCTTTATATTTGATGTAACATCATTTACATTCATGATAATTTTGTTTTGTGAGGGAATTACTGCATTCCTTGAATGAATAGAGTGCCTTATTCAATTTTATAAACATTTGACCATAAATAATCACATTCTCTCATAAAAATTCAAATTCATAAAACGAAGAGTATCGCCTTTTCAAAAAATGGTACTTTTTACTTTTAAAAACTTATAATATATATCTCTATCAGTATCGTAAACATTAGTTACCATGTTTAAAGCAATTTATGCAAACAAAATAATAATAAAAAAAAGAGATTTATATGATTTTTAAGCAATGTTTTTAAAAAGTTACATGTATCCAGATTTTTTTTTTTCTATTATTGTATTTATATTTGATATAACATCATTTACATTCATGATAATTTTGTTTTGTGAGGGAATTACTGCATTCCATGAATGAATTTAGTGCCATAATTCAATTTTATAAACATTTGACGATGAATAATAACATTCGCTCATAAAAATTGAAATTCATAAAACGAAGAGTATCGCCTTTTCTAAAAATGCAACTTATTACTTTTAAAAACTTATAATATATATCTCTATCAGTATCTTAAACATTAGTTATCATGTTGAAAGCAATTTATACAAACAGAATAATAATAATAAAAAAGAGATTTATATAATTTTTAAGCATTGTTTTTAAAAAGTTACATGTATCCAGATTGTTTTTTTTTCTATTATTGTCTTTATATTTGATATAACATCATTTACATTCATGATAATTTTGTTTTGTGAGGGAATTACTGCATTCCTTGAATGAATAGAGTGTCTTAATTCAATTTATAAACATTTGACCATGAAGAATAACATTCTCTCATAAAGATTCAAATTCATAAAACGAAGAGTATCGCCTTTTCTAAAAATGCAACTTATTGCTTTTAAGAACTTATAATATATATCTCTATCAGTATCTTAAACATTAGTTACCATGTTTAAAGTAATTTATACAAACAAAATAATAAAAAAAAAGAGATTTATATGAATTTTAAGCATTGTTTTTAAAATGTTACATGTATCCAGATTTTTTTTTTCTATTATTGTCTTTATATTTGATGTAACATCATTTACATTCATGATAATTTTGTTTTGTGAGGGAATTACTGCATTCCTTGAATGAATAGAGTGCCTTATTCAATTTTATAAACATTTGACTATAAATAATCACATTCTCTCATAAAAATTCAAATTCATAAAACGAAGAGTATCGCCTTTTCTAAAAATGCAACTTATTACTTTTAAAAACTTATAATATATATCTCTATCAGTATCTTAAACATTAGTTACCATGTTGAAAGCAATTTATACAAACAGAATAATAATAAAAAAAGAGATTTATATGATTTTTAAGCATTGTTTTTAAAAAGTTACATGTATCCAGATTTTTTTTTCTATTATTGTCTTTATATTTGATCAGGATGTCAATTATTTAAATCAGTTGATTTAAATCCGTGATTTGAATCATGATTTTAATCAAGTGATTTAAAAAAAATCATTGATTAAAATCAAAAATTTTCTAAATGTTTAAAATGACATAAAAAAGTATTCAAATCTGAGATGAACATAATTTGGATAGTTTCTACAGGTATTGTGACTTATGAATACACAAAACAAAGTTTTAAATAATTGTTTCTAAGTGTAATTCCTGAGTATTGGGAAAAATTTAAGTACAGTAAGTTTGTAAAATGCATGGTTTTTATCTAACATAAAAAGCATTTAATTTAAAAATATTTAAATCTAATATAACTTACAATGTCAGAATTTCCTTTTAATAATCAAATTATTCATTCTTTTATATACAATAAACATAGCAATAGAGTGTCAATGATTTTAATCAACTGATTTAAATCAGATGATAAAATCACATATTTTCTTATTTTTTGAAATAGAGTAAAAAAAAAAAAACATTATAATCAGTAATGAAAATTATCACTAAATCACTTGTAAAAACTGTAATATTTGTTATTGTTAATTATAACAATGTTAAACTGTGTAAAAAGAAGTATTATACATTTAAAAAAACATCTAACTAAATGTTAAATAACTTCAAAATATTATAATATTTAGTAACTATTCAAATATTTTAATGTTGTGGGGAAACAATCTGATTTAAATTTCAAAATAGAATTTTTGTAATCTATTTATAAATTATGTGCGAGTTTGCTGTATACATTGCTACAATTTTTGATCAATTTGATATAAATATGCTTTAGAACCTGTGTAAAATTATTGGCTGCTTTATGAATTTATCAAACTATTATTTATCACCTTTTTTTCAACCACTTTTTCAAAAATGTAGATTGTGTTCTTCATTAAACAGTTAATTGTTTAATAATCACAAAATTTAATCTGTATCATCAATTTAAAGTTAAATGCAATTTATCAATAACTTTAAAATATAAGGAGTATTTAATATTGGTTTATATAATTATTACAAAATATTAGTGCACCTAATGTTATATGCTACTAAAGAAATTTTTAATTTGCAGTTTTTTTTTTTAATTTCTATAATTACATAATTAAAATTTTATTAATTAAAGCAAAAAAAAAACATAGATTGTTATTGGAGGGTTATTCATTTTTGAAATGCTTAATTCTTGGTAGATGTTTAATATTTTAACACAGGGAAAAAAATAAAAAAAATCCGATTTAAATAAAAAAAAATCAGATTTTTTTTTTTTTTTTTTTTTAAAAATCATGATTTTTTTACACCCTGTATTTGATATAACATCATTTACATTCATGATTATTTTGTTTTGTGAGGGAATTACTGCATTCCATGAATGAATTTAGTGCCATAATTCAATTTTATAAACATTTGACCATGATTAATAGCATTCGCTCATAAAAATTCAAAATCATAAAACGAAGAGTATCGTCTTTTCTAAAAATGCCACTTATTATTTTGGTTTTCTACTTCTGTTCATCTTAGATTTTAATAATTTTATATGTCATTTTAAAATTTAGAAAATTTGTGTTTTTAATCAATGATTTAAAAAGAAATGAGTTGATTAAAATCATGATTTAATCGTTGATTTAAATCAACTGATTAAAATCGTTGACACCCTATTGCAGCCAAATGGCAAACGTCAGTTTTTGTTAATCACAATTACTATGGATTTTTTTTCTCTGAGCAGTTAAATTTCCACCTAGATTGAATCCTGTATATAAAATCATAACAATAACTTCTAGCTGAATTAATAAAATTACTGAAAAGGAAAACTTTAACCCTAAAATATCAATGCCACACTTAAGGAATTTTAAAACTGCAACAAAATACTAAAGCAATACAGGGTTCTCAATTTATCTGCTCAGATCAACCCCAACAATTGTCATAGAGTCAGAATATTCATGCATGACCAGAGAAAATCACTTAAAAGGAGATGAATATAATTAATTAAATGAAATTTAAACATACCGCAAGACAAATTACTTAAAGGAATGTGAATGAACTGAAAAGGTAGATTAATTTAAGAATTTTGAATAAGTTAATAGTCAAGAGCTGAAATATGAAAACAAGCTTCAAAGTCATACATAAAAAGAATCTAACTCTATGGGCTGTGACCGTAATGTGGCTACATTCATTAAATTGTAAAGGTGTGTAAAATTGAAAATTTTAGTTAACTTATGCTATTTACCTTCATTACAATAAAAAAAACAACTAGAAGAAACACTGTTCATATTCTCTATATTCTTCAATTTGTTAATGATTTCTTTTAAATCTTTATTCTTAAATTAATATATGATTCTAATATGATTAATCTTACAGAAACAGACCATTGCTACTTCTTCTTGGGTTAATTTGAACTGAAACATTTATTCTCATTATTTCTGTTTTTAAAGTATATTTACTTATTTAAATCTAGTGAAGTTACTTTATTGAGGAATAGTTTTAGCAGTGCAAAAATAGATACAAGTCAAGAGAATAGGATTAAAATTAATTTAATTCTTCATAGGGAGTTTTAACTCTTATACATACAAGTATTTCAAAACTTATTTCTCAAGCTATCACAATTAACAAATGATATTGTAAATATTCTAACATTAATAGGAAAGAATTTATCATGTTGACATTTTCTGGCTTCTATTATACAGATTGTAAAATTAAAACAAAGATAATCAATCATTACGTTATAATGGAACAAGGAAAAAAAAACTTAACATACCCAATGTAATCCATAGTAAGTTTCAGAGATTGTACACCACAAGTTATTCTTTTTTTTCTTTTAACAATTACCTTTTTTTTTTCAGTTTGAAGTTAGTTATCTAGTACTGTTCACGCATAGTTATCCTAAACACAATTTTTTTTTTTTTTAGATGATTTTTCTTTGACGACCATATCTTAACTGGCAGTGTTTTTTTTTCTGTAGTATAAAAAAAACTCCTTATCTTGAAAATAGTTTCAGGGGGTGGGCTACACACCTCACACTTCCTTCGGTACGCAGATTTACCCGATGAGTTAGGAAATCGTTTTGGAATTTGAAGACAGCAGCCGATATCGCTCTCCGTGGAAGTAGCTGGAATTATTTTTGCTTAAACTCTAAACAAGCAGGCATCCTCCGTAATATATTTCTAGGATGAATTGAAGCTTAGCAGAAAAGGGAGCGGGACGCTAACGTCTTGCTTCGCATGCCCATGATTTATCTTGGATCTCTATTTCACAGAATCTGATATCAGGGCATTTTTAACTCGTCCGATGCTCGGTCAGCAGCCAGGTATATCCAGCTCACCAGCAAAGTCGAAAGATGCACCTTCTAAAACTGCGCTCGCTTACCATTCTTTTTTTTAAAAAACGAAAATCCAGTAGCTTACGCTTACAGTTCAATTCATACTCTTTAATCGCAAAAATCGACCTTCTCTGTCTTCGGTCTCAAAGCGAATCTCCTTTGTAAAAATTGTTTTAGGCCTCGACAAAAAAAGAGGGGGGGGGGGTTCCAGGCCCCCTTTGGCCCCTCAAAATTTTATGTTGTTTCACATCTTACTGCACTCAGGACACACCTAGAAAAAACGCTACTCGACCAACAGACCACGCGCTCGCTTCTAGAACCCTCTCAATCTTCCCGCGTTACTTCCCAGGAAGCAATAAAGGGTGGGGGGCGAAAACTGTCTTCATTGGTCAATTTCCTTACCTGATGCCAAGAACATCTTGTTGCTACGTCCCTCTAACCACGGGGACATCACGTGAACTCAAATCTCGGAAGCCCAGGCAATACTTGCCGCTGCTTAAAGAATTTTCTTTCGTAAACAAAGTCATAAAAATGCATTGTAAAAAGGGGCTGGTATGCTATGAGAAAAGTATCATTACTACACAATAATCCTGTGTTTAAAATGTAAACGTGTGTGGTCCCAATTATTTCTGGAAGCTGAATTTGCCGTATCTGAACACAGCTGACCATTTACCCCACGTTTGCTAGTAAAAGAGAGAAAGGGGGATTTTTTTTTTTTTTCCGTGAGAGAGTATCCCAAAATAAAAAGGTTTTATTTACAGAAAAATAGAGGAATGTTTTTGAATAACAACATTTACATGTTGTAACATAATTTAAGTACGAGAAATTAATAAAAAGAAAGGGGGCTTAATTTATTAAATTACTTTTATTTATTTATTTATTTTTATTATTTTTAGAAAACACAACTGACTTTAAACTGAACTCTTAAAAATAAAGAAAGTGTACAATGAAAAATTTTTAATAGAATCAAGCTATTAATGATATACAAAAAAAGGGGGGGGCGTGCTGTGTACAAATAATATATTTTAAAGGAAAATTTCTTAAAAATAAGTAAATTACGCCTAACACAATTGACAATTTTTTTTCCTCAACCAGCTGACACTTTTTGCAATATTTTTCCACATTTGATTCAAGAATCTCACCATATTCTCCTTCTACCTAACAATTGGAGAATTCTGCAGTTTTTTCTTACAAACTTACTTTGCAGTTATCCAAAATTTTCAACATAATAAAATGTAAAATTATGACTAAAAATTAAATAAACAGTACATAAAGAAAAACTATAAAATTATTTAGATATTTCCAATATTTCAATTGACTAAGGTTTACGTTTAATGCAGTTTTATTTATTTATTTTTTTTAATAAATAAAATTGTGTGATTTTTGCTTGGTTGTGGTTTTCTCTGGGACGGGAAAACTTAAGTTTACCTGTGACACTGTGAGAGAAGGGGGAACAAGTTATTGATCCTGCTGACTACTAAAATTTTCAAATTAGTGGTCCAATGTCCAATATCATTTTTGGTTTTCTCTGACCAGTGGACCATCAATGATTTCGAACACTGATTGATTTTTCAAATGCTGAAGATTTCCTTGTAAAAGAAATTTGAATTATATGCTGTTTAATTTTTTGATTATTTCCCCTGTGTGAAATTTGACTTTTATTGTTATGTCTGCACAAGAAACAATTTTATGTCTTAAAATATTTACTCTTTCATTTAAAACAGGTGGAGAAATTAACCTGATGCTTGGATCTCTTCCATTTTACCTGACTGAAATCCTGATTCAGAATATACTAAGCTTCAAGAATTTAAATATTTGATGACCTGAATGGTCAGACAGAGTGCAGCACCCTCCTAAAACTGTCTGAGAGAAACTCTATGTAAAATGATATTATATTACAATAAATGTTAGTCTGACATACTATACATATAATCTAATGATTATATAATTTGTATTTTCAATAAATGGAGCGGCATACCGCAAACCAACTTAAATGTGCTGCTATTTAATTGTGCCTGTAATCATTTCTTTTTTCAGCTATTGCAAGGCTGCTGTTGGTGAATATTTTTCTTCTCTACGAGTATTGTTAAAAAATAAATAAAATGTCATCATAGATTATCATTTAGGAATACTGAAAAAATATATATGTAACAATAATTAGTCGCTTGGTGGCGACACTGCTGTTATTAAATTAACCCTTTTATTGTTTTTTTTTTAAATTGTTGTGAATCTATAGATGGGCGATTCCATGGAGAGTTTCACCACATAACGCAGGCTTTAATTTGCATTTATTCAATTATTTATTAAATTTTAATGTTAATTCTGATTTTAAGTGGTATGGTAAATAAGTTACTGATATATTTTTAAATTTAAATGTGTGTAAGTAAAACTCACAGAAATATATAATTTAATTTCTTACTCAAACTGTGCTTTTTTTCTGAAGTAGAAAAAAAGCACATTTTGAGTAATGAAATTAAATGATATACTTCTGTGAGTTTTATTGCCACACATTTAAATTTAAAAATATATCAGTAACTTATTTACCATACCACTTAAAATCAGAATTAACATTAAAATTTAATAAATAATTGAATAAATGCAAATTAAAGCCTGCGTTATGTGTGTGAAACTCTCCATGGAATCGCCCATCTATAGATTCACAACAATTAAAAAAAAAAAACAATTACAGATCATGAAAGTAGCAGCTAACTGCGTTGTGGGAAAAACTTTTTCAAACCTGTGCAAAAATTAATATTTGTTGAAGAAATTCATTCAGCCATTGTTTAAATTAAAATATAATGAAAACTGGGTATGCATTTAAATCTAAGAAAATTATTATTATTTTTTTTAATATTTTTTTGTTAATAAGCAAGCACTAAATGGACTAAGTGTAAGTGAGTGCAGAGAAATATTCCAAAAAGTACAATGACAGAATGGTAATATTTGTGAGAAGAAAAAAAAATGCAGTTTCTTCGTGAAATCAGATTAGATCAAACTGGTTTACATTTGTTTTTTAAATATGTTTCAAAGACAATCGAATCAATAATTAAAAATTTAATAATGTTCGGTTTAATGAAAAAAAAATATATGCTTTCCCTACTGCAATATAATCTCGCATAATCTGAAATTTTGTTTATTATTATACCATAAAATGATAAATTGAAAACCAAAGTGAGGGAAAAAAATGAAAACTACAATCCGGTGTAACCTTTCCTCATAAAGATGAGAGAAAATCCTGAATCGTGGTTCAACCTTTTACCGAAAAATTGGAATAGAGAAAACCTTGAATTATGATTTAACATTTCACCAGAAAATGTTATTTAAAAAAACTCTGAATCATGGTTAAACCTTTCACCAGAAAATTGGATTTAAAAACAATCCTGATTTGTGGTTCAACCTTTTACCAGAAAATTCGATTTAAAAAAAACTGAATTATGGTTCAAACTTTTACCAGAAAAATGGATTTTAAAAAACCCTGATTTATGGTTCAACCTTTCACTATAAAATTGGATTTAAAAAAATCCTGATTTATGGTTCAACCTTTCACCAGAAAATTGGATTTATAAAAAACCTGAATCGTGGTTTAACATTTCACTAATATAATGGTATTTATGAAAGCACCAATAAACTGGTGAAACTTATCACCTATATCTTGGTTGCAGCTAAATTTCAGCGACTTTTAACCATTTTCTTGGTGAAACATCGCACTTTATTTTTAACAGTGTATATATATGAGCAAATTTCCGCCATCCTTTTTACTGAGGAATGGTGTGCTATATGCTACCAAAATCGGTATGCTTAAAATTTAAAATTATTGGTGCTTTTAACGTTGATACTTCTACATTTCTGGTAAATGCTCGGTTATCCATAGCATTTGGCCATATCTAAAAACTTCGTTATAATCCAAATCATCATCCTATGGGGGAAAAAATGGCGTTTAATCGGCGAAAATTTACAATTTCATCTTAAGATAGGAAGTTTTCGTTTAACATGTATATGATTTTTTTTTTATAGTGTACTAAAGTGATTTGGAATCTAACAGCACTTTGCTCTTTTAAATAATTGTTTTACATCTAGAGTTATAAAAAAAAACTGCTCGATAGTATCCTTCCTCGTTCTGTCGCGTCTCAAAACTGTGTTCAAAATGAGAAATTTCCGAAAAACCCTTTGCCTTAATTGAATAATTCAAAATACTATTTGATTTCCAAGTTTCTGGAAACGAACTCTTGCCGAGTGCATGTGTTTAAGAATAAAAAGAAATTCTTTAGATTACAGAAAAACTTTTATCACGTATTAGCTCCAAATTTTCAGTTCATATAAAGTGTATTTTTATAGTAATTCAAAATCTGAATCCATGTATAATCTAATGTATTAGCAAAACATACTAAGTAAAAAAAAAACTTAATAAGAAAATACCTTTATTACAAATGCCATATAAGAATGTGAATTTCCACATTTTAGTTTTATTCTGTAAAGTTAAAAGTCTCTTTAGAAATCTAAAGTCATGTTAAACTTTTTTACAAATGTTACAAGTGTTTATATAAAACTTTCAACGAGGGGGGGGGGGGAGGGGGAGGTACATTCTTTGGAAACTACGCATTTCCGAAATCTTTTAGGACAAATTCTTTCCTCATAGCAGTTTCTAACGTTTCATTTATAAAATTCCATGGCAAAAGTTTAAATTCTTCTCATTAAAAATTTATTCCTTTTTTATTTTGTCGATGTAACGATTTTCAAAATTAACAAACACTATTATTACTATTTTTATACGCTATTCTAAGCATTTTAAATATTGTATGTATTTTATAATGTCTTTATTTTATACCATTTTTTCGTAATACCCAATTTAATATATCCGCATCTTAGTACTCCCGTGTAAATGTAGAGTTTGATTTTTTTTTTTTTTTTTGCATAGAAAATGGATCTGGAAAGAGAAGTATTCTAAATGCTGTTCAACAAATCTTTTGTTAATTACATATCCATCCACTGTCAAACAAAAAATAACCACCTTTATCTTGATTTTTACCACGAATCTTTCTTTGAATTGGTATAAATTAATTGAATTTTAACTTTGTATAATTATGTATATCGCACCCTTGCTTCAAAAGTGTCATAACTAAACTAGTAAGAAAAATCATGCGTACAGCATAAATTATGAAACACTTTTCAACACTCCCTGAAAGCTTTAACGAAACTTCGTTAGTTAGGTAAATAAGGTAAATAAGGTAACTAAGTAAACATTTAAAAATCTGATTTCAGTAGTTATCACCGATAGCCAAATATGTATTCCAATTCTTTTGAACAACCCTGTATTCGATCTGTATGTTCATATATATAATATATAATGGGAAAATTTAGTTTAGCAAGAAAATGCATAACAGGTTGAAATTCATCTTTCAGCAATTTATACTAATAGATGGAAACATACTTGAATACTTTTGTACAGCCCTGTAGTTTACCTAGTACATTTATTACATGCCACTATTCAGCTAAAATTTAATTCAAACTAAAACACGCTTAAAACTACTGAAATTACATTTCCAGAAATTATCACCCATGGACGGCCATGTATCCAAATCTTTGCGTGGCCCTGTATATCAATTTATTTATATTCTACAAATATTTCTTAGCGCACTAAATTCAGTTCAGCGTAAAAATGCATAACTCCTTTAAAACCCACATTTAAGCAATTTATGCTCACACTCAGTAACCTTTACGAATTCATTTCTGTAGCTCTGTATATGAACAGTAGCATTTATACGCACTTTATAGTATGCATAAATATAGTGAACAAGTAGGTAAGTATGATCACAGATCGAACAACGGGTTTCAGTTAATATTCCTTTCAAAACACTTTATCCTTTTGAAAAATCTGTTAGTTCCACATTTCGCAACCAGGGGCGTACTCTATTCTAAACAAACCTCTACCCGAACGAAACACCGTTTTATATACTATCCGTAGATATATTAGTCGAGGGGATTGAGCCGATAGCACCCGATATAAGTAGGCGCCCCTGGTGGTAAAAAGTGGAACTAAAATATGCAAGGCTATGGTGCATAATATGAAAGAATGGTCAAAGGGGTGTCGGCAAAAGTTGGAAAAGTGCTCCACGGGTGAAAAGGGCGGAGGTTAGAAAAATTGCTTAAAATACACAAGTTAGAGCCCGAAGGAGTGAATAATATAAGACTTTTTGAAAATTTTATGATTTGCCGTGTGGTGTGAGGTATTCAGCTATACTTATGCAAAAATACATGTCTCCAACTTAATTAGGGGCTCTCTTAGAAAGAATTATTTAAAATACATATGTGGTAGCTCAAAGGATTAAACGTAAGACTTTTTCAAGATTTTATGATTTGTCGCCTGGCCTCAGGCGTTCTGCTATAAGTATGCAAAATTTCAAATCTCCAATTTAATAAGGGGCTCAGTTAAAAAGAATTGCTTAAAATACGCATGTGGGTGACCAAAGGGTTAAATGTACGATTTTTTCAAAATTTTATGATTTGTCTTATAATATGTGGTGTTCAGCTATAAGTAAGCAAAATTTCACGCCTCCAACCTAATTAGGGGCTCACTTAGAAAGGACTGTTTAAAATACACATGTCGGAGCTCAAAGCGTTAAATGTACGACTTTTTCAAACTTTTATGGTTTTTCATTTGATGTGATATGTTCATCTATATGTATGTAAAATTTCACGCATCCAACCTAATTAGGGCTCACTTAGAAAGAATTGTTTAAAATGCCCATGTGGGAGCCAAAGGGTTAAATGTACGACTTTTTCAAAATTTTATGATTTGTCGTATGATGTGTGGTGTTCAGCTATAAGTATGCAAAATTTCGAGTCTCCAACATGTATAGTTTCTGAGAATGGGCTCGGTGACAGACAGACAGACAGACAGAGGAGCGAGTCGAATAGGGTTTTGTCAGATGAACGAAACCCTAAAAAAGCTCATAACATAATTAAAAATGCATTTTGAGCAATACAGTAATTCGGATACAATATAGTATCTGAAATCTTTTGAAATACACCGCAAACAAATTCCCCTATACCATTATGAACGGATTTCTTTTGTGTGGCCCTGTAAATTAACAATAACTATTCTTTGCACCGCAAATTCACCTGAATCCATATTTTAGTGGGCTACATTAATGAATATCAATTTTCCTATGTTTGAAAGAGTGTAACACCATTAAAAATCATTTGAAACGTTTTTTTCCCATTGGCCGTAATGTAACGGAAAACTTTTGACTGTCCCTGTAAATGAACTAAACATGCTACAAACTTCATTTGAAATAGGGAACGTGTTATGGTAGAGATCACTAACATTCAAAAATTTCAGAGCGATCCGAGCATATTTACGAGAGTTAGAGCGTGGACAGACGGCCAGACAAACCGAAGTTATAAACACTTTTCAACTTTGTTGGAAAGTGTTAAAAAAAACTCCGTTTTTCAGGAATTGCGAAAAATTGTTTAGGGATGTGTAGGTAAATTATAGTTGAACTAGTGATGTCACTAAGCATATAGTAACATGATAGATTGTCATTCTTGCAGATTTTCCAAAGTTTCAAGTTCATGTATGAAAGTTATATCATAGCTGAAGATATGGCACTTCTCTAGAAAGGGCAGTGGTCATCTTGCAACCGTAAAAAACGACACAACTGCTGGGATTTTCCCTACACTACCTGGCACTTTAGATAGTTGGTAGAGGCGTGAAAACTAAGCCGAATGGCAGACATAACTTAAAAAAAGCAATTTTTGAGTTGTGGCACTTTTGAAGCAAGGGTGCCATCAATATTCGTTGATACAACGAGGGTTGGCATTAATCTATTACTTTTTTAATCGATTGATTAGTCGATTACAGATTCAATCATACGAAATTGACGCCTAATTCAATTTATCATGATTGAAATTGAAAAAGTAATTGCTCTTTAAAAAGTTTTTTTATGAGTTTTTCAATCTGCAGGAATTCAATCTTGATTAATTTAATCATTAATTACATAGATAAAAATTAAATATGACCGCCCTGTTTACTTTCTTAAATTCGCTTTCATTGCTACGAAATTCTTTTTAAGAGTCACTATACGATTTTCCTTAATGATTATACAGGGTCACAGAAATTATTCATATAAACCGAGGTCAATATGTTTAAATTATTTAGGGGGGTTAGGGGCAATTGAAACCGACTTAATAAAACTGATATATTCTTTTAAAATTATTTTAGGCAAATAGGATCAATATTATCAATCATTTGATAGTCACAAATCGATGGCGATAGTCCCTGCTCCCTCAAAGACTATACTTCATGTCGGTGCCACTACCTTCAATAAATGCAGAAGCGAAAAAGTTTTGAAATTGCGATTTTTATTATTTTGATGGGGAGAGAAACTTGAAAATTGCGTGATGGTAATTACTTAAAAGTTTTAAATGATATGTAAGAACAGTTTCTAAAAAAATCGAAAATTAAAAAAATATGAAATCAGCATAAAGTGTTCTAAAAACGTCCTAAATTACGATTTCAATGGAATTGTTAAGGATAGAAAATTTTAATTTGATGTGGATGTTACTTTTAAGACTAGTCTCACAGAACCGTTAAAAAGTTTAGATATTTAAAAGGTTGAAATGAATGACGAAAAGCGTTCAAAAAAAAGTTTAAAATTACGATTTTTGTGGAAATGTTAAGGATACAAACTTGAAATTATACACGGTTGCTACTTTTAAGACAAAAATATATGCGCCTTACACTTTTTTAAAATGAAATATAAAAAGGTGTGTGAGAAAAAGCGCCTTTTAACGGGAAATATAAGAAAATTTCATAAAAATGTATGTTTTGTTCCTTCTTGAATGGCAGTAATTTTCAAGTTAAAAATAGAAAAGATTCAACTCAACTTTTTTATAAGTTTCTAGTGTCCTCGCGGACTCCTAACGGAAAAGAATATATATATATATATACATATATTTAACCATACTTAATAACCCACCCCCTCCTTGGAGCGATGATATGTCCCCTCCCGGAAGATTTGAGATTTTGTATTTACAATGGTCAAAAAGTGAAATCCCCCCCCCCCCTCCTCCGGAACCACAAACATCCCTCACGGAGAAAAGTGCCTGAATTAAACACTGTTAATGACTAAAAATAAAATCTTAAGATTTGTGTACCAAGTGTATTTCCTTAATTGCAATTCATTTAAACTTTGAAACAAAATAAAAAAAAAGATACATATATTTTTGTTGGAATTTTAATCTAATTAAATATAAAGAAATGATCTATAAATATTATTTATTAAGCTTACAAATATTTTTACAGTGCACATTTACATATGTTTAGGCAATTTTTAAACAGTTTAAAGAATTGAAAGGAAAAGAAAAGATTCTGCATCAGATAACTGATTTGCAGCTGCAAATTGCCTTTAATAAACGTACTAAATTACGCTAAACATACGACATTACGGTAACATACAAAATTATGCTTATATCATAAAAATAAACTTGCAACAATCCGATGAAGAAAGTCTATCGTAAAAGCAAAATGAAACAGTTTGATGTTAACTTTACATCATAAAAGTGTAAGAATAAATCAAAGGGGATGCTTTGCATCTCCACCCATTCTCGCCAAAGCAAATTTTTGTAGCATATTTAGAGCAATTAATTTAATTAAAATACTCCAAAATTTTCCGGAATTTTTTCACAGTACATTTACTTATTTTCCGACATTTTTCAAGGATTTTAATGAATTAAAGTAAAAAAAAAATCTTTACGGCATAACTAATTTGTTGCAGCAAATTTTGTGCAAATAACCATACTAAATTGTTGTACATCATAAGAAACAAGCTGAAGAAAAAAGAACATTGTATAAGCAAAATTCAACAGTTCGATGTTGGCTTTACATCATAAAATTATGAAAATAAATCAGTGGATTTGCTTTTTATACCCCCCCCCTTTTTTTTTTTACCAAAAAGAGCTTTCAAAATATACTGACAAACCAGTTAATTTCAATAATGTACTCATAAAATTTCATTCATGTGAAAAAAAATCGAACAATGTTTAATTGTTATTTAAACTAAATGCATGTTTGATAATAGTGTATTACTAATACAACTAATTATTTATTGATGGTACTAATTAACAAACGTCCTTTTATGACTTTCACACTTTAAAAATCTTTTCGAAATACGCACTCTTTTTTTAAAGAGTCTTTTTTTGTAAAATGAGTAATTTTGCTCGATGTCTTGCAACTGAGCGTTTTATATATTAAACAGATTTAAATGGCTTCGTGAATTGGCAGAAGAGTAGCGAATTTTGATTTCGAAACAGTCTCATGTTTTTTTTTCAATTAAATATCAATTTTTAAAACTATAATTGTTTTCTGTCATTTACAGTATGTAAATAGTCACTATATCACATGCATGCAGTGAAATACGTTTAACACGAAAACGTTTAATATGACAAATTAGTTAACACAAAATGATATAGCGGTCCTAACAGTATACTATGCAATTTAATACATTTTTATTCTTTTAACACTAAAAAAATTCGCTTTAGAGCTAGTAAATTTGAGTTGAAATTGGTGAATTTTGTGTTAAAACCACTGAATTTTGGGTGAAAATCAGCGAATTTCGTGTTTTTTGTAAATTAGATTATGTTTTATGAGCACAATTGCTGAGAAATCGGTGTGAAATCAAACTACTATTTCGCTTCAAATGAAGATCAAGTTGCTTAATGCAGTTTATGAAACAGAAGGACGAAACCTGAAATCTGCAAAAAGTTTTGCATTGCTAATTTTAAATTAACAACAATAATAAAAAAACAGGGATCCCATTATGTTAATGTCTGAGCGCAGTATGTTTAAGCCTGATAGAAAACGTATAAGAACTGCTAAGCACGAAGATTTAGAGACAGCTTTGCTTATTTGGTTCAAACAAGCTAGATCTCAGAATGTTGAAAAAGACACCTCAAAAAAAGATCTCATTTTTTCCCTCCAAAACAATATTTTGTTTACTTGCTTTTTATCCTAATGGATGCAACTTACTAGTAGTTTAACAGAAAACCAAAATAAAATTTGACAACGTCGAAAATGTTTCTAAGTTTTGTTCTTTTTTAAAGAATCATTTAACATGAAATTCTTTTAACACGAAAAATTTTTTCGGTCTGCTCAGTTTCGTGTTAAACGTATTTCACTGTATACGAAAATGAAAAAATATATATATAAATTTACATGTGTAAATAAAATTCATAATCATGAAATAACAATAAAGTTGAACAGAAGGATTGGGAGGTATGTTCTTTAAATTTTGATAACTCTGTTAAAAATGACTAAATGCGAGTTTATACTAGATATTGGAAGAGGGAAATGTCAAAAAGGGGGGCTGAAAATTCATCGAATTCAAAATATAATTCGGTATGTTTTGGTCATACAAAGATGATTTATCTTTGTTTGACATTTAAAATAAGAGATACTGTTTATAACAAGACATAACATACCTTAAACATTCTGTCTTCACAATTTAATCAAATTTGAACTGAGAAAATAATAAAAAAACACTAATTACTTTTCCCTTCCAGTTATCCGGCTCTACCCTAACAATTAGGTAGCATATGGTTATTTTTGAAAGTAATTTAAATACTCTTCATTACCACTTTCTTTTCAAACATATCATCCGTTAAATTTTGAGATGTAGATAAATTAATCATCGTAGCGAAATAAAGCATCCTTTCTACAGCTCCAGATGATGGCATTGCTGCATTATATTTCACAAATACTCTCCTTATCAATTGATAACGTTTTAGGAGGTTTACTTCTTGACACTGTTCCGAAAAAAACCCCGATATAAGGAGTTCGACTTTCTTTCGAGTCATACCGAGCCCGACCAGAAAGAGTCAAAACCTACTCAAAACCGAACCAAATCCAAAGTATTTAAAGAGAACTCGATCCAAGACAAGACCCGATGCAAGACCTTAGCAGAGATCAAGAGTGATTAAACCAGAAGAAGCTTGAAAAAAAGATAAAATAAAGGGCCCAAAGGCCAGAACAATACATGAAGTTTTCAATCATAAATCCTTCATTAGATTGACTAATTAGATTGACTAATTAGATTAAGAATTGATTTAATCGTAAAAAGCAAGCGATTACAACCAAATAATCATTGGTCATTAGTCTATGAGTAGGATTGAATTGATTTAATCGTAATCAAAGCATTCATTACATTAAAATAATCACTGATCGTTAGTCTATGAGTTGGATTGAAACTAAGCTTAATCGGTCAATCTTTAGTCATGATAAAAAAAAGAATCGTTAACTTTCAATCGTTAATCTAATTAAAATTTTGCACAACCCTGGATATAACATATCTCGCTAGGCATTTTTTAATATGAGGCTCCTTTGACGATTTTGTATCACATATACCATATCTGAGATCTGTGTATTTAACATACATTACTGAAAACGAAATGTAGTCGAATACTGATTTTAAAACACTGCTTTTGTTTTTTAAGTTAAGAGCCTAATATGATGTTTAGATGAAAGAGACGGATACTGAAATGTTCTTATGAAAAGATTTATCAGATATGATCTCTCTCATTTTCAGTTGATTTAAAGTATCTGTGAAATAGCGCAATATATATAACTAATAATATGATAGAATATGTTTGTAGAAAATACTAAGTAATAATCATAACAAGCGGCACAGTAATCAGCAGAAATCAATTTTTTCAAATGCATCAAAATAATGAAACCTTCCTACCAGATAATATTTTATCTACGTTCTTCCAAATTATTAGTTAATTTAAAATATCTCGATAATAATAAAAATCTAGTCTCTATTTACATGATCAAACGCATTGTAAAAATATTTCTTAAAATTTCAGCATATGTACAGTCGTGGCAAAACAAATAAACACTCCCTACTAACTCTGCATCAAATTATCGTAGAATAAAGTTACAGGTACCAAACTATCGGAAATAAAGTCTACTTTCAAATGATGTATATGAAATTTGCTTAGGGGTAATCTAAATATAAAAACAAACCTAAAATTTGTTTTGCTTCAATAGCAATACCCAAGTTTGACACCATAAATAGATCCTACAAACTTCAAATAGCCTAAATCTAAATTTTCACGAAATCCGTGCGATTAGTTTCCGTTAAATTAATTATTTTATAGTGAGCATATTTTAGAGACTGTATCCTAACTGAAGTTCGGTACACGATTGTTCAAATAATATAGAATGACTATGTCACTTCTATTAATATATTATTTCTTGTCAATTTGAACATTTCACTCGCTTTATACATTTCGACTATTGCCAGCCAAAACGTTTCAATTAAATGAATAAAATATTTTTTTTCACATTATGCTTTTCTGCACATATAGACTATTTTCTGCACATATTAAACCATTATTTTCACGTTTTTAGGGTTCTGTACTTAAAAAGTAAAAACGGAACCATTGTAAGATCACTCCTGTGTCTGTCTTTTTGTTTGTCACAGCCATTTTACTCTGAAACTGTGGAACGTGAAAAGTTCAAATTGGGGGAAGTATTAAAGACTATTGGCCAACATAATTACAGATCGTTAAACATACACAAATATATCTAGGAAAATTGTAGGGCTAATTAGGTTACTTGAAGAAAAAAAATATTTTCTATGTAATCGTGTGGGGTATCGCGTGAAAGTTTTCGTAACGCTGAACTCAAAAATTCATTTCTTTTAATTTTAGTTGTTATATTGTCAGAGATATAGTCGAAAATGTAGTGCAAAAATATGTTCCCCCCCTTTCTATTTTCGAATGTACTAAAACTAATAGTATGACAAATTTACAGATAATAGACGTTAATTTAAACCTTGCAGAAAAATTATAGCGATTACCCTACAGGTTACGTAGTTTTTGAGAAAAGTGTATTTTTTCGTTACACACAA
Organism: Maratus speciosus; assembly: GCA_963932465.1. Classification (NCBI taxonomy): domain Eukaryota; kingdom Metazoa; phylum Arthropoda; class Arachnida; order Araneae; family Salticidae; genus Maratus; species Maratus speciosus. The sequence continues at coordinate 196,098,132 of OZ010792.1, read as the reverse complement.
ATTTCGATTTGTAGGCATTCAGCAAAGATGTTGAGGAGCGCTGGAGCTACCTATCGTAGCAGAAGTATAAAAACATAGTTGATAATAATTTTCGAAACAAATTATTGGTACACTGTAAAAAAAAAAAAAAAAAAAAAGAAAAAAAAAATCTGTCAAATTGACTGGAAAAACTGTTAATTTTGGCGCCAGTGGAAAACCGTTGAATTTACAGAAAATATCTGTAATTTTTCATTAAAGCAGTTTTTTTCTGTAAAAAATATAGATTTTTTTCTGTAAAAATTAGAAAATCCAGCTTTTTTTACAGGAAAAAACTGTTTTCCTTTAAAACAGTTTTTTCTGTAAAAAATACAATTTTTTACTGTAAAAATTACGTTTTTTTTTTTTTTTTTTTTTTTTTTTTTTTTTTTTTTTTTTTTTTTTTACAGTGTAATTAGCTGAAATATTAATCCTTAAATGCTCGGACGGTTTGGTACGTAATGACAGGGGTGGCGTACCCTGTGCACCATCGGCTTTTAAAGCTCAGATAACAAGTTTTAATGATATATTTGTGTTATGCAATACCCAGTAGCAGTAAAGAAGCAATTACTGTCATATTCTTAAAAACAAACTAATTTAATTAGAATTAATCACATAAATACTATGGGGCTCGCGACTGGTGTGTACGGAGTGGATCTCTCAATACACTTACCGTGTCTTTAAAAGTTTATTAAAACCTATCTGGAAAAACGCGTCACGGACCATGGCGGCGCGGCGTTGCATATTTGCGACCTCCTTTCGAATCGCGCTTAGCACAGTTCCAAGCTTAAACTTTAAACAAGGATTTTGTTTTATGCTACACTATGAAAAGAAAAGATTATTACTACACTGAATTTAGTTTTATGAAATGCGAAATGATGTTTAAATATGCACTACTTTTATTGGCAATACCAAATTAAGCCCACCATAAAGGGATTAGGATAAGATTAAAAAACAACTAGTATAGAATAGCAATATTTGATATTATTTAGGCTTCATATCTGTTTAAACTTTTATGGTATACCCATCCATACTTTTCTAGTATATACAGTTATACCAAACCCTACGTTATATAGTTTTTTACAAAGTCTTAATATTCATTTAGCAACGATTTTTTTTTAATAATACAATTAATAATTTATATATTTATTGTACGGAACCCTCTGAGCGCGAATAATACTCGCACTTGACAGTTTATTTAGTCATAATTCGAAAACTACTTGAAATAAAAATTTGAAATTGTGAATTTGCACATTAATTTAAAATAATATTATAATTATATAATTATTATAAAATTTTTTAAATTACAAATTGAGTGTATCTATGTTTGGGATTTTAAGTATTACAACCTCACACAAAATTATGACATTAGGATTATAATTTCAGGAAATATTAATAAAAATATGAAAATGTAATTTCACATTAGAAGCTCTAAATATTGAATGTTTATAATTCAAAACTCATAATTTAAATGATTAGAAATTTTGTTTCTAGGCATAGTTTGAACCGAAGATTTAAAATATATAGTCAGAATTGGGTGTTATCATTGAAAGAAAAAACTAAATTTGTCCTGGTTTTAATTTGTAGATGGCCCTTTTCAATGTTTGTACAGGGTCTCCCTAAATTCATGGTACATACGCAACGGGGTGATAGAACACATCAAGACGTGTTATAGTAAATTGGAAACCAAGGGTCCCAAACGTATTCCAAAGGAGACAGCCGCCATGAAAGTTTAGGGCCCCAAATTGCAAATGATGATGAAAAAGGGAAAAATGGGTCGATTTATTTGCGGTTTTCGCTAAAATCATTCTTTAAATTAGTACTTTCTTAAAAAAAAAGTTTTAAAGATAAAGTTATAAAAATGCCGGTAGAGGGCGCTCTAGACTTTATAGTACCGAATAACTACTTTTTACCTTTTTTTTTTTTTTTTACACTGTTAAATGCTTTCTAAATCTTGGACCTTAGCTTAAATTTTGTGTGCACAAGTGAAATCATTGGGAGTGGTTAAGTGGAGCAAATTTAACTGCGTTCAGGGGGTTAATTTTTGAACGATCGTATGTAAGGAGCAAAATAATAACAAAATGACGGAAATCAGGATAGACAGAGATGGAATGAAAAGAAACCAACAAAAGGAAGAAAAACACTTTATTCAATCAAATGAAAATAAACAACACGAAGTACTCCATCACAGGAATTGTTCAAAATTACGGCCTCCAACACGAATGCAGGCTTGAAGCCGTCGATGGATTGGCCGACGTACATTGGCGAAAACATTAGACATCTCTCTTATGGTGGCCGAAGCAACGGATATCCGGGCAACAAGGTCTTCAGCAGAATCTACGGGACCATATTCGTATATCAGGCTCTTCATATGATCCCACAAGAAAAAGTCCAGACAGGATAAATCGGGTGAACGGGCCGGACAGCTGATTGGACCGCCACGACCTATCCATCGCCCCGGATACATGATTTCAGGGCATTACGGGCATCCAGGTTGTCGGAATAAAGCACCAGGTCCTGATAATGTTGACCATCTGATTGTACGAAATATTTACCACTCACATTCATCTCTATTACTGAATCTTTACAATACTCTATTAAACTTAAATTACTTCCCAAAAAGTTGGAAAATTGGAGAACTAGTCTTTTTTCTAAAGGCAGGTAGGGACCCACAATCTGCTCAGTCATACAGACCAATAACTCCACTCCCAATTCTGGGGAAAATTTTTGAAAAATTATTATTAAAACGAATAAATTATCATTTTCGAAATTCGACAGTTCTACAGAGTTCTCAACACGGATTCTTAGAGGGTAAATCGGCTGAATCAGCGATACAAGAAGTTCTCTCAACAATTGACTTACTTCAACAAGAAAACAACTACATTTCATTAATATCATTAGACATCCAAAATGCTTTTGACAACTTACCTTGGGACGCAACAATCCAAGAACTGGAACTTTTGGGGTTGGAGGAGCCATATGTTAAAATCCTGAAATCCTTTTTATCTCACAGAGGAGCGAAACCAAATTGGCTAGCACAAGAAATTCATTGGTTTAGGAAGGGGTGCCCACAAGGTTCATGCTTTGGGCCCTTCCTATGGAGAACCTTCCTAAACGCTCTCTTACGCCATTTAAAATCGTTAGGTTACATAATAATAGCTTATGCAGATGACATTTTAATTATATTAAATGGTAAAACAAGGCGAGAATTAGAAAAATTAGGAAAGGACATCTTAGATTATATTAGTAGGTGGATGTCAAATCACAACATGAAAATATCTTACAATAAATGTAAAGTTCTCCACCTTAGAAGACCAAAATTTTTTAAAAGAGCTCCAACACTCAAAATTGACAACCATTCATTAAAAAGTGAGCCAACTTTAGAATACTTAGGTATCGTTCTGGATAGTACGTTGTCGTTTCTCCCCCATTTACGAAAGAAAAGGCAGGAAATTACACAACTTTCGCAAGACCTATTGAAGTTTGCCTCAGCTTACGGAGGGGTAAACAAATTAATTCTGAAGATTTGGTACAATAGTATCTTGGAGAAAAAAATCACGTATGCTGCAGCAACTTGGTTTCACCGGATAAGCAAAGCCCATGGGCTTCGTCTGATCTCATCAATACAATACCAATGCCTGTTATTAGTTTCACGTGACTACAGAAAAACTTCGGCGGATGCCCTTTGTGTTTTAACAGGTATTCCGCCCTTGGCACTTCAACTTGAATATATAGCAACAACAGGAAGAGTCTTACGTCTTGGAATCCCGACAGGAAATCAAGAACCAATATTTTACCAACCAAAAATGAAGTCAGATCAAGTTGAACCATTTAAAGAATATTTCTTTCAAATAGATCCAGAAAATACTCCACATGTAGAAATAAACATTTATACGGATGGTTCCAAGATGGAAGATGAAACGGCATATGCCTTCTGTGTGTATCAGAGAGGAAAGTTAATCCACGAGGATCGAACTAAGTTAAGTAAAGAAAACACTGTTTTTCAGGCAGAACTCCTGGCCATAGAAGAGGCTGTGCTGTGGATTAGGAACTCCCCTCATAAAGAAGTATTAATACACTCGGACAGTCTTTCAAGTCTCTTAGCAATAGAAGATGTTTTTTCCAAAAATCTCATCGCAGTACAAATTATCAAACTACTCCAAGAAACAAGAAAAAAGATCTTCTTTAAATGGGTCCGTGGACATGTGGGTAATGTGGGGAATGAGCATGCAGATTCTTTGGCAAAAGAAGCAACCAAAGCCACATCACATGCCAAATACAAATTCTTTCCCAACCCTCCTTCTTACTTGAAGAAGCTTCTAAAATCATCTCTACACGAACAATGGCAGACTCGCTGGGACTATGGTACCACAGGACGGTACACATACGCTTTAGCCCCAAAAGTCTCGCAAAAGAGAATCCTGCTGCATAGAAATCTTTTTCTGTTTGCCACTAACCACGGCCCATTTTCATCATATCTTTATAAATTTGACAGGGTTCCTTCTCCATTATGTGTATGCGGTCAGCGAGCTACATCATTGCATTATATCTTTAACTGTACCCTTACATCATATTACCATATAAGAAAATCTCCAAAAATTTCTTTGTCTCAGTGGTTCTCAGTGGTTTTGTCAAATCCATCATTTTGTCAAAAGATAATTGAATGTATGAAAGTTTTAGAAAACAACCATTATTTGTTTCAAAATGTTTTGCCATTTATAGATGATGATGAGAACGTATCTTAACAAATAGACAGATACCACCAATTCAAAATAAACTCTTAGCCACAAACAACACGATTGAACTATAATTGAACTGTTGCAAGAACAATAGACTTTTGAACTTTTGTGTGTGTATATAATTATATAATATTCATCATAATTATTCACTATTTTACCTATTTTTTATATTCTACATTATTTTTAAAATTATGAATCTCTTTCTAATTTAGTATACATATACGTAGCTTTTATTGTATTTTTGCAGAACGCCCAGCTTTGCAGAGTAATTGAGCTTTTGCCGCTCCAACAAGTTTAAAAATCCTATTATCTATTATCTCATGATCTTATTAATTACAAATATCTAAATTTCTCTCGTAAACGCCCAGTAAAAATTGGGCTTTCCATCGCGTATATATTGTACTTATATTGTATTTAATCTTAATATTCTCAATTGGCTTTCCTGTAGGTCCCTTCGGGCCTTTTATTTATTATTATTGTTATTATTATTATTATTTTTTTTTTGTGTGTGTGTGTGGTGACGGCGGTAGTAGATGGAAACCGCTGGATGGGGCTTGTGAGTGCTTAAGCCATTTGGTAGGCCTCCCCACCTAGCTGACCCTTGTAATGGGCCGGTGCTCCGTCGTGTTGGAACCACATGCGTCGTCTGATGGGTGCTGGAACATGGTTTAATAGTTCTGGCAACACCTGTTGCAGAAGCACAAGATATTAATCTCCATCCAGTCGCGTTGGCAGTAAATATGGCCCAATTAGATAACCTTGAACGATTTCGGCCCAAATATTGACCGCGAAACGTCACTGGAACGAACGTGGACGTATTGTGCATGGGTTTTCATTTGACCACACATGATAATTGTGGATATTCAAAATACCCTCGCGTGTGAATGTGCATTCGTCCGTGAACAACACATGTGCACAAAAAGCAGGGTCCACAGCCTTTTGTTGGAGCAATCACGTGCTAAAATTGACACGTGCCTGTTAAACCGCTGGTTCTAGGCCTTGAACTCTCTACGCATGGTACGGATGCATTCCTTCATCTCGCAGAACTCGCCACACGGTATTACGGGAAACGTTAACTTCTTCGGACAGTTCCCGCGTGCTAGATTCAGGCCTCTCGCTGATACGATCCAAAATGTTATCCGTAACGGATGGCGTTCTTACACTCCTGGAACGTCCGGTACCCTGCATGCAACTTGCAAAGGAACCTCTTTCTCACAGTTGTTGGTGCAGTCGTTGAAATATCCTCGCATCAGGAACACGTCTGGCTGGAAAACCATCTCGGTACAATCTTTCAGCTTCTGTTGCATTGCTGTGTGCAGCTCCGTAAATGTAATGCATCTCGGCCTTCTCCTGGTTAGAGTACGAAACTATATTATCGGCTATCCAGAGCAAATGAAGACAGCTCCTGTGAACAGTTCCCAGTGTTACAATTACGCACTCGAATAAGTAACTTTTATGTTAGCGAAAATTTGCATACGCGTTCTTCATCTTCCTCATGTCACTTTTTCATATTCTTCTTCCGGAAACTTACAGCATAATGGTAGCTATAGCGCTTGCATGTATCTAGTTTGAACATTGTCTAAAACGTTTGCGTTTGAATTCAAACCATGCATTACTTAGTGAATATTGTTTGTTTTGATGTGTACTATCACCTCTTAAAGTTTGCTTCATCACTTATTATTTTGCTCATTACATACGATCGTTCAAAAATCAACCAATGAACACAGTTAAATTTGCTCCATTTAACCACTCCCGATGATTTCACTTGTACACACAAAATTCAAGTTAAGGTCTAAGAGTTAGAAAACATTTAACAGTTAAAAAAAAAAAAAAAACGGTAAAAAGTAGTTATTCGGTACTTCAAAGTCTAGAGCGCTTTCTACCGGCATTTTTATAACTTTCTCTTTAAAACTTGTTTTAAGAAAATACTAATTTAAAGAATAATTTTAGCAAAAACCGCAAATAAATCGATCCATTTTTTCCTTTTTTATCATTACTTGCAGTTTGGGACCCTAAACTTTGATAACACCTGTCTCCTTTGGAATACGTTTGGGACTCTTGGTTTCCTATTTACTATTACTCGTCTTGATGCGTTTTATCACCCCCTAGCGTACGTACCATGAGTTTAGGGACACCCTGTATATATCATTAAAAAGTAGACTTTATTTCTAATCGATTGGTACCAGTAACTTTCTTCTATTATAATTAGTTGCAGAGTTAGTAGGGGGTGACAATACTTGTTCTATTTTCAGTCGTACCGTATCATAGGGTAGGGCGATATTATTTCTACAATATATAAAATTTAAAATACAGTATATGAACCACTTTAATTGTAATCAGCATTTATACCATAAAATATCTTTTTGCTGACAAAATATACGGCATATCTCCGACTAATGATTATCTAAATTATTGAAATAAAATTGCGTTGTCACCGGCTTAAATTAAATGTTTTTTAAAGATGTGTTTTTCCTGCTTTGTTGGTTTCATTCTTCTTTGGCACCGGAGAATATCTTTACGCTTAATGGGCAGAAAATTTTGTGTTTTTTAGCATTTTCTCCTGAAATAGGAATGGAGTCTTTAGCAATAGTTTTTTTTAAATTTATTTATTATCAATTGAAAAACATTTCAAATCGTTTTTAATTGAAAATTGATGACATGGCTCGAGTTGCATATGTGGATGTCCATGTGTGCGCGCCGTGTACTTTCACTCCGGCGAGATCTGACAGATCAGCATAGACGTCTGTAATCAATTTTCGTTAAGGGTTTTACTATTTGAGATTCTCTGGAGCTTCAATCACTATGGGTTCAAACATTCAGAATGAAAGGCTCTATCTATACATTTTTTCAAGTGGTACTAATTTGTATATAAAACTTTCAAGTAATAGTAATAAAAAAAGAAATTATTTCAAAACTATGTATTTCCGTTTTTTATGAAAAATTCTATTGACATAGGAATTCCTAACGTTTCATAGTTTTCAGTCAGGATTTCAAAGTTTTAAATAATTCTTATCCAATATTTTTTTCCTTTTTATTTTTCTGGCCCATACGATTGTTTTCAATCAACAAACACTATTTTTTCGATTTTACTAAACTATTCACTGTATTTTAAAATACTAGCCTATTTTTTGTACATTATGCTTATTTTGTAGTAGTGTTTCTGCTATGTTGCTTTGTTACATGTAAGGACATGCTTCGACCTGACAGTATAATATTTGCATTTTTCTCCAAGTACGAAATTTACATTAAAGCGATGGATTTAAAATAAGGCATAAAATATCATTCACTAATTACATGCATATCCATCCAGTCTATAAAGATAATGAAAGCTTCTTAAGCAACAATTTGTAAAGTATATTCGCTCAAATTTTCACTTAATATAATGTATTTATATATAAAAGGAAATGTACCGCTATTAATATAATGAAATGTATAAGTAAAATAAGGATAAGTAATAAGTAAAAAAAAATATTTTTACAAATTTTGTAAATGCAGTATATAAATTTCAATCTCTTATATTCAGCAGATAATTCTAGCAGATAATTTTAGATAAAAAATTGTAATAAATTAATGAAAGATTTTTGCAGAATCCGCTTTATAAATATGATATCTCAACATCTTGTTTAATTTAAAGTATTTGTATAATAATGAAAGGCCTGCTTCTATTTAAACGCTTAAATATGTTAGCAGAATATGCTGAGTAAAACAACAAAAAACTGAAAATATTTTAATGGTACTAAAAATGCATACCAATATACATGGTGTTCCAAAAATATTGAAACGTACTTTAATTTTTTACTTGTTGGAGGTATGCACTGTAAAAAAAAAAAAAGGTAACTTTCCATGTAAAATCCAGGAACGTTTCGCCTTTTCTCAGGTTTTCAGAATAATTTAGCTCTTTCCTGTGAAATTCTGGTTTTCTTATCTAAACGTTCCTGAACCAAAAGTTGGAAACAGCAAAACGCTGCGGCCGCCATTTATTATTTTTTTGCTATAATCCGTTGCTCGCGCGCGAGTGTCGAAAAAGAATTCCTTAAATGGATGTAAAAAAATCAATATGGAATGCAAATAAATCAATCGACGACATAATCCTTTACGTCTCTATTGTCAAGACAATTCAGATGAAAATACAATACCTCCGTGACATCGCTAAGAGATTATATCTCGTACTTGCCTGTGGAATGTTTAAGGAGCAGACCGTGTAAAAAAAATACACCTATTATTTGGATCTCCATTAACCAGGGGACCATCAAACATGATTCTCACCGATTTTGATTAATTTAAAGTATGTTTTAGAGTTCTTATCTCTAATTATTCTTGTGAAAGGATTTCTTCAAATGGGCCTTAGATTTTCAGAAATTAGATGCCGAGGTTTAGCATACGTTTCAAATACCCATTAGTTTGCAGCTCTTAACGTGTCTTTCGAGGTGTGGACGCAGAAAGCTCGTACGCCACCCGTACGGCCCGAGTTCGATGCTACCTCTGGACTTTTTTTTTCTTTTTTAATTAATTTTATATTTTAACACTTTATTACAATTTGATTTAAATTTGATATATATTTGACACTTTGAATTGCTGCAAATTTGAATTTTTTTTCATTTTCGGAAAAAATATACAATTAGGTTTAGTTTTTTTTTTCTTTCATGAAAATTTATATGTATTTTATCTAACTTGTAAACTAACATAATTACTAACGAAAATCCAAAATATTTTATGTCTAGATTTTTTTTCTAATTATTATTTACATTTATATATTTTTATATTTTAAGCAAAATTCAGAAACAATATATCATATATATATTTACTTTATTGAATTTTAACTGAAAATTTATTTTTTCGTGTAAATTATAAATAATAATTTTGATGTCAATTTCAAAATATTTTTTCATTCTAACAAATAATGATAATAAAGCGAAAATTGTCAACTGGAAATGTAAAAATCGTCTGCGGATCCCGCATGCTGTGAAATGTCAGTAATGTTTTGCTGTCAACAGAAATATTCCTGGTATTTCGCAGGAAACTTACTGGCATTTCTGTAGAAAGTTTTTAACATATACAGTAAAGTTCGAGCCATTTTCAAGAAATGTTTCTTGGAAATAATGGGCAACTCAGCCGCCCATTTTTTCCCAGGAACGTTGCGGAATTTTTTTTACAGTGTGCTGACAGTGAAATTGAAAAACTGTTCAAAATTAGGAATTAACCTTTCAATCACGGGCGACTTTTTCATTTTCTTGGAAAAAAACCGCGAAATATTTTTAAGTGCTGTAAGTAGGTTGCTTTTCTAAAATTCAGATTGTTTGATTCACACCACTTTTTTGAAGTACAGATAGTCACTTTATTTAATTATAGATTGAATAATACGAGAATAAACTGTATTATACGCTTTAAAAAAAGTAATGGGAATCAAGCAATCTGAATAAAAAAAAAGTAACCCACTGGCAACACTGGAACGCGAAAACAGCGTACATCGCGAAATTGCATAAAATACGTTAAACGCGATATGAGCGTTTCCCGCGGCCGGATGGTTAATAATAACTTATGATTTTCTAATTTGTACATCCCAGCATCAAATCAGAGAACCTAAAGAACATTAAAAATCAATAGAATCCAGCGTGACACGAAAATACTGTTCCAATTCTTTTTTTTTACTTATTGGTGATAGGGAGTCAGTATAAATTGAAAAAGTATTGAAAATAATATAGAAACTAAAATTACATTGATGAAATAATTGTGGCAAAAATTTACAAAAAGTTACTCTGTCTGAAATTTTTTACTTCCTCTGGTTCTTATAAGTTCTATTTAGGAAACTTTCTCTATCTTCTGACAAGCAAAGCTATAAAATACTCAATTCATCTATACAGCCAAATAAATCGGGTTATGACACCTTTCTTTATTTCGGAGATTTTAGGCACTAGAGACGGGGAGACCATTTTTTAGTGCCGAAAGCTTCAAAATTCCCTAAAATTCAACATGTAATATTTCTTTGAGTTTAGGTCGTATAAAAAAGGGATTTTTGCTGTTTTATTTGTAGAATCGAAAATGTCTCTAAATGTAAATTATAGAATCCAGGAACCGTACAAAATTTTAAAAAGTGTAACTTTTAGAAAAATAATGCCTGGATTCTTTCATAAATCGTGGCATCCATAAATCCTACAATAAACATAAACATAATTCCTTCTTTATTTTAAACACTTTTGGAAACTGCATTGTTTACATACCTCCTAGAGATAAATAGTTAAAGCGAGTTTCAACTCTTTGCCACGCACTGTATATGTTCTATTTATAAGGTAAATTCATCTCTAGTGGGGCACGTACCAGTAGTGGGCTACTAATCTTTTGGTGCGTTCATAATTATATAAATACGTATGAACTATAGTCGTCGCCCAGTCCGTCTGTCTGTCTGTCCGTCCGTCCGCATATAACAGAGCAAAATCTACAAAACCGAATGGTCTGAAATGGTCTATAATTATTGCAAAATTTTGTCGAGTCATTTCAAATTTTAAGAAAATTGGATGTATAGCTTAATTACAGGGACAGTCAAAAATTTTCCGTTACATTAAGGGCAATGGGGAAAAAATATTTCAAGTGCATTTTAATGATGTTACAGCCTTTCGAACAGAATGAAATTGATATGCACTTATGAAATGTATTAAAATATAAATTCATTAAAATATGCGGTGCAAAAAATATTTATAAAACTAAATGTAGTACGAACGCATCTCTTTCGCCACGTTTGACGAGAAATTTCCAACTTGTTAAAGTTTAAAAACAAGCCCAAAATGCGTTTCTGAAATACGATTGAAAGAAATCTGATTGACTAACATCCTTAAGTTTTAACTTTCGCTAAACTGTTTGGATTATTTTTTTTTTCTGTTGGTACATTTGTTTATTTTCAAAAGTGCCTTATTTTTATTTTTTTTTTTTTTTTTGCCAATTTCTTAGAGATTTCATTAATGATGAGTTTTTATTTAAAACATGTTTCTTTAATATTATGTTTATTTCAAATTAAACTACTGTTAATATACTCTGTTAGATTGAAAATAATTTATTGGATAAGCTAAAAACTTAAAGATTCATGAAACAGAAATTTACTATGCCCACTACTGGAGCACAGTGGAACATAGCATTTTTTATTTTTCATTTTTTCGAAGAATATATTTTGAAACTTTGAATGTTTATTCAGTTACATGGAGGTTAGGACTAGGCTAAATGTATATATATAATTTGGAATTCACTAACACTTTAATAATAATTAGATAAATGTCTTTAAACGTCCCACACTGCTCGTTTACCTCATGTATAAATATATTAAGGGAATATACCGAGTAAAAAAATAATAACTAGGAAAATATTATTATTTTTCCAACGCAATATATATTTTCAGAATTCCAATATATATATACACATATATATATTGTGAATGCGTTTAGAATGAAAATGTCAGAAACTTTTTACGAATGTTACTTGTGTTTATATAAAACTTTCGACCAAAAAAAAAAAAAAAAAAAAAGGAAACAAATTCTTTCGAAACTACGCATTTCCGAAACCTCTTATGACAAATTCTTTTGTCATAGGAGTTTCTAACGTTTCATCTAAAAAATTCCTGCCCGAAAGTTTTAAATCCTTCTGATCCAATACTTTTTTCCATTTTATTTTCTCGTTGTAACAATGTTCGCAATCAACATCAATTTAAGTTTTTTTGTTTGTTTGTTTGTATCACGGATGCGAGTTTTAAAATATATGGAGTTCATTGAATATCAACTTCTTTTGATGTTTTCGAAACAAAATGTATTTTTTTCTTTTCGAGTATTATTTCAGGGCTTTGCATGCTTTTATTTAACTATATTTGTTTCCAATTTTCTAAGGTTTATTCGGAAACTTTTGATTGCTAAAATGAAATGTAGAAAATAACAAGATGAAATTTTCTTTTATGATTCTTTGAGTATTACTTTTGAAAGAAGAAGACGAAGAAAAAGAACTTTCATAAATGCGAAATGTTACGTTAAATTTTATGAAACCAACATTGTTTTCTAATTCTTAAAAATGATTTCGATCTATGAAAATGATTCTTATTCTATTGTATATCATCCATTTTAAATAGAATATATTCTTTCTCTAACCTCATTTAATAATCCCAATATATCAAGACGATAAAAAAACTGAACAGTGCATTTTTTTCACGAGAATTGACAAGATACATATTACAAAATTCAAAATTGCGTATCTCTCTATTCTAAAAAAAAGTAACTTACGCTGTCACCGCCGCCGCCGGTTTTGAATATTTTGTGACCGGAGGTCTTTCTCCGTTAATAATAAGAAAATACTGCATACAAAAATATGAAAATCGGCTGTATTATAGAGAAATGTTTGATAAACACGCTGATGTAGACAGTTTCCAAATCGAATAATTATTTTAAGAGATATTTAATGCTAAAGTTGGACAAAATCGTTCCATTAAAAAAGTTTTATAGTAGTAAAAACTATACATGGGAATTAATTTATTTTTAGATCATTTTATACGATAGAATTTCCCGGTGTACAGACTGCATTCACTTTTTTAATTTGACTCATTTTTTAAGGTTTTATTTCTATTTTAAATTCAAATTTTCAGCATTTCGAGAGATATTTTTTACTTACTAGGGGGCTCGGCCACCTACGAGTTACGCTCGCCAACCCCCCCGTTCAGCCACCACAGTCTCTAAAAGCAAGCTAATTTGATCGGCTTTAAACAGATTTTGAAAGATTGAATTATAATTTTAAAATCCATGCCGGCTCGGGCCTACAGGCGGAGGTAGATTTCGAAGTTAAGTACTAAATTAACCAACAAAACTTAAATCAAGATTAGAGATAAACCCAGTTCCTTCACTATAATGAGCTCAAGGGAGCTAAACATTTTGTGAAAATTTTAATATACACGAATACACACACGCATGTATATGCAATAGGTTTAAAAGTGGCTAAAGCACAGTCAGAGAACCTCAATGTGTTAAAATATGTTAATACTTCCGTAGTCGGGTTTTTATCATGTTTTAATACGTTTATTCAAACTCACATGACGTTAGATATTCACCTGCTGAGGTCCATTATATTTCCAATATCATGCAATATTTTGTTTTGTTTTTTAATTCGTCAAACTATTTATTTCATTTTGAGTTTTCATGAGGAGATCTTCTTCTAAAAACTTATGACGTAATTTTCAATTTGTTTTCAATTCGTCAAAGTGTTTATTTAATTTAACTTTTCACGTGAAAATCTTGCAATAGAAAAGCAATTGTTGTGGTGAGAATTTTAATGGTTTTTCTATTGTTGGCAAGTACTATAACGAAATATCTTTATTTTTTCCTGTCATTCTTGTGTAAGAGCTAGTTTTATCAGAATCATATCAAGACGGTATTCAAAAATTTTAACTCTCCCCATTTCTATTCCCTTGGGCCGATTTTACCCATTTTCAATCCCCGCCGAGATATTAGCCATCTCAAAATTGTTGGCCAGTTTCAAGACGATCCGTGCATAACTGCGATTTTTATCGTGCGGACAAAATTTAGTACATACATACATATATATATATATATATATATATTAACTATATAAACTTCTTAGGTGGGGATGGTTTTGGGTTTCTGGGTCCTATAATGAAAGGTTATGAAGCAATTTTTCAAAAGCTGCACCATGGTAACGACTGCAATAGGTAGTATTTCTTACGAAATCTACCTAAAAACAGTGGCGATCTCCCTATAAACGGGCTTCTATTCATTTCTCTTCGCTTGGGGAATTTTAAGAAAAAATCAGCTGCTGTTAAAAGATACAATGTCTGTTTTCGTCTTTGATTAAATTAAATCAGTAAAACATTTCAAAATAAGCTAATATAATAAGCAAATCTGCATCAAAATGCAAATATATTTCACAAACACCAATGCCTACGGAAACGACACAGAAGGTTAACGAATCTTAACTAAATCGTTTAAGCAATTTCTTTATTTTCTGCTTCACAGATTTTTCTCTTTCAAATCATATTTTGGTACTTTTCGGTTAGCCGGGCGCCAGTGTTATATATACATATATATGTATATTTATACATATATAGAAGCTATATGTATGCATATATATATCTGTGTGTGTACATATACAATATATATAAAAGTATATGCGTACATGCATATATATATAGCGTTGGCGCCAGGCTAACCGAAAAGTACCCATACTTTTTGTCGATGATACTTCATTTTCAGCTTGTAATCTTTTTTTTATTTGTATAAAATTTCTAAATAGTAGCTCGAAAGTAGTCTAAACGCGTTCAATAAAATTAATATTAATCTTATTAATATAATCTCAAAATATCAAAATAATGTTTCGCGCAATTTTTAAATTTAAACTGTTTTGCAATATTACTTTTTGTTCATTTTACGTAATAAGTGTAATGTGGCTTAAATGTGGCGGGATTTCTCCTATTTAAGACTTCTAACGCATGTTAATGAATTTATTACTTTACAATATCCTTTCTCTTTTAAAATTCACATGTAAGTATAGTTTTTATGACGTATTTTCAATAAGTTCCTGCTTTTCATACGTAATTATTTAATCCTAATTTGAAAGTTTTTTTTTCTGTTAATAATAGTCACGTGTAAAATAAATTTTTAATTTGCAGCAAACATTATTATTTGCGCTGTTTATACAGTTGGCAACAGTTTAAATTAGTACCAATTTCTAAAATAAGTAAAAAATATCTCTCGAAATGCTGAAAATTTGAATTTAAAATAGAAACAAAACCTCAAAAAATGAGTCAAATTAAAAAAGTGAATGCAGTCTGCACACCGGGAAATTCTAACGTATAAAATGATCTAAAAATGAATTAATTCCCATATATACACCGCGTCCCAAAAGTTTAGGGAATCAATGAAATTTGCATTAACATAAAAAGTAATAAGGTATAATTAAAATTCGTGAGATAGGTAATAAATAAAAGC
Organism: Maratus speciosus; assembly: GCA_963932465.1. NCBI lineage: Eukaryota > Metazoa > Arthropoda > Arachnida > Araneae > Salticidae > Maratus > Maratus speciosus. The sequence continues at coordinate 196,082,414 of OZ010792.1, read as the reverse complement.
AGTTTTGCTGATATACACATATAAATTATGATCAAAGGTTTGAAATTATAAAATATATATTAAATTATATAAAAATGTGCTGTCCCAAAAGTATAGACACAATACAACATTACATGTTTTCTTTTACATTTTTGTTCACAAAATAAAATATTTTTATTTTCGTCTGCTTATATAAATGCAGAATAATTTTTCCCTTTAATTGAAATATCTTCTGCTGTATTTTAGCATAATAATTTATTGAAATTGGGTGGAATCAAATGAGTTCAATGTATTGTTTTGTTTGTGATTCGGAAAAGACATTTCCTGCATATTCTGATAAAAATGCCACGTTCTAAAGAAATTTCTAACGATGAAATTATTAATATTTCACATTTAAAAGCGCAAAGACAAAATCCTGTGCAAATATCGAGAAGAATAAAGAGATCCTTGAGCAGTATTTATAGAGTTTTGAGCTCATGTGGAACATGGAATACTAGAAAGTGACTCGGAAGACCAAAGAAAACAATGTTACGTGATGATAGAATGTTATTAAAAATGGCTTCAGTTGATAATTTATCTGTACGTGAAATTGCATCAAATTCCAGAATTTCAAAAAGTACTGTACACAGAAGAATTAAAACTTCAAAAAATATTATTTACTGGAGAATGGAAGTAAAACCTTGCTTAAAGCAGAGACATAAAGATGCACGTCTAAAGTGGGCTAGAAAGCATATATCATACAGTGACAAATGGATTATTGTCATATTCAGTGATGAAAAGAAATGGAATTTAGACGGCCCTGATGGTCATAAATTTTACTGGCATAACCTAAGAAAAGAACCCAAGAAATGTTTCAGCAGGCAACAAGGCGGAGGACCCATAATGACGTGGGGACGATTTTCTTTCAATGGTCAAACATTTCTAGGATTTATGGACAGAAAAATGAAATCAGAGGATTATCAGGATATTTTACGTACCAATTTATTGCTAATTATGGATTTGCTAGCAGGACCGGACTGTGTTTTCCAACAAGATCCATCCATACCTCCACATCATCGAAAACATGGTTTAGGCAAAACAATATCACACTATTAGACTGGCCAGCACTTAGTCCAGATTTGAATCCCATGGAGAACATATGGAGGATCTTATCTCGTAAAATATATGAAAGTGGAAAGCAATATACATGTGTAAATGACTTTAAAATTGCAATTGACAAAGCGTGATATGAAATACCTCCTTATGTAATTCAATGCTTAGTTAATTCTATGGAAAAACGTGTATCGGATGTTATAAAGTGTCGTGGCAATACAATTAAATATTAAAAGTAAGTTTTTAGTTACTTTTATAAATGTAAAACCAAAAAAAAAAAAAAAAAAATTACAACTGTCTATACTTTTGGGACAGCACATTTTTATATAATTTAATGTATATTTTATAATTTCAAACCTTTGATCAAAATTTATATGTGTATATCAGAAAAACTGCTTTTATTTATTACCTATCCCACGAATTTTAATTGTACCTTATTACTTTTTATGTTAATGTAAATTTCATTGATTCTCTAAACTTTAGGAACGCGGTGTAGTTTAAGCTCCTATAAAATTTTTAATGGAACGATTTTGTCCAACTTCAGCATTAAATATCTCTTAAAATACTTATTCGATTTGAAAACTGTCTGCACCAGCGTGTTTATTAAACATTTCTCTATAATACCGCCGATTTTCATATTTTTGCATGAAGTATTTTTCTTAATATTAACGGAGAAAGACCTCCGGTCACAAAAAATTCAAAATCGGCGACGGCGGTGACAGCGTAAGTTACTTTTTTTTTTTTAGAATAGAGAGATTTTAGGAAATGGTATTAATTTAAACTGTTGCCAACTGTACAAACAGCGCAAATAATAATGTTTGCTTGAAATTAAAAATTTATTTACAAGTGACTATTATTAACAGAAAAAAACTTTCATATTAGAATTAAATAATTACGTGTGAAAAGCAGGAACTTATTGAAAATTACTTTATAAAAACTATATTTTTAAGAATTTTATAAGGAATGTGAATTTTATAAGGATATTGTAAAATAATAAATTCATTAACATGCGTTAGAAGCCTTAAATAGGAGAAATCCCGTCACATTTACATCACATTACACTTATTACGTAAAATGAACAAAAAGTAAGATTGCAAAACAGTTTACATTTTGAAAATTGTGCGAGACATTAATTTGATATTTTGAGATTATATTAATAAGATTAATATTAATTTTATTGAACGCGTTTAGACTGCTTTCGAGCGATTATTTAGTAACGTAATAAAAATAAAAATTTCCAGCCGGCCCGGACTACAGGCGGAGGTAGATTTCGAAATTAAGTACTAAATTCACCAACAAAACTTAAATCAAGATTAGAGATAAACACAGTTTCTTCACTAAGAATGAGCTCTAGGGATCTAAACGTTTTGTGAAAATTATAATATACACGAATACACAAACGCACGTATATAGAATAGGTTTAAAAATGGATACAAAAAATTCAGAGAAAAAATTCAGAATCTTAAAGTGTTAAAATATGTTAATATTACAATAGTGAGGTTTTTATCATGTTTTAATGCGTTTCTTTAAACTCACATGACGTTACATATTCACCTGCAGGGGTCCATTATATTTACAATATTACGCAATATACATATTTTATTAATTCGTCAAATTATTTATTTTATTTTGAGTTTTCATGCGGAAATCTTGCTTTAGAAAACTTATGATGTAATATTAAATTTGTTTTCAATTTGTCAAACTATGTATTGAATTTTTCACGTTAAAATGTTGCAATAAATAAGTAATTGTTGTGGTGAAAATTTTATTTTTTTTTTTTAATTGTTGGCAACTGCTATAACAAAAAATGTTTTTTTTTCCCCCTGTCATTGTTGTGTAAGAGATGGTTTTATCAGAATCATGTTAAGACAGTATTAAAAAATTTGAACCATCCCCATTTCCACCCCACCCCCCTTGGACCGATTTCTCCCATTTTCAATCCCCGCCGAGATATTAGCCATATCAAAGTGGTTGACGAGTTTGAAGACCATCCGTGCATAATTGAGATTTTTATCGTGCGGACAAAATTTAGTACATACATACATATATATATATATATATATATATATATATATATATATATAAACTTTTTAGGTGGAGGTGGTTTTGAGTTCCTGGGGTCATATAATGAAAAGTTATGAAGGAATTTTTCAATAGTCGCATCATGGTAACGTCTGAAATAGGTAATATTTCTTACAAAATCTAAATAAAAAGATTACAAGCTGAAAATGAAATGTCATCAACAAAAAATATCATTTGAAAGAGAAAAATCTGTGAAGCAGAAAATAAAGAAATTGCTTAAATGTTTTAGTTAAGATTCGTTAACTTTCTGTGTCGTTTCCGTCAAAAGAAGGAATTGGTATTTGTAAAATATATTTGCATTTTTATGCAAATTTGCTTATTATATTAGCTTATTTTGAATGTTTAACTGATTTTATTTAATCAAAGACGAAAACAGCCATTGTATCTTTTAACAGCAGCTGATTTTTCCTTAAAATTCTGCAATCGAAGAAAAATGAATAGAAACCCATTTATAAGGAGATCGCCACTGTTTTTTAAATTATAATTCAATCATTCAAAATCTTTTTAAAGCCAATCAAATTAGCGTGCTTTTAGAGACTGCGGTGTTTGAAATTAGCGAGTTAGCGAGCGTAGCTCGTAGAGGGCCGAGCTCCCCAGTATTATTAAAATTGTTCTATAAAAGGCTACTCTTCTCAACTAATTCTATAACCCTAGTGCTGAATTTTTCCTATATTAAATAATATTCCATTTACTTCCGTATTTAAATCTCTCTTTATTTTAAATTGCGCAAATTCCCAATTTATTCCCCTTCAAATAATATCTACAATCACTTCCCTTATCTATTTTATTCTTCAAAAAACCTTTTTTACGTCCCAAATCTTGAAGCCAAATTTATTCTATTAAAAACATTTATCATTTTTATACCATTTTTTATTTTTTATCCCATCACTCGATTTCCCGCGTAATATCGGCTCGGACGATTCACCTCACGTTTATACCGCGTACAATAAAGAGTCCCACAGCCTTGCAACCTGCTCATTGGTTAAATTACCCCTGTGTTGGCAAAAAGAGCCCTTCGCCTCGCCAAGTTTAAAGCGAGATGCATCAGCTCGGAGCGCAGAATTTTACTGATTTTGAGTCGCCTAAAAAAATCCTGTTGCTTTTAGCGAGGGTTATTGTGTTTTCGAATTTACTTATTCTTTTAGTATCCAAGTTAGCTGGATATTTTTGAAAGATGTCCGCGAAGCTATGAAAAATTTTTAAAAAACTTATCATTTATATAAGTTAATAAAGTTTGTTCAACTCGTTTGTTTGTGAACAAAGTTTGTTTCTCGTTTAAAATCTGCTATTCACCGGCAAGGCTGATTAGATTAAGCATGGAATACGACTGCCTTTTATAAATTATTTGAACGGATAATTTGATTTTTACCTCAAGTGTGTAGTAGATTATCGAGAACGATGTCTTTACGAAAAATGGAATGCTCGTATCGTCACATATATGTACAGTCGAACCTGGTTAAGACACTCACGGTTAATACACGATCTCGCTTAGTACGCAGATTTTTTTCGAATTCCTTGAACATCACCCATAAGGCTAATGCAAAACGCCACATTTAATAAACGTCATAAAAATTATTTTTATTAGAGATGATTATACCTGTTGTTAGTGAGTTTTTAAATATACGTTATATCACTACTGTATTTTATAATGCATGTTACACGCAAAGAAGGCAAATGAAACTTAAATATTAAACAAATACAACTGCGGTTGTAATTGTTTTATGCTATCTGTGGTTTCTCTTTTGCTAGTTTTTTGCTTATATTAAAAAGAATGACAGATTATAATTGTACTCATTATCACAAGTTCTAAATATGATTTAAACTACTGGATTGTGCTTTAAAGATTTAATATACTTTTTTAAAAATTAGTCTAGAAGAAAAATTATATTTATTGTTTTATTTTCATTGTAACGTATTAAAGCCATGTTTGAATACAAATTAATTTTCAGTTGTTATTCCACTCGATCCGATAAAAGAAACAATTTGTTAAAAGTTCAATACAATTAAATTTTAATCTAAATATATGTAAAAGACACAATTTTTAAAAGCAAACATGTAAATGAAAGGTCTAAAGTTTAGACGATTAGATGTGTAAATGAACCAGTTCCTGTAACATTCTACTACAAATCACATTTAATACGCAAACCCGCTTAATATGCGACTTTTGTTCTTTCATTTGAAACACGTCTTAACCGGGTTCGACTGTTATTTCGAACCAATAAAAATTCCATTTCAAGTTGCTACATCTGCTGGAAGAAATTTATTTATAAATAACCATATCTAATAAGAAAATTATACTGATGAAATAAAAGTTGATTTTTATTTGGAAAAACCGCGAATTCGAGAAAGTCGTGCGGTGACAAACCTGTTTAATGTGCAAGAGATCGCTTAAAATGTTCTCTATAATATGAGTTGACTTCATAAGATTTTCTCATTAAAGTTTTCTTCATAAAATATACATAGGAAACCACATCATTGTTACGTACATATATTTTATTGTTCATTGATTACTTTCTTTATTAGAGCGTATGCATTAAGCTTTTATAGTACTTTACTAAGTTTGGTAGTAACAAAAGGAGATCTGGAGTATCTGGAGACAATTTTGTTGCATGGTAATAACAAATATTTATTTTTTATCTTTATTTTTATTATATATATATATATTTTTTTTACAAACACAAGCTATTCAGAGTACGTCAAACTTGATTATATAAATTTTCTATAACCTATGTTTAAAACATATTCAAGTTGCTGTTATTTATTCTTATAACTTTCGGGTTCATTTGGAATGGATTGACTGACATGGATTAATTGGATTATTTGGTTAGTCGCGAGTTTTATTTAAATGTAAAATTGATTACATTTCGTTTTCAAAAATGCTAGAGATTAATGAATATATGCTATTTTAGATTCCCCGATTTTTTCCACTTCGGTAGTTACTTGGAATCTACATTATTGACACCAGATGTTCAGACTGTTAACCTTTCTATGTTTCGCCAGTAACTATAAAAACAATCTTTTTATCTCGCCTGTCACTTCATGTTGTTCTTTAGAATTTGTGCTAATAAAAATCAGCAAAGAAACCTACAAACGATATTGGTTTATTAAGTGTATATATTTATTTAAAAAGCAATATTTGGTTTCCGAGTCTTCCTGTATAGAAAATGTCCTGGAACTCTACATACAATCTATAAGTGGGGTTTGGGGTAAGTAAAGAATACCTTAAAAAAAAAAATTAGTATTGGAAAATATGGTAGCAAATTATTTACTCAGTCACAAATTCGGCTTCATCTCATTGGAACGAACTTAATGGGAGCATATGGATAGCGTTTTCCATTCTTAGACCAATGTCAGACGGGCGACTTTTTTGCTGCTTTTTTGCCTAAATATTATCCATTCACAATGCTATATCATTGTGAATGGATAATACTTAAGCAAAAAAGCAGCAAAAAAGACGCCCGTCTGACATTGGTCTTAGTCCTCAAATACAAAATGATATCGTCTTGCTGAATTTTTTTTACAGTAATATCTTGATTTACGTAAGTAATTCGTTCCAAGACTATCAACTGAAATCGAGATAAATTTTGGTAAGTAAAAAAAAATTAAGGAATTAAAGTTTACCAAAATTTCCTGAATAATGCTATTTTGTTTAACCCTTTCCGGCGCGGAATACTTCTGTTTATAAACTGGTGAAATAATGGACTGACACCAGAATTTATTAGTGAATTTATTAGAAAATACGCTTAGAAAATAACTTGCCTATTTTCATGTACATTATCAAAAAATTTAATTAAGTATTCTTGGTGCAGTTTGTCAGTTTTGGAATTAAAATTAGGTGTCCTTTTTTAAGGACACCGCCCTCGAAAGGGTTAAGGATATATTACATACAATCAACTTTCCCCTAAAATTTTGTTTGTATAGCAAAAAGTTTTAATACTTCAATAAGTTGTTACTTATAATTTATTGTTCTACAAGCTGCCCCGTTCAAATTTTTGAAAGTATGGAAAAATGCGTCAATGAAATTCTAATCGAGAAACTTCTGTTTTTTCTCCTTCAACTCCATGCAACAGTAAAGTGAGTTTTTTAGGCTTTTTATAGTTGTCACTACTCTTTTTGATCTACGAATCAATAGCATTTGCCTTTCGGTTAATTTTGCTACTGTCATAATCTTCTCCATAGGCTCAATGTCTTCATATGTTTCTTCAATAGAACTTTGCTTTTTCAATTCAATAAGATCATCGATTGTTAGTTCCGGATCATTAGAACTCAGTATAATATTTGTATAGGAAAATATGGCTTAAAATTATGTACTCACAAGGAAGGTCTCCATACGGGCATACTCAGAAAAATCTGAAAACAAAATACAGAATGTTCTTCTCCCATGGGTATATATGTTTATAAAAAAAAATTTGGCGGAACCTCGGTAGAACGTCCGTAAAAAAATAATGAAAATTTCGCTTATTTGGTGACTTCTCACCGTTTGGCGAAGAAATTAATTTTTTAAAAAAATACGCTTGTCGAATACTCTTTAAGGAAAAAACTTTTTATGTGTAGTTTGTTTAAATAAGCTTAATTTAAATAACTTTAGCTTTGTCAGTTTTAGTTTGCTTTAACTATAGTTTTGTCATATATATTTATATGTACTTATAACGAATTTTAACTATCATATTTTACGATTTAAAATAAAATTTAAATTGATTAAAATTGTTCCAAACTCATAAATATGCCCCATCGAGCACTGTCGATTCAACTTTGTTGCTATGGAAACAACTTCTTCGGTATGGAAATGTATTACGGCAGCATTATTCATCTGGCGTTAAAAGTTATTTTTATAACCGATAAAGCCGTTTAAATTAAAAAAATTGTGGATTGGAGAATAAAACATTGGCAAAATTTCGTTCAAATCGGCAACAAGCAACAAGTATAATACAAAATGTAATAATAATAATAATAATAAGTTCTTTTTTCATGGTTTACGTTTAAATTCATTAAATACCGCATATTCTCAAAATCAATTAACAAACAATTTTCAGATTCATTAAAATCTTTTGCTTTTGGCGAGGAAAAGTGCTGCTAGCCAAATTGCGTGCCGCTTTCGTCTTTTCACGTCAATTATTAGAAAGTATTTTATTTTTTTTTACAGATTTTCTACTGTAATTCCGCCGCTAATTTTAACTGATCCTTTATTACATACATGAGTACTTTCACTAGCATTTTTTTCAACATATTCTGAATATGCCCAGTATGGAGACCTTCCTTGTCAGTCACAAATACGGCTCTTTGGAACGTCTCTTTGGAACGAACTTAATGGGAACAGATGGAAAACTCGTACTTTTAAGAGAGATCAGATATTTACATTTGAGTATAGTACAGTGGGGACAGACGCCGCGGTGGGACAGATGCCGCAGAGATTGTGTAGTCGACACTAGCATTCCCTAGACCAATTTTAGAAGTTCGTAGTGTTCCTCCGTGCTTTGTGATGTGTTGTATGCGTTTCCACCACTTAATTGTCAGTATTTACACATTTACATCAGTTTTTATGGCTCGAACCTGCGTGGTAAGTTGCTAAAATTATTCTAATGACGTTTTATTGCATATATTAAGAAAAAGAAACTGAGATTTCATCCCAAAATCGATTGCAACTATAGACTAGACCCTCGTAGAATACAGACACGTGATTGTCTTTCTCTCGCGTCTCTCACATGACACAAAATGGCGGCGCGGCATCGTACCCGCCACTACGGGACAGATGACCTTCCGAGGTTGAGGGACAGATGCCCCAAAATATATTTTTGTTTTTTGGTTCAATAAATTCATCACTGCGATTTAAGTATAACTTACATTTAAATGAATGTATATTAGCGCATTCTGCTACTTATCAAAATATTCTCAGCAACAATGTTGGTTCACCATGTGCGAATAAAGAAAATGTAGGCCGTTTATAATTCTCACCATCTAAACTGTTAAACAAAACCTCTTCCACCCCAATGGTCAAAAGACCTATACAGCCAAGTAAGAGAAAGTAAAAGGATGCAAATATTACAAGCACAGGGTTTATAAACAATAAAAAAAAAAAGAAGAAGGAAATGAAAAACAAAAGAAACTAGAAAGCGTCAAAGAACGACAACTTGCTTGAGGAAAAAAGTAAAATATGAGTCACCTTCCGACAATGGGTAAATTGTTCCTCTTATGGATTCTGATGGCAGAACTGGATTGGAATTTGATGACTCTGAATATGTTGAGTGGCTGGAGTCTTATCAAGGAGCAAAATCTAAAGTGGACAGGATTTAGTGCATCAAATTCAATCGATAGCTGCATGAATTTACTTTTGCAATGGTAATGTGGTGTGACTGTGGGCGAATGGAAATACAGAATCAAAGAATGAGAAGAAAGGTAAAAAATAAACAGACTAGAGCCTAAATAGAATAGAACTAATACTTACATTAAGGGCAAACTGCAATGTTCACCTAGATGTAAACCAGTGATTTATATCTTTTTTGGAATTATGCTGTCTATTGTTTCCAGTAATTATGCTATCCATTCATGCAAATTTAAATAATTTTCTTTTCAATTTCACTTTTTGTCTCAAGGTTTGTTAATAGAGCTTAAACTTTTGCATTTTCGTTAAACTTTTCAAAATTTAGTGATATATATAATTTTTGTAAGTTTACTGTTATTTATTTTCGTTTTAAGCAGTTTGAAAAAATAAAAATGTGATTTGCTTGAAAAAAAAATAAACAGCCTTGCATTTTTCTACATTCGGCATCTGTTCCACACCCCATGCGGCATCTTATCCAGCACATAAAAAATAATATTAAAAAAGGGCCTGTGGGAAAATAACTATGCCTACTTTTTTAAGAGGGCTTTAACTTGTTTAACATAGAAAATACATTCTAAAGAGTTTGATCAATGATTTTTGGCACTTAGTTTGTTGTTTTTTGCTTTATTGTCCATTTTACAAGAAGAAAAGGAAAACTGCAGCATCTGTCCCCAATTTACTATGTATCTGTAAATCTACTTTGAATCTTCAAACAAGTTACAACTGGTGATTGTAGCGATCGTATTCTATTCTGGTTTTATATGATGGATTGAGGACTAAAAATAAAAAACTCTGAAAGTCTAAAAGAGAAATCTTTGAAGAGAGCAAAAAAAGGCAAACGAAAGCACCTGATTTGACACGTTTGGTGTACAATTTCCGACGTGTTTGAGCTATTACTACTAGGGCTAGCACTTCAAGCGTTCTTCTGTTTGTTAAGCTTGACAGTTAAAACATTTTGTCGAAAAAAAAATATTTTCAATTTTTTTATAATTTTAGCTTTTTCCATTTTTAGTCCTCAATTACAAAATGATATCGTCTTCTGAAATTCTCTTAACCTTGATTTACGTAAGTAATTCGTTCCAAGACTAGCAGCGTAAATAGAGATAAATTTAGGTAAGTAAGAAACAAAATTAAGCAATTAAAGTACACCAAAATTTCCTGAATATATGCTATTTTGTTTAATGATATGTTACATACAATCAACATTTCCATAAAATTTCGTTTGTAATATAAAAAATTTGAATACATCAATAAGTTTTTACTAATAGTTTATCGTTCTACAAGCTGCTCCGTTCAAATTTTTGAAAGTGTAAAAAAATGTCGCAATGAAATTCGCACCGACAAACTTTGTTTTTTTCTCAACAGTAAAGTGATTTTTTAGGCTTATTATAGTTGTCACTACTCTTTTTGGTCTTACGAATCAACAGCATTAGTCTTTCGTTTAAATTTTCTACTGTAATAATCTTTTCCATAGGCTCAATGTCTTCATCTGTTCCTTCAATAGAACTTTGCTTCTTCAAATCAATAAGATCGTCGATGGTTAGTTCCGGATAATGAGAATTTAGAACTTCAAAAACATCTTCAGCAATCGTCTCTAAATTATGTTTTGTTCATTTTCGAGAATTTCATCAATTAGTAAAGATACGGAATCACAATATTCAGATGCCCTCACAGTCTCTTGAAAGAAAAGGGTGCCAGTTTTGCCCAAGCATCTTTTATTATTTTTCGTTGAACTTCTCCGATTGAATTCCCTATAACTGTGACGGTATCAGAAATGTTAATTTTTTCCCAGAAGACTTTCATAAACGATTCTATAACTGATCTCACTGCTGCAATCAAATTTGAAAATGAATGTCGCACGCAATTATATTACGTGCGACATTCATTTTCAAATTTGATACTTCCAACATCTTGACCACACCTTTGTCCATGGCATGAAGCAAACTCATAAATTGGTACATTTTCCGATATTGAATAACAATCAGCTTCTGGGATAAAATGTTGCATATACTAACTTTAAAATAATGCGGTTGTTACCCAAGCTTTGGAATTTAAATACCAAATCTCTGGAAGTTTTGACCAGTTTTCATGCCGCGATTTCTTCTTTCGTTGTTATGTAAGAGCTAGTGGGTTCTCTGAACGATAAATCAGAAGAGGTTTTACGTTTGTAATGTTCAGTTGCATTTCCATAAAGAAATAGAGTTCAAATATCCCAGTTAAATTATACTTTTTTCTTTTTGCCTTTTCTATTTGTCTCCCTAATTTGACGATCTCGGAAAACTTTGCATTTACAGAATGTGAAGGCAAAATTTCTAAAAATGTTCAAAGTGCATCTAATTAAAGAAAATCTCTTTCCCTGGTTAGACGACGACTTAAATGCGGTGTGATGAAATCCGATGGCACGTAAGTCGTAGTAGTACTGTATTTGTAATTCTTTAACGCAGTCAATAATATTTGCTCAGGTTATAGTCGTTTTTGAAAATCATCCTCTTCCGTAGCAACAGAGCGGCCTTTACCGAACAATTTCACAGTTTTCTTCAACACAAAAATGCTTGATTGCGCTAAATTTTCTGAATTTGTTATAGAATTCTATTAGAGTTACATATTTTTACTCATGGAATTGAGTTATTACCAGTTCCAGTTGGAGCACTACATCAGACTGATGCTACACATAGGCGACAGAATAAAATCCAGCAACGATCAGTATTATAAAACAGATCTGCCTATGATTCGCATAACAGATTTAGTCGTTTTCTCAGAAAGCACACAAAAGTTCTGTTTACTAACGCCTTGACCTCCAGAATTAACTTCGCCGCTGAAGGGCTATATACCAGACTATGCGGTGTAAATTTTTTTTCATAAAACTCACCTTCGACGAGTGCCCTGTTATATGAATTGCGTATCACAGACAAATCTGGTTCAAATATGCAACCATTACTGTGTAGTGAACGACGTAGGGAGTGTACGTCGTGGTCGTTGATTATTGGAGTGAGATGACATTCGCAGCGTACATCCTGGATGTCAAGGGGTTAAAGTTCATTGCAAAGCTGAAAATCTGGAAAGACTCTTGTGAGAAAATGGCGATCACTTTCAAAACTTTCTTGAGCGTGCTTTTTTAAAAAAATGGTGACTATAAACATAAAATAGTTTAATGTAGGAAGGAAATTTAGAATATTTTGTCAGAATCCCTTGTGCAATATAATAAACAAGTGAACATAATAGTTGAGAAATTTAGAAATTAAGAGAAAATCTATTTACTTTTGTTTTTGTCGAAAACGCTCTGCCCAGTTTAAGACAATTTTAAACACATACCATTAGAGTTGGTTTAAGATAATCTAATATATAACTAGTCGGATGTACCAATCCCAAAACTTTCTTCTATCTCATACATGTTAATACTTCAAAATTCGCTATCACACTGCCAAAATTAAATGGCAATCTATGCATCTCATGAGGATTCTAACGATATGCAATTCCGTGCATTAGTTCTTGAGATATGACTATCGCTGAAATCGTCTAAATTCAGCAAAATTCTGCCTAGCAGCGCCACCTATTGGGTGATTTATACTAAATCCTAATCAGCAACAATTTATGTCAACGTCCGACTGAATCTGAAGTTTGGAGAAAATCCGTACATTAGTTTTTGAGATAGAGCAATAGCGAAAATCGTGAAAATTTCTGCATAGCAGCGCCACCTATTGGGTGATTAACACCAAAACCTAATTAACAACAACTTGTGTCAACATACAACTAAATCTGAAGTTAGATGAAAATTGGTCCATTAGTTCTATTGATAGAGCTATTGAGGCAATCGTGGAAAAGGCAGCAGAGAAGCGCCACCTGTTGGGCGATTTACACCAACACCTAATCAGTAGCAAGTCATATCAAGGACTAACTTAATCTGAAGTTTTATGAAAATCCGTGCGTTAGTTCTTAAGATAGAGCTATTGGGGAAATCGTGTAAATCCTGCAAAATTCATCATAACAGCGCCACCTGTTGGGCGATTTACACCAAAACGTAATCATAATCAATTCATATCAAGGACTAACTAAATCTGAAGTTTGATCAAAATCCGTGCATAAGTTCTTGAGATAGAGCTATTGCGAAAATCGTGAAAAATGCAGCATTGCAGCGCCACCTGTTGAGCGATTTACACCAAAAACTAATCCGCATCAATGTGTATTAGGCACTAACTGAATATCAATTTTTATTAAATTCCGCGCATTAGTTCTTGAGATAGAGCGCCCACAAAATTTGTGTCACATACACACAGACAGACAGACAGACAGACAGACTCACAGAGTCACAGACAGACATTTTGTAAAAACATGTTTTTTGGAATCTCTGACCCCTAAAACGTGTAAATCCGTCGAAAACCGGAATTCGAAAATTTTCATGAATCCAATACTTTCTTCTTGTAAAGATAGAAGAAAGTAAAAATTAAAATTTGTCTGTCTGCCTGTAATTCGATACAAATCCACAGTTTGGATACCGGAATTATAAAATGTTACGTACATGGGTATTAAAACACGGCCAAGGTAACTAAAGTAATCCAGAATCGAAATAATATACAGTTAGTTTTTAATTAATAAAAACCACCAATTTAACCGCAATTTCCCATCAAATTTAAGCAATTTTCGTTATAGCAGTTGCAAAAATTAAAAATCATCAGTAAGATTCTTACAACAACAATTACTTTTCTATTGCAAGATTTCCGCGTGAAAAATGAAAATGAAATAAATAGTTTGACGATTTAAAAGAAAAGCGAATATTATGTAATCACTTTTCTATTGCAAGATTTCTACGTGAAAAATAAAAATGAAATAAATAGTTTGACCAAATTTTAAAAAAGGAAATATTACGTCATATCAGAAATGTAATGGACGTCAGCAGATGAATATATAACGTCATTTGTGTTTGAGAAAAAGTTTTGAAACATGATGAAAGCCAGATTATAGACATATTGGCGTATTTTAACATTTTGAGGTTATCTGAATTGTTTTCGATGTTTTTTAATCTATTCCATATATATACGTATGTGTATGCATGTATATTAGAATTTCCACAAAGGTTTAGGTCCTTAGTGCTCATTCTTGGTGAAGAACTGAGAATAAAAAGGATATTACAGAATAAAGATAGCTTTATTGTTTTTTTTTATTGTTTGTTTTATGCTGTATCTTTAATTTTGAAACTGATTTTTCAAAAGAAACATTCTTAAAATTCCGGGCAACGCCGGATGCTTTAGCTAGTTTTTAATAAATGAACGTAAAAATAACAACAGAATTAAAGCATTTGTAAGTTTGGGGGTTGACTTCGTTCCTTGACGAGAAATCCGTAATTCCTTTTTTCCCTTTACGTTTAGATATTTTAAGTCACTTAGGATGAATATATTTTATAAATTATTTAAATCACTAGAAAATTTATGTTATTAAATTTCAAAATACTGGCGAGGACAGCGTACCCCCTCCCCTTCCTTACTGGTGGCCATGATATTACATTATATGTCATTTAAAACACTCTAACAACTCTTATCTAGTGACAAAAATTTTGAACGCATTAAATACTCAAATTTTAGCAGCGGTATTAACATGATTCGTTGAAATATGCAGTACTATAAGAACGATCTCTAAAAGTTTAAACATAAAAATCAAACACATCTCTAAACCTTACACATAATTAACAGTAATTACCCAGATTATATAATTAATTATTTTTCCTATGAATTATTAGCATTCTTAAGAATATTATTGTGATAATAAGGTACTACTGAGCAAGTCTGAATATAATGTAATTTATATGAATGTCAAAATTGAATAGATATGGCTAGCACATAAAATAATTTTAAACGTATAATTAGCACTGCAATGTGAAAACGTTGCATACACTTTGACTTAATGAATCAGGCAAATTCCTTAATTATGTCAGCATGGTATTAAAGGGCTATAAAAAGTCATTAATGTTAATAATTTAAGAACTATAAAGTGTTCACTAAAGTCCTGTCTACCCTTATTATCTTGCGATCGACAAATATAGTCGTGAACTTGGTGTCAATTATAGTAAAACGGCTATGCGTTACCCGATGAGATCGCTTACAACGCTACCTTGCAGCAAACTGCTGAGCTAGTGTTGCTATCTCGAAAACGGTACAAGATGTGAAAAAAGGACAATTATAAAGATTTTTATTAGTCTTTCATTTAGTAGGAGTTGATGTTTTACACTTAAAATTGAATTCATTAAAAGTTTATTTTTACAGCCTATCATCAGCTTAAATACACCATTAAATGTGTGCAGACGTGTAGCATTATTCGAAAGACGCACATTTATTAATAAAATTATCACAAGAAACAAGTTACAGTTTATTCTCATGAGAAAATTAAGATGCATTGCTGCTGAAGGTGGACACGTTAAGCAATTTTCACATGATTTTTTTAATTAAAATAAGCTATATCTAGCATACATGTGTTACTTTTATAGGTAAATGAACGTCAGTCATATAATGCCACATTTCTGCATGCAATAACTAGTAGCGTATTTAAGTTGATAATAGGCTACAAAATATTGTATTTCAGGGCTTCTAATAAACTTGTTTTTTGATATGAAACACAATTCTATGCTAAATCAAGAACACTCTATAACTTTGAAACTGATTTTTTACTTTCCTATATCTATAACAAAAAAAAATTTAAATTGAGAAAAATTTCGACATCAGGTTTTCGACGAATTTGCACGTTTTAGGGTTCCGAGACCGCGGAAAACAATCTTATACAAAATGCCTGTCTATAAGTGTGTTCGTGTGCCGTCATTGTGCCATCTAAAAGTGTATAAAGTTAGCCATACAATTTTACCAAATTTCATATAGGGTAAATCTAGGCTAGTTGGCCATAGCTTTTAAAGACTAAAATAAAAATTCAAAGAATACAAATACAAGAAATATTTATTAATATTTTAAATTCTTATACATATATTCATAATATTTTAAGCAAAAAGTAATTAAACATTGAAAACAAAAAGTGTTAAACAAAATTGTAATTAAAATGGCAGATGGCCATCTCTCTTTAAAGCCGAAAAGAGATGACCATCCAATACAAGAAAGAAAAAGTTAATTTAAATAGCAAAAAAATAGCACATTTCATATAGTTAATCATGAAAAAAGATATAGCAATTTGTAAAGATGCAGCTATATGATGGAAAATGAGTAAAGAAAACTCGAATAAACAAAACTTGAAGTATAAATTAAATCTACTAAAAAACAACTTTTCAAAAATAAAAAAAAGCCAAAAAAAAAAGAAAAGAAAAAAGGTGAAAGTTGTGGCTAAAAAATAGTGTGATATCAAATTTCCAAGAAAATACTATGGTACTTATTTAACATTTTTTTATGAAAAATTTACCATATGTAATTCGAGTACCTAAGTATGCGTTGACAGAAAGCCTTTTCTCCTTTACTAAATACATCATAACGTGTTTCTGAAAATTAATTTTTTATTAATTATGCATGATGGGCTTGGCGGCCATCTTTCTAAGCACACAAGTACGTTGTTAAGATCGGAAGTACGAAATTGCTGGTAAAGCAAACATTTTATGCTTTTAATTTATGGAAATGTGTACCCAGAAATTTGTGTCTTAAAATAAAGCTGAAAAAACTTCCGGTTTCATCTTATAATTTTTTTTTTTTTCGGACAGGGTTTAATTAATTTTTTAAAGCAGTAAAAATCAATTTGTTTATTCAAAATAAAAGTCTTTCTTAATTTATCTGTCTGTAGCTAAAACTAGAAGTTCGTAATTCTTAATAATGCAAACATACTACGAGCTTATGTGCTTAGAAATTTGTGTAAAATATGGAAAGATGGCCGCCAAGCCCATCGTGCATAATTTTTAAAAATTTAATTTTCAGAAACACGTTATGATGTATTTAGTAAAGGAGAAAAGGCTTTCTGTCAACGCATACTTAGGTACTCGAATTACATATGGTAAATTTTTAATAAAAAATGTTAAATAAGTACCATAATACAAGCTTGGAAATTTGATATCACACTATTTTTTAGCCACAAGTTTCACCTTTTTTCTTTTCTTTCTTTTTTTTTTTTTTTGCTTGGCTTTTTTTACTTTTGAAAAGTTGTTTTTCAGTAGATATCAGTTCTTTTTTTAAAACAGATTATATATAATTGAAATAATTCTACTCGCTAAAATTAGTCCCTGTATAGCCTTTATAAGCAGGGAGCAAACACAATAGTATACATTTTGTTTACCTATCATTCATTGTTTAGAGTATTTAATAATTTAAAAGTAAGGAAAGTCAATTTCTTCTTTCAAAGTATCAGCCTTTCTC
Source organism: Maratus speciosus (assembly GCA_963932465.1). NCBI lineage: Eukaryota > Metazoa > Arthropoda > Arachnida > Araneae > Salticidae > Maratus > Maratus speciosus. Next base: position 196,064,615 of record OZ010792.1, on the reverse strand, counting down.
AATTTATATCTCCTTAAAATTTTCTATGAAGGATGAAAATTTAGTAAAAAACAGATAGAGTCGAAAAAATATATATTTACTGTTTGTCTGTCAGTTAATTGCTTGTTCTAACTTTTTTTGCTGATGTTTTTGCAAAATAAATTTACCTTTACAAATACCTACGGCTAATCCGAGAATGAAGCCCCGCAGGCATCTAAAGAATCGAAGATCTGTTTAAAGATCTGTAAATCTAGCAATTCTAGACATAACGAAGAAACATTTTTGATAAAAGAATCTAAAAATTTAAAGATATAAACTGTACATATAGCTTCATCTTCATTTAGATCATGTTATAGAGAAGAAAGAATAAATAAGTAAATTTACTCAAGTCTGTTTATCCATAGCTATTTGCATAAATGTGAGAATATAATTTCATATAAAAATTCCCCTAAATTGTTTATCTTTAATAGTCTGTTATTAAAGCCGCATATATATTATAATTATTTTTTTTCGGTTAAAAACTGCCTCAAATCTATAGTTTTATCATTCGTCAAATTTGTTTTATGTTTTCTTTAATACCCAGATACCTTTTCTTAACTCTGACAAAAGATCACAGACATACTGAAGTTATCCAAATACTTATATCTTTCTATCGTATTTCCTTTTTTGAGGGAGGGGGGAGGGGAGAGGAAGAGCACTCAAGAACTTCGTTTTGTTCTTAGAATTCTGAAAATCCTTGAAAAGATCCTTGAAAAGATCTACCTACATAAGCCTTGTTGCAGAATTTTCATTAGCTAAGAGTTGCATCAAATTATACATCATGTGAATCTATTAAATTACTTTTGTAAAATACTAGATGGGAGCCATTGATATTTCCAGAGCATTTGTCTACATTTTAAACTTGAGTCATTTACAACTATTCATTAATTTTCTATACGAATTAAAGAAGTCGTTGTTTCCATCGCAACTGTACCTTTCACTATTGCTTGTTTGTTTGTTTTAATGAACACACACATCAGATCACCTGGGGATCACGGCGGGATTCGAACCCTCCCCCACCTACGCTCTCAAGCGTTTAGCGGCGTGGTGTCTTATCAACTCAGCCACGGTGTGCCACTATTGCTTTCTCTAATACCCAGATACTCAAATTTAACCACCTGCGATTAGAATCATGCTCATAGCAGAGAACATGATTATATGTAAGAGTGGTGACATATGCACAAGTCATGTACTCATATTCAAGTTTTTGTCCAAAGTACGGTAACTCAGTTTTCAGTAATAGACGTGGAAGATTTCGATTAAACTAAATAGAAAAGTTAATAAACATTGGCTTCCTGATTTGATTTTATTCAAAATCGTCTTAACCAACCAAAGTTAATGTCCGGGATCGAGATAAATTTTTTTCTGTTAGTAAAATTAGATTGACCAATCAGTAGCCTCCATCCTTGCAGGCCTTTCGGTATTTACTACAAACCTAAAAAAGTTCACAAAAATGCAGGCTTCTGGTTGATCAATCTCATCTCGCTAATAGCGAAAAATCTATATTGATCCCGGCCTATTCGACGCCCTGTAAATATTCGATAAAGCCTTGACTCGCGTCAGGAAAACGTCATACAAAGAAGGAAAAACAAAGAAGAAAAATCATTCACTATCTCGTTCATATCCACGAGCAAATGAATGATTTTCTTTCTTTGCTTTACCTGCTTTGTGTGATGTTTTCGTGACGTGTGACAAAACTTTATCAAATATCAAAGGAGCGTTGGCTTATTTCACCACCATAAAGCTATGAAAGGAGAGGAGCAGACATGTCATTCTTCCCATGTGAAAAACTAGATACCAAAAAAAGAGTTCTTTCCCCCTCTTCTGCCCTTTTCTCTCTTGATTTTGACCGATAGCAGCCCATTTAACAGTCTCCAGTGCAAGATGCCGCTATGTATGGCGGGCACAGGAGGGAGGGTGTTAGTGCGACCAATGACATAATAGGCCAGTTCATGACGTTAAAAAGTCACACGGAGTTGGATCATCTTTACACGATGATTAGTACAAAGCGGCGCTTCGATTTTTTTGTCGTTATTGCCGTGTACAGATAATCAACTCCGTGTGACGTGATGAGCTCGCCTTGTATGTCGTTGATCACAGTTTAGGAACAGCTTCAAATGACGTCACATATATCTACTCCGAGGCTAACAAGAAAGACAGGCTACCGCGGTGGGTCCTAACAGTAAGGAACCATTTTTTTACCGAATTGTAACTGATTGTGAGAAGTGGGTACTATACCGTAATATGAAGCATCAAATGACCTTGCGCCGATGATGCAGAGGGTGATCCATCGACCTAAACAGGGGGACTCCAATCCAAAAATGTTTTGCTCAGTGTATGGTTTAATGCCAATGGAATAACCAACTAGGAGGTCCTCGCACCAAACCAAATGATCAAGGCAGACTTCTACTGTCAACAATTGGACAAATTCTGAACAAAACTCACGTCTAAGCGGCCAGCACTCATCAGTCGTTGAGGTGTTCTCTTTCAACACGATGAAGCCAGGTCTCATGTTGCTTTAAGGACTCGGCAAAAATTACTGGACCTTAGTTGGGAACTTTTACTTCAGCCGACGTATAGCCCCGACCTTGCACTTTCGATTGATCACCTTTTTTGATCGTTACACAACGCTTTTACTCAGCGAACCTTCAATGATGAGGAGACTGTAAAAACGGCGTTACAACATTATTTTGATTCTAAAAGAGAGAGGTTTTATCGGCGTGGGATTAACTTACTGTCAGACAGATGGTAAGAAATCATACATAATGATGGTGCATGCGAGAATTCATAGATGTTTAACTTTTTTGTTCTCCGACTTTCTGTTTTCGCTAAAAAACGGGTAGAACTTTTGCACTCACCCAATATATTGTTTTGCACAACCAGCACAGTGATCCTAATCAAATTCTATTTACTCGGAATCTGTAGAATCCGATAATTTAAATGTATTTTGTTTTCTTCGCTACTGGAATTGTCGAGTTTTTTTCTCTCGTTAATTGTAGGTTTATTACGTTAATTTAGTTTATTTATCAACTTTATCAGTTTCTGTTATGAAAGTTTCCGACGTTTTTCAGTATTTTCTGAAACTAATAAATCGTTAGGTCTTATTATATTATCATTATTATTATCAAAATATTTATATTAGTTAAAATTTAAATAATTATGTCAAATAATATATTTATAAACGTAAATGGTATAAATTTATTTTAAATTTAATTATATTTAGTTAAAATCATCTCTAAATATAATTTTGAAATATTGATTAATGGTGGCCACCTCTCCTGAAATTGAAGGAATGATGGTCGCCCAATTTAAAGCATCAATAGCCATTGCACGTCTTTGTTTTAGTCTTAGAAGTAAAGATTAGATTATATACGTGCCTTAAAAATCCATATAGTAAAAAATATATATAACGTACGTACTGCAAAACATTCAGATACCTAAGTCAAAAAAATATACAACCACCTATTTAATTAATATTAAAATTGGACTTACTTTTTATAATCTAAAAGCACAACTGCACGTCGCAATAAATAAAGTCGCTGAACTAATTCATACGAACAATGTTTATATTACAAGCTATGATCAATATGATATTTGGAGATATTTAGACTGGCCATTTCTCATCTATGGCCATCTATCCTAGAGTTACCCTATGTTTTTCGATATGGCAAGCAGGTCCTCCTTGAATTTTAAAATGTTCCGCCGGAAGGGGCGCTGTAATAGTGTCTTTTGTGCTATTTTTATTAATGTATCTTCAAAAAATGTACGAAGTTATGCATAGAATCGAAACAAATTTCATGTGTATGTTTTTTGCTATCTAAAGCATATCCCATTTGAATTTTGAAATATTCCACCGGAAGGGGGCGCTGTAATAGTCATTTTTATGTATATTTCTTTATTTTTCGTAGTTCTGTTACACATCGGCTGCTCGTAACGAGACAGGAAGCTCGCATCCTTCTAAGACAGCTAATCGCAAATAGCTGACAAACAACGGAATAATGAAAAGTATTAGTTTTATTAAATATCATGATCGAGATTAACTCGGTTTTACTCAGACTAGTTGACTGAAGCAGAAATTGAATGTAAAAATCAAAGTTGGTATAGTATTGAACTAATAATATTGAAGAATTAGCATTTGTAACTACTTTTTGAAATATTAAGATGTACGAGATAGAAGAAAGTTTTGAGATTGGCACATCCAACGAGTCTTGTGCCATTATATCTTATATCTTGTGCCATTTTCGATAAATGAACGCTAGCTCCGCTATTTTCCACTACCTGACACTATAAGCCGTCTCATCGCGTACTGCATAGTCACCTTTTTATAACTAGTCACCAAATACATGATTATAGTTGACATATGTTTTGAAGTTAATGGGGCTAGACAAGACATTACTGGTCACACTGTAAAATTTTAAAAAATGTTATAAGATATGTTATTTGCAATGGCTTAAAATTTTAAACAGAAAAAAACTGTTAAGAAATTTACTAAACTACGAAATATCATGCAAATCTTAGCAAAATTACATCTGCTGGCATGCTTATGTATTCCTTATGTATGTATGCAGTCATATGTCAAACCTGTAAATGACTTTAATTATTGTTTTTCTATTGTTTTATTTCCTTTGTTATTTAACGTCGTTGGTTTTCTGGGGCTGCTCTCTTGCCACTTTGCATTTGGCAGAGGGGATTTTTCTGCCGGGGTTTTCTGCCTTTGCCATTTTTGGTTGGCTCCCGGGTAGAATGTTTATGCTTATGTATTCCTTAATCTACTAAAAAACAACTTTTCAAAAGTAAAAAAAAAAAGAAAAAGAAAAAGAAAGAATGAAAGAAAGAAAAGAAAAAAGGTGAAAGTTGTGGCTAAAAAATACTATGATATCAAATTTCCAAGCTTATATTATGGTACTTTTTTAACATTTTTTATTAAAAATTTACCACATGTAAGTCGAGTACCTAAGTATGCGTTCATAATAAGCCTTTTCTCCTTTACTAAATACATCATAACGTGTTTCTGAAAATTTATTTTTTTTTAAATTATGCATGATGGGCTTGGCGGCCATCTTTCCATATTTTACACAAATTTCTAAGCACACAAGTACGTTGTTAAGATCGGAAGTTCGAAATTGTTGCTAATGCAAACATTTTATTCTTTTAATTTATGAAAATGAGTACCTAGAAATTTGTGTGTTAAAATAAAGCTGAAGTAACTTCAGGTTTCATCTTATGATTCTTTTTTTTCGGAGGGGGTTAATTAATTAGTTAAAGCAGTAAAAATCAATTTGTTTTTTGAAAATAAAAGACTTTCTTAATTTATCTGTCTGTAGCTAAAATTAGAAGTTCAAAATTCTTAATAATGCAAACATATTACGAGCTTGTCTGCTTAGAAATTTGTGTAAAATATGGAAAGATGGCCGCCAAGCCCATCATGCATAATTTTAAAAAATTTAATTTTCAGAAACACGTTATGCTGTATTTAGGAAAGGAGAAAAGGCTTATTATGAACGCATACTTAGGTACTCGACTTACATATGGTAAATTTTTAATAAATAAGTACCATATGTTAAATAAGTAATGTTAAATAAGTACCATAATATAGGCTTGGAAATTTGATATCACACTATTTTTTAGCCACAACTTTCACCTTTTTTCTTTTCTTTTCTTTTCTTTTTTTTTTCTTTTTGGCTTGTCTTTTTTTTTACTTTTGAAAAGTTGTTTTTTACTAGATATCGGTTCTTTATTTTAAGCAGATTATATATAATTGAAATAATTCTACTCGCTAAAATTAGTCCTTGTTTAGCCTTTGTAAGCAGGGAACAAACACAATAGTATACATTTTGTTTACCTATCATTCATTTTTTAGAGAAATTAATAATTGAAAAGTAAGGAAAATCAATTTTTTCTTTCAAAGTATCAGTCTTTTTCAATTTATATCTCCTTAAAATTTTCTATGAAGGATGAAAATTTAGTAAAAAACAGACAGAGTCGAAATAAAATATATATTTACAGTTAGTCTGTCAGTTAATTGTTAGTTCTAACTTTCTCTTGCTGACTGTTTTGCAAAATAAATTTACCTTTACAAATACCTACGGATAATCCGAGAATGAAGCCCCGCAGGCATCTAAAGAATCGAAGATCTGTTTAAAGATCTGTAAATATAGAAATTCTAGACATGATGATGAAACATTTTTGATAAAAAAATCTAAAAATTTAAAGATATAAACTGTACACATAACTTCATCTTCATTTAGATCGTGTTATAGAGAAGAAAGAATAAATATGTAATTTTAGTCAATTCTGTTTATCCATACTTATTTGCATAAATGTGAGAATATAATTTCGTATGAGAATTCCCCTAAATTGATTATATTTAATAGTCTATTATTAAAACCGCATATACATTATAATTAAATTTTTCCTGTTAAAAATTGCCCTGTTAAAAATTGCCTAGTCTTATCGTTCGTGAAATTTGTTTTATGTTTTTTTTAATACCCAGACACCTTTTCTAAACTCTCACAAAAAATCACAGACACACTGAAGTTATCCAAATACTTATATCTTTCTATCGTATTTCCTTTTTTGAGGGGGGGGGGGTGAGGAAGAGCGCTTAAGAACTTCGTTTTGTTCTTAGAAGTCTGAATTAATCATTGAAAAGATCTACCTACATAAGTCTTGTTGCAGAATTTTCATTAGCTAAGAGTTGCAACAACTTATACACCATGTGAATCTATTAAATTACTTTTGTAAAATACTAGATGGGGGCCATTGATATTTCCAGAGCATTTGTCTATATTTTAAGCTTAAGTCATTTACAACTATTCATTAATTTTCTACACGAATTAAAGAAGTCGTTGTTTGCATGGCAACTGTACCTTTCACTATTGCCTGTTTTTTGTTTTAATGAACACATATATCAGATCACGTGGGGATCACGATGGGATTCGAACCCGCCCCCAGCTACGCTCTCAAGCGATTAGCAGAGTAGTGTCTTATCAACTCAGCCACGGTGAGCCACTATGGAGGATATTCCATCTACGTTATGATCACGTGGTCAAGGTAAAAACTTCTAGCGTAAAGAAGGGAGGGCTCCGTAGACGTAATATAAATCCTCACCACCCAGTGAAACAGTTCATGCGGAAAAACTGTAGTAGCCTCCCTTCTAATCAGTTTGAAGTTCTTTGGGTAAATTACCATTATCACGTGACTTTTTTCAGCCTCGAACCCAGATTTGAAATAAAGTCCATTGCTTTCTCTAATACCCATATACACAAACTTAACCAGCTGCGCTTAGAATCATGCTCATAACAGAGAACATTTATATGTAAGAGTGGTGACTTATGCACAAGTCGTGTGCTCATATTCAAGTTTTTCTCCAAAGTACAGTAACTCAGTTTTCAGTAATAGACGTGGAAAATTTCGATTAAACGAACCAGAAAAGTTAACAAACACTGGCTTCCTCATTTGATTTTATTCAAAATCGTCTTAACCAACCAAAGTTAATGTCCGGGATCCAGATAATTTTTCTATGTTAGTAAAATTAGATTGATCAATCAGTAGCCTCCATCCTTGCATGCTTTTTGGTGTTTACTGCAAACATCAAAACGTTCGCAAAAATGTAGGCTTCTGGTTGATCAATCTCATCTCGCTAATAGGGAAAAATCTATCTTGATCCCGGCCTGTTCAACGCCCTTTAAATATTCGAGAAAGCCTTGACACGCGTCAGGAAAACGTCATACAAAGAAGGAAAAACAAAGAAGAAAAATCATTCATTATCTCGTTCATATCCACGAGCCAATGAATGATTTTCTTTCTTTGCTTTGCCTGCTTTGTGTGATGTTTTCGTGACGCGTGCCAAAACTTTATCAAATATGAAGGGAGCGTTGGCTTATTTCACCACCATAAAGCTATGAAAGGAGAGGAGCAGACATGTCATTCTTCCCGTGTGAAAAACTAGATACCAAAAAAAGAGTTCATCAAAACGTTCGCAAAAATGTAGGCTTCTGGTTGATCAATCTCATCTCGCTAATAGCGAAAAATCTATCTTGATCCCGGCCTGTTCAACGCCCTTTAAATATTCGAGAAAGCCTTGACACGCGTCGGGAAAACGTCACACAAAGCAGGCAAAACAAAGAAGAAAAATCATTCATTGGCTCGTTCATATCCACGAGGGAATGAATGATTTTGTTTCTTTCTTTTGCCTGCTTTGTGTGATGTTCTCGTGACGCGTGTCAAGGCATTATCAAATATCTAGGGGGCGTTGGCTTATTTCACCACCATGAAGCTGTGAAAGGAAAGGAGCAGACATGTCAATCTTCCCGTGTGAAAAACGAGTTATTTCCCCCTCTTCTGCCCTTTTCTCTCATGATTTTGACCGATAGCAGCCCATTTAGCAGTCTCCAGTGCAAGATGCCGCTATATATGGCGGACGCAGGAGGGAGGGTGTTAGCGCGACCAATGACATAATAGGCCAGTTCATGACGTTTAAAAGTCACACGGAGTTGGATCATATTTACACGATGATTAGTACAAAGTGGCCCGCCGATTGTTTTGTGTCCATTGCCGTGTACAGATAATCAACTCCGTGTGACGAGGTGAGCTGGCAACAGTTTAGGAACAGCTTCGAGGCTAACGAAAAAGACAGGCTACCGCGGTGGGTCCGATTGTTCTTTTTTTAGAGACCGCTGGAGTCACGTGATGCTCGAATGCACCAATGAAGTTGTGCGAAAAGAGCATCACGTGACTCCAGCGGTCAGTATAAAAATGACGAATCGACCAACCGCGGTAGCCTGTCTTTCTCGTTAGCCTCGGAACAGCTTCAAATGACGTCATCTATATCTACTCCGAAGCATACGAAAAAGACAGTCTACTGCGGTGCTACAGCGTCTAGAATATATAGTGTGGAAATAGGCTATCCCAGTAATACTAAAAAAGGTGCTAAAATATTGGATCTCTTAAATTTCAAACGATGCTGAAATCCAATGAGTCGATCACAGCGATATCTGCAGGATATTTCCCAAAACTCCAAGACGATATGGTCTAGACGCTGTAACATTTTTTTTTTCACATTTTATTAACATACATCTGACCTGTGTGCTTGGCGTCAAACCCGTTGTATTAATACGATGTTTACTTTGAAATTTGAAAATATATCGCAGATGTCGGTGCGATCAGCTCCCTGGATTTCAGCGTCAGTGCACATTTAAGGGATACACCTTTTTAGTGGTTCTTGGATAGCAAATTTCCACATTATATATTCTATAGGCTGTAGCGGTGCATTACACGTGTCTCTCTCTTTCTTCTTTAAAAAATATTCTGCAGATGTCGATGCAAATGACTGTTTGGAATTCATCATTGTTGTACATTTAAGGGATTCAATATTTCCGCGCTTTTTTAAGTATTGCTGGGATAGTCGATTTCTAAAACATATAATCTAGACGCTATAACGGAGCTATAGTTTCTAGAAGATACAGATTAAAAATCGGCTTATTAAAAAGGTGCTAAAAATTGTATCCCATAAATGTTGAACGAGGCTGAAAGACGAATGTCGATTAAAGCGATAGATGGTAATTCCAACGTAACTATTTCAAAAGAAATCAATTGAGAAAACATTTCGCTCAGAGAATATCTAGAAAATATTGCTGCTATCGACATTTGTCATTCAGTATTTTTCAATATTTATGGAATTCAATTTTTAGCACTTTTTAAAGAATTACTGGAATAGCCGGTTTCCACACTATGACCGTGATCCAGGTAGATTTTTCTCTGGTATCATAACGAGATTGACCAATCAGAAGCCAGAATTTTTGCTAACTTTTCACTGTTTGCAAAAATGTACCTTGATCCCGGTCTATATTTCTAGACGCTATAAATGAGCTCAGTAATAGTACAGAAAGCAAACTCCGTATTTTGATACATTAGGACCGGGATCTAATTGGGAACAAGTGTGTCTCTATAACGAAGTAGCGACATACGGCCAATAAATGTTTATTGGTAAAAGTGATAAAAACAAATCGTTAAAGGTCTTTGCGAGCGTGTCATTATCGCCAGGCTAATGAAGTTGAATTATTTCCCTAGTCTAAAAGAGATCGTCCATGCGCGTATCGTCTAATGGAGGATATTCCAAATATGGGTTCGAGTCTGAAAAAGTCACGTGGTACCGGTAATTTACCCAAAGAACTTCTAACTGATAAAAAGGGAAGCAGTAAACTACTACTGCTTTCTCCCATGAACTGTTTCATTGGCTAGCGGGGATTTACATTACGTAGACGAAGCCTCCCCTTCTTTACGGTAGACTTTCTTACCTTGACCACGTGATCATAACGTAGATAGAATATCCTCTATTCAAGAAAGTGGATTGCCGTACTTTCGACAAAAACTTGAAATGAGCATGCCTCCTGTGCATATATCACCACTCTTTTGTATAAAGGCTCTCTGTTATGGTGTTGTTTCTGAGCGCTGTTGATTAAATTTCAATATTTGTGTTTTAGAGTGAGCAATAGAGAAAACTACTGTTACTATGGAAACAACAACTTCTTTAATATTGAAATTCACTACAAAAGTATCTCATAAAAGTTTTATGAGAAAAAAGAAAAAGAAGATATTGAAATTTATAGCAAATGAGGTCAGAATCAGTGCCTTAAATAGTTTCGAATATGTACTGTTGTTATGGCATCAATACCCTTCCTGGATGGCGACATTTCTATTTCCACTAGACTTCTGTTCTAGCGTACTTCAGAAACTGTTCTAGCATCCTTAGAGCCGTTCTGATTGGCTGGTCCGATTCAGATGAAGTGGCTAGACGTTCGAGCACCGTTTGCACATATTCGGATGTTTGTTTTCAGCTATTTCGTTTCTGATACTACATGAGTTTGATTTGAATAATTTTTTTTTCCATTTTTAGATGATGAAACTGTTATTTTTTATTTGAAAATATTCAAAAATACCTGTATAAAACAAACCTCCATCATTTCCATACCAACTGTTTTTTTTTTTCCAAACATTTCAACTTAAAGACCGTTTCATAAATTTTAAATGTTATTTATATTAAAAATTATAAAAAAAAATATATAATTTATATTAAAAATGCTTTGTCACTTTAAACCGCTGCAATTGCATGGGGAATATTCATCCCTAAACCATGAAAAAAGATATAAAACCAGGGTTATTTTTGATCTATTTATATTTGTAACACTGATAATAAAAATAAACCTGAAAAGTATTCTTTTTTTAGCACTGAATATGGAATTTTTAAATATGTTTCATGGAGGTATTGGAGGATTCAGGGGACAGTTAGGCGGTATTCCACCCCCTCCCCCACCCCCCACCCCCCCCCCAAAAAAAGTTTATGATTTTATATTTTTTCATGATTTAGATATGCAAATTCTCCCTGCAACTGCGGCGTTTTATAAGTGAAAATGCGTTTTTAATATACATTATATATTTTTTAATAATTTTTAATACAAATAACATTTAAAATTTATGAAACAGTCTTTATGACTTTATCTTAAGTGATTAAAAAAAAAACTGTTTTAGTATGGAAATGACGGAATTGCGTTTTATACAGGTATTTTTGAATACTTTCAAGTAGAAAACAGCAGTTTCATTATCTAAAAATGGAAACTAATTTATTCAAATCAAACTTATGTAGCATCAGAAACGAAATAGTAACTGAAAAGAAATATTCGAATATGTGCAAACGATGCTCGGACGGCTGGCCACTTTATCTGGAGCGTGCTAACCAATCAGAACGGCTCTGAAGGGCGCTAGAACAGAAGTCTAGTGGAATTAGAAATACCGCTCCTGGATGTGGTAATGCAAAATTGTGTTCAACATAATTGGCCGCAATCTAGATAGATTTTTCGTTGTTAGCGAAACGAGATTCATCAATCAGAAGCCTGCTTTTTTGCGAACTTTTCGCTGTTCGCAGAAATGCTATTGATTGGTGAATCTCGTTTCGCTAACAGCAAAAAATATATCTGGATCCCAACCTAGATTTCTACTGCAATTCATCCATGGCACTAAGAAAATTACTCAAAACTTTTATGACATAGTCCGGGATCCAGAAGCAGCAAAAATTCTCAAATATGTTGGCTTCTGATTGGTCAAACACATTTCGCTAACAGCGAAAAATCTATCTGGATCTCGGCCTTAGTTTTCTTCGATGAAATCAATGCAAAAGGATAATACAGAAGAATAGTATATGATTTCTAAAATGTTTTGGCGGATTTATCGCTGTTTGGCATAATTTGTAAACTTTAGAATTAATTAACATTTTATCGCTAATTAAGAATAGAAAATTTGTGTTTTTAAAGCTGAATTTTATAAAAGCCATAGACTGAGTAAATGTCTCTCCAAAAATGCAATCTTTACTTTTTTCTGTCCATTATTTAAGTCTCTACCTCGATTTAAACATACGGTGTGACGAAGGGAAAAAAATGGTCATTTTCAGTATCTCGACGTTATTTAAAAAAATCTATATCCCTGTTTATAATTAATTTATGAAGATGCATTTGGTCTCAAATTGAAGATCTTTCACATTAGGTTCTTCTGATTTTGATTTTATTTTTCTGCGATGTTTGGTTCTCTTGATATGGGAAATTTTACGCTGGCATGCTTGGTCGATTTAACATGCAGAAGTTGCCTTCAGTATAATAAGCAGTTACGGTGTCTTGCCGTTTTATCTTGGCGTTTGTTTGTTTGGCGGGGTTAGCATTTTTTTTCAGCTTGGCTTGGCAGAACGATCGTCCTGCGTGATTATATCACTATCTGTTGAATGCTTTTGATGAAGAATATGCATGCGTAGATTCGTGTTACTGTTGGATAGTGTACACATATTACAGTTCCTATATTTATTTTGAAAAATCCTTATTATATAAATTTGAAATATGAAACTTAAAAAAAGATGATAATGCTTTTCTTCTAATAAATATAATTTACAAGATTTTTTTTTTATGTCTAAATACCATTTTCATTAAGGTCAGTTTATTTTAACAGTCCCTTAGTAATAAATGGCAGTTTAAAGATTCTGATTTATAGTTATTCGATTTGTAATTTTTAAAACTTTTAAGTTTGACATATAATGTATATGTACTCTCAGTAATGGATACTCAGATTTCACGAAATTTTCTTCGTTTTTGACGAAACCGTTTTCTGGGAAAGGCTCCGGGCGAATATTTCGTCAAATTCCGAAAATTACTTTCTTCGCTTTTTTAAGGATAACAATTTCGTCAAAAGTGCTTGTTCGGAAAATGCAGGAAAAGGGCTGGTGGTGCCATCTATTGAACAGTTTAGAAGCATCTGTATTTATTGACAGGTGAAAAAATAATGTCATTTATCTTTTTCCTTCGGGGTGGTTCGAACTCGCGAACTCCGGTGTAGGAAACCGTTACTCTAGCTACGTCGCTATTGGGTCCTCGGATGTACGGGGAAGATTTTAACAATTTGAGTAATAGGTGGTTAAGATTGTAACACTTTACTGTTTACAGAAGTGAAGGGCGAATGATCAATTATGCATATTTTTAATTTGATAGTTATATGAATATATTTCTTAAATGAAAAACAGATCCTAGAATTTTGAAATTCTATTGACTAAATTTTCTTTTTGAACGATTTTGTAAAACGCAGGAAATTTATTCTTTTCGAATTAAACCATAACGAACAACAGAAAAAAAAATAATAAACTTTCTTAAAAACTTTAACAGCTAAAAAAATAGCTAATGCAGAAACAATAACTACCTATGTTTCAGAATTTTCTGAAAAGCGCTAAAAAGTACAATTTTTTTTTATAAATTGTGGCAGTAATAACATAAATAAGCAAATATCTGCTTGCTAAAATCGCAGGATTTGAAGAGGTACACGCCCCTCTTCAAACAGCTACCGCAACTGTTTCCTTACAATGCATTGAGTCTGGCCGTAAGTGTGGAAACACTTTCGTCCAATATTTGAAAGTTTACGTTTCGTTATAAGTCACGTGATTTTGATACGAAATGATAGTCAAAAATGACGAAATGTTGCTCAAGAATTGCTGAATCGTCAAATGTGAGAGTTTTATTTCTGAGATTGTGTACATGTTATTAATTATATTGGTAATTATGTGCTAAAATCGTATGTGCGTTTCAATTTAAAAATTAGAAATAAAATAATCCTAAATAAAAATTCTAAAAAGTGTCATTTATCACGGGTTGTATTAAGAAAAAAAGAGAAAGAGAGTCTATTCATTGTCTGGAGAAAAATTCTTTCGATTTTTGTTTGCCAATTAGAGATATTTCAGCTGTAAAAATTTTAAATATGTCTGCCGGCGTCTAATGACAGCTTTTGAAATTTTGGTTATTTTATTTTATTTTATTTTATTTATTTATATTTTTTTTTTTTTGAAAAATGACAAAAAGATTTTAACAGTCTGATTGCATATTTCGTATTTATAAGATTAAAATTGCAAACTAAATTATTATTAATAAACACATTAAAAATTCTAAACTATGTCATTTGACATGAAATTTTTTAATCTTAATTTTTATTTCTTTGTCGTCTATTTTCCTTTTTCCTAATGACTCTATCTATGTAAAAATGCCTAAAATACTCAAAAAGCAATTTTCTTTTCTTTTCTTTCTATTTTTTTTAACAAAAAATAGCTTTTACTTATGAAAAAATGCATCTGATAAATTTCTAGCGTTTGTCATCTCTTACTTTAAAATAGGATAACATTTAGGGGTTTTTTTTATTAATTACATAGATAGGAAGTAACAAGGAATGTCTTGGAGTATCTCTAAAAACCATCTCCTTTGCTAGAAATAAAAATGTCACGTAACAAATATATTCTCATTACAATTTCTAAACAACCGAAATATTTCTAACAATATTTTCCAGACCATTTTCTTTTCAGAAAAATCGATGTCAGCACTTTGTTCGTGACATTTATCCAACAACAGTCAAACAAATGAAACTCCCAAAATTTATGTTCTTTCAAAACAAATTTTTCAAGCGTAAGAATATTTGACTTCTAGCAAGATTTGAGTTTTTTTTTTTCAATGCATTTTATTATATACGAAGAATTTTTTTCAATATCCAATTTAAGAAATTTATATTAAATTTTGAACACGTTTTAATAGTTTTCTTATTATTTTTTTTATTGAATCGAAATTAAAATACAGTATGACTTCAAAAGTCCAGCATTCAGAAATCAGGCAACTTCAAAAATCCGGTATCAAAGTCAGCTTTTCTCTCCTCCCTTTTTTCACATTTCCAACTACAGAAGAAAGAAAAATAGCAAGGTGAACATGCGTATTTTTTTTCTCAAAAGTTTTGGAAGTTCTTATTTTTAATTATTTATTAGAGCTAATATGAAGTGTTTAAGCTTTTCAAAACCACGGAACGATGCTTCTAAAATAAAGCATTTAAATTTGAGTATCGAAGAGAAATGACATTATAAGAAAGTTAGAAAGGCTTTGTGAAATTGTTGGATTCTGTAATATGGAATCAGACGTTGACAGTTTATGACGCTGAAAACCAGAAGTTAAAAATACTGCAATTTAAAGAAAAGTGACGTCCCGAAAGGCTAAATGGACTTTAAAGAGAAAAAGCACTCATGAAGGGAAAATTTTCAGTGCTTATTGGATCTTTTGTTTTTTTTTTTAGTAACTTACAAAAATTAAATTATTTTTTTTTCTTAGTTTTCTTTTTTTCTCACATATCACTTGGATATGAATTAAATTTCAACTAAAGGCACTATTAAGAAAGTCGGAAGTATTTTTGACATTCTTTCAGAAATCCGAAATTTTCAAAAATTCGGCGTCATCTTGTTCCCAACGATGCCGGATTTTCGATGTTATACTGTATATATGCAAAAAATGTCTCGAATGTTTTATTACTTTATAAACAATTTTGGGATAAAATTTCGGTATGAGCCAGTTAATTTTGATTTAATATAATAATTTTTAATTTCCTTAATTTGGGGCTAAAAAAATACAATTATGCACAAATAAATTTATTATAATAATATTGTCAAATTTGAACCTACATTTTTACAAACAATTTTATAGTTTTTTTTTTCCTATCAGTTTCATTTTTAATTAACAAACTCAATTTCCCCCCTTAAAACCGCTTTTTTTAAGTACTCAAAGCTAAAATTATAAAGCTCTTTTAAGAGATGCATTCTTACTAAACTTTCTAAAATATCGAATTATTTCTAAATATTTCTAAAAAATTTTCTGCAAAAACGTTTTATTTTTAATATTTTTTACTTAGTAGAATTTATCCATTCGCTTTTTTTCGTGACATTTATCTAACAATAGTCAAGTTAATGACAACTCCCAACAAATTAAATTAATCCAAGATAATTTTTTTAAGCGTAAAAGTATTTGATAAAAAAGAAAACAGAGGTTATTTTTCTGCTAGATACGTGTTGCTTAGATGTTTGTTTTTCTGCAGTTTTTCTAGCAAATTATGCTTTTTAATAAATTTAGTTATACTTAAATTAATCTTTCATTAATTGAATTTATCATCGAAATTATATAAATGAATAAATAAAATAATGTTCTAAATATTTTATTTATTTATAAAATAAAGCTGAGACAGATTATTTTGTGCGTGAACCTGTAATCATTTAACTTTTGTATTTAAAATGCGTTCTACTAAAAATAATTTTATTTGAAAAACGTCATTTTGGCATTTGTCAACTACTAGTGTATATTATTTTAAAGGTCACATAACATTTGCTTTTATTATGTTTTAACAAATTATATATTTATAAATTTAATTACGTGAATTTTTATTCCCATTGCTAACAAGGCGTAAAACAATTACAGTGAAAAAGCATTTAGGACAGGGTTCGAGCCTGAGTCTTTTGTTCGACCCACCATGCTCTTCTGTTTGAGCCACATGGAACGACATACACTTCACTCTTAAATGTTGGTAAGGCTACAAACGCAATATAAGATGGGATAACTTCATGAACTACAACACTGCGGCAAACATGTGTCGAAATTGTGGTTCATGAAGTTTCCCATACTGTGCTGCGGTTGCAGGCTTAGGCTGCGAACGCACCATCCTTCTAACTGTTATCAGTGTCGGCATCGATTGTTGTGGCCACGCGGTCTTTTTGATTTTTAATGACTTTAGCAGGAAAGGGACTGATGTCCGGCAAAAAAGGAACCTTTCCTTCAAGTAAAGTCGAGCTCCTCATCTCCTGACCCATTGTTCATTCCCCTCATTATTTTGTGAATAAACCGCAAAACCATTCAGAATAAAAGATTTTCCACGAAATCTGGAGAAGGATGGTAAAACTCGCGTCTGTACGCAGCCTTACCAACATTAAAGAGTAAAGTATGCCAAGTTAGGTGTGTCGTTCCAGGTGGCTCAGATGGAAGCGCGTTGATGGGCCGAACAAAAGACCCAGGTTCCGAGCCCTCGCCTGGATACTTTTTCACTGTGTTGATTGTACGCCTTGTTAGCAATGAGAATAAAAAATCACGTAATTAAATTTAGATTTCTCTGTCTTAAGTCACCGTTTAAAATTATTATATATTTAGTTGTATTTTTATATATTTATATATTTATTTAGTTATAGTTATAACTAATACTATATAAATTTCAATTTATATAATTACAGTGAAATTCCTTTAATACGAAAAGCAATAGAATTACGAAAGTGCTCGTTTTAATAGTTACTCGTAATATCAGAAAAAATAACAAAAATCTCAAAAGCACAGGCATAAATAAGCTAATTATAGCTATTAATTGCTCAAATTATGTCATTTCTAAAATTAATATTTCATATTTTTGGCCCAGAATCACTCGAGTATCATTGCAATTTTCATTGCAATTATCCTACTATTCATTTCACATACACTTTTCATTTCAAAAGTGCGATAAGGAACGTGGATGAAAAAGCTATTTAATAGGCCCACAGTCTGGATTTAATCGTTTAATCCATGATTTTTATCTTGTTAGGAAAACACTATATTTGACTCTAGTTTTTTTTTAACTGTCCACTAGAAAAATTGTGGAAAAAATTATTCATTTTTCTGTTGGACATAATGTCACCCCTGAGTTATACAACAAAATTTGCTTAAAAAAGGGTAATTTCAAATTATATACTTACTTTAAACTGTCTACACTGCACAATAACAAATATTCAATGATATAATAATTTTTATAATGCCTTTAATAGTTTTCAGAATAAATAATTACTACCTTATACAGATACAGAAAAATCTCCAGTCAAGCCCATTGCATGCAGTATCAACAAAATATATTATAAGATATCCTGATACGACAAATCAGAACATAATCAGACTTCACGACCTTAACTGTATGTTACAACACGTAAGAACGTAAGTAACACATAATAGCTCACCAAAAGGCAAACTGAAAGTGCCAAATTGCAAAGAAAGTTCATGGAACTCCTGAGTTACTGTATGCGTTTAAATCTTTAGATCCCAAGCTCAAAAAAACAGAATGACCTTAGAATCCCAGAAAAATAGCCGAAAATTCTCCTCTTTTTTTCCCCCTTATCTAAGCGGTCAGTTGTGGAAGCGACAACCCACTGCTTTCTCCCTCTCGTCAAATTTCGACAGGTGGTACATCCCTCGTTTATCGGTCTGCTTCATTTACAGATAAGGGGATAAAAGAAACACAAAGATTGAAAATTTTCAAAGATTACTTTTTGTTTATTGCATGTGTTGTTCTTTCCCCTGAAATTCCAGACAAATAATCTTTTTATGTTTATAGAATTACGCCATTTCTATGTAAATTTTCGTTTACTTAGTCATGCTAAAAAAGGGTATTTTTGAACTGTATTTTGAATTTTAAATCATAATTACCCAGAAAAGTCTTTTAGTTCAAATAATTATATTTTTAAAATATACCACTATATAAGAAAATTATAACTTATATGTGTACAAACTAAAGAGTTCACATAATCTAAAAAAAAATAATAATAATAATAATGTGTAAATTCAGTTACGAATCTGAAAATCTTTACTTGAAATGGAAAGCATTATAAAAACCGAAATTCCCCCTTGAAAAGAATGATTAATACACTGTAAATTTATTCGCGAACTTTTCAAAAATCTGTGGCAAAAAAGAAATTATGTCTTCATAAATCTCGAAAATGCATTTTCTTTTGTGGTTATAAAGGTACATAACGCTTTTCAGAATAATGGGTAACTAAGAAGAGGCTATTGTAAATTTTCTTCTGTGTTTATATTATATGTATATATATATGCTAAGAAACATTTGTCTATTTAACAATGACAAAAAATGTTGAAGATTAAATTAGAACTCTTCAGGAATCCAGGCCAAATTAGTTTTTTTTTTTTTTTTTTTTTTTAAATTTATTTATTAGCCCTTTCTTTCTGTACGGACAAGAGTCGTATTTCCTTTTTTTCTGTAAATCCGGAGCTTGGGTGGACATGAGCTGCATTTTTTCTCAGCCGTTAAAGGCAGGAAGTTAATAGAATTATTATTTTATTATTATTAGTTTCTATTCTATTTTTTTAACCAAACTTTAAGAAAATCATAGAGAAGTATCTAAATTTTGATATAGTTCTGCAAGTTTATTATGGCATAAAAATGATAAGGTTTGAAGAATAACAAAACTAGCTACTTTGTAGTGTAAAAATAATAATTAGACATTTGTGTTTAAAAATAAAAAGTTGTGTAAAAATGTTATTCAAAAGCACTGGCACATAGAGAAGGGGGGGGGGGGTTAGAGAGTATACACCATCACTGAACGCTGCTATGCATACAAAATCCATTGTGTTGAGATGAAAAAATGAGTAAAATTAAGTGAAAAAGAAAACAATAAACTTCTAATATTATTTTAGCATGTAACTGTTTCAAGAGTGCATATTCTTCTGCAAAATAAATTACAGTAATATTGCAAACCAATAGCAATTTGTTTATTTCTGTTCGTCTGCTGTTAAAAGCTTTCAAATTCGCAAAATAAAAATTATTTCCACTCCGAAATATGCAAACGTACGAATGACAGTTTTCAAGTAAAACTGAAAAAATAAGTTTTTATTTCGCTGTACTGACCGAAAATGCCCATCCGTCAATGAGAGGGACCACCCATTTGACAGCGCGCCAACCCACTTTCAGGGGAATGAAAATCCTTTCAGCTAAAGACGGCTATTACGGGATTCTGAG